>OU618541.1:70000-2832500 GCA_914829495.1 Eilema sororculum
CAGTAACCAACGTGTCATCTGCGTAGCAGGTCACGTTGGCGCCCGGGAGGCGAGCTCCTCGGAGTACCCAGTCGTACCCGATGTTCCACAAGAGGGGCCCCAACACTGACCCCTGCGGAACACCGCGGCACATGGCCCACCTGTGAAGGCTGCCACCCTCTCCTGGATACTCCACGTACCGCTCCGATAGGTAGGCGCCGACAATCCTGCGGAGGTAGGGAGGCACATCATGGTATTTGAGCGCCTCCCGTATGCACTCCCAGGGCAGGGTATTGAACGCATTGGCGATGTCCAGTGACACCGCCAATAACACCCCGCCCTTGCGGACCTCCTCTTGCGCCAGCGCCTTCACCCGAAGGACGGCGTCGACGGTCGAGCGACGTGGCCGAAAACCATATTGGTAGTCGGACAGGCCGCGACCTCCATCCTCGAGGTGCCGGACGATGCGAGCGAACAACACTCTCTCAAAGAGCTTACCCGCCTCGTCCAGCAGCACTATCGGTCGGTACGCCGAGGGCGATTCCGCGGGCCGACCCTCCTTTTTGATGAGTACGAGCCTGCCCGTCTTCCACCGGACCGGGTATTGCCCAGTTTGCAGGCACGCACTCATCAGCCCGCAGAACCGCTCCTCGAGCTCCCGGAGCGCGACCACCAAAACGCGTCCGGGAACTCCATCGGGTCCAGGAGCCTTCACACCTTTCTCCTGGACCCGCCTGACGGCCACGGCCAACTCCGCCGTTGTGACCTGCGGCACCTCCGTCACGACCTCCTCTCTGCGCGCCGGAGCCATCACCGGGGGAACGAACCCCTCCTCCCCCTGTGGAAACAGGCAGGAGATAACCTCCCCCAGCACTCTCGGCTCCAGGCACTCCGTGATCGGAGGCGCCCATGGACGGAGCTTAGCCCTGACCGCCTTGTAGGGCCGCCCCCAGGGGTCCCGGTCAAGGGTGGCTAATAGAGACGCCCTCGAAGCTTCCTTCGCGTCCCCTATTGCCACTCCGAGGGACTGAGCGCACGACCGGTAGTCGGCATACAGCTGCGCCTCCTCCTCCGGTACCCGCCGCGCCCTGCGGCGGTACCGGGTGTACCGGCGACGTTTCGCGACACACAGAGATCGCAGTTCAGCGATCTCCGGCGTCCACCAGTACACCTTCCGGTTGGGGAGTCGAGGCTTGGCCCGAGGCATGCACGCGTCGCAGATTTGCGACGCGGCGCTCCCGAACCATTCGGCCTCCTCCTCGACTCCTACTTCCGCCGGAGGAGTCGCCCATGACTGGACGATCGACGCCAGCTTCAACGCCTCCCGGTCTATGCACCCCAGGACCCACCTCTTGGCGGACGGCCCCTCGCGTCTGGGACTCACCACGTGCTGGCCCGTGGAGACATCGTAACGGATGTACCGATGATCCGTTAGATTCTCCACGTCGTCGTCCAGGACTCGCCAGTCCCGGACTGCCAGTGCGACGGCAGGGGTCGTGAACGTGATGTCCACGATGGACCTCCCCTGCTGTGTCACGTACGTGTCGACCGACCCACGGTTACTGATCGTCAGGCCGGTCGTCGTGGCCCACTCTTCCAGCAACCGGCCGCGTTCGTCGGCTGCGGCCGCGGAGCAACCCCAAGCCGTGGAATGGGCATTGAAGTCCCCGGCGACCACCGCCAGACGGGGTGAGATTTGCCCCAGCAGGGCACCCACCACGTCCAGCGCCGTCTCGAACTCGGCCAGTCTCATACTGGGAGGGAAGTACACCGCAATGATGATGTACCTCCCCCACCCACAGGCCACGAAGCCCCTCCCCCTGGAAATGAGGGAGGGGGGCGCCACTCGCTGTGTCCTAGACGCGATAACACACACCGACCCGTCTGTGTCCCCCAGCCACAGACCGTGAGGAGGGACAAAGTACGGGTCGGAAACAATTGCCATATCAATGGCCCACTCCGCCATGGACTGCAGGAGGAGGTCCTGCGCCCGGGCGCAGTTGTTTAAATTCGCCTGGAGGAAGCGAAGGGGGATACCGTCCATTACGGTTCCATCGCTTCCTCTCGCCCTTGCGGGGGCGTCGCTGCCACGGGAACTGGGGCAGCCGGGGTCCTTCCGGCCGCTCTTTTGCCCTTTCTGGGCTTTGTCCCGCGGCATGCTTTGCCGCCTACTATATGATTGCTCGGTCCACCACCCATTGCTGCGCAGATGACGCAGTGGGGGTCGGCCGAGCATGCCGCGGCTTTGTGGCCAGGACGACCGCAGCGGTAGCAGATTTCACCGCGGTCGTCCTGTGAGGTGCACTGTGACCTGACGTGTCCTGACATCAGGCACCGGAAGCACCTCATGGGTCTTCGCTCAAGCAGAGTTACTTGAGCAGAGACCCAGCCCACTTTTAGACGCCCAGACGACACTTTATTGGCCGCTTCCACGGGGCAGCTCACCACCACCGTGCCACTCCCCCTCAACGTCCGGCGAATCTCGCCGACCTTGACGTTAAGGGGAGGGCAGCCTCCGCGGCGCGCGACTGCGTCAGCCACCTCCTCCCTCGTCACGGAGTCATCCAGACCAGCAATGCGCAAGTCTGCGCACTTGACTGGCCTGGATACGTTCGCCGTCTCAGAGCCGAGCACCTCCCGCAGGCGTGCCGCCAGCCTATCCGCCTTCTCACCGCTGGAGTCACCGGCCACCTCCAATATGGTAGCACCGGTCTGCGCCTTCTTAAAATTCATCTGGGGGATGTCGAAGTCCTGCAGGTTAACCTGCGACTTCAACCCCCGGATGACGTCCGCGTACGTAGCGCCCTTTTCTGAGGCCTCCGGCAGCAGCGTTATCACTACTGCCGAAGAGCGGGGTGCACGCGGTCCCTTCCTCTTGCGTGTACGCCTCTTCTTTTTAGAAGAAGAGGGTGCAGAGGAAGCTGCGGTACGGGCCGACGTGCTGGCCTTTTGGACAGCAGCCGGCGCTCCAGCCTTCTTCTTTTTCTGCCTCTTGGCTACCGTCACCCACCCCTCGTCCATTGACGACGGGGCAGGCGGCAGCGGCCTCGGCTCGCTCTCCTTGGGGGTGCTCCTCTTCCCCTTTCCCTTTCCCTTCGCTGAACCCGCTTTCGGGGGAAGGGGCGGCAGCGACGACTTAGAAGGAGGCGGTCGTGACGGCTGCGGGGGAGCCGATGGACCGGGTTTCGGGTCGGCCTTGCGCCTGGCATCAGAGGCTAGGGGCGGGCGGAGGCGTGGCTCCGGCAGGAGTCTAGGCTCCAAGCCCGCCCATCTCGCGTCCACCGCGGACAGCACACGGTCCATAATGGCCCGCGACATCTCCTCCAGTGGAGCCACAGCGGCTGGTTTCGCCGCTGCCTTCTCCTCCCGGAGGAAACGGACCTCCAGGCGAAGCCTCTCCACCTCCGCCCGAAGGGTGGCCACCTCGTCATTGACGTTACGGCCCTCAAGCACGGCTACGACATCAATGACATCGAATGCCGCATCCTTGAGGGCCTTTATGAAGCCACCCTTTAAATTTTTTGACTTGCTGGCGACCTCCAGCACAAGGTCCATATTTCTACGGACCTTGGTCGCCAACTCATCAGTGGGCAGTTTCTCCCATGCAGGGTCCGCTGCTAATCTTCTAGAGGATCGCGACGCCACAGAAGACGATCGCGATCCTGCCACCGAACCCGGAAATTGGAACACCTCCGACTGGGGGTCCAACTCCTCGACGGCCAGACGTTTCGCGCGGGGTGACCGCGAGGACGCAGTCGACACCGCCGCACCCTCGAGGACCGGGGACGCGGTCTCCTCCTCGCTGCGCTGTCTTTTGTTAGTAGCGCTGCTTTCGCGCGACGATGTCGCACTGAGATCCATGTCGGATCCCGCCATGGAAGGCGCAGGTGTCGGAGGCCTCGACAACCTCGACAGCCTCACTGAACACCGACGGGTCTGTCCTTCGGGAACTTGGTCCCGGCTCGACACTGCCATCTTCTCCTTGCGCTCACGCGCCTGTCGCTCGGGAGCTTGGTCCCGGCACGACTCATCCTCTCTGCCAGTGCTCGACATCGTCCTGAAAAGGACAGTGCCGATACAGACAGAGGACACCAAAGAACAGTATTACTGCTTGCCGCAAGATTAGCTTTTTCAGATTTAGTCACCCAACGTGCCACTCCGTTACGGTGGTCACGTTGGGGTCCAGGGCACACGACGGGGACGTACTGAAAAGCTCTTGGGGCGTGCCCCAACCTAACCTAACCTAACCTAACCTAACCTAACCTAACCTAACCTAACCTAACCTAACCTAACCTTTTTTTTTTTTTTTTTTTTTTTTTTTTTTCGTGGTGGAATGCGTTTAGGCACTTCGCTCACCCCCCGCGGGGGCAGGGGGTGGGCTTCGTGTGGGACTCCTAGCCTCTGAAGGAGGCCAGACTACCCACTAAACCACCACGGTGTCCGTCTTCACCACATATCGACGATGGCGGGAACAACATCTTCCGCCATCGTCGTGTGGGTCGCCTGCCACTATTCGGCGGCAGGCCCGTCTCTGGTGCGGCAGAAGAGGAGTCCTTCTGCCACCCGCCTAGGCAAGGCACACGCGACACGACGTGCACCTTCAACCTCGAGGCCTATGTAAGGGCAGCAGACGCCCCCGCGTCTACTGCCCGGCCCGGTTAGGGGGGGAGGAGTTGGTGGTACCGCCTCCTCCGAGCCCCGGTTCTCTTGCGGCGCTGTGGGAGGGAAAGGGGGTCACATTCCCTCTCCCTCTCCGCCGCCTCCTTCTGCGAGATAACCGTCTCGCAGAAGGTCTGAACCGCTGCCCACGCCTCATCGCCGCCGTCGACCATAGACAGAACTACGGCCGGCAGCGAGAGGTCCGTCCCCACTTCGGCGATGAGAGCACGGCGCTCCCCAGCCCACGCGGGGCACTCCTCTAGGGTGTGCTGCGCCGTGTCATCATCGCCGCCACAGTGGTGGCACCCACTGGTCGGCTCTCGTCCCACCCGGCACAGGTAGCTTCCGAAGCATCCATGCCCCGAAAGGACCTGCGCCATGCGGAACGTTACCGACCCCCAACCTAACCTAACCTAACCTAACCTAACCTAACCTAACCTAACCTAACCTAACCTAACCTAACCTAACCTAACCTAACCTAACCAGTCGCCCGTCACTCTCCGCGACGACCGGATCGTTTTCTATAGCGCTCCGTTTTAAAAAATTCAATTGAGTGGGTTTTTCTTAACCAATTATCAAGTGCGATACCTTAAAAGTTGTGTCTCAGTGGCCCCTATCTTTACCCGTTTCGTGATCGAGCCGCACGACCGCGACTGAGGCGCAGAAACGGTTTTAGTGCCTTTTTTAAGGTTACTAAACACGTGGTGAATCACTTTTTCAATTATAACTCTGGTGTTTGTGAACGGATTGTGCAGTGCGAAGTGTCCCCGGCTGCGGGCAGCGGAGCCCCACCCCCTGCGTGCGTCAGTTTTTCCGGGAGAGCCCCGGTCTCCCCGGGAAACCCAAAAAAACAAGTACCACGTGGGCACGTGGTACCAGTTCCTGCAGTCAGAGGGCGCTGATTTTTGGCAGAGAGAAGGACCCTACCAGGAGCTGCATTATCCTGGTAAAAGAAAATTTTTTCATGCATATCTGGATTTTATATAGCAATTAGAAGTTGCAAACTTTGAGTGTGAATAGCAGCAGAACCAGAACAACTAGCAAGTTTCTGCAACTGCTATAAGTTGCGCGCTCGTTTGTTCTACGCGCATACCAAGTTGCAGATTTTTCGAACAATTTTCCAGTGCACAGGAATTAAAAAACTGACTTTTTTAGTTTTTCGTGCATAAATGCACGAAAAGTTGCTTGTTTTTTATTATTGTTATTATAACCTGTAGAACTCCATTTTCCACTATTTATTACATTTTTTGCTTATTTTTATGTTTATCCAGCTCGGAGATAGCGATTTTTTAGTTATTTTTCCAAATTAAATAAAAGGGGGTAGATTTTCCTTCTTTTTGGCGTCGGGGTAGGGTTTAGACAAGCCCTCTACACCTGTTTAAGCCCAAACAAGCCCTTTCTAACATCAAAAACAAGGAAAATCGTAAAATCCAGCATCTGACACGAGACATGCATGAAACTTACTTTTAAGTTTTCTCCGGACTGGACCACCCTATTGTAAAAATTTTTTCACTGTTAGACGCGCTGGAGAGTAAATTTTAAGATTATTGTTGTTCTGTGCGGTTTCGAGCTTTATCCCCAGAATACGTTTTTGGACGTCTGGGAGGACAGAAGACGTCGTGCCAAGCCCAGAAATCGATTTTGGGCTCTCTACGACCAACCGTTGAGGAGTTACAGCCGGTCAAAGTTTGACCTTGGGCGCGCGCGGCCATTTTGTATATTTTCAAACACCCGTAGCTCCGAAACCGGAGGTCGTAGAGAGACCGGATTTCAACTGGGGACGTCAGCGGAGGGTCATCTGTCCCGCACCACACTTTTTCGGAAAATCCGGGAAAAATTTTCCCGGAAAATTTTCAAAATTTTCTTTTGATATTTGGCACATTAGGGTGATAGAGGGCGTCGGGCCAATCAGGGAGAAACTTTTCTGGGCTCGCTGGGACGTCTGGAACCCGAAATATACGTGCTCAAAGTTTGGCACGGCCGCCATTTTGAAAAACTTCAGGGGCGTATATCTCGGGAACCGGTGGTCGTAGCGACCTCTGGTTTTCTCTGGGGGGCTCGGCTCCCTTCACCGAATCCGTCTGGTGTGGTGGGGGGTAGACCCCACAAACTTGGGGGGGGTCATTTTTGGGGTCACCCCTTTTGACCCTACAGTCAGCTTGGGAGATAGACCTCGTCGGGACCTTTTCGGGGAGCCCTCGCTCGGGTGGATCGGATTGATAGTTCCTGAGATATCGGGGTTTCAGGTTTCGTGCACGTCCGTGCACGAAAACTTTGCGGCCCTGCTATCTCCGAACCCTTGGACCTAGGACCCCCGAGTTTGGGCTCGTTGTGGAGGGCTCGGGGATCTCTACCTACCTGACCTAGAGGGAGGACTCTACTTAGAGTTTTCATAGAGTTCCATTGTAGAGTCAGTGTTTTTGGTGCCACAGGGCCCAAACTTAGATTATAAGCATAATTCATTAGACTCTACCCAATTTCGGGGTGACTGTATATTAGGTTAGCTCTAATTTAGGACTTACGACATTTACATTTTTTGTAAATATTTTGTAATATATAGTCTAAGTATTTTTTGCATAAGACCTCGGAGGGCACTCACTGAGTGCAATAAGTAGTATTAGGTTGACTACAACTGGTAGACTTAGACCTAGAGTCTAAAACCTTATTTTATTTCACTTTTATTGTTTTTGTTTTTATTTTTACGTTGTTTAAACTGTGTACTTTTTACCACTCTTTGTGTCTCTTTGTGTTTAGTGTGCGGCCGAGAGAGCCGTAACTTGCATACATACACTCACTTAACTTCACATACACAATACACACACGCTCTAGGTTACATACATCAACACTCAACAACAGACCACATACAACACTAAACACCACAACACCCACACGGTACACTCCGAGGACTGTGTTCAAATCGAACCGTCATCACTGCATCGGACAGAGAGTCTGTACAGACCAATATTTGGTATCTTTAAGCTGGACTTATTTTAATTTGATAAAATCAACTTAATTTTATCTGCTAATTATTGACGAATTTCATTGAATTTATTTTATTTTACTTTATTTTATTTTATTTTATTTTATTTACTTTACATTGTAGATTTTATTTTATTTGATAACGCGCACCTTAACTACAAAATGAAACCGGAACGAACACCAGTCCGGGGGCCAGGAGCCTCAGATGCCAAGGGGAGTCCCGCGGAGAACAGGACATTTGTCTTAGACAATAGCCCTGGGGTGGAAAAGCGCTCACTAGTTACAGTTAGGAAAAGCATAGATGCGTGCGAGCTCCGAGGAGGAGCTCCACAGACTAAAGAGGCTCGTGCACCATCTAACTTAATAAGAGAAAGGAAGGCAAAGGAAACTGGGGGACCTCCGCCTTTACCTACTCCAACAGTTTTAGAGCGCTACTCCACCGCCATAGACTGCATTGACTGCATAAAAAAGCAGATGAGCATCTCCGGGAATTTAAAGAGAGAAATAAAAAATGAAATAACGATTAGAGTAGAGCTCTTAGATAAAATTATAAAGGGTTATGAGAGGGATAGGAAAGGGTTAGCTGTCACGAGACGGAGTGCTGGGCCAGCAGAGGTGTCAGCTTCTGTTGCCTCACCCTCCGCCAAGGGCAACGACAACAGCGAAGAGATATTAAAGAGAATAAAAGAGAATGAAAGGTTGTTAAGAGAGAACGGAAAGATAATGTTAGAGATGAAAGAAAGGATAGAGAGACAGGATGAAAGAGAGAAAGAAAGAGAACAAAAGGGAACAGTGACGTATGCGGGTGTAGCGGCGGGTCGGTCAGGTGTTCAACCCCCTGAGCGAGCCACGCTGCACTCTATAGCGGTCACGTCAAAGGATGAGGATGATACGGGAGAGCAATTGATGGAGAGACTGAGAAAAGTAGCAAATGAGGATAATGAATGGGTAACTGTGGAAAGAATAAGGAAGGCGAAGGATAGAAAGGTGATCATAGGATATAAGACAGAGGAAGAAAGGAAAAGGGCACGAAGGAGATTGGAGGAGAGGGAGAAGGGTCTCTCGATAGAGGAGATAAAAAACAAGGACCCACTTTTAATTCTCTTTGGGGTTCTCAGGAGCCACAAGGACGAGGACTTGTTAAAGGCCATAAGGTCCCGGAACCATGACGTGTTCCGAGGCCTGGCCCCAGAACAAATCCGTATGGCTGTACTCTATCGAAAGACCGCGAGGAACCCGCATACGTGTCACGTGGTGCTCAGGGTCTCCCCGGTGGTTTATAACCGTGCCCTGGAGATGGGGAGGCTGCACATCGACCTTCAGCCTATTAGGGTGGCTGATCAGTCGCCTCTTGTACAGTGCTCCTCATGCCTAGGGTACGGTCACACAAGAAAGTTCTGCGCCGGTGACAACCAAGTTAAATGTAGTCATTGTGGGGGGCTCCACATGAGAGCCCAGTGCCCCGACTACATGGCCGGCGCAGAGCCGAACTGCGTGAACTGCCAGAGGGAGAAGCTGAGTAGCACGGGGCATAGTGTTTTCAGCTCCAAGTGTCCGGTGCGAATGAGGTGGGATACTATAGCGAGGACATCCACTCAGTACCAATGCTGAGGGCACCTCGGGAACCGCACCCCCATACAGAGTGCTACAAGCAAACCTCCAGAGGAAGAAGCTGGCAACTGACGAGCTCATACTCGCAGCCTCGAGGCGAAAAGCCACCGTTGCTCTAATTCAAGAGCCCTATGTCGGAAACTCGGCGAAGATGAAGGTATACCAGGGCGTTAGGGTCTTCCAGAACACTGGGCAAGGAGGAGGGACTGTGAAGGCGGCTATTGCCGTCTTCGATCCTACTTTGGATGTTGTGCAGTACCCGCAACTCACCACTGACAACATCGTAGTGGTGGGGATCCGGACCAGTGCCTGGATGATCACGCTGGTGTCCTTCTACTTTGAACCGAGACCAGAACCTCTGGGGCCATATTTAGAGCAACTTATAGAGGTGAGGCGAGCTCTAGGTTCCCGGCTTGTTCTTTTTGGGGGCGATGCTAACGCAAAGAGCACCTGGTGGGGACATTGGTTCGAGAATGACCGAGGCGAGTTGCTGAGGGGTGTCCTCGCTGAGCTTGACCTCCAGGTCC
Source organism: Eilema sororculum (assembly GCA_914829495.1). Lineage (NCBI taxonomy): Eukaryota > Metazoa > Arthropoda > Insecta > Lepidoptera > Erebidae > Eilema > Eilema sororculum. Next base: position 79,756 of record OU618541.1, read on the forward strand.
TGAATAGCGGAGACATTCCGACTTTCGACACTGTTAGGGGTGGAAAGAGGTATCGTAGCCACGTGGACGTCACGGTCTGCACCGACAACATGGTTGACCTGGTCGACGCTTGGAAGGTGGACACGGGCCTCGTGCCGAGTTCGGACCACAACGGCATATTGTTCAGCCTCAACCTGGAAAGAGCCAGGGGCACGAAAATCGAGCGAACTACCCGTATTTATAATACAAAAAAGGCCAACTGGGATACTTTCAAGGCCAGCGTCACTCGCTCGCTCTCGGATATCGCGATCGGCGAAACAAGGCACAACAAAGAGCTTGATGTCTTAGTCGAAGCATATACGGGAGCGATCGAGACGGCGTGTGGGGAGAGTATCCCAGTCAAAAAACCGGGGGGGCTGATCACGATGCCGTGGTGGTCCGAAAGGCTCGCAGAGCTACAGAGGCTCGTCAAGACCAAAAAGCGTCGAATCAGGAATGCAGCACCGGTTCGAAGAGAGAGGGTGGTGGCGCGATACCTGGAACAAAAGGAGATTTATGAATCTGAAGTAAAAAAGGCACAGGTCGAAAGTTGGAAGGAATTCTGTGGAAAGCAGGACCGGGAGGGCATGTGGGAGGGTATTTACAGGGTCATTAATAGGGCCACGGCAAGGGAGGAGGATATTCCGTTAACCGTCAATGGAACTTACCTGGACGCAAAGGGTTCAGCCGAACTCCTGGCCAAAACCTTTTACCCGAGAGATCGGGTAGAAGAGGATAACATGGGGCATCAGGAGATACGTGAAAAATCTAAAGAGGTGGACAACGAGAGGGGTCATCATAATGATGACCCACCCTTTACGATGAGCGAACTCCTCGATGCCCTCCACAAATTTAACCCTAAGAAGGCTCCGGGGGCGGATGGCTTCACTGCCGATATCTGCACTCACGCCATTGGGGCCGACCCCGCACTCTTCCTGAAGCTGCTGAATCGGTGCCTTCTCCACGGCTACTTTCCTAAGATATGGAAGGAAGCCGTGGTGGTGGTGCTGAAGAAGCCAGGGAAGGACTCGTACACCGTCCCCAAGTCGTACAGACCTATTGGTCTATTGCCCGTCTTGGGGAAGGTGTACGAGAGGATGCTGGTGGCCCGTCTCAATTTCTATTTATTACCGACAATTAGCCCCCGCCAGTACGGCTTTATGCCCCAGAAAAGCACCGAAGACGCCCTTTATGACCTTATGGGCCACATAAGGGCTAAACTCGATGAGAAGAGGGTGGTCCTTATGGTGTCCTTGGACATAGAGGGCGCCTTCGATAGCGCATGGTGGCCAGCTATTAAAGTACGACTGGCGGAGGAGAAATGTCCGGTGAATTTGAGACGGGTTATCAGCAGCTACCTTAGCGACAGGGAGGTGAGGGTAAGGTATGCGGGCGAGGAGTGCAGACGCTCCACGGAGAAGGGCTGCGTCCAGGGTTCAATTGGCGGGCCCTTGCTTTGGAACCTCCTATTGGACCCTCTGCTCCACCAATTGAGAGAAAGGGCGGTTCATGTGCAGGCTTTTGCGGACGATGTAGTGATGGTTTTCGATGGGGACAGCGGCCTGGAAATTGAGAGGCAGGCCAATGCCTCTCTCGAGCATGTGCGGGAGTGGGGCATCCGAAACAAGCTGAAATTCGCACCGCACAAAACTTGTGCGATGGTAATCACGCGGAGGCTAAAGTACGATGACCCACGCCTCAGCATGGGCGGGATAGGCATTGGACTGTCCAAACAAATCAAAGTCCTAGGGCTCACCATCGACGAAAAACTCACTTTTAACACTCACGTCACTAATGTATGCAGGAAGGCGATCGGCATATACCACAAGCTCGCGCGGATGGCCCGGATCGGCTGGGGGTTGCACCCCGAGGTGATCCGGGCTATCTACACAGCTGTGGTGGAGCCAACGGTGCTGTATGCCGCCAGTAGTTGGTGCGCGGCGGTGGACAAGCTTGGTATCCGAAAGCAGCTGAACGTGGTGCAGCGCGGTTTCGCGCAAAAACTCTGTAAGAGCTACCGGACGGTCTCCCTGCACTCAGGGCTAATCTTGGCTGGACTACTCCCTCTGGACCTCAGAGTTCGCGAGGTGGCCTCGTTGTACGAGGCCAAGAGAGGAGTGTTCCAGTCATGGTTGGGGGACAGGGAGATCGAACGAATGGCCCCAGCTGTTAAAGCACCTCACCCCGCGGAGCATATGAGCCTGGAGTTCACCAGTCTGGTAGACGAGGAACATTACAACCGTGTCGATAATATCGAAACGCGCATTTTCACGGACGGGAGCAAGATTGAGGGCCGGGTCGGTGCCGCGTTATCCATTTGGCATAACGGGACCGAAACCAGGGCCCTCAAACTTGCTCTGTCGCCCCACTGCACCGTCTACCAGGCCGAACTCTTGGCTATATGCAAAGCGACCAGTGAGGTCCTTAAGCGAGGCGCGGCCACGTTTGGGGTCTTCAGTGATAGCAGAGCCGCACTCCTGACGGTAATTAACCGTCATGCCCTCCACCCTCTGGCAGTTGAAGCCAGACTTAACATCAAGCGGGGCTTGGTCCAGGGCAAGGAAATTTCCTTGTTCTGGATCAAGGCCCACGCAGGGTTGGAGGGCAATGAGCGGGCCGACCAGCTCGCCAAGGAGGCGGCTCTGAGGCTGAAGATTGCCCCCCACTACGATCTTTGCCCAGTCTCATTCGTTAAGCGTGGTCTACGTCAGATCACGCTTCACGAATGGGGCGAAAGGTACAGAGCGGGTGTGACTGCTTCGGGCACCAAGCTCTTCCTACCATGCGCGGTAACAGCCTACAGCATCGTTCGAAAGATCGAGATCGCCGGTATCACGACCCAGTTGCTAACAGGACACGGTGGGTTCTCCGCATACTTGGCTAGGTTCAAGTGTAAGGAGGACCCATCGTGTGCCTGCGAGCCTGGGGTACCAGAGACGGTCGCACACATTATCGTGGACTGCCCGATCCACGCGCGGGATAGACACAATTTGGAATGTGAAGTGGATATGAGACTGCATAAAGATAACTTGCCACTATTTATGTCTAAAAAGTATAGAGAGCAGTTCCTAAAGTATGCTAAAAAAGTTGTAAATATAGTCAATAATAGAAACAAGACGTGAAAATAAATCTCGGATTGATATTGTTAAGCAATATCGGGCAGTAGATTTTAAAATAGATAGAAGTAGGAATATGTATATTATGTTAAGAATTAAACTGTATAAGATAAGAACAGAATTGTAAATAAATAGCAAGTAGGTTAATATTAAGTAAAATATGTGTAACAATATAAGTACTACCGAATGTAAGCAATGTGTGAAGATAATAAAGAAAAGAAAGCACCAGATATAAACCCCTGAAAGTACGAGAGGCATGATTGCGAGAACTTGTATGTTACTAGAGAACTAGAATGGAAGCGTGAAAAATATTTCTTTAAAAAGTAATAAAATAAGAAAGCAGACATAAAGAAAACAGCCACTAAAACCCTGAGTGGGTTGTCTTAAAAACATAGGTAGACTAGTCGGCTCCAAGGGATAAGTTTTAGAATAGGCTTTTACGAAGTGCCCCGGCACATAGTGAAAGGTGCTAGAAAAAAAAAAAAAAAAAAAAAAAAAAAAAACCTAACCTAACCTAACCTAACCTAACCTAACCTAACCTAACCTGGGGCACGCCCCAAGAGCTATCGAGTACGTCCCCGTCGTGTGCCCTGGACCCCAACGTGACCACCGTAACGGAGTGGCACGTTGGGTGACTAAATCTCGGTAGCTTATCTTGCGGCATTGAGGTTGACTTGTTTTTGATACTGTCCTTTTCAGGACAATGTCAAACCTTGGTAGTGACAGTGAGTCGTGCCGGGACCAAGCTCCCGAGCGACAGGCGCGTGAGCGCGAAGCAGAGATGGAGTTCGGGACGGAGGCCACGATCTTGGGATCTCGAGGCTGGCGTCCTTAAGAGGGTGTACGAGGAGGGCGCGCTGATGCGGCGAGTTGCTGGCGGTCGGCCAGCTCCGGAGGAGATCGATCGCTGGAGACAGGCGGCTCGCGACGATCTCTTCCGGCAATGGGCCGAAAGGTTGGCTTCGACAAGAAGCAGCACACTGCTCGTGGGGGCCGTTCGGCCTGTCCTGCGTGAGTGGGTGGAGAGGGGTCATGGGGCTCCAACATATCACCTCACTCAACTTCTCACGGGTCATGGCTGCTTCGCCAAGTACCTGTGGGAGGTGGTGGGGGTGGAATCGGAGCCCCGGTGCCATAACTGCACCAGCGGCGACCTTGACACGGCACACCATACATTGGCCGTGTGTGAGGCATGGAACGGACAAAGGACGGCCCTCACGAACATTGTTGGTGAGGACCTCTCGCTAGCGGCCATAATTCCGGCTATGCGGACCGCTCCGGTGGATAAGAAGCGTAAGCGTGGTGCCCGCAAGCCGCGCAAACTGCGCGCCCCGACAACTGCAGCGGTCACCGTCACGCTGCAGCCGGGCGCATTGGAGCAGGGGATCACGTACCGCGACGTGTTGTCCAGGGCCGAAGGGGCCATAGACCTCAAGGCCCTGGGCATAGATGGCCTCCGGTTCCGTGAGGCGGCAACCGGGGGTCGCATCATGGAGGTGGCGGGTGAGGACCGTGCCCGGAAGGCGGACAACCTGGCCGCCAAATTGAGAGAGGTGCTGGAGGAGGTCCGTGTCGCCAGGCCGGAGAGGTGTGTGGAGTTGCGCATCTCTGGCTTGAGCGACTCGGCCTCTAAGGAAATGGTGGCGACATCGTTGGCAGCGGAGGGAGGCTGCTCAGCCGCCTCAATTAAGGTGGGCGACATTCAACGCCCACGGGGTCGCCAAGGCACTGCATGGCTGCGGTGCCCGATCGAGGCTGCCAAGAGGCTGACGGACGGCCGTCGGGTACTCGTCCGGTGGTCAGTGGTCATGCTGACCACCTTGGATCCGAGACCGGCGCGGTGCTTCCGCTGCCTGGAGCCGGGGCACGTTGGGGCCAAGTGCACTGCGGACATTGACCGCAGTGCGCTCTGCTTCCGTTGTGGGCAGCCCGGCCACAAGTCGGCCACCTGCTCCGCGGAGCCCGGTTGCCCCGTCTGTGCGGCGGCGGGCAAGGCGTCCGCTCATCGGCTGGGGTCCAGCGAGTGTAAGGCGGCCTCCGGTAAGAAGGCGGCCTCAAGAAAAGGCGGAGCAGCAGGTGGGACGGCACCCAAAACATCCCCCACCCTGCCGCAACATGAGGAGGCGATGGACACCGCCCAATCGTAATGGCACACTCCATCTCCATACTGCAGGCCAACGTCAACCACTGCGCCGATGCCCAGGACCTTCTGGCCCAATCCATGGCGCAGTGGCAGACGACAGTGGCAGTAGTCGCCGAGCCGTACTACGTTCGCGAAAGCCCGAACTGGGCCAGCGACCAAAACGGCTTGGTGGCTATCGTCGCCCAGCGAGCCGCCCCACCCTTCGACATAGTGCGGAGGGGTCGTGGGTGCGTACTCGTCACGCTGGGTGGCGCTGCAGTGGTCGGGGTGTACTGTCCCCCTAGTAGAAGCCTCGCCGAGTTCGAGCAGTTGCTCCTTGAGGTCGGGGCTCTGCTGGTCGAAGTGCACCCCACCCCGGCTGTGGTGGCCGGGGATTTCAACGCTCATTCTCGGGCGTGGGGATCTCCGGAGATTGATGACCGGGGGGAGATGGTCATGGAGTGGGCGGTGTCCCAAGGCTTGGTGCTACTGAACCAGGGGGTGGTCCACACTCTAGTGCGGGCTCAGGGCAGATCGATTGTCGATCTTTCGTTCGCCAGTTCTGTCCTGGCCCGTCGTATCAACAACTGGCGGGTCGTCAGGGGGTTGGAGACCGCGTCGGACCATCGCTACATCCGGTTCGACATCGTCTCCCCCGCCTCGGCGGCTCGTGTGGAACTCGACCGCCCCTTGGCAGGGGAAGGTCCGCGGTGGCGACTCGGAACATTAGACCGCGAGCTGGCCAAAGAGGCGGCTATCGTCGAGCGGTGGGCTGCTGATGACAGCGGCCTGGACGTGGACGCGAGATGTGAGCGCCTTGCTGGAGCTCTGACTCGTGTCTGCGACGCGGCGATGCAGAGGGCGAGGCCTATTCCGCCCCGGAGGCAGGTGTACTGGTGGCGTCCCCACCTAGCCGGGCTGCGTACCGCAAGTTACGCGGCCCAGAGGCAGTACACCCGCAGCCGAAGGCGGGCTGTCAGAGACCTCGCCCGAGAAGAACAGCTGCACGCCGCGTATAGGGCCGCCCGTGAGGCCCTTAGCTCGGCGATCAAGGCCGCCAAGGAGGAGGCCTGGAGGGAGTGGCTCGAGAGCCTCGACCGAGACCCGTGGGGGCGCCCGTACAAGACTGTGAGTCAGAAACTCAAGCCTTGGGCGCCTCCCCTCACCAGAACTCTCGAGCCGAATCTTCTGGGCCGAGTGGTCAGTTCCCTCTTCCCTGCGAGGGAGGAGTGGGTCCCACCGCGGATGGTAGCACCAAGCCAGGTGCCGGCAGACGAAGTGGCGATACCTCCCGTGTCCGAGGCCGAATTAGGGGTCGCGATGTTGGCACTCAAGTCCAGAAATCGCGCCCCGGGCCCGGACGGCATCCCTGGGAAGGTTATTGCCACGGTCATGCCGGCACTAGAGGAGGAGACGCTGTCCCTCATGTCGGAGTGTGTGGCGTCGGGGAGAGTGCCGCGACGATGGAAGACCGGCAAGCTCGTGCTACTTAAGAAGCACGGGCGCCCTGCCGAGTCGCCATCGGCCTACCGCCCCATCGTTTTGCTCGACGAGATGTGCAAGCTCTTTGAGCGGGTGCTCGCTGCGCGTCTCGTCGGTCACCTTGAGGGGGCGGGGCCCAACCTCAGTGACGGCCAGTTCGGCTTCCGTCGCGGGAGGTCGACTCTCGACGCCATATCCCGGCTGCGGGACGGCGTAGACGAAGCGGTCGACCGGGGTGAAGTGTTGTTGGCTGTATCGCTGGATATAGCCAACGCCTTCAACACTCTCCCCTGGGAGACCATTGCAGAGGCGCTGAGGTACCACAATGTGCCGTGTTACCTCAGGCGCGTCCTTGCGGACTACTTCGTGGACCGGATCATCATCTATCCGGCCCAAAACGGAGTTGTCCGCCAAAGTATGTCGTGTGGTGTTCCACAGGGGTCGGTCCTTGGGCCGCTCCTGTGGAATATAGGTTATGACTGGGTCCTGCGCGGTGCTAATCTTCGGGGGATCGGTGTACTCTGTTACGCCGACGATACCCTAGTCACCGCGCGGGCCCCCTCGTTCCGCGACGCCGCCGTTCTCGCCACGGCAGGCGTCGCCCATGTCGTGCGCCGCATCGGGGCGCTCGGATTAAAGGTGGCCCTCGAAAAGTCCGAGGCCCTCTTCTTCCATGGGCCTCGGAAGACACCGCCTCGAGATCAGACGATAGTAGTGGGTGGCACCGCCATCGCTGTTGGGAGCAGCCTGAAATATCTCGGGCTCATCCTCGACAGTCGGTGGCGGTTCGCGGAGCATTTCCGGCAGCTGGAACCAAAGTTGCTGGCGTTTGCCGGAATGCTCTCGCGCTTGCTGCCCAACAGTGGAGGTCCGGGGTCTGCGTGCCGCCGTCTCTACGACGGAGTGGTGCGCTCCAAGGCGCTCTACGGGGCGCCAATCTGGGCGGACGCCCTCTGCCCAGCTAATGTAGCGCTGCTGCGACGTCCGCAGCGCGCCATCGCGCAGAGGGCTGCAAGGGCGTACCACACCGTCTCTTACGAGGCGGCGTGTTTGATTGCGGGTAGTATCCCTTGGGATCTCGAGGCTGGCGTCCTTAAGAGGGTGTATGAGGAGGGCGCCCTGATGCGGCGAGTTGCTGGAGGTCGGCCGGCTCCGGAGGAAATCGATCGCTGGAGACAGGCGGCTCGCGACGATCTCTTCCGGAAATGGGCCGATAGGTTGGCTGCGACAAGAAGCAGCACACTGCTCGTGGGGGCCGTTCGGCCCGTCCTGCGTGAGTGGGTGGAGAGGGATCATGGGGCTCCGACGTATCACCTCACTCAACTTCTCACGGGTCATGGCTGCTTCGCCAAGTACCTGTGGGAGGTGGTGGGGGTGGAATCGGAGCCCCGGTGCCGAAATTGCACCAGCGGCGACCCTGACACGGCACATCATACTTTGGCCGTGTGTGAGGCGTGGGACGGACAAAGGACGGCCCTCACGAACATTGTTGGTGAGGACCTCTCGCTGTCGGCTATAATTCCGGCTATGGCCGACAGCGAACATTGTTGGGCCGCCGTCGCCTCGTATGCTAGCGAGGTGATGGCGGCCAAGAGAGAGGCCTTGCGAGAGCGGGAGCGAGCTGGACGCACTCTCCCGCCCCGCAGGCCCCCGGCGAGGGGACGCCGGCGAGCACAATTTGCCCGCGTCCCCAACTGAGAGGAGCCACGGGCGGTGGGTCGGGGGACCCGCTGCCCCAATGCTAATGTGGCGGAATGCGCCCCTACGTGTTCCTGGGGCGCATTCTTAAGAGGAGGACGGGCCCCACCATATCGGCACGATGGCCGGGATGGTGGGGCCCCGAGAAGCGAGCCCGCCGAACAGGGCGGGCGTTCCTAGCCGAGTCGCGGTGAGCATTCTATCCCGCGGCTCGGATTGGGCGAAGGAGGAACACCGTGGTGGTTTAGTGGGTAGTCTGGCTTCGGCCAGGAGTCCCACACGAAGCGAGCCCCCTGCCCCCGCGGGGGGTGAGCGAAGTGCGTAAATGCATTCCACCACGAAAAAAAAAAAAAAAAAAAAAAAAAAAAAACCTAACCTAACCTAAGGAGAGTGCCGCGACGATGGAAGACCGGCAAGCTCGTGCTACTTAAGAAGCACGGGCGCCCCGCAGAGTCGCCGTCGGCCTACCGCCCCATCGTTTTGCTCGACGAGATGTGCAAGCTCTTTGAGCGGGTGCTCGCTGCGCGTCTCGTCGGTCACCTTGAGGGGGCGGGGCCCAACCTCAGTGACGGCCAGTTCGGCTTCCGTCGCGGGAGGTCGACTCTCGACGCCATATCCCGGCTACGGGACGGCGTAGACGAAGCGGTCGACCGGGGAGAGGTGTTGTTGGCTGTATCGCTGGATATAGCCAACGCCTTCAACACCCTCCCCTGGGAGACCATTGCGGAGGCGCTGAGGTATCACAATGTCCCGTGGTACCTCAGGCGCGTCCTTGCGGACTACTTCGTGGACCGGGTCATCATTTACCCGGCCCAAGACGGGGTGGTCCGCCGAAGCATGACGTGTGGTGTTCCACAGGGGTCGGTCCTTGGGCCGCTCCTGTGGAATATAGGTTATGACTGGGTCTTGCGCGGTGCTAATCTTCGGGGGGTCGGTGTACTCTGTTACGCCGACGATACCCTAGTCACCGCGCGGGCCCCTTCGTTTCGCGACGCCGCTGTTCTCGCTACGGCAGGCGTCGCCCTTGTCGTGCGCCGCATCGGGGCGCTTGGGTTAAAGGTGGCCCTCGAAAAGTCCGAGGCCCTCTTCTTCCACGGGCCTCGGAAGACGCCGCCTCGAGATCAGACGATAGTGGTGGGTGGCACCGCCATCGCTGTCGGGAGTAGCCTGAAGTATCTCGGGCTCATCCTCGACAGTCGGTGGCGGTTCGCGGAGCATTTCCGGCAGCTGGAACCAAAGTTGCTGGCGTTTGCCGGAATGCTCTCGCGCTTGCTGCCCAACAGTGGGGGACCGGGGTCTGCCTGCCGCCGTCTCTACGACGGAGTGGTGCGCTCCAAGGCGCTCTACGGGGCGCCCATCTGGGCGGACGCCCTCTGCCCAGCAAATGTAGCGCTGCTGCGACGTCCGCAGCGCGCCATCGCGCAGAGGGCTGCACGGGCGTACCACACCGTCTCTTACGAGGCGGCGTGCTTGATCGCGGGAAGTATCCCTTGGGATCTCGAGGCTGGTGTCCTTAAGAGGGTGTATGAGGAGGGCGCCCTGATGCGGCGAGTTGCTGGAGGTCGGCCGGCTCCGGAGGAGATCGATCGCTGGAGACAGGCGGCTCGCGACGATCTCTTCCGGAAATGGGCCGATAGGTTGGCTGCGACAAGAAGCAGCACACTGCTCGTGGGGGCCGTTCGGCCCGTCCTGCGTGAGTGGGTGGAGAGGGGTCATGGGGCTCCAACGTATCACCTCACTCAACTTCTCACGGGTCATGGCTGCTTCGCCAAGTACCTGTGGGAGGTGGTGGGGGTGGAATCGGAGCCCCGGTGCCGAAACTGCACCAGCGGCGACCCTGACACGGCACAACATACTTTGGCCGTGTGTGAGGCGTGGGACGGACAAAGGATGGCCCTCACGAGCATTGTTGGTGAGGACCTCTCGCTGTCGGCTATAATTCCGGCTATGGCCGACAGCGAACATTGTTGGGCCGCCGTCGCCTCGTATGCTAGCGAGGTGATGGCGGCCAAGAGAGAGGCCTTGCGGGAGCGGGAGCGAGCTGGACGCACTCTCCCGCCCCGCAGGCCCCCGGCGAGGGGACGCCGGCGAGCACAATTTGCCCGCGTCCCCAACTGAGAGGAGCCACGGGCGGTGGGTCGGAGGACCCGCTGCCCCAATGCTAATGTGGCGGAATGCGCCCCTACGTGTTCCTGGGGCGCATTCTTAAGAGGAGGACGGGCCCCACCATATCGGCACGATGGCCGGGATGGTGGGGCCCCGAGAAGCGAGCCCGCCGAACAGGGCGGGCGTTCCTAGCCGAGTCGCGGTGAGCATTCTATCCCGCGGCTCGGATTGGGCGAAGTAGGAACACCGTGGTGGTTTAGTGGGTAGTCTGGCTTCGGCCAGGAGTCCCACACGAAGCGAGCCCCCTGCCCCCGCGGGGGGTGAGCGAAGTGCGTAAATGCATTCCACCACGAAAAAAAAAAAAAAAAAAAAAAAAAAAAAACCTAACCTAACCCGGGGCACGCCCCAAGAGCTATCGAGTACGTCCCCGTCGTGTGCCCTGGACCCCAACGTGACCACCGTAACGGAGTGGCACGTTGGGTGACTAAATCTCGGTAGCTTATCTTGCGGCAGTTGAGGTTGACTTGTTTTTTGATACTGTCCTTTTCAGGACAATGTCAAACCTTGATAGTGACAGTGAGTCGTGCCGGGACCAAGCTCCCGAGCGACAGGAAGAGATGGAGGTTGGGACAGAGGACACGAGGTCTCTCGGCTCTCTCCCAGAGGCGGTGGTGGTGCTGGACCGTCTGGACGTGTCCAGTCCAGAGGGCTCACGTTCGTCGTCCCCCATGGGACGATTCTGGAGAAAGCGGGTCCCAGAGGTAGAAAAGGTGTCCCATACACCCAAGAAGCCCCGCGGTCGCCCGATAACGACGGGCGAATTCGCTGGCCTGGCGCAAGCCCAGGCCGAACTTAACGCGGCCAAGCAGCGGGAGCTGGAACTGCGGAGGGAGGAGGAGATGGCTGACGACCTTCAGCGGATGCGGCAGAGGTCTCTCTACCTAAGAGAGACCCCTACTCCTAGCCCACAGCCTGGGCCCAGCCGACAGCCCAATGCGGGTGAGTCGTCAGCAGCTCCTGAGCCCCTAAGCTCGGAGCAGTTATCTGGTGCCATTGAGGCGGCGGTGGGGATGGTGCAAACCATCGCCACAAAAAGCTCTAATTTGAAGGGGCAGTACGTGCGGGACCTGAAGCTCGCATGTGAATCTATTCTCCAGCACGTGCGTGTGCTCAGGTCTCGCACAGAATCTGAGGAGGTGGCCCAGCTCCAGGCAGAGCTGGCCGCTGTGCGGGCGGAAATGCGGGCCTGGCAGTAGCAGGCGCAGGCTGCACCACCCCCGATGGGACGCGACGAAATCGCGTTCCTGATAGACGCGCGGCTTGCGGGTATTGCGGACCGGCTGCTGCCCGAGACCCGCATCCGCCCACCTCTGCAGGCGGATAAACGAGTGGCGGCTCGATCCGCAAGTGTTGAAGAGCCTACTGTGGAACTCCCGCCTCTTCCACCTTCCCCCCCGTCCCACTCTGCTCGTCTGCCAGATGAGCAGATGGAGGTAGGAGCAGGCCCTGACGAGCCCAGGGGGGAGAGGAAGGCAAAAAAGAAGGGCCGCGCCAAGAAGAAGACAGCCGCAGCCAAAGAGGCGGAAGCTGCCCGCCAGAAGACGCCCGCCACAGAGTCCCCCTCGGCGTCCCCGTCGGTCCCCACTGCGGTCGCGCTGGCCGCATGGAATAAGGTGGCAGCGCGGCCAAAGGTGGCAAAGTCGGCCCCAGCCACATCTCCCTCGACCGCTGAAAAGACGAAGCGTGGTGCCCGCAAGCCGCGCAAACTGCGCGCCCCGGCAACTGCAGCGGTCACCGTCACGCTGCAGCCGGCCGCGCGGGAGCAGGGCATCACGTATAAAGACGTGTTGGCCAAGGCCGAAAGGGCCATAGATCTTAAGGCCCTGGGAATCGACGGCCTCCGGTTTCGCGAAGCGACCACTGGAGCTCGTATATTGGAGGTGGCTGGCGAAGACCGAACTCGAAAGGCGGATAATCTGGCCGCGAAACTTCGGGAAGTGCTTGAGGAGGTCCGGGTCGCCAGGCCGGAGAGGTGCGTGGAGCTGCGCATCTCTGGCTTGAGCGACTCGGCCTCAAAAGAATCGGTGGCAGCGTCGTTGGCGGCGGAGGGAGGCTGCTCCGCTGATTGCATAAAAGTGGGCGACATCCAACGCCCACGGGGTCGCCAAGGCACTGCCTGGCTGCGGTGTCCGATCGAGGCCGCCAAGAGGCTGACGGACGGCCGTCGGGTACTCGTCGGGTGGTCAGTGGTCAGGCTGACCACCTTGGAGCCGAGACCGGCGCGGTGCTTCCGCTGCCTGGAGCCGGGGCACGTTGGGGCCAAGTGCACTGCGGACATTGACCGCAGTGCGCTCTGCTTCCGTTGTGGGCAGGCCGGCCACAAGTCGGCCACTTGCTCCGCGGAGCCCGGTTGCCCCGTCTGTGCAGCGGCGGGGAAGGCGTCCGCTCATCGGCTGGGGTCCGGCGAGTGCAAGACGTCTTCTGGTAAGAAGGCGGCCTCCGGTAAGAAGGCGGCCTCAAGAAAAGGCGGAGCAGCAGGTGGGACGGAACCGAAAATATCCTCCACCCTGCCGCAAAATGAGGAGGCGATGGACACCGCCCAATCGTAATGGCACATTCCATCTCCATACTGCAGGCCAACGTCAACCACTGCGCCGATGCCCAGGACCTTCTGGCCCAATCCATGGCGCAGTGGCAGACGACAGTGGCAGTAGTCGCCGAGCCGTACTACGTTCGCGAAAGCCCGAACTGGGCCAGCGACCAAAACGGCTTGGTGGCTATCGTCGCCCAGCGAGCCGCCCCACCCTTCGACATAGTGCGGAGGGGTCGTGGGTGCGTACTCGTCACGCTGGGTGGCGCTGCAGTGGTTGGGGTGTACTGTCCCCCTAGTAGAAGCCTCGCCGAGTTCGAGCAGTTGCTCCTTGAGGTCGGGGCTCTGCTGGTGGAAGTGCACCCCACCCCGGCTGTGGTGGCCGGGGATTTCAACGCTCATTCTCGGGCGTGGGGATCTCCGGAGACTGATGACCGGGGTGAGATGGTGATGGAGTGGGCGGTGTCCCAAGGCTTGGTGCTTCTGAACCAGGGGGTGGTCCACACTCTAGTGCGGGCTCAGGGCAGATCGATTGTCGATCTTTCGTTCGCCAGTTCTGTCCTGGCCCGTCGTATCAACAACTGGCGGGTCGTCAGGGGGTTGGAGACCGCGTCGGACCATCGCTACATCCGGTTCGACATCGTCTCCCCCGCCTCGGCGCCTCGTGTGGAACTCGACCGCCCCTTGGCAGGGGAAGGTCCGCGGTGGCGACTCGGAACATTAGACCGCGAGCTGGCAAAAGAGGCGGCTATCGTCGAGCGGTGGGCTGCTGATGACAGCGGCCTGGACGTGGACGCGAGATGTGAGCTCCTCGCTGGAGCTCTGACTCGTGTCTGCGACGCGGCGATGCAGAGGGCGAGGCCTATTCCGCCCCGGAGGCAGGTGTACTGGTGGCGTCCCCACCTAGCCGGGCTGCGTACCGCAAGTTACGCGGCCCAGAGGCAGTACACCCGCAGCCGAAGGCGGGCTGTCAGAGACCTCGCCCGAGAAGAACAGCTGCACGCCGCGTATAGGGCCGCCCGTGAGGCCCTTAGCTCGGCGATCAAGGCCGCCAAGGAGGAGGCCTGGAGGGAGTGGCTCGAGAGCCTCGACCGAGACCCGTGGGGGCGCCCGTACAAGACTGTGAGTCAGAAACTCAAGCCATGGGCGCCTCCCCTCACCAGAACTCTCGAGCCGAATCTTCTGGGCCGAGTGGTCAGTTCCCTCTTCCCTGCGAGGGAGGAGTGGGTCCCACCGCGGATGGTGGCACCAAGCCAGGTGCCGGCAGACGAAGTGGCAATACCTCCCGTGTCCGAGGCCGAATTAGGGGTCGCGATGTTGGCACTCAAGTCCAGAAATCGCGCCCCGGGCCCGGACGGCATCCCTGGGAAGGTTATTGCCACGGTCATGCCGGCACTAGAGGAGGAGACGCTGTCCCTCATGTCGGAGTGTGTGGCGTCGGGGAGAGTGCCGCGACGATGGAAGACCGGCAAGCTCGTGCTACTTAAGAAGCACGGGCGCCCTGCCGAGTCGCCGTCGGCCTACCGCCCCATCGTTTTGCTCGACGAGATGTGCAAGCTCTTTGAGCGGGTGCTCGCTGCGCGTCTCGTCGGTCACCTTGAGGGGGCGGGGCCCAACCTCAGTGACGGCCAGTTCGGCTTCCGTCGCGGGAGGTCGACTCTCGACGCCATATCCCGGCTGCGGGACGGCGTAGACGAAGCGGTCGACCGGGGTGAGGTGTTGTTGGCTGTATCGTTGGATATAGCCAACGCCTTCAACACCCTCCCCTGGGAGACCATTGCGGAGGCGCTGAGGTACCACAATGTACCGTTGTATCTCAGGCGAGTCCTTGCGGACTACTTCGTGGACCGGATCATCATCTATCCGGCCCAAAACGGACTTGTCCGCCAAAGTATGTCGTGTGGTGTTCCACAGGGGTCGGTCCTTGGGCCGCTCCTGTGGAATATAGGTTATGACTGGGTCCTGCGCGGTGCTAATCTTCGGGGGGTCGGTGTACTCTGTTACGCCGACGATACCCTAGTCACCGCGCGGGCCCCTTCGTTCCGTGACGCCGCCGTTCTCGCCACGGCAGGCGTCGCCCATGTCGTGCGCCGCATCGGGGCGCTCGGATTAAAGGTGGCCCTTGAAAAATCCGAGGCCGTCTTCTTTCATGGGCCTCGGAAGGTGCCGCCTCGAGATCAGACGATAGTGGTGGGTGGCACTGCCATCGCTGTCGGGAGCAGCCTGAAATATCTCGGGCTCATCCTCGACAGTCGGTGGCGGTTCGCGGAGCATTTCCGGCAGCTGGAACCAAAGTTGCTGGCGTTTGCCGGAATGCTCTCGCGTTTGCTGCCCAATAGTGGGGGACCGGGGTCTGCCTGCCGCCGTCTCTACGATGGAGTGGTGCGCTCCAAGGCGCTCTACGGGGCGCCCATCTGGGCGGACGCCCTCTGCCCAGCAAATGTAGCGCTGCTGCGACGTCCGCAGCGCGCCATCGCGCAGAGGGCTGCACGGGCGTACCACACCGTCTCTTACGAGGCGGCGTGCTTGATCGCGGGAAGTATCCCTTGGGATCTCGAGGCTGGCGTCCTTAAGAGGGTGTACGAGGAGGGCGCCCTGATGCGGCGAGTTGCTGGAGGTCGGCCGGCTCCGGAGGAGATCGATCGCTGGAGACAGGCGGCTCGCGACGATCTCTTCCAGAAATGGGCCGATAGGTTGGCTGCGACAAGAAGCAGCACACTGCTCGTGGGGGCCGTTCGGCCCGTCCTGCGTGAGTGGGTGGAGAGGGGTCATGGGGCTCCAACGTATCACCTCACTCAACTTCTCACGGGTCATGGCTGCTTCGCCAAGTACCTGTGGGAGGTGGTGGGGGTGGAATCGGAGCCCCGGTGCCGAAACTGCACCAGCGGCGACCCTGACACGGCACAACATACTTTGGCCGTGTGTGAGGCGTGGGACGGACAAAGGACGGCCCTCACGAGCATTGTTGGTGAGGACCTCTCGCTGTCGGCTATAATTCCGGCTATGGCCGACAGCGAACATTGTTGGGCCGCCGTCGCCTCGTATGCTAGCGAGGTGATGGCGGCCAAGAGAGAGGCCTTGCGGGAGCGGGAGCGAGCTGGACGCACTCTCCCGCCCCGCAGGCCCCCGGCGAGGGGACGCCGGCGAGCACAATTTGCCCGCGTCCCCAACTGAGAGGAGCCACGGGCGGTGGGTCGGGGGACCCGCTGCCCCAATGCTAATGTGGCGGAATGCGCCCCTACGTGTTCCTGGGGCGCATTCTTAAGAGGAGGACGGGCCCCACCATATCGGCACGATGGCCGGGATGGTGGGGCCCCGAGAAGCGAGCCCGCCGAATAGGGCGGGCGTTCCTAGCCGAGTCGCGGTGAGCATTCTATCCCGCGGCTCAGATTGGGCGAAGGAGGAACACCGTGGTGGTTTAGTGGGTAGTCTGGCTTCGGCCAGGAGTCCCACACGAAGCGAGCCCCCTGCCCCCGCGGGGGGTGAGCGAAGTGCGTAAATGCATTCCACCACGAAAAAAAAAAAAAAAAAAAAAAAACCTAACCTAACCTGGGGCAGGGGCACGCCCCAAGAGTTATCAAGTACGTCCCCGTCGTGTGCCCTGGACCCCAACGTGACCACCGTAACGGAGTGGCACGTTGGGTGACTAAATCTTGATAACTTATCTTGCGGCATTCGAGGTTTCATTGTTTTCGATACTGTCCTTTTCAGGACAATGTCTAACATTGGTTGCGATAGTGAGTCGTGCCGGGACCAAGCTCCCGAGCGACAGGCGCGTGAGCGCGAAGCAGAGATGGAGTTCGGGACGGAGGCCACGAGGCCTCTCGGCTCTCTCCCAGAGGCGATGGTGGTGCTGGACCGTCTGGACGTGTCCAGTCCAGAGGGCTCACGCTCGTCTTCCCCGATGGGACGATTCTGGAGAAAGCGGGTCCCAGAGGTGGAAAAGGTGTCCCACACACCCAAGAGGCCCCGTGGTCGTCCGATAACTACGGGCGAATTCGCTGGCCTGGCGCAAGCCCAGGCCGAACTTAACGCGGCCAAGCAGCGGGAGCTTGAACTTCGGAGGGAGGAGGAGATGGCTGACGACCTTCAGCGGATGCGGCAGAGGTCTCTCTACCTAAGAGAGACCCCTACCCCTAGCCCGCAGCCTGGGCCCAGCCGACAACCCAGTGCGGGTGAGTCGTCAGCAGCGCCTGAGCCCCTAAGCTCGGATCAGTTATCGGGTGCCATTGAGGCGGCGGTGGGGATGGTGCAAACCATAGCCACCAAAAGTTCCAACCTGAAGGGGCAGTACGTGCGGGACCTGAAGCTCGCATGTGAAACCATCCTCCAGCACGTGCGTGTGCTCAGGTCTCGCACAGAGTCTGAGGAGGTGGCCCAGCTCCAGGCAGAGCTGGCCGCTGTGCGGGCGGAAATGCGGGCCTGGCAGCAGCAGGCGCAGGCTGCACCACCCCCGATGGGACGCGACGAAATCGCGTTCCTAATTGACGCGCGGCTTGCGGGGATTGCGGACCGGCTGCTGCCCGAGACCCGCATCCGCCCACCTCTGCAGGCGGATAAACGAGTGGCGGCTCGATCCGCAAGTGTTGAAGAGCCTACTGTGGAACTCCCGCCTCTTCCACCTTCCCCCCCGTCCCACTCTGCTCGTCTGCCAGATGAGCAGATGGAGGTAGGAGCAGGCCCTGACGAGCCCAGGGGGGAGAGGAAGGCAAAAAAGAAGGGCCGCGCCAAGAAGAAGACAGCCGCAGCCAAAGAGGCGGAAGCTGCCCGCCAGAAGACGCCCGCCACAGAGTCCCCCTCGGCGTCCCCGTCGGTCCCCACTGCGGTCGCGCTGGCCGCATGGAATAAGGTGGCAGCGCGGCCAAAGGTGGCAAAGTCGGCCCCAGCCACATCTCCCCCGACCGCTGAAAAGACGAAGCGTGGTGCCCGCAAGCCGCGCAAACTGCGCGCCCCGGCAACTGCAGCGGTCACCGTCACGCTGCAGCCGGCCGCGCGGGAGCAGGGCATCACGTATAAAGACGTGTTGGCCAAGGCCGAAAGGGCCATAGATCTTAAGGCCCTGGGAATCGACGGCCTCCGGTTTCGCGAAGCGACCACTGGAGCTCGTATATTGGAGGTGGCTGGCGAAGACCGAACTCGAAAGGCGGACAATCTGGCCGCGAAACTTCGGGAAGTGCTTGAGGAGGTCCGGGTCGCCAGGCCGGAGAGGTGCGTGGAGCTGCGCATCTCTGGCTTGAGCGACTCGGCCTCAAAAGAATCGGTGGCAGCGTCGTTGGCGGCGGAGGGAGGCTGCTCCGCTGATTGCATAAAAGTGGGCGACATCCAACGCCCACGGGGTCGCCAAGGCACTGCCTGGCTGCGGTGTCCGATCGAGGCCGCCAAGAGGCTGACGGACGGCCGTCGGGTACTCGTCGGGTGGTCAGTGGTCAGGCTGACCACCTTGGACCCGAGACCGGCCCGATGCTTCCGCTGCCTGGAGCCGGGGCACGTTGGGGCCAAGTGCACTGCGGACATTGACCGCAGTGCGCTCTGCTTCCGTTGTGGGCAGGCCGGCCACAAGTCGGCCACTTGCTCCGCGGAGCCCGGTTGCCCCGTCTGTGCAGCGGCGGGGAAGGCGTCCGCTCATCGGCTGGGGTCCGGCGAGTGCAAGACGTCTTCTGGTAAGAAGGCGGCCTCCGGTAAGAAGGCGGCCCCAAGAAAAGGCGGAGCAGCAGGTGGGACGGAACCGAAAATATCCTCCACCCTGCCGCAAAATGAGGAGGCGATGGACACCGCCCAATCGTAATGGCACATTCCATCTCCATACTGCAGGCCAACGTCAACCACTGCGCCGATGCCCAGGACCTTCTGGCCCAATCCATGGCGCAGTGGCAGACGACAGTGGCAGTAGTCGCCGAGCCGTACTACGTTCGCGAAAGCCCGAACTGGGCCAGCGACCAAAACGGCTTGGTGGCTATCGTCGCCCAGCGAGCCGCCCCACCCTTCGACATAGTGCGGAGGGGTCGTGGGTGCGTACTCGTCACGCTGGGTGGCGCTGCAGTGGTTGGGGTGTACTGTCCCCCTAGTAGAAGCCTCGCCGAGTTCGAGCAGTTGCTCCTTGAGGTCGGGGCTCTGCTGGTGGAAGTGCACCCCACCCCGGCTGTGGTGGCCGGGGATTTCAACGCTCATTCTCGGGCGTGGGGATCTCCGGAGACTGATGACCGGGGGGAGATGGTGATGGAGTGGGCGGTGTCCCAAGGCTTGGTGCTTCTGAACCAGGGGGTGGTCCACACTCTAGTGCGGGCTCAGGGCAGATCGATTGTCGATCTTTCGTTCGCCAGTTCTGTCCTGGCCCGTCGTATCAACAACTGGCGGGTCGTCAGGGGGTTGGAGACCGCGTCGGACCATCGCTACATCCGGTTCGACATCGTCTCCCCCGCCTCGGCGCCTCGTGTGGAACTCGACCGCCCCTTGGCAGGGGAAGGTCCGCGGTGGCGACTCGGAACACTAGACCGCGAGCTGGCAAAAGAGGCGGCTATCGTCGAGCGGTGGGCTGCTGATGACAGCGGCCTGGACGTGGACGCGAGATGTGAGCTCCTCGCTGGAGCTCTGACTCGTGTCTGCGACGCGGCGATGCAGAGGGCGAGGCCTATTCCGCCCCGGAGGCAGGTGTACTGGTGGCGTCCCCACCTAGCCGGGCTGCGTACCGCAAGTTACGCGGCCCAGAGGCAGTACACCCGCAGCCGAAGGCGGGCTGTCAGAGACCTCGCCCGAGAAGAACAGCTGCACGCCGCGTATAGGGCCGCCCGTGAGGCCCTTAGCTCGGCGATCAAGGCCGCCAAGGAGGAGGCCTGGAGGGAGTGGCTCGAGAGCCTCGACCAAGACCCGTGGGGGCGCCCGTACAAGACTGTGAGTCAGAAACTCAAGCCATGGGCGCCTCCCCTCACCAGAACTCTCGAGCCGAATCTTCTGGGCCGAGTGGTCAGTTCCCTCTTCCCTGCGAGGGAGGAGTGGGTCCCACCGCGGATGGTGGCACCAAGCCAGGTGCCGGCAGACGAAGTGGCAATACCTCCCGTGTCCGAGGCCGAATTAGGGGTCGCGATGTTGGCACTCAAGTCCAGAAATCGCGCCCCGGGCCCGGACGGCATCCCTGGGAAGGTTATTGCCACGGTCATGCCGGCACTAGAGGAGGAGACGCTGTCCCTCATGTCGGAGTGTGTGGCGTCGGGGAGAGTGCCGCGACGATGGAAGACCGGCAAGCTCGTGCTACTTAAGAAGCACGGGCGCCCTGCCGAGTCGCCGTCGGCCTACCGCCCCATCGTTTTGCTCGACGAGATGTGCAAGCTCTTTGAGCGGGTGCTCGCTGCGCGTCTCGTCGGTCACCTTGAGGGGGCGGGGCCCAACCTCAGTGACGGCCAGTTCGGCTTCCGTCGCGGGAGGTCGACTCTCGACGCCATATCCCGGCTGCGGGACGGCGTAGACGAAGCGGTCGACCGGGGTGAGGTGTTGTTGGCTGTATCGTTGGATATAGCCAACGCCTTCAACACCCTCCCCTGGGAGACCATTGCGGAGGCGCTGAGGTACCACAATGTACCGTTGTATCTCAGGCGAGTCCTTGCGGACTACTTCGTGGACCGGATCATCATCTATCCGGCCCAAAACGGAGTTGTCCGCCAAAGTATGTCGTGTGGTGTTCCACAGGGGTCGGTCCTTGGGCCGCTCCTGTGGAATATAGGTTATGACTGGGTCCTGCGCGGTGCTAATCTTCGGGGGGTCAGTGTACTCTGTTACGCCGACGATACCCTAGTCACCGCGCGGGCCCCTTCGTTCCGTGACGCCGCCGTTCTCGCCACGGCAGGCGTCGCCCATGTCGTGCGCCGCATCGGGGCGCTCGGATTAAAGGTGGCCCTTGAAAAATCCGAGGCCGTCTTCTTTCATGGGCCTCGGAAGGTGCCGCCTCGAGATCAGACGATAGTGGTGGGTGGCACTGCCATCGCTGTCGGGAGCAGCCTGAAATATCTCGGGCTCATCCTCGACAGTCGGTGGCGGTTCGCGGAGCATTTCCGGCAGCTGGAACCAAAGTTGCTGGCGTTTGCCGGAATGCTCTCGCGTTTGCTGCCCAATAGTGGGGGACCGGGGTCTGCCTGCCGCCGTCTCTACGATGGAGTGGTGCGCTCCAAGGCGCTCTACGGGGCGCCCATCTGGGCGGACGCCCTCTGCCCAGCAAATGTAGCGCTGCTGCGACGTCCGCAGCGCGCCATCGCGCAGAGGGCTGCACGGGCGTACCACACCGTCTCTTACGAGGCGGCGTGCTTGATCGCGGGAAGTATCCCTTGGGATCTCGAGGCTGGCGTCCTTAAGAGGGTGTACGAGGAGGGCGCCCTGATGCGGCGAGTTGCTGGAGGTCGGCCGGCTCCGGCTCGACGACGTGCGCCTTCAACCTCGAGGCCTATGTAAGGGCAGCAGACGCCCCCGCGTCTACTGCCCGGCCCGGTTAGGGGGGGAGGAGTTGGTGGTACCGCCTCCTCCGAGCCCCGGTTCTCTTGCGGCGCTGTGGGAGGGAAAGGGGGTCACATTCCCTCTCCCTCTCCGCCGCCTCCTTCTGCGAGATAACCGTCTCGCAGAAGGTCTGAACCGCTGCCCACGCCTCATCGCCGCCGTCGACCATAGACAGAACTAAGGCCGGCAGCGAGAGGTCCGTCCCCACTTCGGCGATGAGAGCACGGCGCTCCCCAGCCCACGCGGGGCACTCCTCTAGGGTGTGCTGCGCCGTGTCATCAACGCCGCCACAGTGGTGGCACCCACTGGTCGGCTCTCGTCCCACCCGGCACAGGTAGCTTCCGAAGCATCCATGCCCCGAAAGGACCTGCGCCATGCGGAACGTTACCGACCCCCGCGATCTGTCCATCCAGTCTCTGAGGACCGGACGGATCGCCTCGACGGTCCTGCTGCCGGCCGTGGGATTGGCCAGCCGCCGTTCCCACTCCCGGAGCATGAACCGTCTCACATGGAGCCTCCGCTCTCCCACCTCCGAAGGTGCCGGGAATTCACCCCGGCTCCGGGCCTCCTCGCGCCAATGATACACTGACGCGAGGACACCGGCCTCCAGTTCCCACGGAGGGGAGCCCGCCATCACGCAAGCCGCCTCGAATGAGATGGTGCGGTATCCTCTTATCGCCCCGGCGGCCATCACCCTCTGCGGACGTCGCAAGAGGGCGATGTTGTGTGCCGTCAGGGCTTCGACCCACACGGGGGCCCCGTATAGGGCCATCGACCGCACCACTCCCATGTACAGGAGGCGGCTGCTCGTCTGGGGTCCCCCTAGGTTCGGCATCAGCCGCCGAAGGGCGACGGCCGTGCCGAGCAGACGGGGGACCAGGCGGTTGAAATGAGCGCGGAAGCTCCATCGTGGATCGAGGACAAGCCCAAGGTACCTCATTTCAGACTTGACCTCGATCCGGGTGCCACTCACTACGATGTGGGAGTCCGCCGGTGGCGCTCGCCGAGGGCCATGTAAACAAATGGCCTCCGACTTGTTGAGCGCCACCTCGAGTCCCAGCATCGTTATTCGCCGCACGACCATGGCCACCGACGCAGTGGCGAGGCGCGCGGCGTCCTCATAGGTCGCCCCCCGGGCAGTAACCGTAAGTGTTCCACAAGAGGGGCCCCAACACTGACCCCTGCGGAACACCGCGGCACATGGCCCACCTGTGAAGGCTGCCACCCTCTCCTGGGTACTCCACGTACCGCTCCGATAGGTAGGCGCCGACAATCCTGCGGAGGTAGGGAGGCACATCATGGTATTTGAGCGCCTCCCGTATGCACTCCCAGGGCAGGGTATTGAACGCATTGGCGATGTCCAGTGACACCGCCAATAACACCCCGCCCTTGCGGACCTCCTCTTGCGCCAGCGCCTTCACCCGAAGGACGGCGTCGACGGTCGAGCGACGTGGCCGAAAACCATATTGGTAGTCGGACAGGCCGCGACCTCCATCCTCGAGGTGCCGGACGATGCGAGCGAACAAC
Organism: Eilema sororculum; assembly: GCA_914829495.1. Lineage (NCBI taxonomy): Eukaryota > Metazoa > Arthropoda > Insecta > Lepidoptera > Erebidae > Eilema > Eilema sororculum. The sequence goes on from OU618541.1 coordinate 102,893, forward strand.
ACTCTCTCAAAGAGCTTACCCGCCTCGTCCAGCAGCACTATCGGTCGGTACGCCGAGGGCGATTCCGCGGGCCGTCCCTCCTTCTTGATGAGTACGAGCCTGCCCGTCTTCCACCGGACCGGGTATTGCCCAGTTTGCAGGCACGCACTCATCAGCCCGCAGAACCGCTCCTCGAGCTCCCGGAGCGCGACCACCAAAACGCGTCCGGGAACTCCATCGGGTCCAGGAGCCTTCACACCTTTCTCCTGGACCCGCCTGACGGCCACGGCCAACTCCGCCGTTGTGACCTGCGGCACCTCCGTCACGACCTCCTCTCTGCGCGCCGGAGCCATCACCGGGGGAACGAACCCCTCCTCCCCCTGTGGAAACAGGCAGGAGATAACCTCCCCCAGCACTCTCGGCTCCAGGCACTCCGTGATCGGAGGCGCCCATGGACGGAGCTTAGCCCTGACCGCCTTGTAGGGCCGCCCCCAGGGGTCCCGGTCAAGGGTGGCTAATAGAGACGCCCTCGAAGCTTCCTTCGCGTCCCCTATTGCCACTCCGAGGGACTGAGCGCACGACCGGTAGTCGGCGTACAGCTGCGCCTCCTCCTCCGGTACCCGCCGCGCCCTGCGGCGGTACCGGGTGTACCGGCGACGTTTCGCGACACACAGAGATCGCAGTTCAGCGATCTCCGGTATGACGTGCTATGCGTCATAGGCAAAGTACACTATAACTAGGAAATAATATTATATAAACAACACGTATCAATAAACAATAATGTCAGCACTAAACTTATATGAGTAAAACCCCACTCTAAATCTCAGTAAAATCATGTAGAATAATTAGTATATAAGAGTGTGTAAATAGTAAATAAATTAATCTTGTTCCAACTGGTAAAACATCTTTTACTTACTCCGCAACATTGGTGACCCCGACGTGATTTCCTAGTGCTGATATAATTGCAGGCCAACTGCAGCCCTGAAAAGGTTTTCAGCAGCAAACCTAGGAACTATCACAGATCACTGTGGAGCTATATTTGGGAAAATTCACCCAACAGCCCACCAGCTTACCGACCACCACCATCAGCGAAATAGCACATTTCAGTTGGCTTCCCACAAGCGGGTCTAACCAGCTGAAATTTCAAGAGGCTAAACGCAATCATGGCACCGATAATTCCAGCCGGAACACCGTCAAAAAACTCCGGCACATCAGCTGAATCAATCAGCGACAGCCAGGTGGTGGCTGCAATTAGCATTACGGAGAAAATACCATCGTTTTGGACAGATTCACCGCGCTTATGGTTCGCGCAATTCGAGGCCATCGTAGCCTCCCAAAAGCAAGGTGACGAATATAAATATAATAGCGTCATCGCAAAATTAACAAAAGAGGTCATACATCAGGTTAGCGACATCCTGACGTCACCGCCAAACGCAGACAAGTACCGTAAAATCAAGGAAAGATTAATTGCGTGCTATGAGGAAAGCGAACAACGACGCTTCCACAAATTGCTATCGGAGATGGACCTAGGTGACTCAACACCATCACAGCTGTTGAGAAAAATGAAAGAAGCCAGCTGCGACAAAATGACCGAAGATACCATCAGATTATTATGGTTCAGACAGCTTCCGGTATCAATCACCTCCATATTGGCAGTCTCCGAAGACCTCGACCTCACAAAATTATGCGAAATGGCGGACCGAATCTATGAAAATATGCGCTATAAAACCAAAACAAACAACTCGTCACAGAAATCCGCCGACGTTAACTTAATAGCAATGCTGACGTCACAAATTGCAGCTATGCGAGTCGAAATAAACGAGCTCCGCGGTATGAGTAATCGCCGACCGATGCAACGCAGCAAATTCCGAGCAAGGTCGCAATCACGCTCACGGTCACGTACACGGCTATGTTATTATCACAGACGATTCAAAACAAAAGCATATAAATGCGATCAGCCGTGCTCGTGGATAAATAAAACCGATAAAAATTCGGGAAACGAGAACTAGCGCAGAACACGACGGGACTCTGTGCCATACAACCCGCCAACCGTCTAACTATAACCGACTCAAACAGTGGTTATAGGTTTTTAGTAGACACGGGAGCAAATATTTCTGTATTACAAAACGCACAGGGTAAGAAAAACGCGAGCAACTACAAACTGTATGCCGCAAACGGGTCAATTATTGAAACTTATGGCGAAAGCACATTAACGCTAAATCTGGGGTTACGCAGACCTTTTACTTGGACGTTCGTAATCGCCGATGTAAAAATGCCTATCTTAGGAGCTGATTTCCTAGAGCACCACAGATTATTAGTGGATCTATACGGCAAAAGGCTGATCGACCAAGAAACAAAATTAACGACGCCTGCGAAAATTGCAAGAGAAACACACATGCCTTCAATTAGATCCATCGACGCGAAATTACCCGAACATATAAAGCGCCTGTTAGAGAAATACGTAAACGTCACTAGACCAAGACCATTTAAAAAACCCACAGAGCATGGAATACAGCATCACATCATAACAAAAGGTCCTCCAGTTTATGCCCGCGCGCGCCCACTACCACCCGACAAATATAAGGCAGCAAAAAAGGAATTCCAAGAGCTAATAAACCTAGGAATATTAGAACCTTCCAGTAGTCCTTGGGCATCGCCTCTCCACATGGTAAAGAAAAAGAATGGGGAATGGAGACCGTGCGGAGACTACCGCGCGTTAAATAAAATAACAGTTCCCGACAGATATCCCTTGCCAAGACTGTTAGACTTTACATACATCGCAAGTGGAAAAACAATATTCAGCAAAATTGATATAAAGAAGGCGTTCCACCAAATCCCTGTTGCGGAACCAGAGAAGACCGCAATAATCACGCAAATGGGTTTATTTCACTGGAATTTCATGCCATTTGGCCTCAGAAATTCAGCTCAAACGTTTCAGAGGTTTATGGACTCCCTGTTCAGAGACCTGGACTATATATATGTCTTCGTGGACGACATACTCATAGCAAGTCAAAATACCGAACAACATTACGTTCAATTAGAGGAAGTATTCAATCGCCTAAGTAAAAACGGCATCTCAATCAATACGAGCAAATGCGAATTCGAAAAGACAGAGATAGATTTCTTAGGTTATCATATAACGAGCCAAGGAATCACCCCCACGTCTGAGAAAGTACGAGCAATAAACGAATACCCAAAACCAAAGGTGGTAAAGGAGCTACGTCGATTTTTGGGAATGATGAATTTCTACAGAAGTAGCATCCCACACGCCGCCAGACACCAAGCTCCGCTCAACAAATACTTAATAAACTCCAAAAAGAATGACAATACGCCAATCGAGTGGAATACGGAAGCTAACCAAGCATTCGAACACTGCAAACAGGACATAAGAGATGTCACAACACTCGCATTCCCGGAAACAGACACACCACTAGCCATTATGACAGATGCTAGTTTAAAATGTGTAGGCGCCGTACTTCAACAAAAAGTTCAAGGAAAATGGAAACCCGTATCATTTTTTTCAAAAGGGTTAAGCGAGACACAAACAAAATATTCCACATACGATCGAGAACTACTCGGTATTTACATGGCAATAAAAAACTTTAGACGACTAATAGAAGGTCGCACATTTACAATATACACGGATCATAAGCCACTGATTCATGCATTCGACAAGAAGCAATCGGTGGATGAATCCCCTAGAAGAATAAGGTACCTAGAATATATTGCACAATTCTGCACAGACATAAGGCACGTCACGGGCAGCGAAAACGTGGTAGCCGACGCACTATCACGGGTAATAGAAACAATAGAACTACCCCAAATTCTCAACTGGCAAGAGGTAAAAAAATACCAAGACAGTGACCCGGAGTTAACAAAACTAAAACAAAATAGGTCACTAAAAATGGCACGGGTACCAATACAAAACAATAATATCAAAATTTATTGTGATATATCCACCGGTACAACAAGGCCATACCTACCACAAAAGTTTAGAAAAACAATTTTTGATAGTTTTCACAACATGAGCCACCCAGGGAAAAACACAACAAAAAAGTTGATAACCGCAAAATACGTCTGGACTAGCATGCACAAAGACATTTACGAAATGTGCAAAACATGTTTACAATGCCAGCAATCAAAAGTTCAGCGGCACACAGTATCACCCCTGGGCAAATTTATGCCAGCAGAACGATTTAGCCACATACACATAGACATTGTGGGCCCCCTAACGACATCACAAAACAAAAGATACATCGTCACTATGATCGATCGTTGTACGTCATGGCCAGAAGCATATCCTATATCGGACATCACAGCAGAAACTGTAGCCAAAACCCTATACAATGGCTGGATCACACGTTTTGGATGCCCCAATTATATAACAACGGATCAAGGACGACAATTCGAGTCTGAGCTATTCAGAAGCCTAACCAAATTCCTGGGTATACAAAAAATCCGTACTACACCATATCACCCTCAATCAAACTCCAAAGTAGAAAGACTGCACAGAACCATGAAAGCAGCTTTGATGGCAAGAGGAAATACCGAAAATTGGACGAAAGAATTACCATCGGTATTATTCGGGATACGTACCAGCATTCGACAAGACACTGGATACTCAGCAGCCGAATTGGTCTACGGAACAACAATAAAATTACCAGCAGCATATTTTGGCGACTGTTCTAAAAACACAACATACGCAGAGTTTGTGGAAAAAATTAAAGATAACATAACGCACATGACGTCAATTCCACAACGACAAAGCTCAAACAAAAACATATTCGTACACCCACGCTTAGCCGACTGTACACACGTATTTCTACGATGCGATAAGCTACGTCCTACGCTCACACCACCTTACGACGGACCGTTTCTCGTAGTCAAACGTGACAACAAAATAGTCACGATCAAGCGAAACGGCAGGGAAGTGAACGTGTCGATTGACAGGCTAAAGCCAGCATTCACGACGAGCGACGACAAGATAGAAGCTCAAAATCAAGAGCAAGATAAGGCAGAGCCAAATCAAAACATAAAAAGAACACGTTCGGGAAGAATATCACGACCCACCGTCCGTTTCAAACAATGATATAAAAAGGGCAAAATGAAAATAAAAGTCACTCCACAGCAAGCCACAAGAAACAACACACAAGATGGGAAGCAGTCAAACCCACGAAAAGGAACAAATAAACATGGTGCAGAACAATAACCAGGCAGCAAAGGAAGAAAAGAATACACACATGGCAGCAGAAATTGAAAAAATAAAAATCTGGATCGCTATAATTATTCTAGCAGCAATAATAATAACAATCACCAGACTCGTACGGAAAACTAACAAAGTCATGGACAAAAAGATAAACAAAATAATCAAGGAAATGCAACAAGTGTAACCAACTGCAGAAAAAGTACAACTCAGCAAACAACGTTCACGGACAAGGTCAACGCACCACAGCAAATAATAACTAGAATTTTATAAAGGGGGGAGTACTATGACGTGCTATGCGTCATAGGCAAAGTACACTATAACTAGGAAATAATATTATATAAACAACACGTATCAATAAACAATAATGTCAGCACTAAACTTATATGAGTAAAACCCCACTCTAAATCTCAGTAAAATCATGTAGAATAATTAGTATATAAGAGTGTGTAAATAGTAAATAAATTAATCTTGTTCCAACTGGTAAAACATCTTTTACTTACTCCGCAACATCCGGCGTCCACCAGTACACCTTCCGGTTGGGGAGTCGAGGCTTGGCCCGAGGCATGCACGCGTCGCAGATTTGCGACGCGGCGCTCCCGAACCATTCGGCCTCCTCCTCGACTCCTACTTCCGCCGGAGGAGTCGCCCATGACTGGACGATCGACGCCAGCTTCAACGCCTCCCGGTCTATGCACCCCAGGACCCACCTCTTGGCGGACGGCCCCTCGCGTCTGGGACTCACCACGTGCTGGCCCGTGGAGACATCGTAACGGATGTACCGATGATCCGTTAGATTCTCCACGTCGTCGTCCAGGACTCGCCAGTCCCGGACTGCCAGTGCGACGGCAGGGGTCGTGAACGTGATGTCCACGATGGACCTCCCCTGCTGTGTCACGTACGTGTCGACCGACCCACGGTTACTGATCGTCAGGCTGGTCGTCGTGGCCCACTCTTCCAGCAACCGGCCGCGTTCGTCGGCTGCGGCCGCGGGGCAACCCCAAGCCGTGGAATGGGCATTGAAGTCCCCGGCGACCACCGCCAGACGGGGTGAGATTTGCCCCAGCAGGGCACCCACCACGTCCAGCGCCGTCTCGAACTCGGCCAGTCTCATGCTGGGAGGGAAGTACACCGCAATGATGATGTACCTCCCCCACCCACAGGCCACGAAGCCCCTCCCCCTGGAAATGAGGGAGGGGGGCGCCACTCGCTGTGTCCCAGACGCGATAACGCACACCGACCCGTCCGTGTCCCCCAGCCACAGACCGTGAGGAGGGACGAAGTACGGGTCGGAAACAATCGCCATATCAATGGCCCACTCCGCCATGGACTGCAGGAGGAGGTCCTGCGCCCGGGCGCAGTTGTTTAAGTTCGCCTGGAGGAAGCGAAGGGGGATACCGTCCATTACGGTTCCATCGCTTCCTCTCGCCCTTGCGGGGGCGTCGCTGTCACGGGAACTGGGGCAGCCGGGGTCCTTCCGGCCGCCCTTTTGCCCTTTCTGGGCTTTGTCCCGCGGCATGCTTTGCCGCCTACTATGTGGTTGCTCGGTCCACCACCCATTGCTGCGCAGATGACGCAGTGGGGGTCGGCCGAGCATGCCGCGGCTTTGTGGCCAGGACGACCGCAGCGGTAGCAGATTTCACCGCGGTCGTCCTGTGAGGTGCACTGTGACCTGACGTGTCCTGACATCAGGCACCGGAAGCACCTCATGGGTCTTCGCTCAAGCAGAGTTACTTGAGCAGAGACCCAGCCCACTTTTAGACGGCCAGACGACACTTTCATGGCCGCTTCCACGGGGCAGCTCACCACCACCGTGCCACTCCCCCTCAACGTCCGGCGAATCTCGCCGACCTTGACGTTCAGGGGAGGGCAGCCTCCGTGGCGCGCGACTGCGTCAGCCACCTCCTCCCTCGTCACAGAGTCATCCAGACCAGCAATGCGCAAGTCTGCGCACTTGACTGGCCTGGATACGTTCGCCGTCTCAGAGCCGAGCACCTCCCGGAGACGCGCCGCCAGCCTATCGGCCTTCTCACCGCTGGAGTCACCGGCCACCTCCAATATGGTAGCACCGGTCTGCGCCTTCTTAAAGTTCATCTGGGGGATGTCGAAGTCCTGCAGGTCAACCTGCGACTTCAACCCCCGGATGACGTCCGCGTACGTAGCGCCCTTTTCTGAGGCCTCCGGCAGCAGCGTTATCACTACTGCCGAAGAGCGGGGTGCACGCGGTCCCTTCCTCTTGCGTGTACGCCTCTTCTTCTTAGAAGAAGAGGGTGCAGAGGAAGCTGCAGTACGGGCCGACGTGCTGGCCTTTTGGACAGCAGCCGGCGCTCCAGCCTTCTTCTTTTTCGGCCGCTTGGCTACCGTCACCCACCCCTCGTCCATTGACGACGGGGCAGGCGGCAGCGGCCTCGGCTCGCTCTCCTTGGGGGTGCTCCTCTTCCCCTTTCCCTTTCCCTTCGACGGACCCGCTTTCGGGGGAAGGGGCGGCGGCGACGACTTAGAAGGAGGCGGTGGTGACGGCTGCGGGAGAGCCGATGGACCGGGTTTTGGGTCGGCCTTGCGCCTGGCATCAGAGGCTAGGGGCGGGCGGAGGCGTGGCTCCGGCAGGAGTCTGGGCTCCAAGCCCGCCCACCTCGCGTCCACCGCGGACAGCACGCGGTCCATGATGGCCCGCGACATCTCCTCCAGTGGAGCCACAGCGGCTGGTTTCGCCGCTGCCTTCTCCTCCCGGAGGAAACGGACCTCTAGGCGAAGCCTCTCCACCTCCGCCCGAAGGGTGGCCACCTCGTCATTGACGTTACGGCCCTCAAGCACGGCTACGACATCAATGACATCGAATGCCGCATCCTTGAGGGCCTTTATGAAGCCACCCTTTAAATTTTTCGACTTGCTGGCGACCTCCAGCACAAGGTCCATATTTCTACGGACCTTGGTCGCCAACTCATCAGTGGGCAGTTTTTCCCATGCAGGGTCCGCTGCTAACCTTCTAGAGGATCGCGACGCCACAGAAGACGATCGCGATCCTGCCACCAAACCCGGAAATTGGAAAACCTCCGACTGGGGGTCCAACTCATCGACGGCCAGACGTTTTGCGCGGGGTGACCGCGGGGACGCGGTCGACACCGCCGCACCCTGGAGGACCGGGGACTCGGTCTCCTCCTCGCTGCGCTGTCTTTTGTGCGTAGCGCTGCTTTCACGCGACGATGTCGCACTAAGATCCATGTCGGATCCCGCCATGGAAGGCGCAGGTGTCGACGGCCTCGACAACCTCGACAGCCTCACTGAACAACGACGGGTCTGTCCTTCGGGAACTTGGTCCCGGCACGACACTGCCATCTTCTCTTTGCGCTCACGCGCCTGTCGCTCGGGAGCTTGGTCCCGGCACGACTCATCCTCTCTGCCAGTGCTCGACATCGTCCTGAAAAGGACAGTGCCGATACAGACAGAGGACACCAAAGAACAGTATTACTGCTTGCCGCAAGATTAGCTTTTTCAGATTTAGTCACCCAACGTGCCACTCCGTTACGGTGGTCACGTTGGGGTCCAGGGCACACGACGGGGACGTACTGAAAAGCTCTTGGGGCGTGCCCCAACCTAACCTTTTTTTTTTTTTTTTTTTTTTTTTTTCGTGGTGGAATGCGTTTAGGCACTTCGCTCACCCCCCGCGGGGGTAGGGGGTGGGCTTCGTGTGGGACTCCTAGCCTCTGAGGGAGGCCAGACTACCCACTAAACCACCACGGTGTCCGTCTTCACCACATATCGACGATGGCGGGAACAACATCTTCCGCCATCGTCGTGTGGGTCGCCTGCCACTGTTCGGCGGCAGGCCCGTCTCTGGTGCGGCAGAAGAGGAGTCCTTCTGCCGCCCGCCTAGGCAAGGCACACGCGACACGACGTGCGCCTTCAACCTCGAGGCCTATGTAAGGGCAGCAGACGCCCCCGCGTCTACTGCCCGGCCCGGTTAGGGGGGGAGGAGTTGGTGGTACCGCCTCCTCCGAGCCCCGGTTCTCTTGCGGCGCTGTGGGAGGGAAAGGGGGTCACATTCCCTCTCCCTCTCCGCCGCCTCCTTCCGCGAGATAACCGTCTCGCAGAAGGTCTGAACCGCTGCCCACGCCTCATCGCCGCCGTCGACCATAGACAGAACTACGGCCGGCAGCGAGAGGTCCGTCCCCACTTCGGCGATGAGAGCACGGCGCTCCCCAGCCCACGCGGGGCACTCCTCTAGGGTGTGCTGCGCCGTGTCATCAACGCCGCCACAGTGGTGGCACCCACTGGTCGGCTCTCGTCCCACCCGGCACAGGTAGCTTCCGAAGCATCCATGCCCCGAAAGGACCTGCGCCATGCGGAACGTTACCGACCCCCGCGATCTGTCCATCCAGTCTCTGAGGACCGGACGGATCGCCTCGACGGTCCTGCTGCCGGCCGTGGGATTGGCCAGCCGCCGTTCCCACTCCCGGAGCATGAACCGTCTCACATGGAGCCTCCGCTCTCCCACCTCCGAAGGTGCCGGGAATTCACCCCGGCTCCGGGCCTCCTCGCGCCAATGATACACTGACGCGAGGACACCGGCCTCCAGTTCCCACGGAGGGGAGCCCGCCATCACGCAAGCCGCCTCGAATGAGATGGTGCGGTATCCTCTTATCGCCCCGGCGGCCATCACCCTCTGCGGACGTCGCAAGAGGGCGATGTTGTGTGCCGTCAGGGCTTCGACCCACACGGGGGCCCCGTATAGGGCCATCGACCGCACCACTCCCATGTACAGGAGGCGGCTGCTCGTCTGGGGTCCCCCTAGGTTCGGCATCAGCCGCCGAAGGGCGACGGCCGTGCCGAGCAGACGGGGGACCAGGCGGTTGAAATGAGCGCGGAAGCTCCATCGTGGATCGAGGACAAGCCCAAGGTACCTCATTTGGGACTTGACCTCGATCCGGGTGCCACTCACTACGATGTGGGAGTCCGCCGGTGGCGCTCGCCGAGGGCCATGAAAACAAATGGCCTCCGACTTGTTGAGCGCCACCTCGAGTCCCAGCATCGTTATTCGCCGCACGACCATGGCCACCGACGCAGTGGCGAGGCGCGCGGCGTCCTCATAGGTCGCCCCCCGGGCAGTAACCAACGTGTCATCTGCGTAGCAGGTCACGTTGGCGCCCGGGAGGCGAGCTCCTCGGAGTACCCAGTCGTACCCGATGTTCCACAAGAGGGGCCCCAACACTGACCCCTGCGGAACACCGCGGCACATGGCCCACCTGTGAAGGCTGCCACCCTCTCCTGGGTACTCCACGTACCGCTCCGATAGGTAGGCGCCGACAATCCTGCGGAGGTAGGGAGGCACATCATGGTATTTGAGCGCCTCCCGTATGCACTCCCAGGGCAGGGTATTGAACGCATTGGCGATGTCCAGTGACACCGCCAATAACACCCCGCCCTTGCGGACCTCCTCTTGCGCCAGCGCCTTCACCCGAAGGACGGCGTCGACGGTCGAGCGACGTGGCCGAAAACCATATTGGTAGTCGGACAGGCCGCGACCTCCATCCTCGAGGTGCCGGACGATGCGAGCGAACAACACTCTCTCAAAGAGCTTACCCGCCTCGTCCAGCAGCACTATCGGTCGGTACGCCGAGGGCGATTCCGCGGGCCGTCCCTCCTTCTTGATGAGTACGAGCCTGCCCGTCTTCCACCGGACCGGGTATTGCCCAGTTTGCAGGCACGCACTCATCAGCCCGCAGAACCGCTCCTCGAGCTCCCGGAGCGCGACCACCAAAACGCGTCCGGGAACTCCATCGGGTCCAGGAGCCTTCACACCTTTCTCCTGGACCCGCCTGACGGCCACGGCCAACTCCGCCGTTGTGACCTGCGGCACCTCCGTCACGACCTCCTCTCTGCGCGCCGGAGCCATCACCGGGGGAACGAACCCCTCCTCCCCCTGTGGAAACAGGCAGGAGATAACCTCCCCCAGCACTCTCGGCTCCAGGCACTCCGTGATCGGAGGCGCCCATGGACGGAGCTTAGCCCTGACCGCCTTGTAGGGCCGCCCCCAGGGGTCCCGGTCAAGGGTGGCTAATAGAGACGCCCTCGAAGCTTCCTTCGCGTCCCCTATTGCCACTCCGAGGGACTGAGCGCACGACCGGTAGTCGGCGTACAGCTGCGCCTCCTCCTCCGGTACCCGCCGCGCCCTGCGGCGGTACCGGGTGTACCGGCGACGTTTCGCGACACACAGAGATCGCAGTTCAGCGATCTCCGGCGTCCACCAGTACACCTTCCGGTTGGGGAGTCGAGGCTTGGCCCGAGGCATGCACGCGTCGCAGATTTGCGACGCGGCGCTCCCGAACCATTCGGCCTCCTCCTCGACTCCTACTTCCACCGGAGGAGTCGCCCATGACTGGACGATCGACGCCAGCTTCAACGCCTCCCGGTCTATGCACCCCAGGACCCACCTCTTGGCGGACGGCCCCTCGCGTCTGGGACTCACCACGTGCTGGCCCGTGGAGACATCGTAACGGATATACCGATGATCCGTTAGATTCTCCACGTCGTCGTCCAGGACTCGCCAGTCCCGGACTGCCAGTGCGACGGCAGGGGTCGTGAACGTGATGTCCACGATGGACCTCCCCTGCTGCGTCACGTACGTGTCGACCGACCCACGGTTACTGATCGTCAGGCCGGTCGTCGTGGCCCACTCTTCCAGCAACCGGCCGCGTTCGTCGGCTGCGGCCGCGGGGCAACCCCAAGCCGTGGAATGGGCATTGAAGTCCCCGGCGACCACCGCCAGACGGGGTGAGATTTGCCCCAGCAGGGCACCCACCACGTCCAGCGCCGTCTCGAACTCGGCCAGTCTCATGCTGGGAGGGAAGTACACCGCAATGATGATGTACCTCCCCCACCCACAGGCCACGAAGCCCCTCCCCCTGGAAATGAGGGAGGGGGGCGCCACTCGCTGTGTCCCAGACGCGATAACGCACACCGACCCGTCCGTGTCCCCCAGCCACAGACCGTGAGGAGGGACGAAGTACGGGTCGGAAACAATCGCCATATCAATGGCCCACTCCGCCATGGACTGCAGGAGGAGGTCCTGCGCCCGGGCGCAGTTGTTTAAATTCGCCTGGAGGAAGCGAAGGGGAATACCGTCCATTACGGTTCCATCGCTTCCTCTCGCCCTTGCGGGGGCGTCGCTGCCACGGGAACTGGGGCAGCCGGGGTCCTTCCGGCCGCTCTTTTGCCCTTTCTGGGCTTTGTCCCGCGGCATGCTTTGCCGCCTACTATATGGTTGCTCGGTCCACCACCCATTGCTGCGCAGATGACGCAGTGGGGGTCGGCCGAGCATGCCGCGGCTTTGTGGCCAGGACGACCGCAGCGGTAGCAGATTTCACCGCGGTCGTCCTGTGAGGTGCACTGTGACCTGACGTGTCCTGACATCAGGCACCGGAAGCACCTCATGGGTCTTCGCTCAAGCAGAGTTACTTGAGCAGAGACCCAGCCCACTGTTAGACGCCCAGACGACACTTTATTGGCCGCTTCCACGGGGCAGCTTACCACCACCGTGCCACTCCCCCTCAACGTCCGGCGAATCTCGCCGACCTTGACGTTAAGGGGAGGGCAGCCTCCGCGGCGCGCGACTGCGTCAGCCACCTCCTCCCTCGTCACAGAGTCGCCCCAACCTAACCTAACCTAACCTAACCTAACCTAACCTAACCAATGTATGCAGAAAGGCGATCGGCATCTACCACAAGTTGGCGCGGATGGCCCGGATCAGCTGGGGGTTACATCCCGAGGTGATCCGGACCATCTATAACGCCGCTGTGGAACCGACGGTGCTATATGCGGCCAGTAGCTGGTGTCCTGCGGTGGAGAATCTTGGTATTCGGAAGCAGCTGAATGTGGTGCAGCGCGGATTTGCGCAAAAGCTCTGCAAAGGTTACCGCACAATCTCTCTACACTCGGGGTTGATCCTGGCTGGAATGCTCCCTCTGGACCTCAGAGTTCGCGAGGTGGCCTCGTTATACGAGGCCAAGAGAGGAGTGTCCCAGTCATGGTTGAAGGATAGAGAGGTTGAGCGGATGGCCCGAGCAATTGAGGCCCCTCACCCCGCGGAGCATATGAACCTGGAGTTCGTAAGTCTGGTAGACGAGGAACATTTCGAGCGCGTCAAAACGCAGACGCAAGTACAAATTTATACGGACGGGAGCAAGATTGAGGGTCGTGTCGGTGCTGCGTTATCCATCTGGGCGGCACAGTACCAACAACAGCAGCCAGCCAAATCCCATCATGCGGACAATAGAGCCACCACTAGTCCTCCCTGACAAAGCACCCCTCCCCCAACCAACAGTCTCTCGGCGAACCGAAGAAACTATATTGGAACTTGGGGAACGAGGAGTCCCAGGACTCAGAACTCGACCTGTGGCTCTATACATGAGCCAACCATGTGAAAGACTGGGTATCAGCTTTTGCACTAGGATCGGGCCTAACAGCGTGGCCATAGCGCCGGGATTGGCAGCACTAATAAAGGGCAGCACTACAAAAACCACGATAAGGAGGAAAAAGCTCGAGGAAATGATTGAAATACAGATATCGGGCCTCAAGTGTAGATCACTGCGAACCAAGAACAAGGTGGTGATAGTTATCGAAGGCGACTGGAGTGTATCCCAATTTGAAAATGCATCTTCGCTCCTTACCTCAATCGCCGAAGTCAGTAGAGAAAAGAACATCCTCCCACGTATCATCAGCGTGGACGTGATGACAGCGGGCTACTACAGAGGCAATGTGGTTGACCATCTGGGAAGTGTTAGGGCGGCGGAGGCACACGAGATAGTGGTCTATGAAAACAGAGGGGAGGATCTCAGTTATCTGAAACCCAAACACAATAAAAGACCTAACACGCCTCCGCAAAACGCAGGCCCTCATCCCGGCCCCAGCTCTCCCAGCGGTTCAGAGCGCTTACAAAAGGAATTCGAAGAAAGCAACAAACTCAAACAACAGAGAAAAGACAAACCACCGTCTAACTCGACCCTAAGCTCGATTATCCAGAGCATCAGCACGGCGGCAATGTGGATCCCTCATAAGATTAAAACAAAAACAAACTCCAAATACAAAGAAAACAAAAGTGAATCTCAGGGCTCGGCTCTCGCTAACTTCCTCAGGACAAAACCTCGGGCTCAAGTTGGACCAACTGCCACCAGAACAAACGCCGACATGGGGCTTGTGCAACCACCAGTATTTAGAGCAATCGTTGCTCCCAAGGATCATATGATCAACGCATTCACCGAGTATATTGCACTAGTCAAAGGAGCTAGGACCCTGAAGATCAAGCAATGCAGCAAAATCCTGGAATCGTTTGAACATAAAAACGAAGGACTGCTGAAGGTGAGACTCGAGGAAGCGGAGGCGACGATCTATAACAATGAGACGGCAGAGGTGATAAGGGGAAAAGCAATGAAGCCACACATGGCAGCATACAGCGCCACGAGTGAAATGGTCCTACTGGACAACGCCGAGACGGAGAGAACAGGCCGCGCAACCTACCTGGCACCGATAGAGGACCCGATAGTGGTCACTGCCCAATGCACCGAGATCTGGCTGGACGACAGTGAACTCAAAAGAGCCGGAAAACTGTCGGAGGCCTGCAACTACGAAGATTGGGTGGTGCCAAAAATAACACTCGTTAATGGTGTCCCGGGGTGTGGGAAGACGACGTGGATAATTAACAACTTCATAGAGACTACCGACCTTGTAATAACGACAACCATTGAGGCCAAAAATGATCTCCGGGACAAAATATCGAAGAAAAAAGGAGCAGACGCCGCCAAAAAAATCCGCACGATGGCATCAGTTCTCACAAATGGAATACCACCAAAGCAGGAGGGCGAATGCATTCGTCTAATTGTGGACGAAGCACTGATGAACCACTTTGGCGCCATAGTGATGACACTGCGAATAACAGAGGCCAAAGAACTATTAATGGTAGGCGACATCAACCAACTCCCGTACATCGAGAGAGAGAATCTGTTTGCCATCCAGTACCACCGTCCTGAACATCTAATTGATACTAAACAGGAGCTACTATGCACTCACAGGTGCCCAATGGATGTGGCCTACGCTCTCAAGGAAATATATGATGGCATCTATTCATCGAGTAGCAGAACCAATACCATAGCACATAAGAACTACATGGGTACACCGATTCCCAAAAACCAAGAAAAGACCCTATTTCTGACCTATACTCAACAGGAGAAATCCGAATTGATTCAGGAAGGGTACGGCAGTGGAGAGGAATCGAGGACTATGACCATCCATGAAGCGCAAGGATTATGCTACGAGAACGTCATTGTAATAAAAAGAGTCTCCAAACATCTACAAATTCATGACAGTGTACCTCACGCCGTGGTCGCAATGTCCAGGCACACTAAGACCTTTACCTACTGCGCTGACGACATGGAGGACGCCTTGGGAAAAATGACCAAACTGGCATTGGAAGCTAGTCTCCAAGCAGTCATCAATTATAACCTCAAGATGGCAATCCACCATAGAGACGAGAGAGTTATACGACAGATCGTCGAGATGCCAAGGCCTCCAACAAGAGCGTAGGCCATTGTCCAATACCCAAAATCAACATTAACCATTCACACACAATTAGTTAGTCCTTCATTCATCCAAACCCAGTCACTCATATAAAAAAAAAAAAAAAAAAAAAAAAAAAAAAAAAAAAAAAACACAATCATCCATTCATCTATAATTTAAATCTAAATCACTCATCAACCATCCATATCCAACCGATTAACCCTCCATTCACCCACACTAAGTCACTCATAAAACCAATCAAGTAATCATCCACTCATCCATAATGCAAATCATTCATCAATAAATCTATCACGACGCTGTGATGAAGCCGAGCTAAAGGCAAAAGAAAAAAACGCTAATCATATCAATAAAACTAATCTAATAAAATCATGGATCCTGGGATTCATGGAGATAATAAAATACTAAATAATAAAAAAAAAAAAAAAAAAAAACCTAACCTAACCTAACCTCAGAATCTGAGGAGGTGGCCCAGCTCCAGGCAGAGCTGGCCGCTGTGCGGGCGGAAATGCGGGCCTGGCAGCAGCAGGCGCAGTCTGCACCACCCCCGATGGGACGCGACGAAATCGCGTTCCTCATTGACGCGCGGCTTGCGGGGATTGCGGACCGGCTGCTGCCCGAGACCCGCATCCGCCCACCTCTGCAGGCGGATAAACGAGCGGCGGCTCGATCCGCAAGTGTTGAAGAGCCCGCTCTGGAGCTCCCGCCTCTTCCATCTTCCCCCCCGCCCCACTCTGCTCGTCTGCCAGATGAGCAGATGGAGGTAGGAGCAGGCCCTGACGAGCCCAGAGTGGAGAGGAAGCCAAAGAAGAAGGCTCGCGCGAAGAAGAAGTCAGCCGCAGCCAAAGAGGCGGAAGCTGCCCGCCAGAGGACGCCCGCCACTGAGTCGCCTTCGGCGGCCATGTCGGTCCCCGCTGCGGCCCCAATGGCCGCATGGAATAAGGTGGCAGCGCGGCCAAAGGTGGCGAGGTCGGCCCCAGCGACATCTCCCCCGACCGCTCCGGTGGATAAGAAGCGTAAGCGTGGTGCCCGCAAGCCGCGCAAACTGCGCGCCCCGACAACTGCAGCGGTCACCGTCACGCTGCAGCCGGGCGCATTGGAGCAGGGGATCACGTACCGCGACGTGTTGTCCAGGGCCGAAGGGGCCATAGACCTCAAGGCCCTGGGCATAGATGGCCTCCGGTTCCGTGAGGCGGCAACCGGGGGTCGCATCATGGAGGTGGCGGGTGAGGACCGTGCCCGGAAGGCGGACAACCTGGCCGCCAAATTGAGAGAGGCCAACGTCAACCACTGCGCCGATGCCCAGGACCTTCTGGCCCAATCCATGGCGCAGTGGCAGACGACAGAGGCAGTAGTCGCCGAGCCGTACTACGTTCGCGAAAGCCCGAACTGGGCCAGCGACCAAAACGGCTTGGTGGCTATCGTCGCCCAGCGAGCCGCCCCACCCTTCGACATAGTGCGGAGAGGTCGTGGGTGCGTACTCGTCACGCTGGGTGGCGCTGCAGTGGTCGGGGTGTACTGTCCCCCTAGTAGAAGCCTCGCCGAGTTCGAGCAGTTGCTCCTTGAGGTCGGGGCTCTGCTGGTCGAAGTGCACCCCACCCCGGCTGTGGTGGCCGGGGATTTCAACGCTCATTCTCGGGCGTGGGGATCTCCGGAGACTGATGACCGGGGGGAGATGGTCATGGAGTGGGCGGTGTCCCAAGGCTTGGTGCTACTGAACCAGGGGGTGGTCCACACTCTAGTGCGGGCTCAGGGCAGATCGATTGTCGATCTTTCGTTCGCCAGTTCTGTCCTGGCCCGTCGTATCAACAACTGGCGGGTCGTCAGGGGGTTGGAGACCGCGTCGGACCATCGCTACATCCGGTTCGACATCGTCTCCCCCGCCTCGGCGACTCGTGTGGAACTCGACCGCCCCTTGGCAGGGGAAGGTCCGCGGTGGCGACTCGGAACATTAGACCGCGAGCTGGCCAAAGAGGCGGCTATCGTCGAGCGGTGGGCTGCTGATGACAGCGGCCTGGACGTGGACGCGAGATGTGAGCTCCTCGCTGGAGCTCTGACTCGTGTCTGCGATGCGGCGATGCAGAGGGCGAGGCCTATTCCGCCCCGGAGGCAGGTATACTGGTGGCGTCCCCACCTAGCCGGGCTGCGTACCGCAAGTTACGCGGCCCAGAGGCAGTACACCCGCAGCCGAAGGCGGGCTGTCAGAGACCTCGCCCGAGAAGAACAGCTGCACGCCGCGTATAGGGCCGCCCGTGAGGCCCTTAGCTCGGCGATCAAGGCCGCCAAGGAGGAGGCCTGGAGGGAGTGGCTCGAGAGCCTCGACCGAGACCCGTGGGGGCGCCCGTACAAGACTGTGAGTCAGAAACTCAAGCCATGGGCGCCTCCCCTCACCAGAACTCTCGAGCCGAATCTTCTGGGCCGAGTGGTCAGTTCCCTCTTCCCTGCGAGGGAGGAGTGGGTCCCACCGCGGATGGTGACACCAAGCCAGGTGCCGGCAGACGAAGTGGCAATACCTCCCGTGTCCGAGGCCGAATTAGGGGTCGCGATGTTGGCACTCAAGTCCAGAAATCGCGCCCCGGGCCCGGACGGCATCCCTGGGAAGGTTATTGCCACGGTCATGCCGGCACTAGAGGAGGAGACGCTGTCCCTCATGTCGGAGTGTGTGGCGTCGGGGAGAGTACCGCGACGATGGAAGACCGGCAAGCTCGTGCTACTCAAGAAGCACGGGCGCCCTGCCGAGTCGCCGTCGGCCTACCGCCCCATCGTTCTGCTCGACGAGATGTGCAAGCTCTTTGAGCGAGTGCTCGCTGCGCGTCTCGTCGGTCACCTTGAGGGGGCGGGGCCCAACCTCAGTGACGGCCAGTTCGGCTTCCGTCGCGGGAGGTCGACTCTCGACGCCATATCCCGGCTGCGGGACGGCGTAGACGAAGCGGTCGACCGGGGTGAGGTGTTGTTGGCTGTATCGTTGGATATAGCCAACGCCTTCAACACTCTCCCCTGGGAGACCATCGCGGAGGCGCTGAGGTACCACAATGTCCCGTGGTACCTCAGGCGCGTGCTCGCGGACTACTTCGTGGACCGGGTCATCATCTACCCGGCCCAAGACGGGGTGGTCCGCCGAAGCATGTCGTGTGGTGTTCCACAGGGGTCGGTCCTTGGGCCGCTCCTGTGGAATATAGGTTATGACTGGGTCCTGCGCGGTGCTAATCTTCGGGGGGTCGGTGTACTCTGTTACGCCGACGATACCCTAGTCACCGCGCGGGCCCCCTCGTTCCGCGACGCCGCTGTTCTCGCCACGGCAGGCGTCGCCCATGTTGTGCGCCGCATCGGGGCGCTTGGGTTAAAGGTGGCTCTTGAAAAGTCCGAGGCCCTCTTCTTCCATGGGCCTCGGAAGACGCCGCCTCGAGATCAGACGATAGTGGTGGGTGGCACCGAAATCGCTGTCGGGAGCAGCCTGAAATATCTCGGGCTCATCCTCGACAGTCGGTGGCGGTTCGCGGAGCATTTCCGGCAGCTGGAACCAAAGTTGCTGGCGTTTGCCGGAATGCTCTCGCGTTTGCTGCCCAATAGTGGGGGACCGGGGTCTGCCTGCCGCCGTCTCTACGACGGAGTGGTGCGCTCCAAGGCACTCTACGGGGCGCCCATCTGGGCGGACGCCCTCTGCCCAGCAAATGTAGCGCTGCTGCGACGTCCGCAGCGCGCCATCGCGCAGAGGGCTGCACGGGCGTACCACACCGTCTCTTACGAGGCGGCGTGCTTGATTGCGGGCAGTATCCCTTGGGATCTCGAGGCTGGTGTCCTTAAGAGGGTGTATGAGGAGGGCGCCCTGATGCGG
This sequence comes from Eilema sororculum, assembly GCA_914829495.1. Classification (NCBI taxonomy): domain Eukaryota; kingdom Metazoa; phylum Arthropoda; class Insecta; order Lepidoptera; family Erebidae; genus Eilema; species Eilema sororculum. The sequence continues at coordinate 122,476 of OU618541.1, forward strand.
CGAGTTGCTGGAGGTCGGCCGGCTCCGGAGGAGATCGATCGCTGGAGACAGGCGGCTCGCGACGATCTCTTCCGGAAATGGGCCGATAGGTTGGCTGCGACAAGAAGCAGCACACTGCTCGTGGGGGCCGTTCGGCCCGTCCTGCGTGAGTGGGTGGAGAGGGGTCATGGGGCTCCGACATATCACCTCACTCAACTTCTCACGGGTCATGGCTGCTTCGCCAAGTACCTGTGGGAGGTGGTGGGGGTGGAATCGGAGCCCCGGTGCCGAAACTGCACCAGCGGCGACCCTGACACGGCACAACATACTTTGGCCGTGTGTGAGGCGTGGGACGGACAAAGGACGGCCCTCACGAACACTGTTGGTGAGGACCTCTCGCTGTCGGCTATAATCCCGGCTATGGCCGACAGCGAACAGTGTTGGGACGCCGTCGCCTCGTATGCTAGCGAGGTGATGGCGGCCAAGAGAGAGGCCTTGCGGGAGCGGGAGCGAGCTGGACGCACTCTCCCGCCCCGCAGGCCCCCGGCGAGGGGACGCCGGCGAGCACAATTTGCCCGCGTCCCCAACTGAGAGGAGCCACGGGCGGTGGGTCGGGGGACCCGCTGCCCCAATGCTAATGTGGCGGAATGCGCCCCTACGTGTTCCTGGGGCGCATTCTTAAGAGGAGGACGGGCCCCACCATATCGGCATGATGGCCGGGATGGTGGGGCCCCGAGAAGTGAGCCCGCCGAACAGGGCGGGCGTTCCTAGCCGAGTCGCGGTGAGCATTCTATCCCGTGGCTCGGATTGGGCGAAGGAGGAACACCGTGGTGGTTTAGTGGGTAGTCTGGCTTCGGTCAGGAGTCCCACACGAAGCGAGCCCCCTGCCCCCGCGGGGGGTGAGCGAAGTGCGTAAATGCATTCCACCACGTAAAAAAAAAAAAAAAAAAAAAAAAAAACCTAACCTGGGGCACGCCCCAAGAGTTATCAAGTACGTCCCCGTCGTGTGCCCTGGACCCCAACGTGACCACCGTAACGGAGTGGCACGTTGGGTGACTAAATCTTGATAACTTATCTTGCGGCATTCGAGGTTGACTTGTTTTCGATACTGTCCTTTTCAGGACAATGTCTAACATTGGTTGCGATAGTGAGTCGTGCCGGGACCAAGCTCCCGAGCGACAGGCGCGTGGACGCCAGGAAGAGATGGAGGTTGGGACGGAGGACACGAGGCCTCTCGGCTCTCTCCCAGAGGCGGTGGTGGTGCTGGACCGTCTGGACGTGTCCAGTCCAGAGGGCTCACGCTCGTCGTCCCCCATGGGACGATTCTGGAGAAAGCGAGTCCCAGAGGTAGAAAAGGTGTCCCATACACCCAAGAAGCCCCGCGGTCGCCCGATAACGACGGGCGAATTCGCTGGCTTGGCGCAAGCCCAGGCCGAACTTAACGCGGCCAAGCAGCGGGAGCTGGAACTGCGCAGGGAGGAAGAGATGGCCGACGACCTGCAGAGGATGCGGCAGAGGTCTCTCTACCTAAGAGAGACCCCTACCCCTAGCCCACAGCCTGGGCCCAGCCGACAGCCCAACGCGGTGGAGCCACCAGCAGCTCCTGAGCCCCTCAGCTCGGATCAGTTATCGGGTGCCATTGAGGCGGCGGTGGGGATGGTGCAAACCATCGCCGCCAAAAGCTCCAACCTGAAGGGGCAGTACGTGCGGGACCTGAAGCTCGCATGTGAAACTATCCTCCAGCACGTGCGTGTGCTCAGGTCTCGCACAGAATCTGAGGAGGTGGCCCAGCTCCAGGCAGAGCTGGCCGCTGTGCGGGCGGAAATGCGGGCCTGGCAGCAGCAGGCGCAGGCTGCACCACCCCCGATGGGACGCGACGAAATCGCGTTCCTGATTGACGCGCGGCTTGCAGGTATTGCGGACCGGCTGCTGCCCGAGACCCGCATCCGCCCACCTCTGCAGGCGGATAAACGAGCGGCGGCTCGATCCGCAAGCGTTGAAGAGCCTATTGTGGAACTCCCGCCTCTTCCACCTTCCCCCCCGTCCCACTCTGCTCGTCTGCCAGTTGAGCAGATGGAGGTAGGAGCAGGCCCTGATGAGCCCAGGGGGGAGAAGAAGGCAAAAAAGAAGACCCGGGCCAAGAAGTCAGCCGCAGCCAAAGAGGCGGAAGCTGCCCGCCAGAAGACGCCCGCCACAGCGTCCACGTCGGTCCCCACTGCGGTCCCGCTGGCCGCATGGAACAAGGTGGCAGCGCGGCCAAAGGTGGCAAAGTCGGCCCCAGCCACGTCTCCCCCGACCGCTGAAAAGCGGAAGCGTGGTGCCCGCAAGCCGCGCAAACTGCGCGCCCCGACAACTGCAGCGGTCACCGTCACGCTGCAGCCTGGCGCATTGGAGCAGGGGATCACGTACCGCGACGTGTTGTCCAGGGCCGAAGGGGCCATAGATCTCAAGGCCCTGGGCATAGACGGCCTCCGGTTCCGTGAGGCGGCAACCGGGGGTCGCATCATGGAGGTGGCGGGTGAGGACCGTGCCCGGAAGGCGGACAACCTGGCCGCTAAATTGAGAGAGGTGCTGGAGGAGGTCCGTGTCGCCAGGCCGGAGAGGTGTGTGGAGCTGCGCATCTCTGGCTTGAGCGACTCGGCCTCTAAGGAAATGGTGGCGACATCGTTGGCAGCGGAGGGAGGCTGCTCAGCCGCCTCAATTAAGGTGGGCGACATCCAACGCCCACGGGGTCGCCAAGGCACTGCATGGCTGCGGTGCCCGATCGAGGCTGCCAAGAGGCTGACGGACGGCCGTCGGGTACTCGTCGGGTGGTCAGTGGTCAGGCTGACCACCTTGGAGCCGAGACCGGCGCGGTGCTTCCGCTGTCTGGAGCCGGGGCACGTTGGGGCCAAGTGCACTGCGGACATTGACCGCAGTGCGCTCTGCTTTCGTTGTGGGCAGGCTGGCCACAAGTCGGCCACCTGCTCTGCGGAGCCCGGTTGCCCCGTCTGTGCGGCGGCGGGGAAGGCGTCCGCTCATCGGCTGGGGTCCGGCGAGTGTAAGACGGCCCCTGGTAAGAAGGCGGCCTCCGGTAAGAAGGCGGCTTCGAGAAAAGGCGGAGCAGCAGGTGGGACGACACCCAAAACAACCCCCACCCTGCCGCAACATGAGGAGGCGATGGACACCGCCCAATCATAATGGCACACTCCATCTCCATACTGCAGGCCAACGTCAACCACTGCGCCGATGCCCAGGACCTTCTGGCCCAATCCATGGCGCAGTGGCAGACGACAGTGGCAGTAGTCGCCGAGCCGTACTACGTTCGTGAAAGCCCGAATTGGGCCAGCGACCAAAACGGCTTGGTGGCTATCGTCGCCCAGCGAGCCGCCCCACATTTCAAAATAGTGCGTAGGGGTCGTGGGTGCGTACTCGTCACGCTGGGTGGCGCTGCAGTGGTTGGGGTGTACTGTCCACCTAGTAGAAGCCTCGCCGAGTTCGAGCAGTTGCTCCTTGAGGTCGGGGCTCTGCTGGTCGAAGTGCACCCCACCCCGGCTGTGGTGGCCGGGGATTTCAACGCTCATTCTAGGGCGTGGGGATCTCCGGAGACTGATGACCGGGGGGAGATGGTCATGGAGTGGGCGGTGTCCCAAGGCTTGGTGCTTCTGAACCAGGGGGTGGTCCACACTCTAGTGCGGGCTCAGGGCAGATCGATTGTCGATCTTTCGTTCGCCAGTTCTGTCCTGGCCCGTCGTATCAACAACTGGCGGGTCGTCAGGGGGTTGGAGACTGCGTCGGACCATCGTTACATCCGGTTCGACATCGTCTCCCCCGCCTCGGCGGCTCGTGTGGAACTCGACCGCCCCTTGGCAGGGGAAGGTCCGCGGTGGCGACTCGGAACATTAGACCGCGAGCTGGCCAAAGAGGCGGCTATCGTCGAGCGGTGGGCTGCTGATGACAGCGGCCTGGACGTGGACGCGAGATGTGAGCGCCTCGCTGGAGCTCTGACTCGTGTCTGCGACGCGGCGATGCAGAGGGCGAGGCCTATTCCGCCCCGGAGGCAGGTGTACTGGTGGCGTCCCCACCTAGCCGGGCTGCGTACCGCAAGTTACGCGGCCCAGAGGCAGTACACCCGCAGCCGAAGGCGGGCTGTCAGAGACCTCGCCCGAGAAGAACAACTGCACGCCGCGTATAGGGCCGCCCGTGAGGCCCTTAGCTCGGCGATCAAGGCCGCCAAGGAGGAGGCCTGGAGGGAGTGGCTCGAGAGCCTCGACCGAGACCCGTGGGGGCGCCCGTACAAGACTGTGAGTCAGAAACTCAAGCCATGGGCGCCTCCCCTCACCAGAACTCTCGAGCCGAATCTTCTGGGCCGAGTGGTCAGTTCCCTCTTCCCTGCGAGGGAGGAGTGGGTCCCACCGCGGATGGTAGCACCAAGCCAGGTGCCGGCAGATGAAGTGGCGATACCTCCCGTGTCCGAGGCCGAATTAGGGGTCGCGATGTTGGCACTCAAGTCCAGAAATCGCGCCCCGGGCCCGGACGGCATCCCTGGGAAGGTTATTGCCACGGTCATGCCGGCACTAGAGGAGGAGACGCTGTCCCTCATGTCGGAGTGTGTGGCGTCGGGGAGAGTGCCGCGACGATGGAAGACCGGCAAGCTCGTGCTACTTAAGAAGCACGGGCGCCCTGCCGAGTCGCCGTCGGCCTACCGCCCCATCGTTTTGCTCGACGAGATGTGCAAGCTCTTTGAGCGGGTGCTCGCTGCGCGTCTCGTCGGTCACCTTGAGGGGGCGGGGCCCAACCTCAGTGACGGCCAGTTCGGCTTCCGTCGCGGGAGGTCGACTCTCGACGCCATATCCCGGCTGCGGGACGGCGTAGACGAAGCGGTCGACCGGGGTGAGGTGTTGTTGGCTGTATCGTTGGATATAGCCAACGCCTTCAACACCCTCCCCTGGGAGACCATTGCGGAGGCGCTGAGGTACCACAATGTACCGTTGTATCTCAGGCGAGTCCTTGCGGACTACTTCGTGGACCGGATCATCATCTATCCGGCCCAAAATGGAGTTGTCGTCCAAGGTATGTCGTGTGGTGTTCCACAGGGGTCGGTCCTTGGGCCGCTCCTGTGGAATATAGGTTATGACTGGGTCCTGCGCGGTGCTAATCTTCGGGGGGTCGGTGTACTCTGTTACGCCGACGATACCCTAGTAACCGCGCGGGCCCCCTCGTTCCGCGACGCCGCCGTTCTCGCCACGGCAGGCGTCGCCCATGTCGTGCGCCGCATTGGGGCGCTCGGATTAAAGGTGGCCCTCGAAAAGTCCGAGGCCCTCTTCTTTCATGGGCCTCGGAAGACGCCGCCTCGAGATCAGACGATAGTGGTGGGTGGCACTGCCATCGCTGTCGGGCGCAGCCTGAAATATCTCGGGCTCATCCTCGACAGTCGGTGGCGGTTCGCGGAGCATTTCCGGCAGCTGGAACCAAAGTTGCTGGCGTTTGCCGGAATGCTCTCGCGTTTGCTGCCCAATAGTGGGGGACCGGGGTCTGCGTGCCGCCGTCTCTACGATGGAGTGGTGCGCTCCAAGGCGCTCTACGGGGCGCCCATCTGGGCGGACGCCCTCTGCCCAGCAAATGTAGCGCTGCTGCGACGTCCGCAGCGCGCCATCGCGCAGAGGGCTGCACGGGCGTACCACACCGTCTCTTACGAGGCGGCGTGCTTGATTGCGGGCAGTATCCCTTGGGATCTCGAGGCTTGTGTCCTTAAGAGGGTGTATGAGGAGGGCGCCCTGATGCGGCGAGTTGCTGGAGGTCGGCCGGCTCCGGAGGAAATCGATCGCTGGAGACAGGCGGCTCGCGACGATCTCTTCCGGAAATGGGCCGATAGGTTGGCTGCGACAAGAAGCAGCACACTGCTCGTGGGGGCCGTTCGGCCCGTCCTGCGTGAGTGGGTGGAGAGGGATCATGGGGCTCCGACGTATCACCTCACTCAACTTCTCACGGGTCATGGCTGCTTTGCCAAGTACCTGTGGGAGGTGGTGGGGGTGGAATCGGAGCCCCGGTGCCGAAATTGCACCAGCGGCGACCCTGACACGGCACATCATACTTTGGCCGTGTGTGAGGCGTGGGACGGACAAAGGACGGCCCTCACGAACATTGTTGGTGAGGACCTCTCGCTGTCGGCTATAATTCCGGCTATGGCCGACAGCGAACATTGTTGGGCCGCCGTCGCCTCGTATGCTAGCGAGGTGATGGCGGCCAAGAGAGAGGCCTTGCGAGAGCGGGAGCGAATTTGCCCGCGTCCCCAACTGAGAGGAGCCACGGGCGGTGGGTCGGGGGACCCGCTGCCCCAATGCTAATGTGGCGGAATGCGCCCCTACGTGTTCCTGGGGCGCATTCTTAAGAGGAGGACGGGCCCCACCATATCGGCACGATGGCCGGGATGGTGGGGCCCCGAGAAGCGAGCCCGCCGAACAGGGCGGGCGTTCCTAGCCGAGTCGCGGTGAGCATTCTATCCCGCGGCTCGGATTGGGCGAAGGAGGAACACCGTGGTGGTTTAGTGGGTAGTCTGGCTTCGGCCAGGAGTCCCACACGAAGCGAGCCCCCTGCCCCCGCGGGGGGTGAGCGAAGTGCGTAAATGCATTCCACCACGAAAAAAAAAAAAAAAAAAAAAAAAAACCTAACCTAACCTAACCTAACCTAACAGGACCTTCTGACCCAATCCATGGCGCAGGGGCAGACGACAGTGGCAGTAGTCACCGAGCCCGAAAGCCCGAATTGGGCCAGCGACCAAAACGGCTTGGTGGCTATCGTCGCCCAGCGAGCCGCCCCACCCTTCGACATAGTGCGTAGGGGTCGTAGATGCGTACTCGTCACGCTGGGTGGCGCTGCAGTGGTTGGGGTGTACTGTCCCCCTAGTAGAAGCCTCGCCGAGTTCGAGCAGTTGCTCCTTGAGGTCGGGGCTCTGCTGGTCGAAGTGCACCCCACCCCGGCTGTGGTGGCCGGGGATTTCAACGCTCATTCTAGGGCGTGGGGATCTCAGGAGACTGATGACCGGGGGGAGATGGTCATGGAGTGGGCGGTGTCCCAAGGCTTGGTGCTTCTGAACCAAGGGGTGGTCCACACTCTAGTGCGGGCTCAGGGCAGATCGATTGTCGATCTTTCGTTCACCAGTTCTGTCCTGGCCCGTCGTATCAACAACTGGCGGGTCGTCAGGGGGTTGGAAACCGCGTCGGACCATCGTTACATCCGGTTCGACATCGTCTCCCCCGCCTCGGCGGCTCGTGTGGAACTCGACCGCCCCTTGGCAGGGGATGGTCCGCGGTGGCGACTCGGAACATTAGACCGCGAGCTGGCCAAAGAGGCGGCTATCATCGAGCGGTGGGCTGCTGATGACAGCGGCCTGGACGTGGACGCGAGATGTGAGCGCCTCGCTGGAGCTCTGACTCGTGTCTGCGACGCGGCGATGCAGAGGGCGAAGCCTATTCCGCCCCGGAGGCAGGTGTACTGGTGGCGTCCCCACCTAGCCGGGCTGCGTACCGCAAGTTACGCGGCCCAGAGGCAGTACACCCGCAGCCGAAGGCGGGCTGTCAGAGACCTCGCCCGAGAAGAACAACTGCACGCCGCGTATAGGGCCGCCCGTGAGGCCCTTAGCTCGGCGATCAAGGCCGCCAAGGAGGAGGCCTGGAGGGAGTGGCTCGAGAGCCTCGACCAAGACCCGTGGGGGCGCCCGTACAAGACTGTGAGTCAGAAACTCAAGCCATGGGCGCCTCCCCTCACCAGAACTCTCGAGCCGAATCTTCTGGGCCGAGTGGTCAGTTCCCTCTTCCCTGCGAGGGAGGAGTGGGTCCCATCGCGGATGGTGGCACCAAGCCAGGTACCGGCAGACGAAGTGACAATACCTCCCGTGTCCGAGGCCGAATTAGGGGTCGCGATGTTGGCACTAAGTCCAGAAATCGCGCCCCGGGCCCGGACGGCATCCCTGGGAAGGTTATAGCCACAGTCATGCCGGCACTAGAGGAGGAGACGCTGTCCCTCATATCGGAGTGTGTGGCGTCGGGAAGAGTGCTGCGACGATGGAAGACCGGCAAGCTCGTGCTACTTAGGAAGCACGGGCGCCCTGCCGAGTCGCCGTCGGCCTACCGCCCCATCGTTTTGCTCGACGAGATGTGCAAGCTCTTTGAGCGGGTGCTCGCCGCGCGTCTCGTCGGTCACCTTGAGGGGGCGGGGCCCAACCTCAATGACGGCCAGTTCGGCTTCCGTCGCGGGAGGTCGACTCTCGATGCCATATCCCGGCTGCGGGACGGCGTAGACGAAGCGGTCGACCGGGGTGAGGTGTTGTTGGCTGTATCGCTGGATATAGCCAACGCCTTCAACACTCTCCCCTGGGAGACCATTGCGGAGGCGCTGAGGTATCACAATGTCCCGTGGTACCTCAGGCGCGTCCTTGCGGTCATCATCTACCCGGCCCAAGACGGGGTGGTCCGCCGAAGCATGACGTGTGGTGTTCCACAGGGGTCGGTCCTTGGGCCGCTCCTGTGGAATATAGGTTATGACTGGGTCTTGCGCGGTGCTAATCTTCGGGGGGTCGGTGTACTCTATTACGCCGACGATACCCTAGTCACCGCGCGGGCCCCTTCGTTTCGCGACGCCGCTGTTCTCGCTACGGCAGGCGTCGCCCATGTCGTGCGCCGCATCGGGGCGCTTGGGTTAAAGGTGGCCCTCGAAAAGTCCGAGGCCCTCTTCTTCCACTGGCCTCGGAAGACGCCGCCTCGAGATCAGACGATAGTGGTGGATGGCACCGCCATCGCTGTCGGGAGTAGCCTGAAATATCTTGGGCTCATCCTCGACAGTCGGCGGCGGTTCGCGGAGCATTTCCGGCAGCTGGAACCAAAGTTGCTGGCGTTTGCTGGAATGCTCTCGCGCTTGCTGCCCAACAGTGGAGGTCCTGGGTCTGCGTGCCGCCGTCTCTACGATGGAGTGGTGCGCTCCAAGGCGCTCTACGGGGCGCCAATCTGGGCGGATGCCCTCTGCCCAGCAAATGTAGCGCTGCTGCGACGTCCGCAGCGCGCCATCGCGCAGAGGGCTGCACGGGCGTACCACACCGTCTCCTACGAGGCGGCGTGCTTGATTACGGGAAGTATCCCTTGGGATCTCGAGGCTGGCGTCCTTGAGAGGGTGTACGGGCGCGCTGATGCGGCGAGTTGCTGGAGGTCGGCCAGCTCCGGAGGAGATCGATCGCTGGAGACAGGCGGCTCGCGACGATCTCTTCCGGCAATGGGCCGAAAGGTTGGCTTCGACAAGAAGCAGCACACTGCTCCTGGGGGCCGTTCGGCCTGTCCTGCGTGAGTGGGTGGAGAGGGGTCATGGGGCTCCAACATATCACCTCACTCAACTTCTCACGGGTCATGGCTGCTTCGCCAAGTACCTGTGGGAGGTGGTGGAGCTGGAATCGGAGCCCCGGTGCCGAAACTGCACCAGCGGCGACCCTGACACGGCACATCATACTTTGGCCGTGTGTGAAGCGTGGGACGGACAAAGGACGGCCCTCACGAACATTGTTGGTGAGGACCTCTCGCTGTCGGCTATAATTCCGGCTATGGCCGACAGCGAACAGTGCTGGGACGCCGTCGCCTCGTATGCTAGCGAGGTGATGGCGGCCAAGAGAGAGGCCTTGCGGGAGCGGGAGCGAGCTGGACGCACTCTCCCGCCCCGCAGGCCCCCGGCGAGGGGACGCCGGCGAGCACAATTTGCCCGCGTCCCCAACTGAGAGGAGCCACGGGCGGTGGGTCGGGGGACCCGCTGCCACAATGCTAATGTGGCGGAATGCGCCCCAACGTGTTCCTGGGGCGCATTCTTAAGAGGAGGACGGGCCCCACCATATCGGCACGACGGCCGGGATGGTGGGGCCCCGAAAAACGAGCCCGCCGAACAGGGCGGGCGTTCCTAGCCGAGTCGCGGTGAGCATTCTATCCCGCGGCTCGGATTGGGCGAAGGAGGAACACCGTGGTGGTTTAGTGGGTAGTCTGGCTTCGGTCAGGAGTCCCACACGAAGCGAGCCCCCTGCCCCCGCGGAGGGTGAGCGAAGTGCGTAAATGCATTCCACCACGTAAAAAAAAAAAAAAACCTAACCTAACCTAACCACAGTCGCCCGTCACTCTCCGCGACGACCGTAGCGTTCCGTACTAGAAAATCAATTTGAGTGGGTTTTCTGACCTGATCGCGAAGTGCTATACATCAAAAGTTGCGTCTCAGTGCACCCTACACGCCGACGTATCGCACGTCAAGGGGACGGTCACCGTTTAGCCGTTATTCAAGGTTAAAGGCCTATTTTGAGGTTGTTTACCACGTGGTGTGACAGTTTTCTGTGAATAAGTTGGTGAATACTGCACGGACTTCAACACTGTTGGTGTCCCCGGCTGGGGGCAGTGGAGCCCCACCCGCCTTTCCGGTCAGTTTTTCCCGGAAAGCCCTGGTTTTTCCGGGAAAACCAAAAAATCAAGTACCACGTGGGCACGTGGTACCCGAACCAGCTGTCCGAGGACCCTGATTTTTTTGTGGAGAGGAAGAGCATACCTGCAGCACAAATACTACGGTAACAGAAAAATTTTCTCACACCTAGAAACTGTTATATTACTGTTACAAAGTTCAAAGTTTGCGTACCCATAGCAGTGAATCCAGAGCAGATAGCAAAATTCGGCAACTGCTATCTGTTGCGCGCTCGTGAGTACTACGTGTTTGCCAACTTCCAGATTTTTTGGACGATTTTTGAGTTCGCCAGAATTGAAAAAGTGACTTTTCCAGATTTTCGTGAAAATTTGCACGGAAAATTGTGACTTTATTATTGTATTTTATATAGGTGATAGTGCTGTATTTTTCCTTAATTATAAGATTTTTTGTGGATTTTTGTGACCATCCAGCTCGGAGATAACGAATTTTTTGTATTTTTTCCAAATTTAATAAAAAGGGGTAGACTTTCCTTGTTTTTAGCGTTGGGGTTGGGTTTAGACAACACTTGTTTAAGCCCAAACTAGCCCTTTGTAGCGTTAGAAATAAGGAAAATCGTAAATTCCAGCTTTCCGCACGAGATCTGCACGAAGTTTGCATTTAAGTTTTCTCCGGACTGGATCATCCTATTGGAAAATTTTTTTCTTTGCCGGACGGGCCGGGGAGTAAATTTTAAATTTTATACCACTTTGTGCGATTCTGAGCCTTTTGCCCAGAATTAGATTTTGGAAGCCTAGGTGGACAGAAGACGCCGTGCCAAGCCCAGATATCGATTTTGGGCTCACTGCGACCAACCGTTTAGGAGCTACGCACGGTCAAAGTTTGACCTTGAGCGCGCGCGGCCATCTTGCAGGTCGTAGGGGGGCCGGACTTCGACTGGGGGCGTCAGCGAAGGGCCACCTATCCCGCACTACACTTTTCCGGAAAATCCGGGAAAATTTTTCCCGGAAAATTTTCAAAATTTTCTTTTTCCTTTTTGCATCATAGAGTTATAGAGGGAGTCGAGCCCACCAGGGAGAAACTTTTCTGGGTTCGCTCGGACGTCGGGAACTCGAGATATACGTGCCCAAAGTTTGGCACATCCGCCATTTTGAAAAACTTTGGGGCCGTATATCTCCGGAACCGGTGGTCGTAGCGACCCCTGGTTTTCTCTGGGGGACTCGGCTTCCTCCCTCAAATCCGTCTAGTGTGGTGGGGGGTAGACCCCACAAACTTGGGGGGGGTCACTTTTTGAGTCACCCCTTTTGACCCCAAAGGTTTGTCGGGGGATATACCTTGCCGGTACCTTTTCGGGGAGCCCTCGCTCGGTTGGATCGGATCGGTAGTTCGTGGGATATCGGGGTTTGAAGTTTGCGACCCTGCTATCTCCGAACCCTTGGTCCTAGGGCCCCCGAGTTTGGGTTCGTTGTGGAGGGCTCGGGGAGCTCTACCCGCTCGACCTAGAGGGGGGACTCTAGCTAGAGTTTCTAGTAGAGTTGGCCGTAGAGTCGGCATTTTTGGCGCCAGAGGGCCCAAACATAGTATCTGCAAGCAGTCTAGGTGACTCTACCTATTGCCTGGGTGACTGTATTAGGTTAGGGGGTTTTTCGTGTTTGACGATCGCTATTGCGACCCAATACATAGTTTTAGTTTGTTTAGTTAGTTAGTTTAAGACTAGTGCCCTATTGGCATACCATTAGACGGTAGCTGAGCTACAAGAGACAGATAGAGAAGGCTCTATCTCGAATATATTTTATTTTATCTTTATTTATATTTTGTGTGACCTATTGTTTTTCGCCTATTTCTTTTGTGCTTCTAATTTGACAGGGTAGTAACACACACACACACACACACACACACACACACACACACACACACCATATAACAGTTTCGACGATCGCGTGCGTCCCACGCACAGGGGCCCGGACAGGAACCATATAGGTTTTAGGTTAGGACGATCTTGACCACTTTTGTGGCAAGAACTTAGTTTAAGGCTTTAACTTTACTCTATTTTATTCGTGTTTTGTGTCTTTTTACTTCAATTATTGAATTTTATTTTAATCCACTCGATAGTGTTGCGTGGATAGTACCTACACAATGCCTATCGAACGTTCTCCGAGACTCAAGCAGGCGGGTTCCTCCCCTGGAACCACATCACAATCTCCAAAAATACGACCAACCAAATCGGTGAGGGACAGTATTAGAGAGATAGAGGGAAATTCCTCCAGTGTAACCCCTCTCACACAGAGACCAACAACAGTTTCTACCAAAACGGTCACAAAGCCCAAAGCCCTGTTTATTAGTGCCTCCAATGTCCGCAGATCACCAGCGGACAATATTACAACCAAGGTGACCCGCAAGCCAACAGCGGATATCATAACGTCACAGCTCGCTAGCGAATACACAGAGGAGGCGGTCCTCCAACTAGCAACCATAGAGGCTTTAACACCGGAGGATCTATACATGACGGCGTTGTCATGTCTGGACCTCATCAAACAGGGTTGCCAAGAGTCTAGGAATTTAAAGAAGGAGATTAGACTCAAAATAGCGTCTCAAGAGAAGAATCTCCGCAAGATCTTCATCCTCAGTGAACGTAGAAGGAAGTCAATAGAGGAAGGGTCTGGACAGGGCAACTCCAAAAAGTCAACTGCGACTGTCGCGACCGCTGAAGTCGCAGGACCCAGCATAGTGGAAGGGAAGTGATGAGGAGGCTGGAGGAGCACACTAGGCTCCTAGTGGAAAATGGCAAAGCTCTCGCCGAAATAAAAGGCAGCCTGGAGACATACAAAGAGGGCAGGGGGGCACCATCCTACGCGAATGTGGCATCGAACACCGCTGGGGGACGCCCCTCGATGCGGCCGGCACTACATTCGCTGGTGGTGACCTCCACGGATGAGAATAAGACAGGGGAGGAGCTTCTTAACGACCTGAGGCGGACCGCGCGCGAAGACGACGGATGGATCACAGTCGAGCGGGTTCGAAAAGCCAGGGACCGCAAAGTAGTGCTTGGCTACAAAACCGCAGAGCAGCGGGAAAAAGCCAAAGGGGCGTTGGAGAGGCAGGGGGCCCTTAATGTGGAAACCGTCCCCAATAAGGATCCCCTGCTTGTCCTCTACAGTGTCCTAAAAATGTACAAGGACGAAGAGCTAATAACAGCCCTTCGGGCAAAAAAACAGAGGGATATTTAAGGACCTTGACCCGTCCCAGGACCGAATTACGGTCAAGTACCGCAGAAACGCCCGAAACCCGCTCACCGTCCACGTCGTACTGTAGGTGTCCCCCGTCATACACCGTAGCGCTCTGGAACATGGAGCGCTGCACGTGGACATACAACCAGTCAGAGTGGCAGACCAGTCGCCACTCGTGCAGTGCTCCATATGTCTAGGATTTGGGCACAGTCGTCGGTTCTCGATCAGACCCCAAATGTACCCACTGTGGGGAACAGCACCTGAGGGTAGACTGTCCTAAATATAGGACAGGTCAAGAACCTAGGTGCTGCAACTGCTGTCGTGGAAAATTCGACGACAGCGCACATGACGCATTCGACCGGAATTGCCCGGTCCGCATAAAATGGGACAACATAGCGCGGTCCGCCACGCAGTATTGCTGAGGGCGCCCCCGGAAACGACCCACACTACAAAGTGCTGCAGGCTAACCTCCAAAAGAAAGAGCTTGCGACCGACGGCTTCATTCTGGAAGCCATCAGGAGGAAGGCGTCGGTTGCACTTATTCAATAGCCGTATAGGGACCCCGTAGTGGGCAGGATGAAGAGATACCGAGGAGTACGCATCTTCCAGAACACTGGACCAGGAGTGGGCAAAGTAAAGGCGGCCATCGCTGTATTTGACCCGGAACTGGACGTAATATAGTGTCCCCAACTTACCACCGACAACATCGCGGCGGTGAGGATCCGCACCATTGCCTGGGAGGTGACCTTGGTATCTCTCTATGTCGAACCCGTTAAACCCCTTGGCTTGCACCTGGATCTGTTCGGAAGAGTGGGATCCACGTTGGGCCCCAGGCGGCTCATAATTGGAGGTGATGCTAACGCCAAAAGTACTTGGTGGGGAAGTAACGTTGAGGATGAGGATGATAGGGGAAACGATCTTTTGGGCACTCTCACTGAGATGAAACTACACATCCTCAACGACGGTAGGGTGCCCACCTTCGACACCGTCAGGGGGGGGCAAGAGGTATTTCAGCTACATTGACGTCACTGCGTGTTCCGGAGACCTGCTAGGATTGGTTGACGGCTGGAGGATGGACGAAGCGCTGGCAGCTAGCTCCGACCACATTGGCATAACGTTCCACCTTAAGTTGGAAAAATCAAAGGGCATAAATATTCGCAGGACAACCAGGTTGTTCAACACTAAGAAAGCAAATTGGAACAATTTTCATGAGAAAATGTCTCATTTCTTGGTGGAGAACAGCCTGGATGCCGAGAAAATAAAATATGTAACAACAAATGGGGAAATAGAGAACAAACTCGCAACCTTTAACGAATGCGTGACAAGGGCTTGCGAGGAATCAATCCCCAAAGCCACCAACAAAGAGACTCTCACAATGCCATGGTGGTCGGAAAAACTAGCCAAGATGAGGAAGGAGGTCATCACCTTCAGACGCCGCATCAGGTGTGCAGATACTAGGCTCCCGTTAGGAGACAGTGAGTAGTAGCGCAATACCTCGAGCGTAAAGACAGGTATGAGTCGGAGGTGAAGTCAGCACAAACTGCGTCATGGAAAGAGTTTTGCACCAAACAAGATAGAGAAGGGATATGGGAGGGCATCTATAGGGTGATAGGGAGGTCCACAGCAAGAGATGAAGATCTACCGTTACAGCACAACGGGGCCACACTAGACGCAAGCGATTCCGCGGGGCTCCACGCCTCGGTTTTCTTTCGGGAGGACCGGGACGAGGAGGACACCGCGGACCACAAAGAGATTCGCGCGCTGGCCAGGACAGTGAATGACGGTAGGGAAGATGATCTTTGCGACCCGCCATTCAGAAACCTCGATCGCTACAGCCCCCATGCCGGTGGGGAACAGAGCGGACGAGGCTAAAAAATGTAATAACCGGGCCAAAATGTCTATTAACAGCGCGAGGAATTTAAAGACCGATATTAGGCTCACAGTGATCGGGGAGATAGAGCGCCTTTTCGAACTCGTGAAGGAGAGCGAGGCAGAACTAAGAGGCTTGCGGACAGGGTGCATGCCCAAGGCCGAGACTAAACATCTAGAGCCCACACAAAGCCTTGACGCGATGATACCGCGGGACGGGCTGGAGAGTCGCGTTCTGGAAAAAATGGAGGAGAGTGCCACAGTGCTCATCAGTGAGAATGGCAGGAAGATAGATGAGCTTAGACTGGCTCTCCAGAGCCAGGCAGAGACCGCAGAAAAAGTCGAAAAGTCCGTGGATAGGGTCACATACGCATGTGCGGCGGCTGCCAGTCATTGCAGGGAAGCAACGCTCCCGCCACAGACGCTCCACTCCGTGTGTGTCTCTTCCACGGACGAGACCGACACTGCCGACATGGTCCTGCAGCACATTAGGCAGACCATGGACGCCAAGGAAGGATGGGTCAAGATAGAGAGGGTAAGGAAAGCAAAAGAAAGGAAAGTCATCATGGGATGTAGAAGCGTAGAGGATAGGAGAAAAGTAAAGGAAAGGCTCGAGGGAGTCACGGGTCGGTTCGTCGTCGAGGAGATCAGGAATAGGGACCCTCTTCTGATTCTGAGGGACGTATTGAAGGTTCATGATGACCATGAAATGATTCGCGCCCTTCGGAATCAGAATGGGGCCCTGTTCGAGGGCCTCGGCGACGGGGACGACCGCGTGACCATAAAAAGCTCCGTAGGCTTCCTCAGAAGCGTCTGTAAATATGTGTAATTGTAATTTAATACAATTTGTACTTATTGTGTGTCTGGAAATTCTTAAATGATTTAATTGTGATAGTGAATTAATAAAAGTTAACCAAGCCCTTTGTGTAGCTTGGGGAACCATAATTTTTGCAAAGTTATTTTCGCTTCTAAAATAGCCGGGGTGACAAGTCCTAACGGATCAAATAGTTCTTTGCGAGATAGTGGACAGAATATTTCTCTTTGTTTTTTACCGTGGGTTTTTAATTTTATATCGAAGCAAATTTTATCTGTTTTATGATCCCAAATAATCCCTAATGTTTTTGAAATATCATTGGGACACAAATCAAAACGATCATGAGACATGTTATCATCTCGTTTAAGTTGAGCCAGGACCTTTTGATCATTGGAACACCACTTTCTAAGAGGAAAGCAAGCACCTTTAAGTTGTTCAGTCACTGCGGAATAAACGTGGAGAGCTTGAGAGACATTACTAGCGCCGGTGATGAGGTCATCGACGTAGAAGTCTCTGGAGATCACCTCCTGGATGAACGAATCACTACATTCGTCAGCTAACTGCTTCAGGCACCGTATCGCAAGGTACGGTGCAGAAGCAGTGCCGTACGTCACCGTGCTCAGCTCGTAAGCCCTCAAAGGTTCACTCGGTTCGTCGCGCCACAGTATTTTCGCAGACATCGTTGTGACTCGTTAACTTCAATTTGTCTATACATTTTAGTGACATCTGCAGTAAGTACTATGTTATGTTGGCGAAAACGCAATAGTATTGAAAACAGCTCGTCTTGAATTACTGGCCCAACCATTTGCAGCTCGTTGAATGAATAACCAGATGAGGTTTTTGCTGAGCAATCGAAAACCACCCTTAAAGACGTCGTCAAACTGCTCGTTCGTTCAACGCCATGGTGGGGAGCAAAGTATTGGAAATTATCACTATTTAGATTTTTTGATAGTCTCATATGACCCAAGTTAATGTATTCTTGAATGAAATCTTTATATTTATTTTTTAGTTGTGTATTATTTTGTAACCTTTTCTCTAATTGTAAAAATCTTGTTTCAGCGAATCTGTATGACTCACCTAAAACGTCTGGACTATACTTTAATGGAATTGTTACACAAAATCTGCCATTAGATAGGCGAGACGTAGTGTTCACGAACGTTTTTTTCGCATTCAATCTCTTCAGGGGACCACTCTAATTGTTTATTTGTAGTTGTAATAATAGTGTCTATGGCAGACAGGAACGTGATATCTATAAGGAAATTAGAATGCACTAATAATAATGATATACGCTAAGAAATCACGTCCTCTGCCATAACACAAAATATGCAAGTCAGCGAGAAGATACTACGTGACCACAAGCATCGCTCCCACTCCACCAATTGTAAATAAATCATAGTATATAAGCACATGTAAATAATAAATAAATCAATCACTCATAACGAGTAAACATCTTTTACTTACTCCGCAATAATGGTGAACCCGACGTGATCTTCGAATATTCCCTAGTGCTGATGTAATTGCAGGCCGACTGCAGCCCTGAAAAGGTTTTCAGCAGCAAATCTAGGGAACAATCGAGGCAGCCGACGGATCCTAGGAACGACGGACCTGCCTGCCGGTCGCAACTGATCACTGTGGAGCCATATTTGGGAAAATTCACCCAACAGCCCACCAGCCTACCGACCACCACCACCAGCGAACAAGCACATTTCAGTTGGCTTCCCACAAGCGGGTCTAACCAGCTGAAATTTCAAGAGGCTAAACGCAATCATGGCACCGATAATTCCAGCCGGAATACCGTAAAAAAAACTCCGGCACATCAGCTGAGTCAACCAGCGACAGCCAGGTGGTGGCTGCAATTAGCATTGCGGAGAAAATGCCACAGTCTGGACCGACTCACCGCGACACACTGCGCGACAAAAGCAATCACCGTCCCGACAATCATCGCCTCACAAAAACTCTCCAAAGATCGACATACGATTGAGAGACTGGTTACAAAAAAGGCAAATCGAACACTTTATACTTCAAGAAGAAGAATAAGAAAAATAGAAGAATATATGCTAACAAAAATACGGATCGTAGCCATTGATGCACGCATTCGTCAAGAAGCTATCAGTGGACGAGTCTCCTCGAAGAAGGAACATAATTGCAATAATCTCACATTATCTAAACTATGGAAACAAAAACAGACGATGACACAACGCAACAACCTACATAATAGCAACTTAGCAAAAATGCAGACGGAACTATGTGCAACTTAGCGCAATCGCAGAAAATGTCGACGCAGAACACGCCGTCATAGCAATCGTCAACAAGGTTAAAGACGAGAGCAAGTTACAATCGATATAGTTGGTCGGAAACTTATTGAGGGGTAGCAGAGCTGACAACGCCTGCAACCTGACCACATCGACACAAAACTCGACTCGCAGAAATCTCACCTCGACTCACTGAGGACTCACCCTGACGCACTGAACGTCAACGAAGCACCGCACGTGGCCCGTATCTTACGGACCAGCGGTTAGTCCCGAAATTACGGTGACTACTGAAGAAAAATTGTCCGCAACTAGCGGCATCCAGTTCCAGCGAATTGGAACTGCACAAGACTGGCACTGGCGCGCTCCAAAGAGAGTTAAGACTGCCGAATCTTCGAAAACCCATCGAAATCAAAGTGACCAGCCAGCACATACGGCCACAACAGGGATACCACTAACTGCAGCGACCGCTCAGCCTGGATCCTACGGCCACAGCAGCGTGTCGGCACAGATAGCAACTGCACACATGGTTAACGAAAGAAGAGGACATCTCTCCCGTCAAGAAGCAGTTAGCAAAAAAGCCATACGCAGCAATATTTAAATATTTTCCCAACATTCTACACAACGCTATCTAGACCCATGGTAAGCATAGCTTAACTAGCTTGTGATATGGAATCTAGAATGCGGATAAACATACTTAAATACATTTTTTTTTTTTTTTTGTAAATACATACATATTATACATAGAAACACCCAGACCAATGCAAATAGCCATATTCATGCATACAAATATTTGCACTGAGCGGGAATCGAACCCGCGCCTCCTGCGTGGCAGTCGCGTTCACTACCACCACGCCACGGAGGCTGTCAATATTTACAGTCGATATTATAAGAAGTACGCACATTCAACATAGACTTTATTAAAGGGGGGAGTTCTATGGCAGACAGGAACGTGATATCTATAAGGAAATTAGAATGCACTAATAATAATGATATACGCTAAGAAATCACGTCCTCTGCCATAACACAAAATATGCAAGTCAGCGAGAAGATACTACGTGACCACAAGCATCGCTCCCACTCCACCAATTGTAAATAAATCATAGTATATAAGCACATGTAAATAATAAATAAATCAATCAGTCATAACGAGTAAACATCTTTTATTTACTCCGCAATAGTGTCCAATTCCCAGAACTTCGCCAATTGGTTGGTGAGCACTTGAGTATCAGAAAAATTGCAAAATGTTGATAAAGATTTTTGTTTGCAAAATGTTGCTGAAGTTATTTGTAAAGATCCGGTGATAAACCAACCTAGTTTAGACTTTTGTAAAATGATATTTTGATCATTTAATTTTACTTGTTCGGGTTCAATAAACTCCCACAGTGTTCCGTTGCCAACCAAAATATCAATATTTGAAGGTAAATAAAACTTAGGATCGGCCAATGAAAAATTATTAGGAATTTTAATAACATTTTTATCTATTGGGGAACTTGGCCAAGGATTTGTAATATTGGAAATAATTATGCATGTTATTGTTCTACAATAATTCGAATGAAGAGATTGAATAATAATATCGCAACATTTTTTTGCTACTGATACACTTTTGTTCAATCCATTTATAGTACCTAGTAATCATATTTTTAGTAGGTAACCGAAGTTGTTTACAAAGTCGCTCCGTTATAAAGTTTGCAGTACTGCCCGAGTCTAACATAATGCGCACCCGCTGACGATGATCCACCGCGGTGCGCACGCTCACGCAAGCTGTAGACAACAGCGACAGCCCTAGTGGGGACGCGGTAGCACACGTTAACACTACCTCGTCGCGCGAATCTTCATTGCGATCGCTCTATGATAGCTCCGGACAGATTAAGCTATTATGTTTTTTATTACATTTTTTACAAGCCTTTAGCTGACACTTCTTAGTAGAATGTCCAGCCTTTAAACAATAAAATTAAGGCATAGGTTTAATGAATTCGCTTTAGTTTCTCGATCTTTATTGTTTAATTTTAAAAACGTTTTACAATAATAAATAAAGTGATCTGATGACTGACAGACGGGGCACTTTCTCTTTTCATTAGTAGATAAGAGGCTTGTTGCGTTACATGGTGGTTTAGATACTGTTTTGTTTTTGTTACTATGTTCTAGTATTTCTAATAATTCAGATCTATTTCTTGTAAATTTAATTAAATCTTCAAAGGTCAACTGCTGTTTATCATTGATTAACGCCTTATATTTTTCCCGTTCTATGAAAGTCTGTAAATCAAATTTATTAGCCAGCATATAAATCAACAGGGTGTCCCATTTATCGGTGGGTTACCCTAATGTTTTCAAAGATCGCAATTTTTTAACGAAACTGTCAACTAAGCGCTTTAAATTAAATGATGTATCTTTCTGAATAGAATACCTAAACTGTAAATAAGGACTTAACATGATTAGCGATAAGCATTTTTTTGTTATCATATCGTTCCTACCTACAACTTCTAAATTGCTTGAAACTCTCATCATGAAGAGACTCCTACCCGAAATTAATAAAGCGCAAATAATCCCCTCGCACCAATTCGGATTTCGTGCGGCTCACGGAACTATTGAACAGGTCCACCGACTCGTCAATGAAATTAATACTGCTTTTGAACAAAAAAAATATTGCACGGCAGCCTTTCTGGACATCTCTCAGGCTTTTGACCGGGTTTGGCACGAAGGCCTACTACATAAGATATTGAAAACACTCCCCCCTAGCTACTACACTCTGTTAAAATCATACTTGACTCGTCGCCACTTTTATGTCAAGATAGGTGAGGACAGATCAGAATTATACGATATTAAAGTAGGTGTGCCCCAAGGAAGTGTAATGGGTCCAATGCTATACCTCTTATATACCTATGATTTACCATTGACAGCAAATGTTCTCGTCGGGACATTCGCAGACGATACAGCAGTGCTGGCTACACATGAAAATCCGGCAATTGCATCCAACATGTTGCAACGAAGCTTGAACGAAATATCTACTTGGCTTATCGACTGGCGCATAAAGGCAAATGAAACCAAATCTGTACATGTGACGTTTACACTTAGGCATGGCTCATGCCCTCCTGTCGAGCTGAATAAGATTCAAATCCCTCAAAACGAGTCAGTAAGATACTTGGGCATACACATGGACAGAAGACTAACGTGGAGAAATCACATCTTCAATAAAAGAAAAACAGTGGGGCTACAACTTAGGAAAATGTACTGGCTAATGAGTGCAAAATCAAAGTTATCATTGGAAAATAAACTCCTTCTATACAAATGCATATTGAAACCTGTTTGGTCTTATGGAATTGAACTGTGGGGAACTGCATCAAACTCAAATCTGGAAATTTTACAACGATTCCAATCTAAAATCTTACGTATGATAACAAACGCACCTTGGTATATGACCAACAATCAACTCCATCGAGACCTGAATATACCAATGGTGAAACAGGAGATACAAAATAAACTTAAGACCTATGCCAAACGGATTGAAATTCACCCCAATGCACTCGCCTGCACCTTGATGGATAAGACGTCCAGCACCTTCACTAGACTAAAAAGAAAGAAAGCCCCCCAAGACCTCATATAACGACTTGGTAATAACGAAATGGATTAGTCGCTGGACTAATTCCATACAAGACCTAAAAAAAAAAAAAAAAAAAAAAAATATAACCTCTAGCTTAATGCCAGACACCTAGGCAGATTGCTGGATATAAAGCACTTAAAAAAAAAAAAAAAAAAAAATATCGTTCACAAATCAACTTCCAGGCTACTTCATAATTACTCGAAGAGAACTCAATGGATTTTATAACTAACAAAGTACTGCCTTCTAGTGACGAACGCAGGTAATGGAACTTATTAATTGCGCTCAAGTCGGGGTTATCGTGAATTAATGATAGGTAAGTGTCTCGAAACTCCAACCAAGAGCCATAAGCGCCGTTGAATTTAGCAAGTTGTATGATAGGTAACTTGACACTAGCTCCGTGGCCCTTAGTGCCATTTAATTCACAACTAGAATTGTGCGGTTGCTCGGCCACTGCGCCTAACTTCGACTTAGCAAGCGCCACGGCTTTATAGTACATACTCTCAAAGAGGTCGCGCTCTTTTTGCTGTTCGATGGCATTCGTAGTTATACTTTCTATTTCCTGCTGAACTTCGTTGTAATTATCGAATAATGGTTCCAATTTTGCTATTCGAACTTCAATTTCCAACTTGAGTTCGTTGCTTAAATGTGCTGGTAAATTATTAATGTAGTTGGAAAATAAAGTCAAACGGCCTTTTAAACTGCCTCGCTTTTTGACTAAAGCTTGTTCATCAGCCATGATAATACAACCTATAGAATAATCTTAGTGAAATAGAAAATAATTACTATCACTACAGCCGTAGAAAGGACGCACCGTAATGTAGTGCGCGGCCTACTATATCTTTGCGTTGATGCACGGTACGCTAACACGTTACGCGAGCGAGGACACGGGGCTGCACACGCTCACCGAGTGCCCGGCATGGGCCGGACCGAGGCGGGAGCTAGTGGCGGCCCTGGGAGTGAGAGTTCTCACCCTCGCCACCCTGCTCACAGCAATGGGCGTGGGCGGCCGGCGTCTCCTTCAGCGAGCAGGTAATGGTCGTGAAGGAGACGGCGGAGCGGGAGAGGCGGCGCGAGCGAGAAAGACTCGCGGATCGCGCCGCCCGTGCGCGCAGGCAACTCGGGCGTCGGAGGGCACTGACTGACCTCCGTCCCCCATGAGCGCGGGCCTGGGGGTGTCGGGCGGAGCCGCCTGCCACCCCAGCAGAAGCAGGCCACGGCGGCGGCGCGCTGAATAGTGCGCCTCCCCATTCCGGGGGCGAGTTGGGGACACCGTTGTCCCCCCTCCTGAGGAGGGCCAGACCGTAAGGAATGGCCCTGGGTCAGCCGGGGTGCGAGGGATATGTCTTTGACAACCTCACCTCCGGCCTAGCAAGACCCACAGTCGGTGTGCGGTTTTAGTCGGTTCGAGTCCGACATAACCTCCCCTTCCGGCTCCGGCAGGGGGGGTATCCGAGGGGATTTCCGCAAGAAAAAAAAAAAAAAAAAAAAAAAATGTACGCTAACACGTTTATCAAAGCACTGCAACGATACCCGCTTGTTAACCTTTATTGTTAATGTATGAAAGTGTTTGTAATATATTATAAATTATAATATATCACAATGTTAGTTTAAATATATGTTTTTATTAAAGTAAATAGGCATATAAATGAACAATAATTACTTGTAATAAAACTTATGGTTGTGTTTTATAATATGGAATATTGCTAGGTATCTAGGTACTTAATATTTTTATGGTTTATATTAGTATATACCTAATATATTTATTACAAAAATGTGTAAGTGTAAATAAGTACTTGATTATCGATAAGTGAAATTAATCTTCTATTTGTAGGTAGGTGATAGATTAATATTATTAGTGTGAAATAAATCTACCAAATATTTATAGGAATTGATAGATTTATATTTTAGAAATATGCTATATGTATAAATAGCATGCAATCATTTTATTAAGTTCTATAATAGTTCTATTAAGTTCTATAATAGTTCTACTAAGTTCTTTATTATAATGTTATGATTAAACCTACCAAAAGTTTTATAGGCAATTAATAGGTGTGATGTACTGTTGTCGGTATTGTTTTGGCAATAGGGAGCCTGTTCCTTAGCAATAGGTAGCTGCAGGATTGTTTTGAGTCAATAATGAAAGTAAGAAGTACTTGACTACACTGCACTGACACAAATGACGAGGCGTGATAGATGTTATTAGTGTTGGATGGATGAAGGAAATTGAGTGTATCTATATAGTCTAACCAGATCGCCACTTGCCTGTTCGCAATGTTGTCCAGAATGATTGATGATGACCGTGCGCACTCCTCAGTCCGACTTCAATATCGTCCCTGCTGGTTACTTCGTAGGTCCGGGAGAAGGATCAATGTGCGGGCTGCCAGGAAGTCGAAAGGAGTCGCGGTTTTTGGTGATAAAATGATGACAATGGCTCGTAATTAACTTGATATATTTTTTATCTTACACTGATACATTAGTAGGTAGGTGAAAATACAATGTATGTGCTACAGATGTTTGAGAGCGAGTGGCGGCCGGTCGGGGACGTTGCCGCCGATGCGTAGCTACCTTGTGTGCGTGTATCTATTGTCGATGTGTTGCGTCGACAGTGGCCATAATATATGTCGCGAGTATACATGTCGACAGACAGCCGAATATAGTAATTGCTTAAGAACTATTCAATTAGAGGTAATGGTTGATTGTTCGTATTCTAAGAGAAAAATCAACACGGTGTATATCTCGCCATAATTTTCTACGGATACCCACATTTTGAGAATATGTTAAATTGTCGAATTTTAATCTCGTTTTAAATCCACGGTTCTTCATATATTAGTATTAGAGCTTAATTATTACTGAATCATTTGTTATGGTTGATTGAACCGTGGTTAACGGGATTACAGACTTACTTACGATACATACTTACGAGAAATACTTACGATTATTAATTCCGGACCAATCCAGTTTATTTCTTTGTTTTATTGTGTAATTTATGTGTTATGTGTACCTACCATTGTACAGCGCCGCCGACCTTAGGGCCCATGTAGAAAATTATACGTTGGGGCCCGGCGCTGTTGCATTGGGTTCACGCACCAGTGCCTAATCGTGTGGTTGTCTCCCCAGAACTTCGTACCAGTTGGAATACCGCTCCAACTTTGTACCGGCTGGAGTACCGGCCGAAATAGCACCACCGCGCCGTACCGGCCCACCGCTGAACCCACTGAGGTTGCCGGCCCTCTCCGTACCGTCTTGAAGACGGCCTTGGCGACAACTCCGGCGGACCGAACTAGTGGCTGCGACACCTGGTGACCTTGAGGGGAAGACAACTTCACACTCGCACGGGGCCAGCCCGGAACCCCAAGTTGAGTACATTACTCAGCCTTCCGCTTATAGTGGCGTGTACCTATACCCGAACCGACACTCGACTTTGACTTAGAGTAGTTTTTTTATTGTAAAGCAGGACCTACGGAATAAAGTTGTGGATCTCGTACCAATCGTTTTCTTCATTCTTGACCCCGTAGGGCCCCGTATCAGAAGGCTGCCCCGGACGCAAGAGTTTCTCACGCGATCCTCAAGCGTGACTCCACATACCCACCGCATAAATTTTATTCATCAAGTTTAAATGGTAAGATAGTTGTAAACAACCAACTCTGCAAAAACACACTGTAGATATTGAATTATATGTAGCTACCTATTGAATGAACTAAAACCGAGTAGATAACTCACACAAGCTATGTTTCATTCACCAACATCCAAGTTTAACAAATAGAGTGCTCGCAAGATAACTCCGCGCGCGGGAGAAATCGGAACAGCTATTTTATATTCTATTGTTCGCTCTGAACCCAAAGTCGATTTTTTAATTAGACGGAGTCCGCCGACAATTACTGATTTGTCAGTTTTATGAAAAAAAAAATAATCACAATAAATACACAATCTTAAATATGTCATTTAGGATTGCTTAATAAAGTCTTTGATTCTTCTGTTCAAGCGCCTGATCAATCTGCCACCGCAACATCACATATCCTATTATCGAAGCTATCTGTCTGTTAAGTTAATTTCGTTACAGCAGGTACCATCAGAGTATGCGTCAGAGCTTTTATTTTATGTGAATCATCGATTAAAGATTGCACCGTTAACACCAATAACACACCCAGTTGTTTTCATACAAAATTCTTGATTCCCGCACATCTTCTCTGATCCGTCAAGACAGTCATGACAATTTGAGGGTGGCGTTGCTGCGCCATGAGTGAACGAGGACTGAATGCGTCACTTAGTAGTGTTATCATTATTTCATGAAGTGACATTACTGCTGTCAATTTACTTCGTTTTTTTAATTAAACATTCGAATATAGGTACATACGTAGGTACGGCGGCTAAATCCGCTCGTGTATTGCAGCTATTAGTGCGGACTGTGATACCCGCTATTATGTATATTATATTAGACTTTTTCCACATACTATGTATGTCGCAGCCAAACCCGGAAAATCAGCCGTTCAATGAACTGCCTAGGCTGTTAACTAAATGGCACCGTTCGATGATGCTGATGCTCAGCTTTAAGCGCGATATGCCCAATATCTCTTCGACAGCAAATTCACGATGTCACCAGCTGCAAGGTATCGGAGTAGATTCTGGGATGGTTCGTGGACTCACCTGGGGCTGGTGGACGGCGTCACAGTCGCTCGGGTAAGGGCTTCCTCTCACGACAAGTCGGTACACTTCTGGTATCTCTCGCGAATCGCGATATCACGTCACCACTTCGAACACAGCGGGCACGCGAAAGTACAGGAGTGTACTTGGAATATCATAAATAACTCAAGGCAGAATGCTCATCGCGATAGCATCAATAGAATCAATGTGAATAATAACGTTGTTACCGATCCCATGGAAATAGCCAATGCCTTTAATAATTACTTTATTGACAAAATAAAGCCAGTTCCGGTAAAAATGTAACATCTAAAATATTGGGTCCGCAAAAATCCATTTTCATTGCTCCTAGCATACCAAATGACATACAGAAGATCATATTTAATTTAAAAAATACAAATAGTGTAGGATTCGATGACATATTATGTACCAGGGTAATTAAGGCTGCAAACTTACATATTTGTGGACATTTAAGTCATATATTAAATTTATGCATTAGTAATGGTATGTATCCAGATGAGTTAAAAATATCAGTAGTAAAACCACTGTTCAAAAAAGAAAATAAAGAGCTCCTGGAATTCTACAGACCAATCGCGCTTGTACATAAATTTTCAATTTTTTTTTTAAATATATAATCAATCAAATTTATTCGTATTTGGAACTGACCAACTTATTAAGCCCAGAACAAAACGGATTTAGACAAAATAGGAACATTAATTTAGCTTTTTATGACTTTTATAAAACAATACTTGGCAATGTTGACAAAAAGTATCCGATATGCGCCATATTCTGCGATATGACTCAGGCATTTGATTACGTAGATCATTCCATATTATTGAATAAAATGGAGTCCTACGGAATTCGAGGCAATGCATTAGAACTAATTAAATCATATCTTTCTGGTAGAACTCAAGTCACTAGCATATCTAGAATATACTTAGAAAGCAAATGCGAGGTAACATGTCAATCAGAATAGCAAACTATGACATATGGCGTGCCTCAGGGCTGCGTATTGGGACCACTCTTATTCATTATTTATATCAATGATCTACCGAAATTTAACAGTCATCCCATGTCTCTTTTTGCAGATGTCAGTACGGTCTCTATTCAATGCCAAAGTGTGGAACAGTACCAGGACGACATTAACGACTGTCTGGCATCGATTATTGCATGGCTTGACAGTAATAATTTAAAAATAAATCTACTTAAAACTCAAATCATGCACTTCAGTCAAAGACCTAAGACTCATTAGTCATTCCCTAAATATAATGTATAAGAATCACATCATACGAGAGGTAGACTCTATACCAAGTTCCTTGGTCTTACTATGGATAGGCAGCTAAACTGGAAGGTACATATACTGTGCAAAAAGGTTAACAGTGCCTCATACGCTTTATTGAAACTAGCCCCAGTAGTAAATGTTGATACCCTGCTAACTGCATACCATGGCCTGGCGGCCTCAATACTACGCTATGGCATAATTTTGAAACGCTGTGTTCGGAGCATGTTTGCATTGCAATCCACCGCCAGCTGTAAAGACTATTATCCATATCCATACTAATAGTATAAATGCGAAAGTAAACCTGTCTGTCTGTCTGTATGTTACGCTTTCACTAGGCGTGAAAGCGTTTGCCCGCGGCTCCGCCCGCGTGGATGTCGGTTATCGCGACCAAACATAGCCTATGTCCTTTCTCATGGTCTAATCTACCCCTATACCAAATTTCATCAAAATAGATTCAGTGGTTTAGGCGTGAAAGCGTAACATACAGACAGACAGATAGACAGAGTTACTTTCGCATTTATAATACTAGTATGGATTGTTTCATTTGCTATTATTGGCTCTGATTATAATTTGTTTGATTTGACATCTTATTTTTTTTATGTTTTTACTAAATATTTTATTGACAACAATATTGTTAGAAATAATTATTATTGATTGACATTATATTTATTAGTTCAATAATGGTTTACCTACATGCATGCCGAAATAAATATATACACACCATAACGAAATGGTAGAATGTACACGGGAGTCACTTAACTAAGACCATTAAATTTATCTACATTCATGTGAATAAATGACTATGAACTATGAATTATAAAAATAAAATCGATGTGGACAAAACTTTTTTGTTCGAATTTTGCATTATTCACTCTCCATCCATCGTGTTAGTAACGCTAAATGACACGGTAATTTCATAAAAAGAACATCACTACAAAAAAGAACATCACTACAAAAAAGAACATCACTACAAAAAAAACAACTAGCGCCAAGCGCATGCCTTTTTTGTAATGGTGTTTGCCGCCGTATCCCAGTAGTTCCATTATGGAACTAGTCGCCATACTGCTCGAAAGAGGCGGCGCAGTCCCACTTACTCCCGCTGGAGACCATGGCTCGCACCATGGTCTCAAGCGAGAGGGTGCCCACGCCCAGACCCACCACGAGGACCTGGCGCTGTTGCACCCACGCCGTGCACTCCACCAGCGTGTGGAGCGCTGTGTCATCGCTGCGGTCCTCGCAGTGCTGACACTCGGCCGTGGTTTCCCGGTGTCTTCGCCACAGATACCTACCGAAGCTACCATGCCCGGTAAGTATCTGTGACAACCGGTAGGAGAGAGTACCGTGTCTCCTCTCCAGCCACTCGTCCATGACCGGTCTGACGGCCGCAATTGTGGCGAATCCCCCCTTTGATGTTCACGCATAGGTTTGCATAGGTAGAATGAATTATTTTTCTTCCTAAAATATGACATTCGTAAATTCATAATTCAAAAATCTTTGCGCAAATTCGAGTCTATGCAATTTGTGTCTTGCTGTCAACATGAGTTTTTTGGCTGGTACTTTTTTGGTACTGGGTGATGAATACCTGATTCGTGCAGTCGGCGCCTTACTGTATTAAGGGACAAGTTATTATTGATTGCTATTTCATCAGTACGAGTGAGACCGTTATTTCTAAAAGCGTTAATAATTGTTTGGTCTTGTTGGCGAGATGTTTTTCTAGGTCTTGTTTCAACTCCCTTATGTGACCATCATCATCCCAACGCCTAAGCCAGAGATATACGGTGGGGCGCTGAAACAGTGTTTAGCTATGATTAGACATAAACATATATTTCTTTCTAACAATGATGCGACTGAGTACTTCGAGTAATCGATAACCGTGCAAGTGGCAGAATTTCTGTTGGGTTTTGGGGTTGGATGTGCTCTGGTGGCCCGGAAGAAAAAATATTTCATTCTACCGAAAAAGGTCGTATGTCGCTCTGGCGCATAAATAATACCCGATATGCAGAACGTAAAATAATCGATAACCGTGCAAGTGGCAGAATATCTGTTGGATTTTGGGGTTGTATGTGCTCTGGTGGCCCTGGGGAACTAATCGAGATAGGAGGTCAATTAAATAGCGCGGGCTATATAGCTATATTGAACGATGTCTTGTTGCCGACGACAGAAGTTATGTTGCCAGAAGAGAGGACAATAAACTTCGTTCACGATAACTGTCCAATTCATAAAGCACGTGTATGCCGAGTATGGTTTAATGAAAACACAGAGCAAATTTTGGAAATTCCATTCCCACCGAAAAGCCCGGACCTCAACCCCATAGAGAATTTGTGGGCTCTTATGGTGCAAGCATGGGATCACGATACACCACGCACCCGACAAAATATAATAGCTCATGCAACTTGGGAGAGATTTAGGGGCCAAAATATTTGTCAAAATATGGTGGTAATATGCGCGAACGTCTCCAGGCAGTAATAGATGCGAATGGAGGCCATACCCGCTATTAATTATTATTTATAAATATTTTTTTGATTTTGCGTTAAGATTTATATTATATTATCTAAAATATTTTCATTAGAATTTTTAATTGTGCTATTAATATATAAATGATTGAGTTTTTAAATATAGTTTCATTCAGCCAAACATATCGTTCTATAATAACAATATCAACAGTTTCCATATTTAGTTAGTTTAGTCAGGTCCCAAAAGTAGCTGAACAACGTAAACGACAAAAGTATATTAACACACGGAAACATTAAAAATATACTTTGTTAACCTAATTTTGAAATTTTGATGTTCAGCGACATTTGGATTGATGGTGTACAGCGACTTTATGAATACTAGTGCACAGCTACTTGTGAAATACTCGTGTTTAACGACTTTTGTAAATGTCTGGTGTACAGGCTATTTTGTTTCTTAGTTGCGACTATAACTTATGGCATTTTATTGTGAACAGGTGTTTTGTTAAGTTGATTCTGTTCATCGACTTTTGGTGCTGACTGTACCTTGTCTTCGGCTTCGGGACCGTTCCCCCTTACACCCGGTATTATTTATTACAAAGAGGTCATTTTAAAAAACTAGTAATACAGCGTACCGCGCGTCGAGAGTGAAGGGTGAGGTTGGGTGAGGTAATGGCGGTCAATAAAACGTCCAGCGTCTAGTACTCTCAAAGAGTTTATTGATTTTGTTCTTGGAACTGTGACTGAATAAATTCTTGGAATGCTATGCGGCATACAACCATACATATCACATTCATACAAACATCACAATCGTTACAGTTACCCCTATCACATAGACATAGTTATAATTCATTTGTTTAACTTTATTATCTCCAAAATATAATATTTATTACTTAAGATAAGATATCGGTAGAAGATCACAAAATATTGGATAAGTCCCACCCGGGCCGCGGCGGCGCCTGCCAGTGCGCCGGCGCCGGCCGCCTCGCCCAGTTAAAGCTTGCGTCTTAGACTCTTTCCTCTCTTACGGTAAAGGTAAAGTATCCTAACTTGTACTTTATTTCCTACAAATAAATAAATTGTTACTTAAACGCCTACTCACAGCTATCACGATCTGTTGCTCTTCTTTAGTCTCTACTCGTAAAATGTACATTTGATATTCCAGCGAGGCGCGCTCCCGGGGGGGCTGGGCCCGCCCCTGGCCTCGCCGGGGAGCGTCGCCTCGCGACTACAGTATACATATAGCTTTTGTTCCTATTTATACAACAATAACGTCTCATTTAGCTAAATATCACACTCCGTCAAGTCAATCTGTAAAGGTACGGCCTACGGCGCGGCGTACCACGAGGTCCTAGGCGCCGGCGAGCGGCGGCGGCTGCTTGGCGGGCTGCAGGCGCTCGTCGGCGGCCAGCAGGCGGTCCAGCTCGTCGTCCTCGTAGAACACCACGAAGTGCTCGGGCTTGGCCACGGCCTCGAAGATGGAGCACACGGACGGCTTCACGTTGTAGAAGTACAGCGGCTGGCGGCGCGCGTGGAAGTCGCCCGTGAGCTGCTCGATGCTCTTGGCGGCCGTGTAGTCGGCGCTGTAGATGTGCGTGCACTCCAGCACCACGGGCACGGTGCCGCTGGCCGCGAACTTGGTGACGAGGCGCCGCACGTAGTCCACGGACGGGAACATGAGGCAGCGGTCGGGCGTGATCATCAGGTACTCGGCGCCGCGCTCCGTGCGCAGCGTCTCCACCGACAGCTTGGGCCGCGCCGCGTGGTACAGGATGAAGATGATGTTGACGATGACGCCCGTGAGGATGCCCAGCTCGATGGGCAGGATCAGGCACAGCGCGAACGTGCCCACGCCCGGGATCAGGTCCAGCTCTGCAAGTGGAACGGGCATTGCCATCGTTTGAGATCAACAGTAGTGAGAGGGAACTAATGAAGAAAAGCAAATAAAATAAATTGTTAAAAATAAGAAACCCGACTGTGCCAAAAAAACCACTTATTCATTCACTCTGCAAAAAGTCATTTAATTTTGAACTTTAACAACATTGTATTGAAGTCTATTATTTACTGCTGTTTATTGCAATCGCTGCGGCTCGACTATGGTTTAGCTTTAGTAGAGTCGAGGCCCTGAGGTATGTATTTATTAGTAGTTAATTCGTTCTTACTCTTCGCTCGCCACATCGGCTTGATGACGTTGTATTCCACCATGAATAGGATGGCGGATACGATGACGGCCGCCAGCGCAGCCTTCGGTATGAACTCGAAGTACTGCGTGAAGAATTGAAGCGCCAGAATGACCATAAGTCCTGCGGAAAAACGAGAGCCATCAGTACCAGACCGGCGTAAGGCGACGGAGGGCGAAGGGCGGCGGAGGACGCTCACCGGTGTACAGGCCGTTGAAGGTGGTCTTGACGCCGGAGCCGTTGCACACGACGGAGCGCGCCAGCGAGCCGCCGCCCGGGTAGCCCTGCACGAGCGAGTTGGCCACGCTGGCCACGCCCAGTGCGATCATCTCCTGCGTGGCGTCGATGGTGCGCCCGTCGGAGAACGCCTTGCAGATGGCGATGTCCTCCAGCAGCACGATGAGTGGGATCACGATGAGCCCTGAGCCCAGCTCCGACACCATGTCCACGAAGTCGGCCGTGCTGTTGTCGGCGCGCACGTAGCTGAAGGGCGGCAGCTGCGGCCGCGGCACGCCCGACGGGATGGGCCCTGCGCACGCACGGAACGGTCAGTGGACAGTGGGCGGGGGGCAGGCGGTGTGAGAGATGGAGGCTACGTGCGGCGGCGTGATGTGACTGACTACTCGCTACTCTACTAACCGCTGCGAATATTCTCCGCTGGCGATTGCATAAAAAAGAAACACATTGTAAGTGAACATATCGCACTAATAGCTCAAAATATTTTACTTATCGTTGTACACTACAATAATAACCTTACTACGAGACACTACAACATTTTTCAACTACTTTGCACGAAACTGACGCCATTAATATCCTGGAGCTGGGCGAGCAGGCATGCGCGGCCGGCGAGCTGGGCCGCTGGGTTTAGTTCTGCGTTGATGGCATGTTAAACTGATTTATTATAATTAGGCATTAATTCATATATATAACATGTACATAAAATAGATAGTAAGTCTTAAAATATGCCATTTTCATTTATTAGCATTAGTGGTAGGGAGCGTCATTATGTGATTATAAAAAACTGACCCATGAGTCTCACAGGAGAAGTTCCCTGCGTGGAGACGAACCAGTAGCCGAGCACGCCGGTGGCGATCACCATGATAGCGTTGCGACAGGTGCTGATCAGCCACAAGGCTTTCGTGAGCACTTTCTGCCTGGTGCTCGGCCCGCCTTCGCAGTCGGCGCCTATTTTAATCATGCCGAGTTTCTGGAACACGAAAACGAAACTGTCGTTAATACCTGACAAGGAAGGGGTCGACGGGCCCAGCCGGCCAGCCCGGTGACCAACAGTGGGACTCACCCGCAGTATGAGCAGCAGAGCGATGCAAGTGAAGCCGAGCACGGGGTCCCACAGCGAGGCGCCGTGCAGGTTGCGGAAGATGGAGATCCACTGCTGCAAGAACGTGGTCCCGCTCACGGAGATGGCGAACAGGTCCTTGACCTGCGACGTGGCGATCATGAGCGCGACGGCCGACGTGAAGCCGGAGGACACGGGGCCCGACACGAAGTTGATGAGGAAGCCGAGCCCGAGCACGCCCATGAGCAGCTTCACGAGCCCGGCCAGGAAGTTGAGCAGGATGGCCTTCTCCACCACGCCGCCCGCCACCTGGAACGTCAGCAGCGACGCGATGGCCGTGGGGCCGGCGGGCACGGCGCGGCAGCCGCCCAGCACGATGTACACGAAGCAGCCCAGGAACGAGCCGTACAGCCCGTACTGCGGCGGCAGCCCCGCGATGTTGCAGTAGGCCAGCGACTGCGGGATCACCGTCAGCCCCACCGTCACGCCGGCGATCAGGTCGCCCACGGCCTGCTCCGCGGTGTACTGCGGCAGCCACGCCGTCACCGGCAGCCGCTTGTGCAGCGTCTTGCGGTTGAAGCGCCGCCGCAGCACGGCGCGCCAGCCGCGCCGCGCCTCGCCGTCCGACACTGCGCACAGAGCGACGGGTGTGAGGAGGACGAGTGCAAGATGTCGAGGTGACATGTCAAACACTAGCCGACCTTTAAATTTAATCGTATTATAATTTTCGAATAACGTCTGGGAACTGTCCGATTGGTTGACATTTGTGATTATTGTTCGATGAATGGACTGTCCAACACAAAAATATTTTTTCAATTCAAATGGCTAGTTCCTGAGATTAACGCGACCAACCAAACATTGTCGAAGTTGCTTCTTGACAACCCTAAGTACTCAATTTTATAAAATTCCAAAGGCAACGTAGTGCAGAGCGCGACGTACTACCAGTACTACGATGAATGAACGACAAACGCGAGAAGTGAGAGAGCCTTAGAACATATTCAATGGACAGCCGCACGAGCGACGCGCGCCGGCTACGGCGACGTGAGAGCCGCGCCGCAAGTTCAGGGGCGCGCGGCGCACGCGGCGCCCGTGAACTTGCACTCGGCGACAGGCCGACAGGCGCGCCGGGCCGCACGGCGGACTGCGGCGGGCGGCAGGCTGGCAGCTGGTACTCACGGATGTAGTCGTTGCTGGCGTGCTTGTCGTCGGGCGGCGGCAGCGAGCCGGACGACGCGTTGTGCTTGCGTCTCGGGATCATCCTGCACAGAGCGAACATCACACATCATTACGCGTCACAGAAGGCCTGATCGCACCCCAGCTCGGAATCGAATATGGACTGAAGGCCCGATTTTGTAATTCACAAGTACTTGTCGAACGAATTAATGACAATAATCACTCATGGGGCAATTAATTTAAAAAATGTGACGTAATATCTGCTGTGGGGCCTGTAGGTATGTTAGACCACAACTGAACATAATATCCATAAGTCAGCAATAACCGACATCACAAGCTAGTGTAGGTACCTATAAGTGAAACATAACGTACGAGTATCTAATGAATATGAATGCGCGCTAGGTACAGTAGGTACAGTCAGTATCAGAAAGATGTTGACGAACCAAGTAGGTACTCAAAATGATCTTAATTTGTTTTTTTTTTACCCCCTTCTAGTTGACCGATTGTTCTGATATTTGGTACACGCCTATAGTTCGGACAATAATACCATATAAATCAATAAAAAAGTTTAATTTTCTCTCAATACGAGAGTTTTAAGATCATTTTGAGACTTCGTTTCGATGCTACGTCCGCTACTATAAAGAAATTATTTCATAACCAGATTTACGGTAACTGACATTCACTTAATATGCGATCTCGCATAATTACTGTTTTGTAACCTTTTGTCCCCATTGGGTATCTACCTACTGTTCTTTTTAATGTTAAAAAACGCATGTAATGTTCGCGTCTAGAAGGACTTTACATC
This sequence comes from Eilema sororculum, assembly GCA_914829495.1. Taxonomy (NCBI): domain Eukaryota; kingdom Metazoa; phylum Arthropoda; class Insecta; order Lepidoptera; family Erebidae; genus Eilema; species Eilema sororculum. The sequence goes on from OU618541.1 coordinate 158,453, forward strand.
ACTTCTCGACACATTGTTTATGTAATATTTATGCTATTTGTACCGTCCAGTTTGGAGAGCTAATAAAAAAAATATATTTATGACGCTGACTGTACCTAAAGGCGAACCAAGGGTCGTGTGCTGGCTGAGCGGAGCGGAGCTTTTTTTTTATCGTGCTAAAAATCCCCACGACGCGACGGTGCCGGTGGAGGCGGCTATGTCGGACTCGAACCGACCAAAACGCTCGCCGTCTTGGGTCTTTAGCCGTCCCACGCCTGCGTGCTACAATGGGGTGTCGGTCCTCTACGTTTGCATGGAAGTAGTTAAGAACGACTTATCGAAGACCTGCTACAATTAAAACTACAAATAGTTCAATTGAAATCTCGCAATTGGCGTCGCGCAGTGGCGCGTCGTCACTCGGTGCGATGCGGCGGCGATCGATGAATAGGTAATATCTAATAATTGCTGACTCGTAAGTTGTTACCTCGATTTTTACCATTTATTTATAATAATTCCGTGAATAAGCCACTGTCGTAAAGAGGTTCCGTACGTTCCTCGCCCATCGGGTCCCGCTATCCAATTCCAACACGACCATCAGCTCCCTGTGCTTGTCGCAATCATTTGCGGTCAGCGTCCCATGCCATCAAATACTCTCGAATAACATATACCTAGGTATACACGGGGCTTACTTATTACTAAATGTGCAGTGGCAAGTGCCGACGGCTACCTAATGCTCAGGCGGACCGCCGACGTACCTTGTCCGTGACTAACCAGTCGTTCAATCGTCCGTCTCACCGAAAACTAAAAGTCATTACAACGAAATAATGTTGCTTCGGCGGGTTGAACATGCCAATTCTGCTCATTTCCATACACAATTTAAATATGTCAAAAACGATCTTCAATGAAGACAGGGCCAATTTTCTTAAATTTATTTTCTTCACTAATTTTGCCAAAAATTTCATGCTAAAAAAGTTAAAAAACCGGCCAAGTGCGTGTCGGACTCGCACACCGAGGGTGTTCTATTGCGTTGACTTAGAAGTTTGAGTTTAGCACAGCTTCAACATGTTATACACCTGAGAATGTGCTATGAAGTTCAACTTGATATCTTCAAGAATTCCTGAGAGAAAGGACAACGAAGTGATCCTCTATAGGTTGGTACGGAACCCTGAGAACGATCACGATGTCACCGTTCTCTCTCGTACTGATGGTACATACGAAATACCGTTTAGGACATGTGTGAGTATGAGGCCGAATCGAAACTGATTTTTTTCTGAAACTGGCCCTGCATTATGTCAATGTTCTCCAGGACGGTTGGCAACATTTATCTTTCAGCGAGTAATGGCAACTTATTACCACCAACCGCAATACTTACATATAAAGTTACACCCTTTCATATAAAGTTGTACGTGAAGGTGTCACTTATCTCTTTTGGCGACTGTACTGGTTGGCTATTATGTTATGTACATAACATAATAGCCAACCAGTGAGCCAACTAAACCGCCAGAGAGGCGAGTGCGAGTGGCACACTACTCTCTGACGAATCGATTGGTTCCATGGCGAGGCGATGGCGACTGTGGCGAGTAGCGGGCGCAGCCGCCTGCACTCTGCGGTCTGCGGCACTCTAGCGACGCGACGGCGACGGCGGCGGGTACATAATCACAATTCACAAGTCAATAAAACGATCGAGCAACATAACGCGCAGCTGCGCAACTTAGTTAGACGAGGCACTGACTCCAACACCACATTTTAATATTGACCCAGCGAGTCCTGTTTCGACTATGAAGGGAAATGGGTAGAAAAGGGGGGAAGTGGCTGTCGCGGTATTTATGAACGGATCTTGATTATTTTTGGCTGAAGCATCAACGATCCTGCCACCTCACTGGTGTTGAAAAGGCCCTGGTTCCTCACAGGCTGGTGAGATAACCACCTGTGAGGAGCCAGCTCCACAATACATGACTCGTAAATGTGAACTTCGTTAAGAAAAGGAGGAGATTGGTTGTAGCTTTCTTTAAACTAAGTACGGATCGTTATTACTCTTTAGTGCAACATCCAGGGGCAGGCTGTTTAAAATAAGAAGATATGTATCTTTCATTGGGTACCATCTTCAGATCATAGTTTCCTCATCATGCGATCACTCCTAGAACATCTCCTTTCTTCCAACAACAAAATAATCATCAAAATCGATTCATAAACGATGAAGTCACTCGCCAAAGTTTATTTTTCGGGAACAATGAGTGCTACCCATTGTTAAATAAACTTTCATATAACTATTAACTCCCCCTACTTCCACGGCAATTAAAATTAAAATATCAATTAGGTATTGTATAAATGACATTTTTATATTGACTATTGTTTTATGAACTAGATAATTTCATTGAAATAAAACCACTTTTTACGGATTCTATCGCGATATATTTGTTATTATTACTTTTTAACCCGACGGCTGCTTTGCAGCAGCCATTTTCGCGGTGTGACTCACGATGGTAGTTGTCACATAGTTTGAAGTATAAGTTATCTCAAAATACCCGAATCATGGTGAATTATTGGTGTTCGTATTTACGCAGAATGAGCTCACGGTGTTGTTAAGTCTTTCTGGATTTTGCTGGATGACTGGGTCCCAAGCTGGTGGTATGTTCCATCCATCCTCTCTATTAAAAAAATCGTCGGGTTAAAAAGTAATAATAACAAATATATCGCGATAGAATCCGTAAAAAGTGGTTTTATTTTAATGAGTGACATTCGCGTAAACTTTAGAAAATATCATAGATAATAATTTTAATTCTAATATTAATGATAATTTTAACTACATAACTGTATCTAATATTATTTTGTGTGTACGTAATGCATGTTTCATTCGGTGTATAGTTGCATGCCGCAAGGCCAAAAATCTAGTGATACTTTGTATTGAACGTCTTTACCAACCCTCTACCTGCATTTGCAATATAAATAAATAATTAATAATAATATTAACAATGCTTTTACGATTCGTCGGGTCCGAAATGTAGTCTCAATAGAACTTCAGGAACCTTCACCATATTACAAAGATGTTGTTTGTTTTGTTTTCACTTTAAACTGCTGAAAGGTTTGGAACACCACAGTATTTCACCTTTTTTGGCGTTTTTTTGGATATTTTTTTATATATTTGACTATAACACATTTTTGTAATATGTTATCTGTAACATAAGACCCTTGAATAATACATCATAAAGACATTCCTTTGCTATTTCGACGGTTTACTATTTTGGCGGTTTGCTGTTTTGACGCTTTGCTATGATGACGACTTGCTATATTGACGGTTCGCTATTTTGACTAACTGCCATTTTGACTAGTCGCGATTTTTATGAATGGGACCGATTGCGAACTGTGCTAACGTCAAATGACGTGTGAACGAGTAGTGCCGACATCACTGTCTCCGAGTAACGTTGACTGACTCGCCATTCCACTCGGCGCGAGTGATCAAAGCTACCTATATTATTCTATATATTTTTAACGAAAGAATATTAGAATCGAAATTACTAATATTCCCTCATAACCCTTCCAACAAAGCTAAATTGCTTGTGTTAGGAGTGGGTTCACGTCAGTAGTGTAACCCAGGACCTGTCGATCGTAAGGCCAACTCCTTAACCACTAAGGTAGCGACGCTATTTACGTGGCAAGTGACGAGTGGCGATAGCTCGGATGACATTATTATTTCTACAACAGCGTTGGATGCAGTTCGGTCCTCGAGAGCGTTAACAACAATGGCCACAAGGTAAAGGTGAAGCGGATGTAAGTGGCTCCCTGCGTTCAGTGTGAGCTGTTGCCTGCAGTTCCCCGTAATCTTAGTTACCACTATCAAATGGTGTAACAATGCCCACAGTTTCTCTCATTTTCAGAATTAACGGGTTCGATTCCTGGCCATATCATGTTTTTGATATCCACTCAAACAGTTTTAGTTTTCACTAGCTCGAACCCGAACCTTCGGGTTGAATTCGAGTTTCGGATTCGGCCATCCACGGCCAGTCGACGAATTTAGCGTAAAGTGTAGATACTTACTCGTAAATGTGTTACCACAACGATAAGTTATTATAAAATTTATTTAAGAATCATTTTCTAAGCCGGTTTCTAACATTTCTACTCACATTTGTTAAAAAGTCAAACAAATCAAAGCAAACTAGCACCTAGTGGGCAGTGCGCAGGCGCAGTGGGCAGTGGGCAGTGAGCAATGCGCAATGGGCTCAGTCGAGCGCGACTGAAAATGCGAAGCTGCGCGCGTCGCTGTCGTTTGAACGCTGTGTAGTAGGTAGGAGTCACTCGAATAGATGAGCCAAGCCCTTCTAACAGAAGAGATGTCTGTAGTTACCAGTACTCTAGGTGCTGAAGGACAGTCCCTCAGTATATAGACACTGTGACATTGCGTTATCGCTAATGTCGGTGTTGAATCGACCAAAGAGTCCGCGAGTGCGCGTGCCAGCCGGGAGCCCCGCCCTGGGCCCTGGGCCCTGGGCTCACTGGGGACTCTCAATCGTTACGTGAGTTCGCGCCGAGACACTCGAGAGACGCACTGGCCCCACTGTGTACTGGCACACGAGGCACGATCACACGCTGACAACGCAGCGCGTCCCCACGCGCCACGCGCCACGCGCCACGGGCTCCACACGCAGCGGCGCAGTCCCGGAGCTCATTCTGTGGTTGCGCTATAACACTACTCGGAGACATGAAGTACTGCGCCGTGACGTCAGCGTGCACACTCCCCACTGTACGGCGACACGACTCAGGGTTTCGGTTTAAGGATGAACGACACGCAAAATTGTCGAATGTAATTCCGGTTTGCCAAAGGTAAGATAAGATTAGATACATGTTCTTTATTGACATTACAGTGGCGCCATATCGATAAATAAACACCTTGTCGAACGCTTATCGTGTGGACAGTGCCAGGAGGATCTCTTCTGTTGTTAACTACAGGTACTTATATTAAAAAATTCAAGAATCCCTCACAAAAAGCCTCCAAAAGTTGAAAATAAATTGTAGCAAATAAGGGTTTGTTCCCAGCGGTGAGTAGGATAGCCAGAGCTCACTGGACTTTGGTGCCGTCGCTCAGTGGGAAGACCGAAGGCTTGTTCTGCTCGGTCTCCTGCACTGACTGACACAGAAAAATCTCCCCTGGTGTTACACACGTGTTAGGCCGTGGTAACTAGTTTCCATCTGGTGAGCCGTGTGCTTGTCTGCAACCTAAGTGGTATAAAAAGCAGTGGCCCTTTAACTTTGATATACCTAGTTATATTTTGTTCAAGCGTAGTCGTGTGGGCACGCCTTAATAGCGGCGGTAAGACCCATCATGGAGGAGTGGCTAGAGAGGCCACACGGCAGCCTCTCGTACCGGCTGACGCAGGTGATTACCGGAAACGGGTGTTTCGGGAGTTACCTGTGTCGGATCCGGAAGGAGCCAACGTCCGAGTGCCATCACTGTGATGCGAGCGAGGACACAGAGCTGCACACGCTGACGCTGAGATGGTCCTGGGTCTGCCGGGGTGCGAGAGATATGCTTTTGGCAATCTCACCTCCGGCAACCAAGGACCCAAGACGGCGTGCGTTTTAGTCGGTTCGAGTCCGACATAACCGCCTCCACCGGCTCCGTGGGGGTGGTATCCATGGGGACTTTTCGCACATAAAAAAAAAACCTTGTCGTGTCGGGCACCCTGGTAAAACACTCCGTCACGATATCGGAATGATCCAATATCGTGCCCCGGTGGCCGCGGTGGCAATGTTTTTTTTGGATATAAGTAACTAGATAATGTTTCGAATATTCAGCCATTATTATCTCCGGTTCTACTCAACGCTAAAACAAATAAATCTGTTCAGTAGTTTTTGCGTCTATCGCTGACAAATAGACAAAGATACAAGAATTGAAAAATATTGTTCTGTTTCATTAACCTAAGGCTTTTTAAATATCGCCACCGTACAGACACCACCAGTACCACCACTTTACAAGATACGGTTCGCTAATGTTATATCGATCAGTCAGTCGATGGGCCTACTGCAGTCCACTGCTGGCCGTGGCCACTCCCAACATACGCCATAGCACCCGATCCCCCTTTCAATATTAACAAAACCAAAACAGACTAGCTCAACGCTTCGTAATGTATTCATTGTAATACATATTAACGTTATTGCATAAGTACGGTTGCTCGCCGCTAACAGTTGGTAAACACTGGCACAGTGGCACAGCGCCACGGGGAAACGGTACTCAGCGTTTCCTGAGCGCTTGCTGCACAGAGTGTCACCACAGTGTGTTCTCGAGGCTCGACTTTGGCCGGCGACGCGGGAGCACGCAACAACGAGTCTCTTCTCTCCTGCGATCGACAACACACGAGAGGGCGCGGGGTGCGGCGGGCGGCGGTCGTGCGGTCGACCTACTACTGGAAAGCAAGTCCGTATCTGTGCAAACTTTTAGTTTGTGTCAGTTCGGTAGTGTGTCAAGGTCTCGCTCTCGCGCCTTGCCGGCGTCACACACGCACACACTCGTGAGCACCCCAGCCCCGAGCCCGGCAGGTCAGGTAGTGCCCCGTCCCGGAGCACTCGGGTTGTGGCGCACCCGGTGAGACGGGGGTGCCCCGCACGCGGGCACCAACATCACCTCGAGCATCACCCGGCACTGGGCGCTACGCGCACGAGCGTGTTGTTGTACGCGGGCCGCGGGCCGCAGGTGATGTCACATGCGGCCGGCGGCGGCGGTGCTTGCCGTGCGCGGCACGCGTCGGACAGACGTCTTCGGGTCGCTTTCGCTACTCCTCGTAACGTTTGTCGCAACGCGCAAGCGACCAATTAGCTAACGCAATTATAGAGGACTCCGGCGAGGAGTGCACACTGCACGGTGCACCACCGGCCGGCACCCCTTTTAGTGTTTCGACATAATCGTAAAACGTAAACACGCATGCAAACGCACAAACGAGAAGCACACACACTACACGTTATACAATACAACCAGTCCTGGGCTCGCCGCCGGCCCGGTCGGGACCGGGGAGAGCCCGGCGGCCGCGGGCTTTCGGACGGCAGCGACGACAAAAATTTACAAAATATAGTTTTTTGTACATATTTCATTGATATACGGAGTCAGTCCTTATGGAGCGACGGCATATTATTAAGTCGCTTGTAAAATAGCTCTTTTTAAACCGACTTTAAAAAGGAGGGCGTTCTCAATTCGATGAGTATCTTTTTTATAATTAATTCTAAATAAGGAAAAAAGGTTTCATTTATGATCACGTCATGCAATATTTCAAGCGTATTTACCTGCTCGGCGGCAGGTCCGTCGTCCACAGGACCGAATAGCACTAATTTTCAACCAGAGCTTGTGGCCAACGCACGGACGATGAATTATGGAATAGTAACACTGATACGTAACACTATGGTCGCTCGGAGCGATCTGGCGCGGGACCCGCGGTACCTGGTGCCCGAGGGCGGCGGGACTCACTCGAGGGGGGGCGGAGCGGCGGCGCCGTCAGCTGGCGGGCATGGGAGACTGCGCGTGGAGCGGAGCGGCGTCGAGCGGGAGGACGGTGCGCGGAGCGGCGGCGGGCGCGACTGCTGGCGCGGGATGTCGGCGGCCGAGTGTCGATGTCGAGCGCGAGATGCGCAGCGCGGAGGCTGCGCGGTCCCCCCCCTCCCCCGCCCGCGCCCCGCCGCCCGCCGCCGCCCCGCGCTCGCCCGCGCCTCACGGCGATGTAAACAAACGCGACTCGGCAGGCGCTCCCGTGCGCGAGGGGTGGCCCACACACACACACACACACACACACACACACACACGCACTCGTGGGAACTGCATCTAGTAGTAATAATATTAGTTGTCGAGTGAGCAGATGTAGCTCTGTACAGGCGCGATGAATGATGCAGTGATAACACTCGTAAGTCGAGAACGCTGTGTTAGTACCTAACGAGTTTTTTATTTTGTTATTTTTACACCTACCACAAGGATAGCAGAAAACGTGTAGGCACCGCAAGTACCTAACCTACTCTCACCAAAAGTACATGACGCATCCCACTACGACGATGTAGTCTAGCTCCAGCCTCCACTCACTGGCGCACGCGCCGCGCCCCGGGCACCCCGGGGCCGGGGCCGGGGCCGGGGCCCGGTGGAATGTGTTACCTGTGACTGTGAGTGGTATTTGGTACCTTACCTTACAGCGAATATCTCAATACCCATGGATAGAAAAGATAGGATTAAATAGAAGATCGTTAGGAGTGGTGGTGAGTCGGTGACGGTTGACCGGTGGCGCCTGCGGCCGTACCGCGCGCGCGCGAGCCAGCGACCAGGTGCGCAGGTGTGAAGGTGTCCAGGGGTGCAGTTCGATGCTCGGTGCGAATATTGTACCTATTACTTAACCAAGGACTAAGGAGTCGCCGCCCCGCGTACCGCGTGCGCACGCGTTGAACTCTTTAGCTCGGCAGGCGGCGCGCCCCGGGCCTGCCCAGGCGCCGCCAGGAGCCTCGCGTCACGTGACGACACCCTGAGCACGTTACCGTACATCGCACGCCAGCGCCGGCGCGGGGGTAAAGGGCGACCTTTTCAAAAGGGGTGTACCTAGTAGCCATAGCCACCCGTACCACCTATTTAGATAATCTGTGACCATGCGACCCATAGCAAAGCCCACAGGAATTGGGTCACAACTCACTCGTGGTGCCCTCGCCGAGTGTAACTCCGTGGCTCGTGACGCGGGCCAGTGCCCGGCGCGCGCTGGGAGCGCTCCACTGTAAAGACAAAGGTCGCGGGTCCGGTTCTCGCTCACTGCAAATACATATTTGTATGTATGTTAACACTGTGCACCTGATGTAAGGCGACCGGGGAGGCCCGGTTCAACGCCCGACGCCGGAGCTGTGCCGCGGGGGGGAGGGGAGGCAGTCACATGACAGCGGCGCGCGCGCCGAGGGGGTGGGGGGCACCCATTGATGGCGGCGCGCGCCACGCTGACTCAGCGCTGCGCCAGCACGCCCCCCCCCCCCCTCCCCCCTCCCCGCACCGTGCATTAGAAAGTGCTGGCAGTGGTGGCGTGCGCTCGTGACGTCACGCCGCTCGTGGGCGCGCTCGGCCGACAGCACCGGTGTCGCCGCCGGGTACGGCGCGGCGGGCCCTGGGACCTCACGGCAAGGGATAGGACTGTTCTCCATCCGAAAGTGAACATAAAGTCCACGGCTAATTGTCCGCTTGACGGCAATAAGCATCGGTAGCTTAGTGGTTAAAGAGTCGGCCTTACAATCGAGAGGTCCCGGGTTCAATCCTGGCCATTACACTACCGACCTGAACCCATTCCTAGCACAAGCAATTTAGCTTAGTTGGAGGGGTTAGAGGGAATATTAGTAACTTCGGGTCTAATACACTTAAAAAAAAAGCTCGCCCCCTATTACGTGGAGCCGAAGATCATACTTAGTTGCCGGAATGTGGGTGTTAATACACCTCTGCCTACTCCACCTGGGCGTCGCCACGTCGCGGTCGGTAGTCGCGACCAAGCTTGGCCTGTGTCCTTTCCCGTTTCCCAGGCTCTAATCTATCTGTGTCGTTCACTTTATATTTATAATGTTTATAATCAGTGCCTCTGTGCTCTGTGTTGGCTTCCCCGAGCGCTTGTTGTGTATGATGCGGGTGCCCCAGCTGCAGCGCCTCGGACCCGCGGTACATCGAGGCACTGTCCACTGTCGCCGTGTGCGCACTTGTTGCACTGCTGTGTATATGTATATGTATTTGCTTCTTTTATTTTTGTTTCAATTTGTTGCGTAGCTGTGTATTTGTTTTGTGTCAATATTATTATTTTCTTCTTGTGGGATGTCTGTTTGATATCCGTGGGTCTCAAAAAGAGGTTTTGGTTGAAATCGAACGCTAGGCACTTCATCAAAGAATCAATTTTATTTATTCAGTTTACATAAAGAGAACATATGAACGTCAAAATTTTACAATAATCTCAGGAATCACAGGAAAAATAAATCATTGGAAAATTTTTCTTTTGCAGGTTCGGTAGGTAGGTTCTACTGATACCAGCAAGAAACTCAGGGAAAATTATATTTCTTTTTTTTTTAATATGTTTTAATTTATATACAGTGCTAGCAAGAGATGAGATTAGGATGATCATCTTTATCATATAAGTATTCGTCTAATTTCTAGTTCTAATTCCTTTTTTCATTAAGCAATTTTGGAAATGTTGGCGCTATTAGTTCAACTGGTTGAACTTAAAGTTGAACTTAGTGGAGTAGAGCCAATTTTTCACTTCAATTTTAACTTTATCAAGTGGCATGTCAATCAGAGCCTGAGGAATTTTACTAAACATTTTATCCAATTGCCTACAAACTACCTTATAAAGCCTAAGTTTTGGCACTGCAAATTTATTTTTATTTCTAGTATTATAATTGTGTTGGTCAGAGTTTTTTTGTGAAAAGATCTAGGTTCTGGCGTATAAATTAGATATTATCATAGATGTATCGACAAACAATGTTTGTTCTATTAATTTCTTTAAGAACTTATCTCACCGAGTCACGGGGTCTGGGGCTATAGATTGCTCGTATCGCGCGTTTCTGTAATATGACAATAGTCTAAAATAAATGTCGGCAGCTGAGCCCCACAGCATCAGAACGCTATGAACTAATAGTGCCGTTTCCTCATCAGTTAGTGACCTTATTTTTCTAACCGCATAGGCAGCTGAGCTAAGTCTTCCTGCCAAGGCTGTGATATGAGAACCCCATTGCAGTTTACTACTAGCCTGGCATATGCTGCTACAGGCCCTATTCAGCATGCCTGCGAGGTGTATGGCTGTGCTGTGAATGAGTGAATGAGTGCCGATGAGCCGGGCGCATTGTTCGCCCGAGCCACCGGCAGCTTATATCAGCAGAACATTACTTTTGTTGTGTGTGTGTTTTGTTTCTTTTGTTTCTGTATCTCGTATGTTCATGTTTGAATAAATAAATATTTTCTTTCTTCTTTCTTCTTTCCATCGGGGATTTGCAAGCGTGAGTATATTTTGCAATGAATATGTGTATTTCGTGTTCCTGACGGCTGCGGGCGGATTGGGCCACTTTGCGTAGTGCCTATTGTATTCCTACCTTAGAGGTAGCTTTATTTCTCGTGCGGAAATCCCCACGGATGTCGCCTTCCCCGGCGGCCTGCGGTTATGTTGAACTCTAACCGACTAAAACCACCTGCCATCGTTTGAGGGGTGTAAGGTTACCCAAATTGGTTTGAGAGAGGTAAAGCTCAGGCAACATCAGGAGTGGCGCTCACGTGTCGCAAGTGAGTGACGTCACGCCCGGCGCGCCACGCATGGAGCGCTTGTCTTTGTGCAACAACTCGCCGAGCTCAAAAAGCGCGGTTTGCCTTGACCACGCGAACATGTCATGCCAGCATGAGCTGGCAAGCTAGGATCCATTTTAAAGGAAAAACGGAGCCCGTAGAGGATCACTTTGTTGTCTGCCTGCGTGGAGCTGCCGACTGGCCAACGACGGGAGTATCGAATACTCAGCTCCCCAACCTCCATGTCTATGTCCAGGCTGTGAACGGTGAATTGCTGTTTTGAGGTTTATAAAGACCACTTTATGTAAAAAAAAACTAATTAGGACTTTGACACCTATTTTGGCCGTATTTTAACATCATTGTTTCAATGTTGTTAACTAAATTTGACACAAGACAAATAATGTTGTTTCGTCGGTTCGTCCGCAAAGGAATTTATTATCTATTGTAAACTGAATGAGGTCTGGAAGCGGCGCGGCGCGGCCGGCGCGCGGCGCGGCGTTGCTAAGTTTGTTGCGCTGTCTCTTGTTCACTAGCGCCTTGGAACTTGGAAGGATGCTGGGGGCGTGGTTCACTTAGCATAACTAGAATAAAATGACGCCAATAACTGTGTTATATTATGTTGAAAAATGAGTCAATTGAATTGTATTGCCGTTCAAGCAAGGGGTCGCCTGGAGGGCTGCAGGCGCACCGCTGCCGCTGCACCGCACTCAATCAATCAAGAATCAATCAACGACGATGGGCATGAACCCGTCTCGCCGCGCGCCGTACAATACGAAGGGCGCTCAAGTAGGATCACTTGGCTGCCGTGTGCACTGTGTAGCTACGTGCAGAACATCCCCGCAGATGCCCGCCGGAGCCGGTGGGGGAGTTATGTCGGACTCGAACCGCACGCCGTCTGTGGGTCGAAGTGCTAAGCCAAAGGGGGGTTGTCGGGCATATTCTTGGCTTACCCAGAACCATTCCTAGCGGCCTGGCCCTCCTCGGGACGGGGGAACCACCGAGCGACGACGGCGGCTCCCCTCGTCTGTTAAAGAGAAACATTCATGCCAAGTGATCCTATTTGGGTTCGACATGTTTCCTTTTGAGGAAGGGGAACCCTAAAAATATGAGATTTTACAGAACGCCTTAAAAATGATGAAGTACTTGTACCCAGATGTAATTATTGTGATTAAAGATCAGTATAACCGTACCACTGTTACGCCGAGCGCGCCGCGCCTGTGCGCCGTGCGTACACACACACATACATACAGAGCGTCGATCACGTGCAACTCGTCAAGAGACTGAAGGTTTTGTAATATAGCTACATATTTAATTGATCCACTTCTACCAACGTGACATTAATTCAGTCTTTGTTTGTTATTCTTACGCAATAAACACGTCTTTGATTCATTTACACTGAAAGACCTACTTTGTTCTGTTTCTTAAGATTACGTATTTACTTCGATACCTACATATAGCCTTAGTTCTTAGAACGTGAAGTCCAAATGTAGCAAGAGACAGGGCCCGGGGCTCGGTGCCTGTGCAGCGCGAGGTGTGAGCGCCCAGGACCCGGCCGGCACACAGCGCGGCACACCGGTGTCACCACCAGCAGCCCGCAGGGGCGAGCGCGCTTCTCCGGCACCGAGCACACTCGCGCTCGCGGACAGACGCATTTCGCGACCACTAGGTAGGCGTAGCTAGTACCACAGATAATATTAATATACCTAGTCCAGTACCTACTGGAAATTATAATATTCACTCTCTCACTCTTTATCAGTTACCTATACTTTATCCATACTAATATTATAAATACGAAAGTAACTCTGTCTGTCTGTTACGCTTTCACGCCTAAACCGATTTTGCTGAAATTTGATATAGGGGTAGATTAGACAATAGACGCGATAACCGACATCAACGAGGGCGGAGCCGCGGGCAACATCTGGTTAACTATATTTTGTATCCAGTAAGACCAAATTAAATAAAAGGAGAAACCGATTGTGTGAACGACGACAGCATGGCTGTGAACGAAACCAAGCAGCTGGCCCAGGGGCGAGAGGGCGCGGACGCCTCGCGTCTGCCGGCCGGCCAAACATTGAAGCTACGGAATATTATAGCTACTGGGACTCGCGGGCCGAGTCTCTTGTGAGTGTAGCTAGCTATCTGCTATCTGCTGAAACCTATACCTTTCAATTATTGCTAGGCGCAGGACAAACGAGAAGCACGTAGGACGCGGCGTCCCTCTTGTTGGCGGCTTCTCATGCTATGTACAAGTGTCGATGTCGCGACGCGAAACAATCAGCAACGAGACGACATCGACAGGGCGCGGCGAGGCGCGGCGAGGCGCGGCGCGGCGCGGCGCGTGACGTCCGCGTGCTGTTCGATAACATTAGAAGGAACGAGGCGCGGACAAGACGCGGTGGAAAAGGGAACATTTTGAACTTTAATATATTATAAATTAATAAATTATAAATTAATAAATTGGACCAAAGCTGGATCCACGCCTTCTGAAGAAGACATAATATTGTCGTTATAAAAGCAGACGCTAAAATAAAAGGAACATGACTCTCTGTCTTGTCAACTTGTCGTCATAAGGGACCTTCGGTCTTCGTAATTATCTGTGTGTCTGTTTGGTTACTGAAAATTCAGTTTATCCTCTTCTAGCTTTATCTACAAAGAAGTTATAAGGGGTCGAAAATTATTCGAACTGCTTCGAGCAAACGATGGTGCCGCTTTATTTTTACTAGCTCGACTTTTCAAAATTCAAAAATATTTTATTTTGCATAGACCATTAAATCGGAACTTACAAAACGTCAACATAAAGTAAATATTAAATACTAACTAATACTAGTAAATGGACCACCGGCGGGTGGTTGGTGAGCCGGTGAGCGTGAGCCGGGTAGCGTGCCCGTCACTGCCCGCATGTGTTTGTGTTCGTCACGTCGCGCGGCAGCTTCACGGTGCCATCGCTCGTCGCTCGTCGCTCGGCGCCGGCCGACACAATGAGTAATAAAATGAACATAATATTATATTCGTGCATTGTGACTATGGCCATTTGTGGAAATTGTATGGGGGCTAATGGTGCACGCGGGGGGCCGCCGCCGCCGCAGGCAGGCCATGGTGCGGGGCGACTGCGGCGTGCGCTGGTGCTGATCATAGTGGCAACAGCGGCAATGCATAACGAGGCTCATGAGATGAACCGCCACCAGCTATCAGGCGTTTGACTTCGTCCAAGACTGGCTCCGGGCTCCGGGACAGGCTTGTACCTATACTTAACTTAGGAAGTAGGTACCTACCTACGGTGTGCGATTATAAAAAGTGGCTACAGACAGCAAGCAAAGCGTTTTTTTACTACCGATATACTTATTTCTAATCTTACATATTAGGTCTAGGAGCTAGGTAAGTACTGTAACGTATCTATAAGGGTCTGCCTTCCAGTCTAATGGTGGTGCGGCTGAACTTCGATATTTTCCGTGGAGCCGGCGGAAATCCCCTCGGATACCTCCCCCGCCCCGGAGCCAGAAGGGAAGGTTATGTCGGACTCCAACCGACTAAAACCGCACGCCGACTGTGGGTCGTGGAGTAAAAATATGGCGACTGCGCCACAGACTGTGGCGGGACCAATGGTTCGCACACAGTACTCGGCGAGTACTGAGCGATGTGTCTTCAGTGCTTCCTTCGCTTGTCGAATGTCGATAGACGAGCGCCCATAACAACTCTGCGCCGCCACGCGCCGACGACCGGTCATATCATAGTGAATAGTGATACACAATGAGTGAGCGTCCACCCGCCCCACGTATGACGTCACGTCACGCGGTGCCCGCTGACCTATATCTATATTATTGAAGAGTCGAACACATCAATCAATATCAATGAGCAATAACTAGCTACCCAGAGCCGCTAGCGCTAGCGCCCCCGCCGCGCCGCCCGCGCGCCCTCTTCACATGCCCACTACATCCAAGTCACTAGTAGTGGCTGGAGTTGTGTGGAGTGAATAGAGGCATTACAACTGTTAGCCAGGAGAGCGCCCCTAGCCGACGCCTACAGGCGTGTCCGCACGTGCGGTCAGCAGCAGAAAGATGTCACGAACATAAAATGATCTTAATTTAGTTTTGTACAAGGGGGTAAAAAACTAAATTAACAGTTAAACGATTGTTGTGATATTTGGAACACAACAGTTCGGACAATAATCCATATCCATACTAATATTATAAATGCGAAAGTAACTCTGTCTGTCTGTCTGTCTGTCTGTCTGTATGTTACGCTTTCACGCCTCAACCACTGAACCGATTTTGATGAAATTTGGTATAGGGATAGGTTAGACCTTGAGAAAGGACATAGGCTATGTTTGGTAGTGATAATACTGATAACCTACATCCACGCGGGGGGAGCCGCGGGCAAAAGCTAGTACCATATAAGACAATAAAACAGTTTGATTTGCTAATACGAGAGTTTTAAGACACTTGGTCGTCAAGATATTAATGTCGCTGACTGTACGAACAAAGTTCGTTCCATGTGCATGCTACGCAACGACTTGGTCGCACGTGTGTGTGTACCACTGACAAACATCGCACACTCTAAGTACGTGTTTCAAGTTAGTCAGTGGTTGCCTGCGACTCCGGCGCGGCCGGCTCGTGGCGCGCCACAGCCACAGGTGCAGGCGTGGCGGCGGTGTGGCGCGACCTTGCGCGGTGGTGCAGAGAGCGGCGGTCGGC
Organism: Eilema sororculum; assembly: GCA_914829495.1. Classification (NCBI taxonomy): domain Eukaryota; kingdom Metazoa; phylum Arthropoda; class Insecta; order Lepidoptera; family Erebidae; genus Eilema; species Eilema sororculum. The sequence goes on from OU618541.1 coordinate 174,371, forward strand.
GACCCGCTAATTGAAACAATATGCGAAGTAGACCGGGCTCTGTGACCGGGCTTTAAAGGTGGTGCTATGCATAATGTGAGCACCGAATTTCGCCAACGGATTCAAGTGAAGAAAAGGTCACACAATAATACTTAATGTGGATTTTGCCGGTCAACTTTTTGGTCCATTTTTATTACCCCCTCTTCTCTTATTCGTAAGGGAATATCATGTAATCTATGATATAAAATCATGTTAATGATTTTTTCCATAATAATTTATAGTTGTACTGGTGAAAGTGAGGATGGATTCTTAAATAGGTAATCAAAAATAAACGAAAATTAAAGTATTTTTTTACGAATATACGAACATACTACTAATTTTATATGTAGGTATATACAAAAACAACGTCTTTACGTCAATAGATGTACAAATACAGTAAACGCGTACGCGCGCTGTACTTACTGTATAGGCGCAGAGGGGAGCGGGAAGGGGCCATCACACCCGGCACCTAGTGGTGGTACAGGTACCTAGTATTATGGGTTTGCTAAAAAGAAAGTAATTGTACTTATAACATTTGGAAGTATCCCAATTCATAGCTCGATTATAAAGTGCACAATACTCTTCAGATGTCCACAGATCATGCTGCAAGCAGAACACTCAGTGTCATCGGAGATTTGTCTAAAGATATTCACACTGTCAGCTATGGTTCGGACCGCACGGGAACCTTGCCCCTCACCGTCGGGGTACACCAAGGATCCGCACTTAATCCCTACCTGTTCAGCTTGGTGTTAGACGTTTTGTCGGACAGCATCAGAGACTTACATGAGCAGCCTCCATGGTTGTTCATGTATGCCGATGACATTGCGCTGATGGTCGCGGACAAGAGCAGGTTGGTGAGACGTGTGGAAGGGTGGTGGGAGGTGCCGGAGAACGGCGCCGGTCTGAAGCTACATCGTCAAGCGCACGTCACGTGACTGGTGACATCGACTGCGACCTCGAGCCACGTGTTGCCGAGTGGGACGCGGACTGGGAGTGAAGGCAGCACGCGTTGATGTCATTTATGAAGATATTAACTAATAGAGGGTCTAGCCGTGGCCCTCGTGGCTCGCGGGCCGCCACGCGCCCGGGGCACAGTGGGCCACGTCGATAAAGAACCATGCACTGCAGCTGCTTGAGAACTGCGCTCTGTGCGCGAGCAAAACCACCTGAACAAATTCCCGCGGATGCGAGCGAGTATCTTTTGAAAAGTATCTATTTGGTGGTGAAAACGATAAAAAGCTTTACTGTAAGGCGTAGTTCGGGACTAATCGTGATAAAAAATTTAAAAATTTCAATTTGTTGATGTTTCGAGTGCGTTGGGTTGTGCGTTGCAGCACCCGTGGTCACGACTTCATGTTGACTTAGTTCGTCGAAGATCATTCAGAAAGGTTCGTCACAATTCACGCGGTCGTTAGCTACTCTCATAAAAAAGCATAGGTACCTCTAACCACTAGATACGCTCAAGATAGTATAGCGCAGTTTTTACATTACATTAACTGCGAGCGCTTATCCTACTACTTAATAACGTCGATTGGGAGCAGATACCGAGTGGTCCATGGTGTCGGTTAGTGTGGCATGCGGTGCAGGGAGGAACATTGACGTGACCGCGTGCGCGCGACCACTTTAGTTCAGGCGCTAGGGTACTTGAGTAAGCAAAATCCGAGTGACGGCCACTATGACCGGAACAAAACACATGATGGTAGTGCGTCAGGGCGTCAGTGCGTCAGTGCGTCAGTGCGCCGGGGAGCGGGGAATTCCTCTCAGCAAACCCAGCGCCGCCACCGCCGCGCCGGCGCACACGCACCACACGCCGCCGCTCGCCAGTCGCCAGTGGCGCCGCGCGCCGGAGCGTCGGAGCCGAAGGTCACCGCTATCGCACTGCTCGAGCGCTCATGCAGTCGAAAACGAACTAAAATATTTTTGGGTTCAGAATAATATAATTCATGTAAAGTTAGCATTAAATCCGCCTCGATGAGCAAGGTACTCAAAATGCCGGTATTGCCGTATGCTTCCCTTCTTTCTGTTGACTGATTGTTCGGATATATTTTTTATATAAAGTACACGTCAATTTGGCTTCACCTCGCCTATTATTTATTAATATTATAAATGCGAAAGTAACTCTATCCGTCTGTCTGTCTTTCTGTCTGTCTGTCTGTCTGTCTGTATGTTACGCTTTCACGCCTAAACCACTGAACCGATTTTGATGAAATTTGGTATAGGGGTAGATTTTTTTTTTTATTAGATTAGACCATTAGAAAGGACATAGGCTATGTTTGGTCGCGATAACCGACATCCATGCGGGTGGAGCCGTGGGCAAAAGCTAGTTTGGTATATGGATAATATCCGCAATATTACATCCGACACATTCTCACCATTCATGCTCGCGTATTCAATAAGCGCCACGCGCCCGTCGCGTGTCGCGTGCCCGCTATTAGCATTTTTTTGAACGAACACGAAGTGTGAGCACTGCGCGGCTGCGGCGCGTGGTAGAGTAGAGTAAAGTATACGACTGTTGTGTCAAAAGGCGCGGGTTCGATGCCAGCACAACCCACTATACTTTGTATACAAAGTCGAACAAGGTGAGTCCACCTACCCGCATTGTGCGGACCGTATTTTTTCTATACAATGCATAAAAATGCGTTCCGTGCGGGCCGTGCGGGCCGTGCGGGCCGTGCGGGTAGGTGACCGCTAGGCTAAGCTCCCAGACTGTACACTGTATAGTAATGTGTATATACCACCACAGAAATTAAATAATTATACTACTGATATCTGACGAACTCAAGATGTGTTGTTGTAATATGACGCCTATGTTGTGTTATGTGTTAATTAACAAAATTAAAACACCTACAATTTGCAGCTATTTCGTGTAATTAAATGTTAATAACATTGTTAAGATTTAATTATACGTGTTGACTACATAGCTCAATCAAACGATTTTAAAACGCACAATACAGTTAAATCACGACAACTAGCTTAGGTATAATACATTAATAAGTAATACCCGAGTGTAATTTTACAGCACTTAGGATGCTAATTATTGAAATCGATTTAGAAAGGAAACATTTGAATGCTGTAAAACATTTACATTTACATAGGGCGGAGTACTTAATAAAAAATGAATGTTTAAAAATGATTCCATTGGTTCCGATAGCATGGCTCGTAAGAGCGTCGGTAGATGGCTCCACCGTCGCCTTAAAGACAGATATATAAAGAGAGGAAAATTTGGAACAGTTCGGGCGTGGGTCTAGTAGCTTAGTGGTCAAAGCGTTCTCCCTGTAAAACAAGTATTGCGGGTTCAAATCCCGCCTGGACCGATCATAAAATTTACCCTTTCTAAATCGATTTCAACTAACTAATACCTACCTTCTTTTCGTGCGGAAATCCTTTGCGGTAAATTCCCTTTGTGGTAGGACTGGTAGGTACCTAGGAGGGCCTAGTACCGTGGACATGCGGTTTAAAGATAGCTCCAAGACAAATAATCCAACAAGTCCAATACTCGTAATAAAACGATGTTCACAATTGACAGCCTATTTGGATGGCGAGGCGGTAGTGAACGCGACCGCCACGCAAGAGGAGCGGGTTCGATCCTCGGTTAGTGCAAAAATTAGTCGTGTCGTGCCTCGGAGAGCACTAAGCCGTCGATTCCGGTTGTCATAATGGTAGTCGTGACGTTATCGTTACGGGTAGTTATAACGCTAAAAGTCCAACAACTGGTCTAACTGCAATGCTGCGATTTTTCCAATGAGTTGTGGAGGTCAGAAGGCAGTCGCTTCACCGAAAATATCGAAGTTCAGCCGAACCCGCAGTAGACTGGATAAAGCCCAGACTGCCAAGGGAAAGCTTTAATTCAGTATCGTTGTAACGTCGATCTGCCAAATGTGAAGAATGGTATTCTAATGTGCTGGCTCCAACCACAGAATCATTAATAGACCTAACACGCAATTTTACAAAGTTGCCATTGACATCGCGACCGATTTTCACATTTGGGACATTGAGTGTTAGATCCAGACAATCGACACTGAACTGTTCGTAGTTCTCCAGCCCTCAGCCCAACCCAACCCAAGCGTACCAGCCGCGGGCACAGAGTGGCGTGCGCGGGGCGCGGGGCGCGGGCATGGCCGCTGTGTGATGCAACAGGTAATAAAACATCGCAAGTCAACATGTTGTTTGACCTTGGCACTTGGTGCTTGGTGCTTGGCGCCGCCTGCCGCGCAACCCTGTGTATTTCTTTTTTAAACGACACACCATCAAGCATAGCCATTATAGTGATAAATATAATATGGGTATTTATTATCTCTCACATAACATAAAGGAGATTAAATGGTTAAGTAGGTATATAAACGCGTACTTATAATTACAATAAAGGGGCCATAAAGGCTATTTAAATACACATACAATTTCCATCTATCTATATTTCCCTGCAAACAGCGCGTGAGATATCCACGGCGTAGGTATCTGCCGCGAGCTGGCACCGCCGATGTTTGTAGTCGGAGCACATCACCTGCCGATAAGCGGCCATTAGCACAGATAGCGGCGCGGACACGTGCGCGGCGGAGACGAGCGGCCGGCGGCGGTGGGACCAGAGACAGGACCCCGCCTGCACGGCGTGCGTATTAGTCGGTTCGAGTCCGACATAACCGCCTCCACCGCGCTCCGTGGGATTATTCCACTTTGTTCGCCTGGGTGATATCACCTAGGTGAACAAAGTGGAATTGATTAGTCTACTTTGATCGCTCAGGTGATCAAAGTAGACTAATCAATTCCACTTTGTTCACCTGGGTGATATCACCCAGGTGATTTATTTCCAAGGTGATCAAAGTAGACTAATCAATTCCACTTTGTTCACCTAGGTGATATCACCCAGGCGAACAAAGTGGAATAATCCGCTCCGTGGGGGTGGTATCCGTGGAGATTTTGCGCACGACAAAAAAAACCCATCTGCAAGAGACACAATTTGTAGGTATTTACGGGAGCCGTGAGCCGTGTGATCGCTTGTCCACTGTCACATATTGTAATTTCGTCGCCCGCGTCGTGTCCACGCGCCCCGGCCGGCACGTGGCGGGACATAGCGCCTAATTATATCATTATATGCATATTTAGGAATCATTAGGTGGGTATTTTATAATATATAAATCTCAAGTTAACAACGTATAAGATCGAGTTCGAGGTTTACATTTCTTGAGCTGGTTTCGAACTTTGCTTTGAAAACGACCAGAGGTGCTCCGTCTTCGTCACCGTGCCCGGTGCTCGGTCAGCTCGGTGCCAGAGGCAGTGCTGAGTGCGAGTGTAGCAGTGGTTGCGGTGTGATGCTGACGAGTGATGCAACCACTGACGACGCAATATGATGGAGGAAACGGTAGAGGTGGACGCGACGGTCCTCGGATTCCTAACAAGGAAAAGCCTAAGTATGTCCGGCTTTATGCGGACACCTGGCAACCCTTGCGTAGCGATGTAAGTAGTTTGGGATTGAATCACGAGTGTGGAGACTTCATGAACGGAAGTTTGTGTGTACCGTGCTATCGTAAGTATAATGGCCACGTCTCTTGGCGCAACGCACAGCTCGCCTGCCCACCCCGCGCGCTCGCGTCGCCCCGGCAGCGTACGCCTACTTACGTGTGAGAAACTCGGATATTTTCTCTTACGTTCGTATGGTGGCCACTTTCTATTAAAAAAACAGAGCTATTGACACAATAGCTAACAGTGTGACTGGGTGCTTGGCTTGGAGACACCATTGCCGCCACCGAAACTGTGCGGAGTGCCTGTGGTAATACTTACGGATGTCCTAGTTGTGTGTGGAGACTAGAGAGTGGAGACCCAAGGGAAATACGGCCGAGGTATATAAATAAAGTTGTATTGTATATGTATCGTGAATAAACTAAAATAACGTTCATTGAGTATATTAATGCAATATGTTACGAAATAGGTAATGACGCGCGTGGCTGTACGCCGTATCCGCACCGGTCCGACCTGCAATGCGCGTGCGCCGTCAGCAGATGGCAACGTAGGTACGTATAGTACGAGTACCTGTGCCAGCTACGATATCTTTATAACTCGCTTTTCAACCCGAAGCTATAGGAAAAAGGAAAGTGTGTGTGTGTGCTTCGGATAGCGTTGGAAATGGATGGAGTTGAACAGGTTCATCACAAGGCAATGGGCACCAACTGTCATGGCTGCGAACTGCTAGGCGCCGGCCGTGAGATGCTACCGGTGAGGTACTCTACGCATCTGCACGGATGCGGTAGTGTCAGTGGCCCCGGAACCGTCCCAGAGGGGAGCAGCATTAAGTTGAGATGGTTTTTTTTTGGGCGGTAATCCCCTCGGATACCCCCCTACCGGAGCCGGAAGGAGAGGTTATGTCGGACTCGATGGCAGTCACGACGGTGAAACCCGAAGAAGTCCAAATAAGTGCGTGGATAGGAGTAGGGGAGCGTGCCCGGTGACTGCTGGTCACAGCGCACCGGGCCAGCGCCGGAGCTGCGAGCGGAGATGCTATGACTCGCATAACATTGCTTTGGGTCGATAAGATCACAGCTCGACAGATCGAAGCTGCGTGTGAAGGGACGGATCCAGGGCGCAAGTTCCAAATAGCAGCAGTAGGCCACTTGCCATGAGCGACTGGTCTTCACCGACGTGACAATGCCGCGGGTGTACTATTACGTAGCTAACATAATGGTGTTTCCGACTCATTTTCCTTTAACATGGTTACGTTAATATTTGTTAATTTTATTAAAATAAAATAATAGGTATGTTGGCAACAGTCACTCGCGGCGCTAGTGAGACGATTGAGACGACCGAGACGAGTGACAGTAGGTACGTGGCTCCTTTCCATCCCTATACGGTGCAGAGTATACGTGCATGAATCACTAAGACCTGGAACTCTCTGCCAGCTCACGTGTTTCCTTCTTCCAACAGTCCCGGGTCCTTAAAGCGGGGCGTGAAAAGGCATCTGATAAGGCCGTCACGCTGAGTGCCACCTCTGTTAACATGGTACCTACATGTTTACGATGGTGACCCTTATTCCGAGACTTTGCGCATGTGAATGATTTAACCAACTGCGCGCATTGCGTCACGGCGCGGTGAGGCTGCGACAAGTCGTGAAGAGAGGATTGTGCGTTCATATCTACGTAACTCTATCTCTTTGTACTTCGTAAACTTTGTCAGGTACAAAGTTTAAAAATGATTTTAAAACTAAGGTATTAACGTATTACCGCTCCACGACGCATTATAAAGTTATTTTTTAGTTTAATTTAAACAAAAACACTGTAAAAATATTAAACAACTAGCTTTTGCCCGCGGCTCCGCCCGCATGGATGTCGGTTGTCGCGATCAAACATAGCCTATGTCCTTTCTCAAGGTCTAATCTACACCTATTATATATAACCTATACCAAATTTCATCAAAATCGGTACAGTGGATTAGGCGTGAACGCGTAACATACCGACAGAAAGCCTGACAGACAGACATAGTTACTTTCGCATTTATAATATTATATGGATAATAAATAAATATTCATCAGCAGGTGATAAGAGCAAATCAAACTGTTTTATTGATTTGAACATATGATTGAAACCCGCGCCCCCGAGCAGCAGTCGAACGCTGCACTATACGCGCAGCCACAGGTCCGCGGTGCACGCGGCCGCTGCACAAGCCGGCATTACGGCGTGTGACGCGTGCACTGTCTAATCTCGACGGCTCTTCAAGTTGCGGACTGAACTGAGATATTTATCTAATCAGGTGCATTGTTTAGAAGCGATTATCTACTGTTGTGAAACTACTGCAGATTGGAAAACTACCTAAGTATTTTATTTTATTTTTATTTTATTTTATTAGGGACAACAAACAGCCACAAAATATAATTATAGTATAACAATTTTAACAATGTACATTAAATAGGCAATAATGTGGCCCACTACGCTATCCACAGATTGATATGCTTAGTACCTATAGCAGAGGAAGCCTCTAGAGGTTGCAATTTGTAAATCAACAATAATATAAAATTTAAGTAGTACATTTCGGAAAGCTACGAGTATAAATGAGTAAAAATACTAAACAACATTCATCAAGATCAATTAACAATCCACTCAAAAAATTCATCAAAGTGATACATAGGTTAAAAAAGAGGAAATTCAATAGGTTCAACGAATTCAACAAGTTCAATAAATTCCATTACAGTTTAGTGCATTAGACATAAATAATCAAATCAAAATTAATAGGATAGAATAATAAACAATAATAATAATAACAAAATAAAAAAAATTAGTGCAACAAAAAAATAACATGTAACAAGAACTTAACAGTTAGCATAATAAATGCTATAAAAAATTCATTCAAATGTAACAAGAATTCAAATTAACAATAGAACTCAATACAATCATACAATATTAAGGTAAATGTACCAGTACTTGATACTAGAGTGAGAAAAAAACACGTTTTTTTTCATAACAATGTATTAGAATGCGTAGGAATTTTCAGAGTAAGATACAAATATTAATCTGCCTTCCATTTATCTTACATTGAACTTAACTAAAGAATATAAGGGTTGTTTATTTTAATGTAGATTTTTTTCGAGAGGCTTAAAAAGGTACCAGTAATTGATGGGTAAATTTTTAATTGTCCCAGTAATTGACTATGACTTTTTTGAACTGGTGACCCAGTACTTGACAAGAATATTCTTTATAAAAATACGATAAATTAAAAAAAATCACAGTGATTGTAGAAAATTACTTTATTTTTTCTTAAAATCACATAAAACTAAATTTTTCTTCACAAAAAGTATAACTAATTCCAAGTAAAAAGTTGCGAAATGTAATAATAATAATAATAATCATTTATTGATCAAAAGTACTTAAATGTAATGTGTAATGTCTAAACGATCAGAAAAAAATATTTAAATCATCAGAATCATCGCTATTGAGATCATCGGTACTACCACCAGAAGGCTTCCATGTTTCACTTTCTGATTCGCTACTTGAAGCAAACAAAGGAGTACATTCTTTTTTCCTTTTAATCTCCTTTGCACGACTCTTAGCATTTTTGTTTTGGTTAGCTTGTTCTTTTTCTTGCTTTTTCGTTTTTCTTTCTTCAGTCCTTTTCTGTTTTTGTTCAAGTTGTTCAAGCTTTTTCTTTTCTAAACTTTCATGGTACTCTTGCCTCTTTTCTGATATAATTACCTACTGCAGGTGCTCTCTTAGTTTTCCTCCTTTATATTATTTTCCCTTTCTTTTGGCCAAAACAGAGAATTTTTAAACGGGATAGGAATAACTGGTTTTGCTGTGCTAGTTGACGCTGTTGGTTGTATAGGACTTAACGGAAGAGACGACTGGATGACAGTAGACGTAAGGGCAAATGGCTGTGGATTTACAACCACTTCTGTTGTTTGCTGTTTTTCTGTATCACAAATAATATTCGTTGGTGTGATTTTGGCCTTTAAGTTCTTAGGCTAATCTGTGGATGTCTTTTTTGAAATGATTCATACCATTGTCTCCCAGGTCTGTTATTTTTAAAAGAAGTTTCGATATTTAATTCAGTCACTAGCTTGCTTGTCACTGACTTCATCGGTACGTTCTCCAGCCAAGCCGAAAAGTAGACGCCTAGTGCTAATGAACTTTGTCTTTGACAAGAGATTGTGAACTAAGCATTTAGGACACATCATCTAAAGCACTTCCTTATCGCGCAGTCTCATTGTCAATCTCGACAGTATATTGTTTATGGCTCGTGGAAGCATTCCTACCATAGATATGTAATGCTTCCACCAGCTATTTAGTAGTAAGTAGTTGCATTCGTATAGACTGTATTGAATGTTGATACAATCATTGAATTTATTTATCTCGAAGGCAGGAGCGTTATATATTAATAAATATCGAATCTAATAACTAATACACTATCTTGTAACTAATGCACAGTAACGGGAAATCCAGCTTTAGCTATCTCTAATATCCATACAAGTCATACAACAAAGACATTTTCTTGCTCTGTAGATAAATATGAGCCTGGACCCATTCGGCGCTCAAAGGGTGTTTTGCCATGCACTTTATATGAAAGTGTGCTATAAGGAATTTTAAGGATATTGAAATCCCTGATTTTACTTCATTATATGCTTTCATCATGTCATCTTCGGAGTAATTAAACATTTTGCCCTTTATTGGAGGCATGTTTAATGTATTTTAGCAATTTAATAAGTACCTACCTGAAAAAAAAGAAAGACAACTTTAATTTCGTACTAGTATTTGATATTGAATGTCCCAATAATTGATACCCCTTATCAACCACTAGGTAGAAGTCACATAGGAAAGCTATATTCGAAATTAAGCTATTTCAACCTTAAGCTTATTATAATACTATAAAAAATCGATTGAATCGAGCACATTTTTTTTTTTTTTTTTTTTTTATCGTGCGATAAATCCCCACGGATACCACCTCCACAGAGCCGGTGGAGGTGATTATGTCGGACTCGAACCGACTAAAACGCACGCCATCTTGGGTCCTTGGTTGCCGGAGGTGAGATTGCCAAAAGCATATCTCTCGCACCCCGACAGACCCAGGACCATCTCTTTCGAGATGGCCCCCTTCGGGTTGTGGGGACCAAAATGTCCCCATCTAGCCCCGGTTACGGGGAGGCGCACTTTGCGCCGCCGCCGCGGCCTGCTTCTGCTAGGGTGACAGGCGGCTCCACCAGTCACCCCCAGGCCAGCGCTCATGGAGGACGGAGGTCGTTCTGCGACCTCCGACGTCCGGTTCGCCTTCGCTCTGCACGGGCTTCCCGGGCCCGGAGTCTGGTCCGGACCCGACCGGCCGCCTCCTTCTCGAGCATTACTTGCTCGCAGAAGGAGGCGGCCGCACCCCAAGCGTTTGCGCATCGTACCATCGCTGTGAGCAATGTGACGAGTGTGAGGACTCCCACCCCTAGAGCCGCCACTAGGACCCGCCTCGGCGTGTCCCACGCCGGGCACTCGGTCAGCGTGTGCAGCTCTGTGTCCTCGCTCGCATCACAGTGATGGCACTCGGACGTTGGCTCCTTCCGGATCCGACACAGGTAACTCCCGAAACACCCGTGTCCGGTAATCACCTGCGTCAGCCGGTACGAGAGGCTGCCGTGTGGCCTCTCTAGCCATTCCTCCATGATGGGTCTTACCGCCGCTATAACGGCGTGCCCTGCGCTTGGTCGCCCAAGTCGTAGCTCCCATTCCGCTACCATGTCCCTGTGGAGCTGAGACCTCACGGCCCGAATTTCTTCGGGCTCGGGTTCCCGTCCCTGCTCCCGCGCCTCCTTACGATACCGATATAGCATCGAAAGGGCTCTCGCATCCAGGTTCCACGGTAGGGATCCGGCAAGGAGACTCGCCGCCTCGAAGGATATCGTGCGGTACCCCCTAATGGCCCTGCTGGCCATTGCACGCTGCGGTCCACGCAGCAGACGCGCATTGTGAACCGTCAGGGTGTCCGCCCATATTGGGCACCCATATAGGGCCATGGACCGCACGACTCCCGCATAGAGTCTCCTGCAGGAGTCATTGAATCGAGCACATGAGAATATACCTAGTAGATGATACTTGTATCAAGTACTGGAAATCAAAGGTTTTTTGTCCTAGTATTTGATATCCCTGTATTTCATCTAATTATTCAAAATACTATTAGAAAATCAAACATTTACATAACCTATACAATTCCAAATAGAATAATGTATATATACTTACCACTTGATGAGCTTCAATTTTGAGTAACACAGTTCGAAACACGTAAGGTCCTTAACAAATTAGTTAACGTAAACATTGAGCGGCGAACACATGATGACACTATTGTAAACATAATAAAAATATGAGTCTTTGACAGCCATCACAAAGAAAGTAATTCCCAGATGGAATTAAGAGATGTATCTGCCAGTATAATTAATAAATGTTTCATTGATACCTGTGGAGGAATTCTTATTATAATGAGTTAAACTAAAATTTATCAACTTCTAGGACAATATCAAGAACTGGTACAATTACCTTAATTAATAACAGAAAAAAAAAGTGATTAAATAACATACATACGATGAGACAACATAAATTACAGCAAATAGGTCTTAGAATTATAGAATTATTGCGAAACAAGGGATAGACGATTCATGAGAATTTCAATTATTCCTGACTTGTATACAGATTTAGTGCATGCAAATAAATCGATATCTATAAATTGAGCGTTATAGGTCTCCACCATTCGGCGGATAGGGCAACGAAGGCCTGAGTTGGTACGGCACATGTTCACTGCGAACAGGGCTCCGGCACGGGCCTTGCGCACATTAGCAGTGCGAGGCACTACATAACAAAGTTCTCTTGAGAGTTCCAATGCATCAAATCGACTGTGGACAATGTCATACAGTACATTAGCCTCAAGATACTGGCGTCGGTTCTCCAAACTAATAAGTTTGTATTTAGCCAGAAGTTGTGAGTAAGACAAGTGACACCTTGAGCGGTGGCACCGCCAATACATGGCACGTACGAATTTGCGTTGTACATTCTCGATCTCAACCACATACTTTTGATAGAACGGATTCCAGATAGGGACAGCGTACTCAATCTGTGAGCGAATAAGGGTTTTGTATAAGTGCAGAAAAGTTGAGGGTTGCTTAAATTCGGTTGAGGACCTCATCACGAACCCATACATCTTAAATGCATTCTTTACAACTCTGTGCACATGATCATTCAAGGACAGTTGGTTGTCAAACAGAATACCTAAGTCTTTAATGGTGGATACGTTACACAAGGCTGATCCACAGAGCTCGTAATTATAATCAATGATATGTTTATTTCTAGAGAAGTGGATATAATTACATTTAGGCAGGCTGAGATGCAGCTTATTCCGGGCACAATAGGTCGATAGCCTATATAAATCTTCCTGAAATAATATGCAATCGTTTACTGTGCGGATTGAATTGAAAACTTTTAGATCATCAGCATACATTACAAATTTTGAATTTACACGCACAGTAGCAGACTGATGACCCTTTACAACTACCCTCTGTGATCTATTTTCGATGAAGTATATCTACTTACTGCGATTAGTTTGTTTTGTACGAACTCTACCACAGTGCCATGAGGAAATAATATTACCCTTGACACTACCAGTAGTGTCAGTGGGGCAGTCACCCTCACTATTACTATTCACCATTGACAGCGGCGACAGCGACGGCCCTCAGTGTGCTACGGGACGTTATTGTCTTACAATTATTTAGCCGACAGCTCCAAAAGGATATTGCATCATGAAATCGATTCTTTCTAATAACAATGGAGCTAATTGTGAATACAACCGTGCCTGCCGCCACCGCGCCACCACGAGCACTTGAAAGTGTCAGGGACGATTTGACCACCCAACGTGATGGTCATAAGCTCCCCACCTCCCCACTGTTCATTGACGCTGGCAGCATCACCACGCTGAATCGCAATGGACACCCTTTACCCCAGAAACGAACCGGTGCGGGAGTCACCGCCTTGTTCGTGTATACGGTGACCAATTTCAGACGTTAAGCCCTTCGCCTCCGACCCCTACTGCCCCAGGTCTCCACCGCAATGGGCAGAAAATAATACTGTGGCTCCATTGCCACGTATTTCAATTTTTTTACTACTCGCCGCGTCCTCAACAGCTACCGCCGCCGCCGGGCGTTGACGGTGCGCCTCAGATGCGTGGCCGCGACAGTGTTGACGAATGTAGCGTTTCGATCTGCTGAGAGCCGGGAGCGTACGCGATACGTTTGCCGATATAAAGGCCCTCCGAATGGATCATTGAGGACATGGTGGCATGGAAACCTGCCTGTGCAACGATGACAACTCAGCTACTCAACATATAATACTTGAAGGTATACCTACAATTTTGTAATTTTTTGACCGTATCTAGTCAGTAATAAGGCATATTCTGTTAAAACTTGGTAAGTAGATGTATTCTGTGAACCGCATTAAGAATTTCACACAAAAATAGAAAAAAAATGAATAAATTTTGAGGGTCTCCACACTTAGAACTGAAAGTCAAAATTATTTACGTGTGGGGTATCTGTAGATAGGTCTTTAAAGATGCTGTTGAGGTTTCTAACATTATTCTTTTCAGAACTGAATAGTTTGCGCGAGAGACGATTCCAAAGAGGAAATAAAGAGGACATTAATATAAAAAAATATATTATGTACATTGCCATGCAAATTTCTAACGAAAATTAGTTAGAACGAGACCTAGTGTTTTTTTTTTCTAATACGTCATAAACCGCAATTTTAGCCTTTCATTCAATTAACTTGAAAATATTTTAAAAGAATCATGTAATCAACTACAAGACCTTTTATATTATGTTACTTGCTGCTACGAGTCCGACTCACACTTAACCGGTTTTTTAAATTTGGGACCTTTTTTGCACCAGCTTTCGTTGGCTAGACTCTAGCAGCTACACGCGCTACGGCCCGGGCCCGCTCGTAGCGCCGCGCCGTGTGCCGTCTGCTACGACGCCTACGAGGGCGAGGGCAGGGGGTGGGTCGGGGCGGAGGTCGCTCCCGGTAAAGACACAGTTATGCCCATAGTTATTCTGTGGTAAAGATAACGTCGATAAAAATAAAGATCGGTAATCCCTTAAGACCTTGGTGATTTTGTCACACTCGCCTTTTCGCATCTGAATTGAACTAATAAATTCATCATCTTTTTGTTTTTTCTACAGGTATATTGAATTCAATTGAGCCACGTGTAATTTTATTTCTTACGTCCCACACCCGCCACAATATTTCTTCAATTTTATAAGTTTCAATGAACTGGACAATTGATGGTCCCACTTCATGTGTAAGTAACGGATGCAATATCAATAAGTAAATACTTAGAACCGTAACTGCAGCTGACAATATTGATCACGCAATAAGATAAGTTCCTTAAAAAATGTCGGCGCTTTAACTTTATATCTTTAGCAATAATGTTATTGGCGTGTCGGGAAAGCACTCATAGAGCCCGTCCGGATGAGCCCAAACAGCTTTTGATAGTACAGTACAGTGCAGTGCAGTGCATTGCATTGCATTGCAGTGCAGTGCAGTGCAGTGCAGTACAGTACAGTACAGTACAGTGCAGTGCAGTACAGTACAGTACAGTGCAGTGCAGTGCAGTGCAGTGTAGTGCAGTACAGTACAGGTGCCTAACAACGGCTTTCCTAACTGAATCCTAACGAGTTTAAATGACTTCACGGTTAAATATATCCAGCCAATTACCAGGTACTAGCTTGCTGTTCTTATAAGTACCTCATACTCATACGAGTAGGTAGGTAGATAGACTTGTTTTATTAAATTATTGCAAAAAAGCCTTCTAACATTTCTTGTGTAATAATCGGTATTCAAGCAACGGTTTTTGTTATTTAAATGGATATTCGTGTGAAACCGCTACACAATTTAGCAACAATAAACTGTAACTATATAACAATAATTATACCTACTGGTGGGACGTGTAAAATAGTCCTACCAACTGGTGTGTTTGCACACAGAGCGTATAAGCTCCTATGACCTGGCGTTTGGTTGTAATAGAAAGGAAATACTCATGTGACCGCTTCTATGAATGAAAACGTAAGAAAACCGGCACTGACCTGTGTTCCACCTCGTGAGGATTCAGCTGCAGACAGGCGTGGTTCCTGGCACGTGCTGGCAGGTAGGTATGTTTTCGACCGGCTGGTTATTTTCTTGAATTTGTCGTTTTCTTCCGATACACTTCCCTTATACTGACTTGAGAATGTGGCCAAGGAACTTATAGAATTACACAGAAAGAAACGAGGAGTTGGATTACTCAAACTTCCGTTTTGTGCGTTAGCGGAGTCAAAAAAGGACACCTTTCGGTGCTGGCGGCGTGTTAGTGACTGATTAAAAAATGAATGAGTTGAACGTCAGCCTTGAAGCTTGAGAGTCCCGCTCATAGAAACTTCGTTCTCAAAATATAGTTCGAACAGATCCATTCACAGCGCCATTCATTCATTCATTCCAACACTAAGTGGTCAACAAATGAGCGCCAATATTCAAACATTATTCGATACATAGAAGCGGTTTATTAAATTACAAAATTGAAATACAATTAAATTATGTGGGAAATAATTAAGAAAGTACAGCGCTCCACCATGCACCCGGCTTTGGAACGTCGCAAGACGTTACGAAACAAACAAGCGAACACTGGCTGATTAGAGCCCATAGTGAATTTGTATAACATAATAATACACATAGCCAAAATAACAACTTAGACTAACAATATTCTATCTAAAGTATGTTTAAAGTTTGAGTTAAAAATTAAAGTTTAAGATTCTATTTAGCGTTGTAAGTTATTGCGTTGGGATAGGATACAATTTGTTTACAGCGAGTTTGTAAGTACCAGAACGCGTTTTATATTTTATGATAGACATGAGGAGTCCAGGTCCAGTATGACAATTGACAACGTGAAAATGCTGAATTATTAGATCAACAACGTGATCGCGTTTAGGGAGAAGGACAGGATGTAATCCTGATACAGAATGAGGTTCGATCTTAAATTTAAATCGTGCAAATTTTAAAACGTTTGTAATGATACGTAGTAGTTTCTGCCAAGAAGAAACACGTTGTGCTAATGTACATAACAATGGCGACTCTGTGTGTTTTGTTGTCACACTCAACACATTTGCCTTATGCTCAGGTAAGTCAGAACAGTTGGCGGGAGAGAATGACTTAATAGGCCATTCATCAGGGGGGCCGCGGATCCATGCTGGACCGTTCCACCACAAATCATAAGTCAAAAGTTGCGAGGGGAGCATGCCGCGTGATAGACAATCACTCGGGTTAATGTCTCCGGCGACGTGATAAAAATGTTTAGCGTTCAAGTTTTCTTGACACTGAGCGACCCGGTTGCTAACAAAAATCGACCACCGATGTGGTGACGAGTGAACCCATGATAAGGCAATCGTGGAATCAGAAAAGGCGTAAATGTCAGTAATGGGAATGCGTAATGCATAAGAATCACGCACAGTTCTTATTAACTTTGACATAAGCAAAATAGCACATAACTCTAATCGAGCAAGCGTAGTAATCTTTGTCGGAGTGACCTTTGATTTCGCACACAAAATGCGAGTTTGAATGCCAAATGGGTAGGTACAATGTGCATAAATAACACATCCCATGCCATTCAGGCTGGCATCACAAAATGCGACAAGACGTAATTCGCAATCAACTTCGACACCTATATATCGCGGAATTTTTAATGTGTCAAGCAATTTTAATTCTTGAACGAGAGCGGAAAAGCGTGAGCGTATATGCTCTGGAGCAGGGTCATCCCAATCACTCTTACTAAGCCAAAGTTCATTAATTAACAACTTGGCGTAGAGTATCACAGGTGCCACCAACCCGAGCACGTCAAATAGTCGCGCAACTATAGAGAGTATATTTCTCTTAGTGCACTTCTCATCTACCAAGGTGGATGTGAAATAAAAATTATCTCCACACGGCTCCCACGAGAGACCTAAAACCTTTGCGACATGACTGCCAACATCAAACTCAAGCGATTTGCGGTGAGTATTTATGTCAGCGTTCATTGCGATAGGACATAGCCTAAAATTTAATAATAATAAAAACAGGTCTGCCTGTAAATTGGGACCAATATGTAAAATATCATTGAGCGAAAGACAAGTGTGGGTTTTAGCGCTCGCGTCTAACACAATACGCGGCATCGGTTCGTCATGTCGAACCACTGCGCGATGTGGTATATAATAACCATCCATAGACAAATTAGAGTCATCAACGAGACCAAGACAACCGTTATCCAAACAATCCCGAATAACCTTATTGTAATTTTCGCGTACGGTTGGTGATTGACGAAGTTTACGCTCGAGCGACAAAAACCGGCGGTGAGCGACGCCGCGCGAGTTCCCTAGTTCAGAGGGATCCTTGCAGAACGGCAGCGCAACCGTATAACGACCTACGTCATCGCGAGTCACAGTAGATGTGAAAATATTCTCGCACTCGGTTTCTTCTGGAGACAATAGGCGCTTCACAGGAACTTCCTCAAGTTCCCATGGTTTTTGCACTAAATCATTTAGTGCTAGCGCAGAAAAGGATGCGGTTGTAGGCACAACAACTTTACGTGGGTAATCACCCATAAGTACATACCCAAACGCGGTTGATAGTACACAAGGGGCACTGGGACCACACTCGACTCTATTTCCTAAGTAAATATACGGGAAGAGCTGTGCACCTAATACTATATCAATGTTTCCTGGAATGTTCCAGCTTAAGTCAGCAAGCGGTAAATCGCGAAGATTTAACTCGCGATCACACTTAATTAATTGCGAGGGCAATTGATCCGTAAGGCTATTCATAACTAACGCATGTATAGTATACTTATGATCTGCATAAATACGAGATTCAATGTCCAAATACACATAGCCTATTATCGTGTGCGAAGTGGAGCCAACACCTTTGACAACAGAATTACTCATTGGTATTATTGGTAAGTTTAATAAACGACAACAGGACAATGTTATTAAGTTATTCTGTGAGCCATTATCAATTAGACATCTGACTACAGATTTATTTCCAGTGCTACCTTTAGGGCGAGCATACACCTGAGCGGTTGCCAAGAGAATATCACCCTTATGGCTAGAGGCATACGAATGCACAGTGCTTGAAGCGAGCGGTGACTCAGGAGTGGGAGTACCATTGTCGCACTGGGGCGGCGAGAAAGGGACAGCACTCGTCGCATGCGAGTGCGAATTTTTAACATTATTATCAAAATGCAATAATTTATGATGTTTTTTCTGACAGAAACAAACTGACGTACTTTTACATTGCGGGAGATTATGTAATGTGCTTAGACAATTCACGCAACCACGCTTAGATTTAATAAACTCATATCTAGCCTTTGCATTTTGCATATTTTTAAACTGAGCGCAGTTATACAGGTGTCGGTGGTCGCGGCCGCCACATAAACAACATGACGCGTCAACTGCGGCGGGCGCATTCGACTTATTATTAATCGGCACACTGACAACAAACGACTTAGAATTACGCTGTACACGCCTATCATTAGACTGTGGCGTCCCAGCAGTGGACGACTTCGCATATGACGAAGACCGCGGGTTTGACCGTTCAATCATCTTAGCATAATCTTGTACAAAGTCGATCAGCTGTTGCGTCGTAGGTATATCGACACCTCGAACAGAAAGTTCGAAGGCTTGGATGGTTAGCGTGTCCATTTTCCTCAAGGCACATTGTAGAAACATGAAGTCCATTAAATCATTTATACCTAACTCTTTAAGCGCGGCGATAGAGGAGGAATATATACCTATAAATGAATCAAGTGAGTTCACACTAGGTGAACAATTCTTTAAGTCTAATATATTATTAAGATAATATGAACCTAATGAGCGTTTATCTTGGTATTTCTTGACCAAGGCGTCCCACACTATACTGTAGGTCTCACTTGACGGAACAATACCGGCAGTGAACTTTAATGCGTCTTTGGTTAATTTTGAGAATAGGTATTGCACACGTTGCGAATCAGACAATTGTGTGTTTGAATGAATATTGGCCTTAAAGGACTGATAAAATGTATTCCAGTTTTCAGGGCGTCCGTCAAAACTCGGAATAACAAGCATTTCCAATTTCACTACAGACGCGTTTGAATTAATCGACCCGTGTGAGGCGATCTCCTTGACCTTGGGCGTAGATAATTTATTTCTAATGCGTTTTATTCTCGAATACAATTCATCGAATGAGTCAAGGCAAGAATAGTCGGACTCCACAGGGGGTTCTAATGATAAATTTAAGCTATTTATTTGATCCACAATCGACTCGAATTTATCGCGAACGTCATCGATGGTCTCGGTCTCAGCCAGAAAATCTTCATTGGCTCGCGTCGTTATATCGAAACACACAACTGATTTCGAAGATTTATACCAACGGGTGATGCGTGCAAACAATAATTCCTTTTTTTGATTCAACAGAATAAGCTTCGATTCGAGATCTGACGACATGTTTGCAAATTAACGATAGGTAAGACCTACCTATTGAAATATAACAAGAAGATTATCTGTAAGGTACCTACTATAATATAATAGTAATTCAACACAAACAGTTTAGATATACCTACTTTTTATTGAAAATTGTACTACGGCTTATTATATAATAGCGCAAGTAGCACGGCGGAGCGGGAATGTAACTATGTACTTACGTACCTAGATAGGTACCTACCTACAAAGTTACGCGTATGTGAATAGAATGATGATTATTTACCAATTAATACGTAAATCACCAACTATTATAAATATCTACCAATTATTACGTAGATTTAGCGTTCTAAATGCAGAATTTACCAAATAATTTACGTAAATCTGTTAGCGAAAGAAAGTAATGAAACTAAGATGGCGGAAAGAATTCACCAAAATTACGTGAATCTTTTAATTAAATGAATAGGAAAGAAATATTATTCACCAATAATTACGTGAATATGTTATTTACTGGCCTATCCGACTCGTAAGGACCATAAATTATGGTGGGACGTGTAAAATAGTCCTACCAACTGGTGTGTTTGCACACAGAGCGTATAAGCTCCTATGACCTGGCGTTTGGTTGTAATAGAAAGGAAATACTCATGTGACCGCTTCTATGAATGAAAACGTAAGAAAACCGGCACTGACCTGTGTTCCACCTCGTGAGGATTCAGCTGCAGACAGGCGTGGTTCCTGGCACGTGCTGGCAGGTAGGTATGTTTTCGACCGGCTGGTTATTTTCTTGAATTTGTCGTTTTCTTCCGATACACTTCCCTTATACTGACTTGAGAATGTGGCCAAGGAACTTATAGAATTACACAGAAAGAAACGAGGAGTTGGATTACTCAAACTTCCGTTTTGTGCGTTAGCGGAGTCAAAAAAGGACACCTTTCGGTGCTGGCGGCGTGTTAGTGACTGATTAAAAAATGAATGAGTTGAACGTCAGCCTTGAAGCTTGAGAGTCCCGCTCATAGAAACTTCGTTCTCAAAATATAGTTCGAACAGATCCATTCACAGCGCCATTCATTGGCCTCCTCCAGCACTAAGTGGTCAACAAATGAGCGCCAATATTCAAACATTATTCGATACATAGAAGCGGTTTATTAAATTACAAAATTGAAATACAATTAAATTATGTGGGAAATAATTAAGAAAGTACAGCGCTCCACCACCTACTTCATGTTTCATTGTCAGTAGTGAGTGCGGCCCGCACCCGCAGTCCGCGGGCCCAGCGCGCGGCATTCACCTAAGGCGGGCACTACACGCAGACA
Source organism: Eilema sororculum (assembly GCA_914829495.1). Classification (NCBI taxonomy): domain Eukaryota; kingdom Metazoa; phylum Arthropoda; class Insecta; order Lepidoptera; family Erebidae; genus Eilema; species Eilema sororculum. The sequence continues at coordinate 195,647 of OU618541.1, forward strand.
GATGCATCAGCGGACGTCATCGGCGGTCCCGACCGCCGATATGTACAGTGGGTAATTTGCTCATTTGTGGTAGGTATTTAACGTTGGCAGATGCATCCAGCACTAATCCGTTAAGCTGGCACTGCACTGCACATGCTAGCTACGGGATTTCGAAATATGCCACGGCTGAACCCGGGCTGGTCAGCTAGTAAAAAAAATACATAGCTGCGGCAGCTACGGTCTCAATATCGATTTTGCGTGCGTAGGTGTTGCGTCTGTCGAGAACCAATACAGGCTGATGGGCCTACAGATGTGTGGATGGCTCGTGGTGATCCATCTGCGAATGGATGCATCTGCTAGAGTCTGCATATGCATCTGTCTACGTGGAGTGCCAGCTTTAGCCTTAGTATGTAAATAAATCGGTTTCACAGATGAGCTAATGCTGTGCGCGGTCCGTTTGCGTTTACGACACAGTAGTAGTGTGCAGGGGCGCCCCCAGCAGCCTCCCCCCGGCGAGCACTCGTGCACACGCTCCAAACCTGTATTTCACTCAAATTAGCGCTGACGATGCGCCCCGCGCGCCGCGGTCGTTGCGTTGCGAGCACATCGCTCGCAATACATATTGGACTTTCCAAAACTCATCGCTCACTCAAATATACTATTAAGATATCGATCGGTATTCCGCCTTATTAATATATTACCGACATAAATCTATTTTTCATTTATTAGGTACTATACCAATTAGGTACTTAGGTACTATACAAATAGAAAAAAAAACAGCGATTTGGCTGTTCTCTATCCGATAGTACACCTACCCAGGACAAAGCGAGAGCCCTGCTAGACGGCAATAGGCTCGCATCCTATTACGTCGTGGGACCGAAAATAATAATTGGCGAAAAGTGGGTGCTGGTACGCCTCTGCCTACCCATTCGGGGATTTATAGACGATTAGAGTATATAGATAGATAGACTGGATAGACATAATAGATATACCTACCAAGAAAGTAGGTAGATAAAGTACCTACAGACAATTGGTACCTACATAACGTATGCGGATACATTCATCTTAATTCTCAATTCTCACATGCCTGGTGCCACTTTTTGAGCAGCATTTTGACCAGTCAGCTTGCACACTATCAGTGTAGTGGGCCACAGATGCCAAACTCTGTCCCGACGATATTATATCGTCATGTGACTGCGCCAGTACGTACCTGCGTAGTGCGGTGCCTGACGACGTCACGAGGGGCTCCAGGAAATGTGATAAAACATCAAATTATGATGTCCGACGTTTCCTCATGTGAGATTAAAATATTCCACTTCGATAGTGCGCCATACTGCGCGCCATGTGTCGAGCGGCGAACGTGACAGGTTGGGCGCCGATAGCGCGAGTCGAGATAACGAGCCGCGGGACTGTCGCTGTCGGCGCGCTCAGCGCTCACAGCCAGCGGCAGCACAAGCAGGCGCCTCGCGGGCTGACGCCACAACCACAACGACGCCTTGCTCCGCGCTCGATTCGATGCGTGTGTCATTTATGGATTGCGGAGACGTCTCAAACTAAAAGGTTGAATTAGCAGTTATACAGCTGTAAGAAGTTTCACGCTGGATATTATTAATAAATAATTTATTTCTCATCAACTATAATATTATACAACTATACTAAGATAATTTGATATTATTAGTTATTAATTAAGTGGTAAGTACCTTTCTACCCGTTCCTGAAAAATAGATCTTGGCCTCTTAGCAGACAGACGGATAACAAACTATAAGGGTACCATATTTTATAGCCTACCCTACCCTACCTAGAGCCTCACCTACGGAACCCTATAGATAGAACTGGTCTAAGCACGATACAACGCGGGTCTCTAAGCGACGCCAAGACTGGGATAACCGCAGGCCGAGCTGCCGGAGCGCGATGATGTACTGACGTCTAAATGAAGTATAATTTACACTTTTATTGTAGTTTAGTTTTGATTTCGGAGGCACTCGGCGCAGCGCCCACTGGCGGCGCTCCCGCACTTCGGTCTACGTCAGTGGAGTTTTCTTAAGGTTATCTGATATTAGGGTTCCGTGGGTACGTCAATAGTCTGCTAGAGTCTATACTCTCTCCGCCGTCTTGATGAGAAGGAGGCGTGAACGGACTGTTGTGTGACAGTCCTCTACTCAATGGTTTTCGTCGTTGCTCTCCGCATTAAACCAACACTTCATCCTGGAGACGACTGAGCGAAATAGAGGATCGCAAGTGCTCGCCCAGCAGTTTGGCAGGCCCTATCTGACGAAACTTAAAACTACGGACGACAGAATTATTCAGTTCGAGATTCTCTAGGAAATAGACATTCTATGGAAAGCTGTACGCAGTACATGCACTACTGGTGACAAAACCGACGAGATTGCGCCGCAGACCACAGATGGCGCTCGGTGACCGGGGTGCCGGGGTGCCGGGGTGCCGTGGTGCTACTTTACGCGGTTTCACACGCTACGCATTCTATACGATCCGTCTATGTTATTCTTTAAGTCTATAGGTCTTCTTCTTCTTCGTGTCAGTGACAACAGTTCAAAATACTTAGATAAACCCAGCCCACAACTCGGCATCAGTCTATAGGTAAGGACCGGTAACAAACAGTCCATAGGCAACCCTTCAACGATGTTACCTAAAATGGTGCACATGTTTACATTGAACTAGTGTCAACATATACAAGCACGTCAGCCGAGCGGCCGAGCCACTGCGCGTGCGCATGCGCCCAGCGGATGGCCGCTGGACCTCCACACTCCGGAAACGGAAGCGCTACCTTAACAGTGACCTTCTATTTGTGCATAAGTGATGCTACTGGCCGCAGTGGCACAGGTTACCTAAATAGGCAGTGGGCGCAGCGGCCGTGACGTGGCCACTGCGTATTGCTCTCCGTTGACAGCACACGGCCAGCGCACGGCGAAAGCCCGAGTGGGCAACGGGCATTGCACAGTAGCCACATCCGTTGTATGTAGGTAGTTACATCCATACTAATATTATAAATGCGAAAGTAACTCTGTCTGTCTGTCTGTCTGTCTGTCTGTATGTTACGCTTTCATGCCTAAACCACTGAACCGATTTTGATGAAATTTGGTATAGGGGTAGATTAGACCATGAGAAAGGACATAGGCTATGTTTGGTCGCGATAACCGACATCCACGCGGGCGGAGCCGCGGGCAAAGGCTAGTAAAGTTATAAATGAGAATCTAACTACAGAGAATGTTGCCGCTTCAATAACTCCGACTTGCCCTAAGCACTCGCTACCTCTCAAGCCAGCCGACCGGGCCACTACCGCGTCCTGAGCGCCCTGCCCACGAGCAGGCCGCTCGGCGCACCCTTGCCGTGACGACTACGATATACCCAAAATACGTATCGCGTTGCCCATTTGGGTTTCCTACGTTACGTACGTCCTATTCCTATTAGTCACGCGTTGACGTCTGCAGGTAGGTACTTATTACTTGAATGGTGCACGGTGCCGGTGCGGTGGTACAATTCCGCGCTGAGTAAGAGTGGGAACCTTGAATGACTCACAATCGGCGCATTAGGTTTTATCCGAACACAATTTTGCGGCGAAGGAAACGTAGCAGTCACCTTACGAACGATGATTTTATTTTCACTTTCGTGGGTGTACCTATTCTTATTTCCGTAGTATGTTCGGGTTAAAACAATTCCACGCGATGCGTCACATGTCACATATCTACCCAAAGGCAAGGAAACTGTATAAGTTCTCGTAGTCCTAGTAAGTAAGTAAACTCGGAGTCCTGAACAGAGAGAGACGTTTTTTCACGCCGGAGCAGCGGTGTCTTCTATACAAGACTCAAATTCGTTCCTGCGTGGAATACTACTTACATCTCTGGGACGGCTCAGCAAAGTACTTACTAGATGCTCTCGACAGGTTGCAGTGACGTGCGGTCCGCATTATTGGGAATCCTGAGGTCACGAACACCCTCGAGCCTTTGCAGATGCGTAGAGATGTTGCGTCTTTGGCAGTATTCTACCATATATACCATGGTGAATGTTCTGATACCATGGTGAATGTGTTGCGACGCGTCGGCCTTCGGTGGAAACTTGGATACAACCAAGATAATTTTCAACGAACATGTTGCACCGAAACCGATTGCCAACGAAGGGGCGACGCACGAAGTTGTGCAAAAATATGTATACCTGGGCCAGCTCGGTAAAAACAACATACGATTGAATTGTATAAAAATGGTAAGATCGTTGCCGTATTGGTTTGTACTGTAAGGGTGATGTACCTAAATATATAAAATAAATAAATAAATAAAATAAATAAAAAAACTTCAAGAAAGAACTAGCCAGAATTGTCCAACTGGGTTGGGCAGCATTTCGCAAACTACGTCGAGTCTTCTCTTCTCCCCTACCGCATTGCCTGAAAACAAAGGTCTTTGACCAGTGCGTCCTACCTGTTATGACTTACGGTGCCGAAACGTGGACACTTTTGTATTTTGACGGTAGGGGTAGTCTATAACCTAAAAGTCGCGCAGCGGGCTATGGAGCGAGCTACGCTTGGAGTTTCTGAAGGACAGAATTCGAAATGAGGTCATCCGACACAGAACCAAAGTTACCGACATATCTCGCAGAATAAGCAAGCTCAAGTGGCAATGGGCTGGCCACATCTGTCGAAGGAGCGATGGCCGTTGGAGCAGACGAGTCCTAAAGTGGAGACCGAGAGAAGGCAAACGCAAGGTAGGACACCCCCTAGCCAGATGGACTGACAACCTGAAAAAGGTGACTGGGATAGACGGAAGCGAAAGGTTCGGATCGGATGAAATGGCGCACATTGGGACAGGCCTATGTCCAGCAGTGGACAGCGGTGAGCTAGTTGATTGATTGATTGATTGATTGTACATCATTACTAGTAGCTTTCAACGATGCTACGCAACTGGGTAACATAGAACATATTATTTCACTAGTAGTACTACCTATATACTTAAGTAATATCAATATACACGCTAATATGTTCAGTTGTATCATCTTAACCACACTTTGTATCAAAGTACACATCATGTTTTTACAGACTCTAGAGGTGTCTATGTGTTTTTCATAAATTAAAAAAAAAACTATACATATAAATCCTCAAATTCGGCCATAAAAACCTTCGCTATTATTGTGTCTATTTATAGCAGTAGCATGTTTTTATTTTAGTTCACTGTAAAATGACATGAGTGACAATTTTTTTAAACTTTAAACTGGATTTTCTCAAAACTATGATTTTCGAGATAAATCACTTTTCACTGACACTCCAGAATTATCCCCTCGACTGTGAGCTTGCATCATCAAGTTTAGTGTTCTTGACATACTTGTGTCCAACCTTAGACATGCCGAGTACCTAGTGCCTTTCCCGCCCAACAAGCAAATTAGTCTTATAAGGTTGAGTTTATTCAACTATTCGGTGATATAAAAGTCGAGTAAGTGTGAATTATTCAGCACGTGTCGTATAAAAGTATCTTATATAGCATTTTAGTTATTCAGCATTTCGGTCACATAATGATGCTGAGTAAACGTTTACTCTGCATACTTATATGACTAAAGTGTCGTATAAGATTTGCTGTATAAGTCGCTAGTATACGACGCTTATGTTACTATTTCGTCGAGTAAAAGCACATTATATAGCTTTCATGTGACACAGTCGAATAAAAGCTACATCGTTGCTTTTATACTGCTATTATGTTGTATAAGTTGCATTCATACGACTATTACAAGCCTAGTGCCAAGTGTCGTATAATTGCTTGTACTGCTCAATTATCACTTGTCTTAGTTTTCTTGTGTACAATAAGTGGTTGATTGAATAAATAAATAAACAAAAGATCTTTTTTAGAAAACTTTTTAGGAAGGTCTAAGGAACCCTAAAATATAATCAGCGTGGTATCATGGCGCTTATACTGCTAATTTGCTGTATAAAAAGCTATTATACCACCTGTTAGCAGTAAAAATGGTGTACAAATGAATGTTGATATAAAAAATATTTGTTATTATATTCATATTACTAAGAATTGAAGGGGGGCGTTAAATATTTATGATAAAACCTAGTAGGTATATTTCATCAGAAAACTTACCTTCGCAATACTTTGCAAACCTATGCGTGAGTTTACGAACCTACATTTGGTGCAACCTACAAATTAACATGTCTGCTAAATAAATTGTACTTATAATTTTTTATAATTTTTAAAACAACACGACGCACTTGCTTAATTTAACAAACAAACGTAACATAAAAGTCATATAAGTTACAGTTATAGCGCAACTTAAGCTTGTAACAGTCACTCCGGCGACAATTACGTGACGATGTAACTGAAAAAGTTACCTTTATACGATGTCTATGTGACTGAATTGCTGAATAAAATGGGCCCAAATCGCGTTGTATAAACGTTTTCATTACGTTTATACGACTTCTATTAGGAGCCAAAATGCTGAATAATTTGCGTTGCCGCGACTACTACACGACATATTTTTGCTAGTTGGGCGCTTCAAGAATAGCTGCCAGATTCCCGAACAGATTGGTTTACTTGCGATCGTATTTGACTCATGAAGACGTTAAACTATGTAAAACGATTTAAGACGTATTAAAAAAACTACTAACTAGATCTCGTTCAAACCAATTTTTGCATAGCATACATACATTATATATTTAGATTTATCATTCTCTTATGACGTTAGAAACCTTTTTGAAGACCTATCTATAGTTACCCCACAGGTACGGGTTGGATCAAAAAAATAATTAAATATAGGTTTCTTTTAAATATGGGGACCCCCAATATTGAAAAAATATATATTGCTTTTTTTTCTACTTTTGTGTGAAATTCTTAATGCGGTTCACAGAATACATGTATACATACCAAGTTTCAACAGAAAAGGCCTTATAGTTTCGGAGAAAAGTGGCTGTGACATACGGACAGACAGACCGACAGACATACAGACATGAGTGAATCTATAAGGGGTTCCGGGTTTGTCTTGTCTACGGAACCCTAAGAATCATTTTTTTTTAACTTTTTCTTGACAATTTTAAGTTAATGTTAAAAATGGTCCTTACATAAAATTGTACACCCTGTTATTACCTACAACTTTTGTATTAGCTTTTTGGATAGGCATAGGATAGTAAACCTCCTATGCTATGCCTATCCAAAAAGCTACTTCCGACGCAAATCATGCAATGCACCCTATTTCACCCCCCTACTTCCTGTTGTTTTGACCTTATTTCCTTTCATTTCCAACAGGTCTCATGCTGTTATTACTTAATTATTATTTTGTATCTTTCTGTACTAGCCTAAATAGTGTGTGTATAGATATAGCATTCTGCATGAATTCTAGCTTTAAAATGTTTCTACAAACCCTGCACTTGTCAAAATATAGCATGTAGGTCCAAGTTAGTTTTATAAAAGTATAAACTTATAAAAAAAAAGCGGTAGCCTAGTGGTGTGGGTAATGGACTGCTGAGACGAGGTCTCGGGTTCGATCCCAGGTTTACCATGACACACACCAATCACTTTTCGATGCTTTTCGAAGTTATGTATGTGTGTATTTATCGCAGGTTTATAAGTGCCCGGTTAATGGCAAAAGGCTCGCCACCTATTACATTGGGACCTAAACATAAACTGGCGAAACGTGGGTGCTAGCACCTCTGCCTAACCCCTTCGGGGAATACGGGCGTGAGTTTATGTTATGTTATGTTTATAAACCTTGATGGGTAGGTACTTGTTCAGAATTCGCAGTATCATCGCTACAAGATCATAATCTAGTAGAGATGACGCTCATGTCAACTCTCTGGAATCGAGTCTCTTGAGAGCTGTCTTTCTCCGTCATGTAAGTAACGCAAGATTTATGATAAGTTATCGCAGGGAGATAAGCGGCGCTTACGTTTGTCGTCGGAAGGCGATGATCGGCAGACGCGACGCGTGGCGCGGCGCGTGCGAGGGACCTAGCTCACTTCGCACGAACACAGAGGCTAGAGCTCGTTATAGATTAACTAATAGGTAATACTATATTTGCTGCTGCCACCCCTGCTGAAGTCGTCCGGGGGTGAGTTGGAGACTCCGTGGTCCCAACACCCGAGGACGGTCAAATCGATAGAGATGGCAATGTGGCAGAGGTGCGAAGGGTATGCTCGATAACCTTCGGCTTCGTCAGTTCGTTTCTGACACAGCCTCCCCCACGGGCCCGGGGGCGGGGGGAGTGGGGTAACCGCGGGGATATTCCGCACGAAAATTTAAAAAAGGGTCATCATGACTGCGACCAACTCGGAAAGTGCCACAAGCACTCTACGAGTTGGACGCGGGAAGCTGTGGAGAACTTGACACCGATACAAAAGAGATTATAGTTGTTATTCAGTTACATAGAAGTATAAAAAAAGCCTTATAAGAAACCAGTTACGTAGGAGGTTAAAAAAATCCTTTCAGGAAATCAGTTACGCAGGAGGATAAAAAAATCCTTTCAGGAAACCAGTTTCCAAACTTCAGTTTCCTTAACGGCCGAAGGGAGCCGATACATCAAATTTGACTGTTGCGATCTATCTTTAACTGTAAGTATGTTATTGGTAACGGCCGGTAGGTTTATGTTTAGGTAAATACTTTATCTATTCTGTGGTTTAGGTATCATTGACTCTTCAGATCTGAAAGAATTCGTGAATGCACGGTGGTCATGTTCACCATTAGGTATAGCAGAAACTATATACTCAGTGATAATTTGAGAAAAAAACTAAATAGATAAGTACCTACTTCAAATTGATAACATATTGACTTGTATAAATACCGGACACAACCAAAGACAGGTAGCTCGTATGTACTTTATCATTATCGTGTTATTTGGTAAATCCGTAATCAGTTCCTTCTAAGTGACATTTGCCTTTTATATGCCCTATAGCGCTCGCAAGAACGTACAATTCTGAGACTAGATTTGCGTTTCAGTTTACCCTTTTTACCATTGACTTTTAGAATTATAAGCAGGCTACCTACTTGACCAAAGTCAGCAGATATTCAAAATAATGAAACAAGGCAAGGTTAAAACGTAGCGCATACTTTAGGTAGGTAGGTCCGCGATGAGCGATGACTTAAGTACTTATAAATTGGTAAAACGCCTCCTTAAATGGTAAGGTGTAATAAATAATATGTTAAACTTGGCGTCGTTTGTCAATATACCTTCTATGTCATTGCAAAACAACCATAATTAAGTAAATTTCACGTCATCGCTATGATTTGTTAGCACAACAAAATGACCACATCAAGGTCTCGGCTCCTTATTGTAAGAAAGACGTATTGGAGGTACTTCACCACAATGGCGAGAGTCCTTGTCCCTGAACTTTGCATCTTAATCACAAACGGTAGAGATACCGGCAGGTATGTAGGTACCTAGTTAGAACTCGAAAACACCAAAGCAATCCGCGCCGCTCCTTACGCCCGGTCGGTGCAATAATTATTAATAGTAGCATGGGGCCAGTTGTAAATGAAAGGAAATATGGTCAAAAAATTGAAAAATAAAATCGCTATGAAGTAGGGGGGTGTATTTGGTGTACGGGTCTATTTTAAGTTTAAAAAAATATTAATCACGGTTTGCAATGAAACTACGCCTCCTATTGATAAAAATGACTTACTAAAGTTGTAGGCCGGCCATACAAGGCGTCCAAGTTTTGCTTGAACCGTTCCATAATATTTTGACGTAACTTTTGAAATCCAATACCTAGGACCTATTTTCAGTATACTTATTATATCACATTTCCTAAAAAAATTCTCCACACAATTTCATATAACTTTGGATTTAACTGTTTTTGATAGGAGGTTTTTCTCTCTGCAAATCGTGGAAAACCATTTTTCACCCTTAAATTGCACCCCACTGAACCCCCGTACTTCATAGCGAGTTTAATTTATTTTTCTCGTTGTTTGACCATATTTTCCTTCATTTACAATTACGACAGATCTCTATCTCATGCTGTTATTATTTATAGTATTTCCCCATTTTTATGTTTTATCTGCACCGGCCCGGACGACCATAAATAAACTTACCTAATCGATAATATACATTCCTAGGTACATCCATACTAACATTATAAATGCGAAAGCAACCCTGTCTGTCAGTATGTTACGCTTTCACGCCTAAACTACTGAACCGATTTTTATGAAATTTGGTCTATACCAAATTTCATAAAAATCGGTTCACCTATGGATAGGTTAGACCTTGAGAAAGGACATAGGCTATGTTTGGTGGCGATAACTGTCATTCACGCGGGTGGAGCCGCGGGCAAAAGCTAGTACGTACATAATATAATCACACCTTTATCCCTCGAGGCTGAGACTGGGCTGTATACATAATCTGTCTGATGTTAAACAGCCGATAAACTCTTTAGATATGTTGTGTTATGAATATAGTTAAGTAATACGAGACCGTGTAAGTAGTGTGAATCATACATGTATTGTAATTAGTATACGAGCTATACCCAACGCGTGTCGGCGCAGGACAGTCACGTCCTGGGCGCGCGGTGTGGCGCTTGCGGGAGCACGCCGCGGCCATAACGTCGCGAGACGGGCTGGTGGCCGAGAGGCCGCCGCCGGGACCAATCGCGCGAAATGCTTCACGCGTGTCACGACATACCAGCTATGACTTATTTACTATATTGTAAGTTTGGTTACGCTTGTAACACGCGGGCTCTATCGGAAGGTATGCACTTTCCTCTCCAATAGCGATACAAATAGATAAATACCTACATTTGTATAGAGTATATTTAATAGCAGGATTTCTACCTATAAAGGGTTTTGACAGTATTGTCTGTATTTTGGATCTATTCCTGATCCAGTGCCATTTTTCTGATAACACGTGTTATTACTTTTTTCCCGACTGCGCTAGCGAGGGTGACGCGTATGTATACACCTAATATATTGAATTTTTGACGCCAAGAATATGCTGTCAAACAAAAAGATTCTTCAAACTTATCGAGTAGGGTTCAAAAGATTAAAATAAAATAAATTATTAAAAAATTAACAAACCCGACTGCGGTATAAAAGATCGAAACAAGTTTGATAGCAGGCGGTACCCTTAATTTTCTTTTGGTATATGATTGGCAAATGGGTACCGCCTGCTATCAAACTTGTTGAGGAGGGCTAGACCGCTGAGGAGGGCCAGACCGTAAGGGATGGCCCTGGGTCAGCCGGGGTGCGAGGGATATGTCGATGACAACCTCACCTCCGCCCTAGCACCACGATCCACAGTCGGCGTGCGGTTTTAGTCGGTTCGAGTCTGACAAAACTCCCCTTCCGGCTCCGGTAGGGGGGGTCATTCATCAACTCGCGGGCAATAAACTTGCGGGAAACCGCGGGTTGGCGTTTTTGAATTTTATTTTATTTTGCTGTCGTCAACTCGCGTGAATATAAAAGTACAGTCAGAAAAATGGATCGAAACCAAAAATTAAATATAAAACCAACTTTTATACTCGCGCATTTATACACCCGCAGTGGTTAAAGTAACTGTTTACTTTTTTATATGTATTAATTTATCTTAGATTTCGATATAAACGTGCAAAATGAGGTGAGGGGGAGACGGCCAATGATGCATAAAACATGCTATTTGTTATGGTTATGACAACGATGTCATATGAATGAAACGTCGTAGGAATATCGTCTTTTTCTTGTGGTGATTAAATTTTATTGTAGGATAAGACAAAGTAGATTTTAAGCTAATGAAAAATACGCTTAAATATTGATAAGACCAAAATAGGATAAAACTAGGGGTAAAAAGTAATAGTGCAGTTCATTTTTTATACATTTAAGATTTCGTCTAGTAAAAATGTGGAAGTTTATTTGTGTTTTTATGTATTTTGGAGATAAGTTTATATTTCTTATATCACAGTGGCAGACAAGCGCAGGGCCTTTTGTTATCGTGCGAAAAATCCCCACGGAGCCGGTGGAGGCCGTTATGTAGGACTCGAACCGACCAAAACGCACGCGGTCTTGGGTCCTTGGTTGCCGGAGGTGAGATTGCCGAAAGCATATCTCTCGCACCCCGGCAGACCCAAGACCATCTCTTTCGAGATGGCACCCTTCGGGTTGTGGGGACCTTAGTGTCCCCATCTAGCCCCAGGTACGGGGAGGCGCACTTTGTGCCGCTGCCGCGGCCTGCTTCTGCTAGGGTGACAGGCGGCTCCACCGGTCACCCCCAGGCCAGCGCTCATGGAGGACGGAAATCGTTATGCGATCTCCGACGTCCGGTTCGCCTTCGCTCTTCGCGGGCTTCTCGGGCCCGGAGTCTAGTCCGGACCCGACCGACCGGCTCCTTCTCGAGCATTACTTGCTCGCAGAAGGAGGCGTCCGCACCCCAAGCGTTCGCACATCGTACCACGTATGTGGCGAGTGTGAGGACTCCTACCCCTAGAGCTGCCACTAGGACCCGCCTCGGTGTGTCCCACGCCGGGCACTCGGTCAGCGTGTGCAGCTCTGTGTCCTCACTGTGATGGCACTCGGACGTTGGCTACTTCCGGATCCGATACAGGTAACTCCGGTAATCACCTGCGTCAGCCGGTACGAGAAGCTGCCGTGTGGCCTCTCTAGCCATTCCTCTATGATAGGTCTTATGCATGCCGTAATATCGGCGTATTATGGCATGCCCTGCGCTTGGTCGCCCAAGTCGTAGCTCCCACTCAGCTGAGTGGTAGCTACCATATCCCGGTGGAGCTGGGACATCACGGCCTGAATTTCTTCAGGCTCGGGTTCCCGTCCCTGCTCCCGCGCCTCCTTTCGATACCGATATAGCATCGAAAGGGCTCTCGCATCCAGGTTCCACGGTAGGGATCCGGCAAGGAGACTCGCCGCCTCCAAGGATATCGTGCGGTACCCCCTAATGGCCCTGCTGGCCATTGCACGCTGCGGCTCACCCAGCAGACGCGCATTGTAGACTGTCAGGGTCTCCGCTCATATCGGGCACCCACCATGGACCACACGACTCCCGCATAGAGTCTCCTGAATGAGTCATCCGGCCCCCTCATGTTGAGCAGCAGCCGCCCCAAAGCGGTAGCTGTGTTCTTCAATTTGGGGGCCAGTCGTCGGAAATGCTCCCCGAAGTTCTACCTGCCGTCGATCACGAGCCCCAGGTATTTCATCTGGGGCTTGATGCCGATGGAAATGTCTCACACTATAAGGCTGGAATCCTCCGGTGGCATGCTCCGAAGCCCATGAAAGAACATGGCCTCGGTTTTATGCAGAGCCACCTCGAGACCCAGGTGCCAGATCCGCTGCACGACTTGGGCAACCGCGGTCGTGGCCTTCAGGGTCACTTCCCGGTATGAAGCCCCGCACGCCGTCACCAGCGTGTCGTCCGCATAACACGTGATGGCGGCACCGTCCGCGAGCTCACCGCGAAGCACCCAGGTGTAACCGATGTTCCACAGTAGCGGTCCCAGGACCGATTCCTGCGGAACACAGCACGACATCCCTCACCCACCGAGCCCGGTCGAAGCGCAGGGCCTACCTGATAGAACATGTTATAATTATTTTACATTTTGCTTAATTATAATACTTAAACAAATAATTAAAATTGGAGTGTCAGTTTATAACGTTAAAATAATAGCTTTTTACTGGAAGTATAAGGCCGACAGACGGATAGAAAGAGTTACTTTTTTTTTCAAAAGAATATTAGAACCGAAGTTACTAATGTTCCTTCTAACCCCTACAACTAAGCTAAAATGCTTGTGCTAGGAGTGGGTTCACGCCGGTAGTGTAATGGCCAGGATCGAACCCGGGACCTCTCGATATTAAGGCCGATATTAAGACTAAGCTACCGACGCTTATTAAGCTTTCAGAAATCGATAAAAATATTGTACCTACCCTGCAAAACTTTGTAACTGATCTATTAATTATTCTTATCGATTTTTTTGATTCAAACGTGCGGGGTGAGGAAATGAAATCTGCGCGGGGGTGAGCTTCCATTCTGTACACTAGTACTATTACCTATTCTGTGTACTTTGATCCTTTTTCGTAGTATGTCCATACCACGAGAGTCACTCGCTTTTCTTTTTTCATTCCTTGATACCATTTACAAACTTCTTCTATTATACTATATTCTATAACATAGCCTAAAATATCTTATAAAGTACCTACATTTTAAATAGGTACCAAACTATATTACATTTTTTACAAAGTTTTCGTAACTGACTGTACACAAATACGTTAATTTTGACAATCGCGCGAGTTGACGACAGGAAAATAATCAAAAATTTAAAGTTGCCAACTCGCGGTTTCCCGCAAGTTTATTGCCCGCGAGTTGATGAATGACTCGGTAGGGGAGGTATCCGAGGGGATTTCCGCACGAAAAAAAAAGAAAGCTATCAAACTTGTTTCGATCTTTATTTTCTTTATCTAATTAATATTCAATTCCGAACGAATACCATTTTTGAAACTAAGTATTCAACTAATAATAATAATCCATCCATGCGAATACCAAAGTACTGTCAGTAGAAAAAATAGGGGTTTGGTTGTTTTCGTGTGGTGGATTGGCGTGTGGGAGGTTGTGTTAAGGTTAACACGTTACAAGGTTAAGCAATACTAGCCAGGTCAGTCTTAGGATGGGTGACCATTCTTAACTAACATTAAGAGGTTAAGTAATACTAGCTAGGTTAGCTTTAGGATGGGTGAACAAGACGATGGTGTGCGTGGTCCGAAACCTCTTCGATATGACAGGGGAGTCGCTACCACCTAAGGTAAACCCCAGCCGAGGCGGGAGCGGGGATGCTCGCCGTGTGTCACTCTGACCAGGAAAGGGACAGTGGTGAGTAGGCTAAGAGCGGGCTGCAGCTCCCAGCGCAGGCGCAGGGTGGTGGGGATCCGCCACCATCCCGTCGGCCATCGACAGTAATTCCCAGCTTATTTGGGGTAGGGCTTTCCCATCTAAATGTGACGCGGTTAAACTTCGGTATATTCTATGAGGTCAAGTGGAGGTCCCACTGACCTCCGTCTCTGTGCACTCCAAGTTACTTAACCTTGCAATGGATAGAATGGTCACCCATCGTAATACCTACTACTTCAGTATTTATTTATTTATTTATTTATTTATTTATTTATTTACCCATCCCAAAACTGACCCTGGCTGGTATTGATATACCTTGAAATGATAACCATCCTGAAACAGACCTGACTAGTATTGCTTAACTTTGTAATGCGCCCACTTCAGTCACGAACCACCCAAGCAATAGTTAACTTTTTTACTAACCGTACTTAATACTGTGATAAACTCGTTTTGGTATTAGTTTTATCAATGGTATTCGTTCGGAACTGAAATACTTAAAAGAAAGGCTAAAAATACCTGAAAAATAGATAAAAAGAAATACCACGTGGTATTAGAAAAATGGTATTTTATCGGAATAGATCGTATTTGGGAACAAGGTGGTAACGGTAAACAAACTAATAACTGCGACAAAGAAAGGCAGTGCGGAACAAGTACGGGACACAGGCGGTATACATTGTACCTAGATTATTATCAATTGTTCGTAATGTACGCATGTGATGTCTCAACATTCTCAATAAGTACGTCGTAAGAAGGGAGACGGTGGGTTTAGTTGAAAGAGCTCAACAAAATAAAGCCAGAGAGGCGACGGCCCACGCAACTGAGGTTTTACGATGTTAGCAACCTCAGGACTCATTTTGACACGCACCTAGGTACTGCACACTGCTGAGTGCTGCAATCTGTCGACGGTATCTAATGAGTAGATACGGTGCAGAGCCACCACAGTGAGAGCAGTATTCCACGTTTTTGTATCTTTTACAAAAGACATCGCTCCTCCGCTCCGGCGTAAAAAACCGTTTCACCTTGTTCAGAAAACCGACTTATCGTGAAGCTGTTTTAAAGGCGCTCTCGTAGGTAGATACTTGTACAATGTAGTTAGTTACGATAAGCGTGTGTTGTCACAAATGTTCAGCGTCATCATCACGCTGCACATTGCACTCGCATGTACCTATAAAGAACATCCTAAAGAGACGCAACCCCTCATCAATCACACAGCAATCATATAGATCCGTATCAGCGTACCTGTACCTACCTACCTAGTGCCTAGCTACTATAGGTTGATTATATGTATTAGAGATGACGCTATGGAGAAGGGCTCTGACCTATCACTCTGACGCGCGGGGAGAAGCCACGATGTGGTGCAAGTGCAACACAGCTGATATTGCACCTGTACACAACCATTGCGTGTGCTCCTGCTCCCATTCCATAACACATAATATATCCACCAACGATGGACTTGACGCACAGAACTCGATTGACACAACGTATATCTGGCAGGAATGGTCGGGCGGTGTATAATTGTATTGATTGTTAGTAGTTAGATAAACTGGTTTATAATGAGAGCTTCAATCTGATCATAGTTCATGTTATTTGTAAGACGATTCAGTGAGTATTTTTTAAACTTGTGATTATTGAGTTTATGTGTATAATATCTACGTTAGTAAGTTGTATACCTATTCGCAGTGCATTGTAGTCGTAATGACGTTGTGCGAAGCTGGACCTCGTAAATGGCACTGGACATCGAAATCTTCTTTTAACATTTTTTGGTAGACATGGGATAGAAACCCGGTGGTACCTACGCAGTGCCTGCAATATAAACAGTTTGCGAACGGGCCCCTGTATCACCATAGATTTCTAATGATAAATGACAAAAAAGCCTGTAAGTACAAGAAAACTTTTAGGACTGCACGTTGGGCGCGTTCCAGTTGGATTATTATTAATTTGCGGGCTACAAAGGAACAGATGCGGCGCGGCAGGTAATTTAATAAACACTCACAGAGTGCTCGATAGGTTTGTGTGAGGAGTTTAGTAGGTGCGACTTTTCTTAGTTCCTTGAATAATGTACCTAAGTATATCATTTTTCTAATCTTGTTGCTCAGATCCCATAATAAGTACCTACCTACTTACATCATGATTCCAATAACCTACTAAGATCTGGTTGGACCAAGCGCGAGAAAAGTTTATGCCTAGAATAAACGGTCAATACGTGGCTGTTATTGGCTGTTTATTCTAGGAATAAAATTTACTCGCGTTTGGTCGAACCGGCCCTAACACTAAGTAAAAGAGTAGGTACAGAAAAATTATGAATAGGTGTAAGCAGGCTCCCGTTCTGTAAACAAGTATATAGTTAAGTGGACCTAAGCTGGCGGTTATCGTATGTACAGCTATTACGGCTGAACAACATTGTTGTACGCCGCTGTGACAGCGAGCAGATACTCGCACTAAGCGCCCCGTCCGTCCGTCGTCGAGATCGAGACGCTCAATGTCAATGGCGCGTCTTATGTCACCGTGTGGCAGATAATGATGAAGGTATTATCGGGCGCTCTAATCTAAACTGTCAATACTATCAGTCGAAAAACAACTCGCACGTCAGGTAGGCAGGGCCTGCGTCACTAGCGCGCCTACTGCGCAATATTCTGTGCGTTCATCGGGACCTCTTCATACCACGGCACGAGCACGTGGCTCGCTGCCGCGAACGCCTCCACTTAATCCGGGAGCAAGATGTGGCCACCGTGGTTCCCATCCCCGAGGGGGCTGTCTCGAAACCGTTTTTTTTTTAAAGAATATTAGAACCGAAATTACTAATATTCCCTCTAACCCCTCCAACTAAGCTAAGTTGCTTGTACTAGGAGTGGGTTCACGTCGTCGGTAGTGTAATGGCTAGGATTCGAACCCGGGACCTCTCGATCGTAAAGCCGACTCCTTAACCATTAAGCTACCGACGCTTTAGACCGTACCTACGCATGCCTGCCTACTCAGCCACATAGGAGGTAGGTATTACCCGCGAAACACCTAGTGACCTAGTGCACCGCGGTAATCCCCGGTCACCCAGATGTACATTTACATACTACTGTATAGGTATACCTACCAAGTATGACATTTATAAACGTACCTACTGTTTATGACATGCCTAAGAGCACACTTCTAGAATGATAATATAATCAATGTTTATAAGCGCGCTCGGAGGGAGCGGCGCACAGTGGTCCAGTGGGCTGAGGTCGCCCTAGCAATTTTATTTATTTTATACATTTGATTTCAATTCTATTTACATGTACCTATTCATTACTTTTGTTCTGTGATTTTTTCGGGGCCCCGGGCTCAAAATCGTAAGCTTTGGATGCAATCGGTCGGGATTGGCACTCGGATAACGTTGGAAATCTTTATAAAATGAGTGTTGAGTTGCTGAGTGTTGCACATAAACCAAAAACCGCATCAAAAGTCATTGCGTAGTTTAAAAGTTTTAAGCATACCTAGGGACAGACAGACGTGAGAAGCGACTTACTATTTACTTACTTTTATAATAAGTAGTGACATAAGATGCTTAGTTTGTATAATCATACAAATTGATGATAATGGTTATAAATAACATAATGAGATCCATTTTGTACGTAGGTACTGTACCTACGTAAGTAGGTATGTGTCGTAAAAGGCGATTCAGGAGTAGGGCAGTTCTCCATCCGACAGTAAACATACAACCCCAGGAAAGCGCTAGACGGCAATAGGAACTAGGGGACGACCCTATTACGTCATGGGACCGACAATCATAGTTGGCGAAATGTGGGTGCTTCTGCTAATAGGTAGGTACTGGAGATTGATAGAGAAGTTATACAAGCATATGATTGCCTATACCTATTGAGACTTAGGACTAATTGATACTTATGAGCTAGTGAGAACGCGCCGACCGTGTATCGGATGCGAACGAGAAAAGGTCAGAATCTTCCTGTACCTACCTAGGTACCTCTATACTATATCTATTCTTAAGTAGGTACCTACTTGGCGGTTTCAACCCACTGTGCGCCGCGCCGGTAGGTACGCTACGCTACGCGTGCGGGCTGTGGTGCTAATTCTGTCACGTTCGCGTTTTTTACACCAGTAGGTACTTACCTATTAACATGTTGAACAGAATGGCTTGAAACCAGACAACAAAATAATTGGTAAGTACCTACATGAATTCTAGGTGTTCGTACCAATCAAAATTCTAATCGGAGGCCTGGGGATAACCCCGTTTATCTACGCTTTACCTGTTTACTGCGCCGTCCGCGCCGTCACTTGCGCGATATCAGTCGAATTATATATCTTGGACCTAAATCACGAAATATTAGGTCCTTACATATGAAATTGGCGTTTTGTATGGGAGGAACAAAAAGTCGAATATTTTTAAATATAATATATTTAATTAATCAAAGTATGAACCATTGTTTTCTATGCACTTTTACCATCTCATAGGTAGTTCATTGATCCCTTTACTAAAAAAACCAGTCGGACGGGAATCAATAAAATCTGTGAAGGCGATTTGGAATGCCCCATCAGAGTTGAATTTATTCCCTTGCAAGAAGTTGTCCAAATTTCGAAAAAAAATGGTAATCTGTTGGAGCAAGGTCCGGGGAGTACGGAGGATGTCTTAGACATTCCAATTGAAGCTTTTCTAATTTGGTAGCCGTCTGTTGTGCGGTGTGTGGTCTAGCGTTGTCGTGAAGCAGCAGTGGCGTGGAGCGATTGACCAGCCTAGGTTGTTTAGCCGCTAGCTTTTCCATCATTGTTTGCAATTGCTGACAATACACATCAACCGTAATAGTCTGGCCAGATTTGAGAAAACTGTAATGAACAATACCGGCACTAGTCCACCAAACGCTCACAAGTAACTTTTTTGTGGTTAATTTTCGCTTGGGGCAGGATTTGGCTGGCTGGCCAGGATCCAACCGGTTTTTTTCCGTGGTCCGGTTCGGTGGTCCGGTTGACCGGACCACGGGTAATCAATTTTTTCCGTAGTACGGTCGACCGGACCAGGGGAGATTACTTATTTTCCGTAGTCCGACCAGCCGGCCTATGGAGGATGGGTTAAATTTAGATTTATTGCTGTTGCTAATAACTTATTACTAGTATAAACTCGAGCATCAGGTTAGTGTTTCAGGAAGTTTGTATTAGGTTTTGCTAGCTCAATATCTCGTATTAATGGTATTACATTAGTTCTTTCTCGTATTATTCTTATATTGAATAAGTGTCATTTAAGGAAAAGTATTTATAGAAAGCCAAAAAGCTGATCAAATCCAAGTACCAACAAAATTTTCCAATTTTATTTTAGCAGACTATAGCTGTGACCATAATAGAATCATCATATTTTGCTCCTACGAAAGCAGAGTTCTAATTCGTGGGATAAAAGAGATATTTTTTGATGCAACTTATCAAAGTTGCCCGAAACCATTTTACCAATTATTATCTGTGCATGGAGAAATCGATAGTTCAATCGAAAGAACTAATGTAATACCATTATTATTTGTTCTTATGAAAAATAAGACCCAAGCTAGTTACGAAATAGTGTTTACATTACTGCAAAAAAACTTGTCATGGAATCCTTTGATTGTACACTGTGACTACGAAAGAGCAGCTATTAATGCTGCTACCAAAATATTTCCTGGGGTGACTGGTCGGATGTTATTACCACTGGTCACGGTACGTGTGGCGTAAAGCCAAAAGTCTTGGTTATACAAAATCAGCAGTGGACAGACGTATTATAGCCTTATGTTTCAGATTACCACTTCTGCTCGATGAAAGAATAATCGAGGCTTGGAATTACATTAAATCGGAAGCAACTACTGAGATGAATGACTTTTTCACTTATTTTGAGAAAAACTGGATAAATAGTGCATTGCGGCAATATATTACGTCAATATATTATGTACGGTCATCGACATCGAACAAATAATTCAGTTGAAAGTTGGAATTCTAAAATAAACCGTGCAATAAACAAAAGCACGGTAAACATATTGCGTCTCCTAAATTATTTGGAAAAATTAGACAAACAAACACATATAAACACCAAAAAGAACGACAGTAAAAATCGTAAACGGGAAGACGTAGATAAAGATAACGCAATACTCAACATACAATGATACAATTCCAGCTCATCAATGAAGACATTGAGTTGGGTTATGCATTAGAAAAACTTGCCAACATTAAATAAGTAAAAAATAATAATTAATTCAAACAAAAATGAATATAAGGAGAGTGCAAAACGGCTTGAAGATGCATCTTGGTATCAGAGTGCTGGCTTTTTTTTCGCCCAAAAGATAAGTATTGCCATTCAACGTGGCATTGCTGCCAGCCTTCTGGGGACATTACCGCGTGATGACTGCGATGTGGAGGATTATCACGACGTATGCTAAATTATTGTATTTCCAATGTTCATTTGTTTTTGTTACGTTAAGTCCGGTCGGACTACGGAAAATAAGTAATCTCCCCTGGTCCGGTCGACCGTACTACGGAAAAAATTGATTCGTGGTCCGGTCAACCGGACCACCGAACCGGACCACGGAAAAAAACCCGATCCAACCATTGCGCTGAGCGCTTCCGATTATCGTAAAGAATCCATTTTTCATCACAGATAATGATTCGGTTTAAAATACCTTCATTTTTGTGCCGGTTCAGTAATGTAACGCAGCAGTCGACGCGCGTTTGCCGGTTTGCTTCAGTCAATTTGTGAGGTACTCACCTTTCAAGCTTTTTAATCTTCCCAATTTGCTTCAAGTGAATTAAAACAGTTTTATCACTTACACCGCAGCCTACAGCTAACTCGGACGTGGTTTGCGATGGATCCGCTTCCACAATAGCCTTAAATACTTCATTATCAACTTGGGTCTCAGGCCGTCCATGGGGCTTGTTCTGCAGGTCGAAATTTCCAGAACGAAAACGTTGGAACCAAAAACGAACTGTGTTTTCAGTAGTGAGTTATTGGGCATTCTACCCCACCTTAGTTCCTTCGGTTATCTTCGATAACCTCAGTCACGGTGGGATAGAATGCCCAACAACTCTTTGTAAAATCATTTACCTAAGCCAACGTTCCACATTTTAATGCCGTTCATTACACTATCGTTCCGTCGGCTCTCTGCGATCCCCTGCGTCGTAATTGCGTTGAAAGATGCTCTGTTAGTTAGCGATAGAGTTATTTCATAAACAGTACAGTCTTACGTTTGCCTATTGCGTTGTCTGTAAGCAGTTTGGTTTAACTATTTACGGTTATAAATACATAATGTCATAATTACATCTGTTCATAACCAGTCCGTCAGCATTGCATCAAACATGAAATTCATTAAACAAGCAAAGTCGTTACAGATTAGTTTAATCTGTAATGATTTACCAAAAATCAAGTTACGCCATGGAGAATTATTGCCGAATACAGTACGTTGCATCATTTGCGGACCATCAAATTGTGGAAAAACCAATTTGTTAATTGGTCTCCTTTTGCACGAAAATGGATTGACATTTCAAAATGTTTATGTATATTCTAAAACTCTATATCAACCAAAGTACATTTTTTTAGAAAAGGTTTTACGAGGAGTACCAGGAATCACTTTTCAGAAATATCAGGCAAATGATGACGTTATGAAAGTGTCAGATGCAAAACCTAATTCAGTGATTATTTTTGACGATGTAGCATGTGAAAATCAAAGTAATATGCGTGATTATTTTGCCATGGGGAGACATAAATTGATTGACAGTTTTTATTTAAATCAAACATATAGCAAAATACCTAAACAACTAATAAGAGATAATGCTAACTTAATTGTGCTTTTTAAGCAAGACGAAATTAATTTGAAACATGTTTATGAAGAACATGTTAACACTGACATGACGTGGTTGGAATTTCGTACCATGTGTTCTCAAATATGGAAAGAGCCTTATGACTATGTTGTGATTAATAAAGACTGTCCTAAAAACAACGGCTGCTATAGAAAAAAGTTTGACACTTTTGTAGAATTAGATAAAATTTGAATATTTAAATAGACTGCTTTCACTTTCTTGTTATTCTTTAATCGACTCTTATCCGATTACCATCTATTTTACATGATGGAAAAATCATTGAAAAAACAAATTGTAGATGCGACACAAGCTGTAAAAAAAAAAATACGTAACATGAAGGATTTTGATGATAATAACAGACAAGTGCTTGATACAGTTTTTAGGCCTGTTACAGAATCTCTTAATTTAATAGCCAACACCAATAACCAACTAGCTCTAACAAAAAAGGAAGAAAAAGGAGAATTTCATGATCAGCTTTTCAACCACGACTTACAGAAAGATCAAGATATAAAAGAAACAAATGATACCAATGACGCATCGGAAACCGATATTGACTCTTCATTTCAGTCATTAGTCGATACAAATCCAGATCATGATGTATCATCTTGGTCATTATCTTCAGAAATATTAGCGGATGTGCCATTTGGTGTAAGAAATGAACGTGGAAAGTTAATGTTAGGTTCCTCTAGTATAACGATTGGTGACGACGTTATTACTGTAGCCGGACACAAATACAAATGTACACCTGGCTTGCGACAGTTGCTCTTAAAAAAAAACTTTGATTTGAGCCTTGTTACAGACTATGACATGCAAAATTATAAGTCGATGTTACTTGTAACAAATGCACATCGTCGCGATTTTGATTCAGGAAAACCAATTAAAAGTAATAAAGGCCAAAAATATATGCAAGTTATTAAACCTCTTTTCGATCAACAAAGTAAAAGTCCAAGCTGTGAACCAAAAGTAGGAAAAGGATTACCTTTAACAAAAATGTGGAAAAAAAACACAGATTTTGTATATTGGGATGATCCAAATGAATTGGTTGATAGATTAAAGTTATTAATTGCTTCTCGAGATGCTGGTAACACAGGATTAGATAATGAAATAATATCTATCGTTGAAGAACTACGTGAAAGCAAAATCATTAAATAGATTTACATATAAGAAATGTGTATCATTTTATTGTACACCGTTCAACACAATACATCTTAAATATGAATGTAGACAAATTTGGTCATTATATTCATAAGCGATTACGTATATCAGAATTGCTTGGATTTTATGATAATGCATTGCTAAAATCTGAAAATGGTGATTACGATTTGAAGACATCGAAGCTAACAGGGGTCAAACCTCCTCAAGATGCAGATGATGCAGTAAACAAAGCATATGTAGATGAATTAAGAACTAAACTAATAACCGACTTACAAAAATTGCAAAATACTATGTTAAATGATGTTCAGAACCATCTGGAGAAAGCTTTAAAATCAATAGTATCTGAGGCAGTGGTTCACTTGGAAAGCAAATTTTATAGTCGAAAAGCAGTTGATGAGATAGTTGAAAACGTAGTTAAATCTGTATTAGATCAAAAGGATAAGCTTGAAAGTTCCTCAAAATGACAAAACAACAAATTGTTAACGAAATACATAAAGCTGCACGAAAAAATTTTCCTCGTCGATCTGTAATTTTAAAAGGCATTGATGATTTGTGGCAAGCTGATTTAATCGACATGCAAAACTTGAAAAGATTTAATAAAGGTTATAACTATATTTTAATAGTTATTGATTGCTTCTCAAAGTACGTTTGGATAGAACCACTAAAAACTAAAAATAAACATGATGTTTCTAACGCATTCGAGAAATTGATATCAACTAACCATCGGATACCAGCTCATCTCCAAACTGATTTGGGTACCGAGTTCTATAATTCATCATTTCAAAAGCTTATAAAGAACTATAACATTAATCACTACTCAACGTTTTCAACGAAAAAGGCTTCAATTGTAGAACGTGTTATCAAAACTATAAAAAATAAATTGTATAAGTACTTTAGTCTCAGCGGACACTATAAATGGATAGATTTTGGTTTGGAGAGTGTTGTAAAGACATATAACAACACAAAACATAGCACTATTAAATTAGCACCCGTTGATGTCAATAAATTGAATGAAGCAGATGTTAAAAATAACATTAAGAACTCAATGAAAACGGTATCCTATAGATATAAGCCCAAGTTTATGATTGGTGATAAAGTTAGAATTAGTAAATACAAACAACTATTTGAGAAAGGTTATACACCTAATTGGTCAACGGAACTATTTACTATAAAAAATATCAATAACACTGTACCAGAAACATATCACATCGAAGATCAACACAAACAAGTTATATTAGGAACCTTTTACAAACACGAACTCCAAAAATCATCTTGTCCAGGTGTCTATTTGATAGAAAAAGTTTTACGAAGGAAAGGAAATAAACTGTTCGTAAAATGGTTGGGCTTAAGCAATAAAGAGAATAGTTGGATTGATAAGACTGCAATAGTGGAATAAATATACATAACAGTTTTTAATTATAATATTTTGTTCATTATACTTTGAGCTATGCAAGGTGGTGGACTACTCAATAGTGTTATTAATCATTTGCCATTTGAACTGCACTTACCCGGCTATAATTATTGCGGACCTGGAACAAAACTTTCAAAACGTTTACTGCGTGGTGACAAAGGTGTAAATAAGCTAGACGAAGCTTGTATGTATCACGACATTGCATACGAAAACTATACAGACTTGTCTAATCGTCACAAAGCCGATTTACAACTTTTAAATATGGCCAAACAAAGAATGAAAGCAAAAGATGCTAGCAAAGGAGAAAAGCTTAGTTCGTGGCTAGTGAGTAAAGTTATGAAAGCTAAACTCAAATCTGGTGCTGGTGTTAAGACATTTCATAATTTCGTTACTAAAATTAAAAGAAAAATCAAGAAACGCTCACCCAAAGATAGTAAATCTTTAATACATGCAGCTTATATGGCTGCTAAAAAAATTGTTCCATGCGTTCCAAAACTTCGAGTACCACGAGTCATCCCTTTACCAAAAACCGGAGGCATTCTACCTTTAATCCCGATTTTTGCTGGTTTATCAGCTTTAGGAGCTTTGGCTGGTGGTGCAGCGGGTATTGCAAAAACAGTGAATGATTATAGAGAAGGTCAAAAAAAATTACTAGAATCTGAACGCCATAATAAGACTATGGAAGCTATAGCATTAGGTAAGGGTTTATACATTAAACCACACAAAAAAGGCAAAGGATTGTTTATAAAATCGTCAAAAAACTAAATAATAAGCTACCTAATCGTGCCTTAACTAATATCGATATTCAAAATTATGCATGTGGTATTCCTTATTTTCGAGGAGTTTACATGAAGGATCAGTTACCAAAAATCCCTAAACGAATTGAATGTGGTATAGTTAACCTAGACAATTCAGAAAATGATGGAACGCATTGGGTAGCTTATGTTAAGGTAAATAATTATTGTGAATATTTTGATAGTTTTGGTGATTTAAGACCACCAATGGAATTGATACGATATTTTAAGAACTGTAATATTAATTATAACTATACTAGATATCAAAAATTTGACACACTAATTTGTGGACATTTGTGTTTAGAATATCTACAATCTTTTTGGAATAAATACTATAAATTTTATACTGTTCTTTCATTTCAATCATTTGCAAGATGACGCTCGCCTTGTCTATAACTGGAAACTCATCGGTATTAACTACCTTCTACCCAAATACGTTACAACTAATCGGGGAGTATGAATGTGCATTATTACATTTATCCACATATAATTCTATTCCAAATATTGATAAAACAAATAATAAGTTATACTATGGTTCAAATAATGTTATTGAAATACCTGAAGGTACTTATGAGTTGCAAGATATCAGTGATTATTTAAAATCTGAAGTAAAGGACGCATCCATAAAACTCCATTGCAATAACAACACCTTAAAAACTATGTTATTTTGTACATCAACTATAGATTTTACTAAAGATTGTACGTTCGGAGGTTTGTTGGGGTTTAAAAGACAAGTCTTGGAAGCCAATAAATATCATGTATCAGAGTTTCCAGTCAACATTTTGCCTACAACCGTGATAAGAGTTGAATGTGATATAGTTAGCGGTTCCTATATAAACGGACAATCCAGTCACATTCTACATGAATTCGCACTTAATGTCCCACCTGGATACAGAATTATAGAAATACCAAAAAACGCAATTTACTTTCCAATCAACCAAACCAACATCAGCTGCATACAAATCAGACTTTTGGATATAAATAATAACTTAATAAATTTGCGAGGTGAAGAAGTACAGTTGTATCTACACCTCAAAAGAAAAAAATGATTGACTATAATAAATATAATATGTTTCTTCCAATTCAAAATAACAGTTCTACTCAAACTCTTAATCAAGTAAGAGCTCGACCTAAAAGGAGAATAAAGTTAAATAAAAACAATAAAGCATTTCTTAAGGCGATTGGTTTGTTAAAATGAATATCCTAGATGTTTTATCTGCTCCAGCCTACGACAACTCTGTGGAAGGAATTGAAATTCACTCTTACAAGCCTTATGTAACAAGTTTTAATAGAAGCGATGAAATCAGGATACCTATTAATCAGCAAGACTTGTATATATTACCATCAGAAAGCAGTTTATTTTTGGAAGGAACTGTTATTGTAAACAAGGCTGACAATTCGAAAGAGAGAGTCAGTAGCGTTCATTTCACAAACAATAGTTTACTTTACTTGTTTCAAGATATAAGGTATGAGATAAATGGAGTGGAGATAGATAAAATAAAAAATGCTGGTATAACTAGCACGATGAAATCATTTATATCAATGAATGAGAGCGAAGCTAAAACATCTAATGCTTGGGGTTGGAATATCGGCGGAATAAAAAGTACTAATGGAGGTAGCTTTTCTGCTTCTATACCACTTCGCAACATTCTTGGTTTCGCAGAAGATTTTAAGAAAGTAGTAATAAACAGTAAACATGAACTAATCTTATTACGAAGTAATACCAATCTGAACGCATTAAAACTCAACTCTGGTGAAATTGTAGAAGATATTATCATAAACAAAATAATATGGCGTGTACCGCATGTTAAAGTATCTGATAAAGAAAAAATAAACATTCTAAAATTGTTAGAAAAAGATCGACCACTTCAGATGATATTCAGGAATTGGGATTTGTATGAATATCCATTGTTGCCTAAAACCACCAAACATACTTGGTCAATAAAAACATCTTCACAAATAGAGAAACCAAGATTTGTCGTTATTGGTTTACAGACAAATAGAAAAAATAATGCTAGACTTGATATGTCTCAGTTTGATCATTGCGAGATTCGTGATGTTAAGGTATACCTTAACTCCACCTACTTCCCATATGAAAATATAAATACAAGTTTCTCGAATAATCGAATTGCTTTAATATATGAACAATATGCTAAATTTCAACAGTCTTATTATGGGCGTCGCGCTGAGCCTTTATTAAGTGAGGAACAATTTAAAAACGTTGCTCCGTTATTCGTCATAGACTGTTCTAGACAGCCAGATAATCTTAAGTCAGGTCCTGTTGTGGACGTAAGAGTGGAAATAGAAAGTGATATTGATATCCCAGATCAAACTTCGGCATATTGTCTTATATTGAACGACTGTATAATTGAGTATAAACCATTAAGCAGCACTGTGAGAAAATTATCATGAACCCGAATACAATTATAGTGGATGTCCAGGGGTTTAAAGACACTTGTAATAACTTTATAGTCAAGGAATTAGCTCTGGCCACCCGTGTTTATACCCAAACGTTCTTAATAAAGCCCCCATACTTATTTAAATACTTAACTACGAATGAAAAAAAACAAGTTACGTGGTTGGAGAGAAACAGGGGGATTTACTGGAATGAAGGTTATATCGACTATAGAGAATTTCGACGTATAATTGTTCCTTATCTAGAAAATAAAGAAATTATTGTGAAGGGCTTAGAAAAAGTTAAGTGGATTCAAGATCTATGTATGAATTGTATTTGTATAGATCTTGGTGAAGACAAGTGTCCAAATTTATCACTGTTGCATAACAAATATTCAAATAATGAAACCAGTTTTAATTGTATTAATCATATTAAACAATGTGCACTTAAAAATGTTTTATGTATAAAGAACTATTTAATAGAGCAAGAAAGGTAATAAGTATGTCTTCCTATACGCAGTTTTAATAAATAAAACAATTTTTAAAGTAAATGGTTTTTTATTTTATAATACACATTTTTAATATTTATAATTTTTAACACATATTTTCATAGTAAATAAAATTTTAATAAAATCTAAACATGTCATCACTTTATCTACTAGTAACATTAATGAATTATTACCTAATTAAAAAATATGATATGAGTAGCCACACAAGGTTTTTATTGTTTAACACACATTTTTAATATTTATAATTTTTTAACACATATTTTCACAGTAAATAAAATTTTAATAAAATCTAAATATGTCATCACTTTATCTACTAGTTACATTACCTAATTAAAAAATATGATATGAGTAGCCACACAATTTTTTGGAAATATTGTGAACTAATTTTTCAGCTTGATCCGATATCTCCTTTCTCAAATAGTTGTTTGTATTTACTAATTCTAACTTTATCACCAATCATAAACTTGGGCTTATATCTATAGGATACCGTTTTCATTGAGTTCTTAATGTTATTTTTAACATCTGCTTCATTCAATTTATTGACATCAACGGGTGCTAATTTAATAGTGCTATGTTTTGTGTTGTTATATGTCTTTACAACACTCTCCAAACCAAAATCTATCCATTTATAGTGTCCGCTGAGACTAAAGTACTTATACAATTTATTTTTTATAGTTTTGATAACACGTTCTACAATTGAAGCCTTTTTCGTTGAAAACGTTGAGTAGTGATTAATGTTATAGTTCTTTATAAGCTTTTGAAATGATGAATTATAGAACTCGGTACCCAAATCAGTTTGGAGATGAGCTGGTATCCGATGGTTAGTTGATATCAATTTCTCGAATGCGTTAGAAACATCATGTTTATTTTTAGTTTTTAGTGGTTCTATCCAAACGTACTTTGAGAAGCAATCAATAACTATTAAAATATAGTTATAACCTTTATTAAATCTTTTCAAGTTTTGCATGTCGATTAAATCAGCTTGCCACAAATCATCAATGCCTTTTAAAATTACAGATCGACGAGGAAAATTTTTTCGTGCAGCTTTATGTATTTCGTTAACAATTTGTTGTTTTGTCATTTTGAGGAACTTTCAAGCTTATCCTTTTGATCTAATACAGATTTAACTACGTTTTCAACTATCTCATCAACTGCTTTTCGACTATAAAATTTGCTTTCCAAGTGAACCACTGCCTCAGATACTATTGATTTTAAAGCTTTCTCCAGATGGTTCTGAACATCATTTAACATAGTATTTTGCAATTTTTGTAAGTCGGTTATTAGTTTAGTTCTTAATTCATCTACATATGCTTTGTTTACTGCATCATCTGCATCTTGAGGAGGTTTGACCCCTGTTAGCTTCGATGTCTTCAAATCGTAATCACCATTTTCAGATTTTAGCAATGCATTATCATAAAATCCAAGCAATTCTGATATACGTAATCGCTTATGAATATAATGACCAAATTTGTCTACATTCATATTTAAGATGTATTGTGTTGAACGGTGTACAATAAAATGATACACATTTCTTATATGTAAATCTATTTAATGATTTTGCTTTCACGTAGTTCTTCAACGATAGATATTATTTCATTATCTAATCCTGTGTTACCAGCATCTCGAGAAGCAATTAATAACTTTAATCTATCAACCAATTCATTTGGATCATCCCAATATACAAAATCTGTGTTTTTTTTCCACATTTTTGTTAAAGGTAATCCTTTTCCTACTTTTGGTTCACAGCTTGGACTTTTACTTTGTTGATCGAAAAGAGGTTTAATAACTTGCATATATTTTTGGCCTTTATTACTTTTAATTGGTTTTCCTGAATCAAAATCGCGACGATGTGCATTTGTTACAAGTAACATCGACTTATAATTTTGCATGTCATAGTCTGTAACAAGGCTCAAATCAAAGTTTTTTTTTAAGAGCAACTGTCGCAAGCCAGGTGTACATTTGTATTTGTGTCCGGCTACAGTAATAACGTCGTCACCAATCGTTATACTAGAGGAACCTAACATTAACTTTCCACGTTCATTTCTTACACCAAATGGCACATCCGCTAATATTTCTGAAGATAATGACCAAGATGATACATCATGATCTGGATTTGTATCGACTAATGACTGAAATGAAGAGTCAATATCGGTTTCCGATGCGTCATTGGTATCATTTGTTTCTTTTATATCTTGATCTTTCTGTAAGTCGTGGTTGAAAAGCTGATCATGAAATTCTCCTTTTTCTTCCTTTTTTGTTAGAGCTAGTTGGTTATTGGTGTTGGCTATTAAATTAAGAGATTCTGTAACAGGCCTAAAAACTGTATCAAGCACTTGTCTGTTATTATCTTCAAAATCCTTCATGTTACGTATTTTTTTTTTTACAGCTTGTGTCGCATCTACAATTTGTTTTTTCAATGATTTTTCCATCATGTAAAATAGATGGTAATCGGATAAGAGTCGATTAAAGAATAACAAGAAAGTGAAAGCAGTCTATTTAAATATTCAAATTTTATCTAATTCTACAAAAGTGTCAAACTTTTTTCTATAGCAGCCGTTGTTTTTAGGACAGTCTTTATTAATCACAACATAGTCATAAGGCTCTTTCCATATTTGAGAACACATGGTACGAAATTCCAACCACGTCATGTCAGTGTTAACATGTTCTTCATAAACATGTTTCAAATTAATTTCGTCTTGCTTAAAAAGCACAATTAAGTTAGCATTATCTCTTATTAGTTGTTTAGGTATTTTGCTATATGTTTGATTTAAATAAAAACTGTCAATCAATTTATGTCTCCCCATGGCAAAATAATCACGCATATTACTTTGATTTTCACATGCTACATCGTCAAAAATAATCACTGAATTAGGTTTTGCATCTGACACTTTCATAACGTCATCATTTGCCTGATATTTCTGAAAAGTGATTCCTGGTACTCCTCGTAAAACCTTTTCTAAAAAAATGTACTTTGGTTGATATAGAGTTTTAGAATATACATAAACATTTTGAAATGTCAATCCATTTTCGTGCAAAAGGAGACCAATTAACAAATTGGTTTTTCCACAATTTGATGGTCCGCAAATGATGCAACGTACTGTATTCGGCAATAATTCTCCATGGCGTAACTTGATTTTTGGTAAATCATTACAGATTAAACTAATCTGTAACGACTTTGCTTGTTTAATGAATTTCATGTTTGATGCAATGCTGACGGACTGGTTATGAACAGATGTAATTATGACATTATGTATTTATAACCGTAAATAGTTAAACCAAACTGCTTACAGACAACGCAATAGGCAAACGTAAGACTGTACTGTTTATGAAATAACTCTATCGCTAACTAACAGAGCATCTTTCAACGCAATTACGACGCAGGGGATCGCAGAGAGCCGACGGAACGATAGTGTAATGAACGGCATTAAAATGTGGAACGTTGGCTTAGGTAAATGATTTTACAAAGAGTTGTTGGGCATTCTATCCCACCGTGACTGAGGTTATCGAAGATAACCGAAGGAACTAAGGTGGGGTAGAATGCCCAATAACTCACTACTGTTTTCTTTTGAAACATGACCGCCATAAACATCATTCACCCTTCGAGTCGTTTCCGCAGCACTAGTGCCACGGCGGAACTCGTATTCGTAAATAATGCGATATTTTAAGTTTTCCATTTTGTAAAATGAGTGACGCAAACAGAAAAAAACAGAAGAAAAAAAACAAATGAATGACGGTCATCGAAGTACAAATACATGAGAAAAAAGCTGTACAAATTTGAATTTGGAATTCCTTACCAAAGAGGAGAAAATCGTGATTAAAGTGGCCAGTACGAAAAACGCCAATTTCATATGTAAGGACCTAATATAAAAGGCTGTGATGCTTGCAGATTGTTTTGTAACAATCTATAATTAATTAGTGAATTTGAGATCGTCCACCACAGTTAGTACTTAGCACCCATGCTATCTACAAAATACTTATGAGAAAGTACTGCGCGTACCCATAGAGCACATTTGGAGCTATTTTAGTTCCAAGATATACTAATACAGCTATACCCACACACACCACAGCCTCTCGCTCAGTGCCGAGGTGGTACTTTTTCCTCAATTAGGTAGCTACGTAACTACGGTCGCCGCACTCGCCCCACTCACTCACTAGTAGTTTAATTGAGGAAAGATACTGTTGATAATAAGCCGAGACTAAATACCTACCTACCTAGGTGCAGTAGTCAGTACAAACGCTCGCACCTCCGACGTCACGCGCCTTGTTCGCCTTGTTCCGCGCAAGGCGGAGATGCACGCTGACGCAACGCGCCACACGAGGAAGCGAGAGCGGGAAGGCGCGGAGTAGGTACTTACGCTGCAGCACATTCCGTGTCACCTACCTACTTCTGTAAATTTTTTCCGTCTGGATATACCCGAAATCACCATATTTCGAACTCGAACTGACTAAAACTGCGCGCGGTTTCAAGTCTTCAGGCTATCCCGGGATTTCCCGGTACACCTCACTTTTTACAAAGTGATGCTTTCCCAGAATTTTTGGATATTTTCGTAGTAATGTAATATCAGACTGTCAGGGGGTGCACTAAATACTT
Source organism: Eilema sororculum (assembly GCA_914829495.1). Taxonomy (NCBI): domain Eukaryota; kingdom Metazoa; phylum Arthropoda; class Insecta; order Lepidoptera; family Erebidae; genus Eilema; species Eilema sororculum. The sequence goes on from OU618541.1 coordinate 229,058, forward strand.
GTAGATCGTTTTGTTATGCTTCACTCGAGCGCCTTCTTTCATTGGAACCATCATTTCCAAAATAGTATTTTTACTCTTCGTCTGAGTGGAAAAGTCGTTTTTAACCTCTACTCTAGAGGTTAAAATTTCTTTTCCTCTCTAGAGTCTAGAAAGGAAATGTATCTTTGTATGTTATGTATCTTTTGTGTCTACGTGTCTTCTTCATCTTTGTGTTCCCAGTTGCAGCCGAAGTTTTCAGCTTTGTGTCTGGGGTGCGCTTCACCAGTCCTACTGCGGATTTGGCTGAACTACAAACTACAATATTTCATGAAGCGACTGCCATATGACTTCCACAACCCAAAGGCGATATCGAAATAAACCACTTGTTGGACTTTTGAGGGCTCCAACTACCCGTAAGGACTGCCATAGATATATATGACAATCGGGACCGACGGCTTAACGTGCTCTCCGAGGCGTGACCATACCAATGCAAATACCCATATTCATGCATTCAAATATTTGTACTGAACAGGGATCAAACCCGCGCTCCCTGCGTAGCGTTCACTACCGCTACGCCACGGACGACGTCCAGTCTTAGCAATTAAAACATGACACTTCATTCATACTTTTTAATATTATAAATGCGAAAGTAACTCTGTTGAAAGTGTCTCTGTTTGTCTATCTATTTGTTACGCTTTCACGCCTAAACCACAGAACCGATTTTGATGACATTTGGTATAGGGGTAGATTAGACCTTGACAAAGGACATAGGCTATGTTTGGTCGTGAAAAAGGAGGGGTTAAAGAGGGAAAATAGGGGTTGAAGGTTTGTATGAAAGTCATTTTTGAAGATAGCGACATGGAATTTGGTACAGAGGTGAATTGGAGCTTGAGTACGGATATAGGCTACCTTTTATTGCGAAAAAGGGTAAAGGGGGGGATAGGCTATGTAAGTGTAGGTATATGAAACTTCGTCATTTTTTAAGTTATTCTAATCCTAAGGGAATTCGGTACAGAGATGAATACTTCCATATTTATAAATGCGAAAGTAACACTGTCTGTCTGTCTGTATATTACGCTTTCACGCCCAAACCACTGAACCGATTTTGATAAAGTTTGGTAAAGGGATAGCTTAAGAAAGGACATAGGCTATGTTTCGTCGCGATAACGCATGTAGTGTTCACGTCTAGAAGGACTTTACATCACTTCTCGACACATTGTTTATGTAATATTTATGCCATATGTAAAGTACAGTTTCGTGAGCCAATAAAAAAAAAAAAAAAAAAAAAACTGACATCCACGCGGGTGGAGCCGCGGGCAAAAGCTAGTATATCATGTATATGATTGTGTCTAAAAATCCCCCATTTTAAAAACTCGGGACCTCATGGGTTTACTAATTTGCTTTGCGTCAAATCAAATCATTTTATTGCTGAACATGTGACATATTGATTATTATACATGTAAGGTGTTTATGATGTTAGACTAGAAATGTCTTACCAATTTCGGCATGCAATATTAGAACATAGGTTGTAGTCATAAAATATTAAAATTAAACAGAAATTCAAAACAGTATTATCACAAAAAACACGTGCCATTTTATCTCCATATCCATTTTATGAAAAGTTACGCGTTGCACTCGAGTGCAGAGATTTTTCATATCGTGCTCGTTTGATTCCCTCACTAACGCTCAAGATTGTAATTTTTAGTTTTAGAATGGTTCGCTTGCTCAGTCATCAGAAATGAGCACGCGGTTAAAAAGCAACTTTGCACTCTTGTTTAAAATATTATTTCATGGAAGGAGTTATGTGCAGGAAAATGCATGCGGTGGTTTCTTTTGATTCATGATCATGTTCTTTCATTCCTGTTCTTGGAATAATACTAAAATTATTATTAATTTGAATGAATTTTTTATAGCATTTATAACGCTAACTTTGAAGTTCTATTAAAGTAGTACTACTTCTAAAACTTTGATTAATTATTTTGAATGAATTTTTTATAGCATTTATTATGCTTATTTTTAAGTTCGAAAAACATCGGAAAAAATGAAACGCTCAAGTGAGACTTGAACTCACGACCTTTCCCTTACAGGAGGAATGCTCTTCCAACTGAGCTATTGAGCCACACCTGAATCGTTTCAAATTTTCCTTCTCTTTATACCCGTCTTTAAGGGCGACGGTGGTGCTATCTACCAACATTCTTACGAATTTTTTTGTTTTATTATTTTAAGAAAATGTGAATGGGATGGATTTTTGTGAGACTTTTTCGTTGAAGTATTTTGTTGGCTAACGTTACCGTATGCTACATGGCTATTGTTACGTACCATTATCTTATTGGTAGAGGTGGGTATCGGAGCAGTAACGTGGGGTATTATAAGGCTTATTTAAAATGCATTTCTTGTTTTTAATGTTCTTCTTTATAATTTTGTTTAAAATAAGCAATCCTGTCCCGCCCGAGAAGATTCTTTTTCCCTATGTATTTGATTTGTATAGTTAGCATACTTAATGCTGTAAAAATTCCTTCAATACATAGATTTTGTCTGTATGCAAATAAAATCCAAAATGAAATGAAAATAGTTTTATTAGAAGTTTTGCTTCACTCTGCAAAAAAGTAATTATACTTTGGACTTTAATTGCATTGCCTGCGCGTATTGCTATTCGTAAAAGGCAGGCGTCAGCTACGCAATGTTTCAACACGAGCAACACGAGGCTCGGCTCCACGCTACGTCGAGTATCTATTGTCATCACAGTTGTTTCCCAACGCGCGACGCCCCGGCGCTCGCCGTCATCACGCGATGCTGGCAAATGGGGATTTTTCATCTCGTTTAGTAAACTTCGCTCCGTGGAAGCCTCTGGTAACCTGTGCACCGCTCCACCGGGCGAGTCGGAGCGAGCGCGGCGGACCGCGGCCCCACGGCAAGGTCGTGTCCCCCGAGAGCGGGCTCCCTCGGCGTGGTCAGTCAACAGGGCGAGTGGTCCGTAGATAATATGGAATTGGAGTGCAACAACCGAGCAGCACGTGTTGCACACGACGCGTGACGTCCCCGCAGGCCGGCGGCCGGCAGGGGGCGTGGCGTCGCGTCACTTGCGCGTGCGCCTGAGCGCGCGGTAGGCCGCCACGGCCGCCGCGCGCGCGCGCTCGCGCCGCTCCAGCTCGGCCGGCAGGGGGCGTGGCGGCGCGTCACTTGCGCGTGCGCCTGAGCGCGCGGTAGGCCGCCACGGCCGCCGCGCGCGCGCGCTCGCGCCGCTCCAGCTCGGCCGGCAGGGGGCGTGGCGGCGCGTCACTTGCGCGTGCGCCTGAGCGCGCGGTAGGCCGCCACGGCCGCCGCGCGCGCGCGCTCGCGCCGCTCCAGCTCGGCCGGCAGGGGGCGTGGCGGCGCGTCACTTGCGCGTGCGCCTGAGCGCGCGGTAGGCCGCCACGGCCGCCGCGCGCGCGCGCTCGCGCCGCTCCAGCTCGGCCGGCAGGGGGCGTGGCGGCGCGTCACTTGCGCGTGCGCCTGAGCGCGCGGTAGGCCGCCACGGCCGCCGCGCGCGCGCGCTCGCGCCGCTCCAGCTCGGCCGGCAGGGGGCGTGGCGGCGCGTCACTTGCGCGTGCGCCTGAGCGCGCGGTAGGCCGCCACGGCCGCCGCGCGCGCGCGCTCGCGCCGCTCCAGCTCGGCCGGCAGGGGGCGTGGCGGCGCGTCACTTGCGCGTGCGCCTGAGCGCGCGGTAGGCCGCCACGGCCGCCGCGCGCGCGCGCTCGCGCCGCTCCAGCTCGGCCGGCAGGGGGCGTGGCGGCGCGTCACTTGCGCGTGCGCCTGAGCGCGCGGTAGGCCGCCACGGCCGCCGCGCGCGCGCGCTCGCGCCGCTCCAGCTCGGCCGGCAGGGGGCGTGGCGGCGCGTCACTTGCGCGTGCGCCTGAGCGCGCGGTAGGCCGCCACGGCCGCCGCGCGCGCGTGCTCGCGCCGCTCCAGCTCGGCCGGCAGGGGGCGTGGCGGCGCGTCACTTGCGCGTGCGCCTGAGCGCGCGGTAGGCCGCCACGGCCGCCGCGCGCGCGCGCTCGCGCCGCTCCAGCTCGGCCGGCAGGGGGCGTGGCGGCGCGTCACTTGCGCGTGCGCCTGAGCGCGCGGTAGGCCGCCACGGCCGCCGCGCGCGCGCGCTCGCGCCGCTCCAGCTCGGCCGGCAGGGGGCGTGGCGGCGCGTCACTTGCGCGTGCGCCTGAGCGCGCGGTAGGCCGCCACGGCCGCCGCGCGCGCGCGCTCGCGCCGCTCCAGCTCGGCCGGCAGGGGGCGTGGCGGCGCGTCACTTGCGCGTGCGCCTGAGCGCGCGGTAGGCCGCCACGGCCGCCGCGCGCGCGCGCTCGCGCCGCTCCAGCTCGGCCGGCAGGGGGCGTGGCGGCGCGTCACTTGCGCGTGCGCCTGAGCGCGCGGTAGGCCGCCACGGCCGCCGCGCGCGCGCGCTCGCGCCGCTCCAGCTCGGCCGGCAGGGGGCGTGGCGGCGCGTCACTTGCGCGTGCGCCTGAGCGCGCGGTAGGCCGCCACGGCCGCCGCGCGCGCGCGCTCGCGCCGCTCCAGCTCGGCCGGCGCCGCGCCCGCCAGCAGCAGCCCGCGCCGCGCCGCACGCGCACCCTGCGCACGCACCGGGACAGTTCAATAAGTGACAACAATATATTATGGACGAGACTCCGTCCGCGGGCTGACTCCTCCGGCTGGGAGGTCGAACGGCGGCTCCTATCGTCAAAGTACCATTCTTTTAATGGTCTAGGGGACGATGGACAAAATTGAAAAAGTATTGATTCATTTCGAGAAGTTCGATACGTGACGCAGCGCGTGCGCCTCGTCGCCGAACGCCACGCGCTCGTACTGCAGCTCGTACCGCACCTGAGTACATAGTCTCCACTACTGCTAGTACATAGTCTCCACTAATGCTAGTACATAGTCTCCACTACTGCTAGTACATAGTCTCCACTAATGCTAGTACATAGTCTCCACTACTGCTAGTACATAGTCTCCACTACTGCTAGTACATAGACTCCACTACTGCTAGTACATAGTCTCCACTAATGCTAGTACATAGTCTCCACTACTGCTAGTACATAGTCTCCACTACTGCTAGTACATAGTCTCCACTAATGCTAGTACATAGTCTCCACTACTGCTAGTACATAGTCTCCACTAATGCTAGTACATAGTCTCCACTACTGCTAGTACATAGTCTCCACTACTGCTAGTACATAGACTCCACTACTGCTAGTACATAGTCTCCACTACTGCTAGTACATAGTCTCCACTAATGCTAGTACATAGTCTCCACTAATGCTAGTACATAGTCTCCACTAATGCTAGTACATAGTCTCCACTAATGCTAGTAAATAGTCTCCACTACTGCTAGTACCGCACACCTACCGCAGTGCCGCCCCTCAGCGCAGGCGGCGCGTGCGCCACTTCGCCGAACGCCACACGCTCGTACTGCAGCTCGGCCGGCCGCGAGCGCTCCTGCCGCACACAAACAAGCTTGCTTTGTACTTTATTATTTCTTATCAAGTTATCACTATCATTTTTATCATCACCATCATCACAGGCATGGCAGTTCGCATATTATAAAAAGAATCCCGAAGAACCATGCCTAAGCCTTACGTGATAGACTAAGACGATGTAGGTACTATGTAATGTGTACCTTAAAAAGGCCTTCAAAACGTCTAGGTACAATAGAACGATGTTGAGGCAGGACGCACAACAGAGGAACTCAATACATACGAATTTTGGAAATCGCACTTTCTTCCCAATGATACATAATATTTTATACAACACCTACAAGAACTCCACTTTGACTCCAAATCATTCAAAACATCCAAATAATTGTATATTATACATAAATGGCAGGTTACCTCAAGCATTTGCATTTTTTTTGCCTTCTTCTTGAGCGCAAATTTCTGTGTCCTGCTCAAAGTCGGCTCCCCGCCCGCTCCGCTCGCTCCGCCCGCTCCGCCCGCGCGCTGGGCGCGGCGGCGCTTCCTGGCGCGGCGCTCGCGCTGCTCGGCCATCTGCTGGCCCTTGTAGTCTTCCGCTTCTAAGTCTTGCTGCGCACGAACAACAATGGAATAAAGCATCGCATCAGGATGCGGGGTCAGTGTGATGCACTCGGAATAATAATGTAGGTCAGATCTAGGTACAAAATGATCTTGCAATATCACTGAGGATTGTTTAACTATGCATAAGTATCTGGAAATGTGCAAATGCATATTATTATAATCTAGTTGTTAAAATGATCAATACTCACAGGATAATCGATATCCTCTTCAGGACTTTGCAATGCTTTCATAGCACTGTTGATACGTAGAGAGAACCCCCGGCCTGATTCTCCAGGTAGCTTGTGGAGCCGGGATATTGGATTTGCACTAGCATCAGAACCTCGCTCATCTGGAGTTATACATAAAAATCATTGCAGAACTATTGGCAAAGATATAACATAAAAACAAAATTTTCCAACCTTCTACACAGTGATCTAATAAGTACATCTTAATTGAACGTTGAATGAAACAAGTTAGTGTAGTGGTTTAGTGAGAAATAAACAATGGGCTATTTGACTAGTTTTTGGGAATTTCAACTAATGAAAAGTTATAGTTTCAGTTTAGTTAAGCAATATTTTAGTTTGCCGGCATATTTTTCCAGAACAAGCTATCATATTAAGCAGTATTGGGAAGAATCAACGACTTAGTCAAATAGCCTATTATGCAATGAAAAGTGCTGCTTACAAAGAACACAACAAACACTGCAATAAAGTGTCTTCACCTCAATAGCACTAAATAAGTGTTAATGGATGCATTCTTACACTTACGTTTAACTCAAGTGAAATTTGTTTACTAATTAGCCAAGAAGGTTAGATTGTAATTTAACTAGCTTTTGTTATGAAATCTAGAGCGCAGATAACTTACTTATAAATGCTTGTGCTTACTGACATTAAGGGTTGGGTGTTTAAATTAATATAAACAATCTTGATGTATCTTTTTAATATTTATTATAATATATAAAAACTTGACAACCTCCATGGCGTGGCGGTAGTGAACGCGACTGCCACGCAGGGGGCGCGGGTTCGATTCCCGCTCAATGCAAATATTTGTATGCATGAATATGGCTATTTGCATTGGTCTGGGTGTTTCTATGTATAATATGTATGTATTTACAAAAAAAAAATATCTAAGTATGTTTATCCGCATTCTAGATTCCATAACAACAAGCTAGTTAAGCTATGCTTACCATGGATCTAGATAGCATTGTGTGGAATGTTGTGAAATATTTATTTAATTTAAAAAAACTCCCAATGGGGATGCGGTCGACCTGATAGATGATCAGCCCTTGGAAATTACAGTAGTATTGTCAGTTAGCCTACTTTATTACTTCGTTTATTAAGTTTTCATAAAAGTAAACGATCTTGTAGGGAACAAGATTGTTTACTTTTAGATAAGTACCTAACCAAATGCGGTACCGTAAAATGGGGCTAATTAAAACACTTCTTTCGTAAAACAGGTGTTTATAAAAATTGTAATAACTCAAATGATATGAAATATAATTTTTTCATTAGAATAAACAATGAACTGTAAATAGTAATGATCGTAGTATTATTTCTGTTAATAGATTTGAAGATATATTAATTTACCATTGCTATTCCAAATATCGCATCAATGGGGTTATTTGTAATCGCACTTTTTGTGCATTGTTTTTTCTTATTTTTATTAGCTGTGTCAAATAAAATTCAGTAAGCTATATTTGGAAAAGTTATAGGGTGAGAAGTAGCCTTTATTTCACCTTAATTTCACTCTCTATACGCTACAGACAAGCCAAAAATTACATTTAAACATTTATTCACAAAAAAATATATTTCTACTTTAGGGCTATTTGGAATTTAATGTTAATATATCAAAGGTGGTCTTAATGAGGGTGAAGCTATATTTGGAATATTTAAGGGTAAGCATCATCTATGTAAATAAAAATGAATTGCTAAATGTGTTGGTAAGGACAAAACTCGAGAAAGGTCAAAGGATTTCACATTTTTTTGGGTTTGTTATTGTCGACTTTCTTATATTTTCCTTTCATAAAATGGTTTTATGAAAGGAAAATATAAGAAAGTTGTAAGTAAAATTACTTAGGTGAAGCAGCACAGGACAAGCTATTTTCAAAAATAAATCTGTAAATGAGTTAGCTGTGCGCATACAGTGCAGTAATCTGATTATTTTATCAATTGTTTAAATATTTTATTTAAATAAAACTAGGTACATTGTTCAATCACAACATTTATTCTTCTACAAATTATATTTTTATAAGGTATGTTGTAGGCACTATTTAATCACACGTTGGTAGGTCCGCACCATAGTAAGGTTGATATCTGTACCAAACAAATAATAATAATAAAAATAATATTCTCAGACATTCATGCAACGCCGTCAAGTCCCAAACTAAGCAGAGCTTGTACTATGGGTACTAGATAACGAAATAATTACTTATATACTTACCTACTTTTTTTGTAAATACATACATATAGGTATACAAATACATAGAAAACACCCTGACCAAGTCAAACCATCTTGTTAATGCATACAAAGTTTTGACCTGTGCGGAAATCGAACCCGCGACCTCAGACTCAGCAGCCAGTTGCACTAAGCCATGGGGCTGACAATAAACATAAATAAAATATTTTTTTCTATGGTGATTCCGGCGCATTTTGCCATTAAATAATTATAATAAATTAATTTCATTTAATATTATCGTAAATAAATATAAGTAACGAAAAAAAAAAGAATCTAAAGAATCGAGAACTATTGACCATTTAGTTCCCACAATCAACCATGCAGGAAATGTTATTTAATTTTATAGAGTGCTGTTTAGGCATCAATGTGTTTAGGTAAATTATTTTGTGAGTATGCCGAGAAGCTTGCCCTTAACAAGCACAGTTGGGACTATTTGGAACTATGACTAGATTCCTTGGCAATGGATATCACGCTTTTTGGGGGCTATTTGAAACGTTGTTCCAATTAACCCCAAAACAGAAACCAAATAGCCCCAATTTAGAAAAATCAAAATATATGCGAGCTCGAAAAGGGTAGAAACTAGTAAATAGAAACACTGAAAAGCGCATAAAACACATAATGACTTAGTTTATTCAATTACTTACATACCTGTCTAGATATTGTGTATCAGACGAAAGTTATCCAGGCACGAAATACCCCAAAAACACAACACTTTTTAAAATTACGAGCTGAACCACTTAAAAGCCGTTATCTGTCAAAATTCCTTTCTGACATAGACATTAGTTGTCACTGTATTGCCAGATGGTAAAATATAATTCCTACTGTTCTAAGATTTATATATACACATGATCAAAACTTTTTTTCCGTAAATTTCAAATAGCCTCGTGAGTTGTAAATAACCCCATCTTACGGTATAGATACTTATTTTAAATACATACATATCTCACATAGAAAACATCCAGAGCAATGCAAATATACATATTTCTGCATGCAAACATTTACACTGATAAATACCAAAACAATTATTAAATTAACCTTTTCCATGCGCCAAATGCCCTGTTTTGCTTCGACGTCTTTTCGTGCTAGTATTAGTTTCCTTTTTCTTCGGGTCCGGGAGCCCAAACAGTCTTATCAACGAGCGTGGCATTGGCTGCTCATCAGGGTCTCTCGGAGGAGCATTTATTTTACCTTTTAAACTAAGAATAATACGATTTTATAACAGCTACTGTAGATAGAGGCTTGAACTACAGAATTTAAAAGACCTACCTCTCTAATCGTTTAGCCTGTTGTAGCAGTGGGTCTTTGACACCACGATGTTTCTTAGCGGGTATTTTACGTCCCATTTGAACCACTAAATGACTCGGTAATAATAAATAGGTTGTTATTTATTAGGTATAACCTTAGAGTAGGTATCACTTTTTAGGTTATGCCATAGATTATTGGTTATGCAGTTATGCTGTTAGCTGTTGCTGTTATGCACATTTTTTTATGGGATTTTATTTTATGACCTGATAGCAAGGACCTTTTGGTCAGTAACACAATAACACACACCTAGTAGGTATATATAATAATCTATGACACACACAGTATGGCTGAAATTGGGCATATATTACGAACAGGTATGAAGATTGAAGATATTAGGAAGTACTTAGTCTCATACTAGGCCATCAAATAAAATAAAAATAAATAATTAAATACCTAATAAACAAAAACGAAATAACCAAAGAAGCACTAAACCTAGTAAATAATAATATTCCACAACATTCTACACAACGCTATCTAGACCCATGGTAAGCTTAATTAGCTTGTGTTATGGAATCTAGAATGCGGATAAACATACTTAGATACTTTTTTTTGTAAGTACATACATAATATACATAGACACCCAGAACAATGCAAATAGCCATATTCATGCATACAAATGCACTGAGCAGGGATCGAACCCACGCCTCCTGCGTGGCAGTCGCGTGCACTACCGCCACGCCAGAAAGCTGATGGTGATAGCTTAATGAAATTACACCAATGTATACATGTGGTAGAAGCGCAACAGAACGCATGTCACGTCAAGCACACTCCGAGTTCTTGTCACCGCCGGCGTCCCAGCCACACTTGAACCAGTTGGTTTGGTGCACGACGATGGCAAGAGACCGGACGATATGTCTTTGGTGCCTTGGAAGATGAATAGGCCTTTAGTGTGGAACGCAACTTGCGCCGTCCGATCTTCCAAGTACGAGGTAGGTACTGCGCTTGTGCTGCTGCGGCATCTGCGGAGACCATACATACAAAAAAATAGATTTTTAAAATTAGATTAAGGAAAAGAAATGCAATTTAATAACACAACGATTTAGAATTACAACAACATTTACGCCAGCGCCACCAGACGCAGACGCGTAGACGCAAACTTATCTTGCGAACACCCTACCAGTTGCTTTTTACACCCGACAACAGCAAAAAATAGAAAAAGTAAATAAATGTACACAGCCAGTTGAAGAATATTATCGCTATAGTTCTTTAAATTCATCGCTTCGATTCGTGAGGTTTATGGATCAATAAAATTCTTTGAATCCATGTAGGCGTAGTCAGTGTAGGCTGTATTTAGGAGAAATTAGACGCTAAATAAAAAAACAAACTCAAGTACCAGATACTTGTACATCGGCCGGCCGGGCCGAGGGTTCTTAACGCTTTTAATCAAAACAATAAATTATAATAATACCCTAAATTATCGATTATTCGATTATTAAGCGATTGTCTATGCATTCGTTCGAGTCACACACAGTCAGTAAGTTGAGTCAATGTCGTTTCGTATTCGTTGTATCTTACCTTAGAGTATATCAAGAGGTGCCATACCTACGAAAAAAAACTGCCTACCTAAACTTGGATTTTATGAATGAATGGAAAGCAGTATGGCGGCCTAGTAGGGAATCCAGTAAACTATCGATAACTACTTATCGATATAAAAAGGGCACAGACTAAAAATTTATACGTTTGAAAGAAAAAATTAAGTGATTAGCTTAAGTGGATGCCGATTATTTGTATTCTCAGGTTGCAGTGTGCTTATGGCTTTCTGTCAGACTTTCCTTGTGATAGCCGGAGTTTCGAATAATTCGCCCAGAAGGACGTAGAATCTACAAAGATTCTTTACAGTCTTTGAGTAACGATATATATATATATATATATATATATTTAGTAGTACTCCAGGTACATTATAACACATTGGCACAAAAAAAAAATCGATTTGGACAAAAAAAAATCGAATTTTTATTCAAATTTTTTGCTTCCAATAAACGAGTAACCAAGAGAAACATTGGCTTTATTTAACTGAAATAATTCCACTAGACAAACTCAATGATTAAAAATAATAACGTATGACAGTTGACACATTTAGTATTGACAATACTATGGAGATCGTATACAGTGCGGAGGTCGCATATCACCTCATTCTCCCCCGGTTCAGTCTTCACTCTCACTCCCATCAACCACAAAGTCCGCCAGGTAGGAGGGTAATTTTCGCGTTCTTTTAGATCTCCTGGGGAGTCCAGTCCGAAGAACTGGCGAGGACGTCGACGGTTCTTCTAAACGAGGCGGTGACGGAGGAGCGATGTTTTCAGGTGGGGGTGTGGAGTTTTCTCCAGACGGAAACGTGATGTTATCATCTTCGGAGGCCGTTTCAAAGTTATCGTCTCTACTATCATCAGTAGTACTGGGGAAGGGAGCTAATTGACGGTTTGATACCGTTGAGGTTTCTCCATTATCCCGTCTTATGAGAGAGTAGTAGGGATTGGTCTCTAGGAGCTCGGCTTCCTCGACAAGAGGGTCCGTTTTTGTAGAGCGTACGTTCTTCTTAACGAGGATCGGTCCCGGCGTGAGCCAAGATGGCAGTGAATCTCCGTTCGGGGATCTTCTAGGGTATATGAAAAGTTTTTCGTGCGGAGTAGCGTTTGTTGCTGTACACAGGAGGGAGCGGACACAATGCAATGCATCCTTCAGCACTACTTCCCAATTTTCCACCGATAATGCCTTTGATCGAAGGCTGAGTTGAATAGTTCGCCAGAGCGTTCCGTTAAGTCGCTCCACTTGGCCATTACCCTGGGGGTTATAGGGCGTCGTTCTGGACGAGGCTATGTTTGACTGTCGTAGAAATGATTTGAACTCTTCGGACATGAATGACGACCCTCTATCACTATGAATGTAGAGAGGTTGGCCAAATGTCAGAAAAAGGTCTTTCAGGCAAGTAATGACGGTGGCTGAGGTCATATCCTTACATGGGTAAGCAAAAGGAAACCGACTGTACTCATCAATGATCGTAAGTATGTACTTGTTAGCTGTTTTAGAAGGCAGTGGTCCTTTAAAATCTATGTTGACCCGTTCAAACGGCGACGTAGCTTTTATCAGTTTACCCTTGGCCTTTAAAAACCTCGGTTTTATTTCGGCACAAGTAGGGCACGAGGCGGTCATCTCCTTGACATCATTAGCCGAGTAGGGCAAGTTTTTAGATCTTACCCAGTGATACATTCTAGTTACTCCCGGGTGGCAGAGTGCGTTATGTAGTTCTTTCAACTTGTTTATATTCATGTAGGCGCATACGCGGGATAGAGCGTTCGCAGCAGCGTTTTCAGCGCCTGGTCTATAAACTATATCGTATTTGAAACAAGACAGTTCTAATCGCCAACGTTGGATCTTCTCATTTTTTATTTTACTGTTATGATTTTGATTGAACATGAAGGCTACCGATTGTTGGTCTGTTATAAGAAGAAAATGTCTACCAATCAGGTAGTGTCTCCATTTCTTTAGGCTTTCTACTATCGCGCAAGCCTCTTTTTCGATTGAGGAGTGTTTGCATTCAGAGTTATTCAATGTCCGAGAGAAAAAAGCAACTGGTCTTCCATGTTGGGTCAGCGTAGCCCCTAGCGCGAATTCCGAAGCGTCTGTTTCGACTGCAAACATTTCGTTGTCGTTGATGGCTACTAGAGCGGCTGCCTTGATATCTTGCTTGAGATCTTCGAAACACTTGAGCGCATCAGGTGGCAACGGGAAAGTTGTCACGCAAGTAAGTGGCTTTATTTTTTCGGAGAAACGCGCAATCCATTTAGCATAATGAGCAAGCATGCCTAGGACTCGTTTTAGTTCACTAGTTTTAGTTGGAGCGGGAAGCTCTAGAAGAGGTTTTAGTCTATCCGGGTCAGGACTGATTGTATTATTTTCAACAGTATACCCAAGCAAGTTGATTTTAATCTTATTAAAAACACTCTTCTGTTCGTTTATAGTTAAATGAAATTTATTAGCGGCGTCCATAAAGCGTTTTAGATTGTGGTCATGATCCCTTTGATCTTTGCCGCAGACGGTTACATCGTCTAAGTAGGCAAACGTTCCTTCTAGTCTCTCTTCTGTTATGATGAAGTCCAGGGTTCGTTGAAAAGCTGCAACGCCATTAGTCACGCCAAATGGAATGCGTGTAAACTGATACAATTTACCGCATGCTTCGAACGCTGTATATATCTTTTCATTTTCTAAGATAGGTACTTGATGGTATGCGCTCTTTAGGTCGATTTGACTGAACACTTTAAATCTTGATACGTTGTTCACGACTGATTCTATGTTTGGCAAGGGAAAGGCATCCAGATCGGTGAATTTGTTTATGGTCATGGAGTAATCAATGACAAGTCGTTTTCGATGAACTCCTCCTCCCGCTACGAGGACTTGGGCCCTCCAGGGGGAAATACTTGTTTCAATGACCCCGTCTTCAAGTAATCTGGACACTTCTTCTTTTATGAAGTCTTCATCTTCCTTACTGTAGCGCCGGCTTCTTACAGCGATCGGTTGAATGTTCGGCGACAGATTTGTAAATACGGAGGCTGGAGGCACCGAAGCTCGTAACACGTTGCATATCTCTAAAGGTTCGCCAGGTCCACCAAGATCGAAATGAACGCTCGAGTGATGTTTGAGCAAGTCATGGCCGACAATTACGTCGGCACAGAGGTTGTCGACAACTAGAAGAGGTGTTTGTTTGTAAGTATGCTTATTCATCGTAATGGTAGCAAAACAGACACCTTCGACAAAAGAAACTTGATTGAGAGAAGCGAGATTGACAGTCTGCTTGCAGGGTTTTTTGCGTAGTTTCATTATGCGAGCAACTTTACCGTTAATAAAGCTGACCGAACTTCCTGTATCAACAAGAGCATCAGCCTTGTATTCATTGATCATGATTGGAGTTGTCGCACTCCTGAGGCTCGAAGGAGAGGCAGCAGAAATAGCTCCACTGTAAAACTGGTCGTTGTTAGGGGTCGTAGTACCTTCAACTGTCGTGGAGTTCAAGTTAATATTGCCCGATCTACAGACGCTTGCGAAATGTCCTTTCTTTGAACACTTTTTGCAGGTGGCTTTGTTGGCCGGACATCTCAACCTTGGATGAAGACTCCCACCGCAAAAAAAACAAGATTCAGCCGGAGGTGGCGTGGTCGGAGCGGCTTGAAAAGTTCGTGACGATGAAGCTGCCACTTGATTTTCGGATTTCTTGTCCCGTGAACTACCTTGCGATATGGCAGTAAGTTGCGGAGAGTTGATACCTATAGCAACTGCATCCTTCTCTGCTGTTTCCAGAGCTACGGCTTGATTAAGTGCTTCTGAGAGAGTGAGTTTAGAGTTTTCTAGTAACCGCTCGCGAATCCTTCGTGATAGTAAGCCGGATATAAGAGCACTACGAACTGCTTGGTCTTCATGCTCTTGGGCTATGACGTCTTCGAATTTACAATCTTTCGCGAAAAGTCGGAGAGTTCTAACATAGTCAGATATCGATTCATCAGCTCGTTGCTTGCGATTGAAGAGAATGTGTCGAGCTAGAACAGTATTTTTCGGTTTGACATAGATGTCTTCTAGAACTTTCATCGAATCTTTATAAGTGGAGCATGTTTTAATATGCTTGTAAATCGATGCCGATAAATGGTTAACTAGCACTTTACACTTAAGTGAGTCTGGTATATCTTCGGTAATCTCTTCTGCTAAGAAGCTTTCGAATGTCGATTTCCAATGTAGCCATTTTGCATCGGCGTCCGCGTCATCAGGCTCGATGTCAAATTTATCGGGTCGCAGATATTTTGATATCGAAGGCTTGCTTAATTTTTCGTCAGGCATTTTCAGTTAAATAAATTGTGGCGAAATAAACGAGTAACCAAGAGAAACATTGGCTTTATTTAACTGAAATAATTCCACTAGACAAACTCAATGATTAAAAATAATAACGTATGACAGTTGACACATTTAGTATTGACAATACTATGGAGATCGTATACAGTGCGGAGGTCGCATATCACCTCAAGTATGGCGGCCTAGTAGGGAATCCAGTAAACTATCGATAACTACTTATCGATATAAAAAGGGCACAGACTAAAAATTTATACGTTTGAAAGAAAAAATTAAGTGATTAGCTTAAGTGGATGCCGATTATTTGTATTCTCAGGTTGCAGTGTGCTTATGGCTTTCTGTCAGACTTTCCTTGTGATAGCCGGAGTTTCGAATAATTCGCCCAGAAGGACGTAGAATCTACAAAGATTCTTTACAGTCTTTGAGTAACGTCTTTATATATATATATTTAGTAGTACTCCAGGTACATAACACATTGGCACAAAAAAAAAAAACGATTTGGACAAAAAAAAATCGAATTTTTATTTAATATTTTTGTTTTTTTTTTTTGTAAAAAATGTTTTAGTATCTATTCATCAGTAATACCAGTACCATTATGCGATAGAATAATAAAAAGTCAACGGCATTTCAAAAGTCATTCACTATGTATGGAAAGTGGTCTTCGTTCTTTAAATATTTGAGAAAATATCGATAATTAAAATTCTATCACCGCATCACTAGCAATTTTATTTGACCAATCAGGTGCTACTACATCCTCACTACGTTGGAAAGCAAGATGGAGAATTGGCGTTTTCCTAATATGATTTTATGAATGAATTTCGTAGTAGCTTCAGGTCTGTATATTTATGTCTATGTATCTTACGTACTATATTACTCTGTGGTTCGTATTCGTATTATTTTGTTTGTGACAGTTTGTGATTAGTTAGTGAACGCATGCAGTGTGCGGGAGGGGGCTTGTTTTTAGAAGCAAGGTCGTTCTTTGTGTCAAAATTTTATTTCTTGTGACGAACAATTAGTTTCAAGTATTTTAGTGAGTGACTATTTTATATTCAATTAAAAAGTTATTGTTGTGTCTTGTGCCATTGTGGGGCTTTAGGTTTTAGAACAATCTGTACGCTTCGAACGTTCCAATGAGTTTGGGAGGTCAAAACACTGAGGGCTCTAATGCAGGAGGAATATTCGTTCAATTCAATCAAGATTGCACGTAAGTATTAGTAAACACGAACGGAGAACCCGTCAAGTTCAACATTATCATCTACCAATTTAAAAGCAATTAGTAATGGCGAAAGTGCACAATGTCATGTTTTTAGCGTCGATATTGTTCCTAGTGCGTTTCGCCAGTGAGTCGATGATGCAATACGTCATTGCCAGCTGTTTCGTAATGTCTTCTCCCATAGTATTCAATATCTGTAAACAAATATGGCGTCCAAGGATACAATAATTATTATCCTACTGCCTGAGGCGAGACTCAGTGCGCTCGTACCTCGCGCTGTTTACACAGCATGCAGCAAATACAATCAACACTTGAGATGTCCTTAGGTTTCAAATTTTGAGGATAAGAAACAGCAGGAATTCCTGCTGTGCTCAGGTACAACTTCATAGCATTGCATTACACACCTTTAACTTGCTTCTGTGACAATATCATCCTCAGAATATGCTGATGGTTGAAGTTTTTTTCCCAATACAAAAGAGTGCAGTATTCCTTTGTGTAAAGCAAGCCAAAAAAATTCATTGTTCCTTCACCAACCTTTTCTTTAGGACTGTAATGTACCTGTAATTTTAGTAGTTTGTGAAACTATTGTGTATCTTGGAGCCTTAAGTAAATGGCACAAACAACTGTTGATGAGAAGTTAACTTCAACAAATCATTTATTTAATTACCAGCTGAAGTTGTTTTTTTCTCTTGTAGTATCTTCATTATTTTATCTTTTCAATTTGTTGTTGTATACATTTATTTTATTGTATGACAAGATGTGTATGTGACTTTATCTGCCTGAACTAATACTAATTTGATAATAAAACTTGACTAAGTTACACTATCTGCCTAGCCCCTTCGGAGATTACCCGTTAGTGGTATGTAGTGAAAATTTTCAAAATGGAGGCTTCGATAGTAAAACACTTGCTGGGATATTTACTATGTGTTTTAAAGTTTTTGAGGATCTGATATTTCAGCACTGTTACAATGTTATCATGGCACTTGAAACAGCGCCGAAATATCCAACCCCATGGGCCACCCTCGCCGCACCTAAACCTACTTTGGCACTATAAATATAGGAAATACTGGAATTCTATTTAAGATTAAGACAAGCTAAATTTCTCATAAATAAAAAAATTATGCATAAATATCATTAAGTTAAAAATCAATTAGGACCAAATATAATTATGCCAAAAAAATACATATCCCTCATGATGAGTGTTTGAATGCTTTTGTTTTAGGTCTCTGGTGGCGGGCAGTGGCAGCGGTTATCACCTGTTCTCATTGACTCCCGATGATGGCATTGAAGAAATCTACGCCAGTCGCACAGGCCAGGAGACATGTCTCGTCGACCGTCTCTTCAGCAGCTCGCTGGTGGCTGTTGTCACAGTATCCGCTCCCAGGTACTGTTCTGGCAATGTGTAGGTACCCCTAACAGGTGAGCTGCCGTGCCGGGTGACGCTGGCACAGTGGCAGCGCAAGGATGCAATAGCAGAGTGATATATTTCATAACATGGGTACATTGTTTAGTTTTCTCATTGAACAGCTGTCCACGAGTTAGCGGAAGCAAGCGCACCGGCGGCGGTGGCACTGTTACAATACGTACATATATTATGTTGTTCGCGAATTATTCATATTTTTGCGTGCTTACTTGTAATCGTCAAGGTTATTAATACGTATTGCTGTCTACGTGATGTAACACTGTAATGTACTTGTAATATATGGGCCGGCCTTGTTGATTCCCGTAAGGGCCACTCCATCTCTTCTCGTGGGTATCGTAGAAGGCGACGAAGGGAAAGGACAGGGCCGTACTACATCCGACAGTTACCATACCGCCCATTATAAAGTACCTGTTCGACGGCTATGGGCTCGCCCCCTATTACGAGAGACTTGAGTCATAGTTAGCGAAATTTAGTTATTAATACACCTCTGCCTACCTCTTCGGGGATTTACAGGCGTGAATTGTGTGTGGAAAAATATAGTAAGTAAATATTGTAGTGTTATTGCAAGTCTTCAATATCGCGAACTCGAAGATAAGTAAAAAAAATAGAAAAGTAAATATACAAAAGTAAATACAATTAATTTATGGAGGTATTTTTAAATAGATAATATTGCGTCGAATCAGTTTAGAAGCTGATGCATGGCCTCGCTTGTTATCAAACCTATGGTGGCCTGAATTGTACTTACTAGCTAGATATTATTATGCCAATATCGTAGCTAGGGACGGATGCATCACGCAGCTACGATAGTAGTGCGTGTGCGGCCTGCTCGTTGAGAGAGCTAGCCCTGCGAGAGTACGTGCTCACCGGCGACGACGACGGCGCGGAGGCTCAATAAATGGCATTGAATTGCCTAATGCGGTAGTCGACCGCGGCCCTGCGCCACAGTGACCTCTAACGCTCTAGCAGCGCAGTGCTAATGGCGAGTAATACACAACAGTCACTAATATTAGCATCGGTCTCTGCGGCGGACTTTTCGTGACGTCTCTGTCTATTTCTGTAGCCGCGAAATGTTGGACCTTGGACGTGAACTTGGCGCCCGGTACCCTCGCCGCGGCGCGCGCGAGAGGGTGCCTCCACCCACCGACCGCCGAGGCGGCCACTACGCGCATGTGACGCTAACTATGTCGCACGACGATAGCAAATAATAGCATTGA
This sequence comes from Eilema sororculum, assembly GCA_914829495.1. Taxonomy (NCBI): domain Eukaryota; kingdom Metazoa; phylum Arthropoda; class Insecta; order Lepidoptera; family Erebidae; genus Eilema; species Eilema sororculum. The sequence continues at coordinate 248,522 of OU618541.1, forward strand.
TAAGTCGGCGGAGGGCGTACGCGTACTTTGTACAATCGCTGGTCGCTGTGTTTTTCATAAATACCTATAGTGACGATGACTACGCAGTCGACGACATAACTGCTTGCATCCGTCTTGCCGGAGTAAAGGATTACTACTGTCCTACACTTACTCTATCCTGAAGTATAACTCGACTATTAACTTCTTATTTCCCTATTTAATATATCAATAATATGGCAGGTCAAAAGGTAACACTATCGTCATGACATGTGCCCATTCGTAAGCGTCCAGCAGATAACTGTAATTTAGGTATATCTATCAAGTGGCCAAGCGCTGACTCATGCAAGCTGTGACATCACAGAAATAGTAATCAGTAATCAACACAACCCGATGTTTTACATATCACCTCGTAACTATTTACAATGTTGATGAAGCGAAATAGGTAAATTGTAGCTTTTTTTACCGTGCGGAAATCGCCTCGGATAGCCCCCCCCCCCCCCCCCCTGCCGGAGCCGGAAGGGGAGGTTATGTCGGACTCGAACCGACTAAAACCGCACGCCGACTGTGGGTCGTGCTGCTAGGCCGGAGGTGAGGTTTTCATCGACATATTCCTCGCACCCCGGCTGACCCAGGGCCATCCCTTATGGTCTCCCGAAGGACGCAAGATGGCGTGTGTTTTAGTCGGTTCGAGTCCGACATAACCGCCTCCACCGGCTCCGTGGGGATTTTTCGCACGATAATAAAAAAAAAATCCCTTACGGTCTGGCCCTTCCCCCGGAATGGGGAGGCGCGCTTCTTTCAGCGCGCCGCCGCCGTGGCCTGCTTCTGCTGGGGTGACAGGTGGCTCCACCCCCAGACCCGCGCTCATGTGGGACGGAGGTCAGTCAGTGCCCTCCGACGCCCGAGTTGCCTGCGCGCGCGGGCGGCACGATCCGCGAGTCTCGCTCGCTCGCGCCGCCTTTCCCGTTCCGCCGTCTCTTTCACGTCTATTACCTGCTCGTTGAAGGAGAGAGGTAAATTGTAGCAGCCAAAATCGGGAGCCAAATTGTAGCAAGTAAAATCGGGAACCAAATGAAAATTGGCAACCAAACAATTTCGGCTGCCACAATTTGGTTGCCAATTTTGTCTGCCAATTTCAGCCTCATCTTCGCAACTGGTCCCACAGCCATGGATGTCGAAGCTAGACCGTACAAAGTGCAGAAGGAAAAGCAGAAGGCGGACCCAGGGCTCCGAGGTGAAGACCTCAGACGCTACCGGGACAAGCGGGTCTTTGTTATGATTATTTCTTGGAATATAGTATAAAATAACTTTTATACTTTTGTAGTTGACTGTACCTACTACTAGGTTTTGATACTATACGTCCTCATTACAAACAGTCGGCTACTACCTACGGTTCTTCAAGAAGGGCTTTAGAAGATTTCTTCAGGAATCAGGATAGACAGCATCCCCTGGTGTTGCATACGTCCATAGGCCACGGTAACCACTTTCTATCAGGTGGGCCGTGTGCTTTTCTGCCACCTTAGTGGTATAAAAAACTATTGAGTGGGTACTGTGTGCAACAAATGTTGCTACCGGCCGCATTTCTATTACTGTGCTCTATAAAATTCATCTAGCTAAAAATAACCTGTGTGCATTTGACAACTGAATTACGTTATATGCGAATGTATTACGTAATCCATTACAAATAGCTAGGTACTATTGATATCGTTGGCATCACGACCGTGATGCTATTCCTTCTTTTCGTGTGAAAATCCTCTTGTATATTTACCTCTCGCCGCCCAGCGCCGGGGGCGATTATATCGAACTCGAATCGACTAAATCCGCACGCCGATTTTCTCGTGTCTTCAGATGCTGAATCATAGGAGAGGCATTTGTTCAACTGCAATAGGATAATTGATCGATTGGTTAATACTTAAATTGAAACTGTCTTTTCATTATTTTTAATTCCCAAAGTAGGTCAAAAAATAAACACTTAAAGGTCAAAATAACTTATATTCCTCATTAAATTTCCAATCATTTTTATTATGAACTCCATCATCATCCACATAAAGATATTAGTCCTGATTGCATCCTAGGCCACGGTGCCCTCGGAGCTCAGGGTCCGCCTGCTGGCTCTTCCTCCTCCACTTCACACAATCTTGGGCGTCCAAGGTAGTGAGACAGTTTGCACGCAAGTTACCCTCCACGACACCAAGCCAGCACTTCTTGGGCCTACTCCTTCTACTTGGACCCGGTGGGGGCGCCATTGCCAGGCATTTGTAACCCACGTAGCTGGGCGGTTGCCGCAAGACGTGGCCGCACCAGCGGAAGCAGCTCTCTTGCATTTTATCTGCGATATCACGGACTAGAAGGCTGCCGCGGAAGCGAGAGTTCCTCTTTCGATCTCTACGCGACTTCACACATCCACTGCAGCATTTTTATCTCCGTGGCACGCTGCATCTGCTTGTGTCGCTCCAACGGCTCCAATTATCGTTTTATAGACCCGCCCCTTTAGCCTAAACTGGCATTTTAAGATTGCATGTGACGCCAGTCATTTCCCGCCACTTAGCCCACGTGGCGGCAATACTTGAAGACTGGCGTAATGATACTCAGCCTCCACTGCTTTGGGTTTTTTCCAGTTAGGATGACGCGGTTATAAAGATTAGCGAGGATGGTCACACACACCACACACATGCCATCCATATACGGTGCAGAGTATACCTGCTAGAACCAAGCGTTTCAGTGACTCATTCCTGAATGGCAGTCTGGACTTCTGGACGCGGTACCAGTGGCACTAGTCCTTGATTTAGAGGGGCTGCACCTCTTTATGCTGCATATTCAGCAGCTCGTGGAAGTATGAGCGCCATCTCTCCTTCACCACGACTTTTACGCACAACATATTGCCCCCAGGGTCTTTAATGCAGCGGCACTTGGTCATAGCCGGCGCCGCTTTGGCCCTGGAACGCGCCATTTTATAGATGAACTTTTGCCCCTTACACGATTCCAACTGGTTGTATGGCGGTTACAAGTGGTCTCGTCTGGCCCTGGCGACGGCTCTCATAGTGGCGCGTCTAGCTTCTTTCAACTCGTCGCGATCTTAGGGAGATTTAGACGCGTGCCACTATTAAAAGAGGGCTTTACTTCACCCTGATCTCCTTCTGGACTGTGTCGCGCCACCACCAAGTGTCCTTGTCACACTTGCGTCTACCCTTAGACTTGCCGAGCACTGCCTTCCCCGCCTCAAGGATAGCTGCCTGAATCTTGTCCCAGCAATCTTGCACGGGTTCGTCTATAGCATTAACGCACTAACTTGTCACCAATAGCTGAGACGTAACTCTGGGACTTGGCTTCATCAAGCAGCTACCACTTGATTCTGCGTTGGCCGCGCTCAAAATGTTTGTCTTTCGGTTTTACGCGGAGGTCCATGACAAGGAGACGGTGTTGCGCAGTGAGACTCTCCCCGGGTATAAACTTGCAGGAAATCGATCTGGGTACCACGCCCCCTGCTCCTGTTACTGCCACGGCCTCCCTCCGCCTGGAGAGTGCGGCGGCCAACTCCCTCGCGCGACCAGTTAACGTGCCGATGTTCCACGTTGCGAAGCGGAGTTTTCGGGGATCGCAGTTTTGGCCCATCTTCTTTAGCTGTGCCCGGCTCAGGCATAGGCCTCATCCACTTGTCACAAGAGGCGGGCACACTCGTGGGCGCCGTTGTGCGCCCTATACCCTACGCGATCCCTTACATTGTCCTTCATACTTTTTATTTTTACATGTGTAGACCGAGATAAATGCGATATTCTCTCGTTCTCCATACATAATGCACAACGCGCAAGTGTCGTATGAAATAAATGAATAGCCTATTACCGCGGTGTAAAGTATCAAATAGGACAGGTATAGGAGCCCTATCCGAGCTGGGCTGCTCTAAGGCGGAGTGGTGCAATGTTCGTATACTCTTCCCTCCGGCTGTGCTCATTTTAGTGAACTATGGTTATTTGTTGTTTTGCAGAAAGCTGATAGTATGCCATTACAAGAAGGGTACTGAGATTTGTAACTACAGCTACAGCAACACTATCCTGGCCGTGAAGCTGAACCGTTCCGTGAGTGTCGCCGACCTAGCGTACATTCTAGTTATTCTCCCTAATTCGATAAGGCTGCGGTGACATGAACTTGCTTGTTCTGTTCAGATACTCGAATTGTGAAATGTTGATAAACCACAACTTTATTGCAATTTATACATGATCACGAGTCACGTCAATGTCTGGTGAATAGCTCGAATCGAATTTGGCTCATTATTTTCCGGCGTCTGTACTAAATATACTTTGTGTGTGCGGCGCGGCCGTCGCAGAGGCTGATCGTGTGCCTGGAGGAGTCGCTGCACATTCACAACATCCGCGACATGAAGATCCTGCACACCATCCGCGACACGCCGCCCAACCCGCGCGGGCTGTGCGCGCTGTCGCCCTGCGTGGACAACTGCTACGTGGCCTACCCCGGCTCCAGCGCCGTGGGCGAGGTGCAGATCTTCGACGCGGTGCACCTGGTGAGTGTCCGAGCGACCGAGTTGGAGCGGCGAGCGCGGGCAGCGAGCGGGCGGGCTAACCGTGCGCGTGTCCACAGAACGCCAAGTGCGTGATCAGCGCGCACGACAGCCCGCTGGCGGCGCTGGCGTGGTCCATGTGCGGCCGGCGCCTGGCCACGGCGTCGGAGCGCGGCACCGTGATCCGCGTGTTCGCCGTGCCGGAGCGCACGCGCCTGTTCGAGTTCCGGCGCGGCGTCAAGCGCTGCGTGTCCATCGCGTGCCTGGCCTTCAGCGCGTGCGGCGCCTACCTGGCCGCCACGTCCAACACGGAGACGGTGCACGTGTTCCGCCTGGCCGAGCCGCCCGCGCCCGCGCCCGCCGAGGACGACGCGTCGTGGATGGGCTGGCTGGCCAGCACCGTGGCCGCCGGCGCCGGCTACCTGCCCGCGCAGGTGGCCGACGTGCTGTCGCAGGGCCGCGCTTTCGCCGCCGCGCGCCTGCCCGTCACCGGCACGCGCGCCGTGGCCGCCATCACCAAGTGAGTGCACCCCACACAGGCACAGACACACACACACACACACACACACACACACACACACACACACACACACACACACACACACACACACACACACACACACGCGCGCGCGCCGGCTACCTGCGTGCTGTCGCAGGGCCGCGCGCCTGCCCGTCACTGGCACGGGCGCCGTGGCCGCCATCACCAAGTGAGTGCACCCGCACACACGTAAGCACACGCACACCTACTCGCACACATACACGCACACTTACCCGCATACACATACACACACGCGTGTGTGTGGTTTTTGAAGTTTGTTAGTTCCAAGCAAAATAGCTTCCATTTAAATTTTTACATAGTTTGAGTCTGAGTGAGTTTTCATCTACTATATAAAAATAAATCGGGTTTTCCTTCCTGACGCTATGACTCCAGAACGCACGAACCGATTTGGCTAATTTTGGTCTTGAATTATTTGTGGAAGTCCAGGGAAGGTTTGTACGTTGAGACATAAATCGAATAATTGCCGGGAACCGACATCCACGCGAGCGGAGCCGCGGGCTAAAGCTAGTTTTAATAATATTTTTGTATTTTCGTAGTCAATTTTTTTAAGCGACTTCTTATTTATGTTGTCCCATATGTCCGTCGATTATGAACCGATTTAAAAAATTCTTGCATTTCGCAAATCAATCATAGCATTGGGCTTGGTAAAACTCACAGGTCCTATATCAGTTTCAAGAATATTGGACCTTGGACCTTGAAATACATTAATAAATTGTACAAACACGAAATATCTGCTGCTTTATTATTATGTATAGATTATAATTCCATCAATTATAATTCCACACGACATCATTCATCCATCCATATACTCACGTCTTTAAATCCCCGAAGGGGGAGGCAGAGGTGTATTAGCACCCATATATTTATGTATTTCCATTTATCGATTAATGATTTTTTTAATAGAGATTTTTAACTTGGTCGATATTTATATATCGCTAAAATACACATACAATAATATAATGGACGGGATTAAGTTGCAATAACATGTATGTTCCAGCGGTAGTCTGTGTATAGGCATACATGGTATCCCTGTCAAGAACTCTAACTTTAGTTCAGAGGTGTCTGTTATCACAATATTTTCTTGTTGTTGATGATAATAGCGTTTCATTGTGACTTGACTGTTTCCTTTTTAGCAGAACCCGTTGATGTTGTTTTTCTCGTTTACATAGTTTAAGTTCTCAATAACCACAAGTTGCAATATGTACTTAAATGCTTGGGACTCGAGGTGCCTCTGCATAAAACCGAGGCCATGTTCTTTCATGGGCCTCGGCGCGTGCCACCGGAGGATTCCAGCCTCATAGTGGGAGACATTTCCATCGGCATCAAGCCCCAGATGAAACATCTGGGGCCCGTGCTCGACGGCCGGTGGAACTTCGGGGAGCATCTCCGAAGACTGGACCCCAAATTGAAGGACACAACTGCCGCTCTGGGGCGGCTGCTGCCCAACATGAGGTGCCGGATGACTCCTGCAGGAGACTCTACGCGGGAGTCGTGCGGTCCATAGCCCTATATGGGTGCCCAAAATGGGCGGAGACCCTGACGGTCCATAATGCGCTTCTGCTGCATCGTCCGCAGCGTGCAATGGCCAGCGGGGCCATTAGGGGGTACCGCACGATATCCTTGGAGGCGGCGAGTCTCCTTACCGGATCTCTACCGGGAACCCGAGCCTGAAAAAATTCGGGCCGTGAGGTCCCAGCTCCACCGGGACATGGTAGCTGAGTAGGAGCTACGACTTGGGCGACCAAGCGCAGGGCACGCCGTAATAGCGGCGGTAAGACCCATCATGGAGGAGTGGCTAGAGAGGCTACAGGGCAGCCTCTCGTACCGGCTGACGCAGGTGATTACCGGAAACGGGTTTGGGAGTTACCCGTGTCGGATCCGGAAGGAGCCAACGTCCGAGTGCCATCACTGTGATGCGAGCGAGGACACAGAGCTGCACACGCTGACCGAGTGCCCGGCGTGGGACACGCCGAGGCGGGTCCTAGTGGCGGCTCTGGGGGTGGGAGTCCTCACACTCGCCACATTGCTCACAGCGATGGTACGATGCGCGAACGCTTGGGGTGCGGCCGCCTCCTTCTGCGAGCAAGTAATGCTCGAGAAGGAGGCGGCCGGTCGGATCCGGACTAGACTCCGGGCACGGGAAGCCCGCGCAGAGCGAAGGCGAACCGGACGTCGGAGGTCGCAGAACGACCTCCGTCCTGCATAAGCGCTGGCCTGGGGGTGACCGGTGAAGCCGCCTGTCACCCTAGCAGAAACAGGCCGCGGCGGCGGCGCAAAGTGCGCCTCCTCGTAATCGGGGCTAGATGGGGACCCTGTGGTCCCCATCTACAATCAACCCGAAGGGGGCCATCTCGAAAGAGATGGTCCTGGGTCTGCCGGAGTGCGAGAGATATGCTTTTGGAAATCTCACCTTCGGCAACCAAGGACCCAAGACGGCGTACGTTTTAGTCGGTTCGAGTCCGACATAACCACCTCCACCGGCTCCGTGGGGGTGGTATCCGTGGGGATTTATCCCACGATAAAAAAAGTACTTAAATGCAGGCTTTCCAATACAGTTTGCACATAATAATAAGTGACATATAAAGCCGGAGAATAATTTCAATTTGATACCTACACGCATTCCTGAGAAAAAGGGGTTGACAAACAGATGGACAGACAGACGGACAACGAAGTGATCCTATTAGGGTACCGCTTTTTCCTCTTGAGGTATGGAACCCTAAAAAGTGTAAAAACGTGTCCAACGGATACCCATACTGACATGGACATTCTCTTTTACGACTTTAATCAAATAAAAATAATGCAATCAAAAAGTTCTTTCGGACAGTCATTGCAATAACTTTGTTCAGGAAATGCTTCTGCTACCAAATTCCTTAACTCATTTTTAATGCTGCTTAATGTTCTGTTCTGATGTAGTTAGGCACTGATAATTTTAATACGTAACAATTGGTCCATTAAAGTTTTGACATGGTCATTGGACCTCATAATTACACCGGAGAGCGTTATCTTTTAACAAAGAAACACATTTGAAATGAGTTAAGGCATACGATAAGAGATTGTTTAATTGGCCCTAAGTAAAAGTGTAGTTTAAACATCATCAATATAATGTAACTAGTCATCGAAAAACGTTTAATTGTATTATCATTGTTTTTTTCATATTTCGTATTAATTCCAACACCTCGCCTGAGGCACATGCATACGAAATTTGATATGCATGTGCCTGCATGTGATTTAATAGTGGGGTTATGCACAAGATTTTGTCTTTTTATATCCTGTTCCTGCTTATATCGCGCCAGCAGCAACCTAGCTTCGTAGCCTTGTGAAAAGAGCAAAGCTAACGATGAGACCTCCCCTTTCAACCTAACTGGCATTTTGGGGTCACTATTGACACCAGTCATTTCACGTTGATCACGCGGAGGCAATGCATGTCTTGTAGTAAATATAAGATCATAGCTGTGCGGTACAGCGCTGCGACGCCCTTGATAGGGATTGGCATTGGTTGGACTGGGTGACGTTACTGAAGATCGACCAATGACAATCTCGTTTCTCCGCGACAACCCTTAGGGCAAACGCTATGGTCCCGTGTGGACGACTCCGAGAAACGTTTAAAGAAATGGATATAACTGTAGTGTCATAGTTTATTTTCGAATACCTTATGTTACATTTGTTAGATTTTCGAAAATAAACTGAAAATTTACTTCAAAAGTTTCAAGAATTTATAAAAAGAATACCAGATACAAGAACAGTCTTGTAGTCTGTGAGAGTAGTCAAAAAACTGTCTTTAATTACAGGGCCGTTTATAGTTTCGTATAGCGTCATTATACCGCGGTCTCTGCCACACTCTTGCTCTCTAAGACTGAAGTAATGATATTCGGCCTACATTGGCTCAGGCAGGATCATACAACACGAATGTCACACAAAGCAAAACCCTACTTCCCAGATGTACCCGGACCCATTACCGACCACCATCCAAAATTGCCGGCGTAACTCACGCTTCTACCATCAACGTCTCTGCCGGGCACTCTATCGAGAGAACGGTAGCTCTACTTCTATCGAGCGCAAGCAACCACGCGCTAACCGAGACTAGATCTCTCGTTTTCATTAAAATAGGCCCAACGCAGGCTCACATACAAATGTAATCATTACTCGTATTCATTAAAGTAACAGTAAGCGGTGTGTGCCCGCAGCGTGTCGCGCGCGCCGCGGCTGCTGGTGGCGACGGCGGCGGGCGCGCTGTACGTGTACGCGCTGGACGCGGCCGAGGGCGGCGACTGCGCGCTGCTGCGCACGCACGCGCTGCTGGAGCCGGCCGCCGCGCGCGCGCCGCTCGAAGGTACGCCCGCGCCGTCCTAGCCCCCCGCCCCCGCGCCGCGCCACACACTAACGGGCCCGGCGGGGGCCCCGGCCGCGCTCGGCCGGCGGCCGCCGCCACGGCCGCACATGCTCGTCCCGCCTTCCTCCCGAGCCTCACCCCGCCCCTCGCCCGCTCTCACCCTGTCACGCCTTCTCATCCCCTGCTGTCTCTCACACGCATCGAGTCTCCGGCTCGCGCCGGACGAACGCCAGTAATCGCATACTCTCACTCCGACATGCCGATCATCATCGACTAATATTGGGAATCATCGTTCACCTATTTGTGTATCTATTTTTGTATTATATTTGTACGTTGGCGAAGTACACCTTTGTATTGTACGACTAGATATGTATCTATTTTATTGGTCACTCATTAAACGCGACGTTCGTTTAAATTGATAATCGAGTATGTTATATATCCGTTCCTCGATAAGTTTTGCCGCGATACCGTGATCGTCAACCGGCCAGAACGATACTACGATCGTCCTGTTGTCGAAATAGTTAACCTATTCAGTTTGAAGTTACGGTTTTTTTCTTCAAACTACCCGCACGAGTCTCGAAAAAAATTCCACAAATAGATTCCTATTTTGATAAGAACATGGACCTGGCAACGCCGTTAAGGAAGGTGTCCCGTGGTAGATAGTAGTAATTCACGTGGACATCTCCGTATATAAGTATCTACACCAACTGACCAAGTTTGTACTTCTGCTGACACCGCTGCGCCGGGGCGCCACTACTTTTTAAATGAAAAATGTTCATACCCTACAACTTTTCCAAGAGGCCGTGCCTACTTTCGATCTATCGTAACAATGCTTATCGAGTGAACCGGCTACTCGTCGTTCATGACGTAACACCAAGTCCTCGCGCTCGCGGACGTCGCGTTTGGGGAGTGCCGCTAACGATGTTCCTCCCGCCAGCCGCGGCGCTCACCACTAGCAACAGTTACGCGGGCGCGCTGCGCGGCCGGGACCCGACGCGGATGACAGGTACTGCCCCTCCCCTCCCGCTTGTGGCGCCGCGGCCGCGGCCGGGGCCAGTGCGCCGGCCGCGGCCGCGCGGTAGGCCCCGCCCGCAGCTGAGTGTCGCCCATCTGCGGTGCGCGTTATCTTTTAGTTAAGTCAATTGTGTACCTAGTCTGTGTGTTTGTGTGCCTTTGGTTATTATACAGGTCCTCAATTCGCCGTATCGTTTGGAGCAGGCAATATCTTTCTCTCGAAAGAGTGGAATTGTTGTAACTGTTAGTAGTACAATATACGAACATGAGGCTAATACCGAGCTTTTGAAGTGCCTAAAATATAAACGCCGGCTCCATATTCTTCAAGTCAAGTCAAGTCTCTTTACCACCACATTTTATATTGTGATTTGACAATTAATACCAAAATTTAAACAAAAAAGAAGTTATATGTAGTAGTTTTTATAGTCAGCCTAAGTAATATGGTAAGGTATTGGTTGGATAGGCTTCGAATGCAATTATGTTAAGCTTAAGCGAAGATTATACTTCCCATATCGATCTCGACTATAACTCAATATAAGTACTTGTATCAACGCCCAGGTTTTGCCATATACTATTGTAGTTCAAGTTGTCAATATAACAAAATCCTAAGAAAAAGTGAATAAATACTGAGGCACGTAGAGAGTTCTTTATGGTTTAAAAACGATAATTGTTGTAATACCCTGTTATGGTGACCTTCTATTCCGAAAATGTGCCTTCAGTTTACCATACCAAACAAGGTGAAGTCATTGAAATAAAACCACTTTTTACGGATTCTATCGCGATATATTTGTTATTATTACTTTTAAACCCGACGTTTCGGCTGCTTTGCAGCAGCGATAGAATCCGTAAAAAGTGGTTTTATTTCAATGAGTGACATTCGCGTAAACTTCAGAAAATATCAAGGTGAAGTCATATTATATTATAAACCAAATTAATACTAGTTATGTATCAGTGTGACGCGTCACAGTGATACATTCATTTCATTCGGTTCTACGAATTCAGTGTCATGCCGTTTGGACTGAGCACTACACCTTACAGTTTACGTCCTCAGAAAAATCAAAATTTTTAATAGAACGTTCCGTATATTTGTTCAGTGTTCTATGAATTTTTGTATAATATTTATTTACTAATTTTCACTACAACAGTGGCCCTCACCACCGATGTCTCACGAAGAGAACCCAAAGTTGTTTGCAATTTTGTAGGGGCTTTTAATAATAAATATCAGAGCGCTCCCGCGCACGCCCGGAGCCCCGGAGCCCCGGAGCCCCGGAGCCCCAGGAGGCCCCGGGCGTGCGCGTGGCGCCGCCTGACGCAGGCGCGTGTGCCGCAGAGTCGGAGCGCGAGCACGAGCTGGGCGCGGCGCTGGAGGCGGGCGCGGCGCGCGGCCCCTTCGACCTGCGCGACCCCAAGCACTTCCCGCCCATGCGCGCCGCGCACGACGCGCCCGCCGACAACTGAGCGCCGCCCGCCGCCCTCCCTCGCCGCTGCGACCGAGTGTGAAAAAAAAAACTGTAAAAATCCATAAAATTGTGTTGTAAATATTTGTATAGGACGTTAGCCGACCGCCGCCCTCCCGGGGTGCAGTCCGACGGCCCGGACCGCGGGAGATTTTAAAATTGAAGTCGCCCTGACCGCCTACCTTTTTGGGCCTCGCGTTCGATTCATTCGATCGTTTCTAGGTGGTTATTTGTAAATATTCTACGTCTACCCACATTTTATGCAGTATTTACTTAATACGTTCCCCTGTAAAAAAATTATGAAAAAGACGCATGTATCTGTTGTAACTCTTACGACTGAGTCAAATTTATGAAGTCTATCGAATAATGAGTGGTACCGGGTACCAGGCATGTATAGAGCGAGGGCGCTCCCGTTCCCGCGGCCCGGGCGGCCGCGAGCTACTCGCCTGCCGAGCCGCGCCGTGTATCGCTGATGAGACGATGTTCCGGATACTCGACTACATTGTGCGGACGATGGCTACTATTACTTTGTTACCCGATCTGCAGTCGGACGTTCTCGAAAAGATTAATATTTCTGAAAATCTCTTCTTAAAATGAAATGGTCAGTAACTCCACCGTCGATTCTTTTTCTTCGGCGAGAGCCCACACGGACTTATCAGCGATACATCGCGTGGTATTATTAAGTACGTAAATACTATGCTCCCGTATATCAGTAGTGGAAGTACAATTAAGAAAGCCCATCGACTAAGTACATAGTTACGTAATTGTATATTGATATCTACTCTTTTAAAAAATCCTGAAATTATAAGTAAATTGTAGTCATTCTTATGTTACAATTATTACGTGTATTTTTTTAGGTAAAATTTATTTTCTATAATATTATGACAGTGTACTTTCTTCTGGGATGCCTGATATATAGATAAGATATAGATGATGATGATGATGTGATGACCTGAAAGCAGTTGCGTATGTAACGTTACGCACTTATTGGCTCAGTTTAGAGCGTTTTGTTACTGTATTCGTTTGTGTCTGTTCTACGTAAAAATTGTAATGATGGCTGGATGGATATCGTTTGGCTAGGTAGTCATTTGCTTGAAAACTTCAAAATATGTGTTGGACATAGATATTTTTGTATATACAACGTTTTTCTAAATGACCTTATTAGTTCTGTTATGTAATGTCCCAATTTATTAGTCTTCTATTATATGAACCCTATGATATTTGCTTTACCGGAGTTGTGCAAACTAGAACCACATGATAGGTAATTTGTATTGTGATATTGTATAATTTATCCGCGGTCGGTGTTACACCGTACTCACCGAGCGCGCTCGCCTACATGTGGTTGCGTCGAGTAGCTCGCGGGGCAAGCAGCTAAGTATTTAATAAATAATTAATGTTATATAGATTACAATTCCAATCTAATTACTTTGTATTCGTAATAAAAATTATTGTGATATCGAGCGTCGCTCCTTATTCTCACTGAGACAATTGGACTCGTCAAATGTAGTGTTAGATCAAGTACAATATCTCGTAGTGGAGCACAGGCTGCTGACAAGAGCCCCGGCGCGGGGCTAATTATGCTAAATTGTACATACTAAATAAATATTTTTACAAAACGATTCGTTCGCTTTATTCACTCCCTAATAATACGAGACCCTTGGAGAACAGCGGCAGCTGTTTGAAGCTCAATGTAATGAAGACCAGAGGCCCAATTCTTGTGATAAAAATCTGTTCACAACACGGTATTCTCGTAACACAATTTGCAACTATTCTACATTTAGATACTACACTAAGACAGATGTATCTGCGGACGTCATCGGCGGATGCGTCAGTAGAATAAGTAGTGTAGAGGGGGTAATTTGCTTATTCGTGGTAGGTATTTGACGCCGGCTGATGCATCCGACACTCTTCCGTTCCCTGTCAGTTTTTGTGGCACAGATCAAAGGGTTCCGACGCGAGTGAGAGCGGCCTGTCCACACGTCTGATGACGCATCAGTCATAATCGGGAAGTGAATGAGAGTGCACGCGTTCTTCTTGCAATTCCTTTTCTTTATTATTTATTTTTCACTCGTTAAAAGTACTAGCACTGACGAAACAAATAAATTCGTGGAGCTGTATCAAGCAAAAAACTCTGGAATCCAAAACCGCAAAAAATGCAACTACCAAATTCATTTCACCATCATTATTATAAAGCTGAAAACTTTGTTTGTTTGGTTGCCGTTTCAGTAGGCCCAGTGGAACCAATAGTTCCTGAAATTGCGCTAATATCAAACTACCTACTGGTGTGCGAATTGAAAAACTTTTCTATTGAATAGTCTGTTTATTGAGGAACGTTTTATTTAGCTATCGTCACGCTATTACTTAAGGGAGAGGAGTATTACTCATAAATGACAAAAAATCCGGAAGATTCATATACATTAAGAAAATAAATTGCGGGCAGATGGCGCCGTGGCATATTTCGAATTCCCGTAGCCAGGGGAATTCGAAATATGCCACGGTCGAGAGTAAATAAACAAATATAGGTAGGAGAGAGAAGGAAAACTGGTCAGCTTGGAAACAGTAAACCAAAACCTCCCAACATTGGAAGTACCTTCAGTGTAGTAGTCCAGCAGTGAACTGCAATAGGCTAATTGATTGATTGATTGATTAAAACTTCACGCGGCTAAGTACTTGGTGACCCGTTAATTCTCGTGGGCCATCCCGTAGTTCACTCAGGTGAACCACGGGGATTTTCTTTTTACCCGTAGCTCACCTGGTGTACCAGTGTACCTACCACAGGAAATTTTGGCTCCCCATAGTTCACCTAGTTGCGCCACGGTAAATATTTTTATCCGTCGGCCACCTTACACTTAGCGCTCTTCTATCAACACTTACAACTATGATAACCTCTTTACATCAAGATTCGTATCGTAAAGACGGCGCTCGTGACTGAGACGTTACTTATTTGTGACCCTAAACTATTTATTATGTAAATTGAAGAAGCGGATCTATAATACGGGCAATAAGGCTTTTCCACTTTTCCTCGTTGACAATCCCCGGGATTATTGAACTTTTTGTGTTTTCTATTTCCTCGCTGACGCAAAAAAGTACAACTAAAAAGCTAGCTAAGCTTTTTACTAGCAACTTGATCGGACTTGACCTCGTTGTTGACATCATCACAACAGCTGAGTGAACAATTTTTGAAATTGTTCAGTGCATCATTCGCAACACATATGTTTTCACACTTATAGGTATTATCATCAGAATGAAAAGAATTCAAATTATCTTTAGAAGTAATACCTACACAACATATTCAAATTATCATTTTCAAAAATATCACACATATTACTATTTTTATCATCTTTAGAGATATCACACATAGAAAAGTTAATGTTAGAATTAATAGAATTCACATTATCATTTTTAGAGATATCACACCTAGAAAAGTTATCTTTAGAATGAATATAATTCAAATTATCATTTTTAGTTACCACACTTAGAGAAGTTATCTTTACCAATAATAGAGTTCAAAAGTGTATTGTTCTTAGGAATATCTATGTAGAGAAGTTATCACAACTGTCTGTTGAGTTATAACTATTCATTTCCACACTATAAAATCCTGTTTCTGTTTTGTTGTCATTAACATTATCACTCATTTCACTATTTGAACGTTTTGACTCACTTATAGTGGTTTTTAACTTACGGCATTCTCCTCGGGTGTGGTTATACCGGTGACAGTAGGAACACTGGGGGCGACTATACTTGGACGAGGCAGGGTCAGCTGCTGGCTGCGTCGAGGGCTGCGCTGCGGTGTGCGTCGGCGCGGGGCGGGGCTCCGGCGCAGCGAGTGTCGCGCGAGACTCAGTTGCGCTGTCGGGGCTTCGGCGCGGCTCGGTGGGGCGCGCTAACGCGTGCGCGTGTGCCTTCGCGACGCTGTTGCTAGGCGCGTGCGCGGGAGGGGCGCCACCGGGGCGAGTCGCGCGTATAGTTCGCGCCATTTCTTCGAGTTCCTCGTACGAATCCTCGATGTTCCTAGCTTTCTCTAGGAGTTCTGTGAAAGAGGTAAACTCTTCCCGTCGTAATTTCGACTTTATTTTGGCATTCATTAGCGCGTAGGTTATGTCTAGCATTGCGTTTTGAGACAAGTCATCTTTAGGTAACCTCGCGAAGTTTGCCCTTATTTTTGACACAAACAAATCTGTGTTTTCATTTTGTTGTGGGTTATTAAATGTTTCTATGTATATGCGATGGGGCGGGCGACGATCTCCGAAAGCTCTGGTTAGATTGTCTCTCGCTTCCGCCCAACTATTTATATTAGCTTTTATACCTATCCACCACGTGGCGGCGTTTTTCGTCAGTAGCATAGATAGGCCTTTCAAGATATTTGAGTCTGGCACCTTACAACATTCCACGTAACTGTCGACGCTGTCAATGAACGTGTCTACGGACTCCGTCGCTAGGCCTCCGAACGTGGCTCGGCATCGAGCCATGGTGGCGGCATCGCTTAATGTCGCTGTAGCGTTGGCGGTCGTATTTATCATCGTTCTCATGAGGTCTTGGATCGCTTTAGTCTGTGATTTTTGCATCGCTGCGATGATGGCCGTAACACTGTCCTGGGAAAACATCTTCGCGATGGGCGTTGATGTTACTGGCGCACCGGTACCAGCGTCTAGCACTCGACGTTGGTGCTGAGGCGTGGCAATATCCTTGTGGCCGAAATCTTGGGCAGCGTTATCGGTCGGCTCGTTGCTTGTGCACGTGGTCGTGTCGGAAGGGGGGAAAGGCGCTTCGTCAGCGGCGTACTCAACACGACGAGTGTTACTACGACTACGAGTCTCCATCTTGTTTTATTCGCGGGCGGGATCACTGTTTTAGACGCGATAGGTATGTACTTACACACGCGGCGGCAACCTTTTTATTACTTGCGTAGGTGCTTTACGTACGGTGTGGCACATGGTAAGTACTGTAGGTACTTAATTATATTGTTTGTGGAATAGTTTTCAGGTGGAGTCAGTCACGCTATTACACACTGATTTTAACTGAATACTTTACGCGCGGCAGCCATCTTTTTTCACTTGGGCGCCATATATGAGTGAGGTACGGGTTCTCATATTAGAAATAAACACGAGTAAATCGAGTATCCTTATTTAATGTTCACAATATGTACAATCGTTACAATTACTAAGATGGACATTATAACTAGATCAGGTAGGTTCGATAGGCGTGCGCGCGTATGTCCCGTATAATAATCTATGCTGCCGAGCGCAGCGGCGCACAGTGGTCCGGATTTGAAAAATGAGTGACTTAGGGACATAGATATAGGAAGAACGGAAGAACGCTCGCGCGCTTAGTAGATAGGCCATACCTACAGATTAGGCGTGTATACCTATGTTCCATTTTCATGAATGAACGTATGGCCGACGGTTACTACGTTAGGGCTGTAGCTTCTAGTATCGTAATATTTGTCGATATCTTATATTTAGGAGTATAGAAAAATGCTAGGCGCATGGTATCATCATGACGGTTTATGCGAAGAAAATAACAATAAAAATATTATAAGCATTTTTTATTTAAATATTGTCGATGTGACAGCTTATCGCATTGTGTACGATCGTGGTGTCTAAACCTGATGTCTAGAAAAGTCTGTATTACACATTTAATTAAAAGAAACTTGTGATTAGTGCTATGTGTTGCATCAGAATTTAAATATTTTTTCTGTTTTTGTGATATGTGTATGTTTACCACGCTCGATGAGGCGTATATAAGGCCTCCTCTTGATTTTTTGTAAATGAGACTCTTCACGTCTTCTTCTCCGAGCAGTAATGATGCAAAACCTCGCATTAATTTTTTTTAATAAAACTCCTTGTGATAAAGCCAGCTTTGTATTCGTGATACTCTCTGTATACGCATCAATATTTGTTTTAACACAAATCTTCGGCGATCTCCACTAAGCTATTTTTGGCGGGCTGTGGCCGAGCGACTGCGAAGTAAGGAAATAATAATTACCGTAGGCCGACAAATTTGTAGGTATGCAGAGGTTAATCTCTCTAACTTAAGGAACTTAACTGAGTTAGATTGTTGATTTTCCAGACAGTGAGTTATCTGAACCAGCTATTAGTTAATTTATGTGAAAAAAGAGTATTTTCGTCGACAAATCATTTGTTGGAGTACAACACTATCATGCTCCTTGTAGTTTCGTGTACAGTAAAGTAATGAATGAGTGTAACAAATCATTCATGGATGTTGCCAAAACTCGGCACGCTGTCAAATCTATACACTCATTTTCACAAGTGAGAAATAACTTAAATGTTTTGTCTCTTTTTTACAGGCAAAACAGTATATTAGAAAAAAGAGACAAAGTGATGTTTCATGGTCTGTCTCATGTTTGCCTCATATATGTATAACTAAAATTTGTATATGTTGAATAGGGCCACCCTGTGCTTAGGGATCAACTTTCTCTTTTCGAATTTTTCTTTATGGCAATGGATAGATCTTATTAAACCTAATAACAATTGTTCTAGGTAATTTTCTTAATGCTTATGGTTTGGGTAAAAAAAAATATTTTCAGTTTTCTTTGTATGGAACGGGTCCATAATGAGTTCAATTGCTCCCAAGTCTTTAGCGATCCGGCTTTCAAACCTTTTTTTTCTTATTCCTTGTCCTATTTGCTATAGTGTAACACTATTAACATGTACCTAAACTTGCAATTCTGCCAGATAAAGGGATCGAAAAAAGTGAAAAATATTGAATTTGGCTATGCTAAGTTTTTAATTTTTTTACCTTCCTGTGGCCTATATTTGGTTCATGGGGCCCCACTAAGCTTTTTAAGACCAAGCTCATTTCACCTGCTAAGCTGTACACAATGTACACATGCTGATTGATAGACTAGATACTGCCAAACATTGTAAAGTTTTACATAGAATTTTTACATACAACTCGTGCGAGTTAACATGGCACCTGGCTCGGGGCTTTGCGCGGGGGAGCGGGAGGCGTGTACGCTGACGCTACTAGCGTCGCACGGCGAGAGCGGGGTCGCGCGCGGGGAAGCGGGAGGTGGGTGTCTTCGAGGCAGGTGTCATGTTAACTCGCACGAGCTATACGTTCAAGTATAAAATAGTAAGATTACGAAATTTAGCTATAACATATTTATCAAAATTGATGCAACCCTGGTATATTTTTACAAAAAAATACTTCATTTACGCATTATTATTCATATTTGATGTCATTCTTTAATTATTGTCATAATCACTTCAACCCTAAACAGAATCTTGATATAACCAATGTAACTAATTAAGTCATTGCTACTTTTCACAATATCCAATATGTTTGCCTAAGCCTCACCGGTTTCACTTCATAGCATTTAAAATTCGTTATGTTAATATCTGAACATTAGAACTTTAAAACAATAATACTATATAGGTATGTGGGTAGATCAAAATATTGAGCAATACCAGCAGTGCAATTCTTTAATTTTCGTTCTAGGATGTAGGCTCAACGATGAGGACATCCTCGAGGATCAACCAATCACAATCAATATTAAGGATGTGCTCTAGGATGAAACCAATCATAGCCCATATCAAGGATGAGACGTGGCGACGTCACATTGCAACCTAGAAACAACGAAGAGGATCTGCCAATGAGAAAAGATATCAAGGTTGATTCTACGATGTAACCAATCACAATGAGGAGAAAAACTCAAAGGTCGTCGTAGGTGTCGCTACTGTCGCTAGCATCGAATTTACTGGGTAGATTTTAGGTTTGTTTTGACTTTTGAAGTTATAATTTTTTTTGTTTACTACTGTTTTGTTGTGATTAGACGCCGTTTCTTCTCGAGATGTATTCTTTTTGGACTGTTCTGCAATTAAAAGCAGGATTACGTAAGAGAACTGCATCCACAGCTGGAAAAAAGCAGTTTTGATCGAGAGGTACACATTAAATTATTTTGAGGTTATGTTGATAAATACTCGCTTTTTTTGTACAAATCTAATAAAATCTCAATTTTTGACTTTCAGATTAGAAGCATACGACCGAAATTTTAACTTTGATGCCAACCCCGGGCCTAGGACTTCACAATATGACCCACAATTTCGGTGCCCACCATCTGCGTCATATAGAGTTAAAAACGCGCTGATTCAAAGATTCCTCCGCTAAACAAGCAAGAAATACTGTCCTACTTCGAAGGTGAATACTTTTACATAATCTTTTGTTAAATATCTTTACCTATATCTTTGTATGTTAACCTCAGGAATAATACAGTATTGTAAATGTCTTAAATGCCTTAATTTTTGTTGTTTCAGATTCAATACTCGTCCTAAAGGACAGGATATGTACGAAGCCAGATATTTAGTAACTGCATGATATACCTAATATTTTAGGTTTCGAAACTAAACTTATACAACAGAGCCATGCAAGGCTCTAATGAAAAGGATTTTTTATATTGTAAACATCTTATTGAGCAATGAAGGCAACATCAAACAATGCCACTGTGAATGTGCAGCCGGCAGCGATCTAGAAGCATACTGCAAACATGTGTCGGTAGTACTTTGTGCTATAGAAGACATAGTACGCACTAAATCAAAATAATTCTGCATCAGGTGTCTACCCAGACTTTAAAGCACAAAATTTGCCATCAATTATAAATTATAATTGCTTTGTCGATAGAAGATGAAATGGAGAACTACAGTGAATCGCAATTTAGCAATAAACGAAGATGCCCTTATTACAGATGTTTACACCTGCTAATCCCTATAGTGTAGAACATGACCATAGACCATAGATACACATGCAAGAATTCAAATCAAATTTATTTAATAATCATTGTACAGTTATTTCACAGGGTTTCTTAATCTTAAATGGCAATAGGCTTGCCACCTATTACATTGGGACCTTAACATAAACTGGCGAAACGTGGGTGCTAGCACCTCTGCCTACCCCTTCGGGGAATACGGGCGTGAGTTTATGTTATGTTTCTTAATCTATTGTGTGTTGTGACATTATGCATGTGTAGTTATCTTATGTATGTTTATTACTGTTAAGTTGCATAATTAGACATAACTTTGATTAACTGTAGCGAGTCACTTTAGCATTGTATTATTCATAGTAAATGGTTGTAGCCGAATACTAAGGAGTATATGGACTCAATGTCCCGAAGTGTGGACTCTTAATTTGTGAGGAATATCCTTTTCTTCGAGCGTCTCAAAATATCCTCATAGGTGATGAGACTGAATCGTGAAGTGTGCCCCTATAGTGCTCGATTTAAAGAAATCAATGCACTGAGTGTACCATATTCAGAAAAAGTAATGGGCAGTTACCTCTTAAACAAAACCATCCTGAATTTGGGCATAATGCTCAAATTCAGGGACAACTATTATGCACAGGGCGAAAATATTGCAATTTAGTTGTTTATACTATACTTTCAAAGATATTAAAATTTTATTCATCAATAGAGATGATGTGTATATAGAGGAAATGATAAAAGGCCTGACAGATTTCTATCAACAATTTATACAAGGAATAATTAAAAAAATTGTTTATAAATATTATGAATCTTTAATAAAACCAAATTAGAACATTCTTTCTTTTATTTTTAATTTTTTATTATACTTTCTCTGAAATTACAACATATCATACATATAAAAAATATTTTACTAGCTATAGGTACATAATTGTGATCTAATTCACTTTTGAATATTTTATAAGTTTTGTAAGACCAATCAACCTTTCAATGTGTACTCCTTTACTGGCTAAAGCTCGATCCTTTAACTGTTAACCCAGGAGTTGAGTCTGGGCTTTTAAATTTATTTCAAAGAATATGGAACATTGAGGACAGCTATATTGCTTTCAGTAGGTAAGCATATCTTGAATATTGCCACGACGACGATAACGATCAGCCAGAATAACATCACCACTTTCACACTTCTGAATTAAGTCACTTCGTTCTGCTGTTTGCCTATCACTAACGGATCCTGCACATGCAGGTGAACAATAGGACAACAGGCCTCCAGGTGTGGCACCCACAAGTACCTTTATAGTGTTTCCATGCTTGTAACTACTCCATGATGCCTGTTGAGCTGTAGATTTTTGTACATTAATTTAAGTACCATCTAAAATTACCCAGACATTTACATTATATTTTTTAAAATGATCTGGCTTATAATACTGAACCAAACTTTTATCGAACCATATATTTTTCTTGGACCACAGTTGATTTATAAAATTAATCCAATTAATGAATATATTGGACACAGATGTGGTACTTACACTAAAAATCTACATAATAGAATTATATATTTGTTTTGTCTTAATTTCATTAAAGTTAAGAACTGATCTTCATTACTAATATTAATAACTTTGCTTCCAAAATACTTTATTTTATGAGCTACTAGACTCAAGGTAAAATACACAAAATAAAATTTCTTATAGAATTCAAATCCTGTGTAAAACTTAATAGCCTTGTCATCGGTTCTATATCAACAAATTTTCCCAAACACATGTTCAACATCAACTTGTATTCCTTTCAAGCAAAGTATTGGTTAATCTGATGATAGTGCTATTTTTTCAACCTCTTTACTGATCTAAACTTCATTGCATAGTTCAATTTGCTCAATGTGATCTGATATGCACATTTAATTCTCTTGCTGAGGGCTTTCAGCTTCATCAAGCCTTGATTTCCTCCAAGACCATCTTTCATAAAGTTCTTGACGCTGTCTGGCTGCTGTGGTTGTTTCTGGTTTAGGTTTTGTGAAAGAAAATATTGAAGATACTGCAGTCTTTTTCAGGAACTTGGCCATAGGCTCATATTCTGGAAAAAATTACATGAGTTACAAATCGTTTTAGGAAAATGGGTATTCACTAGATGCATGAAGTTATAATGGAGTGATATACTTACGAGTATATTTGCTTTGACCATAATAATCATCTGCTATGTGTGTAGCACAATACAGAATAAGTTGCCTTGAAATTTTTGATTCTCAACGCCTTTTCCCAGGACTGCCGGCGTTTGGGGTCCGTTGGAAATAATGTCTTCCTTGATTTTTACAGTCTGGAGCACAATACAACGGCGTATTGCAATAATAGAGGTAATTTTAATTGTTTTTTTCATCGTAATTGCAAATTTGTAGGTATGCGTTTTGACATTTGACATGACAACTCACCGTCGATTTGTTTTATTCATAGATTATTATATGTTTTATTTTTCCCCTTTTGGCAAGTAATAGATGTATGCCAATGTCTTTTTATTACACAATGAAAAACGGAACGGAATTATTAATACCGTCGATTTTGCGATAATGCGATATCTGGTGCGATAAAAAAACCGGCCAAGTGCGAGTCGGACTCGCCCATGAAGGGTTCCGGAGTACCAAGTACTATAATATAAAAGGTTTTTATTCATTGAATGAAAGACGAAAATTGCGATTCATGACGATTTTAAAAAAAAGTACTTACTAGATCGCGTTCAAACCAATTTTCGGTGGAAGTGTGCATCAAAGTGTTCAGTGTAGAAAAAAAATATGTTAGAAACCTCAATAGCATTTTTGAAAACCTATCTACAGATACGGATTATGGTAAGTAGATGTTTTGGGCGTCCCCATACTTAGAACTGAAAGTCAAAAAAGTTTTTTTATCACACCCATACGTGTGGGTTCATTTTCAACAGAATAGGCCTTATAGTTTCGGAGAAAAGTGGCTGTGACATACGGACGGACAGACAGACAGACATGACGAATCTATAAGGGTTCCGTTTTTTTTTTTTGCCATGTGGCTACGGAACCCTAAAAAGCATTATTCCTATAATCAAAGGTACACTAATAGTTTTTCTCCTCATTGATGTGACCTTGATGAAGTCAACCGTTCTATGTGGTTCTATGCATTTAATGAATATTTTTGATTTGGTTACGAGGCCTTTAAGCCATTTTTTAATTTGTATAAAAACTTAAACTATAGTAAGTAAAACAAATTATTACAAAAATGTTTTTTTTTATAAGTGATACGGATACGTAATTTTATTTTTGATTGACACTTGACACGTTCCGGCATTGTGGCCGTGGCATTTTAAATTTAGCATTTGCGTAATTTCCAAGGCTGAATGATTGACCGGTATCTATGCGTTATGCACACGACAAAACAAAACGTCAAAAAAACTGGAAACAACCACTTAACCAAACCAAAATAACAGAACCTTAAACCATATTATAACAATATTTTGGTGATTGACTGCAAAAACCATTAATGAAAAGAAGAATTTAGAGTATTTTATGGCAGAGCCCAGGAAGAGGAAATATTTCTAACGATGTGAATGAAAATGAAGGAACAATATATATAATATCGTATTTGTTATTGTTCATTTTTATATAAATCCAAGTAAGCATTGAATGATTTCATTAATTCTCATTATTCTATAACGCTATTTGTGTAATATATAATTCATAGAAATTTTTATTTTACAGCACGTCTGGCAAGTTTAACCAAAGAATTTATTTGGCAAAAAGAGCATTATCGAATATATTGGAATGTGAACTGCTTGTGCTTATAATTTCGTTGTCTTTATGTCAAATAATTTTTAGTCAGATCAAATTGTAATATGTACACACATCAAAAAAAGTTTGCGATCACTTTGAAAAACTGAAATCTTTTTTGTTACTGTAGATTATATTATGATTTTTTCTTCTTTTTAGATTCTTCATTTAAAAATAAAGAATTAGAACACAAAACAATGACACCGTTCAATTGTTTTGCGCCCGCACATCGAGCTCAACGAGTCAATGCTGCTCTTCAAGAATACGATTAGACTGTTAGACTGGCCTGCCGGCTCGCCAGACTTAAACCCAATAGAGCACGCGTGGGATGCTCTTAAACAAGCTGTATGGAACCGTGAGCCACATCCCCAGACAGTTCCAGAGCTCAGGGAAGCCGCTATTGAAGAATGGGATAGGTTACCCCAGGAAATGCTGGATAACATGATCCTCAGCATGCCCAGGAGGATCTCCGCATGTGTTCGAGCCAGGGGAGGATTTATTTTATATTGAATTTCCACCTTTTAATAATAAATTGTAAACTACAATTTATTATTAAAAGATGAAAGTTTAATTAAACAGTCTTTTTCTTTCTATGTACAAAATTTGTTCATTAGTTTAAGTGTGGAATCATAAGAGGCAGTTCTGTGAGTGTCAATTATTGGTGGTAGCTTATAGGGGATTAAAAAGAAATTTTAATCTACAAAAAATCTTTTATTGTCAATGTGAAAAATCTAATCCATGGGTAGTTACTATAATTGGTTTCTAAGCCGCTCTTAACACTGTTCCAAGCATGATAGTGGTGGCAACTCTGGAGCCCCAGGTGTGCATTTCCTGAAATCATAAAGTTATTATTAAATTATTGGATTTAATAAATAAGTAAGTACTGTATATTCCTTTGAAAAGATAATATTTATTATCTTATAAAATATTAATTAGAAACTGTAAGTGAACAATGTAGGTAGGCATATTCTTCGAGGAAATAAAATATAATTAATAATTTACTTATATAATGTTTATGGTAATAAATATGTAAATTGTGTTTGGTTGTTTGTTGTGTTGTTTTAAATCCTATTCTATTTCCTACTAATGTCATACAAGTACATGCAACTAAGGGAAAGTGCTATTTAACATCAGACATATATACAGCTCCAACTTAGCCTCAGTTGCATGGCGCAAGTCAACTATAGTGCCTGGAATACAGCATATTCTAATACCAGAATGATTCTGGCTGGTTAGCTGTTATGCTACTTTTTGTGTTGGGAATAGGTTTCTATCAACCAATTCCCAAGATAAAAAGTAACATAGTAAGTAAGTAGTAGGTAATGGGAACAGAATGTAATAAACTATGTTGATCCCCGTAGAGAAGAATGGGGCCACTCCATCACTTCCCAGGTATCATAGAAGTAAGTGCTAGCTGGGTGTTAACAGGCTTGCACCTTACTACACGGGATGATGTGACTGAACATATTAGAATTTCGCTCAATATTGTATGTAGGTACGTATGAAATTTAAACCAACAGCATAAATCTATCTTATCCATGCACCATTACAGTTAAGAGTATCTAAATGATCTTTTACCACTGTTGGATTACAAAATACGAAACTATCATGACCAGTACGTACCTTTATATGGTTCAAATAATATGGTATCCACGTATTCTTATTGCTGATCTGCATCACTGACCTGATAATATTTATGCCATATTTAAAGATAGGTATCCAATGATATTTAGGTATCACATTTTATGTTTTTATAAGTTTTTATCGAGAAGTCGTTGTGTAAGTATTTTATTTGTATTCATTTCTCTCGCTTCTGGGGATTTCTCCCAATATTCACCTCTTTTGGCTTCTTTCTTCTAACATTTTATTAGTTTCTTTTTTATTTACATTCTTGTTTTGTTTTTGTTGAGGTTATGAGCTCGTCGATGTCCTAATGTAAGATGTCATGTCATCGATGAAATTAAATCGACCAATGACAATCATGGCTGTCTCTAAGATGTAACCAATCATAACCGTTAACAAGGATGAACGTTACATCGGAGGAACAACCTCGAGAATCGACCAATGAGAATCAACGTTGAGGTTGTCGAGTAGTTCCTACATCGTACACTACATCGTAGAGCGCTAGTGTACCTACGACGACAGTTTCTACGATGTAACCAATCACAGTCGTTTTTACCCGACTACGGCTAAGCCAAAAGGAGGGTTATGATTTAGACAGGCTATGTATGTATGTATGTATGTATGTATGTATGGATGTATGTTCATTTGTTCTGCTCAACTACTTATTAGAACTGGACAAATGAGGTATCGTTAGAAGCGGCTTTATTGTCCGATGGTTATAGGCTATATGACGTGTCACTCAATCTTGTGTGGCGCGCTCTAGCGCTCATAAGGTACTGTATAAAAAAAATAATTTGAGATATATATGCCGTGTTTGGTATCAAATGAATGGACGTAATAAGCACATTTTAAATATGTATAAATTATTAGCTTTACTTGGCCCCAAAATAATATAAATGAAAAATAAAGTTTAAAACTAAAACCTGACTACCTAACTAGCTAACCACATAAGCTCTTGATACTCTAAGGTAATACCCCTTATATTCAACATAGAACGGGTGACATCACCACCACATCTTACAAAAATAAAGTTTAAAACTAAAACTAAAACCCGACTACCTAAAAATCACGCTTTAAAAAATAACAAACAAAAAAATATCAAGGATAGCCGTGGTCGTATGCCACATTTCCCTAGAATATATTGTTTTGTTAGAGTAAGTGGCATACGACCAATAGCTCTATCACCAGGCAATATTATTATCCTACTTATATTATAAACGTGAAAGTTTGCAAGTATTGATGGATGGATGGATGTATGTATGTTACTCTTTCAAGTAAAAAGTACGGAATGGATTTTAATGAAATTTGGTATGGAGTTAGCTGACTCCCTGCATTAACACATAGGCTGTTTGGTCACGATAACCGACATCTACGTGAGTGGAGCTGCGGTGGAGTCACAAAAAAATTATTACTTAAAAAACGTGATTACAAATGAGACAGCCCTGAATCCTTAGTACCGAGTGAAATGTATGGCTGTACCGAATAACACCTCGTCCCCCACCATTCCCCTCTCCCCGCACGGTTTCTCAGTCAAGACCGCTTCGTTGACAAACTGTATGTAGTATGAATCTTTAGACTGGTATAGTACCTACTTTAAGTACTCTAAGGCTGGCCTACCATTGTAGAAGGTGATATTCCAAATACACATTTTCTTGTTCAACTATTTATATCATATTGATTTTGTAGTTATTTTATAGATGTAAATGTTTCGTAGTAGCTTCAAGTCTTCTATATTTACTATGTCTATGGGTATTACCCCTATAGAATGAATTGAATATTTTTGGTTTAGGTACGTCAATTTTTACGTTTGGTTATGTCAAATCAAATATAAATTTACGCGCGCAACCGTATCACTTAGCGAAAAAAATCATTTTTATAGTTTGTTTGACTTACTTGCTATAGTTTTGTGTTTTTTTGTTTAATTATGGCTGCACGATTATCTTTGATGCTTGATTTATTAAAGGAAGCCAAAAGAATGGATGATAGAGAGAAATCTCGAGAAGCAAGAGAAGTTAGGCAAATGGATATTATTTCTCGAGATACGGATTATATCAATATGTATCGCCTTTCGGAAGAGCTTATAAATATGTTAGAAGATGACTTAACACCATTTTTGCCTGTACGAGTTCGTGAAAGTGCCATAACTAATAGGTTGAAGGTGTGTCTTGTATTATGCAACTCTATAAATGCGAGATGATTAATGAGAATACGCTAGATTGTAAATTTAAATTTTATTGATGTTTCAGATACTATGCACCTTATCATTTTTGGCCAATGGTAGCTACCAAAAAATCATTGCCAGAAATTTAAATACGTATGTGTCTCAACCGTCTACTTGTAGAGCAATCCAACAAGTAATTACTGCCCTTAATAATGTTGACATTATCAGGAAATATATAAGATTTCCACAAAATAATGAAGAACGGCAAGTTTTGAAGGAAAGGTAAATATTCATTGAAAGTCATTTATTTTTGATATATCTAATTAGGTTAGATTAGGCAAGTAATTACACATCATAGACCAAGCCATTTGCCTAGCTGTTTATTCACATGGCTGAAAATCATTCCTCACACCTCACCACAGGCAGGGAATGCATTTTTGCACATTGCAACCTGAATATTTAATTAGGATGTAATTGTTGTGCTTTACAGATTTTTTCAAAAATTTAAAATACCCGGTGTCATTGGTTGTGTTGATGGTACCTTAGTATCTATGGTACGCCCAAAACAACATGAGGAGAGATATTATTGTCGCAAGGGATACCATGCCAGGAATGTTCTTATTGTAAGTAATTTATTTTTTATTTATTTTAATTGTTACAAGGAAAGTGTAGCTCTGTGACAAATGTATTATTAAGATAAGATAAGATAAGAAAAATCTTTATTGTACACTTATAAATTTTAGTACATGTACGGACAACATAATAAGAAATGTACAAATGGCGGCCTTATCGCTATAAGCGATCTCTTACAGGCAATTATTATTATTTTTTTTTTATTGAATTGATAAGTACATGTGATTTGTTTCAGATTAGTGATGCAGACTTAAACATATTACATGTGGATGTCACATTTGGCGGTGCTACACATGATAGTTTTGTGTTTTCTAACACAGCTATAAAAGGGCACTTAGAAACTCTCAACAGTAATGGTGAACGAGTATATTTACTTGGTAAGATAGTCTATCCTTTATAATGGTTTAAAGATATATTTGTATATTGTACTAACCCTTATTATTTAACTCTTAATTCATTTTTCCTGCCACCTATGTGGTACAAAAAAAACTTATAATATAATTAATATGTATTCAAGCAAAACTTATTTATTATACCTCAATATTACAAGTGGTTGATGATTTTGTAATCATTCTGTATGATTTATTTAAGGTGATTCAGGATATGCTCAAAGGTCATACCTAATGACTCCTTTTACCAACCCGGGTGCTGGGACTCCGGAGAGTCATTATAACAAATGCCATAGTCGTGCTCGGAACAGTGTTGAGAGGACAATAGGATTATTGAAAGGCAGATTTAGATGCCTTTTAGTCCATAGGGTGCTGCATTATGATCCCATAATGGTGGGTAAAATCATAATTGCATGCTGTATATTGCACAATATATGCAACAGAGCAGGGATACCAGCTCCCATATTTAATCCACAAGAATTAGAAGAAGAGGCTAGATTGCTAAGCTCTTTATCAGCACAGCAACGGCCAGTGGATGATTTGGAACATGGTCGAATGAGCAGGAGACACTTAGTCGATCAGTTATGGAGAGCACGTCATGTCATGTAATATTGAAACTTGTAAGTATTACAAAAGTCTATAGAATTTGTATTTTTCTTCCTGACTGTATGATTTTGCAGAAATCTGTGAATGCAGTTCAGAATATCTTGAAGTGAGGGAAGTTTCCCTACACTCTGTACATTATATTATTGTATTTTAGACAGCTCACTGACAGTGGTCGATATAACTTTGTTCTAGCGTCAACACCTGAAAATCCTAACAAAAATTATGCGCTAAGGGAAGGTTCATATCTGACGGAACATGCGTCGCGTATTATCGGTCGCGTAACGCCAGAACAGACAAATGTATAGAAAAACATTTGAGCGTTCACACTCGACGCACTAACGTAACATCGGTTGAGTGTGAACGGTCAAGTGGTTTTCTATACATTTGTCTGTTCTGGCGTTACGCGACCGATAATACGCGACGCAAGTTCCGTCAGATATGAACGTTCCCTAATACGTATTTTTTTATTGACAACGTCACGTCAGCCAGAAAGCAATTTTAGGGATGTAGTTAGTCCATCGACTGAGTTTTTATTATAATAACTTGAAAATGTCACAATCGATATCGACTACTGACAATAATTCTTCTAAAAAATATTACTTTACTGGCGGTTTTTAACCGATTTCTAAACAACTTTCGGATGTTTATAATTTTTTATATTTATATGATTTTTAAGGAAAAAATATTTTTGTAGCTCTGTCATTGTAGACGGATTGTCAAAATTCTTTTTTATTTGAAAGAGGTTTATTCCAAAATGGTCCCATTTAAATTGCATAAAGATCTGATGATAGATTTCAGAGACAGACCACGGAACTCTTCAATAAATACCAGGAAATCAGCATGTTGGAATATTTTTCTAGAAGTCAGTTGTTTTGTTTTGGAGATTGGCGTGTGCGTTATGACTATGACTTATGACCCACAATCGTTTTATAATAAATTTGTAATTTGTAGGTATAGACACGAAACATCTACTGCCTTATTATGTTCAGAAAGATAATTGATTATGATTCCACATGAAATTATATATTTATCATAATATTTTTATTTACCGATTAATTATTTTTTTTATCGAGGTTTTTAACTTTCTCGATATTTTAAGTTTTCATGCAATCACTACTTCCATCTGTCTAAAATACAATAATATGATGGACGGGGAAACAAGATTTAAGAGTACATATAAGAATGTTTTGCTGTAACTGTATTGGCTGATATACCTCCCCTACGAGCAGTAAAAAAGGCTTTCAAAAATACAACCTGTATAATTGTTCGCTATGATTCTTATAAAGAAATAAGAGAGTAATATATAAGAGAGTATATAATACATGTGATTTGTTTCAGATTTCAATATGTTATACTATGTGGATGCACTACTATGATGACATGCAAGGCAACACAAGGAAATTTATTAGAAGGAAGGTTTAAATTGCAATATATATATTTCTAGAATATATAAGTTAATACATAAATGTGTGTGCTTTATTTCAGATTTCAATATATTATACTATGTGGATGCACTACTATGATGACATGCAAAGCAACACAAGGAAATTTATTAGAAGGAAGGTTCAAATTGCAATATATATATTTCTAGAATATATAAGATAATACATAAATGTGTGTGCTTTGTTTCAGATTTCAATATATTATACTATGTGGATGCACTACTATGATGACATGCAAGGCAACACAAGGAAATTTATTAGAAGGAAGGTTCAAATTGCAATATATATATTTCTAGAATATATAAGATAATACATAAATGTGTGTGCTTTGTTTCAGATTTCAATATATTATGCTATGTGGATGCACTACTATGATGACATGCAAGGCAACACAAGGAAATTTATTAGAAGGAAGGTTCAAATTGCAATATATATATTTCTAGAATATATAAGATAATACATAAATGTGTGTGCTTTGTTTCAGATTTCAATATATTATACTATGTGGATGCACTACTATGATGACATGCAAGGCAACACAAGGAAATTTATTAGAAGGAAGGTTCAAATTGCAATATATATATTTCTAGAATATATAAGATAATACATAAATGTGTGTGCTTTGTTTCAGATTTCAATATATTATACTATGTGGATGCACTACTATGATGACTTGCAGGGCAACACAAGGAAATTTATTAGAAGGAAGGTTCTAATTGCAATATATATATATTTCTAGAATATATAAGATACTACATAAATGTGTGTGATTTGTTTCAGATTAGTGACGCTGGTTGGAGAACGAACGGCTCCTATTTTTAAACCAACAAAAGTTGTTTGGCGTGTTCATGAAGGTCTGCAGAGCTATGTCGAGACAGACTCATGTACTGCAGGCAATATGTGTTCTCTCTCAAGTGTATTCTCTGCCAATGCCAAAAGAGATATACTTAACATTTATTCGATTGTTACATTTGTTCACGTTTGTCTTATAGAAATATTTATTGTAAACCTGACATCTTCGAGAAAATGCCGCAGTGGAGTTTGTTGCGCCGCTTCTTCTCCACTAGCGCCTAGGAAGCGGTGGTAAACTTAGGTTATAAAGAATTGAATAAAGAAGATGTTTTTTTTTTTTTTTGTTTAAGTTACCCTGAGTTTCCTTGCTGCACTTCCTCTATTTGGAACATATCAGAACCCTTACACAATTTTAGACCTTACAATTACCTATGTTATTGAGTCTAAAATCAAGTTGCATCTTGTGGAGTGAATGAACAAATTGTAATGAATTCAATTAATTTTGGATCAATGAAGTGAAGTCTAAAATGTGATATTTTCTGTCTTTTCTACTGTGGTTGTAGTGAACCACCGACGACGTCACCTCACATCGACATTCAAGTTAATGGACCAATCAAAATAAGCTAATATATTTATGTACCTATTACATGTCGTACAGTCAATCAGGGTAACTTTGATTATCAATGGTAACTTTGACAGTCAAATCTCAAAATACTTTTTTATTTTTTACGTGGACAACATTTAGTGTGTAACAATAAAATAGGGTATTTGACTAAGTCGTCGATTCTTCCCAATACTGCTTAAAATGAGAGCTGGTTCTGAAAAAATATGCCTGGCAAAATAAAATATTGCATATCTAAACTGAAGCTATGACTTTTCATTACTTGAAATTCCCAAAAAATGTCAAAATAAAAACAATCAAATTCTATTAAAATATTTAATAAATTTTAAAAAACTTTTATTATGAAGTATATGCGTGTAAGCGCAACGTAGACCGAGATAAATGCGATGTTCTCTTGCACTACATACATTTGCACTACGCGCTACAGAAGCGTGACGTCACAATTTCGTACGATTTTGTATGGAGCGTTTTCGGGTGGCGCGACAAATTTAACTTTTTAAAATCAAATATCTTGAAAACTACTTGTCGCACGAAAGTTTTACTTTTACAGTTCATTATATTATAAGAAAGTGGTAATTTTTGGAAAGTTAAAAAAAATTAGTCAAATAGCCTATTATACAATTCGTGTACCTAACAAACTTCGTAAACGAACTCTATGAAAAAAAAAAGAAGCTGTCAAACAAATGAAGCTTATGTCAAAAACTTTTTTAAGCACGAAACCTTAGAGTATATCAAGAGGTGCCATACCTACGAAAAAAAACTGCCTACCTAAACTTGGATTTTATGAATGAATGGAAAGCAGTATGGCGGCCTAGTAGGGAATCCAGTAAACTGTCGATAACTACTTATCGATATAAAAAGGACACAGACTAAAAATTTATACATTTGAAAGAAAAAATTAAGTGATTAGCTTAAGTGGATGCTGATTATTTGTATTCTCAGGTTGCAGTGTGCTTATGGCTTTCTGTCAGACTTTCCTTGTGATAGCCGGAGTTTCGAATAATTCGCCCAGTAGGACGTAGAATCTACAAAGATTCTTTACAGTCTTTGAGTAACGATATATATATATATATATATATATTTAGTAGTACTCCAGGTACATAACACATTGGCACAAAAATAAAATCGATTTGGACAAAAAAAAATCGAATTTTTATTTAATATTTTTGTTTTTTTTTTTTGTAAAAAATGTTTTAGTATCTATTCATCAGTAATACCAGTACCATTATGCGATAGAATAATAAAAAGTCAACGGCATTTCAAAAGTCATTCACTATGTATGGAAAGTGGTCTTCGTTCTTTAAATATTTGGGAAAATATCGATAATTAAAATTCTATCACCGCATCACTAGCAATTTTATTTGACCAATCAGGTGCTACTACATCCCCACTACGTTGGAAAGCAAGATGGAGAATTGGCGTTTCCCTAATATGATTTTATGAATGAATTTCGTAGTAGCTTCACGTCTGTATATTTATGTCTATGCACGAAACCGACTTATAAAAAAAAAATAGTTTGTTCAGTGTTTCATTTCAAACCGAAACATAACCATAAATCGTAACAATATTTTGGCGATTGACTGCAAAAACCATTAATGAAAAGAAGAATTTAGAGTATTTTACGGCAGAGGTTAAGCAGAGGAAATAATTCTAACGATGTGAATGAAAATGAAGGAATAATATAATATCCACATCGTATTTGTTATTGTTCATTTTCATTCCAAGTAAGCATTGAATGATTTCATTAATTCGCATTAATGCTATTTGTGTAATATATAATTCAATGATATTTTTATTTTACAGCACGTCTGGCAAGTTTAACCAAAGAATTTATTTGGCATCAAGAGCATTAAGGAATATATTGGAATGTGAACTGCTCGTACTCATAATTTCATTGTCTATAAGTCCGATTATTTTCAGTCAGATCAATTGTAATATGTATGTTCTTACCTAAGCTGTCTTTCATTTATGTACCTGGCATTAACTTA
The DNA here is from genome assembly GCA_914829495.1 of Eilema sororculum. Taxonomy (NCBI): domain Eukaryota; kingdom Metazoa; phylum Arthropoda; class Insecta; order Lepidoptera; family Erebidae; genus Eilema; species Eilema sororculum. The sequence continues at coordinate 283,124 of OU618541.1, forward strand.
CTTTATGTAGTATACAGTGTTTGTACAAAATTTGTTCATTAGTTTAAGTGTGGAATCATAAGAGGCAGTTCTGTGAGTGTCAATTATTGGTGGTAGCTCATAGGGGATTTAAAAAGAAATTTTAATCTACAAAAAATATTTTATTGTCAATGTGAAAAATCTAATCCATGGGTAGTTACTATAATTGGTTTCTAAGCCGCTCTTAACACTGTTCCAAGCATGATAGTGGTGGCAACTCTGGAGCCCCAGGTGTGCATTTCCTGAAATCATAAAGTTATTATTAAATTATTGGATTTTCTAAATTAGTAAGTACTGTATATTCCTTTGAAAAGATAATATTTATTATCTTATAAAAAAATAATTAGAAACTGTAAGTGAACAATGTAGGTAGGCATATTCTTCGAGGAAATAAATATAATCAATAATTTACTTATATAATGTTTATGGTAATAAATATGTAAATTGTGTTTGGTTGTTTGTTGTGTTGTTTTAAATCCTATTCTATTTCCTACTAATGTCATACAAGTACATGCAACTAAGGGAAAGCGCTATTTAAAATCAGACATATATACAGCTCCAACTTAGCCTCAGTTGCATGGCTCAAGTCAACCATACTGCCCAGAATACAGCACATTCTAATACCAGAACGAATCTGGCTGTAATACTACAGTCAAACAGCACAGAATGGGAACACAATGTAATAATCTATGTTGATCCCAGTAGAGAAGAATAGGGCCACTCCATCACTTCCCAGGTATTGTAGTTTGAAGTGCCAGCTGGATGGTAATAGGCTTGCACCTTACTACATGGGATGATGGGACTCACTATCTTAATGCAATTTCGGATAATAATGTGTATGTATTTATGAAATTTAAACCAATGGGATAGATACTATCTTATCCATTCACCATTATAGTTAAGAGTACCTATCTAAATGATCTTTTAACACTGTGTTGGATTACAAAATACAAAACTATCATGACCAGTACGTACCTTTATATGGTTCAAATAATATGGTATCCACTTATTCTTATTGCTGATCTGCATCACTGACCTGATAATATTTATGGCATATTTAAAGATAAGTATCCAATGATATTTAGGTATCACATTTTATGTTTTTATAAGTTTTTATCGAGAAGTCGTTGTGTAAGTATTTTATTTGTATTCATTTCTCTCGCTTCTGGGGATTTCTCCCAATATTCACCTCTTTCGGCTTCTTTCTTCTAACATTTTATTAGTTTCTTTTTTATTTACATTCTTGTTTTGTTTTTGTTGAGGTTATGAGCTCGTCGATGTCCTAATGTAAGATGTCATGTCATCGATGAAATTAAATCGACCAATGACAATCATGGCTGTGGCTAAGATGTCACCAATCACAACCATTAACAAGGATGAACGTTACATTCGGAGGAACAACCTTGAAAATCGGCCAATCAACGTTGAGGTTGTCGAGTAGTTCCTACATCGTACACTACATCGTAGAGCGCTAGTGTACCTACGACGACAGTTTCTACGATGTAACCAATCACAGTCGTTTTTAACAACTGTTATATATTCAATCAGGCAAACGTTAAATTATTTGATATGTTATTTAACCATCGCGTCGGACAAGTACTTGCCAACAATGTATTGGCGAGCGGCGACAAGCTTCTAGAATTTTATGGCGCGAGTGTAGTTCATGCGAAATTGTTCTTTATAAATGAGCGCTTAGGATTCATATTGCAATAAATATCTCGTATGTTTTCGATGCACGAAACGATTCTGCCAAATTATGCTTTACTGTAAGCAAATAAGAGCTACATTTCCAATTCCAACAATAGTTTAGAATCGAAGTTAAGTTAATTATTTTTCTGATATGTTCTTTCGTTCCGTTCTTTTGTTCCGTTCTTTAACTTAACGAGACGTTCTGTTATATTTTTTAACGGAACGTATAAAAATAACGTTATTTCTTTTTAACGTATCGTTTTAACATGTTATCAAAATGTAGCCGTTCCGAACACTACTAGGCATCGTAGCACCCAAACGGATAAACCGATTTGGATTTAGTTGTTTTTGTTTGAAAGGTATATTAGTCGGGAGTGTTCTTAGCTATGTTTGAAAAAAATCGGTCCAAGATGGCCGCCGCCACAACATGTTGGAATCCATATTTCTTTATAACTCCCTTAATATGGGTATCAAATGAAAGAGCTTGACTAGTAGATTAATTTAAAAAGTATAAAATAAAAATTAAATTAAAAATTTAAAAAACCCCCTTCACAAAAACACCTCCAAAAAGTTGAAAATAAATTTCAATTCAACGGTTGCCATGTCGGGGGACCTTACGATATAAAGGAGTACCTAACCAGTTAAGGTCCCCCGACATGGCAACCGTTGAATTGAAATTTATTTTCAACTTTTTGGAGGTGTTTTTGTGAAGGGGGTTTTTTAAATTTTTAATTTAATTTTTGTAAGATGTGACCTTGCTGATGTCGCCCGTTCTATGAATAATAATGAATATTTTTAGTTTGGTTACGAGGCCTTTAAGCCTAACTAAACTATAGCAAGTAATTCGATGTTTTTCGAACTTAAAAGTTAGCTTAATAAATGCTATAAAAAATTCATTCAATTAAAGCAAGTAAAACAAAATTTCGACATAGCGTTCCATATGATTTAGTGGCTATTAAAATTATTAAATTGCTATTTTTAAGTTCTTAAAAGAATATGAGTTAACTAAGAATTATTACTATCAAATTACTTACAATTTGAGTACCTAATATTTCGAAGGCTGATTATTGAACTTCATAATAATTAAAAAACGAAACGTCAAAAAACCCCGCGGGCGCGAAATTGCGAAATTTTCTCAAATTACGCGGTCATTCTACTTCAGATTTTCTGTTGGAGAGTTTCATTTTCCTGAAATTAGTTAAATCTGCGAATATTACTTCAGAAGCGAATAGAAAAGGTGTTAATTTTATAATTGTTCGAGTACATACTTATTACTTTTTAAGTAAGTATTTTTTTTTTCATTAATTCTCATTATTCTTTCACGTAGTCACGCTGTTAGTTACTTACCGGTATAATGTTGTCTTTTACACGAAATTAGAATCTGCTTAGTAAATGAATTCTTGTATTCTGCTCACGTGAGTGAATAAGTGGCACGCGTACTACGCTGATTAATGAAATTACCGTTTTAAGAATGTCAAGAAGTGCTCTACCTTCTCTAGCACAGCTAGAGAAACTAGTAGAGTGCCTCGAAGAACAAAGGTTCCTGGCTACTGGACATGCGCGGACGGCGCATGCCAGAGACAAAACGAAAGCTGCTTGGGAGCAAATAGCGCTCAGATTAAACAGCGATGCTGGTGGCTGTATAAGGAGTTGGCAGCAATGGGCAAAAGTATGTATACTGTTACATTAATTCATTAACATACTGCATTACCCAATGTATAGGTTTCATTTAGCAGAGCAGCGTCAGTTCATGAACCAGTAGTTAAGAAAACTGCTTTAATAATGGTCAATACCCCTTAAGTGTTAATATTTCAAATGGTAATTATTTTTTAGTATTGGAAAGACAAAAAGGGGGCTACTAAACGAAAGGTTAGCCAAATTAATATGGCTAGACGGCAGACTGGTGGTGGTGTGGGAGAAGCCATTGTTTTATCCAGTATCGAGGAAAGAATTGTGGCTGTCATGGGTGGAGAAGGCTTCGCCATTGGTGATAGGGAATTAGAGATTAACCCCTTTCGCGTAATTATTAAACTCATCATTACTTATAATTTATTTAGACTTGTAGCTATAAACTTGTAAATAGTACAGAAACACGTAGGATAGTATAGAAACTCATAGAATAGTATAGAAACGTTGGATAGTGTAATGTAATGTGTAGTTTGTATACTTCCTGTGATATATGTATATTATATAATTTTTCTAATGTTTCTAGCCATCCATTGGTGCTCAACTAGAAGTGGCAGTTGACTTGCCTGTGCCTGAATATGCACCTCCTGCCTCACACGATTCTTTTTTAACGGTAAGTACACTTACTAAAATGACAGTCAACAATAAACATATTTTTGGGTATGATGTGCTGCCTTCCACACTCGGATATAGGTATGAACTTGTGTATGTATGTTTAAACTAATAATAAAATATTCTTACAGATTCTACCTGAGGATGAGCTGAATTTGTCTACAAGCATTTTACAGGTATTATATTATAAATTAATATTATTGATAATATGGGAGAGATGCCCAACTCACACTGATATCCAACCCAGTCTGCACCAGGGCACCGTACATAAATCAGTAGGTGTAACCGCTTATAGGTGAAGTTGGCCTAACCCTACCCTATACATTGGTACAAAGTTAAAACTGAATATGATTATAATAAAATTAAAATGTAACGCTTAAAGTAATCATGCTTAAATTATTATTTACCCACAATGATCATTACATTAGTAGATCATTGTAAAATTTTATAATTCTTATTTCTCTTTGCAGCAAGGTTTCCCAGGCCCCTCTACCAGCCAGGGCAATATTATGATGGACCCAGAACAACCACCACTGGTGAGTTTTCAAAGTAATATTTATTAGAAATATGATGAGAGGAAAGCCTACAGAATTTAGAATCTCGTCCATCAATCAAGAAATGTAACAACTTGCATTGTAAGAGCTTGGCTTAGTTCTTAAGATCTAGGCAAAACCCTATATACCCTATATATATTATATATACAATGATACAAAATTATTAAAAAATGATTGAACTGTGCATAAATAGTAATGATCCTAGTGTATGAGTAACTTTTTCTCCTTATTATTGCAGCAAATCTTGCCTGGCCCCTCAACCATCAGGGACAATGTTATGGTTGACCCAGGACAACCGGTGAGGATAATATCAGCAGATAATATCAACTGTCCAACTGCACTTCATGAACGTTATTTAAATAAATTATTTCAATTACAGATCTCACAGTCATCTCCACGTAGTCCACGTACTGCAGTGCCGCAAAGACGTTCTCAACTTGCTACTCCATGTAAGTTTTGAAAATCCTTTATGTGCTGCATCTTTATCATAAGATTAAACAGTTATTAATTTATATTTTTCTTACACAGCATCGCTAAGACGTCGACCAATAACAACTGCTCGACGCCGTCTCCTCTATCGCACTCCACCCTCACAGAGGCGCACTCAGGTGGTAAGCCTAACCGAGAGGTTTACTGCCATTGAGGAGAAGCGATTGGAAAACGAACGATTCCTTGAGGAGAAGCGATTGGAGAACTTTCGTCGCATTGAGGAGATGCGATTGGCATACGAACGTCGCATTGAGGAGAAACAACTGGAGAGCCAACATCTAATGTTGGAAAACCAACAAAAGATGTACGACGTGTTTATGGAGATCAGCAGAGTCATGTCGAGACAGACTCAATCACTGCAGGAATTATGTGCTGCTACTAAGGCATTGGCAGAGAGACCTAATCAAAATTGGTAAAAAATATTTGTTTACATGTCTACTTCCCCTCGCCTGATGGCAAGCTGAATCCATAAATGTTTGTGATTCAACACTAGCAACTTTGATATAAGGAATCCCCTAATTGCATTTTCTTTATTATATTTTATTCTTGAATATATAAGATGATACATAAGTGCATGTGATTGTTTCAAATTTCAATTTAATAAGCTACATGATTACATCCAAGGCTCCTAGTTAGAAGGAAAGTTCAAATTGCAATTTTTTTTTATAAAGGACACGTCAATTTGACCTCACCTCGCCCGATGTTAATCTAAAGGCAAAGTTCACCATTGTAAACATGTACCATGCTAACAGTGGTGGCACTCAGCTTGACGGCCTCATCCGATGCCTTTTCACGCCCCGCTTAAAGGACCCGGGACTGTAGGAAGAAGGAAACACGTGAGCAGACAGGGAGTTCCAGGTCATATGAGTCTTGAAAAATAAGATAATACATAAATGTGTGTATTTTGTTTCAGATTTCAATATATTATACCTACTATGTAGTGGCTACTATGATGACATGCAAGGCAACACAAGGGAATTTATTAGAAGGAACCTTCCTTCTAATAAATTCCCTTGTGTTGCCTTAGTTCAAATTGGTTCAAATTGCAATATATATATTTCTAGAATATATAAGATAATACATAAATGTGTGTGCTTTGTTTCAGATTTCAATATATTATACTATGTGGATGCACTACTATGATGACTTGCAAGGCAACACAAGGAAATTTATTAGAAGGAAGGTTCAAATTGCAATATATATATTTCTAGAATATATAAGATAATACATAAATGTGTGTGCTTTGTTTCAGATTTCAATATATTATACTATGTGGATGCACTACTATGATGACATGCAAGGCAACACAAGGAAATTTATTAGAAGGAAGGTTCAAATTGCAATATATATTTTTCTAGAATATATAAGATAATACATAAATGTGTGTGCTTTGTTTCAGATTTCAATATATTATACTATGTGGATGCACTACTATGATGACATGCAAGGCAACACAAGGAAATTTATTAGAAGGAAGGTTCAAATTGCAATATATATATTTCTAGAATATATAAGATAATACATAAATGTGTGTGCTTTGTTTCAGATTTCAATATATTATACTATGTGGATGCACTACTATGATGACTTGCAGGGCAACACAAGGAAATTTATTAGAAGGAAGGTTCAAATTGCAATATATATATATTTCTAGAATATATAAGATAATACATAAATGTGTGTGATTTGTTTCAGATTAGTGATGCTGGTTGGAGAACGAACGGCTCCTATTTTTAAACCAACAAAAGTTGTTTGGCGTGTTCATGAAGGTCTGCAGAGCTATGTCGAGACAGACTCATGTACTGCAGGCAATATGTGTTCTCTCTCAAGTGTATTCTCTGCCAATGCCAAAAGAGATATACTCAACATTTATTTGATTGTTACATTTGTTCACGTTTGTCTTATAGAAATATTTATTGTAAACCTGACATCTTCGAGAAAATGCCGCAGTGGAGTTTGTTGCGCCGCTTCTTCTCCACTAGCGCCTAGGAAGCGGTGGTAAACTTAGGTTATAAAGAATTGAATAAAGATGTTTTTTTTTTTTGTTTAAGTTACCCTGAGTTTCCTTGCTGCACTTCCTCTATTTGGAACATATCAGAACCCTTACACAATTTTAGACCTTACAATTACCTATGTTATTGAGTCTAAAATCAAGTTGCATCTTGTGGAGTGAATGAACAAATTGTAATGAATTCAATTAATTTTGGATCAATGAAGTGAAGTCTAAAAGGTGATATTTTCTGTCTTTTCTACTGTGGTTGTAGTGAACCACCAACGTCACCTCACATCGACATTCAAGTTAATGGACCAATCACAATAAGCTAGTACCTATATATGTCGTAGTGTTTTCAAAGTCTATGCTAGTATATATATATATATATTTATATATATATATTAATCTGTGACCATAAGTCCCAATGTTTAGGTACGATTTGTAAGGGATTTTATGACATGGTAACTAGGACCTTTTCAAGTCTTATTTTTTATTATATTACGTAGGTTGACAAAATGAATGTTGATGATGATTATAATGAATTAATGATTTTGATGATGATGGTGACAATGAATGAGATGATTGCTGCCTCAGTAAAGTTGTGGGGACTTTTCTAAAAACTCACTAGAGATTTTGATTGAACATGTAGGGTCATAGTCATAATTCACTATAGTAAGCAATGATATTACAAGCTATTAAATAGGTTGTTCACACTCTAAAATATCATCATAAACAGTTGTGGGATGTTGCAAAAAATATGAAAATAATGACGTTGTGTGTAGTCATCATTCATCGTCATCATCATCACCGTCATGAACTCATTGTAATCAAGAACTAAATGAAACATAATATTTATTCATCGGGAAAGGGGCATGACCATTACCCATAGGCACATTGGACATGGAGCGCCCACAAAAGGGTATGCAAATGGTAGTATACCATATCACCATTGAATTAGAAATGTAATGTTTTAAATAAAACTTCGAGTATAGAAAATAATACAGTTTTCATTTTCATAGAAATACACGATTACAATCGATTTTGCTGCTGCTGAACATGGTTTAAAAACTCAAACTACATACTCTGATAAACAACCGTACCAAATATGATATTCTAGTTCTCTTTTTACATCATTATACATATATAAACAATTGTATTAATTTTATTGCACTTTTTAATTATTCATATACATATAGTTAAAATATCGTCTAAAAATCCTGCAGAGGAGATATATTAATTTCATGCCGTGCCCATCCCAAATACCGTAACAGTCATGACATGGGCACAGTACCCCACTGTTCGACGACCACCAATAGAAATATGTCATTTGTTTACAACTGATACCACCAACTATATTTTTTTAAACTGAGTACTAAATACATTAAAACACAAATTCGCATAATCGCCTATGTACCTGTTGCGCCGCTGTCGCTGTATGGCCTGTATGAGATTTCGCACTTGTGCTATTTCCAAAACATGTCTACGTACGTAGTCGGTTAATACTTATATCACAATTCCAAGTCCTCTTGGCACTGTAGCTCCAGAAGATTGTGAAGAACTCGGGGCCTGGATTATTACCAGAGTAGTCATCGTCCATAACAGATAATGTCGAGTCCAAATTCATGCCGGGCTTATCGTGAGAAGAAGCAGCGGAGTCCACGTTAAAGCCGTAGTCGTCAGGGTTAGATGTATCTTCGTGGTCCATTTATTGCTTATTCGTATGTAAATAAAAGATTAACAAAAGTGAAACACAAGCGGACAGTTTAAACAGTTTGTTAACAGTTTTACGTAGTACATATCTTCTAATCTGTGAGTTTAAAAATCTTCTGACAGTTTATTTTATTAATTTATTTTCTAACTTTGTATGTGACGATGTTGCAACTTACAAAATAAAATATTCGCAAATCGATATTTATCTCTATATTTAATCAACACATAAAATCATTAAATCAACACTGTAAAAACATAATATATTTTAATTGTCTATTCATTATTTATTAATTTATCAATCGATACTGCAAAATCCAACTGTTTTTGTAAAATAATGGATAGGTTGTACTTACCCGATATTTCCTTTTCCAACTTTTTATTGCATCTCAGGATAAAAGATAATGAAATAATCTATATCACACGAGTGTAAGTTAATTGAATGATTAAAAATGGTACTCAATTCTAGAAACATTTTAATTTCCTAAACCCTATTATTAATCGATTTTAATCGATGATGAATAACTCAAAATATAAGCGAATGAAGTTTATAGCCGATTTTAGAATTGGGTAACATTATGTCATTCATTACCTACGTACGCTTTGCAAAAACTAGGTACAAGGTTTTTTTTTTTTTTTTTGTAAACATGAAATCGTGGCCGTACTTTTATATTTAGAACATTGCTCCCAAGTTATGCTGAGTTACGAATAACTTTATTAATAATTAAAATTAACTACTGTTTTTTTGCTATTTAGCATATTCTTGGGACATGAATGGCCATAACTTGACATACCCCTTTCCAACTCGACCTTGATATATTGCCATCTAAGAAAATAGAAGAAACGTCAAAAACAGCTATGCTATGGAGCCAACCAAAGTCCAAAACATAACCTTAAATCGTAAAAAATATTTTGGCGATTGACTGCAAAAACCATTAATGAAAAAAAGAATTTAGAGTATTTTACGGCAGAGGCCAAGCAGAGTTGTGTAATATATAATTCATTGCTATTTGTATTTTACAGCACGTCTGGCAAGTTTAACCAAAGAATTTATTAGACATCAAGAGCATTGAGGAATACCTATATTGGAATGTGAACTGCTCGTGCTTATAATTTCATTGTCTATCAGTCAAATTATTTTCAGTCAGATCAATTGTAATATGTATGTTCTTACCTAAGCTGTCTTTCATTGATGTACCTGGCAAATAACTTAAAGTAGTATGCAGTGTTTGTACAAAATCTGTTCAGTAGTTTAGATGTGAAAGCATAACAGACAGTTATGTTCTGTGAGTGTCAATTATTGGTGGTAGCTTATAGGGGACTAAAAAGAAATTGAAATCTTAAAAAAATCTTTTATTGTCAATGTGAAACATCTAATCCATAGGTACTGTAATTGGTTTCTAAACCGCTCTTAACACTGTTCCAAGCATGATAACGGGATTTGTTATAACAACTCTGGAGCCGCTGGTGTGCATTTCCTGAAATCATAAAAAGTGATTATTAAATTATAGGATTTAACCTGTCAAGCCACGCAACAAACTGAACAATAAATAAACAATAGACTCGCGGTGCCTGGGCACCAGTTGGTGTTTCATAGGTTAATAAATAAGTACCTATCATATTTATTCCTTTAAATACATATTATTATCCTATAAAAAAATATATTTTGATACCATAAGTGAACAATGTAAGTAGGTAGGTATATTCTTTGCAGAAATAAATAGGTAAATTGTGTTTGGTTGTTTGTTTTAAATTATATTCTACTATCCTATCCTATTTCCTACTAATATTATACAAGTACATGCAACTAAGGGTTAGGTTGGTTTAACATCAGACATATATACAGCTCCAAATCCGCCTCAGTTGCTTGGTGCAAGTCAACTATAGTGCCTGGAATACAGCACATTCTAATACCAGAATGATTCTGGCTGGTTAGCTGTTATGCTACTTTTTGTGTTGGGAATAGGTTTCTATCAACCAATTCCCAAGATAAAAAGTAACATAGTAAGTAAGTAGTAGGTAATGGGAACAGAATGTAATAAACTATGTTGATCCCAGTAGAGAAGAATGGGGCCACTCCATCACTTCCCAGGTATCATAGAAGGAAGTGCTAGCTGGGTGTTAACAGGCTTGCACCTTACTACACGGGATGATGTGACTGAACATATTAGAATTTCGCTCAATATTGTATGTAGGTACGTATGAAATTTAAACTAACAGCATAAATCTATCTTATCCATGCACCATTACAGTTAAGAGTATCTAATGATCTTTTAACACTGTTGGATTACAAAATACGAAACTATCATGACCAGTACGTACCTTTATATGGTTCAAATAATATGGTATCCACTTATTCTTATTGCTGATCTGCATCACTGACTTGATAATATTTATGCCATATTTAAAGATAGGTATCCAATGATATTTAGGTATCACATTTTATGTTTTTATAAGTTTTTATCGAGAAGTCGTTGTGTAAGTATTTTATCTGTATTCATTTCTCTCGCTTCTGGGGATTTCTCCCAATATTCACCTCTTTCGGCTTCTTTCTTCTAACATTTTATTGGTTTCTTTTTTATTTACATTCTTGTTTTGTTTTTGTTGAGGTTATGAGTGAGCTCGTCGATGTCCTAATGTAAGATGTCATGTCATCGATGAAATTAAATCGACCAATGACAATCATGGCTGTCTCTAAGATGTAACCATAGACATAAATATAGAGACGTGAAGCTAGTACGAAATTCATTCATAAAATCATATATGGAAAACGCCAATTCTCCATCTTCCGTTCTAAGTAGTGGGGATGTAGTAGCACCTGATTGGTCAAAAAAAATTGCTAGTGATGCGGTGATAGAATTTTAATTATCGATATTTTCTCAGTTATTTAAAGAACGAAGACCACTTTCCATACATCCAATGACTTGTGACATGTCATTGACTTTTGATTATTCTATCGTATATGTAATGGTACCATAGACATAAATATACAGACGTGAAGCTACTACGAAATTCATTCATAAAATCATATTAGGAGAACGCCAATTCTCCATCTTGCTTTCCAACGTAGTGGGGATGTAGTAGCACCTGATTGGTCAAATAAAATTGCTAGTGATGCGGTGATAGAATTTTAATTATCGATATTTTCCCAAATATTTAAAGAACGAAGACCACTTTCCATACATAGTGAATGACTTTTGAAATGCCGTTGACTTTTTATTATTCTATCGCATAATGGTACTGGTATTACTGATGAATAGATACTAAAACATTTTGTACAAAAAAAAAAACAAAAATATTAAACAATAATTCGAATTTTTTTTTGTCCAAATCGATTTTATTTTTGTGCCAATGTGTTATGTACCTGGAGTACTACTAAATATATATATATATATGTATATATATATATATATATATATATATATATAAATCGCGAAGGACTTCTTGCGTCTTTACAAACTACCACCCTGCGGCGTCCACTGAATGTAGTGAGATTTTTAATGTTTTCAATGCGTATGTAAGATGTTTTCATCAGTATCATATCAGTAGTCGACGTCAAATTTCATTTGAACATTAAATGGTGATATTCAAATTAAATATTTCTAGCTGAATTTGTGCGTCCGTTCACTCTACAATTTTTCTTGCACACTGAATACCTGCGTATACCTACTAAACACTGCATGCACATTCCCGCCTCCATCCGAATGTATGTTTAAATCAATTCCGTATAATGCTCTGCATATATCATAATGATTATAATAACTAAATGACATCCATCTACTATTGAATACAGATTGGTTCCGAATACTGTTTTTGAATAATTGTATCCAGCTTATCAGCCAAGAGGCTTCCACCTATATAAGGGTTTATAATGACTCCAGGCATAGATAATAAATATAATTAATAGTTAGCATAAAAAAATGACAATACCTATGTATAGCGTAGGTATTTTCACTTCAGTGGTCAACAAAGCTTAAAAAGCAATAAAATCATTTTTTACGAGTTTTTGTTTTATGAAGGCTCTGCCTACGTTGGTTGAGTTACCCCACAGTAATATGCCATAATTTAAGATTGAGCCAACATGACCGTGGTACACCATAAGAGCTGTTTTTTCGCAAGTTGTATTTCTAAGCTGGTGTAGAGCAAACACGAATCTATTTACTCTCTTGCATACTGCATCTACATGCAGCTTCCAGTTACAGTGTTCATCTAATATGAGACCCAGGAAGCGAATATGACTGTCCCTGCTTATTGCAACACCATTCAACGCTAGCTCGAAGTTTTGTAGGTTCTGCTTATGCGTAGAGCAGATCGCAGCTGCCGGTGAGGTTCTGGCCACCCAGATGGCAAAACAGGCGAGGAGGGAGGCTGAGGCACAGCGGTGGGAGGCCGAGTCCCGACGCCAACTCCAAAAAGTTACGGCGGAGCTGGAGGCCCTCAAGAGAAGGGACCGAGTTGCCGGGAGTGGTGACTCGGTCAATGCGGAAGGCGCAGCCGGAGCGGTCGGTGCACCCTGCTCTGGCGGGGCGGCCGGTGCAGCCGGAGCGGCCAGCGCAAACAGCGCAACCGGTGAAGCCGCCAATTCGACCAGCAGAGCCAGAATCGTGGGTCGCGCTCAGGGTAAGGATAAGGGGAAGGGCAACGCCGGACCCCGGCCCGGCTCTGGGTGAATCCCCGAGCCCCCGTAAGGGAGCTGGGAGGTAGCTGGAGCCGCCAAGCAGAGACGGAACGCCGCCAAAAAGGCAGTCAAAATGGCCAGAAGGGCCAAGGCTGCCGCGATGGCAACAGCGCCGAGGAAGCTCCGCGCCCCACGATTGACGGCCGTCGTCATTACGTTGACGGCGGAGGCGTCGGAGAGCCCCATCGCGGCAGCCCCAAAGGTTGCCGATGGGCGGGGCCTGCTTATTGGCGGCTTCCAGATGGTGCAGGTACGGCTCCTGCAGGCCCGACCAGCACGGTTCCGGTGCCTGTCGGTGAGCCACGTGGGGGTGCAGTGCACGGCGGAGGCCAGTTTCCGAAGGTAACGGTCGGTGACCGTTGCTTCCGCTGTAGCCAACCCGACCATAAGGCCGGTAGTTGCGAAGCTCCGTTGCACTGCTTCAGGTGTGCAGCAGAGGGCAAGCCGGCCGACCATAGGGCTGGTGCCAAGGCCTGCACCGCGGGAGGCCGAAGCCGGTTGGCAGTTCCATAATGGATCCACAGCTCCGCGTCCTGCAGACGAATGCGAACCACTGTGTTGATGCTCAGGCACTTTTGCTCCAGAGCATGGCACAGTGAGGCATTAATGTCGCCGCTGTCGCCAAGCCGTACACTCACCGGTTTATCGGGCCTGCCTGGGAAACCGACCTGGACGAATCGGTGGCACTGGTGCACAACGCCGCTGCCAGCAGCCCCCCCCCCTTGTTGTACCCAAATGCGACCGGGCTCGGTCGGCGAGAGATGTCGTGCGGGGATCGGTCCTGGGACCGCTACTGTGGAACATCGGTTACTACTGGGTTCTTCGCGGTGAGCTCGCGGACGGTGCCGCCGTCACGTGTTATGCGAATGACACGCTGGTGACGGCGTGCGGGGCTACATACCGCGAAGCGACTATGAAGGCCACGACCGCGGTTGCCCAAGTCGTGGAGCGGATCCGGTGGCTGGGTCTGGAGGTGGCTCCGTATAAAACCGAGGCCATGTTCTTTCATGGGCCTCGGCGCGTGCCACCGGAAGATTCCAGCCTCATAGTGAGAGACATTTCCATCGGCATCAAGCCCCAGATGAACTATCTGGGGCTCGTGCTCGACGGCCGGTGGATCTTCGGGGAGCATCGCCGAAGACTGGCCCCCAAATTGAAGGACATAGCTGCCGCTTGCTGCTGCCCAACATAAGGGGTGTATTCACCGCTAAGAAAACCCCATATATTGTAGCGCCGCAATTCCTGGGCACACGGCTTACCATTGCCCCGAGTATCGGGATCCTAGGCGTCGACATTTCAAGTGACGTCCAGTACCGCAGTCATTTAGAGGACAAGGTTAAGCTGACATCAAAGAAACTTGGAGTACTTAACAGGGCGAAGCAGTACTTCACTGCGGGGCAGCGACTCCTTCTTTATAAGGCACAGGTTCGACCCCACATGGAGTACTGCTGTCATCTTTTTGCCGGAGCGCCCGCACGCCAGCTTAACCCTTTCGACTCGGTACAAAGACGTGCGTTGAGGCTCGTCGACAGTCCCATACTCGCAGGCGATGTGGAACCTCTCAGCCTCAGGAGGGACTTTGCCTCACTGTGTGTTTTCTACCGCCTATATAATGGTTTGTGCTCAGATGAATTATTTGACATGATGCCCACAGCTACATTCTATCATCGCACCGCTCGCCATAGACAGGGAATTCATCCCCACACATTGCATCCGAATACGGTGCGCACCGTGCGGTATGAAAGGAACTCCCTGCCACGGTTTTCCCAAGTGACTACAATATGGGGTTCTTCAAGAGGGGCATTAGAAGGTTTCTTCAGGGTAGGCAGCGCGAGTGTAATGCCTCTGGTGTTGCATACGTCCATAGGCCACGGTAACCACTTTCCATTAGGTGGGCCGTGTGCTTTTCTGCCTTAGATGGCATGAATATATGATGGTATAAAAAAAAAGGGGGCCGGATGACTTTTGCAGGAGACTCTACGCAGGAGTCCTGCGGTCCATTGCCCTATATGGGTGCCCGATATGGGTGGAGACCCTGACGATCCACAATGCGCATCTGCTGCGTGGGCCGCAGCGTGCAATGGCCAGCAGGGACATTATGGGGTACCGCACGATATCCTTGGAGGCGGCGAATCTCCTTGCCGGATCTCTACCGTGGAACTTGGATGCGAGAACCCTTTCGGTACCGAAAGGAGGCGCGGGAGCCGAGCCGGGAACCCGAGCCTGAAGAAATTCGGGTCGTGAGGTCCCATCTCCACCCTGAGTGGGAGCTACGACTTGGGTGACCAAGCGCAGGGCACGCCGTAATAGCAGCGGTTAAACTCATCATGGAGGAATAGCTAGAGATGCCACACGGCAGCCTCTCGTACCGGCTGACGCAGGTGATTACCGGACACGGGTGTTTCGGGAGCTACCTGTGTCGGATGCGGAAGGAGCCAACGTGCGAGTGCCATCACTGTGATGCGAGCGAGGACGCAGAGCTGTACACGCTGACTGAGTGCCCGGCGTGGGACGGCGGCCCAGGCAGGTCCTAGTGGCGGCTCTGGGGGTGGGAGTCCTCACACTCGCCACATTGCTCACAGCGATGGTACGATGCGCAAACGCTTGGAGTGCGGCCGCCTCCTTCTGCGAGCAATTAATGCTCGAGAAGGAGGCGGCCGGTCGGGTCCGGACTAGACTACGGGCCCGGGAAGCCCACGAAGAGCGAAGGCGAACCGGTCGTCGTGGAACGACCTCCGTCCTCCAAGAGCGCTGGCCTAGGGGTGAACGGCGGAGTCTCCTGTCACCCTAGCAGAAGCAGGCCGCGGCGGTGCCGCCAAGTGCGCCTCCCCGTACCCGGGGCTAGATGGGGACACCGAGGTCCCCACAGCCCGAAGTGTCTGCTGGGGTGCGAGAGATATGCTTTCGGCAATCTCACCTCCGGCAACCAAGGACCCAAGACGGCGTGCGTTTTAGTCGGGGGGGTCTCCGTGGGGGTGGTATCCGTGGAGATTTAGCGCACTAAAAAAAAATGTATAAACCGGTGAGCTCAGAGGCACAGGCTGGTGTGAACAGATAAGCTTACATCACGGCCGGCACATGTCTGTTGGTTTACAAACTTCGGTACGCGAGCGCGCTAAAGCCTGCCGCTCCGCGCCCCGCGCCATGCGTCCCTCGTGAAACCCCGAGGCGGCCCCTCAGACACCGTACCTAGTGCCCGTTTAAGGATGTTTAAGAGACGCAAGATTGTTGTCACGAAAACATGATAAAAACTTTACAAATACGATATTCAATGGACACGATAAGATCGGTGAACTGAACTCAAAGTATACGTGGTAAATTATACGTTGAACACTAGTGTCCTCCAAATTTCAGTCGGACGATGGCGGAACTATATTATACGCTAAAAGGCATTGTAGTGATGGAATTACGTCCATGCCAATTTTTCGCCATTGCATTCTAAGGATCATAAGGGACCATTGGGCTAAAAATGAGGGTCGGTCAATCTTGCGTCCGTATTCCGGACGCACAAAGTCAGTCGGACGCAGCATCATCGGTAAATAACGCCATGTAGGACGCAACATGTCCTTCAAGATGTATATATATATATATATATATATATATATATATATATATATATATATATATATATATATATATATATCGTTACTCAAAGACTGTAAAGAATCTTTGTAGATTCAACGTCCTTCTGGGCGAATTATTCGAAACTCCGGCTATCACAAGGAAAGTCTGACAGAAAGCCATAAGCACACTGCAACCTGAGAATACAAATAATCGGCATCCACTTAAGCTAATCACTTAATTTTTTCTTTCAAATGTATAAATTTTTAGTCTGTGCCCTTTTTATATCGATAAGTAGTTATCGACAGTTTACTGGATTCCCTACTAGGCCGCCATACTGCTTTCCATTCATTCATAAAATCCAAGTTTAGGTAGGCAGTTTTTTTTCGTAGGTATGGCACCTCTTGATATACTCTAAGGATGTAACCAATCATAACCGTTAACAAGGATGAACGTTACATCGGAGGAACAACCTCGAGAATCGACCAATGAGAATCAACGTTGAGGTTGTCGAGTAGTTCTTACATCGTACACTACATCGTAGAGCGCTGGCGTGCCTACAGACACTTAGGGAATACAAAATTCAAGCGCATCGTCAAAACAACGTTGCCGCATCGTTGCGTTCGCCGATGTGCGCTTACAGAATTGCACTGCAGTTCAATATTTTACCCCAAAAGTTTGGGAGAAATAAGATTTAGATTTTTTAAAGGGTCAAATACATATCAGATTAAATCACAAAAAGGTGAAAATGTCAAATTAAGATTTAGCGAATACATTAAAATTATTAGGTGCATCAAAATAGCTTTACTTAGCTTGGTCATGCTGAACAATAGTGTTCAGCATGATAAATGACATAATTTACTAAATAAAATACATAAAGTTACGTGGATGGTGCTAGCTAGGGTGTAAATTTAGACAAATAGTTAAATCTTACTCTTCCATAAAGTTTGGGGTAAAATTTAGAACTAGTATTGTGCAAAATGTTGATCTACCGACATCCTACAATATAAATATTATAATGCTCAAGATTCGCAACTGGCTCATAAAAAGAAAGTGTTTTTAAATTTACTATTTGTGTTCGTTTATTGGCACTGCTTCTTACTTAGTGATCTTTTATTAATTATGGAGAGTTTTGTTAATAATTTGGATTTATTTGTCATCTTATGACATGAGTTGAAATAGTTTACGGACAGTAAAAACGTTTTTTAGAAGTTTACCTACAACAACTATTAAATATTGAAGATAATATTGTTTTCTGAAAATTTTGCCAGAGGTTTTGCTCAAATGTAGGTACTAAATGGGAACAATCGAGTCGCACTTTAGACCCATTTATCAGAAGAAATAAGAAGTGGTTAGAATTCAATAAATTGGCCTAAAGGATTAATTCGGCTATCAGTGAATCCTGAATTAGAAGATGAAATTGATAATGTTGAAAATCTGCCACCATCAATACCAGAAGCTGAAAAGGTTTTGAAGAAGAAGGATTAAGACAAAAACGAAGACGTTTAGAGCGATTAAATAAATCGTTGTCGCCAGAAGAACAAAAATTTGTTAAAATAAACACCTTGAAATCTACTGGAAATGAAGATATTGGAAAAATAATGGATCATTTGCTCAGTTACCCAGAAGATTAAGAAAAAGTCAAAGATTGTTTAAGAGAGAGTAAAGGAAAAGGTCGTACATATTTACCCGAGAAAGCGCTGGCTTTAGCAGTTTCACTAAAGTTATCTAAGTGGTAATATATGAACCTCAGAAAATCTGACCGCGAAGATGGCTCTGATTTGTATCCCTCTTATCATAAACTATTGGAAGCAAAATTAAGGTGTTATCCAGAGTAGGAAGACATTATAATAACCGAAGATGGAGTTTCTTTTAAACTGCAAGATTTACTCAATTTGACGACATCTAGACTTTTGGAAACGATTAATTTTGATTTGGACTTTTTTTGCGATTACGTTCTGACCTAGTTAACTTAATTGGATTCTGACATATTTATCTTTTTTATAAATTTTGTCATCATTTTAATATTTTGTATGCCTCAGGCAGATCATAGCTTAGACTAATATAACGTAGATATATCCCTTTATCTGGCAGAATTGCAAGTTTAGGTACATGTTACTAGGGTTACACTATAGCAAATAGGACAAGGAATAAGAAAAAAAAGGTTTGAAAGCCGGATCGCTAAAGACTTGGGAGCAATTGAACTCATTATGACCCGTTCCATACAAAGATAACTGAAAATATTTTTTTTTACCTAAACCATAAGTATTAAGAAAATTACCTAGAACAATTGTTATTAGGGTTAATAAGATCTATCCATTGCCATAAAGAAAAATTCGAAAAGAGAAAGTTGATCCCTAAGTCACTCATTTTTCAAATCCGGACCACTGTGCGGCGGCGCGGGCGCGTTCGGAGCGTGCGCGAATGGGCGCATGCGCGATGCGGTATATAGTACTTCCCGACTCTTAGGGAGATTCCGGGAGTAATTCGTGAAGAATCGAGCTGGTATATAACCGCGAGAGGCTCGTTGAGGCAAGGTTCTAACGCGGTTTACTATATATCCCCATTAGGTACGTTAAAAATAAAGTACCTACCTAAATACTGTAAATTAATCATCTCCTTTTTATTTTGTAAGGGCTGAATTATTGATTATTTTTATAAAAATTAACCTAACCAACCTGAGGCAACGATTCATAAACCTTTTTAATGAAATCAGTACATAGGTACCTATTCGTTAGATGCATTATATTTCGTCGCTTCATTCGAAGATATATAATTCTTAAGAGTCCGTACTACCTCAAATGACATAGCATAAACGTGTATAATATCAAAAGTTCTAAAGCATGGACTTTTTAATTCATTTGTGGTAAAGTTGAGGATATATACTAATGTTTATGTGTGGCAAAAACACGATTACGTAAAATTTTCTTGATAGAAAACCATTGCAAAGTTACCTCTAAACCGTACAAATAAAACGATATTATGGATTAATTACGCAAAATAGGATCACTAAACTTACACAATAATTGCAGTTTAGTGGTTAAGAGACATTATGTGTTTCAAATTTTACAAATATACATTGGTTTCTGCGTAACTAGCAAATATCTAAATTTTTACTAAAGCGATACCATTAAACTTAGAACCGCCCTGCCGCCCGGCCTCCTCCTCAGTGTTGCTTCGGCTATCATACGGGGAGCCTGTGTCGCACGCGCTCTGCGCAGACGATTACGATAGACGATACGAAAGTATTCAAGTACCTATCTTTTGACAGGCGAAATGGGTAATAAAGTAAACTGAAAGAGGAAAAGTGTATGTTGGCGTAAAAAAACATTAAAACATATGAATGATGTATTATGTAGGCAGCCTCTGTGGCGTGGTGGTAGTGCACGCGACTGCCACGCAAGAGGCGCGGGTTCGATTCCCGCTCAGTTCAAATATTTGTATGCATGAATATGGCTATTTGCATTGATCTGGGTGTTTCTATGTATAATATTTATGTACATACAAAAAAGTATCTAAGTATGTTTATCCGCATTCTAGATTCCATAACACAAGCTAATTAAGCTTACCATGGGTCTAGATAGCGCTGTGTAGAATGTTGTGGAATATTTATTTATTTATTATTATAGTAAGTATCTAATCTACCTACCTAAGTAGCTTATACTGTACATAACAATTTGCAATAGGTACTATATTAGTAGAAAGTAATAAATAGGTCAGTTAAAACCTACCTATTTCAAAAATTTGGATTGAAATAGGCATACCTGCCTATGTATCGACAAAAAAAATCTTGCAGTAGCAGCCCAAGTCTTTCAGGCAGGTCCTGCCTACTACAGGTCGCTCACTGCGACGACGCGACGGACGACGCGGTTGGGCGACTCAGAGCTGAAAGTCGAAGTGCGGTAACTCCAACTTCTGTAGGTTAGGTTAGAACTGTGACCCCAACGCATGAGCCGAGCGAGCGTAGCGAGCGTGCCGCGGCAGCGGCCGGCGAAGTGCCAGATCGGGTTATGATAGGAACGAGACCGTCGGGTCAGGTTAGGAAGAGGGTTACGTTCGGAACAAATTTTTAAAGTTTCTACCTAACCCGCGACCGGGTCAAGTTTTCGGGTCAGTTTCGGAATAAACGGAATATTTCTGTAAATACATGAGTACCTACCAACCCGAATGATCATAATATAAATATAGCAGTAGTTAGGTACTACTACCATACGTATTCCTATATTTATATATATTATAGACAGTACGTAATTATGAATTTCCATTCATCTGTTTCTATTGAAGGGTCATCGCCCTCTGTGGGCTCAGCAATCTAGCCACATTACTGGCCGTCAGATTCTCTGCCCATACGGGGGCCCCGTATAGGGCCATACTTCGCACGATCCCCAGGTACAGTCTCCTGCAGGGAGCGTTGGGTCTCCTGATGTTGGGCATCAGCCGCGCGAGTGCGGCTGATGCCCCCCTCAGTTTTGGGACCAAACTTCGGAAGTGATGTCCGAAGTTCCACCGGCCATCGAGCCCCAGATACTTCATCGAGGGCTCGATGCCGATGCTGACACCCCCTATCTGTAGGCTGGATCCCCCAGGTGGCTCCATCCGAGGTCCGTGGAAGCACCGAGCCTCGGACTTGTGAAGAGCGACCTCGAGACCCAGCCGCCGTGTCTGACCCACGACTTGAGCAACCCTTGCCGTGGCCTTTAGTGCTGCGTCTCGGTGCGCTGCTCCCCGCGCCGTAATGATGGTGTCATGCGAACCGGACGTCGGAGGTCGCAGAACGACCTCCGTCCTCTATGAGCGCTGGCCTGAGGGTGACCGGTGGAGCCGCCTGTCACCCTAGCAGAAGCAGGCCGCGGCGGCGGCGCAAGGTGCGCCTCCCCGTAACCGGGGCTAGATGGGGACACTGTGGTCCCCCCAACCCGAAGGAGGCCATCTCGAAAGGGATGGTCCTCCTGGGTCTGCCGGGGTGCGAGAGATATGCTTTTGGCAATCTCACCTCCGGCAACCAAGGACTTGGGACGGCGTGCGTTTTAGTTCGAGTTCGACATAACCACCTCCACCGGCTCCGTGGGGATTTATCGCACAATAAAAAAAAACGAGGGTGTCATCGGCGGAACACGTTACGCTGACCCCTCTGAGCAACGTACCACGCAGCACCCAATCGTAGCCGATGTTCCTCACCCTCCGTAACTACGGGCACGTCGTTCTCCACCACCTCCCCTAGGTGCCGTCTTCTTAGGGGCGGAGGCCTTGGCTTGGGACCAGTAGCACCACTGGGTGCAGCCGTCGTCGCTCAAGACGCGACGACGGGTGCCGCCAGCGGTGGGCGGTATGCCCGGTCCTCGAGGACGCCGAGGCGTCGCTCGATGACCTCCAGCAGCTGGACCACCGTTGGTGTCACCTTAGATGGAGGACGGAGAGCGGGGGTTTTCACACCCCGAGCCTCCCCGGCCCCCTGGACCAGCTGCGTCAGCTGACCGATCTCCTCCCGCATCAGCCGTTGCTGCTTGTGGGAGTCAGCAATCTCCGTCTCCAGGCTCGCAACCCGAGCCCGGAGTTTCTCCTCCTCACTGGAGACGCTCCTTTCCAGGAGCTCCTCCAGCGCTTTGGCGGCACCTTTTATCGCGTCCGCCACGACCCTCTTCTTTCCCGTAATATTTTTCTGGCCTTTTACGGCGCCAGAAATGCGGGAAAGAGCCGCCAGGATGTTCTGCACCGTCGGCACCTCCGTGACCTCCCTTGGTAGCGGGGACACAATCGCTGGTGGCTCTGCTACTCTCTCTTTCGCTCTGTAGAGGTCGGCTTTCGTCCTCTACCCGCGCCTAGCCGTCTAGCGTAGCCTTACTAGGAAGGTCCTCCTCGCTGTTCGATGATTCAGACCCACGATGAACCTGGGCGGGTGTCGCCATGGCTAGTCACCGAATGGGTGTCCATTCGATCACCAGTCACAGCTAGGGATTCCCCAGACGGAGTCCGGGTACCCTCATGGGTAGATTTATCCGTTATCGTTTCCATAACCATATTTTGTTTTACGGTTAATGTCCACCGACATTGAGGTGGAAGTAGAGGGGTTGTATGTGAGGATAGGAAAGGTGGGAGTGAGTGAGTGACGCCCTAGGCACTGAGTTCCCCCCAGTGATGCATCCCATTGCCAGGCGTGGGGTTCGGGGTAATTTTTTATAGAGGTTTTCTTCCTCGCAACTCCTAAGAGCTACCATGCCCCTCTGTTGCCAGACGGCGGTACGGCTCGGCCGATCGATGGTCCCCATGGGACCGTGTATTTCACCACTGATCGCTCAGTGGCAAAGTACTCGTCGCCCTTAAAGTTCTCCGCTAGGCTTAGCAGAGCGCGTGCGGAGAACTCGAAACCGACCATAAAGGCCCCCCCTCCTTGGTGGACTATTGGCCACCAAGGTACCTTCAGGTGAGATAGCAGTGCCCAGCAGTGAGACATTGAAAGGGCTGCTATTATTATATTACACTAGCTGCTGCCCGTAGCTTCGCCCGCGTGAAGTTTTGTTCCCGTTCCCGCAACCCATGGGAACCTTAACCCGGAATAAAAAGCAACCTATGTGTTATTCCAGGTTCTAATCTACCCCTGTATAAAATTTCAGCCAGATCCATTTAGTAGTTTTTGCGTGAAAGAGTAACAAACATCCATACATAAAGCGATACATACTCACAAACTTTCGCATTTATAATATTAATAGGATAAGTATAAATATATTATATTTGACAGCCTCCGTGGCGTGGTGATAGTGCACGCGACTGCCACGCAGGAGGCGCGGGTTCGATTCCCGCTCAGTGCAAATATTTGTATGTATGAATATGGCTATTTGCATTGGTCTGGGTGTTTCTATGTATAATATGTATGTATTTACAAAAAAAAAAAAAAAAAAGTATATAAGTATGTTTATCCGCATTCTAGATTCCATAACACAAGCTATAAAAGCTTACCATGGGTCTATACTACGAGCGTTATATGATGATCCCTATGACGTTTCAACTGACAGTTGTATTAGTGATGCGAAACAATTTCGATAAAATACTGTTTTTTCAGGCAAATGTCATGTCATTCAGCCAGGTCATTCAACATAATAAGCAATATTTATTTATTTTGAAAAAATATTGCATAATTTAAAGAATTTAAAATTCTTTTTGAATTGAATTTTAAAGAATTCATAATTAGCTGGCAATTGGGGAGTCGTCCATAGAGGACAATAAACTATTAACACCAAAGAAAAAGAAAAGGTTATGTCATATAACAGAACCTGATGAATTTGATTTAGATGCTATACGCAATCATATTTATGGTTACTACCTACGAGGTGAACTACCGACCTGCCAGAAGTTATTATCTTCATTAAAAGCTGCAGAACTCTTCAAAGGCGGTGCTACTTCCCTTAGAATTGTTTTGAAAAAATGTGGATTCCGCTATAAAAAATGTGTCAAGAGAAAAATATTAATGGAGCGTACTGACATAGCTTTACTACGATGCGATTTTCTTCGCAAAATCAAACAAATTGATAACTGGGAGAAGGTAGTATACCTTGATGAGACATGGCTGAACGCCAATCATACTGTAGGTAAGGCATGGACGGATGACACAGCGAAATCCAGCACAAAAACTCCTGAAGGAAAGGGCCAGCGCTTAATCATTTGCCACGCTGGCACAGCTACAGGTTTTGTGCCGAATTGCCTGTGGGCTTTTAAGTCAGTGAAAACAACGGAGTACCACGAGGAAATGAATTTCGAAAACTTTAAGACATGGTTTATAAAACTATTAGAAAATTTGAATGAGCCTCACTATATTTTAATGGACAATGCTTCATATCACTCAGTTCAAATTAACAAACCCCCCAGCAGCAATAACAAAAAAGCTGAAATTATAGAGTGGTTACACGGCAATGGTGTGGAAACTGACAGTCAGATGTTAAAAAAAGAGTTGGTTAGACTGTTGAACTTTCACAAACAACAGACGCACCCATCATATTTTTTGGATGAATTGGCCAAATCAAATGGACACACGGTACACACGGGTTACCGCCCTATCACTGCCAATATAATGCAATCGAGTTGATATGGGCGCAGATCAAAGGTATCTATATTTTTTATTTATATAATATTATGTATATGCATATATTTCTAAAAATAATTACTGAATGTACAAATATTTTCAGGTCATGCAGCTAGGCATAACACAACTCCGCCATTCACGGCAAATAAAATTATGGTTTTATTGGAAGAAGCTTGCGCTCAAGTGACAGCTGACGATTGGCGAAAAGTGGTCGAAAGAACGAAGAAAATTTGCTTACAAGACTGGGATCGAGATGTACAATACGACAATATCATTGACCAACCGTTAATAATAAACGTCACGGATAGCTGCAGTTCAGACTCAGATTTTGAAGATCCGATTGACCCTGTATCAGATTCAGATTGATATAAATAAAATACAAACTCAAAGCATTTGTTTTATATTTCCAATGATATTTTATACAAGATATGTTACGTTCATAGTAACTGACTTCTCAAATCTGATCCAGCAATGTGTCAGTGCACAATAGTTGACAATTAGCGTTAAAGTAGTACGAAAGATGGGATAAGCACATGAGTAAAAAAGATAGCTATAATTCGGAATGATTCGGACGATTGCGCTTCGAAGCATAGATTATGATTTTGTTGAACAGAAGGGGTATTTCGTTGGTAGGCAAGAAATGAAATTCGATGAAAAAATAATACGTCATTATTTATTTCGGAAAATGATAATAATTCAAAAAGATAATTAGGGAACTTCTCGAAAATAAAACCATAGTGCCGTACTGACGTTATAATCAAAAATTAAACTCCTTCAAATAAATTTAATTTATTTCTTTTCTGCCTCTTAGAAAGTTTTTTATTTTGGGATTATTTTTATGAGCAGAATGAAGCCGAACAGTGGTATATGTGTCAGTTATTTATATTCTTCCTGAGCAATGTTCCTTTTTCCGAAGTATATCTCTCAGTGGCTTCAAAATTATTGCTACAAATTCTGCTGCTTTTTGAAGGTGTCCAGTCAAACTCATTTCGTTGTTCTTTAACAATTGCAATCCACTCTTGAAGTCGAACTTCATTAGTCGGAAACCTTGAAAAAAAATTTAGGTTATTACAATTATTTAAAGGACAACAAATAAATAAAACAAAAATTATGTTACTGAATTTTGAATAACAAATAAAACCGAACAGCAGGTCAAAATTATTACTTTAGTAGGCAGTAAACTGAAAATTACCCTATGTCGCATCTGTACTGATAATCTATGCAAGCAGTGTTGTTGTGTCCTTGTCGTGCTCATATCAAAAAGTATTTCTGTCCTTTTTCTTTGCCGCCATTATTTTAAAAATATTAATAAACTAATTTTAATGAAATACACTAAAAAATCGGTAATATTGTATGTACTTACATGTGATAGAAGGTCCTTCGTGTTTTATTGATTTTAGTGTCGTAATTTGTACATTTTTAAAAATACACCATGGCATTTTTATTGCCATTTTATTATGCGCTTACATAAGTGACAACTCGGCGTTTGCCAGACATATACTAAATGCGATACGTCCCAATTGGGACGTTTTCGCGTCTTCACCAGGCGCAGTCTAATAACATATCTGCCTCTTTTTTGTATGTAATATCATTGTATATTTCCAACAAATTATCGATATTTTGTTTATCGATGTGTCCCTTCTTAGTCGATAACAGCTTGACGACGTAACTTTTGCAGCACGTACCATGTACATTTGCATTGAGTTTTTTTCTATTATTTCCGAACATTACGTAATAATTTCTTAATATTCATTTTTATAATTTACAATTGTACACAATTATGATTTTTTCGTCTTTTTAATGGACCTCTAAAGGATTTGATGTGATAGGACGTCAGTACAATGTTAAGCGCTAACGAACTGTCATAGGGATCATCATTCACCGAGCTTATTATAGATAGCGTTGTGTAGAATGTTGTGGAATATATTATATTATATATAAGTTTTATGTAAATTATCATTACAATATGCACACTTTTCTCAAAAGTTTGTTTATTGCCATAACTTTCTTGATGTCTAATTACTAGCTACTTTACCCTATCGATTGATACACGCGTGAACTTGGCGGCCGAGCCTCGCGTCGGCCGGCCCGGGGTCATCGCGGGAGTGAGATAGATGCATCTGCGCGCGAGTAGTACCGGCGCGAGTGCGTTGTTGAGGCGCGCGGGGGTAAAATTTGAATTCGAGCTGGAGTGGTACGGACTCTTAACCATGTAGTTTCCCCTGCTTGCTAGGCAACGACGCACGATTCTAGAGAAAAAATAAATAATTTTTGAATAACGAGTACTTTTCTTGACTTCCTGTCTCCCCGACTCGTGTTAATCCGCCATATTGATATTCTTTTTTCGTGCGTGGCAATGTTCGCACGCCGCCACCGCCAATTCTTAAAAATAAAAAATACTGAAAGTAACGACCGTACTGTGTGTTTTAAATAGAATATAGAAGAATATTAACAAAGAAAACGACGTCGTGTTATCGATCAATGTGAGTAGATAACATTTTAGCTACCTACCGATGTAAAAATATTTACGTTAATTAATATTTTTTATTTAATCGGAACATGCAGTTAGCACATATTGCACGGAACATTATATTGGACCTAAAATGTAACACAAAATGTGCTTTATACGCGCACTACACTTAGGGCTGGGGGTCCTATAAAGTAGTAGCACAGGAACGATTGAGCTCCACCAAGCATAGATTATTACAAATAATTCGCGCGCGCTTCGGCCTCGTTTAATCCTCCGATTTTGGTCCAAGATACGTGCCCCGAGGTATTCATACACACCGTTTATAATATTATTCTATGGCGGGAAGTGGGCAGAGCTTAGAATATTTACACTAAAAGCAGAGTAGTCAATCGTCATGTGGATGTGTGGATGGCAATTTCGTCCATGCCGCGAATGTCACTAATGTCAGCCTCACGGAATGACTAGTGAGAGTCAAAGGAGCGGCAACCATGAACCTTTATACTAACTACAGATTCATGGTGGCAACACGGTTGTGAACGAGGGTTGCCACTAGCCAATCCCGATACCGGGCTGGGTGGGCACCGCTCGCGAATCGAACGTTCCGAAATCTGCCGTCACGCGTCATAGGAATACCGCAACTATAAACAATTTTGCCAAAAATAAATGAGTTAAGTATTCACATTATTCGGAATCAGCAAAGAAAATGCTACCTTACGCTCTTCCCATAGATTAATATATACACACATCAAAAAAAGTTTGCGATCAATGGCATAAGCTCCTAGAATTCTTTAAATTTAACTTTATCAAGAAAAAATCTATGTTGTATGCTTTCTTTAAATAGGAATACCCTGTTTGAAATTAAAATATAAAACTATTTTTTATTATTTATTTTAAAAAATTGAGCCATTAATCATAATGCAATTGTGATAGAAATTTCATAGTAAGAAAAAGACTGTTTAATTAAACTTAAACTACAATTTATTATTAAAAGGTGTAAATTCAATATAAAATAACTCCTCCCCTGGTGTTTAACCCCGGGAAACAACTGGGAATGGAAATCAAACAAAAATAAACAGGTTTCCCACTTGGAGACGTCACCCCAAGTCTGTTTAATAGGTAACACAAATATTACAAATATGAGCTTATAAACTACTTGCGGAGAATCTTAACACCGCCTTCTAGAAAAGGTCTATAAGGATACAACGCCATCTATGATGCATTCGAGGAACTAAACAATAATAATAACAACTATGAGCTTATAAACTACTTGCGGAGAATCTTAACACCGCCTTCTAGAAAAGGTCTATAATGATACAACGCCATCTATGATGCATTTGAGAAATTAAACAATAATAATTAGTTGCCACAGGTGGTATGACACGAGCGTTTGCCACATCTCCTTGGCATATAGACATTCCGCCCACCAAGGACATATTGGAACATTATGTCCTTAGATGAATTAAACAAACTAGGAAAACAATGGACTGTAACTAATCAATAAAATACATGTTCAAACTTTCACGCAATTGAGCTCACTCAAAATTGACCATTATAAAATTCTTAACTAAAGTACCTATTGCAGTGAACTCAGCAGTGTGTAAGTATCAATTACAGAAATTAACAAGAATATAACATAACTGGTAAAGGTACAACAATTTTAACAACCAACTGAAAAAACTGATCTTAACATATAATGTCCACTTGAGACTGCATAGTGTTAAAGCAACAGTGCCATCATTATAACACAATAAACATACCATGGACCAATATGCAATTATTTTTACAACAATAACTAAATAACCAAATAACAAATGTACTTATCTTAAATGAAAATAACCGTTTGATACCGCATAGTGCTAACCCTTTAGCACAACTTAACCAACAGGCAAGACACACAACTTCGATGTTGGTCTTTTAATCGAAGATGTGCCAACGCGAAGAGTAACTACGCGTGTCAGGTTATCTTGACCAGGATGTTTCTCAATCACTTTACCAAGCAGCCACTTACAAGGAGGTAAATTGTCCTCTTTCACTAAAACAATATCTCCGACATTAGGTTCAGTAACTTGTTTCGCCCACTTATAACGGTGCAGATAAGTTGTTAAATATTCCGTCGACCATCGACGCCAAAATTCCTGTGTCATTTTTTGAACAAGATGCCACCTACGCAACGTTGAAATATTAGCAGTTTCATAATTTTGATCTGGTGCGCTAACAAGAGGTTCACCCACAAGGAAATGCCCTGGAGTTAAAGCGTCAGCTACATCCACGTCCGGAAGTCTGCAAAGAGGACGAGAATTTAGACACGCTTCTACCTGACTTAATAAAGTTGACATTTCTTCATAAGTCAGCGTAGAGCAGCCTATCACCTTGCGTAGATGTAGCTTGCATGACTTGATCCCAGCCTCCCATAGTCCGCCAAAATTCGGAGCATGTGGTGGAATAAAATGCCATGCTGTGCCCTCATTAGCCAACGTTTCTGCGATCTCATTGGTCATTCTCGACTTTTCGGCTTGGAATAAAGTTTGAAGCTCCTTGGAGGCTCCCTGGAAGTTTGTTCCGTTGTCGCTCCACATATCTCTACAGGGCCCACGTCTAGCCACAAATCTCTTAAATGCCGCTAAAAACCCTGCCGTTGTCATATCGCTAACCACTTCAAGATGCACTGCCTTGGTCACCATACACACAAATAAACAGATATACCCCTTATATGAATGATGGCCCCTGCCCTTGGAAGTTCTTAAATTAATGGGACCCGCATAATCTACCCCACTGTTGCTAAAGGGTCTATTAGGTGTGACTCGCGCAGCTGGCAGTTGCCCCATCAATTGGTGTTTAGATGTTGTGTTATAACGAAGGCAAGTGGGGCATCGACGTACGTAAGTCCTAAGTCGCTCTTTTACTCCCAATATATGATACTTAGTACCCAAATAGTTCTGCATTAACTGTGGCCCACCGTGAAGGGTCAAGCGATGTGCTTCTGCTATGAGAAGATTTGTCAAGGATGATTTACGTGGCAATAAAATCGGATGCTTTCGATTAAAGCTTAAATCAGAGCGCTCTAATCTACCGCCCACCCTCAAGATATTGGAAGAATCCAGGTAAGGATTTAAGGAACTCAACCCCTTCCCCTTTATCGATTTGCCTTGTTGTAGATTCATGATTTCCTCCTGAAAACCTTGTCCTTGACACTCCCTAATACAGATATTCAATGCCAACTTCAACTCTTCAGTTGTTAAATAAGATGCGTTCCTTTCAGATTTACGTGTCTTCCAGTTCAAGACACGTCGACAATAAGCTATGACTCTGACAAGTTTGGTAAGTGATGAATATTTATCCCAAATCCAATGATCCGGATCCTTCGACACCTTCGAAACTACGTGAGTTTTTATTTCCTCCATAGACGTAGTGATATTTTTACATTTTTTAATTTTCATAACTTTCTCTTGCAGAAAGTCAGGACCGTTCAACCATAACCCAGAGTTCAGCAGTTCCGAGGGGTAAAGACCCCGTGACGCACCATCAGCAGGATTTTGCTTAGATTGAATATAACTCCACTGTTGTGGTTCCGTAACAGATAATATCTCTGTTACCCTGTTGGCAACAAACGTTTTCCACCTATTGGGATGGCTGTTTAGCCACGCCAAGACTATTTCGGAATCAGTCCAAGCATGTAGATTGGATCTACTGATTCCCATGATTTCAGACACTTCGACCAATAACTTCGCCAGTAGAACTGCTCCACACAATTCTAACCTAGGGATTGAGACTGTTTTAATAGGGGCAACGTTAGTTTTCGCGGTAAGTAAAGTGACATGAATATTACCATCAGTATCGACTACCCGTGTGTATATAACTGCTGCATACGCCGCCTTCGACGCATCACAGAAGCCATGTAATTCAATCTGTCGGTCGCTGCCCTTCATGTTCAACCATCGAGGTACGGCCAATTCTGCCAAAAGTGGTAATTCTGCACGGTAGGTAGACCACTCTTGTTTTATATCATCGGTAATGGCCTCATCCCATCCAATACCGGTAATCCACAACCTTTGTATAAAGATTTTTGCTATAATTACCACAGGAGCCACCCATCCCAATGGATCGAACAATCTAGATATGTCCGATAATAATTTTCGTTTTGTTATAGGTTCCAATATAGGTTCCAATTGAACAGAATATTGGAACATATCTCTGCGTCTGTTCCAGGTAAGTCCCAGTATTTTAACTACTTCGTCTTGCTTTATACTAATCCCCTTCTCTTCGCTATTACTATCATTTTTCTTTCCTTCTAATAATTTCTCCAGTAGTTCATTACTATTACTTACCCACTTTTGCAACTCAAACCCTCCTTTGTTTAGTAACTGGTTCATTTGACTATAGATTTCGAAACCCTTTTGTATTGTTTCACATCCTGTCATAAGATCATCCATGTAATAATCCTTTAGTACTCTTTCTGCAGCCATTGGATAATCCTTGCCTTCGTCGTACGCTACCTGCTGCATTGTTCGAACCGCCAAGAATGGTGCGCTAGCCGTTCCAAAGGTTACAGTAAGCAGTTTATAATCTTCGATTTCAGATTCCTTGTCTTCTCTCCACACAATACGTTGAAAATCGGTGTGTTGTTCGTTTACGCGAACCTGGCGATACATTTTTACTATATCTGCAATAAGACAAATCGGATGAACTCTCCAACGAAGAAGCAAGTGGCGCAAATCCGGTTGTAATTTAGGTCCTATCAACAAGTCATCGTTAAGTGATGCTCCGTTATTACCCTTACTGGAGGCGTCAAATACTACTCGAACTCGTGTGGTGTCCTTGTCATTCCGGATGACAGCGTGATGAGGTAAGTACACTGCGTAATTATTTTGCTTCTCAGCTTCTGATATTGGTTTCATATGGCCTAACGACAGGTATTCATTGATAACTTGTGAGTACTGGGCCTTCAATTCAGAGCTTCGAGATAGCTTCTTTTCTAATCCTAAAAGCCGTTTAACTGCTAGGTTCCTAGAACCTCCATATTTACAATTAGGATCATCAGTTCGGAAGGGTAAGTCAACCACATAATGTCCATTCTTATCTCTGGTAGTAGTAGTCTTAAATATTTTCTCACACTTGGCTTCTTCTTCCGTAAATAGCTTTTTAGTTTCCTTTGGTTCTTTTTCTAATTCCCAGAATCTTTTCAGCATTTCCTCAGTTTCCAGGTGTATGTGCAAGACCGAAAGACTCGAGGAATCATTAGAAGCCGATTTTAGCGTACCAGATAAAATCCAACCCAATGTAGTACACTGCGCCATAAATTGACCACCACAATATTTTTTCAACCCTTCTTGTATCACTTGCGGAAATATTTCGGCTCCCAACAACATATCTACTTTATTCGGTATATTATATCTGGGATCGGCTAATTGAAGGTCGCTTACAATTAATTCCTCCAGACAAACCGCTTCCCTAGCTGGTAAGATAGATGTTATAGATTTAAGAACATAAGCCTTTACGACTAATTCGACAGATGGATCAATTCGAGACTGAAGCCTTATCTCAAGGATCGAAACCGATGCCAATGGATTACTTCCACCCACTCCAGATATGATTCCCTTAGCTGGCTGTTTCTTAAGACCTAACCTTTGAACGACGCTCTCCGTAACAAAGGACGCTTGAGAACCCTGGTCTAACAAGGCTCGTACTGTGTGTCTAACACCGTTTTTCGAAATAGCCCTCACTAGAGCTGTAGATAATAACACTTGATTGTTGGTTGACCCCTTCGAAAAACAAGTGACGACCTCAGTTGAATCATCTACTTGTGCAGTATTAGTGAGTTGGGTAGTTGAGCCCGGTTCCGCGCTCTGGACATCAGGTTCCTGATCATCTTTAGGATGCAAGAGAGAGTGATGTCTACGCTTGCACGTACGACAAGTAATTGTACACTTGCATACCTTGGCAGAGTGATTGTAACCCAAACAGTTAAAACATAAGTTGTTGTCGATAACAAACCTGCGACGTGTATCCACATCTACATCGAAAAATTGTTTACAGGTTCCAATTTTATGAGCTTCCTTACAATATTGACACGACAACGTAGTTATGTGAAATGCCTTAGTTTTGTTAGCATGAACATTTTGATTTTTCGGTCTTTCCTCTAAAAATTCAAAGGCCCTATACCGACTCGTCAAGAAATCCCTGAATTGATTGAGAGTAGGTAGGTCATCACCGTCGATACTACCCGCAATTCTTAATTCCCACTCCCTTTTACTCTCTGAGTCTAATTTTAAACTAATGATATGTATGACTAAGATGTCCCAAGATGTAACATCTACCCCCAAGTCACTCAAAGCATCTAAACAGTCCGTGGTAGTGTCCATTAAGTCTTTTAAAGAGGCTGCTGATTCACT
The DNA here is from genome assembly GCA_914829495.1 of Eilema sororculum. Lineage (NCBI taxonomy): Eukaryota > Metazoa > Arthropoda > Insecta > Lepidoptera > Erebidae > Eilema > Eilema sororculum. The sequence goes on from OU618541.1 coordinate 317,044, forward strand.
GGTGATATTTTTTTGACTTAATAATCTCTTGATTATACAATGCGACAGGTATTTTTTATTATTGTAGCGTGCCTCCAGCAAATTCCATGCTCTTTCATAATTTGATTCGGCAATTGGAATACGTCTCAACAGCTGTTCAGCTTCCCCTGATAAATAAGATTTTAAATAATAAAGTTTTTGTACCTTCGCTATACTGCCATTTCTATGAATGGCCGAAAGAAACAAATCTCTAAAGGATGGCCATTCTATATATTTACCCGAAAATGTGGGAATCTTTGTTTGTGGCAGCTGTATCGACGTAATATTATCATACTTATTCTGTAACATCGAACTGGAGCTCTGAGGCACGCTTGATTCCTTAAATCTATCTAGTACAGTTTTTAGTTCACATTTTAACTCAATGTATAACTGTTCAGTATTATCATATGTTTCGTTAGTAATATAAGGCGAGGATAGCAACTCTTCACTTTTAGTGTTCTTAATTATTGTCACATGACCTTTACTAAATTGAGACCATAAGTCTTCTACCGTTCCTAGCCTAGTCTCAATATACTGTAATGTGAGCCGCTCTTTAGGAGATTTCTTATAATTAATTTTTGCCTTCGCCAATCTATTGTAAATATCATCTTGTAATTGAACTAATGACGTTAACGAAGACATTTTAAGTTTCAACAAATTCTTCTAATCTAAGCACGAATATTTTTACAAGTCAATGTAAACAAACATCAATATTTTTCTAAGTGTTTTAAGTTTTAAGTTCTGGCTGAAATCGGGCATAGGTTCCCCGTCTGAACAATATTTGCCTTAAAATTAACTAAGTCTACAAACTAGCTAACACTATTACAAGTTTTCCAGATCTTTACTTTAAGGTTGAAATTGCTGTTACTTTTTATCTGTTCACAATTTTTGATATTTTGATTCACTATTTTACCAATGTTAATTTGACCATAGAAATAAGGTTCACTATTCCTTGATAATATTGACAACAGTACTCACGGTTTTTATCTTCACAAACACTCACTTCCCGTATAGCAGTAGATGCGTCCTTACGACCGTCCGTCGTCTCCGTCTGTACCAAACTCGAAAAGCTCCCTTCGCCTTGGTACTGATAATGCACACTGCAGTTCCTTCCTTCGCACCTCCCGTCGCTGGCTGCTGGTCCCAATGTCGTCAACGGGGCGTACGAGGCTGATGTGATGTTACTTCCTTCGTTTCCTTATGCTTATAATATTGCTGAAAAGTAACACTCGATTTGTTGGATATCTGAGTTCGACTACTACCGTTGCCTATTTTACCAATAATCCGGCTCGAAGGACCATGTTTAACCCCGGGAAACAACTGGGAATGGAAATCAAACAAAAATAAACAGGTTTCCCACTTGGAGACGTCACCCCAAGTCTGTTTAATAGGTAACACAAATATTACAAATATGAGCTTATAAACTACTTGCGGAGAATCTTAACACCGCCTTCTAGAAAAGGTCTATAAGGATACAACGCCATCTATGATGCATTCGAGGAACTAAACAATAATAATAACAACTATGAGCTTATAAACTACTTGCGGAGAATCTTAACACCGCCTTCTAGAAAAGGTCTATAATGATACAACGCCATCTATGATGCATTTGAGAAATTAAACAATAATAATTAGTTGCCACAGGTGGTATGACACGAGCGTTTGCCACATCTCCTTGGCATATAGACACCTGGCTCGAACACATGCGGAGATCCTCCTGGGCATGCTCAGGATCATGTTATCCAGCATTTCCTGGGTTAACCTATCGCATTCTTCAATAGCGGCTTCCCTGAACTCTGGAACTGTCTGGGGATGTGGCTCACGGTTCCATACAGCTCGTTTAAGAGCATCCCACGCGTGCTCTATTGGGTTTAAGTCGGGCGAGCCGGCAGGCCAGTCTAATCGTGTGATATCGTATTCTTGAAGAGCAGCATTGACTCGTTGAGCTCGATGTGCGGGTGCATTATCATCGACCAGTACAAATTGGTGCCCATGGTTTACTCGGAGTGGTTTGACGATATCATCAATAGCAGCTGCTTTTTACATGTCTGCTGTCATGAAGCCCCGATACGGGATCAAAGGCGTTCTAGCTCCAATCATAATGCCACCCCAAAAAGACACCGATTTTCCGCCTTGCTGAACTGTTCCAGTGGCAGTTCTTTGTCTTTCACGGTCGCCTGGTCTTCTCCAGACACGGACACGTCGGTTATCTGGATGAGTGAAGATTCGGGATTCGTCAACGAAGAGACAGTTTTGCCAAATGTTTTCATCCTCACCTTCTTCATTTTGCCGAAGTCTAGCCCACTGCAATCTTCGTTGTTGACGTTGCCGGGAATTGAGCGGAGCTCGCCATGACCTCCGTGCTTGTAATCCAGCCTGGTGCAAGCAATTGCGAACGGTCTGCGTGCTAACTTCAAGCCCAGAGGCGGCCCTGACTTCTGCTTTTATTTTAGTGGCGTTGATTGTGGGATCACGGGCTGCCAGCAATCTAATATAGCGCTTTTGGGCAGCTGTCAAAACAGTTGGGCGACCGCTGCGGGGTCGGTCAGCTAAATTCTCCATTCCGTGGTACCTCTGCAACGTAGCCACGACACAGGAATGGGATATAGCAAGTCTGCGTGCTATTACTCTCGTGGTGTATCCTTCTTCCCTCAAAAATACTATTTTAGCTCGTGAAACCTCTGATAATCCTCTTGGCATTTTTTCAATCACTACTTTCCGCGAAAAATATCTTGAATCGGTTATAATTCACTAAATCAGATTTCTGAATGAGCGTAAGCTAGGACTGAAAGCCTTTTTGTAAGAAAAAACAATTGAAGGGTGTCATTGTTTTGTGTTCTAATTCTTTATTTTTAAATAAAGAATCTAAAAAAAAGAAAAAGTCATAATATAATCTACAGTAACAAAAAAGATTTCAGTTTTTCAAAATGATCGCAAACTTTTTTTGATGTGTGTATGACGGCGTGTTAATAAATTGTGTGAGATTAGAGTGAATGAGGTTTACTCTGGCGTAATACAGGACACTGGTGCTTGATGGTTGAGCGGCGACATTCGAATTTCGAACTGTCACTTTTGAATTGATAAAAATGGCGGACAGTGTGTGCGGCGCGCGGGAAGCACTGGCAGTACTGGCACAGGCGTTATCGGAATATCTGGGGAATCGCTTCGCCCCTCAACCAAGCATTAGCGTGTCATGTAGAACGCTGTCAATCCCGGTTGAATATACTTTGATAATCAACGATTGATGTCATTGGAAATATTATGATTCGTGTATTTGGTTGTGCCTTCTCCTCGCCCGTTTACCCACGCGGATTGTGAGTGCTAGCTTACAATAAGGTCACCAAGATGTCCAAGACTCGAAGTATCTCTCGTGTGCTTACATATATGAGTCATATCCAAAAAAAATGTACATCAGGAAATCGTTAAGAAATTGTTTCGTCAAGAAATGTTAGGAAATGGTAATGTTAAGGGTAAGTACTCATTAATAAAAATACTGGTATATTTAAAAAAAAACATTTTTAATTTACTTCTATATAAAGCAGCTCGAATTTCTCTCCTTTCTTTCAATCTTTCTTCTTTTTCTTTTTGTGATATTTCATCTGTCTTTTCCTTTTTCTTTCTATTTGCCTGGCGCCATTTCTTTCTTTGATATTTTTTTCTTCTTCTGATAAATTAGCAATTTTTTTTTGTCTGCGTTTTACTTGTTCAAGATGTTTCTTTCGCCTTTCTTCGAGTTTTTCAGGATTTTCTGCTTTTAAGCGTTCCATGTAGCGTTTCTGGCGTTCTGCACCAGTTAGCGGCATCTAGGAATTAAATATAGTAGGGTAAATTAATCTTACTTTTGTATTTTTTTTAAATATATTCAAATAAAAATACCTACCTATTGTAATATGTTGTGAACTTGGCCTTAAAGAGTTACCAATTACTGACATCAGGAAAGTGATGAAATTGTATCAGGAAATTGAGTCACCATAAACTTACTTTTCTCTTATTTCTGCAAATTATTGTATATAAGCACTTTCACTCATTTTTATCTCAAGACTATTGTATGCTAAAGGCTTGCAATGTAAAACATGTTTATAACTCACCTTTTTTTTCAGTGAAACACCGTCAGTAAGCAGGTTGTTTTTTTTTGCCAGCGCACACCTACAATTACAAAAGATAACCACTGACACGACAACAAGATGGCAACAGATTTTTATAGTGTTTATTACAAGCGTCAGTGTTTCCCTAATCTATTTCCATAAAGCTACTAAATCTCCGTGAGTTGTAGAATTAAAAATCTGCGTCATTAAGTGCTGTCAGTAAATAGTAACCATTGGTTAGGACACATACTTTTTATAAGTTTTTATAGATATTTACATAGTTTACTAAATATAAACCATGTAATTATGCCTCTGTTTATTTATTATTGGTATGCTTTAGCTTAAAAACGTCAAATAGTAGCATATCATACGCCGAATTCCACTATTCATAGGGGACAGGGCAAGGAGGACATCATATTTTTTAATCAGTTTCGATATTTTAATTTCAAAAATATTAATTTCTTGTTCAGTTTGATGTAAAATACCTCTGTTTTTATTCACATTGATAAGTTTAAGACTAACTTACACTAAATAAATATCATTTGCTATTGTTCCTGCTAAAAACATCGCGTTATCTCCTTGTGATACTTCAGGACACCACTTTTATGAAAAATGTACAACTTTTTTGGATATGACTCATATATACTAGAGAAGCCTCCCAAACTTAGATGATAGTGTATGTAACTATTCTAAGCTTCCAAAGCTGTAAATATTGGAAATATTTATTATCTGTGGCATTGCATGCTATCTATGGCAACAATATACTCGCTCTGTTGTTCCTCTTCCTGCCATGTCGAATAACGAGCAAAGATTGTTACAAAACTTTTCTATTCTTATTAAACCGTATTAACTGAAAATATGAGTATATCATTTTATATCTAATAGGTTATGGGCCCAGAGCTCTTATGTTTCAGTCAGATCGACAAAGTTAAAATAGAAAAGTGAAAGGGGCCGCCATCACCAAGGCAGGCACGGACAGGTTTTCTTTTAGCAAAAATATTTCTAAAGCAAGAAAATAATAGAGATGGCGATGCAGGCATTGAATATCCCACAATTAGAAAGGGACAATTTCTCAAACTGGCTTTTTCGCGTTGAGATGGCGATGGATGAAAAAGGATGCCGAAACACGCTAAAAGAAAAGGCAGACAAGGAAGACAAAGATTTTAAAAGTAAAGACGCTAAGGCTCGCAATATAATTATTCAAGCACTGCCAGACAAACATCTGGAATATGTTAAAACGTCCAGTACAGTCTACGAAATGATACAAAACCTTAAAAGAGTTTTCGAGAGAAAAAGTACGCTTTCAAACCTGTATTTGAGAAGACAATTGATGAGTCTCAAATGTAAAAAACAGGACAGTGTTGAAGAACATTTTAACAAGTTCGACAAAATAATAAGAGACATGGAAGCAAATGGTACAAAAATGGAAGAAAAAGAAAAGGTATGTCAACTTTTATTGAGCTTGGAAGATGCATATCAGTCAACGATTACAGCTCTAGAAACGACAGACACTGAGCTAACGGTAGAATTTGTGAAATGTAAATTACTCGATGCAGAGCTGAAAGTGAAAAATGAGAAAAGTCAAACATCTTCTAAAGATTATGCTTTTCAAAGCAGCTCTATAAAATGTTACAACTGTGGAGAGCCAAACCACTTTGCTAGAAATTGCCCTCGTAATGCTCGGACAGGTCATCAGCAAAATCAAAGAGGTCGAGGAAATTATAGGGGCAAAAGAAATTATAATGGCAGAGAAAATTACAAAGAGAAGAAAAATAATAATAACAGTAGCTCAAGCGCTAATATTGGAAAAGAAGTAGAAAATGATAGCAAGTTTGTATCCTTTATTGCCGAACAAGCTCACTCGGCAACAAATATAAAAGATTGGGAGAACAAAATAGAGTTCGTAATTGATTCTGGAGCAACACATCATATGGTAAATGATAAATATGAAAAATGGATGACAGAAATACAAGAAATACCTGAAATTAAAATTCAGACAGCAAATGGAAATATGATATCAGCAAAAAAGAAAGGTAATATTAGTGGATTATCAAAAGAAGGAAACATTATTCATATAAAAGAGTGCCTAATAATAGAGAAGCTATCATATAACCTCATATCTGTGGTAAAGCTAAATGAAAAAGGATTGAAAGTAATATTCGATAGAAAAGTGTCAAAAATAAGCAACAGAAATATTCAAGTTGAAGCTCCAAACAATGGAAAATTATTCACTCTAAGTCTGAATGTCAATAAAGAAAAAGCATTAATCGCAAACAAGACAGATACCAATTTGTGGCACAGAAGAATGGGACATCTAAATTATGGTGGAATGAGAATACTTGGTTTACCATTATCAAATGAACGTTGTTCCATATGCATGGAAGCTAAAGGAACCCGCTGCTCATTCACTCCCACACAGAAACCAAGAACAAGGCAAATTGGAGAGTTGATTTACTGTGACATTGGTGGTCCAGTAACACAAACAACCATGAATGATGAAAAATATTATTTGACTATAATAGATGACTATTCACATTTTACAGAAGTACATCTACTAAAAGCAAAAGATGAAGCGAAGTATTACATTATGCAATACATAAGAAGAATGAAAAATAATGGTACATATGTGAAAAGAATAAGAACTGATAGAGGAGGTGAATTTATAAATGAAGAGCTGAGAACATTTTATACAGAAAATGGTATAAAACAAGAAACTACTTGTGCATATACACCACAGCAAAATAGTATTTGTGAAAGAATGAACCGGACACTAGTTGATAGAGTCAGAGCGATGTTGCTTGAAACAAACTTACCAAAGTATCTTTGGGGAGAGGCAATCAGAGTTGCAGCATATACAATCAATAGATCCCCTACAAGAGCACTTAATGGAAACACACCAGCTGACATTATGTTCCCTGGAAAGAATCAATTGGAAAAGTTGAGAGTTTTTGGTTCAAAAGCATGGTGTATGATTTTGCCAAGGCAAAACAAACTGGAACCTAGAGCAAAACCAATGGTTATGATTGGATACTGTGGATCAGGGTACAGATTATGGGACCCAAAGACAAATGAAATAATTGAATCAAGAGATGTGCGCTTTGATGAGACCAAATACAGATACGATGCAAATGAGGTGAGAAATGTTTATATAGAAGAAAATGAGTCAGAAGAGTCCAAAGAAAGATCACAAACAGAAACAACAAGAACACGTGAAGCACATGAAATGACAAGTGATGAATATGAAAGCTCAGAAGAAAGAGAGGAGTACAATCAGAGAAGTAAAAGACAAATCAAGATACCAAAAAAATATGAAGACTATGATATGACAAATATAGCTTACGCATTACTGACAGAAGGTCCTACAAGCTATAAACAAGCAATTGAAGAAGGAGATTGGTCAAAAGCTATAGAAAAGGAACTGGAAGCACACAAAAAGCTGAAAACATGGGAAGAATGTGAATTGCCAAACGGTCACAAGGCTATAGACACAAGATGGGTTTTCCGAACAAAATCAGATGATACAAAGAAGGCTAGGTTAGTGGCTAAAGGTTTTCAAGAAGAAACAACGCAAAATGTCTATGCACCAGTGGCAAGAATGACAACTGTAAGATTATTTTTAAATAAAGCAGTTCAGGAAGATTTACAAGTCAGACAACTAGATATACCAACAGCATTTTTGAATGGAGAGTTGAAGTCAGATATTTATATAAAATACCCAGAAGGAGTACCACAAAAGAAAGGAAAAGTACTGAAGTTGAAGAAAGCACTTTATGGTCTTAAAGAATCTCCAAGATGCTGGAACGACACATTAAACAATTTTCTATCAGAAAATGGATTTGTCCAATCAAAAAGTGATTTTTGTCTATACACAGGAACAAATATATACATACTAATATTTGTAGACGATATCCTAATAATTGGAGACGGACAGGAAATTATAGAGAAATTAAAATATGAATTCAAGGCAAAAGATATGGGCAATATTAATAAGTTCCTAGGATTAGAAATATCAAGATCTGAAGAAGGAATGAAAATAAAACAAACACAAATAATAGAGAAGATTTTATTAAAATTCAATATGCAAGACTGCAAAGGCATAAGTACACCTATGGAAATGGGTTTGAACATACATGAAAAAGAAGAAATCTTAACCAATGTTCCTTATAGAGAACTTGTTGGATCACTCATGTATTTGGCAACAATAAGCAGGCCAGACATTGCTTATGCAACTGGATTTCTCAGCAGATACATGCATTGTCCGACACCCACATTGTGGAAAGCTGGGAAGAGAATCCTAAGATACCTGAAACAAACAAAAAACACAGGGTTAATCTACAGAAAAGAAGATAATAACTACTTACACAGTTTTTCAGATGCAGATTGGGGTGGTATTCGAGATGACCGCAAAAGTATCAGTGGAGCGGCTATATTCCATCGAGGCAATCTGATCAGCTGGAGTTCAAAGAAGCAGTCAACTGTTGCGCTGTCTACAGCTGAATCGGAGTATGTAGCAGCAGCACTAACTGTAAGTGAAACAGTGTATATTAGTGGCGTGTTAAAAGACTTACAATGTGAAAAGGACTTATGTTGTTCATTGCTAATTGATAACCAGAGTACTATAAAAATGATAGAAAGCTATGAAAATAGTAAAAGAACCAAACATATAGACATCAAGGTACATTTTATCAAGGACATTATAAACAAAGGTTTGATTAAAGTAAATTATGTAACTTCAAATGAGAACAGAGCTGATATACTTACAAAATCGTTGTCAGCAGTCAGGCACAACTATTTATGCAACTTACTTGGTTTGTATTGATGAAAAAAAAAAAAATATATTTTAATGTAGAATTTGATTTATTAGTGGCTCAGTTTGTAGTACATAGGTACATACCTAATGCTTTGTTTATGTTTAGATAAAATGCATAATTTTACTAGGTAAAAACCTATGTATGTTTATCTTTAGATTTAGATAATTTTTAAGATGATAAGAGTTAATTTGTTTTGTTTAGAATTTAGAGGTTATCGATTTGTTATTTTGTCAAATGTGTCAATGTCAAAGTAAATTTTTTGTGAAAATGATTGCCATATAAATAACTCAAAGAAAGTTATTTTGATTTGGGGTTGCCATGTATCCTTAGCAAGTTAAAGTTTATTTTGTTAAATTGTTAGAATTATACTTGGATTAATTAAAATAGAACTTGAACTTGAGCGGGGGTATTGGAAATATTTATTATCTGTGGCATTGCATGCTATCTATGGCAACAATATACTCGCTCTGTTGTTCCTCTTCCTGCCATGTCGAATAACGAGCAAAGATTGTTACAAAACTTTTCTATTCTTATTAAACCGTATTAACTGAAAATATGAGTATATCATTTTATATCTAATAGTAAATAGTACGACAGCAGAGATATTTTGACTTTGAAAAGACATTATTACACAATAAGGGCCTTTTGATATACTTAGCATTTCCAAAATGCTACTCTAGATGGAAGTTTGCAAATACCAATTAGGAAATTTCAAGCAAAATCATTAAAAATTGCAAGATAAATAGCCCTAACTTTGCCAAAAGGCCTTTTCTTTAAAGTTTACTGAAGGGAACAGCGCACGGGGAAAGTATTTTTCATCCCACCATCTCGGAAAGAGTATTTTTAATCTTCAATATCTAAGTGGAAAAGCCGTTTTTATTCTCTAGAGGATAGAGTAAATTGAATTTAGAACAACGTGTGCACTAAGTTTGTGAATTAAAAAAAAACATTAAACTTATTTACTGCTACATCTATGGTGCCGAATATATCATACAACTTTTTTTTAATTGGTTAAAAACTCAGACTCGGAATCTTCTTGGTGTTAATTATACCTTAGTATTATTTTATAATTTAAAGATTATTCTGTAATACTTACCTGTCTAATGTAGTAATTAATACCTAAACTGAAATAAAAGTCTACCTATCTTGTGATTGTAAACGTTTTTTTTTGTATTTAGTCATTTCCTCGCTGAGGTGGAATGAAAAGTTACGTGTTGCACTCGAGTGCAAAGATTTTTCACCTCGTGCTCTTTTGATTCCCTCGCTAACGCTCAGGATTCTAATTTTGAATCACTCGCTGCGCTCGTGATTCAATTTTAGAATCCTTCGCTTGCTCGGTCATCAAAATTGAACACGAGGTTAAAAAGCAACTTTGCACTCTTGTATAACAAATAACTATTGAATCCGCGTCGGTTATGAATAAAATTGCCAGACTCGAATTATAGGCCACACGAGGTGCAGTGACGGGACGCCGCGGCAGCCGTTTTAAATAATACCTGTAATACCTATACAGGCCCTACAGGGTTACTGGTAAGTCTGGTAACTCGACGTATCCTGTCAGGGGGTGTTAGAGGACCCAAAATGTTACAATTGGACCCCCTATATGTATGGCCGAAAATCATTCGTTTTCGAAATAATTGAGTTTTTTCCATATTTACCCAGAATTAAGTCTACAATTGCGAACTAATAAAGTTTTTGCTGAGTGGGAATCATTCTGATTTATTTTTGTAGTTGATACTTTTACTAACCTACAATAGTAATAAAAACAAAAAAACCTTTTAAATAAAAAAATTAAAAAAAAGAGGCGGCGCAGTCCCACTTACTCCCGCTGGAGACCATGGCTGCGCATGGTCTCGAGCGAGAGGGTGCCCACGCCCAGACCCACCACGAGGACCTGGCGCTGTTGCGCCCACGCCGTGCACTCCACCAGCGTGTGGAGCGCTGTGTCGGGTACGAAGCCCTATAGGCCATTTTTAATAAATACAACCCTTTTTAATCGGCCTCCTTGCTAAACAACTTGATAAACAAAGTAATATTTTGGTGATCAGCGGCTGGCAGCCGACTTTTTGAAGCAAAATATTAAAAACCATTTTGAATCTTATCATAATAAGAAGTAATCTTCGAGCCGGTTGAGCCTGCTAGGTATATAGATGCTTTAAATCGAAATCTCACAATAAAGAGCAACGGTGATGTGTAAAGTGCACACAAGTGCGGCGTCAAACGTGTTGGGATCGTTCCTTCTGACATTTCGATCTCCTGTACTACATACACAATATGGAACCAACTACAGTGCTGTCACTGCTGGGTTGTCGACAGGGTAGCAAATTTCTAAGATAAGTTTGGGGTATTCGCGTCCCTCAAACTTGGGGAGCATGCGGGGTATCTAAAGGTTCAGCGTCGATACAATGACCCGGTAACACAAGTAAAAGTGTAATATAATTTATAAAAATGTATAAACATGTTTGGATCGCTGCTTTTATTACTATTATTTCAGTAGGTAAGTAATGAGACCGAGCGGGCCCGCGGGTCGCCACGTCGCGGCGCACTTCCATACAAAAATAAATTAGATGCGGCGTCGGCGGCGCGCGCGGGACTACATCGCGTTGCTTCTGAAACAAACAGCGAGCGGTTAGTCGCGGGCCGGGCCGGGCCGGGCCGGGGGGCCGGGCGGGCGGCGCCTACCTGGGCATGGCGCACATCTCGCAGTCGTCGCGGTGCGGCGCGTTGTGGAAGGTGCAGAGCGCGCACGTCCACAGCGCGGGCTCGGCCGCGGCCAGCAGGCGCGCGGGCGCGGGCTGGCGGCGCCACAGCTCGGCGGCGGGCGCGTCGCGCGCGCGCACGGCGTCCAGCAGCGGCTCCAGCGCGCGCGCGCCCAGCGGCAGCGCGTCGTTGCTGGCCAGGAACAGCAGCACGTGCAGGTCGGACGCCGCCTCCAGGAACGAGCCGGCCGCCGCCAGGTGCTCCTGCAGCGCGCGCGGCGTCTGCAGCTGGTGCTGCAGCGGCCGGTGCGCGGGCGGGAAGCTGCCCTGCGGCCACAGCGCGGGCGCGCCGGCCGCCGCCACGCCCACGGGCACGTCCACCAGCAGGTAGGCCACGGGCACGCGCTTGGCGGCCACGCCCACGTCGTTGCCGTAGGCGTCGCGCTCCTTGTAGTACACGTCGGGCACGTACTGCGCGTCGCCCGAGTCGCGGATGTAGCCCAGCTCGGGCGCGTCGCGCGTGGGCAGCAGGATGCCGTCGCGCACCAGCGCCGCGCACTGCCCCGACACCTGGTAGCCCTCCAGGTGCACCGCGTGCGCCGCGTCGCCTGCAGTCACACACACACACACGTATAGGTACACACCAGCGCCGCGCACTGCCCCGACACCTGGTAGCCCTCCAGGTGCACCGCGTGCGCCGCGTCGCCTGCCATACATCACACGCAAGCACACGTATACACATTGTTTTTTTTAAACCACCCAGAAGTAGGAGCGCCGCGAGGCGGGGCTCCGTCGAGCTTTTCCGTCCGTAAACATTTCATTTAATGCCACCTTTTGTAATTTTAAACACTTCACAACTTTCACGCATCTCGACAAGACTAATAGTAAATTGACGATTAATGTTAATAAGGACTGTCTATTTATGTCAGACTTATTTTATTTTACCCTCATACTATTACCACAGTATAACGAGAGATCTTACAGTAGTTCATCGCATTTGATGTTTGCGGAAATGCCGCCTTTTGCAGTTTTGTCAGGGTTGTCAACTCAGTTTTTATTTACCTATAATTTATTTTTCTGTAATAATATTCTATATATAACCCCTATTTGTTCTCTTTGTTCTGTCAAGGCACATCAACTCACGCTAATATAATTCACTAGCTGATGCCCGCGGCTCCGCTCGCATGTATGTCGGCTATTGCGACGTTTGGTTATATCTCCGGTTCTACTCAACCAACTTTGATCAAGCAAACGTAATATTTCAAATCTGAGTTTTTGGATTTCGGTTTCGGCTTCGGTTTCGGTTTGATTTCGATTTTCGTTTTCGATTTCGACTTGAATTTGAATATTGATTCGGGTTGGGGTCCGGGTTCGGGTTCGAGTTCGGGTTCGGGTTCGGGGTTGGATTCGGATTCGAATTCGAGTTCGAATTTCACTAACTGCCGGGATCGCTAAATTATTGATATGTTCTTAAGGAGCCTATCCACAATCGCCTGCAGTTTTAATAGCGGCGGTAAGACCCATCATGGAGGAGTGGCTAGAGAGGCCACACGGCAGCCTCTCGTACCGGCTGACGCAGGTGATCACCGGACACGGGTGTTTCGGGAGTTACCTGTGTCGAATCCGGAAGGAGCCAACGTCCGAGTGCCATCACTGTGATGCGAGCGAGGACACGGAGCTGCACACGCTGACCGAGTGCCCGGCGTGGGACACGCCGAGGCGGGTCCTAGTGGCGGCTCTGGGGGTGGGAGTCCTCACACTCGCCACGTTGCTCACAGCGATGGTAAGATGCGCGAACGCTTGGGGTGCGGCTGTCTCCTTCTGCGAGCAAGTAATGCTCGAGAAGGAGGCGGCCGGTCGGGTCCGGACCAGACTCCGGGCCCGGGAAGCCCGCGCAGAGCGAAGACGAACCGGACGTCGGAGGTCGCAGAACGACCTCCGTCCTCCATGAGCGCTGGCCTGGGGGTGACCGGTGGAGCCGCCTGTCACCCTAGCAGAAGCAGGCCGCGGCGGCGGCGCAAAATGCGCCTCCCCGTAACCGGGCTAGATGGGGACACTGTGGTCCCCACAACCTGAAGGGGGCCATCTCGATAGAGATGGTCCTGGGTCTGCCGGGGTGCGAGAGATATGCTTTTGGCAATCTCACCTCCGGCAACCAAAGACCCAAGACGGCGTGCGTTTTAGTCGGTTCGAGTCCGACATAACCGCCTCCACCGGCTCCGTGGGGGTGGTATCCGTGGGGATTTTTCGCACGATAAAAAAAAAAAAAAAAAAAAAAATCGCCTGCAGTTTCAGATGGTATCGGGCGGCCTGTAGTCCTAAGTTGACAGTGCCCACACACGAAAGCAATTTTGGCCTGCCGGATATAAAAAAGCTATATCGAGACTATATCGAGACCAATCATCCCAGTCACGAAAATGGAAGGATAAAGGAATAATATATGCGTAATCAGCAACCCCGAAAACCTTGAAAACGATACCCGTACCGATTTTAGTAAAAATTTCGAGTCCGCCATCTTGGATCGCTAAATTGATGATATATTCGTAATCAGCGACCTCAAAAACCCTGAAACCGATACCCATATCGATTTTGGTGAAAATTTCGTGACCGCCATCTTGGATCTCGAAATGGATGTTATATTCGCAATCAGCGACCCCAAAACCCGTGAAAGCGATACTCACATCGATTTTGGGGAAAATTTTGAGTCCGCCATCTTGGATCACCAAATGGATGTTATATTCGCAATTAGCGACCCCAAAAACCGTGGTATTGATAGCCATATCGATTTTGGTGCAAATTTCGAGTCCGCCATCTTGGATCACGAAATGGATGTTATATTCCCAATCAGCGACCCCAAAAACCCTGGAAGTGATACCCATATCGACTTTGGTGAAAATTTCGAGTCCGCCATCTTGGATCGCGAAACGGATGTTATATTCGCAATCGGCGAAACCAAAAACCCTAAAAGCGATACCCATATCGATTTTGGTGAAAATTTCGAGTCCGCCATCTTGGATCGCGAAATGGATGTTATACCTATTCGCAATCAGCGACCCCAAAAACCCTGAAAGCGATACCCATATCGATTTTGGGGAAAATTTCGAGTCCGCCATCTTGGATCACCAAATGGATGTTATATTCGCAATCACCCCCCAAAAACCTCGGAAGCGATATCCATATCGATTTTGGTGAAAATTTCGAGTCCGCCATCTTGGATCACCGAATGGATGTTCTATTCGCAATCAGCGACCCCAAAAACCCTGAAAACGATACCCATATCGGTTTTTGTGAAAATTTCGTGTCTGCCATCTTGTATAGCTAAATATAGAAAACGAAGAAAAAAGTTAATTTTAACGAACAAAACGAGTCATGAAAAAAAAATTACGTGATTAGTGTGATTACAAATGAGACAGCCCTGAATCCTTAGTACCGAGTAAAATGTATGGGCGTACCGAGTAATACCCCGTCCCCCACCACTCCCCTGCCCCCGCACGATTGCTCTGTCTAGACGGCTTCGTTGACAGACTGTATGTAGTATGAATCGTTAGACTGTGCTATTACTTTAAGTGTGAATATGTTAATAGCAAAAAAATATATTAACTTACTCAGTAACATAAAAATTGCAGGCGCTTGTACTAAATTATCTTTATTTATATTATGGTGAATAAAACTTATGGAAAATGGCATTATTGAAAACGAAAATTATAGCAAATACATTTATGGATTTAAATTATTATGACACTTGATCGATTATAACCAATGAAATTAGTGAAAGTCATTTTATGTCATTTCACGATTATGGCAACTGAAGCGTTATTTCTAATTAAATTATGGCAAATACCAGTATGGCATATGAAATTATGGCATTTTAAATTATGGCAAACCTTAGTAAACCCCCACCACGCACCACGCAGCAGGCTCTTAAATTACTACTTTTATACGAAAAGCTACAATTTTGACTCCATATTATGTATAACCGAAAATTAATAGATTTCGATGTAATTAATTGACTATTGAATGTTTCCCGCACCAAACCAGTATTCAGCCTTCAATTAAAACTATAAATAATCAAAAATTGCGTATTGATAATAATGACCAAAAAAGCAACGAACGAAAACAAAGTACTTCCAAATTATTTTTAAAGATGGTTCCACAAATTACAACAAACCGTGTGGGAAGATTACATTTAAAATGTCAATTGGCGCATATTTTGCTATGCTCATTAAAACTCACCTTTCTTCATAAATTATAGATGTCATTACCTTTTTGGACTACCCGATTAAACGCACAAGTTTTTCCAGTATGTTGTGCTCTATGTCACTGTCATAGAATTTTTTTAGACAAAGACCAGTAATAGACTGGAGAGAAATAGGTGAAAATTATTTTTTTTTTTATTAAAAAATGATATCCAATATTCATTATGCATATTGGCCAACATGAGCGTAAGCTCTGCATAATCAACTTGCCCACGTTTCCCGGGGTCTTGCCGGGTTCTCTCCGCACGTGGGCTGAGAGTGCATACTGGGCGCATGCACAAGGGTGTGCTACTCCCGGATTCGGTCTTGCCGGTTTCTTCGACCGACGCAAAGAGTCACCTCCGTCAGCTCCGTCACCCACTCGGAGTTCCCTAGACCGACTCGCCTCCTTAAGGGTTGATATACCGGTTCTACGTCACATCCCCAAGGGTTCCCGACGATGCCAGCTCGAGGAAGAGACTCAAGTACGTCGTGCCAGTTGCGGTGGAGACCCTGGGTCGCTGGGTAAAGAGACCAAAAGCCTTGAAAGCGATATAGGTATCGTTTACGGGGTTTTAGGGGTCGCCGATTACGAATATATCATCCATTTAGTGATCCAAGATGGCGGACTCGTAATTTCACTAAAATCGATACGGGTATCGCTCTCAAGCTTTTTGGGGTCGCTGATTACGAATACATCATCCATTTAGCGATCCAAGATGGCGGAAAATTTTCACTAAAATCGATATGGGTTTGGTTTTGGGGTTTTTGGGATTGCTGATTCAGAATATATCATCCATTTAGCGATTCTGGCGGTTAACGAAATTCGAACCCAAACCCGAACCCGAATCAACATTCAAATCGATATCGAAATCGAAATTCTACAATATTACGTTTATTTGATCATAATTGGTTGAATAGAACCACTGAGATATAACCAAAACTCGCAATAGCCGACCATGAGAGCGGAGCCGCGGGCATCAGCTAGTTATTTATATTAGTGTGAGTTGATGTGCCTTGACAGAACAAAGAGATCAAATAGAGGATATATGACGGTGAAGTGACAACCCTGACAAAACAAACAAAACTAACTACCTGACAAAACTAGGCGGCATATCCGCAAACATCAAACGCGATGAACTACTAACGTTATACTGTGATATTAGTATAGATAATCACTGACGAACTTTTGACGGTCATAATAAAAAAAATGAGCGAGCACGCACCTGTGACGCACACCGTGACGAACTTGGAGCCGAAGTAGCCGGAGGAGGCGTGGCGGCACGCGCTCGGGTGCGCGTTCTGGTAGTGGCCCGCCGTCACGCACTCCTGCGCCGACAGGAAGTGCGAGTCGCCGCCCCTGCGACACACGGCACGTGAGCCTGAGCACTGCGAGACACGGGACACCCGGCGCTACCGAGTACTGACGCAGTCGTACCGTATGTGCTGCACGGTGCCGGCGGCCACGTCCAGCGGCAGCAGGTCGGTGAAGATCCAGCCCACGCGCCGCAGCCCCAGGCGCGCCGCCAGCTGGTCCAGCAGCGCCTGGCGCGGGTCGGCCTGCAGCGTCACGGCGTCGCGCGCGCCCTCCTGCGGCGGCTCGTAGATGCACGCCACGCGCGCGCGGATGCCCAGCGGCACGTCCGGGTGCCTCTCGTACTGGCCGTAGAGGAAGCCCACCCGCTGGTGGCCC
This sequence comes from Eilema sororculum, assembly GCA_914829495.1. Classification (NCBI taxonomy): domain Eukaryota; kingdom Metazoa; phylum Arthropoda; class Insecta; order Lepidoptera; family Erebidae; genus Eilema; species Eilema sororculum. The sequence goes on from OU618541.1 coordinate 334,585, forward strand.
GTGGCGCGCCAGTAGGCCAGGAAGCGCTCCACGATGGCGGGGTGCTCGAACAGCACGTTGTCCACGTGGCGGTAGGGCTGGCGGTTCAGCGTCACGGCGCCCGGCTGGCACTTGGAGCAGATGCCGCGCGGCCACGGCGGGTGCTCCGAGCAACCTGCCGACGCCACGAGACCATGTTCGACACTCAGTGGCACGCTCTGTGCCACACTATGTCACTCATATTATTTAACTAAATAATATAACTATGTACACCAACCACAAACCCTGTATAGTCTACTTGAAATTGGGAATTATGAAAACAGATTTTAGAATTGTCAAAGCTTTAAATTTTCGGATATTAGGCTATATGCTTGAGCTGAAGTGGCAGTGGGCTGACCAAACAAGTCCTAGAGTGGAGGCCATACGAAGGTAAACAAAGGTACAACCTGAAAATGGTGGCTGGGACAGACTGGGTAGGGAAGGCGGAGGATCTGCAAAAATGGCAATCGGCATTGGGAGAAGCCTATGTCCAACAGTGAACTGCAATAGGCTAATTGATACATTGAGGTTACTGGTTTGCTATATGATCACAGCTTTATATTACTTGGACTACTTTCATAGCTGTTCATACCTGGTTTAATTTTGCAGGACAGTTCATCTAGTGAGATAAAGTTGCCTGATGTGATTTTGCGCAGGTATGAGTGGAATGACATGTGTTTGATGTTGTGTTCCTTTAGGTAGCCTTCGTCCCAAGGCTCCAGTGGAGTGCAGTGCACACAGCAGCCTTTTGAGTTGTGTCGGCATCTGCAATGTACACAACACATTGAGCAAGAGACAAACTCCTTCATAAGTTCATAAGTAAATATTTTTGTGGATTATATAAGTACATAATTATAAAAAAAATACACACAAGAGACTTCTGGCAGAGCCATGTATTGCCTGGTAGAAGTAGTCAGCTTACTTAATAGTAGTTATACATTATGCAAAATTTTATACCAAATGTGAGTCTGAGTACTCATCCCATTTCCTATTCATCCATTTTCCTCTGCCTCTATAGGTGGCATAGTGCTCAATGCTATCACAGGCAAGTCACAATTTACCATCAGGCAAGCTTGCTACTTAATTACTGTGGTTGTAATACATCAGTGAAATATTTATTGCACAGCTGTAATAATTAACTATTAAAAATGAAAGCAGAACAAAAGCCACATAGGTACTAACAATTGCTGTCTCAGCACAATTGCTTATTGTATTTGAGTTTGCAGAGTACATATAGAGTACACTCACAATTTTTCATCTCTTTCCCTCTGAATGCTACCAGACATTTGATACAGCTGCAAGTCCACCTCATCCTCCTGTGGTATGGTGGGCCTGGACACTGAGTGGGGTACAGTAGCAGCAGCCGCCACCGTTGAGCTGGAGGGACCTGCCACAACTGGTTCCCCAAATGGTTTGTTATTTGCCTGAAAGTGTAGATGGTACATAGATATAGTCATAACCATTTATGTTCAATAACTATAGTGTTAGACCTTGGTAAGCAATTGTGCTGTTTATCTATATGCTCATTTCTACAACACTATTTGAACAACCACAAAGGATACATGCCTCTCCGCTGGTAGACGGCTGGTCGAACAGCACGGCTCCGTTGACAGGGTTCAGGTACAGCATGTCGCCGTGCTGCAGGCCGCAGTCGCGGACACGGCGCGACTTGCTCGACGTGATCTCTTCTTTCCGCTGTCTATCTTTGTGAAGCACGAATGCGAATGTGTTCAGATGGAGGCTCTCGTACACGCGCTCGAACAGCTGGGCCGTCACGTCCGTGTCCTGCACCTCCACGCGGGTCGTGCCCTCCGGGGACTGCACGCGCAGGGTCTGCACAGAACCAACGCGACACTCCGGTAAACGTTGAGGTCGAACGCGTACCCTTTCTCACCTAAAGTGCCTTGTCATCATAACCTATCACCTAGATCAAACGTTGTGTAGCGTTGAACTATATTACTGGAGAGGGAGATAGTATTATCACAAGTTTAAATAACAGAAATCCATTGAAAACATTTGAATTTGAACAACTTGTCAGTAGAAAACTGATAAGCATTGCTGCAAATTTAATGAGAATTATGTTATCCTTATTCTCTACTACGAGTTAATCTTAATAAAGACATGTTATCATAAAAATAATTACCATTTTCTTTGATCCCGACATTTTCTAAGTAAGTAAAATAGTCACAAAACACCAACAACTCACTGACATAACAACTCAGACTTCACGCTTTGACAACAGTGCTCTACGAAATTGTCGGGTACAACTATTTGAGATTGTTTACATTGGTTTTTGTTTGTGTTCCTTTTTGGCTAAAGAATGTTTTGATAGCTTCGTCTCATTTACGTAATTAATATTTAACCATTCTACTCATTTACTGGTTCTGAAAAACTGGAACTCGGATATTAGAACAAGAACAATGACATCAAATGACAAATGACACCGTCATGACAATTGACAATTGATTGACAGCAGCGTTCAAATCATTGCCACAGATAATGTTTAAATCATCTGTTCGTGGTTCGGACAAGTTCGAATATGGTTCGAATGCAATTTTATATTAAATACGATGGATTGCGGAAGGTACCCCTAATCCCAAGTGAGACATAACTTAAGCTTAAGCAGAGTAATAAGTACCACATTCGTTTAATTTAAAAGCAGCACAGAATTCACAGAATACATTCATTAAAGTTTCATCGTGTCTGAAATCAGGTCAATTAGTACTGTTGTGTACTCACCCGATAAGCTGTAAAAAAAATTACTAGGACAATCAGCTGTTGATCTGTCAATGTCATATTTTGTCAAGTCAGTGAAATTCCTAAGGAAATTCATCAGTCAATGAAGCACTAAAATAATGTGTGTTAAAATGTTTTATTAAATTTAAACATATTAATGTTTTCATTATCAGTTAATATAGTATGATATCATTTTAATCCGATACAAAATTATTTGCATATAGCTGTTAAGGGTAAGTTGGTGCTAGTTCTGTTATTTTGGATATTTTCGTGGAAGTTTTGCATTTGCGTGTTTATATACTTTACATGAAACGAGTAAAATATGTAGGCGAATGGATAGCATGGGCACTGGAGTGATAGTAACGTTCCTAATTTATAAATAGTATGTTTCGTCGTAGTAGCGCGGCGTGCGGTGTGTAGTAGAGTAGGTATAGGGCCGGTAGATTGGCCGCAGGTGGGAGTCGCGCCGCTGCACCGCTGCAGCCGCCCGTGCCGCCGCGCTCCGACGCTCAACGACGCTCTAGTCAATATATTTAGCTCAAGTCAAACACTCTCGATGTATGTACATATTTGCCATAACTTCAAATCACTTCACAAATAGTATTTTATAAATTTTCTTCTCGATATCTCTAATTAAATTCGTCGTCAAATAACGATGTCTGGAAGTAACTAAGATCTGACGTTGAAAAAAAAAAGATCTGATGTTTCAGATATTAGATTTCATTTTATTATTTATTATGATATGATTTATCTGAAGTCCAACAATGTTGTAATCGTTTTTTTTCTGTGTCAGATAATACTATGAAATTTTAGGTTTGTGTAAGAGTAAAAATCTTATGCTTCCTTGTCAGTGTTAGCACATTGTGCCAGTGGACAGCAGCCTGCAGCCATGGCAGCCGAGCAAGGACTCCCTGTGGAACTGTATGTCTACGATCTCACCAACGGGCTGGCGTCCCTGCTGTCACCCTCAATATTAGGTAAGTGATCAAAGCGTGATTACTGTTTAACATCAAGGACATCTGAGGAATGGAATGGAGTAACCCACAGATGAGTCACCCCATTTCTTAAAGTCCCCCATGAAAATAAAATTAGTAATGTGAAAGTTTCCTCTGAAACCAGATTTATGGTCATCAGTATCGGCTGAAACAAACTCATCAACAATGTGACCCCTGCCACTGTTAGGGCACAGCTTATTTGGAGAAGGCCCCTTTGGTAGAAGAACATGTGGTACTTATTACTGTCTGAGTGCACCATCTACTTGATAGAATGTTTTTTTATGAATACATACATATTATACATAGAAACACCCAGACCAATACAAATAGCCATATTCATGCACACAAATATTTGCACTGAGCAGGGATCGAACCCGCGCCTCTTGCATGGCAGACGCGTGCACTACCGCCACGCCACAGAAGCTGTCCAAGTGTCCAAGCTGTCCATATTACATGTGCATGACTGTTAACATAGTCCATATACTACAGCTAAAGGGTAGATAGTATTGTTGGTCCAGTAGTTGAACAGGGCTTGTGTTGTGACCTGTGTCAGCTGCAGCTGACACAGGTCACAACACAACACACACACAGTTTCACAGTCACAGTTTTTCAGTTGGGAACAGCTATCCTACTAATATAATAGAGTGCGTGAGCCACAGACGGTACCTGCCCCTGAACGACCAATGCAGGCTTTTCTTTTTTTTCAATTTAATGTCACAAAATCTCAACGACCACCAAGCCCCCGGCCAAAACTGGCGAGGGTGCTTATGTTAGACTCGGATCGTCTATAACGCACGCCGTCTGTGGGTCGTTGGTTGTCGGAGCCATATCTCGCTTATACATCTAACTCCACTTTCCGGCTTTTCCTCGTCCATTTGGCGATGAGACCATTAGCACGCATGCCATTCCTTCCGACAGCAAACCAGCAATTCTTGTGTCTCCTCCTTCTACCGTAGCCCGGCGGCAGTGGTATTTGTTACCCACCTATCATGGACATGAAGCCTGCCTCGGATGCGGAAAATCCTCGCGCGATTTTTACGCGTAACTTCGCGCATCAACCGCAGCAAATTTATCTCCGTGTCACGCTGCTCCTGCTTGTGTCGCTTTGGCAATGGCTACACCAAAATCAGTTAGCCTATCGCAGTGCACTGCTGGATAGGCCTCTCCCAATATTGACCTACTGTTTCTACGCTGGCCAGACGGGTTGGTGTAGGGTTTTAATTTAAGTTTTCCTTCTCTCGCTGTGATATCGTCTGCACATTATTCCGTTAGTCGCCTCATACGACACCCTTCGATGAGATTGTGAGATGAGATGGTGGTGATACTTGTATTCTTTCTCAGTCACCATACGGCCACACCGAACAACCGTGTAACAGGACAGGCCTTAATATGGGTTAATAGTCCTGCCTTTTTAACCTATCCGGTGCTGTGACGTTGCTATCGCAGTTATCGTCTGTGTCGCCGGGTGAACCTGTCGACTTCGCCATGTTCTTAATCACGCTGGGAATGTTCCTTTCTGTGCTGTCCCCACTAACGTGTACACAAAGCTTCGAGATGAACGCGGTTGAGTTGTCAATGAACAATCTCTCTTTCGCATACATAATATTAGTTATCTTTGTGGTGTAGTGGCAGAGCGTCTGACTGCTACGTCGGAAGCTGCGGGTTCTATTACCGCCCAGATTCAATATTTATATGCATGAATGTTATTGGTCGGGGTGTTTAGTAGTGGCGAGGGGTCCCTATCTTCTTTCTGCCGGGTTTCTAATGACTCGCAGGTTGCCCGCCAAACTAAATCGAGTTACGTTTTCAAAAGGAAACCGATTGGTTTCCGTTTTGAAAACTATCATTTTCACCCTTCGCCACTGATGATTAGAATATGTACGTAATTAAAAATAAATGTTTAGAAAGCGGAATTCTAAAACCCATAATGCAAACTAGCTTCCGTGATTAGTAGTCGGTAGCCTGTGCACTATTCTACAGAATGGTCATTTAGTAGTCAGATGCAAAATTACTACGATTAATCTGTACTTACCTGAGACTGTCATCACTATATCAGACAGTTATCATGCACAAACTGCCATTAGGAAGGTGCACTTGCGTTACATTCTCAGAGCAGTGGCGAGTCGGTGTTTTTAAATATTAATTTGTATATCATTGCGTACTTCTGTTGACCTGATTGTCGCGCGCCACTCGCACCTGGACCCGGCGTCGGATGTGTCTCAAGGTCGGTCGCGTGGTTGTTCCACTTAGCTATCTATACATAGAATATTTGCAATCATATAATATGCCTTTGTTGTTGTACAAATCCTTAAAAGTAGTAAGTGATAGGGTTAAAACTGGGGAACATCCTTACGATCAGGAGAGTCTCTGCAGATAAGCATTGTGTGTTTCATAGGATATTTTCCATTCCGAAGGAATAAGAACTGGTATTACATGACAGGATGATAGGAAAAGATACGTTGTTCTTAAACAGACCACAGTAACCGATATTATCTACTAGAAATAGTATCTATTCCCCCTAATCCTGCGAGTCAGTCATTAACTCGCACCCAGCAAACTCGCGGGCCTCCGCGAGTTGGCAACTTTCAAGTTTTGATTATTTTCTTGTCGTCAACTCGCGCGATTGTCAAAACTGACGTATTTGTGTACAGTCAGTTACAAAAACTTTGTTGTAAATTTAATATAGTTAGGTACCTTAAATGTTAAGATATTTTAGGCTAAGTTACCTATAGTATATAGAGGAAGTTTGAAAGTGGCACCAGCGAATGAAAAACTGAAAAGCGAGTGAATGTGTTAGTATGAACATCCTACGAGAAGGAATGAAAGTTATGTTGTTAAAAAGATTCAAAGTATGAATTTAGAGAACTTTAGGAGCAGACGTGGGTCACGCCCAAGGTAAGATTGTAGGATTACGTGAAATATGAAGAAAAAGAGGTAGAAAAGGGAGTGTCTGAAGTAATATCGTCTGATAGGAATGTATGAAGCAAAAAGACATGATACGCCGACCCCAAATAATTGGGACAAGGGCATGTAGATAATAATGATCATGATGATGATAGGCTTGAAAAAGCTGCGCAACCCGATTTGGTTACATTAGGTTAGAAGGCTAATGCGGGAGCAAAGCGGAGCGGAAAAATAACCACGAAGGCTAATAGCCTTCGTGGTTATTTTTTTTTGACCATATAGAAATAAGTCGTCTTGCTGGCTATTATATTAAATGGCTAGGCCGGTTATAAACATCATAGACCCAAGGCATTTTCCTATCTGTTTAATGAAATGGCTGAACATAATTTAGGCCGTGAATTAGGCGGCGCTGTTTAGTAAAGCAAACTTACCTGCACAATACATAAACTTCCACATTTTTATTAAACGAAATTAGCTGTAGGTATTTTTACCCCTACTTTTATCCCTTCTTTAGTTTTGTGAATATTTAAAGTTATTTTTACTTATTTTAATATGTACTTTGCCCTATTCTACAGTTAAATTTAATAACCTTAAAACAATGGCGATATTCCTACGACGTTTAAGATGATGTCATAACAAATAGTATCATCGTCCGTCTCCCTCCACCTCATTTCGCACATCTATATATAAAAATGTAAACAGTGGCATTAACCAATGCGGGTGGACTTATGTTCGCCAGTACCATACAGCCCAAGACAAAGGGCCCGCTAGACGGCAATAGGCTTGCTCCCTATTACGTCAGAGGACCGGAAATCATTATTGGCAAAATGTGTGTGCTGTGCTAATACACCTCTGCGAGTTTATGGATGGATGGATGGATGGACATTTTTATCTGACTGTACTTTAATATGCCCGTGAGTTGACGACAGCAAAATAAAATCAAATCGAAAAATGCCATCTCGCAGGCGCCCACGAGTATGATGCCCGCGAGTTGATGAATGACCCAATCCTGGCAGCTAATCTAAGCTAAGTGTTAGAAGTAGGCTCATGTCAGTAGCGTAAAGGCCAAGATTCGAACTCAGCACCTCTCGATCGTGAGGCTGACTCCTTAACCACTAAGCTACGATCTTGTCTTGTTTTTCTTGATTCATCAATTTCATCATACACCAAAACATATACGTAGTGGCATGAGTATATCGATTATTCACAGACATCTGGTAAGAAATCTAAGCAATAAGTAAATACTTAGTCTCTTCATTATAATAGGCTTATTGATATAAAAATGATAGGTAAGTAATACTATAAATACGCTAGCATAATTAGATAGAAATATCAGTTGAACCTAGTGGGCGGGCTCTGACTCATAAGATAAATATAAAAAGAGATTTTGTATTCAATTGCCGAGATTTTTCATCTCGTTATTTTGATCACATGACAGTGTAGGTAAATCAATGTAAAGTAAAATATGAGACATTCGCGGAAAATCCGCAGCTACGTGTATATATTGCCAACATAGCTATCAAACGGAGAGTAAAGTCTAGTGTGTATAAAACACCCACATATTTAATTTCGCTCCGTCCCACTTCGACCACATCTCAAATCGTCCACTTCCCAAATTGACCACATCTCAAATCGTCCATTTCCCAAGTTGACCACATCTCAAATCGTCCACTTCCCAAATTGACAACATCTCAAAATGTCCATATCTCAAATTGACCACTTCTCAAAAATGACGAATTTTTTATAAAACGCTAAGTCCTGTCCATGAAGCCGTTTATGGAGCGTATGGAACGGAACTAATATTGTCCGGGGTGAAGAGGAAATGGTGGGAGGGGGGCGGAGGGGGGGGGGAGCTGTACTGAGTAGCCATACATATTTAACTCGGTACTAAGGATTCAGGACTGTCTCACGTTATTAAATATATGGTGGGGGGGGGCTGTTTTTTTTTTCGTGCGGAAATCCCCTCGGATACTTCCCCGCCGGAGCCGGGGGGGGGGGGGGGGAGCTGTACTGAGTAGCCCTACATAACTCGGTACTAAGGATTCAGGGCTGTCTCTCGTTTTTACTATATGGGGGGGGGGGGGGGTTCCTGAGTAACCATACATTTTACACTCAGTACTTTTTTTTTTTATTACTCTTTTTGTTAGCATTTTTTTTACAATTTTGATTACAATAATATGGGTATCGTTTTCGGGCTTTTAGGGGATGCTGATTACGAATTAACTACCCATTTAGCGATCCAAGATGGCGGACATGCATTTTTCAACAAAGTCAATATGGGTATCGTTTTCGGGGTTTTAGGGGATGCTGATCACGAATATATCACCCATTTAGCGATCCAAGATGGCGGACATGAATTTTCCAACAAAGTCGATATGGGTATCGTTTTCGGGGTTGCAGGGGATGCTGATCACGAATATATCATCCATTTTGCGATCCAAGATGGTGGACAAGAATTTTCCAACAAAGTCAATATGGGTATCGCTTTCGGGGTTTTTGGGGTCGCTGATTACGAATATATCATCCGTTCAGCCATCCAAAATGGCGGACTCGTAATTTTCCCTAAAATCGATATGGGTATCGCTGTCAGGTTTTTTGGGGTCGCTGATTACGAATGTATCATCCATTTAGCGATCCAAGATGGCAGACACGATTTTTTTACTAAAATCGATATGGGTATCGCTTTCAGGGTTTTTGGGGTCGCTGATTCCGAATATATTATTCATTTAGCGATCCAAGATGATTTGATGGATGATAAATTCATAATCAGCAATCCCGAAAACCTCGATGCCGATACCCACATTGACGTAGGATATTTCAAGTTCACCATTTTGGATGGCCAAATGGATGAAATATTCGTAATTAGTCACCCCGAAAACCTCGAAAATGATACCAATATTGACGTTTTTGAAAATTAAAAGTCCGCCATCTTTGATCATCGTTAAAATGGTCGTCAATACCGATATGGATGGGCTCCTTCAGAATATCATCAATTTAGCGATCCCGAGGATTAGCGAAATTTCATCGAAATTCGAGCTCAAATTCACCGAAACCAAAACCGTTACCGAAAGCAAAACCGGAACCGAAATCGAAATTACTTGACTTGGATGTCGGCTAATGCGACTTTTGGTTATATTTCCAGTTCTACTCAACCAATTATGATCAAGCAAACGTAATATTCTAAGTCTGAGTTTTTCGATTTCGATTTGAATATTGATTCGGGTTCGGATTCAGATTCGGATTCGAATTTGAGTTCGAATTTCGATGAAATTTTACGCTAATCGCCGGGATCGCTAAATTGATAATATATTCATAATTAGCGACCCGAAAAACCCTGAACACGATACCCATATCGATTTTAGTGAAAATTTCAAGTCCGCCATCTTGGATCGCAAAATGGGTGATATATTCGTGATCAGCATCCCCTAAAACCCCGAAAACGATACCCATATTGACTTTGTTGGAAAATTCATGTCCGCCATCTTGGATCGCTAAATAGGTGATATATTCGTGATCAACATCCCCTAAAGCCCCGAAAACGATACCCATATTGACTTTGTTGGAAAATTCAAGTCCGCCATCTTGGATCGCAAAATGGGTGATATATTCGTGATCAGCATCCCCTAAAACCCCGAAAACGATACCCATATTGACTTTGTTGGAAAATTCATGTCCGCCATCTTGGATCGCTAAATGGGTGATATATTCGTGATCAACATCCCCTAAAACCCCGAAAACGATACCCATATTGACTTTGTTGGAAAATTCATGTCCGCCATCTTGGATCGCTAAATGGGTGATATATTCGTGATCAGCTTCCCCTAAAACCCCGAAAACGATACCCATATTGACTTTGTTGGAAAATTCATGTCTGCCATCTTGGATCGCAAAATGGGTGATATATTCGTGATCAGCATCCCCTAAAACCCCGAAAACGATACCCATATTGACTTTGTTGGAAAATTCATGTCCGCCATCTTGGATCGCTAAATGGGTGATATATTCGTGATCAACATCCCCTAAAACCCCGAAAACGATACCCATATTGACTTTGTTGGAAAATTCATGTCCGCCATCTTGGATCGCTAAATGGGTGATATATTCGTGATCAGCTTCCCCTAAAACCCCGAAAACGATACCCATATTGACTTTGTTGGAAAATTCATGTCTGCCATCTTCCCCCCCCCCCCCCCCGCGCCCCTCGCCCCACCATCAACCCCCCCCCCCGCCATATATTAAAAAACGTGAGATAGCCCTGAATCCTTAGTGCCGAGTTTAATATGTATAGCTACTCAGTACAGCCCCCCCCCCCCTCCCACCATTTCCATACACTCCATAAACAGCTTCGTTGACAGGACTTTAGCGTTTTATAAAAAAATGTGGTCATTTTTGAGAAGTGGTCAATTTGAGATGTGGACCTTTTGAGATGTTGTCAATTTGGGAAGTGGACGATTTGAGATGTGGTCAATTTGAGAACTGACATAATGAGATGTGGTCAATTTGGGAAGTGGACGATTTGAGATGTGGTCGAAGTGGGACGGAGCGTTTAATTTTTAAATATAATAGAAGTAGTTGATAATATAATATGTAAATCTATTCTTTTTCTGAGTTTTTATTTTAGAAGCTTTTTCACTTCAAAATGTAAGCAGCATTAGCAAGCGTTCCACCTTCTTCAAATCAGCACCGTCTATAAGTCGATATGTCATAGCATAGGTAGAGACACGAGGCCTGATTTGTCCAGAATCGGCCACCACCACGAACCGGCTAGCGCGACCAGGAGTGTCCGATGATAAATAATAAATCCTTCCTTCTCTGTCTCCCCTGGACGCGAGTGGCATTTTTCTGGTGAAAACGTTCACTGGATCGTAAACACAGCATTTTAAGAAATCACTGAACTTGTTCAACTTTCGACTTGGAAAATAAATCAGTATAAATCCCCATATAGTCACGGGCCATGTTATGTTTTCCAGGTCGTCAGATCGAGGGGGTGTGGCACACGGCTGTGGTGGTCTACCAGAGAGAGTTCTTCTACGGGGGCGGCGGCATCACCAGCTGCTCACCGGTCAGTATCAGCTTCTACCTTTTTATTTCGACTACAGTATTCATTCGCCCCACTATCCAAATTATGCTCGCGGTCGATATAGACAAGAGTAGTAGGTAGTGCTGTGTGTTGTGTTGTGGAAATGGAAATAAAGAAAGATGTTACCGCAAGTGGTGATGAGAGTTGGCAAGGTTTGGGCACACACGGGCCTGTGCCGCAGTGGGTCGACACTCGACAGCTGCGGTGCAGCCGGCGCGGCGCATATCGCCGGCCGGTGTCGTGCACCCGCTATGCGCTCCGCACATTCGTGTAGATATTATATCTCAAGGTAACGCAACAGAGATGGAGAGTTGTCTCACGGCGCCCACGTCGTGTCTATTCTTGAGACCCGTTTGTTGGTATAGTGTGTTTTCAACATCATCTACGTTGGTGTGGACAGTTTTGTTCAAGGAAATTGCGCACATCGTAAAGTGAGGAAGTGTTTTTTAAACTTATATCTTGTCTGATTTACATCGGAATCTGCTCGCTCCCGATTGTTGTGGACGTCAGCGTTATTGGAGCCAACGGAACTCTGGAGTGGAGTAACTCATGGTTTGGGCGCGTTGGAATTAGGTGAACTCAAAGGCCGACTATTTTTAAATACATGTTGATATATTTCACTCTATAAGAAAAGAAGCAAAACTCTGCCTTTTTTAATTTAAAGGATATCTTATATGTAGTTCGACTCTTAGAACAAGACCTGTGTCTACGGGCACAGGTTTTGTTGTCGTACAAGAGACTGGAAATAAAAGAGTAAGTATACTAATGCCATGCTACGGTGGCCAATGACATGTAATTACTTAAATGACTTTCCGCACACAGTTTGGTATATGTGAAGGACCAAATTTCTTTTCAAAATACGTATTTCCTATTGAGCAAATAATATTTATTATATGATTCAGGATAAAACTGTCGAATTCAAATTTCATCCAAATCCGTTCAGTCGATCTGTGAGATTACGATTAATTGTATCACCTTACGTCAGTGGAAGTTATTGTATTAATGAAACATCATTACTCATTAGCGACGTGGCCAGTACTACGCGAGTAGGTACATGACATGAGACGTACGGTACTATCAGCATGACTCGGGAGTTGCTTACGCATAAAAATGATAAGTTTAAAACTAAACAACACGCGTTTTATCGAATGTCATGCATGTAGGTAACTCGTTGAAACAAAGCAAATTTATTAAAAAGCAGCCGTTAAAATGTTTGCCTGTCGATATCCTTACTCCAACTTGACCAACCAGTTGGATGGCGTCAAGGTACTTAACATATGGGGTTTTAAAGGGATACCTACGACCATTACAAGTTGATTTTTGACTTCCAAATTTAGCCAACGCGACGTTACAGCGTTCACTCACATAAAACATAAGCGCGCATAAAACATGATAAAAAATATCGTTAAGTATGAATAAGCACCAAGTTCAAAAATCACTTGTCATTGTGCTGACTAACATCGCTGGGCGCCGCGCGGCTGTCGCGTTATTGCCAAGCGGTTTCCTCCGATGTCTTCTAGATATTACGACTTGTACGTACACAGAACCACGCAGCAACAGCAGCTACGCTACGCAGTAACAACATACATGTACATGTTATACCATACGCGTCTGTCTGAGAGATAGGTTTCACGCTGGCTTACACTTTAATTTTCACAGAGATGGACAACTTATATTCTTTCCTGGTATTGTTTTGTATAGCGCGTCGTCGTATCGCGGGACCAATCGGTACACTGGTGTAGCATTTCGACATACTGCGGGTCCAGCCGAGTTCTCCGGATCCCATAACTTGTTGAAGTGCTCAGCGTGCTGTTGCAGCATGATGGTCAATATCTCTCTAGTGTGCGCGCTCCGTTTCACGGTCCGGGCCAAGAGATCGGAGCCTACCTAATGTAGGTACATCTACTAAATAAATCCCTGCGTACCTAATCCTTTGAGAATTCGCCGAAAAATTATTATCTCAACTTGCAAGAAGCGTTTTTTTGTGTACATTCTTACTATTGAGTATTAAATCACTATATAGATAGTTTGAACAGTTTATCAACCCTGCTCGTGTAATCATACTTTTAACAAGACATAAAGTCCAGTCATCATTTTACTTCAAATAAAATTAATGTCAACGCGTGTGAATAAAGAGGATTAGGAATGTCATAACACGAGCCGCTCACAATTCTCTCGCCGGCTATAATTAGGTGTGAATATGCGTTAATATTCCACTAAGAGCCGAGCGAGGCGGTGGACGGTAGACACCCTGCGACAAGGCCTCGCCTCTGGCGCGCGGCTCTCGATGGGTTGGTGCGACGAACACTTCCCTAACGCGCTGCGCACTGATATTGTAAACAGTACCTATCTATTCTTGTTGGCGGCGTGGCGCCAAAAAAATGGCAATAACCAGCTGCAATAAACGTAGCGCCATGTACCTCCGCCACGACGACCCTCCATAGAACCGGTAGTTGTAGCAAAGCGCGCCACAGTGGAGGTGCTAAGTGACTGTGCCAGCAGGTCACCGCGTTGTAAGGTACGCACATTCTGGACTGCAGATGCGGAAACTGCAGCGCAGTCGAACTAAAATGACCCAATTTAGTTTCGTACTAATGATGCAACTCGTACGTGCCATCGTGCTCATCAACGTCTATATCTCGAAAGTTTATAATGTCTGTACTGATATTATAAAAAGAAAGCGATTTTTGTGAGTTCGTATGTATGCAGAAGGCAACCTTCGGAACTCTGGCACATATTTGCACGGTTGCACCAAAAGTTCAAACACAATATACTGTAGAAAATGAATTGCCGAAATTGTAGACGACAATTCCAATTTAATATCTGTCTCCACGCGTTCCTGAGATAGGTACCTACTCAAGTTTATAATCACATTTTTGTGATGTAGCTACGAATATATGGTTTCGCACTTTTCTCTAATGAATTTGAAATATATACCTAAGTATCTATCTATTAGAAAACGCTGCACCCACGTGCGATACCCGACTAGGTGTCAGGAACGGTCGGAATACTGGAAATTGTCGCCAAACGCATAAACTCAATGTGGTGCGGTAACATATGCGACGCGCTCTATATGTGTAATTCCTATTGCGAAACCAGTGCAGCGCCTCGCGCGCAGCGCACGCTACACGCTATGACGTCGCTCTAGCTACAGTAGGTATTCCTTGCATTTTCTCTTGAATCGTTAGGGTGACTACAAAATTGTCGCCAGTCTCATTTTTATATGAGAAATAAAATTATTTTTTATTTTCTTACACAAAGAAATTAGTAGCTAACCGAAATTACTAGTATTTCTCCTAACTCCTTCAGCTAAGTTGCTTGTGTTAGGAGTGGCTTTACGTCGTCTGTATTGTAATGTCCAGTATTCGAATCACGTAAGGCCGACTCTGTAACCATTAAACTACCGCAGCTTCTTTTACATATACGTTAAGCTTAGACTTTAAAAGCTTGTTGGTACCGCGTAAGTCTCAGGATGAGGTGACTGGGGGACGAGACAACAAAGACCCATAAGTTGCGTTGCGTGATGAATCGTGTTGATTAGTACATTACGTTAACAGTGGGTTTGACTCTCGTTAACGGTGTGACATCGGTCGCTTTATTTATACGAGAGTGAGCCCTTCATATACGGAACCGCCTGCATCAGATATAAATAACTGTATTACTATTTTAAGTGTTCTTGTATCCATGAGCACGGCAGGCGCACCGCCGACACGGACTGTTGCATCAATAACAATAAGATTCATTATTATATAGATGAATTATTGTTGTAAGTACCACTAATGTTTTCATATCGGGCCAAGTACTATGGCTTCCTAGTATCGACACTGTGCACTGTGCAGTGGTCTTAGTAGAGCTGGTACGACCGACCGACGATATGACACATTCTCCATCCCGGCGAGCGACCGAATGGCGCCCTCTTAAATTATATCATTTTTACTAAATAGTCATTTTTTTGGAAGATTAAATGGCGACCGGCGACTCTTCGCTGGTTTGACCCATTTTATGCGCTCTGAACTTTGTAACTGGTCCGAATAATGGAGTCAGCTACCGCATTATATGTATCCTTTTCTTCCCACCCTTGATTATGCTGATGCCAGCTATACAAATCTCACCGAAGACCAACTAAATAAACTTGAGAGACTCCAGAACCTCAGTATACGGTTCATATTTGGGCTTCGCAAATATGACCACATCTCCGAATATCGTGCAAAACTCAAGTGGTTACCCATACGCCTTCGCCGAAATGTTCATATTCTTTCACTTCTCTATAACATTCTTTTTCACCCTCTCACTCCAATTTACTTAAAAGAACGCTTTAGTTTTCTCTGCGACACACATTCAAGGACCTTAAGATCGTCAGTGAATTTGATACTGAAAATGCCTAGACACTCCACAATGTTCATGGACAAATCTTTCACCGTTCAAGCTGTTCGATTGTGGAATGCTTTACCCATCACTATAAGATGTGCACAATCACTGGCAGTTTTCAAAAAAATAGTTACGGCTCACTATCTGCAGGAGAAATAGTGTCCATTTTAGTATAAAGTACTTACTTTACCCTTCCTCTCTGTCCTACCTAACTATATCACTACTGTATCCCATAGTATGTGAATATTAGTATGTAAGTCTATTATTTACTGTTCCAAATTCTACCATAATATTATTAGTATTTATGTATTACTAGCTTTTGCCCGCGACTCCGCCCGCGTGAATGTCGGTTATCGCAACCAAACATAGTGTTACGAATGTGACGTAACATGTCAAAGCATCGGAACGATAAATTCGAACTTATTGTCAATAGCAGCTGTGACTGAGCGGTTTAGACAACGCCTGCCAAAACGAAGGTCGACGGTTCGAATCCCGGTGTCACGATATGTGATTTTTGTGTTTTTCTAATTTATGTAAATCTTTATTTGGTAAAGGTAACAGAAGATTCTAGAGGTGAAGTGTCGCGTTCAAGGTTTGGCTGTTGGGGTGAAAATAAAGCAGTCTTACATACGAAGTTGTTTGTTTCCAATCCCGTTACCCGTCTCCCGTAACAATAGCATGTCCTTTCTCATGGTCTAATCTACCCCTATACCAAATTTCATCAAAATCGGTTCAGTGGTTTAGGGGTGAAAGCGTAATATACAGACAGACAAAGTTACTTTCGCATTTATAAATATTAGTATGGATGTCCTTTCCCATGGTCTAATCTACCCCTAAACCAAATTTCATCAAAATCTATTCAGTGGTTTAGGCGTGAAAGCGTAACATACAGACAGACAGAGTTACTTTCGCATTTTATAATATTAGTGTGGAAGTATGGATACGTAGGTATTACTTACTACGTTTAAGAGTGACACTGCCTCGTGAATATATTATTACTAGTTTTTGCCCACGGCTTCGCCCGCGTGGATGTCGGTTATCGCGACCAAACATAGTCTATGTCCTTTCTCATGGTCTAATCTACCCCTATACCAAATTTCATCAAAATCGGTTTAGTGGTTGAGGCGTGAAAGCGTAACATACAGACAGATAGACAGACAGACAGACAGAGTTACTTTCGCATTTATAATATTAGTATGGATTATGTAATACATATATCTTTCTCTAGGTACTCATCACATTTATGTAATCGTCTACACGTATATTTAATATCTAAGTACACCAACTGCCCCAAATCTCTTCATTTGTATCCTGCTCCATCCTATGGTTGCCTGTAAGAGATTGCCTCAGTGCGATAAGGCCGCCAAATTGTCTACCACATAACCTTTAAAAAAAATATTTTTTGTAATATTTAATTGGTGAACAATAAAGAGTTCTTTATTTATTTATTATTTATTATCCTATAATGTACAAATCTTCAGAAGTCCGTTACGACTCACGATTGACGGTGCGCCGGTGTGGTTCGCAGGGCAGCACGCAGCTGGGCCCGCCGCTGCGCGTGGAGCGGCTCGGCGAGACGTTCGTGCCGTTCCAGCTGTTCGTGGACTACATCCAGGCGCTGGCCACCAGCACGTACACGTGAGTACCCGCGCGCTGCCGCCTGCGCCCTCGCGCGACGCTCACCCGTGGCTTGTGGCTCGGCAGGCCGGCGGCCTACAGCCTGCTGGAGCACAACTGCAACCACTTCAGCGACGAGGTGGCGCAGTTCCTGTGCGGCGCGCGCGTGCCCAAGCACATCGTGGCGCAGCCCGACGAGCTGCTGGCGCCGCCCGCGCGCGCCGCGCTGCAGGGCCTGCTGGACGGCCTGGCGCCCGCCGCGCACACGGCCTACTCACCCCGGGCCGCCCGCCGCGACAGCCCCGAGTTCCTCACGCTCAACTCGCAGGTCGAGGAGGCCCGGTGAGTCGCGCCACACACCACACACCACGCGTTACACTCAACCACTCGCCGTAGCTTCAGTAGCTTGTATGTTTGGACGCTTCATATTTTTTTATTTTATTTATTTTTAGTACACCAACAACAAGTTACCATTAGATTACATCAGTATTCCCCCTGTAAGGGAAAGTTCGTGGGTTCAAGCCCCACCTGAGCAATCGTTTTTTCCCGATGTAATCGAATTTTATAGATAGCATAGTAAATGCTATAAAGTTTCATTCAATTAGTTACCAATTTAAATCAGCGGTAAGTAGTAACAAATAACCAAGTGTTTAAAGCCCACTATTTGACCTGGCTGAGTCCTTAGATCCCGACCAAATTGACCATGCAAGAGCCACCCACGCATTCGGTTTACAGCATCATTTGACTCAACTGGTACACTGCTCACGTGGATACCAGATGTCAAGCCAGGCGCCCTCTCTGTCAGCTGCAGAGACGTGCGGTAGGCACTCGCAGAGATGTACGGTACGCACTCGCAGGTATGTGCGGTACGCACTCGCACGGATGTGCGGTACGTACTCGCAGGGATGTGTGGTACGTACTCGCAGGGATGTGTGGTAGGTGGTAACTTGCGGTAGGTACTCATAGGGACGTGCGGTAGGTGGTAATTTGCGGTAGGCACTCGCAGGGACGTGCGGTAGGTGGTAACTTGCGGTAGGCACTCGCTGGGACGTGCGGTAGGTGGTAACTTGCGGTAGGCACTCGCTGGGACGTGCGGTAGGTGGTAACTTGCGGTAGGCACTCGCAGGGACGTGCAGTAGGTGGTAACTTGCGGTAGGCACTCGCAGGGACGTGCGGTAGGTGGTAACTTGCGGTAGGCACTCGCAGGGACGTGCGGTAGGCGGTAACTTGCGGTAGGCACTCGCTGGGACGTGCGGTAGGTGGTAACTTGCGGTAGGCACTCGCTGGGACGTGCGGTAGGTGGTAACTTGCGGTAGGCACTCGCCGGGACGTGCGGTAGGTGGTAACTTGCGGTAGGCACTCTCTGGGACGTGCGGTAGGTGGTAACTTGTGGTAGGCACTCGCTGGGATGTGCGGTAGGTGGTAACGTGCGGTAGGCACTCGCACGGATGTGCGGTACGTAGTCGCAGGGATGTGTGGTAGGTGGTAACTTGCGGTAGGTACTCATAGGGACGTGCGGTAGGTGGTAATTTGCGGTAGGCACTCGCAGGCACGAGCGATAGGCACTTGCAGCACAGTGAATGAAAATGGGCTAGCTACATTTTAAGTTATGCATATTTTTCATAAATTAATTTTAGAGTGGAGATTTTGGCAAACGAGATTGTCAGGCAGACAAACAGACTGATAGAGCAACGAAGTGGTCCTTTAAATTGTATTTGACTGGTATTAAGTATTTATTTATTTGCACAACCAGTAGTTACTTCATTATCATATACATCATCATCACAAGGTTTCAAAGCATTTTTAAAACGGTAAGCACGCTGAAATGTTTACTGGTGTTACCCCGTAACTAACTACACACGAAACAGCTCAAGCTCCCATAAAAGTGGTCGACGCACACGCGACGATAGCGAGTACGTCGGTTCTACGTCCACGATCTCTCCGTCACCACAAACTTTTGGTAACGCTGGCAGCTACTCTGTTTTAGTAAAAGTCAGGCTATGCCCGAGGTGCCGTACCCGTCCCCCCGTACGTACAGTGTCGCACGAGCCCGTAGGCTGCAGCTAGAGCAGGCAGTGGCTGACGGCGCGCCCTGCCCGTAGGCCCGGGGAGGCCAGCGGCGCGCTGCCGCGCCTGCGCCACGCCGCGGGGCTGGCGGCCGCCGCCGTGCGCGCGCTGCGGGCCTGGCGCCGCGCGTCTGCCGCGCCCGCGCGCCGCCCGCACTGAGGCCGCCCCGCGCCGCACGCCGCACGCCCGTGCTCATTGACTGATGAATAAACCTTACCGTTCCACCAGCGCGTCTCCATTGTAGCTAGACCGTCACCCGACCGACTCGCGTCTCGTACCCACCACGGATCTCACCGCACGAAACGCTTACAAGGTAGTAGCTCATTCTACTTTTAAAATCCAGCACTGGGGAACCGAGCGGCCTCGTCCCGAGGGAGGACCGGATAGTAGGAACGGGAGTCTCACGTGTAGGAACGACGACGAAAGCGTCGAGCCGAGAAACCTCACCCCGATTGCTACGAACTACTCCTAACTCTCTGCTCCTTTTTTCTTTTTAAAGGACACGTCGATTTGACATCACCTCGCCTGATGGTAAGCTAAAGACAAAATCTCGGAAAAAAGGTCACCATCGTAAACATGTACCATGTTAACAATGGTGGCACTCGGCTTAACGTCCTCATCTGATGCCTTTTTACGCCCCGCTTGAAGGACCCGGGACTGTAGAAAGAAGGAAACACGTGTGCTAGCAGGAAGTACCACGTCTTAATGGTGCGGCATAGGAACGATTCACCAAACCGCTAGTTTCTAAAAGGTACATTCTGCACCGTATGCGGTTGATATCAAAACCCTGCACGTGTTGTCCTCTGCATTTGCCGGCGTGCCCTGTTTGATTATCCTTCTATTCGTGCCAAATTAATTGAGGCGACTGTCTGGAGCCGATTCCTGTACGGGTGCTACGTTCACTAGGTGGCCCTACACGAATTGCGTCTCTAGTGTTCCATCGAAATGTATGAACGTGAGTAGGATCTACTCTTTTCTATAAACATTCCATGCATAATCAATCACACCTCACGTGCCACAACGACTACATAACGCCAGATCTTCTATGCTGGTCTCTCTCTTATTAATAGCAATCCTCTCTAGCAGAAATTATTTATGGAGTACAGAACCCGCTAGAGTCTAACATCCCACTATCGAAGAATCTTTCCTCTGGACATGATCTGCCCTGGACCAATGGAGCTCCAATAGATTTCAGGCAAATAAAAACAGTCCGGGTGAGCCTTCATGAACGAAGTAGAGCTGCGGCGTGAATACGGATTTACTCCACAAACTCCGACTTATTAGAACCTTCCAGAACGCCATTGTCTGCCCTTTGCACTTATTTTAACATAAATGATGGGTGGCACTGATAAACGATACGTGCGCCAACAAGCGACTTATGAACAGTTGCAACACCAACGGTGCCAGTCGCGGGGAACAAGACGGTAACAATGCAGACAATAGAAGAGAAGGTGCATTATGACGCGAGTGGACGCCGCGCCGGTAAAAAGTGAAGTGATGGCACTACCCGTAAACGTAGGAGTATGCCGCTGCCACCATTAGGAAAATGGCTCTTCAGCAAAATGGTAGATAATTTTAGTTTTTTTAAACATTTTGTACTCTTAGTTGGTAATTGATATGTTTAGGAGTTAAAAGTATCTATATTTCAATAGAGAATTTAGTATTTGGGTGTATGGGGCTCCATCGAGATCACCGGCGCCCAAGTCGCCTGCGAGCCGGTACACCTGCGAGTGACAGACGAGTCTCTGGCACTAACTATCCTTTTGTTGGGTTGGGGTTCAGACAGCTTTCGTTCCCGCAAAAGCCAAGGTAAGCCAGGTCAAGAGAAAAAGTAAGACAGCAGACCTCCGACTACAGAGAGTGACAATTGCCCCTCTTATATCTTTTGTGCTTGTCTGCCACCTAAGTAGTATAAAATAAAAAAACGTAGGTATACTAAATCATAAGAACAACAGATTTCGGGCTCCGATGTGCAGCTTTGGGTGCAACCAGCACTAACGCTACACTAACGCTGTGATGGATGACAATGCAGGACTTAGGACGTTACGGTAATGCATTAAACGATGTGCGCACGAGTTCTATGGCCTTAATTGGATCGCTCACGGTAACAAAGATGCCATTATTTCGAATCAAAAATCGACAGAATGTGATGAATTTATGTCTCCTCCCTGACGTACGCACATCGTTAACATTTTTATTATGAAGTGGGTCGGTCGCCCATGTAGGCAATCTTAAAAATAGTGGCTAATAATGCTCACATTATTATCTATTAAAGATTCTCTTTTTCATGTGCTTTGTACTGTTTCAAGAATGTGAAAATATAGACACGTGCGGGCGCAGAATGTTCTTGTCGATCCCCTGGTGGATCGAAGTGGAATTACGATTGATTCCTTTTCGATCCCCTGAGGGATGGAAATAAGGGGATTGGAATGGGCACCCCCTGGCACTGACGGCGCTCGTGGCCTTGTCGCCAGGCTGGCGTCGCTGGAGCTGGAGCAGCGCCGCAGCACGCTGGCCGACAAGCTGGCGCGCAAGGAGCGGCGCCGCGACAAGAGGCGCCGCAAGCACCTGCGGGACGGCGGCGCGCCCGACGGTGAGTGCACCGTCTGTGCTGTGTCGTGCGTAGGCTTTAGCGATCTGCGGCGGCGTGTCGTCCACCAGTCCACACCTTCACTCTGCAGGCTTCGCTTTCGAGGGAACTTGGTAGTAGAGGAGCCCACGCATCGATTTTTGGAGTTACTCGAGCGCGACGGATAGGGAAGGTACCTTACATATTGACAGGTACGTCCAGCCGGTAAGAGCCCTTAATATAGGGTGCTAAAACAATAAAAAGTTCATCGGATTTGAACGTACGCGTCAGATACAAGAGAGAACGGTTACTAACAAGTCTCAATTTTGCTGATTTAACGATTTGGACGAAACCTAAGGGTGCCAAGCGTGAGAGGTTAAAGCGATGGTTGGATTTACTCGAGCGCGGTCTCTTTTTTTCTTTATTCAACATTCTTGCTCGTAAAGTGCTCATAATCTCACCGCAATTGGGTATTAACTTGTAGTTAAAATAAATTATCTAACCGAGCTTATTAAATTAGAAATGGTAAAAGACCGGTAAGCGGTCGGTTCTTATTTTATAGTTTTTATGTATTTTTAATCATCCACGCAACATTTATAATAATAACTGATTTGACTATTAAATTTTATGACATCACTAAATCTTTTTTCATACAAGTTACCTTATAACTTATCGTTTTGACGTTTAGAAAAAGTAACTAATCACAGTCTTTTTCAGAAAATATGTTCATGGCATACTTTAAAGAAACATTCTATCCGTACAAACCTAGCTCTTTGTGGCGTATAATACTCAATGTTAAACATTACAGGCGAACATACTTTAATTGGTCTTAAAAACATACTACTGACAAATCAGTCAGCTTATCTGAAGAGAGTTTCCGGTGGATACGGGAGCAAAGAATCAAAGGATTTATCGTTTGACAATGTTGTATCATTTATAAAAGATTAAATTTATTCAACCAAAATGCTAAAAACCAAAAGTGCAGTTTTTACCCGACTACGGCGAAGCCAAAAGGAGGGTTATAATTTTGACAGGCTATGTATGTATGTATGTATGTATGTATGTTCATTTGTTCCCTCGTAGCTCCTCAACTACTTATTAGAACTGGACAAATGAGGTATCGTTATAAGCGGCTTCATCGTCCAATGATTATAGGCTATATGATGTGTCACTCAATCTTGTGTGGCGCCCTCTAGCACTCATAAGGTACAGTGTTAAAAAATAAATTTGAGATAAATATGCCGTGTTTGGTATCCAATGAAAGGGCTTAATAAGCACATTTCAAATATGTATCAATTATTAGCTTTACCTTGCCCCAAAATAATATAAATAAAAAATAAAGTTTAAAACTAAAACCCGACTACCGAAAAATCACGCTCTAAAAGTAACAAACAAGAAAATATTGTTACGAATGTGACGTAACATGTCAAAGCATCGGAACGATAAATTCGAACTTATTGTCAATAGCAGCTGTGACTGAGCGGTTTAGACCTCGCCTGCCAAAAAGAAGGTCGACGGTTCGAATCCCGGTGTCACGATATGTGGTTTTTGTGATTTTCTAATTTATTTAAATCTTTATTTGGTAAAGTAACAGAAGATTCTATATTTAAAATCTTCTAGTTATTAGCAGAACATTCTGGAAGAATGACAATGACAAACGAAATGAAGATCGAAATTATAGTTTAGCTCTTCTGGGGGATCATAGAAAATTCTGGAGAAATAATAAAATGAATATCGAAAAGACGATCGAAATTCAGGGTATAAAAGGAGCTGTCAGACTGTCAGAGCCGTGAAAGGACAGTTAAGTTTGGGAGTTCAAAGTGAACAGAAGAAGAAGGAAACAGGAAGAAAAGTGAGAAAATAGTGAAAAGTACAAGTAAAGTGCAGTAATTGTGCAGTCGCGCTGTGAGTGTCGTGAAAGTGCAGTGACCGTGCAGTGCAGTCGCGCTGTGAGTGTAAGACTGAAGTGCAGTAGTGCAACGTGTGGTACAGTCGCGTCGTGAAGTGTTGCGTTCAAGGTTTGGCTGTTGGGGTGAAAATAAAGCGGTCTCACATACGAAGTTGTTTACTTCCAATCCCTTTACCCGTCTCCCGTAACAATACCAAGGATAGCCGTGGTCGTATGCCACTTACTCTGACAAAACAATATATTCTAGGGCAAAGTGGCACACGACCACAATATCCTTGATATTTTCTTGTTTGTTACTTTTAGAGCATCATTTTTCGTTAGTCGGGTTTTAGTTTTAAACTTTATTTTACGCACTTTTACTAATTGTCTCTTTAAATAAACTTTCGAAATACGATATTAAATTCGTATTTTTTGTATTATTTTATATGATACACGTGTGTATCGTGTATTACCGCCGTCGGCTCTCTTACATAAGCTCTAATGGCGTCTTAGTGGCAATTACCAACTTTACACACCTGTACCATAATATTAATGTACTACTACCCGCGACGGAACGGAGGTTCAGGTTTGATTGGTGCATGTTCCTAGATAGGTGTTACGGTGACAAATGAGTGCTGATTTGCACAAATAATGTTTACTGCGTCACTCACTGGTGCGTAAAATATTATTACTATTCGTAGTATTACTATTAATAGTATTTCTTTTTTTACTAATCGATATCTGAGTCAAAAAGTCGTCTTCAATCTCTACAGAGGAAAAGTATTTTGTTGATTTTGTATCTTGCGTTCCTTTCCGATCAGGCAATAGTGCTATGATCATGTTGCCTTGTCATCAGTTCATTATTTTTATCTTAGTTAGATATGAAAGCTTCTGTGACGTGGCTGTAGTGAACGCGACCGCTACGCAGAAGCCTCGGGTTCGATCCTATATATATATATATATATATATATATATATATATGCATGAATATGGAAAAATTCAAACAATTTCATACATTCATACAATTCATGCAATTCATACTTACTCATACAAATCGAACAGTTAAAACAATAAAGGAATTCAAAACATCATTAAATCTATTTAGTTTTATATAACTTTTTTAATTTGTTGAAAACATTTGTTTTGCACGTGCCATTTTATCATTTCCTCACTGAGGTGGGATGAAAAGTTACGCGTTGCACTCGAGTGCTAAGATTTTTCACCTCGTGCTCGTTTGATTCCCTCACTAACGCTCAGCATTACAATAGAAATCCTGCGTTTGCTCGGACACGCGGTTAAAAAAAGCAACTTTGTACTCTTGTATAACAAATAACTTTTAACCGTCGCGTCGTGGGTTTTTTTTATTTAACTTGAGAGGCGAACCAATGAACAATGTGAACATACCAAAATTATAAAAAAAAGTAAGAAAGTTAAAAATAAAATTAATAAATTAAGATGTAATGTAGAAGCTTCTCCATTGAAAGTGGTAACATAGGACCATACCATTATTCTTCTTATCAATTAGTCTATCATTTCGCGACGCTTAACTACACATTTAGCACTCTCCCTACTGTAAGTACACAAAACGGACCCGAGATTACTCACCTAATTTGTCATTGCCTGTCAAAATAACTCTTAACCCAAGTTGATATAACAGACATGGAAGGAACGTCTGCATGTACACGCCCACAGTCAGCCACAAGAGCTGATTGCACAAGTCATTCGTTCTTTGTATATTCATGTATAATAATGTATGATTTTTTTGTAAATTGAAATATGTAGAGCGTTTGTCGCTGACTGTACACATCTATACATATACAATTACTTGTCCCGACTGACTGACTGATTCATCAACGCAGAGCCTAACCCGCTGGACCTACAAACTTGAAATTTTGACAGTAGGATTTTTGGAAATTCTGCTACTAAAAGGGGTAAATAAGGGATGGTAGTATAAAAGTCCGTCATTTTCAGAGCTATCTAGCTCTGAAAGCTAGCACTAAATTTCATAAACTTGTACCTTTCAAGAAATAAACGAACTCGTGTATCATCGTTTTTTAAAATTGAACTACTTAGTGGGTAAAATAGGTGATAAACGTTTGTATGGAAAGTTCGTAATTTTCAAAGTAAGAAGCATGAAACTTCGTACACCTACCTACGTCTTTTGAGAAATGTTTTGTCGCGATAACCAACGTCCACCTACGTCTTTTGAGAAATGTTTTGTCGCGATAACCAACGTCCACCTACGTCTTTTGTGAAATGTTTTGTCGCGATAACCAACGTCCACCTACGTCTTTTGAGAAATGTTTTGTCGCGATAACCAACGTCCACCTACGTCTTTTGTGAAATGTTTTGTCGCGATAACCAACGTCCACCTACGTCTTTTGTGAAATGTTTTGTCGCGATAACCAACGTCCACCTACGTCTTTTGAGAAATGTTTTGTCGCGATAACCAACGTCCACCTACGTCTTTTGTGAAATGTTTTGTCGCGATAACCAACGTCCACCTACGTCTTTTGAGAAATGTTTTGTCGCGATAACCAACGTCCACCTACGTCTTTTGAGAAATGTTTTGTCGCGATAACCAACGTCCACCTACGTCTTTTGTGAAATGTTTTGTCGCGATAACCAACGTCCACCTACGTCTTTTGAGAAATGTTTTGTCGCGATAACCAACGTCCACCTACGTCTTTTGAGAAATGTTTTGTCGCGATAACCAACGTCCACCTACGTCTTTTGAGAAATGTTTTGTCGCGATAACCAACGTCCACCTACGTCTTTTGAGAAATGTTTTGTCGCGATAACCAACGTCCACCTACGTCTTTTGAGAAATGTTTTGTCGCGATAACCAACGTCCACCTACGTCTTTTGAGAAATGTTTTGTCGCGATAACCAACGTCCACCTACGTCTTTTGTGAAATGTTTTGTCGCGATAACCAACGTCCACCTACGTCTTTTGAGAAATGTTTTGTCGCGATAACCAACGTCCACCTACGTCTTTTGAGAAATGTTTTGTCGCGATAACCAACGTCCACGCGGGTGAAGCCGCGGACAAAAGCTAGTAGCACATAAAACGTAAAGCGTGCTCACAAACTAAAAGTAAATCATTGTAAAATTAACAGAGGTCGGTAAATGTATGCGCGTGTTGATACCAATGTCTCTTAAACTTCATCTGATAGATGGCGCTACTAGCGAAATAACAGTGTTTTACATACACTGGCTTGTACTACTAGATAATAGATTTTGCTAGAACAAAGGTATTAAATAACATAACATAAACTCACGCCTGTATTCCCCGAAGGGGTAGGCAGAGGTGCTAGCACCCACATTTCGCCAGTTTATGTTTAGGTCCCAATGTAATAAATAGGTGGCGAGCCTATTGCCATTAACCGGGCACTTATAAACCTGCGATAAATACACACATAACTTCGAAAAGCATCGAAAAGTCATTGGTGTGTGCCATGGTAAACCTGGGATCGAACCCGAGACCTCGTCTCAGTAGTCCATTACCCATACCACTAGGTATTAAGTACATACAAATAAATACCTACAATATGGATTGTGAATTACTTAGTTCCACTAGAAGTAGCGCCAGAATCCATTTTGTAGGTCACCTCACGTGCCGGGAGACGGCTACTGTTTTTCCTTTCCTTGACATACTTAACACATGGCGACATTGGTGTTGAAAATTAGGTCGTTATACCTACTCTGTTGTGGTGAGTTGGGGAGTGATGGACTGCAACAAACACCTGGCGAACAAACAGACAACAAGTCTATCGATATGGATTGTCAAGGAAACATAAATAAACTAATATTCGAATTGGGTGGAAAAACATTTACGGCCATGTTCTCAGGAGAGCCGTCGCCGCGTCGTGCGCAGTTTGAAGCGGTGATAAAATAATACCGTGAATAAAACGTAATGCGTGTAAACGTACGAGAGATGTACAAGCTGCGCCATGTACACCATCCTGCGTCATATCGCATCGCATATCGGTAACTCTCCGAACAGCGCCCCGATTCTGCTCATTTTCAACCATTGTCAGTGCAACAATGTCTTTCTTTGTACAGTCTTAAAGTTCTAATTGAAGTGAAAACGAGTTTAATACATTTTTTCATTCACTCTACAAGATGGCATTCAATTTTAAACTTAGTCTCTAGTAGGCCAGTGGTTGATAGTCAGCAGCATCGGGCTCCATTCGTGTTGTGGTTGGTAGTAATTTGCTGCGGCGAATGACGAGACTTTCTGAAACCACCTGAAAATTATACACGCTCCCAACTTTATTAGTTATTCGATTTGGGTGTATTTGAATGAAACTATGCACTGTAAATTGTACAAAAGTGGACTTAATGTCGAGAGTATTAGATATGTTACCGGAAATGTATGAAATCAAGGAATTGTATACAAATACTAGGAAATGTGTGTTAATATATAGAATTCCTGCAGTTCCACCGGAAATGTGTGAAATAAATGGGTTATTGTCTATATTTGCGGATGATTTTGTGGAAAATATATATTTTTGAATGAATAAAAAAAAATAACCACAAAGATTATTGCGGGAGCTTCGCTCCGCTCCGCTCCCGCATTAATCTTCTAACCTAATCTATCCAAGTTAAATTGCGTGGTGTGGACACTGCGCCCCGACCTGGATATATTATAGGTTAGAAGACTGAAGTGAAAGCGAGGCTCCAGCATTAGCCTAAGTGGTTGCATTTTTTATAACCACCAACAATATTCTTTGATACCATTTCATACATTACCTGCTGCGCACTCGGCATTGTATAGAATGCCTAGGATTGTATAGAATTCCGGATTATACACATTTCCGGTAACAGATATACAACAGTCTACCTTAGGGTTTTTTTTATCGTTTGAAAAATCCCCACGCATACCACCCCCACGGAGCCGGTGGAGGCGGTTATGTCGGACTCGAAACGACCAAAACGCACGCCGTCTTGGGTCCTTGGTTGCCGGAGGTGAGATTGCCAAAAGCATATATCTCTCACCCTGGCAGACCCAGGACCATCTGTTTCGAGATGCCCCCCTTTGGGTTGTGGAGACCCTAGTGTCCCCATGTAGCCCCGGGTACGGGGAGGCGCACTTTGCGCCGCGCCGCTGCGGTTAGCCTCTGCTAGGGTGACAGGTGGCTCCACCGGTCACCCCCAGCCCAGGCCAGCGCTCATGGAGGACGTCCGGTTCGCCTTCGCTCTTCGCCCGGATTCTAGTCCGGACCCGACCGGCCGCCTACTTCTCGAGCATTACTTGCTCGCAGAAGGAGACGGCCGCACCCCAAGCGTTCGCGCATCGTACCATCGCTGTGAGCAATGTGGCGAGTGTGAGGACTTCCACCCCCAGAACCTTAGGGTGATGCACGAGATTTTAAAGTTTCATTAAATCGATACAGAATTATGAAAGTGCCCTAGACGTGATACGCATCGTGCTAGATTTGAATGGATTCTATTCAAATTGTCAGAAGTTTACTGTAGGTACCAGTAAGCTTCATCCGAGCTACGATCAACAACGGCAAGAGGTTTATCGCGCTCACCAACTGTTTAGGTACCGCTGATGGGCGCCCACGGCCCAATACGTTATATAGATATTTCTTTTTGATACAGTCATTACAGTTTCTCATCCTATCATCTGGATTGTGTTGCATTGAAAATGTAGATATTTGTTTAACAAAGAAAGTTAAATAATACATACTTATCTGGCATTTATTTGTACAAAACCCGTGAGGTGAAGATCTCATATTGTACACAATACCTACATTCATTCAACTAATGAAATGACGAATTACTCAGTACGACCACACCACGCACTCGGGGCCAAACAAGCTAAATCAGTAGAACACAAATAAAACTAATTGAATGCTAAGATCATTCGTAGGACGACGGAACGAATTCCTGATTCATAAACATTTCTATTTGTATCGTAATGTAGGCAGCGTACACACGAGCGTGCTCCGTGCTCGCTCGCACCGACATGACAGCTAATTTAAATATCGCACCGAGCAATAGTTAGGTGTAAGTCAATACGCGGAGTGATCGACCGCGCTATTTGTGCGCAGTTGAACGCTCAGCAAGTGGGTCGGGAGATCGGGACTCGGCGAGCGATGACTCCCGACCGAGCGGCCTGACCCGCCTGGCTGCTCCTACGCGGACGTGATCCTACAACATCGGGTACGGTAGTACATATCCCTTTAACGATTTAAAAAAAATTCTATGCGAATCCTAACGAGCTTGGCAGTGTTGAGAACCTGACGGGTACCTACACCTTACAGCTGAAATATATTTAACTAAAACACGGGGACGCGAAATGTATGATTATTGCAACATATCTGCATTCCGAATAAAATGTTTAGTTTATTAGGGTATTTCGGGCCACAGATAAAGCAGAGAACGTGTTTACAAAACGAAAGTTCACATGCAAAGTTTCGCGAGGCGACGGCCGCGCACGCTCGCGGGTTATAATTATAGCGTGTGCCGGCGCGCGGAGGCGGTGGAGGCGGTGGAGGCGGCTGGCAGCGCGCCAGGCGGCCACCGCTCGGCTCACTCCGCCTCGCGCGCTCCCCGGCGACCGCAGCAGCAGGTGCGTACGGCCGCTGCACGTGGCCGCCGGCACTCCACTCGCTTATTTATAAAGGCGCTATTTCCGTGCGGGCCCCTGCGCCCTCCACGTCGCGCGATACTTGCTTTCGATCCCGTGAAACCGGCACATTGTTCCTAATCCTAATCATCGAAATCAGCAGCGAGGGTCGTGTGAGCTAGCACAGATTCAGGTCGGTCCTGGAACGTCTCTGGTGGACGGCACCGCTAGGCTAACGCGTCGTGTTGTGCGCAGACATGGCAGAAGCAGTGGAGAGTGTGCCGGCCGGGCCGCCCGAGGAGCTGTCCCGCGCCGGGCCCAGCTCGGCGGCGCTGGCGCAGGAGGCCGACGAGCGGCAGCAGGAGGAGCTGCGCAAGCGCAGCCGCGACCCGCCCGTCGTCTACACCGACATCGACGTGAGTGCACTATTGCCCTACTGCCTATCACAGTGTATTTTATTTTCATAGCGAGTAACTTCTGTCGAACGGTTTGTAGCCGCTCCGTCCCCGATGCTATCAGGAACAATCAAATTAATGTAGCGAGCCCTGAGTGTGCTGATTACGTTAGTTCCACTTTGCTATTACATTATTTTACGGCATACAACATTATTGTTTAGTTACTTGGGAATATTTGGCAAATCCTTATAGATTCGAAAAACATTGGAAAAAATGAAATGCTCAAGTGAGACTCTCACTTGAGCATTTCATTTTTTCCAATATTTTTCGAACTTAAAAGTTAGCATAATAAATGCTATAAAAAAATCATTCAAATCCTTATAGAGTTCTAGAGTGACAGCAGCACCCATTTAGCAAAAAGAAAATGATGCCATCGACATACATTTTAATACTTCTTCACCTTCACAGTGTTCCTCACTCGTATTGTCTGAACTAATGACACAGCTAATGAGGTCTTCAACGTCGCGAATTATCATTATTAGAACCTTCGGCTTCCAGTTACAACCCCCCAGAAAACCTAAGCAGCCCGGTGCAGAATCAGATGTGCAGCAGCATAATGTTATATTCGTTCGTGAAGGCACGGGAGCAGTTTGTTGTTTACCAACAATTTACCGCCGATAATATTTACAAATATCAAACAAGCTACAGACCAACGGTACGACTTGGTTGTAAGCTCGTACCTAATGTCCATAAATTCCCAAGTACCGATTGTTTGGCTTCGTAATTGGCAGTAATTGAATAAGAGAAGACATTCTGGTCGACTGGCCATTTCATGACCCCTGGCTATTGCACTGCTATCTGGAACGAATAAAGAGACTTAATAATATCACAGCAAGTGGACTCATCTGGATATTTGAAGAACGGGAATCTGTTGTGAAACTTGTAAATAAGATGATAATATTTACGGTTATTCATGAGTCAGACTTGGCCGCGCAATTTATGGCTTGCGGCAGTGCTTGGTCGCTGCATGGGCCGTTGAGCTATAAAAGTGCTAAATCGACGAGTGAGCACACTGGGCGCGGGCCCAGAACGTTCCGCGTGACGTCACGCCGCGGGCACGTGGGCGCCCGTGCTGTCTGGAGGGAGTCGCGCAGTATTTACTTACCGGCAGGAATCTGCGCGGCGCGCTATGTGCCAAACTATTGACATATTCTGGAGGAAAACTGTTTTACACGGATTGCCAGACTATAACACAATGTCTTCATTGGATGCCAGCCCGACCAGCATGCACCAACCTGCCAGGATTTGGATATTATTATGCTCTATTGTCTAGACCGATTCATATTTATTCTGCAAAACTGGTATGTTTAGGTTGACACAGGGGCCACAAAGTATAGTCCAATTGTTAATAATTTGTAGGCCTCCAAAGTAGAATACATTTTATTTATTTATGCAAGGCGGCGTAGTCGAGTATCGGTGGTACTATATAAGTGCATTTGCTCCATTGCAGGGCGTGAGCGAGTTTGAGAAGCTGGCGAAGGCGCTGGAGGGCGTGGAGCTGACGCCGGAGGAGCGGCAGAACCTGGACGAGCTGCAGCAGTACCTGGTGCAGGGCGAGGGCAGCTGGGTGCTCGGGGATGACTTCCTGGCGTTCATTGGTACTCCATTCACTTTAGTACTTAAACGTAACTGTAATAATATACCGATACTACTATCACGTTTTGTGCAAATGTTTATATCATATGCAAAGTATAACTTCGATGTTGAGGTCAATT
Source organism: Eilema sororculum (assembly GCA_914829495.1). Lineage (NCBI taxonomy): Eukaryota > Metazoa > Arthropoda > Insecta > Lepidoptera > Erebidae > Eilema > Eilema sororculum. Next base: position 367,577 of record OU618541.1, read on the forward strand.
CTTTGCGGTTATTTAAACCGCAAAGAATTGCTTTCCTGGAATATCTCGATCTTCGAAAATTTCCCATAAAAACTCATCTTCTTCATCATCATTGGAACTCACGGACCCCACACTCCGAGGTGAAATCTTTCTCGGTGTTAACGCTAGGATAAAGAAGAAAAAGAAAGCTATAACTTTGGAATTATCAAAAACTCAAGTCAAGAACTAAAAATGCAACTATCAATCAATTAGCCTATCGTCGTCCACTGCTGCTGCGGACATAGGCCTCTCCCAATGTTGGGAGACTTTGGTCTACTGTTTTCACTCTGGCCATCGGGTTGGTACAGGATTTTATGTCGAGTTTTTCTTGTCGTGATTACGACACCTGTTGAGACAATAAGGTTTTGTTTTGCGTGATTTGCATGTGAGAAAATGAAAGACGTGTTGTTCGTACGATTATCTATTTGACACTAAAAATTTGTGTTGCCTACCACAATAATAGTTTTAGAAAACGTAAACATATTTATAGGTCGAACATGCTGCCCACCAAAAGGACTGTAAGCCCTTTTCGTAAATTTACTTCGTCTGAGATGGGGTGATACTAGTATTATTTCTCCATCACCACATTGATAATTGAAAGGACAAATGAATTTAAATATGGAGTTTTTTTTATCTTTTTTTAATTACACGTACAGGTTTGGTATCGAATACCGACCACCTCATAAAATTTTCTATGGGCGCGGCATTATCATATTATTTATCTCCATAAAGTTATCTATAAATTAGCTCTGCACATTTTACTTTTTATTAATTCTACATCATTACTTTTATAAAAGAGGTCAAATGTTACAAAGCTTGTAGTTAGCGACACAATCAACTCTACTTGGCCACAGAAAGATAGGCGCTTGTTACTTTTTTTTTTAAAGTTTTTTATTTATTTATTTATTTATTTATTTATTTATTTATTTAAACACTTATCCACCACCCTGACAGGGACAACCCCCAAAACAGTACTGGATCTAAAAATACTTATAACTATCAATCATACAATATCCTCAATTAAGAACACATACACTGTAATAATCAAAACTAATAAGAATAAAGCAACAAAATAAAAAACACAAAATAAAATCACGAAATAAAACACCAAAAACACGATTTAGATACAGATTATGGATCCATATAACATAAAATGTATGATCCTTGCAAGCTCACTCCAGTTGCCAGAGAATATTATCCACTCTGTCACCTATTTCATTTATTATTTTAGAGTTATACTCGGTATATCTTCAAGTATACCGAGCACCCAGTATGGGAGGAGAGTTGTTAGACATTTCTGTACAGCTGTTGAAGGCCTATTCATTCCTTTTATTTGTTCACCGTTCGCCTATTTTACCCCCTTAGTAGCTGAATTTGGAAAAACGTCGATATAAGTGATCATTCATTTCTAACCAGACGTATTTATACGAAACCTCTTGCTGCTCACTTTAAAACTGAAGGATTTACTTACATACAAACTTTCACCACCTATTTTTTCCCATTAGTAGTGAAATTTCAAAAAAAAAATCAAGGCGAATACTGTAACCATAAAATGCAAGACCTGCCGAAATTTCAAAGGAGGATGGGCAGAATGTACAGACCCTGGGATCCGCTGCAATCAAAATAAGTGATACATCGTTAGAAAGGTATTTTTGAGTAGAATAGGAATATACAGGGTGTAATTGTTAAGTGTGTCCAGGCGATTATTCCGTAACTATTACAGATATCAAAAAACTGTAAACTGATATCGAAAGTACGTTACCTAATGAGTAAAATGACATCAATAACTTTTTAAAAATCAAACGAGAGGTATCTAAAATTTTGACATTAAACCCTCCCATACATTTAGTATTAGATTAGTAGAAAGGTTTTAGTTTCCTTATTTTAAGTGGTCTAGTACTCATTTTACCTTAATCATATTTTATGATTACGTATGATTATGACAATGATGATTTTCAAATAGATACATGTGAAGATTTATTTTTTTAAAGAATATTAGAACCGAAGTTACTAATATTCCATCTAACTAACCCCTCCAACTAAGCTAAAATGCTTGTGCTAGGAGTGGGTTCACGCCGGTAGTGTAATGGCCAGGATCGAACCCGGGACCTCTCGATCGTAAGGCCGACTCCTTAACCACTAAGCTACCGACGCTTTGAAATTTAAAAGTTTTTTAATTATCTTACCACTTCAAATTAATAATAAACCGTGTTTCAATATCGCATTAATTTGAGCAGACTGAAAAGCAACACACTACAAAAAAAAATTGTAAGTACTTACTAATAAATAAATATTATTATTTTTAATTTTATTACTCTGCTAGGTTAATAAACAGTTTCCTTTATATCAGTACTAAGCTAAAATATTCTTTTAAAATAAGGACACTAAAACCTTTCTACTAATCTCATACTAAATGTATGGGAGGGATTAATGTCAAAATTTTAGATACCTCTCGTTTGATTTTTAAAAAGTTATTGATGTCATTTTACTCATTAGGTAACGTACTTTCGACATCAGTTTACAGTTTTTTGATATCTGTAATAGTTACGGAATAATCGCCTGGACACACTTAACGATTACACCCTGTATATGGCACCAGTCTCAATTTATAGTCCGATCGGAGTAAATCGAACATAACATAACATAAACTCACGCCTGTATTCCCCGAAGGGGGAGGCAGAGGTGCTAGCAGCCACATATCTCCAGTTTATGTTTAGGTCCCAATGTAATAGGTGGCGACCCTATTGCCATTAACCGGGCACTTATAAACCTGCGATAAATACACACATAACTTCGAAAAGCATCGAAAAGTATTGGTGTGTACCATGGTAAACTTGGGATCGAACCCGAGACTTCGTCTCAGCAGTCCATTACCCATACCACTAGGCTACCGCAGAATTTACCACAGTAAATCGACTTTAGAGGTTAATTTTTTTTATGAATTTTTACCATTTCCTATTAAAGTATTTCATTTGTAACTTGTATCTATATGTTTTAATATGATGTTATTGTACAGTACTACAAAATAGAAGCAAGTTTTTACATTAAAACAAAATAAAAGTAGTAAGCTCTGTATGTTCCATTTCAATCTAGATAATATTCAATCTAGGTAATAGTCGAGTACAAATTATTCCCAAAATGCCTGAGACGTCAATACGCCTGAAATTCAAATCATCTTCATGCCAAAACGTCTGAAGCCCAAATCGTCCTAGAACCAAATTGCCTGATTTTCGAATAAACCTAATCTCAAAATGGTCAAATCCCAAATGGACTGAATCCCAAAATAACCGAATAGCAACATGACTGAATTCGGCAGTCGCTGACACTTCTAATTTATAGTCTGTTCAAGTATTAAGTTTAATTTGAACATAGACTTTGATAATACACTACGTTTTTGAAGGATAAATAAACGTGAAATAGTTCCCTTATGTACCAGCACATAATTCGCAAGTGGGAGCCCAGCAGGGGGACCCACGGGGTCTATTGGTCTTCAGCCTGGCCATCCGCGGGCTTGTCTCTGTGCTTGAATAACCCCTCAATCATTGATACCTAGATGACAGTCTCCTTGGCAGCAAGCCTGAGACGGTCACCCGAGAACTTGAGGTTTTGATCCCTCGCCTCGGGGAACTGAGTCTGAATCCGGCCAAGTGCGAGGTTTTCTCCTGCAGCAAAGAAGCTCGCAACCACTTTACACACTTCAACTACCGGCACATTCAGCTTCCTGGGGGCAGTTTCTTTAGCTTCTTCTCCTTGGTGTACGGGAACAGTTGAAGAACCTTTCAACACACGTTGCCGTACTGCTTGCGAATGTTGCTTTCCCAAAATCACGTACCTGCTGAGGACTACACCAACCTGGCTTTGTCCGGATGCAGTCTCTTCCTTCGACAGCGCTTTGAGAGATATTCCGGAATCGATTCTGAACGTCTCCCTGCCAATAAGATGTGGGGGTCTCGGACTACGGCGCGTGACGGACTTTGACCTGCTGGCCTTCCTTGCGTCAGCTTCTTCTTCTTCTTGATCCGAAGCTTTCAGTCTGTGGTCTACCTTACCAGCCTAACTACGAATTTGGCTGAACTTCGATAATTTCTGTAAAGTTACTGCCATCTAACCTCTTATATTCATGCATTCAAAAATTTGCATTGAGTGGGGATCGAACCTGCACCTCCTACGCAGCGACCGCGTTCACCACCGCTACGCCACAGAGGTTGTCTAAATATCCTTGTATTAAATATGTAAAAAATATTTTCAGTCATTTTATGAATAAGGCATCAGGAATTTCAGGCATAATGGGAAGAATGGCGAATCGAGCCAGGCGAATCGAGCCTAAGTCATATTGAATTCAGACATCTTGGCAAACAGACGGTTTGACAATCATTTATAGTGCAATCAGGCATTTTGGAAATAGGTTGTACTCGACTGGATCCCTTAAAACTTATGAACTTTTTTTCGATGTGTTGGTGTTGTGATTTCACCATTAATTACGTAGTGTATCAACTTAAGATCAGCTTAAAAACCATCAAAATTGATTAAGTTGAACTATTGATATGAATTTAAAATCTAATAATCCTATATCTTCTGATGAGTGTAAATGGATTAATATTTGGGTCTGGTCGTCATAGACTTTTTTTGTCCCCTTGAGAACAGCTAACTAACGATGTATGACACATCTTGATTGGACAGGGTCCAAAATTGCTCATCCTCCTTTGTACCTCCAACAGCTTAGCCATTGCTTTGATGAATCAGTCAGTCAGACGGGACAAATCATGTAATGGTATATAATTTGTTGTTTGTCTCGTATTTATCAAAGTATTGATGCTACAGTAAAGCTGAGTAAAGCTAATTTATAGCAAATTTAATGTACATAAATAACATGACAATATGCCTTGTCGCCCCTTGTCGCCGTGGCCGTCGCCCTGCTCGTGCCTCTCTGTACTGACCGGCCCGCGTGCGCAGGCCGCCTGCTGAACGACGCGTCGCTGAAGTCGGAGGTGCGCGTGGGCACGCTGCGCGCGCTGGCGGCGTGCGCGCTGCGCGACGACGTGTCGCTGGTGCTGCACCAGGACCGGCGCCACCACGCGCTGCTCAACTACGCGCACGCCATCGACGCGCTGCCGCTCGCCGAGCAGCAGGCGCTGGCGCTCTTCGTGAGTATTCCGCCCGTGCTCACGTCGCTGGTGCTGCACCAGGACCGGCGCCACCACGCGCTGCTCAACTACGCGCACGCCATCGACGCGCTGCCGCTCGCCGAGCAGCAGGCGCTGGCGCTCTTCGTGAGTATTCCGCCCGTGCTCACGTCGCTGGTGCTGCACCAGGACCGGCGCCACCACGCGCTGCTCAACTACGCGCACGCCATCGACGCGCTGCCGCTCGCCGAGCAGCAGGCGCTGGCGCTCTTCGTGAGTATTCCGCCCGTGCTCACGTCGCTGGTGCTGCACCAGGACCGGCGCCACCACGCGCTGCTCAACTACGCGCACGCCATCGACGCGCTGCCGCTCGCCGAGCAGCAGGCGCTGGCGCTCTTCGTGAGTATTCCGCCCGTGCTCACGTCGCTGGTGCTGCACCAGGACCGGCGCCACCACGCGCTGCTCAACTACGCGCACGCCATCGACGCGCTGCCGCTCGCCGAGCAGCAGGCGCTGGCGCTCTTCGTGAGTATTCCGCCCGTGCTCACGTCGCTGGTGCTGCACCAGGACCGGCGCCACCACGCGCTGCTCAACTACGCGCACGCCATCGACGCGCTGCCGCTCGCCGAGCAGCAGGCGCTGGCGCTCTTCGTGAGTATTCCGCCCGTGCTCACGTCGCTGGTGCTGCACCAGGACCGGCGCCACCACGCGCTGCTCAACTACGCGCACGCCATCGACGCGCTGCCGCTCGCCGAGCAGCAGGCGCTGGCGCTCTTCGTGAGTATTCCGCCCGTGCTCACGTCGCTGGTGCTGCACCAGGACCGGCGCCACCACGCGCTGCTCAACTACGCGCACGCCATCGACGCGCTGCCGCTCGCCGAGCAGCAGGCGCTGGCGCTCTTCGTGAGTATTCCGCCCGTGCTCACGTCGCTGGTGCTGCACCAGGACCGGCGCCACCACGCGCTGCTCAACTACGCGCACGCCATCGACGCGCTGCCGCTCGCCGAGCAGCAGGCGCTGGCGCTCTTCGTGAGTATTCCGCCCGTGCTCACGTCGCTGGTGCTGCACCAGGACCGGCGCCACCACGCGCTGCTCAACTACGCGCACGCCATCGACGCGCTGCCGCTCGCCGAGCAGCAGGCGCTGGCGCTCTTCGTGAGTATTCCGCCCGTGCTCACGTCGCTGGTGCTGCACCAGGACCGGCGCCACCACGCGCTGCTCAACTACGCGCACGCCATCGACGCGCTGCCGCTCGCCGAGCAGCAGGCGCTGGCGCTCTTCGTGAGTATTCCGCCCGTGCTCACGTCGCTGGTGCTGCACCAGGACCGGCGCCACCACGCGCTGCTCAACTACGCGCACGCCATCGACGCGCTGCCGCTCGCCGAGCAGCAGGCGCTGGCGCTCTTCGTGAGTATTCCGCCCGTGCTCACGTCGCTGGTGCTGCACCAGGACCGGCGCCACCACGCGCTGCTCAACTACGCGCACGCCATCGACGCGCTGCCGCTCGCCGAGCAGCAGGCGCTGGCGCTCTTCGTGAGTATTCCGCCCGTGCTCACGTCGCTGGTGCTGCACCAGGACCGGCGCCACCACGCGCTGCTCAACTACGCGCACGCCATCGACGCGCTGCCGCTCGCCGAGCAGCAGGCGCTGGCGCTCTTCGTGAGTATTCCGCCCGTGCTCACGTCGCTGGTGCTGCACCAGGACCGGCGCCACCACGCGCTGCTCAACTACGCGCACGCCATCGACGCGCTGCCGCTCGCCGAGCAGCAGGCGCTGGCGCTCTTCGTGAGTATTCCGCCCGTGCTCACGTCGCTGGTGCTGCACCAGGACCGGCGCCACCACGCGCTGCTCAACTACGCGCACGCCATCGACGCGCTGCCGCTCGCCGAGCAGCAGGCGCTGGCGCTCTTCGTGAGTATTCCGCCCGTGCTCACGTCGCTGGTGCTGCACCAGGACCGGCGCCACCACGCGCTGCTCAACTACGCGCACGCCATCGACGCGCTGCCGCTCGCCGAGCAGCAGGCGCTGGCGCTCTTCGTGAGTATTCCGCCCGTGCTCACGTCGCTGGTGCTGCACCAGGACCGGCGCCACCACGCGCTGCTCAACTACGCGCACGCCATCGACGCGCTGCCGCTCGCCGAGCAGCAGGCGCTGGCGCTCTTCGTGAGTATTCCGCCCGTGCTCACGTCGCTGGTGCTGCACCAGGACCGGCGCCACCACGCGCTGCTCAACTACGCGCACGCCATCGACGCGCTGCCGCTCGCCGAGCAGCAGGCGCTGGCGCTCTTCGTGAGTATTCCGCCCGTGCTCACGTCGCTGGTGCTGCACCAGGACCGGCGCCACCACGCGCTGCTCAACTACGCGCACGCCATCGACGCGCTGCCGCTCGCCGAGCAGCAGGCGCTGGCGCTCTTCGTGAGTATTCCGCCCGTGCTCACGTCGCTGGTGCTGCACCAGGACCGGCGCCACCACGCGCTGCTCAACTACGCGCACGCCATCGACGCGCTGCCGCTCGCCGAGCAGCAGGCGCTGGCGCTCTTCGTGAGTATTCCGCCCGTGCTCACGTCGCTGGTGCTGCACCAGGACCGGCGCCACCACGCGCTGCTCAACTACGCGCACGCCATCGACGCGCTGCCGCTCGCCGAGCAGCAGGCGCTGGCGCTCTTCGTGAGTATTCCGCCCGTGCTCACGTCGCTGGTGCTGCACCAGGACCGGCGCCACCACGCGCACGCCAACGATTTCTTTGAGTTCAAATATAATATTGAATGTAATTAAATAACTTTATACACAATAATAATGTATAATTCATACTAATATTATTAATGCGAAAGTAACTCTGTCTGTCTGTATGTTACGCTTTCACGCCTAAACCACTGAACCGATTTTGATGAAATTTGGTACATGGGTAGATTAGACGTTGAGAAAGGACATAGGCTATTTTTAGTCGCGATAACCGACATCCACGCGGGTGGAGCCGCGGGCAAAAGCTAGTAATGTATATTGCTAACTCGTAGCCCGGTAGTGACGAGCGTGTCCTGCTCTGTGTGCAGATGTGCAACCTGTTCGAGAACATATCGTCGTCGGAGTGGCTGCTGTACATCAGCGAGTGGGAGCACAACGGCGCGCCGCTGTCCAACATCCGCGCCACCACCAAGGTGCGTCCTACGTACTGCAATGTTCATACACACATCAAAAAAAGTTTGCGATCACTTTGAAAAACTGAAATCTTTTTTGTTACTGTAGATTATATTATGATTTTATCTTCTTTTTAGATTCTTTATTTAAAAATAAAGAATTAGAACACAAAACAATGACACCGTTCAATTGTTTTTTCTTACAAAAAGCCTTTCAGTCCTAGCTTACGCTCATTCAGAAATCTGATTTAGTGAATTATAACCGATGCAAGATATTTTTCGCGGAAAGTAGTGATTGAAAAAATGCCAAGAGGATTATCAGAGGTTTTACGAGCTAAAATAGTAACTTTGAGGGAAGAAGGATACACCACGAGAGTAATAGCACGCAGACTTGCTATATCCCAATCCTGTGTCGTGGCTACGTTGTAGAGGTACCACGGAATGGAGAATTTAGCTGACCGACCCCGCAGCGGTCGCCCAACTGTTTTGACAGCTGCCCAAAAGCGCTATATTAGATTGCAACGCCACTAAAATAAAAGCAGAAGTCAGGGCCGCCTCTGGGCTTGAAGTTAGCACGCAGACCGTTCGCAATTGCTTGCACCAGGCTGGATTACTAGCACGGAGGTCATGGCGAGCTCCGCTCAATTCCCGGCAACGTCAACAACGAAGATTGCAGTGGGCTAGACTTCGGCAAAATGAAGAAGGTGAGGAAGAAAACATTTGGCAAAATTGTCTCTTCGTTGACGAATCCCGAATCTCCACTCATCCAGATAACCGACGTGTCCGTGTCTGGAGAAGACCAGGCGACCGTGAAAGACAAAGAACTGCCACTGGAACAGTTCAGCAAGGCGGAAAATCGGTGTCTTTTTGGGGTGGCATTATGATTGGAGCTAGAACGCCTTTGATCCCGTATCGGGGCTTCATGACAGCAGACATGTACAAAGCAGTTGCTATTGATGATATCGTCAAACCATTCCGAGTAAACCATGGGCACCAATTTGTACTGGTCGATGATAATGCGCCCGCACATCGAGCTCAACGAGTCAATGCTGCTCTTCAAGAATACGATATCACACGATTAGACTGGCCTGCCGGCTCGCCCGACTTAAACCCAATAGAGCACGCGTGGGATGCTCTTAAACGAGCTGTATGGAACCGTGAGCCACATCCCCAGACAGTTCCAGAGCTCAGGGAAGCCGCTATTGAAGAATGGGATAGGTTACCCCAGGAAATGCTGGATAACATGATCCTCAGCATGCCCAGGAGGATCTCCGCATGTGTTCGAGCCAGGGGAGGAGTTATTTTATATTGAATTTACACCTTTTAATAATAAATTGTAGTTTAAGTTTAATTAAACAATATTTTTCTTTCTATGAAATTTCTATCACAATTGCATTATGATTAATGGCTCAATTTTTTTAAATAAATAATAAAAAATAGTTTTATATTTTAATTTCAAACAGGGTATTCCTATTTAAAGAAAGCATACAACATAGATTTTTTCTTGATAAAGTTAAATTTAAAGAATTCTAGGAGCTTATGCCATTGATCGCAAACTTTTTTTGATGTGTGTACACATGCATACTTACATGTGTTCACGCCTGTACAGGCCAACAAGCCAATTGGTTCTACTAATGTACTTTCGATTTTTTAGGGATGGAGACTTATTAGTTTGTAAAAAAGAAATCGTAAGGTTTATTAAGGTTGGTTATTTTTACAATCGTAAATGAAAAAAGTTTAGCTGTTGCACAGTTCTGACTTTGAAAACATAATTTCATAACCATCGTTACAAGTTCACTTTGTTATATGTTGATGAAGTTCAAATGTGATCTGTTAGCCCTACCATATTAGTTCATAATATCTGTACAACACACGTCGTCTACTGCTAATATAGAGAAAATAAATAGGTATTTTTGTTGTTAAACGTGACATATGGGTCGTGTGCTTGTTTACCATCTAAGTGCTATATGAAAAGTAAACTTGATTCACATCTTGAGGCACAGTTCTACTTCAGTTTACCAGTAATAAAAAGGACACACGCCTTGATTTGGTTTTCGTTAGTTAAAGCAGAATACACAGGCTATTATCCCATTAACGTTTATCGATAAAAATACCTCTGTACCTCGCGGAGCTACTGGGCGGCTGTACATGAGCAGTAGACGAGGTGCGTGTGGCGTGTCGCGTGACGGTGGTGTGCCGCAGGTGTGCGTGCACTGCACGCTGGCGACGGACGAGGCGCTGCGCGAGCTGGGCACGGCGCTCATGCACAACATCGCCACCAAGGAGGTAAAAACCGTGGTCTGTATCGCTCTCATTCGCTTTCTTTGTCTCTCTGTGTCTGTAGTCACTGGCAAACTTCGTGAAACAACGTCAATAAGGGTACGCACTAACTGGCCAAGCAAATTCAATGAAACTGCTGATAAACCAATGACACGAGTGTTTTGCCTCGTGATTTAATATAAAACTTTGATTGGTAGGCGCACCTCTGCGGTCGCGCCCCGTGGCCACACCTAAGAGACCTAAAAACGCGCTTTGCGAAGCCTAAATTTACTGTCACCAAGTTTGCCGGTCACTAAACCGACGTACTGCGCGACTGCCGATGCCGCCTGCCTCACCGATTCTCTCTCTTAATCCACTGATGCAACTGTCTCATTGGTTTACTCTTCTGCGTTTGAGTACTTAGCCAAATGCCACGTTAATTTTACGAACGAGAGGCTCTTTTGCCCACTTTTGGCAAAAAAGAATAGAAAGGTAATGTTTAATACGAGTAAAAATGTAATTATCACAGGAAACCACTTCGGTGACTTGTGCCGCTATGTTGCTCTCATTGCATACTATACTACAAATAAAATATCTCAATTACAAATAACACATTACAGAAGCACTAAGATCGATTAATGAAGCATAATGTTAAGTGAATTTGAATTACTTCAGGTAAAAATAAATACACAACCTAAATACAAACCAAACGTACGTCTCTAAAACTCGTAACGTCCGTATGGATGGTTCCATACGAACGTTACCAGTTTTACATAAGTACATTATGATCCAAAATTGCTTCCAATACTTAGTAAGTTTAGAAATTTCTCGAAATCTCGAGAATTCCCGGAAATTATAGTTCAGATGTGAAGAAGTGCTTCAGGAAACTGTTTGTATTGCACACGGACTTTACGAGTTTTACAGACGTAGGTTCGTGTCTAGGATTTCTGAGTTCTTGCAAAAATATCTCAAATAACATAATGGTATTGGAATATACCTACAACACTGTAATTCGACGCGCTCACTTGTACTTGTGATACTTATACTGTGAGTAGAGTTTTACTTATTAGTTATTACTATGGCCACAAAATGCAATCGTAACAGAATTGTTTTTCGATAAAACAAACATGATTCTTGTGCGAGCTAATCTATTGTAACTTGCTGATCTATAAGCTTGTGAGCTTGGCTCAAACAGTAACGGATCGCTACTGATTCAAGGTGACAAATTAAATTTTGCTCTACTATACATAGCTCTTGAACCATTTGACGCCTTGCTTCTGATAGAGCTGTTAGTGCGCATGAGTCGTGCTTCTATGCCGATTGCTGGCTATTCTAGCGTTTTCTACAAACGCTTCCGCGAGTATTCGTGAAGTCTCATAACTTTTTGGCAAATAAATCTCTTCAACAATCTTCTAGAGAACAATCAATAGAACAATCTTTCTTCAAATTGATGCCAGTGCCATCTGTTGGCGAGTTGCAGGTGACTACTCGATTCTGATTTGTACTACCATCTGTGGCTATCGTCTATATTTACTTTTTAATGTGCCCGATCGTAGGAGACCCTACTGCAAAACGTGCTATATACTTATGTACACCGAGCATGTTTTTCAATCGCTAACACATTTTTTATAAGCCAAGTTCTCACTATGTAGTCGCTTTGGTAACTTATTAACCTAGAACTACAATACGTTCCCCATGTTTGATGTCAATTAACCACAACTCCCCTGAGCCGAGCAGGGATGCAGCGACTTATCGAGCCATCATTATTATCACTTATTATTTATCACTTGTCGTCATTATTACTTCAATAACCGCATGCCATGCTCGTTTACAATGTTCCTTATTTAAATCCAAATTATATAGAAATACATATTTATATCTACTTACATGTAAAATTTATTTTTTATTATACAATATTTGTATCTCGCAACAACACGGGTAGTCGGACGAGTAATAATAATAAGCAAAAAATAAAATCTTTTAATTAAAAAAAGTTTTGCGTAAATTCGACTTCGACAACAGTTTGTGAACTTAATACAAAGTTACAGAATTAGAGCAGTTATACTATGTTTACTACAAAACTGCCGATTCCTCAGTTGTGCATATTGTGTGAAGTAAATTCGTACCAGTTCCTATTGCTGGCAACGGGGACTGGCATTATTGAATGTTGATCGAATTGAATTTATAAATATCAAATACAATACTTGTATCTAGTTTAGAATTTAGTTTACAATATGTGTCAAATAATTAATAAAGTGGTCGGGGCTGGCTATGACTGGGAGTGAAAGTGATGCGTGCGCCAGGGTAAGGTGCGGGGTGTGTGGTGTGGGGTTGGGGTGTGGGTGTAGGGGTGTTGTTGCGAGGTGCGTGCGCTGCAGCTGTGCGTGTGTTGCAGCGCTTCCAGGCGGGCAAGGCGCTGCGGGACCTGCTGCCGCGCGGCGCCAAGAGCAAGGTACCTCCCTCCGACCCGCGCCTACTGTACGCAACCAGCGACACACACTGACGTGACTCACCGGGGCTTCCGCTAGTTCGCTTCTGTTAAAACGACAGTACTGACAGTTTCTTTCAGACTTTATCTCGTACGCGACATATCTACATATATACTTAGCGCCAGATCTTGACGTTTCGCACAAACATGTAGCTTTTGAACTCTGCAAACAGATCTAAATCGTTCGCTCCCGCACGTGGGGCACCTGGGAACAAAACGTGACTTTAGAAAAACTTCCACTCTGCGTTCACTGCTTGAACGTTAGTGTGTGACTTGAGCACTGAGTTATAGAGCAGAATATTCCATGTGTAGATTTGTGATAGTATTTGGAAATAGACAGCTTACAGATATAATTTAAGGACTAAAAATATGCAGTTGATTACACTGACTAAGAGACCCTCCTCCTGCCCATGATTTTCCCAGCCTCTTGGCTATTGAGACAGAATCACAGAAAGTGCGCGTCTTACATGTGTCTGCTCCTTCGGGGGCCCATTTTCTTGACTCTAACAAATACTGTCCCGGCCTTCTCTCCTTTTAGGGGCGGCCACTGTATAAGAGCAATCGCATTGAGCAATAGATATCCCACACACGACACATGCAGTGCAGTGAAGTGGCGGTGACGTCACGGTGCAGCCGCTGACGTGCGCGTTATCTCGCGGCTCGGGCGTGCGGCGGCGCGGTGTGTTTGTGCTGTCAGCGCGGCGAGTTTACTCGTTACATAACTTTGTGTTTACACATGTCACTTCATTTATGGCATATTTGAGCAATAAGGATATTTACGTTTTCAGGTGACAAATTAACCCGTTACTTACTGTTGTTTTGAATTACAGTTTTCAATACTAAAACTTGGACATGGCGTGATTCTTGCTTGTTTTGGAATGTAAATATTCTTAGATCTTTTTTCGAGGGATTAGGTAGGATCACATGAATGAGGCGGCAACAGACAATCATTGGCTTGCATTCGTTAGCTTGCTCTCTGCTCCCGACACGTGACGATGTTCAGAACATGACCTGTAGTTAGATTCGTAGCTGCCAGCGTAGAAGAAGCACTGTGTACTGTCACAAATCATAGATCACTTAATCTTAATAAAGTATAAACTATTAACTACCCATGCCTACTAATATCATAAATATGAAAAGTAACTGGCATGTTTTGTGCGAAAACAACTGGAATGAAAAGCAGGATGGATTTGGATAAAACATTGCACACAGGCTGATTTTGGGAATAGGTTTTCTGGGGATCGCGGGATCTGGGGAACGATTAGTGGGTTCATAAAACTAAATACTGACGGTTGTTTCTTGTGCATATCGGCAACTGAACGTAACATCGTTACACTTCGTGGAAAGGGGTGGCAGTTTCCGTATTCGCTGCAAACAAGTGAACTGCTCTCGTTTTGTCTGGGTTTTCTGACCAAATTATAAAATGTATATATCTCGTACATGTAACTTGGAGAGCTTTGATTTCTAGTGCTAGATATATTGGAATCTGTTTATGTTAATTAGATGTAAAATTATTCGAATATTTCGTATTGTACGATAATTGAGTGGATAGGACTTCGAGAGAATATATCAAAAATCGTCTAAATGAAGAGTAAACCATAGAGCTCACTATGTTAAATTAGTGCTTCTTCCCGCTGAACTCGTGAGCACTGTGTCTGTTAGTAGGCAATAGAAACGATCCCCAATACAGTACGTGAAGTTTGCCGTGACAAATAACCAGCAACGAAAATAGCAATAATGAAATCTTGCAAAACAAGTTTGGTTTTCGGTGCGTCGGTAGTATCTGCAAACTTTTCGTGCTGTTTTTAGAGTATTCCCAGTGCCGCCTGTAAGTTTACTTATATCGCATTGAAAATTATATTTCTTTATCTAATCTCATACTGTAATGTCAACATTAAAAAAATAAAAACAATACTTAAGTGATTGTCTTAACGCACAGAATTAAAAAAACAAATTTTAAAAATACATAATTATACAAAAGTACAGTACAGTATCATATTCTTTTTCTTTCATGATATAGTTTCATGGGGGGTGTTCAGCCGATGGATTTTAGCGCTTATTTTTAATGTAATTTTATTATATTAATTTTTTTCATGAGATTAGATAAAGTATGTGTATGAAATTGCACATAATTTGGTCTTAAAACACTCGTGTGATCCTGTAAAAATACTCGCTTGCACGGCTAGTTTTATTAACTCACACTCGTATTTTAAGAACCCTTATTATGTAAAAATTTCCTAAACTACTATTCCTGGATTTTCTAGGTGCTCTTGCACATTCTGTATATACAGGATTCTGGGAGATAAAATATCTCAGCAGCGTCATTTTCTAAACGCACGGGTAAATACTGGCAATACTCGTATCGGTGGCAGCGCCGACAGTACATTAGGGGATGGGCACTGTGTGACGGACCGTGCGCAGGTGTTCGACGAGGTGTGCGTGGAGCTGGCCATGGCGCTGCTGCAGCTGCTGCAGTGGGCGCCGGGCGAGGAGCACCTGTTCCGCGCGGTCAAGGCGCTGGCGCGCTTCGTGGCGCACTCGGCCGACGTGCCGCAGCTCGTCGCCATGGTGGGGCCCGACCCGCAGGCCTTCAGGTACCGCTCTCACTGCGCCAATCGTCCATTCTAGAGCGCACAACGAGACATCCGACTTTCAGCTCGATACTCCCATTACCATATTTCATTATCGGTTTACCTTTATTATAAATGTTGTCAGTAAATTTTGAGATTTGTCATCCCCCAGACGTCCAGAGACGTTTCTCTTATCTATAGAGTCCCAGTGGAAACTGATCGAGCAGCGCGTGTGGAACTCCCGCTCACGTCACCCGAGTGAGTGATTGAGCGAGCAGTACAGCTAGGCGCGTGTTACAGGGGCACGAGCGCGCGCGTGGACGAGCAGATCGACCTCATCGTGAAGAAGATCAAGTAGCCCCGCACTGGCGCCCGCCCCGCTCTGCGATGGCCGGGCGGCACTGTTCTACCGTCCTCTTTAGTCATTAGAGTGGCTTGAAACTAGAATGTGAATTACGCACTGGTGAGCGAACACCACACCATGACACCTCCTGTCCCATAGCCGGTCGTGGCTTGTTATAGTTTGTGTCCCTAGTTACGGACAGAGCTCAACTCACCACGTGTGCACATTAATGACAGGCTACTGTGCACCTTCAAAAGGAGATAGCTTAGGATGATATTGTGTTGCGAAATATCTCAGCAGAATATTCATAGATAAATTTACCTATTGGTAATAGAATACATAGCATGTTTTTATCTGAGGTGTCACTCTTACTCTCTAGACTAAATATATGAGTGATTGGAACTATAAATACTCAAAACAATAATTGCATATTTTTGTGCTTGGGTTTAGTTAGAGGCAACATATATAGTATATATTATGTATTTTCTCAAAATGAATTATACAGTTAAAAGCATTTTTTTTTTCTAATTATATAATGGAATAATAATTAGGGAATACGTTTTTATGGTGCTATTTGTCATAGATTATTTTATCTGAGCTTGGCAAAATCAAGTTAAAACTATTTGATTGCTTCAAATATAGATTGTAATAAAGTGGGTATCGAATCATTTATTTATGTATTTATTGGTAATCCGGTGGTGGTACCAAGGTGGCGGGAGGCCGCCAGGGGCAAGAGTAAAGGGGGGGAGGGGTATACTTTTGTAAATATGTTAATCCCCTAGTACTAATGTATCGTAAGGCGACAAATGTAGCGTAAGTACCTGAGCTTAACCAGCCTTTATATTGTAAATTATACACTGTACACAATACATGTATGTATAATATAATTAAGTATTTATTACTTACCTATGTGATATGTATGTAGCTAGCACTAACTCGCTGACTGTGGAGCATTTACCCTGCGTACGCGCGGACGCGCCAGGTGTACGGTACGCCCATGTTGTATATTTGCGAACTTATAATAAACCTTTGGTATATTGAATTCTTTGTAGTATTATTTATATCGCTATGCACCATATCTATATATATAAAAATGAATCCCTATTTCCCTTGGTCACGACATCACGCGTGTACGGCTAGACCGATTTCACTAATTATTTTTTTGTTGTGTTCGTTACTGTTAGGAGAAGGTTCTTATGAAAGAAAAAATCAAGAAAATTGCGCGGACAATAAGAAAATTTAAGAATACATAACCACCATATAAAATAGGTCATACGACATACGCCATGTCTAAATTTTGAATTTGGAATACGAATTGGAAAAAAGTGTTTATTATTCTAATACTGCTGTATGATATTCTTATCTGACGTTTGATATAGAATTGACATAATACGTGCAAATATCGTCAGAGGGTGATTAGTGTGCGAGGGATATGTCGATGACAACCTCACCTCCGGCCTAGCACCATGACCCACAGTCGGCGTGTGGTTTTAATCGGTTCGAGTCCGACATAACCTCCCCTTCCGGCTCCGGTAGGGGAGGTATCCAAGGGGATTTCCACACGAAAGAAAAAAAACAAGGTGATTAGTAGACATTCTTCTCAATTAACAAAATGCCCGTTGCTTGGGCCGCGAAAATATTTATGGTGGCTATTTTTTTATTTGGGTCGAAAAATTGATGGTTTATGGTAGTATGAACGCCCTTGAGCGTAGAGGTATATGGTTGTATGGGTCCCATAGGTATATAGGCTCCATAGGTGTAAGTATGGGCCCCGGTGACCTATTAGTGTCGGGAGCTCCGTAGGCGTATGGGGCCCGAATCGAAATGCTTTCCGTTCTCAAAATAATTAGGAGAGTTTGATACAGTTCATTGATTCTAATTTCTAAGGCGAAACAAAATTTGCCGGGACAGCTAGTCTTTAATATAATAAGTGTCCAATAGTAAAAATAAGGTGAGTTCATGGGGGAAAATATCACTAATTGGAATTATAAATACTATTTCACTCCTTCGCTATAAAGGGTTGCAGAGCTAACGTGAACTGTGCATCGGAATCTTTAACAGTTTGCCGAGGTACTTTTGTCGCTGACTGTACTGCCTGCAAAATGCGATAGGAACAATATTTACATCAATTCAAATCAAATAATTGATTCATTTGTTATTACAGTTGTATAGTAATTTGATAGATACTGTATTTGCAGCAGAGTGAAAATACTCGTAATTAAAGCTATCTAAAATACTAGCTTTTGCCCGCGGCTCCGCCCGCGTGGATGTCGGTTATCGCGACCAAATATAGCCTATGCCCTTTCTCATTGTCTAATCTACCCCCATACTAAATTTCATAGAAATCGGTTCAGTGGTTTAGGCGTGAAAGGGAAACATACAGACAGACAGAGTTACTTTCGCATTTATAATATTAGTATGGAAGTATGGATTATGCCTGGACAGTGGACCCTCTGCACTTAATATTTATTAATTACCCACAATCGATTGTACCATGAACCGAAATGTAAACAAACTTATGCGGGTGATTTTTAGTCTGAGGAACATAAAGGTGCACAAAGTGTCATCGTAATTTAAATAGGTACATATTACTACACCCGAGCTATACATACAGGGGGTGCATTTTTCAAGTGGGCATTTTTTAATGAAAGGCGTTAAAAAAGACTCCAAGAACAATAATATAAATCGAATCCATAGGGAAAAAGAAGAATCATCTCTCTCAAACAATAATGTAATTAGTTAATTATTTATTTTGAATGCAAGAGCGTCACCTTCACTGGTGTCAGTAATAATTTACGGCGATCTGCCACGTGGATAACGAGGTAATATCTGGCCACGCCGAGCCCTGGTAGAGGGGGTAGACCTAAGAAGTGCTGCACTTGGCCATCGTAAATGATGATATGCGTGCCAACTATGTCATTGCTAGGGACGCCGAAGGCCGGGCGAAGAGCGAAAGGGGCTGGTGATAATCACGGATAGGTCGATTCCGAAACTTACACCGTTACCTACTAAATTTTTTAAATGAAACTGAAACTTTGGCCAGTCACTACTAAAAATATGCGACATCGATCAAATGTTTTTAGTTTCGCAGTGTAAGTACCTATACCTAGCTAGTAGCACAGAATAAATAGGTAAATAGTAGGTACTACGCCAATACCTACAAGGCCCACGCACATATATAGGTAGTTCAACTCGTGTTTATTCAGTGCAGAATAACAAATTAATAAATGTAATAAACAATGCTATTGTAGATCTAGCGGTTGTTTGATATTGACGCTTTGTAATTAGATCGTAATCTCCGACGTGTGTACTTTCCTTGTTTCGTATGAAAATAGTACCTAAGGGTGTCAATGTCGCCGCTTGTGTACGACACACAAACACACAAACGCAGGCGTACAATCACTTGCACATCGCCCTGTATTTACACTGTCACGTCCGCGGGTAACTCCTGAGCTGCGCAAACAAATAACAGGTTTTCCACGTAGGTACTCGTATTATTGAACTTGAACTGCTAACGCGAACAAAACAAATGTTTTTGTTTTTATTAGAAGCGCCATTTACCTAATTCCAAAATCAACAAGACGTCTCCACTGAGTGAGATGTTTGGGGACAAGGACTACACGCGTTCAACGGTTGTTGTGACAGCCAAAGGGGAACCCGGGACCGCGCTTCCGGCCGAAAGCCTCCCTACCCCCTAAATGTATGTGACAACTGTGACAAGCGAACAGCATTTTATTTCAGAAGCGTAAGTAGCTTAGTGGTTAAGGTGTCGGTCTTACGATCGAGAGGTCCCGGGTTCGTATCCTGGCAATAACACTAGCGATGTGAACGATGAACCCACGCCACCGCTAACACGAGCACTAAAAAGTACCGAGGTACAAAAGTAAGAAGTATAATATATGTTTTGCTTAACAAATTCAACTATGTAGGTGAAAGAGGCATCCGCAATCGGCGATTTCTTACAAGTAGCATTAGTATGGGATGGGCACAGTTAATATAAATTTACTGCCTACATTTATTGTTACTAGGTAGGTACCTACTAACGTAGGTATCTACTGTTATGTAAGGATAAGATGTTTAATAATAACAAGAAAATAATAATCAGAGAGGTCTACGAATGTGTTGTATGTATATTTGGTCTAGGTGTTTCTATGTATATTCTATAAATGCCATAAATACTGTAACAAATAAAAAAAAACGCGTAAGTGAACTCTCGTACTCTATCGTTTGTTTTGTTAAGTGAACCAATTAATATTCCATTGTTTTTAATACTATTAGTTAAAATAAGTGTGTATTTCAAGTTACAGCAAGCTATATATGTAAATACTATTTGCAACGATAATGGGCAAGTTATGATGACTATTAAAGACTAGAAAAAACGATAGATAATTTTAATGTTTGCTCAGAGATTTAAAAAATATTTCTCATAATACATCCATAATTTTTTGATATTGTGTAGCCCAGCCCAATGGGTCTACTGTATGTATGCAAAAGCCCAGTTAGCGCAGATTAGCTCATTTAGATTAATTGCTTTTTAGATCCCGTAAGGCGTAAAATCACAAATGTGCAATGCTTCGAAATTTGGCATTCAGCTGACTCGGATAAGAACACTTATATTCATATGGTAGACTGTCCTCAGTCAATTAAGGACAGCATTAAGAAGAGCACAATTTCTTTTTCGATTAGATCAGGCGTTACTTGGAGAAGTAGTTATCGAAAATTTTATGTATTAAAAAGTTTAAAACTAAAACCCGACTACCGAAAAATCACGCTTTAAAAAGTAACAAACAATATAGCCGTGGTCGTATGCCACTTTTCCCTAGAATATATTGTTTTGTCAGAGTAAGTGGCATACGTCCACGGCTATCCTTGGTATTTTCTTGTTTGTTACTTTTTAAAGCGTGATTTTTCGGTAGTCGGGTTTTAGTTTTAAACTTAATTTTTTATTTCTATTATTTTGGGGTAAGGTAAAGCTAATAATTTATACATATTTGAAATGTGCTTCTTAAGCCCTTTCATTTGATACCAAACACGGCATATTTATCTCTAATTCATTTTTTAACACAGTACCTTATGAGCGCTAGAGGGCGCCACACAAGATTGAGTGACACATCATATAGCCTATAACCATCGGACGATAAAGCCGCTTGTAACGATACCTCATTTGTCCAGTTCTAATAAATAGTTGAGGAGCTATGAGGGAACAAATGAACATAGCTACATACATACATACATAGCCTGTCAAAATCATAACCCTCCTTTTGGCTTCGCCGTAGTCGGGTAAAAATATGTATCGTGTTTGTTCGCCATGAACGCAAAAGTTTGGTAGGAATGAATTTCGCAAAAACTATATAGCAGACTTTGATACGGATTGAAAATTGGTAATGACATAAAACTCACGTTAACCGACATACAAGCGGGCGGTGTCGCGGAAAACAACTAGTTATTAAATAATACAGTACGCGTACAGTCATATCAGACGATGTTACTTGCCTAGTGTTTACGCCGAGATACTTGATTTATTTACAATAATCTATAATTTATTTTGTTACATTTATTAATAGAATACTAAACGTAATATAAATAGATAGTGCTTGCTACGCGGGGACTTAGACCTGCATTTTATTTTTTGCACGTAAATACTGGTGGAGCGCTTATGTACTTTCTTAATTATTTCCCACATAGTTTGGTTGTATTTCAATTTTTGTAATTAAAAGAAACCGCTTTTGTGAACGAATAATGTTTGAGTATTGGCGCTCATTTGTTGACCACTTAGTGTTGAAGAAGGCCAATGGATGGCGCTGTGCACAGATGTTTTCGAACTATACTTGAGACGGAAGTTCCTACGAGCGACAACTCTCAAGCTTCACGGCGGATGATCTACCCGCTCGCATTTATTTTTAGCAGTCACTAACTCGCCGCAGCACCGAACGGTGTCTATGACTCCGCCGCCGCACCAAACGGAAGTTGAGTAATTCAACTCCTCGTTTCTTTTCTGTGTAATTCTATAAGTTCCTTTGGCCACATTCTCAAGTCAGTATAAGTGAAGTGTATCGGAAGAAAACGACAAATTCAAGAAAATCACCGGCCGGTTGAAACTTACCTACCCACCAGCACGTGCCAGGAACCACGCCTGTCTGCAGCTGAATCCTCACGAGGTGGAACTCAGGTCAGTGCCGGTTCTCTTGCGTTTTCATTCATAGAAGCGGTCACATGTGTATTTTCTTTCTATTACAACCAAACTTCAGGTCACAGGTTCTTATACGCTCTGTGTGCAAACTCACCAGTTGGTAGGACTATTTACACGTCCTACCACAATTTATGGTCCTTACGAGTCGGATAGGCCAGTAAATAACATATTCACGTAATTATTGGTGAATAATATTTCTTTAATAATAATTATTTCTACACTAAAGCCGAACAGTCGCAACTTCACAAATTTGTTACAGATAGTGATAAAAAACTAACTCCTCTAAACCTATATAATAAAAATAGTGAGCCAAAAATCCTAAGCAAACAACAGAAAATAGAAGCATGGTCACAAAAGTCTCTACATTGGAGGCACCTCTCCGACCTCAGTCAATCACACGTCGACAAAGAAGCATCGAACGAGTGGCTGCGGCGAGGAGAGCTGTTTCCTGAAACAGAGGCCTTTGTGATAGCTATTCAAGATCAAATCATAGATACACGAAATTACCAAAAGCACATCATCCGCATCCCAAACCTACCCACTGATCTATGTCGAAGATGCCAAAGTAGTACAGAAACGATTCAACATATTACAGGTGCATGTAAATCAATAGTACAAACCGATTACAAACACAGACATGACCAAATTGCGGGAATAATCCATCAAAACTTAGCACACAAACACTCATTCATTTCACAAAAAACAGCTTATTACAAATATAAACCCAACACTGTCTTAGAGAACGCATCGCACAAAATTTACTGGGATCGCACAATCATTACAGACAAAACCATACATTACAATAGGCCCGACATTACAGTATTAGATAAAATTAATAAATCCGTATTCATCATAGACATAGCAGTTTGCAACACACACAACCTTAATACTACCCACTCAGAAAAAATGGCTAAATACGTGGATTTAGCTGCTGAAATCAGAAGACAATGGCAGGTGGAAAAAGGCAAAATTGTACCTATCATCATATCTACAACTGGAGTAGTACCTAAGACCCTCCAAACTAATCTCAACACACTACAAATGCCTAAACTTACCCTTAGTCTTATACAGAAAGCCGCCCTACTCAACACATGCCGTCTGACTCGTAAATTTCTTGCTTCACCCACATCATGTTAACTTTCTTTTATTTTCTTTTCCTAACTGACACACTTGGTTAAGACCCGTGTGTCTGTTTACTGTACCCCTATTAAAAAGGGAGATTTTCTATAAAAACAAAAATATAAATAATAATAATAATAATAATAATTTATTTCTTAAAACAGTGTACAGTAAATTACAAAGGTTCTTAACTTGTAACGTGCATTATTATATTATGGTTATTGCTTATGTAGGTTTTCTATCTAGGAATGTAAAACTATAAATATATAATTATATATATATAATTAAATTATACATACCCAAATTATGTTAAATTTAAATGTGAGCATTCAGGGATTTTAAATAGGAATTTACTAATATTACAAAAGTTTCTGCCTGAACTAGGTAATCCTGTGCTTCAGGCATCAAGTGCAGTTTAATAATGGTTATATAATCTACATAATATTACAGGTTCAACGATTTACTAAGAATAATACAATGCTAAAGTGGTTCATTTCTACTATCTAAAATAATGTCTTAATTAAACAACTTAATACTATTTACTTAACAACTGTCATTAATTCCTCTGTTTCATCGTAGGACATTCGTTGGAGGGCCTTCTTTACTGCTTGCTTGCAGCATGTATAATTTAGAGAATAAATGTCTGATAAAGCGTTTATCCTATTATATCGCACCCCCCACCGAATAAAGTCGTAACATCAAAATATCAACTTTTCAGGAAAAATAAAAAACCGTTTTTGTCGAATAGTTTAACAACTACACGTCCTATAAAAAATATTGACATGTCAATTGAAAGCTAATTTTTTTTCTGCTAAATTTAACTATTTTTTAAATAAATATTGATAAGATTCTTTTAGATATTAAATAAAACGTGTAATACCACAACTTGAAAGAATTATTTTGGTGGTAAACATCTATTACCACTGTATTCGTGGCCAACAGTCGTCCTCGCGATTAGCGTATTAACCTATAGCCACTATATTCGATAAAACTTGCTGGTTTATAACTTACAGTAATGTATTATGACAGTTTTATTGGGATAAAAAACAAAGCAGGCTTGAGGTGTTTACGGCTAACAGGGCCTTATTTTCTATGTAATTAGTGAACTTCCCCATGCTCCTACTTTATTTTAAGCAATATTCTTTTTAACCGACTTCAAAAAAGGAGGAGGTTCTTAATTCGACTGTATGTTTTTTTTCCTTTTTATAGTTTTTGTTAATCATCATCATACGTACACTCATACGTTCGACTGGGTTAATCGATTTTGATGATTCTTTTTTAGCTTGATGCGAAATAGTTGTTAAATGGTAAAAAAACTCTCAAAAACGGTTGAGCCGTTTTTTTAAAATATTTTTTGTTACCTACTATTTGAGGTCGGTTTATAAATAAAACATTTGAAGAATTATCACTTTGTATTTATTCTAGGATAGGATTTGTAGGATATTCTTTTATCACAGCATTCCTTAATTATTTTAGTGTTATCTAAATCACAGAACGTTAAAATCACAATATTGATTGTAAAATTATACTTCTTAATCGACTTAAATGGATGCTTAAAAAGTACGGGTAAGTTAATCATCGTCATGGTAAACTTCCAAATCCTCGTTATCAGTCGTTTGTTCACTAAACTGTAGATTTTTATAAAAGGCTTGATATGCTAGTGGAATAGCATTGGAATTACAAAGACTCATTAGGTCGTCATACAAAGCTTTTGATACTGTAAGTGGCTTACGATAAACTGGCAATAACTCATCTACAGGTGGTAATTTATCAGGCATATTCTTAGAAGTTTTCTTTCCTCGCAGTTTTGGCTTATTTTGGGTAAGTAATCTACAATATTCGTCATCAATGTCATATTTAAACATCAACACACCCGGTTCTGAACTTTTTGCACTAACTTCTTTAATTTTTGTCCACGTAATCTTGTTCCCAGACGAATCGCTTATCCAGTTTTTTCCTGACGTTAAGCTTTTGATATCTAAAATTTCATTTTGAACCATTTCGTTTACTTCATATTTTTCTTTGGTCTTTTTGGCATTTAAAATAATAGCGTACATCTGTTCAGGAGTATAAATTATTTTATTATGTTTAGCACGTTCAATACACGAGTGCATTGAATCTCCTTCTGACTGGCTATGCCCGACTTCAAAATATTTGTGAGTGATATCAATTTTATGTTTTTGGGCTAAATAAACATAAAGGGCATAAATAAAACGGTTCTTATTTTGACCGGCACAACTATCCGAATAAAATGAAAATGTTCGAATACCCTTATTAATTTCAGACTCAATAAACTTCAACAAACAACTTCCTATCTCTATAGCACCTCTTTTGGCAATCTGGAAGTGCCACACATAACAATGTCCTTTTCCAGTTAGGCTATTATGCACCGTAAAATTGTATATAGGATATTTTCTTTTATAGTGAAATATCCCAACATTTGACTGGGGGACATTCAAAACCTTTTCCAAATCAAATGTGGCGACCACCGTGTCTATAGGATTTGCCTCTCTCTTTTCCATTGCCTTTACTTCGCGTAACTTGTCTTTTCTCATTCTATGTAATTGATATTCTACGTCTAATATTTTTTTTCGGTCATCATCAGCATCTTCATACAGCGCACAGGTTGCACATAAGTCCTTTTTGGGTTTATGAAATGAGTAATTAAATCTCGTGTTAAAAATGGTTTCGTACTGACGCTTGCTAGCCTCTTTAACATCTGGATTTTCTTCTTTGTATTTTATAAACCAATCAACATACAGTCTATACATTTGGCTTATATTTAGATCCTCTGAAAGATACAGTCGTTTTGACTGCTGTCTAATATAATGAGACTCTTTAACTGGAAATAATTTTATGTGCTTGATAATGCTTTCTTCTGTTAAGATATCCATTTTGTTGGGTCGATTATAGTGAACACCTCTTTGATCCTTAATATTTTTAGTAACGTATCCTTTTTCTATAGCAGTATATACCATTTTTTCCGAAATGGAGAGTGTATTAATAAAAAACTTTTTACAAACTTGTACTGATTGAGATTCACGGTTAGATGGTAAGTAATATTTAATAGTTTGAGTCCTGTTATTCTTTCGTATTACTTTTATTTGTTTGACATCATTAGTTGTAACATATCTCAAAATATACTGCCATTGATGTTCGTGATCTCCTAACTTCCAAAAATTGTTGAATATCTCTTCTCTTTTCTCTGTGGTGATGTTTTCATAACATTTTAAAGTACATGAGCAAACATTTTTAATTTCTTTGGCAGGGCGACTTTTTTTAGATCGAGCAGACGTATATGTTTCACCTGAATTTTTGAGCATTTTACTTTTTTTGTCTATCCATTGATTTTCGTGACGTACGCGTTTTCGCGACATGACAGCAATAGGTGCATTTGGAGAAGTTACTTCATTAATATTGTACTCTGTACTTGAGTTTTGCTGATTTACTTCTGATTGATTGTTATTTTCATGGTTATTAATGGTTTCAATATTTGGAGGAGCAAATGTTATCATGGTACCTTCTTGTTGATTAAAGCATTGTGATTGTTTAGGAATCTCAAGTATTGATGGAGAAATTGGTAACATTGGTTCATTTTGATTTTCTGCTTCAATAATCTCACTCACAACAACTGATTCGGAATTTTGAGTTATTATATTACGTGGTTGGGCATCGAGATCTAAAAATGTTTTGTCAACTTCAGAACAACAGGTCATCCTTCTTGTGGGAGTACTAACATTGCTTGAGACTTTGTGTATGACAACATGAGGAGAAGCGATGAAATCTATTCCGAGGAATGTCGACACATTAGAAATGGTTGACGGTGATTTTGGGCCTGTATTCAGATAATGCAAGTATAGCGGGTGTCTACAATCTGGACTGGGTATATTATCATTATTATATTCTAAATCTAGTGGTTCAGGTAAAGTGGCTTTACTCATAATAGCAATATCCGAACTTGTATTATTCTCATGTGATACTTGTGTTTGGTTACAAAATATTGACTGCGTATCTGATTCCGTATCTTGATCCATATCTAAAAACAGAATTTAACAATTAAAACCGAAATAAACTTACTTTTACAGACAAATCAGTATGACTGCGTCTATCTAGCTAGCTTTTGTTGTTTAACGTGTACACGCGTACACTACTATAACTATTATTAATATAACTAATGTCTGTTATCTTTTTAATATTCATTCAGCAAGTAGATTTGGAGTTTACGCCCTATACCTATACAAACTTACTGTGAGTACTTAAGTACTAGGTAAAATATTAAAAAAATGACAAGTACCTAATAATGTGTGAAAAAGAACGTTTACGATTATTATAATGGTTAATAAAAACGTTTTAGTAGGTACATGTGATTCTTATTACAGAACCAATTAAAACACGAAAAATACAGGTAGGTGCCTCGTTTTTGCCACCACTGACCATTTTAAAAATATTCGAGATACCTAGGTAATTATTATTATGAAACAGTCCTTTTACTTTTATGTTAGCATTAACTTAAACAGTTGATTGTCGAGCTCGTCATTTTAGGACACTTTCTACTACCTATACTATGGCTTCTTTTTAATAGTAGGTATTATCACGTAAACAATCTTAGTAAGTACCTACAACTTCTTGATAAAAATGCATTTAAAATTTACCTAAACAAGGTAACATAATAATTTAACGTTCTACTCGATACTTTAATTGTTGTATGGATAGTTAGTTTTTAACATTTTAATCACAATTTTATGATAAAAAGACGTACCAAGATTGTTTACATGTTAGGATTCTTAGGAAGAAGCTAGGTACTTATCTCCATGTAACAAAAGCTGTAGATAAGTACCTAGCTAGTGCTAGCAGATGCCGATAAAATCAAAGAGGTCATCACAGAGTTTATAGGTAGGTATCTACCGACCCACATACATAATTATAAATTGTTTGGTAGGTAAGTAAGTAGGTAGGTACTGTAAGTTGGTAACATGCATACTCACCTACGTAAACAACACAAAACTACGAACCCAGTAGATAGGTAGGTACCTAGTGCCGTAGTTAGCCTAGTACCTAATTAAGAAAAGATAGGTAATTTTAAAAAATTAAGCATCTATTTATACTTATGTACATGTACAGCAGTGATTTATAATAGTGGCTATCGGTAATAGGTCATTCATAGGTATGGGGTAATCGGTATTAAATAAGTAGGTAAGTTTAAGGAATATTATTGAAATAGCTCACTTACTAGGTACCTCCTAGATTTAACACTACATTCCAGTTTCTACTGATACCTACAAGTACTACATTTTACAATTTGGACTTCAGTACTAACCTCTGCCAGAGCCGCTACTATCATCTCTAACCATAACAAGCATGCGTCGAACACGTTGATTCCTGAATGCTTTTTTTTGTTTCTCCATCTTTACAATAATTTGTGAACTAGGTAAGTACTTAATACTCTTAGTTTACTAAACGGTACAAACGAAATACTTAATTATTATAATTATTTAAAACGGGTCAAAACAACGTTGCGCTTGCAATTGCATCTAGCGATGAATTCGCACTGGCAAGGTAAACATTTGTCAGCCAAACAACAAGGAGGCAAGGAGTGCGGGCGGGGTAATACACTATTACGTATAAAATGTCTATACAACTAGGAGCGATACATCAATTTACGCTCTAAAATCGTGTTACTAAACACTTAAATCATGTTTACAACCAAAAAAATTATTAAATAAAAGGTTATAGCATGTTACTGAATACTGAGTAATAAAATATTTCCCGAATAAAGCGGTCAAAGTTTGTTTGAGCTATACAAGACAATGCCTATTTCTGTAACATTGACTTACCAAAAATCGGCATTAATTTCTTCACGCGAATAAAGTGGTAAACGCGCCTTACAAGTTAACACGGTTTATTTTATTCCGTTGTATACAGTCGCCATGGCGTATTACAAGCTCGTTCGATACTTGTCCGAAATGTAAGTGTTTATTGTGTCTTTATTCGATGGTGGAACGTATTTTTTTCATGCGACGAATAAAGAATTTATGTTATTATTATTATCAAATATTTAAAAAAAAATCTGAAAAAATTCTGACATGTGTATTTGACCTTGAAGATTACGAAAATGAAAAAACCTTAAAAAGGTGGTAACCGCGTTTACGACTTTATTCGGTGGGGGGTGCGATATAGTAGCGGTCCTAAAAACATATGAAATTTGCCTGTGTATTGGCGTTTTATTACAACTCTGTCGGTGCATACAATATCTTTCCGCCTTTTGTTAGTAATTTCGGTGCTGTAGGGAAGCGATGCGTGCTGTTTTAGTACTGCGCTTAATATAAATAGCTGGCGGACTGTTAGCACTTCACAGGACTTGTATAGAAGGTCAGTCGGATATAGAAAAGAGCGAAACGTCGCTACCTTGAGGATCGCTCTCTGAGCTCGCTCGACAGGCAGTAGCAACGTCTTACCCATTCCCCCCCAAGAAGTTATGCAATATGTTAATATAGACTGACAAAGGGCATAGTAGATGTTTCTAATCAGTTTTGGGTCACTAATGTATCTTAGTTTTTTGAATACAAATACTAACTAGTGCTTCGCAATGGTCTTTAAACGATAAGTTTTCATCTATTATGATACCTAGGTACTTTATCTTATTTGTTGTGGTTATAACCGGGCAAGTGCACTTGCTGTCGTCATGATTAGGTTCTTTACAACAATGCGCATACAGTAAGTGATTGGGTTGGTTCATAGCTGATTTTTTACGCATAGAGAATGAAACGTATTTGGTTTTATCTGCATTTAGCGTTAGTAGGTTATATTGAAGCCATTTATTTACATAGTTAAATCCTCGTTGCGCAAGCCTGTACACTTCTATTTCTGAATCAGCAGAAAAAAGGAGGGCAGTGTCGTCAGCGTAAGATATGATTTTACCGTGTTCTAGATTTATAATACATAACTCATTTATATATATTAAGAACAAGGTGCTTCCCAACACGCTTCCTTGAGGAATGCCAAATGACGTGTTGTCCATGTCCTCACTGAGAACGCTGCCGATCTTTACACATTGGGTACGCTCTTTTAAGTAGCTCTTGAGGAGCTCTAACTGTACGCCTCTTATTCCCATGTTGTCAAGCTTGTTCAACAGCTTAGGGATATAGACCGTATCATACGCTTTAGCAAGGTCCAAAAAGATTCCCACTGTACGCTTACCCTTATCAAGTTGTTGTACTATATAATCCGTCAGATGATGTACGGCATCGGCTGTAGACCTATTAGCTCTAAATCCAAATTGTGTATTTGATAAAAGCGCATTATCTTCCAAATATTTCGTCAGCCTATTATTCACAATTTTCTCGAGTATTTTTGAGATTGCTGGTAGTAAGGAAATAGGTCTGTAATTCGTTACTTGGTCTTTTGCTCCAGACTTATATACAGGGACTACTACCGCCTTTTTTAGGCACTTAGGGAAAACGCCTGTCGCTAGACATTTTTGGAAAATGTAAGTTAACGGTGGCACCAGTATATGTCTGTATTTTTTCAGTATTTTATTTGATATGAGGTCCCAGCCAACAGCACAATCATCTTTTGAATTCAAGATTATCCGCTCTACCTCCTCTTCGTCAGTATCCAATAGTACAAGAGATGATAGGGTAGTCGCACTCGGGAATAGGGGGTTTATTGTATTTGCTTGCGTTTGCTGTGCAAGTCGCTTACCGACATCTACAAAGAACTTATTTACTATGTTAGCGGATGTTACATGTGATGTGTGGGTGTTCAATAAACTTGAAGCCGATTCATTTTGCTTCGTAGTGTAAGTTATATTCTTAATATGCTGCCAGATCTTTTTACTATTCGACCCCGCACTTTCCAGTTTTATTTTGTCATGATTTATTTTTACTTTTCTTAATAAATCATTGCAAAAGTTCCTGTATCTTTTGTACGACAACTGTAGCGTTAAATTATTGGGGTTTTGTCTACATTTCAGGTGAAGTTGATCCCTGTTGCTTCTTGAACTTTGAGCAAGTCGCGCATTTTGCTTCTTCTGCTTTCTTTGTACAGTCCTTTTTTGAGTGTCCTTGTTCTCCGCACTGTCCGCAGGTGTATGTGGTCTCCCTACAAGTCTTTGCCGCATGGCCATACTGCTGGCACTTGAAGCATCGAGTAACCAGCGTGAAGTCTCTGACAGGGCAAGACGACCAGTTCACAAATACTCTCTCGTTGGTAATCAGGGCTTTACGAATGTTTGGAGGTACCTCAATCACATAATTACAGGTCTCTGCATCCTTCTTGCCCGATTTATGGCTTAGCCTGATCGAAGCCAGAAACTTTTCGAGGCTGTAATCCTGTAGCTTGTCCTCCAGGTTCTGGTTGTGGGAGCGCCTTATTTCGTAGAAAGAAATTTCATAGAATTTCATTTTACAGAAAATGTTTCATATAATATTTAGTTCTTATAATTTTATTTCGAATATTATTGTTTCAAAGACAATTTACCACAATGAATCACTTTTCACAGAAACACAATTTAATGATTTTTTTTTCACATATTTTTGTTTAACATACTTATCAAACTGTAGAATTATTATTTAAGGAATCTTAAAAACAACCACTAACCACCATCTATTTCAAACAGTAAAATTTAGATACATTTTTTTCCCGATTGCTTGTATTAATTTAATTAGATAATACCCCGACTCGGATAGGTTAGGTTAGAAGGCTAAGGCGAGAGCGAAGCGAAGCGGAGCTCTCGCCTTAGCCTTCGTGGTTATTTTTTTTTAAACCACCCAGAAAATATCTTTGCGCAAATAAGTTTTATATATATATGAAATAACCAATATAAAAAAGAAGAATATTTGATTTGTTATTCTATGAAATGATTATTCTAACATTAAAATTTATGTGAAACAAAAGTCAATTATTTAAAAATCTTTAAAGTAAGTATTATGTATATTGATTATTCTATGAAACGAAATTATGCGAAACATTTTCTGTAAAACGAAATTATATGAAACTTTTGTCTATAAAACAACGCACACCCTCTGGTTGTATATGCAGGTAAAAACTTCCTTTTCTTGCATAGACGCTGGTACTCCGATAACTATAATCCTCGGCTTTCTTTTGAGCTGGTCGTCTACTATAAGGCCTGAGTTTGTTAGCTGGGCTGATCGCTTTAGCTTTTCGATGTCTCCCTTTGTGTCAGTGCTAATATTGACGCCACCGTTCTTTGTCTTACGCAGACCTCTTACTTGCAGCTTCATTTGCTCAGGGCAGATAATTTTTTGGACTAGGGACTTGGTGTCTTCACTTGATTTGGCCTTGTCATTGGGATAGATCGCTACCGAACTGAAACGAGATGTAGGTAAAAATTCGTTAGTCCCCTTTTTTACCATATCTGCAAATGATGTCCCGGCTTTGTACTTTGTGGATTCCTCAATGGCATGTTTTAGGTCGTTGAGTTGTTGCGATAGGTTAAGGTCATCCTGGAGGGCTTGAACGGTTTTTGCTTTGAGGGCCTGATATTGCACTGCCATTTGGGACGTGCCGTGACTCACTTTTCGGCACAGTGAGCTAATGCGTAGTTTCTGCTCTGAGTTTAATTTTCCCTCTGCAGCAATATTACATACCTCATTAAGGTACTGCTCGATAGAGGTCATCCAGTTCTGGATCTCCGGGGTTGGGATGGTATCCACATAGGTCACAATTTGAGCCTGCACATTTGAGTGAGTAGCGGGTGAAGGAGTTGGTGGCGGCGTGCGGCAGGTCCGGCTACCCTTACTAAACGGGCTGCTTTCCATTCTTTCGGGTTATAATCCGATCTAATTATATACTTATATTATCTACTTACAGCACATTATTGTCACAGTGGTTTCACTTTGCATTATATTTTACACACTCTTTATTGTAAAGTAGGTCACAATTCAGCAATTTAATATTATTTAATTATAATTGTTGTAAACACGTCTGTTTGCACTGAAGCATTGATTTGCATTCATTCACTTTCCTATTCATTTAATTAAAAGATTCACGTAATTTTGGTGAATTCTTTCCGCCATCTTAGTTTCATTACTTTCATTCGCTAACAGATTTACGTAAATTATTTGGTAAATTCTGTATTTAAAACGCTAAATCTACGTAATAATTGGTAGATATTTACAATAGTTGGTGATTTACGTATTAATTGGTAAATACTCATCATTCTATTCACATACGCGTAACTTTGTAGGTACCTATCTAGGTACGTAGCTAGTTACATTCCCGCTCCGCCGTGCTACTTGCGCTATTATATAATAAGCCGTAGTACAATTTTCAATAAAAAGTATATCTAAACTGTTTGTGTTGAATTACTATTATATTATAGTAGGTACCTTACAGATAATCTTCTTGTTATATTTCAATAGGTAGGTCCTACCTATCGTTAATTTGCAAACATGTCGTCAGGTCAGATTATTATGTTGAATCAAAAAAAGGAATTATTGTTTGCACGCATTACCCGTTGGTATAAATCGTCGAAATCCATTGTTTGTTTTGACATAACGACGCGAGCTAACGAGGATTTTTTGGCCGAGACCGAGACCATCGATGACGTTCGCGATAAGTTCGAGTCGATTGTGGATCAAATAAATAGCTTAAATTTATCATTAGAATCCCCTGTGGAATCCGACTATTCTTGCCTTGACTCATTTGATGAATTGTATTCGAGAATAAAACGCATTAGAAATAAATTATCTACGCCCAAGGTCAAGGAGGTCGCCTCACACGGGTCGAGTAATTCGAACGCGTCTGTAGTGAAATTGGAAATGCTTGTTGTTCCGAGTTTTGACGGACGCCCTGAAAACTGGAATACATTTTATCAGTCCTTTAAGGCCAATATTCATTCAAACAAACAATTGTCTGATTCGCAACGTGTGCAATACCTATTCTCAAAACTAACCAATGACGCATTAAAGTTCACTGCCGGTATTGTTCCGTCAAGTGAGACCTACAGTATAGTTGGGGACGCCTTGGTCAAGAAATACCAAGATAAACGTTCATTAGGTTCATATTATCTTAATAATATAATAGACTTAAAGAATTGTTCACCTAGTGTGAACTCACTTGATTCATTTATAGGTATATATTCCTCCTCTATCACCGCGCTTAAAGAGTTAGGTATAAATGATTTAACGGACTTCATGTTTCTACAATGTGCCTTGAGGAAAATGGACACTCTAACCATCCAAGCCTTCGAACTTTCTGTTCGAGGTGTCGATATACCTACGACGCAACAGCTGATCGACTTTGTACAAGATTATGCTAAGATGATTGAACGGTCAAACCCGCGGTCTTCGTCATATGCGAAGTCGTCCACTGCTGGGACGCCACAGTCTAGTGATAGGCGTGTACAGCGTAATTCTAAGTCGTTTGTTGTCAGTGGGCCGATTAATAATAAGTCGAATGCGCCCGCCGCAGTTGACGCGTCCTGTTGTTTATGTGGCGGCAGCGACCACCGACACCTGTATAACTGCGCTCAGTTTAAAAATATGCAAAATGCAAAGGCTAGATATGAGTTTATTAAATCTAAGCGTGGTTGCGTCAATTGTCTAAGCACATTACATAATCTCCCGCAATGTAAAAGTACGTCAGTTTGTTTCTGTCAGAAAAAACATCATAAATTATTGCATTTTTATAATAATGTTAATAATTCGCACTCGCATGCGACGACTGTTGCCGCATCCCCGCTGCCCCAGTGCGACCATGTTAGTCCCACTCCTGAGTCACCGCTCGCTTCAAGCACTGTGCATTCGTATGCCTCTAGCCATAAGGGTGATATTCTCTTGGCAACCGCTCAGGTGTATGCTCGCCCTAAAGGTAGCACTGGAAATAAATCTGTAGTCAGATGTCTAATTGATAATGGCTCACAGAATAACTTAATAACATTGTCCTGTTGCCGTTTATTAAATTTACCAATAATACCAATGAGTAATTCTGTTGTCAAAGGTGTTGGTTCCACTTCGCACACGATAATAGGCTATGTGTATTTGGACATTGAATCTCGTATTTATGCAGATCATAAGTATACTATACATGCGTTAGTTATGAATAGCCTTACGGATCAATTGCCCTCGCAATTAATTAAGTGTGATCGCGAGTTAAATCTTCGCGATTTACCGCTTGCTGACTTAAGCTGGAACATTCCACTAAACATTGATATAGTATTAGGTGCACAGCTCTTCCCGTATATCTACTTAGGAAATAGAGTCGAGTGTGGTCCCAGTGCCCCTTGTGTACTATCAACCGCGTTTGGGTATGTACTTATGGGTGATTACCCACGTAAAGATGTTGTGCCTACAACCGCATCCTTTTTTGCGCTAGCACTAAATGATTTAGTGCAAAAATTTTGGGAACTTGAGGAAGTTCCTGTGAAGCGCCTATTGTCTCCAGAAGAAACCGAGTGCGAGAATATTTTCACATCTACTGTGACTCGCGATGACGTAGGTCGTTATACTGTTGCGCTGCCGTTCTGCAAGGATCCCTCTGAACTAGGGAACTTGCGCGGCGTCGCTCACCGCCGGTTTTTGTCGCTCGAGCGTAAACTTCGTCAATCACCAACCGTACGTGAAAATTACAATAAGGTTATTCAGGATTATTTAGATAACGGTTATCTTAGTCTCGTTGATGACTCTAATTTGTCTATGGATGGTTATTACATACCACATCACGCAGTAGTTCGACATGACAAACCGATGCCACGTATTGTGTTAGACGCGAGCGCTAAAACCCACACTGGTCTTTCGCTCAATGATATTTTACATATTGGTCCCAATTTACAGGCAGACCTGTTTTTATTATTATTAAATTTTAGGCTATTTCCTATCGCAATGAACGCTGACATAAAACAACATTATTTACGTATTGGCGTACCTGTTGACAATCGTAAATCCACCTTGGTAGATGAGAAGTGCACTAAGAGAAATATACTCTCTATAGTTGCGCGACTATTTGACGTGCTCGGGTTGGTGGCACCTGTGATACTCTACGCCAAGTTGTTAATTAAGGAACTTTGGCTTAGTAAGAGTGATTGTGATGACCCTGCTCCAGAGCATATACTCTCACGATTTTCCGCTCTCGTTCAAGAATTAAAATTGCTTGACACTTTAAAAATTCCGCGACATATAGGTGTCGAAGTTGATTGCGAGTTACGTCTTGTCGCATTTTGTGATGCCAGCCTGAATGGCATGGGATGTGTTATTTATGCACATTGTACCTACCCATCTAGCATTCAAACTCGCATTTTGTGTGCGAAATCAAAGGTCACTCCGACAAAGATTACTACGCTTGCTCGATTAGAGTTATGTGCTATTTTGCTTATGTCAAAGTTGATAAGAACTGTACGTGATTCGTATGCATTACGCATTCCCGTTACTGACATTTACGCCTTTTCTGATTCCACGATTGCCTTATCTTGGGTTCACTCGTCACCACATCGGTGGTCGATTTTTGTTAGCAACCGGGTCGCTCAGTGTCAAGAAAACTTGAACGCTAAACATTTTTATCACGTCGCCGAAGCCATTAACCCGAGTGAGTGTCTATCACTCGGCATGCTCCCCTCGCAACTTTTGACTTATGATTTGTGGTGGAACGGTCCAGCATGAATCCGCGGCCCCCCTGATGAATGGCCTATTAAGTCATTCTCTCCCGCCAACTGTTCTGACTTACCTGAGCATAAGGCAAATGTGTTAAGTGTGACAACAAAACACACAGAGTCGCCATTGTTATGTACATTAGCACAACGTGTTTCTTCTTGGCAGAAACTACTACGCATCATTACATACGTTTTAAAATTCGCACGATTTAAATTTAAGATCGAACCTCATTCTGTATCAGGATTACATCCTGTCCTTCTCCCTTAACGCGATCACGTTGTTGATCTAATAATTCAGCATTTTCACGTTGTCAATTGTCATGCTGGACCTGGACTCCTCATGTCTATCATAATATATAAAACGCGTACTGGTACTTACAAAAGCGCTGTAACCAAATTGTATCCTATCCCAACGCAATAACTTACAACGCTAAATAGAATCTTAAACTTTAATTTTTAACTCAAACTTTAAACATACTTTAGATAGAATATTGTTAGTCTAAGTTGTTATTTTAGCTATGTGTATTATTATGTTATACAAATTCACTATGGGCTCTAATCAGCCAGTGTTCGCTTGTTTGTTTCGTAACGTCTTGCGACGTTCCAAAGCCGGGTGCATGGTGGAGCGCTTATGTACTTTCTTAATTATTTCCCACATAGTTTGGTTGTATTTCAATTTTTGTAATTAAAAGAAACCGCTTTTGTGAACGAATAATGTTTGAGTATTGGCGCTCATTTGTTGACCACTTAGTGTTGAAGAAGGCCAATGGATGGCGCTGTGCACAGATGTTTTCGAACTATACTTGAGACGGAAGTTCCTACGAGCGACAACTCTCAAGCTTCACGGCGGATGATCTACCCGCTCGCATTTATTTTTAGCAGTCACTAACTCGCCGCAGCACCGAACGGTGTCTATGACTCCGCCGCCGCACCAAACGGAAGTTGAGTAATTCAACTCCTCGTTTCTTTTCTGTGTAATTCTATAAGTTCCTTTGGCCACATTCTCAAGTCAGTATAAGTGAAGTGTATCGGAAGAAAAGGACAAATTCAAGAAAATCACCGGCCGGTTGAAACTTACCTACCCACCAGCACGTGCCAGGAACCACGCCTGTCTGCAGCTGAATCCTCACGAGGTGGAACTCAGGTCAGTGCCGGTTCTCTTGCGTTTTCATTCATAGAAGCGGTCACATGTGTATTTTCTTTCTATTACAACCAAACTTCAGGTCACAGGTTCTTATACGCTCTGTGTGCAAACACACCAGTTGGTAGGACTATTTACACGTCCCACCAAATACATGAATCTCGGTTTTCCGGGTTTTCCTTTTGCCAACACCAGTCAAAAACAATAAGCTGACCACGACCACGAGCTCCTGCGTACTAACTGACGATACTTCAACCCACGAAACAAGAAACGAGAAGAGGGCCAAGAATACGCCCCTGTAGCACCCCATCATGTCAACAGTTAGGCTACCTCCCGGCTTTGTACTTTGTGGATTCCTCAATGGCATGTTTTAGGTCGTTGAGTTGTTGCGATAGGTTAAGGTCATCCTGGAGGGCTCGGCCAGCTGTGGTGGCTTGAACGGTTTTTGCTTTGAGGGCCTGATATTGCACTGCCATTTGGGACGTGCCGTGACTCACTTTTCGGCACAGTGAGCTAATGCGTAGTTTCTGCTCTGAGTTTAATTTTCCCTCTGCAGCAATATTACATACCTCATTAAGGTACTGCTCGATAGAGGTCATCCAGTTCTGGATCTCCGGGGTTGGGATGGTATCCACATAGGTCACAATTTGAGCCTGCACATTTGAGTGAGTAGCGGGTGAAGGAGTTGGTGGCGGTGTGCGGCAGGTCCGGCTACCCTTACTAAACGGGCTGCTTTCCATTCTTTCGGGTTATAATCCGATCTAATTATGTACTTATATTATCTACTTACAGCACATTATTGTCACAGTGGTTTCACTTTGCATTATATTTTACACACTCTTTATTGTAAAGTAGGTCACAATTCAGCAATTTAATATTATTTAATTATAATTGTTGTAAACACGTCTGTTTGCACTGAAGCATTGATTTGCATTCATTCACTTTCCTATTCATTTAATTAAAAGATTCACGTAATTTTGGTGAATTCTTTCCGCCATCTTAGTTTCATTACTTTCATTCGCTAACAGATTTACGTAAATTATTTGGTAAATTCTGTATTTAAAACGCTAAATCTACGTAATAATTGGTAGATATTTACAATAGTTGGTGATTTACGTATTAATTGGTAAATACTCATCATTCTATTCACATACGCGTAACTTTGTAGGTACCTATCTAGGTACGTAGCTAGTTACATTCCCGCTCCGCCGTGCTACTTGCGCTATTATATAATAAGCCGTAGTACAATTTTCAATAAAAAGTATATCTAAACTGTTTGTGTTGAATTACTATTATATTATAGTAGGTACCTTACAGATAATCTTCTTGTTATATTTCAATAGGTAGGTCCTACCTATCGTTAATTTGCAAACATGTCGTCAGGTCAGATTATTATGTTGAATCAAAAAAAGGAATTATTGTTTGCACGCATTACCCGTTGGTATAAATCGTCGAAATCCATTGTTTGTTTTGACATAACGACGCGAGCTAACGAGGATTTTTTGGCCGAGACCGAGACCATCGATGACGTTCGCGATAAGTTCGAGTCGATTGTGGATCAAATAAATAGCTTAAATTTATCATTAGAATCCCCTGTGGAATCCGACTATTCTTGCCTTGACTCATTTGATGAATTGTATTCGAGAATAAAACGCATTAGAAATAAATTATCTACGCCCAAGGTCAAGGAGGTCGCCTCACACGGGTCGAGTAATTCGAACGCGTCTGTAGTGAAATTGGAAATGCTTGTTGTTCCGAGTTTTGACGGACGCCCTGAAAACTGGAATACATTTTATCAGTCCTTTAAGGCCAATATTCATTCAAACAAACAATTGTCTGATTCGCAACGTGTGCAATACCTATTCTCAAAACTAACCAATGACGCATTAAAGTTCACTGCCGGTATTGTTCCGTCAAGTGAGACCTACAGTATAGTTTGAGACGCCTTGGTCAAGAAATACCAAGATAAACGTTCATTAGGTTCATATTATCTTAATAATATATTAGACTTAAAGAATTGTTCACCTAGTGTGAACTCACTTGATTCATTTATAGGTATATATTCCTCCTCTATCGCCGCGCTTAAAGAGTTAGGTATAAATGATTTAACGGACTTCATGTTTCTACAATGTGCCTTGAGGAAAATGGACACTCTAACCATCCAAGCCTTCGAACTTTCTGTTCGAGGTGTCGATATACCTACGACGCAACAGCTGATCGACTTTGTACAAGATTATGCTAAGATGATTGAACGGTCAAACCCGCGGTCTTCGTCATATGCGAAGTCGTCCACTGCTGGGACGCCACAGTCTAGTGATAGGCGTGTACAGCGTAATTCTAAGTCGTTTGTTGTCAGTGAGCCGATTAATAATAAGTCGAATGCGCCCGCCGCAGTTGACGCGTCCTGTTGTTTATGTGGCGGCAGCGACCACCGACACCTGTATAACTGCGCTCAGTTTAAAAATATGCAAAATGCAAAGGCTAGATATGAGTTTATTAAATCTAAGCGTGGTTGCGTCAATTGTCTAAGCACATTACATAATCTCCCGCAATGTAAAAGTACGTCAGTTTGTTTCTGTCAGAAAAAACATCATAAATTATTGCATTTTTATAATAATGTTAATAATTCGCACTCGCATGCGACGACTGTTGCCGCATCCCCGCTGCCCCAGTGCGACCATGTTAGTCCCACTCCTGAGTCACCGCTCGCTTCAAGCACTGTGCATTCGTATGCCTCTAGCCATAAGGGTGATATTCTCTTGGCAACCGCTCAGGTGTATGCTCGCCCTAAAGGTAGCACTGGAAATAAATCTGTAGTCAGATGTCTAATTGATAATGGCTCACAGAATAACTTAATAACATTGTCCTGTTGCCGTTTATTAAATTTACCAATAATACCAATGAGTAATTCTGTTGTCAAAGGTGTTGGTTCCACTTCGCACACGATAATAGGCTATGTGTATTTGGACATTGAATCTCGTATTTATGCAGATCATAAGTATACTATACATGCGTTAGTTATGAATAGCCTTACGGATCAATTGCCCTCGCAATTAATTAAGTGTGATCGCGAGTTAAATCTTCGCGATTTACCGCTTGCTGACTTAAGCTGGAACATTCCACTAAACATTGATATAGTATTAGGTGCACAGCTCTTCCCGTATATCTACTTAGGAAATAGAGTCGAGTGTGGTCCCAGTGCCCCTTGTGTACTATCAACCGCGTTTGGGTATGTACTTATGGGTGATTACCCACGTAAAGATGTTGTGCCTACAACCGCATCCTTTTTTACGCTAGCACTAAATGATTTAGTGCAAAAATTTTGGGAACTTGAGGAAGTTCCTGTGAAGCGCCTATTGTCTCCAGAAGAAACCGAGTGCGAGAATATTTTCACATCTACTGTGACTCGCGATGACGTAGGTCGTTATACTGTTGCGCTGCCGTTCTGCAAGGATCCCTCTGAACTAGGGAACTCGCGCGGCGTCGCTCACCGCCGGTTTTTGTCGCTCGAGCGTAAACTTCGTCAATCACCAACCGTACGTGAAAATTACAATAAGGTTATTCAGGATTATTTAGATAACGGTTATCTTAGTCTCGTTGATGACTCTAATTTGTCTATGGATGGTTATTACATACCACATCACGCAGTAGTTCGACATGACAAACCGATGCCACGTATTGTGTTAGACGCGAGCGCTAAAACCCACACTGGTCTTTCGCTCAATGATATTTTACATATTGGTCCCAATTTACAGGCAGACCTGTTTTTATTATTATTAAATTTTAGGCTATTTCCTATCGCAATGAACGCTGACATAAAACAACATTATTTACGTATTGGCGTACCTGTTGACAATCGTAAATCCACCTTGGTAGATGAGAAGTGCACTAAGAGAAATATACTCTCTATAGTTGCGCGACTATTTGACGTGCTCGGGTTGGTGGCACCTGTGATACTCTACGCCAAGTTGTTAATTAAGGAACTTTGGCTTAGTAAGAGTGATTGTGATGACCCTGCTCCAGAGCATATACTCTCACGCTTTTCCGCTCTCGTTCAAGAATTAAAATTGCTTGACACTTTAAAAATTCCGCGACATATAGGTGTCGAAGTTGATTGCGAGTTACGTCTTGTCGCATTTTGTGATGCCAGCCTGAATGGCATGGGATGTGTTATTTATGCACATGGTACCTACCCATCTAGCATTCAAACTCGCATTTTGTGTGCGAAATCAAAGGTCACTCCGACAAAGATTACTACGCTTGCTCGATTAGAGTTATGTGCTATTTTGCTTATGTCAAAGTTGATAAGAACTGTACGTGATTCGTATGCATTACGCATTCCCGTTACTGACATTTACGCCTTTTCTGATTCCACGATTGCCTTATCTTGGGTTCACTCGTCACCACATCGGTGGTCGATTTTTGTTAGCAACCGGGTCGCTCAGTGTCAAGAAAACTTGAACGCTAAACATTTTTATCACGTCGCCGAAGCCATTAACCCGAGTGAGTGTCTATCACTCGGCATGCTCCCCTCGCAACTTTTGACTTATGATTTGTGGTGGAACGGTCCAGCATGGATCCGCGGCCCCCCTGATGAATGGCCTATTAAGTCATTCTCTCCCGCCAACTGTTCTGACTTACCTGAGCATAAGGCAAATGTGTTAAGTGTGACAACAAAACACACAGAGTCGCCATTGTTATGTACATTAGCACAACGTGTTTCTTCTTGGCAGAAACTACTACGCATCATTACATACGTTTTAAAATTCGCACGATTTAAATTTAAGATCGAACCTCATTCTGTATCAGGATTACATCCTGTCCTTCTCCCTTAACGCGATCACGTTGTTGATCTAATAATTCAGCATTTTCACGTTGTCAATTGTCATGCTGGACCTGGACTCCTCATGTCTATCATAATATATAAAACGCGTACTGGTACTTACAAAAGCGCTGTAACCAAATTGTATCCTATCCCAACGCAATAACTTACAACGCTAAATAGAATCTTAAACTTTAATTTTTAACTCAAACTTTAAACATACTTTAGATAGAATATTGTTAGTCTAAGTTGTTATTTTAGCTATGTGTATTATTATGTTATACAAATTCACTATGGGCTCTAATCAGCCAGTGTTCGCTTGTTTGTTTCGTAACGTCTTGCGACGTTCCAAAGCCGGGTGCATGGTGGAGCGCTTATGTACTTTCTTAATTATTTCCCACATA
Organism: Eilema sororculum; assembly: GCA_914829495.1. Lineage (NCBI taxonomy): Eukaryota > Metazoa > Arthropoda > Insecta > Lepidoptera > Erebidae > Eilema > Eilema sororculum. The sequence goes on from OU618541.1 coordinate 410,794, forward strand.
GTTTGGTTGTATTTCAATTTTTGTAATTAAAAGAAACCGCTTTTGTGAACGAATAATGTTTGAGTATTGGCGCTCATTTGTTGACCACTTAGTGTTGAAGAAGGCCAATGGATGGCGCTGTGCACAGATGTTTTCGAACTATACTTGAGACGGAAGTTCCTACGAGCGACAACTCTCAAGCTTCACGGCGGATGATCTACCCGCTCGCATTTATTTTTAGCAGTCACTAACTCGCCGCAGCACCGAACGGTGTCTATGACTCCGCCGCCGCACCAAACGGAAGTTGAGTAATTCAACTCCTCGTTTCTTTTCTGTGTAATTCTATAAGTTCCTTTGGCCACATTCTCAAGTCAGTATAAGTGAAGCGTATCGGAAGAAAACGACAAATTCAAGAAAATCACCGGCCGGTTGAAACTTACCTACCCACCAGCACGTGCCAGGAACCACGCCTGTCTGCAGCTGAATCCTCACGAGGTGGAACTCAGGTCAGTGCCGGTTCTCTTGCGTTTTCATTCATAGAAGCGGTCACATGTGTATTTTCTTTCTATTACAACCAAACTTCAGGTCACAGGTTCTTATACGCTCTGTGTGCAAACACACCAGTTGGTAGGACTATTTACACGTCCCACCAAATACATGAATCTCGGTTTTCCGGGTTTTCCTTTTGCCAACACCAGTCAAAAACAATAAGCTGACCACGACCACGAGCTCCTGCGTACTAACTGACGATACTTCAACCCACGAAACAAGAAACGAGAAGAGGGCCAAGAATACGCCCCTGTAGCACCCCATCATGTCAACAGTTAGGCTACCTCCACTAGGATCCACAGCCTTGAGCCACACGTGGATCATCAAATATATTCTATGTATGGTCAACCACTATCCATCGCTGTTTCTATCGACTAGTCTGCTGTCTGTCTGTTATTCCGGCTAATCTCAAAGTAGCTGCGAGAAGAAGCATGATTTCGTGTGTGTGTGCTTGAGTGCTAGTTGTTAGAACCTACTTAGTTGAAGAAATCGATTCCGAGTTTAATATTTTTATAAGTGACTCAATACTAAATCATGACTCATCCCTGAGAAAAATCAATCATGCTATTGTTCCGGCCGAATACCTACAATAGTAGCAAGTTTGTTGACACACAGGCACCTATAGCCATAGCGAAATTTGTAAGATGTGATTTTTCAACGCCGAAATATCGGATCCTCGAAAACTATAAGAAAAATGGTAATATCCCGGTGAGTATTTTACTATCAATACAGCGAAATTGGTTTCACTACGTACTACCTATTGTGAAGGCACGTGCGTCGCTGAAGGCGCACGTGTCCCGTGCCCGCCTGGCCCCGGCGCGCTGCAGTCCCGCCGCCGCCGGCGTCGCTGCTGCAGCGCACGCGCCGCCGCCACCGGGCCGCGCGGGCGGCGGTGCTGCCGAGGTGCGTGGTGCGTGGTGCGAGGCGCTGCGCTGTTTACCTACTCGCCGACACATGGGAAGGCGCGCTGATACTGAGATAATGAATTAAATTATAACGTCTCGGCGCGGCGACTAAAGCACAGTGAGGTTCGCACGACCGACACTAGCGGGTTTCGCCTCTCGAGCGACCCACTTCACGACTAAAAGTTTATTTAATTAATAATAATAATAAATAAATATTCCACAACAAACAATTAATTTCGCAATCATCCGATACTGTCGAGATTTCAATTATTAAGTATTATTAAAGCGCGGTCCTGTGGCAGCATCATTCTGTTGGATGTGTGAATAACGCTAGGGTTATAGAAACGACCGAGGACATGGAGCCGGAAGAGGACATTCCGTTTGTGAAGCGACCGAAGTCTGAGCGGCGCTGGGTGCGCATCGCGAAGAGACGCCTGCCGATCCTGGAGTGGGCGCCGCGGTACGACCGGCTGACCGCCGTGGCCGACCTGGTGGCCGGCGTCACGCTCGGCCTCACGCTGGTGCCGCAGAGCATCGCCTACGCCTCGCTCGCCAGCCTGCCCGTGCAGTACGGACTCTACTCTTCCTTCATAGGCTAGTGGACTCTCATTTATTTTACGATGTGCCTCGCCATTAAGAGTGCCGTACTGCATTTCAGTTATTTAATACTGTGGATTTTCTCAATGTGGTATCATACTTATATAAATCATATTTAATTTAGACATGGCTTTTGTAGCCTTACGAGATTTTTTCCGTGATGTCGTCTAAGGTCCCCCAAAATACTAAACAGAGCTAGTTCTATCACTGCACTTGCACGTATGCCTGAAAATATAGAGTGAATTTACATAAGTTGTGTAATATCCTGGAGCCATAACATGATAGCATATATTATCATGCCGTCAATAGTTTTACGATAAGACACGTTAACCAGGTGGGATAAGGGGACAAGCGTAAACAGGGATTAAAATGAAACCTCTATGTGAAATTTCACATTTCACCATTGAAAGTACACCCCCGAAGGGGCCATTTTAAAACCGTAGATGGTCGGTAGTCAGCCGGGTATCAGTCCTTTTCAACTAAACAGAACAGAGTTCTCATGTTTTGCTCAAAGAAATCCCTGTACACACTCGAATCTATCCAAAGATTTAAATCAACAATCGCCTAAAAACAATATCTTAAGTAGTTACGTCTATTCACAGTGCCTGCCTATTGTTACGCCCTGAAGTATGAAGTGTTCTTTCATGTCATCTACACATGTAAATAAAATTGGTTCAATATAGGGTGTGTGTAGTGTGTTTACTACAAACATGGAACCCGTTAGAAAAGGAATCCGCAGGTTAACCGCTTCGTTAAACTGATGTGACAATGTTTATAATATATGGTGGTTTCTAACTTTTATTGTCTATACGTGTACCTATATTCATATTATAATCCTAATAACGGTAATATAAAAACAGGTTCTCGTTAATAAACAAAATAATAATCCGCAGAACGAAAAGCGTAGGCATGAAATGTAAAGAGGTAGCTTTAACATCACACGCCCTACTTCCGGGGCGCTCTTATTTGTCCGGATGCTGACACGGGCGACTTCTTGTTATAGACTTTATAACTAAGTACCTACTAAGTAAATCGTGAAAATAATGATAAACCACCTCGTGGAAGGGGCACGACCAAGTGGTTATAATATAAATGGTAAATTATGATTGTCAGCAGTTTACGCGAATATTACACCATTGAAGCAAAACTATAGAAACCCGTCTATACTTAGTTTATTTTAATGATTATGATATAATGTCAAATTTATTAAAATGCAGGGCAAGGTGGTGCGCTCGCGGAGCAAAGTGCCAGGCTCTGGCAGGCCGGGGTGCGAGGGATATGTCGATGACAACCTCACCTCCGGCCTAGCACCACGACCCACAGTCGGCGTGCTGTTTTAGTCGGTTCGAGTCCGACATAACCTCCCCTTCCGGCTCCGGCAGGGGGGTATCCGAGGGGATTTCCGCACGAAAAAAAATCCCCCTGAAAGAGTCCACAGTAAATCCACTTGCTCCTTATTATTTCTTTGCTGCGTGTCCTTCAACACCAGACATAGCGCACGCAGATCCAATCATACAAATCTCTTTGCCTTACACGTTTATAGAAACAACATATCGTACTATAACCCCCTGGTCAGGATGGCCCGCCAGTATAACGATTTGGCTTTAAATAACTCTGGACTTGATATATCCGCTAAATTCACAACGTATATTGGTTCACTCAAGGGTGTCTCCTTTATTCCACACGTCCACACCCAACTGTGAAATTTACCTAATGTAATGTAATCATCTATGTATTGGTATTTCTTTCAATAGTTATTACTTATTACTTAGGGTTAACTAATCTTTCTTGGTCTTTTTGTGTACACAAGTTTTTTGGATTGCAATTCAGACTTTGATTGTATAATCTTATTTTTATTATTATCATAATTGTAATCTGTGTTGTGTAAGAAATAAAATAAAATAAAAAATAAAAAAATTAGTTAACTTACTCCAACTTTACTTAGTTGGTTGGATAATTAGGTACCTGTATGTATGCAGCTCATAGCGTAGTAGGTGTTAGAGGAGGCGGGTGCATGGTGTGAGGGTTCGATTGTTCACAACTGCTAGTGAATATTGTGTGTACACTGTACCTACTGCCTACACATGGGTAAGATAAAAATTTGATGTAGCGCTGGGTGTAGAATGAATTGGATTTGTGAAATAATTAAAGATACAGATTCTAGAGGCAAATTACTACACCTCCGAAATATTACATTTTGGGAGATTAGATACTTTTATAATGTATGATCTAGCTAGATTAGAATTGTTGACTTATTACTAGTTTTAATTGTATTTACTTTTGCCTAACTCAACTGGCCACACAGGGGGTACAATAAGGCTATTGAAGCATAATATTAGGATAAGGAAATGTGTAATGGACAATGCAATTTCTTCGTCCTCGAGTCGATTCTTGTTTGCTGTTATCTTGATGCACTCGCTATTCGCAGCTACCCATTGAACTGTGCGCGATAACTTGAAGGTTCATTAAAAAGAAAGAAACTATTACTTACATTTCTAAAATGGTAGCTAGTGTAAGTGCACCTGAGCATTTCCTTCCCGACACCAACCCAAATTAAGTGTAAGTAGTGCTACATGGTTTTTCTTCCAAGGTATACTTAACGATTGTAGCATAAATTTCTCAGCATTTTCCTTTCCTACCTACATGTTGTACGCACTTCATTGTTCCAACTCCTACACCTACTACAGCCAGTCGTCGAACTGTGCGCAGGTACGATGCTGTACGTGTTCCTGGGCACGGTGAAGGAGGTGTCCATCGGGCCCACCAGCCTGATGGCGCTGTTCACGCTGCAGGTGTGCCGCGGCCTGCCGCTCGAGTTCGTCGTGCTGCTCACCTTCCTGTCCGGCTGCGTCGTGCTCATCATGGGCCTGCTGCGACTGGGTAATCCCCTCAGATCATTTTAGTCTAATTTATTAGTATGTTAGGACCACGTTGAACAAGCAACACACTCAACATTCCTGTGAGTGCGGTGCCCTAGCGTCATTATGGCCAAATGCCATGCCGTGGCTTCATAACGGTTTCTTCTGTAGAGATGCGAACCCGCTGGACCATCAGCTCTATTTAATGTTGTCTGTGTTGTAATGTTCGTCTTCCCAGGTTTCCTCGTGGAGCTGATCTCCCCGTCCGTGACGTCGGGCTTCACGTCGGCGACCGCGGTGATCATCGTGGTGGCGCAGCTCAAGGGGCTGCTGGGGCTGAGCTTCACGGCGGAGTCCGTGCTGGACAACGTCCGCAACATCGTCGCCAGGTGGGGCGACGTCCGCTACGCCGACTGCGCGCTCGGCGCGGTATGCTGCACGGTGCTGTTGCTGCTCAGGGTACGTTGAGCTACTATTATGTAATGCTAGCGTCCTATCGGATGGCTCCTCCCCAATGTCGCAATAAAAATCTTTTCCACAATGTTAAAAACGATCAAGAGATTTCATTCTGGAAAATATAGGTAAGGATTATTCGATCGATACTAAATTTTGAACAGATTTTGCTAACGTGAATTGGATTGAAAACGAAAAAGTAGTAGTTACTTATTTTAAAGTCCTACACACCTACTTACATGATTATTCCTTTTTAATCTCATAGCATATTCCAAGCCAAGATTAGGTAACGTGCCGTAACTTAAACAATCTCGGTGTAAATTATGAATAGTCAGCATTAGAGCGATTTATTACAGCTGTGACATGAAGTAAACAATTAGATCAAGTTGCTAAACACGCGATAACGGCAGACAGACAGGTGAAACATGAAAATATAACATCGACTTGGTTCACCGGTCTGTGTACTCGTAGCAAGTCAGAGTATCCGTCACCGGGATTATTCCCGTTGGCCACCACATAGTTGGCCACCACTGGTGGACATTGGGACATTTTATTACTTTTTATCCCAATGGCCACCAGTGGTGGTCAGCGGGAATCAAATATTGGAAATGTTCCCGTTGGCCACCACATAGTTGGCCACCACTGGTGGACACTGGGAAATTTTGTTACTTTATGTCCTCAAGGCCACCACAAAGACAAATAATACAACTAGGTAGGTATGATAGAAAATCAACGTTTATTAAATATTTCCTAACAATAAAGTAGAAAAATAAAGTGTACCTAATAATAATTCGGTAAAATCAAATTCTATCGGTTCGGTAAAAACAAATACTAGGAGGCAGTCAGACAAAGACATAACAGAATCTTTTCTTCAAGTAGATGAAAATAATACCTACAAAGTGCACGCAATGAACCTAGAAATACAAAACGAATGGTTAACACTAGGTGAATTTTGTATTCCCATAGCCTTAAAATGGCGTACCTTAATATACGACTGGTCACCGGCTCTCCTTAAATTCTATCTCAATGCATTCCAGTTGACCCTCCCCGACCAAAGCAATCTTGTCAGATGGGGAAAAGCCACAGATAAAACATGTAACTCATGTGGTGAAGCAATTGGTACTTCTAGGCACCTACTGGTGGGTTGTAGGACGCTATTAGACCGGGGTCTTTACTCGCGCCGACATGATAAGGTATTAGAAATCGTACGTGAGGCGGTAAGTTTCGCGGTAGCTAGAGCGAAAAAGGATTTAACCACAAACCAAAGAAATGACGTCGCGTTTGTAAAGGAAGGCAGTTTCCATCCCTCGTACACACTGCGCTCACGCACGATTATCTCGAAAATAAGTCATAAGTAACAAGTATGGAATTACTTTTATTATGTATTTCTTATTCAATACAAATTTGAATAGGTACCTTAAAATATGGAAATTATATCAAATAATTTATTAAATAATTTAAATCTACATACACACAAATAATATACTTAATGCCTAATAATAATCATTTATTCAAGTTTTAAGATGTATAAAGGTCACTGGACTGGAATTATTTTAAATTCTAAACGTAAGATTGGTTTGAACGTAGGTAAGTATTTAAGAAGTAGGTACCTACCTACCCCAAATGCAAACTGTAAACCTTCTATATTAGGATCAGTTGCAGAATGTGCACCATAAAATGTAATAAAACTTTATTCCCGCTGACCACCACTGGTGGCCATTGGGATAAAAAGTGATAAAATGTCCCAATGTCCACCAGTGGTGGCCAACTATGTGGTGGCCAACGGGAATAATCCGAGTCACCGCTACGCTATCTCAATTTGAAGGTCAATAACACTGGAATCGGTAATTCTTTAATAACACAGTCTATCGCTAATAAATTATTTCAGCTAAATTGCCATTATATTATGCCGCAAAAGGGAACACCCGTCAAGAGTGTTTCGGTACCTATCTAGCCAGAGAATCGCATCTCCACTTGGGTGGTGCAGTTCAACAGAACCGGCAACGCGTCTCTCCTTTCCTTCGACAGTCGCGTTACTGCTCTTGGCTAATGTTTTGCCGGCGGGAATATTCATCAGTAGAACTGAGGTCGAGACACCATTGTGATTTGCCTCAGTTACTCTTCGAAGTAACCACTGCCACTGTTGTTAGTGGCTCTCGCCGGTCTGATAGATACCTCCATGGTGCCGTGATGCTTCCGTATCTGATATAGAGCGGCAAGATTCAAGTGCACTAAATTATAGTTCGGCTCGCTGTCTTTATACTATTTTTTAACTAATAAACAAATTAATTGTTCAGTGTTCTTATCTTTATTTCTACTCGTCGCGTACCTACGTAGCTGCGTGACGAGGTTAATCGGGCATGACCGATCAGTTTCATGGAGAAACGGTTGAAGGATGACGGTAGACTTTGTAGATTATTGTCATGTAAACTATTGTCAGTATCTGTGATGGGTCTCGCTCTACTGCGGCACAGTGTTACTATCAATACGCCTACTGCGGTCTCAGCTCATTACTGCTACGTGCCTTTTACATGTTTGGCATTGGAAGTATATACAAGTTATAGATTCATCATTCCCATTTTCTCTGACTCTCAGCACGGCTGAAGTACTCAGGAGGGTTCCACCGCTCCTGCGCGCACTGACGCGTGACGATACGTTTAACCATGCCCGCCTCCCACACAGCAACTAAAGGACTTGCGCGTGAGCCCCAAGCGGGCGCGGCTGCGGCGCGCGCTGTGGCTGGTGTCCATCGGGCGCAACGCGCTCGTGGTGCTGGCCGCGTCCACGCTGGCCTACGTCACGCACAAGCCCGACAAGCCGCTCTTCAAGCTATCTGGTACGAACCTTTTCTATTTGTTTACTGAGTCCCGCCTAGGCCAATCTATACAGTCATATAAAATTACTTGTCCCGACTACCTGACTGACTGATTCATCAACGCAGAGCCTAAACCGCTGGACCTACAAACTTGAAATTTTGACAGAAGATGCTTTTTTGATGCAAGCATCCACTAAGAAAGGATTTTTGGAAATTCTACTACTCCCTTTAGTAGCAGAATTTCCAAATAAGGAATGAAAGTTTGTATGAAAGTCCGTCATTTTCAGAGGTAGATTGACAAAATTTCAAAAACCTGTAACTTTTAAGAAATAAATGAACACGTGTATCAGCATTTTTCAAAATTTTACTACTAAGGGGGAAAAATAGGTGATAAACCTTTGTATGGAAAGTTCGTCATTTTCAAAGTTAGAAGAAACTTCGTACACCTATGTATTTTGAGAAATGGTTTTGTCGCGATAACCGCCATTCACGCGGGCGAAGCCGCGGGCAAAAGCTATATCTTCCAGTATTTTTTTATATCGATAAAGGCTTGCTACTAACAATTGATGTAACACGTGCATGGTGCATTCATAAGTACCTAATTTTTTTTTTATGTCTCTCATTACACTGCAATCTGTCGCCAATGGGACATTTATCAGTGCGTTAATTGGCTTTATTCATGGCATGCTCGGTATGCGTCTTGTGTCACATCCTACTTTACATCATTATTGCGATTTGATTGTGTCCTGAGGCATCTTCCGCTTGAGTCTGCGGGTTGTGGTGTAGTCCTCCATCAAGGCATTAGCTAGGCTGTTCGGATGGTTTTTAATTCATTCCTTGTACTTGTCTGTTTATAAGAGTATTTCCTGTTTGACTGTGGCCATGTGCAGGTCGTGATGAAGTGATTCATTTGTGACGAACCAAGGGGCACCGTTTGTATCCTGAATAAAAAAATATCCATTAACCAAATACAGCTTACGTAGTTGTAATCCTAGTTGTTTTCTTTTTGTGAAAATATATTTTTGCCTGGTGAGTCGCTTTGTAATCCCAAATACCTGACATGGTCTGATTGTGGGACCTCTACGTTATTTAGTTTGACGGGTAGACAAATGCCTCTTCTTAAAGTAAAGGTAACATTTACAGATTTTGTTTCGTTCGACTTGATTCTCCATTTTTTTAGCCAGATGGAAATATCAATAAGCCCATCCTGTAAGAGTTTTGCCGCCTCAACTGGGTCTGAGTGGGTTGTTAAAATCGCGGTGTCGTCAGCAAACGTACCGTTGGTGACACTCTCAGAAGTTGGTAGGTCAGATGTGTAGATAAGGTACAGCGCTGGACCTAAAACGCTACCCTGCGGAACTCCTGCTTTAATAGGGCAGGGATTTGACAGCGGTGAAGCGCTATTGCCCCCGCTTTGCTCCCCGCTTTGGAATAGGAACAGTCTGTTTTCCAAAAAAAGATTTTAGGATTTTGTACCTGTAGGTAGGGAGTAGAGATTTTATTTTAAATAACAGATCTTCATGCCATACCCTATCAAAGGCTTGTGATATGTCTAAAAAAAACACTGGCACAGTACTTTTTTGGTTCAAAGGCCTTATCAATTGCAATTATTAGCCTGTATTGATGGAACAGCGATTCGTAGATTTTCGCGGGTATGGGTAGTAGGCTAATCGGCCTGTATGATTTCGGACTGGTTGCTCGGACTGTTGTTCGGTATCAATATCATAATTATCTGAGCAACTTTTCACTGCGGCGGGATGAGATTTTGTTTGGGGTTGGCATTATATATTGCTGTGAGTAGTGAAACCCAGATTTTGGTAGTTCTTGTAAGACTTTGTAGAAATAAGGTCATATCCAGGTGCTTTCTTGTTATTCGCTTTTTCAATAATGTTTTTCAATTCACTGTTAGAGAAATAGTCTGGTTCAATATCATCCTGGTCGGGCATACCAATAAATTCGTTAACTTCTTTTTCATGTTCGGTTGAATGCTCATATGGGTGGGGTTGAAAAACCTTTTCCAGATGCTCCGCAAATGTAGCTGCATTTTCTTGGTCACTACGTGCCCAACTGAGATCTGGTTTTCTAAGAGGTGAACTTGACACTATGGGTCTTCTAATTTTCTTAGTGGCTTTCCAAAGATAGTAGTCTGTAGCTGCTGTTGCAACAAGGCCCTCTAGGTAAGCCTGGAAGGAAGCATTCCTATCTTGTTCCAGAGCTTGTTTTAGCTCTCTTACTTTGTGATTGAGTATTTTATTGTACCAGGACATCTGTTTTGTTGCCATAGTTTTCTGGTCTCTCTTTTTCCTTAATTAGGTGCAATATATTAGGGGCGACAGATTGGGCACCAAACTTGTGTTGATCCAAAGGAGTAGACTTCCATGCGGAATTTTGTAACATTTGTTCGAAAAACATCGGAAAATATGAAATGCTCAAGTGAGACTTGAACTCACGACCTTTCCCTTACAGGGAGAATGCTCTTCCCACTGAGCTATTGAGCCACACCTGAATCATTTTGTGTTAAAGAATTCAGCAGCTTTTGCAATGTCATTCTTCTGTATTGAGTGGAGGTGGTTCCTTAAATGCTTCATCTATAAAGTGTTTAAAAAGAATCCAGTTAGTTTTCTTGTTGCGCAATGTGCATTTTCTTGGAGTTGCCTTTACCTTAGATTCGATATTTATAATCCCTAGGTAAGATTAGCCTAGACCCCCAAAAAGTGTGTTTGGCGCTGTAGTCGCCTGCGGCTATAAAACGATGACCTAGTGTATTAAAGTAGTCGCAAAATTGACTTTCTTTAATTAGATGTCTTGGGGGGCAATACAGAGCTAACAATGTGATGATGCTATTTCAATTGTATACTGCTACGGTGGTTGCTTGGATGTAGTCCTTGCAATATGACTGACATTGGTGATGTTTAATGTTAGTTCTTATAAGGATAGCTGACCCTCCAATTATGCTTTTTCACCAGGATGCATGGTATGGTATAAGTTATACCCTGGAATTTTGAAGTAGTTCTTAGATGTGAATTGAGTTTCGGATATTAGTTTGAGTGTTCGGTTAGCCCATTAGCACTCGATACGCATAGCTTTAGGGCAGCGAATTTATTGACATTCCCGACATGAGGTCAACTAAGATTTGGGTAATTTTTAGCATTGTACCTAATGAAGGTGATTCAATATCATACGAGCGGAGTGAGGCACTTGGTTAACCCAATAACATATTCCTATATATTGTGTGCTATATGGCACTATGTACGCCGCCGCTACCAACACTACAGCGGTGCAATCGTCCCGTGTGCAGGGCGCATCGAGCCGGGGCTGCCCGCGCTGTCGCCGCCGCCCTTCTCCGCGGCGCTGGACAACGGCACGGTGCAGTTCGTGGACATGGTGCAGCAGCTGGGCTCGGCCGTCGTCATGCTGCCCATCGTCATGGTGCTCGCCAACATCGCCATCGCCAAGGCCTTCTGTATGTATACGTTCGACGCCGACGTGTCGTGCGGAGTCACCGCGCAGTGTAGCGTACTGACGTGTGGCTTGTCGCAGCGACGGGCGGGCGCGTAGACGCCACGCAGGAGATGGTGACGCTGGGGCTGTGCAACATGGCGGGCTCGCTGGTGCACGCCATGCCCACGTGCGGTGCCTTCACTCGCTCCGCCGTGTCGCACTCCAGCGGCGTGCGCACGCCCGCCGCCGGCGCCTACTCAGGTGCGCACTCGCCACACGCCACACCACACACCACACCACACGCCACATGCCACGCGCCACACTTCTAACTTACTCGCCTAACCATTAAAATTATAAATACTACCTATCTCCCCGCCTTACGCTCTCAAAATCGTTTACCAACGGCTTCCCAGGCCAACGACCTGTCACGCTAGCAGAAGCAGGTCTAGACAGCGGTGCGATATGCCCCGCCTCCCTCATTTCTGGGGACAGATGGGGACCCCGTAGTCACATATTTCGATAGGCCTGGGTCAACCGGGGTGCGCGAGGGTTATGCCAGAGGCTACCTCACTGATGCCAACTGGTGGCCCGAAACGGCCATGCGGTTTTGGTAGTTCGAATCCGACATTACCACCCCCGCTAGTACCTGATATATCCCCACTGGTATATCCGTGGGGATTGTAGCACTTAATAAAAGCATTTAGTTTATTCAATAAAACTTTATCTTTCTACCTTTTTTACATGATACGCTTGCAAACAATGATATTTATATCTGCACTTAATAAAAGCATTTAGTTTATTCAATAAAACTTTATCTTTCTACCTTTTTTACATGATACGCTTGCAAACAATGATATTTATATCTGCACTTAATAAAAGCATTTAGTTTATTCAATAAAACTTTATCTTTCTACCTTTTTTACATGATACGCTTGCAAACAATGATATTTATCTCTGTAGTTGCTAAATCGCCGTCGGTGTGTCTGTGCAACAGGTATCATAACGCTCCTGGCGCTGATCTTCCTCACGCAGTACTTCTACTTCATCCCGAAGGCGTGCCTGTCGGCCGTGCTCATCTGCGCTGTCGTGTTCATGGTAAGTGTCTCCGGAGACCCAATTTCGATTTGTACTATATTATACTATAGCTACATACATGAGCTATCATAAATTTCCACACTTTTGAAAAGTCCGTGGACTCCTCTTTGCTCAGTTGATCTATGAAATCTCGGTTGATATGACAAGGTGATTTTCGGCGAATATTACATCCCTTTCCACCCCGTAGCCATATGTCTAATAAAAACTAAACATAAGCCGCACCTGTAGGTGCCTCGTATAAGATAACTAAGGGACAAGGACAATAACTAGAGGGCTCATGAAAAAGCACCTCCTATGAATAAGGCATTTCCCTCATATCCGGAAACAGAGGGGGGTGCCACCGCGTTGTTGAGGGTGAAGCGGTAAGTGGCGGCTGCACCAGTCTCCTCCAGGCCTACGCTTGGGTAACCAGCCTACCATCTGCTCTACAGGGCCGCTCCCGCCTAGGCCCAGCGTCTCTTCTGCGCGGGAGAGGTTCTACCGTCTCCGTAGCCGAAGGTGTACTGCGTACCCCATTCACATGCTACCTATATAAACATATAGATAACACGTAAAGTTATGAATGAGCGCTGGGCAATGTGCGCCGCACCGGAGCGTCTCGCGATAACCTTTCGCCTGTTAATTAAATCTGTCATTTTGTAGAATTAATGGTCCTGGCCTGGGACCTCCCTGCATTTCTGCACATTGTTTATTTACTTGTGATTTTCCAATGACCCGATGTGACAGGACAGAGCATCAAGCATCAAACCGTAAGACCAACGTATGGACAACTTAACGAATTTATTACTTTGTTGTCATTTCTTGCACATGAATTACATTACCGCGATATAATTAACTCACATGGGATGGGCCACCTAGCGAATCGTAGGCGTTCCACTGAAACATTTTCGTGCCTGTAGTTCACCTAAACTAAAAGGTATTCCACGAGTACTTGGAACATAAAGTGGTTCATGTGTAATACCTATGACTAAAAACCGGTCAAGTGCGAGTCGGACTCGCCCATGGTGGGTTTATTACGTAAAAAAAACTACTAACTAGATTTCGTACAAACCAATTTTCGTTGGAAGTTTGCATAGCAATTGTACATCATATATTTTTTTTAGATTTATCATTCTCTTATTTTAGAAGTTAAAGGGAGGGGGGGGGGGGCACGTTTTTCCTCTTTGGAAGTGTCTCTCGCGCAAACTATTCAGTTTACAAAAAAAATTGTTAGAAACGAAAAATTAATACCTCATTAAATATTAATAACTATGAATGAATATAAAAATATTAATAACTAGTACGTGGTAGTATAGTTTGAATCATATATCTTGGACCTAAAGCGCGAGATATAAAGGCCCTGGCGCACGCAGACTGTTTTGTAACCATCTCTATTTGGTGAGTTTGAGCTCGTCCACCGCAGTAGGCATCACCACTTGCTATCTTCAAAATATATCCAAAAAATGTGTACTACACGTATAGAGCACATTTTGAGCACGTTTTAGGCTCAAGATGTATGATTCATTCTATACCTAGTAGACATTCGTGTCTGCCTGGTGCTCGTACCCACCACACGCGCCAGCCGGTGCGGCTGTGAGTGACGCGTGCGCGTGCGCAGGTGGACGTGCGGTCGGTGGCGCGGCTGTGGCGGCGCGACCGCGCGGAGCTGGCGGTGCTGGCGCTGACGTTCGGCGTGGGCGTGGCGCGCACGGTGGAGCTGGCCGTGCTGTGCGGCGCCGCCGCCTCGCTCGCCGTGCTGCTGCGCCGCCTCATGCGCCCGCCCGTGGCGCTGGCGCACGTCAAGGTACGCCGTGCGACGCGGTACGCGGTACGGCCGCGAGCAGGCACTTAACAACAGATTCTTACAGGGCAAAGAAATATAAGGGTATTATAGCCACGGTGGGCGAAAGGGTTCCGGAGTGAAATAAATTACTACGTACTGGTTGATGTACTTGTATTATTAGTTATTTTGCACTTTTACAGACAAATTTTATGATATTTGAAATGTCACACACAGAGAGAGGAAAAGTTTGTGTCGAGTGCGCGGGAAAGTAGTGACTGGGTTGCCAACTTTAAATTATTCCCTATACCGAGCTGGGAGGCGTCGCTCGCGAACGGGTCCCTCCGAACAACGCTTGGCTATATAAAATAGTATGGTATAAAAGTGTACCACTTATATATCTGTTTTTAAGTCTGTTAATCGTTATAATGCGGTTAGTAATAGTAGTAAAAGTAGTTACGTAAGTGTACCAGAAATCAATCTGTTAACAGCGTTAATAAGTGTTCACCGAAACGGCTACGTTGCCAAACTTACAAACCTAATATTTTCAAAGTGAGAAAGCAGTTTTACTGGAAATTAACTTCATCTTGAGCTCTAAGTGTAAATAGAAGTACCTACTGGGCGACACGTTCGTGCCTACTTTTTTGATTCGTCTAATTATTCTGAAAAAGTCCTGACGGAAAGTGGTTACTGTGGCCTATGGAAGTTAGAATTTGCCATCGGGAGGATGGCAAATTCTAACTTTGCGGTCCTACAACACTTTTAGATTTTAAGAGGCAACCAGCGATGCTTGCGTTGCCAGTCGCGGCCAGCTGTTAAGCCGGAATATCTACCAGAGTCACTTAGAGGAGTTATATGCTCCCCGCCTCCTGCTCCCAGCGCGTCTTGGTTGCCCATGGCGCCCGGGTCGTTGACGTGCCTGAGGTTACTTGGGTGGAACTAGAGCTGGCGGTGCGAAGGCGTAAGGCCAAGAACACCACTCGGTGCAGAACGTGGGTGCTGTTAGCTCTAGGGGAAGATGCTCTAGAGCCCCGACTGAGAGAGCTTTTCAGCGCATTTTCGAGATCTTAAACTTCCGGAAGAGGGAATTTCGGGACCACCATTTTCGAAGGAGCCAGCCAAAGTCAGTGTACCGTCATGACGCGAGTGAGGATTCAGGACTGCACACGCTGGTGGGATGCCCGATGTTGAAGGCGCCCAAGCACCAACCCCTTGTGTCCCACTGGAATAAAGGGCCTCGCGAAGTGAACCTTGCCCACATTAGGCTTACGTCTTGCGCCGCCACTGACCAGGCGTTCCCCGAAGAAACTTTCTAATGCCCTTCTTGAAAAAACCTATTATTTCATGTTATGTAGACACTTCCCCCACGACTAAGAGTGAAATTTCTATATACCATTATTATTTTTTAAATAATCTACCAATTCTCTTAGGTCTCCGCGATGCTCGAGTAACTACATATTTTGCTGCGTGGCCTCCCTATTTTATATAACTGAGTATGAAAAATGGACCTAGGTATATGAAGTAATGTCAGTTGTTATGATTTATAGGTATATAGTTTGGTATATTATAATATTATGTAGCATTATGTAGCAGTAGTGAACGCGGCCGCTACACAAGAGGCGGGTTCGATCCCCACTCAGTGCAAATATTTGTATTCATTTGTATTTGTAAGTTTAGTGCATTTACATTGATGTGTTCGTGCGTCGGAAAGCACGTTAAGCCATCGGTCTCGGGCGTCGATTCTACTAAAGCCAAACCACAGTCGCGGTGGCGACTATAAGAAACGGTATTAAATAATAGACTTAAAAGCGATGTAGTTAAAGTATAATTGTGCGTGGTGCGCAGACGGGCGCGGGCGAGGCGGTGCGCGTGCGCGCGGCGCTGGGCGTGACGTACGTGAGCACGGCGCTGGTGTCGGCGCGCCTGCTGGCGGCGGCGCGGCGCGCGCGCCCGCGCCCCGTGCTGCTGGACTGCGCGCACTTCGCGCTGCTGGACTACGCCGCGCAGCAGGTACCGCCCGCACCCTCCCTCCTTCGCCGTCGCCACTCTCTCTGTGGAGGATTGCATTTACACCTTTTGACGCGTGACTTCAGGCGCTCGAGCGGGTGATCGAGAAGATGAAGGAGTCGGAGCAGAAGCTGATAATATACAACGTGCCGGCGGAGCTGATGGGCAAGTTCGAGCAGGTGGCGGGCGCCGACGCGCGCGCCTTCCGCGCCGCCGACGTCGAGCACGCGCTCGCCGCCGCGCTCGCGTCCGCGCCCCCCGCCGGCGGCGAGCGGAGCGCGCTGCTCGCCGAGCGCGTGTGACGTGTGAGCACAGCGAGCGACGACGGGGCGCGTAAGCGCGTGCATCACTACACTGTGTGGAAAACTTTTATATTTTTGAGAGCAAAGGTTTTAACTCGCTACAATGGCGCTGTGCTTGCAATAGCGGATCGGTGTCTAAAGACCAGCCTCGGTGAGTGTGGATGTCGGGCGCCGCACGGTGGAACGATGTGAATCCGTAGTGGACTTGGGACATATAAAAAACGATGTTCTTATTTTAGTTATAATTTTTTTTTATTTATTTATTTGTTCGGAGGACCAACAGCCATAACAAAGGTATAGTGACTGAAATTAGTTACATACATCCAATTACAGGTTCTCACTGATTGTTTATAATGTGGACTTCAATTATTGATGCATTGATGATGATGATGATTAAATTAATAATACGAATATGTTCTACTAACTAATACAATAAATTATTCTTCTATGACTTTGCATTTTATGCATTATTATGAGTACCTACTACAATTTTTTGAAGATTTTTTTTTGTATGGGAAAAAGCATAAAAACGTGCAAATCTCAAAGCTCCAATTATCTCCAAATACGACTTACATATTAAAATACTAAAATCTATTTGCCTACTGGTTGATCTAGTCAGTCACAGCAAATTTGTGCGAGTTAGGAGAAATTTTGTTTTATAGATTTTTTTTGATGAAAATCACATCACTACAAAAGAACAGAAATCTCAACTTTTCTACAAATATTACCGTTTATGTATTTAAGTGAATAGTAAAATTTATTTACCTTCTTATGCTTTAACCGTCTACTGTTGGAGGCGGCCGGTCGGGTCCGGACCAGACTCCGGGCCCGGGAAGCCCGTGCAGAGCGAAGGCGAACCGGACATCCATGGCCTGGGGGTGACCGGTGGAGCCGCCTGTCACCCTAGCAGAAGCAGGCCGCGGCGGCGGCGCAAAGTGCGCCTCCCCGAAAACCGGGGCTAGATGGGGACATTTTGGTCCCCACAACCCGAAGGGGGCCATTTCGAAAGAGATGGTCCTGGGTCTGTCGGGGTGCGAGAGATATGCTTTTGGCAATCTCACCTCCGGCAATCAAGGACCCAAGATGGCGTGCGTTTTAGTCGGTTCGAGTCCGACATAACCACCTCCACCGGCTCTGTGGGGGTGGTATCCGTGGGGATTTATCGCACGATAAAAAAAAATAAAAAAAACCGTCTACTGTACTTTGCTGCGCTTTAGTAGTTTTTAAGTTTTTTATGTGTACCTAGGTACATGTCGATCTAATTGTACTGTGATTGGTATTAGCCAGTATCATAGGTACGTGTTGGACACCGAATTTCTTGTCCTGAATTCAGGATCCCTAATTTAGGAAGGTGTAATACGCCTATTTCCTAGTGGATTATTGTACAAGTATCTAAGTAGGTACTATGTAGGTACCTAACCTAATAATAAATATCTTACTTAATATGTAACCTACCTACGTAGGTACCTTTTCTAATATGCTACTTACTATGCTGGATAGAAACAAATCGTCACCTAAGCTAGTTAAGTAGCCTAGGTAGGTTCTATTTATTTTGATAAGAAATTATCTTCGTTACTTCAATATTTTTAATAAAATATTTAGAACAGTGCAATGGTTTGATTCCGATTAGCATTGTCAATTTTATATTTTTATAATTTAAGTAGTAGTTGCCCGCGGCTCCACTCGCTTGTGCCTACTTCTGATCCCATTCCCATGGCTGACCCTTCCCGAGCTAGCAGGGTGACGGGAGTGAAGTGTGTGGTTGGTTTCATACATACAATCTGCAGCATCCCGTTCTCCTTCCTCAAAAGCAACCCAAATAAGGCTTGGGTCCCTACCTACCTACTGTACTACTGTACCTACCGGAACTTATATTAAGGCTGCCCGCCCACATTAGACTTTTTGTAGGACCGATAAACGGTCTGATTTTTCCTCCGATTCTTATGACCGATTTTGTGACCGACTCAATTCCCTTGTCCTTCTCTTGCATGCGGCCGACTGTCGGTAAGTAGTGTGCGTTTACGCATACACTTCCGAACGTTCCATTTTTCACCGATAATCGATCGGGATGCACCGATTTTATTTCAGACCAACTTTTGTAGGACGTGGGCGTTGCACTATTGCGAGCAGTACGTTCAATTTTTCTCCTACAAAAAGTCGGTCACCGATTATCCGACGTGGGCGGACAGCCTAAGTAATGGTAGCTCAGCACAATCAGCGCCCCAATTTACATGACTACACAGGAAAGTCTAACCGCCCACAGCCGCCCGAGATCTATGGCATCCCTATCCTAAGGGGACTAAATTCAATCTCGTCTCTAGAACAAACAATCAACAAGATAACAACTAGAAACAATGTAGATATGTATTGTATATTACTAAAGTTTATTATGTATTGTATATATACCTTACGTAATCTTCCTCTTCGAGTCAATGACTAGATTTAGCATTGTTCACGCCATGCTATATTTTTCAAAATTTGCGAGCTGACGTCACTTTTGTCTACCAATAAAATCATTAGAATATGACGCGACAAACGCTCGCTATATAATAATAATAATAATAATCTTTATTGCAGACCAAAGATCCATAAATTGTTAGTAACACAAATCTTATTCTATAGTTAGTAAGCACACGAAATAACAAAAAACATAGAATGTACTAGTAGATATAGTCACAACACTGAGACACTGTATACGTTACAGTACGTGCGCTCGCACCCAGCGTCCCAGCATCGGACCATCCCACTTATCAGTTAATGCGCTCAGAATGCTGTGGGAGCTCTCGCGCATCCTACGAAGGACGGAAGCGCATCTCTTTCGGATGATGGCATTGAATGAATCGACCCTCGCCTCCGCGAACATCCCCGACGCACTACAGTAGCGTGGTAGCTCCAACAGCACCCTGAACGCATTATTATATTGAACGCGCAGCGCGCTGAAGGCCCTCTGCGTATAACTAACCCACAGACTGCAAGTGTAGAAAGACTGACAGTATGCTCGAAATAGTGTCACTTTCGACTGTCTCGAACATCTTGCAAATCTGCGGGCCAGCATATTACATCGGACCGCCAGCGCCCTGCGCTCTCTCTCGATTGGTTCAACATTGTACCTTACCCCCCTTTTTTTTTTTTTTTTTTTTTTTTTTTTTTTTTATCGTGCGATAAATCCCCACGGATACCACCTCCACAGAGCCGGTGGAGGTGATTATGTCGGACACGAACCGACTAAAACGCACGCCATCTTGGGTCCTTGGTTGCCGGAGGTGAGATTGCCAAAAGCATATCTCTCGCACCCCGACAGACCCAGGACCATCTCTTTCGAGATGGCCCCCTTCGGGTTGTGGGGACCAAAATGTCCCCATCTAGCCCCGGTTACGGGGAGGCGCACTTTGCGCCGCCGCCGCGGCCTGCTTCTGCTAGGGTAACAGGCGGCTCCACCGGTCACCCCCAGGCCAGCGCTCATGGAGGACGGAGGTCGTTCTGCGACCTCCGACGTCCGGTTCGCCTTCGCTCTGCACGGGCTTCCCGGGCCCGGAGTCTGGTCCGGACCCGACCGGCCGCCTCCTTCTCGAGCATTACTTGCTCGCAGAAGGAGGCGGCCGCACCCCAAGCGTTTGCGCATCGTACCATCGCTGTGAGCAATGTGACGAGTGTGAGGACTCCCACCCCTAGAGCCGCCACTAGGACCCGCCTCGGCGTGTCCCACGCCGGGCACTCGGTCAGCGTGTGCAGCTCTGTGTCCTCGCTCGCATCACAGTGATGGCACTCGGACGTTGGCTCCTTCCGGATCCGACACAGGTAACTCCCGAAACACCCGTGTCCGGTAATCACCTGCGTCAGCCGGTACGAGAGGCTGCCGTGTGGCCTCTCTAGCCATTCCTCCATGATGGGTCTTACCGCCGCTATCACGGCGTGCCCTGCGCTTGGTCGCCCAAGTCGTAGCTCCCATTCCGCTACCATGTCCCTGTGGAGCTGAGACCTCACGGCCCGAATTTCTTCGGGCTCGGGTTCCCGTCCCTGCTCCCGCGCCTCCTTACGATACCGATATAGCATCGAAAGGGCTCTCGCATCCAGGTTCCACGGTAGGGATCCGGCAAGGAGACTCGCCGCCTCGAAGGATATCGTGCGGTACCCCCTAATGGCCCTGCTGGCCATTGCACGCTGCGGTCCACGCAGCAGACGCGCATTGTGGACCGTCAGGGTGTCCGCCCATATTGGGCACCCATATAGGGCCATGGACCGCACGACTCCCGCATAGAGTCTCCTGCAGGAGTCATCCGGCCCCCTCATGTTGGGCAGTAGCCGCCCCAAAGCGGCAGCTGTGTCCTTCAATTTGGGGGCCAGTCTTCGGAGATGCTCCCCGAAGTTCCACCGGCCGTCAAGCACGAGCCCCAGATATTTCATCTGGGCCTTGATGCCGATAGAAATGTCTCCCACTATGAGGCTGGAATCCTCCGGGGGCACGCGCCGAGGCCCATGAAAGAACATGGCCTCGGTTTTATGCAGAGCCACCTCGAGACCCAGCCGCCGAATCCGCTCCACGACTTGGGCAACCGCGGTCGTGGCCTTCAGGGTCGCTTCGCGGTATGTAGCCCCGCACGCCGTCACCAGCGTGTCGTCCGCATAACAAGTGACGGCGGCACCGTCTGCGAACTCACCGCGAAGCACCCAGTCGTAACCGATGTTCCACAGTAGCGGTCCCAGGACCGATCCCTGCGGAACACCGCACGACATCTCTCGCCGACCGAGCCCGGTCGCACTTGGGTAGACGACTGCTCTCTCCGACAGATACGCCCCGACTATGCGGCGAAGGTAGGGAGGCACCTCGTGATACACGAGCGCCTCCCTAATGCAGCTCCAGGGCAGGGTGTTAAACGCGTTGGCGATGTCCAGTGACACCGCCAGCACCACCTCGCCCCGAGCGACGGCGTCCTTCACCAGAGTCCCCACGCGCATGATGGCATCCACGGTGGAGCGCCTCCGGCGGAAGCCATACTGGCCTTCCGCCAGGTCAGGCCCCACTCTGGAAAGGTGCTCGACGAGGCGCTTTGCAATCACTCTTTCAAAGAGCTTGCACACCTCGTCGAGCAACACTATCGGCCTGTAGGCGGACGGTGAGTCCGCCGGGCGTCCCACCTTTCGGATGAGGACCAGTTTCCCCGTCTTCCACAACTTCGGAAACTGGCCTCGCTCCAAACATGCGCTGAGAAACCCTCTCAGTCGGGGCTCGAGAGCGTCTTCTTCGCCTAGAGCTAGGACCCACGCTCGGCCTGGAATGCCGTCGGGTCCCGGGGCGGTGTTCTTGGCCTTAAGCCTTAGCACCGCCAGCTCTAGCTCTACCCAAGTGACCTCGGGCACGTCGTCGTCATCCACGTTGGGTGCCATAGGCGACCTAGGTGGCGGAGTCATCTGCGGTGGAATATGTTCCACCGCCCGCGCTGGGAACAGGGAGCCAACGACTCCTCCGAGCAGCTCCGGCTGGAGACACCGGGTTAACGGTGGGGCCCGGGGGCGCAGCTTGCCCCTTACCATAAGGTAAGGCCGCCCCCATGGGTCCCGCTCCAGCGTCTCCAGCAGCTCTTTATGAGCTGCAGCCTTCGACTGCCTTATCGCCACTCGGAGGGCCTTTCTGGCCTCCCTGTACCCCGCATGAAGCTCCGCCTCTCGGGGCTCCGTATCTGCGGGGCGGCTACGCCTCCTTCGGAATCTGGTCCACCGGCGGAAAGCGATCACGGAGGCCTGTCGCAGCCTCGCGATGTCCGCTGACCACCAGTAGACCTGACGCCTCGGATTATAGGGCGGAGCCCTAGGCATAGCCGCGTCGCAGACACGTGTCATGGCCTCCCGGAACCACGCCGCCTCATCGTCTATGTCGACAGGCCTGTCCGGCGCAGAGGCCCAGGCCTGTACGATGGCGGCCTCCAGGAAGACCTCCCGATCCAGTTGCTTAAGCACCCAACGTGGCTCGCGTGGAGCCGGTGTAACCGGCGCGGCGCCCGCGGGGGGAGAGACGTCGAACCGAATGTATAGATGATCCGACGCTGTCTCCACCTCCTCAAGGACACGCCAGCTCTGCACACGGCCTGAGAGCGGGGCGCTCGCGAACGAAAGGTCCACAATTGAGTCGCCCCGTCTCTTCACGCACGTGGCGACGGCCCCGCGATTCAGAAGAACTAGGCTGAAACTATCAGCCCAGCTCTCCACTGCCCTGCCCCTCGGTCTAGTGCATCGGGAACCCCAGTTCAGAGACCAGGCGTTAAAGTCCCCGAGCACCAGAACCGGGTGAGGGTAACAGGTATTGACGACGACGCCCAGCTGATCCAGCCACTGCTGGTACTCAACTAGGTCTCGGTTCGGCGAGAAGTATACTGCCACGACCGCTATCTCCCCCATAAGTGCCGCCATGCAGCCATGCCCCCTTGTCACGACAACAAGGGGGGGGCTACCGGCAGCAGCGTTGTGCACCAGTGCCACCGATCCGTCCAGGTCGATTTCCCAGGCAGGCCCGAGAAACCGGTGAATGTACGGCTCGGCGACAGCGGCGACATTAATGCCCCACTGTGCCATGCTCTGGAGCAGAAGTGCCTGAGCATCGACACAGTGGTTCGCATTTGCCTGCAGGACGCGGAGCTGAGGATCCATTATGGAACGCCCATCTCCACGCCCTGCCGCGAACCGGAGACGGAGCGCCTGCCTCCAGGCTTCGGCCTCCCCGCGGTGCAGGCCTTGGCGCCAACCCTGTGGTCGGCCGGCTTGCCCTCCGCTGCACACCTGATGCAGTGCAACGGAGCTTCGCAATTACCGGCCTTATGACCGGGTTGGCCACAGCGGAAGCAACGGTCACTGACCGTTACCTCCGCCGTGCACTGCACCCCCACGTGGCCCACCGACAGGCACCGGAAGCACCGTGCCGGTCGGGCCTGCAGGAGCCGTACCTGCACCTTCTGGAAGCCTCCGATGAGGAGGCTCCGCCCATCGGCAACCTTTTGGGCTGCCACGATGGGGCAGCCGACAACTGCTGCCCCCAGTCCACGACGGCCGAAGCGTATTGCTCCGACCCTCACTGTGTCCTGAGGACAGCCTCCGGCCTCCACCACGGCGAGCCTAAGCTCCTCGGCCGTGATGGAGTCGTCCAGACCCGATATGCGCACTTCTGCGCACTTGTTGGGCCTGGACACCCGGACGTCAGCTACGTCCAGCGTCTCCCTGAGCCTAGCCGCTAAGGCGTCGGCTTTAGGGCCGCTGGTAGCGCCGGGGACCTCGAAGATCCGAGCTCCGGTGCGCGTGGGCTTGCACACCAGATCCGGGATCTCGAGGGCTCCCAGGTCGATGCAGGCCCTTGCCTGCCTTACTACCTGGGCGTACTCCACACCTCTCTCCGACGCTTCCGCCGTCAGTGTGATGACGACGGCCGTCGATCGAGGGACGCGGAGCCTTCTCGGCGCTGTTGCCATCGTGGCAGCCTTGGCCCTTCTGGCCAATTTGGCTGCTTTTTTGGCCGCGCTCCGTCTCTGTTTATTGGCTCCAGCTACCTCCCAGCCCCCTGACGGGGCCGGAGCCAGAGCCCGGGCCGGAACTGAAGCCCGGGCTGGGGGCGGGGCTGAGGCCAGGGCTGGGGACTTCTTCCCCTTACCCTTGCCCCTCCCCTTACCCTTGCCCTGGGTGACCTGGGCGCCCTGTGCGGGACCCGGAGGTCCTGAAGGGGGGCGGCGAGCTGGCACCGACGGGGCCGCCGCCGCCACCGGGGAGGCAGTGCCGCCTCTCACTGCGGCGGCGTACCCGGCTGGCGTCGCGAGAGGAGGACGGCGGGCGATGTCCAGGATCGCCTCCAGCCGCCGGTTGGTGCGCTCCTCCTGTGCCACCATCTCAGCGCGTATGGCCGCCATACAATCGGCCAACGACGCCGGCTCTGCCGGTCGAGTCGGCGGCTGCACCGGTTGCCGCGGCGACTGCGCAGTTTGCGCTGGCCGCTCCGACTGCACCGGCCGCCCCACCGGCGCCGAGTGCGCCGACCGCTCCAGTTGCGCCTTCCGCATCGACCGAGTTGTCACCCCCGGTAACTCGGTCAGGTGCTCGACACGCCTTTTGAGGGCCTCCAGCTCCGCTGTGACCCTCTCGAGCTGGCGCCGGGACTCTGCCTCCTGTTTTTGGGCCTCGGCCTCCCTCTTTGTCTGCTCGGCCACCTGCTCGGCCAGGCCCTTGCTGGCGGCAACGATTTGCTGCACGACCCCGAGCATTGCGGCCTGCTCGGGAGTCGGAGACTCCCCCTGCCCCGCCATCATCATCCGGCCAAGCCGATGGCCAAGGATCATGGTCCTTCTGCAGTTGGCCGGGACCAACGGCACATCCATCCCCGGGTTGGATCCAACCCACGGGGAGGAGTCCCGAGGGGGGCGGGCGGCCTCTCCACCGCTCCTCCTGGCCCTTTCGCGGCCAGTGGCCTGGACTTTGTGCTCCCGCTCCTCTTCACTACTGCTCGTGCCGCTGGGTGGGATGAATGTCTCATCAAGCTCGGCCACCCGCGGCAGGGGAACCTTTTTCCTCCCCTTTCGCTTTTTGGCTGCAGACCTCGTCTGCAACCCAGGCAGCGCCTGCCTGTTTTCTTCGGTGGTGACGCCAGATTCCTCTGACGTCACCGCCGCCGCTGATACGGACGCCGCATCGTCCATGTGTAGCGCGACCTCCGCGCTACTGTTATAGTTGGGGCCGGATTTAGAGCTCGGCGCCGGGCTCAGGCAATGGTTGTCCCCCCCAGAATACGCTGAGGGACTGCCGTTGCCGACTGGCAACGGGAGGGACTCCCCAGCTAGGCTGGGACCCTCCTGGGACCTTACCCCCCTATCCTCGATCTATGTAAAACGTTAAAATTTTAATACACTTACCAATTTGGTTTTCGACGATACGCATATTTTATTTTGAATTCCTAAAGGGTCAAAGTCAAACCTAGTTCAGCACAATTTCAAGTACCGACAGTCATAATCCGGTACAAGCATATTTAAATTTTGTCGGCTCAAAACTTGGCTACAGCAACAACGTTTCCTGTGCTCTACAAAGGTCGTCAATAGAACAGGTGAAGGAGCACTACGAGCAGGAGAGTAAAAAAACAAGCAAAAGGTCTCAAAAAATGGGGATTTTGCCATGTTTTCCCTGCAACGGTCGACTTGGGTCCTCAAGCGGGTTAAAAACTTCCAAGTTGGTCACTGGGCATGATGTCCATCTCTGATGAAACCTGCCGGAACTGGATGCTAGTCTGCCCACCTATGCTCTCTCGCTTGCCGTGGGGGACGTGTCGTGTATTATCTAATTCTCTGTACAGAACAGAAAGGACAATGCAACTTATTGGCATGATTTACTTTTTTCCTTTCGCCAGAAATGGAACCTAGGTCATATGTTAGAGTACGAAACGAGGAATCAATAGCTATAAGAATTGGGTCGATCAACCGTAACAGAACGAAGAACCCAAGTGGAGATATTGCTATAATTTTTTGTCAGGCGCTGCGTATTTTTCATAAACAATTATTACAATTACATGAAAATAGAATTATTGTAACACATATTATTATTATATTAATTTAGATAGGCAAACACACGAAGGTTACATAGAGTGATCTTAGTGTATTCGCGGTTTAATGCCTCCACACACCCCGCCATATCGGTGGAACGGGAGTCCGCCTTCGACAGCGACCCACGCGCCCATCCTTTTTATAAATAAATAAATAAATAAATATTCCACAACATTCTACACAACGCTATCTAGAGCCATGGTAAGCTTTTATAGACTTTTCTGTGACGTGTGCGCTAAACGAACACTCCCAAACCACCGCTGTGTTGAAAGGTGTCAAATTATTCTATTTCGCATTTTTATAGGAGCATTGTTGAAGGACAAGCAACGCTTAACATTTAGTATTATGTTACTAAGTAGTCGATTAAGAAGTAATGCTGTGTTTTGTGTGTGGCAACACTATTCACACTGCTCTCTTCGTCTTGACAAAAATATGTTCTTGTACATGTGGATTAAGGATAATTATAATATCAGTATTAATATAAATCTCAGTACAGAAAGAAGTGTCTTTATTTATCAAAATATTAATAAGCATCGCCTTCTCCTGCAGCTCTTTCGCATTCCCGCTGTTCAAAGTGGTGACGTGATGAATTTATAAAATGTCATAAATGTATGTCTGGTTTGTTTTATTTGGTATTTTTTAATAGTTATCTTCAGTTTTCTCGCAATCAGACTTTTTATATAATATTATTGATAGTAATGTAACACAACATAACTATTAACTATTAAATAGCTAATAATTCGGTCGCCCGAGAACTACTCGTATTTCTCGACGCTAGTTACAATATCGACGAACTCTGTAAGGAGTTCAATGAGGTCGTTGATGAATACAATAATCCGTTATTACAACAGAATCCGACGGCCGCGCCAGAGTATGGTAGCCAGGTGTCTTTCGTACAGCTGTACAGCCGCATCAAGCGACTTGTTACAGACTGTGCGAAGGGCAACGACAAGCGCGTCCCAGAAAAATGCAGCACGACGTTACCGCCGATCCAATTAATTGGTTTTAATGGCGATATTCGCTCGTGGCCTATGTTCTACGCCAATTTCAAGGCTACGATACATGATAAGATAATCCATCACTCTCGGACGCCGAGAAATTGTATTATTTACTCGGCAAGATTTCGGGTACGGCACAAACTGCATAACATAACATAACCGATGTTGTTTTTACCAGACTGAACGCGCGTATCTTGTACGTAATATTCTTTATTACCTCATATCTTCTGAACCACTACACCACTACAGACGGATTTCAATGATTGGTATGTCAAATAGGTATTCATTGCCCAAGTGTTCTTAGGTACATAAAATGTAAATAAAAATCTATATGGTGAGCTTTTGGTGCCATGATAGGTACCTACCTATATGTTGTAATTCATCAATATCATAGGGGTGTCGTCCCGCGAGTCGTCAATATTTTGAATTTTTTTCACTTTTTATTTTTATTGTTAATTTAAGTTGACCATTTAATGATTTCTATACTCACTTGGGGTGTTTTAAAAAAGAGGCACACGTGGAGATTATAATTTAGTATACTAACATCGGAATGTAAAGAAGGTTGAGATGGTAATGAGAAATCGAAAGATGGCGATGAGTGCCTTTGGAAGGTAATGAAATGTTCCAAAAATTTGTACTACATTTTGATGGAATTCATAGTTATTTAGTTCTCGCGTGAATAAAAATTTCTCTCCTCAAGTTCTTGCTTCATTCTAGTACAGTGTTCCACAGGGATCGGTCTTGTAGCCACTTCTGCGGAATATTGGATACGATTGGGTGCTTTTTTTTTGTTCTTTTAGTTCCTTGCGGAACAGGCTAAGGTACTATGACCATGCTACCTTGTCATCAGTTTTATTTATTTTCTTACAAATGATTGTTGATGATAATAATGATGATGAGTTGACGACGTTAATGATGATGATGATGAAGATGATAACGGTGAATGATGATTGATGCCTTAGTAAAGTTGTGGGGACTTTACTAAAAGCTCCCTGGGGAGATTTGGATAGAACACGTAAAGTCACAATTCACTGTAATATGCCACTTTCCTACACGCGAGTGCGTTATCCAAGGCGTTATGGCTAAAAATCCACCATTTTTATACATAAAAACTCGAACTCACACCAATTTCGGAAAATAAAATATTACCGCGATGCGTCCTCTACGCTTTCCCGCCAAAACTCCCCCACGACTGGGTGCTTTGCGGTGAGCTGTCATGAGTGATGTGGAAGACACGTGACGTGGACCTGACGTAGACGACATACCACGAAGTGACCCTCTAGACCACGATCGCGAACGTTCAATTCATAAAGTGGATGGACCAGGTCTCGAGGAGGTTCTGCATTAAAGTAAAGCCCTATCCCAAGTCTCGATGGAGCTGCTTGTTTATCTCTAAAAATTAATGAAATCTAGACAAAGTCGTGCGAAGTCTAAGGTTTTTATTATGTTGTGTGTCTTGGCCGTTGAACATTCTTGATGCGTTAGTGTGTACAAGTCAAAGTCAATTTTGTTTACACGTAATGTTATTATCTATTGTAACTGCCTGTTTTTTGCCCGACTGCGCGACGCAAAGGAGGGTTATGTGTTTATCAGTCTATGTATGTACACACATCAAAAAAAGTTTGCGATCACTTTGAAAAACTGAAATCTTTTTTGTTACTGTAGATTATAATACACTGACGGACTCATAAACTGCATCAAAGTAATAGACGACTTTGAAATAAATATTTTAACCAAGTATGCATACTTTCTATACAGATTTAAATTGAAACCTCTAGATTGGTTCGTGAACTTTAAAACAGCGTAGGGTCATATCTTTAAGTTTAAGTTTATGTACTGGAAAGGACCTTAAGACTTTTTTTGAAGAAAAAACAGAAATTTAAGAAAAATTGGTTTAATTAAAAAATTGGTTTTAACAATAGACACAAACTTTATGCAAGGGTTTATTTGTGTTTTAATAAGGTGTATTACCCCCACGTGCCCTTATTACGGATTCTAATCGGTTCCGCATAGATTTTATAAGGGTTTTTAAAAGATCTTGCGGAATATTGTCCCATTCTTCTGAAAGTGCTGTTCTTAGTGCTGCCACTGTCGTGGGCGAAGGGTTTCTCGCATATACAGCTCTTTTTAAATTGTCCCAAACATGCTCGATGGGATTAAGATCCGGGCTGCGTGCTGGCCAATTCATTGTACGTATCCCAACCTCTTCGCAATAATGTTGAACTTGTGCAGCTGCATGCGGCCGGGCATTATCCTGCATTAAAGTAAAATTTTTGCCTATGAATCCCATGTAAGGCACCACGTGATCTTCTAATATCTCTGTTATGTAGCGATGTGCTGTCAAACCCCCTCTATTACCGTTTTGACGGACCATGTCTATGAACACAAGTTCTGTTCGCCCGTTCATTGATATGCCACCCCAGACCATACATGAACCGCCTCCAAAAGGAACACGCTCCTCAATGCAACTTTGAGCATATCGCTCCCCACGTCGACGATAGACTCTTCTGCGACCATCTGCACCATATAAACATGTCCTACACTCGTCCGTGAACAATACAGAGGCTCACTGCTCTTCTATCCAATTCAGGTGATGACGCGCAAATCTTAAGCGAGCTTGTCTGTGAGCTGTAGACAACTTTGGACCATTTGCTGGTCTAAAAGGGGTGATATTATGCTGGTAACAATAATTCAATTGACAAAACAAAAAAAATCAATGAGAATCAATTTAAAACTTTGCTTTAGATAACACGCAAATCTGATACTACAAGTAAATTTTCTTTTCCCGGCTATATTCATTTGTTTTACTGCAGTTCTATTTTTAAATTTAATTTTTTTTTTAAGATTAAGAGCCAGACTTTCCATATTTATATAATTTAATCTAAAAAGTTTGCATACTTATTATAAAAAATCCTTTTAGAGTAAACCTGAACTTTGATGCAGTTTATGAGTCCGTCAGTGTATTATGATTTTTTCTTCTTTTTAGATTCTTTATTTAAAAATAAAGAATTAGAACACAAAACAATGACACCGTTCAATTGTTGTTTCTTACAAAAAGGCTTTCAGTCCTAGCTTACGCTCATTCAGAAATCAGATTTAGTGAATTATAACCGATTCAAGATATTTTTCGCGGAAAGTTGTGATTGAAAAAATGCCAAGAGGATTATCAGAGGTTTTACGAGCTAAAATATTAACTTTGAGGGAACAAGGATACACCACGAGAGTAATAGCACGCAGACTTGCTATATCCCAATCCTGTGTCGTGGCTACGTTGCAGTGGTACCACGGAATGGAGAATTTAGCTGACCAACCCCGCAGCGGTCGCCCAACTGTTTTGACAGCTGCCCAAAAGCGCTATATTAGATTGCTGGCAGCCCGTGATCCCACAATCAACGCCACTAAAATAAAAGCAGAAGTCAGGGCCGCCTCTGGGCTTGAAGGTAGCACGCAGACCGTTCGCAATTGCTTGCACCAGGCTGGATTACGAGCACGGAGGTCATGGCGAGCTCCACTCAATTCCCGGCAACGTCAACAACGAAGATTGCAGTGGGCTAGACTTCGGCAAAATGAAGAAGGTGAGGAATAAAACATTTGGCAAAACTGTCTCTTCGTTGACGAATCCCGAATCTCCACTCATCCAGATAACCGACGTGTCCGTGTCTGGACAAGACCAGGCGACCATGAAAGACAAAGAACTGCCACTGGAACAGTTCAGCAAGGCGGAAAATCGGTGTCTTCTTGGGGTGGCATTATGATTGGAGCTAGAACGCCTTTGATCCCGTATCGGGGCTTCATGACAGCAGACATGTACAAAGCAGTTGCTATTGATGATATCGTCATACCATTCCGAGTAAACCATGGGCACCAATTTGTACTGGTCGATGATAATACGCCCGCACATCGAGCTCAACGAGTCAATGCTGCTCTTCAAGAATACGATATCACACGATTAGACTGGCCTGCCGGCTCGCCTGACTTAAACCCAATAGAGCACGCGTGGGATGCTCTTAAACGAGCTGTATGGAACCATGAGCCACATCCCCAGACAGTTCCAGAGCTCAGGGAAGCCGCTATTGAAGAATGGGATAGGTTACCCCAGGAAATGCTGGATAACATGATCCTCAGCATGCCCAGGAGGATCTCCGCATGTGTTCGAGCCAGGGGAGGAGTTATTTTATATTGAATTTACACCTTTTAATAATAAATTGTAGTTTAAGTTTAATTAAACAGTCTTTTTCTTTCTATGAAATTTCTATCACAATTGCATTATGATTAATGGCTCAATTTTTTTTAAATAAATCATAAAAAATAGTTTTATATTTTAATTTCAAACAGGGTATTCCTATTTAAAGAAAGCATACAACATAGATTTTTTCTTGATAAAGTTAAATTTAAAGAATTCTAGGAGCTTATGCCATTGATCGCAAACTTTTTTTGATGTGTGTATGTATGTATGTATGTTTGTTTCTATGTGGCGTTCTAGAGACCAAATGCGTAGGCCGATTTTGATAATTCTTACGTCAATCGATTCGTCTTAACCTTGCGAGTGTCACTAAAGACATGACAGTAATCATAATTCACCACAGCGACAACCAGACGCCATATTGTCAAAATGAAAAACAAAAAGTCGATGAACTACCTATGTCAAGTGGGGTGTCGTTGAATAGGTATTTTAAAATCATCTATAGGTTCCTTTTGTCATTTTTCATTTTAAATAATAGTTTAGAATATATAACGGTTTAAAGTTGTTTAACAAAACAATCACTCTCGCTAATTTTCTTACTTATTGAATTAGGTTTTTATTTCAAGTATAAACGATATGAAGGAAATTACAAAAGATATACATGTCATATCATGACTAAAAAGTATAAAATAAAACAAATGATTAAAAAATAAAAAAACCCGACTGCCACTGAAAAGACTGAAATAAGTTTGATAGCAGGCGGTACCCATATGCCAATCATAAACCGAAAGAAAATTAATGGGTACCGCCTGCTATCAAACTTATTTCAGTCTTTTTAGTGGCAGTCGGGTTTTTTTTATTTTTTAATCATTTGTTTTTTTAAGCGAGATAATATAGCCCATACTGGTATTGGTAATTCGACTTAATACTTTATGTTGACGTTTTGTAAGTGCCGATTTAATGGTATATGCAGAATAAACTATTTTTGAATTTGAATTTGCAGTAACAGTCGATATTTTTATGTACCAATAGTAGAAGGGGGTATTACCATATCTCTAATACAGCTGAGACCAGCAGAAGGTTCAGATACTTCAGACATTCGATTTTTGACATCAAATGAAGCGGCCCACCAAGTTGAATATTTTTTGTAAAGGCGGCATATCGATCTCTAATATGTAGTTTGGTTGGGCTCTTGTGTTTTCTAATCAGGGTTACCAGGTACCCAGATCTTCAATTATCGTAGTTTTTATAGTTTTCCTTTTATGTGGTCATTAAACCCTAACTCTGTACCAAATTTCAGCTCTCTGAGTTTATAGGAAGTACTAGTTCTATTTTGATGATCATGAGTGAGTGTAAATGACCTACAGACTTGAAATTTGCTGCGTTCTGCGTTCTGGTCTTATCCAGAGGTTCTCAAATAGGGGCCTGAAAATGCGGCGAAATGGTTCCAGTAAAGGATGGTAAGGCAGTGTTTGCTTCGCGCTCGAATTGGCGGGGGCACCCCGATTCTTTAATGGGCCTTGGTACGAGCCACCTAAGGAATTAAGCCTCATAGTGGTGGGCATTTCCATCGACATCTAGCCCCAGATAAAATATTTGGGGCTTGTGCTCGATGGTCGATGGGACTTCGTGGAACATCTCTGACGTGTTTTCCCCAAATTGAAAATTAAATGTCGCTTTTGCGCGGTTGTAGCCGAACATGTGGTAGCCCGATAATTCCAGCGCGTACCTCTAGGGGGGGACGGTGTATCCATGACCCTATATGGGTGCCCAGTCTGAACGGAGGCTTTGAAGACCAACAATGCGTGGATGCTGCACAATCCGCAGCGCGTGATAGCCAACAGGGTCAACAGGGGATAAAAGTCAAAGTCTTTACTCGTTGAATATGGTTAAAATGGTGTTATATAATATATAAATAATATATATATATATTATATAAATATAATAATGTTCAGATCTCATATTCTGCCGGTCTCATATAAAGTACGATCCGTTCCGAGGGTGTGAGTTTGTTTGTTCAAGGAGCAATCCTGTTCGCAACTATATCGGTGGGGAACCAGAGCCTCGATATATCGTGGCCGTGAAGTCCCAGGTCCACCTGGCCATCACGCTCATCATCAGATGAAGGAAGGATTTGGGTGAACGAGTGCAGGTATCCGGTAGTCACAGTAACGGTTGACGCAGGTAATCTTTGGCAAAGGGCTGTTATGGGGTCCCTTTCAATCGTCGTTTTAAAAAAAGAAATTTAAGTTTTAAACCTATTTATTTAACTTGAAAATACAAACGTAAGAAAAGGGACCCTTAGGCAACCGATTCGATGCAGAGTTCAGAATAGACTGATCGTACTGGCACGGCAAAGTGCTGACCAGTAGCCAACACATGACATGGCTGAGGGCATGGCGTGTCAGCAATTTAGCATTCGGTGTACTATCATAACACCTCCCCTCTTAAAGTGAACTTCGGGGTGAATACCGGAGTTAACTCTAGAATATGGTCCTTAATGTTGGTGGGGGAATCTCAGGGATTTCCTGAATACTTCCCATCTCTATAGAATTTTCTCTAGATTTACTCTGTTCGCGTAAATTTTGCGAAAGACGTTTGCGGTTGCAGCCAGGTCTACAGAAGGGTAATGCAATCTTATAAAATAAGTAACTTAAAAGAATAAACATAGTGAAACTTAATCCTATAGAATAGTGTGTCCCATATTTAACAATGTGGGGAACTTCTTGTATTTTCTCTACTTCTGTGAGAGTGTGGTGAGACAGTTTGTTAATTTCAACTAGGCTACTCAGGCTAATATCTTCTAAGTGAGTAAGAGGCAGATTTGTAGTTACATTGGTTATCTTACAACATGTACTATTCAACAAGTTAAAATCAGGTAGTTTAATTGGTGAGGTTAAATTTACAAGGTTTCGGTATTTTGGTATAAGAGTAGTACCTTTACAGTAGGCTATGCAGTTATTTGGTATCGAAAGAATACCCATCCCAATTATACTCAATTCACGTATTTGATTTGAGTCAGAACAGTCTAAAGAGACTTGCATCTGTTCCGATTGTATATAGATAAACTTATTATTGTTTAATGCCTTGAAAATATTAAGTTTTCCATGGATTAATTTGGTATTGCATTGAAATGGGGTATCCTTTATTGTTCCTGATAACAATTCGCTTTCACAACAGGGTTTGGAATTCGTTTTATAAACTAGCGGTATTTCACATAAATACTCTGAGGGTTGTATCTCTTTACAAAGTTCCAATGATCTCAGTTTACAATAACTTGACTTATCTTTTGTAATAGCTATATATTCGCTGCTAGGTACAATGAAACCAAATGTGTTTGGTTGTTGTATATCGTGAGGTGTAGGCAATGCAATGTTATTAAACAATGAATACTCCTGAATTGATACAAGAGGGACACGTAAAAGAAACACAAGTTTACCATTATAATAATAACATAATAAAGTAGATAGTTTTACCATAGTATGAATGGAACTTATATCTAAAAACATTGGGAGGTCTAGATTACTAGGAATATATCTAACATTATCGGATAACTCTCGGTATAAGCTCGTAGGAGACATTATCGACGGATGCAGGATGTTTTGACTACAGAACATTATCGCGTTCAGTACGTCTTCGAGTTGGAATGATAGGGTGACCATAGCTGTTTCCAATGTATTCAGGACAAAATCTAAATTCACTCTTAATTGCATAATATTTGTAGTGTCGGATATGGTTTGAACATTGGACGAGAGTTTGTCCAAAGCATTACTTAGGTTAATTTCATTTTGTTTTATTTTTTGTAGAGTATTATTATAAGTAGATATAAGGGACTTGGTGATCAAAATGTTATTTTTTACTAATGATAAGATCTTGTCTTGATTACCTTGAATAGATTCAATCGCTTGGTCGTATTTTACAGCATCGTTTTCGTCCAAAGTGCCGAAAACTTGTTTCATAACAGTACCGATACCACCAATCCAAGCGCGTTTGGATTTATTATCAACTAAATGGGAAATGGCCTGAAATGCTTTGATTAATTTTCGTTGTTGGACCGCAAGCGGTTCTATCGCACTGTGACATTCTGGCTGTTCTATATAACCGGTTTGTTTACATAAATGTACGACTTGTTCTATTGTAGCATTTAGATTCTCTATGTGGGACTTGAAGTGTGAAATTTCCATTGGCATAATGATATTCAGGATACCAGTGGTGATTTTTATCTTTCCTAAATAATTAAAATATATCCCAGGACTTGAGGCCATCGGTTGGACATACTCGTTGGGAGGTTGTAGCTCCGCAGAGGCACTGTAAGTATATGTATCTTTTAATGAAGTACTTATAATTAGAATATGTTATACTAGATGGGATAATATCATACTAATAACTAGTCTTACTAACTAATAGAAACATAATATTTTATTAGTCACGGTTCACTTCCGCGAGTTTCACTTCGTCATAATGGTGACGGACATGTCGCCGGTTTATTAGTATTGATAGGGTATTGTTACCATGAATCTTAACTACTTTATATGGTCCTTTCCATATAGGTGATAGGGATTTTCGTAATCTGAGATGATTCTTTAGGTATACGTAATCCCCTACCTTGTATTGTATGGGTCGGGAACGTGAATCGTAATAAGTTTTTGATGTTGTTTTAGACCTCTGGATATTTGTTAAAGCTTTGTCACGGGAATGTTTCAACCGGTTTTGAAGCATGCGTACATAGTCCGGGTATGTGACGTCTAAATTTTCGTCGCATATAGAATTGGGAATGAATGGTTTGTTGCCAAACATTAGTTCAAATGGGGTGTAGTTTGTTGTTGAATGGACGGTTGTATTATAAGTGAGCATGGCTGTGTACACGTAACGAGGCCAATCGTTTTGATCCTCGTTGACGAATGATTTTAAATATTCTTTAAGGGTTGAATGACTTCTTTCAAGACTTCCCTGTGTCTGTGGATGGTATGGGGTCGACCACAACTGTTTTATCTTTAAGAAATTGCAGGTTTTCTTGAATAGATCTGCTGTAAAGTTGGTTCCTTGGTCAGTGAGAATTATTTTTGGGATGCCAAATACGGAAATGAAATGAAGCAGGCATTCGCTGGTTTCTTCGGCGGTAGTGTTGCGTAATGGATAGGCAGTAGAGAATTTTGAAAAGTCATCTTGTAATGTTAATATAAATTTTAGTTTTGCAGTACCGGACTCCGGGAGAGGTCCTACGACGTCTAATGAAATGCGCTCACAAGGTTTGGTTGATGTGCTCGTAATTTGCATGGGTGCACGGTTAACTCTACGTAGGGCTTTATTTTCTTGGCACAACTTGCAATTCTTTACGTATGATTCGACATCGCTACGCATACCTTTCCAATAATATAAATCCTTTAATCTATTATACATGCGACTTATACCTAAATGACCAGCCACTGGTATGTCGTGGTTGTCGGAGAGAATTTTCTTTACTTCTGATGGTGAAGGGTAAGTTATATTGTTGTGATAGACGTTCACCAGAATCCTTGTATTATGGAACAAATAATTCAAAATATTATAAATCTTTGTGAAGCTATGCCTTTCAAATGGATCTCGAAAATCGGAAACACCGATTTGGTCGGTTTGCTCATTAACCATTAATTCATTCCGCACGGTCTTTACGGTCTCGAATATTTCTTGATATGAAGACCTGTCAAAGTGGTGTACTTTAGTGTATAATAGGTAATAGGTTTTATTGCGTAGGGTTAATCTCGTGAATGAATGTGGTTGTTTTTCTTGACTTAGGAGTTGATTTTGATCTTCTAAATTGCCTAATATCTCTTGGATGTAGGGATTTGATTCGTCAAGATCTATTGAAGTGGGGATTAATATTATCTTACAAGGGCTTTTTAACAGATTCTCGTTATGTTCGATGATTGTTGTTGTAAATGTTTTGGTTTTATCGGCAATCTGCTTTAGGAATGTTGGATAGTCGTTGGAAATTAAATCGGGGTTGTTATCGACGTGTGGGGTTAAGCCATTTCGATTTTCAGCTATTGGTTGTGTAGGTGAAGGATGAACAGAGCTGTCAGACAGGTTGAGGTCGATTAGATCTAGGTTTACAAGGTCCCTAGTTGGACTTTGTGAGGTTATTAGGTCTATAGGTGGGCTGTTTACTCTCGAAGGTGACGGAAGTTGTGATACGTCAGGTAATTCTATGTTTACATTTTCAGGTTGCTGTGTGTTCAAAGGTAAGTTTTGGTCAGGGGAGTTAACATCCAGAAGCTCGGGAGTAGGGCATTCTAAAAGGTAATCAGGATTAAGGTCGTCAGATAGAAAGG
This sequence comes from Eilema sororculum, assembly GCA_914829495.1. Taxonomy (NCBI): domain Eukaryota; kingdom Metazoa; phylum Arthropoda; class Insecta; order Lepidoptera; family Erebidae; genus Eilema; species Eilema sororculum. The sequence goes on from OU618541.1 coordinate 448,609, forward strand.
GAGCAGGTGACGTTAATAAGTCGAACAAGTCTTCGTCTGAATTGTCAGTTCTTAGGAGGGATTGCTCTAACCGTTCGGGGGTTAAATCCGAAATGGGAGTTTGGGGATTTAGTGTCAGAGCCTGGTCGTCTATAGGTTGTATGGGGTTAACCGGGAACCTGGACAAGGCGTCTGCATTTACATTCATTTTCCCTTTCTTGTACCGTATATCGTATTCGAATTCTTCTAACTTCAATCTCCAACGTATCAGCCTAGAACCGGGATCTTTACAGTTGAAAAGCCACTGCAGGGGCTTGTGATCGGTTATTATGGTAAATTTGCGACCATATAAATATGGTCGAAAGGTTTTGGTTCCAAATATAATAGCAAGGCATTCTTTTTCGGTTACGCTATAATTACATTCGGCCTTATTTAAGGTTCGAGATGAATAAGCTATAGGTCGATCTTGTCCGATTGGGCCTTGGGATAAGATAGCCGATATGGCGAAGTTTGAAGCGTCACAGGTTAACAAGAAGGGTTGGTTAAAATCCGGATATGCTAAAATAGGGGCTTCAGTTAATTTAGTTTTCAAAGTTTCGAAACTGAGTTGTTGTTCATTAGACCAATTAAACGGTATATCTTTTTTCAGAAGTGATGTGAGGGATTTAGCAAGTTTAGAAAAGTTCGGGATGAAACGTCTATAATATGATACGAGACCTAAGAAGGATTTAATGTCTCTAGGGGATTTTGGTACCGGGTATTGTGATACGGCTTTTACCTTGTCGGGGTTAGGTTTCACACCGCTCTGAGTAATGATATGACCCAAGTAGGTTACCTCTTTTCGGAGAAACTCGCATTTCTCTGGCTGTAATTTTAGGTTAAACCTACGGAGTCGGTCAAAGACTTCTCTGAGGTTTTCAATGGCCGTTTTCAGGTCAAACGCATACAATACTATGTCGTCTAGATATACATAACAACGTGATCCTTGTAACCCCACGAGGCAATTGTTCATGAGCTTTTGAAACGTAGATGGAGCGTTCTTAAGACCAAAGGGCATACGATTAAACTGGAAATGACCCTGGGGTACTGAGAAGGCTGTTTTGGGTGCATCGTCTGGGGCGACCAATAACTGATGGAACCCGGATGAGAGGTCAAGTGTGGTGAAATACTGACTTTTACCGAGCTGGTCGAGTATTTCATTAATCTGGGGTATAGGGTAGACTTCACCAATCGTGACGTCGTTCAACTTCCGATAGTCAATCACTATACGCCACTTTTTTTCACCGGAAGTATCGGATTTCTTGGGCACTACCCATATGGGAGAGGACCAAGGAGATGATGAAGGGGTAATTATATCTTGTTGTAGCATTTTAGTTATTTGAGAGTCTACTTCCTTCTTATGGCATTCAGGGAATCGATAAGATTTAGTGTGGATAGGAGTACTACAAGTGGTTTTTATTTCATGTTGAATTGCAGATGAAAACGTTAAAGCTTCGTCAGGTAAGTGGAATATGTCCGAGTAGTTCGAACATAAGTCGAAGAGAGCGTTGCGTTCTTCTTCGTTTAGATGAGACGTCCTTAATACGTTGAGCACTTGTTGAGTGCGTTCAGTTACGCTTTTATCATGTAGAGAGACCTGGGTGGAGTAGACTTCGATGGGGCTAAGCGTAAGCTTTAAATCCCGTTTAAGTTTAATTGGGTTGTTAGAGATATTAATTACCGATATATTTATAGTTTTATTCTCTTTTACCCTAACCATACAGTTGGCTACGAGAAGAGCTTTAGAAAGGTGTTGATCCACTATGATCCCCTCCTTTAATTCTGGATTGGTTACAGTACATTCGATTACTGTTTCCGTGCGGGGTGGTATAATGTAACAAGAGTCATAGAAATGGATTTTAATTTCTTCGTTGGCTATTTCTAAAACATTACGACTATAATTTATGTTACAGCTATTGACTGTTAAGAAGTCGTTACCTATGATGCCATCGTAAGGTAAGTTTATATCCTTAATGACATGGAATTTATGACTGATGGACTTGTTACTAACCTTGAACTTTAGATTAAAATGACCTGAGGTTTGTGTGGTTTCTTCCCCCGGGTCGATACCCTTAATGCTTATGGGTTTATAAGTGATCTTAGGTTGAGTGAGGAGACGTGATTCCTTCAATAGGCAGATAGCCGAACCGGAATCGACAAGAAGTGTCAGTGGAACATCTGACACTTGTGAATCTACAACTATATGAGGCAATAGCCTTTTTGAGGTGTCAATATTAACCTCGTAAACCTTTTTTGGTTTTGGGGTTACTGAAATTGATCCAGTAGGGTTAGTAGCATGGTTTCCATTTTGGGGCTGGTTACCCTGTTGTATAACCCGACTACTAGAAATGAGGTTTCCGTTTTGGGGCTGGTTACCCAGTTGTATAACCCCAGTGAATGGGTTGAGGTTTCCATTTTGGGGCTGGTTACCCGGTTGTATAACCTCGGCGAATGGGTTGAGGTTTCCGTTTTGGGGCTGGTTACCCGGTTGTATAACCTCGGCGAATGGGTTGAGGTTTCCGTTTTGGGGCTGGTTACCCGGTTGTATAACCTCGGCGAATGGGTTGAGGTTTCCGTTTTGGGGCTGGTTACCCGGTTGTATAACCTCGGCGAATAGGTTGAGGTTTCCGTTTTGGGGCTGGTTACCCGGTTGTATAACCTCGGATTTAGTAGTAGATTTTATTGAATTTGTACCGGCTTTATTTGTACGTCCTGTGCGGTACGCTTGCAGGACGTTTACTGGTTTAAATCCTCCTCCTCGTGGTTATCAACCTCGGATTCCTCGGACTCGTAGTCATCTACGAAATTTACGTGAGGTACGTGGGGAGTCTTAGACCCAGAGGGTTTACTGCCATCGCCTTGAGATTGCGAATTGAGACGTTTTTGTCTTTTTAGACAGTTATTGATATCATGACCCACTTCCTTACAGTACCTGCATGTGAGGTTCGGGTCAGATTTAAGCGACTTCGCAGCGTGGCTTGAAGTGCTGGCCTGAGTCACAGGCTTTTGAGAAGGGTTAGCTTTAAGAGCTTGAGTTTGAGCATTAGGTTTTGGTTTAAACCGGTTTTGGTTTCCTGACTTATCATGTGCGTTGTGATTACTGCGTTTATATATAGTTTCTTGGATTCGTTCCTCCGAGATAGCTAAGTTTACAGCTTCGTTAAACGTTTTTGGTGCCCTACACCTGACAATATTCGAGATTCGGGGACTTAACCCCATTAAGAAATGATGCAACGTAAGGTCTTGCATTGCCGCTGTGCGACCAGGTATTTCCTTGACTTTGTGGTTCGACAAGGATATCTCCGTAAGGAGTTGTGAGAGACAGGTTTCTAATCTAAGTGCGAATTGCCCTACATTTTCTGATGAACTTTGTTTACTCTCTTGGAGTTCGGTAAGCAAGTGAGCATAATGTTTCCTTTCTGAAAATTGTGTCTTTAGAAATTCCTTTAGCTGTTCCCACGAAGAGAACTCTTTAATGGAGCATGCGGTCTCTGCCTTATCAGTAAGTTGACACAATATGTATTTGAAAAGTATTGGCTTCTGCGATTCCGACGCTAGGTCGTAGGCGTTGTCACAGTTAGTGATAAAGGAGCTTAATTTCTCCCTACTACCATCATATTGTTTTATAAATTTTAGTAAAATATTGAGTTCCATTTTTGTGCGTTGAATGGTTTTTGGTGATAAGGGAGCTTTTGACGAAATGATTACGGCCGGCAATTCTATTTGTAATTTGTCGCTTTCTGTTTTGGGCACTTCGGGCATAATATGTATTTATAATGTTGGTTGACAATAGTTAGCTATATATAAAACACAAAATTATAAACTAAATTAATATTACAGCTAGAGTTCAAATCAGCACAGAACTTACTGGAACGCGTGGGCGAAGAATAGTACTAACGCTCGGATTCCTTGCATAGTGACGCATAAACACTTTCACAGAACACTGATGCACTTTTATCGATTTTGGTTCACTGATTATATTGAATGAAGTATTTTTCTTCTGATGAGGCGAAGGGGCACAGGTAGGTACCCACACGTAGGATGCCCACAGGATACACACAGGATACACACAGGACACACACAGGATACTCAGGATCCACTCAGGATCCACTCGGGATCCACTCAGGATATGCTCAGGATAAACAGTTCGAGGTGTTCACTTAACCCGTAGGTATATTTTGCGCGAGCACACACGAACACAGAATGATTTTTATATATTTTCTATAATGGGATACGGCGAGTCTATTCACTTTAAATTTACGCGAAACGGCACTGGGGAATTCCGTATCCCACCGCTGCCACCAAATGTTATGGGGTCCCTTTCAATCGTCGTTTTAAAAAAAGAAATTTAAGTTTTAAACCTATTTATTTAACTTGAAAATACAAACGTAAGAAAAGGGACCCTTAGGCAACCGATTCGATGCAGAGTTCAGAATAGACTGATCGTACTGGCACGGCAAAGTGCTGACCAGTAGCCAACACATGACATGGCTGAGGGCATGGCGTGTCAGCAATTTAGCATTCGGTGTACTATCATAACAGTTTCGGGGATCACCTGTTTCCGGCAAAGTAGAAGCCAACGTCTTACTGCCATCCCTATGATGTGAGCTTGGACTCAAGACTGCATACACTACCGTAGTGCCCGGCGTGGGAGGGGCTGAGGTGAGCCCTAGTGGCGGTTCTCGAAAAGGGAGTCCTCTCGCTCAGCACCGCAAGGCAATCACAGTTGTGGTATGGAGTGGGCAAATACGTGGGCTGCCGCTGCCTCCTTCTGCGAGCAAGTAATGTTCAAGAAGGAGACAGTGGAGCGGGTCCGGGAGATCTAGTTGGAGACGTCGCATTTATCGCTAGTAATTAATCAATCAATTAGCCTTTCACAGTACGTTACTGGACATTGGTCTCTCTCAATATGCGACATTACTCCCGATCCTCCGTCTTCCTTCCAGACCATCCTAGCCACCTTATTTAGGTAATAAACCCCCAGGTGTCCCACCTTCCGTTTGCCATCTTGCGGTCTCCACTCTGGGCTCTTTTGCTCAAAAAGCCATCGTTCCTTCGACAGATATGGCCAGCCTACTGCCACTTCAGCTTGCTTATTCTGTGAGCTAAGTCGTTAACTTAAGTTCTATAAAGGATGACCTCGTTCTAAATTATATCCTTCAAAGAGACTTCAAGCATAGCTCGATAGTCGATACATAGCGCGCTGTACGACTATTATAACTATATAAATAAATATATAAACAGTATAGTAGATTAATTTTTAAACTCCAAATGCAGTCCTTACCATCCATTAAAAAAATGGAAGGTACGGAAGGTAATGACACGGAGTTGAATGAGATACCTATTTGCAGTTATTGTCAGTGAATTCAATTATCCAATAATAAATGTTAAGGAATACCTATATAAATCAATAAATAACACACACCATAGCATTATGGCAAGATATTAATTCAGGGAAATTATTAAGTGCTTACTGCTTACGAGGTTGGAAGGTAAAGTCGACATAGTCAATGACAAAGTCCTTTTCGTGAAGGCGAATTCAAAATTTCTCTTTCTGCATAACGCATGTCCTCACATGACACATGCCACCTATCCACGGCACACGGATTTGTAACTTCGACCACAACACAGACACGGGTTTGGCCATAAATAAGTAATCACGGATTGCGGTAGGTAATGACGGAATTCGATGGACAACATTTTAATCTCGATTCTTTCTATGTTCTCGTTATTATATATTGTTATCTCGTTATTTCGTTAACCGCGTGTTCAATCTTGATGACCGAGCAAGCGAAGGATTCTAAAAATTAGAATCCTGAGCGTTAGCGAGGGAATCAAAAAAGCACGAGGTGAAAAATCTTTGCACTCGAGTGCAACACGTAACTTTTCATTCCACCTCAGCGAGGAAATGACTAAATGCAAAAAAAAAACGTTTACAATCACAAGATAGGTACACACTTTTATTTCAGTTTAGGTATTAATCACTATATTATGACAGGTAAGTATTACAGAATAATCTTTAAATTATAACAAAATAATACTAAGGTATAATTAAGAAAATTTTAAAGTAACATTGCTACAGTTATTTAAATTGAGTGTAATATTTTTGTTTGGTACTTTAATATTGGTGTTAGTCACTTGTGTACTGTTTTTCGGTAAACTATCTGTCATACTTAATAGTTGCACCGATTCATCGGATTCCCTTGGCGTGAATGTTGGAGAGAGGGGGAGATGGTTAGGTGTTTATAACGGCTTATTTTTGATGTAGAAGGGCCAGTCCAAGGATCCGATTGAGGCTCTTTCAGTGTAATGGCTCCTACGATGCCTTCACATATTTTAGACTTATTTTGGATGGAATCCTCTATGTATCCCTCTACAACTGCATTGGACTTCCAGCCTCCGTGGCGCTTAAGGGACAGGAGATCAGCTCCGGAATCAGCCAAAAGTGTGGCTGAAGTTCGTCGGAAACAATGACCCGTGTACAACAGGGGTTCTGGAAGTTCAAGAAATGTTGCTATTTCTCGTGGGATACTGCCAATTTTATTAGTACCCATAGGCTGTCTAACACACTTTACATTGCGATACTGTAGAAAAAATCGATTGATTGGAGTGTTAGGCGGGCGTAAGGTTTGATATTTCTCAACAATCGTTACGTATTCCTTGCGAATGACGAAGTTGCGGTCTCTTTTTGTCTTTGTATTAGGTAAATTAATTAATAGTAAGTCATCTGAATGTTTCTCAATGTTTTTGACATTAAGTTGTGTTAGTTCATTAGTTCGACATGCTCCGTTTATTCCAATAATAAGAACAATCTGTAACGTAAAGAGTATTGTAGTAGATAAATGAATAAAATTTATATGAACGCATAATTATGCCTATCAAAATCTACTAAGTATACTATTTAATTGAGATTAATATACTTAAGTAGATACTGAATGTGCAACTGACTTACTTTTGCCGCCAAATATACGGAATCTGGTGCTTCGTTAAGAAACTTTTCAATATCAGATACTGTGGAAACCTTCGATTTTTTTGGTTGATGACCAGATGAGGCTCTTTTTAAAAATGACACTAATTTAGGATAGGTATCGATATGTATGTCTTTTTTCATCTTTATTGTTGCTTTTAGCATCGAATACGTAGGTACTCCATAGAGTGCTTGCTTTCTTGTTCTCTGATAATTCTATAAAATATGCCAGCAAAACGTTTTCTGAGAAAGTTTTGGCTCCTTTTGCTAGTCGCCATCGCCACGTGTTGAACATATCGTGCTGTTTTAAATACTTCTCGCGTGATTGTTGAGGGTAGGGTTACCATCCGTCCGGATTAATCCGGACATGTCCGGACTTTTCGACACTTGTCCGGACTTAGTCCGGCTCCTTAGTTTGCCCGGATTTTTTTCAATTAAATGGAATATGAGTAATAAAACTACCTACTATGTAATATCAAATAAGTCTTCAATCTTTATAAACCTGTCATTTCTCTAAAATCAAAATATAAAATCTTTAATAATCAACAATTAGAATAGAATTAGAATAGAGAAAGAGAAGGAAAATTTGGAATGATTCAAGTGGTGCTCAATAGCTCAGTTGGCAGAGCAGTCGCCCTGTAAGCGAAAGGTCGTGAGTTCGAGTCTCACTTGAGCATTTCATTTTTTCCAATGTTTTTCGAACTTAACAGTTAGCATAATAAATGCTATAAAAAATTCATTCAAAAATTATAGATCAAACAATAAATCTTCAAATTTTTTGCAAACCAACTAGTATTCATAGTTTATAATACTTTCTTGAAAAAAAAATCAAACTTAAGGCAAGTTTTCGGTAAGTAGGATATTAATTTTGATACTTTTCAATTACTTTACCTACTGAGTAACTCAGGTTCATTTAAAGTGGTCTTGTAGAAATCTTCACAACTCATATTTTTAAAGTTGGATCACTTGTATCATTAGCAATGATTTTTATTATAATAAATTTAGTGATCAGTTAGGCGTTGTAGAATATTAAATGTAAATAAGCCTGAATAAGCCTAAGGATGTGGGTCACCACATTATGTATGAACCTGAAATGTGCTCTATACTCGCGATACTTACATGTTTCTTGGGTGTCTTTTGAGGATAACATGGAGTGCTACTGCGGTGGAAGAGCTCAGATTCACTAAGCATAGATACCTACTTAATGATTACCAAACAATCCGCTGGTGCCTGGGCCTCATCTGTCTTGCAATTAAGGTCCAAGGTATATTATGCCTATACCACGGGACACGTATCTTGGACCTAAATCACGTGACAAATAATGAAGTCCTTATACGCGCAGATTTTTTGTTATAATTTATTTTGGTGAGTTTGAACTCGTCCACCGCATTAGCACCCTGTGCTACCCTCAAAATATACCCAAGAAACATGTAATGCGCGTTTAGAGCATGTAATGTCGAAGATACATATCCCGAGTAATACCATGCCATTGCAAGTACCTAAGTGTCCGGACTTTTATTGAAATGTCAGGCTTTTTGTCCGGACTTTTCAAATTCCTAAATGGTAACCCTAGTTGAGGGAGAAAGCTCATTTGCGCATTATTAACAGTTTCAGTCAATTCTGTTGGCGTCAAACAAACTTCCTCGTCGCTAGAATCACTCATTTTAGTTTTTTCACTTTTCTTGTTTTTAATATAAGGTTTAACAATGACGTGAAAAAATGCCGCGTAAAGAACCGCGTAGGTACAAAGCAAATTGAAAAAAGAACACCAAGAAGGTTCCGAGTCTGAGTTTTTAACAAATTAAAAAAAAGTTGTAGAATGATATATAGCCCGTCAAGAAAGTCGTGAAAATTGAGGGTGGCGCTGCTGCGCTTAATCTGGTATCCCTGTCACACCACAACTGAACAGTCTTGATCTGTTGTTTTTTATGGTATACAGCAGTGCATATTTCATTATGATAATTAATAAATAAAGGTAAAAAATGTCACAGTACTTATTTCTTTTTTCACTTTTCACATTAAGGTATTAAGTATACAACTATACAATTGCCTGAAGTTTTTTTACTGTAGGTACTTCTTTCTTCACTGTGTAAAAAATGTACCTTTTACCGAATTGGTAAAGGAATTGGCTGAATACATAAAGTCATACATCGAAATCAACGAGTGATTTGGTTTGGAAGTCGTAGAGTGTTGTCAATGCATACAAGGAAAATTATTAATTCCTCAAGAAATCATTCCTTGTATAATTTTTTTTAAACCACTTTTTTTTTTTTTAAAGAATATTAGAACCGAAGTTACTAATATTCCCTCTAACCCCTCCAGCTAAGCTAAATTGCTTGTGTTAGGAGTGGGTTCACGTCAGTAGTGTAATGGCCAGGATCGAACCCGGGACCTCTCGATCGTAACGCCGACTCCTTAACCACTAAGCTACCGACGCTTACTTAGGTGGCAGATAAGCACACGGTCCACCTGATTTACATGTGTCAACATGAACTTGAAGCCTAATAAAACTTACAGCGCAACGATTTAAGAGCATTGACTAGCAGAGGACATAGAGGTTAGGATGAGGACCTCATGCTTCCCACACCCAGCTTTTAGATATTATGTTAAATTTGGCGCGCGTGATCCGAAACCCCCATTCGGTGCAACCTGTACAACGGCGACAGCAATGCTTCTCTGCTCTCTCTTCCTCAGCACAAGGGAGACGCTAACCCTTACTGTAATTAGGGGCCGCAGTGGGAGTAGCCCTATAGACTCGCTACGGGTCCCTGTGACTAGCAGAGGACATAGAGGTTAGGATGAGGACCTCATGCTTCCCACACCCAGCTTTTCACGATGTATAAGTAATAAAAAATGAAAACAATTATTTTTTATACTAATAATTTATTGGTATGAGTATTGAACACCTGAAATGCTGTTTGAAACTCCATGTGTAATTAATTTATCTTCGATAGTTTACGACTCACTGAAATATCATCATACTGAAATGATATGTCTTGAAATGTACTTTTCAAAATCTGAAACAAATACAAACGTACTGGATAAATACAGCTGTATTTATACCCCGTGTATTTTTTATTAGTATGGGCCTGAGCGCTTAATACAAAGTACCTAGATCAAGAATGTTCAAAAACGTCAAAGTGATGTACTATGATTTGTTATAATCGTAGTATAATGACATAGCCACAACATATGAAAACAATGTTTTGAAACACAAAATATTCACCTAAATTATATAATTTTCAATAGATTACACTTCCCATACCTTGTTTAACATTAAAGTATATGTACGTACTGGTTAATTTAGCATTTTGGCCATCAAAATCGTCAAAGTCGGAAAGCAGCTTGCCGGCTTGAACTTCTGCCGTGTTTCGTACTATTTCCCTAAAATACTTTGAACACGACACGTTTCGCGCAACTATTATTCACATATCAATTCATTTTTACACTCAAAACTGTTATCCGATGAACAGTAATTAAATACACGTAAATAATATACGAAAAATCTCCGATGTAGCAAGAGATTGACAACTGATTACTCAGTTTGGCAGTTATCGAGTGTTGCAAGTACAAGGAAAAATTTTAGTTCCTCCAACATTAATTTCACGACTTTCTTGACGCACTATATATTCGGCACCATAGAGGTAGCAGTAAATAGGTTTAATGTTTTTTTTAATTCACAAACTTAGTGCACACGATGTTCTAAATTCAATTTACTTTATCCTCTAAAGAATAAAAACGGCTTTTCCACTCAGATATTGAAGATTAAAAATAGGTACTCTTTCCGAGATGGTGGGATGAAAATAACTATTATTGCTCATATCTCCGTTTCTACATAACCGATTGCAATCAAACAAACGCAAGATTGTAAGTCTGACCAATACCTTTTTTTTAAACAAATAAAACCGTATCGATGCAGTTTTTACGTCAAACGCGCTCAAATTATTTTGGCGCCAAAAATCCGCCATATTGATTGTCTAGAAAATTTTAAGTAGGTAGGTACATCACTCACACAATCCACAACGATTTAGATGACATCTTGCATGTCAAAATCTGTCAAGCCGTTAGCACAGAATAGATAATATGCCGTTAGACTGTAGGGCGCAGGGCGTGCCAAAGAAATGGACATACCTACTACGTACATATACATAGATAGTCTCGAAAAATATTACCCTCCTTCCTTCGGGAGTCGGGTAAAAAATACCTATCAAATTGAGAACCTGCTCCTTTTTGTACGGGATGAGAATATCACACCCAAGGCCAACCCACTACAAAAATGTGTTTTAGAATTCAGATAATATTATAATGCTGGGTTTACACGCTTGCCAAGCCTTAGCAAGTCTCGACAATCACAAGCGTGTAAAGTAGGCCTTTGGCTTGGCTTGCGTGAGCTTGTCGGCGCTTGCTTGCGATCCAGTCGAGTGTCGGTTTTTTAACGCAGATCAAAGGGCGTTTGCGGCAAACGCTTGCGATGCATTTACACGTTGGTCCGCGTTTAGTAGCCATTGTGTTCTCGTGGCGACAACACGCATGCATGCTGTGCTAAAAAAATAAAAACCGGCCAAGTGCGAGTCGGACTCGCCCATAAAGGGTTCCGCAGCATTAAGTAATATAATATAAAAATTCTTGTAGTTCATTACATGTTTTGTTTTTAGAATTTTTTGAGTTAATTGAATGAGCCTAGTGGTATGGGTAATGGACTGCTGAGACGAGGTCTCGGGTTCGACCCCAGGTTTACCATCTCACACACCAATGACTTTTCGATGCTTTTCGAAGTTATGTGTGTATTTATCGCAGGTTTATAAGTGCCCGGTTAATGGCAATAGGCTCGCCATCTATTACATTGGGACCTAAACATAAACTGGCGAAATGTGTGTGCTAGCACCTCTGCCCACCCCTTCGGGGAATACAGGTGTGAGTTTATGTTTATGTTATGTTAAATTGAATGAAAGGCGAAAATTGCGGTCTATGATGTATTAAAAAAACTACTTACTAGATCTCGTTCAAACCAATTTTCGTTGGAAGTTTGCATAGCAATGTATACCATTAGAAAAAAACAATGTTAGAAACCTCAATAGCATTTTTGAAGACCTATCTATAAATACCCCACACGTATGGGTTTAATGAAAAAAAATTTTTTTTGTATGGACGGACAGACAGACATGACGAATCTATAAGGGTTCCGTTTTTGCCATTTGGCTACGGAACCCTAAAAATGAGGTCTGGTCGAATGAGGAGAGTCTTTCGTTTCTGGAGAAAGATGCAAATCATAAAGATAAGAAGAAACAAGCAGATGCATGGATTCGTCTTGTTGAACTTATCGGAAGGCCAGTGAAGCATTTAAAAATTAAAAAAGTACTTTTCGCTAGCACTTTCCTTTTTTTGTTTCACTTTGCTTGCATTTCAAATAAAAGTACGTTAAACCAAATGCAATTGCCGTGACAAGTTCGGTGTCCGCCATGCTTGGAGGTAGGTTGCAGACTGATCCATTTACAAGCGTGTAAACGCTTTCCAAACGCCAAACGAGATTTGTGATGCCTTGGGGCTGTTTGCCGTTTGCCAAGGCTTGGCAAGCGTGTAAACCCGGCATAATGAGTTGGTGGTTCGCACATATTGCACTTTTGCACACTCAACTCAACTACCCGTTACCCGTAGCCCGTCCGTTGGCCCGTAGCCCGTAGCGCCAACATAACGCCGCGCCTGCGCTATTAAACATTCATTCAATCATTCACTCAGAGTCAATTTCTCGAGCGAGACGCGGGTCAGAGCCGGCCAGTGTTGCCAAACGTACTAATTAAATCGTATTTATACGATCTTTCGGCTTTGGTACGTTGTACGACTGAACCGATTTTGATGAAATAGTATTGTAACAAACATTGGTATAGGGGTAGACTAGACCTTGAGGGAGGACATAGGCTATGTTTGGTTGCGATAACCGACATACATAAATTGTGTTATACTGCTAGAAAGCAACTCAATTTAAATCTGTTTTTTCTTTTAGACTTTTTCAGACGTTGTTTCTAACAGAAGTTCTTTTTTACGATGTCATCTACTTACTAAGTTTTAACATAAACTAGCCTTAACCTTCTTTACATCTTTTATGATACATTATTGTTAAACTTTACATATCCGTGGTTCAAATTATCCCAGTTCAGTAATCCATGTAAATGTAACCAATTTTGATATTGTTTTATTGAAAAAAATATTGCATGAGGGTAATTTATTAACCATTTCATCAACCACATATATCACCGCATATAGCCGGTGACGACTACTGTAGGTGTTTGATACATTCTGAAGCTTACGTGAATATCATTGATAGAGTCTGGCCAGCGAATGATGGCGCAAAAAAGTGGCGCCAAATTTGAAAAATCAAGGGGTTGAAACACTGATTATACACCGAAATAACGGAGTTGATACTATGATTATTTTTGTCCTTTTTCTAAGGCGCGCATAAAATCAGCCTACATGGTTAGACATTGTATCACACATTGTCTTTTTCGAAAGTGTTTTCAGTGAATATATTATATTCACTACTTTGAGTTTTGTTTGCTCATCATCAATACTTTCTGAAAAGTTAACAAACTTAATTAATTCATTTTGAGAAATAACGGAAAGTCTTATAAATCACTAAGAGTATATAATATATTTTCCTAAAAATATGAAATACACACCTAGAAGTAACTTTATGGAATCCAATTTTCGTATTTTATGCTCATAATTGCGATTGATATATTTTTCTGTCTGTATGTTACGCTTTCACGCTTAAACCACTGAACCGATTTTGATGAAATTTGGTAAAAGGGAAGAGTAGACCTTGATGAAGATAGGCTATGTTCGGTCGAGATAACCGACAACCACGCGGGCGGAGCCGCAGGCAAAAGCTAGTAGTGAATAAAAACTTTCGTATATCACTCTTTACAGTTTTTGGGCATTGTTTTTAACGAACACTATACAATATTATAGCATACAAATACAAATTTAAGTCTCAAGACGTGTATGTACGTATAAGAATACCAACTGACAGGAAAAAATGTTGCCATATAAAAGTTTTTTGAAAAATCGATTTGTGCACCTTTCATTAGCCAGTCTATAACACCACTTTTTAACGGATTCTACATACATATAACATAAACTCATGCCTATATTCCCCGAAGGGGTAGGTAGAGGTGCTAGCACCCACATTCCGCCAGTTTATGTTTAGGTCCCAATGTAATAGGTGGCGAGCCTAGTGCCATTAACCGGGCACTTATAAACCTGCGATAAATACACACATAACTTCGAAAAGCATCGAAAAGTCATTGGTGTGTGCCATGGAATACCTGGGATCGAACCCGAGACCTCGTCTCATCAGAAAAGAAAGAAATTAAGAAATTAACCATACCTAAAAAGGCCCTTAATTCACTGACATTCTGAGGCCTTTCCATTTTTACAATAGCTTCAACTTTCGAATTATCTACCTTTACCCCGTCCTTAGACACAACGTATCCTAAATACGTCACTTCACTAGCCAAAAATACACATTTACTCTTTTTAAGTTTTAAGCCTTTCTTTGTAACCTTGAAAACACCTCTTCCAAAGCCTTCAGGTGCTCGTTTATTGTTCGACCCCCAATTATTACGTCATCAAGAAATACCTGTACGTGGGGTATACCTTGCAAAATATTAGTCATTATTCTTTGGAATATTCCTACGCTAGAAGCCAAGCCAAACACTAAACGGTTATATCGAAATAACCCTCTATGGGTATTAATTACCGTATACATCTTAGACTCGTCTAATTCTATCTGATTGTAGGCTTGTGACAAGTCTATTTTACTAAAATATTGTTACAAATGTGACGTAACATGTCACAGCATCGGAACGATAAATTCGAACTTATTGTCAATAGCAGCTGTGACTGAGCGGTTTAGACAACGCCTGCCAAAATGAAGGCCGACGGATCGAATCCCGGTGTCACGATATGTGGTTTTTGTGATTTTCTAATTTATTTAAATCTTTATTTGGTAAAAGTAACAGAAAATTCTATATTTAAAATCTTCTAGTTATT
Source organism: Eilema sororculum (assembly GCA_914829495.1). Lineage (NCBI taxonomy): Eukaryota > Metazoa > Arthropoda > Insecta > Lepidoptera > Erebidae > Eilema > Eilema sororculum. Next base: position 463,643 of record OU618541.1, read on the forward strand.
AGCAGAACATTCTGGAAGAATGAAAATGAGAAACGAAATGAAGATCGAAATTATAGTTTAGCTCTTCTGGGAGATCATAGAAAATTCTGGAGAAATAATAAAATGAATACCGAAAAGACGATCGAAATTCAGGGTATAAAAGGAGCTGTCAGAGCCGTGAAAGGACAGTTAAGTTTGGGAGTTCAAAGTGAACAGAAGAAGAGAAAGAAGGGAAAAGGAAGAAGAAAATAGTGAAAAGTGCAGTAATTGTGCAGTCGCGCTGTGAGTGTCGCGAATAAGACTAAAGTGCAGTAGTGCATCGTGTGGTACAGTCGCGTCGTGAAGTGTCGTGTTCGAGATTTGGCTGTTGGGGTGTGAAAATAAAGCGGTCTCAAATACGAAGTTGTTTGTTTCCAATCCCGTTACCCGTCTCCCGTAACAATATTAGTCCCCGTTTAGGTTGACAAGTACGTCTTCTATCTTAGGCAAAGGAAAGCGATCTATAATAAGTGAAAGATTTACAGTGGATTTATAATCTGCACACAGCCTTAGGGTTCCGTCCGGCTTACTAACCGGTACCAATGGAGAGGCCCAGTCGGAGCAGTCGACTGGCTCGATGACGCCGACGCGCAGCATCCTATCCAACTCTGCGTCGACACGCGCGCGCAGCGCGTATGGCAATGGACGCACGCGATGGAATACCGGCTCCGCTCCCGGTCGCAATTTTAGAGTCGCCTTGCCGCCAGTGTATCGACCCAACCCTCCGCCAAACAGCTCCTTATACCTGTCCAACACATTAGCGAATCTTAAATTACTAGATTTACAAGGTCCTATGCTATCTATTTTTAAACAATCGCCAAAGGGGGGGTATTTTAATTTTCAACTCTGCCAACCATTGCCGGCCAATTAACGAAGTTACAACAACAAGAACAAATAGTTTTAAACCTTTTTTTTCGGTGCCGTAACAAACTTCAGGCTTTATGATTCCTAAAGGTTTCATACATGTACCGTGATAAAATCTAAGTTTGATACCACTTTCTTCTAGAACTAAATGCGAAAAGTACTTCTTATAAGTCAGGTTGTTAACGCACGACACTGCCGTACAGCCGTACCCGTGTCGACTTCCATACCTAAACAATGACCTTCGATAACCACTGACACACAAACCGCTTATAGTCATTCAAGCATAGCTGATGAAAATCAGCCTCCAGGTCGTCGTAGTCGTGGCCCTTCTTCGCCGCGTCGTCCTGAGCATCTCCGAAGTGAACCCCGGCCGGGGCGCTCCGCCCCGTTCCCGCCGCCGTCGTCGACGCCGTATCCCTATTCGGGCACACCCGGTGCAAATGTCCAATCCACCGACACAAGCTGCATTCGTAGTTACGAAAACGACATCTCTCGTAACCATGATTTGTGGCACCACACCCGGGACAAAAAGTATTGTCCCCCCGCGCCGCCGCCGCCGCCCGGCCGTAGCCAGTCCTGCGGCCCGCTGAGCGTGCCCCTCGCTGTAGAAACTCCACAGTTGTTATAGTTGGTTTTTAATCAATTGTGCCTATGTAATCTCAACATAGACCGAGATAAATGCAAAATTCTCTTGCAATACATACATTTGCACTATGGACGAAGTTAATATGACGAATAACTATCGGAAATATATTCTGAAGGACGGTACTGTGGACATTTGTCGGGCTTACCACCACCGCCTTGGAGAATCCTTTAGACAAATGTAAATGTGTAATTATTATTATTTTCAATTCCCAAAATAGGTCAAAACACAAGCAATTGTGTAAAGTCAGTCCTCATAGTAGATAATGTTTGCATAAATTATGGACAGATTTACGTGTCAATACAACTAAGAGATAACAATAACCAGAAAGTGCTCAAACAACAGGAATACTTCGCAGGTACACAGGGTACCTTTGTTCCCAGGTCTTTACTTTCCCAATTTAGCACATGGTAAATTTTTTACATTCCCAGATTAGACTCACTGGCTTTTTCAGGACTTGGATCCTTTCGCTAGCTCTTGGGACCCTGCCTCATTAATTCGATGGAATAAGAATGGAAATGACGAGAGGGTTCCCCGTCTTGCTGGATTATAATCCAGCAGGTTTGAACAAATAGGGCACGAGTATAGAGTGTAGTGATACTTCCAAAAAGGTGATGAGGCCCTCGTTGAAAACTTGTGTCGACTGGTGAGCTTATATTATGACATTGCCAATGTCAACGGGTGCCAACAGACTAATCCATACTAATATTATAAATGCGAAAGTAACTCTGTCTGTCTGTATGTCTGTCTGTCTGTCTGTCTGTCTGTCTGTCTGTCTGTCTGTCTGTCTGTTCACGCCTAAACCACTGAACCGATTTTGATGAAATTTGGTATAGGGGTAGGTTAGACCATGAGAAAGGACATAGGCTATGTTTGGTCGCGATAACCGACATTCACGTGGGCGGAGCCGCGGGCAAAAGCTAGTATTATATAATATAATAAAATCTCTAAATAATAACTAAATATATCTACTATATGAATGAAATACAAATTTAAAAATTGTTTTATTTTAATTGTTTCTTATCTACTCAGGCGGAATGAAGGGGAATGTACTATAAAAAAACGTTACTTTGCCTCAGAAAATGTAACTTTTCAAGCTAGCTTGTGTTAAATTTCTACATTTTAAACATCTAGCCCTGGCAACACTAACACTTCAACCAATGAATGAATCAGTCCATAGAGTAGAGTATTAACCATAGACATAGTAAATATAAAGACGTGAAGCTACTACGAAATTCATTCATAAATTCATATGAGGAAAACGCTAATTCTCCATCTTGCTTTCCAACGTAGTGGGGATGTAGTAGCACCTGATTGGTCAAATAAAATTGCCAGTGATGCGGTGATAGAATTTTAATTATCGATATTTTCCCAAATATTTAAAGAACGAAGACCACTTTCCATACATAGTGAATGACTTTTGAAATACTGTTGACTTTTTATTATTCTATCGCATAATGGTACTGGTATTACTGATGAATAGATACTAAAACATTTTTTACATCTATAAAACTACAAAATCAATATGATATAACTAGTTGAACAAGAAATTACTTTCATTTTTAAATTAAAAGTTAGTTACTCAAAGACTGTAAAGAATCTTTGTAGATTTTACGTCCTTCTGGGCGAATTATTCGAAACTCCGGTTATCACAAGGAAAGTCTGACAGAAAGCCCTAAGCACACTGCAACCTGAGAATACAAATAATCGGCATCTACTAAAGCTAACCACTTAATTTTTTCTTTCAAATGTATAAATTTTTAGTCTGTGCCCTTTTTATATCGATAAGCACTTATCGACAGTTTACTGGATTCCCTACTAGGCCGCCATACTGCTTTCCATTCATTCATAAAATCCAAGTTTAGGTAGGCAGTTTTTTTTCGTAGGTATGGCACCTCTTGATACTCTAAGGTATTAACCAACCAGATGAACCAGACCAGTCTCTCTGAGTGAGTCTGTCTGAGCTAGTCTGTCAGTCATTCGGCGACGCTGCTCCGGTTCGCCGGTTCGCCCTTCGCTATTCATCGATCGACTCGTCAAAAATTGGATTGTCGGTTTTCTCATTATGACAAAATAGTATATTTAAATATGAAATTGTATCAGAAAATCTGTGCGTTTATCAAATAATAGGGCTGCTATGTACCTATTAGTTAGTAAATAATCCGAGAGCTTTCAAGTTGCCATTATCAAATGAACGACCTCATTCGACTGTTTATGTTTAGTAAACGGGTATCTCAAAGTTTGTTTTGCAAACAGAGTTTACCATAATCAAATCATTAAATTCAGTGTGTGTATTCCGTGCGTAGTGTGTAACCGTTCACATTCGTCAGTTATGCCAGTGGTCTGAGGGAAACCCGGCGCCAAAATGTGGAAAGTGTTGTGTCTGTGTTTGGCGACATGGAGCCTGGGCGAGGCGCAAAAGACCAGCGCACTCTTGCAGCAGACGGTGATCGATATGACCCAGGACGTGATGGAAGAGCTGAAGGAGATACTGGAAGTGGACGTGAGGCTGGAGTTGCCGGGCACCAATTTTACCTTCAATACCTCATTCAGCTTTAATCCGCGCGGCATGGGCCGTCTGTACAACTATTCGGACCGCTTCATCGACATCATCGCGCGCTGGCAAGCTTATCCTGACGGTAAGTACTTTTTATAGGTAATCAGCACAAATAGCATTTGGGCCTTCTCTCTCATCTCATCCACATCTAACCGCATCCTTCTGATGCATGGCTAGACGCCCTCACAAATTCATAACTCTAAATAAGTGGCTGAAATTGGCTGTCAAATTGTAGCCATAATGACTACAAGTAGCAGCAATATGAATGTGATGTTGGTGAAACTTGTGTAAATTGTCCGAGTCCTTCTTGTTTAAGTGAATGTGTGTTTGACTACTATAATTTTGTTGCTAATTTCATCCTCATGTTTTAATATTATGTAAACTGGTATGTCATATTCATTATTTCTATTTAATTTTACCAAGTTTCCAGAGCAAATATTTAGGAAAAAAGTGATAAGTAATATTATTTAGAATTCTACAGTTTCAGTGTACCTACCAAATCCTCCTGGTGTGGGGGCTGCACCAGGGTATTCCCAAATAAATATTGATTATGACTCAATTAGTTTCTATTGCTTTTATAGTCAATAATTATAGCATATTAATTGTGTGCGTTATCCTTAAGGTAAATGCTTGCATCTGTGTAATGGTTATCTCTCGGCTAAGTGTGAAATCATGCCAAGTGCAAATACCCTTTCAATATAAGTATGCACCTACTAATAATGATGGAGATATATCTTGTAGTAGGTAGCTCTTCTCCATAAGCTTTGCAATACTTCTATTTGTTTACACGATCCTGCTCAATATTGTCTAAGTAAAGTTTTTAATCTGGAATATGACTTTTCTATTTTTTTTTATAATGGACACATCAATTTTACTGATTATAATTATTATGTAATGTACTACTAATATTATTAATGTGAAATTTGAAGATGTTTGAAAGCTTCTTAGGGCCGGTTCGACCAGATGTGAGTAAAGTTTACTCCTAGAATAAGCAGCCAATTATTGTTTACTCTAGGAGTAAACTTTACTTGTGTTTGGTCGAATGTACCGTTAGGTACATACTTTTTATGCTAGGAATAGGTTCCCAGATTCCCAGGTTTCACATCAAAATTCCATGTGGGTGGAGCCATGGGGCTGTAGCTGTTATAGCAAATATTATTTTGTCCCATAGTACTGTAGAATCTCAATACTTACATAATTATTGTAAATGCTTTCTTTATTGTCACTATATCGACAGTAACATATTTTTAAATACCAAATAAGCTACATAAAACCTTAATGCAAATTGATCATGCTGTGTTTTCTCACATATCCCAATAATATGTGTATTGATACAAACTGTGGATGATACACTGTTTGTGTACTAAAAACATCTCATTGTAATAAAAAACTGCATGATAATGAATATCATGTTCCTGGGATCTTGACAACATCAACAATAATACAATGATGTTATGTGCATTCTCATTATATTGAACTAACATGTGTTAGGTGTTTACACAATTATTTTCTTTGTGTGCATATAAATCATACATTTAGTTATGCTCTAGTGCAGCTGTACAAGCACACACAAACAATATAGCTAGCTGGTTGTCAGAAGATTTGTTTTATAAACACTTTATATATTAATGGAATTAGTTACTTGTCCTTGTAACATAACCACTAATCTCCCCAAAACACTTAAATTTAAAAAAAATATTTGGATACCAAGACCCCAATTACAACCTGCCTACTAGTAGGGTCAGTCAAGTGCTACCAGTAGGGTGGAGGGACTAATACCAAATAGCAAAGTTTTTAGCTATCTGTGGATCTACCTAGTTTGTGCCATGTCCATTGTATGGCAGAGAGAGAAACCCAAGCAGACCCTGAGACTTGCGTTGTAAGGGGCCCCTCTCCAGTGTACATCAACACTCACTTTCACTACGCATGTTACATATGCCATATCCAATATCCCATACAGTTCCATTTTCACCCTAAAAGTAACACTTCAAACTAAAGAAATATGTTACCTTTCCATGATCATTTGAATGCTTTATGCAGCCCGCGGTCCCGCCCGCAGTGTTAGTGTTATTTTTCGAAATAAAAATAATAGTAGCTATTTATATTATGCTTAATTTTACCAACATTTTTCGAATGGTCAAGCCAATAAATGGTAACAAACCGACAGTATTTCGCGCTTTGATTTGGTTCTTCAATTCAATGCCTATTATATTTCATATTAGCCGCATAACACTAGGTACAATTATGGCCCAGGTGTGGTACATTTTCATTTTCATACAATAGCGGACAGGACAATGGTCTGATTGCAGCCAATAAGTAGGCACAACACAGTGGAATAACAATCACTGCTCTCACTACAAGGCCGATCAACGCACACCGCACATAGCTGTGGCACTGAACTCATGGTGTGGTAACATAGTAAATAAATATCATAGCAAGATTCTAAAAATTCTAAATCATAGAAGAGAAAATAAAAAAAAGCTTTGCCTTTTCATAAAGATATTCAAACTTCAATGCGAGCTAATCAGTAATCAATGTAATCATTAATGTATGTGAATGACTCCTATCATCTACTAGATGGAAAAAAAATGGATGAATTGCAAGCGCTTATGTCTAGGTAGTGTGTCGGTGAGACGCGTCACGGTGCGCTCGGCGGAGGGATGCACTTTTACAAGTGTCGCATGAAGCCAGAGCCGGGAAGGTCGTTCGCTCTATAGCTTCGACGGAAGTCCAAAAATAGCAGCGGTGCGCCGCCGCCGCCGCCGTGCTCCACACCACAGTGCGTGTTGTGTGACACTGGCTATGTCGTGCTGCATCTTGTGACCCTAACGGCACATTCGTAATACCGCGCCTCATTTATTTATAACTGTGGGTGTTTCCTTTTCAACATATTTAATTTAACTTCTTTTTACAATTACGTTAACACAAACTTACAATACAACTTTAACAAATTTCACTAACTGGTTTTAAGATTAAGCCCTTGTACACTAGCCCTAGTGAAGCTTTCTTAATCGTACCTACAAGGACGAAAGCTGGGGCTGTAAGAAAGTTCACCCTGTGTAAATCACCCCAGAAGATATTTAATAATAAACATCTTGGTCTAGTAACCAGCAGGTCAGCCTACCCGATTTACGGGTCTATCAGAGGAGGTAATGCGCTACTGTCTCGGGCGCCCTTCTTGAGGCGTGAAGGTAAAGCTCTTGTCTAAACAGAAGGAGCACCAAAACTAGACACCACTGTGACCAGGCCATTTCAGAGTCTAGTACGTACCTATCGTACCAGGACGAAGTACCCGTCCCGGCAAAGTCTATTTAGGGCAGTAGCCTAGTAATGATTTTAGCTGACTCAACGTTTCGTTGTGCTCTCATCGTGACGATTTCCACTGAAAAAAAGAAGGATAACATCCTCTGATATTTTTTTTTCTTTTTTATAGAATATTAGAACCGAAGTTAATAATATTCCCTCTAACCCCTCCAACTAAGCTAAATTGCTTGTGCTAGGAGTGGGTTCATGTCGGTAGTGTAATGGCCAGGATCGAACCCGGGACCTCTCGATCGTAATGAACGTTATCAACGTATTTTTGAAACAAAGCTTTTCTTTGACCAGTCACTGATCAAGGCGCGAGTGATAGTATCGAATAAGTATTCAATAAAATGAATTACAATCGATGCGTTGATACACATAGTGCGGGCACTGGTGGTGGCTGATGTTACGAACTGTGATGCGATGGGTGCTGCGCGGGGGCAACTCGCGTGTCGTTTTATTCCCAGTAGTTCCTTTGGCAGTTCCTCTGAAGGGACTACTGAGACTTTTTTGTCCCAGTAGTTCCTTCAAATAAATTAAAGGAACTACTGAGACTATAAAGTTCCTTTAGTTCCTTTGGCAGTTCCTTTGAAGGGACTTCTGAGACTTTTTTGTCCCTGTAGTTCCTTCAAATAAACTAAAGGAACTACTGAGACTATAAAGTTTCTTCAGTTCCTTTGTAAGTTCCTTTAAAGGGACTACTGAGACTTTTTTGTCCCTGTAGTTCCTTCAAGTAAACTAAAGGAACTACTGACACTGTAAAGTTTCTTTAGTTCCTTTGGCAGTTCCTTTGAAGGGGCTTTGACATTTTTGTTCATATAGTTATAGTTATAGTTCCAGAGCTCAGGGAAGCTGCTATTGAAGAATGGGATAGGTTACCCCAGGAAATGCTGGATAACATGATCCTCAGCATGCCCAAGAGGATCCCCGCACGTGTTCGAGCCAGGGGAGGAGTTATTTTATATTGAATTTACACCTTTTAATAATAAATTGTAGTTTAAGTTTAATTAAACAGTCTTTTTCTTTCTATGAAATTTCTATCACAATTGCATTATGATTAATGGCTCAATTTTTTAAAATTGATAATAAAAAATAGTTTTACATTTTAATTTCAAACAGGCTATTCCTATTTAAAGAAAGCATACAACATAGATTTTTTCTTGATAAAGTTAAATTTAAAGAATTCTAGGAGCTTATGCCATTGATCGCAAACTTTTTTTAATGTGCGTATATGAGGGACACAAACATACACATAGAAATAAAGGAACTTTGTAGTTCCAGAAGTTCCAAAATTTTATTGAAGGACTTATATGGACAAAAAAGTCTCAATAGTTTGTTCAAAGTAACTGCCGAAGGAAGTGAAGAAACTTTATAATCTCAGTAGTTCCTTTAGTTTCATTGAAGGAAATATATGGACAAAAATGTCTCAAAAGAACTGCCAAAGGAACTGAAGAAACTTTACAGTGTCAGTAGTTCCTTTAGTTTACTTGAAGGAACTACTGGGTCAAAAAAGTCTCAGTAGTCCCATTAAAGGAACTTACAAAGGAACTGAAGAAACATTATAGTCTCAGTAGTTCCTTTAGTTTATTTGAAGGAACTACAGGGACAAAAATGTCTCAGAAGTCCCTTCAAAGGAACTGCCAAAGGAACTAAAGGGACTCTATAGTCTCAGTAGTTCCTTTAATTTATTTGAAGGAACTACTGGGACAAAAAAGTCTCAGTAGTCCCTTCAGAGGAACTGCCAAAGGAACTACTGGGAATAAAGGCGCGTGTCGCGGCCGTCGACCTTGTCTTGAAGTTGTCGTTAACCAGGGTTGCCAGTCTGCGTAAACACTACAGTGTAAACTTTAACCTACAAGATTACATTTTTTGAAGTTCACTGAAAAAAAAAAGATTTTACGAGTAATGTGTAGAATTCTGGAGACATGTACTCGTATATTGCTCAAGATTTTATAAGGTACTTATATCAAATTACAGTTTAGCGCATGTTGAAATGCAGCGTTGCAGCAGTTCCACACAATACAAATCGAACTTAGTATGGTAGTGGTGGTGCTGCTAGTTACTAGTTGCAAAGCTAGTGCTCAGTATAACGTCATCACACTCATCACCTAGGCACTCTTTGGTGGTCACTGTATTTCTATCCCAAAATCCATGGGATTCATTATATTCATAGGACACCACATCATAATGGGGACTATCAACACAGCGATGCATAATGTATTTTAGCTTCTTAGGTTACTGAAATCCAAAACGGCCGAAATGATCTTCATGAAATTATGTGTTTGAGTAGTTCCTTGGGTGGTTTAGAATTTTATTTGAAGTTATAAATTATACGTATGCTAATACAAAGTGTGAACCCTGCACTGAACAATAGGAATGGTTCTCCTTACGGGGCGCATCGTCACATCCCGCGACGCACAGCTTGTCGTTGTACAGCTGACTCTATTTTATCGATAGGTCAACTGCACTATGTCCGATGCAAAACCTTGTCTTTCTCTCGAACTCCTTCGAATCATTGAAGTCAGCTGACTAACACGCGACCTTCTGTTGTGAAAGTCCTGTCGAACTAGCGACAGGTCTTGTCAACCGATACCGGTACACAAGGTCGATTTACAACTGACACCGTCGCTTTTCTAGAGGGAAGAGGAAATAGAATAAGAAAAGAAGTTTTAAGCTAGCGCTGCGCCGTATGAAATCCTGATGTCACTGCTCGTCTGCTGTTGCCCTATTCGTACCACCATCCTTGCTATTAAAATTACATGATTGTCTGCTTCTGCACACTTGACCAATATTTTGGTATACCTGACAATATTGCCTGGAAATCCTGGAATCCTTTTATTTTATTTTATTAGGGACAACAAACAGCCACTAAATATAATTATAGTATAACAATTTTAACAATTTACATTAAATAGGCAATAATGTGGCCCACTTCGCTATCCACAGATTGATATGCTTAGTATAGCAGAGGAAGCCTCTAGAGGTTGCAATTCGTAAATCAACAGTAATATGTAGTACATTTCGGATAGCTACGAGTATAAATGAGTAAAAATACAAAACAACATTCATCAAGATCAATTAACAATCCACTCAATAAATTCATCAAAGTAATACATAGGTTAAAAAAGAGGAAATCACAAATTTAATGGGTTCAAAGACCTTATATTAGCCTTTATTATTACGCATGGACGCTTCAAAACGGTCATTCAAAGCTAGACGAATTTGCCTATCTCAACACTAGCCCGTCTTCAACAGGCAGGAATATGCACTAATCAGGTTGAACCTACCAACGATGACAAAGTGTGATTTCTGTCACAATTTACCTACGTTCCCACTTCATGTAAAATAATGAGTTTATCGATGCTTTATTATTGCATTCCAAGCAAGTCACATTCGAACATTATAGTCGTCAGCAGCGGTCGTTTAGCAACGTTGATAACGGTCAAGCGAGACGCGGGTCGAGCAGTTAGTAGGTAGTCGTGCAGTAGGAACACTCTGTTGAGTCGAACGATTCGCGAACATGGCGTCAGAGGGTTTACCTATAATAATTTGCGGCTATATTATTATTCGCGGGAGAACACCATGATGTCATTCCACAAATTTATCCACAGAAGGTTGTTCCTTTCGAACCAAAACGCATGCGACCATTCTATTTCAAATGTATGAGGAGAACATCTGCTCGTGACGAGAGTAGTGCGATGGCAAAAAAACAATTTCTATAACATATTGTTTTACTGCTCCAAGTGTGGGAGTTATAAAGCGTTCCATAACAAACAGAAAGTGAAAAAAGATTACGATGACCGGCTGTGTTATAAGCAGGAGTATCAATGAAAATTTAGTTAGTACAACAAAAAAGTTGTAAGTATATTATGTAGCTAGTTTACTGTTACTCGTCGCCGGCGAGTCAGCGCGATAGCGGTCAGTGGCTTGGCGGCTGACTCATGCCTCCGCTGCCTGCGGGCTGCAGGCGGCTTCGACTTGTAGCGTTCCTTAACAGTGAAATAGAACGTGTTGAAATCATTGGACCATGTGGGTCGCAACGATGACAATCACAATTTACATTCAATGCCTGTATGCCGCGAACAAGCTTTTATCAGACTCATAGTACTACTGGTACTACATAAGTGTAATGTATGGAGCTCGTTAAAACAAACCAAATGAACCCAATCGAAGCGATTACTCGTAACCGTTGGTGTTGGTACGCCATCATCACAGTAGTTCGATAGTGTCTACTTAGTGCATCATCATCCAGATGTCATTACCTACATACCTAGTTGTAAAGCGATACGACATAGCACTAGTAACTCGACTAGCAAGATTCGACTCGCACTAACAGAACCAGTTAAAATTAAATAAAAGTGTCTAATAAATAATACAAGTAGGGGCGTTCTGCCTCAATGCTACTCTACTAACTTCACAGATACTTTTGTTATATGGTGGCTTCCCCCTCCCTCGAGAGTTGTTGAATTGCCCATAGACAAAATGTAATTGGACATTGCCCGTATACAATGTCATTTGAAAGTTTTATGTGGCTTTCAGTATTTTACTTAACAGTCAACAGGACAAGGACAGGGAAACTTACAGGAGCCTGTCGCCTGTAAATTTCCTGAATATTGAATTTCCACATACGTTAAAAGCTTCCCATCTAGTGAAGGACCTTCGCCTCCTGTAGAAACGAGTCGCCGGAGCGCCCGCCTTGAGGAAGTTTTAGTCATTAACAACTGTATTGCGAGTGCAATATGCAATGCAATGCTATTGTTTATAAATGTGCCTATACAATGACGCTTTTCAATGCGCTTAACCGAATTAAGTTCTTTATTCACTGCAGTGAGATCATCAAAAATGCCGACACTCCGCTTTTGCTTGTGACCTTGGAATGCAAGACAAGATATTGACACACATTGTGATTGTTTCTGGACAGTCTTACACAATCACTGCGCAATCATAATACCGAGTACATAACAATAATGAATCCTAATACTATTATAAACGCGAAAGTTTGTAAGTATGGATGGATGGATGTTTGTGACACTTGCACGTCTAAACGGCTAGAGCGATTTCAGTAAAATTTAGTATGGAGTTAGCTGCTCACAGCAATGGTCCGCTGCGCGGACGCGTGGGCGGCCGGCGTCTCCTTCAGCGAGCAGGTAATGGTCGTGAAGGAGACGGCGGAACGGGAGAGGCGGCCGCGAGCGAGAGAGACTCGCGGATCGCGCCGCCCGCGCGCGCAGGCAACTCGGGCGTCGGAGGGCACTGACTGACCTCCGTCCCCCATGAGCGCGGGCCTGGGGGTGACGGGTGGAGCCGCCTGTCACCCCAGCAGAAGCAGGCCACGGCGGCGGCGCGCTAAAAAGCGCGCCTCCCCATTCCAGGGGCGAGTTGGGGACACCGTTGTCCCCCCTCCTGAGGAGGGCCAGACCGTAAGGGATGACCCTGGGTCAGCCGGGGTGCGAGGGATATGTCGATGACAACCTCACCTCCGGCCTAGCACCAAGACCCACAGTCGGCGTGCGGTTTTAGTTGGTTCGAGTACGACATAACCTCCCCTTCCGGCTCCGGCAGGGGGGGTATCCGAGGGGATTTCCGCACGAAAAAAAAAGTATGGAGTTAGCTGATATCCTGGATTAACACACAGGCTATATTTGGTCGCGATAACTGACATCCATGCGAGCGGAGCCGCGGGCATAAGCTAGTAAAGAATAAATGAATTAACTCAAAAATCAATAATAAATAATGTATCGTCATGTCTAAAGTCATGGTAGAGCTACAGATGCCAAAAGTACTAAAAGTGAACCGATCAAACACAGTTGGATCATTTCATTTTTTGAATCTATCGGTTTCAATGGAAAAAATTTATGTGGTTCACTAAACTGGACACCACATATTACAAGCTCAACATGCGAAATCTTAAGTGAAGGTAGTGTCAGTCCTTCTGGAAGTGAACACAGCATGCATATCTAAATACAGCTAGGGGTACATTGTTGCACAATTATTGAACAAGGAGGATTATCAAATATCTAGTAGTCGTTATACATGTTTGTTAAAGTAACGCTTCAGTGAGCAAACAGATGAGCCAATTATATCAATCTCGCTACAAACGCTATTGTAAGCAGAACACATACGGTACAACGGTGAGTGTTGACTGTAATTAGTGCGAGTGCGACATAGAGGCAGACTGAAAAATTTACGATTATGAAGACGACTGCCTGGCCGTGGCACAGACAAATTAAGCTTGTGAAGAAGAGAAGGGCAGTCTATGGTTCCGTGGATAAGCATATGCACATACAATATATCAGCAACTCTTCGCCTGTGTTCGAGTGACATGACTTTGAAGTACGAAAATCTAGATTCGTAATTTGGCAAATTGCGACACACGTTGTGGGCGTAAGATAAAAGGTATATGAATTTCTTCTGCACTCTCTCCAACCGCGAAACATGCACCTCATAGACGGGTGATAGACCCACTTTGAGTGATAGATGACAATGACAAAGACACCTGAGCTGAGTGTAACACATAGTAAGTACTAAATAGTATAACAAGTCCCGGGTTCGAATCCTGGCCATTACACTACCGACGTGAACCCACTCCTAACACAAGGAATTTAGCTTAGGAGGGGTTAAAGGGAATATTAGTAATTAGGTTCTAATATTCTTAAAAAAAGTGAACTGTCTGATATCAGCTTTATAGAAAGCTTTGTTCTCTCAGCTTTATTGGTTGTCATAGCAGACTCCATAAAATAAGTAATTCTTTCCAGGGCCTGTATACGCTTTCACGTTAAAAGTCACAGATGAATTCAGAGATTTACCTGTAAATAAATTAAAAAATACAGTAAAGAGCAAACTGTGCCAGAAAGGCTATTGTAAAATCCAAGAATATTTAAATGATAAACAAGCTTGGAAATGAGTTGTTCGCTCAGCTATGCTACTCAAGCAAAGCATTGTATCTAGACCATAAGTTTAAGCTAAGTAAGTAAATGATTTGTAAATAGACCCAAAAAAAAATGCCCGCTGAGTTTCTTGCCGGAGTCTTCTCAGGTCTGGGCCGCGTTTCGAATCGGTGCGCGGTGGTCCATTTCCTCAACTAGTATTTAATATTTAAAAGTTGAAGTTTGTAAGTTCCGATTTAATGGTTTATTCTATGCAGAATAAACTTTTTGTATTTGATGATTTTTGATTTTGAGCATTAACGCAGAACTGCAGTAAATAGCACCTGCTGACAACGGACCCTTGCGACTTGCAGGTAACCGGAGCGTGTTACTTAACACTGGGTGGATGTGGTCCACACGTGCGGGGTGTAGGTGTGTGCCTGGCAGTCACGTACCTAAGGGTAGGGATTGTCGAGAAATGTAAACTGCCATGGGACGTGACCGGCCTCCGACAGTTGTGTTGCTGTTCTAATGAGCTTGGGTGGGTGTGTGACAGGCAGGCACACCAGACACATGTATTCCATGCTGGCGTCGATAGCGCAGTGTTGCCTAGCTATGCCATTAGTAGCTTACGCTATGCCTCCAGTGTGACTCCAGTAGTCACACTAGTTACTGTGTAACTAGTGTGACTACTGGAGTCAGTGTTAAGGAGCTACTTACCTAATACTGTACTGCAGTATTTATTTTTGGAGTCGTTTAATTAAATAACAAATATCTAATAACCTGGAGGTCGTATGAGAACGTAGCCATGCAATTTGGACTACACCTAATGTGCCCTCCCACCTGCCACCTGTCACATTCGAGCCAATGAGTTATATTAAAACTAGCTTTTCTCCGCGGCTCCACCCGCGTGGATGTCGGTTATCGCGACCAAACATATCCTATGTCCTTTCTCAAGCTCTAATCTACCTATGTACCACATTTCATCAAAATCGGTTCAGCAGTTTAGGCGTGAAAGCGTGATATACAGACAGACAGAGTTACTTTCGCATTTATAATATTAGTATGGATACAAAGGCCGTAACATCTCTTCGCGTGGGTATCATAATAAACGACTAGGGACAAGGATTATTTCCGTCAGAAAATAAGTTAATCCCCTCTCCTGTGGGCAAGTACACGGACATACATTTCCTACAGGATAAATATTATGATAACATTAAATAGAAACCAGAGATGTTACTGGCTGCGTAGACATTAATTAGACAGCTCCACGGCCTTCCGTTGACATTGTTAGTTTTACTGTTATTCATTAGTGGCATTACACAAGTAGCTAGTCTTTGCTTACTTGAGTTCTTTATGTCGTGTAGCTACGAGTACCAATAGCCCAATGGGGGTGTGACGCGAACGAGCATAATGTAACGTTAGTGATGTGCGCTCATAGCTCCCTAGAGATCCTGTTCTTAGCATTCCATGTATTCACCGTGCGGTCGCCGGGTCCATGGCGTGGTACAGTGAGGAACACTGTGACGGCGCCTGGGACTTGCGACCCATGTGTAGGTTTAGGGTGGCCACCTTGTGATGCATCAGCGCACACCTCCACCGTCAGTCGTTTTCCCCCCCGACACATATCCAAATTTGGTAAGATTCTATCAACGCCGTTTTAGATATTCGTTTGAGTAAAGAGCTTACTGAAGCTCCTGGCAATCCGAGGTTACATCTATTGTTACAGATTGAAAGGAGAGTAAAAATCTAGTATACTAGCTGTCCCGGCGAACTTTGTACCGCCAATTTTTTAGATCCCGTTCCCGCTGCACCATTTAGGGGGATGAAAAATAGATGTTGGTCGATTCTCAGACCTACTCAATATGCACACAAAATTTCATGAGAATCGGTCAAGCCGTTTCGGAGGAGTATGGCAACGAAAACTGTGACACGAGAATTTTATATATTAGATAAACTTATGACTTTGCCACTGGACTGAACGAAAGTGCTTTACAACTAGATCTGAAATAAACATTTACGGCAAACACTTTGAATGATAAACCCGCAACAAAGGATGTGTAGTATAATGTTAACTGGTACGAGTACATTTAGCTAATGATGTTTCGCGGTGTCACGTAGCAAGCGGCACGAGACACGAGTCTGCTGTTAGCGTCCGCTACACCCTCGGGAACGGAGGCGCGATATCCTTTGTTGACAACTTCGCCGGGGACCAAGTGAATATATTATCCCATTACACATACGCATACAAAGCATTCTAGTACTCGCATGCGCATTGTGGTATACCTTATTCATAGTTCGTGCCACATGCAACCTACGCACAGTGTTCATTTCCATCTCCTATGTATCTGCGTATTTGTTAGAAGGTGTAGCTCCTCGCTAAGTAAATAAGTCGTGATGTAACACATTCAGCTGTACGGCTCATTGATCCCAGGGTTATTTACAACGCTCTCCGCCATGTTTTATGCCACTGTATCGCGATGTCGGGGGGTCGGCGGTCGGGGCGGGCTCGTAAAACGTTGTGTAAAATTTGTTCTCGGACTCAATTGGACTAGTAAACAAGACCACTTTATTTAATTGATTCGGTTTATTGCAACATTATCCTTTGGAGACTTGTTTATTATCTACTAGCCTATTCCCGCGGCTTCGCTTGCGTCCTGCCACCCACAGGAACTGTGCCTATACTTGTATACAAAATGCATCTATACAGCCGTTATTAAGTTAAGTTATGAATAAATAAACTCACTTTCGCATTCATTTATTAATAGTTAGGAAGTTGGATTCACCTGCAGGATATCCCAGTGGGGTGATGCATAGGTATAATTAACCACCCACATTTCACTATGTTATTCGGTCACACGTGCCTATTGTCCGTCGACCGGGGAATATTTCATGAGCTGTCGGATGGAAAATAGCCTGTCCCTTCGTCGCTTGACACGACACCCGCGGGACAAGATGGGGTGGCCCTTGTACTCCACTTCTCTAAGTACGCCACACGGATTATTTCACAAGTCATTTATTATTTGTTATAACAATAACTAGCTATGTTTTCATAATCAGACAGTGATCTTTCTGTGAGTAAGTAGATGTGGTAACACGCGTGTCGCACGCCCAGATGAGCGAGCTCGCCGAAGCCCGAGTCCAGCATGGAGTCTGTGGAGCCCATTGTGCCATTGATTGCATTCACCCGTGTACTATTGATACCGCCCGAGTGCCTCGCCCTATCGACAGCCGCATTGTGTAATAGACGAAGCAATTTAAAACGACTACATAATGAGCAAAGAGCTTTTTGAATTTGTAAGTAATTGCGATTGTAATCTGCCTGCGCCTAATCAAATAGAGATTTGAAATGGATGCTGTAATAACTGAGATTTAAATCTTTATAGCTATACATGGACGCGTAGCTCGTTAATGTCAAGTGTCTAGGGCAATATCCAAGTTTGTATAATATATATACTTGGTGAGGCACGGAAGACGCTGATTAAGGAGTGAAATGTTGGAAGGAAAATGAAGACGAGGTTTTTTTTTTACGTGGTGGAATGCGTTTAAGCACTTCGCTCACCCCCCACGGGGGCAGGGAGCTGGCTTCGTGTGGGACTCCTAGCCTCCAAAGGAGGCCAGACTACCCACTAAACCACCACGGTGTCCGTCGTCACCACATATCGACGATGGCGGGAACAACATTTTCCGCCATCGTCGTGTGGGTCGCCCCCGCCACTGATCAGCGGCAGGCCCGTCTCTGGTGCGGCAGAAGAGGAGTCCTTCTGCCACCCGCCTAGGCAAGGCACACGCGACACGATGTGCGCCTTCAACATCGAGGCCTATGTAAGGGCAGCAGACGCCCCTGCGTCTACTGCCCGGCCCGGTTAGGGGGGAGGAGTTGGTGGTACCGCCTCCTCCGAGCCTCGGTTCACTTGCGGCGCTGTGGGAGGGAAAGTGGGTCACATTCCCTCTCCCTCTCCGCCGCCTCCTTCTGCGAGATAACCGTCTCGCAGAAGGTCTGAACCGCTGCTCACGCCTCATCGCCGCCCTCGACCATAGACAGAACTACGGCCGGTAGCGAGAGGTCCGTCCCCACTTCGGCGATGAGAGCACGGCGCTCCCCAGCCCACGCGGGGCACTCCTCTAGGGTGTGCTGCGTCGTGTCATCATCGCCGCCATAGTGGTGGCACCCACTGGTCGGCTCTCATCCCACCCGGCACAGGTAGCTCCCGAAGCATCCATGCCCCGAAAGGACCTGCGCCATGCGGAACGTTACCGACCCCCGGAACGTTACCGACCCCATACCAGTGAACCCTAGGGCTACATTTCTTTCTCTACTTACCATTATATGCCAATATACTGAAGAATCTGCCTACATTAGTAGATACGTGTCAACAATATTTCATGTTTGCTTTTAAGATTAACTTGCTTCTTTTGTCATCAAAAAGTGAGCGATGCGGTAATTGCACGGAGGGCAGAATATGATCAAGGGTAATTGACATTAATTTTGCGCGTGCTTCCGACAAATTATACACCAGGCGCGCGAATATTACGTTTGGCACGTTTAAGCTTTTTTAATTTTTAATTTTGAGTATTTTGTAATATTAATCACCATGGACGCTTGAGAACACTCCTTGTGTGTACCTGTTAAATGAAATATAGCTGGCCTTTGCCCGCGGCTCCGCCCACGTGGATGGTCGGTTATCGCGACCAAACATAGCCTATGTCCTTTCTCAAGCTCTAATCTGCCCATATACCAAATTTCATCAAAATCGGTTCAGTGGTTGAGGCGTGAAAGCGTAACATACAGACAGACAGACAGACAGACAGAGTTACTTTCGCATTTATAATATTAGTAAGGATTAAGCGCTATAAGTTCGGTTACAGGAAGCCCTCGACTGTGGGTCGCGGTTTCAACACATCTCGGGCACAGTCGGGACAACTTTCACCTGTTACAGCTGTTTGCTGTCCCTTGCCGCTCTTGCGAAACTGCTCACGTTGACATCCTACAAGAACTACCACAATAATGTTAAAACTACTGGTTACTGCAAAAGGGACAAAATCTAAAATAATTTGGATTCGGTACTCTGTTACACCTGGAATGTCGGAAAATCTACTTGTTATCGATTTATTGTTCAACTAGCAATTAAACTTTTGGGTGTGATTGAAGCTGTCGCAAATAAAAGAGTTAAGTGGTAGATCTGTCGCTACAATGTAAAAAAAAAAAAAATGTAGTCTCAAGCGACATCGTCAAGACCCCTCTTCTCCGTGCATGCCTATGCGTTATCACAAGTAACATAACTGGGGCACGCGTCGTATTCTGAGTACATTTATCTACATATATTTGGCGACAGATCCAACAAATCTTACATTTTGAGTTGGATATGTCGATCTGATCTGTTAGATCAACATTTGACTACAATAAAAAAATTACGAACTTACTGACATCCAACCACCATATCCATAATATATCCTATTGGGATATAATATATGGTCGTTACTGATCTCAAATACATTTTCCTTAAACTTTTTTCTGAGCGTGCTAATAATTATTAGGCGTGAGGCGTGTAGGTAGAAGTTATAAGGACATTCCTGCAGGAATTGTGGAACATAATTCGTAGAATTTATTGTTAAACAAGGACAATAATTTAATAAATAAATATGTGGTTAGTTATGTTGACATTAATTATTTCTAATTGGAACAGTGATTCTCCTGCTGCATAGCACAATAGGACGGTTGCCATAAATGCTGTTATACAAATTCTAGAAAGTTAAGTCCTAGTATCTAACTACACTAGATTAATCTAAATGTGTATTAGATGAAAATAGTGTTCCCAACTGAACATTCGCTAAGTAATTTTCGCAACTTCTATATCCGAAAATAGTTCTTAACTGTATCCAATAAGGTTGACTATGCAGCTGAGTGTGCGTGATTGAACATGAATGAGGGCACATCCGTCGTACGCGTCGCGCCAGACCTACCCGAAGGATGACAATCGACCAAAATTGCCTCGCGGCTCGCTGGATGCTGTAGTCAACTATTTAATAATGGTAACTCGCCAACTCTCTGCTCTTGTAATTTTTGGTTTCATGGTATGGTTATTCTACTGTAGCCACTCCGATTTTCTTAGTAGGGTTGCCAAGTAGGTTGTCGTAGTAGGTTGTAATCCGGGATGCTGTTCAAATAAATTCAAATTTTGTTATATTTTGTGAAGCTTTAGATACTTGAATAGTGTAGTGCAAAGTAAGAAGCACTCTAGTTTGATTCATTTTTAATTTACTTGTGAGATTTAAGAACAGACGTGCCTGATAAAAAAAATGTACACGCTGAGACGGGCCTGCAAAACGGGCCGCTCTATGAATGTGCAGTTACTTAAGAGCCCTTGATGTACTGGCTGGCAATGCCCTTGTGTTATTGTTACACAGTGTCACTGGGGCGGATGTCTGCCTCTTTGCTCTGTTTGCCCACCTGGTGCCTGCCCGTTGCCGGTGCAGGGCGCTAATTGAGTGCGCAGACGTACCGACACGCACCAACTCACAACGTGGCGAACATTATTGACGGAGTGCTAACTGCTCACTACTGCTCGCTGTGCAAATAGAGATGTGAAGACGAAGCGCGTTCAGTTAGAGGGCTCAGACTCTCAGACTGTTGTTAGTATTTCTGAGAACAGTCAGCAAGAATTGTAGGGACGCGACACCTACAAAGTTCCGAGCTAGCCCAAATCAATTCGTGAAATATTTTATATCATCTTTTTACTTTGCCTTTTAGATTGAAAATCTTTTAGTGACAATAAGTTCGTTCCCAAATACATCAAAAATAAAAAAATATAACTAGCAAAATGTGCATGTAACACTATAGCTGGTTTAACTATTTGTTATGTAGTTTTTCACAGAATCCTGTAAACGCAATGCCTTTGTATAATTCGTCAATCACAGCCGTGACTGTGGTAAATCTGACAGCAAAGCCTACAAACAAACAAGATCTTAATAAAACTTTTCTTGCAAATCTCGGTCGGTAAGCGCGGTTACAGTGCAAACTGTATTTGTATATAGTTTTTATTTACATACGTATTTCCATAGTCGCGTGCGTGACTAATAGTACTTAGCTAGTGCTGGGGTCAATACTCTGCTATGTCGTATTCGTACCGTTGCGTTTGCGTTGTCTACCGCTTACCGCTTCCGTCTGATACTGCGATACTCGCCGAGCTCCGTCATCTGGCATTCTAATTAGGTCTCTAGGTAGCATCTTCCGACATGTGATGATTACTGTAAGGATTACATTACCTGGTGTTTTACTTCTTAAGTAGCTTTTCCAAATTCAAACGAAACGGTTATCTCGTGGTCGTTCTGTTTGCTGGCAGTGGCAGTGAGCGCGTTTCGCCTTGGCCCTGGTGTTTGTAAAACAATCTCTTTGACACTGACGGCGAGTGTCGCCCTTCCTGAACTCATCTCTCGTTTGTTTGACTTCCTGCGGATGTTCGTCGGCCACCACTAAACTGCACTTATACATTGACATAACTTACATTAAACATTATTATACCTGTCGTGAGTCGTCTTTTATCTTTATAATGGCGACAGTTATTATTAGACAGTAAGAGCTTTTGCGTATTTATTTACATTTGGACTGTCGTAAATAAAACCAAATAAAGACAAAACAGTTTCATGTCTGAATTACGTGATAGAAGCTATTAGAGATATTCCTCCATTATACCCCAAATTAGTGTCAATTAACCTACTTTTCTATAAAAAGGAAGTTATGGCGCTGGCTGCAGCATGTATAGCTCTATAAATTATTCTATTTAAAACCTCAGTAGTGGCACGAAATCTGGAAAGAGTCTGAGTGGGACCGTCTGAGTGTGCCTAGTTGTTATTATTGGGGACCCGATGCTAAGTGAACACCATTGTCTATGGATGGACCTGGTGTCCATATCGCGTTATCAGTGGAATGAGTGAAAACACTGTTTAGGATTGTGAATTTAGATAACATTTTGCACAATCTACCAGGGTCTCATGAAAATACGGCGGTTAATGTGATTGCGATAATCATGTCTAGCCGGCGACATTGGTAAGTTATCAGTGTTATCACCGTTAGCGTAACTGGCGTTAGTACAGATGTGCTGCGGTCGACGTCACGAAGGCCGCGTGCCCCCCGCGCGCTCCCTCCTGCCGCCGACGTCCTCACTGATAACAATAACTGCTATCGGCTCATGAGCGCCTAGTACTTTTTCAGGCGATACACAGTTGAAACCGGTTTTCTTAGTGACGTCATACGGTAAAATTTCATGATTAGTAGTAGAGTTCAGGTAGAGTTCCTATGCGTCATCCGATTGTACAGTTATGTGCGTACGTTAGTATTGCTGTAAAGTGTAAACAATACCTCTCTTCATAATCATTTCAACTAGCGCAATGCAGTTTTCATCTCTTGCTTATTTCCTACTTAAACTCTAATCGATACCCATTATTGAATAATGGCTGTTAGCTTCAGTGTCCCACACGCCTACATCGATAACTGGACAATTTATTATTAGCTAATCTACTCACTTATGCCTGTCTGTCGGTACTATTTATGTAGGTTTGTGATTCAAATAACGTGATTCAAATCTGTGCAATGTAGCTATCGTGTATTAGTTTCACATGCTTATCAAAATACCTATTACATATTATTGTGTTTGTAAAAGATAACAATATACGATTTATGCTAATGGGAATCCCGAAAATTATGGAGATTTCTCACTTCAAGTAAACTCATGTTGAAAAATATTGCCGCGAAACAAGTTTTAATCTGACTAAAAGAATATTTTAATTAATCTTAACTTCTGGTATACAATTTTAATTAGGTAGGAAATACCTTAATTCTATGTACAAGTTTTGGCGTGCGAGGTTTCTCACACTGCGCCATTAATATTGGTACATTGTGAGATAATAACAGCAGTAGTAGGTCAAGTCGCTCTTTTGTTTATTATCTCGGTAGAGCGCGCTGCCAAAAGCGCATCGTTGGGCGAGTGCAGCGCTGGTGACACGGCGCGGCGCGGCGAGCGGCACTGCAGGCCCGGATCTGGGTCGCACCTGCAGTGCGGCCACGGGGTACGTCGGCCGCCCCTCGACCTCTTTTGCAATCGGTACAATGCGCTTCAATACCGCTCTGACAAAAATGAAAGCTTTCTACTTTTGCTGACTGTTTCGCTGAGCAATTCACCATTTTTCGGTCGTTGTATCCAGTAAGTATTGCGCGGTATTGTTCAATGTCTAGGCACAGTGGTTTAGGCTGAACATTATTCCACAATAAATATTCCACAACATTCTACACAACGCTATCTAGACCCATGGTAAGCTTTTATAGCTTGTGTTATGGAATCTAGAATGCGGATAAACATACTTAAATACTTTTTTTTTTTTATAAATACATAAGTACATATTATACATAGAAACACCCAGACCAATGCAAATAGCCATATTCATGCATACAAATATTTGCACTGAGCGGGAATCGAACCCGCGCCTCCTGCGTGGCAGTCGCGTGCACTACCGCCACGCCACAGAGGCTGTCGTTTAAGTAGGCCGAAGCTTTTTTTATTTTGTCGTAATGATGTAGACCAGGTAGAGCACCCCACCGAAAAGTAGGCCAGTATACAATGATTCCTTCTTTCCAGGGGATTTTATTAGGAAATAGTTGCTAGTGTACAGATTGACCGAAGCTTTTCATATAACTATGAACTGATAATCCATAATTATATCCCTGGCGTGCAGATATCCTTGCGTTGGTCTTGATGTGAACTATCAGTATGGGGAGAGCATGAAGGTTAAATCAATCGCACACATTGCTAAATGGCACTTCCCTTCTCCCGCGGCCCCGCCCGCGCCGCCTGCGCCGTCCACGGGCATAATAATATGCTATTTGTGTCCCATACACACGCAAGGGGACAGGGGGACCTGTTGCTCCCCAGCTCGCTTAATAGTTGCCTACAACACATCAGATACATTATAAATCATTCAGTGGCATGAACTGACATTTTCTCTCTGATAGCACGAGATACATAGGAAGTAGATACCCTTGACTTGGCGTAGTATCGTGCCAATTAATATTTTAGTTTTACTTGAAAATATTAGTACCTAACAAAGAAACAAATAGGTCTCTTTAAATAATTATTATGCGCACATCATAATGTTTGTGGATTATGGCTGTATACTTAATTAGACGATGATTGCAAAATATAATAAGGAATTTTAAATGTTTATAACAAAAACTAGAATGTCCTCAGTAAAAAAACTCACTGTCATAAAATTCCAAACCAAATAACAAAGTGGTAATAAAACGGAAGCTTGTGTAGAATGTCCACTTATTCACTTATTTATTTCATTTATTATGTTTGGTATTTACCTATGTCTAATTGGGTATTATCCTATGTTTAAAATAACTTATCCAACCGAGCTTATTAAATTAAGAATGGTAAAAGAGCGGTAAAAATTGCGGTTCTTATTTTATAGTTTTTATTTATTTTTAATCATCCACCCAACCTATAATAGTAACTGATTTGACTATTAAATATTGTGACGTCACTAAATCTTTTTTCGTGAAAGTTACCTTATGTCGTTTTACGAGGTATGATTACGGAATCAATACTATCATTTCATCGAGGTGACCGCAGCCAGACGAACCTTAGCTGATCGAAACGCCTAGCAGTTCAAAGGTGTAGTGATACACCATGATAACGGCAATCGCCGTCCGTAGTATGTAGTCTTCTTCATTTTAGCGTCAATCCTCATCACCTCGGAGTCCGCTTTACCAGCTAGTTGAGCTAAGCTAAAGAAGCCAGTACTGTAGTCATGTTACGCAAAAAGTTTAATATTTTCAAATATTTAGTCGAATTTATTTAGCCGATGCTGAGCTTGTAAGCCATAAGCTGTGTTTAAACAACATAATTATCATGATGTACTCCTAAATAAAGAAACACTTACATCGTCTCCATAGCCAGGGCGTTCGCCTCACGCAGACTCGCGCAGTTTGGTCAGATATGACGTCAGAAGTAGGTGACTATCCTATTTGTAGTTCAAACATATTCGTGTAGAATGTTTCCGTCATCCCTGGAGAGTGCACACTTGTGTAAGCACACAGTTATATTTACTGACGCTGCGAAGAGAGATGCAGGCACGCGTTCTCGAATGTACATCTCGCGTGTAGACTTAGGGCACTCAAAGTCGGGCGGCTGTGTTTAGCCAGTGTTTGCCCTGTTTGTGCTTACACTCGCTGCCTGGTGCATGAAGTAGATAATAGGTACCTAAGAGGAGAAAACGTAGTCCGGACAAACACTACAACCATTTGCACTTGTGATAATGCTAAATAAAGAAGTGCCCAGTTCTTGGGGCAGGCTCGCAGCCTTCTGACAATGTGGTACTCAAGAATAGTTGAAATGTGGGCGTCCCTAGAACGGTCCTTTTTTCATTGTTTAAAGAAGCTTTCGTCGCCCAATAAAAAATATACCAAAAGGTCTTTCAGTTGCTAAACAAATAACAAACATCTGGCAGTTACAAGTAAAAAAATTGTGCGATACGGCAACATCCGTCCTGACAAACGTTACCGTTAGCCTGTTGATCAGCGCGGGGGTGAGAGGAGAGATTTCATCAAATTATCATTAACATTAGTGTATAATTGTATCGACCCGGTGACATGGCATGTGTTCCATAAAGTACGAAGGCGCGCGGCGCGGGCGCATTTAGGTCACGCATTTGCACAATACAGAGCACGCATAAAGCAGCCAATGTCTACCAGCAAGACAAACGCAACGCAATAACATTGGTTTGGGATCAAGAATTCTACGTTTGGGATACAAATAATCAGAAAATTGGAGTAAGTAGGTATCATTTTGAAAGGGGATGTCGATTTACGGAAAAGATTTTGCGAAAATATTCTGCCGCGTGGCATGGAAAAGTACTGTTTCGGGATTTTCTGTTACAAGCAACCCATTGGCAGGCAGAGACGCACAGGTATACGTATACGGTTCCTGAACCGTGAAAAGTAATTTAATTATAGTAGGTACACATACATCGTAGAACATAAAAAAAAATGTAACCTTTGTTCAGAACGTAAACCTCTTCCTAACTAGACCCGATGACGTCTGGTTCTTATCATAACCCGACTTGCGCAGATTTCTGTTATGGTTAATAGCCGAAGTGCGGTCATTTTTCTGTAGGTTAGGTTAGGTTAGGTTAGAACTGTGACCAAAACGCACTACAGCGGCCCCTAATTATGAATTACTTACCTACAATCAAATTAATCTATCTTAGTTAGGTGTATTATATCTTGGACTAGCATCTTCGATTCCATTATTTCTCTGTACTTAGTGATGAAATAACGATATTGTGTTAGGTACTCAATGTTTGTAAGTTGCCTAAACGTTCATTAATAAATATAACGGCAGACAGTGTTATGAAAGAAGTTTGCCCAACAGTCTTGTAACTTGTGAAAGTTCATTCCTTAAATACTCTAACTTTACCGGGTTCTGAAAATAACTTGGAAGGTTACTTACTGTCCATTAACACGCGAATATTACCCATTTAGATAGGTAGAAGCTTAGACAGCCAGACGGCAATACAAGAACAAAACATTAATCTATACCTACCTACTGTTAGATAGAAATTAAAGTACTGACACATTAATAACATAATTTGTATTAAAAACTAGCTGTCCCGGCGAACTTCGTACCGCCAATTTTTTCCTACCCTCGTGGCGTCAGATCCCGTTCCCGCTGCACCATTTAGGGGGATGAAAAATAGATAATAATTAAATGACGATTGATCATTTTTCTACCGGAAAGAAAAAATTATGAAATTACTAAAATGGCTATTAAAAAGTAAGGGTTGATCGTAGAAGGGTGAAAATTGAGGATTGTATGTATTTTTGTATGTTGTATCAAAAAATAAATATTGAAATTAAAAATTTTGTCTAAAAAATAAAAAATAAAATTTAGGGGTGGACTACCCCTAACATTTAGGGGGATGAAAAATAGATGCTGGCCGATTCTCAGACCTACTCAATATGCTCACAAAATTTCATCAAAATCGGTCAAGCCGTTTCGGAGGAGTATGGCAACAAAAATGTGACACGAGAATTTTATAATATTAGATAAAAGGGAGCGACCATACGTCACACTCCTATGCTGTCCCAGTTGTATCCTTATCGATCACTTCACTCAATCGATAGCCCTGCGCATAGAGTTGGGAAAGCCATCGAAATATCATTTACACTACATACCTACTTGTCGTATAAGTTATAGATCGTCTTGTCGTCAGATTGTCTACATTAGGCAGTCTTGTCAGTGTAGTGTCACTGCTACTATATCTTGTGTAGCATTCTAGCTATTTATTATTTTTATCACCAAAAATATACATTTTGAACTGGAATATTGATCCTATTCCCATACCTCACTTTTCTGGGATAAAAATAATTTTCGGTAGTAGTAAAAAGAAAATCAATCTATTTCGGATAATTACTGCAGATATAACAACTTTAGACCTCCTTCAGAATAGATGATGTTGTTCTGAATTTTCTCATGCAAAATCTTATTGTACTACTACACTGTGACGGGCCTAGGACTCCAGTCTCCACAATGGCTTGCACTGCTTGCAGTCATTCAACCATCAGGCAGATGTTATGTGATGAGTGATGTTAAAAAACGACTCAAGAAAAATAACACAAATATTCATACAAGTGTTGTCTATATAAATATATAGGTGTAATATTGCCAGCATGTAAATAGCTTCCACATAAACGCCATGTGTTGTATATTGACGGTAGTTACCTACTGAGAGACAACACGAAATATGTTATTCAGCGTAGTGAACATCAAAGTGGACACCGGACCATCTGTTGCGTACTGTCTGGCTCACTGGGTTACAGTTACAGCTGAAACAATATCACAGTTAGCTCCGACGACTCCGGCCCATATCCAGCCAGAGGCTAACACTATTTAGCCACCTATCTTATGTCTTTGTAATAAGACGTAATTTCAAATGGCTGTCTGAGAAAAAAGTGAGCGGACAGCGAGTAAGCTGTGGGCACAGTCATTTGAAAACTATTGGAAGGTCATTCAGATCTGAACTCGTTAGACTGGCTATTGTTAATGATCGCAAACTTTGTCTGTTAGCTATTGCAATAACTAAGGAGGTTAGTTTTGACTTTTTTTTATAAATAGCAGTGTCGCGTCGTCATGTCATCATCTGCGTCTCAAATCAAATCAAACAGCTTCTGGTAAAATCTAAGGAGAAAGCTTGGCTCGTAAAAGATGAAAGTACTTACTGTGATAAGTTTCTGGAGTGGACCTACCTACTATAATAACGAATTGGTTTAACGCTATTAACTTTCTAGTTAATTAATGATCGTCTATAAAATTAGTGGCATGAAAGCGGTTCAAATTTAGTATTCGGTCGGTGTGTTCATCATACCTTTAAATAAAATGAATGTGAACTTACACAAAATATCATTTAATACACTCTAAATCAGTAATAATACTTAATTTTTATTTTCAAGTAGATATTGATCACCCACATTATTGTCACTAAATAATGTCCGTACGGCTTCTCAGCACAACATCGCGCGACAAGCAATTTATTTATTGTTGTAATGTGACGTCAGCCAATGATATTAACACATTTCTTAAATTGTACAATGCTACTGAACTTGAATTTCAACTTAACTCTCAACTCCCGTATGGTCTAGTGGCTAGGATACCTGGCTTTCACCCAGGAGGCTCGGGTTCGATTCCCGGTACGGGAAAATCTCTTTTTGTTTACTTTTTAAATTTTGTAAATATTTATTAGTTTGCAGCAAATAAATGATAATACTGGAATAATATTTGTTTATCAGAGCGGATTATGGTTCCGAGTGTGACGCGGCGGGCGCGGGCGCTGCTCTGACGATGGTTACGTGGCGTGACGCAAGCGGCCGATTACCTCGCACATTGTAAATTGTAATGTTATGCTTATGTCTGTTACTTTTGCTCTCAGTAACTATAGTCAATTAGTAGAATCTATTTGGTTCTGCTATTTACATTGACAATTTACATTTTAATTGCTCAAACTAATTTAGTACACATTTTAGTCAAAATTACCTTAAGTTACCACGAAATAATGAAGATATAGTCATTTTATGAGTCTTCATTACAAATATGTGTGGTATAGGAAAGTGCTTGAGAGTCTAGCCAACCAATCGTTGCTTCTTGCCTAATTATATCATTATCCTGTTAAGTATAAAGAAACTAGCAGGGTTTGATTTCATTCGTCCAAGAGACCAGTAACTTTAATATTTCTTCGTTTCAATAGAGCGAGTCTTGTTCAGACACATGTCACATACCTTTCTCGTATATCATTGACACTAAAGTCGAGTGCTATAATACACATTGATATTGTAACAGTACAATTAGTGATTGTAATGGGCTGCGGAAGCCGATATACACAGCTACGGTATCACTGCGCGGCGAGAGCTTGTAGAAGCAGGCTCTGACCTTGCAGCTGCTATTTCTAGACTCTATACCGATTGATTCTATCGCTTTATGCATTCCTTTCAATTTGTTTTCATGTTTATGTTAGATACACAGGCTCCTACAAAGCAGGCTCCACCTTCAGTCATAATTCGTTGAGAAGATATTTGAATTCACTGTCATTTCAAGAAACGGCTCAGTACTTTTCTGTAATGTGCAACGGAGCTCACAAACTTCATACCCAAAACAAAGAGTACTGGTTTACTCAATGATTGGCGTCTCCAACGTAACCATTAGTCAATAATCCAATTCAGATGTTGCTAAGCTAATGGAATGCGCGTTTGTCGGTGACCTGGTGGCGGCGGTGGCCATTTTTTTCTAGTTACTACTTCCGTTTTGGGAATGAAATGGACGGGACGTCTTTGCTACGCCTGCCGACTGGCTGCTGACTGATGACTACAATTTACTACAATACAAATAATATGTTAAACAAAACATAATTTTGTTTAGTCAATTCGGTTCATCTTTAAATGTGCCTTTCATGCTTATGTTGTATGTATTATTCGCGTTTTTTGAAAGTACTCCAAAACTCATTGAAAATGCAGGGTGCATTCCATCAAGCAATGAGACATAGTGTTTATTATAAGGACGCGCGCAAGGGTTCATGGAATGCTTTGTCAATTCTAATCCACTGGCAA
Organism: Eilema sororculum; assembly: GCA_914829495.1. Taxonomy (NCBI): domain Eukaryota; kingdom Metazoa; phylum Arthropoda; class Insecta; order Lepidoptera; family Erebidae; genus Eilema; species Eilema sororculum. Next base: position 494,047 of record OU618541.1, read on the forward strand.
CTTATAGTAGTCGAACTTAACCTGTTGATTAATCAATTAGCTAGTGATGTTAGCTAACCTAACCTCATTACTTAGGGGACACAATGACTAAAGCAGTTAAGTGTCAGCCAAGTAAATCAGCCGTGACGTGATGTCTAGCGGCTCGTGGTTCGTCGCCGAGAGGCTTGATTGCGACATCGCTAGTTTAATTAACCATTCTTAACAAATATAGTGCAGATTGTGACTGCCAGGGGCGGTGATGCTGTGTGGTAGGTTTTCTATTGGGTTACGTTAATAGTGTACCTAAAGTAAAGCAATATTACGTTAATCAAGTCATAAACGGGCGGCGTCGCTGTCGTTGTGCACAGATGAACTTCTTGGAGACAGAAATTTTAACTCATAATATTCGGTCGGCTCTGCATAAAACTTACTCAAACCTTTGACCGTTAACCTAAACGTTAATTTGTAAACCTTCTAGCCAAGTGGTTATAACAGTCATTAACCATTGTGCCACTCGTGCTCATACAGTCCTTAATTGTTAGACTGTCCAACTGTCCTACACGTAATCGTAATTGTTCGTAAGATTTCGGTGACGCGGATAATGTATTTCATTTCGGAAAGCTCGTTGGGTGTCACACCATGGGGCCGCCCGTCTGGGGTGTCTCGCGTTAACACAACATTTTCCGCTCGTGTTCATCCCCTGATTATTTCCATCAGTCCCGTATCACGGTTATTCATTTATCTGCTGATATCGGTTCCGTTATCAAATCATCTTCGCTTCACCGGCAACCGTGGTGATTGTATCCCCTGTTATGACAGATTTACGGTGACCTGTAATTTCAATCTTACTTCTTACTACTATTGGTTATACTAAAGTTTGTATGATGTATCCATCAAGTATTTTAGTTACGCAATCACCCCAAAACGACTGAACGGATTTGGATAAAAATTCGCACAGACATAGATATAGTCTAGAATTGCACATGGGCTACTTTTATTCCAGAAATATATTCAACAGCAATTTTTTTATGAAGTGAAGCGAACTGATAGTATTTTTAAAATAATGAATGTTTTATTGCGGCTAATGGTTCTTTATGGCTCTAGGTACCGAAGTAGGGCAATTAATGGAGCTTTCATTTTAGCTGAGTGGATTGGTTCGTGTCCGTGACTGATATAATAGGCAGATGTTCCGTCTTTTAGCTGTGTTGTGACTAATAGGGCACTACAGGGTCATTTTGTTTTTATAACATGTAGTAGTATTGTGGCACGTATTCTATTCGATAACTTGCACCAAGAAGGGCAAACGCTGTACCTACTATGGGTTTTTGATCACGGAATACGTACTCATAAATTAACTTAAAATCGTGGACATAATACAGTTTTACAACTGCCATCTGTGTAATAATTTATTAGTATAATACATATACATACATAAAGGCATAGTTAACCAAGCCTAAATCCATTGACTGAGCTTCTGCCTTGTATTTTACGGTACCTAAACAGCGCAGCCTACACGGATACGGGCAAATACGCAAAGAACACACGAGCATACAAATAAACGTAGTAATACAATTGTATCCTCTAACACGCGATATGCGTATTGGGAACATCATGCGTGAGCATTGAGCATTGATTACAATTACTTCCCTTGAACTATTCGATGCCAGTGTCGGATGCTGTCATGCAAGCACCTTATTAGTTGCTTATCCTTGACGCTCGTGACACTATGCCTGCCTGGAACCGATTTTCTACTCACGTACCAATTTATTATAATTATTGACTGGTACCGGACATGTGGCGTGTAATCGTATTTGTATGCAACGTTGCCTGAAAAGTAATGCTATTGTGTTTTACAAGAGTTTCATTAATATCTTTGGGGCCTATACTGCTGATTAACAGACGAGGCTCTGGAGCAGTTTTACCTCTCAGGTCAGACGGTTGCTTCCGTTATATTGGCAACAATGGCATTTTCATTTATGTTATTCTGTATTCGATATTGAGAGAGCAGCCAGTTCAGGGTTTATCCACTTAGTTATACTATTAGTTATACGATATAACAAAATGGACTGAAAAAGTCCAAATAGTTATACTGCTTGGTATAACTGGATATTAGAAAGTATATTATGTTTTGTGTAATTTCCCTCTTTTGTAACTATTGTATTGAAATAGTGTCAGCTAGTGACTCGCGTGCTCACATGTAGCTGCCTGCCTGGCACGCACTGTTTATCGAACTGTCGCAATGTTTCATTGCTTATTTACATACAGACAGACACAACTAATTAATATTTAAATTTCGCGAACGATGTTTTTCGCTATCGTTGCTGCATGTTTACTCCACTGCTATTGCTTTCGACACCCACGGGCGGAAACGGGTCCTCGTAATACTACTTCTCACGCTAATTTTAATTACATCTTCCACGGACAAATGAAACAAAATATGGAAAATCAATGTCGCTGTGAGGGCGAAACATCACGTCCATTCGTTCAGAGACTTTTCGGATCAATTCAATAATATTAGACACGGATTTATTGACAGCTTTGACCCAGAAATTGTAATAAGAGCGCTGCATGCTAGTTCAATTACCACAGACGCAGACCGGCCGAGCTGCTTTCGAAATAGTGCTGTTATCTTGAAAGTCATCGTGTTATCAGTGTGACTGCTACAGTGATATTAGAGCATATCACCAATAATCCTAACATAATATTTACCTTACTTCGTGCTATCACATTGCTGACACAAATGCGTAGGTGAAAGTTACAAATGGCTATTATAAATTCAAGGCTCTCGTCGCCGGAAGCCTAAAATCAATACAATAACGAACTTAATATCTGTAGCACCCACTTGTTCCATATTTGTGCCATTAAAACTAATTGATGCTCGACTTGCCACTCACCCTGTCAAGATTTTCGAGTTCTGAACTAAAAATTTATTTTTTGACGAATTAAGCTTATTCAAAAAACTCGTTCTCGTGTAATAGCATTATTAAAGATTGTTGTCCCTCGCTACAGAATGGCGAGCTATCTATCGTACGCCGACCTCTGGTCGACCTCGTGCGGCTTACTCAGGTGTGGGCGTCGCCGCGTCGTCGGGCCACGTACAAAATAACTTTATAGCGATTGGTTTCGCAAAGTGGGTTTACTGGAATAATAAATTTATCGCCGTTTTAGTTATAAAACAGCCTAAATACTAGCAATTATCTACAGTAAACGCCTCAGATCCTTAGATCCTCACAGGTTAACACAATAGAAACGGGTAACCACATCACAGATGAAGCCAAAAATCTGACCGGTTCGACCGGAGATATTCCAGCATCGTTTTGAATACGGTTTAGTTTTTGAAAGCGTCGCAGGGCGCGGCCTTCTCCCCTATTCTTTCCGTATTCCCCAAACCTTAAATTGACCACGAGAACAACTTATCAACCTATATGGTCGGATTGAGCATAGTGATGTGATGTGTATCGATAAGTTTCAATGAAAGTGGTCTACCTACACGCTTGGTGTGAAAGTGGCACACAACAAGCTATCATAATTGACCTGAGTACGCGTCTTTATTTATTTATTTATACTTTATTGTACACAAAGGCATTTAAACATCGAAAAGAAATAATATGTACAAAGGCGAGCTTAACTCAATGTTGAGTTTTCTTCCAGCAAACCCGGGACAGTGCACAGAGGAATAGCAATCCAATGAGAGGCAAAAGTCTTGTGTACAAGAAATGTCAAATTTTATAGTGAAGGGGTATACGAAATGTATACTCCTGACAAAGGCATTATATAATAAATACTTACATACATGTATAAACATCTTAGACCTACATACACATACAGTACAGTAGAAATAATTAAGAATATATAAACATACATACCTACATATACCTACATACATACATATACCTGCATACATATATAATCATATATATATATTATACTTAAATACATATTATGTCTGCTATTGTTGAGAGAGAAAGTAGTCACTCGTTCGTTTTTTGAAGATATTTAAAGAAGGGCTGTCGCGTATGGAATGAGGAAGAGAGTTCCACAACCGCACAGCAGAGACAGTAAAGGAATTGTCATAGTAAGAAGAACTATGGGACGGAGTTCGAAGTAGTAGAGAAGATGAAGTGCGACAGGGTTTACCCCTGGGGACAAGAAAATCAAAACGCTCACGAAGATATATAGGAGATTTGGGATTATGAAGAACAGAAAAGAGTAAGGAAAGAATGTGAACATCTCGACGCCGCCGAATTGGTAACCATTTTAGTTGCTTTCGGAACTCCGAAACGTGATCGTACTTTCGTAGACCGAATATGAACCGGATACAAAGATTCTGTAACCTTTCCAGCTTGTTCCAGAGTTCTTCGGTTGCGTCGAGAAAGGTGACATCAGCATAGTCCAATAGGGGAAGGAGAAGAGATTGAGCAAGACAGATTCTGGTCTTAAAAGGAAGAAAATTCTGAAGGCGCTTAAGAGAGTGGTGCGTACCAAACATTTTCCTGCTAACTTCGGTGATATGCTTAGTCCACGACAGATTGCAATCAATGTAGACCCCTAGATTTTTGATTACAGTGGTATACGGTATCACAGTATTGTTGTAATAGACCGGAGGCAGAGAAGCATGGTCAAGATTATTGTAGAAGTATCTACCACCAACAATGAGTGCCTGGGATTTGGCGGGATTCACAAGCAGTCCGAACGATTTTGCCCAAGCACTAATGTTTTTCAGGTCCTTATTGACAATGGTAATGGCCTCATTGCTCTCGTTAGTCCCAAAATGGCGATATAGCTGCAAATCATCTGCGTAGAGATGAAAATTGGAGGATATAACTTTACTGATAGTGTTAATGAAGATTGAGAAAAGAAGAGGAGAGAGAACGGCACCTTGTGGGACGCCCGCAGTAAGGTCACACCAGTCAGAGGATACCTCGTCCGAGTGAACCCGCTGCGAGCGCCCATGAAGATAGGAGTTAAACCAAGCGATTACAGAGGACGATATATTTAAAGATGATAGGATGCCCAGGAGGATGTCGAAATCAACAGAGTTGAAGGCGCTACTGAAATCTAGCAAAACCATTACTGTCAGGAGTTTGTTCTCCATGGCCAGTCTTATATCATCCGATATTTTAACTAGTGCCGTGACTGTGCTATGGCCTGAACGAAAGCCAGATTGGTATGGACTCAGTAGACCATGAGAGGAAAGGTAAGAAGCTAATTGATTTCGCACCGTGTTCTCGAGGACTTTGGAAAGAATTGGCAGGATTGAAATAGGACGAAACTGGGATGCTGAGGTGGGATTGGTGGTTTTGGGCAAAGGAATAACAAGCGCTTTTTTCCAAGCCGACGGAAAAGAGCTATTCTCAAGCGAAAAATTAATAATATGCGTGATGGCTGGAAGAAGTTCACTGAGGATAGGTAGCAGCATTTGTAGCTGAATGCCATCGTTACCCATAGCTTTTGTTGAAATTGAGGTGATTTGTTTCCTTACATCGTCCTCTGCAACCGTTTACCACCATGTTTACAACCCATTGTACGAATTGTACCGTCGGAACATCTGTCTAGCTCCGCCTTTTCGTGCTAGCCAACTTTCCCATGGCACGCTTTTCTTGTAACCTTCATCCAAAACACGGAACTCAAGATGAGGAATACAGCTATGTCATATTCGCCACGCTCTAGACTCTAGACCGTACACATCGACTAACATAAAAACCGAATGACCTAGAACAACTATCTGACGATACGTAGTTGACCTTCAAAACACGTATCTATGTACTAATGTATGCCATGAATCACGCGTCGCTGTACCCTTAATAAAATGCCCAAAAATATGTTCGCAAGGCAAGCATAAAGAGTCAGGTTCACGAATCACTGGCTCGTATGTCTCGAGGGGTCCGATCCTGACCCTTTTTTACTTCGTTCGCGCCTCATTGAGTTTTTATACTGCCCAACCTGATATGCCCAATAAAACAACACACTGTAGGGTAAACTCGCATCTCGCTGCCGGCCGTAGTTCTGTCTATGGTCGACGGCGGCGATGAGGCGTGGGCAGCGGTTCAGACCTTCTGCGAGACGGTTATCTCGCAGAAGGAGGCGGCGGAGAGGGAGAGGGAATGTGACCCCCTTTCCCTCCCACAGCGCCGCAAGAGAACCGGGGCTCGGAGGAGGCGGTACCACCAACTCCTCCCCCCCTAACCGGGCCGGGCAGTAGACGCGGGGGCGTCTGCTGCCCTTACATAGGCCTCGAGGTTGAAGGCGCACGTCGTGTCGCGTGTGCCTTGCCTAGGCGGGTGGCAGAAGGACTCCTCTTCTGCCGCACCAGAGATGGGCCTGCCGTAGATCAGCGGCGGGCGACCCACACGACGATGGCGGAAGATGTTGTTCCCGCCATCGTCGATATGTGGTGACGACGGACACCGTGGTGGTTTAGTGGGTAGTCTGGCCTCCTTCGAGGCTAGGAGTCCCACACGAAGCCCGCTCCCTGCCCCCGTGGGGGGTGAGCGAAGTGCTTAAAAGCATTCCACCACGTTAAAAAAAAAAAAAAAAAAAAAAAAAAGGGTAAACTCGCATAAATAAGTGACTCATCTAATTCAGTGATATGAAGTTTAAATACTTCCACCGCTCTGTAGGTGTCAAATTCGGAATATTAATATCAACCATATTGTAAGGCAATTAAGCTTCTATTGGCTTGTAAAATTTTGGTTATACTGTGCGAGTGAGACAGTAACAATCGCGTGATATGTCCTTGAGCGCGCCATTTTGAACATCGCGTCTGCAGCGTACGAGTGTGCTCTAACATATTATTCATTTTAAAATATAAAACGTAAGCGTACCATTCTGAAATTTTTAGGAGTTATTGAGCGTAGTACAACCTTCCATGTAGTATAAATAAATTTAACAAGTTCTTAATAGTTTTCACATAAAAGCTTATGTCCTGGAGGCTAAGAATTAACGCATTTCAAAATTTCAACACGAAACTGCATCACCAAATTAACCAAGGTAAGTGTAACATTTATACAATTCTTATAATAGCAAATGTTTTAATACGTGTACTTACGTAATTTAAATTTATAAGCATATTGTTATTGATATATAACGTAAAAAAATGCTTCCTATCACTTTTAATTGATTTTTGATTATTTTTATCACGGAATTAAGTGAGTCGTTTTATTTCAGGTGCCATGGAGGTAAATTCAAAAACTAACAGAAAGTATAATGAAGCAACATTAAAATCTGCTATTGAAAGCGTTTTAAATTCAAACATTAGTCTGTATAGGGCATCAAAGGAATACAATATACCATGGAGTACCTTAAAAGCTAATGTTGAACGAGTGAAAGAAGAACGCAAGCAAGGCGTAACACAAATTCAAATGCTTAAAGTGGGTAGACCATTTTCTTTGTCACTTAGCTTAGAACAAAGTTTACTGTCATATATCATACAAATGCAAGAACTAGGATTTGGTTTGACTGTTAACCAAATAAGGCAAATGGCTTTCTCATTGGCCGAGGCCGACGATATTAAGCATAAGTTCAACTCTTACAAACAATGTGCTGGTTGGAATTGGTGGGTAGGTTTCAAAAATCGTTATGGATTAAGTTTGAGAACTCCCGAAAATCTCTCTTCTGGTCGTGCTATTTGCTCAAATCCTACAATAATTGCAGATTTTTATGAAAAATTAGAGTCTACGTTAATTGCACACAACTTGATGGATTATCCAGACAGAATTTGGAATTGTGACGAAACGGGTCTGATGTACGTAAATAAACCTACAAAAATTGTCACCAAAATAGGAAAAAAATATGTTTATAATAGAACTTATGCTGAAAAGGGTACCACAACCACGGTACTAGCTTGTATTAATGCCGCTGGACATTTTCTTCCTCCTTTAATCATATTTAAAGGGGTCAGAAATATCCCTGAACTATCTAGGGGATATATGCCGAACAGTTTAACACGTCTATCACCAAAAGGTTGGATAAATGCTGACTTATTCTATGAATGGCTGAAATTTTTTGACCAAAATATTCCTCCAGCAAGACCCGTGTTTTTAATAATGGATTCACATGCGAGTCATATAGGCCCAAAAGTGCTCGAGTATGCTAAATCACACCAGATAATATTATTTACTATGCCTGCTCATACAAGTCACCTTTTACAACCTTTGGATGTAGGAGTTTTTCGACCACTAAAAGCGGCATGGCGGGCCGAGTTGCAAAGTTTTAAGCTGAACCACCCTACCACAGTACCCACAAGATTTGATTTTCACACATTTTTAACACCGGTATACGAAAAATGTTTTACACCTACCAATATACGAGCAGGGTTTAAGAAGGCTGGAATATACCCAATGAATAAGAATGCCGTATGCTCAGATGCCATTGCGCCTTCCAAGTTATCAGATCAGTCTGTCTCTACAAGACAACTGTTGTCAATGGAGGAAGTGGATATTGGTGTGGACTACGATGCAGAAATTCCGCACTCAGAAATTGATAGAACTATTGATGATCCTCTTTTTGAGCAAGTAGTTAACGCTTGTAAACCTTCTACCTCAGCTAATACATCGACTCGAACATTGAATGGTAATGCTCCTGAATTATTAGAAATGGAATGCGAAGTCATAAAATCTTGTACTTCAACCACTAAAGAAGTACCAGGATCCAGGAAAATTGAAATACATGACATATTATTGTTACCGAAATGGCAGCCCACAACCAAAAAGCGACAAAGGAGAACCGTGCCCAAAGCCCAGTGCTTAACCCCAATAGCCCCCACTTCTACTTTAAATATATCTTCAAGTCATAAACCTGAAGCTAAGAAGAAGCGGCCACAGTCAAGGGAAACAAAATCTTCGATTGAGGATGACTGGATTTGCAAAACATGCAGGGGCACTTACTCACAAGATGCAAACCTAAAAAATGGAGCCAAATGGATTGCGTGCTCATTTTGCACCAATACGTACCATACTCTATGTCAAACTCAGATTATACCCGACGATCAAGCTATTTTTATGTGTGACGATTGCTGCCTTATGAATGACTCAAGCGGTGAAGAATAAAAAAAAATACGGTGATAAAATTATAATTTTAATTACTAATCTCAAAATGGCAATATTATTTGTGATTAATAGTCATGTTTATTTAATAAGTATAATTTGATTTCTATTTCTATTGTTTTTGTTGTAAAAATAATAATGACTCATTTAATTCGGTTATATCACAATTAGAGGAGTGCTATCACTGAATTAAAGTGACTGTCACAGAATTGCCTATACTTCATTTGTTTAGGTACTTAAAAAAAGGTAAACAAATCGTAAAAAGGGTTCTTTTATAGGGGCATTTTTCATTCCGAAATAAAAAGAAACCAATATAAAATCATTTTAGAACTTAAAATCCATTTCTTCTCTTATATTTTGTATAATTAACTACTTTGTATAATATTAAGTTGCATTTATTACTCCATAAGCTGAAAAACTATAATAATTATATTATTTCAAATGAGATTTAAAACTATTGCACTGTGCCTACCTTAAAGAAACTAAAAAGACAGATATTCAAAACAGTTTTTTCCAGATCGCGCCATACGTGCGTGACTGTCAAAGTCTTTTCGCAGTTTGTATATTGTTATTGTTCGGTACCTTATAGAGCCGCGAAGAGCACTGAAAGAAGTGGAGCCCTAGATAAGATTATTGACGAAACCTAGTACTTCGGACTAAGACTAAAATTTTCTTCAGTGATTGAATTTGAAATCACTTTGATTGTTATTGTAATTTTGTGAATGTGTTGAACGTGTCAGTTTAATAATATAAACTTTAAAATGATTTAATAAGGTAAATGTAATCTTTATGTTGCCCATAATTTATGCACAAAAATACTATTGTCATTGAAGGTTGACAATCTCTGAAATCCACCATTTTTCTTGTTTACCTTTTTTTAAGTACCTAAACAAATGGAGTATAAGTCACTGCGCAATTAGTAAGTTTAAGTTTTATGAAGTAAATTAATCTAAAGCTAAGATTTCTATTGCTCATATGATAACGAAAAGTCTGATTAATGTACCTACTGAAAAAAAAAATATTTTTAAAGTTAAAAACACTTGTTTTATTCATTTTTCTTCTTTATCACACAATTAGCCAAGTTCACCCTACCTACATATTTATAGTGCATACGAGTACCTAATGTTTTATACTGGTGTGTTGGTGTAGATGTACCTAAGTATTGTGCTATCGTGTGTGAAGTAGGGAGTGTCATGATGTAGAAGCATCGAAGCAATTCAGATGCCATTTAACCTGTACAAGCTAAATCCATACTTAATATTATAAATGCGAAAGTAACTCTGTCTCTCTGTCTTTCTGTCTGTCTGTCTGTCTGTATATTACGCTTTCACGCCTAAACCACTGAACCGATTTTGATGAAATTTGGTATAGGGGTAGATTAGACCATAAGATAGGACATAGGCTATGTTTGTTCGCGATAACCGACATCCACGCGGGCGGAGCCGCGGGCAAAAGCTAGTATAAAGATAAAACAAGGCGAGAATGTCATTGCTCAGCCCCTGTCAGCTAGCATAAGTAGGGCATAGGCAGCTTCGCGAATATTACAATATCTACTGATTAATTGGATATCTACTGACAATATCGCTTCGAGGCTTCTATGGAGCTGAAATTAGCAGCCAAAATTGTAGCAGCCAAAATCAATACAAGTAGCAGCGATATCAAAATGATGATGATAAACTTGTATAAATTGTCTGCCTCTTTGTAATGGGAGTGTGTGTTTGGGTGCTATAATTTTGTTGCTAATCCTAGCTGCCGATTTCAGCGGCTATAAATTTGGTTGTCAATTTCAGCTTCATCGCCTCGCTTCGATTAGGCTATAGTTTATGTACCTACATTATATACTAGCTTTTGCCCGCAGCTCCGCCCGCGTGTATGTCGGTTCCCGGCAGTTATTCGAATTTTTCTCACCTTTTAAACCTTCCCTAGACCTCCACGAACATTTCAAGACCAAGATAAGATAAATCCGTTCAGCTGTTCTCGAGTTTTAGCGAGACTAACGAACAGCAATTGATTTTTATATTATATAGATATACATATAAAAAAATCTGCAGTAGCCTAGTGGTATGGGTAATGGACTGCTGAGGCGAGGTCTCGGGTTCGATCCCAGGTTTACCATGGCACACACCAATGACTTTTCGATGCTTTTCGAAGTTAAGTGTGTATTTATCGCAGGTTTATAAGTGCCTGGTTAATGGCAATAGGCTCGCCACCTATTACATTGGGACCTAAACATAAACTGGTGAAATGTGGTTGCTAGCACCTCTGCCTACCCCTTCGGCGAATACAGGCGTGAGTTTATGTTAAGTTATAAAAAAAAAACAAATTGTTAGAATACGCTGTTTCACAATGACCTAGTAATGTGGCTGTAGCAGCAAGTCTATAGATATCAAAAGCTTTACACTATATTTCACCACATTTCAACTGTACTGATCCCTGATTAATTTTCACTAATCCGTTAATGTTTCATTATGTATTTTGGAAGGAATGCAGGGCAGCATTCGAGTTAAGTGATAGCTTCTGATGTCCTTAGCTGCGATTTCTTCTCTAATTAATTATTTATTTCTTGAACAGAATGTTATATTTATGGGTACACTTATTATGTTACGATATGCACTTGTTCTAATAACACACTTCTTTTGTTACAGGTAAAGTATAGCAGTATTAGCAGTTCTCATAACAATGACGCGAGTTCCTCTAGCGAGCGCACGTGACGCAGGCGGGGGCGGTGAGAAAGGACCGATTGACTCACCCGGTTCGACTCCGAGCTGTGAGATCCTTTGTAAAAGCGGTTTATGTGGACATTCCAAAATATCTGAGTCATTACCGTTAAATCCTTTCTGCTGCGAAGGTTAGTGAGCTTACAAAATCGCGTGCCATTCGAACGAACCTTAAAGGCAGATATGAAACTCGTATACGAAAGTATCAATAGTCATAGTAACAGCATAATCTGGAATGGATATGTCATTATGTTGATTCACTAGGTACCTACTACCTATTGATATGAATATGTAGTGTGTAGGTTGATTGTAGGCATGTTTTTGGACAGTACGCCGTTTAAATCTACTTTCTAAGGTTCCATGTAAGGTGGATTTCTAAGGCATATAATGTCAAACCAGTCTCAGACATTTATGAGCAGGTTAATTACGTTAAAGAAGTGTATTAATTAGGGGTGGCCCACATTAGTGTAAGGTCGACCGAGCCTTGAGCACATTGGGCTGCTTTTTAGCATAATGTATTCATTTAATATTACACAATGCGCAACACCATACAATTAACACATTTTTATGTATCACGAGGTTAAGAATCTTCGAAGTGACAGAGTTTGATTTGAACGCAGCTATCATCAGAGTTCCTGCCCCAGACTACTGCTTCGCTGCTATCTTTATTCTTCGCGTGGTTGCCTTCATCTTAATAATTGGAGTAGAATCTGTGGAACTTTGACAGGCTCTGTGCTGAGGCTCTGCAAGACTTAAAAACCAACAAAACATAACATAAACTCACGCCTGTATTACCCGAAGGGGTAGGCAGAGGTGCTAGCACCCACATTTCGCCAGCAAAAACCGTATCGAATAATTGCAGAATACTCTCTACAATGCTATGGAATTGGTGCGTTTTCTCTACCGAGAAATCAGTCGTTACAGTCTTCTATCCACAGAAGCAATAATGAAAGGATTACTCGGACACTTGACAACCATTCCTAGAAGTACGGCTGCAATAGCGAGCCCGTTTAATGACCAGTTTGTCGAGACTTTCGAAGCTCAGTTTTCGCTCTCCGGTGCCGCTTGCAGCTGCAGTATCGACGGGCGCTGGGGCAGGCCATCAGGGACTGGTCGGCGGTGTGACGGGTAGCCGCAAACAATTGGTATTATGTCGATAAGATATACTCACCATACCGACCAGCCACCGCGTGCACGTGCGGGCAGTGTGTCCGGGGTTGGATCGCATTCGACACCCACCTGGTAACGGTAGTAACGTTGTTAAAATATAACTACACTTCAATGGACATTACACAGATATCAAGATAAGATCAGAATCCTATAACTACAAAATATTAAACTGCGAGCCTTGAGCACTTGTCATGTATCAGCCAAAGAAGCTTATTAAACCCGTTACTTGTTGGCCAATTGAAGTTGAGATAGACGCCATATCTTGAATGCATGAATAATATGCACATCAATGTGTGTTTACCTTTGTTTTTTTTACTGACCTTGCAAGTATAGTCCGTCCGGTGCTCAATACTTGCTTCAGTATTCGTCTGCAGACGCTCACTGCTCGAATTCCGAGCACAATCGTGTCGAATACACTTTAATAACCGTGAGAAATGGGGTCTTTAACAGTCCGCGCATCTGCTCTGCGGAGTCATTAACTTATTTTATCAATTACCCACGCCTCTGACCGAGCAGATATTGTCCGAGGGAATTACCACAAAGGTTAAAAAAAATTGTTGGACAATTTTACAAATTTCTCTATGTAGATCGATTTTTGTGGTGTCACCTTACTCTGTAGAATTGTCGTGATGCTATGTATTGTTCTCGTCCCATTTTCAGTAGCACTTTCCGGTATTTTTTTATTTATCACAGGACATCTGCCCACCGATACCTAGCATGTTGCATTGCTAAGTGTGGCACGATTGGTCATGCCATGCTAGTGGAGCTCTATGTTCAGGAGACCGCGCCCTCAATATTTAAAAACAGTTTGAGTGCTGGACAATAATGAATAAAGAACGATGAGCCAGTCGTGTCATGTGAATATTGTTTGTAATGTAATGCGGTAGTGGTTTAATGCTTACAATTACAGAACATTAAACACTACCGCATCACATCAATTCAACTTTTGTGAGTACTTATCCAATTGTTTTATAATGTCCATTGCACCAGTCGGGACACAAATATTAAACACTAGCTTTTGCCCGCGGCTCCGCCCGCGTGGATGTCGGTTATCGCGACAAAACATAGCCTATGTCCTTTCTCAAGGTCTAATCTACCCCTATACCAAATTTCATCAAAATCGGTTCAGTGGATGAGGCGTGAAAGCGTTACATACAGACAGACAGACAGACAGACAGAGTTACTTTCACATTTATAATATTAGTATGGATATGGATATGGATTGTAAATATTGCGAAATCTCGTACATATGTGACTGGAAAAGTGCCTAGTGTCTTATGCGCTTCACATGGATCATATAACTACTTAATATTCAATGAAACAGCGTCGGTATGTTTTCCACAACAGTAAAAAACCCACAGTTTTGAATTAATCCGAGGTTAAATGATAAACGATCCGCGCTGATATATGACGAACTGTGCAAACTGAATATAATAACGTTGGCATAAACATATACGTATAACACAACAATGAACACCAAGGATTTATACATTGTACTTGTACACATACCGCGAGCACAGGAAAGGACTAAGGGCGGTCTTATCGCCCAAGGCAATCTAACATAGGATGGACACAACAGTAATTATATGGCCAGCCAGGGGTGTGGGAGATTAGATTAAAATACGAGTTCATTAATGATGTTATTGTGGCTGCTATACACTTATCTCACGAACATAGACCCTTGTAGTGAACTAGCATGTCGTCAAAGGACTTGATGATAGTGATGGAGATAGGACCCTACCAAGTTTTTCTGGTCCGTACTAATTTTGTCTGATCTAATCTAGTACAGCTGCACACTGACAGATGCACGCTTTTCTCTCGGAGTGATACCATAGTTGCCTCCGTAAACACCGAGATTAACCCAAGGAACCAACTGAAGGAGTAGGCGATCAGACCCAAGCTCTAAAGTGCAGCAGTAATGTGTGAGCGGGATTGCGGTTCGGATGATGATGGCTTCGAAATCCAACCTCAACTTACATGTAGACTCTCAACATACTCAAGCGAAATTAGAGTACAACAACATTATTTATAAATATTCAATAGCGGCTCGCCCAGGGGTCTAAATTTGTTTGAGGTGGAGGTGTTTATTTCGTTACCTAACCCTCTCCATGAGGCGATATCACGCTGATGAGATTAGGATCGCACACTGAATGTGATCGAAATCTCATCAGCAGACGCTGGTATGAGGATGTGTAGCGTCCCGGCGGCGCGCGTCCCGGCAGCGCGCTGTGCAGAGTCGCGGCGGTGGCTGCTATCGATTGGCTGCACACCACTCACAAAGAGCTCCCGGTTGCCCCCCCTGCCCCTGCCGCCTGCGGCCGTCGCCCTCGGCCCGTCTCCCGCGGCGCGCGCCGACAGGGATGCCCTTATTGTGGCCGATGTTCCTTGTTATACCAGCGGAGCTTCGTCTCGGCCAATATGCTGCCTGTTTGTTCAATGTATTGTTTTTCAAATTGTATGCCTTAATACTTGACCTGTCTCAGCTTCGCACGGGAAATATTTGCAAAGACATCCTAAAACGGCTACAGCACCACCTTACTCCTTTTTTGTTAACTATCGTTAATAGTTTAGCTAAACAGCTAAACGAATTATACCTACGCATCCAGGACCTCTCCATAGTAAGGCTTTCTTCTTAAAAGCTATCAACGTGGCGACGGCGACGTTCCAAAAACGCCCTAAATATTGTTATCTAAACACTTTTTGTTGTACACACATAATACACAGGCCTCCCTTGTAATCCCTCGTCCGCCGCCCCTCCGGCCCTCGCCTTGCACCGCAACAGGTATATTGTGTGAATTTGAACTAGTTCAATGACCCCGATTGGTGCTAGTCCCCGACTCAATAGCCCAACTTTACGACATCGATCATGCACAGACTATAGCGCCTTTTATCACTTACGTATAATCTAAATGTGATTATCATAGAAATATAGACAGCAATGGTTTTAAGATGGCGAATGTGTAGTTTAATCTAAAAATTGGCGATAACTCTCAACTCCCGTATGGTTTAGTGGCTAGGATACCTGGCTTTCACCCAGGAGGCTCGGGTTTGATTCCCGGTACGGGAAAATCTCTTTTTGAATTTTGTTGTAAATTTTTTTTGTTTTAAAATATATTATAGAGAAAAAGAATCATTGATATTTTGTTCTTAAAAGTTATAACAAAAACAGATTTTAGATGGTATGTAGTTAAATTGATTTTTATTTCATTTTCCAAGTCAGTTGTTTCTTATTGACGTCAATAATAATTCTACTTATGCTAAGTTTACCACCGCTTCCAAGGCGCTGGTGGAGAAGAAACGGCGGAACAAACTCCTCTGCAGCATTTTTAGGACGTCAAGTTGCAATAGGTAATACCTTAAGGCTAAAATGTAGACGAATGTACATTGTCTCGTGTCTGCTTATACAATAGGTAGGTATAAAAAAACTATATAATAAAACAATTTAACTAAAGTTAAATACCATTCTGTAATTAGCATTTTAACAGGGGCATGCACCATGCTCAAGCCAGACATTTTTATCTTTTATGTTATTATCTGTCTTAAAATATGCTTTTTAGGATAAGGTGGTTAACATAGATTTTAATATTTATAGAAACGTATTCCTCCCTAAAAAAATCACTACTAAGCCGTTAATATGGAAGCAGCAGGTTACGTTTATTACACAGATTGGCTGCTGTGGCTCCACCCCAGAGGACTATGCAAGTGAACAGACTACAAAAATAGTATTTGTTTCCATTTCAATAAGTAGACTACGTTGGCTTTTTTATACTATTATGTATTATAGATAAAATTGAAGTCCCCTTTTCATCGTTGAAATACTTAACGCCTTGTTGAGTAGCGGCTTAGGGAGTGCTCGTCTCGGAGAGAAGCCGTCGAGTCGGTCGAGTGCGCCGAAGTGGCTTGTTGTAACAATATCTCGATGTAACGAGCGCGCCTTCGAGCCCTCCATCGGCAGCCACAGCCCGAGCCTCGCCGAGGGGCTCTTCACCTTGCCTTATTCTCCATCGTTATATTCAGGAGCAATAAGAGAAATGCTGGAGTTTCACCCACTCGACCTTGCCTTGAAAAATGTGATTTCCTTTCTTTGTAGAGTTGTACTTAATGAGTAATCCTCTTAAACTGCCTCGGAGGCGTAGCAATTGTAAACGGCGGCTGTTGTAGGTATATATGGATTTGAGGATACGGCTTCGATCACCGTGTGTTAGGAGATGCTCAATAGCGCAACAGTCTGCCACGTCTGTATTAGATAATATTCCCGGGTTAAACGTTGCTAGATTTTGCCGTCCGAAAATTGACAATAGAGATAAAGAGACGGGAAGAGCTGTCCATATGACGGTAATAGGACCGCCCTCTCTTCATCCAAGAAATATAGCCTAGCATTTGCCTACCCCTGCCGGTATAAAGAAGCGTGAGCACTGTTAAAAAATTTGCGTAAAAACCTAGCTGTCGAAACTGACCTCACTTATGTCAAGGTTCCATCACGTTATGTTCACTGTAAGTGACATTACAGACAGAAATCTGCGCAATAAAAATAAACTGCTCCTTCCATGCTATCGGCTTTGCAGAGTTAGTGATTCTTTTAGGGGGGATTGTATACGTTTTTATAATAAATTGCCTGAATCAGTCCTTGGTATGCCTGACAATAAATTTAAAACCTTTGTGAAGACCACCTTATGTAAAAAAGCATACTATAGGACAGATGATTACCTTAAAGACAAAAATGTCTGGCTTGAGCATGGTGCAGGCCCCTCCTAAATTGCTTTGCTGTAACTACGGCATAATGTTTAAATAGGAACGCGAACTTCTTTTTTTATTTATTTTTGTTAACTT
The DNA here is from genome assembly GCA_914829495.1 of Eilema sororculum. NCBI lineage: Eukaryota > Metazoa > Arthropoda > Insecta > Lepidoptera > Erebidae > Eilema > Eilema sororculum. The sequence continues at coordinate 511,787 of OU618541.1, forward strand.
AGGTTAATTATTTTATTATAAGTTTTTTTTATATACTTTAATTATCTTGACACGAGACATATGTACATTCGTCCATATTTAGTCTTAAGAACTTACTTTTTTTTTTTTGTAAATTGACGTCCAGAAAATGCTACAGTGGAGTTTGTTGCGCCGTTTCTTCTCCACTGGTGCCTAGGAAGCGGTGGTAAACTTAGTTTTAAGCAGAATTTGACGTCAAAAAGCTGTAGTAGTGCTACACAATTTTGAATAAATACCTTGAGTTTGAGTTTGAGTTTGACTGAATGAAGGTTTTGAAATACATTGATGATTATATCTATTAGCCCGCCGTTTGTTCTCAAACCCGGAAGGCATGCTCACTGTAAAAAACCATTGTGTATTTTGGGGGATACAAATATTCGCAGCTGCTACTTACTGGTAATGAGTTAATGAATGATGGTAGCTTCCATTTTGAGCGACAGAATTTTCCAATTCTGCAGTTTTCTTATACCTCGAAGCTAGACTAATAGTATAGGTACTCCCTCTTGAGAGCTGAACTTTTCTGCCTTTTATGGTAAGAATCAGAAGAGTTATTTGTTTGGTTATAAAAATGGAAAAAAAAGTAAAAAGTCAGAGCGCGCGTATGTGTATACTTATAATGTCAGAGGCGCAATGAAAATTAATATGTAAAACGATTTGTTTGAGAGTGAGTGTATGACACAGGATGTCGATTAGTTTCTGCAAGTATTACCTGGTATTACTTAGCACATTATCAATCGTTAGTATCACACAGTTAACAGTTGTGCCGCTGCACGCATGCGTATAATTACACAGTTTCAGCTGAACTTGAAACACTTTTGTGTTTGAGCATTTGTTATTGTTACATTAGTACTACTTGTTTACACCAAACTATTATAATAGAACTACTGTTAGTTTTAGTTGTCCCTGTACCGAGTGGAATGTGTCGATATGCAATATAGTGTGTCTATAACCAATAACATCTATTGATCGAAAATCTGCGGTAGCCTAGTGGTATGGGTAATGGACTGCTGAGACAAGGTCTCGGGTACGATCCCAGGTTTACCATGGTACACACCAATGACTTTTCGATGCTTTTCGAAGTTATGTGTGTATTTATCGCAGGTTTATAAGTGCCCGGTTAATGGCAATAGGTTCGCCACCTATTACATTGGGGCCTAAACATAAACTGGTGAAATGTGGGTGCTAGCACCTCTGCCTACCCCTTCGGGGAATACAGGCGTGAGTATGTTATGTTATCTATCGATGCCTTGCCGCGTGGTTCTCGGTAGAGCAGTGCGGTGTCGTACAAGGCGACTAAGGGATAGGGCTGCTTACCATCTCAGGCAGTTATACTTATACAGCCCAGGCTCAGCCTCAGATTCATGGTTCGACTCAACAATAGTGCCCGGAATACGGCAATGGGCTCTCCCCATTATTACGTGGGACCGAATACATTGATTCGTGAAATGTAGGTGTCAATTGCCCTCTGCCTAACCCTACGAGAGTAAACGCGTGATTATATGTCCAACCATCCATATACTCACGCCTGTAAATCCATGAAGGGGTAGGCAGAGGTGTATCAGCGCCCACGTTTTGCCAAATATGATTTTCGGTCCCACGACGTAATAGGGAGCGAGCCTATTACCGTCTAGCGTCAAGCCATGGTGCCTAAGAACAGATTTCGCTATCTCTCATAGTTTCTGTCTTCTCCCTACTGACCCATTTAGATTGATCACTCTGTATAATGTTCAGTCCGTCACAACGTGCGCAGATAGCTTATTTGTTAGAATACGATACCACGTTTTTTTAACTGGACTGCATCTGGAATACGGAAATAATGATACGGCAACAGTGGTTTCAGTTACTGTAATAAGTATGCTAATCGACACAGATGTTTATCTCGACACTACGTCGCTGCACGATGTTGAGTCACTGAAGTGTGTGGTGTGGTCGGTGTTGCAGGCGTGGTGACGGTGTCGGACGGGCACCTGTACGTGGCGCCGCTGCGGAATGAGTGGCGCAAGTGGCTGTCGCACTACCTGGGCCCCACCGCCATCATCTGCTTGGCCCTTCTCTTCGCCGTCATCCTGCCGGTGGCCGGGTAACAACTACCTACTGCTTATTATTCCTTAGGGTTTCTCAAACTTGTAGCTGTACGTACGCCTATCAACATTTCAAAACATCGGCGGATAAAAATACGTTGACAATGTCTTACGATCGTAACGTCCAATACACTGAAAGCGCATTACAGTTTTTTGGAAAACTTCAGCTCCAACAAATGAAATACTTAAAGAAAAAGTGAATTATGTAAAGTAAATTATACCTACATAGGTAAGCAGGGATTGCTGCCCTAATCATATACAAATAAATGAGAGAGATTTTTTTATTCCAGTAAAATAATAAGTAAAATAATGATTATTTTTTGCGTTGCGTTGTATCAATCAGTTACTAAAATCGTACATATTTAATTGAACATGTGGCAACAAAACTGCCAAGTGCGTAAATATTCTTATTTATTGTTGTATTAGTAAGGATAAAATACCAAGCGCGGTCTTCTTGACTTTTAGCCTGTAAAAATAGCATTACAACTAAAACCTGAGTAGGTACTCGAGAATCAAACAAGAAAATATCAAGAAATGCCACTTTCCCTGGAATCTTGAATCAAATTCTTTTGTTATTAGAGTAAGTGGCATACGACCAACGACCACGGCTATCCTTGATATTTTCTTATTTGAAACTTTTAGAGCGTGTTTTTTCAGTAGGTAGCAGGTTTTAGTTTTAAACCTATTTTTTATTTATATTTTTGTGGGCGAGTGAAAGCTAATAATTTATACGTATTTGAAATGTGTAATTAATTAAGCCCTTTCATTTGACACCAAGTCATATTTGAAATGTGTAATTAATTAAGCCCTTTCATTTGACTTGGTGTCAAATGAAAGGACGTATTTATCTCAAATTTATATTTAAACGTGCTGTAAAGTACTGTACATGGGGGCGCCATACAAGATTCTGTGACATGTCGTTTAGCCTACAAGACGCTTGTAACGATACCTCATTTGTGCAGCTCTGAAAAGTAGGTGAGGAGCTATAAAGGAACAAATGAACAAACATGCATACATACATAGCCTGTCAATATCATAACCCTCCTGTGGCTTCGCCGTAGTCTCGTACAAACAGTTAACTTTTAAGTTATGTTTACTATATTTATCTTAGTAATATTCCAGCCATTCCAGGATACAAAAACTAAGCACGGTTATACTTTATGCTCGAGCGCATAGGTAGACGTACTTAGTACGCAATTTTAGTTTCCAAGCCTTACAAGATGTTGGTCGCGTGCATAACGACGATCCGATTGACAAGAACCTATTCCCAAAATAAACAGTAGCCTATGGCTATTCCAGACTATTATAGAATCTTTGCGCCAGTGCAATTTCATTGAGTCATTCCACCATTTTGGCACGAATAACAAACATGTATCCGTACAAACGTCCACTGTACAACATGAGTAGGAGATTGTGTGGTGTGACGTCTTGTTTGCACGAAGCAATAACGCCGCCGGCGCGCGGTTGCAGGCTGTTCTGGTGCTGCTGCTACTGGTGCCGCGTGGGCTGCCGGCGCCGGCCCTTCGACCGCGAGTACGACTCGTGGATCCGCGCCCTGCTCGCCATCCTGTTCATCGGCCTGCTCACACTGTTCTTGTGAGTACTGCACACCCTGTTGCGAACTGTACTTAAAAGTCTACATATTTAAATGACTATCATCGTGAGTGTTCGGCCATCACCGGTCACTCACGTGTGGGAGTGTGCGCTGTGCAGGCTGGGCGTGGTGTGCGTGTTCGCGTCGGAGGCGCAGGTGAACAACAACCTGGGCGAGGTGACCGGCACGTACCGCGGCGCCGTGGGCGACGTGGTAGAGTACCTCAAAACCACGAGGGACCAGGTCATATACCTGCTCGAGGACTGCTTCGCCACGATCAAGCAGAAACTCATAGATTTACTTAAAGGTAAGCATTAGCACCCGTTGGGGCGATGGGGCGATGGGGCGATGGGGCGACGCGCGACTGTTCGATGAGACATGTGACTCGTGTGCGCAGAGGTGCTGCCGGGGCCGCCGGGCCGGCGCGCGCTGGGCGCGGGCGGGGCCGAGCTGCGCGCGCTGGCGGAGCTGGGCCGGCTGGCGGCGCGGCTGGACGACGTGCGCGACCGCCTGGCCGCCGTGCAGAGCCTCACCAACTCGCTGCGCGTGCGCGCCGTCGACCTCAACTCGGGTACGTCTCTCTCTCGTTCTTACCGCGATCTGAGAACCTATCTGATCAAAGTTGTGTGCGGCGCGCAGGTCTCCGCAAGGTGAAGAATCAGCTGCTGCAGACGCTGTCCCGGTGCGACCAGCCGAAGTGCGTGGCGCTGCACAACAAGTACAAGATCGGCCAGCTGGACACCGAGATACAGTACAGCCAGGTCAGCGCTTTCGGGTTTGGGGGAAATGGGCAGATCATCCGCCCCCGCCGTCCCCGCTGGAAATAAATCGATTCAAATCAAATTGATTACATAGTCGTTGTAGATACCTGTAGTATTTTACACGGGTTCTTAACATAGCACAGTGTTTCGACTAGAACAAGCTAGCTAGACAATATTATTTATTGGGGTATATTGCATCGTTTGGCTTTGTTATGGTGTATTAATACGGTTTCAGCACAGAAAACTTTATGGCTCGTCCATTGTGTTTTTGTATTTTAGACAGATGGAAGTCGTTATTGCATAAAAATTTAAAATATCGATTAAGTTGAAAACTTCGTTTAAAAACAACGACAAATGAAAATATAGGCATCATTATTCAATGTAGAATTATTACTTATTATCTATCAATATATCTTAGTAAAGAGTTGATATTTGTCGAGAATATATTCGTATATTAGTAAAAAATTCATAATCTGAAAAACAGACATAATGACAAAGTTACACTCAAGTGCGCAGGCTACAATGACTTAAATTCACTAGTTTTCAGATATGGCTATAATATATACAATTTCTAGCCCGGGTACAAGAGGGTACAAGTACTTTCTAGTCCAAAGAATTCAGACAATCGTCGTTACCTAACATTATTTTTTAAACTGTAGGTATTTTAAATAGGTTGAAGTATATAAATTTTCTTGTTACAATTAAAAAATATATACCCTTAACTTCCAGATTCATCACTAACACTTTTCAAAAAACTTGAACTCACTGTCATAAGTCGTTACTTTGATAAGCGTAAAAACGCAATGAATAAGTAAACTTCAACTCTTTCTTCGTATTACTACACTCATCATTTTATCAGTAGTTGATATTAGGGCAAAACAATTCTTAGAATTGGGACACATGGGTATCTGGCTAGAGGCTCAGGTAATACATTTCTGGATATTCAACAATGACTTTTGTCCAGCTAGCTTGTTCTAAGCGAAACACTGTGCATAGGGTGGAAGATTTTCATGCCCTCTGGAGAGAAAGTACTTGAAACTCGTTCCGATAATATGACGCGGAGTGCTTTAACAGTTAGGGTCCCCGTCATGGCAACGGTTGAATCAAAATATTAATAGGTATATCAAAGATAAAGGGCAAACACAATTTATTTTCAACTTTTTGGATAATTATGTTTTTTGTGACGGGGGTTTTTAGATTTCTCATTTTATTTACCATGTTTGTAAGAGAGATTTGATCCTTATGCTAGCCACCTATCTATTGAAGCCATAAAAATGCAGGATGTTTTTTTTTATATAAAGGACACGTCAATTTGACTTCACCTCGCCTGATGTTAAGCTAATGTAATTTTTTAGGGCCTTACTCGGTTCGATTACCGGGTGTGTCAAGCGAGTTTTCGAAAAGCCTTGAATGCAGTTTTGTTTCTTTTTAAAAATAAAGGTGTGTTTCCTTCGAGTGAAATTCTATATCTCCAGTATTACGTATACTTCCCATCCAAGAGATGAAAATCTTCCTCTCTGTATATCGTGTGTTGTTACATTGTGCATGAGTAGGTATCTTAAGTTCGTATAATATATATATATATATTTGTGCGGTTAGGTGTCGTACATAGGTCATTACTTAGGTACATTATCTCAGTTGTGCCTGAACTAGGTAGTCCTGTGCTTCAGACGTCAAGGTTTATAATAAAATAATGAACTTAATAAAATAATAACAATGCTAAACTGACTCAAATAATAATAAACATTGGTGGGGTTAATGAGAGCGCTGCAGTCTGCAGTGCAATGTGAAACTTTTCATATTCTAGGTTCCTAAGTTATTTCCTGGTTATATTTGAGTCTATCACGAAGCTAACTAATAGGGAATTTTTGTGCAATGGCTCTTTAGAAAAATTACTCTCAAGTTGTAAATCTGTCGCCAAAAGTGGTAAATCTGCCACCACATGGTAGATTTGCGTCGAGCTATTTGACTAATCGTCAGCAGAATATGACACACCGCTCTACCCACACGGATACATAATATACGTAGTACTATTATTTATTCTGTGATATAGGTTAGACGTTCTTCGTGTTTAGTTACTTTTAAGTTAGGACCCCGCAGCTACGTGTAGCACATTATCGAATAACGTGTGATTATTTTATATATATAACTGTTAATTTACCCTTCGCTATTTGTACTCATTGCACGCTGCCACGGATACTAGATGCTCGACCAATATTTTCCAACCGTGAGTATATATTAGATATCTCCGAAAAGAGGAGTCCGTAATTACATTTTTCTATCTGATCTTACTATGTAGGATTGTTTAAATAGACGGATTTTCAGTAACCCATTTTTCTGTTTAACTTTTTTGTATACCTTTCTTTTTCAACACGAAAAATCGCTTTTGCAAAATTCTTGAGCGCTGTTTTTATCCTCGTGCTGTCCATGGGCCTTCGTCCAAAATTAAATAAATGGTCATCTTAATCGTTATGCCAAAACCTAACGAAGAAAACAACGTACGTTTGCACTACGTACAATTTTTCTTTCTAAAAAGCCCGTCGAACAGAAACTTGAAAACTCGGCTGCTATGTGAAATAGATAACGACCGTCAGAAATTTTCCCCTGACGGTGACAATTTGATATTTTCTTGACGATTTTAAATGCATTTATTTCATTAGCATTACATTTTTTGAGGTCGATCTGAATTCTGTACGATGTCATTCAAGAAGGTATGATACGAGATGATATTTGCTGCCGCCGTCTTCACAGTCACGAAGACGGGGACCTGGCAATTTTATGGGTACGTAAAGATCACGATGGTGTCATAGCGATGACTTGGGCACAACACGGCGGACAGAGTAATTGAGCAATACCCTGCCGCGGACTTAGTATTCTTGGAAGACTTCAACGTTCACTATGTGGAGTGGATGGGGTCTCACAGAACTAATTTTGCGGGCAGGGCTGCTCACGACTTCGCCCTGACCTATGGGTTCTTTCAACTAGTGCATTAAATCACTAGAAAACCAGATATCGATACCCACAGAACCTTTACCACCGATTCTAGCGGGCATGAAGTGTTACCGCTGGATCGCGACAGGAGCGAGCAAGCGTCCGTGATTTAATAGATCCTTGAGAGAAGCGAGAACACGGCAAAAATCTGCCTACAAGGATTGGGCCAGGGCCGTTGCCAACAAGGACCCGAACATCACTGAAGTGAAGCGGAAATTGAATGTTGCCTCGACGTCCAGTAAGAAGACAACGGCCAGGTCTAAGTTTGAGACCATCGGCAGAATTGCTGTGCGTCCTGCGCGATTCTCATTCGGCAGTCGCGCATTTTAGTAGCTTGCCAGAGTTGCCAACCGAAACTTCGTCCATTCGTGCCTTCCGCCCGCCGGTGCAAAAATCCGACGGTAGTCAGGCTCATGGCGCCTAGGAGGAAGCCGATCTTTTAGGTAACCTCTTTGCGACAAACTCTACTATGAACGATGGGAAAACCGAGCCACATTGATGCTGAACTTCAATGGATGAAGTTAAAATCACCCAGCGGATGGTTCGGTGAGAACTAAAATTCCTAGATGTTCGAAAGACGAGTGGGTCGGATGGCATACCAGCAATTGTGCTTAAGCACTGTGCTCCGGAGTTGTGCCCTGTTCTTACACGACTTGCGCGCTTTCATTCTCCGCGGGACGAGTTCCGGCTTCGTGGAAGACTGCATACGTGCACCCTGTGCCTAAGAAAGGCGACAGGACAGATCCGTCCAATTATAGGCCTATCGCTCCTCTCGAAGGTGTGTTATTAATACACAGCTCCTGGGATACCTTGAAGGTAACGATCTACTGAGCGACCGACCGACAGTTCTTCAGACCTTCTAGTGTATCTCACAAACCGGTGGGCGCAAGCCATTGAGACTCAAGGTCAAGACACTAGCGGTCAGCCTCGATATAACGAAGGCCGGGTATGGCACAGAGATCTTCTTGCGAAGCTACCATCTTATGGATTCCTTGAGGGACTGTGCAATTGAATTGCCAGCTTTTTGTCCAATAGAAGCATCCAAGCCGCCGTGACATAAACGCTGGTGTTCCACAAGGTTGCGTGTTGTCTCCGATCCTGTTTCTGCTGTTTGCTAATGACATGCTGTCGGACGACTTCATTGCTATGCGGACTACAGTATTGGGGACGCATGTGGCACGAGCCGTGCAAGCATCCCTCAGTCCGAGGTGGCGGGGAGTCCCGAATAACTTGTGTCAGAAATCGAAACTACTCTTTCGGAAGTATCTGATTGGGGTCGCTTAAACCTATGATTTGTGATTGACATGGTCGTTCTCATGGTAAATATCCCGGTGAGCGTTACACTATTAATTGTCTAAACCTAGTCCAGTTCAACCCCACCAAGACATGTATGTGTATTTACCGCTAAGAAAACTCCATTTATTGTAGTGCCACTGTTCCTGGGCACGGAGTATCCGGATCCTAGGTGTCGACATCTCAAGTGACGTCCAGTACCGCAGTCATTTAGAAGTCAAGGTCAAGCTGGCATCAAAGAAACTTGGAGTGCTTAGCAGGGCGAAGCAGTATTTTACTGCGGGGCAGCGACTCCTGTATAAGGCGCAGGTTCGGCCCCACATGGAGTACTGCTGGCATTTTTTTGCCGCAGCGCCCGCACGCCAGCTTAACCCCTTCGACTCAGTGCAAAGACGTGCGTTGAGGCTCATCGACAGGACTTTGCCTCGCCGTGTGTTTTCTACCGCCTATACAATGGTTTGTGCTCAGACGAATCGTTTGACATGATGCCCACAGCTACATTCTATTATCGCACCGCTCGCCATAGACAGGGAATTCATCCCCACACATTGCAACCGAAAACGGTCGCACCGTGCGGTATGGAAGGAACTTCATTCCACGCACACGGAATGAATTACTTGTCGTGATTTCCCCAAGCGACTACAATATGGGGTTCTTCAAGAAGTGCATTAGAAGGTTTCTTCATGGTAGGTCGCACGAGTGTAACGCATACGTGGCCACGGTAACCCCTTTCCATCAGGTGGGCCGTGTGCTCGTCTGCCACCTAAGCGGTACAAACAAAAAAAATAGGGAGTAGAAATCGGTTCGATCCGAAGTATAATTAGGTTGTGTGTGTGCGCGCGCCAGATGCCGGACGTGTCGGGGCTGCTGCAGAACGTGACGCGGCTGGCGGCGAGCGGCTTCAAGGACGAGCTGCTGGAGAGCACCGACGTGCTGAACGGCCTGCAGCGCTCCCTGCAGGCCGAGCTGGACCAGCGCGCGCCCGCCCTGCGCATCGGCCTGGCCAGCATCGGTACGTGCCCGCCCGCCTGGTGCCCCCCGCCCCCCTCGCTCGCGCCGAGCTACTGTCCATGTGTGTTGTTCTGTGCAGGTAACAAATTGAGCGAGCTGGCGAAGCAGATTCGCTCCCCGGTGGACAACGCGATAAATCGCCTGCAGAAGCACGTGGATGCCGTGGACCGCCTGCAGGAAGGGGTCAACGAGTTCAACGCCTACCGCCAGTACCTGGGCGTGGCGGCCGCGCTGTGCGTGCTGCTGGTGCGTACCCCGTGCCCCGTGCCCCGCGCCGCCGTGGCGCGTGGCGGCGGCACTCACGCTCTGTCGTGCGCAGATGGTGGCGCTGCTGGCGTGGGGGCTGCTGGTGGGCGTGTGCGGCGGCCGGCCCGAGGTGTACGGCGCGCACGACTGCTGCAGCAAGGCGGGCGGCGCGCGCAGCCTGCTGTGGTGAGTGTGGCGGAGGCGAGTGTGGCGGGCGCGTGGCGTGCGCGTGACTAACGTGGCGGCGTGTTGCAGTGGCGTGGCGGTGGTGTTCACGCTGGGCGGGTTCGTGGCGCTGGTGTTCGCGCTGAACTTCGCGGCCGGCGTGCTGTCGCTGCGCTTCGTGTGCGACCCGCTCACGTGAGTGTTCCGGCCGCGCGCGGCGGGAGGGACGGCCCGGCATGCCGTTTTACACTGTCGGATATGGCCGCTTTTAATACTTGTACAACGCTGGTTCTATACGATGACCTTAATTTACCTGTACGGAACTGGTTCCGATCGAGCCTCTTAATTTACTCGTATGGAACTGGCTCGGATCGAAGCCGTTAATTGTTTCGTACGGAGCACATACTATGTCGCAGGTACCCGCTGGGCAACCGGCTGTTCCACGACGTGGACCAGATGGTGGACCTGGAGCGCACGCTGTACGGCAACAGGCACAGCAACTTCCCCAGCCTCACCAGCGTGCTGGTGCAGTGCCACCGGAACTTCACCATCTACGAGGTACGCTCTCACGCGCGCCATACGCGTATTAGCTACTTACTTAAAGGCCCTGCGCAGACGACAGACTATCCGTGACGCACTTTTTAGTCTGTGAAAATAGAACCTATGCAATTATAAGCAGTAACGCACACGACGCGCAAAAAGTCCGGCGCACAAAAAATCCGTGTAATTCGGGCAGACCGCACCGCGCCGCGGCGCGCCGCTCCGCACAAAAAGTGTGTGAAAAAAATTGAACGTTTGCTTCAACGCGCGCTAACGCAGACGGCGCACACTTTAGTCGGCAATCTGCATTTGCTAGGGGTGGACGAACGTTTTGGTTTAAATAATAAGTACCTCAGAAACCTATTTGTCATTCATAATGTTTTGGTTTAAATAATAAGTACCTCAGAAACCTATTTGTCATTTGAATAATAAAAAACTTAGTTTGTTGCTGAGAGAAATAATAAATAATATAATTATGTTTATATAAATATATATATTTTATTTACTTACCTGGGTGTCACAGAAAGCCTTTCTTCTAGACCAATGCACCTCCTCATTGTTGTTTCTGAATGAGTCAAAGCAGGTCTCAAAATAAATAGCAACTCATCAAATGTATTAACAGACATTTTATAAAATTTGAAAAAAATTGCCGGATGTTGTTTCAGAATTGAATGTTTAGTATGGAACTGTCCCTTCAGTAATCTTTCCGAAAGTATAGGATGTACTCAAAATTCTCTATTTCTTCTTCTTTTTCTGTACTTCATATACAAAATAATACTTCGCGATCTCTGCACGATTTCCATAGCGTCTACGTCCCTACAGCTCTGCCGACAAAATGATCGAAGATGGGCGTCGTGTGCGTTGAGTCTGTGAAAAATCCGCGACCGACTTTTTGCGCGCCATGCAGACTTTTTGTGCGCCGCAGACTTGATCGCACAAAAAGTGTGCTGTCTGCGCAGGGCCTAACTATTAAGCGAAGTTCATCACTGTAATAAAATCCATTTGAACATAGTTTATCGCGGTCTTTTTGTATTTATATTCCATTTTGAGCTTTCTTTCAATAATTGTATGTTTATTAAGCTACAATAGGCGGATGCTCTACTGTCCTCGTTGGAAATAATGATTTTTGAAAGGGTAGAAATTAATACAAATCGGATAATTCTGATAGAAAGGGTTTTAGTCCGGGAGAGGAACCGATCGTGGGCCAACGATCGTTTAATGGGACGGTTGCGGGAGTTCACGGTTGGGGGTGGGTTCGAGGGGACTATTTGCAGCGTTCCTTTCGTCTGATGGTAGATGCTGCGGCTGCAGCGCATACTGGACCTGGAGAACCTGCCGGTGTTGATCTCGCCCGAGTACCTGGAGGAGTTGCTGGGACTAGCGACGACGACGACGACGAAGAAGACGACCACGACGACGACGGAGGAGCCGACGACGACGTCGACGACGACGACGACGGAGGCGCCGCCGACGGAGCCGCCCGCGGAGCCGCCGATGACGACAGAGCCGCCGGGGCCTGAGGGGCGCGGGGGCAACTCGCCGCTGCGCCAGCTCGCCGAGTCGGGCCTGCTGGAGTTCGACTTCGACCGCATCCTGGACGCGGTACGTACGGGCGGTACGGCAGTACGGCGGGGGGACGGAGCCGTGCGGACCGTCTCAAAAGTAGCTTTTCGTAATGTTCTATATTAAATATTTTGTTAATGCATATGCCTAACTGAATGTTCAATGCATAATAGCAGTTTAAATACACTATTTCTCATTTTTAGGGTTCCATGGCCAAATGGCAAAAACTTAACCCTTATAGATTCGTCGTCTGTCTGTCTGTTCGTCGGTATGTCACAGCCACTTTTCTCCGAAACTATAGGGCCTATTCTGTTGAAATTTGGTAAGTAGATGTATTCTGTGAACTGCATTAAGAATTTCACACAAAAATAGAAAAAAAGCAATAAATTTTGGGGGTCCCCCATACTGGGAACCGAAAGTCAAAAAAAATTTTTTCATCCAATCCCTACGTCTGTAGATAGGTCTTCAAAAATGCTATTGAAGTTTTTAAAACCATTTTTTTCTAATTTTAATAGTTTGCGCGAGAGACACTTCCGAAGTGGAAAAATGAGTGTCCCCACCCTCTAACTTCTAAAATAAGAGAACGATAAATCTAAAAAAAATTATGATGTACATTGCCATGCAAACTACCAACGAAAATTGGTTTGAACGAGATCTAGTTCGTAGTTTTTTTTTAATACGCTAAGTGGATGGATGATCATTGTGCGTGTCAAGAATTAAATGTCAAGAATTAAATGAATTAAATGTTTCTATTGACTACAATTTATGCCTTCGATTCAATCAACTCAAAAATAATTAATTTTGATTGATTTAATTGATGAACTATAAGAACTTTTATATTATTATGTTACTTGCTGCTACGGAACCCTTCATGGGCGAGTCCGACTCGCACTTGGCCGGAATTTTTGTATTAGAGTAAGGCTTGCAAGTTGACGCTCAAAATTATGTCAATTATGTAAAACACGATTCCACCAGTTTACATGGTCATATTTTCATTACTTTCCCAGAAAATTTGTAAGTGTGATATATGGTTAGAATGGTGATGAGGTAGGTACTCTATTTAAAAATAACTTAAGTGAACTATTATGTGGAACCTGGGGAGGTATAATTTTTTTATGTCAGGACCTAATATTCATTCATCGGTCGCACTCCCGACGAGTGAGACGTATATAATATTGTAGTAACCAGTTCTATTGTTTACGTGTTAGCTGACCGTTTACGTGGTCACCGATCGTTATCAGTGTCGAGAATTTGCTATCTGGCCCGGTGGCGGCCGGTGGGGCGACCTTTTACTATATACAATTATGAACAGTAAATGCTATGAGTGTGAGTGCAATTTCTAGCGAAGTTGAAAAGAGTGCGGAATGCGAAGATGATATTTTATTACTTGAGAATACGATGCAAATAGATACTATGAATAACATAAGTAGCTGTGAAGAGGCAAGAGGAAATAGTAAGCGGGGTCGTGAGATGGATCAAAGCGAACAATGGACACCGGTGGTCAGAAACAGGAAAAAAGGAGTGCTGGAAAGTAAAGATACACATATTACGAACAAAGAAAAAATGCCTAAGCAATTTGCCTTGGCAAAGTTATTCAAAGCCAACAACATAACAAGTATCACGAGTATAAAGTATTTGAATCCTTATAAAGTGTTGGTTCAACTTAACAAACGGGAGTGCGCAGAGAAACTCTTAACATGCGAGGTGCTGTTGGGCCTAGGGTGGAAATGTCAAAAAGCACTAGAGATTGGAATATCTTGTGGACTAATACGCAACATTGAGTTAGAATTGACGGAACAGAATATTAAGGATACATTGGAAAGCTCAATAACAGTAGTAGTAAAACGTCTTAGGGACTACTCACACTTATTCAGCTCTATTCAGCCTTTGTCCATAGAAAACAACGATTTTGTATGGAGACGCATACGCATCCATTCAGCTTTCCGCGTCTATTCTCCTTTCGCGGCCAACCAGTATAAAATGAGGATAAATGTGTTTTTATCATGCGAATGCTATAGGGAGCGTTCAGCGCTGTTCCGCCGCGTTCAGCGCTATGCCGCTGCATTCACCGTCGAACGCGGTGGAACAGCTCAGGGATATTCACCAACCAAATTCCTATTTCTCCAAAGTGGGACCCACTGTCGTTTGCGTTTTATTTTTTTACGTCTATTATTTTTTATTTCTTCTGCGAGAAGCGAAACGATAATAATATCGGACATAGAACTGTCCATGTTGACGGCACATACGACCCACAATACTATCTTACCGTTGTCGGTTTATGGCCTTCGCCTAACCGGACTATGGCTCAGCTGACTACATACAGACGGAGTTTCAGCCCAGCTGATTTGGGGCCAGCTGTTAGTGGGGTCACAGACCCGTGAGGTGGCTACTACCCTAATACTTGTGCCAGCTGGCCTATGTCCCTAGACCGGCCAGGTTCGCTACTGAGCCCTTGTAACGTCGCTAGGGTGCTGTGACTACTTGGACCGGAGGGCAGCATATTCAACGCCGCAGTAGACAGAAACGTTTCAGCAGAGATAGCACGCTATGACTGCCTTTCTCATTCTTACGACGACGCCGTACGCGGCTGATAGAAGCAGAGCTGTATAAGTGTGACCAAAATCGTTCAGCGAAACGCGAATGGAGCTGAATAAGTGTGCGTAGTCCCTTAAACTAAACGTCTTACAGCTGGATCGATAGCGAAGTAGTAAGGATAGGATTTGAAGGAGCATCATTGCCTGATTTTGTGTACATTTATAGCATAAGAGCTTAAAGTGGAGCCATGTGTATTTCCGGTTACCCAATGCGCCCGATGTTGGAAGTTTGGGCACTCAACCTCTCGATGCTCATCAAAAAAAAGTGGTCTTAACCATGCTAATTGCGAAATAACTGAACTTAAATGCCCGAACTGCAGAGGTGGTCACATCGCATTATCTAAAAACTGTCCTGTTTACGTTAAGGAAAAAAAAGGACTATTATGGCAGAATCAAACTGTTATTTAGAAAGGCGTTAATGATTATACGTGCCACCATTTATTTCGCCAAGCAGAGCATCGGTGCCCATTAGGACAAATGCTACTACATATGCTCGTTCACCTGAGGAGCAAGGTATGGATGGAACTCGATTGTATGCGGAAGCACTAACCCAGCCTATTTCCCCTAAAATACCGAGTACTACACAAAAAAGAAGAAGAAAAAGAATTATACAAGTTTCCAAGAAGAAGACTTTGAACAAACAGTATCAGAGACGGAAGAGGAGTCTACAAACGACACGAATAAGAACTCAGATTGTACAAAAAAAGAACCAAGGAGAGGAAAGGCGTTTCATTTGATAAGTTTATTTCGAAATTTGAAGATGCTATATTGGCGGAAAACACATGGGGAAACAAAATTACGGAAATTATAAAAATAGTATTCAAGTGGTTAATATAGTGGTTGGTAAACAATGTTACAGAAGTATCCTTTTTAGAACTTTTATTAATGGATATACCTAGGCATGTTAAAATTAATGCGATATGTTGGAACGCTCGAAGCCAAAGATTATTCCGTTTGAACACCTTTTATCTCGAGAAAAAATTCACATAGCTGCATTATCAGACACTTGGTTTGATTCTGAAGATGTATTTAGAATCAGGGATTATAATATTTTTCGTGAGGATTGGGGCGATTCGTATAGCGAGACCACGCTATTTTGAGTCATAAGTCCATTCAGGCTCAATTATGTGATGTCCGTTGTCCCAATAGGGAAATTCAATTGATTCAAATCAAAATTAATAAAAAAAAAGGAAGAGCGAGGCATTCCCATCACAAGCGTCCATGACTACTTACTGGGAAGCCCCAACAATGTATAAACTAGGATTTTTAAAATAAACGATTATTATTATTATTATTATAGAATATGTAGTATCCCTATACTGTACGTATTTCGTATTCGAGGGATTTCGTTTTCGCCTTAGCGAGTAGAAAACATTAATTTTGGGTGATTTTAACGGTCACCACACTAACGGTCCTATTAAACCGATACCAGGGGTAAACCGATCTTTGACTCATTTATGGATAACAATTTGGTCACCCTAAACGATGGGTCACCTACTCGAATAAAATTAGTTAACGGTGTCCTACTAAAGTTGACCCCAAGCTGTCTCAGCAGATAAATAAATAAATAAATAAATATTCCACAACATTCTACACAACGCTATCTAGACCCATGGTAAGCTTTTATAGCTTGTGTTATGGAATCTAGAATGCGGATAAACATACTTATATACTTTTTTTTTTGTAAATACATACATATTATACATAGAAACAGCCAGACCAATGCAAATAGCCATATTCATGCATACAAATATTTGCACTGAGCGGGAATCGAACCCGCGCCTCCTGCGTGGCAGTCGCGTGCACTACCACCACGCCACAGAGGCTGTCATGATATGATGATATATCTTTAAAGTTTACATGGTCAGTAACTAATGAGAATTTCGATGGTGTTCACCGTATAATAAAAATATCAACGTACTGTAAAATTGATAGTAATAAATTTATCAAGAAAAGAAATTTAAAAAAAGCCGATTGGCATTCGTACAAGCAAAAGATTGAAAACTTCGTCAATAACATCAACTTATCTGAGACACCTCAACAACCATATGATACATTTATTGAAGTAATAAACCGGGGGGCAGAAATTAGTATTCCTTGCAATAAATTAAATAAAAACCCTAGTTCAAAATTTACTGAAAAACCCCCTTTTTTTTTCGTGCGGAAATACCCTCGGATACCCGAGGTTATGTCGGACTCGAACCGACTAAAACCGCACGCCGACTGTGGGTCGTGGTGCTAGGCCGGAGGTGAGGTTGTCATCGACATATCCCTCGCACCCCGGCTGACCCAGGGCCATCCCTTACGGTCTGGCCCTCCTCAGGAGGGGGCACAACAGTGTCCCCAACTCGCCCCCGGAATGGGGAGGCGCGCTGTTCAGCGCGCCGCCGCCGTACTGAAAAACCCCGATTGGATACCTGACTTGTCTCGGGCAGTAGCAGAACGACGATTGGCTCTCAAATATTTTAGACAGAATCTAACACCTGTCAATTTAAGCTTCCTAAAAGATAAAACTCGATAAGCACAACGTCTTACCAGGAGAGCTAAGTCCGATGCATGGTTTCAATTTTGTTCAACAATTGACCAAACCAAATCGGCGAGTAACAAGTGGAAAAAAAATTAGATGCCTTAAGGATAGGAAATTCGCGACATCTTGTGTAGATAAAAGCTCTGCAGAGCCTGACAATAGACTTTGCGTGTATTAATCGACCAAATTTCTTGTCACATAATTCTGATTTAGATATAGATATGGGCGATATCTATGCAGGAATTAGAAAAGTGCATAGAATCACAAGACACAGCTCCAGGTTCTGACGATATTCCATTCTCAATGATTAAAAAATTACCTAATAACACTAAACTATTATTATCAAAATTGTCAAATCAGTTTCTAGTCTTAGGTATTGTTCCGAATCAATGGCGCATAATTCGTATAGTGCCGATCCCTAAGCACAATACTAATTCCCCATTTCTAAGGACTATTTCTCTCACCTCATGTCTGTGTATAATATTTCATGGGATTATTAAAAATAGAATGGAGTGGTTTCTGAAAAAAAAAAATTGCTTTTTTAAGGATATGACAGGATTCAGGCAAGGGCAGTCTTGTCTGGATAATCCGAGCATTTTATCCAGACAAGACCGAATATCCAGATTGCTTTATCTAAAAATCAAAGAACAGTGGCTTGCTTTCTCGACATAGAGAGTGCATACAACAACGTCGATATCAAAGCGCTGCTCTCTGCCGTGGATAACTTGGGAGTCGGGGTTAAGTGCTGTGATTACCTCTGGGCTTTATTAAGAGACAGACTGACAGAGAAATATTGAAACTTTAGATTACAAAATGAGTAGAAAAACCAATAGAGGACTGACCCTCTATCACCGTTGTTATCGAATGTAGCGGCAGTGGGCGGGTGCGCTAACCGCGTGTTGTGTCGCAGCTGGAGACCAACATGACGTCGCTGTCGTTGGACGGGCTGGCGCGCCAGCTCAACAGCACGGCGGCGTCGCTGGCGCGCCCGCAGTGGGCCGCCGAGGCGCGCGACCTGGCCCGCGCCGCCGCGCAGCTCGACGCGCTCGGCCGCCGCGTGCTCGCGCCCATGCAGCGCGACGCCGCCGCGCTCAACGTGAGTACACGCCACGCGCGCCCCGGGCCACTCCTCCACAGTGGGCCGCCGAGCGCGACCTGGCCCGCGCCGCCGCGCAGCTCGACGCGCTCGGCCGCCGCGTGCTCGCGCCCATGCAGCGCGACGCCGCCGCGCTCAACGTGAGTACACGCCACGCGCGCCCCGGGCCACTCCTCCACAGTGGGCCGCCGAGCGCGACCTGGCCCGCGCCGCCGCGCAGCTCGACGCGCTCGGCCGCCGCGTGCTCGCGCCCATGCAGCGCGACGCCGCCGCGCTCAACGTGAGTACACGCCACGCGCGCCCCGGGCCACTCCTCCACAGTGGGCCGCCGAGCGCGACCTGGCCCGCGCCGCCGCGCAGCTCGACGCGCTCGGCCGCCGCGTGCTCGCGCCCATGCAGCGCGACGCCGCCGCGCTCAACGTGAGTACACGCCACGCGCGCCCCGGGCCACTCCTCCACAGTGGGCCGCCGAGCGCGACCTGGCCCGCGCCGCCGCGCAGCTCGACGCGCTCGGCCGCCGCGTGCTCGCGCCCATGCAGCGCGACGCCGCCGCGCTCAACGTGAGTACACGCCACGCGCGCCCCGGGCCACTCCTCCACAGTGGGCCGCCGAGCGCGACCTGGCCCGCGCCGCCGCGCAGCTCGACGCGCTCGGCCGCCGCGTGCTCGCGCCCATGCAGCGCGACGCCGCCGCGCTCAACGTGAGTACACGCCACGCGCGCCCCGGGCCACTCCTCCACAGTGGGCCGCCGAGCGCGACCTGGCCCGCGCCGCCGCGCAGCTCGACGCGCTCGGCCGCCGCGTGCTCGCGCCCATGCAGCGCGACGCCGCCGCGCTCAACGTGAGTACACGCCACGCGCGCCCCGGGCCACTCCTCCACAGTGGGCCGCCGAGCGCGACCTGGCCCGCGCCGCCGCGCAGCTCGACGCGCTCGGCCGCCGCGTGCTCGCGCCCATGCAGCGCGACGCCGCCGCGCTCAACGTGAGTACACGCCACGCGCGCCCCGGGCCACTCCTCCACAGTGGGCCGCCGAGCGCGACCTGGCCCGCGCCGCCGCGCAGCTCGACGCGCTCGGCCGCCGCGTGCTCGCGCCCATGCAGCGCGACGCCGCCGCGCTCAACGTGAGTACACGCCACGCGCGCCCCGGGCCACTCCTCCACAGTGGGCCGCCGAGCGCGACCTGGCCCGCGCCGCCGCGCAGCTCGACGCGCTCGGCCGCCGCGTGCTCGCCCCATGCAGCGCGACGCCGCCGCGCTCAACGTGAGTACACGCCACGCGCGCCCCGGGCCACTCCTCCACAGTGGGCCGCCGAGCGCGACCTGGCCCGCGCCGCCGCGCAGCTCGACGCGCTCGGCCGCCGCGTGCTCGCGCCCATGCAGCGCGACGCCGCCGCGCTCAACGTGAGTACACGCCACGCGCGCCCCGGGCCACTCCTCCACAGTGGGCCGCCGAGCGCGACCTGGCCCGCGCCGCCGCGCAGCTCGACGCGCTCAGCCGCCGCGTGCTCGCGCCCATGCAGCGCGACGCCGCCGCGCTCAACGTGAGTACACGCCACGCGCGCCCCGGGCCACTCCTCCACAGTGGGCCGCCGAGCGCGACCTGGCCCGCGCCGCCGCGCAGCTCGACGCGCTCGGCCGCCGCGTGCTCGCGCCCATGCAGCGCGACGCCGCCGCGCTCAACGTGAGTACACGCCACGCGCGCCCCGGGCCACTCCTCCACAGTGGGCCGCCGAGCGCGACCTGGCCCGCGCCGCCGCGCAGCTCGACGCGCTCGGCCGCCGCGTGCTCGCGCCCATGCAGCGCGACGCCGCCGCGCTCAACGTGAGTACACGCCACGCGCGCCCCGGGCCACTCCTCCACAGTGGGCCGCCGAGCGCGACCTGGCCCGCGCCGCCGCGCTCAACGTGAGTACACGCCACACGCGCCACCTGCCACACCTCCACAGTGGGCCGCCGAGCGCGACCTGGCCCGCGCCGCCGCGCTCAACGTGAGTACACGCCACACGCGCCACCTGCCACACCTCCACAGTGGGCCGCCGAGCGCGACCTGGCCCGCGCCGCCGCGCTCAACGTGAGTACACGCCACACGCGCCACCCGCCACACCTCCACAGTGGGCCGCCGAGCGCGACCTGGCCCGCGCCGCCGCGCTCAACGTGAGTACACGCCACACGCGCCACCCGCCACACCTCCACAGTGGGCCGCCGAGCGCGACCTGGCCCGCGCCGCCGCGCTCAACGTGAGTACACGCCACACGCGCCACCCGCCACACCTCCACAGTGGGCCGCCGAGCGCGACCTGGCCCGGAACTAACCCACTTCGAAGACCTTTTACGCCCTCCGGAAAAGTGCTTATCCAGGTGTCCGTTTTATTCTTTTATCTTAAAACTATAAAAATGTACCCGGTCGTCTGCGACGATAATAGTGGGTCATTTTGTCATTCTCGGGGAAGAAATTTACGCGGTAACCTAGCATCAACCCCGGGAACGACGTGCGTGAGTACTCGTTCGATCAACCGCTAACCCGCTCCGCCCGCAGGAGACGGTGCGCGGCCTGCGCGACTCGCTGCCGCGCGGCCCGGAGCTGGAGGCGCTGCTCCTGCGCAGCGGCGTCGGCAGCGCCATCGCCGCGATGATCAAGAAGTACGCCAGGCAGCTCTTGAGGATGGTGAGTGCCACCTAACACTGCCACCTATAGCTGGAACCGCATATCTTGGACGCATATCCAAATTCGTTTGACCCGAAACGACTATAAAATCACCTTCTATAGTTGTAAAGTGTTCGTGTCTGTACATTAGAGATAATTATTATTATTATATTTATTTTTTGGAGTTCTTGTTTGTTTGTCAGTTTGTTCGCGATGGATGCAAAAACTACTGAAAGGATTTTTGTTGCGGTTTTTTTTTTGTCTGAAAAGTCTAGGCGAGACTTCAAATGTTACGTGAGTTTGATCGCAATTGGTCACGTAGAACCAGATAACAATTAAGAATGAAACGAAATGTGTAACGGTCACTGTGATGCTGACGCTACTGCAGGAGCAGAGCGGGGGATCGCGCGGGGAAGCGGGAGGAGGGTCGGCACCGAGCCCAGGGCCGGGTGAAGTCGCACGAGCAGTACTCGTAGCTTCGAGCGTGGTGTGTCCGCAGGTGCTGCAGCGGATCAGCCAGCTGATCACGGAGAAGCTGACTGAGTTCCTCAAGCACGTGACGTTCTACGTGCGCTACAACGTGGGCCACTGCGGCCCGCTGTCCTCGCTGTTCAACGCCACGCGCGACTCGCTGTGCGTCAAGGTCGTGCAGCCCGTGGTGAGTGCTACGAGCGCTACGCCGCTACACCTTACTCTAGAGTAGATCGCGTAGCACCCTGCGTGCTACGGGCGCAATGACGTGGGCCGTTACACTATAGTGTGGTGTACACGTTTACGGCATATTGCGTAGTGAGCTAAGTGCTACGAGCGCTACGATGGGGGCCGTTCACGCCTACGTCCAATAATAGGCTATTTGACTAAGTCGTCGATTCTTCCCAATACTGCTTAATATGATAGATCGTTCTGAAAAAATATGCCTTGCAAAATAAAATATTGCATATCTAAACTGAAACTATGACTTTTCATTAATTGAAATTCCCAAAAAAAGTCAAAATATAAACAATCACATTCAATTCAAATATATAAGTTTTAGACTTTTCATTACATTTTAAATAACTTTTATTATGAACTATATACGTGTAAACGCAACGTAGACCGAGATAAATGTGATATTCTCTTGCACTCCATACATTTGCACTACGCGTTACAGAAGCATGACGTCACAATTTTGTACGATTTTGTATGGAGCGTTTTCGGGCGGCACGTCAAATTGAATTTTCAAAATCAAATATCTTGAAAACTATTTGTCGTACGAAAATGTTACTATTACAGTTTATTATATTATAAGAAAGTGGTAATTTTTCGATTGTAAAAAAAAATAGTCAAATAGCCTATTTAATTTATTTGCACTTTGGTTCTTACAGAAATTTTAAGGTACCTAATCAAACTTGCTTAAATATGCAATATTGTCACTGTCGCCTCTTGCGGCGCTTGCAGAACGGCTACTGGATGGCGCTGGGCTGGTGCATCCTGCTGTTCGTGCCGCTCATGGTGACGGCGCGCCGCCTGGCCGAGCTGTACATGCAGGTGGACCCCTACCCCGGCCCGCTCGTCGAGGCGTAAGTACTCGCCCGCCCTCGCCCGCACTCGCCCGCACTCGCCCGTACTCGCCCGTACTCGCCCGTGCAAGGCCAACTTCGTGACGACGCCAATCCACCGACCATAAATGACATTAAACTAATCCTGGGCTCAGAGGGCTCGCGTTGATCACGTTGTTTTTGGTTGGCACGTGCGCGAGTTTTGACGTGTTCACGAAGTTGGCCGATAGCACACCACATTTGTTTGTTCCATCGCCGAGTCATCAGCATTTATTTTTGAGCCACCGAGCTGCAGCCGTGTGCGAATTCATTTGAAATACCTACGTATATACATTAACTACTATGATTAGGAGCTAAGCTGTTGAGCAATGAAGGTATATGACATGTAATACGCACGCGGGCGCGCCGCGGTACACAAGTGTTGGTGTGCGAGATCGATTCGCTCGGCCTCAGTAATAATGCGATTAGCAACAAACATATGTGGTGTGCAAAGATTAAAATGTGCATATCTCTACAACAGAATTATTGGAGTACTTGTTACTTTCCTATGACAGTTGTTGCAATTGACGATTCCGAGTCGAGCTAAGGTGCCAGTAAAACATTAGTAATTGTGTAACGCGGTCCGGGCACCGCGCCGGCTCGCCCCGTGTTCGTGAACGGCACAAACTATCTGTGGCGGTGTACTGTGTATCCCTATTTCGAACTCGACACATAGCTATTGTCGACTGTGTGTCAGTTTAGTATCTCAAACGACTTTCGAAACGTCCCGAGGCCAGGTGGGCGACGGTGTTATGGCAGTTCCACTACCTGGATAGTAGCTAGAGTAGAGATAGGGCAATTCCAGTTACTAACCTGAGTTAACTCGAGTTGCACTTAACTCGAATCAACGCAATTTGAAATCCTCCTAACGCGGGTTAGGTCGTAGGTTCGCGCGCTCCGTTCTTTCGGTACCCGCTTCAATTTAATATTAAATTCGTTGTTAAGTGCCTACTAGGACTACTAGCTGGTTCCTTAACAAATGTACCCTTGGTATCTTCCTGCTAACTCGCGTTGTACAAGTCGAGTTAGGTCGCTCAGTATGAGTGAGAGCTAGCCGCAGTGCCGCCACTCCGTCCGCAGGTTCCGCTCGGACGGCTCCAACAGCGCCGCTCGCTGGTGCCGCAGCAGCTGCTCGGCCAGCCCGCCGCTCTACGGCTGAGGCCGCCGAGCTGCTACTCCCTCCACATTGTACAAGTCGAGTTAGGTCGCTCAGTATGAGTGAGAGCTAGCCGCAGTGCCGCCACTCCGTCCGCAGGTTCCGCTCGGACGGCTCCAACAGCGCCGCTCGCTGGTGCCGCGGCAGCTGCTCGGCCAGCCCGCCGCTCTACGGCTGAGGCCGCCGAGCTGCTACTCCCTCCACATTGTACAAGTCGAGTTAGGTCGCTCAGTATGAGTGAGAGCTAGCCGCAGTGCCGCCACTCCGTCCGCAGGTTCCGCTCGGACGGCTCCAACAGCGCCGCTCGCTGGTGCCGCGGCAGCTGCTCGGCCAGCCCGCCGCTCTACGGCTGAGGCCGCCGAGCTGCTACTCCCTCCACATTGTACAAGTCGAGTTAGGTCGCTCAGTATGAGTGAGAGCTAGCCGCAGTGCCGCCACTCCGTCCGCAGGTTCCGCTCGGACGGCTCCAACAGCGCCGCTCGCTGGTGCCGCGGCAGCTGCTCGGCCAGCCCGCCGCTCTACGGCTGAGGCCGCCGAGCTGCTACTCCCTCCACATTGTACAAGTCGAGTTAGGTCGCTCAGTATGAGTGAGAGCTAGCCGCAGTGCCGCCACTCCGTCCGCAGGTTCCGCTCGGACGGCTCCAACAGCGCCGCTCGCTGGTGCCGCGGCAGCTGCTCGGCCAGCCCGCCGCTCTACGGCTGAGGCCGCCGAGCTGCTACTCCCTCCACATTGTACAAGTCGAGTTAGGTCGCTCAGTATGAGTGAGAGCTAGCCGCAGTGCCGCCACTCCGTCCGCAGGTTCCGCTCGGACGGCTCCAACAGCGCCGCTCGCTGGTGCCGCGGCAGCTGCTCGGCCAGCCCGCCGCTCTACGGCTGAGGCCGCCGAGCTGCTACTCCCTCCACATTGTACAAGTCGAGTTAGGTCGCTCAGTATGAGTGAGAGCTAGCCGCAGTGCCGCCACTCCGTCCGCAGGTTCCGCTCGGACGGCTCCAACAGCGCCGCTCGCTGGTGCCGCGGCAGCTGCTCGGCCAGCCCGCCGCTCTACGGCTGAGGCCGCCGAGCTGCTACTCCCTCCACATTGTACAAGTCGAGTTAGGTCGCTCAGTATGAGTGAGAGCTAGCCGCAGTGCCGCCACTCCGTCCGCAGGTTCCGCTCGGACGGCTCCAACAGCGCCGCTCGCTGGTGCCGCGGCAGCTGCTCGGCCAGCCCGCCGCTCTACGGCTGAGGCCGCCGAGCTGCTACTCCCTCCACATTGTACAAGTCGAGTTAGGTCGCTCAGTATGAGTGAGAGCTAGCCGCAGTGCCGCCACTCCGTCCGCAGGTTCCGCTCGGACGGCTCCAACAGCGCCGCTCGCTGGTGCCGCGGCAGCTGCTCGGCCAGCCCGCCGCTCTACGGCTGAGGCCGCCGAGCTGCTACTCCCTCCACATTGTACAAGTCGAGTTAGGTCGCTCAGTATGAGTGAGAGCTAGCCGCAGTGCCGCCACTCCGTCCGCAGGTTCCGCTCGGACGGCTCCAACAGCGCCGCTCGCTGGTGCCGCGGCAGCTGCTCGGCCAGCCCGCCGCTCTACGGCTGAGGCCGCCGAGCTGCTACTCCCTCCACATTGTACAAGTCGAGTTAGGTCGCTCAGTATGAGTGAGAGCTAGCCGCAGTGCCGCCACTCCGTCCGCAGGTTCCGCTCGGACGGCTCCAACAGCGCCGCTCGCTGGTGCCGCGGCAGCTGCTCGGCCAGCCCGCCGCTCTACGGCTGAGGCCGCCGAGCTGATACTCCCTCTCCACATTCATGCGATCGGTTTTTTGTTCTTTCTGTAACGTTGTGTTCTGGTATATAAATTTCCAAGATACATTAGCTCATTTTATTTTTAGCAGTAATCCTCATTCATTTGTAATAGTTCCACTCGACCGTTGCATATCTTGTCTCGCACTCGATACTGGCTCCGCTCACTGCGCGGGTCTAAAGTCTATAGCACTAAAGTGATTCTGGTTAGAAATATATACGAGTATCGGCGTTTTTCGGATTTCAACCCCTAAGGAGGTAAAATAAGAAAAGAATGATGGTACGGAACTTCATCGTTTTCACAGTAAAAGCACGAAATTTCATATGCACCTACCGACGCGTACACGTGTAATGAGACTTTTCCAACATTTTGTGGACTAGGGATAGAAAATTTACATCCACAATCTAATTTCAATTGGTAACTCTTAATGTTGTGATGAACAAATATTCTAATCACTATGCAATTTGAGTTCCTACATGGTATGTATCGAGTTCGAATACTGTCCACGACAGCCGTACGTGCCATACGCAAGCGAGGTCAAGCCTCGACCCCTCGCTCCCTACACGTTGATGAGGACGAGCACACTACCAATTCGGTTTCAATGAATGTTGTATGGCACTTACTTTGTCGACTGAGAACGTTGAAGTCACGATGCTTACTTCAACGATTGCTCGCTGTCAACGGAGTCGTGAGCGTCGTGGCTTCAACCAACTGTGCGGTTACGATATCTCTCCAGTCATCAGCCATCGCTCATCGACCATCGTCACTCACCGCGAGCTGGCGGCAGCGTGACGCGCCGCTGCCGCCAGTTCCCGTTTTCTCTCAGTTGTTTCGTTTCTGTTTGAGTTGCCACTAATTTTCTTTATTTAGTTTGTTGGTATTATAATTTGAGAGTTGTGTTAACATTGTTTTCATTACTAGCCTGAGTTTGTCCATGTCTGGCAGTTCTGTTTGGGTTTGTTGTGCACCCTCATCCCCGCTGTACTGTGTGTAGTAAACGGGCTAGTGCCGCACCGCCCGGCTGCACTCGGCCGAGGCTCAATACAGGATCGACGGACCGATTTATAGCTTCGTGTCATTAGATAGTTTGGACGGTCTGGTTTTTTAGTTATCGGCAAGAGCGAACTACTGTTGCAAAATAATGAAAAATAAAATAAAGCAATTTTATATATATATTCGCTTAGATGTTCCAAAATATAGACAAAAAATACTGATCCAATTTCGATTTTATATTAAATCATAAATGTAATGTGATAGTTAACGACGAGCGAACACTTTCGGTTCAGTGTGCGGCAGTAGCTAGCAGTCGGCCGCTAGGCACGTGTGCGAAGAGCGCTCGCGACGTCACAGTCTCCACTCTCACTGACACACGCCGGCGCCCCGCCAGTGGCGGCACCTGTACTGCGTAATTTGTTTTATAATTGTGTTAACGTTATGCTTTGGTTTGTTCACTTCATCGCCATCCAGCGTAGTCTAACCGAGAGGGCCTGCGGGAGTCGCCGACTAACATTTGAAGACGTGAGTGGATGAAGGAGTTAACTTACAATTTCTAAATATGGAGATAATCGGCTTCAAAGTTTGAACATTTCATTTGCAAATATTATGTTTACTGATTATTTATGTCATAATATTATCACAGTATAACGAGAGATCTTACACTAGTTCATCGCGTTTGATGTTTGCGGAAATGCCGCCTTTTGCAGTTTTGTCAGGGTTGTCACTTCAGTTTTTAATTATAACTAGCTTTTGCCCGCGACTTCGTCCGCGTTAAGTTCGGAATAGAAAGAGCACACTGCTCCCGTTCCCGCGACCCAGATAAAGTTCCTCAAAGTTTCTGTGAGTCTGTTACTTCAAGCAAATGTATCAGTAATACTTACCCTGTGTCCGCGACCCACGTGAACCTATACCCTGATAAAATAAAGTTGGAATGGGATGAAAAGTATCCTATGTCCGTCTCCTGGTTCTAAGCTACATCTCCACAAATTTCAGCCAAATCAGTACAGCCGTTCTTGAGTTATAAATAGTGTAATTTATTTTTCTGTAATATTTTATATATAACCCCTATTTTGATCTGTTTGTTCTGTCAAGGCACATCAAATCACACTAATATAAATTACTAGCTGATATATAGCAATCGGCGACTCCTAAAACCCCGAAAACGATACCCATATCGACTTTTGTGTAAATTTCGTGTCCGCCATCTTGGATCGCTAAATATAGAAAACAAAATAAAACAATTTTAACAAACAAAACGTGTCATGAAAAATAATTAAACACGTGATTAGTGTTATTACAAATTTAATGAGACAGCCCTGAATCCTTAGTACCGAGTAAAATGTATGGGCGTACCGAGTAATACCCCGTCCCCCACCACCCCTCGCCCCCCGCATGATTGCTCTGTCTAGACGGCTTCGTTGACAGACTGTATGTAGTATGAATCGTTAGACTGTGATATTATGGTGTCAAATGATTGTAATTGGCCATATTTATTATCAGGGAAGTATAAGAATAGAAATAATTGGATAGAAATTAATTTATTTGAAAAAATGTACATATACATTCTTCATCCACTGGCAATGTAATATGATATTAGAATATTTACCGTAGAAGAAGGGAGTATTTGTCATTATAATTTATAAAAAATGAGCATATTTTAACATTTCGGCAATCCAATCTTGGCCAAAAATGTTATGTTATCAATATTACAAACAAACAAAAGAAAGAAAAGAAAGAAAAGCAAGACAGGAAAGAAAAGAAATAAAAGAAAGAAAAGAAAGAAAAGAAAGAAAAGAAAGAAAAGAAAGAAAAGAAAGAAAAGAAAGAAAATCCTTCTTCCATGACACTTTTGCCTTTTTGTTACAGTTATGCCCTTCATCTTCTGTATGTTTGAAACAAAGCTTAAATTGCGGATTTTCATGATCTATTATAGTTTATTATACTCCTACAACCATCAGATAAGGCAAAAAATAAAAAATCTCATAAATGTTAGTTACCCTCTTCATCAACTCACGTTTTTATTTGTGTGCATCCCCTTGACTGTGGCTCTCCGTCACTAGTGACGTCACAGTCACCGTGTACTTATAGTAGTTGCCAAATGTTAGTGTAGCACCTTGAGGCGGCAAAGTCCCTCGACTCGTGTGAGTGCTGAGTGCTGCCGGGGCTGTCAGTATAACGTGTGGGTGTTGTTGGCAGCGAGTATGAGCCGAAGAGCTGGGCGCGCGGCTGGTGGCGATGACCCTACGCATCGTCCGGTAACACACACACGCACACACACACGCACACACATACACACACATACACACACATACGCAAACATACACACTACACACACGCCTCGCGACTAACTTGTATATACCAACACATTTCAAGCACTGCGTTATTTTCATGACCAATAGCATTTTTCATATCCTATGATAAAGTCAAAGACTGATTTAATATTTATACTTTGTTATAATAGTCGGGCACGCGTAGAAGGAAATTTGGTAGTAACTCAAACGCGTCAGATTAAGCTAGGGGAAGTTAGTTACATAATTAATAAATTGCACACAAACATAATGTGCGCAAAAAAATAAAAATTGTTCTACGAATTTACACCTACGCGTCTGATTAATATAAGGCAGGTTAGTTATTAGCTAACAAGTGTCAATTTTGAAAATTTTGCGATTTAAGCGTAACCTAAGGGCGTCGGAAGCATGCAAAGAAATGTCTATATTTATTGGAACGCGGTCTTTTTTTGTTTATTCTAGTTACCGAACCATAATAACTGAAAAACATTAAATAAGACCAAAATAATACAAAACGTTCATTAAGATGGATATATGTATTTATTAATTATTATATTACTAGCTGTCTCGGCGAACTTCGTACCGCCATATTTTCCACCCGCGTGCAATTCCGTTCCCATTCCTGTTCCCGTTCCCACTCCCATTACTATTCCCATTCCTATTCCTATTCCCATTCCCATTCCCATTCCCATTCCCATTCCCATTCCCATTCCCATTCCCATTCCCATTCCCAATCCCATTCCCATTCCTACTACTACCTACTACTACTAAATACTAAACCCGTAACGTAAACATAAACTTCTCTCACATAATAGAAAAAGTTTGTATGAGAAAAAGAAAAGTTACTTTCTGAAATTTTCTGTACAACTGTTTTATTATTTTTTTTCGTAAGAACCTTCTCCCGATAATAACAAACACAACAAAAAAAGAATTAGTGAAATCGGTCCAGCCGTTGGTGAGTTATGCGCTTACCAACACATTTTGCGATTCATTTTTATATTATAGATGTATATACTTCCCCCACCACTAAAAGTGGACACTTAGACCGTTATTCTTTATTCTAATCCTAATCGGTTTCCACGACGCACAGTAAACCAGAAGCCCAATCTAGCTGGACAAAAAGGGTAGTCTCATTTCTTCCATTCTTCTAATAAAAACTTAAGGTGATAAACCAGACACAACGATTCAGTCATTTTTTTTATCAAATACCCTCTGATAATTTAAAAAAACGGAATTGTCTCCGTACAAGCGGGTTATTTACGATGAAATTATTCACTTTCTTACGTGTAATGAGTCAGTGTCTTCAGGGAAATACTAGTGATATTGTGATAATTTTAATAACGGATCGTGAAGTAGAAGGTATGTTTTACATAATTCATAATAAATTTATTCTGAATACCTATTTATTAATTACGATACATGTCAAATAAAAAAAAAAACTGAATTTTATACGTTTTTCCGTATTTCATAGACCAGAAACTACTTGTCCCCTCATGTCCCCGGGCTGTTTTTTATATATGAAGGAGTCACATATCTGTACTTTAAAAAATAGTAAGTTATAAGCGCCTCACGATAGCACAACTTTGATTTTATTGCAGAAAAGGAAGTAGAGGTAACGCGAAGTGAGTTTTTCAACCAGTGGCTAAACTACCCAAAAAGCACTAAACGTTCAGGTCTATGGGGTTATATCATAAGGGGGTTTAATTTAGTAAATATCACGGAGGAATCTGTGCGAAATATTAAAAAGAAAATTAGCCGGTTTTGTACGAAGTTAGAAAAAAAATGGGTTCAGTGTGGAAAAACTCGAGAAGGTTTTGAAACAAGGTCGATTGGTGTTGATTGGCTGAATGCTGAAAATATAAAATTTAAAATAACTAGTATTTTGCATCCATCAACATCATCATTAGAAATAAGCTATCGTCTAGATATTAAAAAATGGCAGGCAAGAGAAGCAGACGATAAGGTTTCTGTACAACGAAGATCAGCTTTCATTAAAGAAGCATTTCGAGAAAAGTTAGGGTTAATTATTGATAAGCCGAAACCTGGGTACGGTTCTACAAATGACGGAAATACGGCACGTACATTTTTTAAAAATCCTGAAATCAGTGCAGAAATAACTGGTTTAAATGTCGATCTACTGAAAAATCTTAGTTTCTTGCTCAGGGCACTGACATCAGGGTATGATATAAATCTGGAAGCGTTTGAAAAACTGGCTCGTGCAACAAGATCACTATATCTATTTCATTACTCCTGGTACTTCATGCCTCCTACAGTACACAAAATTTTAGTGCACAGTACAGATATAATAAAGCATTATCTGATTCCAATTGGACAGCTCTCTGAAGAGGCACAAGAGGCGAGAAATAAGGATTGTCGCAGATTCCGAACACACCACACGCGAAAGTGTTCGAGAACTGCGACGAATAGTGATATGCTCTCTATGTTATTAATAACATCTGACCCTTTAATTAACAGCCTCAGAGAAATTCCGAAAAAAGAGGCGGATCATTGCCTGCAGAGGTCTTAGAGTTGCTAAAGTCACCAGAAATTGTGAAATCTACGATAGACTCTGTTGACAGTGTTGAAGATGATAAAAGTGATGGTGAAAGTGAAGAAGATAATACCGAATAAAATACAAATACTTACCTATGTCTTTTTGTAAATGAAAGTCTGGTTTTCAATATTATTTTGAATTTTTTTTGGTCACCCTTTACTTTTTGCTATTTATTTCTATGGTACTTTTTGTGGTATCGAAAAACTTTGCAATAAAAAAAAACAAATAAATAATTCTATTATACTCACACAAAAATAATGTAAAGACTAATGTAAAGTTTCCAATTTTCACTTATTTAAACTAACCAGACAATTTTCACTTATTTAAACTAACCAGCTCAACTTGACCTTAATACACATATAAAATGTTTAATAACGGGGGGTCAGCTTAAGTTGGTTTGTTTTTAAAATATAATTAAATATGCTTCTGTTAATTTCAAAAACATAATATATCATATTGTGTGCTTATAAAGCGGTTGGAACTTACTACAAGTCTTAAATAATATTGTCCAGCTAGATTGGGATTCTGGTTCACTGTGCGACGCTCGATTAACTACAAATTTAGCTACGTGGCCTCCCTACCTATAAGTATTAGGTACATAATAAAAGAGTTAAATAAATAAATACATTTTAATTTGCATTGCATTACATTTAATTTGCATTACAATTAGAACTAAAATCGGTGCTGACTAAATTTTATATCATCAGTTTATTTCAAGATTAGACAAGATAAAAATAATTTTAAATACATTACCTTTTTTCCCCGACTACGGAAGGAAGGAGGGTAATGTTATTATTTGCAATACACCAGTAACTAAGTGGTAGTGTTGGTATATACGAGTGGAGGCGCGCGGCGTCGCTCGTGGCGAGTGCTCTTCGCCTCACCGCGGCTTGCACGGTGTTGCCCGTAGTCCGTCCATTAGTTTGTTTGTTCATTGGGCTGTACATCCCGCAGTACTGCATTGCATTGTAATATCAATTAGTTCATTGTAACGGATCGTAGCTCCAACTGACACACACCACCAACGCTTAGGCGCCACGTACAACCTCGTGATTATACTATATAGAGTACCGCTACTACAGCATGTATAACTTTGCTAATCATACGTCTCTTCGCTATAAAAGATACTTAGTATCCCTCTCAGTATGCAGAATGCCCCGGATTCATTGAGCTGTTTCCGTTGTTATAGTACCTAACCTACCTGCTTCTTTTGAGTTAGATGTACTTAGTAGTTCCATAACAAGTACATAATGTATGTGTGTCTATGTAACAAATCCTCACCCGATAGATAAATAACCATATTTGTTAAGATGTAGGTACACTGTTGTACTGATTAATCATGTCTATCGTTATATTGCTAGATACCTTAATTATTTATTTGTATAGAGTACAATGTGTAGTAGTAATCTAAAAGTAATACTGATGACGGTAGAAAAGAAGCGTCCTCTTGTACTGACAAAGTTCAGTGAATCAGTCGCCGCGCCGTGTGACGTTGGAGCAGGTAGCGGAGTCGTAACGATGGATGTATGTTGTTATAAGTTGACATTACGTACATTTTGTTTCGTAGTCACTAGGGCTAAAGTCAATAGCGCATTGTCGTGCATGAAGTCCTGCATCGTTGCATGCGCAGTACCAATGAACAAGGCAAGTGTCCCAGTGGTCAGTGTATAGCGGCATTATGATGTTCGTAGCGAGAGGTAGGTCGGCATGAAGCTCACGCATCCACCGCTTGCGCCCGCGCCGCCGTCCTGTCACCTGTCTCTAATGCCGTGATCACACGCACCGAGCATTGGCCGAGTCAACTGTCACGACAATCTACTCCGTACGTGTGGTCAAGGCATAAGCATAGAGCGTCGAGCGCGGCGCTGCGTCCGTCCAGTGACGTCACCCAGTCCGCCCATCGAGGCCGGACGCAGCGCGGCCCTCGCCGCTCTATGCTTAGAGAATTGAACTGCAGCAGTGTAATGTTAAGCGTGTAGAATTCTCATTTTGTTTGCGTTGCTGCCTTGGTTGTCCTTAAATGTACTTAAATCGTAAGCATATAGCTCGAAGCGCTCACAACCATTAGGCTACGTTTGTGCCGGCTGAATTGTGGAACATGTAGATTTTGCAGTCGTATTTCAGCTGCTTTTGTATATTCCCAAGTATCCCTGTGCGTTATTATAGTAAATAGTTAGTGAAACTACTGTTAAGTGACCCCCGCCCCCCCGCGCCTGCCGCTGGGCCAAGTCGTGCCTGTGGAGGCACGGCCCTTCACCGAACTCATAGTTCATTTCGTTAGTTCATCTGTCGTTTTAGTTTTGGATATAATTTATTGTACTAGAGTTAGAATATTTAGTTCTCATTATTTTTTAATATTCATACATGTTTTTATTATATTATCATTTAAGTATCATTCTGCTAGAAATAATATTCCACTGGGTGTAATGCTATTCTTTTCCCGAGTGGGGTCGCATCTCGGATGACTAGTATCGTTTACACCTTCCTAAATTTAGGATGCTGAATTCAGGAAGCGATTCAGGACAAGAAATTCAGTCACCGAAGCTCGCGATTACACGTTCACTAATTATTTAGGATCGTAAATCAGATTTGAAGGACGAGCGACAAGGGAAGGACGTGTCGACTGTCGAGTGAATTGCGACAAAATGCCCTCAATACTATCAAAAAAAAAATTGGTATTGCCATAGCCCTTGCTGTTGGCTTAACGACGAAGGAATATTTTTTCTTTCTTAATCGATTTCAATAATTAGCATACTACATACTGTAAAGTTTCGTTCAAACATTTGGGCGGAGTAATCAAAAATCAATGAGTTAAATGAATGACAAATCATTAATTGGTTTCGATAGCATAGCTTTTAAGAGCGTCGGTAGCTATCGCCTCAAAAACGAATACAGATCGGTTTGGGCGTGAGTCTGGTAGCTAGGTGGTCAAAGCATTCTCCCTATAAAAGAAGGATCGCGGGTTCTGATCCCGCCTGGACCGATGCATACTAAAATGATGTAAAATTTCATTCATTTCGCCGGTACACACGCGATATTATATTGGGTGGAAAAGAAAAACATGCGCTCTTGACGGAAGGTGAGCGGCGACTGAGCTTCCTGAATTTAGGAAACGTGATTACACTTATTTGATCTAGTCATTTAGGGCGTCGGAAACCATCCTTTTCCTAGTTAGGAAGGTACGCATCCAAAATGCGATTAAACTGTCCTAAATTTACGAAGGTGTAATACTCCTTTATGACTAGTGCGCGTAGTTCCCCCCCGCGTCCCCCGCCGGCGCCTCGCCCGCCCGGCCCCCTGGCGGGCGAGGCGCTGCGACTGACTGTCTGTTGTCTGTTGCAGCGAATATATGTATGACGCGTACGCGGACCGCGATAACGTACCCCTCGCCAAGTAAGTGCTGTCCCACACCCCCTCCCGCACCCCCGCTCTAGCTCCACGCATGCGCTTCTTACTACTGCCATCCGCCCCGTGGTGTGCAATCGCGCTGCCAAGCCGAGTGTACACTCGCGTGCATGTACTAAGTAAGGCTTCTTATGTTTGGTTCTGTATCAGTACTATGTCCAATTATGTGTATAGTACAAAATATATTGGTATTTATGTGTATTACCTGTATCATATAATGTATGGATGAGGGACTTGGTTGTAAATAGAAATAGTCAGCCAAATAAATTAATATTTCTGTGAAATAATATGTATAGATTGTGCACTCACGTGAAAAGCATGCGATACCTATGTACCTACCGTAGTAAGGGCACGCCGCCGGTCGTAACGAGTACGCGCAGCCGCCCATAGACGCACGCGCGAGTCCCGCATGCGAGAGTGCCAAGGGTTCCGTTAGTATTATTTATCAGTTATTTTGAGTTGTTTCATTTGGTTCATGTCACTTTAACGTGGGGTCGGTCCCCCCGCGCCGGGAGATAACGCGCCGCCAGCTATCTCCCGGCGGCGGCACTGAGCGTTGTCCCGCGGCGCAGCGGCTCCAAGCGCAGCACGCTCGACATCGAGGGCAAGATCGCGGAGTGGCGCGAGCGCTCGGCGCCCTCCGCGCCGCCCGCGCCCGACGCGGCGCCGCCCGCGCCCGCCCCCGCCGCGGCGCCGCCCGCCGCCACGCGCCTGCAGCTGGCGGGCGCGCGCGGCGTCACGTGCCGCCTCGTGCCGCCCGCGCCGCCCGCCCCCGACGAGGACGGCGAGTCCGGCATCCACGAGTCCGAGTAACCACACCCGCCCGACATATGCACGCCTCAGCAAAACATTGCCTCGATTCCTTTCATCGAGCAGGGTTCGTTTTAGAATGTCTAGGAATGTGTAAACGTTTTCGACCAATTTTTGTAGTGTCGACATTTTTCAATTGTCTTCCGTCGTTTTTGATACTCCCGCCTCCGTTGTCCGGTAGTAGGTTTGTGTAATGATAATCTGCGTTAAAGTAAATACTTTTTGAGATATTATTACATTTTTATATGCGATATTTAATCGAGTATTTGAGCGTAGTCGGTAAAGAGTAACCGCGAACCTTTAAGGTCGCGAAACTATCATATCGATCCACAGATATCACTGCACGGCTCGTAGCCTGGCCGTGTAGCTCGTCAGACGAATTTAGTTGTAGCCACGCTCGCGCCTCCAGGCGAATAAATGGCTCCGTTCACTAGTGTACCTACAACCGCTTTTGCCTCAACTTATTATATTATTAAAATATTCAGACAAACACTGTTGAACCGCAACTAGTTTATAAAGCTTAACTAAGCTTGCAGAGGTAGTAATATTTTTCTGAATATCAGACATCGACATTGTTCGTTGATCTGTTCTAGTTTCTCAATGTCTGCTGGAATTGTAAATTCCATACTATATTGCAACGCTAGTACAAGTATTTTAATCAGTCTATTTTATATGTGTCCATACTGTAGCGACGCCTAGTGGGGGCTGTGGCGCGCGGGGGGAGGGGGGGGCGCATAGTTTTGATACTTGACTCCTACTGTAACGTTAGCAAAGCGCGCTCCCCCGCCTGTTGCCCACACTATTACGAGATAAGTCCAAATGTTGTGCTATAAAATGATAACGATGGCGCAGGTATCGGGTCAGTCTCTGTAACGGTCAGCGCAGACCGAGGAGTGGAAAAGATTTTATTAAGGCACTCCAAAACCAACTTTAAAAATACAGAAAAATGTGCACACTGCCGTGACACTGCTCGTATGCTTGCACTTGACAAAAATGTGTAATAATACTGGTCTTGTTGGACGTAACAATATCCTTAAAAGACAGAGGATCTGTTTGACGTGCCTCCGCCATCGCTTTACTAGCTAGGATTTGTACAATGCGTAGTGGAAATAAAACATATATTTTGCAATATTTATAACAATATGAAGTTTATTTTACAGATGCTTTTATAACGAGGTTTATAAATAACATTACTATTTATTATAATAACATTTCTAAGATAGGCGTCTAGTGTTTGTTATCCTTGTCTTGCACATATCTAAACATTTTGGTAGGATAAGTAAGTGGTTTGACGTGAGAGAGAACGTTTTGTGCAATTTGTATCGATTACCGTTACGCATGATCATATACCTGTTTAACATAATTATTGTAACTGCTACATGCACTGCAGTGAATTGATATAGGCTAGCAACTAACTGGTGGGGTGTAGTGCGACGCTCACTGTGTCCAATAGAGGGAATCTTCTAAATAAACTTTATATTTATACTGTAGCCCGAAGCCAAAAACTGCGTATTTTCCAATCGCAACTTATCAACTTGTGTGCCGGAGATATCAGGCGATATCGCCCCACGTTATTCAATATCGTATCTCCGTCCATACCAGTTTAGTGGAACATATATTTTATGTCTTCATGTCGGGCGACATTTGGCAACGTCGCACGAAGTTGCCCAATGTCTCAGAGGAAACGTGTTGCGCAAGATCGGTCGTCTAGAGGCGTCATAGTAAGCGTCGCAATCTACAACGTAAATTTTGATATATGAAATATATTTATATTATAATGAAATGCTATTTCCGGATGTTGTATTAAATCCAAATAAACATATAAGAAGCTCAATACTCACTCTCCTATACTTGCCTGTGAGTTGCATGTTTATTTACATGTCCAATTTGCAGCATATTTTTATACAATACATCCTACTTTTTTCTCAATTCATACTCTTTGCCCTAAAATCACATACTATCGTATTCGCACTTCATTTAGAAAATATTTTAAATCGCTACTTTATACTTGTCCTGTAATAATATTAATGGATGTTTTATACTTACCGTCTATAAGGATGTATGGTGTATCTATTAAATCAACATATCGGTGTTTTTACATTTATACCTACATTGTAAGGTAACAATATTGTTGTTAGACTAAGATTTTCTTCCACGTAGAAGTAAGAGACTAGATAGGAACATATTCAATTTGAAATTATTTTTATTTCGTCATGTTGTTCGTCAGAATATAATGGTAATTCGTAAGTTAGCGTGTAAGTATCGGCACAGTGGCTGAGGTTACTCGGACTCGTTGCGACCGCCCGACGTCGGCGATGTCGCCCGATCGCCGCCGAACATGGCCGATCGCCGCACATACGTCACACGTCCAATGCGGTAACATTCATGCTCGTATAGCGCTTGCCTGCATTACTTGCTGTAGGTACCTACACCTACCTGCTGTCACTCGTTGTGCTGTCCCCTGTGTTACCTGTGTGTGGGGTGTTTCTTGTTGAGTGCTTGAGTTCGTTGCCTTGATGTGTTTACATATTATGTATTTACTTGATGTTATGTATTGTTATATAGACGAAATGAGGAACTGCATTGATCTGACCGAGTCTTTCCATATAAATACAGCAGAAACAATAATAAAAGGAAAATGATAATATACTTAGAGACTACAAAGAGCTAGGGTTTGCAATTCCCGGGACTGAGGACAGATACAGATTTCCCGGTTCCTGACCAGCCCATCCCGGGAAATTCGAAACCGAACACAAGTAAATTAAATGGGTATTGCCGGTGTGGAAAGGAAATGTTTTACTGGGCCAACACCTCACCATTCGAGACACGAGAGTGTGTACGGTTTAAGTCGGTTCGAGTCAGTTCAGGCATTGCGGTAGGGGAGAAGAGAAGACTCGACGTAGTTCGAAATGCTGTTCGACCCAGTTAGAGCCTTCTGGCTAGTTCTTTCTCGAAGTTGTTTTTACCGAGCTGGATAACCTGGCCCAGGTATACATATTTTTGGACAACTTTGAGCGTGGCAAATGGGTCTTGGTGCAACATGTTCGTTTTATTCAAGTTTACACCAAGGCCGACTCATCGAGAGGTCCATTTATTCTGTGCAGCATTTTGCCTAGTTGTTTCCGCGACTCCGCAACTAGGTATAACGATGTCACCAGCGGAACCGAAGATGTGAAATATATTCACCGTTTATGTTGGTACCCCGCCCAGTCCAATTCAGAGTCTTGAAGATGTCCTCCAATGCGTTGGTGTATAGTTTGGGGGATATAACACCTCCCAGTCTCGCCTCACTACTGGAACTTCGCCTGCTTTCAGGGGCTAATAGTAATTCCGTTGCTTGAGAGCCGCCTGTATCTCGTACTGCTCGACATCGGGTATCTCCTGGTGTAATAGCGAGTGAGTGGGGCTCTGTGGTCTTCATCGCTGTATACCGTCGGTTTACTCATCCGCGATCCGCGGTCCATAGAATTTCTCGATCTCTTCGAGAATCTCGAACTTTGAGGCAATCATTCTGCCATCCGTAAGTTTCGTCAAATGGGGCCTCCCCAACTTCTGAGCGAACACTTTGGACCCCCTATTTTGCTCAATCGCATCCTGGACGATGCGCCCGGTGCGAGTGTTGAAGCGTCGTATCAGTTTTTTAATTTGTTTATTTAAGGCTCTCTCATCTGATGAAAACGGCTGTGTGGATGGATGGTTGTTCACACCTCTTTCTCATGAATAAGTTCGAGGATCTCAGAAGAGAGCGAAACAACTTAAGAGAGACTTTCTGCAATGTTTTGACCACGGTATAGGTTTTCTCGTCAATGCCGCAATTGGTTTCCAGCATTGCGAATCATGATCATAGGCCATACTAATCTTCTTAAAAGCCTGTTACAAGTTTTATGAATTAATTATTGAATTCAAATAAATAATCAGTCTTAAAGGTTTCATTTCATCAGATTCAACATCAATCAGTTAAATCAATTAA
Source organism: Eilema sororculum (assembly GCA_914829495.1). Classification (NCBI taxonomy): domain Eukaryota; kingdom Metazoa; phylum Arthropoda; class Insecta; order Lepidoptera; family Erebidae; genus Eilema; species Eilema sororculum. The sequence continues at coordinate 551,443 of OU618541.1, forward strand.
TCAAATTAATGATTTAATTGATTGATTTATCTGATCTTATTCGTTGATAATGTCATGTCATAATGGCGCGAATCTTTGATAATAGTGATGAAAAAATCTAGCAAATTTTCGGGACGGGTAGTGCCGAAAAATGCCGGGAAATGGTTGTCAGAACCGGGACGGAGAAGGTCAAAAATCCCGGGGAATCCCGGCATTACGAGAACCGGGAAATTCCGGGTGCAGTTTTTAGTTTCGCTAACATCACCGGATTATTTCGATATACTTAATTATGTTTTGCTTAACATTTTAAATTGGCACAGCTGTACTGACTGATAGTTTAATAGAAAATAGTAACCATGTACCCATAAATTCAAGATTTTCAGTTCCGAATGCCTATCTGTTTCAATAAATATGACAGATTGTCAAGGGGTATTTGTTACATTCCTCAATGTTGCACGAAGCTGTGTTCAGCCGTAAGTTGACGGCGATACTTTCTTCAAATCTCAGTCGAGTCAGTTCAGTGTAGTTCACTATTATTATATCTGGCTTCTGTTCGTGTTGGTGTAAATGTTTTAATCTACCCTCGCAACGAACGCAACGTCATCTTACTCTAAGCTTTGTGATGTCATATCTATCGTTATAGACGTATCTATATATCAATAAATAGTTTACACCTAGATGACGTTGCTTCGGTCCAGCCATATACCTAATACATAGTTATTATATTATTAATATCAGTATGTTAACAAGTTTTAACGTGTTTTCTGTGTCTTTAGATGGTATACGTTTAGTTTTTGGTATCTCTAAACTGCTATGCACGAACCTAAAGAACGGTTGGCTTCTGGTGTATGTAATACCTTCCCATTTTTCTTATAATAATGAGGGTAGACCCACGGCCTACTGGTTTTCCATTTCTAACAAAGTTAATCACTTGTACCTACATGATTTAAAATTTAATTTTTCTAATAATTTATTTTAAAGTTCCACTCATGCCATCACTAGTTTTAATCGCCTATCGATTAGAAAGTTAACTTGATATAAAATAATAATTAGTCTCATTTAGTTCAGCGTCGCCATAATGAATGGTTGCCGGGCCGACTGTCGAGAAGTGATGCATTCCTGTTTGTATGTGTAGCGCCTACAAGGCAGAGAAGCGGGCGGGGCGAGAGGGGCGAGAGGGGCGAGAGGGGCGCGAGATGCGCGAGTCGCGCGAGCTGCGCGCGCGGCGCGGGGGCGGGGGCGGCGCGGGGCGCGCGGGCGACGCGGGCGGCGCGGGGCCGGCGCGCGCTGACTCCCCCCTGGCGCCGCCTCTCGACGCATACCACGCGCGCCGATATACTGATATGGCGCCAAAGTGAGTACCGCCACGCGCCACGCGACACACGCCACACGCCACACGCCACACGCCTATGGTGATAGGCTAGGTATAATATTAACTACAGATACTTTTCGTGGTCCCTCGTTGGGTGCCAATGTAGCTAATGAGTGAAATATTCCCGAAGCGAATGCGTGAAATGTTGTAGTTTCCCTTAAACAGTTTCGCCTCAAATTACTTGTTTGACAACCGATTGAAGTTTATACGAGTTTAAGAGGACAGACAAACAGACGGACGATGCTACTTTCGCGATTATAATATTAGTATGGGGATAAACATTTCCTAAGGTATGATAAGGAGATCGGGTCGGCACTCTATAGTAGCCAGTACAGTACAGTTTGAAACTGGACTCGATGCGCACTGCTTTCCTGATCACAATTGAAAAACACTTGCACTATTCACTCTGAGGTTGCCCGCTGAGTGCCAAGTGGCAAGTTCACCGGGCGCCACAGTGTGCTCAGGACGCTAACACTTGGTGACGGTATTGCAGGCACTGGGAAGAAGGCCCACCCCGCTACCACGGGCCTACTGAGTACGAGCGACCACCTCCATACTACTATCCCGGACCAAAGTGAGTTTCTACAAGCACTATAAAAACAAAAACCATTTTAATGACTGCACGTTAACCTCGTGACCGTGGCGCATGCGCATTCACTTTGACAGCAGATTGAATCAGTCAAGTACCATATTCCAAGTGACGTTTGTTTTCTTTAATTTATTGATTCATCTCAGTTAGTATAGAGCCCGTTGGGTTTGCCTGCGAGTAGTAAATAAGTTATCCTTTCCAAATGAAACCAGAATAGTCTCAAACTTATTCCTCTTGTCAATTCCAGCGATAGACAGTAAAATGACGCTCACGGAACTCGACGAAGACCTGCTGAAGTACTGAGGCGACCCGACAGCCCAGTAGCGAGCCCGACAACGTAGGTACTGCGACGCACGGATCTGCACTTCCAACTGCCACGTTCTAAAATTAACCCTAAGGCTGTCGACATTAAGTACAAATTCAATAATTTACTGCCTATTTTTGTATCATGCCATGATTGCAATTTTTTTTCAATGTACCTATACATTGTTTTTGTCCTATATTTACAATGTAAAGCTTCGTCAAGACTTACCGAATGAGTGGTTATGGGGTATAGGAAGTCATTTAACGTGTTCGTATTACGTTATCTCAATTATACCCGTAGAGTAGTAAAGACTGTCGTATGTCACATAGTGGGGATTGCCGCCATGTGCCAAGTATCTATACTCTCGCCAAGTTAGAGTAGCCCCTCCTGTCGTTGTTAGGTAGCGTAGTGGCACTTGGCAGTGTCGTCCAACGGCCAAGCTCCGTCTGGTGCCAACGAACTTGTGATGAAGGGACTTTCAGTATACACTTGTAGTCGTAATGCAATTATACAGTTATAGTCTTCACGTAATTATTAGAGGCGCGGGCGCGAGTCGGCCAGCCCTCCGTCACAGTTGCTGCCATATTCGAGTGTACAATGTTTAGTATCATTCTGTAATATACATATCCAATGTCGGGTCTCATTCGGATGAGAGGATTCACGTCGAGAATGTTCGGGGAGCTCTCCATTAGCGCTGTCGGCCGGCCGGACCGGGCGATAGTCTGCCGATTGCGGCAATAGAGAACCTTCCCAGCATTTGTGAACTGAGTAATACCCGATGTCGAATTGTGCATTATAGAATAGCACTACAGATGCGAGTCGAGCGGCCGCTCGCTACCATTTCGATGAACAAACTTCTTTTTTAAAGATAAAATATAATAATATATTAAGTCGAGTTTTTGGTCGACTATTTGCCAGTTCTAAATATGTGTAGCGGTAGGTAGAATGAGACGTCGGGGCCGCGTCGCGCTCTCTTTAACTAATTTACATGATTGTATCGCGGACGTTGCGGATATCGCGCTAAATGTATTTGAGTTTGAAATCTGAGAGATTCTTTTTTATCTTAGTCTTTACGAATTATTATATAGGTTAAGGCTTCTTTCGTTTTTTCATTACTACTTATTAAAAGACAACGTTCTTGTGAAAAAGCGGTAGAAGGCAGAGGAGGCGTGCCGCCGGCGCGGGTGAGGCGGCGTGAGGTTGTAATGCATTTATATTTAAACTTTATCCCACGTGGCCGCCGCACCGAGCCCCGGGGCCTCGTGTCGTACACCACTCGTGTCGTGCACGTGTGACCGAACCTAGCCTGTGGGGAATAGAGTTATTGTAGTTAAGAGAGATGTGCTACGTCCGGCGCGGAGGTTCTTCTCATATAGATTAAATTATTGTAATCAAACAAAATACTCGTGTACCGAGGGAACGTCCGCGTTTGACGGAATGCGCCGGTGGGTCGGCAGGAGAGTCTGAAATTAGATGTTAATTATTTTTGTTTTGTGTTGGCTACATTTTACGGGCAGTATTTATTGCGGAGGCAACACTCAACCAGAGCCCGAGCGACGTACTCGTACACATCCGTAAGATGTAGCCAGCTGCAATGGTATATTATCCTATTTAGTATAATTTGTGATTATTCAATGTTTTAATGAGTAGACTCGGGTTCGAGCAAACGTTTCGTTCAAACATGTCGTGTCATATTATTGCAGTGTACCGTTTAGCTGTGTGCGTGCGTGTGTGTGTGTGTATGTGCTCGTGGGTGATGCCAAATTAATCTGCTGAGGAAAGACGCCGCAACGACTCACACAAGCTCAATTAAAATAAATTACTTTGCCAAAAAATGTCCCTCAATTGCTAAGTAATATTAACTGTTCTGGAAAGTGGGTACCAGAAGGTACCAGTAGGTTAGTGTCCCAGTGTCGGTGTGGGTCCCGCGGCGTCACGTCCATCTCTTTGTACCTACTTGTGTGCGTGAATGAATGAATGTATGTGTGTGTAGGATCCATCACAGAGCACACGGTGCTGTGGCCTGTCACTGCGCACTGCTTGTATTATTAGTTTAGCAAAGATATTATTTGATGAAGTTGATTTAGATATTATACATCCACGGAATAACATCAACAGTGGGTACTCGTCACAAGGTCGGTACCTCGTCGAGTGGGTGTGACCTGCGAGTGATGTGTAACGCGCGAGCACCGAACTTGTGCACCATCCGATGATGTCAAAGTGGGACCGCCTACGATAACTTCCTGCTCACTTTTCTTTAGAGAACTTCCTTTTGGAGATAAACTGAATTACCTGGCGACCACGTCTGTGGCGCTGCTCAATGTATGCTGGTATGTATGTGTGCGAGTGTGTGTGCAAGTGGAAGGTGCTGTGTACGCATCCGTTAGTACTAGAGATTATTTAGCCATTTTATATTGATTTACTGAAGGTGCAACGTAAGAATAAGCTTAGTGAATGTTTAGTTAAGTTAGCGTAATATAATTCCAATGTAATCCTTAAACGAATAGTAATGTAACCAAAAAGTAAGGTTTTGTGAGTGCGCCCGTGGGCGCCTCGTCGTTGTATAATATTAAATAAACATTTCACTATCTCGAACGCGTGTTTCTGTTCTCGCCCAATACACCATAGCAGGCAAAGGCTTAGGAGTGCCTCTGGGCTGGGATCAACGATAGGTCCTTGAGGCACGCCTATGGGTAACCTGTTTTGCTTTGTCTTCAGTTTTGATTGGTCACAATTCAGTTTCTATTATTTGATGAAATCCACTCATAGTAAACCTTGACCAGGGGGCAGGTATAATTTTTTTTGTCCTAAGGTCACTCTTCAATAAATATTACCTTTATTGCCCGTGGTTCACCCGCATTGTCCACCTAGGTGGACTACAGGCAATATTTTTTTCCCGTGGTTCACCCAGGTGAACCACGGGTAATTATTATTTCCCGTGGTACACCCAGGTGAACCACGGGTAATTATTATTTCCCGTGGTTCACCTGGGTGTACCATGGGCGTAGAACACTCATTATATTCATGTATATTTTATTATGGCCTCTTGGATCAGCGGTTAGAGACACTACCTGCTGCGCCGGAGGTCGTGGATTCGATTCACACTAAGGACAATTCTTTGTGTGACCCATAATGAATTGTCCCGAGTCTGGGTGTGTTTTCTATGTATAATAAGTATGTATACAAAAATAGTATGTTTATCAGTTATTCTAATACCCATAATACAAGCCTAGTTGCTTAGTTTGGGACTAGATGGCGCTGTGTGAATGTGGTGGAATATTATTATATTATTATTATGGAAACACTAGAAGTTACAATAAATATACAAAATGATAATATAAAATTATAAGGAAGTCGATCATTCTACGTAATAGTTAGAACAAAATAGACAATTTTATTATGACTCTTTGGTGTTGATAGTGCTGGACATACATATTATTTTAATGAAATATAAAATGTGTTGTCTTTTGTTGACAATGTCAAATCAATATCATTTACTCGTATTATCTTGTTTTGTTCCCCACACGCCAGGCAAAAAATCGGAGAAGTACAAGAGTTTATGGGTGACGGGACGTTTAAAAGCTGTCCAAAACCGTTTTACCAACTATATTCCATTCACGGAGATATTGGTAGTTCTATTGAAACAACAAACGTTATGCCGTTCATATTTGCATTATTACCTAACAAAAGTCAGGCTACATATAGTATATTATTTAATCTTATTAAATCTACATTACCAAATTTTAGAGCCTTAAAATACCATTCCGATTTCGAAAAAGGAGCCATAAATTCCATTCCCGAAGTTTATCCAGGAACAGAAATACGTGGCTGTTATTATCACTGGCACAAAGCTTTATGGCGTGAACGAAAATTATTAAAACTGAAATCTAAGGGGCAAACTAGGATAGTCGGTCTCACAGCAGTTCTTCCGCTTCTACCAGCTGAAATTATGCTCGACGGCTATAATTATATAAAAAGTGAAGGCCGCGAACTGAATATGATAAGTTTTTTTAAATACATTGATAGTTTTTGGAAAAATCTGTATTTTAGCCAAATATTATCGGTTTTCGGGCAGGCATAGAACAAAGTAATGTTTTGGAGGGTTTTCATTCTAAACTTAATAAAAAAATAAATAAAAATACCACAATTTTAATAAGACTGTTAAGTGTGCTCTTAGAAATGACAAAATTACAATCAAAAAGACGAAAATTAGACATCGAAAATGATGACTTTATTACAAATATTCAAATGCAACTCGTATCCAAAGAAATTTCTGTGGGAGAGGCTTTAGAAAAACTCCGCTGATATGGTAACGGAAAACATATTTGGTTAAAATACAGATTTAATTTATTTTACAATTAAGCTAATCTTTCGCTAACAATATGAATATTGGATCGCAATTAAAGCTTTTTAACCCCCGACGCAAAAACGACGGGGTGTTATAAGTTTGACGTGTCTGTGTGTGTGTGTGTGTCTGTCTGTGGCATCGTAGCTCCCAAACGGATGAACCGATTTGGTTGTAGTTTTTTTTATTTGAAAGGTATATTAGTCGGGAGTGTTCTTAGCTACGTTTGGAAAAAAACGGTCCAAAATGGCCGCCGCCACAAGATTTCGGAATACGAATTTCTTCATAACTCCCTCAATATGGGTATCAAATGAAAGAGCTTGATTGACTAGTAGATCACTTTAAAAAGTATAAAATAAAAATTAAATTAAAAATTTAAAAAACCCCCGTCACAAAAAACACTTCCAAAAAGTTGAAAATAAATGGAGTTTGCCTTTTAACTTTAACGGTTGCCATGTCGGGGGACCTTGAATTGTTCCGATAATATAACGGAGTGCTTAACCAATTAGGGTCCCCCGACATGGCAACCGTTAAAGTTAAAAGGCAAACTCCATTTATTTTCAACTTTTTGGAAGTGTTTTTTGTGACGGGGGTTTTTTAAATTTTTAATTTAATTTTTATTATTTATGATGTGAAATATCGTACTTTAGTTAAATATCTTTTTTATATTGTAAAATGATATTCAAATAGTTTAATTTTATATTTCAATGTGTTTTAGTTACGTAAACTTTCAACAATTACTTGTATGCTTAATATAATAATAATAATAATAAACGTTTATTTCTCACCATGTCTCACTCACTATCAATGTTATCCTTTCGTTATACAATGATGGAATAATATGGATATTCCAGTGGACCACGGGAAATATTTTTTACCCATGGACCACCTAGGTGGACAATGCGGGTGAACCACGGGCAATAAAGGAAATATTAGTATATAAAAGGTAGGTACGAATGGAATAAAACGAGTGTGTGAAAATAACCAACACTTTATTACCTCGTCCACTGGGACCACCAACAGTTCACTAACGCTAGGTATCTACAGTAGGTGTATAAATATATACGTATTCTAATAAATACTGTCTCGTCTCGTCTCGTCTCGTCCTGTCAAGCTACTCGGAGATCTGCCGCCCGTCGGCGTCGCCCACACGCGACTGCGTCTTGAGCTCTGTGTACGTGGGTAATTCATTGTTTTAATTGTGGCGATAATAATATAACACGATATTCTATTCAATTATAATAAGTTCTAGTACATTGACATGGTTAGAAGAAATAATCATAGTGACGATGATGTCAGAATCAGGAACTTCAGAAAACCTACAGTTCAACATATTTCTCTCGTCTCGTCTGTATACACTGGTTGACAGGGCCCTACCAACACCCCTAGTCTTGACGCAGGTTTTCTCTCAACACTTGGAGGTCGGATGGTAGTCGGTCCCGAAAACCAATAAGCAATGAGCAGCTCTGAACTCCAAAGTACAAAGTTGCAACTGGGCAATCGCTACTAGGATGATGACGAGGCACTCACAGAGCGGCGGCGGCGGGCGGCGCGCGACCGCGTCCAGCAGCAGGCGGTCGAGCTGGCGGCGGCACGAGCAGTGCAGGAACTCGCGCGGCCGCACACCGCGGAACACCTCCGCGATGGACGGCTTCACGTTGTAGAAGATGATGGGCTGGCCCTGCTGGTGGAAGTCGTCGATCAGCGCCTTGATGCCCTGCGAACAAGCGCGCCGTACGGTTACTCATGGCTCTCTACACGTGACAGTTCTATGGAACAATTAGGCACGGTGGAAAAAGTGCGGTTTGATCATTCAGTAGATATTATAAACTACGTAGCGCGGTCGGTGTTGGAACGACACTAGTAGAGTTCCTTCTCGCCGCAAACGATTACATACACGACCACCTTCATGTTCGCGACTCTATTAAGTTACAGGTGAATTGCTTTCGCTGGTCCATTATTTACAGCAACTGCCTGTCAACGTGGTAATGTTAAGCTATGCCGTGTTGAGTCTGCAGGCCTCAAAGCCTAGGCCAACGTTATTTGCTAGCCGGCACACCTGCCGATACGTCCACATAACCGGTGTCAACGCCGCTGTGATGACAATGCGCAGGAATATCTAAAATCATTCGAAGCGGAGCGGAGGTAAAAGGGTAGAAAAGTAGGTTTAGTCCCTATAGACAAAGTATCGTAGAATAGATTGACAAATGGGTGGGATTTGACCCACATGACCAGATTTGACGCACACATGGAACAGAGATAAATAAATCGAATACATAGGGAAAAAGAATTCACCGATACCGAGAATCACATCGGGCGTGTCTCGGTAGTCGAATTTCAGGGCATTCGCCTTGTAAGGGAAAGACTGCGGGTTCGAGTCCCGCCCGAGAAGATTCTTTTTCCCTATGTATTCGAGTCGTTAGATCAAAGCGTTCGCCGGCAGAGTAGCTGCAGGTCCACTCACTGGTGCTGTGGCAACTGGTGTTGTTTCAACAATTAGGTAGGTAATTTGTGGTTGTATTCGTATATGTGCATTTGTATTCATCTGCAATAAAATAAATTTTCTTTCTTTCCTTCTTTCAACGCCCATGCATTCGTCATTTATTCTACGATACACCAGCCAACGAATTGCTACTTGCCTATGGTTGCTGGACTTTTAAGAGTCCGTACTACCTCAAATGACATACATAAACATGTATAATATCAAAAGTTCTAAAGCATGGACTTTTTAATTCATGTGTGGTAAAGTTGAGGATAAATACTAATGTTTATGTGTGGCAAAAACACGATTACGTAAAATTTTCTTGATAGAAAACCATTGCAAAGTTACCTCTAAACCGTACAAATAAAACGATATTATGGATTAATTACGCAAAATAGGATCACTAAACTTACACAATAAATGCAGTTTAGTGGTTAAAAGACATTATGTGTTTCAAATTTTACAAATAGGTATACATTGGTTTCTGCGTAACTAGCAAATATCTAAATTTTTACTCAAGCGATACCATTAAACTTAGAACCGCCCTGCCGCCCGGCCTCCTCCTCAGTGTTGCTTCGGCTATCATACGGGGAGCTTGTGTCGAACGCGCTCTGCGCAGACGATTACGATAGACGATACGAAAGTATTCAAGTACCTACCTTTTGACAGGCGAAATGGGTTAATAAAGTAAACCGAAAGAGGAAAATTGTATGTTGGCGTAAAAAAACATTAAAACATATGAATGATGTCTTATGTAGACAGCCTCTGTGGCGTGGTGGTAGTGCACGCGACTGCCATGCAAGAGGCGCGGGTTCGATTCCCGCTCAGTGCAAATATTTGTATGCATGAATATGGGCTATTTGCATTGAACTGGGTGTTTCTATGTATAATATGTATATATTTACAAAAAAAAGTATATACGTATGTTTATCCGCATTCTAGATTCCATAACACAAGCTAATTAAGCTTACCATGGGTCTAGATAGCGCTGTGTAGAATGTTGTGGAATATTTATTTATTTATTACTAGCTTTTGCCCGCGGCTCCGCCCGCGTGGATGTCGGTTATCGCGACCAAACATAGCCTATGTCCTTTCTCATTGTCTAATCTACCCCTATACCAAATTTCATCAAAATCGGTTCAGTGGTTGAGGCGTGAAAGCGTAACATACAGACAGACAGAGTTACTTTCGCATTTATAATATTAGTATGGATTATAGTAAGTATCTAATCTACCTACCTAAGTAGCTTATACTGTACATAACAATTTGCAATAGGTACTATATTAGTAGAAAGTAATAAATAGGTTAGTAAAATACCTAGGTACCTATTTCAAAATTTTGGATTGACATAGGCATACCTGCCTGTGTATCGACAAAAATAATCTTGCAGTAGCAGCCCAAGTCTTTCAGGCAGGTCCTGCCTACTACAGGTCGCTCACTGCGACGACGCGACGGACGACGCGGTTGGGCGACTCAGAGCCGAAAGTCGAAGTGCGGTAACTCTAACTTCTGTAGGTAGGTTAGGTTAGAACTGTGACCCCAACGCATGAGCCGAGCGAGCGTAGCGAGCGTGCCGCAGCAGGCAGCGGCCGGCGAAGTGCCAGATCGGGTTATGATAGGAACGAGACCGTCGGGTCAGGTTAGGAAGAGGGTTACGTTCGGAACAAATTTTTAAAGTTTCTACCTAACCCGCGACCGGGTCTAGTTTTCGGGTCAGGTTCGGAATAAACGGAATATTTCTGTAAATACATGAGTACCTACCAACCCGAATGATCATAATATAAATATAGCAGTAGTTAGGTACTACTACCATACATATTCCTATATTTATTATAGACAGTACGTAATAATTATGAATTTCCATTCATCTGTTTCTATTGTAGGGTCATCGCCCTCTGTGGGCTCAGCTATCTAGCCACATTACTGGCCGTCAGATTTGCGGCCCATACGGGGGCCCCGTATATGGCCATACTTCGCACGATCCCCAGGTACAGTCTCCTGCAGGGAGCGTTGGGTCCCCTGATGTTGGGCATCAGCCGCGCGAGTGCGGCTGATGCCCCCCTCAGTTTTGGGACCAAACTTCGGAAGTGATGTCTGAAGTTCCACCGGCCATCGAGCCCCAGATACTTCATCGTGGGCTCGATGCCGCTGCTGACGCCCCTTACCTGTAGGCTGGATCCCGCAGGTGCAGCCGCCGTGTCTGACCCACGACTTGAGCAACCCCTGCCGTGGCCTTTAGTGCTGCGTCTCGGTGCGCTGCTCCCCGTGCCGTAATGATGGTGTAATGCGAACCGGACGTTGGAGGTCGCAGAACGACCTCCGTCCTCCATGAGCGCTGGCCTGAGGGTGACCGGTGGAGCCGCCTGTCACCCTAGCAGAAGCAGGCCGCGGCGACGGCGCAAAGTGCGCCTCCCCGTAACCGGGGCTAGATGGGGACACTGTGGTCCCCCCAACCCGAAGGGGGCCATCTCGAAAGGGATGGTCCTGGGTCTGCCGGGGTGCGAGAGATATGCTTTTGGCAATCTCACCTCCGGCAACCAAGGACTTGGGACGGCGTACGTTTTAGTCGGTTCGAGTTCGACATAACCACCTCCACCGGCTCCTTGGGGATTTATCGCACGATAATAAAAAACGAGGGTGTCATCGGCGGAACACGTTACGCTGACCCCTCTGAGCAACGGACCACGCATCACCCAATCGTAGCCGATGTTCCTCACCCTCCGTAACTACGGGCACGTCGTTCTCCACCACCTCCCCTAGGTGCCGTCTTCTTAGGGGCGAAGGCCTTGGCTTGGGACCAGGAGCACCACTGGGTGCAGCCGTCGTCGCTCATGACGCGACGACGGGTGCCGCCAGCGGTGGGCGGTATGCCCGGTCCTCGAGGACGCCGAGGCGTCGCTCGATGACCTCCAGCAGCTGGACCACCGTTGGTGTCACCTTAGATGGAGCACGGGGAGCGGGGGTGTTCACACCCCGAGCCTCCCCGGCCCCCTGGACCAGCAGCGTCAGCTGACCGATCTCCTCCCGTATCAGCCGTTGCTGCTTGTGGGAGTCAGCAATCTCCATCTCTAGGCTCGCAACCCGAGCCCGGAGTTTCACCTCCTCGCTGGAGACCCTCCTTTCCAGGAGCTCCTCCAGCGCTTTGGCGGCACCTTTTATCGCGTTCGCCACGACCCTCTTCTTTCCCGTAATTTTCTGGCCTTTTACGGCGCCAGAAATGCGGGAAAAAGCCGCCAGGATGTTCTGCACCGCCGGCACCTCCGTGTCCTCCTTTGGTAGCGGGGACACAATCGCTGGCGGCTCTGCTACTCTCTCTTTCGCTGTGTAGAGGTCGGCTTTCGACCTCTACTCGCGCCTAGCCGTCTAGCGTAGCCTTACTAGGAAGGTCCTCCTCGCTGTTCGATGATTCGAACCCACGATGAACCTGGGCGGGGGTCGCCATGGCTAGTCACCGAATGGGTGTCCATTCGATCACCAGTGACAGCTAGGGATTCCCCAGACGGAGTCCGGGTACCCTCATGGGTAGATTTATCCGTTATCGTTTCCATAGCCATATTTTGTTCAGTCGTCTACCCAAGTGCGACCGGGCTCGGTCGGCGAGAGATGTCATGCGGTGTTCCGCAGGGATCGGTCCTGGGACCGCTACTGTGGAACATCGGTTACGACTGGGTGCTTCGCGGTGAGCTCGCGGACGGTGCCGCCGTCACGTATTATGCGGACGACACGCTGGTGACGGCATGCGGGGCTACATACCGCGAAGCGACCCTGAAGGCCACGACCGCGGTTGCCCAAGTCGTGGAGCGGATTCGGCGGCTGGGTCTCGAGGTGGCTCTGCATAAAACCGAGGCCATGTTCTTTCATGGGCCTCGGCGCGTGCCACCGGAGGATTCCAGCCTCATAGTGGGAGACATTTCTATCGGCATCAAGGCCCAGATGAAATATCTGGGGCTCGTGATCGACAGCCGGTGGAACTTCGGGGAGCATCTCCGAAGACTGGCCCCCAAATTGAAGGACACAGCTGCCGCTTTGGGGCGGCTGCTGCCCAACATGAGGGGGCCGGATGACTCCTGCAGGAGACTCTACGCGGGAGTCGTGCGGTCCATGGCCCTATATGGGTGTCCAATATGGGCGGACACCCTGACGGTCCACAATGCGCGTCTGCTGCGTGGACCGCAGCATGCAATGGCCAGCAGGGCCATTAGGGGGTACCGCACGATATCCTTCGAGGCGGCGAGTCTCCTTGCCGGATCCCTACCGTGGAACCTGGATGCGAGAGCCCTTTCGATGCTATATCGGTATCGTAAGGAGGCGCGGGAGCAGGGACGGGAACCCGAGCCCGAAGAAATTCGGGCCGTGAGGTCTCAGCTCCACAGGGACATGGTAGCGGAATGGGAGCTATGACTTGGGCGACCAAGCGCAGGGCACGCCGTAATAGCGGCGGTAAGACCCATCATGGAGGAATGGCTAGAGAGGCCACACGGCAGCCTCTCGTACCGGCTGACGCAGGTGATTACCGGACACGGGTGTTTCGGGAGTTACCTGTGTCGGATCCGGAAGGAGCCAACGTCCGAGTGCCATCACTGTGATGCGAGCGAGGACACAGAGCTGCACACGCTGACCGAGTGCCCGGCGTGGGACACGCCGAGGCGGGTCCTAGTGGCGGCTCTAGGGGTGGGAGTCCTCACACTCGTCACATTCCTCACAGCGATGGTACGATGCGCAAACGCTTGGGGTGCGGCCGCCTCCTTCTGCGAGCAAGTAATGCTCGAGAAGGAGGCGGCCGGTCGGGTCCGGACCAGACTCCGGGCCCGGGAAGCCCGTGCAGAGCGAAGGCGAACCGGACTTTGGAGGTCGCAGAACGACCTCCGTCCTCCATGAGCGCTGGCCTGGGGGTGACCGGTGGAGCCGCCTGTCACCCTAGCAGAAGCAGGCCGCGGCGGCGGCGCAAACTGCGCCTCCCCGTAACCGGGGCTAGATGGGGACATTTTGGTCCCCACAATCCGAAGGGGGCCATCTCGAAAGAGATGGTCCTGGGTCTGTCGGGGTGCGAGAGATATGCTTTTGGCACTCTCACCTCCGGCAACCAAGGACCCAAGATGGCGTGCGTTTTAGTCGGTTCGAGTCCGACATAACCACCTCCACTGGCTCTGTGGGGGTGGTATCCGTGGAGATTTATCGCACGATAAAAAAAAAGCCATATTTTGTTTTACGGTTAATGTCCACCGACATTGAGGTGGAAGTAGAGAGGTTGGGAGTGTATGTGAGGATGGGAATGGTGGGAGTGAGTGAGTGACGCCCTAGGCACTGAGTTCCCCCCAGTGATGCATCCCATTGCCAGGCGTGGGGTTCGGGGTGATTTTTTATGGAGGTTTTCTTCCTCGCAACTCCTTAGAGCTACAATGCCCTTCTGTTGCCAGACGGCGGTACGGCTCGGCCGATCGATGGTCCAGAATTGGTCCCCATGGGACCTTGTATTTCACCACTGATCGTTCAGTGGCAAAGTACTCGTCGCCCTTAGAGTTCTCCGCTAGGCTTAGCAGAGCGCGTGCGGAGAACTCGAAACCGACCATAAAGGCCCCCCCTCCTTGGTGGACTATTGGCCATGGGCGACGACGTGCGCCTCGCGTGAAGCCCACGCCGTCGCCCACGTTACCAGGGTGCACCACGCGGAGGTTTTCCTACCCAGCACCTCTACCAATATGCATTGGGTTCGCGTGGTGGAGTATTTTATTGTACCTTCAGGTGAGAGAGCAGTGCCCAGCAGTGAGACATTGAAAGGGCTGCTATTATTATATTATACTAGCTGCTGCCCGTAGCTTCGCCCGCGTGGAGGTTTGTTCCCGTTCCCGCAACCCATGGGAACCTTAACCCGGAATAAAAAGCAACCTATGTGTTATTCCAGGTTCTAACCTACCCCTGTATCAAATTTCAGCCAGATCCATTAAGTAGTTTTTGCGTGAAAGAGTAACAAACATCCATACATACAGCGATACATACTCACAAACTTTCGCATTTACAATATTAATAGGATAAGTATAAATATATTATAAGTTTTATGTAAATTATGATTACAATATGCACACTTTTCTCAATTTGTTTATTACCATAACTTTCTTGATGTCTAATTACTAGCTACTTTACCCTATCGATTGATACACGCGTGAACTCTGAACGTGAACACGGGGTGAGTGAGATAGCTGCATCTGCGCGCGAGCAGTGCCGGCGCGGGTGCGTTGATGAAGCGCGCGGGGGTAAAATTTGAATTCGAGCTGGAGTGGTACGGACTCTTAAATACGACTGAGAGATAAAAATAACGCTAAGAAGCCGTGTCTGTCGGCGGGCGGTAGTGCGGTGGTGCGGTGTAGTGCGGTATAGTGCGAGTGCGTCGGTGCGGTATAGTGCGGTATAGTGCGAGTGCGGTGGTGCGGTACCTTGGCGGCGGTGAAGTCGGCGGCCTGCACGTGGGTCGCGTCCAGCACGAGCGGCGCGCCGGGCGCGTGGCGCGCCGCCTTGCGCAGCGCGCGGCGCACGAACTCGGCCGACGGGAACGCCAGCGAGCGGTCCACCACCGCCACCACGTGCTCCACGCCCGACGCCGACTGCGCAGCGCAACAACACGTACAAACACACAGCAATGCACACGACTGTGGTGGAACAGGGCACGTCAAACTGATGGTCTTTTGCGTTTTATGGATAGGTAGGTAGTTGTGGCCATATAGACAAAAGTGCCCGCACGTCGCTTTAAGTGTGTCGTCGTGCTGCAATTTGGTTTTCGTTCGCAAAAATGGACGACGTTATTAGTTCACAAAAGAGTGACATGACCTGAGCCATCAACAATAAATAGGTATAAGCTTTCAAATCTGAATCGCTCGTCATCTCGCTTAAAATGCTCGAAAAATCGCACCATGAATGTGTTTTTTTTTTAATTATGGACAAAGTATTTGTATAATTATAAGCTATACCACAGTATATATTACTTAAGTGTTATACATACCACGGCGGTGGAAACCTTGACGGAGGGCCTGGCTGACGCGTACAGCAGGAACACCAGGTTGACGGCGATGCCGATGACGATGCCCAGCTCCAGGCGCAGCACCAGGCACGTTGCGAACGTCACCACCGCCGGGATTATGTCGAGCTCTGCCAATCAAGTTAAATATGTATTTACTCTGTGAGCTTGGTGGTCAGACATTAACTACTTATATCTCAAAAAGGTGAATTATTTATATAGTCGAGTCCCGGCTCCTTTAATAGGGGCGTGAAAAGGCATGTGATAGGACCGTCAAGCTGAATGCCTGTTAACATGGTAAATGTTTATGATAATGATCCTCTTTCCGAGACTGCTTACGATCAGGCGAGGTGAGTGAAATTGACGTGTGCTTTAACAAAATGGGTAGATTATATTGTTACTAACCAGATATGAATCGTATCATTTGAATTAAATAAATAAATTAAAAAATAAATTAAATTTATAGAAAATCTTCACTTTTAAGAAAAGGAAGAATAGTTTTCCTTACTCTTAGTCCTCCATATAGGCTTGAAGACGTGCAGCTCCATCATGAACACGACGGCAGCGATGATGACCGCTGCCAGGGACGCTTTGGGGATGTAGTAGAAGTACGGCGTGAAATACTGCAATAGGCATATCGTTTCCATCTGTTAGAATAGCTATACGAAGATTTTTTTTTATTAAAGGTTCACAAAACTGGTCAATTCAATACAATTTTTTTTTCTTCAAAAAGAATATTAGAATCGAAGTTACTAATATTCTGTCTAACCCCTCCAACCAAGCTAAATTGCTTGTGCTAGGAGTGGGTTCACGTCGGTAGTGTAATGGTTAGGATTCGAACCCGAGACCTCTCGTCGGTAGCTTAGCTACCGACGCTTTTATTAATTAACTTAAAATTAACACTATTATGTTGTTACATGTTTGTACGACCTACTAGATGTGAACACAACATACAAAGAATGTATTGTAAATAACTAAAATAGTGTTATATTACACTAAAAATGACACATGTTACCACTGCTACTACTGCTGACAAAAGTAGGTACAAAAATAATCCATTCTTTTGTTTAAAACAGAGCTTCTTGAAGTGATTGATTTAAGATTAAAAATATCTATCTCGCTACCAATGGCACCGCAAACGTTACCTTTTCCAGCAGTTCTGGACAGTCGACCAAACCATTCGCAACTTTATATAAGAAGGTGAGATCGGCCACACTGCGTCTCTGATGTAACGAGCTAACGCAGTAATGACTCAGTCTCTCTTCATAGGAAGCAAGCGCACGGCATTTGCCATTCGCAAAGGTTAGATGGTACATGAAGCGCCTTTGAACTGCTTCAAGCCGGTCAATATGGATTTTGTAAGTAGGGCACCATTGGGGCTACTGTATTCCACTAAGCTACAAACATAACAATTAAAGAGTAGTATTGACACTGATGGATCTTTGAAAATCTTGATTTTTCGAATAACGAATCCAGCGAGCCTACTCCCCCTCTTGACAATGTGATCGACTTGCTCACGAAAGTACATTCTAACACCATTTACACACTTAACAGTCCATTATAACACCCAATCCACAACATCAACCCATCTCTTATACTTAAAACCTCACCTAGTTTTGTTCCATTGAGAAAATAATTTACAGCGGTAGGTTTTCTCTTGCGAGTGAATTTCATATGGTGGCATTTTGAGACGTTGAGAGACATGCAGTTGGTGATATACTATTCATTAATTCTATCTATAACATTTTGTAGGTTTTGATTATTGTAGGTACATGCAATTGTCTTATAAATTTTGAGGTCATCCGCAAATAACTGATACTTTGACTCTATATTACCACACAAATCGTTGATAAAAAGAATGAAAAACAATGGTCCCAGGTGTGAGCCCTGTGGGACGCCAGATGGTACACGTTTGGGTTCCGATAGAAAGCTTTTACCATTTGTGAACGATTTCGCAGGTACGATTCGCACCACCTCAGCAGCCTCAGCTAAGCTTGCGAACCAATCGATTGTAGTTTACCACATCGAACGCCTTGGAAAAATCCGTGAATACCGCATGGACCTCTAGTTTTTTTCCATTGCCTCGGAGATCTCATTTACATAGCACAAAAGATTTGATGTGGTTGATCGTTTCGGTAAAAATCCGTGTAGATGGACACTAATGTATTTTTTTAGAAAGGGTAGTATCGTTTTTTGAACCAGGGATTCGAACTGCTTACCATAAGCGGACAGGATAGATATTGGCCTGTAATTATTGGAAACATTACATGCATCACCTTTTTTCAAAACTGGAGTAACATGAGCAGTGTTCCATTTTGATGGAAATGCACCCAGGGAAAAAGATGCCAAAATAAGTAATCTTGTGCCCCTCAAACTATTCAGTAGATAATGCACTGGAGGCGTCTTCAAGACTTTGGATGGGAGGATGGGATTGGACAGGGTACGAAATATAAACGGTGAGCACATCTTGCATCTTCGGTTGATCAACGACTTCTTTACAGTTGCGAAATCGCTGGATCAACTAGGGGAAATGCTGTGCAGTTTAGTTATATGGAGTTTTTTGTCAGTGCGCGACGACGAGGAGGAGCCTCGTACAGTCGTACCTGTAGCGACAGCAGCACGAGCGCGCCGGTGTAGAGGCCGCCGGCCGTGCTGGCCACGCCGGACGCGTGGTTGACGGCGCCCCGCGAGAGCGCGCCCGACACCGGCATGGAGTGCACCAGCGCGCCCGCCATGTTGCACACGCCCAGCGCCACCATCTCCTGCGTCGCGTCCACCGACTTGCCTTCCGCTGCGGACCACACCGCATATATTACCCACTGACTGATCGACTCTAAACTTGTTCCTTTCTATACTTAATCTAAAACAATATCAGGCCATTTCTACTATATATAAAACGACAGCCAGTGACGCATGCTTTAACTGAAAGGACATTGTCACTTTCGTTAGCCAGGGTGGTAAAGTGCCTACATCCAGAAACCTGGTAACCGTGAAAAAGTTTTCTAGTAAACAGTAAACTTGTAAAAAGTAAAGGTAGTAGGCCACTGCACCCCAACGTTTATGGAATGGTACGAGTATATGTTAATGTTTATGTAATAGTTCATTAATAGATGTTTGAAACTGATTTAGCTACTACCTAATTAGAAATGGTATCAAATATGGACAAACTTGTGACAATACTCACAGAACACTTTGGCGAGCGCGATGTTCTCGAGTATGGACAGCAGTGGCACTACGAAGATGGCGGAGCCCAGCGTGGACGCCATCTCGGAGAACGCGTACGTGTGATTGCCCACCGTGGCCGAGAACGGTGGCAGCGACACCTCGGGCAGGCCCGGCTTCACCTCGCCTGCAGCCCGCAATGGAACGGAAATTAGAAAAGCCAATTGCGTCTTTGGCAGTATTCTACCGTCTCGACGATGGTGAATGTTCTGACGAGCTCTCCAATTAGTCCCACCCTCTCCTTTCCTTCACAGGACGACACGTGCCGGGCTGAGATGCCATCCGTATAGGGTGCAGAGTATACCTGCTAGAACCAACCGTTTCAGTGACTCATTCCTATGCCGCACCACTAAGACCTGGAACTCCCTGCCAGCTCACGTGTTTCTTTCTTCCTACAGCCCCGGTCCTTCAAGAGGGGCGTGAATAGGCATCTGATGAGGCCGTCAAGCTGAGTGCCACCACTGTTAACATGGTACATGTATACGATGGTGACCCTCTTTCCGAGACTTTGCCTTTAGCTTATCATCAGGCGACGTGAAGTCAAATTGACGTGTCCTTTATGAAAAAAACATACAGGACGAGGCGAGACTATTGAGCAAGTATTCACTTTTGTCAGCACTATCGCAGTATTTCTTCAGAGGGTACTGACCGGTAAGCACAAAGGGCGCCTGGCTCTGCGTGTCAAAGTAGTAGGCGAGCGCGGCGCACACCAGCACCACGAGGATGTTCCTGGTGGTGGATAGGAACCACAGCGCCTGCGCCAGCCAGCGCCCGCCTGCCGGCTCGGGGGACACGTTGATGTCCTTCACTTTCTGTAAGTTTGTACACTCAACATAAGGTATACAGTGGTACGTATAAGAACATAACGAACAATGATCGTAAAATCTCTTTTTATTGAGACATCTGGCCATGTCTATTACACTGTTCCGGGTTAATCCACCCATGCATATTTAATGAGTTAGTATTTGGTCTGCTGCCAGTTTTTACTTGGCCATGGGCGAGATACACATTAACCCCCACTGACACCATTGGTAGTGTCAAGGGTTGTAGTTATACAACTAGCCTATTGTCGTTAACCGGACGCAACTGGAAAATACGTATGAAACTTATTGCTTTTATGGATAGAATTAGGAGAGTTAAATTAACGTTCGAGAAATCGGAGTCGCATTCCGATAGTCTAGTTACTACCCCTTCGGATATATACGGTAGGTATACCAGCAGATTTTATAGCTAGTGTTCTTCGTCGTTCAATGATGAGACTACAAAATCAGTCAGTATAAGAAATGCCAAGTGAATCAATTTCCTCAAAAGGATAAACTTCAAGAACTCGTTGTTTCTGTACTGTTAACTGTCCGGAGACTTCACAAGTAGGCAGTGAGACGTACCCTGAGCAGCAGCAGCACCACGATGCAGGACACGCCGAGCACGGAGTCCCACAGGCGCGCCTCGCCGATGTGCTCGTACATGCCCGTCCACACCTGCCACACAACCGCACTGCTCACATTCCATACAAATATTATGGGAAATAGCCTAAATTAGCACATCCTCTTTTATTTGATGTCGGTTAAACTATAAGGTGCGACACCGCGCGCTTGGTGCCCAAGTGCAGGTTTGTCCCGTACAAGAGTAATGACAATTTATTTTAAAAAGGTAATACCTAATTAATTGTCAATTACGTACAATGGTCTTGTAATTGTCAATTAATAAAACTGATTATTGAGTGCACAATATTAATTAAAGTTTATAGAAACAGGAAATAGTTAAGTACAAATTACTACGTTAGCATTGTGTATGTGTAAATACTCGATAAAATTGTGTTTTAGAATGCGGATAAAAACAGTACTTATTATTTATTTATTTATTTTATACGCCCAGATCAATGCAAATATTGCACCCACTTAACAGTTAAAATATGCAGGAATCGAACCCACGTTCTTTAAATAACGCTGTACCGCCACGCTACACATATCGCAATACGTAAACGGTACTTCATGAGACTTATCTATGAAGCAGAATGAGATGAAGGCAGGCAGGTATGATGTGGGTAGACATAGCTGTGTACCTGTAAGAACTTGCCGCCGGGGAAGCTGAGCCCCAGGATGTCCTTGACCTGCGTGGTGGCGATGATGATGGCAGCGGCCGACGTGAACCCCACCGACACCGGCCCGCTGATGAAGTCGATCAGGAACCCTGCACACCACACACGTCAGACGACCCAGAGCTACCACTTGTTAATATTAAGGCCCACTGTCCACGGAGGCGTAGCTTCATAGATGATTCAAAATATGATGTGTTGCTTGTGCAGCCCAGCGCACTGAACACTATCCACGAGGCGTATTGCACGCTTACGTTTTCATATTTTTCATTCATTTGTCGCCATTTTTAAGAAAAGAAACACTTGCGTTCACTCGTTGTACGCCTGGGCGTATAACATGCGGTACGCCAGGCGTCGTGAAGCTTGTATGTAGCGAAGCGATGCGAGCACGATGCTGACGCTCCGTCGACGGAGTTACATTGTGTTGTATGGAAGAAGCAAGCCAGCGTACACCAAACGTGTAACGACGAATACGCGTCTGTGAAGCTACGCCTCCGTGGACAGTGGGCCTAAGGTAACAAACAAGTTGGTACAACTGAAGCAAATAGTGTGTGCTTATCTAGCATACGACAAAATCGATTGAAATCGATTTAAATTGGTCTATATCACCAATATAAATCGATTTTAGAGTATGTTCCGTGTTGGTTCCAGGTGGAATAGAATAGGACTACCCCATCTCGTCCTGTGGGTGTCGTTGAAGGCGACATCTAAGTGCCCGCTTGAAGGCAATAGGGCTCTGAAAACATTAGTTGGCAAAATGTGGGTGATAGTACCTACACCTCTGCCTACACCTTCGGGTAGCTGTTAGAGCCAATGCTGAGGGGAGTCCCCTGTAAGGGAATGGCCGCGCGTTCATATCTCGTCTGAGCTTTCACTTTTTCCAATCTAAATCCAAGACAAATGGGTGCATCTGTGAGTACCTACTGGTAACGGATAAGGAGGCGGGTATGGCAAGGTAAGGGCGAAAGTGGGAAGATTCAGAGAAAACATTCCGCTAAAGTGATGAAGTATTTGAAGTTCTACGCCTTTAGTAGCAATGCTAAACACTCTACTAACATTATGCAACAATAATGACAAGAAATATTGAATAGTTACTGTAGTACTTTTCAACAATATAGTACAAACTATATACATGGTTTTATTTCAACTTTTGTGTACATAATTTAAGTAATATAATAATTATTATAAATAAAAATATAAAGGTATGTGCAAAACTGTAGGTTCAGGCGTCAAAGAATTCCTCCCCATCGACGTCAACCGGGAGGGTGGCCAGTAGGCTGGCGGCATTGCCACGTTGAATGGCAATGCCAATCCTTTGCGCAAGGAATAAACCAGCCCTCTGGTCACGGGTAGTGTCTATTAAACGTTTAGATATTTCTTTGTATAATAGACGTGCACTTGGACCCCATGATCCCAGCGTCTCGACCCCAAACGGCTCAAATAATTATCACTTAAACTACTATATTTGCGCCGTTTGAGGGTCTCTGCCGAGGCAGCAGCAATATAGTTATACACATTATTATATTACACATTATTATATCACACATTATATTATACTAAAGCATATGCGTAAAGTTTTTATTATACATGACTAAAGTATGTGACAACAATGAGTTTAACGTAATCGTCAGACTACGACTATTGGCGTTGATAAGGGGGCTGGCATTGCGCAGATTCTCCGCAATGACTAACGAACCTAATATGCAGCACATAAGACACTCTTTGACTAAAGAAATGCTAAGTGTAAAGCCAAGCATGTCTTGCAATGTAAGCAAACGCGAAAAACGATTGTATCCACTTATAAAGATACCGCCAGGCGCCCGAGAGATGCTATACTGTTGGTAAACATTATCCACAGCAGAGTCCTCAAATATAGGTATCTCATACATTATGTAAGTATCACAATTAGAACTATTTCCAGTATTATGAAGGACAGACAGTCAATTAATCACTGGATGCAAACTTGAAATAATCAAGTAACCCCTTGTCCAGGTACCTTTGAACTTTTAAGGGCTAGCATATTGTACACTTTACAACTGAGCAGTTATTGGAACATTTCACTTTTAACCTTACAAAGTTTGCACATACACCGACGTAGATGAAGATACATTACAGGTTGTGCCATAGATGTTGGTATGACAACCGGGACCGACGGCTTAACGTTCTCTCCGAGGCACAACCAGACCGATGCAAATACCCATATTCAAGCATACAAATATTTGCATTGAGCGGAAATCGAACCCGCGCCTCCTGCATAGCGGCCGCGTTCACTACTGCTACGCCATGCAGGCTGTCGACACAACAATTACTATTTCACTATTTTATTTAACCTTTACTATGGAACGAATCCATTTGTATAAAGTTTAGCAGACCCGAGCACACTGAATATAGATATTTAGTAAGCATCTAAGTATTGTTATGGATTATCAACGGCTATTATAGTAATATTTAGGCTTAGAAAATTTAAAGAACACTAGACGATAGACTGTACTATAGATATACTGTACACGTGTGAAACGTTTAACAATGAGATGAAAAGTTGTTTGCGACAAGCCTCTTTAGCCTCTTTAGCAGGAGGAACAAGGATGACCGCAACAAGTTACTATTCCGAGAAGTAAAGCAAACTCCTTGATAAGGGTGCTGCTATGAAAATCAAGAAGGTATAACAAGAAACAAGTAAATATTGTAGGGTAAACCTCACTAGCTATACCTACCCTGCCTCAGCAGACGAACACTCTACTCTACCTCTGGACCATATTGTATTCTTTTGTTCAGTAGGTACACTGTATAGTTGCTGCTACTTTATATGTAGAGTCACGGTATTTACTGTTGTACACTTACCTATCCGTTAAAAACCGTCACCATTTTCTTTATATTTCAAAGGGCTTTGAATATTACGTAAGTCTGATTCAAAACAAGAGCCTAATTAATTGAGAGGTCTACAAACGCCACGTATCTATCATCTGCTTCAATGTTTCACATCACTGAGTACCGACAAAGGCCAGGTAATTGCCAGTAGGTAGGTACATATTGTGATGCACTCGTCGATCCTACGGGAACGTTCAATTGAACTAATGTGTCCACTTTCATGTAGATACAATTGGGTATTCTCCTGGCTAACCAAATTAGTTACTTTTTACTAAACGTCAAAACGATAAGCTATAATAGTCAAATCAGTTACTATTAAAGGTTGGGTGGATGATTAAAAATAAATAAAAAGTATATTAAATTAAAAATTTTAAAAACCCGTTAAAAATAAATGAATAAATTTTAATTCAACGGTTGCCATGTCGGGGGACCGTAACTGGTTAAGTACTCCTTTATATCGTAAGGTCCCCCGACATGGCAACCGTTGAATTAAAATTTATTCATTTATTTTCAACTTTTTGGTGTTTTTTGTGACGGGGGTTTTTTAAATTTTTAATTTAATTTTTATTTCATACTTTTTAAATAGATCTACTAGTTAAGCTCTTTCATTTGATACCCATATTGACGGAATTATAAAGAAATTTGTATTCCAACATGTTGTGGCGGCGGCCATCTTGGACCGATTTTTTTCAAACATAGCTAAGAACACTCCCGACTAATATACCTTTCAAACAAAAAAAAACTAAATCCAAATCGGTTCATCCGTTTGGGTGCTACGATGCCACAGACAGACACACACACACACACACACACACACACACACACACACACACACACACACACACACACACACACACACACAGACACGTCAAACTTATAACACCCCGTCGT
The DNA here is from genome assembly GCA_914829495.1 of Eilema sororculum. Classification (NCBI taxonomy): domain Eukaryota; kingdom Metazoa; phylum Arthropoda; class Insecta; order Lepidoptera; family Erebidae; genus Eilema; species Eilema sororculum. The sequence goes on from OU618541.1 coordinate 576,599, forward strand.
TTTTGCGTCGGGGGTTAAAAATAAGAACCGACGCAATTTTTACAGCTCTTTTATTATTCTTAATTTAATAAATTCGGTTAGATAATTTATTTTAACTATAGGATAATACCCAATTCATTCGATGTTGAGCGTATCGCCTTGTGTAATATAATAAAATAAGTAATAAGTTAAGATTAATATTATTCCTTACCCAGCTGAAGTATCCCCATCAATAGCTCCACACAGCCTGACAGAAAGGCCAGCAGCACGGCGAACTCCGGGCCCAGGCCGTGCAGGTTCTCCCTCGTGAGGATGGCGGCTATGGCCGTGGGCCCTATGGCCGAGTCCTTCACGGAGCCGAACACCGTGTACACGAAGCACGCCATGAAGGAGGAGTACAGCCCGTACTGCGGGGGCAGGCCCGCCACCCCCGCGTATGCTATGGCCTGGGGTATCACGGTGAGGCCCACTGTTATACCTGCAAATAAAATGAAGATATTTTTGATTAGGTATTTTACGTCCAATGGCACCGGGAATGGTGGTCTGTATCTTCTGAACTGCACTTCAGCCTTGTTGCCATCTAGTGGGGTGCAGTCAATTGACGGACCAAATATAAAAAAAAGGTACAGGATTTTAAACAAGGGGTAATCAATATATGGCACCTGCACATTGGCCAATAAAAGCATGACAATGATAACTAAGCCATGTGTAAGAATAATTATTTCCCCGAACTAAAACGTCGTCATAGTTTATAATGTTGAGATTGAGACTTCACGCGATATATTTTGGAAAAACTTACTTTTGCCGACGTTTCGGGTGCGTTACAGCACCCGTGGTCACACCTTGACTGGCATGTGAGCGTCGCGCGGTGTGAGCGGGAATTTTTGTGCGCCTGCCGATTTGTTGAACTGACAGTTTTTCACAGCTGCGATTTCCAAAATATATCGCGTGAATTCCCGAACATTAAACCTAACTATCTGTACCTGGAGGCTCGATTACAACCTATCCTCGACCCTCTATATGTAGGTATAGGTTTGTCTGTTCTTATTGCCTGTATTAATTACCTTACCTACATTATAATGTAGAGTATTTACAGTACACACGCACAATAAGCATACTGTTTGTGATAAATAGATGACTCGAGCCCAATTTCTTCAGGAAACATCAAGCTGTGAGCCCTCAGTCGCCTCAGTACTGTGAGCATTCGGCGCGTGACATTTCATTTATTTATTCAATGTTTTTACCTTCGTTTCAGTCCGCCACAAATTAGACCAGTTTTCGTTCGCACAGTACCTGCCTACGAGGAAAGTGCCAGTCGAGGTTACGGGGAGGAGCTGATCTAACGATCAGAGATTTAAATACGTTCATTATGAATCAAGGTTTCGCAGGAATCCATTTACACGCAAGATGGTAAGTTACACGAAAGATGGTAAGTTATGTACAGAAGCGTATTTGAAGGTTTGACGCCCCGGGTCAGTTAGGTTTGCCACCTCATAAACTGACGTTCGCATTCACGGTTCACCGCTAATATGCACCCAAGGGGGTGGCCCAAAAAAGGTCCACTAGGAGTTGCTGGAGACTTTTGGGCTTGATCCGGGATATCTTTATTAGGTATATTATACGCTAGCACTACATTTTATCTGTTCTGTGCTTATGATGCGAGGGTATAAGTGACATCCATGGACCTCTAAGCCAGGCCCCAACTGAAACCAGTTCAAGGAGACATAGGCGCCTTTTTCCCAGCGAGGGAGCAGAAATCCAATTCACGAACGATGGTTTCCATTCAAGCGCCCTACATAGGAGATGAGTTCGCAACCAAAGTTACATGAGTAACGATGGCCAAACTCAGCTCGGAACATCCTTGAGGGTCACGGCCGTAGTTGCTAAAGCCACTGGACATAGTATGTAAATGGGTCTTCAATCAGATCGCTCTACACAAGTCCCGAAACTCCAGTTTTGTTTGGGCCCTGAAGGATAGAAACCCTCCGAACAGCCTCATACAAGAGCACTCCCGCCTTAGCTGGAATTGGCAGCAGGCGTCTCTCCTGCGAGAGAGAGAGGCGCGTCCGCGCTCATCGCCCAAGGTGTGTTGGTGGATTTAGAGCATTCAGAGCTTGACCCTAGGAGGCGTCCAGAGATAGAGGCTTCTCCGCCCATTGCCACCCGAGGCCATGGCCCCCTTGGCCCTACGCCACTGGTGTTTTTGTGGCAACCGTAGTATGACGGGCTCCGTTGATGTAGCTCGTCACGGCACCCCATCAAATCTCCTTGAGTCCTTGATGAATATTAGTGTGTGATCCTCTTTCACATCGCTTGGTTTTTCTTTAGGAATAAGTTAGTATCCCAGGAAAACCTGGTTTACAATTCTCGGAGACTGTATCAGTGACAGGAGATGCTTTGAGTTGGTAAAGTAATATTTACCAACCAATATTGATAATAAGACTAAGTTATAAGTTTGTTAGTATTACTAAACTAAAATCTAGATTTAATTTAAAAATAAATGCATGACTGGCGTCGATGCAATGATTGCGCCACTGTAGGCAGTAGGCACACAATGTGCTTCTGACGACACATCGTGACCATTTCACGCTTGGCCGAACGGTGCACTACTTCTCCGGGGCACAGACTCGCTGCACTTTATTACAAGCGCATAGAGTCGATATTTCCCTACTTCGACAAACAATACTTCAACCTCCGACATAAAACTGTGATTTTCAATATCATTGAGTTCAATACATTCAAAAAGTACTAAGTTGACTATATTCTCTTATCTACATTATCATATCAATGTACCTACTAATATAATAAAAAAAGTTCCCTTTCGTTCCTTCCCTTTCGTTTCGTTGCTTGTGGGTCCTGTTGGCCACAAATTGCACTTTCAAGTAGTATTGGCTGGGGCCTCGAAGATCTTTGGAACCTAAATATTTCTTTATCAACTAAGTGGTAATTGATTCTGTAGGTATCTCATAATATGTTGTATGAATCATGCGCTGTGGCGGTACGCGCGTTGATGCGTGACCAGTGACCAGCGATTGTGTAGATACAGTCATACCTGATTGTCCACTGTCCAGTGCTCGCAGACAAGTTCCAGTGTACCGTGAACGTCTGACGCATGTGACGTCGCGCTCCAGTGGACCTTTGCGCTCCATCATTATGAGCGGCTAAATACTTCTTTGTTAAGATTTTTTCTTAAAGACATATTATATCTCGGAATTGAGACGTAATTTGCTTTTATTTATTAAAAGGAGGATTTGTAAAATCGTAATAATTACATATGTCCGAGTGTTGATTGCTAGATACAGCTGAAACTGTATAGTAATACAGTAGCAATTAATGTCGAACTGAAGCTGCAGAATGACAGAAAATGTAATATTAAACATAAACTCCGAAAGGTTTAGTACCTGTGGCACAGATTAGCTAATAGTTAGACCTGTGGTTACAGAGACAGAGTGCGTACAATGCTGGAAACTACACACATACTATTGACACACAAACTTGCCTCAATTGTTGATATAGGCCAATGTCATGGTACAATGCCACATGTTCTTTACAGAAAGAGGACAATGTGTGTACAATAGTGCAGAATGCAATTCAGACAGATAGACAATAGGTGCCAGTAATAGATGAACGGTAGTTCTTCGGCTCCACGTGACTAACGTCACCTTCGACACGCATAGTCGCGTGTGGGAGTAGTCTTTATTATGCAAATAGGCGACGTGCGCGAAAGTATCAATGTGTCCGGTCCGTCACAATGAGAAATGCGGCGATGGCGCAGTGGGCTCGTCAATGAAATCATCGATAGGTTTAAAATAACAATTGCGGGTTATGTGGCAGGTCTAACAGGAGCACCATTATGTTAAGGCTGGTTTTATCGTTACGCGTTTCGGCAGCGCCGTTGGAGCGCGCGCGTTCAGAGATATATGGGAGAAGAAGTTGCGTTTTAGTGTCGCGCGCTTGGGCAGCGCCGTTTAATAAACGCGCGATGTTCGACAGCGCTGTCCAAACGCGCGCTGCTCATTCGCTTCTACGGCCAGTGTGCGTTTTAGTGTGACGCTGTTGAGACGCGCCTTAGGTATAATTGTGTAAGAAATGAATTACATCGATACGGGACGAGTAATCGAGGAAGTTCGATCCAGAAGGTGTTTATGGGACCCGGCCGATGAATTATACAAAAATAAGGATGCAAAAAATAAAGCCTGGGAAGAAATTGGAACTACTCTTTTTCGCCGTCGCCTTCTTTTCCATAAAAAGTAAATAGCCAGTACTCGACTCGCATTAACCTTCATAATATTGTACACGACTGTCTCACAGCAGCGGAACGCGTGCTACTAATCTCGTTTTATAGTGCACCGCTGTTCAAACGCGTGCTGTTAACAGCGCGCTGCTCAACAGCGCGCCTGGCGGCGTGACGATAAAACCAGCCTAAAACTGTTATTACTATTTATTGCTTGAGTTGATTCCACAGACAGGAAGAAAAGTGCAACTTCACTTGCTTGGGTTTTGTGTAGCATATTCCAGGCCATTTTATACAGTCTCATCTAGGCTCAAATGAAGCATAGCTTGAGGGTAAACTACTTGTTGTAAATACATAAACAAGACATATACATGCATACGAATACTTGTACGATTCCATGTGATACTTGTGTAGAATAAAAATGTTCATAAACGTAATTAACTAGTTTTATTGCCGTTCGGTGCAGTCAGCAGTGCGCTAACGAGCTTATGAAAGGAAATAAACTGTCATTGAGAGAAAGTGGCTGACACTATAAACTGCACGCTGTAGTGCGAAATGTAAAGGTTCTAGTTAATTCCGCTGCAGTGGAAGGGAAAATGATTTAATGCCACATCAGTATGCCTCCCGCAAACATCATGAGACATATTTACGAGAGTTATACCCTTACTATAGGTATAGGTACAGCAGTCAAACTGACTACAGTCTACACGATTCCCAAGTCACGCAATGTTTCTCTCAAGAAATTCTGATTACTTGAATAAACAGTTATCGGTAAGTTTATAGTCTACCACTAATTGAAATAGTAACTATTAGGTAAACGCAATCTTCCAAATGATTTCGTATTATCGTAGTTTCTTTCCAACCTCGACAACCACTTATGTGTGTATGGTTTTAATTGCAGAAAGTTCACGTACGTACAAATGATAGCTGTGAGATGCAATGTGCAATGCTTGTATTAGTAGCTTTGCATAACGATTATTCGGTGGGCGTCGTACAGTCACACTTCATTCTTTGGCATGTTTTTTATAAAATGGAAAAAATACACCTAACATTTCTAACCAAACATGCATAAGAACTATACTATCCTAGCGTGCGTAACGATGATGCCTAACTCTAGAATGAAAACTGTAATGTTGTCTCAAAAGGCACCTGTAACAACCACTAGCCGACTAAAGAAAGTTTAACAACACAAAGGTATTACAAAATACACAAGAATATAAAAAGAAAACAAAGTGTTGCTCATAATGACCGTAAACTAAATATCATAACAATGACCTACACAAGTAAATTAGCATTAATATCCGTATCAAAAGGCATACACGTATCGGGCGTGCTACAGGGTAGTACTTTAGGGCCGGTTATTGTTTTCATACAATGTATAGGGTTAGGGTCCGTTCACAAGGCTCCTCTGCTTTATCCCCTTGGTGATTCATTTGGATGTAAGTACAAATTCTGTGAGTGATGTCACTTACCAGCGATGACGTCAGAAAGACCGTGGCGTAACGTATACTTGGGCAGCCACTCGAGTATTGGCAGTCGTCGCTTTAAGGTTTTGGTGGAGCAGCAGGCTCGCGCTCTTCTTGCGGCGCCTCTCCGCCAGCTGCTAGTGGTGTCACTGCCCGTGTCTTTGTTTGGAAGATCGCCGTTGTATGTGCCGTTTGAAGCTGTAGATTGAAAGACATTTATATAACTAACTAGATATATAAACTGTTGTAGCAGAATATTGGAACTATTGTAACTACTATCGCAACAACGATTCCGCGACTGAAACGCAACGGAAATTTTGTACTCGGCACAACATTCGAAACAGAAATAAAGCTCCATCCACTCGGGCAATTTTAAATTGGATACTGAGGCGATGAATCCATCCATCCATCAACACAGAGCGGTACATTGCCATGCTATAGAACATTTTAGCTCAGGTATTAAAGGACTACTCTGGTATCAACAAGATGGGGCAACATGTCACACCTCCAATGACTCCAAGTAGTAGCAACATTTCGTGAAATTTTTAGGCAAAAGTTATTATCCAAAAGAAGTGACATTAACTGATCACCCCGCAGCCTAGATTTGTCACAAATGAACATTTTCCTTTGGGGATACCTTAAACACAAAGTTTTTAATAACAATCCATCTAATAATCGTCTATTGAAGAAATAATAGAAAATTATACGAATTTCTCTAAACCCTTGTCGGGCGGTGTTATTTTTAAAAAATAAATCCCCATTTCTTGTACTTTTATAGTAGGTAAATGAACAATTCTTATCTCACGTCTACTTTTGAATTTTTATAACCATCTGAAATTTTAGCAGACTTTTGGTCCATCCTTTTTTTAGCCTGTCAATTGACTGCACCCTGCTAGATGGTAAGAAGCTCAGAAGATCATTCTAGATGCGCTACGTAAGATAAAAAGGGATTAAAGAAACAAGAATATAAAATGAGAGTCGAGTTCAATTATAGTAAGAATGTGTTACTTTCGACTTGGGATAAGTTATTAGTTGTTTTATAGGCAAACTTGAAATTTTCGTTACAAGAATATACCTAAGTACCATATTCTGAAATACATACAAAGCACAATTCTTTTTGCTATAACGATCTTTGCTAGGTATTTAAAATTCAAGCTCAAGATTTGACTTTGATTAGTTTTTACCAACATTAAGATAACCTGGTATAAACAATATCTTGCACTTTACAATAAAGATAATATAGCTATGTAAAGAGTAATTTGTATGTGAAAACTAACCAAATAAAATTTTATTTATTTAAAACTTCAAGCATATATAATAAATTCACAGAGGTTTATTTCTTAGAAACTAATTCAACGTTTTCTGTCTGTCTCTCACAAATGTCACGAGTCTCCTAATATAGAATTGTTACATACTTGATGTCATAACAATTTAACGGATTGAAAACAAAATATATTTAGCATGCGTCTATTGTGACTTTACGCATGGCTGGTGACAATAATGTAGTGGCTATAATATATGTACGTAAGGTATAAGCGGCAGCGGCGCGCGCGCAGCCGGATGTTTGCGCGCCGTGCCCTACTCGCTCAGTTTTGTTCTCGAAACAATAGAGCGCAGACCCGGAGACTCTTTATGAAATGCGTTACCGCGTGTTACCTCAGCAGGCTACCGTTTGCTACCGTTTATACGAGTACATTATTGCACAGCACGACTCTATTACATTTATAACTAAAAGGACTGAGAATTTAGCAGTTCGAAATTTATTTTTTACCGTCTTAAAACAATAGGGTAATAAAACAATTTAAATAATTCGATTTTGATTGTTTATCATTAATCGTTATGGATATTTTTTATTTATATAAATATACGGAAAATATACCAATTTTGGTACACAGGATTGAACCTGCGACCAGTCCCTTACAGGGATTCCCTCTGTTCAAAACGAATATATGGCAGAATTTCGAATATATCCCAGATTTGTTCAAGTCCCGTCTTACATGTTGACTTTTCCGAACTAAATCTATAGGAAAGTTATCATAAGATACTCATTGCTTGGAATTTTATTAAAAAGTTTGTTGTATTTTAACAGGACAGCCTCCGTGGCGTGGTGGTTCGATTTCCGCTCAGTGCAAATATTTGTATGCATGAATTTGGCTATTTGCATTGGTCTGGGTGTTTCTATGTACAATATGTATGTATTTACAAAAATAAAGTATATAAGTATGTTTATCCGCATTCTAGATTCCATAACACAAGCTATAAAAGCTTACCATGGCTCTAAATAGCGTTGTGTAAAATGTTAATCCTCCAGGCACCATTGCTGTGTACTTTGATTGTTAATTTTATGATTTATAATTATTGAATCAGATTACCGGTCTTCATATTGAATAATATAAACCAAATTTATTATTTGATTTCAATGTCAAAAGTTTACAATATAATACGTATATATAATATACATTTAAGTCTATACCTTATTCAGTAGGTATAATTAATATTTTTTTCCGGTATAAGGTTTATTTATTTAGTTTGCAAATGGATACCGCCTGCTATCAAACTTGTTTTTTTTTTATACTGGACACGTCAATTTGACTTCACCTCGCCTGATGTTAAGCTAAAGGCAAAGTCTCGGAAAGAGGGTCGCCATCGTAAACATTTACCATGTTAACAGTGGCGGCACTCAGCTTGACGGCCTCATTAGATGCCTTTTCACGCCCCGCTTAAAGGACCCGGGACTGTAGGAAGAAGGAAACACGTGAGCTGGCAGGGAATTCCAGGTCTTAGTGGTGCGGCATAGGAATGAATCACTGAAACGCTTGGTTCTAGCAGGTATACTCTGCACCGTAAATGGATGGCATCTTAGCCCTGCACGTGTCGTCCTGTGAAGGAAAGGGGAGGGTGAGACTAATTGGAAGTGCTCGTCAGAACATTCACCATGGTAGAGACGGTAGAAAACTGCCAAAGACGCAACATCTCTACGCATCTGCAAAGGCTCGAGGGTGTTCGTGACCTCAGGATCCCCAATAATGCGGACCGCACGTCCCAGGGATGTGAGCAGTATTCCACGCAGGAACGAATTTGGGTCTTGTATAGAAGACACCGCTGCTCCGGCGTGAAAAAACGTCTCACTCTGTTCAGGACTCCGAGTTTACGCGAGGCTGATTTGATGATACTCTCGATATAGTTTTTGTTATTCAGTTTGCAGCGAACATCCATACCGAGGATAGTGAGGTGATCCTGCAGTGGCAGTGGTGTGCTCTGAAGAGTGGGAAGGGAAGTCGATATTTTCTATGTTGAAAAGTCGGGGTCTTATTTTTAATAATTTATTTTATTTGTTTTGAGTTGTATTTTTAGGCGATTGGCACACTGCAACGCACGACGCGCGCGTCGAGCGTTGATGAATTGCTAACGTCGTCGCCTCTACGAAGCTCTTTTTGTATAGAAAAAACGCGGGGTCCCACACACTGAAAACGCAATCACGCGCGTTGCGGCAGAATATGCGCGTACAAGCAGAAAACGAGCGTGATGGTGCGTAAAACGCGTGGTATGGCACACTGAAATCTGCTATCACGCGCGTGATTTTCGAGGGATTTCAGTCCGAGAGCTGTTAGAAATCTCTGTGTAGGTGATTGAGACGAATTACAGTGACAGTAGACAAATCTCCGCGCGGATTTAGATCTGCTCTCCCGCGACCACACTCGTCGGCCGCATTTTACGCACGACGCGGTGTCAAGCGTTGCAGTGTGCCAATCGCCTAACTGTGCAGTCGGGTTTTTGTTTTCTTAATTTATAATACAGCCAGTGCGAAGAGCTCGTGTGTTACATAACGTTTTTGTCAAACACACTCGTACCTGTCCGTCATAAGTCCACGATTGTTATCGACAATCATTATTTCGCGTCTAAGTTTAATACCCCTTATAATAGCTATAATAAAAACTAAAAGAGTCATTGTTTTAATGTATAAATATACAGTCGAGTACCAAAATAGCAGAATAAAGAATAAAATGTCTTAATAATTGCGGTAGTGACGAGCGCAGACAAGACAAGTATTTGCAACATTAATAGGTACTTCAAATTACTTGTCAGTAAGTAGTTTTATTACAGTCTCCGTGGATGGCGTAGCGATAGTGAACGCTTCCGCAACGTAGGAGCCGCGGGTTCGATTCCCGCTCAGTGCAAATATTTGTATGCATGAATATGGGTATTTACATTTGTCTGGTCGTCTGAGCATATTAAGCTGTCGGTCCCGGTTGGCATACGAACATCTATGGCACTCGGTGCAGTTAGTTGGAGCTCTAAAAAGTTCAACAACTGGTCAAGCTGCAATGCTTCGATATGTCTTTTGGTTGTGGAGGTCAGATGGCAGTCGCTTGATAGAAAATATCGAAGTTCAGCCAAATGCGCAGTTAATAAAGCGGACCCCAGACTCCGAGCTAAACGCTTGGGATGCAACTAAAGAAGTTGTTTTATTACCCAGATACGGAATCAATAAGTTAGTACAAGAACGTTCTAACTTATTGATTCCGTATTTTCTATTGATCGCGATTAGTATGCTATTCATCCCCTGAAAGGTTCTGACTTGTCGCGGGTTCAAGTCACGTTTAAGCATTCAATTGTTCCAATCTAAAACGATACATAACTATGTAGTTATCTACATAAAATAAGAGCAAAATTATGTAATATGTATCTATGTATCGATAAGTATACCTAACTTTTTCTTTAGAACTATTGACTAACAAAAGGAATATTGCAAAACGTGATTACGTATGGAAAAACACACGTAATATAACTGTACCAACTTTCGCGTGGACACACGTAGTATCGATAGGAATGTGCGTTACAAATAAACACATTTACGACGCTCGTTAACCGCCAAAGGACGGATTGTGACTGTTTATTTTACATTTTTGTACATTTCACATTTAACAAAATCTTTTTTTTTCTTTTTTTTTAGATTGTATATAAATAAAGCTAGAATAGGACAGCTTACCATTAACTTGATCAGCACAATATTGTCAAAGATATACGAGTATTCATAACTTTTATTAACGTAATAAAATGTTTTCTTAGAAAATTCTTCGTGATGGATTAGGAGCTCAGAATGTTCTAAGCGAATGATCCGTATAATATTATTATGTTTAGACGAGGAATCGACTCCAGGGCCTTGTGTTTATGTATCACAAAGGTCTGTCTTTACAAATGAAGAGGGACAAACATAAACTCGATAAATAGTACCTGTTATAAAGTATAATAAAGGCAACAAAAGGTTTCATATATTTTATTGTGTTTCCTTCATAATATATTATTATATTAGTTATCATAATGTACAACTTCTATCGTAATGTATTGATTATACAGAGGTGCAAGAACGCACTGAAGGGGCAGGTCTATAAAACAATCATTTTAGACCTGTCCTCTTACACGGCTGTGAGGCGTGGCTGCTGTTGGAGCGACACAAGCAGATGCTGCATGTCACGGAGATGAAAATGCTGCGGTGGATGTGTGGAGTCACGCGTAAAGGGTCCCACCTGGTCCAGGTAGAAGGGGTAGGCCCAAGAAGGTGACATGCGTGAAAACGGTCTTACTACCTTGGACGCCCAAGATCGTGCGAAGTGGAGGAGGAAGAGCCGGAAGGCGGACCCTGAGCTCCTAGGGCGCCGTGGCCTCGGATGCAATCAGGACTAATGTCTCTATGTGGATGATGATGATGATGATGATGTAAGAACGCGCTGGGTGATCTTTGCCTATCATTGTATGTAAATCAGAAGATATTGCGAGAACACCCAAGAAGCGTCGGTAGCTTAGTGGTTAAGGAGTCGGCCTTACGATCGAGAGGTCCCGGGTTCAATCCTGGCCATTACACTACCGACGTGAACCCGCTCTTTACACAAGCAATTTAGCTTAGCTGAAAATCAAGTATTTTATAGTTTCATCAACTTTTTACTAACAGTACAAAACAGCGGACCTATACATTTAATGAAATTGTATCTTCTATCAGCTCTCTGTAACTTGTATTATATAAATAAATGAATGTGTATTTTATTGCATTCAAAAATAAATAGTCGTAGCGTATGATAAGTAACTAATTGAACTGTGCCTTCATTAACTTTTTTGTCACTAATGTTAGGTCTGTGTTTAGCGTTCAACGAAGTCTGGCCGAGCATAATAAAATATGTGTTATGTATTATGTAACAGTATATATCAATGTACCACTTGAAATTTATTGTTTAAAAATGCAACGGAAATGTTATGAATTTTATTCATTTTTGATTTGTACACCATTTTTTGTTTGATATTTTGTCGTGTTTTGTGAATTACCGTGGCTTGTGTTATGGTGCCAATAAAACTAAATTATATTATACTAGCTGTTGCCAGTTATCGTGACCAAACATAGCCTATGTCCTCCCTCATTGTTTAATTTACTCCTATACCGAATTTCAGCCAAATCGGACAGACAGACTGAGTTACTTACTTTACAAAAATTTCGGTATGGATCTCTTATCTTATCAATCACTGACTGAGTTGTAGCCGCCACATGTAAAACAACAAAACTGTCAGAGTTCATACAAATAATCAAAAGGTTGTTACCAATAGGATCGCAGGGTCATAACATAACAGGATTATTATCATCATCTGCCTGCACTTGTTATTTTAATTCTTCGTCTGCACAACGTGTCATTGCCTTCCATAAATTCATTCTTTCACGTAATCCATCTAATAGAAAATGTCTAGGATATTGATATCCATTGAGATATATATTGTCACTCTTCATGAGTAGGTAAATCTGGATTGAATTCGGAAGGCAATTCTAGTATCTAATATTAATTGGGTACCTACTATTAGGTAATTGGGTAAACCACCGATATAAGACTCGCGTAAGCTCCCTCTGTATTTTGTATACCTACTACTTCCAATAGGGAGGAGCTTGAGTTAGACATAGCTACTATACTACAATTATTGCCGATGGTGTGATCGCGGAGTTGTACTGGCCGATCCTAGGTCATTGATTTTTGTCCGTGGTTATAAAAACGCGACAATGTCGTCAGTGGTGCACACAAAAGCTGATTAATCTTTCCTAGGGTTTAATAACATTGGTGAATCGGTCATCTCTTTAAATATTCTATGACCTTAACCGTCATAGACTACCGGCAGGTGTGCATGCATGCTGCAGCGGCATTCGCGACTTTCTACAGTTGAGAGCTTTCCAAGACACGGTTTTAAATACTTTGGTGTGATGATAGTGTTAGTATGTATGTTGCGTTCAACACTAATGTATTGTATGGCTAATGAGAAGAAATCTTAAGGATGTGTAGCTTTCGCGATCTCTGTATTGTATTGCTTCATTAATTTTTTGTTCCTATATTCGATGCCAAAAGTAATCTTTCTATATGAGCCCTCCTATAGAAAGTCTGTCTACCACGAACTATAGAAATGCATACCTATTTATATAATTATTATTCGAGTCCCAACACTCCTGCAAGCCAGACTCAACATCAGTAATCCACAAACTCACCGAACTGTGCCATAATGGGGCAATTCCACAAACAATAAAATTGTATCTACAATCAACCTGTGTATTTTTGGACCTAACTTGTCTCCAATTTCGCGGGCTGTATGATAGATATTGTCTAATCTTTTAGCCGCTGTCTAACACGGAAACAAAAGCCGTGGTCCTGGTGTATTCTATTTGGCAGGAGTCCTGGACCTGGAGAGTTTTATTGCACTCCTACTCACATACAAGTCAAGTTCATATAAGCAATAGAAGAAATCCAACCTTGGCTGGCAACCCGATTATAGCGGTGTGTATTTGTGTAGTGCCACTATCGGATTCGTTCGGTAAATGTTTTAGTTTTCTTCTAAATTACATACTTACAAATATTTACATTTGATATACCTACCTTCGACGAGAGGTGAGAGCTATTTGTGAACTATTCTATTTCTATAATGTTAACGAAAATTAATTGCCGCGTTACTTCCCGTTAACATAATTATATATTAAGGAACGCTATAGTTTAAAAGTTATTATTATATTTCTACTATAGATTCCTCTTCCATTAATAAGGATTGTTGACAGACCTTAGTATTTTATCATAAAATAAATACTCATTTTTACATTCATGTTTTCACGCATTCTTAAATTATTTTATTAAGACCTAAGTAATGTGTCCTCTTTAATTTTCAGAATAAACTATTAAGAAAGTGTCCGTCTTCAGTTGTAAGCAACTATTAAGCGCAAGCACAGAATAGTTATTATTAGAGTACTGTACCTAAGTTTCTGAATCGCAATATAATTGATCACTTCTTTGTTGACATGGTTAATAATAAGAATGTTCTAAAAATTGTAGAAAATGATAACCAGTCAAGCGATTATATAAATATCAGAGCACGTGGGCGCTAACAAATACCATATTGTTATATGTAAGTACTGCACATCATGTCACGCGATCGTTCGTGTTACACGATGTTATCCCTGACATACGCGGAGCTCTGAAACTAAGTCTAAAGATTGAAATATAGACAGCTTTTTGTACACAGTACCTTTGAGTAAGTTTGATTTTATGTTTGTACAAAAAAATATTAGGATGCTTATAAAACCTGAATTAACTCTTCATATTTTACAGGACTTGTGCTTTAAAACCATTGTAAGGTCTGACAATTCCCTTTCAGTGTATACAGGCGTCAGTACAGTACATGTATTGTATATAGATGTAATGTCACACAGCAGCTGTACCTATATGTAGGTACATTGTAGGACATTATTTGAACATCATGATATTAGACTGAATTCATTACTTTGTTACATTACTCTGTTACAATGCTGAAATTTATAAGCCTCAGGCTAAACATGGAACTTGTTTACCATTTTAAACGTATTGTTATATTAAGTTTGACAAATAAAATCTACTCTATATGTAGGTATACTACTTCTAGGAAGAAATGAGAGAATGGATATCTTTGAAACAAGATAAACAAAAAATTACATTCAAGACTTAGATTTACAAAATACCATATATATGGAATAAAACTAACGGCAGTCTTAAAGCGATATAACGCATTAAAGCGACTTTGAACTTCAAATCCTGCAGAACATGTAAAAGCTGTTAAAGTTGTACGCTTTATTCTAAAGAGATGACTGCAATGAATATTTATCAACACGACACACGTTTGTCACCGCAACTGGTGACACTATGTACCGTTTCTCATCTCATATGAGTATTATAATAATTATGACTGTAGAAATAAACACTACAAAGGAATCTTTTCTATTGCTAAACATCTTCAGATGCACAATAAGAACGTTTTATTAATTATCTTATAGCAAGTTGGCGATGAGATGTGGGTATTTCTTTGGACTGAATCTTATTTGACATGTTTAGTCACGCAACTGTCAACAGAGGTTATTCCAAGTATCAGGTGGTGTCTCCAGCTCAAAAACAAGTAATCTTGTTACAATAACAGCCGCCCATACAATACGCATGCCAGAGGTGGAACCATGCGCCTTGGAATTCACTGCGAAAAGAACTTACATTGATGAAACTGACAATAGGGTCTTTACTAAGAAAGTGAGTTTGTATTGCGAGGTTAATTCAAAAGTTGATCCTCCTATTATTAAGAAAATCAGACAAGGGGTTCTTTTGAGTTACGCCACCTTTTTTTTATCGTGCGATAAATCCCCACGGATACCACCCCCACGGAGCCGGTGTAGGTGGTTATGTCGGACTCGAACCGACTAAAACGCACGCCGTCTTGGGTCCTTGGTTGCCGGAGGTGAGATTGCCAAAAGCATATCTCTCGCACCCCGGCAGACCCAGGACCATCTCTTCCGAGATGGCCCTATCGGGTTGTGGGGACCCCAGTGTCCCCATCTAGCCCCGGTCACGGTTGGCACTGGCTTTTCATTTAATAAATTCCCTTTAGTTCCAAATTGTATAGGCTTAATTCGTAAGTCACGGTAGAACTTGGCCACGACAGCAGTAAGGACTAAGGACATTCCTCAACAGTCACCGTATTCTCGTCTCTTGGGATCCAGCGTATACAAAAACAGACGCAAAAAGCAGTCGAAGGTGTTAACGGAAGCGCCACTTGGTTGCCTGCCTTGACTCGCCAATTAGTTGAAAAACTTAATTACACTCTTTCCAATCTGCTCAGGAAATTGCTTATGTTACAAAAACTATTATTCAGTTTGACAACACTGTGTGCGCTTCACATTTAAACATTTTTGCGGGTAACGGAACTAATACCTAGTAGTGACAGATGTTTTGTTGGTTTCCGCTGGGTCACTGACCACTTTTTTTTTAATATTCTTCTTTCGAACCTTCTTCTAAGTTTCTTTCCTCTAAGTTCAAAGCGTTAGCAGTGGTTTCTGCCGTAATAGTAATATTACTAGACTTTGAATAAGTCATAGTAATGAGAATTATAATTTTATTAATTTCAAAGAAAATATGAATGACTTGCTGAAAGATGGCATAGGAAGAATAGGGCAGACTAAAGGTATATGACATCTGATAGGGATACTACATTTATCGAATAAACATACAAAATACATGGATCCCAAATAATTGCGACAAGGACACAGACATCGTTAATAAATACAGTTTTTGAACTTGCTTTTTTTCATTCTTTAATCAACAGTGCCTACATACGACTCCTTGTATAGCTAAATCATGTAATTCAATGTAATACTGCTGCCTTTTGTCCTGCTAAATGCTCTTGCTAGATTCATAAATTTATGTGTGTGTTTCTTATAAGTTGGCGTCCAATTTGTTGCATGTATTTCATCGTTGTTATGGGCATGGTTATTTCGTTTATCGATATGGACAAAATAAGCCATTTGGAATCTCTCTTTTTTATAATACTAGATCCATAGGTTATCTATACATATAATAAATCTGTAAACGATCGATGTCTGTACATGGAAAGGAAATGAGAAAAATTGTTATCCCCTATAACAATTTTTCTCATTTCCTTTACTATATAAACGTAATACAAGCCAAATCAACGTTTTTAGGAATTTTTGTCTGTTTATCTGTTTCTCTGTTTCTCCGTTTCTCTGTTTGTCTGTGAGTTTGTGCACGCTAATCTCAGAATCGGATGAACGGATTTGGTTGCGGTTTTCACTAATATATTGTGGTAGGCTTCACTTAACATTTAGTGTTTGTTTTATTGAAATCGGTTCATAAATAAAAAAGTTATGTCAATAATAGCATATCACGGCTAACAATTTGTGATTGTGTGAATAGATCGAACCAATAAAGAAGCAACAATGCTTACAAGAAGATATTATTTCGGTCATAGGAATCTGAAGAACTTGGAGAGGCCAGAGTTCTACATCTCAGCCAAGTCAGGTCACTGTAGAATCTTCGGCACAGCAAGTGTCTCGATAGAATTCACATTGTTCTCGAACGATTTTCTCTCGATTCCAACAAATTAGTAAGCAGCTGGTTCGGTAAAAAGACTCCTGGCTTTCATAATTAATATCATCACGCTATTATAATACTGAATGGGACAGAATGTTTTTATGACATAATATGTAAACGTCTATTTCACATTATGATTTCATGGTAACTGTGGCTTAATACGTCTGCGGTGGACTTATAACTTAGCTGAGTCGCGTTCGAATCCATCTAAAATGTAATTTTCCTTTTTTATGGTTTTTTTATTTACTTTTGTTTAACTTTTTTTATTTTATTGTGTATTTGTTGTATTTTATTTTATTTGAAGTAAAATATAAATTCTATGCTTAGTATTCTATAGGTATTACATAAAACTAGGCTGTGTGACAGTAATAGTAGAACTTATTATGTAATATTCTTAGATCTATACAAAATTCTTCATTTCGGAGAATGAAATAGTGGTCCCACCCGCCTGAGAAGTCATAAAATAATTCGTTGCACCTTCTCTGAAGCACATTACGTATTCTGGGAGATAGATGTCCCTATTGTATTACCGTCTCTACCATGGTGAATGTTCTGATGAGATATTCCAATTAGTTCCACCCTCTCCTTTCCTACATACACAGGACAACGCATGCAAGGCTCAGATGTCATCCACATACGGATAAGAATATTCCATCAAGAACCAAGCGGTTTGGTGACCCATTCCTATGTCGCACCATTAAGACCTGAAATCCCTGCCAGCTCACGGTTTACTTCTTCCTACAGTCCCGGGTCCTTTAAGGGGGGCGTGAAAAGGCTTCTGATGATCCCATAAATATGAGTGCCACCATTGTTAAGATGGTAACTACACGTTTATAATGGTGACCCTATTTCCGAGTCTTTGCCTTTAGCTTAACATCAGTCGAGGTGAAGTTAAATTGACATGTCCTATATAAAAAAACACCGGATCTTAAAAAGAAGAAAACACATGTGTGGGCAGAGCAATACAGTTCTTAGCCGCCTGATAAAGTTCGAGATTGCATTATTTCTACCGTATGTGACTGACGGAAGGAAGGAGAGATTAGTTGAAAGACTCCTAATAGGCTCTTTCACTCGCCGTGGTGCGGTAGAAATGGTAAAATACAGCCAGAGAGTCAACGTCTTTATGCAACTGCAGACATTATACAATGTTAGTGACCTGGTGACTACCAACGCACGCCGCTGCGATATTATCGATTCCGTCTAATAAGTAGGTATCTAATAGTAAATACGTAAATCTATCCCAGAAATGATAACAGTACGCCAGGAGAAGCCAACCTAGGTATTACTTGGGTATATAAAAGATACCGCTGCTCCTATTGTATAAAAGAGACTGAATGTGGGCAGAGAAACACTCAGTTCCGGTAAATTTCATCAGACCAAAAAAATCCGCCACGTGGACATCAACTCCAGTATCAATTTGGAAGTATCTACATCATCTGCTGGAAACAAGCTTACCAATACAAGGAATATATAGCACGTAGATGTCGGTTCCCGGCAATTATTCGAATTTTTCTCTACGTACAAACCTTCCCTGGACTTTCACGAATAATTCAAGATCAAAATTAGCCAAATCGGTAAAGGCGTTGTTGAGTTATAATATTACAACGAAAGGTGGCATTGATTTTTATATATATAGATGAGGCTATATGATCCCATCCCAGTCAATGCTGTATTTGCTCTCTTGCCCACTGCGCCCCTTTTCTCTACCTGTGTGTAAAGCAATGAACAACCATATGACTGTGGTCAATGGAATTTATCATAAAAATGGAACTACCCACCATTGGCTCGGCAAAGAAGAGAACCACTACTCACTGCTCAGGGCGTGCAACGCACCGGGTTTTCTTTAAACCATTTTGTGTGATACTTGATGTACTTATTTTAATTTGTTCAGTTTGTAAGTGGTGGCAGCATGTTTTAAGACTTTGGGATGAAGGAAGAATATTTAAACCATTAAAACTGGTGAACATGAATAAAACTGGTGAATTTTTCAAAATGCTTCCGCAATATTTGCCAAGCCCATAGAGGAATGTCAATTTTCGTAGTTTTCAGTAGTTTAGCTCTGTATTTATAAGTCAGTCACTCAAAAGACTGTCTTCATAATATTTAAGTGGAAGATG
Source organism: Eilema sororculum (assembly GCA_914829495.1). Classification (NCBI taxonomy): domain Eukaryota; kingdom Metazoa; phylum Arthropoda; class Insecta; order Lepidoptera; family Erebidae; genus Eilema; species Eilema sororculum. Next base: position 595,812 of record OU618541.1, read on the forward strand.
TCAAGCGAGTTTTCGAAATGATTTGAATACAGTTTTGTATCTTTTTTAAAATAAAGAAATGTTTCCTTTGCGTAAAAGTCACACTTTCCAGTATTTCGAGTACTTCCGTTCCAGTTGGGATGACAATCTTCCATCATGTTTAATAATGAGTTTGAGCTATTCCGAACTAAACGCAGACGAAGTCGCGGGTAACAGCTATACATAATATATTGTTTACGGATATACATTCACTAATTCTTCTACATGGTGTAGGTAATTGGGTAGGTACAGTAAGCTTCAGAGAAAAGGTACCCCTCTTGAGAATAAAACCATTATCAAGGGGGGTTCCTTTTCTCTGAAGCTTACTGTACATCATACGGGATGACTTAAAATTAAATTTTAAAATAAAGTTTAGATTGTTTGAGTCAGCTTGGGCAGGTCGAAGATTTCACAAGGCAAGCGATTTCTTCGGTTTGTTGCAGGCGCCAGTGGTTGTCGACCGTGGTAAGTGAGTGACCTCCGGGCTGCTCGAGTGTCTGTGTGTCGGTGGCCGCATTTCTCATGTTCACAGATAAATGTATTGGTTACTTCCAAAATCCAGTGCGCCACACCGCGCGAAGGTTGTTCTTTTATTTATCGGCATAAATAACTTTCACTGAATTTAAGTGACAAGTCGCGCCGACATTGGCCTTGTGCGCCTACGCACCGTTTCCGCAATAAAAAGTATAAACTAATAGAACATCACCATCGTTAGCTCTCGATGTTACTCCTTAAAATATGTTTTACTTTACTAGGAATAATTTCACGTGTCGAAGACTTGGTTGAGGTATGCGCGCCTCCCCGTCTCCAGGGATGAGTTAGGGAATCCGTGGTCCCCCTTCCCGAGAAGGACCGGACCTATAGGTGGATAGATTTAGTCCAACAATCTCACCTCCGGTTTTACACTGCCACCCACAGACGGCGTGCGTTTTAGTCGGGTCGAGTCAAAGTATACTTTTTCTTCTTCTTCACCCTAACGTCAATCCCAGTCGCATCCGAAGCTTTCTGGTTGATCTTCGATATTTTTGTTGCAACAAATACCATCTGACCTCCACAACCCTTTGACGATATCGAGGTATTCCAGTAAGATCAACTTTGTTAAGGTATACGACGGGGGCATGTCGGCGGGGGCGAGTCGGGGACACCGTTGTCACCCCTCCCGGGGAGGACCAGACCGTAGGGGTGGCCCTGGGTCAGTCGGGGTGCGAGTTATATGTCGATGACAACCTCACCTCCCGCCTAGCACCACGACCCACAGTCGGCGTGTGGTTTTAGTCGGTTCGAGTCCGACATAGGGGGTTTCCGAGGTGATTTCCGCACAAAAAAAAAGGTATTCGAAGCACATAGGTAAATAGAGTCTGCAACAGACCACGTCACTAACGTCAAATGAAATACAATATCGTCTTTCGTGGTATTTGTGGTCGGCTAGATGTTTGCTTTATTAACAACACCTCCAACGAGTTTACTGATGATGTTCTATGAGCCCTTTGTACCAATGTGGCGTCAACGTTAGTGACACGCGTCACTTCCAAGATATGCGTGTCTGTCCCTTATGAACCGGTCACCAGACAGCTTTTATAGAATATTAGAACCGAAATTACCTTCTAATTTATCCCTCTAACCCCTCAAACTTGCACAAACAAAACAAGCAAAAAGATAACGTCGGTAGCTTAGTGGTTAAGGAGTCGGTCTTACGATCGAGTTCGAATCCCGAGTTCGAATCCTGGCTATTACACTACAAACGTGAACCCACTCCAGAGTGTTCGCCACGCACTCGCATAATACCAAGATGAGACTATCGAATTGCAAGAGAAGCAAATGATAAACCAACCTTCTCAGCGTAAGTAAAAATGCATGTTTGCCAGAGGTGGCAGGTACTTGCGAATCATTAATATGCTAAAATTCCGCTGATGCAAAGGTAAATTTAATACGTGTCTCCACACGTGGCAGGTAGAATTAAGCATGCGATGTTAGCTTCCGGTACTATGTTGTTGAATTTACATAAAGCAATATTAAAATCAACGCAACATCTTGTCAATTTCGTAGTCGTATTAACTCCTACCGGACAATGGGTTACTAAATAGGGCCGAATCTATAACTTTTATTGTAGGTGACGAATTTTAGGAGACCAAACATCCTAAGAATTCGAGTCAAAGGTGTCTTAAATGATTGTGTCCACTACCATCATAATATTGACACGAACATGACAATTATAAAGAGATTGTTTCATGAGAAAGTCAGCCGCTAGTTCCGATGCGCCGCGTGTGTGAACATTGGACGAGCTACTAAATATGAGAATGAGTTTAAGAAATGTGAGTGCGTTTATCGCTATAAACAGAGTACAGAATGCGATGCTACTGTATCGCATAGCTGAGAATTGGCTTTAAACTTTTGTAAACATCATAGTTTTGTAAAAATCTAAGTATTTTTTTTATACAGGACACGTTTATTTGTCTTCACCTCGCAAAGTCTCGGAAAGAGGGTCACCATCGTAAACATTTACCATGTTAACAGTGGTGGAACTCAGCTTGACGGCCTCATTAGATGCCTTTTCAAGCCCGATTATAGGACCCGGGACTGTAGGAAGAAGGAAACACGTGAGCTGGCAGGCAGTTTCAGGTCTTAGTGGTGCGGCATAGGAATGAGTCACTGAAACGCTTGGTTTTAGCAGGTATACTCTGCACCGTATCTATAAATATTGACAGACATCAAGAAGGTTTGTATTGAAAGGTTCTTTTAGAGTTTTCTAAGGCGTTGTGCTCAGCAATGCCACTGTTGCGATATATCCTCTCCAAACCTTGTATTTCTTATTGCCAATCATTAACAGTGAATTGGATTAAACAAGCATTACCTACGCAACACTGAGCTGTTTGATGTCGTATGTTTTGCAACTATTGCAAATTACAGTAGTACCTAGTGATAATTTGTAAATAATCTATAGTAATAGTCGTATTGCTATAGGTAATACCTACCTAGTTACTTATATTTTGTAAACCTTGACAGCATAATATAACGACGTACTAACCGAGTTAAATATATTTCTAATTATATAGCCTGATATTTTTGAATGTTTACGTTTTGTGTTTACAAACAAATACGATTACTGTTGCAAATTGTATACCGACTTTCATGTCTACTTTAATATAAAAACTATTTATCACACATTGAATATCTAGATATAAAAACAAAGCAGATGGATACTTGTCTTGTCAGTTGTCTAAGGGGTATAAAAAATAGGAATGTAAGTAATTCGACGAATCCAAATCATTATAACATAATAAAAATCGCACTCTCTGCACACCCTCTTTGTTATATTTTTAGCTATGTTATCTTCTTAATTCTAATTTCTTAACTTAACTAAGCTACTAAGCTGAATGTGGACTAGTTGCTTTTATTTCTCATAGGTTTTTACCAATTGAACAAAGTTGAAAAGTGGGCCTAAGGTTTATAGACGTTGCATCGAGTTGTATCAAACCAATTTGGTACAAAATGGTGGAACAAATCCGAGCACAATAGACGTATATCTAAATTTATACCACATAATGTTCAAGATGCAGAGATAGGCACTCTTGAAGAGTATTCATTCACAGGGATACAATGGATGGGCTTATCGCTAACTGGTATATCACGCCGACCATCTTTGCATACTCTGCATTACATATACATAACATTTTGCACAGGGTATATAAATAACAATATTGACATAACTACTACACTATTTTAACGTAACTTTGATCGGGGCCTCGATTCTGCTATCGCCAAACCACAGTGGTGCCAATGCCACTGCAAAAATTTTGGCATTAAATAACAGACTTTATATCGATGTGGTTAAAGGTCAAAATTAAATGAAATCTGCAGAGTAATTGAAAAAGTGTTATGAAACTGTTTTCATTTCAGTTTTAACTTTAGGTGTATGGAAATAAAGTCTAAAATTTAATGTCATTTTTTGCAGCGACTGCGGCACTGCCGTGGTTTAACTTTAGTAGACTCGAGGGCCGGATCAGAAGAATAGCTCAGGTGATACTCGGTTTTATTGTATTACCTTTCGTCTTATCTTTAGAGATTTGTGAAGGTATATAGGGAAATTGCTACATGTGTTAGTAAACATTTCACACATGATTATAGAGGTGGTTTAGACATCAAGTTTGAAAGCAGTTACAAATGACTAGAGATCAAGTTTAGGCGGAGGAATTCTTTCGAAAATATTATGTTAAGAAAGATTTGAATCAGGACCCACGTTTCTTGATAGAAGTATCCACCTTGGGTAATTAAGATAACTTAATTGACAAATAAAAGAAAACAATTTAACATTTATCCATCAAGTAACACTTCAAGCTTAACATGTCTAGCCGCAACAGCCAACAGCCTAGCCCCTCCCGTTCCCGTGCTAGTAAAATAACTGTGTTACAGGTAGGTTAAGGATAATCTCAAACAGCACAATTGTAGCCATCGCATGGTTACTTAATATGGATAAAGATTTTCTGAATCCCCAAACTAGGTATGCCTGTTTGTCGGGGATCAGGTACCTAGTGGTTAAGCCCGGGAGGAAGATCAACGTCAATGATAATGATGACGCATTCCATTTTTTTGTCATTTAAATTCGTAGATGCGATGAACTGGCTTATTCTCTACAAACGATCACTTATAATAACGTTAATAGTTATGTAGAATAGATATTTAATAAAAAGAAAAATAACAAAGAAAAAATAAAATCATAACTTCAATAATATTTGCTTTTGAACTGGACGAAATAACAAAAAGATCTCACGTGGATAGGAACATACGCAACATTTTTTATATGATATCTTCTATATTTTTATTATGAAAATTATCTTGATCTTTTCATTGTCCAATCTAAAATAACATTTACATAATTTATTCATACTTAATTTACTATGGAAAATTTGTCGTATACCTATATGTGACGACGACGCAACATAGTGTATATTAAGTTTATGGCAACAACACATTTTGATGACTCATTTTGTACAGTCAGTGTCAGAAATATCTTGACAACAAAGTCTCAAAATTATCTCAACAGTTTGATTTGCTCTTAATACCTTAGTTAAGAGCAAATCAAACTGTGTTATTGATTAAAATTGTATTGTTGTCTGAACCAAAGATGTGTACCAAATATTACAACAATTCGTCAACAGAAAGGGAAGAACACCAAAGAATGAAGATCATTATGAGCACTTTGTTCACCAAGATAGTTCTAATGGTGACTATTCATTAAAATTTAATTACGAGTAAATTTAAAACTTGAAGCTAGAGTTAAAGGGCTCTATAATATTTTTATATGTTACGGGCAAAAGCAATATATTCCAGACAATATGTTTAAACAGTAAATGGTACCTATTGTCAGGCCTTTGTTAATAATACAGCTACAATTACTTGAGGAGGCACATTATCTCCACGGCACATCTCGCTTCAGCAGTGAGCGGAAGCAAGTCAAGCTCAGATCAAGTGATAACTCTGTTTACATTACAGTACCTTTTGCATTGTCTCGGATGACCTGATAAAATTGTTACTATTCCTGATATCTGCAATATTTAGCAATCCAAAGTCGCAGGAGTCACGAGGAGTCGAACGCGCGTCTAGTTACAACTATTGTTTATAAGAAATCGATTCGACACAAACTGAGAATGAACTAAAATCGTAATGATTTTTGCACTCAGTCACGTGTATCGGACGCTTGATTAAAAGTGATAGGCATAAATGAAAAACACCAAGTCCCTTCATAACAACACTAGGCGATGCCCGCAGTTCCACAAAACTTCCACAGGAATTTAATTCCCGTATAAAGCATACTTTGTTATATCCTATGTCAGAAATTTCAGCCTTATCCATTCTACAATACTTTTGGCGTGATCAAGTAACAAGTAAAGTAATATTCGCAATAACGGTAACGGCCACCGCTGCCTGCTAGAGCCTAGCTCTCCTGTTTGCCCATTTTAAGGGAAGGTTCATATCTGACGGAATATGCGTCGCGTATTATCGGTTGCGTAACGCCAGAACAGACAAATGTATAGAAAAACACTTGACCGTTCACACTCAACCAATGCTACGTTAGTGCGTCGAGCGTACAGCGTCTATAATACGCGACGCATGTTCCGTTAGATATGAACCTTCCCTAAAACTGAACTACCGTTTACATCACACAAAATTTAATGAGTTATGCAAAGAGCGAATCGATCAGAGCGTCGCAGCTAAACTGTAAGTCGAGATATTAAACTTTCCCACTTAGGCATTTTTAAAAAGATTACTAACCGTAGAAGTCGTCAAAATCAATGTTTAAAAATGGTTGGAAAATCATTTATTGGTTCCAACAGTTCGTAAGAATGTTGGTAGATGGCTCCATCGTCGCCCTTAAAGACGGATATAAAGAGAAGGGGAATTTGAAGTGATTCAGGTGTTGGAAGAGCATTCCCCCTGTAAGGGAAAGGTCGTGGGTTCAAGTCTCACTTGAGCATTTCATTTTTCCGATGTTTTTCGAAGTTTTCGCGTTATTCTTCGTTTGCTGAAGGAGATAAATTGAAAACTATGTAAAGTGTTTTCATTTCATGCCGTTGCCGTTGGTCCCAAACCGAGGTTGGAATCCGCGACCCCCTAGATTACAAGTTGCCCCCTATATATTCATCCACCACTTCTAAATTTATGATCATCTACTCAAAAATGACTCAAAAGACACTTTTTAACACGCACCATTCTTCAATGACGTGTTATCACAGAATTAACTATTTGACATTTACATTTAAACATACATAAATACAATTATTATTCATAGGTACGTGTATTTCCGTGAGTAAGTCAAGCTCAATGCCGCCATGCCGCGCGGTTTGTTTGCCATCATACCAAATCAGCTGTTCTATGTTCTATAGTTTGGTTTAGTGGAAAATTAACTTTTATCCTATGGCTACAGGGCGTTTATTCTTACATACACATTTATACTTTGGACCTTTTTTACAACATTACTTTCATATCTTCCCACTTCTCTTAACTGGTGCCATACAACTTCCTCTAATATATTAATTTCTTATACTGTCCAATCTCATCACACATAACATTCGTTTCGCTTCATGCAGTTTGGAAGAACTGCATGTAGTTCCTTCGCTTTCAAGGCCGAACTTGACGATCCATACAATAGGTACCGGTAGGTCTGATCATCAAGCTTGAGGAGAACTTGGGGATTACATATTGTGCCATATCATAGTTTAATTTCAAGTTTAACAGATAGAATATTACAAGCAATGAGCTTCGTACTAAAGGTTTCACTGTTCGTATAAAGTTCTTTTTTTATCTAAGTATAAATAACTTAAATTCCAAAAAATTAGGGCTTTTCTGGCGGTTTGGTGTAAAAAAATGTAAATACTTTGCAGCAGATATTTCAAGCTTGTAATTTACTAGGATAAGCGTACATTAATCGGTTTATTTTTCGAGACAATGAAGACAAAAAGGCAATAATGATAATAACAGAAACCTTAAAATAATAATTATGAACTTATTTAAAAAATAGAACACCATACGATACGACATTGATAATACTATCATAATAAGTATTAAGGTACTATCACAGCTTTTTGGAAGAAAAAACGCCATGACTACTAATATTAGGACCGGTCCTATTAATTTAGATAATGGTGGTTTTATAGTCAAAAGTAATGATAAACCCATTCTAAAAACTTTGAAGGCAAACAAAGTTAATATCTTACAGATTAGGAAAAGAAGAAAAAACTGTTAAAATATTTTCCATTCATTTGTCTGCCCACATGCCATAATTTCTGTGCTCCTTACATACATCAGTGCTTGTAGTAATTTCATCATTGCCTCCCTTAGCCATATCAACTTTCATAAAGTCCATCCATTATCTCTGAGGTTTTTCTCTTCTTTTGTAATCCACACTTAATGCTTTCTTTACCACGTATCTTTAATTTTATTATGTGATATAAACCGCGTTTTAATACTTAATTTACTTTATTACTACTTAAATAAAAACGGTAACAGCCATTAACATAATTTCGCATGCTTAAATGGATAGAATTGTATTATTTACACCAACTTTCAAACAGTACTATACTGTTACACAATCTCTCACAACGACCAACTACTGTTGGTATTGTATTGTGTGCAAATACGCATGTATTAATGTCGTGTATTCTTAATTACCCAAAAATCATCCAACTAATATTATAAAGAAGATGTTTGGATGTCCGTTACTCAATAAATATCAAACAGCTGAACAGAACGGGTTGAAATTTGGTACAGAGATAGAATATAGTCTGAAATAATTAATACCATATTGATACTTTTTATCCTTGTATTATTTTTGATCCTAACATAAGCCTACAAGTGGAATACTCTCAAAATGGCCAAATATCAGCACAGAATTATTTTAAGTTGACCAAGCTATTGACGAAAAGACCTGAACAACCCTATTTCTGTTTTTTTTTTTAATATGTAGTATTCGTAATTAAACGGATACTCAGACAATTACAATCTCGACCTAGAGGCTAATAAGTAATATGAATTTAACTTAATTTGCTAACACTTACAAGTTAAGAATGTGTCCATTGGCACTTTTCTTATTGTCTCTATTGTTGTTGATAGACACTTTGATCTTGTGTTCTTTAAACATAGCACTTACTGCACTTTGTTACATTAATTCACAAAACTAACTAAAAGGGTTTAGTTCTTTTTAGTCTTCTATTACTGATCAACACATTTTTTCATTTAGTAGTTATCAAATCCTAAATTATATAAGTCGAGATTACAGGTAGCCTATTGGAAGCAATATTTCATTGAGACCATTGTTATATTTGCATAATATTATGATCGAGACTAATCAATTCTAGATTCTCTTCAGTCTTCACAACCCTGACATCATTATCATTACCTAGAGACTAAAGAATGTCATGAAAATAATTAATGACTTCTTCGGTACTGTAAAAGTTAGCTCCGTTAGTACTTGACTATTATTTATAATGAGGTTCACTGATTGTACGATTGGTACGTTCTAATATTTGTGTTAGAACAGAAATATGTTTAATAATATTTGTACTGAAGAGGATTCAGATTGAGAGACATAGAAAAATACCGGAAAATAAGCAGCTAATTAGTAGTAGCTAAAGATTACAAGGTATACAAAACTATGGGAATCTAGGGCTTGAACTAGTATGTAGTCAAGTTTTCGCTATACATCAGCAAGCGATGGAAATTTTACCGCCCTACGGCCAAGAAGTTCGAAAACCTGTTCAGTCACTCGTAACTACTTTCTATTTATGCGTTATTTACTTTTTTGATATACAGTACATACACTCATCAAATTGGTGATATTATGATAAATATGTAGGTCTGAACCGTTTGAAACTGACTTGAAAGTTTTCATGATAGTCGAGGAATCTCGTGAACTGTACAAGATTATACCTACAATGTAAATTTAAATTGTAAGTAGGCACTTTTTAAGAATGAAGTGTAAAATACGGAAAACGTTCCGTATCAACAGCCGTATCAATAACTATATTTGTTTCGCAACGGCATCATGAAGTCATGTAATGTAACCGTAAACTCTACCGAGTCATAATAAAATAATAAAACCTAGCTACCAGCCACAGCAAAAACGGTTCACTGAAATATGAGAAATCATGTCATTTGCGATTACACGCAGTGCCGATAACGATTTCATTAGGAGCTAGGAGCCAGAGAAAATTAGAAGAATGTTATTCTTTATAATTCATATCCAATGGAATTTAATCTCTTGGTGTGCATACTTGCGGTAAATCGATGCCATTATTGGTACATTTGATCGATTGAAGACGTTCACTCAGTCATATGGTAGAAAATTACTAGAGGTGACACGACACACATTAACATTAGAGACGAACTTTTCGGTGGTGAAATTCCCCCAAAAGAATCGAATCTACAATGACTAGAGATGAAATCAGTACTTACTTGTGTAAACAGAAGCGCAGGTAGACTTATGACAGGCCAGGCAGGACGCCTTGCCGTCGAGGTTGAGCGTCAGCGTCGGAGCCAAGCTCGGGCGTGGGCACAGCTTGCAGCCTCCGTTGTACTTCTCGCACAGGCACACGTTCTTGTCCAGACCCTCCACCTTCAGCTCGTTCAACCCGAACTTGTCGCACTCCTGCTTGACTAAGGACGCGGCCAGCTTGTCCGTCTGATTCACGAAGTCACACGAGTTCGGACAAACGTGACAGCGCGTCACGTCCAAGTTCCTGTTCGACTCAGAGTTCACATTGTCGTTCTGGTTCGTGTCGTACTGCCTATCCTGGTTCTTGTTCGTGCTGTCCGTGCTCCCCGTCATGTACGACGTGAGCGTCACCTCCGACGAGGACCGCACTGTATTGTTCATCTTATATTTCGTCATTGTAGTCCGACAAATTTTCAATAAAATCTAGAATACTGTTTTGAACGCGGAGCCCCGAGACATTTTATTTCGATAATAGCATTTGAACTGATTTACTTAAATTAATCACAACACTATTAAATTAGATTATTTTATGTTCATTATTATCACAGATAGCTTTAGGAATGTTTCTTTATTTTCTTATAAAACTGACTGCTGTCGCGGAATTATATCTAGATATTTCGCTGAGCTACGAATATTTGCCCGCAGCGTTTGTTTGCGTTCTATTGGCGAGTGGTGGGTCGTGTGGCCGCGAGGTGCGCTCGGCCGGCTCAGGCGACTATTGCAGCTTGAGTGAGGCGCGCTGTGGCGGAGTGGCGCGAAATAACCCGCGCCGCCACACCACACCTGAAACAAGGGGTTGGCATTAGATCTTGAAACAAAAAGACCGCGCAGAAATCTATCGTCAGTATCGTCCTAAGCTTCACGTCTCCTTAACGGAGCTTGAACTTGCTAACTTGACCACAAAGAACCTACAACTTTTTTTTTTTGGTTATACCTTCACTTACTGTGACTATCTGTCATTCCGAATTTGTAGATTATTTTAATTGAATACTTGATATATTATGTCGACAATTAGTATTTTGTCGACATCTGCGTCAGGGAGCGTGGGTTCGATTCCTGCTTAGTGCAAATATTTGTACCTACTGGTATTTACAGTGATCTGGGTGCTTCTATGTATAATTTGTATGTACATATTTACGTAAGAAATGTATCTAACTATGTTTATCTGCATTTGTAGAACCCATAATACAAGCCAGTTAAGCCAGGCTTCCTATAGGTCTAGAGAGCTCTGTGTAGAAAGAATAGAATTTCCTGAAACTTTTTTCTGTGTTCCTGATAATAGAATGAGTATTTCACGCGAGCAGAGATTCACAAGCATAGGCGTCTCATGCTATTAGCGATAGCTTCATATTACAGTTATAATGTCAAGTTCTGAATAATTTTTCAGACATTTACCACTTCTTTTTTCACTTCAAAATGAGATCATGTCTCACTCTGTCGCACACTTTACTTTTATCAGATTCACTAGTGGTTCGTGAGTTATTTCTTAGCATAACTCTCTACGGTGGACGTCCAGCGGTTATCGAATGACGGCTAAGACTGCGGCTACGACTAGCATTGACTCTTGTTATAAAACTGGGCTTTGTTGGTTTGAAGTTCGTCCAGCTCATTTTTTTTGTGGGTAAGATTTTAAGTCTGACCTTTTGAGCAAAAAAACGACTCATCAAAATTCGGTCAGCAATTTTGTGTTCATCACGGGCAAACCTACAATTCAAAAATCTTTTTTTTTTGTTCAGTGACCTTTAGTTTCAGTTTCTGTGATAGTTTTTTAAATCTCCGACAAATTAATGCTATATATAAGTAATAGTATAGAAATCTAAGTAGGTATGTAGGTACAAGTACCTGTTCAATCAAGACGCTTTTAAGCAGGCGATTTATGACCTATTCTGTCTGTGAATGGTTTTATGTTTTATTCACACTTTTAGTTGAATATACCCTAATATCACGCCGTGTACGTGTGTGCGCAAATTACATCATGTCTAATATTAATTTAATTATTATTTTACTTGAATCAATAGTTGTTAGTGCTTGGCACCTTGTCGCATACTGATGAGGTTCAAACCTGAACTAGTAAGTAGTGGCAAAGCAAAACACGAGGACCACTGCTCTGCCCGAGTGAATTAAAAGATGGGGCACTTCTCCATTCACAGTAGGTAAACATAATAAATGATGCTCGAAGTGTAAAAGAGAAGCGCAATGGATAGCTTTGTATAAAATGTCGTGGAATATTTATTTATTTATTCATGAACTTATAATTTCATAGAGAACATGTTGTAAACGGGAATCTTATAGTCTATCTCCGTTATTTGAATGAGTGATACAGCATTAAAGTACTGACTATACAAATCGAATACATAGGGAAAAATACCGGTAGCGGGTTCGAGTCCCGCACGAGAAGTTTCATTTTTCCCTATGTATTCTATCCCCATTATGTTTGGATAACCATTTGATTCCATTCAGGTCAAAAATAGTATCTCAATAAGTCTGATAGTGTAAATGTCATACGACTGCAAATATTTTGTATTCATGTAAAGTTCCTTCATAAATTATTTATTTTAGGATAAACATACTACCTACATACTGCAGACATTTGCATTAGATGGACGACCTCCACCTCTACCGTCTAAACATGAAGTTTAAAGATAAATAATACTTATTCGCATTGTGTTTTGAAGGAAGTGTCGGAGATAAAAGTGAGATAATAAAAACTTAAAGATTTAGTAAACTCAAAGGCTAGTGCCCGCTTGGCAGCAATAGCTCCTCCCAAATACGTGAGACTAAAAGCATAGAAATATGTAGACCATTGCAAAAATACATTAATTATTTATCTATGCATACGAACATCTGCACTTGGCGGGCCTAACCCCAACTGAACCCTGAATTAGCAGTCTAGGTGCCGCTCTGTCTCTACGCCATATGAGTCGCTTCGAATTAAAAAATAGATTGGACACCAGCTACATAATGTATGTTTTTTTTAATTCTTTGTATAGACAACAATCTTCCTATGTCGTGATTAGGCTCCTACTTATAATAAAAAAGCCACTATTTACTTCGGAGTACGTATACTTAAAATATGTAAAATTGCTATTCTCAACGTATAATTCTCGGATGTAAATTGTCTCGTGCGCCATTATATCTTAATTATGAGAATATACGCAAAAAAGGAAACAAATCAAGACGTATCACATTCCACGTAAATGACTGGCAAGGTTTAATTAATGTTAAGCAGTTACCTGTGGCTCTGCTCGCTGTAATGTAAATATTATGAGTGAATTAAAAAAAAAACAAATCATTAAGTGTCATCGAACAGGTACATCAGGAAAAGTGAATCTCTCGGATGGGACTTGATCCCGCGATCTTTCCCTTATAGGAGGAATGCCCTGAGCTACGCTCGTAGTCATTAAATTTTCCCTTGGTGGAGTCATCTACCGATGTTCTTACGAACTATCTGAATCAATGAATGACTTTTCAATCATTTTTTAACCCCCGACGCAAAAACGACGGGGTGTTATAAGTTTGACGTGTCTGTATGTGTGTGTGTGTGTGTGTGTCTGTCTGTGGCATCGTAGCTCCCAAACGGATAAACCGATTTGGATGTAGTTTTTTTTGTTTGAAAGGTATATTAGTCGGGAGTGTTCTTAGCTATGTTTGAAAAAAATCGACCCAAGATGGCCGCCGTCGCAACATGTTGGAATACATATTTCCTCATAACTCCCTCAATATGGGTATCAAATGAAAGAGCTTGACTAGTAGATCACTTTAAAAAGTATAAAATAAAAATTAAATTAAAAATTTAAAAAACCCCCTTCACAAAAAACACCTCCAAAAAGTTGAAAATAAATAAAGTTTGGCTTTTAACTTTAACGGTTGCCATGTCGGGGGACCTTGGATTGTTCCGATAATATAACGGAGTGCTGAATTAGTTAGGGTCCCCCGACATGGCAACCGTTAAAGTTAAAAGCCAAACTTTATTTATTTTCAACTTTTTGGAGGTGTTTTTTGTGACGGGGGTTTTTTAAATTTTTAATTTTTACCCGATTACGGCGAAGCCAAAAGAAGGGTTATGATTTTGACAGGCTATGTATGTATGTATGTATGTAAGTATGTATGTATGTATGTTCATTTGTTCCCTCATAGCTTCTCAAATACTTATTAGAACTGGACAAATGAGGTATCGTTACAAGCGGCTTGATCGTCCGATGGTTATAGGCTATATGACGTGTCACCCAATCTTGTGTGGCGTCCTCTAGCGCTCATAAGGTACTGTATAAAAAAAAAAATGAGATAAATATGCCATGTTTGGTATCAAATGAAAGTGCTTAATGAGCACATTTCAAATATGTATAAAGTATTAGCTTTACCTTGCCTCAAAATAATTTAAATAAAAAATAAAATTTAAACTAAAACCCGATTACCAAAAAATCACGCTTTAAAAAGTGACAAACCAGAAAATATCAAAGATAGCCGTGGTCGTATGCCACTTACTCTAATAAAACAATATATTCTAGGGAAAAGTGACATGCGGCCCTGGGAGTGAGAGTTCTCACCCTCGCCACCCTGCTCACAGCAATGGTCCGCTGCGCGGACGCGTGGGCGGCCGGCGTCTCCTTCAGCGAGCAGGTAATGGTCGTGAAGGAGACGGCGGAGCGGGAGAGGCGGCGCGAGCGAGAAAGACTCGCGGATCGCGCCGCCCGCGCGCGCAGGCATATCGGGCGTCGGAGGGCACTGACTGACCTCCGTCCCCCATGAGCGTGGGCCTGGGGGTGACGGGTGGAGCCGCCTGTCACCCCAGCAGAAGCAGGCCACGGCGGCGGCGCGCTGAACAGCGCGCTTCCCCATTCCGGGGCCGAGTTGGGGACACCGTTGTCCCCCCTCCTGAGGAGGGCCAGACCGTAAGGGATGGCCCTGGGTCAGCCGGGGTGCGAGGGATATGTCTTTGACAACCTCACCTCCGGCCTAGCACCAAGACCCACAGTCGGCGTGCGGTTTTAGTCGGTTCGAGTCCGACATAACCTCCCCTTCCGGCTCCGGTAGGGGGGGGTACCCGAGGGGATTTCCGCACGAAAAAAAAAAAAAAAAAAAAAAGGGAAAAGTGACATACGACCACGGCTATCCTTGATATTTTCTGGTTTGTCACTTTTTAAAGCGTGATTTTTCGGTAATCGGGTATTAGTTTTAAACATTGATTTTTGATTACTCCGCCCAAATATTAGTGAGCTTGTACGGGCAAACCCGAACATTTTGCTAGCGTAGTATTTGTGCTGCGCTAGCACCGGCCGTGTCGCATCATATTCATTTTATTACATAATTATGTACTTTAATTTAGTGCCAATAAATGCGTCATTCTGACACATGTGTTTTAATCAAGGAAACCTCGGCGCGGTACTCCGTACACTGCTGTATTGTAAAAGAAAGAGAAAAGATCGCGGGTTCGAGTCCCACTTGAGCGATCCACTTTTCCTGATGTATTAATTGTATAGTTAGCATACATAATGCTTTTTAAGAAAAATCATTCGGACATCATTGTGATTTGTATGTGGCTAAAATAATAGAATTTGTCAACGTCGAAGGGGTCCCCATTTCTCAGTGAATTGTCACAAAATAACCTAACACGAAGAGATAGGCGTAGGTATTCGCTCTAACCGGCGCAGATCAGATCTACCATATCTGGAGACAGATTTAACATAATTGACGGCGCAGAAACTTCTCAGATAATTCGTTTCAGATACGTACTAACTGCTCTTATCATTATTTTTCGTCATAATGTTGGTATTCTGTCTGTAGACGTTTGGGCTTAATTGTGTATTGTGCATCACCGCAAGACTAAAGTGATGATACACATCTAAGTGCAAAGTATCATCATTACTTCATTAGAAATGTGTATTGATGGCTTATTGTTTGCTTGCAGTCTACCTTAGTTCATATATACAATTTGATTTTTGGAAGCAACCATTAGAACTCGCTTCACCGATATGCTTAATGTTAACATCATTCTTTGTCTTGTAGCAGTATGACATTTAGTATGTTTTTTGGTTTATATTTCTACCGTCATCCACATGACTCGCATTTATGGGTGGAAAGGATAATATTAGCGGTCACTGCATTTTTTTAATCAATATGTTTTGATTTGATATAAGAACTAGAACAATAGATTATACAATGATAGGGTACAAACTACTGGCATTCTCTGTAGGTCTCGTGTTACAAGAAATTGTTGTAAAAGCATCTGATGACGCACAGCGAGTGAAAATATGCGCCATTGATCACATCCGACTTTTAGATTATTTTATCTCAATCATAATAATCATTATCAGACTACTTACAAGAATATTGAAGGAATTCCGCTGAATCTATTCCTCGCATCGCAATGTTTTAAATAATACTCAGTGCAAGTATTTAGATAATTTATTTTACATCAATCAAGAAACAGATAATGTAGAACAGTTTTACGAATATTTAATTCACAACCTCAACGATAGGTCGAGCGCCTTCGATCAGCCAAGCCGTCCCACTGTCCGCCCTTTGGTAGATCTCCACGGCGGCATTACCAACAGCATCCACTTTCTGCCACTGTTGAGCCTTCAAAAATTTGCTGAACTCATTCTTCTGAGTCAAATCCCACATGATTGGCTGCTCTGTCAGCTTAGTTTCAGTGAAACCAGGGCACATTGCTACTACTCTCACACCAGACCTTTCATAGTTGGCAACGTGTCCCAAAGATTTTGTGAATCCCATGACAGCGAACTTCGAGGCCTGGTAAATTGGTAGAAATTGATCAACTCGATAACCGTATATCGACGCCAAGTTAATAATAGTACCTCCTTTTCCACCTTTGTCCGTTCTCATGTGTTCCCAAAACTTCAAGCCCCATTCTATAACAGCAGTCACGTTGATATCAATAGTCTTCTTAAGAAGAGCGTCGTTGAGTATTCCTGCATTATTTAGAAGGACATCAACCTTATAAGCACTGAATATTTTCTTCGAAACTGCCTCCACGTCTGTAGTTACGTCACATTTCATAAAAACTGCTTTATTGTTTCCGTGCTTTGTATTGAGTGTTTTTGCAGCTGGAACTCCAACTTTTTCATTGATGTCGAGAAGAATAACAGTGCTTGCTCCTTTCTGTAGATATCTGTCAGCAACCTCATATCCAATACCTTCGGCTCCCCCAGTTATAACGATCACTTTATTGTTAAGGTCTCGAGACATGGTTACGTTTTAAAGGTTCCAATTTAACTGATGAATGCGCTGGACGTACATATTTATAGTGTCTAATAATGATGCACTTTCACCCTAAGTAGTAATAAACAATAAATTGTTATTGTGTAGATAATGGGAACCAGATAACCTATACCCTTGAACTACTAATTAAAACTGATTAGTAAACACTAAGGGTTATCACGATCACAAGTCACTTACCTCTTAAATGTCTTGACATTGAAGAAATTGGAGGTTGTCATGGATGAAAGATGTCATGTAAACGACAACAAATTAATAAATGATTTAGGTACTAGTGGTGCGGTAAGTGGTATGGGTAATGGACTGCTGAAACGAGGTCTCGGGTTCGATGCCAGGTTCACCATGGCACACACCAATGACTTTTCGATGCTTTTCGAAGTTATGTGTGTATTTATCGCAGGTTTATAAGTGCCCGGTTAACATAAACTGGCGAAATGTGGGTACTAGCACCTCTGCCTACACCTTCGGGGAATACAAGCGTGAGTTTATGTTATGTTATGTAGGTACTAAGAATACGCAAAATAAGGAATGAGTATATAAGAGGAAGTTCCAAAGTGGTGCTAGAGATAGAACAGTAATCCGCGGGTCTGTCATACCGGTATTATGTGAATATGCAAGGTGTGAGAAGTGGGAACAGACTCAAAAAACGAAGGTGGTGTAGATGACAACCTAGTGAAAATATAGGTAAGTAAGTGATTTGAAGGTCTGCGAGGCTAAAAACGCCACATAGAGCGATTCTGCTAAAACAAGTAACTTTATAATTTCCAAGTAAATCTCAATAGATTCCTATATAATTCGTAAGATGGTCACTTATATGAGCCTGAATCACAACGTGCAAATAACAAAAAGACGAAATATTATGCTAGTACGCCTCCAATAAAGTAGTCTTTCTAGAAAAGATATGAAGGTAGAAGAATAAGAAAGTATGAAGAAGCAACCCTTATTAGTTGATAGTGTTTATACAATAATTATCACTCTATTTGTAGTAATTATGTCATGTTAGTTTCTATCTGTATCACCAATGTTTTCCTCGCCAGTTGCTACAATGCCATTGATTAGAAATCTGTTTAGGGGTCGAGGGGTCGAGAGTGGATTAAACGAATATTATGGTCTACTAGCTTTTGCTTTTGCGACCAAACATAGCCTATGTCCTTTCTCATGGTCTAATCTACCCCTATACCAAATTTCATCAAAATCGGTTCAGTGCTTTAGGCGTGAAAGCGTAACATACAGACAGACAGATAGACAGACAGACAGAGTTACTTTCGCATTTATAATATTAGTATCGATTTATGCTAGAAAAAAATATTACTATCTTCTACCTATTCTAATCTATCGGTAACAAAAAATATATCCAGTTTCGAAGAATAATAACAAAAAAACCCGATTGCCGAATTAGCATAACTCAAGTTCATGACCTAAGTAAACGTCGAACATTGTACGAACGACTAGATAAGCCGAATTGAAGGACAAACTTAACTTTGTCGTAAAAAGAACATGCTCTCTTACATTGATAAACGCGAACGTTCTCACAGTCAACCCTTCAGATAATATAAAAGGACGTTTGCATACCTCGGGGCTTTATCTTGCGCTCTATACCACAGAATAAATAATAGTAGTACGTCTAAACACGCAGTACGCGCTTTTTGGGTGTCTTGTGAGGCTAGCAAAAGGTGCTACGGTGGTGGGCGAGCTAAATTCACTAATAATAATCCATACTAATATCACAGTCTAACGATTCATACTACATACAGTCAGTCAACGAAGCCGTCTAGACAGAGCAATCGTGCGGGGGGAGAGGGGTGGTGGGGGACGGGGTATTACTCGGTACGCCCATACATTTTACTCGGTACTAAGGATTCAGGGCTGTCTCATTTGTAATCACACTAATCACGTGTTAATTTTTTTTTTCATGAATCGTTTTGTTTGTTAAAATTTTTTTTTTTTCGTTTTCTATATTTAGCGATCCAAGATGGCGGACACGACATTTTCACAAAAATCGATATGGGATCGCTTTCAGGGTTTTTGGGGTCGCTGATTGTGAATATAACATCCATTTCGCGATCCAAGATGGCGGACCCGAAATTTTCACCAAAATCGATATGGGTATCGCTTTCGGGGTTTTTGGGGTCGCTGATTGTGAATTTATCATCCACTTCGCGATCCAAGATGGCGGACTCGAAATTTTCACCAAAATCGATATGGGTATCGCTTTCAGGGTTTTTGGGGTCGCTGATTGTGAATATAACATCCATTTCGCGATCCAAGATGGCGGACCCGAAATTTTCACCAAAATCGATATGGGTATCGTTTTCAGGGTTTTTGGGGTCGCTGATTACGAATTTATCATCAATTTAGCGATCCAAGATGGCGGACTCGAAATTTTCACCAAAATCGATATGGGTATCGCCTTCAAGGTTTTTCGGGTCGCTGATTACGAATTTATCATCAATTTAGCGATCCAAGATGGCGGACTCGAAATTTTCGCCAAAATCGATATGGGTATCGTTTTCAGGGTTTTTGGGGTCGCTAATTACGAATATGTCATCAATTTAGCAATCCAAGATGGCGGACTCGAAATTTTCACCAAAATCGATATGGGTATCGCTTTCAGGGCTTTTCGGGTCGCTGATTACGAATTTATCATCAATTTAGCGATCCAAGATGGCGGACTCGAAATTTTCACTAAAATCGATATGGGTATCGTTTTCAAGGTATTCGGGTTGCTGATTACGAATATATTATTCATGTTGCGATTCAAGATGACTGGATGGATGATATATTCGTAATTAGGAATCCCGAAAACCTCGTAAACGATGTAGACTTCTTTGGAAAATTTCAAGTCCGCCATCTTGAATCACTAAATGGATTTTATTATTAGTCACCCCGAAAACTGAAACCGAAATCGAAATCCAAAAATTCACGAGTTAAAATATTACATTTGCTTGATCATAATTGGTTGAGTAGAACCGGAGATATAAGCAAAAGTCGCAATAGCCGACATCCATGCGAGCGGAGCCGCGGGCATCAGCTAGCAATTTATATTAGCGTGAGTTGATGTGCCTTGACAGACAAAGAGATCAAAATAGGGGTTAATATATAAAATGTTACAGAAAAATTAATTATAGGTAAATAAAAACTGAAGTGACAACCCTGACAAAACTGCAAAAGGCGGCATTTCCGCAAACATCAAACGCGATGAACTACTGTAAGATCCCTCGTTATACTGTGCTAATATTATAAATGCGACCGTAACTCTGTCTAAACCACTGAACGGATTTTGATGAAAATTGGTATAGAGGTAGATTAGACCATGAGAAAGGACATAGGCTATGTTTGGTCACAATAACCGACATCTACGCGGGTGGAGCCGCGGGCAAAAGCTAGTAGATCATAATTATCTAAGCAATCCGCGCGCACCAGGGCCTGGTTCAGCTCTTGGACTTGGGCCCAAGGGTCCAGGCCCCGACGTATAATAGCAACAACGTTGAGACAATTTAGGGTTACCCAATTTAGTACATTTTGCAGCGAACGGTCCAATACTGATTGCAAGCGGAGGATCGGGTGCTATGGCGCACATTGGGAGGTCTACGTCCAGCAATGGACAATAAAATAAGCTTGTTGATTGATTACAGACTCTAAAGGAATACAGATAGGCTACAAGATTGAAAACTGGTAATACAAAATATTTGTTCATTTATCTTCGTACTCTATAATTTATTTATTTACTAGCTGTCCCGGCGAACTCCGTACCGCAATTTTTTCCTACCCTCGTGGCGTCAGATCCCGTTCCCGCTGCACCATTTAGGGGGATGAAAAATAGATAATAATTAAATGACGATTGATCATTTTTCTACCGGAAAGAAAAAATGATTAAATTACTAAAATGGCTATTAAAAAATAAGGGTTGATCGTAGAAGGGTGAAAATTGAGGATTGTACACTGACGGACTCATAAACTGCATCAAAGTAATAGACGACTTTGAAATAAATATTTTAACCAAGTATGCATACTTTTACTTTCTTTCTGCGAGGACACGGAGCTGCACACGCTGACCGAGTGCCCGGCGTGGGACACGACGAGGCGGGTCCTAGTGGCGGCTCTAGGGGTGGGAGTCCTCACACTCGTCACATTGCTCACAGCGATGGTACGATGCGCAAACGCTTGGGGTGCGGCCGCCTCCTTCTGCGAGCAAGTAATGCTCGAGAAGGAGGCGGCCGGTCGGGTCCGGACCAGACTCCGGGCCCGGGAAGCCCGTGCAGAGCGAAGGCGAACCGGACGTCGGAGGTCGCAGAACGACCTCCGTCCTCCATGAGCGCTGGCCTGGGGGTGACCGGTGGAGCCGCCTGTCACCCTAGCAGAAGCAGGCCGCGGCGGCGGCGCAAAGTGCGCCTCCCCGTAACCGGGGCTAGATGGGGACATTTTGGTCCCCACAACCCGAAGGGGGCCATCTCGAAAGAGATGGTCCTGGGTCTGCCGGGGTGCGAGAGATATGC
The DNA here is from genome assembly GCA_914829495.1 of Eilema sororculum. Lineage (NCBI taxonomy): Eukaryota > Metazoa > Arthropoda > Insecta > Lepidoptera > Erebidae > Eilema > Eilema sororculum. Next base: position 617,553 of record OU618541.1, read on the forward strand.
TTTTGGCAATCTCACCTCCGGCAGCCAAGGACCCAAGACGGCGTGCGTTTTAGTCGGTTCGAGTCCGACATAACCGCCTCCACCGGCTCCGTGGGGGTGGTATCCGTGGGGATTTTTCGCACGATAAAAAAAAAAAAAAAAAAAATGCATACTTTCTATACAGATTTAAATTGAAACCTCTAGATTGGTTCGTGAACTTTAAAACAGCGTAGGGTCATATTTTTAAGTTTAAGTTTATGTACTGGAAAGGACCTTAAGACTTTTTTTGAAGAAAAAACAGAAAATTAAGAAAAATTGGTTTAATTAAAAAATTGGTTTTAACAATAGACACAAACTTTATGCAAGGGTTTATTTGTGTTTTAATAAGGTGTATTACCCCCACGTGCCCTTATTACGGATTCTAATCGGTTCCGCATAGATTTTATAAGGGTTTTTAAAAGATCTTGCGGAATATTGTCCCATTCTTCTGAAAGTGCTGTTCTTAGTGCTGCCACTGTCGTGGGCGAAGGGTTTCTCGCATATACAGCTCTTTTTAAATTGTCCCAAACATGCTCGATGGGATTAAGATCCGGGCTGCGTGCTGGCCAATTCATTGTACGTATCCCAACCTCTTCGCAATAATGTTGAACTTGTGCAGCTGCATGCGGCCGGGCATTATCCTGCATTAAAGTAAAATTTTCGCCTATGAATCCCATGTAAGGCACCACGTGATCTTCTAATATCTCTGTTATGTAGCGATGTGCTGTCAAACCCCCTCTATTACCGTTTTGACGGACCATGTCTATGAACACAAGTTCTGTTCGCCCGTTCATCGATATGCCACCCCAGACCATACATGAACCGCCTCCAAAAGGAACACGCTCCTCAATGCAACTTTGAGCATATCGCTCCCCACGTCGACGATAGACTCTTCTGCGACCATCTGCACCATATAAACATGTCCTACACTCGTCCGTGAACAATACAGAGGCCCACTGCTCTTCTGTCCAATTCAGGCGATGACGCGCAAATCTTAAGCGAGCTTGTCTGTGAGCTGTAGACAACTTTGGACCATTTGCTGGTCTAAAAGGGGTGATATCCGCTTCCTTTAACCTTCTTCTTATTGTTCGTGCACACACGTTTACTCCACGCACTTCATTAAGCTCGGTTTTGATGTTAACTGACGTGAGGAAACGATTTCGCAGGGAAGTTATAACAATAAATCGGTCATCACGACCTGTGGTTGCTCGAGTTCTGCCTGTACCACGTCTCCTCCTGTAAGAACCTGTCTCTACAAACCTTCTGTATATTCTAGAAACCGTAGACTGGTTTAAATTTAAATTTCTACCAATCGTTCGTTGATCCAAGCCCTCCCGCACCAATGCTACAATTTGTGCCGCTTGTTCGAACGAAGTATCCATATTATGGTTCAAAAACTCTCGATGTGTTAAAAAACTAACCCAACAATTATGCTGGTAACAATAATTCAATTGACAAAACAAAAAAAATCAATGAGAATCAATTTAAAACTTTGCTATAAATAACACGCAAATCTGATACTACAAGTAAATTTTCTTTTCCCGGCTATATTCATTTGTTTTACTGCAGTTCTATTTTTAAATTTAATTTTTTTTAAAGATTAAGAGCCAGTCTTTCCATATTCATATAATTTAATCTAAAAAGTTTGCATACTTATTATAAAAAATCCTTTTAGAGTAAACCTGAACTTTGATGCAGTTTATGAGTCCGTCAGTGTATGTATTTTTGTATGTTGTATCATAAAAAAATTGAAATTAAAAATTTTGTCTAAAAAATAAAATAAAAAATTTAGGGGGACTACCCCTAACATTTAGGGGGATTGAAAAATAGATGTTGGCCGATTCTCAGACCTACTCAATATGCTCACAAAATTTCATCAAAATCGGTCAAGCCGTTTCGGAGGAGTATGGCAACAAAAACTGTGACACGAGAATTTTATATATTAGATTGATTTTAAACTTTATGCACATTTGTACAAAGGCAGACTTAATGGCAAAAGCATTATCTAACTGTCAACCTTAGGATGATGCTATGATATAGGGTGATGGATGGTAATCTCACTATAAAGGTAGCAGTGGTGAGAGGTGCTCTTAACCCGATTCCTGCCAATTTCCTAATGGGCTAAATGGTGTATACGGCCCTTTTTTCGACAGGCTTACCTTTTGAACACCAGGGCTTTAGATGGTAGTATTAAAAGTTGGACTTCTAAAATAACATCCGTCATAGCGAGTTATCGAAGCGATTATCAAATAATAGATACTTACCTAATAATGACAAAATGCTAATTGTATAATGATTATTTCAATTACCGGCTGCTTAGTTATTCATTACAATATTATTAACATTACGGTATGTTTTATAAAAACATTACACAAACTATGGCCGCCAAAATTTTAATTGAAATCATTAAAATTACATAGGTTTTTATATAGCGAAGAAACATATATAATTTTGTGTGGGAAAATATTTAATATGACAATAAAAAAGTAAAAGAAGTTCAAAAAGAGAACCGCCCGAACAGGGACTTGAACCCTGGACCCTTGGATTAAAAGTCCAATGCTCTACCGACTGAGCTATCCGGGCTCTTGGTATGGACGGCGAAATAATGCTAGTTATTCTATGGCATCTTTATTCGTATAGAAATATCGAAATTGGATCGAATTGTACGGTATATTACGAAGAATTTTTGTGTTGTGTAATTAATTAAATAAGGTTCATAATTGCTTACAAAGTTGTTTACAGACAACTTTGTAAGCAATTATGAACCTTATGTTATTAACAAAGAGTATAATTTTTATATTTACTTCAGATATTTGACCTATAGCTACAATATTGATATCATTGCTGTTATCGAATTGTAATTAAATTAAATATTGAATATAAATATTGACCTTAAAAAAACATTGTGCATGTCACCTGCGAAGGAGAAGGCAGAGGTCATTAACACTTCATCAACTGATTTATCTCACGTTCTGCGTGATAGGGTGAGCCTATTGGTGTTAATTGGGTGAGTCTCTTCACCTGACTCCATGTTGCAACTGTAAATTTCCTGACAGAAATACTTACTTACTCAATATGATACTTCATCAATCCCGTGACCATGGTGCTTCTGAGGAAGATGTCAATTTTATCTGTACATAATAATAATATTATAAATGTGCAAGGAACTCTATCTGGGCCTCGATTCTGCTAAAGCGAAACCACAGTGGTGCCACCGCTACTACAAAAAACGGCATTAAATAGTAGACTTTAAATCGATATCCGTAAAGTTCAAAATTAAATGACTGTCTGCAAGGTAAATGAAAAATTTTTGAAACTTTTCATTTTATTTTGAACTTTAAGACTATATGCATAAAGTCTAAAATTTAATGTAATTTTTTGCTGTGATTGCGGCATCACAGCACAGTGGTTTAGCTTTGGTAGAAACGAGGATCTCTTTGTCTGTGAAGGTTTATTATTGTTTGACAAAAAAGTATGTCAAAAAATCATGTTACAAACAACGTTTGAAGAACTAATCATTTGAAAAACTTTCATTTCGCAAACATTTTCATAAAACATTTGATAATACACGTTTGGCAAATGTATTACTTAAAAAATATTTAAATTTCTAAAAATTTCGTTGGACAAATAATGTCAGTAGATAAATTATTAAATATTTTGAAAATATTACTTAAATTATATATTATTTGAAACATAACTTATTTTGAAAATATCAAAATTGCACGGTTGCAATTTTCATCTTGGACTTATCTATAGGCAAGTAATAATTTGTACTAATACTAGTTCCATAGACGCTTCATCATTATAAAAAAACACGAATTGTTCCCTTTATGTCGAGTCCCGTTATGTCGAGCCAAAAACTTTGTCTCGCTTCTATCACCTCTATGTCGAGTCTACGTTTTCTGTCCCGTTTCTATCCCCTCCATGTCGAGTTTCTTCACCACGCTTCTATTATCTTTATGTCGAGTTTAAAAACATTACTTATGGTTAGAGTAAGGGTAATGAAAATTTTCCAAAAAATATTTTGTTAAACAATAATATTAAACAATAGTTAATTTTGTCAAACGTTGTTTTTCAAATGAAAATTACTTAATTATTTGTTTATTTTTTTTTCAAATAGTTGGACACCGTCTGTGACGCTTTCAAACCTAAACAACTGAAACGATTTTCAAGATATTTGGTACATAGAGAGACTATAGCTTCGAAATGTATTTAATCACACAGATTTTATTCCATTTTGATGTCCGGTCTAAAAGTCTATATCGACTCCCCTCGAACTCTACCTGTGAGTCTGTGAGCAAAACTTTAACCAAATCTAATAAATAGATTTTACTTAATATACCTAGTCTGGAATAAAACACAGTTTACTTTTAACTCTAAATTGTTCATTATTTTATGAAAGGTTTAAGAGCTAAGGTGACCACAAAATTTAATTTTTAAGCTACTTTTTCTACTGACTGTACATCCCATAACTCGTTTACTTTATTGGCGCGCTGCACTCGTAAAGAGCACGTGTACACATTTCTTTACCCTACCCATGACGTCACCACCGCCAAGGCCATTGGCCACGTGGTCTTGGCACTGAGACCCGCTATTGAAGGCCAGTGGTCGTGAACAGGTAGGGTGTGCGGTTAAATAGTGCGCGTACCTTGTTGTCCTTATGGTCCTATAATACTGTACAGTCAGCACCAAAAGTCGATGAACAGAATCAACTTAACAAAACACCTGTTCACAATAAAATGCCATAAGTTATAGTCGCAACTAAGAAACAAAATAGCCTGTACACCAGAAATTTACAAAAGTCGTTAAACACGAGTATTTCACAAGTAGCTGTGCACTAGTATTCCTAAAGTCGCTGTACACCATCAATCCAAATGTCGCTGAACATCAAAATTTCAAAAATAAGTTAACAAAGTATATTTTTAATGTTTCCGTGTGTTAATATACTTTTGTCGCTTACGTTGTTCAGCTACTTTTGGGACCTGACTAGACTAACTAAATATGGAAACTGTTGATATTGTTATTATAGAACGAAGTGTTTGGCTGAATGAAACTATAATTAAAAACTTAATCATTTATTTATTAATAGCACAATTAAAAATTCAAATGAAAATATTTTAGATAATATAATATAAATCTTAACGCAAAATCAAAAAAATAATTTATAAATAATAATTAATAGCGGGTATGGCCTCCATTCGCGTCTATTACTGCCTGCAGTGCAATTCTTTAATTTTCGTTCTAGGATGTAGGCTCAACGATGAGGACATCCTCAAGGATCAACCAATCACAATCAATATTAAGGATGTGCTCTAGGATGAAACCAATCATAACCCATATCAAAGATGAGACGTGCCGACGTCACGTTGCATCCTAGAAACAACGAAGAGGGTCAGCCAATGAGAATCAATATCAAGGTTGTTTCTAAGATGTAACCAATCACAGTTAGGAGAAAAACTCAAAGGTCGTCGTAGGTGTCGCTAGCATCGAATTTGTAAACTAAGTTAAGAATTTTTTGTTTACCACTGTTTTCTTGTGATTAGACGCCGTTTATTCCCGTGATGTATTCTGGACTGTTCTGCAAAAAGCAGATAACGTAAGAGAACTGCACCCACAGCTGGAAAAAAGCAGTTTTGATCGAGAGGTACGCATTAAATTATTTTGAGGTTATGTTGATAAATACTCGCTCTTTTTTTGTACCAATCTATAAGATCTCAATTTTTGACTTTCAGATTAGAAGCATACGACCGAAATTTTAACTTTAATGCCAACCCTGGGCGTAGCTCTTCACTCTATGACCTACAATTTCGGTGCCCACCATCTGCGTCTTAAAGAGATATAAACGCTGATTCAAAGATTCCTCCGCGAAACAAGCAAGAAATACAGTCCTACTTCGGAAGGTGAATACTTTTATATAATCTTTTGTGATATATCTTTACATATATCTTTGTATGTTAACCTTAGAAATAATACAGTATTGTAAGTGTCTTATATGCTTTAATATTTGTTGTTTTAGATTCAATACTCGTCCTAAAGGACAGGATATGTACGAAGCCAGATATTTGGTAACTGCACGATATAGTGTTGTAGGTTTCGACACATAAGCAACAGAGCCAATGCAAGGCTCTAATGAAAAAGATTGTTTATATTGTAAACATCTTATTGAGCATTGAATGCAACATCAAACAATGCCACTGTGAATGTGCAGCCGGCAGCGATCTACAAGCATACTGCAAACATGTGTGGGTAGTACTTTGTGCTATAGAGGATATAGTCCGTACTAAATCAAAATAATTCTGCATCAGGTGTGTACCCAAACTTTGATGACATTCAAAAGACTAACCAAGTTGTTTCATAAATCACCCATACAAGCACAAAATTTGTCATCAATTAGGAAGAAATGATAGAAAGTTAATTTTGAACCTTTGTCGAAAGAAGATGAAATGGAAAATACAGTGATTATGTTTGCAATTTAACAATAAACTTGGGCGATAGCCCTTGGTAGCCCTTAGTACAGATGTTTACACTTGCTAATCCCTATAGTGTAGAACATGACCATAAGACCATAGATACACATGTCAGGATTCAAATCAAATGTATTTAATAATCATTGTAGTTATTTTACAGGGTTTCTTAATCTATCGTGCGTTGTTACATTGTGCATGCATAGTTATCTTATGTATGTATATTAGTGTTAAGTTGCATAATTAGACATAACTGGTTGACTGTAGCGAGTCACTTTAGCATTGTATTATTCATAGTAAATGGTTGTCTCTGTAATTGTATTTTATAATTATTACTAGTCTGCACTGCCCGAAGCACAGGACTACCTAGTTCAGGCACAATTTAGATAATATCCCTAAGTAAAGACCTATGTAAGACACTTAACCGCACAAACCGACTCTGTAAAATAACTGTACAATTAAAATAAATTTGATTTGATTACAAGGATAATATCCTTGACAGCATATTATTACAAAATATAACCAAGGAGCAAATTTCCTATGTTGAGATATCAACAAGAGCCCAAGATGAATCTACTAAATGGTATAAGTGTAGATCACGCAGGGCTACTAAAAGTATGTTCCACACAATTTGCCATGTGAGAACTGCAAGAAAGCAATTGGTGGAAAAATATTGGATCCACATTTTGCCACCTCTAAACCCTAGGAAATTAATAACCCACTCCACAACTCATAGGAAAATAAATGAGCCTCTTGCTATACAGCAACACGAAGGAGTATATGGACTCAATGTCCTGAAGTGTGGACTCTTCATTTGTGAAGAATATCCTTTTCTTGGAGCATCTCCAGATGTCATCATATGCGATGTCGATGAGACTGTTTTAGAGGTGTAGTGATGGTGCTTGATTTAAAGAAATTAATGCATTGAGTGTACCATGTTTAGCGATAATTAATGGGCAGTTATCTCTTAAACAAAACCATTCCTATTATGCCCAAATTCAGGGACAACTATTATGCACAGGGCTAAAATATTGCAATTTAGTTGTTTATACTTTCAAAGATACTAAAATTTTATTCATCAATTGAGATAATGTGTATATAGAGGCAAAGATAAATGCCTTACAGATTTCTATCAACGATTTAAAACAAGGAATCATTGAAAAATTTGTTTATAAACATTAGGAATCTTTAATAAAACCAAATTAGAACATTCTTTCTTTTATTTATCATTTTTAATTATTATACTTCTCTGAAATTACAACACATCATACATAATAGAAAATATTTTACTATCTATAGGTACATAATTGTGATCACTTTTGAATCCATACTATTAGTATTATAAATGCGAAAGTAACTCTATCTGTCTGTATGTTACACTTTCACGCCTAAACCGCTGAACCGATTTTGATGAAATTTGGTATAGGGGTAGATTAGACCATGAAAAAGGACATAGGCTATGTTTGGTCGCGATAACCGACCTCCATGCGGGCGGAGCCGCGGGCAAAAGCTAGTATTTTATAAGTTTAAGTAAGACCAATCAACCTTTCAATGTGTACTCTTTTACTGGCTAAAGTACTGTTTACCCAGGAAGTTGAGTCTGGCCTTTTAAAAATGTTAGAGTATAGACAGCTACATTACTTTCAGTAAGCATATCTTGTATATTGAAGCCACAATCGGCCAGAATAACATCACCACTTTCACACTTCTGAATTAAGTCACTTCTTTCTACTGTTTGCCTATCATTAACAGATCCTGCATATGCATGTAAACAATAGGACAACAGGCCTCCAGGTGCAGCACCCACAAGTACCTTTATAGTGTTTCCATGCTTGTAACTACTCCATGATGCCTGATGTGTTTAGGTTTCTGTACATTATTGTAATGTAAATGTCCGGGTAATTTTAGATGATACAGAATCATCTAAAATTACCCGGACATTTACATTGTATTTTTTAAAATGATCTGGCATATAATACTAAACCAAATCTTTATCTGGCCATTTATCTTAGACCACAGTTGATAAATAAAATTAATCCAAGTAATAAATATATTGGACACAGTTACACTAAAAATCTACTTAATACAATTAATACATTTGCTTTGTCTTAATTTTATTAAAGTTGAGAAGAACTGATCTTCTGTACTAATATTAATAACTTGGCTTTCAAAATACTTTATTTTATGAGCTACTGGTCTCAAGGTAGAATACACAAAATAGAATTTCATAGGACTCAAATCCTGTGTAAAACTTAATAGCCTTGTCATAGGTTTTATTATATACTAATTTTGTCCCAACACATGTTCAACATCAACTTGTATTCCTTTCGAGAAAAGTATTGGTTTAGCTGATGATAATGCTATTTCCTCAACCTCTGTACTGATCCAAACTTCATTGCATAGTTCAATTTCCTCAATGTGATCTGATATGCACATTTCATTCTCTTGCTGAGGGCTTTCAGTTTCATCAAGCCTTGATTTCCTCGAAGACCTTCTTTCAAAACGTTCTTGACGCTGTCTGGCTGCTGTGGTTGTTTCTGGTTTAGGTTTTGTGAAAGAAATATTGAAGGCACTGCAGTTTTTTTCAGGAACTTAGCCATAGGCACATATTCTGGAAAAAATAACATGAGTTAGAAATCGTTTTAGGTAAATAGGTAAATGGGTATTTACTAGATGCATGAAGTTATAATGGAGTCATACACTTACGAGTATATTTGCTTTGACCATAATAATCATCTGTTATGAGCGTAGCACAATACAGAGTAAGTTGCCTTAATTTTTTTGATTCTTACCGCCTTTTCCCAGGACTGCCGGCGTTTGGGGTCCTTTGGAAATACATGTTTTCCTCGATTTTAACAGTCTGGAGCACAACGCAACAACATATTGCAATAATAGAAGTAATTTTAATCGTTTTTTTTTACATCGAAATCGAAAATTGTATGTGTTTTGACATTTGACAAGTAACCGACTGTGACTTGTCAAATAAATGTCAAAACTATTGCGACATCTGGTGGGATAAAAAAACCGGCCACGTGCGAGTCCGACTCGCCCATGAAGGGTTCCGTAGCAGCAAGTAACTTAATACATTTTATTAGTTAACTAGCTGTCCCGGCGAACTTTGTACCGCCATTTTTTTCCTGCCCTCGTGGCGTCAGATCCCGTTCCCGCTGCACCATTTAGGGGGGTGAAAAATAGATGTTGGCCGATTCTCATAGATACCGGATAAGCACAAAAAATTTCATCAAAATCGGTCAAGCCGTTTCGGAGGAGTATGGCAACGAAAACTGTGACACGAGAATTTTATATATTAGATTGAATGAAAGACGAAAATTACGGTTTATGACGAATTAAAGAAAAACTACTTACTAAATCTCGTTCAAACCAATTTTCTGTGGACGTTTGCATGGCAGTGTACCTATATTAGGTATATTTTTTTTTTGTTTTTAACGTTATTAATAATATTTATTTATTCTAATCCACTAATTAATAAGGTACAGTATTATATCTAAATGTACAATATATACATAAATAAGAAAAAGAAAAACAGGGGTGGTAGAGACTAACTTTGGGCATCGTAGAATTCCTCCCCATCGACCTCTACCGGTACCGTGCCCAAAAGGCTGGCGGCGTTACCCCGCTGAATAGCGATAGCAATTATTTGAGCGAGGTAAAGGCCAGCCCTATGGTTACGGGAAGAGTCAATTAGACGCTTCGCCATCTCTTTGAATAGCGTGCGCGCACTTGGACCCCACGGACCCAACGTTTCGACTCCAAACGGCTCAAAAATATAATTATCAGTTAAATTGGTATATTAGCGCCGTTTGAGAATCTCCGCTGATGCAGCAGCAGCGCATGCACAGTCCATCGTACTTGGAAGATGGGAAGGCGCCAGGGTGTCGATGCACGTTGCGTCCCACACCAAAGGCCTGCCCATCTTCCAAGGCATCAACGACATACCGTCCGGCCTCTTGCCATCGTCACGCGCCAAGCCAGCAGGTTCAAGTGTAGCTGGCACGCCAGCGGTGACAAGAGCCCGACGGATAATGTCGTTAATATTGGCATGACGAGACATGCGGCCTGCGCTCCTGCTGCAAGATAATCCGTGATGTCTAAGGCAATCGACTGCTTCTCCACATAGACATCGATGCGGAGAAACACACGGTGCACCCATATTTTTTTTAGATTTATCATTCTCTTATGTTTGATGTTAAAGGGGAGGGGGTGGGGGAAGGGGTACACGTTTTCCACTTTGGAAGTGTCTCTCGTGCAAAGTATTCAGTTCAGTTTGACTTTCAGTTCTAAGTATGGGGACTCCCAAAATATATTACTTTTTGAGATGACGTTGTCGAGTAGTTCCTACATCGTACACTACATCTTAGAGCGCTAGCCTACAATTTTGTTAGTGTTCATTTTCATATAAATATCCAAGTAGGTAAGTAGGTATTGAATGTATTTCATTAAATTCTCATTATTCTATAACGCTATTTGTGTCATATAAAATTCAGTGATATATTTTTTTACAGCATGACTGGGAAGCTTAACCAAACAATTTAGCTGGCATCAAGGGCATTCAGGAATATATATTAGAAAGTGAACTCGTACTTTCATTGTCTATCAGTCAAATTATTTTCAGCCAGATCAAACTGTAATATGTATATACTGTAGATTGATGGCGCTTGGTGGAATCTGCTACACATATTGAATAACACACTTGTACTTTTCCACTGTCTTTATTTCTAGACCTGACCGGTTTCGCCTTACGGCATTCTCAAAGGTTCACATTGATGTTTTTTAGGTTTCGCCTTACGGCATTCTCAAAGGTTCACATTGATGTTTTTTAAAAAACATCAATGTGAACCTTTGAGAATGCCGTAAGGCGAAACCGGTCAGAAGTACAAGTGTGTTATTCAATATGTGTAATATGTATGTTCTTACCTAAGCTGTCTTTCATCTATATACCTGGTAAATAAAACTTGTAGTATGTAGTTACTTTAAGTAGTACTTATGCAGTGTTTGTATAAAATCTGTTCAGTAGTTTAGGTGTGGAAGCATAACAGGCAGTTCTGTGAGTGTCAATTATTAGTGGTAGCTTATAGGGGATTAAAAAGAAATTTAAATCTATAAAAAGTCTTTTATTGTCAATGTGAAACATCTAATCCATAGGTACTGTAATTGGTTTCTAAACCGCTCTTAACACTGTTCCAAGCATGATAATGGGATTTGTTATAACAACTTTGGAGCCCCCGGTGTGCATTTCCTGAAATCATACAAAGTGATTATTAAATTATTGAATTTAACCTGTCAAGCCACGCAACAAACAGAAAAATAGATAAACAATAGACTTGCGGTGCCTGGGCACCAGTTGGTGTTTCATAGGATAATAAGTACCTATCACAGCCTCTGTGGTGTGGTGGTAGTGCACGCGACTGCCATGCAAGGAGGCGCGGGTTCGATTCCCGCTCAGTGCAAATATTTGTATGCATGAATATGGCTATTTGCATTGGTCTGGGCGTTTCTATGTATAATATGTATGTATTTAGAAAAAAAAGTAGGTATATAAGTATGTTTATCCGCATTCTAGATTCCATAACACAAGCTATAAAAGCTTACCATGGGTCTAGATAGCGTTGTGTAGAATGTTGTGGAATATTTATTTATTATTTTATTTATTTATCATATTTATCCTAAATAAAAATTATTTTGATACCATAAGTGAACCATATAAGTATGTAGGTATATTCTTTACAGAAATAAATATACTTAATCAATAATTTATTTAAATTATGTAATGTTTATTGTAATAAATAGGTAAATTGTGTTTGGTTGTTTGTTTTAAATTCTATTCTACTATCCTATCCTATTTCCTACTAATATTATACAAGTACATGCAACTAAGGGTTAGGTCTGTTTAACATCAGAAATATATACAGCTGCAACTCGGCCTCAGTTGCTTGAATACAGCACATTCTAATACCAGAATGATTCTGGCTGGTTGGCTGTTATGCTACTTTTTGTTGGAAATAGGTTTGCATCAACCAATTCCCAAGATAAAGAAGTAGCATAGTAAGTAAGTAGTAGGTAACGGGAACAGAGTATCGTAGAAGGAAGTGCCAGCTGGGTGGTAATAGGCTTGCACCTTACTACACGGGATGATGTGACTGAACATATTAGAATTTCGGTCAATATTGTATGTAGGTATGTATGAAATTTAAACCAGCAGCATAAATCTATCTTACCCATGCACCATTACAGTTAAGAGTATCTAAATGATCTTTAAACACTGTGTTGGATTACAAAATACAAAACTATCACGACCAGTAGAGTACCTTTATATGGTTCAAATAATATGGTATGCACATATTCTTATTGCTGATCTGCATCACTGACCTGATAATATTTATACCCTATATATAGGTAGGTATCACATTTTATGTTTTTAAAAGTTTTTATCGAGAAATCGTTGTGTAAGTATTTTATTTGTATTCATTTCTCTCGCTTCTGGGGATTTCTCCCAATATTCACCTCTTTCGGCTTCTTTTTTCTAACATTTTATTAGTTTCTTATTTATTTACATTCTTGTTTTGTTTTTGTTGAGATTAAGAGCTCGTCGATGTCCTAATGTACCTACTTAAGATGAGTAAGATGTAATCTCATCGATGAAATTAAATCGGCCAATAACAACCATGGTTGAGTCTAAGATGTAACCAATCATATCCGATAACAAGGATGAACGTTAACAACCTCAAGAATCGGCCAATGAGAATCAACGTTGAGGATGTCGAGTAGTTCTTACATCGTACACTACATCGTAGAGCGCTGCAGTTTATTTTATTAATTTATTTTCTAACTTTGTATGTGACGATGTTGCAACTTACAAAATAAAATATTCGCAAATCAATATTTATCTCAATATTTAATCAACACATAAAATCCTTAAATCAACACTGTAAAAACATAATATATTTTAATTTTCTATTCATTATTTATTAATTTATCAATCGATACTGCAAAATCCAACTGTTTTTGTAAAATAATGGATAGGTTGTACTTACCCGATATTTCCTTTTCCAACTTTTTATTGCATCTCAGGATAAAAGATAATGAAATAATCTATATCACACGTGTGTAAGTTAATTGAATGATTAAAAATGGTTCTCAATTCTAGAAACATTTTAATTTCCTAAACCCTATTATTAATCGATTTTAATCGATGATGAATAACTCAAAATATAAGCGAATGTAGTTTATAGCCGATTTTAGAATTGGGTAACATTATGTCATTCATTACGTACGCTTTGCAAAAACTAGGTACAGTCAGCATCAGAAAAATGTTGACGAGTAGAGTACTCAAAATAATTTTAAAACCAAAATATAAATATTATATTGACAATTAGAGTACTCAAAAAGTTGTAAGCATCCAGAGTAGTCAAACTATCTTAGCAATCGGTCTTCCAGAAACATGTAAGTAAGCAGAGTGTTCATTTTCATATACACAATCACGCTACTCAATGGTATCTAATCAAACAAAGTGTTCAAAATATCTGGACAATGTCATTTAATCGCATTTTGCATCCCTTTTTTACTTATGTAGCCATTATTTACACATGATGATGGGATAATGTGAGATAGATGTATAAGTTAGAAAAGGATAGAAAATCTGTCAAATTAATGACAATTTCTTTTGTAATTTTTATAGTTGCCAGTTGCTTAAGCCATAAACTATCCACTTGAATTGGTGAGAAAAGAGTATGAATACTTACGTAAAAAATAAACGGTCCTGCAACGCAAGATACACCTATGTACTCAAAAATCCACTTCTCGTATTCTCTAATACGCATTATGACTACATTGACATGACATAGACGCAAAATGTCTGCTCTTTGAAAATAGGTACAGTTAGATACGAAACTATTGAACAAACATATTAATAATAGAGTGTTTTTTTATAATAGATTATAATTTATAATAGAAGTTTTTTTAATACGTCATAAACCGCAATTTTCGCCTTCTTTCTCTTTTTCTTTCTCTCTGAAATAGTTATTAAAGTTAAACCTATTTAATTTTTACTTTTTACCCGAATAGAGACCTTAAGGCTGAAAAGATTTCGATGAAAGTGGTCACAAATAAAGGTATTTATGAGTGCATGAAAAATAAATCGATACTACACCGTGAATTTTGGCGCTATATCTAATGGATTTTGTAAATTTTTTTAATTAAATAAAGTATAACATACAAAAAAATACATAAAAAACACCAAAAAAAGCAGGCGGACGTACCCATTTGTAATTCATAAATCCAATGATAATCAATGGGTTCCGCCTGCTATCAAACTTATTTCGGTCTTTTCAGGAGCAGTCGTGTTTTTTATTTATTATTATTATTCAATCGACAGAAAAATTTTGAAATACGAAACCCTATTTCATACTATGATTTATATTAATACTAGCTATGCCTGCGACTTAGTTCGCGCGGACTTATATCTACTTGTGTAGGTTTCAAGTAATTTACACATCATACGAGTATTTATTTCTTACGTATTCATACTCTTTTCTCACCAATGCAAGGGGATAGTTTATGGCTTAAGCAACTGGCAACTATAAAAAATACAAAAGAAATTGTCATTAAATTTGACAAATTTTCTATCCTGTTCTAACTTATACACCTATCTCACATCATCCCATCATCATGTGTAAAGGATGGCTACATAAGTAAAAAAGGGATGCAAAATGCGATTAAATGACATTGTCCAGATATTTTGAACACTTTGTTTGACTAGATACCATTGAGTAGCGTGATTGTGTATAAGAATATAAACACTCTGCTTACTTACATGTTTCTGGAAGACCGATTGCTAAGATAGTTTGACTACTCTGGATGCTTACAACTTTTTGAGTACTCTAATTATCAATATAATATTGAAATTTTGGTTTTAAGATTATTTTGAGTACTCTACTCGTCAACATTTTTCTGATGCTGACTGTACAAGGTTTTTTTTTTTGTAAACATGAAATCGTGGCCGCACTTTTAAATTTAGAACATTGCTCTCAAGTTATGCTGAGTTACGAATAACTTTATTAATAATTAAAATTAACGACTGTTTTTTTGTTATTTAGCATATTCTTGGGACATGAATGGCCATAACTTGACATCCCCCTTTCCAACTCGACCTTGATATATTGCCATCTAAGAAAATAGAAGAAACGTCAAAAACAGCTATGCTATGGAGCCAACCAAAGTCCAAAACATAACCTTAAATCGGAAAAAATATTTTGGCGATTGACTGCAAAAACCATTAATGAAAAAAAGAATTTAGAGTATTTTACGGCAGAGGCCAAGCAGAGTTGTGTAATATATAATTCATTGCTATTTTTATTTTACAGCACGTCTGGCAAGTTTAACCAAAGAATTTATTAGACATCAAGAGCATTGAGGAATACCTACATTGGAATGTGAACTGCTCGTGCTTATAATTTCATTGTCTATCAGTCAAATTATTTTCAGTCAGATCAATTGTAATATGTATGTTCTTACCTAAGCTGTCTTTCATTGATGTACCTGGCAAATAACTTAAAGTAGTATGCAGTGTTTGTACAAAATCTGTTCAGTAGTTTAGATGTGGAAGCATAACAGACAGTTATGTCCTGTGAGTGTCAATTATTGGTGGTAGCTTATAGGGGACTAAAAAGAAATTTAAATCTATAAAAAGTCTTTTATTGTCAATGTGAAACATCTAATCCATAGGTACTGTAATTGGTTTCTAAACAGCTCTTAACACTGTTCCAAGCATGATAATGGGATTTGTTATAACAACTTTGGAGCCCCCGGTGTGCATTTCCTGAAATCATAAAGTGATTATTAAATTATTGGATTTAACCTGTCAAGCCAAGCAACAAACAGAAAAATAAATAAACAATAGACTCGCGGTGCCTGGGCACCAGTTGGTATTTCATAGGTTAATAAATAAGTACCTATCATATTTATTCCTTATATACATATTATTATCCTATAAAAAAATATTTTGATACCATAAGTGAACAATGTAAGTAGGTAGGTATATTCTTTGCAGAAATAAATAGGTAAATTGTGTTTGGTTGTTTGTTTTAAATTATATTCTACTATCCTATCCTATTTCCTACTAATATTATACAAGTACATGCAACTAAGGGTTAGGTTGGTTTAACATCAGACATATATACAGCTCCAAATCGGCCTCAGTTGCTTGGTGCAAGTCAACTATAGTGCCTGGAATACAGCACATTCTAATACCAGAATGATTCTGGCTGGTTAGCTGTTATGCTACTTTTTGTGTTGGGAATAGGTTTCTATCAACCAATTCCCAAGATAAAAAGTAACATAGTAAGTAAGTAGTAGGTAACGGGAACAGAATGTAATAAACTATGTTGATCCCAGTAGAGAAGAATGGGGCCACTCCATCACTTCCCAGGTATCATAGAAGGATGCTAGCTGGGTGTTAACAGGCTTGCACCTTACTACACGGGATGATGTGACTGAACATATTAGAATTTCGCTCAATATTGTATGTAGGTACGTATGAAATTTAAACTAAATAACAACATAAATAATAATATTGTAACAGCATAAATCTATCTTATCCATGCACCATTACAGTTAAGAGTATCTAAATGATCTTTTAACACTGTTGGATTACAAAATACGAAACTATCATGACCAGTACGTACCTTTATATGGTTCAAATAATATGGTATCCACTTATTCTTATTGCTGATCTGCATCACTGACTTGATAATATTTATGCCATATTTAAAGATAGGTATCCAATGATATTTAGGTATCACATTTTATGTTTTTATAAGTTTTTATCGAGAAGTCGTTGTGTAAGTATTTTATTTGTATTCATTTCTCTTGCTTCTGGGGATTTCTCCCAATATTCATCTCTTTCGGCTTCTTTCTTCTAACATTTTATTGGTTTCTTTTTTATTTACATTCTTGTTTTGTTTTTGTTGAGGTTATGAGCTCGTCGACGTCCTAATGTAATGTAAGATGTCATGTCATCGATGAAATTAAATCGACCAATGACAATCATGGCTGTCTCTAAGATGTCACCAATCATAACCGTTAACAAGGATGAACGTTACATCGGAGGAACAACCTCGAGAATCGACCAATGAGAATCAACGTTGAGGTTGTCGAGTAGTTCTTACATCGTACACTACATCGTAGAGCGCTGGCGTGCCTACAGACACTTAGGGAATACAAAATTCAAGCGCATCGTCAAAACAACGTTGCCGCATCGTTGCGTTCGCCGATGTGCGCTTACAGAATTGCACTGCTGGAGACGTTCGCGAATATTACCTACCATATTTTGACAAATATTTTGGCCCCTAAATCTCTCCCAAGTTTCTGTTGCATGAGCTATTATATTTTGTCTGGTGCGTGGTGTATCGCGATCCCATGCTTGCACCATAAGAGCCCACAAATTCTCTATGGGGTTGAGGTCCGGGCTTTTCGGTGGGAATGGAATCTCCAAAATTTGCTCTGTGTTTTCATTAAACCATACTCGGATAGTTATCGTGAACGAAGTTTATTGTCCTCTCTTCTGGCAACATGACTTCTGTCGTCGGCAACAAAACATCGTTCAATATATCTAGCCCGCGCTATTTAATTGACCTCCTATCTCGATTAGTTCCCCAGGGCCACCAGAGCACATCCAACCCCAAAACCCAACAGATATTCTGCCACTTCCTTCCTTGAGAGGTCTGTTCGACACCATTGTACAATGGTGTCGAACAGACCTCTCAAGGATAAGCAACGGTTAGTTTTTGTTATTAAAATCATAATAGCACGGATTCCCTGATATTTACCGTGAGACAAAAGAGGTCCTGGCGCGCGCGGGTTGTTTTGTTCTAAAATCTGTACCAACGCCGTTAAATAAAAAAAAAATGTTCACAGTCGCTATTAATGTCGTCTCATTATCCTGACAGAAAATACTAAGGTCAGTAAAGTTTAACAGAAACAGATTACTTTTAATTTGTTTAAAATTGGTTTGTGATTTGCCAAATTTTGAATCGGCCAATTTTGTAATTGTATAATTCTTACAAATTGCAATGGTCTTAAAAAACTAATTTTCAAAACGGTCTCGTGCTTCGACACGTGGGTACAATTACAGCGTCCTACCTAATACTTCTAATAGGTATACTTCTGAAATTGGCATAATTACTATGACTTGCGTGAACAGGGTACTGAAATTTTAAGCATTTTTACGTCCTCGTGACATGTCTCCCATTTTTTATACCACGTAGGTAGCAGACAAGCACACGTCTCACTTCAAGGACAGCGGTTACCGTGGCCTATGGACGTATGCAACACCAGGGGCTGTGCCAGGGGTGCCACACTTGCGCTCCCGTTCCTGTCAAATTATTGGTCAAAACGCACCCGTGCCTTATCGTACAAGAAGCAGCTCAGGCCACAATGCCTAACAAATTTATATTAGCAATCATTTTAACTGCAGCAATAAGTAACAGTTTATCTAATAAACTTAATTATTAAGAAAACAAAAAACCCGACTGCAAAGTAAAAATACAACTGAAAAGCAAAAAAACAAGCTCTACAGTTCTTTTGTGACTTTATTTAGCTACTTACTGTTTTACTTTCTCTTCTTTAGCATTACATAAATATGTGAATAAACATGGCTATGAATGTTGGAAAAGTATTTCAAGCGGGAACAAGCTGTTAAATCGTTTTTCTCACATTTTGCTACTTTGTAAACCACCACTCTGGCTTGACACAGCTTGTTCCCGCCTGCAATACTTTTTCAACATTCATAGCCATGTTTATTCACATATTTATGTAATGCTAAAGAAGAGAAAGTAAAACAGTAAGTAGCTAAATAAAGTCACAAAAGAACTGTAGAGCTTGTTTTTTTGCTTTTCAGTTGTATTTTTACTTTGCAGTCGGGTTTTTTGTTTTCTTAATAATTAAGTTTATTTCAAACTTTTTAGTTATTATAATTTTGTGAAGTGACATCACAATGGCTACTTGGAAATGAAATAAAAATTTATTCAAAGTCAAAGTCTTTATTCGTTGAATATGGTACAAAATGGTCTCGAGGTATGTAGTTCGAAATAGAATGTCATCAATTTTATTTTATGATATTTTTGTCATATAAAATTTAAGCAATTTCCGGTTTTGTAGAATCTGACTTATGGAACGGCAAGTTAATAATTTATTTCTGAAATAGTTCTACGTACCTACTCATAATTTAGCTTTTGGAGGCTACTCCGACATCTGTTCAAGTCGCTCAGAGTGAGAAGTCGATGACTCAAGCTCTCTAACATTCTCAGCATGCTTTCGCATCTGTTCAAGTTGCTCAGAGTGAGAACTTAATGACTCAAGCTCCCTAACGTTCTCAGCATGCTTTCGCATCTGTTCAAGTCGCTCAGAGTGAGAAGTCGATGACTCAAGCTCTCTAACATTCTCAGCATGCTTTGGCATCTGTTCAAGTCGCTCAGAGGGAGAAGTCAATGACTCAAGCTCTCTAACATTCTCAGCATACTTTCGCATCTGTTCAAGTCGCTCGGAGTGAGAAGTCAATGACTCAAGCTCTCTAACATTCTCAGCATGCTTTCGCATCTGTTCAAGTCGCTCAGAGTGAGAAGTCGATGACTCGAGCTCTCTAACATTCTCAGCATGCTTTCGCATCTGTTCAAGTTGCTCAGAGTGAGAACTTAATGACTCAAGCTCCCTAACGTTCTCAGCATGCTTTCGCATCTGTTCAAGTCGCTCAGAGTGAGAAGTCAATGACTCAAGCTCTCTAACATTCTCAGCATACTTTCGCATCTGTTCAAGTCGCTCGGAGTGAGAAGTCAATGACTCAAGCTCTCTAACATTCTCAGCATGCTTTCGCATCTGTTCAAGTCGCTCAGAGTGAGAAGTCGATGACTCAAGCTCTCTAACATTCTCAGCATGCTTTCGTATCTGTTCAAGTTGCTCAGAGTGAGAACTTAATGACTCAAGCTCCCTAACGTTCTCAGCATGCTTTCGCATCTGTTCAAGTCGCTCAGAGTGAGAAATCAATGACTCAAGCTCTCTAACATTCTCAGCATGCTTTCGCATCTGTTCAAGTCGCTCAGAGTGAGAAATCGATGACTCAGGCTCTCTAACGTTCTTAGCATACTCCCGCATTTTATCCAATGGTTATATGCGTATGGATGATGATTCCTTGGCACGTACTTCCAAAGCGTCTTCTCGCATCTGATTCAACCTTCGTAGACGAGATGAGAGCGTCTCTTTTGATCTTGTTTGAAATTTAGCAATTCGTCCTCGTTCTCTGTCAGCGCTAGACCCACGCTTACGCCAATAATATTGGCTAATATTTTCTATCAGCTCTTTACAAGCTGTAGGTAACAGCTTGGTTTAATTTTAGGAAGTTCTTTCCCTTTGTTTTTTAAGGCGAATCTCGCGTTTATTAGGACTTTCAGTTTTTAACTTGATGATCTTCATCCGATTGTTTTTAGTTTTGCGAGATAACGCCATTTCGCAAAATAAAATATTCTGATGGTAAGAAACGTAATAAACACAAATCACAATTAACTCATATAATCTTTTTTTATTTAAGAAGACATATTTTATTTATGGCAACAAACAACTTGAGATGAAGAGAAAGCAAATGGTATAGATTAACACTGACACATAAACATAAACAACACGATGAGAAGAAGAAAGCAAACGATCCAAAAAAACGTATAGAATTTATTTCTATAGCAAGAACTAGTTCGGACACCAAACAACACAAGATAGTAAACGTTGAAGTGAAGGATTAATCGAGTTGAAACGCATAGAAAACTTCAACAATTCAGACAGACGAAACGATTTTAAGCAATACAGCATTAATCCTTTGTACCTTAATAAATTGCGCATTGATTATAGATCAACTAGCGACCCGCCCCGGCTTAATCATTTTTGCATAGTGAAGGGACAACACTGAAATTCTACCTTAATTATTATATTTTTGCTCATATCTCCGGTTCCACTCAAGCGATTGCAACCAAACAAACGTCAGATTTTAAGTTTGACCAAGACCTTTTAAACAAATGAAACCGCATTGAAATTTGTTTAGTAGTTTTTGCGACCAACGCGGTCAAACAATTTTTGCGCCAAAAATCCGCCATGTTGATTTTCTCGAAATTTTAATATACCCAGTGTTACTCACACAATCATGACAAATCAAATGATACCTCACATGTCAAAATCCGTCAAACCGTTCAGACTGTAGAGGGTGCAAGAACTATTTTCAAGGTTTTCATTTTAGCGCCAAAACTCCGCCATTTTAATTTTCTAGAAATTTTAATGTACCCAGTGTCACTCACACAATCACGACGAATCAAATGACACCTCACATGTTCAGATCCGTCAAGCCGTTCAGGCTGTAGGCCGTGCCAAATAAATGGACATACATACATACATACATACATACATACATAGTCTCGAAAAACATTACCCTCCTTCCTTCGGCAGTCGGGTAAAAAGGCTCTTGATTTGTCATTACAAGAGTGGATCATCTAGAAACTACTGATAAGAATGTTAAGTTTTTTGATTATTAGAATCTTAATTATTATTTATATATTATTATTTAAAAGAGGTCAACAAAAGCTATAATAACGACTGTAAAATATTATCTACAAAAATGACTTCATTGTTAAAAGGTTTATATTGGGAATTTCGTGGACCATCTCCTGTATATGACCAGAAAATGAATTTCGAGTAGTTCAGTAATTCGTAAGCATCTCAATAGTATCAAAGAAGATAGTGAAACCTTGGTATGCGAGCCTGTTCATTATAGACATAATACCTATGGCTCTGCTGTGTCATACTAATGGCTTAATAAGCCTGAGAATATAGTGCAATGTCACACTAGCAGGAATTTACAAAATTATCGGTTTGATGGCACGGTGTATGGCCACAGGCCGTCAATTGCCGCCAGAGTCACGCGCGCGCGCCTGTGGCCACCTGCGCACGCGACACACGTGTGTGACGTCACTAACAGGCCCACGGAACAGTCGGCTATCGAGTAGTAATTAATTAGTGCTATCACGAGACGATTGATGTTGCCGTTTTTATTCGTTAATATTTCTACTTAATTTTATATCTTACTAACATTATAATTGCGAAAGTTTTGTAAGTATTGATGAATATGGATGAATATTCAACTATTTCATGTCTGGCCGATTTAATAAAATTTGGCATGGAGTTACTTGATACCCTGGAGTAACACATTTGATATGTTTGGTGGCGATAACCGACATCCACGCGATTTTGTCAACGTATTTTCAAAGAAATAAATTTAATGTATTTGATAACTTATAGCGGTGGTGGTAAGCGTCGAACTTGTAACTGTAAAGTTATAGGTTTGAGTCCCAGGTTGTACAGGACCCTACCAACATTCTTGTGGTCCAAGTCAACCTCACCTGCATCGTTATTATGGTCCCAATTTTAAAAATGTAATGGATAGAGAAGATAATTATGTATGATGAGTTTGATGGCACTAGTGTGTTCCAGAGTTTCACTATTAGGTATGTCAATGACAAGACGCTGGACGGAAGAGTCTGTTAATTGTGCACATCCTGTGACGAATGCCTAATAGATGAGCATCTTCAGAACCATTCGCGTGTTAGTAGCACAAACTATCTACACACGGCCAAGGAGATCAGTCCGTACCTACATACTTTTACGATCACCTTCACATGTAAAGGTGTATCTCCTAGACCTTGTGTAATTGGGTAGGCACACTTATCTTGTCATTTTCTTCGCTTGTCCTTAAAATAATCTTCACCTACTATTTAAAACTGCCCAAAAATTTCATTGAAAAAGTAGGTAGATGATAAACAAGCTTGGATGGAACTGCTTCCTCTACAAGGCATGTTAAACCATACATTGTAATTAGATCAAGTAAACTCGTTTATAAGTTCCATTATTATGGTATATGCTTTAACTTACTAATATTATAAATGCAAAAGTAACTCTGTCTGTCTGTCTGTCTGTCTGTCTGTCTGTCTGTCTGTCTGTATGTTACGCTTTCACGCCTAAAGTACTAAACCGATTTTGATCAAATTTGGTATAGGGGTAGAGTAGACCTTGAGGAAGGACATAGGCTATATTTGGTCGCGATAACCGACATCCACGCGGGCGGAGCCGCGGGCAAAAGCTAGTAATTTTATAAATGTGATAGTTTGGGAAGATGTTTCGATGTTTGACTGATCTGACTCTTTGGTACAGAGACCGCCGCGCACCGGTATCAGCTAATACATACTAATATTATAAATGTGATAGTTTGGGAAGATGTTTCGATGTTTGACTGATCTGACTCTTTGGTACAGAGACCGCCGCGCACCGGTATCAGCTAATACATACTAATATTATAAATGTGATAGTTTGGGAAGATGTTTCGATGTTTGACTGATCTGACTCTTTGGTACAGAGACCGCCGCGCACCGGTATCAGCTAATACATACTAATATTATAAATGTGATAGTTTGGGAAGATGTTTCGATGTTTGACTGATCTGACTCTTTGGTACAGAGACCGCCGCGCACCGGTATCAGCTAATACATACTAATATTATAAATGTGATAGTTTGGGAAGATGTTTCGATGTTTGACTGATCTGACTCTTTGGTACAGAGACCGCCGCGCACCGGTATCAGCTAATACATACTAATATTATAAATGTGATAGTTTGGGAAGATGTTTCGATGTTTGACTGATCTGACTCTTTGGTACAGAGACCGCCGCGCACCGGTATCAGCTAATACATACTAATATTATAAATGTGATAGTTTGGGAAGATGTTTCGATGTTTGACTGATCTGACTCTTTGGTACAGAGACCGCCGCGCACCGGTATCAGCTAATACATACTAATATTATAAATGTGATAGTTTGGGAAGATGTTTCGATGTTTGACTGATCTGACTCTTTGGTACAGAGACCGCCGCGCACCGGTATCAGCTAATACATACTAATATTATAAATGTGATAGTTTGGGAAGATGTTTCGATGTTTGACTGATCTGACTCTTTGGTACAGAGACCGCCGCGCACCGGTATCAGCTAATACATACTAATATTATGAATGTGATAGTTTGGGAAGATGTTTCGATGTTTGACTGATCTGACTCTTTGGTACAGAGACCGCCGCGCACCGGTATCAGCTAATACATACTAATATTATAAATGTGATAGTTTGGGAAGATGTTTCGATGTTTGACTGATCTGACTCTTTGGTACAGAGACCGCCGCGCACCGGTATCAGCTAATACATACTAATATTATAAATGTGATAGTTTGGGAAGATGTTTCGATGTTTGACTGATCTGACTCTTTGGTACAGAGACCGCCGCGCACCGGTATCAGCTAATACATACTAATATTATAAATGCGAAAGTAACTCTGTCTGTCTGTCTGTCTGTCTGTCTGTCTGTCTGTCTGTATGTTACGCTTTCACGCCTCAACCACTGAACCGATTTTGATGAAATTTGGTATAGGGGTAGAGTAGACCTTGAGGAAGGACATAGGCTATATTTGGTCGCGATAACCGACATCCACGCGGGCGGAGCCGCGGGCAAAAGCTAGTAATTTTATAAATGTGATAGTTTGGGAAGATGTTTCGATGTTTGACTGATCTGACTCTTTGGTACAGAGACCGCCGCGCACCGGTATCAGCTAATCCATACTAATATTATAAATGTGATAGTTTGGGAAGATGTTTCGATGTTTGACTGATCTGACTCTTTGGTACAGAGACCGCCGCGCACCGGTATCAGCTAATACATACTAATATTAGAAATGTGATAGTTTGGGAAGATGTTTCGATGTTTGACTGATCTGACTCTTTGGTACAGAGACCGCCGCGCACCGGTATCAGCTAATACATACTAATATTATAAATGTGATAGTTTGGGAAGATGTTTCGATGTTTGACTGATCTGACTCTTTGGTACAGAGACCGCCGCGCACCGGTATCAGCTAATACATACTAATATTATAAATGTGATAGTTTGGGAAGATGTTTCGATGTTTGACTGATCTGACTCTTTGGTACAGAGACCGCCGCGCACCGGTATCAGCTAATACATACTAATATTATAAATGTGATAGTTTGGGAAGATGTTTCGATGTTTGACTGATCTGACTCTTTGGTACAGAGACCGCCGCGCACCGGTATCAGCTAATACATACTAATATTATAAATGTGATAGTTTGGGAAGATGTTTCGATGTTTGACTGATCTGACTCTTTGGTACAGAGACCGCCGCGCACCGGTATCAGCTAATACATACTAATATTATAAATGTGATAGTTTGGGAAGATGTTTCGATGTTTGACTGATCTGACTCTTTGGTACAGAGACCGCCGCGCACCGGTATCAGCTAATACATACTAATATTATAAATGTGATAGTTTGGGAAGATGTTTCGATGTTTGACTGATCTGACTCTTTGGTACAGAGACCGCCGCGCACCGGTATCAGCTAATACATACTAATATTATAAATGTGATAGTTTGGGAAGATGTTTCGATGTTTGACTGATCTGACTCTTTGGTACAGAGACCGCCGCGCACCGGTATCAGCTAATCCATACTAATATTATAAATGTGATAGTTTGGGAAGATGTTTCGATGTTTGACTGATCTGACTCTTTGGTACAGAGACCGCCGCGCACCGGTATCAGCTAATACATACTAATATTATAAATGTGATAGTTTGGGAAGATGTTTCGATGTTTGACTGATCTGACTCTTTGGTACAGAGACCGCCGCGCACCGGTATCAGCTAATACATACTAATATTATAAATGTGATAGTTTGGGAAGATGTTTCGATGTTTGACTGATCTGACTCTTTGGTACAGAGACCGCCGCGCACCGGTATCAGCTAATACATACTAATATTATAAATGTGATAGTTTGGGAAGATGTTTCGATGTTTGACTGATCTGACTCTTTGGTACAGAGACCGCCGCGCACCGGTATCAGCTAATACATACTAATATTATAAATGTGATAGTTTGGGAAGATGTTTCGATGTTTGACTGATCTGACTCTTTGGTACAGAGACCGCCGCGCACCGGTATCAGCTAATCCATACTAATATTATAAATGTGATAGTTTGGGAAGATGTTTCGATGTTTGACTGATCTGACTCTTTGGTACAGAGACCGCCGCGCACCGGTATCAGCTAATACATACTAATATTATAAATGTGATAGTTTGGGAAGATGTTTCGATGTTTGACTGATCTGACTCTTTGGTACAGAGACCGCCGCGCACCGGTATCAGCTAATACATACTAATATTATAAATGCGAAAGTAACTCTGTCTGTCTGTCTGTCTGTCTGTCTGTCTGTCTGTCTGTATGTTACGCTTTCACGCCTCAACCACTGAACCGATTTTGATGAAATTTGGTATAGGGGTAGAGTAGACCTTGAGGAAGGACATAGGCTATATTTGGTCGCGATAACCGACATCCACGCGGGCGGAGCCGCGGGCAAAAGCTAGTAATTTTATAAATGTGATAGTTTGGGAAGATGTTTCGATGTTTGACTGATCTGACTCTTTGGTACAGAGACCGCCGCGCACCGGTATCAGCTAATCCATACTAATATTATAAATGTGATAGTTTGGGAAGATGTTTCGATGTTTGACTGATCTGACTCTTTGGTACAGAGACCGCCGCGCACCGGTATCAGCTAATCCATACTAATATTATAAATGTGATAGTTTGGGAAGATGTTTCGATGTTTGACTGATCTGACTCTTTGGTACAGAGACCGCCGCGCACCGGTATCAGCTAATACATACTAATATTATAAATGTGATAGTTTGGGAAGATGTTTCGATGTTTGACTGATCTGACTCTTTGGTACAGAGACCGCCGCGCACCGGTATCAGCTAATACATACTAATATTATAAATGTGATAGTTTGGGAAGATGTTTCGATGTTTGACTGATCTGACTCTTTGGTACAGAGACCGCCGCGCACCGGTATCAGCTAATACATACTAATATTATAAATGTGATAGTTTGGGAAGATGTTTCGATGTTTGACTGATCTGACTCTTTGGTACAGAGACCGCCGCGCACCGGTATCAGCTAATACATACTAATATTATAAATGTGATAGTTTGGGAAGATGTTTCGATGTTTGACTGATCTGACTCTTTGGTACAGAGACCGCCGCGCACCGGTATCAGCTAATACATACTAATATTATAAATGTGATAGTTTGGGAAGATGTTTCGATGTTTGACTGATCTGACTCTTTGGTACAGAGACCGCCGCGCACCGGTATCAGCTAATCCATACTAATATTATAAATGTGATAGTTTGGGAAGATGTTTCGATGTTTGACTGATCTGACTCTTTGGTACAGAGACCGCCGCGCACCGGTATCAGCTAATACATACTAATATTATAAATGTGATAGTTTGGGAAGATGTTTCGATGTTTGACTGATCTGACTCTTTGGTACAGAGACCGCCGCGCACCGGTATCAGCTAATACATACTAATATTATAAATGTGATAGTTTGGGAAGATGTTTCGATGTTTGACTGATCTGACTCTTTGGTACAGAGACCGCCGCGCACCGGTATCAGCTAATACATACTAATATTATAAATGTGATAGTTTGGGAAGATGTTTCGATGTTTGACTGATCTGACTCTTTGGTACAGCTACCGCCGCGCACCGGTATCAGCTAATCCATACTAATATTATAAATGTGATAGTTTGGGAAGATGTTTCGATGTTTGACTGATCTGACTCTTTGGTACAGAGACCGCCGCGCACCGGTATCAGCTAATACATACTAATATTATAAATGTGATAGTTTGGGAAGATGTTTCGATGTTTGACTGATCTGACTCTTTGGTACAGAGACCGCCGCGCACCGGTATCAGCTAATACATACTAATATTATAAATGCGAAAGTAACTCTGTCTGTCTGTCTGTCTGTCTGTCTGTCTGTCTGTCTGTATGTTACGCTTTCACGCCTCAACCACTGAACCGATTTTGATGAAATTTGGTATAGGGGTAGAGTAGACCTTGAGGAAGGACATAGGCTATATTTGGTCGCGATAACCGACATCCACGCGGGCGGAGCCGCGGGCAAAAGCTAGTAATTTTATAAATGTGATAGTTTGGGAAGATGTTTCGATGTTTGACTGATCTGACTCTTTGGTACAGAGACCGCCGCGCACCGGTATCAGCTAATCCATACTAATATTATAAATGTGATAGTTTGGGAAGATGTTTCGATGTTTGACTGATCTGACTCTTTGGTACAGAGACCGCCGCGCACCGGTATCAGCTAATCCATACTAATATTATAAATGTGATAGTTTGGGAAGATGTTTCGATGTTTGACTGATCTGACTCTTTGGTACAGAGACCGCCGCGCACCGGTATCAGCTAATACATACTAATATTATAAATGTGATAGTTTGGGAAGATGTTTCGATGTTTGACTGATCTGACTCTTTGGTACAGAGACCGCCGCGCACCGGTATCAGCTAATACATACTAATATTATAAATGTGATAGTTTGGGAAGATGTTTCGATGTTTGACTGATCTGACTCTTTGGTACAGAGACCGCCGCGCACCGGTATCAGCTAATACATACTAATATTATAAATGTGATAGTTTGGGAAGATGTTTCGATGTTTGACTGATCTGACTCTTTGGTACAGAGACCGCCGCGCACCGGTATCAGCTAATACATACTAATATTATAAATGTGATAGTTTGGGAAGATGTTTCGATGTTTGACTGATCTGACTCTTTGGTACAGAGACCGCCGCGCACCGGTATCAGCTAATACATACTAATATTATAAATGTGATAGTTTGGGAAGATGTTTCGATGTTTGACTGATCTGACTCTTTGGTACAGAGACCGCCGCGCACCGGTATCAGCTAATCCATACTAATATTATAAATGTGATAGTTTGGGAAGATGTTTCGATGTTTGACTGATCTGACTCTTTGGTACAGAGACCGCCGCGCACCGGTATCAGCTAATACATACTAATATTATAAATGTGATAGTTTGGGAAGATGTTTCGATGTTTGACTGATCTGACTCTTTGGTACAGAGACCGCCGCGCACCGGTATCAGCTAATACATACTAATATTATAAATGCGAAAGTAACTCTGTCTGTCTGTCTGTCTGTCTGTCTGTCTGTCTGTCTGTATGTTACGCTTTCACGCCTCAACCACTGAACCGATTTTGATGAAATTTGGTATAGGGGTAGAGTAGACCTTGAGGAAGGACATAGGCTATATTTGGTCGCGATAACCGACATCCACGCGGGCGGAGCCGCGGGCAAAAGCTAGTAATTTTATAAATGTGATAGTTTGGGAAGATGTTTCGATGTTTGACTGATCTGACTCTTTGGTACAGAGACCGCCGCGCACCGGTATCAGCTAATCCATACTAATATTATAAATGTGATAGTTTGGGAAGATGTTTCGATGTTTGACTGATCTGACTCTTTGGTACAGAGACCGCCGCGCACCGGTATCAGCTAATCCATACTAATATTATAAATGTGATAGTTTGGGAAGATGTTTCGATGTTTGACTGATCTGACTCTTTGGTACAGAGACCGCCGCGCACCGGTATCAGCTAATACATACTAATATTATAAATGTGATAGTTTGGGAAGATGTTTCGATGTTTGACTGATCTGACTCTTTGGTACAGAGACCGCCGCGCACCGGTATCAGCTAATACATACTAATATTATAAATGTGATAGTTTGGGAAGATGTTTCGATGTTTGACTGATCTGACTCTTTGGTACAGAGACCGCCGCGCACCGGTATCAGCTAATACATACTAATATTATAAATGTGATAGTTTGGGAAGATGTTTCGATGTTTGACTGATCTGACTCTTTGGTACAGAGACCGCCGCGCACCGGTATCAGCTAATACATACTAATATTATAAATGTGATAGTTTGGGAAGATGTTTCGATGTTTGACTGATCTGACTCTTTGGTACAGAGACCGCCGCGCACCGGTATCAGCTAATACATACTAATATTATAAATGTGATAGTTTGGGAAGATGTTTCGATGTTTGACTGATCTGACTCTTTGGTACAGAGACCGCCGCGCACCGGTATCAGCTAATACATACTAATATTATAAATGTGATAGTTTGGGAAGATGTTTCGATGTTTGACTGATCTGACTCTTTGGTACAGAGACCGCCGCGCACCGGTATCAGCTAATACATACTAATATTATAAATGTGATAGTTTGGGAAGATGTTTCGATGTTTGACTGATCTGACTCTTTGGTACAGAGACCGCCGCGCACCGGTATCAGCTAATACATACTAATATTATAAATGTGATAGTTTGGGAAGATGTTTCGATGTTTGACTGATCTGACTCTTTGGTACAGAGACCGCCGCGCACCGGTATCAGCTAATACATACTAATATTATAAATGTGATAGTTTGGGAAGATGTTTCGATGTTTGACTGATCTGACTCTTTGGTACAGCTACCGCCGCGCACCGGTATCAGCTAATCCATACTAATATTATAAATGTGATAGTTTGGGAAGATGTTTCGATGTTTGACTGATCTGACTCTTTGGTACAGAGACCGCCGCGCACCGGTATCAGCTAATACATACTAATATTATAAATGTGATAGTTTGGGAAGATGTTTCGATGTTTGACTGATCTGACTCTTTGGTACAGAGACCGCCGCGCACCGGTATCAGCTAATACATACTAATATTATAAATGCGAAAGTAACTCTGTCTGTCTGTCTGTCTCTCTGTCTGTCTGTCTGTCTGTATGTTACGCTTTCACGCCTCAACCACTGAACCGATTTTGATGAAATTTGGTATAGGGGTAGAGTAGACCTTGAGGAAGGACATAGGCTATATTTGGTCGCGATAACCGACATCCACGCGGGCGGAGCCGCGGGCAAAAGCTAGTAATTTTATAAATGTGATAGTTTGGGAAGATGTTTCGATGTTTGACTGATCTGACTCTTTGGTACAGAGACCGCCGCGCACCGGTATCAGCTAATCCATACTAATATTATAAATGTGATAGTTTGGGAAGATGTTTCGATGTTTGACTGATCTGACTCTTTGGTACAGAGACCGCCGCGCACCGGTATCAGCTAATCCATACTAATATTATAAATGTGATAGTTTGGGAAGATGTTTCGATGTTTGACTGATCTGACTCTTTGGTACAGAGACCGCCGCGCACCGGTATCAGCTAATACATACTAATATTATAAATGTGATAGTTTGGGAAGATGTTTCGATGTTTGACTGATCTGACTCTTTGGTACAGAGACCGCCGCGCACCGGTATCAGCTAATACATACTAATATTATAAATGTGATAGTTTGGGAAGATGTTTCGATGTTTGACTGATCTGACTCTTTGGTACAGAGACCGCCGCGCACCGGTATCAGCTAATACATACTAATATTATAAATGTGATAGTTTGGGAAGATGTTTCGATGTTTGACTGATCTGACTCTTTGGTACAGAGACCGCCGCGCACCGGTATCAGCTAATACATACTAATATTATAAATGTGATAGTTTGGGAAGATGTTTCGATGTTTGACTGATCTGACTCTTTGGTACAGAGACCGCCGCGCACCGGTATCAGCTAATACATACTAATATTATAAATGTGATAGTTTGGGAAGATGTTTCGATGTTTGACTGATCTGACTCTTTGGTACAGAGACCGCCGCGCACCGGTATCAGCTAATACATACTAATATTATAAATGTGATAGTTTGGGAAGATGTTTCGATGTTTGACTGATCTGACTCTTTGGTACAGAGACCGCCGCGCACCGGTATCAGCTAATACATACTAATATTATAAATGTGATAGTTTGGGAAGATGTTTCGATGTTTGACTGATCTGACTCTTTGGTACAGAGACCGCCGCGCACCGGTATCAGCTAATACATACTAATATTATAAATGTGATAGTTTGGGAAGATGTTTCGATGTTTGACTGATCTGACTCTTTGGTACAGAGACCGCCGCGCACCGGTATCAGCTAATACATACTAATATTATAAATGTGATAGTTTGGGAAGATGTTTCGATGTTTGACTGATCTGACTCTTTGGTACAGAGACCGCCGCGCACCGGTATCAGCTAATACATACTAATATTATAAATGTGATAGTTTGGGAAGATGTTTCGATGTTTGACTGATCTGACTCTTTGGTACAGAGACCGCCGCGCACCGGTATCAGCTAATACATACTAATATTATAAATGTGATAGTTTGGGAAGATGTTTCGATGTTTGACTGATCTGACTCTTTGGTACAGAGACCGCCGCGCACCGGTATCAGCTAATACATACTAATATTATAAATGTGATAGTTTGGGAAGATGTTTCGATGTTTGACTGATCTGACTCTTTGGTACAGAGACCGCCGCGCACCGGTATCAGCTAATACATACTAATATTATAAATGCGAAAGTAACTCTGTCTGTCTGTCTGTCTGTCTGTCTGTATGTTACGCTTTCACGCCTCAACCACTGAACCGATTTTGATGAAATTTGGTATAGGGGTAGAGTAGACCTTGAGGAAGGACATAGGCTATATTTGGTCGCGATAACCGACATCCACGCGGGCGGAGCCGCGGGCAAAAGCTAGTAATTTTATAAATGTGATAGTTTGGGAAGATGTTTCGATGTTTGACTGATCTGACTCTTTGGTACAGAGACCGCCGCGCACCGGTATCAGCTAATACATACTAATATTATAAATGTGATAGTTTGGGAAGATGTTTCGATGTTTGACTGATCTGACTCTTTGGTACAGAGACCGCCGCGCACCGGTATCAGCTAATACATACTAATATTATAAATGTGATAGTTTGGGAAGATGTTTCGATGTTTGACTGATCTGACTCTTTGGTACAGAGACCGCCGCGCACCGGTATCAGCTAATACATACTAATATTATAAATGTGATAGTTTGGGAAGATGTTTCGATGTTTGACTGATCTGACTCTTTGGTACAGAGACCGCCGCGCACCGGTATCAGCTAATACATACTAATATTATAAATGTGATAGTTTGGGAAGATGTTTCGATGTTTGACTGATCTGACTCTTTGGTACAGAGACCGCCGCGCACCGGTATCAGCTAATACATACTAATATTATAAATGTGATAGTTTGGGAAGATGTTTCGATGTTTGACTGATCTGACTCTTTGGTACAGAGACCGCCGCGCACCGGTATCAGCTAATACATACTAATATTATAAATGTGATAGTTTGGGAAGATGTTTCGATGTTTGACTGATCTGACTCTTTGGTACAGAGACCGCCGCGCACCGGTATCAGCTAATACATACTAATATTATAAATGTGATAGTTTGGGAAGATGTTTCGATGTTTGACTGATCTGACTCTTTGGTACAGAGACCGCCGCGCACCGGTATCAGCTAATCCATACTAATATTATAAATGTGATAGTTTGGGAAGATGTTTCGATGTTTGACTGATCTGACTCTTTGGTACAGAAACCGCCGCGCACCGGTATCAGCTAATACATACTAATATTATAAATGTGATAGTTTGGGAAGATGTTTCGATGTTTGACTGATCTGACTCTTTGGTACAGAGACCGCCGCGCACCGGTATCAGCTAATACATACTAATATTATAAATGTGATAGTTTGGGAAGATGTTTCGATGTTTGACTGATCTGACTCTTTGGTACAGAGACCGCCGCGCACCGGTATCAGCTAATCCATACTAATATTATAAATGTGATAGTTTGGGAAGATGTTTCGATGTTTGACTGATCTGACTCTTTGGTACAGAGACCGCCGCGCACCGGTATCAGCTAATACATACTAATATTATAAATGTGATAGTTTGGGAAGATGTTTCGATGTTTGACTGATCTGACTCTTTGGTACAGAGACCGCCGCGCACCGGTATCAGCTAATACATACTAATATTATAAATGTGATAGTTTGGGAAGATGTTTCGATGTTTGACTGATCTGACTCTTTGGTACAGAGACCGCCGCGCACCGGTATCAGCTAATACATACTAATATTATAATTGTGATAGTTTGGGAAGATGTTTCGATGTTTGACTGATCTGACTCTTTGGTACAGAGACCGCCGCGCACCGGTATCAGCTAATACATACTAATATTATAAATGTGATAGTTTGGGAAGATGTTTCGATGTTTGACTGATCTGACTCTTTGGTACAGAGACCGCCGCGCACCGGTATCAGCTAATACATACTAATATTATAAATGTGATAGTTTGGGAAGATGTTTCGATGTTTGACTGATCTGACTCTTTGGTACAGAGACCGCCGCGCACCGGTATCAGCTAATCCATACTAATATTATAAATGTGATAGTTTGGGAAGATGTTTCGATGTTTGACTGATCTGACTCTTTGGTACAGAGACCGCCGCGCACCGGTATCAGCTAATCCATACTAATATTATAAATGTGATAGTTTGGGAAGATGTTTCGATGTTTGACTGATCTGACTCTTTGGTACAGAGACCGCCGCGCACCGGTATCAGCTAATACATACTAATATTATAAATGTGATAGTTTGGGAAGATGTTTCGATGTTTGACTGATCTGACTCTTTGGTACAGAGACCGCCGCGCACCGGTATCAGCTAATACATACTAATATTATAAATGTGATAGTTTGGGAAGATGTTTCGATGTTTGACTGATCTGACTCTTTGGTACAGAGACCGCCGCGCACCGGTATCAGCTAATCCATACTAATATTATAAATGTGATAGTTTGGGAAGATGTTTCGATGTTTGACTGATCTGACTCTTTGGTACAGAGACCGCCGCGCACCGGTATCAGCTAATACATACTAATATTATAAATGTGATAGTTTGGGAAGATGTTTCGATGTTTGACTGATCCGACTCTTTGGTACAGAGACCGCCGCGCACCGGTATCAGCTAATACATACTAATATTATAAATGTGATAGTTTGGGAAGATGTTTCGATGTTTGACTGATCTGACTCTTTGGTACAGAGACCGCCGCGCTCCGGTATCAGCTAATACATACTAATATTATAAATGTGATAGTTTGGGAAGATGTTTCGATGTTTGACTGATCTGACTCTTTGGTACAGAGACCGCCGCGCACCGGTATCAGCTAATACATACTAATATTATAAATGTGATAGTTTGGGAAGATGTTTCGATGTTTGACTGATCTGACTCTTTGGTACAGAGACCGCCGCGCACCGGTATCAGCTAATACATACTAATATTATAAATGTGATAGTTTGGGAAGATGTTTCGATGTTTGACTGATCTGACTCTTTGGTACAGAGACCGCCGCGCACCGGTATCAGCTAATCCATACTAATATTATAAATGTGATAGTTTGGGAAGATGTTTCGATGTTTGACTGATCTGACTCTTTGGTACAGAGACCGCCGCGCACCGGTATCAGCTAATCCATACTAATATTATAAATGTGATAGTTTGGGAAGATGTTTCGATGTTTGACTGATCTGACTCTTTGGTACAGAGACCGCCGCGCACCGGTATCAGCTAATCCATACTAATATTATAAATGTGATAGTTTGGGAAGATGTTTCGATGTTTGACTGATCTGACTCTTTGGTACAGAGACCGCCGCGCACCGGTATCAGCTAATACATACTAATATTATAAATGTGATAGTTTGGGAAGATGTTTCGATGTTTGACTGATCTGACTCTTTGGTACAGAGACCGCCGCGCACCGGTATCAGCTAATACATACTAATATTATAAATGTGATAGTTTGGGAAGATGTTTCGATGTTTGACTGATCTGACTCTTTGGTACAGAGACCGCCGCGCACCGGTATCAGCTAATACATACTAATATTATAAATGTGATAGTTTGGGAAGATGTTTCGATGTTTGACTGATCTGACTCTTTGGTACAGAGACCGCCGCGCACCGGTATCAGCTAATACATACTAATATTATAAATGTGATAGTTTGGGAAGATGTTTCGATGTTTGACTGATCTGACTCTTTGGTACAGAGACCGCCGCGCACCGGTATCAGCTAATCCATACTAATATTATAAATGTGATAGTTTGGGAAGATGTTTCGATGTTTGACTGATCTGACTCTTTGGTACAGAGACCGCCGCGCACCGGTATCAGCTAATACATACTAATATTATAAATGTGATAGTTTGGGAAGATGTTTCGATGTTTGACTGATCTGACTCTTTGGTACAGAGACCGCCGCGCACCGGTATCAGCTAATACATACTAATATTATAAATGTGATAGTTTGGGAAGATGTTTCGATGTTTGACTGATCTGACTCTTTGGTACAGAGACCGCCGCGCACCGGTATCAGCTAATACATACTAATATTATAAATGTGATAGTTTGGGAAGATGTTTCGATGTTTGACTGATCTGACTCTTTGGTACAGAGACCGCCGCGCACCGGTATCAGCTAATACATACTAATATTATAAATGTGATAGTTTGGGAAGATGTTTCGATGTTTGACTGATCTGACTCTTTGGTACAGAGACCGCCGCGCACCGGTATCAGCTAATACATACTAATATTATAAATGTGATAGTTTGGGAAGATGTTTCGATGTTTGACTGATCTGACTCTTTGGTACAGAGACCGCCGCGCACCGGTATCAGCTAATACATACTAATATTATAAATGTGATAGTTTGGGAAGATGTTTCGATGTTTGACTGATCTGACTCTTTGGTACAGAGACCGCCGCGCACCGGTATCAGCTAATACATACTAATATTATAAATGTGATAGTTTGGGAAGATGTTTCGATGTTTGACTGATCTGACTCTTTGGTACAGAGACCGCCGCGCACCGGTATCAGCTAATACATACTAATATTATAAATGTGATAGTTTGGGAAGATGTTTCGATGTTTGACTGATCTGACTCTTTGGTACAGAGACCGCCGCGCACCGGTATCAGCTAATACATACTAATATTATAAATGTGATAGTTTGGGAAGATGTTTCGATGTTTGACTGATCTGACTCTTTGGTACAGAGACCGCCGCGCACCGGTATCAGCTAATACATACTAATATTATAAATGTGATAGTTTGGGAAGATGTTTCGATGTTTGACTGATCTGACTCTTTGGTACAGAGACCGCCGCGCACCGGTATCAGCTAATACATACTAATATTATAAATGTGATAGTTTGGGAAGATGTTTCGATGTTTGACTGATCTGACTCTTTGGTACAGAGACCGCCGCGCACCGGTATCAGCTAATACATACTAATATTATAAATGCGAAAGTAACTCTGTCTGTCTGTCTGTCTGTCTGTCTGTCTGTCTGTCTGTCTGTCTGTCTGTCTGTCTGTCTGTCTGTCTGTCTGTATGTCTGTCTGTCTGTCTGTCTGTCTGTATGTTACGCTTTCACGCCTCAACCACTGAATCGATTTTGATGAAATTTGGTATAGGGGTAGATTAGACCTTGAGAAAGGACATAGGCTATGTTTGGTCGCGATAACCGACATCCACGCGGGCGGAGCCGCGGGCAAAGGCTAGTACAGAATACTTTCTTTGCCTGTAACTTGAAGACTTGAAGTCGCACACTCGTACCAGTACATAGATAAGTGACCTGCCTGATAAGACACAAAGATCCGGTTAGCTTATCTCCTTTTCATCTATTACCCGTAGTACGGTAAAAATAATTTTCCATGGTACAGTTAACCGGACCATGGAAAAATAATTTTGTTCCGTAGTCCGGTTGACCGGACATTTTAACCGTACTACGGGTAATATACGCTCCTTTTGTTAATCTTTCATCATTGCGTTTTTGTCGCCAGTTGTGGCGCATCACACAGTGTGATTAATGTCACCTAAGCAGATGTAAAACCACTCAAATAAAGGTATATGTATATACCATGAAATTGGACCAAAATAATTGTCAGTTGATAGATCAATTTGTTTGTCCGTGACTGGAATGCCACTAATGCCAGCGCGTGTCTGATTCCACAGTTAATCGCTTCCTGGTAAAAATTGGTAAATGTGGATTCTAATTCACGAGTGAATTATGAAATAGGTATAATTATTTTGTATTGCCAAGTTATTACAATAATATTGTTTGTCACTGTTTGTTGTGAAATTATGAGAATAGTTTGAAAATTTTCCAACTGTTCGATTCGTGGTGATTATACGCTAACTCAGTTCTTGATAAAAGTAGTAAAATATACTAGTGACATCCGACTGTAGTCACTGTAGTAAGCAAGCAGTTAGTCATTTGGTGCTAGACTCGCTGACCCTTTG
Organism: Eilema sororculum; assembly: GCA_914829495.1. Classification (NCBI taxonomy): domain Eukaryota; kingdom Metazoa; phylum Arthropoda; class Insecta; order Lepidoptera; family Erebidae; genus Eilema; species Eilema sororculum. Next base: position 656,398 of record OU618541.1, read on the forward strand.
GTGGTTCATAGTTCTTAAGTCACGCTGATCGTTCACCATCAGCTCTATGTGTCTGTTTGATACCTTCATACTTCATAGTATAAAACACTTACTAAAAGTAAATACAAAGTACGATCTGGTAGCTTCTATAAAACTGGGTGATGCTTGCGATCATTACCACTTTTTACTTCAATTTATAAAAAACTAATTAGAAATCTCCTAAGATGTTTTTCAATGAAGATAGCGCGGTGACCTTCCTATGATCTGAATTTATTTCTAGGACACACAGTGGCACGGTTTAGGTTCGATACCTGCCTTGTGTAGTGACATTAATAAGGTAATGTTTCGTAAGGCGGGGTGAATTCATTATCTTATTTTATAGCGATCACTTTTCTGTAGTGCGCTTTTTATTAGCCGCTAAGCGACTACCAAACTTTTTAACTAGAAGTATACCAAATTCTATAACATATCTTGCTTGAAATCATTCTCCTAATTGTAAGTATACAGCACCCTTCCAATATCTTTGAGGTTCAAATAAACCTAACCTGCTATTCGGTACACCTGCTAAACAACGGACGAGGGATGGGAGGTTAATCGGCAGTCACTTCCGAAGAAGTCGATATACCAATAAAAAACAACAAGATGTTCTTGAACTCCAAGTGCGAACTTTGAAAGGAAATCGTTATGAAGATGATGATGATTCTCCAAACAGTATTAGAAAAGGGTGAAAAAAGTACAGGAATCAAAACTTATACAATTAATGGAAGCCCATGAGTCTAAGTTACGCAGTGACGGAACAACCATGGCGTGACCATACACAGGATCTATTCCACTGAAAATGTAAATAAAAATATACTCAAGTGAGTATATTTTCAACGGGAGATAAACATAATTCTAAGGAAAATGCTTTTTCTTCAATTTCATTGAGGATTGACGTTGTGGCATTACCCTGGCGTCATAATCCCTGTAACCATACATAGCTATCTCCACAGGTATGTGTATAAGATTTGTTTCCTTAAGGTAACCTAGAGGGATCTCGACAAGAAGATTTTTCTAATCACATTCTCCACATTTGGCACTATCTATTGAAACAGAGTCTTCCTTGACAGTATTAGCAAAAAAATCACTGTACTTAGGCGCACATACATTTATTCTGCATAGACCATTAATTCGGTACTTACAAAACGTCAATATCAAAAATAAATATTAAATATTAGTTTATCAAATGGACCACCGCGCACCGGTTCGAAACGCGGACCAGACCTGAGAAGACTCCGGCAAGAAACTCAGCGGAATCGTTCAGATATTCTTCATTGTTTTCTACATTATTACATTCTTCTATTCTATGATAATAAGTGATTTATCCATAGCCATGTTCTAAGCTCGTTTTGTTACCAGCTCTTCATCTTCATGACACGGTCTCAATCTCCTGTGTCGGTGGGCTGTTCTTATGGTTTGAGCTTAGCAGTGCAGGCAATTTTTTTTGTACTCATAAAGATAGATATACAATATAGATCAGAATGCTCATTGCCGAGTGGAGACAAGCCTTAACGGTCGACTGGTTAACCTAGTTGGTCCTAGTTGAACTTGGGCATGTCGGAAAGAAGTTGTGCCAGCGTGGTCAACTGTCGAACTTGGCATTTCGACATATTTCTGCAATGAGACAATTTTATTCATTCTGTACATTCTTGTGTAGTTCCTACATCCAAATATTATTGGTATGGCCGAGAGTTAAAAATATATAATTAAAAACTTGATTACATCAGGAATAACGAATTGCTCAGGTGAAGCAATTCATTTCTTCTGGTATAATCTAATTGAATAGTTAGCATAATAAATTCTATAAAATTTCATTTAACTACTTATTAAAAATCTTAAAACTTTGATAGAATTGGTATGTTAAGGATTTTGTTTTGAACCAATATATCTACTAAAATGGTCGCCTTATTCCTGACTTTGTTATAGATAGAGTCACTGACTGATGATTAGCTAAACTAGTACGGCTAGATCCTTGCGTGGCATTGTGATTTGAAAAGAACTAAGGTACGAAGAAGAAGAAGAAGACGCATCTACGTTAAGAGAAGATTCACAGAGCTACATGAGAGTGTTAGGTTAGGACGTGTAAAGTTATTTTTGTTCCTGACAACAAGTCTGGAGTTTAACTAAACACCTGTGGAATCGAGTTTGAATCAATACGGCTCGACTAGCTGTTGCCTGCGGCTCCACCACAAAACCTATTCCTCGAATATGCAGCATGTTTGGCCTTTTCCTGGATATATTCATACTTTGTGTGCACAATTCCAGCCAAATCCATCTCGGTTTCGCGATTATTGTGTAACAAACTAAGGATACTCGTGAGGTATGTAAGGATAGAGTTAAACAGCGGGCTGTTGTCTCTACTCACCCCGGGTGGAAATGAGCGTGAGCATTATCCTGCATTTTATGTAGATAAACTACTTTTCGTTTTACTCTAAATAGACGCTAACACCTCGTTCTTAAATCACTGATGCTGAATTAGGTCAGACCGATAGAGAAGATCCATCACGTCAATATGCTGTCATCGCCGCTGGGTGCAAGCAGTGTAAGGGTTATCAGCAGCTACGTGCCCCAACGTGCCCCAACGTGCCGCGGCTAGCAGTTGTTTGCCTCACCAGCATGTCCGCGCAGCAACGTGCTCGCCGAAGCACGCGCCGACACACGCATTACTTTTACCATGTTTGATAAGAATTCTATTTGTAATATTTACTAGGTACTATTTTAAATAATAAAATGATGTAAGTAAATTTTCTCGAACCACTTTTTAGACATTGTATTCTTTAGTAGGCGTTGGAGCATGCGGTTTACGTAGCTGAGTTTTGGTTTGGACGCATCTGGATTTTTACACGACAATAAGACGTATAAAGTTATCTAAAATTACTTTAAGTCAAAGTCAAAGATTTTTATTTAATGCAGAACAACACGCTTGTTTCTTAATGACGTCAATAATAATTCAAAAATAAAGAAAAAAGAAAAAAAAAATGTACACTTTCACTCCATCCCATGGTTGCCTGGAAGAGATTGCCCTGTGCGATAAGGCCGCCAATTGTATGTTACTGTGAATTTGTTTTTAATATGTTTCAAGAAATTGTAATGATTATGTCACATCTGGTACCATACAATAAAGAGATATAATAATAATAATAATACCATCGCTTCCAAGGCACTGGTGGAGAGGAAACGGCGCAACAAACTCCACTGCAAATATTAAGATTGTTGTGGATGTTAATGATTTATTTGAAAAACATTTTTTAGCGTCCTAAAAATACCTAGTTGATAATGCAGTGGGTCAGAACTCATAGGTATCATGCCAAAGCCAAAATCATAACTCAACATAATTATTGGGCCGAACGACTAGTCTCTAATGTAACATTATTTGTTATCTTACAATTACAGTATTGTTAGGCTACAACAGCCTCTCCACCTATTTACAGAAGGTCTTTATCGAACTGCTTGTACCTATAGCCCAAGAAATATAGTAAGTTAGCTGCCTCTAGAAATGTGGAACAGTAAAGAACATAGGTAGTGAAATGTGGACGTTGATACACAATTTTATCGGTAGTTTACTGTCCTCTGTTAGTTACTTCACACGACACCCACGGAACGCGATAGGGTGGCCATTAGTTCGCCGGAAACAATGCGGCATAACATCACGGAACATACATTGAATGTTATATATGTAGACTAATTGTCTATTATGTCTTGGTAAGTGATAGATATCGAACATAGGAACTATCAGGTAGATTGATATCCGAAGATCAGATCGTGGTCAAAGGTGAGCCGAGGTATGAAATAGATAAGCCGAGTCTAAAAATAAAGAAGAATGAATTCAAAAAGAAATCCACTTGATGCAAATTTAGTACACTTCATTTAGTACATTCAAATCAATTGAAAATGGTAAAAGTGAATCAATCAGGCGGGACTAGAACCCGCCATTTAGGGACTGGGGAGTCAACATCAACAATGAACGGCTAGTATGTGCAGGGGTCAACGCGACCACTCGCTTACAGGCAGTGGAATACTCTGACAACTGAGCTACGGAGCAACCAAATTCTTCTATACAACCGCCTTGGCGTGAAGGTACACGGTGAGATCCTATCCTTCCTGAGTTATTCACTTGTTCCCATTCATAATCGAAGAAGACCACTTATCAGATAACCTCAAAGTGAGAAGAAGGAAGTACTATATTAAACATGAAGGCCTCTACTATTTCAGGGTCGCTTTTATTATATTGTATTGGTTAGATATATAAAAACCTAGACTTCTATATATTGCTAATGTTATAGATGTCTGTCGATATTATCGGGTGCCTCTAATAACTACTACTCACATAAACGCATCACAATGTCTTACTCACCAGAGTTCACTGACAAACGAGTCCGATATCACTGTCACAGTAATTAGAGTCCAAATTACTTCGATAATTAATCATTAACATTAATTAGGAGTAGTGCAAGCTAGCCGCGCGGTCGATAGGTCACGACTGGCGCGCGCGCACCTACTGCCGCTGTTTTGTTGCATACTACCGTTCTATGCGACTGTACCCTTAGCGAGGATATGCAGTAGATTAATCTGAACAGACCCTATTATAATTAGACTAGTCGAATGATCAGACCAAGAAAGTGTCTCGTAGTCTACCTACATAATACAGAAGTACCCAGCTAAAGAGACCTTGGCATTATCTGGTCACTCTTTGACGTGCCGTATCAAGGGTTTATTTGCAGATGATTGGTATGGTATCACGGGCTGGTACCCGCAACTTCACGTCCTAGTGTGGTTTTTGCGTGAGGGTAGATATTTCACTCGATCCAACTCAACAGGATGTCTACATTCTTCTAGGTTGTTGTGTTCCAGTAATTGTTGTGTTGGTCTGGTGAATATACGATTTGTTTAGGTGGCAAACAAGTGATAAATGATGGACGAGAGCAAATAGCGGAGATATGAGTGATAAGAAAAAGTAGTTGTTGTAAGAAAGATTCAAAGTATGAATGTAGAAAGTGGACCAAATGCAAAATGGACCAAAATGCGACGAAACAAGAGAAAATACACCTGTAAAGGCGGGAGAATATTGTTTTTTAAACCTCATCACTCAACAATAAAGTTTTATGCAGATCTCATTATTTGGACAATCCATACTAATATTATAAATGCGAAAGTAACTCTGTCTGTCTGTCTGTCTGTTTGTCTTTCTGTCTGTCTGTCTGTATGTTACGCTTTCATGCCTAAACCACTGAACCGATTTTGATGAAATTTGGTATAAGGGTAGATTAGACCTTGAGAAAGGACATAGGCTATGTTTGGTCGCGATAACCGACATCCACGCGGGCGGAGCCGCGGGCAAAAGCTAGTAATAACATAAATTAAAAATTTAAACAACCCCGACACTCCCCATCTCCACTTCAACTTCCATAACTTTTTTATCAAACTTGTCTAGAACACTCGCACATAAATCACCTTTAATACAAAACAAAACTAAATTGAAATGAAGTGATTTCAATTCCAATCCTTTCGGGAGCTATGATGCCACAGACAGACAGACATGTCAAATTTATAACAACCCTCTATTTGCGTCGGGGGTTATAAATATGGATTAAGTGAAAGAGGACATGGCAAAGAAAGAAGTTTTGAGGAGATGGCACCGGGCACGAAACTATAGAAGAGAATAAATAAACAGGAAACAGCGGGGCGTGAAAAGGCATCTAATGAGGCCGTCAAGCTGAGTGTCACCACTGTTAACATGGTAAATGTTTACGATGGTGACCCTCTTTCCGAGACTTTGCCTTTAGCTTAACATCAGGCGAGGTGAAGTCAAATTGACGTGTCCTGTATAAAAAAAAAAAAAAAGGATCGCATGTAATATGACCCCCAAGATACCACGATGACTCCGATAGGAAGGCCCACACCAAAGCCTCGTCTGTCAATGCTGTACCGATTTTCAGGGGATTAGCTTAGATCTCGTTGATCGCGGTGAGATACATTACATTAGCCCTCTTGATTCTTACCCTAAATTCTGAATTATTTAGTTCAGTGGTATTTCTGTCATAAAATATTTCGATCAATGTTACTTGAACTTAATTTTCGGACAGCCGTTCACATCTCATTGCAAACTCTCAAGGGTCAAGGTCAACGCGTGTAATTTGACTATGTTCGGGTCTAGACATGGACTAAGCATTCCACTGCTATTTTTAACTAGCAAATTGAGTAGTATACATATACATAAATATACAGATGTCTGGAAATTCCCGAAGCGCCCACGTTAGCACCCACGTTTCGCCAAGTATGATTTTCGACCCAACGACGTAATAGGGGGCGAGCCTATTGCCTTCCAACGGGTCCTTTGTCTTGGACTGTATGTTTGCTATCAGATGGAGAGCAGCCCCAATCCCTTAGTCGCTTTTTACGGCACCCACAGAAGAGCTGGTCCTACGGCTAATTAAGTAGTAGATATGGTAAAGATTAATAATATGATAAATTGGGTACCTATTTATGATCTGTGGTATAATGTTGTAAACGCTATAAAGAGTTCAAGGTCATCGCGTGCAGATCTTTCACTGTTTTTATACGCATTGAATATTATCTATACTACGGAAGAAGGCAGACGAAGGCTCTGAGCTATTCCGATAAGTATCGTAGGGTTAAGTCATTGCGTGCAGAATTATATTTGCGTTTTTATTACATTTTTATTTCCTGTATCGATACCGTTATGTAAGTATCCAATAACACAGCCGTATAAGTTCTAGGTCGCCTGTACTACAAATTATACCTTGTTACCTACTCCGTTGTGTGTCTACGAAGTCCGCGACGCCATTTTTGCAAGTGATCCCTACTCTAATGCTAATATTACTTACTATCTATTATGATTAGTGCTATCCATACTAAGTAATTAATATAAATGCGAAAGTAACCCTTTATGTCTGTTTGTCTGTCCGTATGTTACGCTTTGACGCTTGAACCACAAAGCCGATTTTGATGAAATATATGAACAGATTACGCCTCAAGAAATGACTTAGGCCATACTTGAGCGCGAAAACCGACGTCCACGGAGCCGCGGTCAACAGCTTGTTGTATTAGGTACTCGTACTATGGCAGGAAATCATCTCAAAAACGTCTGTAATATCCATGGCCAACCGTCTGAAACTCTGACAGTACCATCGTGAAAGGCAAACCTGCGCCAGACCACAGACTATTGAACCTCGTCCGTTATGTGTCTACCGCCTTGCTAGTGAAGTTGCCTTGGCCCTCGAAGATCTCAGTAGGGTCCCAAAGGCAACAATGTCGTACAATTTGTTTAACATAATTTTCATAGTGCGCAAGCGGGTATCCACTTTGGAAAATTACAGGACAGTTTCGCTGACGGTTCTTTCCTAACCAATAAAATATAGAGAGAGCACAATGTTTTTTTTTATTTGTGAATATGTATGTACTACCTTCTTTGCGAATTATGTAAATGTAAGCAATGACCTTCATAGTAGCACCTCAGTGACCCACATCGATATGTAACTACGAGAATGTTTTTGGAAAGTAAATTCATTTGTCAATTACTTACGTACACATGTCCTTTAAAAACTACTCTTAGGATAAAGAAACCTTACCCTATTTCTAGTTTTATCTACCTGTCAACTTTCAGCCAAATCCTTCCGTGATTTAGTTCAATTAAATACACTTAGGCTGGGTTGCACCATCTTACTTTAACATTAATAGTGCTGTTAAAGTACCGGTCAGGCACAAAATATGTTGCACCATTATTTGACAACAGATAATATGACGTTAATACTTGACGCTAACCGTAACCGGCCACGGTCGGCCGGTTAAAGTCAAAATTGGTTAAAATCTATCAAAATGTGCCTATATTATAAGTATAAAACGAAGGAGTATGATTTGATATCTCAACTGAACGACATAAGAAATGACAGCTAACGTGTATTATTAGCATAATAAAAAAAATATGTTACGCTTTGACGCTTGAACCACAAAGCCGATTTTGATGAAATATATGAACAGATTACGCCTCAAGAAATGACTTAGGCCATACTTGAGCGCGAAAACCGACGTCCACGGAGCCGCGGTCAACAGCTTGTTGTATTAGGTACTCGTACTATGGCAGGAAATCATCTCAAAAACGTCTGTAATATCCATGGCCAACCGTCTGAAACTCTGACAGTACCTACCATCGTGAAAGGCAAACCTGCGCCAGACCACAGACTATTGAACCTCGTCCGTTATGTGTCTACCGCCTTGCTAGTGAAGTTGCCTTGGACCTCGAAGATCTCAGTAGGGTCCCAAAGGCAACAATGTCATAATTTTCATGGTGCGCAAGCGGGTATACACTTTGGAAAATTACAGGACAGTTTCGCTGACGGTTCTTTCCTAACCAATAAAATAAAGAGAGAACACAATGTTTTTTTTATTTGTGAATATGTATGTACTACCTTCTTTGCGAATTATGTAAATGTAAGCAATGACCTTCATAGTAGCACCTCAGTGACCCACATCGATATGTAACTACGAGAATGTTTTTGGAAAGTAAATTCATTTGTCAATTACTTACGTACACATGTCCTTTAAAAACTACTCTTAGGATAAAGAAACCTTACCCTATTTCTAGTTTTATCTACCTGTCAACTTTCAGCCAAATCCTTCCGTGATTTAGTTCAATTAAATACACTTAGGCTGGGTTGCACCATCTTACTTTAACATTAACAGTGCTATAAAGTACCGGTCAGGCTCAAAATATGTTGCACCATTATTTGACAATAGATAATGTGATGTTAATACTTGACGCTAACCGTAACCGGCCACGGTCGGCCGGTTAAAGTCAAAATTGGTTAAAATCTATCAAAATGTGTCTATATTATAAGTATAAAACGAAGGAGTATGATTTGATATCTCAACTGATCGACATAAGAAATGACAGCTAACGTGTAGTATTAGCATAATAAAAAAATACCCTAAAATTGCAACCCTGATAACCTTAACCGAGCTACTAAATACACTGGTGCAACACATTGAGCAGAAACCGTGAGAGTCATTGTTACTGTTAATGTTAAATTTGACGTAAACCTCTTGCTTTAACAGGTAGTATGGTGCAACTAAGCCTAAGTTTATCATCTATACTTACATTAACTAGGATTCGTCAGGGTATCAGCCGCCCACCGGACAGTGGGCACCTTGACCTAGACTTGCCTCAGTGACGTTGATCTGACCTGGTCCAAAAGAAACTTCTGGTATTTTAGTCGTTAGCACTAGGCACGACCTCGCAGTTTCCGTTGTCTCCGGTCTAGGAAATAGCGCTTTTGTTTGGCGTTCTGCATTTCCTTGTACATCAGCTTGTTGGATCGTTTTGGTGTATGATAGTTACTTTCTTTTGACATATTTTAAGGTTCCAATAAAATAGAGATTAACGAAGTAGAAAGGCAAGAGTTAGTAAGAGCGATATTATAAATGCGAAATTAATTCTGTCTGTCTGTCTATATGTTACGCTTTCACACCTAAACCACTGAAACGATTTTGATGAAATTTGGTATAGGGGAAGATTAGACCATGAGAAAGGACATAGGCTATGTTTGGTCGCGATAACTGACATCCACGCGGGCAGAGCCGGGGGGCAAAAGCTAGTTTATAATAATGGTCAACTTCTACCTCTGTAGGATCTACTCGTAGACTTACTATAGTCACTTTATATCAGTAAGAGACGATTTGGTTGGATTGTATTAGGAATCTTCACCAAATGTTAGTATTATTTAACTGCAGAAATATGAAGAAATTATTGTGATACAGGTAAACCTGTAAGCAAACCCTGGACATTTTCTCCTGTGTCCAACTTTTAGGCTATTAAATTGCCAGTGGACCTAACTGTCCTTTTTCATTCATTGTACCCATCCACCTGTACTACAGATGTACAAAAAGTCCTACTTAATAAAAGTAACTGAACAAATCACAAAACGGACCGTTAACCTTGATAAAATAGTAGGTATTTAATGCCCTCTGGAAATACTTAAATGCCTAAACTGCTTAAACTAAATACTGCTCACATCTCTGGGACGGCTCCGCAAAGTACTTATTAGATGCTCTCGACAGGTTGCAGCGACGTGCGGTCCGCATTATTGGGGATCCTGAGGTCACGAACACCCTCGAGCCTTTGCAGATGCGTAGAGATGTTGCGTCTTTGGCAGTTTTCTACCGTCTCTACCATGGTGAATGTTCTGACGAGCTCTTCCAATTAGTCCCACCCTCCCCTTACCTTCACAGGACGACACGTGCAGGGCTAAGATGTCATCCATTTACGGTGCAGAGTATACCTGCTAGAACCAAGCGTTTCAGTGATTCATTCCTATGCCGCACCACTAAGACCTGGAATTCCTTGCCAGCTCACGTGTTTCCTTCTTCCTACAGTCCCGGGTCCTTTAAGCGGGGCGTGAAAAGGCATCTAATGAGGCCGTCAAGCTGAGTGCCACCACTGTTAACATGGTAAATGTTTACGATGGTGACCCTCTTTCCGAGACTTTGCCTTTAGCTTAACATCAGGCGAGGTGAAGTCAAATTGACGTGTCCCGTGTAAAAAAAAAAAATAAACCGGTTCGTTTTCAATGGCCTGGTTTTTGCTCGGGGGCAAAGTGCGTGACTCGATGGGTGCTTTTAAATTTAGTCACTCACTCCGTAATTATGTAACTATTGTCAATTATCCATGATTCCTAGGATGGTGGAGCGTTTTTGTGTGAAGCGCGGAAGGTGCGAGGTCGCCGTCCATCAGCAGTTTCCTCGTTTCCCGCCAAATTATCCGTGAAATGCAGCGCTCGGCGTGACGGCATGATGGCGTCGCAACATAGACCACGTTTGGGTGCTTTCGATTGACATTGTTAGCTCCGCAGACCATTTTTTGGACTCAGGAAGATTACGTAAGTAACGGTAATAGATTAGGTCTTGATTATACCTATTCGATTGAAACGACTTCTGGCAAATAAGTTTGGTAAATATTCTATTTTACTTTAAGTTTTATGTTTAAAAGACGTAAGTAACATTAAATCTAGATTTTTGCTTGTCGTGTCGCCTAATGGATGGCCAAACAACTGTCAAATCATGTCGCGAAGTAGTGATTTGATTGATTATATTATCGCTTATTGCTAATTTTATTAATAAGCCCTAAAAATCAATAACAGGAGGTCTACCTATATTTTTTTTATATTGCCTGTAGGTTGTGGAGGTCATAATAATTATGTTAGTCAGTAGGTACCTACAAATATCACAGTTCGGCCATATGTGTAAATACTTTTTATTATTACATATGGTTCGGCTGCCTCCACGGATATTTTGTAGTTACCTTACAGTTAGACTGAAATCTAAATTGTAAAATATATGATTATTAACCCAGGGAGGGGTCAATCACCAAATTATGAAGTCTTGTTTACTGAAATTATCTTTCGTCTCCAGACTTCCTTCAACAAGGTTCTATAAAAATAACTTTAGTGTAGATGTGATCAAACGCGTAATAAGCATATCCTTGAGGGGTGCGTGTACGAGCATGACGCACATAGCAGCCTCCCGCGGCGTTGGCCATTACTTACCGATAGTACGTTACTGGTATTATCTAATATCGTAACGCTTGACTGATCGACTGTACCGAAATAGATCTAAGTGTATTGAATACATTATTCTTATTTTGTCAGCCACTTATCCAGTAACACTTGTGTCTACATAAAGTATTGTATAGGTACTCTAAGCCTGCGACACTAGGATTTCCTCCGTGTTATTCGTTTGGGTTTTGCTGTATGGAATACGTACATTAATAATTCTTGTTGTCATCGTCCCCCAAGCGATTTTCTCCACTCCACCAAAGTTTCCACTTTAGAGTTCCTGGTTCGTGTGTTTTGGTAGGTACCTATGTCGTCTTTTCTGAGGGTGACAGCCATGTGAGCTCGTAAACCCGAGAGAAAAGTCTGTGGAAAAGCATCGTCCGTTGTTTAGCTGGTGGATTTGGGCCTCAAGGATATTTGTAGGGCCATTTATATCATTAATTCTACAAAGTATTCTCATTAAAATTCTTTGCTCGCATCTTCACTTTGGATGACTACAATTCAAACCCATCACTTTTGGGAATGTGTCTCTGTCGCAAGTATGACCCTTCAGCCACCAGGTACTATACTAGTTTGAGAGAATTTACAACGAGAATACAATTTAGTTTGTACGAGTATTTTAACATCAAAAAAACTAACAAAATATTATTAATATTTTTAAACTGAGAACAGCGCCATCTGTTCGCAAAATATTGAACAAATACAATCTAACCAAACGACTTATAACTGAAGAACGCCATCTAGTATTATGTAGCTTTAACTTATAACAAAACATCAGAGCTGTCGTTGTCTTATAATAGCGCTAGATGGCGTGATAAAGCAAAATAATCAGGTTTCAAAAATTTAAAATAAATAATTTAAAAAATCTAGATAGGTAATTGTATGTTGTGTTTTTAAATATTTTAGAAATTTATATGTAATTTAATTTCAAATATTATCTACCTACATTAGTAATTATTAATTAAAGTTAAGGTAAAGGTTCACAGAGGGTCATGTCCCAACTATCTCACATTGCCCCTCCCTCGCACAGTAGTTGATAAGCCTAATTATAATTTATAACAAGTAAAATATATTTTTTCCATAATTATTGTTGTGGTTCTGTAGTGTGTCACGTTCACACGTAGGTACCCATTGTTATTGTTTATAATAATAGCCACCGCCATGGGTGCCTACTTGGCGTTATCAGCCAGTGAGACGCCAATATGTCTGCGAATATTTTATTGGTCTTTTATTTTATTTTATTGTACAATATCTTCATCCTACTAGCGAGAGTCCCAAGTTTACACTCTAGAGACAGATAGAGATTTGGCGAAGGTTTTCTGGGAGTGGGGAGGGCAGATGACAGCAACAGCCGCAAATCAAAAGGACGACTCCAACGAGAATGCTTCGAATATAACCGGCAATGACGGCGAGAAGATGATAATGAAAGATGATGATGATTTATCTACTAACTATATAAAAATAAGTCGGGTTTTCCTTCCTGACGATATAACTCCAGAACGACTTTACCGATTTGGCTAATTTTGGTCTTGAATTATTCGTGGAAGTCCAAGGAAGGTTTGTACGTTGAGAAAAATTCGAATAATTGCCGGGAACCGACATCCACGCGAGCGGAGCCGCGGGCAAAAGCTAGTCTACTATATAAAAATAAGTCGGGTTTCCTTCCTGACGATGTAACTCCAGAACGCCTTTACCGATTTGGCTAAGTTTGGTCTTGAATTGTTCGTGGAAGTCCAGGGAAGGTTTTTATGGCGAGAAAAATTCGATTAATTGCCGGGAACCGACATCCACGTGGACGGAGCTGCGGGCAAAAGCTAGTTATAGCTAAAATTATCATAAAATTAGTCATTACTGTGTTGGTCCCCGGTGGAGTACAATAGGGCCAGCCCATCTCTTTCCATGGGTGTCGTATATGGTGGCTAAGGGATAGGGCTGTTCTCTATGCGACAGCAAAATACGTGGGCCGAAAATCATTATTGCTGACTAAATGTGGGAGTTGATACATCTCTGCCCTTCAGCGATTTTCAGGCGTGAAGATATGTAGTATGTATTAATTAGTCACCTGTCCCTATTATGGCAGGCCTTCGAGTAGTAGGTGTACTCGTATGTGCTATTTTTAGAGGATATTTATGCACTCAGTACCGCTAAATGTCCTCGTTTAGTAGGATTAGTCTCCTTTACTATAAATAAATATTCTAGGACACAACGCTATCTAGACTCAAAATAAGCATGGCTTTTATGTTATGGTTTCTAGAATGTGGATAAACGTACAAATACACATTTTTTGAAATATTTATACCTTTTTTTTTTTTTTTTTTTTTTTTTCGTGCGGAAATCCCCAAAATATTTATACCGGGGTGTAAGGAGAAAAACACCATTACAAAAAAGCACGCGCTTGGCGCTTGTTATATTTTTGTGTAGTGATATTCTTTTTATGAAATAACCGTTTTATTTAGCTTTACTAACGCGATTGAGAGTAAATAATGCAAGTTAAAAATAAAAAAATTGTCCAAATCGATTTTATTTTTATGCCAATGTGTTATGTTCCTGGAGTACCTACTACTAGGAGTTCTCGGCTTCGGGAGTGTTCCCCTTACACCCGGTAAATGTGTAAACGTTATACCTACATAGTTATAGTCAGGGCCAAAGGGATTTTAGTAACAATATACATTATATATTGATGATTGATATAAGCATTGGCTTAGGGCAATGAAATGAATAAAAATATGTGGGTTATTAGTTATTACAATCCGACCAACTAAACTGACCAAGTGAAAACTGAACCCGTGGCTAGCGTTCTACCGCCACGCCTCGCCACGCCACATAACGCTACATCATGTAAGGCAACCTCACCTCTCACTTTCGTAAGCCAGGACACACGCTGAATGATGATTGGGGCTCTGGTACAAGATTTCCTCTCGGCGTACGGAAGTCAGAGGGATAGGGAAGAGGAAAAAAGACCAAAAAAGTGAATCGTGGGTCCCAAGACGATAGCTACCAAAGCAAAGGGGTTACGGATAGATGATGATGATTAAGAGACTAGGATCATGTGTCTAGGTCAAACATCCTAAATCTTCATCTTAGCCGATATTAGGCGATAGTTAGGTCTGCTCATTTTTGCTATGAAAAGCGTGTATTTAACAAAATTGGTCAATAACAGGTATTGTTATATAATAATAGCACTTAAGTGGTAGACAAGAACACGATCCACCTGATGGAAAGCGGCTACCGTGGCTTACGGACGTGTGAACACTAGGGGCGTCACCTCGTGCTTCGAAATTACAATTCCAAGGAAGTCATCGGGACTGTACCTACAGACGGAAACGTACGTGAAATCCGCGGTATAGATTTGTCATTCTTATTCACTACTAGCTGTGCCCGCGACTTCGTCCGCGTGGAATGTACTTAATAAAAAAAATCTGTTTATTTTTTTTTTTTTGGCATTTTTTTTTTTTTTAGCCTAAGTTACTCCTTATTACATAAGCTATCTGCCAGTGAAAGTCCTGTCCAAATCGGTCCAGCCGTTCCAGAGATTAGCCAAAACAAACAGACAGACAGACAGACAGACAGACAGACAGACAGACAGACAAAAAATTTAAAAATATATATTTTGGTATGTGTACCGTATATACATTCATATGCATGTAGTAGAAAGCGGTTATTTTAATATTACAAACAGACACTCCAATTTTATTTATTTGTATGTATGTATAGATTCGTCTAATAGCGTGTAGGTATTCGCACGTCACGTTATTCCTACAAGAACCCCCCAACTATACAAAGATACTATACTATACTCCTAGTAAAATTTAATTTTAGACACAGATAGATACTTAACAATATAGGTACTTAATAGTACCTATCTGGCAGGATAGGTAGTGCTAGATCGATCATAGTCAAAGCCAAAAAGTAATTAATTCTCAATGTTGAACAATTTGACTAATATTGACCAATTTTAATTCTACTTCATCTAAGTTTACCACCGCTTCCAAGGCGCTGGTGGAGAAGAAACGGCGCAACAAACTCCACTGCGGCATTTTTTAGACGTCAATTTACAATAGTTATTTTCTTAAGACGAATGTACATTTCGTGTCTGGTTAAACAATAAGTATATGAAACACTTTATATTGAAGAATTAAAGTACATAATTTTCAAAATAAGTTACGTACTTAATACTATACTATGCTGTAATCAAAGCATTTTACAAGGGCCAGCACCATGCTCAAGCCTGCATAGGGAAGTAGAACTAAAACTGTTGAAGGACAGGGATTCTATTCAGCCGAATGTTGATTTGTTTGTTTTTTTTTATTGATTTTATAAATCTACGGTAGCCTAGTGGTATGGGTAATGGACTGCTGAGACGAGGTAAGAATTCGCGCCAGCAAAATTGGTTCCGCTATCCGAATGGAGCCACTGCACGGGTCCGCGACGAGACAAAAATCTTTTTAGCGCATTTAGGGATTTAAACTATTTTATATTTTTTATATAACGGATAGTGCACCTGTGGCCACGCTGCCGACTGTACCGACGTAGGTTTGATATCGTGGCGCGCCATCCAAAAACTTAGAATGATCATTTACAAATTGCACTAATTTATCGAAAGTAGGAATTTTATGACCATTATTATTCATTTCAAAGAGATGTACTGTCTCGGTATCTAATTTCTTTAAAGCGATATGTAAAAATATAAAATCAGTTAAGTTATCTAATTTTAAAGTTTGCAACGCGCGTACGGCATTAACCAGTCTCTCATTAAATGAATCAAAGTCGTTAGAAGACGCCCTATTCAAAGGTTTAAAGTATATAATCTGGCTGAGATATGTGGCGGCGAGTGTACGCTTATCCTCATACCTATCTATAAGCGATTGAAATAAAAGTTTATAATTTTCTGCACAGGGCGTAATTCCTGCATACGCGGTTTGTGCCTTACCGAAATCTGGCCGAGTAAATAAATAAATAATACAATTTCTCGGCGTCCGAGAGTGATGGATTATCATGTGTCGTAGCCTTGAAATTGGTGTAGAACATAGGCCATGAGCGAATATCGCCATTAAAACCAAAACATAAAAATTGGATCGGCGGTAACGTCGTGCTGCATTTTTCTGGGACGCGCTTGTCGTTGCCCTTCGCACAGTCTGTAACAAGTCGCTTGATGCGGCTGTACAGCTGTACGAAAGACACCTGGCTACCATACTCTGGCGCGGCCGTCGGATTCTGTTGTAATAACCGATTATTGTTATCGTCAACGACCTCATTGAACTCCTTACGGAGTTCGTCGATATTGTAATTAGCGTCGAGAAATTCTTAATTCTTTATTGCACACAAAAAGTACAGAGATCATACACAAAACATTTCAATTATCATGTACAAAGGCGAGCTTAACTCAAAACGAGTTCTCTACCAGCAAACCTTTCAGTAGCAGAGAAGTTATGGTTGTGAAGGGGGATGTGAAGTGTACATAAAAAAACAGAGAATAAAAAAAATAAGTGTACCTAAACGGGTACATTATACACAATACACACATATTATAGCATACATACCTATCATATTTATTCATACATACATACTTACCACCTAGACATACACATATAAATGTGCCTACATATGTACAAACTATACACATACATAGACATACCTACGTAAATATATACATAGATTTAAATAGACTACATTATTGTGATAGGAAATGTTCCCTAGTTCTCGGGAAATAGTTCTCGGGTGACCGAATTATTAGCAATATCAGCCTTTGACAAATTGACGGCCCTCTGAAGGCATTGGAAGATTGCGTTTCGCCGTGCTTGGATTAGATCAGTTGAGAGTCAGGGGCATTCTCTTTTTCATTCGGCATTGTGTATAATTACAACAACGTAATATGTATGTATATGAAAATTAACAAAAATAAAATTAACGCTAACCGAAACGCAAACTTGGGTAAGCACTAAATAACAACAGCGGTATGTACCTATGTCGTAATGACTTCTAGATACGTCTGCGCTATACAATAACGGCGGTGCAGATTCTCAACTACCCTCAACTTAAAAATTATAGTGGAGCAATTAAGAATTTTTGCAAAGAGATTTTATTATTCATATAATTAGTATTTATGATGAAACGTATTGTTTCCTTTGCCTACTACACCTAAATAGACCTATTATAGTGAGGTACCTAGGTAATATAGTAGGATACAGCGGTTGAAGAAATAAATTTAGAATAGCGGGTAATTAAAATTAAAAATTTAAAAAACCCCCGTCACAAAAAACACTAAAAAGTTGAAAATAAATGAATAAATTTTAATTCAACGGTTGCCATGTCGGGGGACCGTGACTGGTTAAGTACTCCTTAATATCGTAAGGTCCCCCGACATGGCAACCGTTGAATTAAAATTTATTCATTTATTTTCAACTTTTTAGTGTTTTTTGTGACGGGGGTTTTTTAAATTTTTAATTTAATTTTTATTTTATACTTTTTAAATTGATCTACTAGTCAAGCTCTTCCATTTGATACCCATATTGAGGGAATTATAACGAAATTTGTATTCCAACATGTTGTGGCGGCGGCCATCTTAGACCGATTTTTTTCAAACATAGCTAAGAACACTCCCGACTCATATACCTTTCAAACAAAAAAAACTAAATCCAAATCGGTTCATCCGTTTGGGTGCTACGATGCCACAGACAGACACACACACACACACACACACACACACACACACACACAGACACGTCAAACTTATAACACCCCGTCGTTTTTGCGTCGGGGGTTAAAAATATAAATGCACTTTTAGTTTAAAATCCTAAAAGGGCGGGTTTTTAACACTTATTAGTGTATATTGGTGACCCAATAAGGGCGGTAAATGCCAGTAATCTAGGCTCAGAAGGAGTACAAATATGGTAGCGCGATATACCTAAATCCCTTACATAGCAAAGTTCACGATGTCACCAGCTACAAGGTATCGGATTAGCTCTGGGATGGTTCGTGCACTCACCTGTGGCTGCTCGCTCGCGTGGACGGCGCTCACAGTCGCTCGGGTAAAGGCCCACCACCGAGATTCCTCTCACGAAGTCACGACAAGTCTGTACAGTTCTGGTAAATGTATCACTCGCGAATCGCGATATCACGTCACCACTTTGAACAGCAGGAATGCGAAAAAGCAGGAGAAGGCGATGCTCCTATGTCTTGTAAAAATGCAGAATAGAATAATTTGACTCCTTTCATTCAACACAGCGGCGGTGGTTTAGCACACACGTCACGGAAACGTCAATATGGCGCCACTTGTACCGTCGTACCGTGCACGAACCAATTAAATTGCGGGATTGGTTTGGGTAGGATAATGGTTGGCATCGTAAATATCAATTACCTCCGCTTTCACACAGAATGGCGTTACCAGTAGTTGTATCGAATTTTCCAACATCCTCCTATCCAATTATGTAACGTTTTTTGTGTGTTCACAAATGTCAAATAAATAAATTAGGTTGAATTATTTTTTTATAGAATTTATTATGCTAACTTTAAAATTCGAATAGATCGAGAAAAATAAAATGCTCAAGTGGGACTTGAATTTCATTTCATTTCATTTTTATTTCATTTATTTATTTCTTAACAAACATAATTCGTGTAGAAATTATAACAATATACCTAAATTAAGTACATGGCAATCAATAAAAATTACAAAAATAATAAATACATGCAAATTAAAACAATGTCAAAAATATAAAATGTAAACTGTTACTTAATGTTATGTTAAAATTTATCAAGAAAATAAAATAACAATAACAAACAAATCAAAATTATCAATTCAATAATCAGTTCCAAGTCATATCACGATATTATCATTCAAAAATTATTAAACATTCATTTAGCTAAATCAAAAACAATGAAAATAGATGTAAGTTTGTATACAAAAATGTGAAATGTCAATGGTTATACTTATGATAAAAATTCATCAATAAATTACTAAACAAATTAAAATTATCAATTCAATAATCAATTCAAAATTTTGTATTATTATGATTCAAAAACTCATCAATGCCATAATAACATTTTTCCAATAAATATTCCTTTAACTTTAGCTTAAAAATATTGACACTGGTAATAGTTTTCAGTTCAGTGGGGAGTCTATTAAAGACCTTCACAGCCTGTACACCTGAACTATGCTTTACAACTTCAAGCTTTGGCACAATGACACTGTTTAAGTCTTTTCTGCGACTTTTTAGTCTTAAATTTCTCTCACTATTTGTCTCATATTTGTGCAAATTTTTCACTAGGTTCGTCAACAACACTAAAATATATAAGCATGGCACTGTAAGAATTTTCATTTTTATAAAATGAGGTTTGCATGATTCAGTCTGACTAATGCGTACCATGGTTCGTATGGCTCTTTTTTGCACAACAAAAGCTGACTCGATATTATACTCATAACTATTTCCCCAGAACAATATGCTGTATCTAAGTTTTGATTCAACTAGGGCAAAGTACACAGTTTTTAATTGTTCGATTGTTAACTCATCTCTTAAACTTCTTATGGCATAGCAGGCAGAGCTTAAGGAGTTAACTATAGCCAACAACTCTTGTTTCCAATTTAGCATGGTATCGAGTTGAACACCTAGGAATTTTACTGTATCCACCATATCAACACCAGTGCCTAGAGACTTTACCCTTAATTCTACATTAGCCTTTGACGTAGTTTTGAACAGCATACACTTCGTCTTAGTAACATTTAATTTTAAGTTGTTCATTGCAAACCATTTCTCAAAAGTAGATAATGCCGTATTAACCTTGGTTTCAAGATCGTCAATGCTATCACCTGAAATTATTGCATTTGTATCGTCAGCAAAGAGCACGAGCTTCATGTCAGGAATCTCTTTACAAACGTAATCTGCTAGATCATTTATAAATAAGTTAAAGAAGATAGGTCCCAAGACAGACCCTTGAGGCACTCCTCTCCTTATTATTGTTGCTTTAGATTTATAAGATTTTTCGGTACCTTCTATCACTACTTTCGTCTCAACAAAGTGCTTCCTGTTCGATAAATAAGATTGGAATAATTTTAGAACATTATTACGTACTCCATAGTGCTCCAATTTTTTGATAAGTAATTCATGCTCAACATTGTCAAATGCAGAACTGAGATCAAGGAATAGACCCGCCACTTTGCGTTTCTGGTTTAAATGACCCACTACATCACCTATCAATGTGTCTATAGCATCTAAAGTCCCTATACCTTTCTGGTACCCAAATTGCCTGTAATTTAAGATGTTACTTGAATTCATGTGACCGATGAGTCTATTTTTCATGACTTTTTCAAATATTTTAGAGAAGACTGGTAATAATGAGATTGGTCTATAATTTGCAGGTTCAGTTTTACAACCCTTCTTAAATATTGGCAAAATCTTGGCAATCTTGAATTGATCGGGAAACTCCCCCATATCAACGCATTTATTTAACATCTCAGCAATTGGTTCAGCTAGTATATCAATGTTGTCTTTAAATAATGACAGAGGAATGTCATCATAACCTGTAGAGTTTTTGGACGGCATTTGTCTGACCATCTTAAATATCTCGGTTGGCCAGATAGGATCGAAGTTCATGGGGTTTTCTACTCTACCGATATTTTCAGTTAAATATCTCATTGCTACCTCACTGTGATCACCAGAGCATGGAACATTGGCATTTCCAAAGGTATCTGCGAATGCGTTGACTATTAGTTGGGGTGTATCAATAATTCTATTATCAATTTTTAGAACGAGGTTTTCCTGGTTGAAACTCCTCTCTGCGGTTTTGCGACGATTTACAATGCCCCAAATTGTTTTACTTGGGTTTACTGCATTAGCTACCTCTTTCCTGACTACATTCTTTTTAGCATTTTTAATAACTTTTTTATAAATTTGAAAATACCTATGTCTATATTTTAAGATTGATTCGTCACAATGCTCCTTGTCAACACAGCTGAGCACACGTTTAAATTTGCTAGATGTTTTTATTCCTTTCGTTATCCATTTACTGTTTAAAACTTTATTAGTATTTATTTTCTTATAATGTAATGGGAAACTCGTAGAGTGAATATTATTAAATTTATTTATAAAAGTATTTATACCTGTACTCCAATTGGTGTTCAATAGCATACTCCTAAACAATGTTTTATTCTTATCACTATATGACCTTAAGTATTTGCATATGTAATTAGGCTGTTTGTTTTTACGAGTTGCAGATTTTATCATAGCTGTACAGGATATCCCAGCATGTCCATCAGATAGTCCATTGTGGTCTACTTCAACATTCTCAATATTAGCTTTTGGAATATTTGTTATTATGTTGTCAATACAGGACCTCATTGAATTCCTAACAAAAGTATAAGTATTGATAAAGTATTCAAAATTATAGCATTTAATTAATGTCAGAAATGAGTGCTGCTCACTGTCAGTCTTTAAAAGGTCAACATTGAAGTCGCCACATATTATACATGGCTTCTTTAAAAAGTGCTGTAACAATGTTTCGAATTTCACTATAAATTCATCAAAATTTTTGCTATCAGGAATTCTATATAAACAAATTACATTTAAATTTGTGTCACAGTCTCGGACACCGCATATTTCAAACACATCCCGTTTGTATAATTTTTTGCAAGTTTGTAATTCTTCCGTTTTTCTGTTTAATTGAACCAAGATTAGAGATCCTCCCCTTGTTTTGTTAATTCGTATGTTAAATGAAGCGAGTTGTAAGGGAAAGGTTGAGGGTTCAAGTCCCACTTGAGCATTTCGTTTTTCCCGATATATTCGAATCGAATTAATAAAGCTAAAAAACAGATAGTCACATAAAATTATTTTTTGTTACTTACATTTCGAGTATGGTGTACGGAACCCCAAGTTTATCACAGGTTATTCACAGTGAATTCTAACCTAAGGGCCTTACCGCGTGACGTTCTGAAAAGTTCGAGCGCGTCACGCACGGAACGATTGTCCTTAGGCCCCAGGCTTCAGCACCGCAGGCTGAAGGATGTCCTCTATCCTCTACGGCACAAGTTCACGCCGCATGACCGCGCCCTGGCGGTTGGCGGTGCGAGCACGCGCGCTCGTGCCAATACTTACATACTAATTGTTGGACAATAGGGCTGGCTACTTGGAGTGTTTCTACATGCATATGGATAGACGTTAGCAGAGGTGTATTATAACCCACGTTTTGCTAACTATGAGTTTCAGTTTCACGTAAAAGGGGGAGAGCCTATTGCCGTGAAGCGGGAACTTAGTTATGGGCTTTATGTTCAGTGCCGGATGGAGTACAGCCTTATCCCTTAGTCGCCTTCTACGGGACCCACAGGAAGAGATAGAGTGGCCCTATTCTACTCCACTGAGAGTTTTTTGTCATCCAATAATAATATTTCGCTTTGTAGAATTCCAAATAAGTAAGTGCTAGACTGGAACCCGCTAAGAAAGCGTAAGCGTAGCCGTCCCAAATAGGTCTAGAATATACCTACATATTGTTTTGAAGACATTTTTAGTTCCCAAAATCGAGAAACACTCAGGAAGAAATTACTCGTGTAAAACATGCCGCTTCGCCCACGTTTCGAAACCAGGCCGGCAGTCTTGCAAAGAGGTGAAACAAATTTTGGAATTAACTTCCCTATCGCGCGTTGCGAAAGGGGGCTAGACGGGAAAAATTAGGACCAAAAGTTGTTTCGACAGTTGTACCGACTGCCGAAGGAATGAGGGTAATTGCTATAGTTGTAAGCACGGTCACGAAACACGCGCTCGCACCTCTCAAGTTTTTTTTACGTAGATTTCAAATGAGGTATAAGGCGATACATTTTTCCGTGCAGCCTGCAGCCGGTCTGGTAGGTATACAAAGTGTTTGTCACTTTGTGAGAGAATGGTACGATGGGGTATAGCTGTCAGGCGATGCGGTGACGCTCCTTGTTGAATCAACCATCCGCGCTAAATTAAGTGTAAATTATGAAATAGTCATTTAGGTATCACATAATCCAAAAAACTGGTGCATAGAACACGCTCGTCATTTGATTTTGTTAAAATTTTATGATACTTCTTGGAACTGGTTACATAAAAAATCAAAAATGTGAAAAATTCCAAATTGCACTATCGTGTACAGTGTGAGACGCTTATGACAAAAAAGACTGCAGTATGAGAAGTACAATTGAGGGAAGGACTGATGTGCTTGTCTTGCTTGAAATGAAGAAATCTGAAAGAAGAAACAATTAAGTTTGATCAGTCCCACCAAAACGATGAAGTACATTAGGTCACTAACTACTGGATAGATACTCACCACAGACATCAGATATATTATAATAATAATGCTTTTTATTTCCGCCCACAATACATTATACATGTTTCACATAAGTATTTCTTAGCATCTAGAACACCATAAGTGTGGATCTCGCCAGCTACGAGAACCGAGTCAAGCCCAATCGTAACCAGACCCTGCATGTTCTGCCCGATGAATTACATTGAGCAAAACACGCGGATCCCGAGCAGCCATAACCAAACCCAGTCATTCCCATCAGCAAAGTCCAACCCTATTTTACTTATGATTTGTGGGGCTATTATAATATGTGAATATTTCTGTATTGAATGGCTACTAACAACTGCACATAACGTACATAAAATGAAGTCAATTAGCGCGTTCGACAATCTAGTCGTATTTATAAGTAAACTAGCTCCAAGTGTCTATGCGCCGTAATATCTAAGGTGTCAAACTATAAATAATACATGTATATTGAAATAACGTTATGGTCGTCACTGCATAGGTTATTGCATCTGTTGTGCAATACCTTTTTTTATTTCAAATATCATTCCTCCTCGTCCACCATCGCCCTTAAAGACGGATATAAAGAGAAGGAAAATTTGAAGTGATTCAAGTGTGGCTCAATAGCTCAGTTGGAATAGCATTCTCCCTGTAAGTGAGTTCAAGTCTCACTTGAGCATTTCATTTTTTCCAATGTTTTTCGATCATTAATTATTTTTCAAAATATAATCTCCTCATAAATCGAGCACAATGTTATTGTTTGTAAAACAATAGGAAACATTATCCACTTACAGGGACTTATAAAAAATATGTGGAATTACCATCGAATATTATTATTAGGCTCATGTTTCTTGCGATAACAAAACAAGTGTTGCCAGGAATTGCGATCCGATAAACCATTATATTGTTATTACTGACTTAAATAATGATTTCCGGTCAACTCCCCTTCTGCCCTTCTCGTATTAATTACCTTATTCGTAGAATAGGAAATCTGGTTGATGGAAAGAATAATACAGAGAGTATTTATTTACTATGTGGATAGATAGATAGATAATAATATAGATAATTCTTTATTGTACATCAACATTATTACAGATAGTATTACATGGATACAGTTACAGTTAAATTTTCTTCCAGGCAACCTTAGGGTGGACTGGATTGAAAAGTATGTAATATAAGTGAGTGTTGATGTAGTTTCTTAAACATATAAAATATAACATATAAAAGAGTGTGATACATGAGAAAAATACGTACATAGTATACCCTAACACACAAATACAGAATTATATAGTTAAAGAAATAAATGAAATGTGAATGTGAGGAGTTTTCAATGGCTACGCTGTAGAGAGATAATGATTATTTACCATTGTTTTAAAAATATTTAGGGATTGTGCCTCTCTAATCTTTACTGGCAATGCATTTCATAGGCCAATGGCCTTCACAGTAAAGGATTTGCTATATCAGTAGAGTGCGCTGGCAATCCCAGTGGCAAGTTTCTAGACGCCTCAAGGATCTTGCATGTGTGTCATGGAGAAATGTAAAACGTTCTTTGAGATAGGTAGGAGTAGCTGGATTGAAGAGAACGTTATATGATAATGCCAAAATATGAGCATTCCTGCGAAGACGAATTGGGAGCCACTTGAGTCCGTTACGAAATTGAATATGTAGTGTAGTAGCGAACATTTACAGATGTATGGTCTGAGATTGACATGGTTACTCAATAAAAAAAGTATTAACATGTACAGGTGCTCACAGAAGTTGCTGAATACTTCGATATATACGAGGCAATGGATCCTGTACAAAGATGGACTTGACGGTGACACAGAATTTGATTAGACAATAATAAGAGCACTCGGAAAGGTTTCCAAAGAGGAATCTATCAGTAAGTAATGGTCAAATCTGATCGGTCGTGAATCGTTTGTGATTGGTATATTTTTATACAAAGTGCGCTTTTGAGAATACAAAGAGATACAAACAATACAGAAGCAACTATAGAATACCTTAAACTAATTAGTTATTATAAGTTGATATAATGTATATATACAGAGGTCGCTAATGACCTAGATGTTTCAGCGACCTAAAATAAATAAATAAATAAAAAAAAGAGGTATATTATTAAGATATTGATTACATCTAGGAACAGCCTCCGCGGCGGCGTAGCGGTAGTGAATGCCACAACTCCGCAGAAGGGGCGGGTTCAATCCTCGCTCAGTGCAAATATTTGTATGCACGAATATGCGTATTTGCATGGTTATGGATATATGGAATATGGTATTTGGTCCGTTCGTGCCTCGTAGAGCACGTTAACCGGGACCGACCCGGTTGCCATGCGAACATCTATGGCAGGCGTTACTGGTAATTGGAGTCCTGAAACGTCCAACAACTGGTCTTACTGCAATGCTTCGATATCGCCTTTGAGTTGTGGAGGTCAGATGGCATTCGCTTCACAGAAAATATCGAGGCTCAGCTAAATCCAAAGTTAGACTGGTACGGCGGACCCCAGACTCCAAGCCGAACGCTTCGAATGCAATTGGGATTAACGCTAAGATGAAGAAGATATATATAAATTTCTAATAAATAATAAAACATATGGATTTACATCCAGGCTCAGTTCAATATTAACATGCATAATTGTAAATATTTGCAGTAAACGGGAATCCAACTCGCGATCTGTAGCTCAGCAGTCGAACTCTGTTATTGGTGGAGGTCCGTGTCATTAGCAGTATTGTATCCAGTAATTTTCCGGTTCACCTTACTTCTACTTAAAACATAAACATTCAGATGTTATTTTATGTCACACGTGTCAACCCTGAGCGTCCATAGCGAGTGCGCTTAAGATGCATGCGCGCATTTGATCGTCGTCGGTCAGTGTCGCGCGGCGGCCGCGGCTAGGGTCGTCGCCTAAATGGACGCGGCCACGTCATGCTGTGCATACTTATGTACAGCATGGGGTGACCTCCGGACCTCCTGGCACACGGATGGATCTAGATCATGGAGATTTTTTTAATTTGGTGATATATTAAGTACCAAAACTTACTCTGATATTGTTCCTAGTGCTCTTTAGTGTACATTCATTAGGCTTGTCCTTTATGCTTCGGTCGCTATAGCAACCAGTTGATATTGCAATCATTTCCGTCCTTGATCGTAACCAGTTGCGATCGAGGATGTTTTCTTCCTAGTTCGAAACCAGTAAGCAGTATTATGTGAAACATCACCCAGTGCTAGTGTGACTCAAGCAAGACCTGCGCGTCATTGGATTGAATATTGTGCTTCAATGGATGTCTATCCCTTCCGTTGGGTCTTGGAAGGAGGGTTCACTGTCACCACAGGTGACTTTGTCTTTGAACTCCGTCTGACTACAAGGGATACAGAGGACTAGGTGAAGGGGATGATGAAAAATCATAAAGTAGATCCCGGGCTTTGAGATTAAAAGCTATGATGTACCTAATTGAAATTGAATCAAGTATAATTGTAGAATACAATCGCAAATAAAGATTCATATTTGAGTATCGCTCTTAAATACGGACCTAAGTCTAAATAGAGTTGTGTAATATCATCCTCTGTGCCTATTCGAGCTAGAAAATTATTCATTGTTGTTATTTTAAAACATAATAAACTAATCTGTGCCACTAGGCTGTTCACCTTGCGTTTTCTAATTATAAACTACTAAGCCTCATAGCACGGTCTTCATCACTGTTTAATTGTTCACTAATGCCAATGAAAACGCAGCGAGTTACAATTGAGAAGCCATTAAAAGTATCCAATATGGAGCAAGCAGCCTGTGTCACGCATATTTATTACGATAACAATGGGTGGTTGGATTTCGACGATATTTTGTTTAGTAGTTGAGCTGGTGATGAGAAGGAACCTGAAATATTTGATGTGACGAGAGGGCTTATGGTACTAATTTTAGGGGACCAGTGAATTTGTCACCGGTTTTTAATATATTATGTCAGCTGCTACCAGCTTTGGTTAACAAGTCTTGGGCCCGTATTTTAGACGCTCAGCCTGAATCACGATTTATCTGATGACAGATTGTATAGACAGATTAATAATTTGACATAATATGGCCTGTACAATTTGTCCTCCTTGACTTTGGAGGATAATTTACAGATTTTCGTTCGAGGCGAGAAAACGTCTTGTAGGATTTTTTGTGATTCTCTTAATATTGGTCAATATAATGTACTAACGTTGAACCAGGCAATTGCATTTGTCTCCTCCCTCCCTATCTGGTATCGGCGATTGACTGAAATTAAATAAAATTTTTAAATAAAACATATCATGGCAAACATATGATGGCAACAGGGTCCAATTTGTTAGTAACAATAATTCGTCTTACATCTATATATAAGATATGTAGGTATCTTATATATATTATAAATAAGATATGTACCTAATTATATTATTCAGTTAATCAGAGTGACCATGTAGGGTATCACTCTACTGGTGATATGCCTCATTATAGGTGAGTCGTACCGCGCTGTTATTACTCTCAGAATACTGTTGGAGCTGCCGCGGATACGGCTCAGCAATGACGCCGATCTTTTACGCCAGACGGCATGAAACACGTCTACGCTCGCCTGGGCAAACATCGCCAACGCGCTGCAGGCGCGCAGCAACCCCGTCAGCACCCTGAAGGCATTAAGTATTACATTGAACACGTAAGGCATTCAACGAATTAAGCGCATTTGAAAGCTAAACTAAACAGAGGCGCCTATGTCAGTGCTGAGATTTTTTCACTTTCAGCATTAGTTCAGAGTATGGTCCCGTTCAGTTTAGTCCTCACCATGGAATAATTTGAAAGTACGCGATCTTCGGATCAGTTGTTTGTTTTTGCTCTAGCCGCACGAAAAAAAAAATTACATAACATAAACATAAACTCACGCCTGTATTACCCAAAGGGGTAGGCAGAGGTGCTAGCATCCACATTTCGCCAGTTTATGTTTAGGTCCCAATGTAATAGGTGGCGAGCCTATTGCCATTAACCGGGCACTTATAAACCTGCGATAAATACACACATAACTTCGAAAAGCATCGAAAAGTAATTGGTGTGTGCCATGGTAAACTTGGGATCGAACCCGAGACCTCGTCTCAGCAGTCCATTACCCATACCACAAGGCTACCGCAGTTTGCTTCAAGAAAAAAATAGACATTCATATATCAAAATATGTAATAAGAACTTAGTTATTTAAAGTTAAGACTATAAAAATTCTAACTCAAGCTCCTACAAAGTTTGCATATGAACCTAGCACCGATGATCACATTCCTGACGTAACTAGATTTGCGAGTATTTTACATCGCTTAACCTCAATCAGTTTAAATAGTACCAGTTTTAACTCACAAAAGGAATGAATTATTTTAGATAATACTACGAGTATATGCTCACAATATCGCTATACGAAGGGTATCGTTCTGCTTTATGAAATTGCCACTTATTAGCATTGTAATAGAGATTTTTAATGGATTTATGACGTCTGAAAAAGTACAGTGAATCAGTAACAGGCGAACTGATTGGCGATGAGTCAAGGACCTGCTGTGACCACAGACAATATATTATATTTTTATAAGAAAGTGCTTTTGTGTTCTTTGTTGGCATCACAATGGCATAGATTATATTATTGAGTAACAAAGTACGAACAATCTGTTGCATATTGATTCATATACTTACCTAATGGTATTTATAAAAAAGAAATATGCTACATTTAAAACGTTTCATCTACACAATTACTTATAGATAATCCTGAAAAAATTAACTACGCAAAGCCTAAACAGTTGGCGCTATAAATTTGATTTGATTAAGGGTTGAATTTTAGGCTCAGGATGCCAAATATTAAGCGCAAGTTACTAAGGAAAGATTATTTTCAATTTAACCTCTAAAGGGCTAAAATAAGGGATGAACATCTGTATAAAAGTAGCAAGTCCGTAATTTTCATAGTAATTTCGAGATTTCATATTATTGCTTCAGATCTGATTACAAATAAATTTACACAGAAGTTAGTATAATTTAACCCCTAAGAAGGTGAATAAAATTAAGGATTGAAAGTTTATAATAGAGGATTTTGACTTATGAATAAAGATACAGAAAATAATATCAAATTTCATGAATTTTACTGTACGCTTCTTTACATCAATTCCTCCTATATCGACAATTGATCCCATCCAATAAACATATAACAGTAATCATTAAAAAACATTACTTATTATCAATGAATTCCGTACCACCATTTACCTCATACGTCTTAACCTACTAGTTGTACCTTAGAATAAGAGTAATAATTCGACCAGTAAAAACAGGAAAACCTACGGCAATATAATTATTGCCGACGTATCAATTTTACATGGCGGAAATTCCGCGCGCGTAATATTTCAAATGTGTAATATGGAAACACCTTTAGGTGGTTTAGAAGTAGGTATAGCAACAAGAAGCAACTGTCTTGGAGAACCCTGTTCGTAGCGGTGATGTAAAACTATTATAGGAGAAACTATATAGTACTAAGGTGGCAGACAAGCACACGATCCACTTGAAGAAAAGTGTTTACCGCCTATGGACGCGTATAATTCCAGGAGCGTAACATTCGTACTACCAATCTTGAACTAAGTATACTTTATAAGTCCAGTTTTATAGGACACATGGTATACCTAGAACCTGGCTTGACAGCCTCCGTGGCGTAGCGGTAGTGAACGAGGCCACTACGCAGGAGGCACGGGTTCGATCCCCGCTCAGGGCAAATATTTGTACACATAAATATGGGTTTTTGTATTAGTCTGGTTGTGCTTCGGAGAGCACGTTAATCCGTCTGTCCCGGTTGCCATACGAACATCTATGGCAGTCCTTACGGGTAGTTGGAGCCCTCAAAAGTTCAACAACTGGTTTAACTGCAATGCTACGATATCGCCTTTGGGTTGTGGAGGTCAGATGGCAATCGCTTCACAGAAAATATCGAAGATTAGCCAAATCCGCAGTTAGTCTGGTAAAGCGGACCCCAGACTCTAAGCTGGAAAGCTTTGGATGCCACTGGGACTAACGCTTGGATGTAGAAAAGATGCTATACCTGAAACACTTCAAATTCATTCAAATATTTTAACTAAGCTGAAATTGAACCTATGACCACTGGATATAGCTATCAATTATCCTAAGGAAAACTGTAAGGTCTATATTATTATTAGACCATTGAATACAGTGATCTTCTTTAGTAACTACTGTAATTTTTGTTTATGACAATTATGTTCAATTACTGTGTGTTCAATTATTTACAGTTCATTGGTAGGTACTGTTACAATAGTTATAAATGTGGTTTTGTATTTAGTACCTATATGGCAAATTTATAGGTGTTTGGTCGCACGTTCTCATTTTAGATCACTAAGAAGGTAAAATATTCAACTATTATTGAAAATAAAACATTTTAATTCGAATTAAGGGAAAAATCTATAAATGCTCTTATAGATTTTTCCCTTAATACAAATTAAAATGTTGACGATCCCGCCTTCAGGAATCGGAAAGTTGCCCGTGAAGGTGACGGATCAAAGAATGCTGCATGTAGCCGAGATACGAGTCTTGAGATGAATGTGTGGTGTGATAAGAATGGATAACTTTCAGCCTGGTACAACTAAACTGTGGAATGAACTGTCGCCAGCGGTATTTCTGAACCAATACGATCTTCAAACCTTCAAGAAAAGAGCGTACTCTCTATTGAAAGGAGGGCAACGCACTTGTGACTCCTCTGGTGTTGCGGGTGTCCATGGGCGGCGTACAATCAGGCGATCCATCTGCTCGTTTGCCTCCCTATTCCATAAAAAAGTTAAGATTAGGAATGAGTATGTTAAAAGGTGTTTGCAAGCACCAATCATCAGAAATCCTTTATCATTGTTCGGACATATAATACGTAGGGATGAAAGTACTGTCGTAAGGGAACAAGGGGGGAGGAAGACCTAAGAGGAGATGGATGAACTGTGTGAAAGATGATATGGCTAGGAAGGGTGTGAATGTTGAGACGATTGCAACTAGAGATTAATGGAAAAGCTCACTATGTTGCGCCGACGCCGACGCTTAACAAATACGGGTTATGGGCAGGATGACAATGATGAAGAAACATTTTAATATCAATCTAATGTTAACTTAGCTATTTTTGAAACAAACAGTTCTCTATGAATAGTTTTTTTTTTAAACTGCGTACATCTATATATATAAAAATCAATGCCCCTTTTCGTTGTAATGTTATAACTCAACAACGCCTTTACCGATTTGGCTAATTTTGGTCTAGAATTATTCGTGGAAGTCCAAGGAAGGTTTGTACGGCGAGAAAAAATCGAATAATCGCCGGGAACCGACATCCACGCGGGCGGAGCCGCGGGCAAAAGCTAGTACGATATATTGCTTTAAGATTACGGTTGAAATGACGTGATTATGACTTGTTAGGCTAGACTTCAAGTTCAAATTCTTAATAATTTGTTCATCAAAATGACCACCATCAGTCCTGAAGATAGACTTACTTCAAACTTCATTTCGTTATCGCACGAAAGGGAACTGGATTGTACTAGCCACGCACGCGTTTCCCCCCTCTTACACTACCGGCTTGTGAAATAGCAACTATCAACGCCGACATTTTAATATCGACAGCTTGAAAGAAAGAAAATACTTTTATTTCGCTTGGCAGTAATTAGACATACCATACAACATAATACAATACCTACTTTAATTGTACCATTATGTCTAGGAATTGTGAGTAGGGTAATTGCAACAGGCTGCCAAGTAGAAATAAACAGCCGCCTCTCACGGTGTCCGCGTTGTAGTGCAGGCGGACAGCGCTGGTTTTCAGTGACGGCCGGAGAGTGGGTGTGATATGTCACATATGTTTTTTTGCGAAAAAAATTCTTGGAGACAAAAGACCACAAACCACAAGCTTCTGGAATAGTAGCCCGTGTCTGATTTTCTCCCCAGCTCCTAAACATCTGGTGGGATATTGTCAATTGACCATATTTTATACTCTTTGGTCGTGTGGTCTCAAATTATGATCATAATTAAGGTTATAAAATAATAATTGAGAATATAACCAGCAACATATAATAATACGAAACGGTTTAAGGATAGATTGACACGTACGTGCCAATTAATTTTAATTATATAGTGGTGGCGCACTTGCAGATAAGTCTCCATAAATACTCGCCTGTTTTATATGAATATTATAATAACCACGCATATTTGGGTAAACCATCAGTATTATATGGTATTAAGTTTGTAGATAGGGGAAGACCTAGGCGCACATACCTGGACCAAATCGGGGAAGTTTTAGAAAAGGGGCAGGTCAGGAGTACCCTAAACCGACGAGCATGCATGAAGAATGTAATGAGAGTGATTGAAGCGAGAGTAGTATGTCAGGATCGTAGCAAATGGAGATCCGTGATCTCTGCCTACCCCTATGGGAAACAGGGGTGATTTTATGTATGTATGTATGTATGTAAGTTTGTAGGTTTCCAGTTCATATTTTTACGAGTCGGGAATTAAAACGTTTTTTGTAGCTACGTAGCTGTGTAGTAAATACGACAGATTTTTATTATCAAGCGAGATAACGGCAAATATATCAATCAAACATATAAAAAAAACACATTTTTGTTTGAGTATCTCCTCCTTTTGGAAGTCAGTTGAAAAAATGTAACATTTTGAAAGTGTAAACTCGCACACTCGCTGGTTCCCCTTGCCTGTTGACAAATAAGTCGGTTTCTAGTAAGATTTTGATGGTTGTGTTCACCGTCTCTTCATTAAATTTAATTCAGGTAAACAATATTGTGGTGGCATTATTTCAATAATTAATTAGCCTATTGCGGTTCACTGCCGGTCACATGTTTCAGGTCGTTTTCATACTGAAGAATTTGCATTGGCATTATTCACATAATATTAATTAATTTAATCTACAAGCAATTGAAGGCACTGACTGAGGTCATTCACGTCCGCCCATTGTATTATTTTTTGTAAGGTTTAGATTTTAAAATATTGCCATAACACGTAATAAATTATGATGAATTTGAATCATTTTTCACCGAGGTCAGGCGATGTCAGCTAAAATAAAAATACATTTTCTGAATTAATGCACGAGACCTGACGCTTTGAAACCTGCTCTGCGTTACCTGCAGAGTTAAGTGGAGGCAAAGGATTAAAGAAGGAAAGTCAAAATCGAGTAGGTTAGTGAGCGGCAATCCCTATCAATTATAAAGTTGTTGATGATAAATAAAATATATAAAATAAAAAAGATACAATATGCGTCTACAATTAATTACATAATTAAGTCATCATTATCAACATTATTACTCACTTTAGTTTGTCTTATTATATAAAATCACAATTTATTTTTTTATATTTAAAATATAATTATATTTTTTCAAAATTACATGTAAGTATGAACACCCTGTAAGTTTGACACATAGTAAAAAGTTGAAGTCACATTGACGTGTTCTGTATAAAAAAAAAAACAAACTTCAGGCAGCAGCCGCCTCTCGTGACTCCAGTGCCCCAGCTCTTGATACAAACCAATCTGCCCATCTCTTCCTCTGGTGTCCCCGAGACCTTTACCCGTCTCTGAGGATCTATTCTATGATGTTTTTGGTCCATCTGTAATTTGGTATACGACATATTATGTGCCCAGCCCACTCACTCTTTCCACAATGTCTGTCAGTTTAGTACTTTTTCTTATGCTTTGGTTGCTTATTCTCTGTGTCCTATTAATTCCTAACATGCTCCGTTCCATTTTACGTTGACAAATTGCTAACCTGTTTTCATCACATGATCTTAAAGCCCAGCTTTGACAACCATATGTCAATGAGGGTAATATTGCAATCTCGATGAGCTTACTTTTAATACTATATGAACAGGTTGGGTTGTTGATGGTAGAGATGTTTAAATTTGACAAACTAGATCTTTTTCCTATGTTGCCCTAGCATCATAGGGTAAACGTAGGTAGTATGAATTGATATTCGATTCACGGAACTTACGAAAATTGGTTGGTCTCAGGCAGTAGGGCCGCGCACCATTGCGTGGGAGCGAAAATATAGTTTGTGAAATATTCTGTATGGAGTTATAATATACTAATTTTTGATTGAGTTACACCTGACCCCTTATGTGTATAGATTATATTACAAGGATAAGTAAATAACTAGTAGTTTGGTCGTCAAAAAAAATCGGTATACATGCGAGTATTATGAATATCGTGACCTAAATTCAAGAGGAAATTTTTCTTTGAATATAACTGCCTTCCTACAACTCATTTCATAATATTGTTGCATTTGATTGACGAAGCCACTAATTTCCTCTGTCGACGTCTGAAGTTCATCACCATGTATATAACAGTTGTGTATACGGGAGGGAAAAACTAAAAATCCTACAGCGTGAACGTCAGAGGGCGGAAGGAAGTCGGAGACGAACAAGTGGGTCAAGGCTGTACGTGCTAGTTAGGTAAGGGGGAAGAAAGGGGAGGGGGGGAGCTTTAGACAAACGAATCGAAAGATTGGCAATCTTTTTTTTAAGATTACTAAATACTGAGATCACTGGACGGTGTTTTCTACTGCTGGGTGAGTTAAATTGCTTGTGTGTATTATGTAAATGTTGTGAGTGGGCTTATGTCGATAATGTAGTGCCAGGGCTTGAACCCGCGATCCCTCTGTCGCTAGTACGACGCGTTATGGTCTCTAGTTAAATGTAACTTTTACTGAGTTCATACAATTTAACATACACATGTACACCTCGACCCAAAACAAATATTTTGATAAATACATAAAATAATAATTGTCGTACCTGGCCAACGAACCCATAATACATGACTGACGCAAGCAAGCACTTAAACCGTACAAGTACCTTTGTCGTTCATTGGAATGATTTCATTTGTAAGGGAATTTCTATATTTTGAAATGAAAGTTCTTCTCGAAATGATAATCGATATGAGAGATTATTAGTAGGTACAGTCCGCATCAAAATGATCTTGACTACAAAGACTCAAGATGATCTTAAAACCAATATAATAGGAGCAAATCTAAATGTATATTGATTAAAATTGTATTATTATCCGAACGTGTGTACTAAATACCTCCGAGAACAATCAGTAAACAGGAAGGCGGAAAGCCAAGGCATTAAGAGCATTTTGAGTGCTTTGTTTGTCGAGATCTTCCTGATGCAGACTGTACATGGTATAGACTAAAACTATAGAAGCACCAACTGTCTCAGGGAGGGACAGCATTGCCAACATAACAAAACATTTGAGACACGTTTTAGTGCCAGTAATTACATATTCATTCATTCCGTTTTGTTGGCACTTGGCAGTGTTTCCAAGGGCTTTCTAGAAAGTTTGTATTCGCTTTATACGATTGGTGACGAAGACAGTGTTGCTGACCTTATAATTATTTGTATATCTTTACATAATCCTTTTATTTTCTCTCTTTGGAGTTTTTCATGAAAAGGTATCGGTCAAGCCCCTTTAGTTACCTATGTGGAAATTTGGATTTGACGTGTGTGACAGTTGTCAACGGAAGTCATATACGTCAAATCCCATATAATTCGTCTTTCTATGCTACGATACGCTGGCCACCGAGTTGCCGTCAACGAAGGGACCACCATTTAGGGTTTCTTAACATGTAGAATAGTCGGCCTTTTCATCTGATATTTACCCTAGCTTCTTATCACCTAGCGGAGACTCTGAAGTAGGGTTTCCTCTGAGGGTGACGGGTTTAGACGGTAGTTGCTGCCATAAAAGTCAAGATAAACCGCTAATAGAGATATAGGAGAGCGGATTCCGGGCTAAAGTGTATAGTGCAGATCCTCTGAATTGGCATTCGGATAATGATGCCGTTATATTTATCCTTAAGGATATTTTTAGTAAGAATCTCCCACAGATGAATGAATCACGAGAAAGGAATTGTACACGTCAGTAAGGACGATTAAGAGTAATGACAAAAACCCTTCGCTATCAAGGTCAGCGTCATGGTTTGAGACGAGTTTGTCACTTTATTGAGTCATGTGCATCAGTTCTTATTGTATAATCAGTACATAGTATAATGCTAAGTCGCTTTCTGCGTCTGTCCTTCCGAATGTACGCTTATATCTTTAAAAACTACGCTACAGATTTTGATGCTGTTTCTTTTCATAGATAGAGTAATTCAAGAAGAAGGTTTATGTGTATAGCACATGCTTAATATGGTAAAGAGTGCAGCGGAAACGGGATCGGACGCTACGTGGGCGGAAAAATTGGCAGTCTGAAGTTCGCCGGGTCAGCTATTGAATATTAAGACGTTCAGAGGAGCAGGCAGGTCTGATCAGTTGTAGTAGTAAGGAAACATGGTAAAGAAAAAAAAAATAAGTTTAAAACTAAAACCCGACTACCGAAAAATCACGCTTTAAAAAGTAACAAACAAGAAAATATCAAGGATAGCCGTGGTCGTATGCAACTTTTCCCTAGAATATATTGTTTTGTTAGAGTAAGTGGCATACGACCACGGCTATCCTTGATATTTTCTTGTTTTAGTTTTAAACTTTATTTTTTATTTATATTATTTTGGGGCCAAGTAAAGCTAATAATTTATACATATTTGAAATGTGCTTATTACGCCCTTTCATTCGATACCAAACACGGCATAATTATCTCAAATTTATTTTTTAACACAGTACCTCATGAGCGCTAGAGGGCGCCACACAAGATTGAGTGACACGTCATATAGTCTATAACCATCGGACGATAAAGCCGCTTGTAACGATACCTCATTTGTCCAGTTCTAATAAGTAGTTGAGGAGCTATGAGGGAACAAATGAACATACATACATACATACATAGCCTGTCAAAATCATAACCCTCCTTTTGGCTTCGCCGTAGTCGGGTAAATACATACATAGCCTGTCAAAATCATAACCCCTCCTTTTGGCTTAGCCGTAGTCGGGTAAAAACGTTCAGGCAACGAGGAGTACTGCCTAAATTGGATTTTAACTGGAGTTCCTATACCCACTTGCTGACAGTGTAAGAAGATTATCGTCTATTTCGAGCAAAGTTCTATAGGTGACTTCAATATTGAAAAATCACAATATGAGGGTGCTGGTTGAAAGTTTAATTTTAATTTAGCCCATCATTTCACATGACATGTGACAGTAGAGGAAGCTCATGAAGTATGTAGTAGAGATAGAAGCAAATAGCGGGCTGTTGTCTCTGCCTACCCCGGCAGGAGATAGGCGTTTATTACTTCATTGCATCGTGTTCCGGAATCAGTTGTGAACAGTCGTTTTTCATGTGAGATTAGGTTCTCAACTTTGCTAAATGTCCTGTAATTTTTTATACAAGTCTAGAAGTAACGGGGATCAACATGAATAATGTTTTTGTAAGCTTTTATAACTTAGTCTAATTCTAGGTAATAGATTTAGGATCTTCCGAGGGGCCGTACTAAAATGGGCAAAGCATTACTACTTTTTTTTATATAGTACACGTCAATTTGACTTCACCTCGCCTGATGTTAAGCTAAAGGCAAAGTCTCGGAAAGAGGGTCACCATCGGAAACATGTACCATGTTAACAGTTGTGGCGTTACTACTGGCGTTGTTGAGATATTTCTTATTTATTGTGAAAAAGTTTGTCTTAAATTCGGGGTTAACGTTAAACATAATGCATCATGTTTAAAGTCATCAAGTAACTGACATCCATGCTAATCCATACTAATATTATAAATACGAAAGTAACTCTGTCTGTCTGTCTGTCTGTATGTTACGCTTTCACGCCTCAACCACTGAACCGATTTTGATGAAATTTGATATAGGGGTAGATTAGACCATGAGAAAGGACATAGGCTATGTTTGGTCGCGATAACCGACATCCACGTGGGCGGAGCCGCGGGCAAAAGCTAGTATTATAAATGCGAAAGTAACTCTGTCTGTCTGTCTGTACGTTACGCTTTCACGGCTAAACCACTGAACCGATTTTGATGAAATTTGGTATAAGGATAGGTTGGACCTTGAGAAAGGACATAGGCTATGTTTGGTTGCGATAACCGACATCCACGCGGGGGGAGCCGGGGGCAAAAGCTAGTACTTTATAAATGTAATAACACTAAGTAAGATGATTAGAAATTAGTAATATTGACTCCTAAGATTTGTTCATGCACATAAAGTCTCTAAAATGAACTAAAAGTAGTTTTGGTGAAAATAACAAAAAAAAAACTAATTCATTTCTCCATCGCTGTGACTATGAACTATAATCTAAACGAGGAAACAGTTTGTTTTTAAATGAGGAAAACTTATTTATGTACTTATGTAGGAAGTTATGAGCAAGGAAACATTTAGGAAATGTTTTAGGCATAAGTAATGCTCGAACCGGTCATACGCCCCTGCCACGTGTCCCTGGCCCAAATAAGTGTAAGGAAAATGTCAGGCGGTTGCATAACTTTTGCTGTAAGAGGGACCATTTTTTTTTGGTTTTGTTATATAAGTATACAATTTAATTATTTGAGAACTTAACCTAATAACATTATTCTTGAAAAAAACCACTATGCTCGGAAAAAACAAATTCGAACCCCAAAGCTTTTTATGCCAGGGTATTCCTGGTGGAGTAGAATAGGGCCAACCCATCTCTTCGTGTGGGTGTCGTAGAAGGCGATTTAGTTGTCGTCCATCCGACAGTAAACATACAGTTCCCATGACTGTTCCCTAGTCATCTCTCGTCATCTCGGAACTGGCGAGATCTCACGAGATTGTTATTCATAATCTCGCGAGATCTCGCCTGAGCCCCAATCTCGCGAGATTGCATTTCATAACCATGACTAACTGACAATGCGACCCAAAATCATAATTGGTGAAATGTGGGTGTCAATACACCTCCGCCTAGCCCTTATTTTTATCGTGCGAAAAGTCCCCGCGGATACCACCCCCACTGGAGCCGGTGGAGATGGTTATGTCGGACTGGAACCGACTAAAACGGACGCCGTCTTTAGGTCTTTGGTTGCCGGAGGTGAGAATGCAGGGAACATTATCTCTCAAACCCCAGCAGACCCAGGAACTTCCACCTACCCCTTTGGATATACACAGGCGTGAGCGGGAGCGGGAATCGAATGTACGTGAGTTTCGACGTAGCAGTAGAACGCTTTTCCGTTACGGCACTGATGTCACCAGATGTTTACCGATATTGTCTAATCTTTGCGTATCATGGCAATAATAAAGTATCATTGACAGTTAGAGGAGGTTCACAAAGTTTGTGTAGACAGAAGCTAAAAGCAGGCTATTAAATTCGGAAGTATTATGTATTTTGCAGTTTGCAGTCCACACTTTATTGAAGTTAGAATGTCCGTATAATTGACTAGAATTCAGCAAAAAAATGTTAATCGATTCAAACATATGTAATCATTTGTGATTCAAAATAATCGCTTGAGATTTAACTTCAAATCGGTTAATAAATATGAGTCTCCTGATATTTTGAGATTGTTCTTTTGTTTGAATGTTGCCCAAAAGTCATTATCTTTTTATGCAAGGTCGGAAACGCCTGAATATATTAACTGACCACCTTAATCTGATACGTCTAGTTGAGTCTAGATTATAATTGGCTAAAATCTGTTCATACCTCGATAGATGTAGGAATTGCTTTGGAAATCCCGCGATGGAAATCTGTGATTGTAGATTTCAACCTTCCTCTGTCGAATCGACGGCGCTTCAAGTCTCAGATTCTATGTTCCCAGTGTGCCGCCACCAGCATTGCATTCTCGGAGGCGCTGATAAGTTCCTCCATTGTACAAGTGCATGTCCAGAAACTCTTTCGGCTTTCAATTATAACGAACAAATGACCTACATTGTCCTTTATAATGGTAGTTATAAGACGGGAAATGTTTTAGTTATACCACTGAACAGAGATGAAAATTATTTAATATACTACTCCAATATACATAAAAAGTTTACAGGACTACACTTGCAGGGCTTAAATGTCACTCGCATAAGGTGCAGAATGATATTCATCAAGAACCAAGCTCTTCAGAGCTTTTTTTCCCTGTAGGAACACCTAAGGCCACCATTGCTTGGAAGATTGTTTTTAGCTGTAATAGTGTTCCAGGTATTCTTTTCTACGACTCACCATCAGGCGAGGTTAAGTCACATCGACGTGTACTTTAGAAAAAAAAACATCATCGTCATCATCATTAAAACTAAAACCGAAAACGAACAAAAATCAAAACTATTGATTTCATAACTAATGCAGTGGTTTTGTACCTATAATATACGAAAAGATACAACTTAAATACACGTTTTATTCTGTTCAATGGCATTCCTTTAACATCATTTCAAGGTAATTCCTTAAGAAAGTTACACGTCACCGGACACTACCAGAATAAATATTCAGGGGATATCCCACAAGTAGAAAGTCTTGACTTAAACAATAAAAAACTGACTTGAAGACTGGTCGACCTTCGTGATACAGATACAAGGATAAAATCATTCAACTGTCTTGTTCTACCACTCAGTTTAAAAAAAGTATTTATGGGGACTTCCCAGGCTACCTATGGACGCCTGGATTAATAAAATGTTGTGATACAAAAGAAAATAAAACAAAATTATTATACCCTTCTTCCTGTGCCCTAATTACGAGTACGTTTGACAGTATCCAAGGTTGCAGACGTTTTTAACTCATCCATGTATAATCAATATCATCATCCACGTAAAGATGTTAGTCCTGATTGCATCCAGGGCCACGGTGCCCTCGGAGCTCAGGGTCTGCCTTCCGGCTCTTCCTAATCCACTTCGCATGATATTGGGCGTCCAAGGTAGTGAGACCGATTGCACACATGTCTCCACGACGCCAAGCCAGTACTTTTTGGGCCTACCCCTTCTACCTGGACTCGGTGAACTCATCCAAGTATAATATACACTACATATTGATGTTACCATGTCCTAACGTTACCTTTGAGTTAACGTTTGTGGCTATCAATCATATTATCTAATTATGCATCTAAGCTTTCCAGGGTAGTACTCAAAAACATGCTCAATTTTCAATCGATTACAATATGGGGTTCTTCAAGAAGGGCATTAGAAAGTTCCTACGGGGCCGCTAGCGCAAGTGTGGTCCCTAGTTGTCCCCATTGTACACGCCCATACTTCACGGTAACCACTTTCCATCAGAGCCTCAAATTCTGCTAAAGCCAAACCATTGTGATGCCACCACCTTTAAATAATAGACTTTAAAACGATGCTTTTACAGTTCAAAATTAAATGACTTTTGCAGAGTAATTGAAAAATTTACTTGAAACTGTTTTAATTTAATTTTGGACTGTAGTCTTATAGAAATAAAGTCTTAAAATTTAATGCCATTTTTTACAGTGACTGCGGCAGCATAATCGAGGGCCAGGTAGGCCGTATGCTTGTCTGCCACCTAAGAGTTATAAAAATATACACGTGCTTTCATTTAGGCAGAATTCACAATTAGGTATACACACTGTAGAGAAGAATGTTGTGCGTGTATATAGTGATAGTTCTCCGTGACTCGTAAGGTACAGTTATATTACGGCAGGATTTCCCACTTCTCAGAAATCAGATACGTCTATGCGAGCACTACACATCAGGGCGGAATGTTGCGCAATGTGGGTAATTATTTGGTATGATTTCATTCATGATATTATGTTAGCGTTTTTGTTTATTTGACTAAGATGATGCAAGAAAATACGCATAAATAGATATGTTTTACGTGTTAGAATAGAAAGAAGATCGGTTCCTAAGTCTTCTTCTGTTCCTAGTGAAGCAAAGTGGCAGTGAACGCATCTGCTATCTTTTGAGATCTCAGTTTTAATTCCATTTTATCTGCTGACTAAGTTCTAGTGTATTTTAAAAAATCTCTGCCTGATTTTAAAATATGAAGTGGTTTCGACGTGTGAGCGTTTCCTTATATGTACAGGGTCGTGTGCTCTATTTTGCCACCTATATGACATTGTAATGATGTTGAATTTTGTGGTTATGATGTTTATTTTTGATGGTTTGTCCATTTGTAAAATTCGAAATCTAACAGAAGCCATTTAGCATAGCTGAATCAATCGACAAGATAAACCGAAAAATTTCTAGTTGGCAATATATGAGTGACTAGCCTTTGCCCGCGGCTCCACAAGCGTGGATGTCGGTTATCGCGACCAAACATAGCCTATGTTCTTTTTAAAAGGTCTAATCTACCCTTATACCAAATTCCATCAAAATCGGTTCAGTGGTTGAGGCGTGAAAGCGTAACATACAGACAGACAGACAGACAGACAGACAGAGTTACTTTCGCATTTATCTCTATCTCTCTCTCTCCGACCGATCTCGGCCATGGCGACCACTTTGACTCCTAGTCGGCTCGGCGCTGATGCGCTCGAAGATGGCTAACATAGCCAATCTTCGCGGTGAACACTCGTGTGCACTGAGGGCACGTGAGAACACCACCCACATAATGGTACTGAATGGCAGCGGGTGGGCGAACTTTCAGCTCATCGCGTTTAGCGTCGAGGTCTGCCTTTCGCTGTTCCTCGAAATCGCTTACTCGTCTATGCACCACCATGCGCCATTCTGGACGTTGTGCTGCCAAACCTTCCCATTGAGACGGCTCAATGTTGCATCTTTTCATATGACGCTTCTGAACATCCTTAAACCTGAGGAGTTGGCCGCCATGTTTCCGATTGCCCTCCTCTAGTTCAGAGTAGAAGATGCGTTTCGCTACTCTCTCCTCCGCCATACGTGATACGTGACCGCACCACCGAAGCTGTCGACGCATTAAGTAGGCCTCAATGCCACTGACGTTTGCTCGCCGTAAAACTTCGGTGTTACGCACTCGGTCGGACCATCGGATCTTCATGATGGAGCGTAGGCACTAGAGGTGGAAACGATCCAGAGTGCGTATGTGGCGCCGATACACACACCACGTCTCGGAGGAATATAAGAGGTTTGGCAGCACAATTGCCATGTAAACTGATATTTTGGTGGCCAGCTTAAGGTCATGTGAATAGAAGACCTTGGAACGCAGCTTCCCAAATGCCGCAGCTGCGGCACAGATTCTGCTGCTGATCTCATCATCAAGGTCACACTTGGATGTTATAGTGCTCCCCAGATAGCGAAACTTGTCAACCTGCTTCAGCTTGTCCTGACCTAGCTGTATAGACAGTGTCTCGTGACCATGTGTGTCCAGGGACATCACCTCCGTCTTCTTGACACTGATTTTTAGGCCGAACTTGCAGCAAGCTTGGTGAAAATTGGACATAAGCTGTTGCAGGCCATCAGGGGATTCTGCCACAAAGCGTAAGTCGTCGGCATACATGATTTCTGTGATCATTGTATGGGAGACTTTAGTGCGCGCCTTAAGTCTGGCCAAATTGAAAAGATTGCCATCTATGCGGAAGCGGATGCGGACTCCCTCAGAAAGAGTTTGTAAAA
Source organism: Eilema sororculum (assembly GCA_914829495.1). Taxonomy (NCBI): domain Eukaryota; kingdom Metazoa; phylum Arthropoda; class Insecta; order Lepidoptera; family Erebidae; genus Eilema; species Eilema sororculum. The sequence continues at coordinate 700,617 of OU618541.1, forward strand.
CATCCCTGACTACTACTGCAAAGTACATGGCGAACAGTGTGGGCACTAGAACACACCCTTGTTTCACCCCACAGGTAACGGGGAAGAAATTTGACTGTTCGCCATCGACACCGACGCAACATTGCATGTCGTCATGCAGGAGTCTAAGAAGTCTCACAAACTTCTCCGTGCATCCTAGCTTCCCTAGCACGATCCAGAGAGCTTCACGAGGCACACTGTCGAATGCCTTCTCCACTTCTCCAGGTCAACTAAGCAGAGATATAGCGGACGTCCCTGTTCTCTGCTTTTTTCTTGCAGTTGACGCACAGAAAAGATTGCTTCACAGGTGCCTCGTTCAGGTCGGAAGCCAAACTGAGTTTCTGGCAGTATCTTTTCAGACAGAGACTTTAAGCGGTTTAAAAGGACTCTGGCAAAGGCCTTTCCAGGGGCTGACAAAAGCGAAATACCACGGTAAGAGTTGCAATCGGAACGGTCACCCTTGTTTTTGTAGAGGGTACAAATGCGAGAAACTTTAAAGTCATCCGGGACTCGCTCTTCCTCCCACATACGCGCAAATAGTTTCCAAACCAGCATGTACAACTCCCCGCCGCCGTATTTTAATAGCTCTCCCGGTATAAGGTCAATACCAACCGCTCGCTTGTTCTGTTGCTGCCTGATGGCAGAGACAACCTCATCACATGACAGGGGCTCATCCAGCTCAATGGAAAGAGGGAGTTGAGGTATTAGACTCACACTTTGTAAATCAGCTGATCGATCTACGTTGAGCAAGCTGTCAAAGTGTTGGGCCCAACGATTTAGTACATCCTCCTTGTTTGTCAAAAGGTGCATGCCGTCTAACGACTTCAACGGCACCTTCGCCCGGTAGGATGTACCAGTCAGCCTACGTACCTCGGAGTAAAACTCCCCGATCCGGTTAGTATCAGCCAGCCACTGCATGTGGAGAGCTTTGTCTTGCTACCATTTGTCTTTGACTTGACGAGACAGCTTTCGCAATTCAAGGTCACTCGCTTTCACTACCGCAACGCTTCTTCCTTGCCTACTATGCTGTCGCAAGAGGTCGCGATGTTTGTTGAGTGCTGTCCTAAGAATCCCGTCATTCTCATCAAACCAGTCCTCACTACGACGGCTTTTTATACCTAAAGTAGCTGAGGCTGCTTCCATAAGATGAGAAGAGAAAGTTCCCCAGACCACCCCAACATCATCTGTCTCATTAGCTGGCAACAGCTTTTCAGTCACAGCTTCAGCGTATTACTCCCTCATCTCGAGATTCTTAAGCTTATCCACGTTGAGAGACGCAGGCTTTGTAAATGTCGATCTACGAGGTCGACGGAGGCGGAGCCGTAGCTTTGTGACAACAAGTTGGTGATCAGTCCAACAGTGAGCACCACGCATGACGCGAGTGATTTGGACTTGACCAGTATCTCTCTGCCTGACAATAGCATAATCAATCAAATGCCAGTGTTTGGATCGAGGGTGCATCCACGTTGTCTTGTGCTTAGCGGCAAGTCTGAACATAGTGTTTGATATTGCAAGCTCATATTGAGCACAGAGACTTAGTAGCAACTGACCATTGCTGTTCATGTTGCCGACTCCGTGTCTACCCAGGACTCCAGGCCAAGCCTCATAGTCGTGTCCAACTCTGGCATTGAAATCGCCTAGCAATATAACCTGCTCTCTGGCGTTTATGCTGTCAAGGCGTCGAGGTAGTTCCTCGTAGAATTTATCCTTGATGTCATCAGCCTTATCTAGCGTAGGGGCATAGACACTGATGACATTAAGGTAATTGTCTTTGTCCAGGTGAAGGCGCAGTGTGGTAACGCGGTCTGAAGTATGCACAGGGTGCTCCTCAAGTCGCTTAGCTATGTGATTCTTGATGGCAAACCCTACGCCTGAACGTCGCGGTTCGGAGGCTGCGGTACTTTTCCAAAAGAAAGTATAGCCACCGCCTTCTTCAACCAGCTCTCCTTCATCGGCAAGATGAGTTTCGCTAAGAGCAGCCACATCCACGTTATAGCGATGAAGTTCCCGAGCTACTATGGCAGTTTTGCGTTCAGGGCAGGCGTTGCCATCGCGATCAATAAGCGTTCTCACGTTCCACGCGCCGAATGTCATGATAGGTGTTTTCATGGTATGCTTTTTGTTCCTTCGACCACGTTTTAATATGATGCAGTGACAGCCGCGGTTACTATCACCTTCCGAGTAGGAACGAGCATTTTTTAGGGCACCTTTTCTAGCCCCCTCCCCGGCTGAGCAAGGAGAGCAGTGCCTCCCTAAATAGGGCTGCTCTGTCATCCCGGGTGCTGCCGAATCCGCACTGTCGTTCCTAATTTGCCGTGCGGACTAGACCTCTCTACCTCATCCTATCGCCATGGGACTTCAACGTATTCGGAGTCCAAGATACGGAGGCGGTCAAGTGCGCAGGATATTTTGAGGTGCGCAAGCGTTCGCGCAGACGCAGGCGCACACACTCGTCTTCCCCCTCCTGAACCCAGTGGAACGGGCGACCGTTACGACTGGAGAAGAGGTCGGATGATGTGTCTGGCCGACGGTAACTGTATGCCCTCTACCGCCACCCTAGGCCATCCACCTTGCCTTGCTGTATCGCCGAGTCCGCCAAACCCTTTTGCATATCTACGGTGGGTTGCCTTCCTCGCCGAATCAGTCTTTTTGCGCTATGCAGGAGGGATCCGCAATAAACTTGCCACCATGATGACAAGCCCCCTCAACCAGGTTTAGCCCGCGAGCCGACGCTGTTTACCGGGGTGTGGCCGCTGCGCGCATCACAACTGCTTGGAGCCACTGGTGAGAGTTCATGGGCTAACAACGAAATTAACACTTCTCTGCCACCTCCATAATAGAAGTCGGCTGGCAGAAATAGACGCTATTACCCCACTACACCACCTCGCATTTATAATATTAGTATAGAAGTATGGATCATAGTACCTCTATTTACGCATTTAAAGCATGAGTATGTAATGTTATTTATGCAGCGAAGTAGTCCAAATCCTTTACTAGGAACTACGTAAATAACTCACAGTACTTTAAGAGACTCGACGCGCAGATACAATCTACATCACATTCAACAAACAATGTACTCGAAGCACCAACTACCTTTGAGTATAGTCAGCGTCATAAATATTTTGACGACGAAGTCTCCAAATGATCTTATAACTCTCTTATTAAGGGCAAATCAAACTGTTTTATTAATTTGTTTGGTATTAATGTCTGAAGTAAAGGTGTGTACCAATTATATCAAAACAATTGGTTAACTGGAAGGGGGTCAAAAACCAAATTAAGATCATTTTGAGTACCTTGTTCATCGACATCTTTCTGATATTGACTGTACCTGTATAAGTACAGAGTCATCGCTTGTTTATACAGTACGTATCATAATAGCACTTAATAACCACCTCCGAGATGGCAACGCCGGCTAACTAATTATTGCGTACAATTTGCTATAACCTCTAATAAAGATTACGAGTTGTATGTCCGAGATTTGTTCAAATTTCAGAAAAATATAGCTGGTGATGACGATGGGCTAAGTGAGGAGAAGTATGAAAGGGCGCTGTGTGGTTTGGCACATGAGGGACTAAGATGCTGAAAGAGATTCTTAAGCAATGTGACGAAAAGGTTAAAACCTTTTGTCAATCTTCAGTTTGTTTTCTGATGCGGGGTCAATGGACAACCTTAGGATCGTCTGTCAATCAGATTGAGGCCATTTTAAGGACAAACTAGATCTAGAGTACCCGTCACCGGCGATGAAGATACATTTTTTTTGTTTCAAATTAGGAACTTAGCTTACAAGCACATGACCGACGTGATGGAAGTCTTTGAACTTATGCAACACCAGTTGCATCACACTCGCGCCGTCAACCCTCTAATAACATGCAAATACCCTTCTTAAAGAACCCATTGGCTATTAGAGGTGTCGCCTGGGAACACCATCGAGGGAGATTATTCCACAGTTTGAGCGTGTGCGGATTATTTAATCGATGTTAATGCAATCTATAAAATTACAAGATTTTTTTTTAATAGTACCGCATTGAATGCCTGGTATGAAGTTTAATAAATAAAGAGCTATTAACAAGAGGTATTCATTCCTCGCGTTATTATTATGTTTACCGTGAAAATGATTGCGCTTGCATCATTTTCGATGCAATAAATAGCAACATAGTTCAATGTTGAAGCATAAACTAATCGTATGTGATAATTATGCGGAATTGATAACCATCGATACTTGTAAGATTATCGAGGTTTTATGTTAAACGTATTCCTTGTGAAGATCCACTAGCACATCCACGATCTTCGAGTCCAGGTGACCCGCTGGTGCATGGCGGGGCTGCAGGGCGCGCTGCTCTCGTGCCTCGTCGCACCCGTCTACCTGCACTCGCTCGTACTGGGCTCGCTACTACACCCGCATCATATGCACAGGTCGGTGGTAAGGGGCCGAGCGCGCTCCCTTGAGGCACTCTTCACCTGTCAGTCGGTATACTCCCGCTGATTAATGCACGAGGCTTTGGGGCAAGCTTTACTCTTGGTGTGGGAAGTGAGAGGGCTGTCGTTCTCGTAAAATCCATAATAGTATTAGTAGTGGGTTACTCTTCTATTCTATGGCTCCTTTTTGCATACACAAATCGGGCCTAACGCACCTATTGCATGAAGACTACAACGCTGTAAAATTGTTCAACATCATTTGGCTTGGCAAGGGGATTGGCTACCCAACAAGCAAATTAGTCTTATAAGGTTGAGTTTATTCAGCTATTCGGTGATATAAAAGTCGAGTAAGTGCGAATTATTCAGCATGTGTCGTATAAAAGCATCTTATATAGCATTTTAGTTATTCAGCATTTCGGTCACATAATGATGCTGAGTAAACGTTTACTCTGCATACTTATATGACTAAAGTGTCGTATAAGATTTGCTGTATAAGTCGCTAGTATACGACCCTTATGTTACTATTTCGTCGAGTAAAAGCACATTATATAACTTTCTTGTGACACAGTCGAATCAAAGCTACATCGTTGCTTTTATACTGCTATTATGTTGTATAAGTTGCATTCATACGACTATTACAAGCCTAGTGCCAAGTGTCGTATAATTGCTTGTACTGCTCAATTATCACTTGTCTTAGTTTTCTTGTGTACAATAAGTGGTTGATTGAATAAATAAATAAACAAAAGATCTTTTTTAGAAAACTTTTTAGGAAGGTCTAAGGAACCCTAAAATATAATCATGGCGCTTATACTGCTAATTTGCTGTATAAGAAGCTATTATACGACCTGTTAGCAGTAAAAATGGTGTACAAATGAATGTTAATATAAAAAATATTTGTTATTATATTCATATTACTAAGAATTGAAGGGGGGCGTTAAATATTTATGATAAAACCTAGTATATTTCATCAGAAAACTTACCTTCGCAATACTTTGCAAACCTATGCGTGAGTTTACGAACCTACATTTGGTGCAACCTACAAATTAACATGTCTGCTAAATAAATTGTACTTATAATTTTTTATAATTTTTAAAACACAACACGACGCACTTGCTTAATTTAACAAACAAACGTAACATAAAAGTCATATAAGTTACAGTTATAGCGCAACTTAAGCTTGTAACAGTCACTCCGTTACCTTTATACGATGTCTATGTGACTGAATTGCTGAATAAAATGGGCCCAAATCGCGTTGTATAAACGTTTTCATTACGTTTATACAACTTCTAGTAGGAGCCAAAATGCTGAATAATTTGCGTTGCCGCGACTACTACACGACATATTTTTGCTAGTTGGGTATGAACTAGTATTTTCTCGTACCACAAAGCAAATGTGATGGTCGAAGAAGGCACATAACATCTTTATGGAAATGAAATCCCAGAATAGTGTGGTACCAAAACGGTAAGGAAATTTAGATCTAGACAGCAAGAAAAATGAAGGAAAATGTCGCACTTTCATTATCCTGCATCAAGCAAACTGTATGATTATTTTGAACTGCTACTGTTATAAAAAATCCTTAACCTTTTAATATGTTTACTCAGATATTTTAACAATGAGTATTTGCCAATCACGTCATCATAATATCAATGTATTGCGATTTAAACTTTAAAAGAAGTGCGATCTGCGTCTTTGGTTCCACCTTCAGGCACCCGACACGATAATAATAATAGTTATCTAACTATACATTATACAATCATTCATCAACACAGCCCAAAAATTGTGGCTACAAACTTGAAATGAGATTTGATGTCTTTGGTCTTGTAACCATCCACTAAAGGAAATTGTTGAAAAATGTTACCGCCAAGGGATGAATGGTGGCATGGAAGTCCGTCAAAGAAGTATGGAATGAAATACATACTTCTACGTCTAGTTAGAAATCAATGTACAGTACACGTTTGTTCCTATATAATTTCAGTAATTGAAATCGATTCGTGAATTGAAAGTTACATGATATCATTTTATGTATTCTTTAGGAAGAATATGATATTCTAGCTGAAACTAAAGATGAAATTTAGTTTTAGTGTTCTGTTGGAGTGCCACTCTGAACCTGTCTTTATTTTTAAACGGTCTTTGGATGGTTATCCACATTTGGACCCGTGTGGTGGCTCTGTAATCACGTTCGAGGACTTTAATCACAATTTTTCCTGCTTGAAGCCAGTACAGGTAGCTAATCATTCATAAACTCAAATATGTAGGTACTCGTAAGTCACTGCGGGTGACTGCTTTACTTAGCAGTTGTACACTTGTACACTCGTGTGTACAACCTTGAACCCTTACTCAGGCGCCGCCGCAAACTTGTTTAGGTTTTTTTTTCAAATTTTTGAACATGTAGCCTTGGTCCTTAGCTTACAAGATTTTTTTATTTAGAGCTTTGGTGGAATTGATAAATAATTTTGTAAAGAGGTGGTCGCTAACATCAGGTGTTAAGCTTAATAATAATATCTCTTAGTCCCGCCCGAGAAGACTCATTTTTCCCTATGTATTCGTCGATTTCTTACTCACCTAGGAGAACTGGAGAGGTGTAAAGGTCGTCTCCATTTCTTCTCCAGGTATACACCACATGTGTGTAACGTTTCAGCCCATTTGTGGTTCACAAATTCGACACGATTAGGATTCAGTACATATAAAAATGTTATCAAATTTATGCAAAAACTCATTGAAACACGTGGGACTGTTTTTTTTTAATAAAAGGACACGTCAATTTGACTTCACCTCGCCTGATTCTAAAGGCAAAGTCTTGGTTTTGTTATTTCTGTAGTATAGCTTTTTAGAGCGAGCTGCATACGACCACTATGGATATTAATGCACATTGGGTGAGGCCTATGTCCAGTAGTGGGCTAATTAATTGATTGATTGAGATATTAAATACTCTTTACTTTTGGATTTATCCCATGCAGGAGGGATATAGTAAAATTTATTGAATATGACTTATTGATGGGGTTAGCTCGCTGTGACTCTGGCACATCTCTGCAAACAATGGCACACCCTCTATTGAGCCCGCTGTAGCTTAATACTTGCACATTGGAGGACCTCAACAAGGCGACCGCGGAGACTTTTGGGCTGGACACATCTAATTGGATCGAAAATTGTCATCGGCTCGACGAAGAAGATTACTGAATACACTTAAAACAATAAAGACGTCAAAACTTTATTGTTTTTCTTTTATGATATTTTTAAATATTACAGCATTGACATCTAAATAATACGCGGATATGACTGTCTATGCCATGTAAGGCTACAAGTTTTTGTTGGTTATTATAAACCTAATAAAGCAATTAAACTATTATCATCATAATTCAAGATCTAGACGACCTAAAAACTGGCTGGCCGATTACAAATTCCGGAGAGTAATAATTGAATACAAATTACATTAATTACTCAAAAATACTGAATTAATTATATGTAACGAAAAAGGTAGTATGTTCTAAAATTACTATCAACTGAGTGTCGTAGAATTTCACTGCAATGGGTAGGTACCTTATTCTTTCCTGCGAAAATGTCTATGTGGATTCTGAGGGGGTGTAAGACTGCCTAGAGCATGTCCCTCACACCCAGGACCCCGGGCCATTTAATGGTACCAGATACCTAATAGACTGACACGATTATCGTATAGGTTAGGTATCACTTGAAACAATCTGTCCACTGCTGGACGAAGGCCTCACTTGAAACTTTTTCACCAATTCCTAATAGATAAATACAAGGCCCAATTACCGACAACGTAGCTGTATTGTAAGCAGTAATTGAACATTTTTCAGAACTAAAATAGAGAATTACGCTGATTCCTCTGAGATACTTCCCTGGCAAGTCAAAATGATAGATCTATGACTATTACAGATACAGATCTTTCATTTTGACTTGCCAGTGAAGTCTAACAGTACTATTTATTCAGTCATTAATAAATGAGGAAAAACATTGTAAAACCTCATTAAATTTATATAATATGTAGTAAAATATATGACCTGGTTAATTGCACGTACGTACATATATAATCGTGCACTCAATTTCATCCAACATGGAGGAAAATTTGCGTTAGGTACTATAAATTGGATTCGATATACAATAGTGAATTATTAACTATTCTACAGGAAAACTGTTGCTATGGGGTTAACGGTTGCTGCTATTAATATTCTGTTTTAAATATTTTATGACAAATCTGTCTGTCTACATAAGTTTGGTAATGATCCATCCCACGCGCTGCCCGTAGCCACAGGCCGGCCGCTAGACATCGCCTGCACTGAACCAACACTATTTATTGTTATAATAATATCTGCTTATATCTGAAAGGTACGCTTTCGCATGACAGGAAACATATTAAGTCTAGACAGTAATCCAAATATAGCGTACCTTCACAACTGCTACGAGAAAAGGCTAAATAAATGCCCGACGAAATATGCTTGCTATGCTTATATGTAGGTATGTACCTATGTATTATAAAGATACAACTATAATGTGCATTTCTTATAAGCTATTTGAAAAATCGCGAATCATCGATACGTTGCTATGTGCAATATTGAATTGAAAAGTTATTAATTTTCTTATTGGCACCCAACGTCGCTTTTTCCACGATAGAAGTTTGTGAAATGAACGATACAGCAGTGAGTGATCAATTAGATGCATCGTATAAGGAATTTATCTTTTACCTGTGTACTAGCTGTTGCCCGCGACTCCACCCTCGGATGTTGGTTATCACGACCATCAGAGTTTATGTGCTTTCTTACGGTCTAATCTGTGTACCAAATTTCATCAAAATCAGTTCGGTGTTGTAGGCTTGAAAGCGTAGCAGACAGACAGAATTTGGAACTTTTAAACATGGAATAATAAGTATGGAACAATCAATTTAGGAATATGTAGAATCTGATGGAAATTGGTTATCCGGCGGTCTATAGATGTCTATTTTTTTTAGCTTTATTCCGTTTTTTAACTAAAACACAGTTTATAAAATGAAGTAGGTATAATAATGATTGTAATCCAATAGGATGGAATACCGTGGTGATGTGGTTACGGCACGCATTTACAGGAAAACTAATTACGTAGGTAGCCGTTGTTTCCTTGTATTGTGTAAAGGAGTAAATTGCTGGAGCTATAGATATGGGAGGAGACGGGAATGTATTTTTAACATATCCTCGTCGAGTTGTATTAATATAATCGCAGCAAAAGTATCTTACCTGTTGTCACGTTGTTCTATTTTAAAGTAATCAACAAATTATTTGCTACTGGGAGTTCCGCTGGGATGATGATCATAGTAATTTTTTATAAAGGACACGTCAATTTGACTTCACCTCGCCTGATGTTAAGCTAAAGGCAAAATCTCGGCAAGAGGGTCACCATCGTAAACATGTACCATGTTAACAGTGGTAGCACTCAGCTTGACGACCTCATTAGATGCCTTTTCACGCCCCGCTTAAAGGACCCGGGACTGTAGGAAGAAGGAACCACGTGAGCTGGCAGGGAGTTCCAGGTATTTTTGTTGTTTTTCTTTTTAGGTATTATGTTTTTATTTCTATTCTTGCAGATATTTATTGCACATGTTGTTTTTTTTCCAAAAGTTTGCTCACACACTCCTACTAGTGTATTAAGCCTGAAGGGTAGTCAAAACTATATTTTCGGTTTTCAAAAACATCGGAGTCATTACTGGGAATTTTAAACGTACATATGTAAACTCACGCCTATTTAGAGGGTGATCCTATTGCCATCATCTGGTTAATTTGATAATTAATTTTGTTTTGCGCGACTCTCGTAGAAAGAGATGGTGGTACTAATCCTACCTGACTGGAAACGCGATGCAAAGAACCTCGAAGTGTTTATTTATTTGAACAGTAAAAGTATTTGAATGAATTTTTACAGCATTAAGTATGCTAACTATACATGATTGATTCCGATAGTTCGTAAGAAAATCGGTAGATGACTCCATCGTCGCCTTAAAGACGTATAAGATGGGAAATTTGAATCACATCGGGCGTGTCTCGGTAGCCGAATTGGTCAAGGCATTCCCTCTGTAAGGGAAAGACTGCGGGTTCGAGTCCCGCCCGAGATGATTCTTCTTTTTCCCTATGTATTCGATTAGCAAAAGTATATTTAAGATTAAAATGTTTTCTAAAGTCTAGAACGTTTTGCCGTGACGTGGTGTGAATAATAAAATAAGCGATTCAGCTGATAGGGCTGTGTCCATCCGACAGTAAACATACAGCCCATGACTAAGTGCCCAGTTGACGCCAATAGGCTCGTTCCCTAATACGTGGGCCGGAAAATCATAGTTGGCGAAATGTGGGTGTTAATACACCTCTGCCTACCCCTCCGAGGATTTACAAGTGTGTATCAATCTATGTATATACGTATTTTACAAGTGCAGTATCATTTTATTACCAATTTAAATGTGCATGACGCCGGTGTCATGCGGATCATGCGGCTACTTTGTAATCGAGGCATGAGCACTCGTAAACTTGACCCGTTACAGGATGCAACAGGTAAACCATTCCGATGTTATCGCAAGGTGGTTCTCTGGTCATTAAATATGTAGCAGCCACAAACTTTGACCTCGCCGCTGTAATGATACTTTTAAAAATACAGAGTGGAAGATTGTCATGCCCCCTGGAGGGAAAATACTCGAATTACTGGATATAGAGAATTTTACTCAAAGGAAACATTCCTTTATTTTTAAAAAGAAACAAAAACTGCATTCAAAGCTTTTCAAAAACTCTTTTGACACTCCTTTTTTTCGTGCAGACTAAAAAAAACTTGTAGTTTTGTCGCTCCAATCGATCGAGCTGCACTAATAACGATCAAAACTCTCTATTAAACATGGTAAATTTAATGAAAGGAAATCTGAAATCTCAACTTATAAATTCAATTTGACAACCGATGTTTTTACTGGTAACGCCGCTGGTCGAGTTCCATTTCAAAAAATTACAAGCATTCGCATTTTAGCTCATGTTAATTCAGGGTTCCTAATTCCGAATTCAGTATAATTGCTTGTCACCTCGTTGAGCAGACCTTCATACGTACATAATCCAGGTCTTAGTATTGCGGTCACGTCCCACCCATCACGCCTAACGGCCAAGGCTGCAAGAAAGCTTCCCTGCTGCCGGCCACTGGCAAACATGAATTGACAATTCATACTCACATTTACATAAAATCTGTTGTTCGTAGGTCATAAACTAGTTTTCTACTAGTTTCGCATTGCTTTTAATCGAGGTCTCGTTTATGAATTACGAAATTATGTTTTGGGGCAAATGTAGTGAATATTTTTCTCAAGGGTATAATGATGGCCAGCATGTAATGTTACAAAAAATATATAGTGAGGGTTTTTGTACGGCACAAAAGAAAAACCTGTATTGTGTACCAGCCTCACCCATGGAAACTGGGCTACCGAGAGCAGCCCGATGTGATTCAAAATTCCCTTCTTCGCCTTCGTCGCCTTAGAGACGGATAAACATAGAAGGGAAATTAGAATCACATCGGGCGTGTCTCGGTAGCCGAGTTGGTCAAGGCATTCCCCCTGTAAGGGAAAGATCGCGGGTTCGAGTCCCACCCGAGAAGTTTCATTTTTCTCTATGTATTCGATTTGTAATCTAAATTCTATTTACCAATCTTTGTAAATTTCTCCATTCGAAAGCTTCGAAAGACCACAAGAAAACTCTCAGTTGAAACAAGTACCTACGCGCAATGAGCATGACGTCGATGAGATTCTGATGGCCACATAAATGTCGTATCTTCATCATCCAAGGTCATTCAGAAACCTTCAAAAATCGCCGTCAAAACTATAAACAAGTAAATAAATAGTGAGGTCGACACCCATTACCGCCAATGTCTCTTCTCAAATAATGTTCACCGTCATGAATATAACATAAAATGTTATGGCGCTACGTGACGGCAAGAGGTGCCTTGATAAACCACTGGTGTTCTTGTCAACTATGATATAATAGGCTAAATGAACTTCAAAAGTATCATGGGTCAGGAGATCAGGGCGCTCGAACCAATATTGTTAAGTATGGAACTGACAATACCATAAGAGAATTCAACAACACTACTGCAGACCGCAACATCGATTGAAATGCCCTGGATTGGCGGGGTAACTCAAAGTAGGCAGAATTCCAGCTTCAACCTAACCAAATAGACATTACCTATCTCTTCGCTTCTGTATCATGTGACGTCTTGGTCATATTTTCACTGGTTACATTGGTCGAAGAGAAACGAGGTGATATATTATATTTATCTGTTTATATCACTCTACTGAGGAGGATTTTGGAAATGCCTTTGTCTAACAGAGGGTGGGATGAACCATGTTGTATCGCCCAAAGGATAAACGTGTGGGACTCGGAAAAAAATGTTTTAATAAAAAGAAGATTATTTCTAGCCCTGTCTAGGTATCATAATATAAGTTATTTAATAATATATTCGTATGAACTATTGCTGGTAACCTTGACACGACGTTTTTACAATTTTTCCCCCGAGAACAAACGCTACAAAAAGTAAAGAATAATGTACAGTATCACTCATGTTTGTTACTAGCAGAATATTAAATTCCTAGACATATATAAAGCTTTGTTACCCATAATTTAATAATATCGACAATAATGTGCCGAATGATTGTACAGTCAGCACCAGATCGATCTTGACTGCAAAGTCTTAAAATTATCTTAATACTGTGGTCTAACGATTCATACTAAATACTAAGGTGTAGGTAGTCCACTTAGAGCACCCAGCTGAATGGCAATTGAGCGAATAGCATCTAGCCATGTCCACGAAGAGCATCTATCAAGATTTTGAGCAGGTACTTTTCGTGGACAATGTTGTAAAAATAAATTAGTATCCACGAATAGCACCTGCCAAAAATCTTGATAGGTGCTCTTCGTGGATTTGGCTAAGTGCTATTCAGCTGGGTGTTCCAAATGGACTACACCAATACTAAGGTATAAAGATGAATCAAACTGTTTTATTGAATTGAGATCCGGTTCTTAGCATTCCATGGATTCACCGTGCGGTCGCCGGGTCCATGGCGTGGTACAGAGAGGAACACTGTGACGGCGCCTGGGACTTGCGACCCAGGTGTTGGTTTAGGGTGGCCACCTTGTGATGCATCAGCGCTCACCTCCACCGTCAGTCGTATTCCCCCCTCTACCTATCCAAATTTGGTAAGATCCTATCAACGCCGTTTTAGATATTCGTTTGAGTAAAGAGCTTACTGAAGCTCTTGGCAATCCGAGGTCTTTAAATAAGTTATACAGGGATTTAGCTGGAATTCCCCTTGCTCCTACTTCCACGGCGTAGAGTTTAACCACATAGCCATTTTTGGTTAACTCGTTGGTCAGGTCAAAGTATTTGTTTATTTTTATAGCGTGGTCTTTAGGTATGTTAGTTTCCCACGGTACTGTGAGTTCTACTAGTACTGCACGCTTTTGCTGTTTTGAAAATAGGAATATATCGGTCTGGATGACGAGGCACAAACATCCTCCGGTATTTTATAGTGTTTCTCATACGAATCTGCGAGTAATGTCCAATCAGCGGCTGCTATCAAAATTGAGTACGGCTTTTGATTTGTCTTTTTTGAGCAGCCTTCCTTTACAAACGCGACGTCATTTCTTTGGTTTGTGGTTAAACCCTTTTTCGCTCTAGCTACCGCCAAACTAACCGCCTTACGTACGATTTCTAATACCTTATCATGTCGGCGCGAGTAATAATACAACCCACCAGTAGGTGCCTAGCAGTACCAATTGCTTCACCACATGAGTTACATGTTTTATCTGTGGCTTTTCCCCATCTGACAAGATTGCTTTGGTCGGGGAGGGTCAACTGGAATGCATTGAGATAGAATTTAAGGAGAGCCGGTGACCAGTCGTATATTAAGGTACGCCATTTTAAGGCTATGGGAATACAAAATTCACCTAGTGTTAACCATTCGTTTGTATTTCTAGGTTCATTGCGTGCACTTTGTAGGTATTATTTTCATCTACTTGAAGAAAAGATTTTGTTATGTCTTTGTCTGACTGCCTCCTAGTATTACCCAAACCTACCCTACCAGTCTGCGAGCCTATCATGAATTTTTTATGGAATTGGAGGCGCGACTCGAGCTCTTTAGTACTTTGGTCTTTTGGAAGAGCTTGCACTTCAAAAATGTAAAATTCATAATAATTTATTCTGCATAGACCATTAAATCGGCACTTACAAAACGTTAACATAAAAAAGAATATTAAAGACTAGTTTAGCAAATGGACCACCGGTTCGAAACACGACCCAGATCTCAGAAGACTCTGGTAAGAAACACAGTGGGCATTTTTTTTGGCCTGAATGAATTGGGTCTGGCCTTTGAACACATTTTCTCGTAGATATATGTATAAAAACGGTACACTGTGTTAGGTGGTGTATGACGTTACGACCAGAAATACTAATTGGTGATTAACTATGTGTAATATTATGATATATTCTTAGTTTGACTGGCAATATTTTAAGTCAATAAAATAGTAGTATTGGTCAGTGAACATACTCTTTGTCGTACTACTTGAAAGCGTGCGGTTCATCGCATTGCATTGCATCTCACTGTGATCTGACCCTTATACTTGAATAATGTTATTGTGAGCTAAGATACTGAAATGCTAAATAAAACTTTATACTGCAATGTGAATGCGTTTAGTACACAAGCAAACTTGAATTAGAGATTTTAATGCTTAAGTGGGATCTATAAGTTCTATTTATTGAAATAAAGCTTTTTTAACTGATTCTACCGCGATTTATTTGTTATGATTTACTATTAACCCGACGTTTTGCCTACTTTTCAGTTGACATGATCGCTTTTTTATTCGTGCGGATACCTCCCCCGCCGGAACCGTCTCCTTCTGCGAGCAGGTAATGGCTATGAAGGAGACGGCGGAACGGGAGCGGCAGCTTGAGTGAGAGAGACTCGCGCATCGCGCCGCTCGCGTGCGTAGGCAACTCGGGTGTCGGAGGGCACAGGCACAGTAGATATGGTCGCGGGGTACTATTTATTGAAATGCCTGCTGATTTCATATAGGTAGATAAATATAAATAAATCAAAGATTGAATATCACTTGTACACTTTTTTATTAAATTTTATACTTTAATGACACCATTATTATCGGAAATTTCCATAAGCCTGACAGAGCGCTGGCGCCGGTAAAAAACATACCTTATAATGTTTTGGGAGTGTTTGTGTTTATGATTTGTATCTTTATTATGCGGATGTTTATGGTAAAATATATTCACGTCTGTCTGTGCTGGAGTATTTTAAATCTACCCTATGTTATTAGAGCTACCAGATGCATTTGAAACTTGACATGTTTAAGCGAAGCGTCACCTACCCGCACCGCAAGCAACAGACACAATGCATTATGCTGATTTACGCATCGTAGTATGCTTTGTATAGAAAGTCAAACAAGTGCGTCCACCTACCCGCATCGGAGGGATCGCACGAATCTGCTCATCGGCAATGACGGTGTTGTTGCTCCGAGAGGCAACTTATGCAATAGGTGCCGATGATCTCATTCGGAATGCCGGTCCTGGTGGACGCACGCCGCGTGAATTCCACCATTTGCATTTTTTCGATCGTTCTGTCTATGCGGGGTTTTAACACGTGCGCTCACTACGAAAATCCGAATGAAATAGCAACGAAAATCCAGCCGGTTGCTGGGACTAGTGGTGGCAAAATGCGATCAATGCGAATCAGGTAGTCGCATTGTGAAAAATCTATTTGATGCGTTTTGTCCGGTGCGTGTGGTGCGCGTGCGATCCGTATAGTGTGGGTAGGTGGACGCACTTGTTCGACTTTCTATACAAAGCATAATAATTGGTTGCGTGCGGTGTGGGTAGGTGGATGCTAGGCTTAATAAGTAATCTATAGACATGATATCCTAAGAATTTAGACTTTCTAGCACTGTCTAAATCGAATCTATAAGGGTACAAAAATGTAGACCGCTTCGAGAAAAAGTGCTAGTATATGCGATATCTCTTCTTAGCGGGCAGATAATATGGCAGATAACATTCGTCCTTCAACTAACCAAAGGTTACAAAAACACGCATCAGCACAACCATTTTTTGTGAGTTGTAGATTTTCAAAGTCTGACCTTCATGACGTATGAGATCGTTACGAATAAATTAAGCAGCATAATAATTACGCACTGTTTATATTGTGCTTGTGCGTGGTAGATACAAGTATGTGATACACGAATCTGATTTTTTTTACGTTTAGAATAAATTACTAATTGGAATATTATAAATGCGAAAGTAACTCTGTCTGTCGGTCTGTCTGTCTGTCTGTATCTTACGCTTTCACGCCTAAACCACTGAACCGATTTTGTTGAAATTTGGGATAGGGGTAGATTAGACCATGAGAAAGAACATAGGCTATGTTTGGTCGCGATGACCGACATCCACGCGGGCGGAGCCGCGGGCAAAAGCTAGTTGGATATAATTTTGAAATCGCGTGCAAATATGTCACGCAGAGTTACTTAGTAGTTTTAGTTGTTGCTAGCTACTAATTTGTCCACAGTACCGCCCTCCTGGAATACTACAAGACAAAAAATGTGTTACCTTCGTACGGTGCGGACATTTTTATCAAGAATCAAGTGGTTCAGCATCTTTGCCCTTTACCGCACCATAAAGACTTGGAACTCTTTGCCCGCAAACGTGTTTCTTTCTTCCTACATTATGCTTTTCACGCCCCACTTAGGAATTACCTAGACCGAGGCTTACCATTGTATCATACATATAATCACGCTTTTATCCCCGGAGGGTTAGGCATAACACTCATATTTCACCAATAATTTTATTCGGTCGCACGTATTAGGGGGTGAGTCTATTGCCATTTCCAGGCTCTATTATTGACTCGAGCCTATGTCTGAGGCTGAGTCTGGTCTGTATATATCTGCTTAAACAGCCCTGTCCCTTAGTCACCTTGTACAATACGGCATGGGAACAGAGTCGTAAACATATACCATGTTAACAATAGTGGCACTCAGCTTGACGACCTCATCAGATAAAAGCTTAAAGGACCCAGGATTGTAGGAAGAAGGAAACACGTGAGCTGGCAGGGAGTTCCAGGTCTTAATGGTGCGGCATAGGAACGATTCACCGAACCGCTTGGTTCTAGGAGGTACATATATTCTGCACCGTACCCTGTCACTTTAGTTTTAGTTAAAGTTTTTAGACGAAGTGAAGAAATCCAGAAAAACCTGTTCCCAGTATCTGTAGGAAAACCTATGCCACACTCCCATCCCTCAAGCTAAAGATGTATCAGACCCGATAAAACTTATCGTACCTATTATAAGTCTACTCATTTTTTATCGCAATATAACGCTCATGCATGACAATCAAGATACAATCAATTTATTACTAACATGATGGACTAATGACCAAAGTACTAGGATATGAATTTATACATTTATTATTATGCACAGAGACATACAAACATACAATTAATGATGGGTGTTGCTTGTTGCACAGTGCACCTGTACGCGTAGCTCGTGCTATGGAACAATTAATATGCAATAATTTAATCTAGTAAATTATTCTGCTAAATAAAAACATGTTTTATGTGATTAATTTGATGTCTATGCATACTAAACAAGTCTTAAACGATTTGTTGAGTGTATTTAAATCGTTAATGGAGATAACTATGATTTATTGTAATAAGTATTTTACAGTAAAGCACTTGTATAAACCTAATCGGCAGAGGCCCATGTCCAGTATATATCAATATATATATATATTGATTGATTTCTAAACCTCTTTTCGTGGTACTATCATCTTACACGTATCTCACATAAAAGAAAAAGAAGAGTTGCTGGTCATAAAAATACTTCTTATGACAATTTTTTACTAGTGTTTCTCTTTGCCACGCTTCTCATCAGATGTCATCCTCAGATATGGGTATACATCATATTTGCCGTTTGTATGTATCATAATTACTACGTACTAGATCGATACTTCGAGCACCTACTAGACAAATCTCTGCATCACCCTAAGGTTGACTAGTAGAAAACGCCTACGGCGTTAAGTCCCCTTTGTACACATATTTTATATTTGTGCATAAAGAATAAATAAATAAATAAATACTCTTGAAAGTGTCAGTCGCAGAAAGTGCTGAATTGAAAAATAGGCCGCTGTAAACCGGCGAGCTTGCGTGATAGGAAGAGGCTGAAGTGTAAGTAGAGAAGCAGGTGGAAGGTTTTCTCTCTGTTTAACCCGGAGGGGGAAAAGTATGAATGTGTAACTATATGTATCTTCAAATGTTGCGTGAAAAAGCCGTCAAGTTAGGGACCACAATTTTAAGTTCAATAGCGTCGGAAAGGTGGTTGTTGGACTGCACCTCAGCTTTTTACCATCTATTGGGATGCAGTCAATTGACGGACCAAATATAAAAAAGATATCTTACAGTTTGTGCATTTGAATAGGATTTCATATTGTGTATCAGAAAAATATACCTCTCGCTCACTCAGAGCATCAGTGTCAAATATATAATAATAATAAATAATAACAATCAAGTTTGTTTTTGCTTTCCAATGGATAAAAAAGTTACCAATATTGCAAAACAATTATACCGGTCTACTGCAACCGCATGAACACAGAATAGATAATAGTACTCTATGAGTGTTCATATTTTTCTACGAAATTAACATCATCGTTTAGTTTATCTGTGGTTACTCTCTGGGGAGAAATAATTGTTCAGGAAAAGCCCCATCACACTATACTACGTACATTTCATCGACATCATTAATTGAGACAAATCTCTAATTCGCCCTGATTCATACGAAATTCTTAGGTTTATCAACACATCCATGTTAAAACAGTCAAGAAAGAGATTTTCATCGTCATCATAACAGTGTTGTGTTCCGATTGTATCTGAGGCCTTCACTGAAGGATTCCACCTTTCGGTTATTCTTTCTCAGCCACGCAATAGAGGCGTGAGCACGAATATTCGTATTCATAACAAACGTTTCGAGAGAAAGGAGCATTGTCGGCCAATCGCAATGCTCGATTCTCTCGATACGTTTACGTTACGAATAGGAATATTTTTCGTAATTGGGCCACTGTAGTCTGAAAGATTACATGTATCAGTTTTCTAACCTTTTAGTCATTTATTATACCTACGGGTATCATGAGAAAGTAATTACTACACAATAAAAATAAATGACAAATAGTACCCTCAGCCGCCTGTCACCCTAGTAGAAGCAAACCGAGTCGGCGATGTGATGTCCTATCTGGGGGCAGGATGTATGAATGTATCTTCAGTTAGTTAGGTGCATGTGGTGATTTGTCACTATAATAAAATTTCCATTGCGGCGTTATAAATATTCTCAATCGAGAAGGTATTTGACCGCTGAGGAGCATTCAGTTCAGAAATGATAAAAGTGCATTAAATCATAAGCTCCAGTATTATGACCATGCTGGGTCGAATCAATGAAAAGAGATGGCAACAATTGGAATGAAAGAGATGTTTCAAATTTGTGTCCCAGGCACAATGAACTCAGGGTCAACCAGTCCGTTGAATGCAAGTCAAAAAAGGTAATATGTAATAAATTTCAGAATTTAGGGTGGTACAATATTATACATAAATATTAGTATAATTATATTGTAACTGAGCGATATTGCATCAACATACACACATAAGTCCTTAACCGTAAGTGAAATGAAGAATCTTCTACCCCAGGAAATGGATGACAAAATAACCACTGTGCCAAACAGCGTCTGGTCACAGAACCCCCCTAGAGAATTTAGTGGATCAACAGGCTATGCTACTCAAGGAAATCACTGTATCTAGACTATAAGTATTAGACTAACTGAATGTTTGTAAATAGACCAAAAAAATGCCCGCTGAGTTTCTTGCCGGAGTCTTCTCAGGGTCTGGGTCGCGTTTCGAACCGGTGGTGGTCCATTTGCTAGTCTTTAATATTTATTTTTATATTGACGTTTTGTAAGTTTCGATTCAATGGTCTATGCAGAATAAATGACTTTGAATTTTAGATAAGTGGCAATTCGTTGGCCAGTGTAGAAAAGAATGATGAATGTATGGGATTGCCACTTGTCTAGCGGAGCTTATCGAAATGATTGGCGATTCAAAGTAATTCTTATGCCATTATCAAGTTAATTTCTTTTTATTTCATTTCTATTGTTTATAATCGTTTTGAGGAAAGCCTACGTCATTATTTAGCAGGTGTACCGACTAGCAGGTACGGTTGACTTTTTTTAGGACACGTCAATTTGACTTCGCCTCCCCTGATGGTAAGCTAAAGGTAGTAGGGCACAAATTTTCTTAAATTGATTATAAAAAAATGTTCCTACTTATTTCAAAATTAACTTACACGTTTTGAAAACCAGATTTTGAAACCTGACCAGTTTATTTTTTCCAAATCATACATTTGTATTGCTACTTGCCTAGTACCGTATTATTATTAATTTATTATGCTATTATGACAGGAAAGATTATAAACTTATTACCATATTTAGGATTATTTTTTAGACTTGTTTTTAATATTAAATATTCGATTTTTTATGAAGTTTACTGATTATGTTATCATAATAACGGTTGTAATATAATTGAAGTCTTGGTAGACTTATAGCATAACTAGATTTTGCCCGTGGCTCCGCCCGCGTGGATGTCGGTTATCGCGACCAAACATAACCTATGTCCTTTCTCAAGGTCTAACCTATCCGTATACCTAATTTCATCAAAATCGGTTCAGTGGTTGAGGCATGAAAGCGTAACATACAGACAGACAGACAGAGTTACTTTCGCATTTATTATATTAGTATGGATATTACTGGTATGAGGACTCTTTGCAATCCTGTTCAACTATAATGTATGAGATTCTATAGGAAATCGATTCTTCATTAGATCTTGTGATAGAATTCAGTTACCATCACGATAGAATTCAGTTACCATCACTATCCGAACGCCCACTTTCCACTCTTCTACGTTTCCAGCTTCTAATTCTAAAACCTTCAAAACTTTCAGATGAAGTCTGTCTTTCTTGAAGTCAGTCAAAGAATGTACACGTAATTTATTGATATTGTCATCATATATTTTGTAACAACTCGTCATCAACTATTCCCAATGACAGCTTACACAGATTGACTCATGTGGAATAACGAAGACACAAGGTTGTTCTCAATAAAATTACGCGGTACACGTGCCCAGCGCCCAGCTATTAACTTTTTGCTAGACGGTTTGTTTGTGTTAAAGAATGTTACGCGGTGGAGTTATTTATCACATTGTAGGATTGTTGACGTTGCTATGCTATAATGCTATGAATGAATGGTTAATCAGCTTCCGTAGTTTTTGCCATTTACTTCTACGCGTCTTTTGTTGGACGATACTCTTATCATTCTCAAAATGTGCAATCGAACGTGCACCTCCAAAGGAGTACGCAACGCGAAGATGTATGTTGTATGATGTGATGATGAACTACGCTTGCACTTCTCCAATTTCATTGTTTCCATTAGTTCCATGCCATAGGAGGATTTCCAGTATCCTAATAAAAGCATTAATAGTATGATGTTGTTTTTGTGAATTTTGGAAATACTATACACGTTAAATCTTTAGCTTAAGTTAGCTTTGGTGTTAGTGCTCATCTTCCTGCTAAACTATCTCGGCTATGCTCTTTATCCTTCCGTACTACTTCGTAAACTACCGGTGTTTAGCTTTTATACGAAATACACACATACATAAAACTCAAAATTACATATTGTGTTCAGGGTAATTCTCATTTGAGCGTACGTGTAATACGAAAAAATGTGAATTATGTAACATTAACAAGCAAGTATGTTTGTGCCAACAAGGTCATGTCAGGATCTAATGCTAGAGTACATTAAACAACTTCTTGGAATCACTTTTTTGTGTTCATGAAAGAAAAAAGTTATAATTAAGTATTATGTTTTTGAGTTCAGCCGTTATCAGGATCGGTGGTAGTATACTTCAAATACTGCACGTGTATAAGAGTCCTTCTTTTCGATATTTCTACAACTCGTAATAGTTTCATTAAATTAAAATTAAAAAAAAAGCCCCGACACATAATAACATTTTCAAAAAGTAGAAGTCTTTAAATTATGAGCGTTGCCATATAACTTGCATTGTTTCTGTCAAGTAGTAAAAAAGCCTTCAAATTAGAGGCGCGAGGAAGAGCTGCAGTGGCTCCACTCAGAGGTATTAGCCGCACAACTACCAGTTTTCATACAATTTCTTGAAGCGCTGTTAGTATGATAAGAAGATTCATGTCGTATTCGTTAATTGCACACTGAAAGTACAAATTTTAGTATATAATTGAATCAAATAAGACAAAGCAATCCTCCAAATCTCAATGCTATAAAAATGGCTGCTTCAAAACTTTGAAGGTCAAAATACTAAATAAAAAATTTGCTCGTCGCAAAAACCCAAAAGACGTATAGCGATTTTGAACAAACCGGTTTTTTGTTATGTTTTTGATTTCCACGACGAACGCGCTGTTCGTTTATTGCAAATGGACTTTACAAATGATTTGCCAAAAGTTTAGGGATTACCTACATTATGTTTTGAAATTATAACTTGTCTTGTCACGGTACAGTCGACAACAAATCGATTTAGACTGGCAGATTTTTCAAAAGCAATGAAGTGTGTTACAGTAAATTTTGGCTGGTTAATTTGATCAGCTCCAACATTAGCTATCTTAATAATATGGTCATGGATTAGGTTTTCCACGGATAATACAGAGGGTATTATATTTTTAACCATTTCATTACCAAAACATTTGCTTCACTTTGTGTAAATTGTTGATTTTTAATCACAATGGCAAGAAATCGTATGGCTCTGGATGAAAAATGAACTTTTTAGTTTTTAGGCAAGGTTTGCCTTGCCTATGAAACATGTATGAATTCTCTTACAAGTATCAAATTTGATTGAAAAAAAAAAACGAACAAATGAAAATGTTTTCTAGTAATATTGTATACCGAATAATATGCCGAAAATAATATTAAATTCTATACTGAATGTCTAACACCTTGTGCATGTAGATGCACAAGGTGTTAGACATTCAGATGCAGCGTGTGCGAAGATTCAAAGTTTTATTCTGTACCTACCTGATATTATTTACAGGAATTTACCGTAACCCCTATTATGGTTAGTGCGTGGACGTCACCATGACGTCAATGACAAGTGCTATACAACCACAATGTAGGTACGTAAAGAGTCAGTGCAGTAAAGTGTTTTGTTAAGATATTAACCAGCTCAT
This sequence comes from Eilema sororculum, assembly GCA_914829495.1. NCBI lineage: Eukaryota > Metazoa > Arthropoda > Insecta > Lepidoptera > Erebidae > Eilema > Eilema sororculum. Next base: position 724,322 of record OU618541.1, read on the forward strand.
AGTAAAAGGTTTCGGATTTCCTATTTCTGAGACTATTCAGAAAGTATAAATTGGGATCAAAAATGCAGCTCTGTAATGAGACTTCTGCCAATAATATCGACTTTAGGGCAGTATTTAAAACTATAAAACTTCAGCAAAACCTAAAGCTACACTGAAAAAAAGCGGACTCCAGACTTCGAGGTGAAAGCTTTGGATGTGACCGGTATTAACGCTGAGATGAAGAAGAATAGTTAATAGATACACAATCCAAGTGATACTTTTTACTAAGCTAATGACAGAAAGAATCAAGACCTTTTTCTTGCCAAACTAATTTATATGACGTTTTTCTAGTGGGATATGTTTCCTCAGACACGTAATAGGTGTAGCAGTATCAACGCAAAAAAATAATTGTAATAAGAAATGATTATTACAACGTTTTTCCGCAGGCGAGTCGAGCTCGGCTGTTCCACGCACACTTATAAAACCCAGTGCAAAGTATCGCGCACGTGCCTGCCTTACGTAACAACAACAAAATACCAGACTTATGTGGTTTCCTAGTGCTTGACTTTATTAGTCAATAAGAAAAGAGTTTTCCTTGATTATTAAAAAGTTTATAAGGCATTGCGAATGACCCTTAACACGTGTTTTCGAAGAAAGTTGCACTGCAAGGTTTTGCGTGTTCTAGCAGGTGATGTGGTCCTATAAGCTTATTAGGTGTATTTTTCAATAGTGACAAACTAATTTACATTTCGCTCATTTCGTTTACTAGTATGTACATTCTCTTATTATATGTTATCTAAATGATTAGATTTCTTAAATGATGAAACATACCATTAAAATAGGCGTACGGGGTGTCGCGAGTGGAAGAAGGGTTTAAGCCGGTGCAGATCATCTGATTGACACACGACACTTTGATGTAGGTTTTACTCTAAAGCTAAAACTAGGACGACATAGGATTTCATCCAGAAAAATAGTAGGTAATGTTCTTAACGAAATTGTTTGAGAAAATCGAGAGCGAGGTAGCAAATCAAACCAAATTAGATTGAGCAAGTCAATCTAAATTCTGCCAATCTGACACGTACCTGTAGTTTAGTCTAGACTACGTCAGAGTTTATAATTTTAATGATTCACAAAATTTAATTGTTAGAATCCTGTTGATACACGTCAAAGTTAGTCATACAAACTGACACAAAAAGACAGTGAATATAAGTTATTAAGAACCCTCAATGATAACAAGTATGTACAAATGTCAGAAATAAATTATATCTGGTGCTTTGATCATGTTGAAAGATGTTAAAAATATCTCTTTGTATAGGTCAAATGAATACAGTAAGCATGGCTTGTGATTCTCAATTAAGAGAAACCCCGATTCCTAATTGATGGATTCGAAGCTTATTTTTATTGAATGGAAAAATCCTGAGGGAGGCAGAGTACTGTCAAATTCTTTCAAAAATTGGGTTCTTTTGACGGATTAGGTATCGTTACTGTACGAAAGATTGGGGGAAAAATTATCAATATGTTTTGAGCTAAAATAATGAGCCAGAAGAAGTATTCCATACCCAAATTTACCATGTGTTGTATAAATTTTACTAGCCGCTGCTAGTCTATTCTGTTTATCGTCATCAAAATCATATAAATTAGCATTTTCCGAAGTCTATTTAAATAAAAATGAATTATTATACCAGTCGCAATCCAAAACTTATATAATGTGGAATTTTAATGACTTATTTTTCTGGTTTGCTAAGCGGTTATTAAAATGTTTTTTGAAAGTTTTCTTGATACAGTAGCTAGTAATGTTATATCACTACTGAGTTTCGATTAGTAGTCAAAAATATTACCTCGTAGTACGGAGTTATTCATTTCTCCTACTTTTGGTTTCACAGCCTTCTGACCTCACAACCCTGACAGAAAAGCGTGCACTAAAGTATTTGAGATTTAAATTCAAATTTGGTGGAAAATGGTGTGACGGTTTTAGGGTATTTGTTTAAAGTTCTCTAGAGGTTGCTGAACCTGCATTCTTGCATGAAATACTTGTGATGCAAGTACATGAAACCAGTACATTATTAAGGAGTCTTTTGAATTATTTTCAACAGAAAGGTACAGGCCAATTAAGTATTCCCCGAAGGTTTTCAAATATGCGCTTCGATTATTTTATTTCCCCACTTTTCTATTATTGTATGTAAATATCATGGCCGCCTAAAGCTATGTTGATGTAACAATGTATTAATACCAATGGAAATACCAGAATAATACAGTTTTAAATAGCCTGCGGAAAATATTTCAAATAATAACCAAACATGTCGCTGATAACTGCACAATAAATGCAAAAAGCAACAGAGAGTAGGTACTTTTTGAGTTGAAATTTTACATTTATTGATTTGTTCATTGCTTTAGGATATTATACATCCAAGGCCTTTACAGGAGAATTCCATTTTTAGGCTATGGAACCTGACATTACATTGTCTATTCCATGATTAATAATCAAATCCATGTTTGTCTGGGGTTTGTAGGTTAATCTTTTGAGTGTATACTCATGTTGTTCAATCTGTTTGCTCTACGAAATAGATAAAAAATATCCATGTGACGTTTGAAACGTGCCGGCGGTAATTTTTTGGGGCCGTCAGAATCATCTTTGGTCGAGTCTCGGGGTATGAAGACTACAAAATTCAAAAATCTGAAATTTAAATTCGTAAAAAACGTAACCGCAGACTTACAAAGAATATATTTTGATGAAAATGTAAACACTTTTTTCAGTGCAACTTTAGTGTTTGACATTGAATAGAAATTACATTCTTATAACTGTCGTCTACCTACCTACTGCTGTTGCCTAACTTGATGATGATATAAATGGTACACAAAAAATGGGACAGTCAGAGGAAACACCTCGTCTTTTCCCTGTTTCTGCGTGACTCACTGTACCGTTCGTATGGTCTTTTTTTATTAACAGTTCTCAACTTATTAGGTTTAATTCTATATTAATAAGCTGTGTAGAATATCTCGTCGACTTTTCCTCAACCTTGGCATTGACTCCTCAAGGTCTAAGTACCGTTAACTTACATCTGATATGACTCAAAATTTTTGTAAAAAACTATAAAAGTATGCAGCAATAATTATAGTTTTCCTGGTATCTTGTAAGAGGAAATGTCATGTCATAATGGGAGCATTAATGATTTTATTGATTGCAGTATTTTTAGTAGGTAGTAGTGCAATCATCAAATTTCTTTAATACTTCTATCAATTTAATGATTTGTTATTTTGTTTCGACGTGCTTGTCTCTGGAACCTAGTGTGTGATTTATGAATATCGTTTTGCAATTTATACCCTTGTAGTTGCGGGAAGCCATTTGCTATTTAAAATTTCGCTATGTTGTGTTGGGCGCCCTACAATGACGCCTGCCCGCCTTCTGCCGCCTGGCGCGGTGGTGCTGTTCCACCCTTACACTATTTGTGGAGACAAGCAGTGGAGATAGTTTTATCCTCTTAAATTATCGAATTTTGATCACAATGATCGAAAATTTTAATGTTGAAATTATGATAGGATCCCACCATCCCATTCTATAAGACACATCTGAGTTATCCTAACCCGTCTTATAGGATTAGGAAATGCCCAACTGAATATTGATTCGTACATAATATTTATGATGTGAATTATAATAATTATGTACTTGAATTCATTAACAAGTATGTCCTGGAACTCCCTGCCAGCTCACGTGTTTCCTACTTCCTAATATCCCGGGTCCTTTAAGCGGGGCGTGAAAAGGCATCTGATGAGGCCGTCAAGCTGAGTGTTAATATGGTACATATTTACGATGGTGACCCTCTTTCCGAGACTTTGCCTTTAGCTTATCATCAGGCGAGGTGAAGTCAAAGTGACGTGTCCTTTATAAAAAAAAAGTCTTGCATAAGATGAACTAATTCAGTATAGACAACTTTTGTTTAATTTCGGAAAAAATTAGGAATCTATATTTTCCTTCGGAGCGTACTGTCTATTTTCAGTACGCGACTTTATTTATTTAAAGAGGATGAATTGAGGCCTCCGCTTAGTAAAGCCCTGCCAGTCCCTTACAAGCCTTTTCAGAATACACTGCTGAATCAATTTACTTTCCCGTATACTTTAATTTAGTTGACTTTGAATAGTAGAACATCTACGTAGAATTTTTTATTTTTTGGAAATATTCTATTGATCTGATTGTATTCAAAAGTTGTTAGGATTATATCTTGAAAACTGGTCTTGACACCCACATAAGCCCCCAAAAGTCACATAATACCCCTACCTGCTCGTGGTATTGTAGCGAGTACTCTTCAAGTACAATGGGTCAAAAAAGAGGCTAAGAGCGGGTAGGAGAGTCCCCTATCCTATCCTATCGTGGTATCGTATTGTTACGTCGAAGGGTGCGGGATGGATTCCTACTCAGTGTAACTTTATTGAATGAATAGTCCATTTACCAACGAAAGTTAAAGACCATATATCATCACGCTACCCCTCAAGGGAGCGGAGCAGTTATCATAAATGTCAAAAATACCGACACCGACAGATACGGTGTAGGTCACTTAGAGCACCTAGCTGAATAGCATCACCTGAGCCAATAGCACTTACGAATTACGATATTAGATTAATTGTGGGCATAAAGAATACGCTACAGGCGAAAAAGGGGGTGGGGATGGGAAGTGGGGGTGGTTTGAGAGTAATATTCAGATTTTGAAGAATTTAAAGACAATTAATTGGGTTCCGTGTTTAGCAAAGCGGGAGACAAAAAATAAAATACCGATGAGTGTACTCTGTATGATCTGATGAATTATCTGTGGTAGCCTAGTAGTATGGGTAATGGACTGCTGAAACGAGGCACACACCAATGACTTTTCTATGCTTTTTGAAGTTATGTGTGTATTTATCGCAGGTTTATAAGTGCCCGGTTAATGACAATAGGCTCGCCACCTATTACATTGTGACCTAAATATAAACTGGCGAAATGTGGATGCTAGCACTCCGCCTACCCCTTCGGGGAATAGGCGTGAGTTTATGTTATGTTATATATGTACTCTGTATGAAATATCAAGGCCTCGGCTGTTCAGTAGCTTTGGTACTGAGTTAACTAAACAGGTTAGCTAGTACCTACGTGTACCTACCATACACCCAATGATTTGCAGTACAAAAACTAGACTATCGGGTAATACCAGTTCTGGTGGATTAGTGCGCGAATGTCATGGCGCTAGCTGTACGAGACTGAGTTATTAACTTTAATATTATTTTTGATTTATTATTTATTAGCTGTTGCCAGGCTGCGCCAGCGTGGCAATCTGATTCTTTTGGATCTATGGGAACTACATAACATAACATAAACTCACGCCTGTATTCCCCGAAGGGGTACGCAGAGGTGCTAGCACCCACATTTTGCCAGTTTATGTTTTGGTCCCAATGTAATAGGTGGACAGCCTATTGCCATTAACCGGGCACTTATAAACCTGCGATAACATACACACATAACTTTGAAAAGAGCTAGTCCAAGAATAAAAAGTAATGCAGTAGAGTAGGTAGATATTCTTTAAATACAATAAGTTACACAATCGAAACAAGATACGAAATTGAAATATCTCAAATAGTAGTATTTTCTGAAGGGTTTTTATTTACTATCTAAAATTCAGTAAATCTAGATCCTAATATGAAACGTTTTCTTTATATAGTTATCGGCAAACTACACTAACTGGTAAAAAAAAACCAAAGGAAGTGATCAACCAATGGCTGATATTGACATGAGCTCTGAGAGCCCGTCATTAGTTCTGTGATTGGTTGATAGGCACTACCCCGCCGCTGCACCCCGCGCTTACCGCCAAAGAGTCCTAAAAACGCGCTTGACTATACAATAGTAGTGATTAACAATTTAACATGTTACACGCATCTGTAATGTCACAGTAACATATTGTGTTAATAGTTCATCGCACATTAATATTAAATTATCAACTCATTTATATGGAAACTTAAACACTTATCTCATTTTAATGTGTACTTCAGTATACATTATAATTACTAACTGTGGTAATGTAGACTCAACATTAAAAATTGACATTTGTCTAAGTTAAGAAAATAGTCATAGTAGAGATTTTCAATTGCGATTGTCTAAATATGCAGCAAAACCCTATGTAATATTTTGATTGAGTTCCTGAGAAAAAGGTCTTACACAGACATACACACAAGAAATTCCTTATAGGATCATTTCATCGTCTGTTTCATACGTTATTCCATTTTTCGAGGAACCCCATAAATATCTAGAAGATAAAAATTTGTAATGAAACTTCAACCTGATCCGCAAACACGTGCGTAGTTCTCGTACGCGTTTTGGCGCAGAATTAGAACCATTCAAAAAAATATGTCACTACACACAAGTAAGAAAAAATATTTGAAATCTTAAGATGGTTATCAAATAAAATTGATTTTTAGCTTTTCATTCTACTAAGTACTAAGCACAAACATTAGCACCTAATAGTAAGATGTATTGAAGAGTTAGATAAAAGGATTATAGAAAAAAAATATGTTTCTTGTCTACTTAACACTTTAAATAACGATCGAATGAATATATGGTTCATTCATGAGGGTAATCCATGAAGAGTAACCACAGACAATGGCCCATCTATTAACGTGTGCTTAAATGCCCATACACATGTACACCGCAGGACCTTATTTGCGCTTGCGAGAACGCCATACAGGTGGCAGCACACTGGGAGAAGATAAATTTGAGGGCCGAGGCGCCATCGCCACGATAGCTGGTCTAAAAGGGCCACATTGAGCAATTCCGCTAAAAACGAGAACTTTACGAATTCCCAGTAAATCTCAAAAGATTTCTGTAAAATTCGTAAAATGTTCACTTATATGAGCAGAATCACAACAACTCATTTACTAAGCAGATTCTAATTTTGTGTATTATATCGCCGCAAGATAAAATATTATCCTAATACGATTCCAACGATGTGGCCATTTTAAGCCAGCAGGATATTCGATTATGGGTCTTTCTTTTTTCTTGGATGTGGGTGCTAGCACCTCTGCCTACCCCTTCGGGGAATACAGGCGTGAGTTTATGTTATGTTATGTTATGTTTTTTTCACAATATTTTCACGAGAAATTCAGGACCGTTTTATGTTAGCCAACATGGTTTATTGTGATATATTTTCAAGAAGAAGTACATCCCTCTATAGCCTTTTACTAGAATTTCAATCAGCAAGAAACCATCATGGTAAAATTTACTCTATTATTGAATTCACCTCCGCACAATGAGCGTCCTCACCTGCTCACATTGTTCTGTACTTCCTTACAGTTCCGGTAGATGGCACTTTAACATACTGAGATATTTAAATTATAATTTATTGTAAGATGTTGATGACTAAAAACTGGTTTAGTGCTATGTTTATTAATTTTATTGTTTTTTGAATACATTACATCACGTTTTTTAGTTTGAACTTACTGAATACCGGTTGTAGTAATTGTGAGTTTTTGTAATGATGCTATTATATCATTATGTCGTATCAGTTTGAGTGTTGTTTGTGATAACGTGGTGTGATTACTTGTTGGTGGGCTATAGTGATACACGCTAGTATGGTCATACGGAAGGAAAGAAAAACTGACTTTTCAATCCGGGAAAAAGTGAAAACTTTTCTTTTTGGAATAGGGAGGCAAACGGGCAGACGGATCGGACGGATCACCTGATGGTAAGTGATCACCGCCGCCCACGGACACCCGCAGCACCAGAGGAGTCACAATTACGTTGTCTTACTTTTAAAACTTTAGACGTAACTGCAAAATCGCTCTCAGGATGATGATTAGGCGCTGAAGCACATACTGACCGGCGATTATCGCTACTCGAAAGTGTAGAATTTGGTATTCGGTGCTCATATTAAACCATAATTAGAATGAAGTCTATTGATGTTTGGACACTACACAACACTAGCCACAACGTTGATACAGCATCAATGAGTTTGTTAAAGTGAATGACTTCGTTAAAATGAGTCGCAGTAAGTTACGTGATCTAGATATACTGATCAAAACGAGATGTGATGGCATGAAAATTGGCACATATATGTCCTATCCTAAGGTCGTAAAAGGTGCAATAACATGTTTTGTGCATGTAGAATGGATGACTATAGAATAAAGACAAATTAAGTTAAGTTTATGATTGAGGATGACCTCGAAGGACGAAATGCAATTTTATCCAACTTTAATTTATAAGACGAATCTGCTGTTAAATACTAATTTGTTTTTGAACGAACCTCTATTATTTTAATTTGCTACTAGCGCAGACATGTTTTTTGATGCAAACACTGTGTTTATTTATTTTTGATGAATCTCAAACTAAATTTCATTACTAGCTTTTGTTTAATTTGCAATGTTTGCACATTTTATAACTATTATTTGGTTGGTCAAATATTATAGCTACTTTTTCTAGATTCGTATCTTAAGTACTGCCCCATTGGTGGGTGTACGGGTGGATGCGTATACCTGTAGTCAGTCCCGGGTCAGTCTAATTTGATATTTTATCGAATACATAGAGAAAACGAATCTTCTCGGGTAGGACTCGTACCCGTGACCTTTCCGTTACAGGAGGAACGCCTTGACCAACTCGGCTACCGAGACACACCCCGTGTGATTCAAATTTCCCTTCTATTTTTATACGACTTTAAGGCAACACAACGCCGAATTCAAGATGGATTTCGGAAGACGGGTTCGAGTCCCGCCCGAGAAGATTCTTTTTTACTATATAATATGTATTCGTTTTGTTTAATTAGCATACTTAATGCTGTAAAATTCATTCAAGTTGATGTGTTATCTAATGGAGTTTAATTTTTACGCGTTGATTCAGTGCCGATGACAATGAACCGATTCCTGTCACCACTTTTTGGGGTTAACGTACCTACACTTACTAACAGACGCAGTAGGTGACAAATCTTTACTAAAACAACATTGTTGATCAAAAAACACAAGCAATAAATACTCAAAGCTTCCAAGTTCCATCCGATCAAATTACACAACATCAGATATCACTTTCAAATTCAACCTGTAATTTTCGCCAACACCTAGTAGCAAAAAACAACGCCGACACACCTCCGAGCCCCACCTTACGCCACGCGGTAATCCCCGCGGTAGGTACCTGTCACGGTTTTCCCGCGGTGTTCCCCCACACATAGCGTGCGCCGGCGCAGTAGTGCAACTAGGTGATGCAAGCCGGTCAATGACCCGAGATAGTGCAGTGATATCGCCATCACCGTGCCAACTTTACATGACTATTCGTGTTATCTGATATGGTTTAGTATAATATGGTAGTTTGTCTGTCTGTGACGATGCTAGTTTGTAGATGTACGTGTTTTCCTTGTAAACATTGAATCAGAATAATTGACGAGGTCACTACTCGGTCATCGGTTTATGACTTAATTTCTTTGAGTTTATGACTGGAAACTGCTAGTTATCTTTTGAAATGTTTTGATTCTATAAAAGCAGCAAATATTTCGACTGTTTGGGCCGTGGTCTATGTAACTTACAAGGTTATAAAGAGGGAGAATGCAGAATTTTGAAGAAAAATGTGAAAAAGAACTGGATGACGCCTAGATTTCTTTTAGCACTAACACATACCTATAATAGGGTCATATTCTTCCAGTAAAGCAGGCTTATCTGTCAAGGGAATGCACGGCTTCGTTTCGGTTTTGATTACAGCAATAGTATCTTAAATTTGGTATCAGCGCCCATAAATTTGAAAGTGGTTTTGCTTGTGATGACTTTGGGATTTCCATGTCCTCGACCAAACTTGGATCAAGTGATAATTGAGACGTGTTTTTTTTTCATTCATGACATTTTATTGCTGATGTTTTCATTTTAAATTTTGGTATGTATCAGAAAATTAAACTATTTAATTAAATTGAAAAATTTGCATAGCAGGTTACAAAGATCTATGATTTCCGAGCACAAAATACATTTAAAATAAAAAAATCATCAATAAATTAATTAGTACTAGACGCGCAATAATAGTAAAATAATAACAGAAACATAGACAGCTTCCGTGGCGTAGCGGTAGTGAACGCGACCGCTACGCAGGAGACGCGGGTTCGTTACCCGTTCAGTGCAAATAAAATAAAAATTGTATGCATGAGTATTTGCATTGCTCAGGTCGTGCCTCGGGTCCCGGTTGCCATACAAACATCTATGGCAGTCGTTACGGGTACTTGGAGCCCTCAAAAGTTCAACAACTGGTTGAACTGCAATGCTTCGATATCGCCTTTGGGTTAGCCCAAATCTGCATATAGACTGATAAAGCGGATCTCAGACTCCAAGCTGTAAGCTTTTAATGCAACTGGGATTAACGCTAAGATGAAGAAGAAGAACAGAAATAGAATCTATGGGGGTTTTATCTGGTGGGTTGTACTAATATAATAGGTGTTTAATCACACGCTTTCCCATAGAACAGATTATCCCAAATAAACTTTTAGCTGGAAGTTGGATATCGGTTCTTTTTATAGAATAGTTAGTTGTTTACGTCTACGCAGTGTTTACGTTAAATGCCATAAATATAATCGTACTAACTGTTGCCCACGGCTCCGCCCGCGTGGATGTCAGTTATCGCGACCAAACATAGCCTATGTTTTCTCAATATCTTATTACCTCATCAGGTTATCTCAAAAATAAGTTCTTTCATCTCTTAATTGATCCCCTTTAACTCCTTCAAAGGTAAATAAACTCTAGTTCATAACTTTCATTTCTGTTTTTTTTTCATAAATTATTCCAGACCGGTTTAGTTATTTATACGTGAAAGCGTAACAAACAGATAGAGTTACTTACGCATTACATTTATTAGAAAGAAACCAAAATTCGTTTATTACCCACTTACACTACACACTGAACAAAAGAAAATATTACATGAAAAAATAAAAACAAAACAAACCAAAAAAACACAAAAAAGGCAATCAGGCCAATAATAACAACAAACATATTGTTGTTATTATTGCAATACACGTAAATATTATTGCGGTAGGTACGCGGCGCCCGCACCAACCAGTTACTAATGTTATAAGTATGGATAGTCTGATAAGTGAAATCTTCATACATACACATTGGAACAACAAGTGTGACGTCAGTTACTCCAAAAGGTATATACCACCCACATTAGTGTACCAAATACAGATATTGTCGAAATGTGGGCGTCCCTCGTCATAGGAAACATCTTTATACGGAATCTACGAGATCGCTTAGGAATTACCATTTTTTGGATACATTGAAGCATTATGCTACAAGGCTTTCACAATATTTAAAAAAAAACTGTCGTATGCCAAAAATGAGCTAGGCATCAAAATACATTATTAAATAAATATTGAACGACATTTTACATAGCGCTATCTAGACCCAAACTAAGGATATATGGGATCTAGATTGCGATTAAACATGCGTAGATACTTTTTTAAATGCATATATTAATATTCATCTTTAATACCATAACCAAACAACACTTACTTCTAATTGTTATTTTATGCAAGTTCGGGACTTCACGCGATAAAAACTTCCACTTACTTTTTGCCGACGTTTCGGGTGCGAGATGCTGCTCGCGTGGTCACGACTAGACTGGCCGACGAGGGTCGCGCGGTATGCGCGGTACATTTTTTGTGCGTCTACCCTCCGTTACTTTCAGAATGAAAGTACGGCTGGCGACACACTACACTCATTACGTCAGTTTTGGACAGCACAATGTTGTTGAGTTTTAGTGTTTTTATCACTGGATTCCACGTCCTGGATAGTTTGAATCCATCTTCCCTATTGAAATTTTTACACTTTTTATTTCAATGGCTTCACGCACAATCCTAGTATAGTAGTGGCGATCACTGGAGAGGACTTTGGGTTGATGAAGCTTAATCCAGTGATTGGTACCCGACTCAAGGTGTTCTGCAACTGCCGATTTATTAAACTGACGGTTTTTCACAACTGCGATATGTTCACTAATCCTCTCCGCAATAGTCCCCTTGGTTTGGCCTATGTAGGAACTCCCGAACGCTTATCTATATATAAAGTCCCGAACTTGCATAAAATAACAACGAGTTTACACCGCGATAGCTTAAAAATAACACTCACTTCGAAGTTTCGATGCCACTCTTCTCGCTAACAAGAGGCGATTCAATCCCGTGGATCGCACCGCGGACTCACTCAAACACAAATTATCTATCTATCCCAGCTATCCCTATAACACCATCAATAAAAACTTTTTCCTCTACGCGCTCACGCAATCAAAATGCAAACAAAATATCAAAGAAGTTCAAGGACCGACTTTCGTTCCTGCGTGGAATACTGCTCACATCTCTGGGACGGCTCCGCAAAGTACTTACTAGATGCTCTCGACAGGTTGCAGCGACGTGCGATTCGCATTATTGGGAATCCTGAGGTCACGAACACCCTCGAGCATTTGCAGATGCGTAGAGATGTTGCGTCTTTGGCAGTATTCTACCGTCTCTACCATGGTGAATGTTCTGACGAGCTCTTCCAATTAGTCCCACCCTCTCCTTTCCTTCACATGACGACACGTGTAGGGCTAAGATGCCATCCATATACGGTGCAGATTATACCTGCTAGAACCAAGCGTTTCAGTGACTCATTCCTATCCTGCACGACTAAAACCTGGAACTCCCTGCCAGCTCACGTGTTTCCTTCCTCCTACAGTCCCGGGTCCTTTAAGCGGGGCGTGAAAAGGCATCTAATAAGGCCGTCAAGCTGAGTGCCACCACTGTTAACATGGTACATGTTTGCGATGGTGACCTTCTCACCGAGACTTTGTCTTTAGCTTAACATCAGGCGAGGTGAAGTCAAATTGACGTGTCCTAGATAAAAAAAAACTGACGCGCTAGAGTTACTACCGAATTTTCTTCTACGCGTGCCCTGCTAATACTAACCATTTCTGTTGACAAGAATTAAAATATATAGTAGACTAGCTTTTGCCCGCGGCTCCACCCGCGTGGATGTCGGTTATCGCGACCAAACATAGCCTATGTCCTTTCTCAAAGTCTAATCTAACCTTATGCCAAATTTCATCAAAATCGGTTCAGTGGTTTAGGCGTGAAAGCGTAACATACAGACAGACAGACAGACAGAGTTACTTTCGCATTTATAATATTAGTATGGATATGCAATAAGAAGTATCTATCTCCCTGACAAACAATAATGTAAAATAATACAGAATAATAATACAAGATTAATATAAATTATTGCATGACAGTCCTTGGAAGTTTAATAAGTTGATTTTCTTTGGTTGGTTTCCGCAAAAGTTCATACAATCTCGTTAATACATAAGGTTTCTGCCTCGGTCGTGGAAGTTATATTTAAAAATAACTGGATATAAATAGGAATAAATATCTGCTATGATTAGATGAAGGGTAAAGGTTGGCTTATTTTATGGTAGCGTCTAACTAAATTCTGTACTTAGGAGTCCTAGGTCTACTTTTTATTGCCTACTGCCGTCTTACCTTCCAATCCTATTACGAAAGCCTCCGCCAGAACCTCATGCACCGACGGCACAAGCGGTGGAATGAACTCCTTACTGTGGTTTTACCAAGAGACTACAACGTAGGATTCTTTAAGAAGGGCATTTCGGTATTTCAGGGTCGGCAGAACGAGTGTGACTCCCCTGGCACATATCCATAGGCCACGGTAACCACTTCCATCAAATGGGCCGTGAACCTGTTCGCCTATGTTGTATTCATGCTGCTAATTATATGCTGTCTACCACTGTTTAGAAAAAACTTGCAGGGCAGGTTGTTTTTTTTATCGTGCGTAAAACCCTTGATGTCAGACTCGAACCGACTAAAACGCACGGGGCCTCACGGTTATTGATAGAACCCATATACTCACATCTGTAAATCCCCAAAGTTTGGCAGAGGTGTATTAGCACCCATGTTTTGCCAATTATGATTTTCGGTCCCATGACGTGATAGGCGGCGAGCTTCTTGCCATCTAGCGGATCCTTTGTCTTGGGCTGTATTTTTACTGTCGGATGGAGAACAGTCCTATCCCTTAGTAGCCTTACACGACCTCCACAAGAAGAGCTGGGGTGGTCCTATTCAACCCCACCGGGGACCAACACGGCAGATTGCTAAACAAATTTTAGGAACATCGTAGCGATTACAGTAACCGGGCCTCGATGCAGGCACATTTTAATGTAAAGGCAGTGATAACAAATGCGTCATCTTTCTCTGCGTCATCAATACGATCTTGACTTGGCCAATAAAAATGGTTGCGTTCAAAAGACATCACAGCTCTGCTGGTTTTACATTTTATTGCAGTGTGATTCACTTTGTAATTAAAGTTTAATTGGGGTTAACATAACATGAAATATTCATTAATACAGATGCTGGAAAATCACACGACGTATCTGAAGTGCAACAATACCTGGTGATAGAACCTGCCAATTATTTTAATTGCAATTGCATTTAATTTTTTCTCATGATGGGTGAATTTTGAAGGCCAGTTGATTACCTTGGTCCACAAAAAAATAAATTGATATAACTTGTAAATAACTAGTACCTGCAGAAATGATGGCGATTTGAAAACAAAATATAATTAAGTTAAGCTTCACTTAATTTTTTTATGGTTTTTTGTGAAAAACATTCGAAAATAAAATGTGCCAACTGTCAACGTCAACCTTCAAGATTCACCCTAAAATATTTGCTGTTAAATAATAATACTAAAATTATTTACATTTAGCAAGAAATAAAGTGATTTAGGATTAGCGTATTAGCCTGATTGGATACAGCAACGGCTTTTGATTTGTTTTATAAAGGATACATTTAAAAAAATAACTACCTAACTGTATGTTGAAATTCTTTTGTGTTGTTTCTACCATACAAACATGTTCCAAAAGTGTTAAAAATAACTATCAACATATACACAATTAATTTTATTCAAAATATTCCTAGTATGGTAATGTGTACGTTTTTTTCCTAAACTAGAATTTGCACTAATCCATTAAAAGTGGAATGCGCAGGCGCCGATGTAGCTCTCTCTTTATGACGTCGAACTGGTAAACATGTTGACGCATTTTAGAAAACTGAATATTGATATAAATAGTTTGCAGTAAGATGAAAAACAAACCAGACTATGTCCACTGAGTTAAGTGTAGGTAATTTGGCCAACATTATGTTCTGAACAGAGTGTAAGAAGTAATTTCGGGAACTGTAAAATAAAATTAGGTTGAGAAGCCTACATCAACTTTTGAAAGCAGTTAACTCGGTCACAGAGATCAGATATTGTAGGTCCGAGTTGTCTCCCAAGCTAGTCAACATCATAGTAGAACAATGTAAAAATAAAAATACTAATTTTATGAGATTCAATATTGACCCTTCATTATACCTACGCTAATAAGTATTAGTTCACGACTGTCCATTTTCCGTTGAATAGCGAATCTGCCCAATCTATTTATCTGTCTAGCCCACGAATCCGTCCAATATACGAATCTGTTCAATCTACAAATCTGTCAAATCCACGAATCTATCCAATCCACGAATCTGTATTACCTTTTTGAAAACGAATTCATTCATGAAACCGTGGAAAACAGTTAGCGCTAATAAATCTATTAATACATTAGCAATACACGTTATCTTACTTTTCCTCTTACGTGTAGATCAGACTATCTGACTCATATAAGATCTATTTTTCCTTGTTCTAGTACATTTTCAGGTACAGGCTCAGTGTCACTATCTTGTAGTAGTGTGCAATACGCACTTGTGACGTCACAAGTCTTCAGAATATTGTATAGGTAGGTGAAAACTGTTGAAAAATGCATAAGGAGGATTAAAAAAGTAAGTTTTTTTGTATAAATCACTTAGGTGGCAGATAAGCACACGGTTCACGTGATGGAAAGTGGTTACCATGGCCTCTAGACGGGTGCAATACCAGGGTATTAAACTCATGCTGCCAATCCTGTAAAAAACTTTTAAAGTCCTTCTTAAAGAACTTCGAATTGTAATCGCCTGCTTGAACTTTAATTTTCAAACTATACAAATACTAATGTATTTTACTCTTGTGGGTAGGTAGAGAATACGTCTCACCGTTTGCAATTGGGTACACCTACTGATTGACAAACGAAGGGGATCAGCATTAGTCGCTTCCTTCAAAGCTAAGACAAACTAAATATGAAAAGGAGATGGACTCTTGGTTCCTGAATATGAGAAAAAAAAAATGCAGTCATAGTTGAACAAAAAATTTTACACTTTGGAATGAAAATATATTTGTTAGCCTCTGAAAATCCACAACACAAATTGCTTAAAAAATATCCAAAATGATGTAGTTAATATTGAACTCTTGTGAAGGGAAAATGGTGCACTAACGAGACCTACCAACTACGAGTGAAGTGCTGCTCTGACCGAAAGAGTGCTGTTTTCCTTGAGGATAGGGCAATATCCTTACACAATTTCCTTCCTGAACATTCCTTCGTTTATGTAACTGTGTTAGAGGAAGACTTTTGTAAACAACTAGAGACGGTAGGTTTTTGGGAACCTACTGTCATTGAACATTTGCTGCAATACACATTATTGTTCAGTTTTGGTTAATTTCTCAATCAATTCGCCTCTCTCAATGTTGGGCGGCTTCATCGATACTGTCATATAATTGTAAAGTGGTCGTGCCTTTACAATGTAGATATTTAACTAAAAAACCCCCATCACAAAAAACACCTCCAAAAAGTTAAAAGTAAATTGTGTTTGCCTTTTAACTTTTGGTATAAGTACCTAGTACTATTTTAATTCAATCAATCAATTAATTAGCCCACCGCAGTCCACTTATATTTTGATTCAACTATTGCCATGTCGGGGGACTCTAAACTGGTTAGGCACTCCGTTATATTGTCGGAACGATTCAAGGTCCCCGTTTTTGCGTCGGGGGTTAAAAATACTTGAATTATGTTATATTAACGATCCTGAACACATCTTTTAACACCTTATCTATCGGCGTATTTATTCGCAATGGACGCATGAACTAATGAACGGATTTTATACCTTCGCTGGTGCACCCATGTCAGCTACCAGCCGCCTCCACTAGGCCTTGTCGGAAGGGTCTACCTAGAAGGTGCTGTTTTGGCGTACGTGCTCTCGGCTCTCGGATGTGATCGAAACTAAAGTGAAGATGATGAGTAGTGAATAGTAGTTTTGTAGAAAGGAATATAAAAAAACCTATAAGTAACAACATTTTGTTGTTCTTATAGTAAACAATAACAAAACAGATGACCATTTCATTGACTGTCGTCAATGCGGTCGCACTATCTAATGTAAGTTGGCACTGCACTCACATATATAATATCTGCTCATTACTCATGTACACTCACATAACAACCTGCTACCAATATGTCAATAATAACAATAACAACAGCATAATTGCAAGTTTTTCCTACTACTACATCTTATTACTATTATGAATGCAAGTGTAGATGGATATTTGTTACTCAGTCACGATAGGGACGTTATTTTGAGTGACATCGAGTTTCAAACACAGATACAACGTGCGAAGACGGTGGATTACAATTGATCGAGAAAGAAGAGAGAAATGATGTAAAATTAGATTAACTTGAATATGTCGGGTTATACGAAAGGTAGTTATGAAATGGTTTGTTACTCAAAATTAGGACCCCGAGTGGTTAGACCGATGTGATGAACTATAACGTAGGGGAAGTCTATAGCAAATGGCAGAGAGATTATTTTTTATCATAGGAAAAGGTTCTCGTGAATCGGAGAACAGATATTGGTGATGATTAGTTTAAGCTGTGCAGCATCTCGCTCAGATGTTCAGTGAATCTAAAACTACGAACGTAATAAACTGTAAATTAACTCCAAATCTAATATAACAATCATGTAGATAAGTTACAAAATAAATTGCTCCTTTAATATCGAGATGAAGAGGGCAACTAGTACATGACCATATAGTAGACCGTAAGAAAACGGATATTACTACACTATAAATATTAAATCTAATAAATTCATAAGATCACAACGTTATATCACCGCCACAAGCTATACATGCATAATCACCACATTATTAGACTTTATTACAATATAAAGAAATACCACGTATATAGATAGAACCATATAACTGGTTCTAAATCGCAACATATAAAAGGCTCTGGCATGCACGGATTATTTTGTAATTATTTATCGTCCCTTAGCTTACAACACCGCTTAAGTCATTTTTACCAACTTTACAGGAGACGAAAAAAACTATATTTAAAAAAAATCTGTGTTTTTTTCTATTGCTTCTTAATACATATCTAGTTAGCGGTTAAGAAATAATTAATTATACTTATATTGACGATTTACTTTATTTAAACTTTTATTTTATGACTTGAGCGGTGTTGTGTTGACTGATATATTTTTGAATTGCGGCTTCTGATTGGCTGAAATCTATTTCATGAGACCAATGGTTCGACGCGCTATGCGCAGCTTCAACCAACACCGCCAATTTTCGTTATGCGACGTTATGCTTCTGGAATTTGAGTCACCGCCACAACACCTCGTGCTATCTTCAAAATACATCCAAAAACGTGTATGTACTTTTTTTTTTCGTGCGTAAATCCCCTCGGATACCTCCGTTGCCGGAGCCGGAATGGGAGGTTATGTCGGACTCGAACCGATTAAAACTGCACGCCGACCAGCGCGCAGGCAACTCGGGCGTCGGAGGGCACTGACTGACCTCCGTCCCCCATGTGCGCGGGCCTGGGGGTGACGGGTGGAGCCGCCTGTCACCCCAGCAGAAGCAGGCCACGGCGGCGGCGCGCTGAACAGCGCGCCTCCCCATTCCGGGGGCGAGTTGGGGACACCGTTGTCCCCCCTCCTGAGGAGGGCCAGACCGTAAGGGATGGCCCTGGGTCAGCCGGGGTGCGAGGGATATGTCTATGACAACCTCACCTCCGACCTAGCACCAAGACCCACAGTCGGCGTGCGGTTTTAGTCGGTTCGAGTCCGACATAACCTCCCCTTCCGGCTCCGGCAGGGGGGTATCCGAGGGGATTTCCGCACGAAAAAAAAAAAACTGTAGGTCATGGTGTAAGGCCTGAGGTGAGGTTGTCTTCGACATATCCCTCGCACCCCGGTAGACCCAGGGCCATCCCTTACAATCTGGCCCTCCTCGGGGCAAAAAAAAAATGTACAGTGCGCAGCGTGCGTTTAAAGCACATTTTAAACACATTTTAGGTCAAAAATATATGGTTTGAGCGATACCTAAGTGCTAACGACGATATTAAGTGTAGTTTTATGTATATTATAAACTATACAGATGGTATAGTAGCAGATTATTTCTAAGAACTCGACAGCCTTTGCGGCGTAGCGGTATAACGTTCGATTGCTACGCTGGGGTACGGGCCCGATTCCCGTTCTGTGTAAATATTTGTATGCATGAATATGAATATTTGCATTGGTCTGAGTGTTTCTATGTGTAATATTGCCTAAGACTCGAACAAATTATGGCCAGTCGACGATATTATACGAAGGTGCGCGGGTTTTTAACAAGCTACCCTCGGACAGTCGGACTTCAAAAGAATTAACTCGTTGGATGTATTTAATAAACAATTAGCCAAAAACATAAACCCAATGCACTGAACGTGTCTGTTAGTGTGATAACGAATATTATTCTACGAATCTGTAATTTATGTTCTCATGTAAGTGATGTAATAATGTCTTTATGAGAATAAAATTCTTTAAACCTAAACCTAATGTAGTAAAACTCCAATTTCAATATATCCTGATTTATTTTCTCTTCACTTTAAACAGCCCAATCATCTCATAATTAACACACCCCCGTACAGCACGGTTGTCGCCGAGTGCCATTCTCATATCGATTACTCACATCGATCGTATAATCGACACGCGTAATCGAATGAGGGATGCGATGGACGGTTGTTAGGACCGAATGAGAATACATTCGGTTTTGGGAATACTAAAATGTTTTATTAACCCTTAATTTGGCAACATGTATAAAATAATTTATTCATGATTTTATTTATGTAACTGTGTTTAGATATTATACAGAACACCCAAAAAAATGAAAAATAAGTTCTACACTTTTCCATTTTCCTGAAAACACATGTCCGCCACAGCGAACATTGCCAATTACGTAGCGATTTGGTAACGTAAATTCATGTCCGCCGGGATGGACAATGCCAAATTAGGGAAAATAATTTAAATGAGACAAATTACAATAACTTTAATTGAATAAAAGTGTAAAAGCAATGAAAAATTACTTTAAAACGAATATAATTAAAAATTGATAAGAAATGAAGACCTTTGGTGCTTCACTTTATGTGAGAGTTCAGGAAGCAATTTCTGGGAGTTTTGCTTGTAACAAAACATAGCCAACATGAGACTACTTTCTTTCTCCTTCTTCCTTCATTGACGAAAAATGATACCAGTTTACTGGAAATAAAGGCTCAAGTTCTTGTAGAACAGGTGAAAGAAGGATATTATCGGGTCAATCCATCCATTTTTACTGTCTACAATTTTTACAGTGGTGGACATAGGCCTGTACCAATGTGCGTCATTTCTGGGGATCCTCCGTCTTCTGCATCCAGTCTGTCCCAGCCACCCTTTTAATTCATCTGGTTCATCTGGTCTTACTTTTGTTTGCCTTTTCGCGGTCTCTACTCTAGGACTCATTTGCTCCAACTGCCACCTGTCCTTTGACAGATAAGGCCAGCCTACTCCCAATTCAGAATTCAGCTTTCTTATTCTACGAGCTATGTCGGAAACTTTAGTTCTTCGTCGGAGAACCTCGTTTCGAATCCTATTCAAAGAAACTCCAAGCAAAGCTAGCTCCATAGCTCGCTGCGCGACTTTTAGGTCATAAACTAACCCCACCGTCCATCAGTGTCAGTCATTATAAGTAGGGCGCACTGGTCGAAGACATTTTTTTTTACAGGCACTGCGGTAGGGGTGAGGACCACACACACACACACACACACACACAGAGACATCAAACTTATAACACCCCGTCGTTTTTGCGTCGGGGATTGAAAAGTTACCGCATCAAAATCTGTAGCGCAGGTTTGAAGATATAAGCATACATAGGGACATAAGGACGCGGAGAGCGAGTGTAGTGAAGACAAAAAGGGAGGGTTATATGATTAGAAAGATAGTCAGGGCTTAAAAATGCCTAAAATCAAATCAATCCATTTAGCCCACCACAGTCCACTACTGGACATAGGTATCTCCCTAATCTAGAAAATGAAATCAACCTCATTTGCTAACGAGCATCCCTAGACAAGTGGAAATTCGTGGAACCGGCGTTTTGTAAAATAAAGTTTTTGATGTTTTCTGTATGGGATCTACAGAGGAAATAAACTTCACGAAGCTCTGAGCAAAGCTTTTCCCTCTATGGAGAGATCTGGCAGTTGCTCTAGTAACGATTCAGTATAAACCACTGAGCAAGAGAAATTGCAAGCTTTGAATACAATCTGAACTAAAGTTACGATGATGAATGACTTAAATGGAAATGTGCTCAGTCTGTGACGAGTGTCGCCACTGGCCTGCAACCTTACTGTCTAGCTATACTAGTGTATATAGTGACAGTCAAAATGATTCACCCCAATATTATGTGGTAATAGTCACCATGTTGCTGCGGTTAGACTGTGTATGACTTGGTACTTTTACGTTGTAGCAAATTGCTATTAGTTATTTAATTTGATTCATTTAGCAAAATTCATCCAGTCCTTTTGTAGTAATTTACAGACAAACTATGAAGTCCTGGAACTCCCTGCCAGCTTACATGTTGCTTTCCTACAGTCTCGGGTCCTTTAAGCGGGGCGTGAAAAGGCGTTTGATGAGGCCGTGCCGAGTGCCACCACTGTTAACATGGTACATGTTTACGATGGTGACCATCTTTCCGAGACTTTACCTTTAGCTTACCATCAGGCGAGGTGAATTCAAATAGACGTGTCCTTTATAAAAAAGAAAAAAAAAACACTTTCGCATTTATATTACTACCTAATGCTCTTGGCTTCGCTTGAACGACAAACGCAGAAAAATGCTATTTTATAAAATAGAGTTTATTATGATCATCTTCAGATGCCTTGGGATTGAGGGTCCAATTCTAACATGGAGGTCCAATGGATCATATTTATAGATGAGGTCGAATTTTGAGGGGCCAGTGGGCACGTAGACATGTTTTGCACTAGCTGCCTGGCTATGTGAGATACACATGTCTTTTTTTTTTTTTTTTTTTTTCGTGCGGAAATCCCCTCGGATACCCCCCCTGCCGGAGCCGGAAGGGGAGGTTATGTCGGACTCGAACCGACTAAAACCGCACGCCGACTGTGGGTCTTGGTGCTAGGCCGGAGGTGAGGTTGTCAAAGACATATCCCTCGCACCCCGGCTGATCCAGGGCCATCCCTTACGGTCTGGCCCTCCTCAGGAGGGGGGACGACGGTGTCCCCAACTCGCCCCCGGAATGGGGAGGCGCGCTATTCAGCGCGCCGCCGCCGTGGCCTGCTTCTGCTGGGGTGACAGGCGGCTCCACCCGTCACCCCCAGGCCCGCGCTCATGGGGGACGGAGGTCAGTCAGTGCCCTCCGACGCCCGAGTTGCCTGCGCGCGCGGGCGGCGCGATCCGCGAGTCTTTCTCGCTCGCGCCGCCGAGATACACATGTCAGAGATGCAAGCCTGAAATTGTGACGGATGACATGACATGCCTGTTAATGATCCAGGAGGGCTCCAGTACAGACTTTGGTTGTAACTATTTCCGAAATAGTTATGATTCGAGTGATTACAATATTGGGTTCTTCAAGAAGGGTATTAGAAATTCCTACAGGTTCCACGGCACGAGTTTGATGACTCTGGTGTTATGTCCATATGCATCGGTAACCACTTTCTACCAGGTCGGCAGTGTGCTTGTCTGCCACAAAATGGTTTGAAAAATTATGAACTTTATACCCATATAGGTACTTATTTTAGCTTCACCTATTCGATTTCAAGATTATGCCTAACACATTTTTTTTTATCAAATATGGTACTTAATCATACGCAAGTAACCGCGTCATGTAGGTATACCCACGTTTCTTTATATGCTTATCGCGTTAATTTAGAGGAGGAAACTGTAATATTGATATTAAAATATCGTAACAGGGCTTATTATTTTTAAGCCATATACGTAACTAGTTCGAACATGGGCAATTTAATTAGTTTGCGTGATAATCGCACAAAGTGCCTATTTATTAGTTGATTAAGTGTAAAATTCCATGAAAAACTTCGTTGAAGGTAGAAGGATCGTCAAAGTCAAAGTCTTTATTCGTTGAATATGGTACAAAATGGTGTTTAGGTCAATAATGTTCAGATCTCAATATTCTGTCGGTTCTGGCGTACAAAATTTTACATTGATACCTACATCCCTTAATACTTGACATTATCACATATGGTTAAGGACATGGTCTTAAAGAACGGGAGGTCCCGAGGTCCGATTCCACATACTAGTTACACTACTGACGAGGGATCACTACTAACACAAGCAACTTAGAGAAGTTAGGAGAAAATACTAGTCATTTCAATGATTACTTCTTCTTCACATACACAATATACAGCCCAAGACAAAGGGCCCAGTAGACGGCAATAGGCTGGTCCTTATTACGTTGTGGGACCGAAAATCATAAGTGGCGAAACGTGGGTGCTAATACACCTCTGCCTACCCTTTTGGGGATTTACAGAGTATATAATGGATAGACTTCTTCGTCATCCTAGCGTTAACCCCAGTCGCGCCCGAAGCTTTTCCTAAAATAATGAACTGAACAGATCTTGATGAAATTAGTTACAGAGTTGGACGAGAGCTTGGGAACGTACATGGGCTCACTTTAATATAGATTGCGATTTTTGAAGAAATCTTGATGAAAGGGTATTAAAAGAAAGATTTGGATCAAATGCTGCCTAAACATGGGAGATTTTCTAGATCAATTCTCTTCTTGGTCCTAAGGTTTTCAACTTGGAGTCTGGGGTCCGCTTTTATCAGTCTAACTGCGGATTTGGCTAAGCATCGATATTCATCTGACCTGCTCAACCCAAAGGTGATATTGAAGTTAGACCAGTTGTTAGACTTTTTAGGGCTTCATCTACCCGTTACGACTGCCATAGATGTTCATATGGCAGTCGTAACGGGACCGTTAACGTGTTCTCCGAGGCATGACCAGACCAATGCAAGTATCCATATTAATGGATAGGTACAAATATTTGCATTGAGCGGGTATCGAACCCGCACCACCTGCGTGCACAGCTACGACACAGAGGCTCTAATTTCAATTACTAACCTTATAAAAAGGATAGGAGTATAACACTCGAAGCTTCAGCTTTCATTGATATACAAATATGTGTACAATGTGTGTAAGGGTGTATTTTTGAAATGGGGCAGTAAAGGAAACTAAATAGGAACGCGAAAGCTGCATTTTGGCCTCGCAATAAGTAGATATCCATTGCGGCATTATGCCAATGACATTAATGAAGCTCCCACGTTTTGATTATTAACAAATTATGCTTCTATTAAGTCCATTTTTCACTAAATTTATTGAAATTATTAATAATAAAGACACGAATTTTCTCAGCCCACATTAAGAACGACATACAGATAATTAGCATCCAACTAGAAATTTGCAGTTTATAACTATTTTTATATACTTTTCAGGCAATCTTACCCACTTCCTATCCAAAACAAGAAGTTTAATCATTTTTGATTTTCTTGCTGAAATGTATGGGAAATGTTCTTGGCGATTTCCGTCTTTCTTAGTACACAAAGCTAAATGTCCCATACCGTCTTTTGATCCCCATAAGAAATAGAATCAATTGGAATCAAAAAAATTTTTTGGACCCTTAGCATTTTTCTTGCTGACTGTACGATTTTTCCAAAATCTGTGAATACCGTTCAAAATATCTCAAAAAGTTAGGGAAGCCTCCTAAGAACATTTGGCTGTTACTACAACGGTTAGGTACCTGCCTTTACTGCCCCGTTTCAAAAATACACTCTGTATAATGAGCCATATTTGGGTAAAAGCACATTGTATACGTAGCATTGGGATGAGTAAGGGTCCTGAGCGGAATAACCACACTTACATTCTGCATGATTTGCTGAGCAATGCTTGTGGTGAGCTCTATGAGGCTTGGCTAGGGCATTAGCAGGAAAATTAGTAAGCTGCAACGTTATTGTTCTACGCAAATACCTACGTCATGGGTCACGTAAGGTCAGGGAAATTTCCCTCCTGACATCTACCGGATTATGAGTCTTTCTTTGAAAGAAAGAATGAAAAAAAAAGCAGTGCAGATTTAGCTAAATGTTACAAATACTGTATTTTACAAATTCCTTTATCTGTAGAACGCTGTACATTCATACAATACGATTTAAACTTCTAAGGGGAACACTCTAACTGAGCAAAATTCTTCTGAATTATTTTTTCTTATCCTTTAACTATGAACGTCAAATTTTTGGTACACAAATGTGGACGTGCGGTCTCAGAGACCGCTGTCTTTGAAGGCTGTATTCTATGTAGTTGAGAAAGTATTGAACCAGTTATTGTTTTTATACCTTTTACGAGTTAAAAAATGTGACGTAATTTAAATGAATATGAACTTGTTTTCAGCTAAAATTTAACTATAATTCAATAAAAGACACATTTCAGACGTTTTTACTCCAAGATCACTTTATAAAAACAGTATTTATGGAAAATTACGTCTCTAGTCAGTTTCATTAGTTGTATAATATAATAAAATATAAGGAATAAAAAGCATAAAAAACTTAACATTTACTATATATATTTATACTTCTTATCAAGAACATAATAATTTTGAAAATAGCTCAACTTGTGCATATTCGTAGGCAGTTTTCGTATAAGACTTTGAAAATTCAAGGCTCTCAAAATATGAAGCGATATTACGTACGAAATATACGTCTAGCGACGTAAACTTCTTTCTCAATAGTGGTTTCAGCACTAAAAGTGAAGCTGACACCAACAGATGATGTGGAATTAGAGGGGCACATAAATGCCAAACTACAAGCGGCCTGTGAGACCGCACGTCCTCAGTTAAAGGTCAAATGAAAAATCTTGAGGATTTAAGAAAAGAACGCTCACCCCATCTAAAGCCCTGAAGAGGCAGAGAGGTTGGTCCCTCCTGATGAGTATTCCCCCAAAAAGAAAGGAGTAAAAGGTAATCAGCGACTTTGCTTAGTGTATTAATCATCACTTCATAGCGATTTTCAAATTTCGTATAGTTTGCTATTTTGAACATCGGATCCGTTTATTGCTTTTTATTGTTATGTCAACTGTCATATCACTTCCCAGTCTTGGAGTGGAAAACCTGGGCCAGAACCTCGTCTGTTGTTTTAACCGGCACATCGACTAACAGGTGGGGTTGCTGGTCCGGTCTGCACCGTCTTACTCTTGTCCCTTCAGAGTATGTGATATATACCCATACAATATACATTGATTACCAAAAATGTAAATTGCTATACTTCACTATTAAATACCTAAATGACCTTAATTGCTGAATCATATTTACTACCTACGTGAGAGCCCGCAGGTAGAAACCAAATATGAATTACTAATAAGGCATTTAAATTAAAAGTTCATAAACAATATGATTAAAAGTTCAAGCTTCTATTTAGCTGAAAAGCTAGGCAGAGGTGTACTATCAGTAATATAATATATTCAAATTTTGTAAATAATATTTTCGGTCCCAAATAACAAAAAAGTCTCTAATCATAAAATGTTGAGTTCTATGAAGAACTTGACGTAGAACACAGCCTTAAACTGCCTAATCCATTAATCGTCAGTTTTCATCATCATGTGCAAAGAATTGCGTCACTGAAACGATCAGGTCCCTCCGGAACGGGTGCCTCAGGAACTGGGGCCCTCAGGTACGAACCCGACTGATAATATAAACCGTGTATTTTGCGAACACTATGCTGATACTATAAAATAGGAACCCTAATGGTGACTATTGCTCGACTCGGGAAGCGAACCTGGCATCTCTTATTAGGATGTTTTGGTATGTTCTAGTAGGCCCCTTTTTTGCGTAGACAAAGATTCTTCTTAGAGTTATTTTAAATGAGTAAACGAACTACACTTTTTATAGGTAAATAATGTCTGTGAAAGCTGACTACGGGTGCAGGGCTGACTATCAGGGTAAACCCCAGTCATCCTGCCAACCGAGAACTCGAACTTGAACCACAGATTACCTAATAGTTGATACCTGAACCCTGGCAGAAAAGGCACCTCTCTGTGAATAGGTAGGTATAACCTTTGTTAATGAATTCTTTTGTAGAATACTTTTTATTAATAAAAACGTCATAATACGCTTCAATTCTATACATTTAGGTTTGATTACTTGTATGACAAAAAGCTTACATTATAAGTGAGTTAAAAAAATCTACGAGAAAATAACATAATGTTAGTGTTAGGTAGTTAGTGTGTAGGTATAAAGCGTAGTTAACGTAACAAACATGTCATAAGTCATTAAGTAAAGGATATATGTATTTAAGTAGTTATCTCATCGGCCACACAGTATAGAGCACCGCATACGAGAACATGTTAAGATAAAGTCAGCATTAACCTATTTGGTCATCTACGGCTCGCGTACGGGGACAACCACTGTAACGTTAGCATTAATAAACGTTTTGTTTACGCACGGCCTAATAACTTGCAAAAATTGCAGCTCGCTATCAGAGCGATCTTGATTAGCAGTGCCCACGCAGCCGCCAACCGCGGGCGAGCGCATCTCATAGTAAACAAAACAGAAACTGTGGAGTGGATAGTCATAAGGCGTACTCGACGCCCGCAGCTCATTCCGCCGCGAGTCGTGGAACGCGCCGCACGCACCCGTCACGATGATCGATTACGCGCGCCCCTACGAAACACCGAACATGTGCGATCTGTATTACCCGCCTACGTCGCCCGCGCCCGCGCGGCTCGACGACTTCCAAGTCTTCAAGAAGGGAACCGCATCACACATTTACGGAAACTATTACTCAAACCCAACATACAACGCCTATGGAGAATCCGAACTGGACAACACTGTGAACATTTACCACAACCTCGTCAGCTCTCGCGAGTACCACTCCCGCGACGACTGGAAGTACAAAGTTGTCATTGACTGGAATGAAAACGATACCGTTTCCTGGCTCGTGGATGCCGCTCAGTGCATGGGATTATCCGAGTATGATGTACCATTTCAAAATTTCCACGTAAGTGGCCTAGAACTCAGAAACATGAAGCGAGAGGATGTGTTGCAGAGGATGGCACATCCAAGCATAGACCCCTCGACATCGAGGCGAATAGCCGATAGTGTCTTTGAGAAGTTACACGGCCGTTTGAATGAGGAACTCCGTCAATCCACAATATTTAGATATGCAGAGGGTGATCCATACGCCCATCATGAACCTACAGTACTTGATCTGGACTCCTTAGATCACAAGAACAGACTGTACCATTCCGACTACACTCCAAATGACGCAACTCTCCTACATCATGCAGACTCTAGTGACGAGACAGAGGATGTCTTTCGTTCATCAGAGACTGCATCTCCAGACTGTTCATATGGTAGTGACGGTAGCAAGTCTGGGGACGAGGATG
Organism: Eilema sororculum; assembly: GCA_914829495.1. Taxonomy (NCBI): domain Eukaryota; kingdom Metazoa; phylum Arthropoda; class Insecta; order Lepidoptera; family Erebidae; genus Eilema; species Eilema sororculum. The sequence continues at coordinate 752,882 of OU618541.1, forward strand.
ACAAAAGGAAAATCTTTAAAAGACCGCCAGGAAGACCAAAGGGAAGCGGTCGGAAGACTTTTAAGCGTCCCAGGAGTGTTTCGGTGCCAGAGTTCTTGAGAAATCTGCTATTGGACGCCCAATACTGTCCTTCGATTATTAAATGGGAGGATCATTCTCAGGGGAAGTTTAGGTGAGTTAAAATCTATTATAGTGTGTTTTATACAAATTATGGTTTAAGGTTTACAAAAAAGTTTGCAAAAAAGGCAGCTGTCGTGACTTGGAGATTTGTTTACTGTGACATCCCACTGTTTAGTTCATACATTTATTTATCACGTTTGAGGCACGTGGTGGAGCACTGGTCAACAATAAACTGTTTTACAGCTAAACTATTGACGATGCAATGTGGCTAGTCAATGTTTATTGGTAATTTGCTTCAGTCATTTACCATTTGTACGAATTGCCATGAATTGTCTGCATATTTAATATGTGAATTGGTACCGAGATGTTATAAAAAATCAAATGCAGCTTTATCGCACAAAGTAATCATACTTGGATGTAAAGCTAAATAATCGACTGGAACTCCTTGATTCCAAAGAGGTATTAATGTAAACAGGCTATTATTTGCTGATATAGATGGCGATTATTAGACGCACAGGGTCGCTTTATGCACATGCAGGCGATGACATAGAATAGCTCTTATTAGCAATTAAATGATCTTGTCAACTATAATAATATTATGATCAATTTGTCTCCTGAATCCATTTTACATTATGTATTTATGTAGGTACTTATCTACTAACAATCTTTAAATCTGTAAATATTCGCGTAGGCATTAGATATCTTTTGAAAATTTTAATTCTTGTCATTTTTATCGCTTAGCTTTTTTTTTCACTCTACTAAGCCGTCAATAGAAGCTTACGCTTCGCCAGATGGTCAAAGATTACCAGTGTGTCAACAAATACTAGTGTTTGCTTGGAACACTAGAGTTGTCACTAATAAGCCCTAACCATACCTGTAAAAAGCTAGTCTCAATCTATACATGTAAAAACTATATGTATTAACCAACCGTAACCAATGGTGACAAGCACTATGAATACATAAATTAATATTATCCGAATTTCGTTAATATAGACAAATCAGTGTTATCAATCGTTTTAATTATTACTGTTTATAATGATGCTTATATGCACACAAACAACGTTAAAACTGATTTAATAGCAGCAATCTCTGCTCTCATATCAGAATTCTGTGAAATGACACACTTCGCCGAATCTCTTAAACTGTCAAATTTATCTCAACTATTAACACATATGGGTCACAATTTCAATCAAACATTGCTGATAAACTTGTAACAATGACATTGCTTGTAAAATTGTTGATTACTTATCTGCCCTTACTGCGAGTAATAAAGAAGCAACATGACAAGTCCACGGCCTTGCTTATCTTTACAAAGGTCATTATTAAGAATCATTTGACACGCGATCTGGATCAATTAGATGGTAATTAATAGTTGACGACTATTTGGCCTAGAAAATGGAGCAAATAATGTTTGTATTGTAGACTTAGAATATCTTTTGTGAAACTCTTTTAATAAGAACATGCTTAGGGAAGCTAAAGATGTGTACCAATACCTCATGAACATTATTGAAATCTTCGGTATTAGGCACGGTTAAGCAAACCGGTTGCTACTTATCATCAAGCAAACCCCGTGCTTATTTGCCACTGTAGTTGTATCAAACGACCTAATCAGTAAAATATTAGGAGGACAATTAATAAGCTTGAGATCAGAGGCTTAAAATGCTCATTTGATTATTATTTTATTTCCTTAGTTAACTCTCCCTTTTCAGTGTGCCTTGTATCATGAAACATTCGGCAAATTAACGCTCAAATTAGGGATTAGGTAAACTCATGAACATTATTATTGAACGATGATTAGGTACTATAATATTAATGTCTTTGAAGTTGCTGTAAAAAATCTTTACCTCGACGACTTGGTGCTCAATAGTTGACAGTCATGCTGTGCTCGAAGTTCGTTGACTGTCATCTCCAATGACCCATCGTCAAGGACCAACGCATTCAACGCTATAAATCATCGATTTAGCAAATATGCTCGAGTCCTCACAATAAGTTATTCTTTAGTTTTGTTTGTTGTTTTATCTGCCACCTCAACCTTGTCGTGCCGGTTTGCGAAGGCCTCGCGCAATGGTTCACATGATGATGTTACTTTTCAACTAACTGTTTTAATTTCATTCTTATTCATTATCTCTTTAGGTCGAAATTTTGTTATCTCAGCTCATGCAAAGAGAAACAACTTCATTTATTAATATGGAGATGATGGTTTATTCAAATATCTAGCTTAAGAATGACGTTTTAGGGATTATTTTTCATTACTCATCTAATGCAATTCGCAATTGGTTTACAGTGGTAACGTTTTATTTTACAGTCTTGTTAAATATACTCTGATTTCTTATGATAATAGTATTTACATAGAGCTGTAACATTGTGCGTAGTTTGTGTGTTTACAATTTTTTGTGGTCATTATGTCATTTGAAAATTAAAGTTAAATGTTAGTTTCGGTTTGAGCCTTATAAGGGGTTTTTTAGTAAAATACTATAATAATGTCAATGATTCCTTAAATTGCACTTCTGATAATTACGAAGTTTTTGACACGCTCTAGTCTAGCATATTTATAATCTAGCTATACGTTTAACCTAGCTTACTATATTATGCTCTCAAAGGTCATCTCGGTAATATACAGCAGTATTGCTGAGTGCATGTAGTTTTTATCGTCTGACTGGGTTGAAGTTCCAACCGGTTTCTTGTTAGTTTTAACTGGTCTTAGGCTTTGAATATGAATTAATTTTGCATAATATTCACGATACTTTGAGAGAAATACATAATTTTAGACAAGAATTATGTTATGTTTTGGTTGCAAAGAGATGTTTTTTTATTTTATTGTAGTTAGTTAAGGTTTTAGTTTTAATATACCACCCATTGCGTTTATGATTTAATGTCAAATCAAATATTATTTTGTATATTTAACAGTTGTTATTTTGTCACTTTTATTATCTTTACAGTATGTAATATATAGTGTCAAAAAATGTATGGTTCATATATTTTTTGACACTACGTTTCTCATCGTAATTTTTCCGTCAATTTGTTGTAAGAATTGTTTTTTAGTCTCTGATGTTTTACATTGTGAGTTTTTTTGTGAATGGTTTTAAAATACGTGTTTTTTATTCGTCAGACTTAGTAGGAAATGAAGTGGCTGAAGTTGGTACTTCATGAAAAAATCTAGATTTATTGGTTTATATTGTTCTATGTCAATTGTTTTTTTAAGATTCAACACTAGCAGTGCCCTAGTGTGATCTTGAAGGCTTGATTGAATTGGCTGATCAATGATTGTATTGATATTTATCTATTATAATATGAAAACTAGCTGACCCGCCCCGGCTTCGTCCGGGAAAATTTCGTATTCTATTATTTTGATTGTGACCTAAATGATGAATTACACAATTACACAAATTACACAAAATTAATAATTGTTTATAAAACTTGTCCATCAACCATTAACAAAAACAAATTGGCGGTATACAGATAAATAATCTTTACTTTCCGTGCTAGTCTAAAGACTGTGTTACGGCAAAGTAATGATTCTCGCTCCAGAAATACCAACCTTAACTCAAGTGGAAAAGGACGCTTATTTTAAATATTTGTATTGAGCAGAGCAAAAAACATACCTACATGCTATCGAAATGTATCCAATGATCCAAGTAGTATATTTATGAATTACAGATAACCTGAAGATCTGCTACTACGGCTACATTTAGGTACCAAAATACATGTAATTTGCAATTAGTACAATTGTACTAACTAATATAATGTAATAATATTAGAAAGTAAGTATTGAAATATGTACTCATAGAATATACAAGCAAGCACACACACACATATATACATACACATATATATTACATACTGTAAAATAAAAATAAAAATAAAATAATACATATAATTCTCACGTTGAAATTATATTTTCTTATCCATACATACATGGTTAATGCAAGCGCAGTATACATCAATACATCTCAAAATATTAGTACTAGGTATCTATGTAAATTACGCTTAATGCACTTATAAAACACGCATATAATTTAACTCAATATAATATTCATAAATAGATCATAGAATTGCAATTACATACATATTTTAATAATATCTTCCGTCCGATCGTAATCCAAACTGCATAGATATCCATGTATTGCAACTTTGCAGACAAATCTTGACATGTCTCTTAGAGGTTTAACCTTACTGATACGGTTATAGAGTAGTGGTGCCAGAAAGTACCAAAAACCCTGAGCAAAAGTAGTTCCACATGCCGGAACGTCTGAACTTTCCTTAAAAACGTTTATCATTTATTTTACCCTTAGTAGTTAAATTTTGAAAAAGACACGTGTTCATTTATTTCTTAAAACACACCGATTTATGAAATTTAGTGCATCTAGTTCTGAAAATGACGGGCCATGATACAAACTCACATCCCTTTTTAAAAATATAGTATTTTTAATGACAATAGTCATCATAATAAAAGTATAATTAAGTTATATGAATTACTGGTGAGAATCGTTCCAACAAAACAAAATAATAAACAATTTCTACTTATCCTCTATAAAACAACAAAACATTAAAGTATCAATGTGTTAACAAAAGTAGTGAATGCTACAAAAATACTCCTGTTTACTGAGACAATTTCTTGGATAACGTAATTCCAACGCACTTTGAATACGTATTTACTCTTACGAAACTATAACATAACCATTGACCTTTTCAAAATATACACAAAGTAACATACCTCCGGCAATTATACAAAGGAACGCGACGCCTACTCACTACATCTACATATTCTTTATCTTCTTTAAATACAAAAAAAGGGTTTTTCTTTTCATCAATAGAATATTTTAATGTCTAGTGTTTTATCGGACGTGCACTCTAAGTCGTGAGTGCTCCAAAACATTGGCTTGGCACATTAACTGCGAGTTTGATCTCGTTTGGTACATACAAGTTGGCTGGTAGGGAGCCGGGCCCAACTAGGGCGTCCCCCGCCTGCACCGTAGTACTATTATAGATTTTTTCTTTTTCTTCCGGGGGTTGCTACGCACCGCCAAGGACGGCACGAGCTTCCGGTTACTTTGCCGGGATACACGTGGACGTACGCCTATTTTTATCGATAACATTTTCCCAGAGAAAAATGTTATGCTTCATTTTTTCCAGAGTAGTGATTAATTTAGAGAGCGCCCGTGGCGGTGGGTGTGTTGTAATTTTTGTGTTTTAATTACTTTGATTATGTTGTTTTTTCTTTGTATGGATTGGTTTTATCGTTTGTCATATTATTTTTGACCTAGGATTCCTACTTTTTCAATTGTTTGTGACTTAACGCCAAGAATAAAGTTAAAAGTTTTCTTTGTTAGATGTAGGTTCTTTTTGACGAATTTAATTTGAACAAAGGTGTATCATTCGATTTTATGTTTTTTATATTACACTTGTCGTAATGTTAAGCCCTAACTAAGCTAGTTATCTAGACGGACAAATCTCGAAGCCTACACTAGAACGCTACTACCAATACCATATTAACGGCTTTAACTAAACTATTATCCGTCTTAAGTAAGTTCCTATTAAGTTAGGTCTTACAATAACAACTATTTAAATCTACTAAACGTGTCACTAGTGAAGTCATACATGAAATTGTACCATTGTTGTTTACGTACAAACCAATATACACCTTATACACGCTCACCAAAGAACATTTCGCCTTGCTGCAATTATATCTTTTGTAACCACTATTGTTGTATTTATATGATAGGACGACCAGAAACATAACACGCCATAAATCTACAGCAAAGAAGCTAGTAAGAAAGGCGATTAAATAGAAAAAAACTATTGCAGTGTACAGGGTGGTGTATATACTCGGCAGCCCTGTTCGTAACCATGGCGACGGCAGCAGCGGTCCCGGGAAGCTCCGAGTCACGTGTCACGGGAACTTGTTTCCGCTTTTCGCGTTTTTCTTTTTCTCTCGTTCCACGCGCATTTTTTCTCCCACCCCCCTCTCTCTGGGGAGGTTTACTCGTGCAGGCCCCCCCGCTACCCCCGACAGCTCGTGTACGCGACTTAATTGCGTCTGTGAGTGTGGTCCAGAGAAATTAGAGCGCGGGTAGCTAGCAGATTCAGAGAAAACGTGTTTCGAAAGTAAACAAAAAATATTTTTTTCAGTACGCATATTCTGTAGGTATTTTTAGAAGCAATAAGTTAGTGCAACAGGTATAAAGTGAAGGGTTGTAATATATAGAAATATATCATTAACAATGTTGTAAATGCATCTTATTAGTGAAACGCACATCTTCATTTTCATATTAGTAACTTTTGTTATAGCAGAAATAAAAATGAAATAACTGAACTTAACGCTTATCACAGTCAACAGTTGTAATAAAAATTAAAACCATTCCCGACCCTATATCGATTTTTTAATAACAATTTAATCATTAAAATATAATTTGACGTTGACTGATAAGGTTAATTTAATTAACTGTTTCACGTCCTTTATCATGAACTAAAGAAACATATGTACACATTATAGGTTCTTATCGAGAACGACACTTAATTTTTATTTTAACAATAAAAAAAACATGAAATGAGGTAGCAGAGGCTGCGACCCATACGCGTATTAAGATAAGCCCTAATCTTCTGACCTTGTTATAATATTGTACCCATGTTTACACGTCCAAGTTACAAGCCAATTAGTACTGTGTTATTATTGTTACAGTATTAATTAAAATTATATAGGTATCTATCTATATTGACGTATATACCACTAATAATATAGGCTATGCGAAGAGAACAATAAATAAATATATATAATATAATTGTAGCTAAATGATGTAAGCAATTAGTAACAAAATAATACAATTAAACCAAAAACCAGATATGTGGTATGCATGTTGACAATAATATATAATGTCCATTATATATTCAGCTTCTGATAGCACAAACCCCTATTTGAATATAATAATCATTATGAGATTTATCCTTAAAATAAACCCATCTATTAATATATCATATCAACAATGCACTACACAATCATTATAATATATGTAATAGGAATCATCTAATGCATTATCCTGATATATAACCGATTAAATTCAGTTCATTATTATTTTATAAAGAGTTAGAACTAGTAAATACTCAAAGAATACTTATATATACTCAAAATATAATACGCCTAATTATTACGCATTTCTCAAATATTTTTATTGATAAACTAGTCAATAATCAGCAAGAGATTAAACAAAAAAGAATATCGGTTTCCAAACAGATGGGAAAAAGGTTCCTGAAGTATTTACATAAATATTCATAATAAATATCAATTCGTAAAATCGGTTTAGACCCAACCCATATATAAATATGATCTTAAAGGTAATTGTAGGTTACCTTAAACCGGTTTATACTTATTCTTAAGTCTGTATGCAGTTCTCCTTTTAAAATGTCACGTAATATGTGCATATATTGCTATGGATATTTTATTCCCAGTCGGCAGACTAGAATATATTTACATATTTCTGAATTGTAAAATCAGGTCACAAGCATACTTTTTTAGCCAAACTAATTTTGAAGTCAACTTCAGTAACCTTATGCAATTACATTATATTTTTCTAAAACAAAACAAAGGATAATACATTAGATATTTTTCTTAAACAATGATGCAGTAGTATGGCCGCCTCTTTCCCGTTCATTACTCTGTGCCACGGTTTGCACCAAATTCCCTGTAACATTTCTTTTTCGTGAAAATCTATTTATAACTAGGGCAGCCTCGTACTCCGTACTCCCAGTATTATATACCTTAATATTAAATACATAGGGTGGCATTTTGCGTGCGCCAGCAGTTGGGTACATATATATGTATTTTTTTCATAGTGGCTCTATTATATTGATTAGTAAGTCTCCCTTCTTCCGGGTGGGCCCAGTGTCTTTTGCAAGATTTTTTTCTTTAGCTCCGTCTTTGTTTTACGCGAGTATTTTGGGAATAAATGGATATAAAAGAAAGGGTTGGCTTTTACGGTAATTAGTAGTAGCACTAATGAGAAGAATTTAGTTTTTATTTGATATCATTAAGTTGATACCCCTTTTAAAAGAAAATGGAAGGCTTTTGTTTTTTTTTAACTTATAGCCCATTCGAGCATAGCAAACATTGTGTTTTGGTTTCTATAGGCTACGTTTCAAAACGATATATTTTGAATACCTTAATATCTGCATTTGGCACGAAAGTAAGCCGTCAAAGTTGTTTGTTAATGTTCTTAGAGGCCACATTTACAATGGGACCGGAAATGTTGATAAAAAAAGGTATGAATCGTACTGAAAATCGTCAGATGTTCAAAGATTTTTCTCCATCCTTGTGAGTTTTTTTTTACAAAATAGCAGTTTATTTACTGATACCCTTATAATATAAGTAATTCTCAAATACGTTTTTTGTGCTGTGGTCTCAGGAATGGCTTTAACAGTTTGAGTGATATTCTGAATATAGATGACGTTTTATAAGTATCGCCAGTGCAGTATAGAGGTATCACTGAAAACTGTGAAAAAGAATATTCACCTAAGAAAGCTAGGTCATATACTTTCTAACAATAATCTTTTAGCTATTACTTTTATAAAAGTAAATAATCTTGAGCTAGAGTGAGTACAGTCAGCGCCATAAATATCTTGACAACGAAGTCTCAAAATGTACTTAAACTCTCGTATTAGGGGCAAATCAAACTGTTTTATTCATTTATACTCGTATTATATTACTGTCCCGACTAAAGGTGTGTACCAAATATCACAACAATCGGTCAACTGGAAGGGAGTCAAAAAACTAAATTAAGATCATTTTGAGTACTTTGTTCGTCAACACCTTTCTGATGCTGACTGTACCTTAAAGTACACTACTGTAGCTTAAAATACCTACGCATAATTATACAGCCCACATTTTGATATCACAATAATTTATAGCTGTCCAAATACGTTTTTATTAAAAATAAATTATGTTCTATATTATAGCTTTCCAGGAATACACGCCTGAGATCAACAGTGATCTTGAATACAATAAACCTACTAAAAGCATATAAAATCTGCGGTAGCCTAGTGGTATGGGTAATAGACTGCTGAGACGAGGTCTCGAGTTCGATCTCAGGTTTACCATGGCACACACCAATGACTTTTCGATACTTTTCGAAGTTATGTGTGTATTTATCGCAGGTTTATAACTGCCCGGATACAGTATGACCTAAACATAAACTGGCGAAATGTGGGTGCTAGCACCTCTGCCTACCCCTTCGGGGAATACAGGCATGAGTGTTATGTTATGTTACTAAAAGCATTATATAAAGATGATAATAAATTAAACGAGGAACAAAATAAAATAAAATTGTAATAATAGGTTGAAGGCATTGAAGTAAATTTGATTCTATGTTACCTACATGAAATCAGATTGGTGACACCATTGATTGATTGATTCTATAGCTAAAATATACGCGCTAAAGCTTTACGTAAGAAGGTATTAGTCTAAGTTGTGGACGATCGTGAATATGAAACTAATTATCTGTAATAGTAAGTGGGTGTAGTTTAAAACTATATATTACCAATTAACTATAACAAGATTACATAGTAAACAATTATTTCTATAATACGTAATACATAAACATAAATACAGAATCTTATAATCACCTACGTTTTCTTAAAACAAAAATATTCAGTGATTATAATTTGCACGGTGGGATTCCCCCGCGGCCAACACACGCACACACACAACAAACACGCACACTTTGACCACGTCCATTCGTGTAGTAACACAAGCCGTGACGTGTGCCACCGGCAGCTATGCTAATCAGTCTAATTAAGAATGCCTAGATTTTTTGTAACGGTATTATTACGTAACAATATGAGTTCGTTTTATTGCGTAAATTTGTTAAGTAATAACATAAGTAAGTAGAACAGTTAAAAAATATAAGAATATAATGATTCACGTCCTTTGATTGAGAAACTAATAGCTCTATTAAATGTTTACTGATAGTATAACTAAGCTCGTATGTATTTAATTGTAATGATTTACAGTCCTAAATGATCTCATATAGCTATTATGTTGATAATCCGAATGTGACAGTCGGTGTTAGTGGTAAATGCATATCGAGAAACTCTTAACAAAGTTAATTATTACAATACAATATTTTAATCAATTCATAAATATCAATATCCAGAGATAACGATATTATTAACCGTACGTTATCGTTTTCATTTCGCACAGCTGTTTGAACGGCCATATTGTTTATGCATGTATGAACTCTTAATATAGTTTTGGTTTTGGCAGTTGAATGGTGCGGAACACGTAATGATGTTCCTGCCATGTCAAACTTCATTGGCTTTTACGACACTATTTTGTAAAGGCAATTTGTTGGGTAGTATCCTATCTATCCCGGATATCGTCATTCATACTTTGACTGCGGCAAGAAAAAGCGTGAGCGGCGCACGCGTTGGCATCGGCTTAAGTAAGGATGTGTACACATGGATTATATTATTAACATTTGGATGTCAGGGTTCACAAAAACCTGACATAATGTTCAAAACCTTATAAAAAATTGCATATTTAGCTTATACTGTTGCATTGCTGTTCTCTTACCTTACTGATAATAATATCTTATCAGTACATACAATGTGTAGGTATTACATATTAGGTTCATCTAGTCTAGTGGGCACGTTTCTCTTATCAAGCGTCAACAAATATTATGAATCATCTTCGTACGAAGCTATATACGCACAACGATTTAGTTTTGAGAACACGAAAACATTATCTTAAGCAATCAGAATAAGAATTGCCGGCATAACGTGTTTTAGAAGTAGTTTAAAACAAAACGCAGTAAACATCAAGACATTTTTATTTTTACAGAACACACGTGATTTATATATTTTATTGTTTATTGTACAATCACACTGCACCATTTAGCACGTGAATCGTATGTTCAGTTAACTTATTGTAGTGAAAATGTACATCGCTCAGCATCCAATGAAATGACAACTGTCACTAAACTTGAAACCAGCAGGTATAAAGTAAAAAGTCGATTTAAAAAATTCAGTATTACACGACTTTGTTGCAAAAATGCGGGTCACGATATAAATACCGTTCACTATAGCAATTAAAGTGTTAGTGTCTGTCTCTCGCGCGAGTGAGCGAGACAGATTGAGGAAAACGTGAAATAAAATAGTAAACACGCCGATATCGGTATCAATGCTATCAGAATACTTTGAAATCAAGCGATCAACTGATCGTAAATATGTGATACTAACGTCACGTCACTTGAAAATTCAACCGGTTTGATGACGAAGTTCTGAACCATTTTTCTTTTTGTCTGTAATTAGTTTGATCTCAATGTCAGCCTTGAACGAGCAGGTGACTAATCTAATTAGTATTTTGGCCTAGATAGATACATTTGCAAAACAAAAAGGATGACGCAAAGAAATTTTGTCAGTGTTGAGTGATTTTTTAAATTTGTTGTTGTTCTGTCTAAACTCATCTAAACTGTTGTTTTTATTTTTGAAGAATGTCACGCCTCGTAGGTTCATTACACTTTCAAATACAAGACATCTTATTTTTTAACAATTTGGCCCACCTGTAAAACTGTTTTCTTTTTGCAATTTGTCGTAATGGCTTATTTTTAATTAGACTGCAACTTAAGTTGTAACTTCACTGGATTGGAGAAGTATGTTATGCAAGTATAAATATTATCATCGATATTAAATAGTATTATGATTCATTCGAAAAATAGTTTTATTGCGATCAATTCGTAGGAAACATGACGAAAACTTAGGAGTTATTTTAGTAAAGTTTTGTCACAAGCGTTAGGTGAGAGTAGAAAAAATCGTAAAACTATTTAGATGATACTGATAAAATGTGAGAAAATGGAAAATAATATCTAGGTAGTAGTCAGTTTAAACGCAGAATTTCAGCAAGTTATCAATATTTCACAATTCAACACAAAGCTTGCAAAAGAAAACTTAAAAAGAAATCAACATGAACGACGCGAACGTTTGTTTACGTGCGCAAGTTTCGCAGAATACCTGGAACACATTAAACCTGACATGATGTGAATGTTAAAGCAATCCAACGGCACAAGCTAAACACAGCTCTGTTTACAATGCAATTGAGTTGATAGTTACTTTAACGCTACATGAGAGTGAAGCTCCTTGCCAAAAATTTCCACTGTGAGTTTTGACTAATAATAATATACCTATTGAAAGTGATGAAACGGATTTCATTCTGCACATTCCCTCGTTAGAATAACTATGTTACTTCATTAGGATGTAGTGGGTACAATTTTATTGTATTCTCTTTTCTCCTAATCACTATTTTTACGGGAGTGTGTGAGTGAGTGAGTGTGGTTTTAGAGCTTACGCATTTTTATGATATAATAATTATTTATTACCAAACAGTTAGTTAAATTACATAAAGTTTTATAAGAATATGAACAATAGTTTCATAAATATATCCAAGAACCAATGCCACATTACAATTCAAAGACTTTTGTAAATATGAAAATAATTATATTTGGTGTATCTATTGTGAAAATGCTAATTATATTGATTACTTCTACCCAAAAAATAACAACAATTTTGGCGTATGCACAAATATGGATGGATTTTAAAAGGTCAATTTCGTACAGTCATATTTGTTGAGCTTTATAAGATACGGTTTACAATGAACTTCAAGGAGAAGTAAATATATTGGTACCTACAATTATATTAAAGCAATGTTTTCGAGATTCATATGATTTGGAGAGTCCAATTCAATAACGTGCCTATGTTCCAGACTCTAGAGTTCCAGATTGTATAAGTTTATGCCTGTCAATCAGGTGGATGGTAACATTAGTAACTAAATTGTAAAACTCTTACGCATCTCCGTTTTCATCAAGTCAATAGCTAGAAATTCTCAAAATTTTGTCAACCCTATACTTAGCCTCAGCTACAATATTGTCCATTGCCCTACTACACTACAGGTTTTCGCGAGTGAAGCTTATCTAGAACAATTGTCTCACGGTAGCTGTTTTGCTTCATTTTTTAAAATTCTAACTTCTATGAGCTCTAAAACATCGCTATTGCATTACTTGATAACCCAATGATTCAAGCTGTTAGGTGCACACTGATAAACTGCTATTAGCTAGTAAAGTGATAAGCTCACTAATACACTACCATTATCTAGTGTGCCAACAGTCTTCAGTAAGATTACTGTGATTTTCTGCCAAGTCTTAATATTGCATGTTTTGAAATAATTATCTTCTATAATAGTGCAAAAGTTATCTCCTAAAACAAACACGATAACCCCTGTGCCAGGGAAATACCCTTGCGTTGTGGGACATTAAGAATATCTAATTGATGGGCATGAGAGATGTCCAGTTTTCATCTTGATGTTATAGCTAAATAGATAAAATCTATATCTTATTATAAATGACAAAGTAACTACGTCTGTCTGTCTGTCTATCTGTCTATTAGATACACTTGTTTTTTGGAACAGGGATAGACCTTTGAAATGAATACTGTGTGCTGCATATTAAGTACTATACATGTCGGTACATACCCACGGTAAAGTCCCTCTTCCCAAATAAAAGTTAGTCACCATAGGTAATTCACATAACGATTGTATACATTTACATAAATACATACAATAGTTGAAGTCTACTTATTAAATTATGATGCAAAACAATCTGTCAAGGCCAGTGTTTTATCAGTGCACCTGCAGTATAATATCAGCACTATACCTGAGTTGTCAACTGACAACTTGTCAACTTATCAACCTGACACTGATACTTTCAGAAAATTCGCCTATACAGTTAATTCAGTGTAAATAGCTACACTAAAACTGAAGACTGTCATTAATTCTAAATACTCTCTCAATTTTTTATAAAAATATCATCTTGTATTTCTAATGTTATAAGTTTGGATTTTAAAGTTACATAAGAAAGATTGCTGGATTTAATAATCATGTTTAAGGAGTCATGATTATTCCATCCACCAGTAAAAAAATTTTGTTGTATTTCAATTTCGGTTAGTGAATAGTCTACCTACAACATGCGTGAACATGATTTTGTAAAAAATCCTGCTTTGCATATACAACAAAGAACAAGCTCCATCAGATATCTTTCGGTAAAAAATACAAAAATCCAAAGGAGCTCTTGCCAAAACTTGTTTACGAAAGTCACAGTCACGTTTTGCGAGTTGCCTTGGGGGGGATCACTGCGAGAGGGGGGTTTAAACAGGTTATTGTGCTCATGCATACACTGTGGATACTATATTTGTGCAATATCGTGCATCACTCAAGCCTAAATCACTTGTAAATTGACTAAATTTTGGGTCCTGTTTGGGAATTCAATTACTTCTCAGAAGGATCTGTAGTCAATTTTGATATAATTGTCCGCACCTTAGTTATTGATATAATGACTCTCAAATTATCACCTAAATTGGCAAATACATAAATAGTATGTCCTTTTTGAAAACAGTTTTTTGAAACCAGGCCAGTTTCGACAACATCCTTCTGATTAGTAAAGTATTTTTACTGTATAGTTCAGAGTTTGGTATCCATGCGTGTCACGTAGGGTCACAGGCGATCCTTGGCCCAACTGATGCAGCGATACAACACAAGGCCGCCAGCCGGCCTCGTTCGTACGCAACGAGCATCCAAATTCGTATGAATCACAATTTTTATAGTTCATACAACGCACAAGCAAGGTTAATGACATAATACACTTGTTGGTTTTTCAAAATGATAAGATACAAGCTGTAATCTTATAAAAAGCAATAAAGCCAGATAAATAACTAAAATTGAATATATTTCCAATTGTATGGATACTGTACTGTCCGCCACTTGAGACATAAAATATAACTTTTACTAATTTATTGGAAAAAAAATGTAAAATAGATCTAGCAATGATGATTAAACAAGGTCATGGTACAATTAGATTACATAAATACAAAACGAGTAAATTGGCTCATAAACTTTGAACAAATGTCGGAAGAGCAATATTATAATTGATAGGCTATTATCAGCTGCTAAGGTTTAATGTGGCAATTGATCAGGATGTGCCTTCAGGCCTTGGTGCCAGCAGGCTACTGTTCGAGAAAAAAAAACAATTAAAATAGATGAATCTAAGAAAACAAAGCCACGGCGAACACGCCACGGTGATGGCACTGAGTTACAATAGTTTTATGGAAAACTATAAAATAGACGTAATCTCCTTTGCAGTACAAGTCATTAGTTAATTTGCAATCGACCTAGACTGTCAATGTTAAACTCTAGAAGGAAAGTTATAAATAGAACACTGATTAAACATTTATAATGAAGTCGATGACCTACTGAAATATTATGTGACATTAGATGAAATACCTCATCATATAAAATGTAGTTTATTTATCACTGATACGCGTGTCCCTCAACAATGATAAAAGGGACGTTAAAGTAGATTTGTTAAGGTTGAACAAACAATAGCAAGTCGCATTCAGTAGTTATTCATTTGTGACGACGCAATGTGGTCAGACTGACACGCGGGTTGCGATGCAAAATGTATCGCATCAATAGATCGTTCGTCAAGTATAGTTGTATTAGATCTCACATCGGCGTCTGTATTGTCCGCTAGTCTATAGGTCTCTCACGTTTGCTAACTATGCTGGTAATGACTGTAACAAGATATCCTTGACTCTGCACACAATTATCTGGACACTTTGCATCAGAACTTGACACGGTTGCTTATACACATACTTTTATGCCACAACAACTATATAAGTCTGACCAATAAAGACTAGGAATTCATTTAATGAGCATTGAATTATATGACGAGCTATGTTATTATCGTTTCCAGTTCAACTTGACTTGATTATAATTGTCTATCTATCGATCTATAAGTACTAGTTGAACGTCTAATGAGAAAAACTGAATTATTTTTTATATATTATATCATGATTTATTACAATTTACAAGTTAATTTACAATTCGTGACTTTTAGTTACTGAAAGGCAAGCGGAACGACGAAGACAGGTATAAAGAACAATAACACAATAATTCTTTAAAATTATTTATTCATCTATTTAGTTGTTAGAAATGTCTAATATTCGCCTAAACTCAAAATCGCGTCGACAGTATCATCAAAAATGTAATAAATAACTGTGAAATGGAACTCGCATAGAGCTGACTTCCTATGAAATCTCAAGTTTCTTGCTTGTTGAAAGTTGAAAAAAAAAACCTATAATGGTCCCGTATTCAGAAACTAGATATTTAGTAATTAGCTATTTCCAAGTATTGTAGTGAGTTGTAGTAATTAATACTAAAGATAATGTTAACCAAGGAATCCATTGACGTAGTTCTGCAACTAAACGACCTAGTAGATGGAAGTGAAAAAAAACTAACAGACCGTAATCGTACAATAAACCTTCAAAACGAGACTTAGAACGTAAACATGTATATTTTATTGTTTACCACCAGTTACTTCAAGATCTTAACATAATAATGCCGCACGTGTTTGGTGACATCGTAGAAAATGCATAATTCACGATACATTTAGCTATCATATGCAAAGTTAAACTAACAAAGCCCCATTATTTCCAGGTTCGTGAAACCAGATGAGGTGGCGAAGCTATGGGGCAAGATGAAGCAGAATGACAATATGACCTTCGAGAAGTTCAGCAGAGCTATGAGGTATCATTATCGGCAGTCAGTGCTGGTCTCTGTACCGACCGCCCGCCTTGTCTACCAGTTCGGCCACAAAGGACCTGATTTCAAGACCGACAACCCAAACTTCGTCAAAGTAAAAACAGAACTTATGGACATCAAGGAAATGTATCCTTAGTTTAAAAATGTGAAAAATTAGGTATAAAATATAGAAAGTCGATGCTCACTGTAAGATAAGAGTGATATTTCAATGGTTACGGATATAGAATCTTGTCCTTGGAAATGGCGAAAGTTAGAAAGATATTCAGAGATACAGTAATAGTTGATAAGTAAGGCAATTGGAGAAGTCGCTGACTTAGGAGATAAATACAATATTTGAGATCTGAAGAGGGTGGTTGTTAATGTTTGACCATATTTGAAATAGATGTCAATAAGCGATTTGGAGAGTTACCTAGTAGAAATGTCAAATGATTTTTTCAAAAAATCAATATTGTCCAAGGTCGTTCGTGAATGAAAACGAATAGTTATAATAAGATTACGTGAAATGGTAAACAGAAGGGATCACCTCCAAAGTTAAGAGTTACTAAATTTATAAATCGAAATTGGTCTAGGTACTAAATTAATTCTGATAAGTTTTTTGTGAAGTACCTGCTGATACTTTCTTGTATTGAGGACTAATAAAGGGAACCTCTATCTAGCTTAGAATCTAAAATTATTGTTGTGGTCGTTTCTTATTTTGAAATGAGAAGATCAGAACAATATTGAATTTTGTGTAAGTACTGTTCTAACGCTGGAGGTGGTCTAAGAGTTAGTGTTTTTTGAAATGTTATATGAATGTAATTATATAAGATAAGCTCAGTGTTCGAATCGAAATAGTTTCAATGGTTGTACTCGTGGATGTTGGATCAATTATTGTTGGAAATACATATTTGTTGGATACCGATCGGTTGGATTGTCCAGTCAATTAACCGTACTGTACTGACACGTGCGTCGGTATGTCCATATTATTTTTTTAAGTGATTTTATTAGCATTTTATTCTCGACGTACGGTTGTACTATCGAACAAAAATTTTGATGGTTGTTTACTTAGGAAACATTACGAATTTTGATAAAGTATTTTTAATCGTTGTTACCGTATGATACGTGAGTGTAATACGTAGTGTGTTGTTGCAAACATTCCAATTAATTTATAAAATAATAGTTCTAAGTTGTTTAGTGGCCAGATACCTATATTTTAATAGTTTTAAGTGTATTTCGAGTTGCCATAATGTATTATACATATAACGATAAATGTACTTAATTTTCATATTTTATTTAAATTTCAGTCATTTCACAAACTCTGATATTTTATGATAAGGTTCATCTTTAAATGTAATGAAATTTTATACTGATATATTATGTAAAATTTCCGTCTCAGTGTTAGTTTAAAGTAAAAAATTGTTAAGATTAAAAGTGCGCGTTTGTGCAATATTTAAAACTATGATGACAACAAGATCTGTAGGCCAAAGACTAGTTTGACGAAAATTATTTCTTAATTTAAGATTTTTCTAATACACATTTGACAATTTAATTATAATTATACTTTAGTGTTTAAGTTCACGTCTCTCAGGCATAAGCTGTGATGTAAGATAAATTAAAGTTTGTTTTCTGTAAATAGTTCCTTTCAGACATCACTAACAGTTATCCATTAATATTAATTCCATAATTTATATAATGATACCATATTTTGAATAATAATATATATTATACAGTAACCAGACATAATAATAATAATAAGCTTTGAATAATACTATATAACATAATGTATTGATGGAAAATAGATAAATATAACAATAAAACACTTGAAAGCAACAGTACAAATCCTGTGTCTTATAGAACAACGATTCAACGATACGTAAATGGGACAAAAATATTGAATTTAATACAAGTTTTGACTAGTCTAATAATGCATCATATTTTTATTCAATATTTGTATTAATTAAATGTTGAATTGTTGTATATTTCGCTACAGACGTCTTTAAAAGTATATACTTCTTTGCTTACTTACATTTCACTATCGTCTTTAATTAAAAATGATTTCTTACTCACATAAATTTTCATGTAAGCACCTTCATCACTTTCGATACATCTATGCAGGTCAAGATGAATGTCAATTATTTAATGTATACGTTTAACAGTATGATGGGTTATTTCATCAGTACCAGTTACTGCCTTTGTTGTTAATGAAGTAAAATTCATAAAAAATATTATCTTTTCATAAACACGTTTCCTCTTCCTAAATTATAGTAACATGCACTTGGTGTCCTCTAAATTGGATATGTAATTCTTAAATGTCTCATGCTCACTATAGTCTTTTATCTTATTTTCTATATTAAAGTACATAGCTTCATATTTTGTTGAAGTTACAGAAACAATGTGAATTACAAGGTGCATAATTCCAATTTTTACGTATTTTTAGGTGTTAAACATTTGTATTTTACATGTTTTGTTTCGTATTATGTTCATGTATTTTAAGATTTTTTTTTCTTTAGTTGTAAGGAAAATATATGTTGTATAATTAATGTGCAATTTGATGAAAAGACAGATTTTATGTTTTATTTGATAGTAACTATGTGAAAATAAGAGGAGAATTATACGATTTATGAATGTGAATTACAAAATTGTTTCAATTGAACCACTTTTTTTATACCACTTAGGTGGCAGACAAGCACACGGCCCACCTGATGAAAAGTGGTTACCACGGCCTATGGACGTATGCAACACCAGGGGCGTTACACGTTGCAGATATTATAGGTAATTGAGGTGCCTGTGATCACTAACCTCTTGATACTAAACAGGGGGTATACCTTACAGTAACCTTTTAACAATTTCGGGTGGGCAAAACGGAGAGGTTCTGGTGTAAGCTTTGAGAGTTACAAAGTCAGCTAACTACTATTACACCAATCAAAGCGAATAAGTAGACCCTGGGTTCCAAACTAAACTTTGAACGCAACCGGGAAATCTAAGGCTAATCTAGTGATAGGTACTAGAGAGCCAGAAGCAGTACTGTGAAGGATAGTAGCTGTTACTGACTTAATTTTACATTAAGGTGACCTAGCAAAGTTAAAAACAAACAAACCATCATCTAATCAGTCCTTGCTTCTGTTGTGTCAACATCGTTTGCCACTCAGGCAGCTGACGAATAACAAATAAAATAAAGTCTCACTAAACAAGAAGGCGTGACCAGCAAGCTGCACTATTACTCTGAATGTTGGACCCCTGAAACATGAGTGGAGCAAGCCTAAGCAAACTAGTTTCAATGATAATATTTCTCTCTACAGTCTGCCTTATTCTGACCATCTATGATAGTGAGAGTTATCTACTGTTAAGGAAGAGATACAAAAACATGAATTACAAGGACTCTCAGGATAAAATATCTAGGCTTCTATGGGAGGGGACCCTGCAACCCTGTTGCAGTTGAGGAAATGTGCTAAAAAATCTCGCCTATCTAAAAAATATATATCCTGTAATGAATGTCCCTTTGGGAGATCATGGTATCGGCCGAAAAACTATTCTTGTGATTGCAAAACATATGATAGAAATAATTTTTATTAGTGGCAAATTTTAGGTAGATGGTAGAAAGTAGGTATAGGTAAAATAATAAATTATATAAAACTGACCGCACTGGTTTCATCCACGTTAAGGTTACCGACCCCTTTTTTTATTAGGCATGAACCATTATTCAAACAAAGAAAAATGTCGTGTGAACTTCTGAACAAATTGATTGAGGCTATACCTCAATCAGAAGGCCGGTTCGCCTAATATATTAACTGATGTACAACTGAACGTCTAATCAAATATTTTGCAAAATGCTGACCTGGCTTGAGGAGTAGTGTTAATTGACTTCCAGGTGGCGTTGAGGTGATGAGGTTGGGTTGGGTTCCAATGAACTTGGTAGAAAACCACATATAACTACATAGTATAAAGCAAAGTTGCTTTGTCCCTATGTATGCTTAAATCTTCAAAACTACGCTACAGATTTTGATGCGGTTTCTTTTAATAGATAGAGTAATTCAAGAAGGAGGTTTATATGTATAATACATACTTAACGTAGTAGAGGGTGCAGCGGGAACGAAATCGGACGCCACGCGTGCGGTAAAAAATTGGCGGTACGATGTTCGCCGGGTCCGCTAGTATATTATAAACTATAATGAACTAGACTATTTAAACTATTCTGCTTCCTTTCCTAACCTAATCCGTTCGAATAGTTATAACTAATCGTAATTTATCATACAAATATGAAACTTGTAGTTATATTGTATCAAAACTACCAAACTCATTTTAAAATATTGAAATAGTATTAATATATCATTGTTCAATGTAAAAACCCGTTTAATTAAAATAGTACTATGTATAATTGCCTTTTCGGAAAATCTAACCGCAACAGCTGATAATGGGCATTAACGTCACAATACCACATTGTGTATTGTTAGCAGTGAGATTAGTAGGTAGTATAACACATAGTAGCACTAGTAAAGCATATATCTAATTAGTCACGCCTTTTACTCCTCTGAAGAAAGCAGAATCTACATCTGCCTACTGGCTAAGATCATTGCATATATTATTCACTTCTTCTGATTCAATGACAATTTTCAAACATGCTCATCGCTTGTGGGAGTTTTTATCAAGTATTTCTTTATGATATTTTCAATCTGTTTGATATACCTAAATACTCCTAGATCGAAAATAAATGTGAGTAATCACATTTCTATTGCACTTACCTCATTAAAATGTTTCATCAATATTATTTTTCATTCATTATGTATTCGAGCCATTTAAGCTGCATCCAAGAAAATTTAGTGAGCAAGGCAGAGGAAAAGATCTTGGTTATTACATCTTTTACCAAAATATTTCCATCGTTCCATTATCCCGCTATTCTTTGTTTTGTCCATCAAAGTCACTTCATCATTCGCAGTATATCTCAGTTCTTTTCGTTATGGCAAATTATCTAATTGTTACATTAAACATTGAACGTTTCATTATTTTGTTCCATTAAATTAATAACAAGTAAAATAATAATATATAGATATAAAAAGAAGGAAAATTTGAAATGTTTCAGGTGTGGCTCAGTAGCTCAGTTGGAAGAGCATTCCCCCTGTAAGGGAAAGGTCGTGAGTTCAAGTCTCACTCAAGTATTTCATTTTTTCCGATGTTTTTCGAACTTAAAAGTTAGCATAATTAATGCAATGCAATTTCATCCAAGTAAAATAATGGTTTGTGCCTGGGGTCTTTACACTTCTTCTCTTCCTAGAAATACAGCGTCTAAAATATCTAAAAATGTGAAATTTCGCCTAAAACATTTCACCTAGACTGTTTGGGAATTGGAATATCCAAACCATCAATGTAAACCTTTGAGAATGCCGTAAGACGAAACCGGTCAGGTTCAGAAATAAAATTAAACTCAGTGGAAAAGTACAAGTGTATAATTCCATATTTCACCTAGAGTTGGTAGCTATGACTCGAAAGCTTAAGAGCTTTCACTGTTACTAATTATTTTATCACAATTTATATAGAGCCAAACTTCTAAATCTATACTAGGTAGCAGTGCACTCTACTGGCGCTAACTCTAGAAACCTCTACAATAAAATCATGGTTAAATGTATGGCTTAGCCGATTCGCTGTTCTTGCACAGGCACTGTCATGGAATTGTGTCACAGGTCTGGCTAACGGCCAAGTCAATCTGTATGTGATAAACGGATATGACTGTAAGTACAGTATAAGAAAATATAATCGTGAGTTACTAATTTGATTATATTTAGCTTTTAGATTGGTAAGTAATTTCTTAACTCAGAAAGTAGGTATACTTAACCCTAGAGTTCGTCTTTGTTCAGTTGCAACCGAAGCACACCCCTCAGAGTCAAAAGTCCTGCTTGCCTAAGCGAAACAGAAACTGCGATACATGAAAAAAAACAACAGTTTGAAAAATAAAAAGTGTCCATTTCTTGTAGGTACCCACCCGTTATATTTAGTTTGGCTGTCCTAACATACAACTTTCTTGAGGTCAAACAGAATAATGACCTGATGATAGCAGTGTGCAAGATCGTTGATAAAATACCTACACGCCCTTGAAATGTATACAGATTCACAAGTATAAATAGAAGATATTCTATATAGTTTGTGTGCGATGCCTAGATACCCCAACATCATTCGAGATCAGTCACCCTACGTACGCACAATCTTGGCGTTCTGCACTCGTTGAGACGCCATCGCCAGCTTGAATGCGATCTGCTTGCAAATTAATAGAGAACAATCTTTGCAGAGTACTTGACGCTTAGACCATTTACTGTAATTAATGTAATAAGACGAGTTAATAAATTGACGTTTTATCTCTTTTCTTTACAGGTTATATAATTTTCTGCATATATTTTCATGTATTTGAAGTAAACTATTATTTTACTTGGAGAACAAAATATGGTAGGGTTTGCTCTCAGATTGGAAATATTATTTTCAGAGAAAGTGTTAAATCATTATAAGCCGAACAATTATACACAGCGGTCATAATGAAAGATTAGATAGAAGGTAATCAAATATTATTTATTATATCAGTAAATACATGTTTAGAATAGAGTGAAAGAACCAAATAATGAAATTATTTTTAAGATCAATGATCTGTATTCTGTATCTATTACAACCTCGGACTATGGAAACTAGTAGTAGAAAAATTACTTCAGCATCAAGCCTTTCAGTTTATAATGATGTACCGATGTACGGGGGTATATCACCATCTAGTGAATACCTTTTCAAACTACATACTTTGGATACCCTTGGCGAGGCTATTCTCAATACTTCCGCATCCCGCGCTGCGGGGTAGCGAGCGTGCCAATAGCCTGTAATTTATTACAGCGCCATCTCTGTTATATCATGAAAAGTTTTTACTCGGGTATTTTATTTCATAGTTCGAGTTTGCTTTATAGGATGGCAGTGTAGTGCTTATTTTCCTAAAATGTAAATGATAAAATGTGATGATTGTTACATTTTGTCATGGGATAGGAATTAATAAGCACTTTGTGTCTTACATATTTTTTTATTACTTAATCTTTTAATTTATACCACCTATTTGTACTTGTACATATAAAAGTAAGTACATAGGTGTAGTCCTAACTCGGATGATGAATGAATAGCCTGCTTATCAAAATATCACTGCGAAACATTCATCATGGCACTAGTAGAACATTCAGAATCAGTTTTTGGTAATTAGTCTTGGTATTATTGTCTCCGTTGAAGGCGCACCCACGCTCCATTTTTGATGTTCAAGACGAACCCTTTGGTGTACTGGATTGGGATTGAGGTCTTCTCGCAGGGTGATACCTTCAACTCGCGAAGAAGCTGATACAGCATTACCTTGATTTCACAAAGAGCGAACCGGGAACCTGTGGAAGAAAAAGGAACGATAAAGAATTGTGTCAAACTACAAGGGTAACTTGTCTTTTAGAACAAGTGGTTCACCAATATTAGGATTATATTTTTAGGTACGGAATGTCTATCATGCCGTTCAAAATAAGTTAAAAAAACATAAAATCCAAAAAGTTGAGAATAAATTATGTTTGCCCTTTAACTTTGATATACTTACCTATTAATATTTTGTTTCAACCGTTGCCATGTCAGGGGACCCTGACTGTTATAGCACTCCGTCATACTATTGGAACGATACATGGTCCCCCCGACAAGGCAACGGTTGAAACAAAATATTAATAGGTAAGTATATCAAAGTTAAAGGGCAAACATAATTTATTCTCAACTTTTTGGATTTTATGTTTTTTGTGACGGGGGTTTTTTAAATTTTTAATTTAATTGTTATTTTATACTTTTTAAATTGATCTACTAGTCAAGCCCTTTCATTTGATACCCATATTGAGGGACTTGTGAAATTTTTATGTACTCCGCCATTTTGTAACGGCGGCCATTTTGGACCGATTTTTTGTAAACGTAGCTAAGAACACTCCCGACTAATATACCTTTCAAACAAAAAAATCTACATCCAAATCGGTTCATCCGTTTAGGAGCTGCGATGCCACAGACAGACACACACACACACACACACACACACACACACACACACACACACACACAGACACGTCAAACTTATAACACCCCGTCGTTTTTGCGTCGGGGGTTAAAAATCATTTATATCACTATAATAGACCATAAGATTTATCATGTTGAAATACAATTTTTTTATCGATTAGGGAGGCAAACGAGCAGATGGATCGCCTGATGGTAAGCGATCACCGCCGCCCATGGACACCCGCAACACCAGAGGAGTCACAAGTGCGTTGCATACTGTGACAATTGCATATTGCAATATTTTAAAAATAATAAAATAAAACTATTGTATGATGAACTTACCGATGCAATTCCTAGGTCCAAGTCCAAAGGGAAGGTACGAGAAGGGTTTGATGTTGTGCCTGTTCTCTTCAGAGAAGCGCTCAGGGTCGAACTTGGTGGGGTTAGGGAACAGCGCAGGATTGCGATGGAAGACCCAAATGGGAAAGCCAATATCGGCGCCTTTGCGAACCTGGTAATTAAAACCGATATTAATAATCATATTTTGTGTATCAATTTGAGTGTTTAATACTCAAACCAAGAATTTACCGGAAAGGTTTCATGACAGAAAAGGAAGCTCATGAGGTGTGTAAAGATTAGAGGTAAACGATTAAGAGTTAAGTTATCTGATTTTCTTACGATAGTTCGTAAGTTCGTAAGAAAATCGGTAGATGACGCCACGTCGCCTTAAAGACGTATAAGATGGGAAATTTGAATCATATCGGGCGTGTCTCGGTAGCCGAATTGGTCAGGCATTCCCCCTGTAAGGGAAAGACTGCGGGTTCGAGTCCCGCCCGAGAAGATTCTTTTTCCCTGTGTATTTGATTTGTATAGTTAGCATACTTAATGCTGTAAAAATTCCTTCAATTGTTTGGGCGCAGTTATCAAAAATCAATGTTTAAAAATGATTGTAACATCATTCATTGATTCCGATAGTTCGTAAGAAAATCGGTAGATGACGCCACGTCGCCTTAAAGACGTATAAGATGGGAAATTTGAATCATATCGGGCGTGTCTCGGTAGCCGAATTGGTCAGGCATTCCCCCTGTAAGGGAAAGACTGCGGGTTCGAGTCCCGCCCGAGAAGATTCTTTTTCCCTGTGTATTTGATTTGTATAGTTAGCATACTTAATGCTGTAAAAATTCCTTCAACTTCTAAACTAGTTTTGTCATGTAACTTACCTTTATTAAGTTGCTTTTTACCGACGCTTGATTCTTCAACTGTAGCAAATCCGGCATCAATATCTGCTTCTTTTTCATGTGTAAGTTTGCCTGAAATATATTAAATAGGCACTGATTCGCTAGAATTGCTATATTTACAAACAGTTTATAAGAATGAATGAGACTTATTTTCAAAGAAATGAATGAATGAGATTATTCATCGTGTCTTCAGACATTTTTGATAGTATATAGGTTTTCAAATATTTAAAGCAAGAAGAAAAATGTAGGATTCTCCGTAGTGAAATGATGAAAGTAGTTGATGTTGTGATGTTTTCAGGACTCTTTGACAACGTAAAGATGAAGCGACACTACGATGTCAATAACATACCTCGTTTAATTTCATTCAGTATGTTGATCATGTCGTGCCTGATAACGTTCTTTTTTTCACGATCCTCCATAGTCGAGAGCACCACGTCCGTGAAGAAGCTGGTGGTCTCAGGTGCAGACATCGAAACATTCAGCATCTATAATATGATGAACAAAACATTAGTATTATATAATTCTTCAGTGATTTCTGTAGTTGCAGTCCACTGCTAAGACTGCACTTAAGCTCAATTACCCAATTAGTATAATAGTTAAGCATAAATAAATAAAAATAGTGTACTGTATATTATTAGGTATGTGACTTACACCAGCGACTGAGGGCAGCCATCTGAACAAGAATATTTTCATCACTCTGGCAAAGCCAAAGTTGGCAATGTCCTTGGCTTTGACGTAGAAGTGGCTATCGACAGACTGCGAGTCTACCTTCAGACCAAAGGCACAAGTGGCGATCACGTCGTTTGCATAGCGGGTAGTGAGATCTTTGAGGTCCACGTCAATGTGTTGATCTGAATAAAGAATGCATTTTTTTTAATAGTACAGCTTAGTAGTATTATCATCATGATTGCTTAGAATATTTTATATTCCACAAAATCTACACAACGCTATCTAGACCCATGGTAAGCATAATTCAAATTCAAAGTATTTATTCAAAACTGTGTAGCACTACTGCAGCTTTTTGACGTCATCTTCTGCTTAAAAATAAGTTTACCATAGCTTAACTTGCTTGTGTTATGGAATCTAGAATGCGGATAAACATACCTAGATACTTATTTTTGTAAATACATACATATTACACATAGAAACACCCAGACCAATGCAAATAGCCATATTCATGCATACAAATATTTCCACTGAGCGGGAATCGAACCCGCGCCTACTGCGTTGCACTACCACCACGCCACAGAGGTTGTTTAAGTCACATACATTCAGTATGAATATATTATTACATTCACTGACTAAAATAAAAATAAAAATTATAGCAATATGGATGAAATTGGGGGTTTGGATTAACTACAATCACTGTTCATATTTATGATTTTAATTTAAATTCATTTTAATAACAGCATATTAATAAGTTTTTCTCATACTTACTTTTAGAATTTTTGATTTTTGCATTAAGTACTTTGATCATTTCTTCTCCCACGTCTACCATGAACGGCACCATCAGACGAATCTTGGAGCTGGTGAACGCTGGACTTAACGTAGAACGCATCTCTTTCCATTCTTCGCCTGTAAACGAATTGAGTAAAATGTTAATAAATTAATAATAAGCGGTAGAGATATTTCTTCTTTGGACTAGTTCTATAAAAGTGATTGAAAGGTACCGACCTAGGGGATGATAAAATCATTATTTTTATGTGTTCTGTGTTGTTATAAATAAAATATCTTCGTCAAAAGAACAGAAGACTAGGGAAATTATGAAGAGTATTGAAGTAAGTATATATAAATATTTGCCCATATTAGCAATTCTACTGACGAATATTAAAACATTTATACTAATGGGTTATTGATAACACAAAACATAAATAATAACTGACCTCTAAGATTAAGCAAGCCTCTACCAAAAGTGGGGTCAACATCAGAAGCGAAGCTCCTTCTATCCGTGAAATGATCGAAGTCCTTAATAGCGATATTCTTAATTGTATCTATATCGTGCACCAAATACACTGGATTAAACATTTCATACATTCCCACCACTCTGGAAATTAAAATAATAAGAATATCTATAACTTGCGTCTTAAATAGTCACAACAATAAAACAAATGATTAAAAAATAAAAAACCCAACTGCCACTGAAAATAATTTTCTCGAAATTTTAATATACCTGGTGTCACTCACACAATTGCGGCAAATCAAATGACACCTCACATGTCCAAATCCATCAAGCCGTTCAGGCTGTAGGCCGTGCAAAATAAATGGACATACAAACTTAAATAATCTCAAAATACATTACCCTCCTTCCTTCGGCAGTCGGGTAAAAAAGTCTCCAATGCTACTTACTTATCTTCGGGGAATAAATAATATAACTTTTCCATAGAATCAGTGACATTTTCAAAGTTAAACATTGCCCAGAACAAGTTCCCGAAAATTGGGACTACTGGGTAGTGGTTCACTCCTTCATTTGAAAGTCTGGAGTAGGCCTGGCGGAGGTACAGTGCCAATGCCACTATAGCCACCAGGATCCAAATTAGGGTTATCATTGTGAATCTGGAAAAAAGAGTAAATAGAGAAATTAAGATCATCACATATTAAACGTCAATCGAGATACACAATTAATTTATCAAGGTTAATTGTCAAGATTATTTTCACAAGTATTACGATAGCAACAGCAAATATAATCATCCCTTTGGAACAATTTCTTATAGATTAGAAGTAATACTATATCGATTTTCCTTAGAGACATACAATAAGATTTTGTTTATTCGTGTGAATTATTTGTGAAACTTTGTATCAGGTGTCAACAGAAAAGTAACATCGTTCGATATTTTAGGAACACCATGAAATTATGTTCCTCTATTGACTGATCTGTGTGAACTGTTTATTAGTCAAAATGAATTAATTTTTCAAAAGAGAGCTAAGATATCTTAGCATATGGCAAAAATATTGGCACGCGATTATAGTGCCGGTTGTTATATATAATGTAGTGTTAAGTAACTAAGTACATTATTATCTATCTCTAAAGACGAGTTACAGATTTCTAGTAAAGATACCCATTTTGAGTCTTGCTTCTTGTGTTAAAATTAATTGTAAAATTCAATTCACCGACAATGACGATAAATATTAAGATAAACTGTTATGCAATATTAGTAATCTTTGCCCACTTGTTGTAGACATAATGTCTGTCAAAATCAACAATATCCATAATAGCTGTTGGTATAATATTAGTTCCAAGAGTTCTAACGTTAGTAAAGTAGTTGTAGCTCATGTATTTGAGTATATTAATGTTATGTTAGTCCAACTTACTATCATTCGTCGTAACATAGTTAAAACAGACAAACATTTAACTGCAGCCCACACTAATATAAATCAGAACTTTCTGAAAATTTGTACAGGGAAAGATTATTGTCACACTCATAGACTTTACATCCCTGAAAGTTCCTAACCGAAATATGGTGCCCTAGGCAATAGTGTTATATGATATAAATGAAGAAGCAGGTAAATAAAAGCACAGGGTAAGGTTATAAAAGTTTATCTTTATTGCAGATTGTGCTAGTCAAAGTTCAGTGTCAATGTTATTTAAAAGTAACACAAGTACAATGTTTTATTGTAGTTTAAGACGAACACTCAGATGTATTAAAAATGGAATTATGACATCAAACTTTTTTAAGTATAAAAATATATTTTGTATAAGAAGATAAGATTAAATATGGTGACGCAAGGCACAGATATGATAAAAAATATCTAAGTTCCTTCAGTACTGTTTTTTAATCACAATCAATCTGTTATACAAAGATATGAAATTAATGTATGATTTGCGTTGTAATAATAGGTATATCCTTTATATATAACATAATATTTCTTGTGGGCCTATATTATAAAGAGACAGATACAAAAACCTAATGCAGGAAATCCAAATTAAAAAGAACTGTAGCTACATTGTACCACAGCTCTTTTTTGTATACTGTATTTATTAATTATCACATACCTGTACGTCAGTTGAATACCATCGAGTATTAAAATTAGGTATCTAAATTCACTGTTAACACGTCTATCCACTTGCAGAACCACCTCGCGTCTGATGTCTGAAGCGAAACGAAACAGCGTTGTTCTTATATTTTGTATTTATTTTTATGTGCATTTAAGTTTGTCATGTAACCTTTACACTACTTCACTACCAATAAATCATGAACTGAAGTAGTTTTTCTAATTTGTACTGCAATAATTAAAACAATACTAATCAGGGTATTTTGTAGACACTATCGAATTTCAACAGGTAATGTTGTTGCTACTGCATGGTATTGTGGTTTAGGTGGGTTAGATGGTCGCCTCATCAAGAGGTAATTGGCACCAAATTCAGGGTTATGATTCACCTGTGAACCAGCAGAAAGCACATGGCTCACCTAATGCTTAAGTTATTAGGTACCTTGGTCTATGAAGGCTCGCTGCACCTTAGGTTTCACTCATGCATTGTTGCCTACACAGAAAAAAGTGTAGAATATATATGTGAAAGAATATATATGTATATAAATTAGTCGCCTTATACGACAATGAAGAGTTGGGGTATCCTTTATCTTCTACTTTACCGTATAACTTCAAACTGACGCTACGTCAAAGCATGTTCATGCCAGTATAATTGTGATGATTGTTATATCTTTTCCACATTTTAACGCAACATTTTATTACTT
Source organism: Eilema sororculum (assembly GCA_914829495.1). Lineage (NCBI taxonomy): Eukaryota > Metazoa > Arthropoda > Insecta > Lepidoptera > Erebidae > Eilema > Eilema sororculum. The sequence continues at coordinate 783,565 of OU618541.1, forward strand.
CTGTGAAAATTACATTATCGCTCTTAGATTTGTGAGATCGTGACAATGATCTGGATTTTCAGACTACATAAAAATTCAAATCATAATATATCAACATTAACCAAGGATTTGAAATAATTAAAACGCATTGCTGATAGTTAGGTAAATATAATCTTTATTGTTCATATTGTCGCATTACTATAGATAAGCTCTGTTACAGTTATTTCAAAGGAAATTTTAACAATCTTTTGACACAATTTCTCGACACACACATACATCATACATGTATGTGTTTCATTTTCAACCAGTTGCATGATGATCACAGAGTGGTCAGTACTAAGGTCCACCTATACAATCGTTTTAACTTTATTGACATAATTACTTGTGAAATAAACGTTCCAATATAATTATCTGACAGCTTACAAAATCTAAGTTATGATTAGGTTTTCGTAGTTACATTTTGATCGAAATTTTCTATCACAGATAAGGTATCACACGAAATATTAACAAAAGAAAGACTTCATCCTATAGTAGTTCACACGATCGGAGACACTCAGTAGATAGAAGACAATGAAAATTTAAGACGCACAGTAAAAAAAAACCTTTAGTCTGGTCTTATAGCAAACAATTAGAACTGTGCGTAACAGAATAAAACAATTTTCTGAAATTTACGCGCAAAGATTGGAGGGAATTGAGATCTTTTTTAGCAGGATTTAATGTTCGTGTACCTTTTTACTCGTTGTCTGAAGCCAGTATCTATTTTGTGTTAAGTAATAAGTTGCTGATAAACTTTCATATCAGTACCATAGTACTATCATAACATTCAGTATTGAAAAACTTTTCTTAATCTAAGTTTCGTTTTTAATCTTGCTGTCTAAGTTGAAGCCGAACCCAGGCGCCATTCTTGATGTCCATGAGAGGCCCTTTTGTGTACTCTATTGGTATCGAGGTCTTCTCGCAGGGTGACACTCTTAATTCACGAAGAATCTGATACAGCATTACTTTCATTTCACATAGGGCGAACCGGGATCCTGTAGAGAAAAAAATCCATTAGTGATAAAACTAATAAATTTGGATTTGAAATTTTGCTCCATCAGTATTATTTCTAGCTTCACTTTAAGTTAGTAGTAGTTTATTTTTTTCTCTACAGATTTTCTAGCAATGTTACGGTGCAATTATGATTAAAAAGTAAAAGTATAGGTTATCTTGAAACTTACTATCTTGACTGACGTAAATTATACTAATCTTTGTTAGTGAAAAACATGATATCACTAGTTTTTGGTATAGTACTAACCGATACAATTTCTGGGTCCAAGTCCAAAAGGCATGTAAGAGAAGGGTTTGATTGTACGTCTGTTTTCCTCGGAGAAGCGCTCAGGGTCGAACTTGTCAGGGTTTGGGAACAGTTCAGGACTGCGGTGGAAGATCCAAATTGGGAATCCAATGGCAGTGCCTTTACGGACCTGATTGAAAAAATAATGATTACGATTATACTTAACATCATCATAATGCATGAAGTAAATGATAAATCAATGATTTTTAAGACGCAGTACAGACGCACAGCGACGGGAATCTCATTTAGTTGATAGTTCAACTATTCTTTATGTGAAGTAATGATCGTAATGATCTTTACCTTTGCACAATATTGACTTGTCAGTGACTCAGTGTCCAAAAGTTATGTGTTTAATAAATAAATATAGTCTTCTTGTAAGGCAAGAATAAATTATAAGTCATGCTTACTATAAGATCTTTAGTTGCGTATTTGTTAACTCTGCCAAAATTGTAGTCCTTCACGCATACTCTGTCTAGAAACGGAGCTGGAGGATGTAAACGAAGGCCCTCTGAAAAGAAAAGTAGTTACTTTTTATTTTCTTAGCAAGTCTTATTTAATAAACCTGGCTTTGAAATTCTATTTGTTGTTCAGAATATTTATAGCAGCATTTCATTACAACTACTACTAGAATCTACTTCTTACCCGAAACAACCATATCCATATACTTCATATTCTGAATTGATTGGAAATCGAATTTGCCATCGTTCTTCTTGTCATTTTCCATTATCTCCTGCACCAGCCTCTCCTGTATGTCAGGATTCACAGCCAACTCGTGAAGAATGAACGTGGAGGCCCTTGATATAGTATCGAATCCCGCAAAAAGAAACAGAATTGCTTGGGCTACTAAATCTGAGTCTGTCCATTCTGTAAGTATAAAATGACATAGTAGTATAAATTTATAATTATAAATGACATAGTAATATAAATTGTAATTGTAATAATATACCTTTGTTAATCAGCTTTTTGCCGATACTTGATTCTTCAACTGTAGCAAATCCAGCATCAGTATCTGCTTCTTTACCATGTGTAAGTTTGCCTGCAAATAATGCAATATAGTAAATATATTTTTTTAGATTATTAAAATTTGTATGAGAACCTTAAGTACTTACCTCTTTTAATTTCATTGAGAATGTTGATCATATCGTGTCTGGTGATATTCTTCTTTTCACGATCTGCCATAGTCGAGAGTATCAGGTCCGTAAAAAAGCCGGAAGTTTTAGGTGAAGACATCGATACATTCAGCATCTGGGATAACAATAGTTATCATAAAATATCGTGTAATATAAATAATGTAAACTGAAGTGTTAGAAATAAAATAGATCAAGTAGGGTAAATGACTTACTTTGGCGACAGAAGGCAGCCATCTGAATAAGAAGACCTTCAAAACTCTGCCAATACCAAAAGTAGTAATCTCTTTGGCTTTTAGGTAGAAATGGCTGTCGATAGACTGGGAATCCACTTTCAGGCCGAAGGCACAGGTGGCAATGACGTCATTTGCATAGCGGGTTGTAAGGTCTTTAAGTTCGACGTCAATGTGTTGGTCTAAATAAAGGGCAATAACATTTTGTGAATTAGTAAAATCTATTGCGATAGTTATGTGATACACACACGGAGGGCAGAATATGATTAAGTAATCCTTCTCCATGGTTGCACATGTCTCCAGTAGCATAAAAATCCTTCACATAAATTTTCAATACAAAGTAACACTTACTTTCAGATTCCTTTATTCTTTCACTAAGAACTTTATTCATTTCTTTGCCCACGTCTACCATAAACGGCACCATCAGCCGGATCTTGGAGCTGGTGAACGCTGGACTCAATGTGGAACGCATTTCTTTCCATTCATCACCTGTGAGTGGAATGGAATTAGTACAATAACAATGATTATTATACAAGGAAAATAGGAGTGCTCAACGATTAGAAGTATCATGATGATCGTAGATCTTTCAGAATACAAGAATATACAAGAATGTATTTGAGTTATAGAAGATATCCATTACAATGAATCCAATTACTGATGGTTGTCACTGACCTTTAAGACTGAGTAGACCTCTACCAAACGTGGGATCTTCCTCAGATACAAAACTCCTTCTATCCGTAAAGTGGTCAAAGTCCTTTGTTGTGACGTTTTTAACTGTATCTATATCCTTCACCAAATATACTGGATTCAACAGTTCATACCATCCCACCACTCTGAAAATAAAAACACGAAGATGCTTCGTTTGTATGTTCTTTAGCGTTATATTCCTCAACCTTTCACACAACGCTATATAGATCCATGGTAAGCATAGCTTAACACTAGTTTGTGTTATGAAATCTAGAATTCTGATAAACATAGATACTATTTTTGTAAATACATAAATATTATACATAGAAACACCTAGATCATTGCAAATATACATTATTCATGCATACAAATATTTGCAATGAGTGGAATTTTGACTACCACCACGCCACAGAGGCTGTCAATATTATATGACCGATGATCTGGTATATGGGCCTTAGAGTAAATATCCTTCTATACGTACTTATCTCCAGAGAATGCAGAATGCAAGCTCATCATGGCATCAGTAATGTTCTCCAAACCAATGATGGCCCAAAATAGGTTCCCGAAGAGGGGAACCACGGGCATATGGCGTACTCCATCGTTCGACAGCTTCGAGTAGGCTCGACGGAGGTAGATTGTCAGGGCCGCTATTAGCACCAGGATCCATACTATCGTTATCATTCTGATTCTGTGAGAAGAGATATGTAGGACATTAGCGAACGATATTGGGGTAATATTGTTTTAATGGAAGTTATATTACATTATTTTTTCTATAGACTCTTCTTATTTAGACCATGTTATAAGCTGGCATTTTTCCCATCTTTCAATTTCAATTTATAACTATATACTTAGTAGGTATTCACAGATTTGACAGAATATATTTATAGGTGATGATTGAATTACAAAAAGCCATTACATAATTTCATTCAATATAGTGATGTACTTTTTTTTTTATACCACTTAGGTGGCAGACAAGCACACGGCCCACCTGATGGAAAGTGGTTACCGCGGCCTATGGACGTATGCAACACCAGGGGCGTTACAATCGCGCTGCCTACCCTGAAGAAACCTAACCTAATGCCCCTCTTGAAGAACCCCATATTGTAGTCGCTTGAGAAAACCATAGCAGGGAGTTCATTCCACAGCTTGAGCGTACTTTTGTGAACCCGGTAAACGGCTGAAAAAGCATTGAATCCATACTCATAATGATGGCATGAGTAAAATAAATGATGCGTAGAGAGAGGTTACTCAACCTTAGAATTAATAAAACGAAAGATACAGTAATATGTTATAACAGGATAATGGTGCCCTCTACCAGTTCCTTCAGATGTATACAAGCGTGATTATAAAACTAAACGATTAGAAAGTAAATAGCAATTAAAACAAAGATAAAATAATAGCTCCTGTTTGTGTGTTTACTCAAAATCAATAAGTCATTTAAAGATAAGACATGCTTACATACATAACACTTTTTGGATATATTATCGTGATGAACGGTAACAAAATATGCATTAAGTAATATCTAAACTTCAAGGGAAAGGGAACTTTGAATACGTGTCTTTAAGTCTGTTATTTGTATACCACAATATTTGAATCTAGCTAACCTGTTTGCACACGGTGAGTCAGAATGTATAGCACGTGTAGTCACTAGCTCAACTAACACACGTCTGAAGCGAAACGACCTTGATGGTTCTGTTTTTGTCTTTTTTTTAATATGTACAGTCACTCTCAAAAGTAGTTTATCATTATTTTCAGTACCAATTACTGTGTATAACGTTGTAAATTCAAGTATGCGTACTCTTCAAGGTAAAATGTTAACTTTATAAAGTGGTGTTTTGCGTTTTCGGAATTGTACGTAGTTGGTATTTGGTGTACTTATCTTTTCCCATTCATCGCGACAAAAGGCATGATGGCAGAGTTTCATCCATCAATAAGCAAGCACCGGCGTGCCAGTGAAGTTAGCTTGGTGATAAAGTCTTGCCAGGATCAAAAGATGTATTTAATCGCATAATTTTTATTTAACACTATTGTTTTTTCAAATACCTGTAATACTTTCTTGCCCTCTGACGTTTTCAAAATATTTATACATCAATAATGTAATTTAGGTTCGATAGTCTACCACGTATTTTCAGGTAAACATCGTTTGTAACTCTGTAAGTGTTGGTACCTACTATAACTTTTGGCAGTGACTGTACGTAGGCTTGTTTAAAGTTTATCGAACAGATATAGGTTATATCTACATCGCTAAGTTTTGATTTATTTATTCTTTACTTCTGAGGTTGTAACTGTTATCTTTACACATGGGACTACGCCATTAGCGACACAAGGTAATGCATTTCCAGTACCTTCTGGAGCTCAGACGAATGCTTCAAAATATGAATGGGAAGCTCTACTATACTAAGGATATTGTAACGTAAAGTCATCTTAGGCAACTGCTTCTATAATCTCAGACAACTGCTTCTGTAATAAGTATTCTGTTTTGTGTTTCATGTTTACTTGTGTGAAAATAATTTCTATGATTCAGTGTTTAAAGACCTCGGATCGCAAGAGCTTCAATAAGCTCTTTACTCAAACGAATATCTAAAACGGCGTTGATAGGATCTTACCAAATTTGGGTAGGTAGAGGGGGGAACACGACTGACGGTGGAGGTGAGCGCTGATGCATCACAAGGTGGCCACTCTAAACCTACACCTGGGTCGCAAGTCCCAGGCGCCGTCATCGTGTTCCTCTCTATAACACGCCATGGACCCGGCGACCGCACGGTGAATCTATGGAATGCTGAGAACCAGATCTCTAGAAATATTGAATAACGTCAGTGGGAAATTAACCATGTCGAAGGTTTATGTATAGGAACGGATGACCTGGAAGAGGTGACTGGAATAGACAGGACGCGTAAGGCGGAGGATTACGCACACTGGAGTACATTAGAAGAGGCTTATATTTAACATTGGACTGCAACAGGCTGTTTGCTACAGTAAACATGAATGCATTAAAACTGAAACATTTGACATCTGCTGCTAATCATCTTCATCATAATTTTGCTTGTTAAAATCCTAATAGAGATCCACACCATATCGAACCTCTTTCGTATTCTTTTTTCACCTGTCATCTCCTCAGTTTTTGATAAAATAAATCAAGTATGACGTTATATTAAATGGATTTCATCATGTTGTATCGCCGTCCCCGGGGAATAAAATGATAACTGCAAAAACACAACTTTTCAGGAAAAATAAAAAACACGTTTTCAACGATTACTCTGGAATTACTGGGAATAGATGCGTGATAGTTGGGATTTCTAAAACGTAATTTTTTCTTCATTTGAATCGTTTTAGTCAAATTTGCCTAACATCTGTCAAAATAAAGATATTTATAATATAAAAAGTTAGTGTAAATTAATCATCATCAAAGTTATATAATGTCAATTATCATTGTATTCTCCGTTCAGCGTGACCAGAAAAAAATATGATACTCGTTACTTATCATTTTCTTCTACGAGTTTTTGGGATGGGAGTGATGATGATAATACTTTAATATCATTTTATTCTCTTATATGCTGCATCGAACGTCTTACGTCGTCGATCCGAACTTCTAAAGTCGTAAGACTAACGTCTTTATACGAAACGAGTGGACGGTTTTGAACGAGAATAAAATGGTAACATGCATTTATCATATTGAGTTTTATGTTTATTTTACGAGAATATAATTATATTACTATTTGTCAATATAGCAAGTGAGGATACGTGTATGGTAATATTATATTATCCTTTTATACCCGTTCTTTTAGGTCTGTCATAAATCTTCGAATACTATTGTAATTGTTTGCAACTCTGTAAATAACGGTAAAAAAATTACGAAAAAAATTAAGTAGATGTATTAACACTCAAAGATCTCAAAAATGACATAACATTAAAATCAAGATAATGGTAGTTATCATTTTATTCCCCGGGGACGGCGGTATGTTGTCATGCAAAAATAAGTGACTCAAGTTAGCTAGGAGATAGGCATAAGGTATGATTGCATAACCTATGCAATTTTGAGGCTGTAAACAGGAAAGAGATCACTTATTGCTACTGGTATGTTTTGAATTACTTGAGTTGCAAGGAAAAAGACTCATCGTATCAAAAACCGTATAAAGCTGAACATAGCATACCAAAGAAACCTTATTACAAAAACCATTTTATATGGTTTTTGTAATAAAGTAAGACAGAGAGAGTGATTTTTCGAGTATTTTCCTATGAAAAGGTGCTCGATGTTGTCAGATTATTTTTTCTGTATGTCGAGTATCAACAGGTAATTCGTAAACTGGGGGTGCTCTAGTATAGCACACAACTAGGTAAACGTTATAGTGTGACACCCATTAATGTGCATATTAACTAGGTAATTTGCAGATTGCCTGATTCGATTAGTTAAAGTGCGGGTTTTTTGTTTAAAAATCTAATTTTCACACTTTACCTAGTTACGTATGGATAGATAGATTAGTAACGGATGGTAGATCGTTAAAGTGCAAAAGACGGTGAACGAAATACGCTTTTTCCACTTACGCACACTGTTCTTGAAGTGAAGGAACGTCGACGGAGCCCCGCTTTACGGGGCTGCTACATTTTAGTGTAATGCACTAAAAGGAACACAAGGAAACCCACGATGGGTAATAAATAGTTTCTTATATTTTGTCCCTTTAATCTAATCTAGCACTATTCGAAGGTTTTCCGTGATTGAATGAGTTGATATTAATCAATATCTACCATACAGTTGACAAAAGAGATAGGGTCGCACTAGGGGATCTCCCTTAACGGACCCGGATCTCCTTTAACGACTGTAATAAAACAAGCTCTTCTGCGTATTTTATTAATTAACTTTATCTTACACACATATCATAATTAGCTAGCGATAAAGATCAGTGCTTACAGCTGAAATAAACTCACTGTTTTATGATAATTAAGTATTTTAATTCAGATATAAATACCATGACAATATAAATAAACTGTATAAAACTTTAAATATATACAAAAGGTATAAATCTATTGTGATTCTTGTATCTTATTGCCTAACTTGAAGTTGAAGCCAGCCACCATCTTCGATACCCATCAGAAGTCCGCCAACCAGTTTTAGTGGGATCTTTGTTTTCTTAGAAGGGGCTACCTTTATTTTGCGTAGAAGAATGTATAACATCACTTTGACTTCACAAAGGGCGAACCGGGAACCTGCAGATAAACATAATGACTATTATTTTTGTGAACCTCATGTTTACTAGGTAGTTCTAGTCTGTAACACGCTGGATAGATTTTCTAACTCTAATAATAAAATATCAATTAAAAATTTAACCAAACAAGACAAAAATCTAGATTAATAAAAATCAAGCTATTAAATTATCAAGTTCCATAATCAAATAAATCAAATACATAGGGAAAAAGAATCTTCTCGGGCTTCTCGGGACTTAATGCTGTAAAAATTCCTTCAAAAGTTCCATAATATTATAAAATAGTGTTAACGGGAATTTAGGCGATTATATTATAGGTAAATTACATACCGATACCTTTGATTAGCCTGACGTTTCGACCTGGTTACACCGGCAGTGGTTAGCCTGTGACTTGGTCGAAACGTCTTTCTAATTGAAAGTATCTAATGTACCTACAATATTAACACGTTAATTCCCATGATCACTATTTTATAATGAAAATCTATTATTAAAAAAAAAATTAAAACAATTGCCTAGCATGCAAACTATTTCTTTTTTATTACTATTAAACTATAAGAGGTCCTTTAACAAAAATGGATATTATTGTATTAACAATGTTTTTTGGCCAGTTACAATTATAGGTGAAACAGCTACTAACCAATACAATTCCTAGGTCCAAGTCCAAAGGGCATATAAGAAAATGGTTTGATGTTGTGACTGTTCTCTTCAGAGAAACGCTCAGGGTCGAACTTGAGAGGGTCAGGGAATAGCTCGGGGTCACGGTGGAACGTCCAGATTGGGAATCCAATAATATCGCCTTGCCGAACCTGTTTTATGGAAAAACAAATTATGTTATTGAATTATAATTATCAATTAAAAAGGCTGCCCACAGGGTGGTGTAATCGCTCCCCTCCTGAGGAATTTATTGATAGACGACCACAAGGCTGAATAAAAACCGAGACTACACAATAGGCTTAGAATTTCTAGTTCTTCCTGCAACCTTTGGAGTCCAAGGTCTGGCTTCTTTATTCATCTACCAATCAACAGTTAAAGTAGGAGTATACTGATGAGGTTGGGGTTGAACCTGGTACACCTCATCATCACTCATTTAATGGGCAGACCAAGTTCCATGTCATAAAAATGAAAGTAAGCTTTAGTTAATTGTCTTATCTTTCTCCACTTTATAGTTTCTTAATAAGATGTTTAATGTTTAGTAAGTGCTTACAATTAAGTCCTTAGTAGAAGATTTGTTCACTCTGCCCAAATTATAATCCTTAATACATTTCCTATCCAAAAACGGACCGGGAGGATATAAACGAAGGCCCTCTGAAAATATTAAAACAAAATTAATAATGCATGTGGTAAATAGTATAAAGTCTGCTCCTTCTGTTCATTAATAAAATATAATATGCTTTCGAGGGTTTTATTGCCCAGTCTTGAACTTTAAGCTAAAAGTGAATCCAATACTATAGAAGACGCAAGTTCAAATATCTATTTACCTATATTCGCAGAATTATATTTGGTTTGACATGACAACGAATACCAGAACCATATACTGTAGTCAAGTTATTGACTGTTAATTCACTTTTGGATTAAAATAATGCATTATTTTATCATTTTATTCACTTACCCGAGACAACCATGTCCAAATATTTCATCTCTTGTATCGAGTTGAAATCAAACTTGCCATTGTTCTTGCGATCATTTTCATTTATTTCTTGTACCAGCCTTTCCTGAACGTCAGGATTTAGAGCCAATTCGTGTAGAATGAACGACATCGCTGTTGAAACGGTATCAAAACCAGCAAAGAGAAATAGAATTGCTTGGGCTACCAAGTCATTGTCGGTCCATTCTGTAACGATAAGACAAGTCCAATTTAAAGTCAGTAGGTAAACTTTATAAGTTTATGATACGTTTTCATTATATTACAATAACAATAGAAGAATTAAAGTGACGTAGGTATAAGTTCTTTTCATTACCTAATTAAAGTAGTAACCTTTAAATGACATCTCTTTGACATAACCCAAATTGTGATGAAAATATCGCGGACCAGTAAAAATGTACATTATTGCATTTAGAACTCAAGCCGCGTAAGATATCCGAATCAAGTGGTGATTTTCCTGAGTTTATTTTGTCGGAAATTATTTTGTTAATAGTTGTTGCCACTGCAAAAGTTACTACTTTGACACTTACGAGAAACTCACGTATAAATATAAATGATAGTGTACCTCTATTATGCTGTCTTTTACCGACGCCCGACTCTTCAACTGTAGCAAAACCAGCGCTGCTGTCAGCTTCCACTTGTTTGTCATGTGACAGTTTTCCTGAAACATAAAAATGTTAATTTAGTGTTTTGTTTTAAGATTTTTCGTCAAAAAGGTATAAATGTTCAATTGTTCATGAAAATACCTTTTTTAATTTCATTGAGAATGTTGATCATGTCGTGTCTGACAATGTTTTTATTTTCTCGTTCTACCATTGTGGCTAGCACTACGTCCTTGAAGAAGCTGGTAGTCTCCGGTGATGACAGTGGTATGTTCAGCATCTATATAACACAAAAAGCATCAAAGATTACTGAACAATCGTTTTAAACTTTGAATTTAACTCTCCTCTGGGAGGCTAATAAAATAAAATAAGTACTTTCTGTTGTGCTTACAAGCCTGAAGTGGTGAAGGGGGAAAATATTCAAAAGGTAACTCCGTGAAAAAATCTTACTTGTTATAGAAGGATCATAGCATATATTTAAACATCTCTACCACAGCTTTGCAGAGCTGAACATCTCTTCCTTTGCAGAGTAAGCCGACAATAATCTGTTTAAACGGACCTCTTGACAAGCATATGAAATGGTAATCATTTCGATTACCATTTCATATGCTTGTAAAATCAGCAGCAAAATACATAAATATGATTGAAAGGAGAATTCTACCGATGATAATATAAGAATATGAATCGTTGACGTTTTACCCATCATCACCATGGAGACGTATTTTCCTGATTGCATCCAAGGTCTAAGTAACCACTTGAGAACAAAAGAAATAGGTAGACTCACGCTCGCAAATCTAGGAAAGCTCCTATACAAGAAAATGTTGAGCAGTCGGGATAAGCTGAATGTTGTAATATCCTTCGCTTTGACGTAGAAGGGGCTGTCGGCAGACTGCGATTCCATTTTCAAGCCGAAGGCACAGGTGGCGATGACGTCATTGGCATAGCGGCTAGTGAAGTCCTTGAGGTTTACATCAATGTGTTGATCTGATTAAAAAAGAAAAACTAAGCTAGAAACGTTCGTAGGAAATGGAATTCTGTAAAGTCGACTTCCAATATAATATTGAACTTTTCTACAATTCGACTATTGTTTCTAAACATCTGCATGTTTTATTGTAAAGTGCTATTGTAAAGAGATTTTTTTTATATATATATATATATATACAGATAAGACAAGAATTGTTTAAAAAAATTGGGTTTTGACTAGTTAATTTAACACTATTCAAGTTTTTTTTATCATTTCCTATGTTCAGAGACAAGTGATTTCTAATTTCATATCATCATCATCTTTGCGTTATTCTCGATTACATCCAAAGCTTTCACCTCGGAGTCCGGGTCCGCATTTTCCAGTCTAACTGTTTGGTTGGCTGAACCTCCGCTGAATTTTAATTTCCAATTTCATAATAGTATAAATAAATGATATTACAGTCAACCTAAAATTCTTTCATTATTAACAATATGTGTCTGACTTACTTCCAGAAGCCTTTATCCTTTGATTGAAAATTTTGATCATTTCTTCTCCGACGTCAACCATAAACGGCACCATCAGGCGAATCTTGGAGCTGGTGAACGCTGGACTTAAAGTTGAACGCATCTCCTTCCATTCATCACCTGTGATCAATATGAAAAATACAAATTCATAGTCAATCTCTTTATACCTAATTTCCAGTTGCATCCAAAATTTATTCTTGGAGCCTGCTTTTTCATTTGTTTATTTAATTACCGGTATTACTACTAGTAATAAGATTGGTGGTAACAAGGGTAATATACGGTTTGCGCTTTTGTCGTCATTCCTAGATAGCCCAAAAAAGATGGGATTGGACAAAGAAATTATACCTATTAGCAATCTTCTTTCGGAATTATTTGAAGGAGGTCACTGGCAGTCTAAATTCAGATTTGCGTGGTATTCGATTCATTGCGTTTTTCGCAACCTTGTATTTAAGAGTAAGAGTTTGTTTTTTTTTAACTTACTCGCCACCGTCACCGAATACCACGCAAATCTAATCAAAACTGTTAGTGAGGTCCCTCAAAGAATTCTGAAAGAGAATTGCTAATAGGATTTTTTTCTAGGTTTGCCCTCTTAATTGAGCTTGTTTTCTTGTACTAAGAGAGCTACATTTTTTATGTCATATTGACACGTGATCAGCACTAATACAGTACTTAATGATACTGATAACTTATCTGTAGGTATTGTTTTTGTGTATAAAACTATATTAAGTTCAATTAGTTTATCAATATAATGTTTTTGTATATACATATTATATTCACGTATGTAAATTGAGTGGAATAGGTAGAAGTGTATTAAAATTTGCCACCTATGTTTTTTCTTAGTTTGGTTTAGTAGTTTTTACCTTTAGACAGGCTCTTAATTACTGGAGCACTTTACTCGAGCAGTTTTTTTGGTCTGATTTAAAATGACCCTAACACGTGCACTGTGTAAGATGGATAGTGAAACTTTTCTATCCATACTAATATTAAAATTCCGAAAGTAACTCTGTCTGTCTATCTGTCTATATGTTACCTACGCTTTCACGCCTAAACCCCTGAACGGAATTTGAAGAAATTTGTTATAGGGGTAGATTAGACCATGAGAAAGGACATAGGCTATGTTTGGTCACAATAACCGACATCCACGCGGGCAGAGCTGCGGGCAAAAGCTAGTATAATAATAATGAAAGGTTGCAACCGAGGCTTTCACTTCGGGCTCTATAGGGTCTAGTTACTACTTCTCTTCCTTGGTTTAGCTTACACGGCTTTTATATAAGCGACTGCTGTCTAACTTCCCAACCCTGAGAGGAAAGACTTCACCAGGGAGGGCCTTGTTTGCTAATCATTAGTTGCACCGGCTTGCAGATGCGGCTGATGTGGGCTCGAAGGTTTGGATCCACAGTCGCCCTATGTTAGATATGTATAATAAAAGAAATAGACTCACCCTGTAGATTGATCAGACCTCTACCGAATGTGAGGTCATGCTCAGAGACAAAAGTCCTCCTGTCTACGAAGTGGTCGAAATCCTTGATGGTGACATTTTTAATGGTATCCACATCTTGCACCACAAATATTGGGTTTGTCATCTCATACAGTCCAACCACCCTAGAAATTATAATTTATGTTTTATTTATTTGTAGCAATAATGTAAAGTTGCTGTCGGCCATTTGCACCCACGTGAAGTACGTGGGCCCATGTAAAAGAGCGAACCTATTGCCATCAAACGGGTACTTGGTCATGGGATGTATGTTTACTATTGGATGGAGAACAGCCCTATCCCTCACTTCTACTCCACCGAGAACTAGCCCCTCTAGACAAGTGGCAATACTTTAGTAGAATAGAATAGATTGATCCGTGAATGGGATTGACATACGATGACGACGTCACAAATGTCAAAAATGTATCAATCGCATCTATTCATCATTCTGTTTTACAATACGCCAACGATTTGCCCGTTGTCTAGTGGTCCTGCATAGTAATAAGCTTCGTGTATCCATCAATGAATTAGCCTATCGTAGTCCACTACTGGACATAGGCTTGTTCCAATGTTTGAAGATTTTGGCTACCACCACCCTGTGGTTTTATTCCGAGATTTCCTCCACTTGCAGTGATATCGTATGCGTATTATTTAGTTAGTCGCCTCTTACGATACCTCTCGGATAAAATAGGGAAGTAGCTTCGTGTATAAGCTAGCTAAAAAGGATTTTTTTTATTTTTATACATACTTGTCATCAGGAAAGGTAGATTTTATCCTCATTAAAGCGTCAGTCATGTTTTCAAACTTGAAGAATGTCCAGAACAAATTTCCGAAGATCGGGACCGCGGGGATGTGGTTGACTTCCAGCTTGGCGAACTTGGAGTAGACCTGGCGGAGGTACAGCACCAGCGCCACGATGGCCACCACAATCCATGTTATGGTTATCATGATTGGCTCTAGAAGAAATTAGTAACGGTTTAAAGAACAAGAACATAAAATGTAACAAATGTCACCATAAAAATAACAATAATAACAAAATCCAATAACTACTTGATCTTTGAATGAATTTTTTATAGCATTTATTATGCTAAATTTTAAATTCGAAATATAGTGCATTTCCCCTGTAAGGGAAAGGTCGTGGGTTGAAGTCCCACTTGCGCGCTTCATTTTTTCCCGATGTATTTCGAACTACCATTATCTTAACTTTTATTATTATGAAAGGAGATAATTCAGTCCTAGCTAAAATTGAAAAAGAAAATTAAGCTATCCTAAATAAAAACGATTACTTATTACTTATATAAGTAAAACATTGTAAATATCCCGGTGAGTGTTTTATTATAGATTACGAGCTTTGATCATTATAAGAATTGGTATTGACATTATAAAGGTCTTTTCTTTGAGTGGACACTCGATTATCTTTTGAAATTATCTGAATCAGCTTAAGCTACCACGAGTATTGATAAATCTGAGATATCGTTCAGGAACATTTGAACGGTCAATCTAATCAGTTGTTTAGTACGAAGCTTAAGATACCAAAAAATGCATAACTAAAAGACTATACTTAATGATTTAGCTGCTGTCTAAACAAGGAAGTATTCTTGTAGTTTCATATATGAGTACACATATAAGTAACGCCTCTTTCCCTAGGGGTAGACAGATACAAAATCTTTCCACTTGCCACGATCCAGGCTTATTTACCCCTTTCGCTTTTTCTATTACCATTATTGTTTTCTAGCCTTTCTATAAAATGTCCTCGATATTATTGACATTCAACAACATTTTATTATAATGTATGTCTACTTCTACTACCATAAGAAGGTGCCAGGTTCGAATCCAAGCCATTACACTACCGATACCGATGTGAACAGTATTTTTCATATTTTCATACAGCATTTTGCATATTTCTATAGTATATTTTGTTTGGTGTCGCGTGATTCCTGGCAGAGTAGAATTTGAGCTATCCCATCTCTTCCCATGTGGTATGGTACAAGACGACTAAGGAATATAGCTGATTAACATCAGACAGACATAAACAGCTCAAACACAGCCTCATATGCATGGCTTGAGTCAACAATAGTGCCAGGAATACGGCAATAGGCTCACCCCCTAGTACGTGGGACCGAATACATTGATTGGTGAAATATGTATTTTAATTCACCTCTGTTTTACCTCCGGGGATAAAGGCGTGATTATATGTACATATATACATACACACAAATCAAAATATGTATGTATGTATTATAATTTGTGTCTGCATTGTCAATTTGAGTTAGTCTTCAATCATTTACGTATTAAGTTTTTGCTAACCATTATCTAACTAAATAATAATCGGCAACCTTCGTACGTCTACATGCAAAAAAGTGTTTATCATTGCCATCATACGAATTATATAGGACTACATAGAGGACGAACACACAAATAATCTTTTTATTACATTAATACCAACTTATGATTGGATTTACTCGAAACGTATCGAAAGATTTAATGATAGTAGAGAAATCTCGTGAAGTAGGGAAGGAGGATTCTTTTATACCCCTAAGGAAAGAGTAAATGGCCCGTTTTTGCCCTAGACAGAATTTTAAAAATAAAAAAGACGCATAAACTACACATCTTAGAAATGCAACATTATAACAATTCTATAGTTGCGACGTTAAAAACTTGTAGAAAAAAAAAACAGGATTAATAAACTGCGTCAAAACTTTGCAGCGTGAATTATAATTTAAGTTTTCACGACGCCCGCCCCTCGCGATAAAAACTGCTTTGCATCTAGCGAAATTCTTGGGATCTGCTCATCCTAAAAATCTCTACATAGGCTGTTCATATTTTTCCATGGGGATGGTTACAAACGACCAACATACATACTATTTATACTGTTGATTGATGGAGTGTTTAGGAATAATAAAATTCGAAATCTTATATGTAAATCTTTGAGAATGACGTAAGGCGAAACCGGTCAGGTCTAATAAAATAAATACTGTGTTAAAGTACAAGTGTTCTCAATATGTGTATCAACATGCAAATCTATAGAAAATATATTTTATTAAAATTTGTAAGTACAATAAAAAAACTATTTTTGTATATTTATAACTGATACTAACCTTTTTGTAATTAGTTTTTCACACTACACACTTAGTAAAAAGTATATTTTATGTTCTCATTGAAGCACAAACATGCCCGAACGTAACATGTGAACGATTGAAACGACCCAAGCAAATTTTCGGCCAGTCCGTTCGGCGGACACTGACAGCAGTGGCCGCGCTATCGAACAATCTGCATCACTTTGTTGTCACTAGCTGATACGTTCTATCGCTGATAGCGAAAGATACATTTATTGCCATTAACAATTACATATCTACAATTAACTGTAGATCGCACCTCCAGGTAAACAGTTGTGAATGCTGTCCCAATATTATAATTACAAATCTTTATATAGTTCATGGAACAGGCCCTACAATTGATAGGCAGTAGAATTATAGAAAGAAAGAAGAAAGAAAGAAAAGTTGCTTTTATTACGGACTACAGTCCTTTAAGCTTTAAGCGGGGCGTGAAAAGGCATCTAATGAGGCCGTCAAGCTGAGTGCCACCACTGTTAACATGGTAAATGTTTACGATGGTGACCCTCTTTCCGAGACTTTGCCTTTAGCTTAACATCAGGCGAGGTGAAGTCAAATTGACGTGTCCTGTATAAAAAAAAAATACAAAATTCAAATAAACCAACCATAAAGAAAATAAAGTTAATCTGTACTTATTACATGATAGAAAAATGGATAGGTACTGTATTTATGGAAATAACATAAAAAAATACAATACCAGTGGCATGTGGCGTACCTACCCATTTATAATAATTCCGTAATAAGTCCGAAACGATACGTTCAAGATATTTTACACCTTGTCTGTGGTTGCCGCTTGAGCAGAAATATATAATTTAGAATACGACGTGCAACAGATGGAATTACAGATCAATGGTAGAAATATGAGGACAAGTCAGAGATTGATGACGTTTTATTTATTTTATTTATTTATTTAACATTCATGCACACACAAAGCGAATACAAAACATATAATGGATGTTGAAAAGTTTGTACATTGGTACTGCTTATTTCTATAAGAAATGTCTCCCAGCAGACCGGCGAGAGGAGATCGTGACACATAAGAAAATATGTGTAATTGTGTGTACAGTAATTGGAGAGAAAAAGTATAAGTACACACACACGCTTAACATTATAAAATGTACAGTAGTACTTAATATCTAAATAAACATACTATACCATGTATCATATATATTAACTAACTATACATATATAATAATATATATATACTAACTAAAAATGATATACTAAACATATTCTACATAAACCTAAATAATATGAAATATACATAAACTTAGTACAACATCCCGAAACTGTCAGTAGATACGTTATTGGGGATGGCCGTTAGGCAATAGCTTAACTTGGAGTGACTCTTATCACGATTAGGCAGAGTCTAGAGACAGTATGAGAGCTGAGTGGCTGCAGTGGATGTCCTGCACCTGCAAAAAAGCCTTTCACGAAGATGTGAGGTTAAACAGCTAGGAAAAGGGATCAGGGTTTCGTTGTTCCTTTTGAAGTATGGGATCCTGTGGAGAGTTCAATATCAAGATCATTTTCATTCAATATCAATCAGCTCGGGGACTATAATGTATCTTCCTTGAAGCAGTCTAGTTCGAATTAGCTTCCAAATTCTTTTGTAAACTGATATCACCTTTTTTAATAATTGATACTACATTAAATATAGAATCACCTCTTTAAATAGTGTATAATCCTAGTGTCTATTCTATAAATAGGGTTGTTCTCTCTTCATAACACGAAAACTCATGCCGTTCTTAAATCATTGTTAGGTAAACATAAGTATACTACAATATTAATAATACATCTAGACATTTACAGAACGGATTATGTATAGCTATTTAATAGTATAATTCATAAAGGGTATAAATAAATACTCGTGTACTGACAAAGTGGCTCCAATCAGTGGTCAATTATTTGCAACTATAACGGGAATATCGACTAGGTATTCAGATCCAAGACCAAGAATGAATGTTCTTAATATATTATTGCTAAGGTTATAGACCTCCCCTCATCACTCAAATAACAAAACGTATACTGTGCACAAATTACTCTGAAACCGGTTTCTTCTCGACTTGGAAGCACAATTATACTAAAGGAATGTAATGATGATGTAAACCTCAAATTGACAAGTATTGTAGTCATGGAAACTTTATACTCTGTAATTCATCTTTTTAGAATCGAACCTGCAACCTCTGACTTAATAATGCGACGTTCTATCGCTACAACTGCTACAACTATTGATAGTGGCACTGCGTAGTACATTCACCTCTTTCATATCTTGAAGTACTTAACAAACAATAATTCAACAATTGTGCATGATGAAGCAATTTATTTAATCAGAACACAATAATCAACACAAAGTTACATAAGTCAGTATATAATTGTAATATGACATCACATTAATAACAAACAAAATTATATCACTAAGCTTATCAATAGGATACAAAAAGCCGACGATGTGTTGTGTTACAATGGCAATGAAAATAGTAAAATTATTGTTGTTTTGACATTTAGTTTTGCTGTTGAATTTAGTAGCTGCGTCAACGACTTACATCTGTCTGATGATTATAACAGTCTCACTACCAGGGATAAGCTGTGGGAAGAAGAGGAGGAAAAGCTGGAACTCCGAGGTGAAGGCAATCGGAACACAACATTGTAATTTGCAATGATGAAGAACATAATATAGAGGCCAAGTTTCTTTGGAATTGAGTATAAGAATAGATTCAGATATGGTCCGAAGACGGAAGAAGATGACTGATCACTTATAGCCTATTTTGGAATTTACTTTCCTTACTCTAAACCTTTTACGAACTAGAGCCAGTAGAATTTTACTATATTTACTAATTCCTCTTTTTTTTTAGCTCTCAATTTCATTGCAATGTGGCTTCCAAGGCAGTTTAACTGTATTGGAAGCTTGCGAGTGTCATTACTTAATGTTTTTTGGGTCACTGCTGTTGATTCTTATATACAGAAATTACGATAGGGCGTGTGTGGATGGAATTATTCTTACAAAAAATGCAAAACAAAGTGTAATTAAAAGTTAAAATAAATAATCTTTTCTCAGATACAGGTCATTTATTGTAGTACATAATTAAATTAACACAAAACTGAACAAACCTCCTCTATTCATAATTATAAGCCAACAATATTCAAAACAATATTTTTCTTCCGTGTTATTTTATTACCTAATCTGAAATCGAACCCAGCCACCATCTTCAATAGCCATGCGATATCCATGTTCCAGTTTTACAGGAATCTTAGTTTTCTCGCAAGGGGTCAGTTTTATCTTACGAAGAAGAATGTACAACATCACTTTGATTTCACAGAGAGCGAACCGGGAACCTGTAGGGGAATGAGGAGATTTTAAAGAGACATCATCGTAATAAAACCAAACTGATACTTTACATAGATTCTTTGTCTGATGAAAAATTCAGTATGGGTCATATTAATAAATAATTTAGTACTAACCAATACAATTCCTAGGTCCTGCTCCAAAAGGCATGTAAGAGAAAGGTTTGATGTTGTGACTATTCTCCTCGGAGAAGCGTTCCGGGTCGAACTTGCGAGGGTTGGGGAACAGTTGGGGGTCATAATGAAACGTCCAAATTGGAATTTCAATAGTTTCACCTCTGCGGATCTGCCAAATAAAAAAAAAACAATATATTTTAAACAGAAAGTAATTTCTGTAATTACCGGTAGGTACCGATTTTATCTATTACAATCAAAGGTCAAGTTGAAATGAACAAATACGATGTGAACAAATGACACGTCACTATCGTGACGTCATGTATCATCATGTCAGTAAGCATTTGTATTAATTACATTACACACAACCTAGATTGCAAAGCTCCTTTCGTTTGCAATGCAGGTATTGAGTATTGAGTCGATTCTATGAAAACAAGTAATGATACTCACAATCAAGTCTTGAATAGAGGATTTATTTGGTCTGCCAAGATTATAATCATTCATACAAACTCGATTCGTAAATGCAGCTGCAGGATACATACGTAAGCCCTCTGAAAAGGTTGAAATAATTACAGGTAATATAAAAGAATCAAGTCATGCATCAAATTACTCAATGGGTAAAATTAAAAATTTAGTCTTCAATCAAAATTCAATCGTAAGCCCTTACCTGAGACCACCATGTCCAAATATTTCATATTTTGTATCGAATTAAAATCGAACTCTCCGTTATTTTTCTTATCGTTATCATTGATTTCTTGTACAAGTTTTTCTTGTACCTCATAGTTTACAGCCAACTCGTGTAAAATAAACGACATGGCTGTTGAAACAGTATCAAAACCACCGGCAAGGAATAGTACAGCTTGAGCTACTAAGTCTGAGTCTGACCATTCTGTAAAAAAATTGATAATAGGTTGAAAATTGTCATAAATTATATGGTGTCTGCCGATCGCACTTAATTTGAACTTTATACGTCTTTACGCATATTTAAAGTCAGCTCAAGGCATTGTTTTAGTTTATACTCAGAATTACCTTTGTTATGCCCTTTTTTACCGACGTCCGATTCTTCAACTGTAGCAAAACCAGCACTACTGTCAGTCACTGCTTCATTTACTTGTGTCAATTTACCTGCAATAATTTATTGTTTAGCAGGAGAACTATCTACATAAATATTAGTTTGGAAATTACCTATTTCTGCGAATTTATCAACTTGAATGGAAAATCGAATTGCATTATACAAATAGTGCCTACCTCTTTTGATTTCATTGAGTATGTTAATCATGTCGGGCCTGATGATATTCTTCTTCTCACGTTCGCTCATCGTACCCAGTACTACATTCGTGAAGTAGTCGGTGGTCTCAGGGTTGATAAATGGTATATTCAGCCTCTGTGTTAAAATGTTCGCAATATTAATAATCACTAGAAGAACTATCAGCAATCCAAAAGTGCAGACTAGATAATTCATCGCTTACACGCTATAATAAAAAAATAATCACTCACTGTATAAATTGAAGGGAAGCACCAATAGAAAAAAATCTTTAGTATTCGGAAGAAGTTTATATTAGTCATATCTTTAGCTTTAAGGTAGAATTCGCTATCGGTAGACTGGGATTCCACCTTTAAGCCAAAAGCGCAGGTGGCGATTACGTCGTTAGTGTAGCGAGTAGTGACATCTTTGAGGTTCACGTCGATATATTGATCTGAATAAGAAAATCCAAGTTTAATCATCGTTCCCTAAGCTTTTTCTCAATTTAGTTTGGGTCGGTTTTCTAATTTAAAATGCGGCTGCACTTCGATATTTCTCATGAAGCATGAAACTTAAATATCGTAAGCATAAAGTTGATTTTTTCTTAAAGTTACGTTTGAACTTACTTCCAGAATCCTTTATTTTTTGATTTATAACTTTAATCATTTCTTCTCCGACGTCTACCATGAATGGCACCATCAAACGGATTTTGGAACTAGTGAACGCAGGACTTAATGTTGAACGCATCTCCCTCCATTCTTCACCTGTTGTAAGAAAAGTATTATATATAAATATATAAGTAAGATTTCCATGGATAAAAGGAGAGAAAATGTACCATAATGCTACTACTAATTATTTTATTAACCTCTGAGATTAATCAAACTTCTTCCGATACTACGGTCTGTTTCAGCGGTAAAGCTTCTTCTATCCAGAAATTGGTCAAAGTCTTTAATAGTGATCCTTTTAATGATATCAGCATCTTGGATCACATATACTGGATTCATCATTTGATATACTCCCACTACCCTAGAAAGCATTAAATATAATTAGGTACCTAATAATTTTTATTTTATTTCTGGTAATGAAATAGAAAATGATGAACAACTGCTGCTGAAAATTTGATTTATGATTTTCAAATGGTTAATGAGGGTTTACTTATGGGTACATTTATTTCATTAATTTCAGCGCATAGCCTGGAAATGGCACACTGCTAACGTGGTTCCAATTAATGCCTCTATGGTATGGTGTCCAATCGCCGTCAAGCAGATCGTATATTACATAATCAGTTATAATAAATTCACTTTGGTACGTACTTATCCTCAGGGAAGGCTGCTTTCATTTTTTCCATAGTTACCACAAAATTTTCTAATTTGAATAATGGTCGAAATGTATTTCCCAGAAATGGGATCACGGGAAGATGGTTGACTCCCTTCTTCGAAAGCCTTGAGTAGCTCTGCCGTAAGAACAGAGCCAACGCCACGATCGCCACCACAACCCATGTTATGGCTATCATAATGGTTCTAGAAAAACAATTGATATATAATAATGATGCAAACTGAACAGAATTAATAAAATATGTACTTAAATAGCACACCCTAAACTAAAATCTTCATTCAATAAAAAAAGGGAAGGGGCAGTTGAACTCAAAGTAAAATGTTAAGGTACATTTCCAATAATGTCATCATCATAATAAGATTATCAAACAAGTTCACGAACTCTTACGAACCGTTTTTTTAATTACAATATTAGAAGTCCTACTTTGTACTACACACCTGTCGCAAAAAGTTTTAATTTTACTTACAGTAAAAATCCGTGGTGAAAATATAATATTAGTACTTCCAAATCTGTGCAAATAAAATGGCGCGTGCGCGTGCTTATATATGTGTCACGTAATAAACGCGGCACGAGGCATTGGGTATGAAAGCAGAGGGCGGCGCGGTGCGACGAGCGGCGCGATCCTGTGCACTATGCCGGTGTCAACTAGCTTTAAGCACCGTTTAACTAGGGCCTGTCACCTCAATGATATTCGAACGTGGCGTTTGTCACAAACTAACTAACTAATGCTTAGGACATACGTACGATAGGACACCACCCTGAAATACAACAGAAAGTTAGTGATAGGTTTATTGGGAAAAGCATCGCAATCCGACTTGGATAGAATCGATTAAAAGTCTATTGGGGGTGCGAATTGGTCATCGATCTAAGTCAATTGCCTAGCTGTTTGATCTAATGGCTGAATATCACTCAGCGTGGGCTACGACATATACATTACGGCGTACGAGGGTTGCCTACCCGTCTGGGGTACCTATAGTCAAAATAATTATTGAGATATATGGTCTCTGTTCTGCAAAACACCAAAAGTCAAAAGTGTACTGTGAATTCTTTCTTAAATATTCGTCGCTCACCGCGCCACCCGCCAATGTATCCTTACCCGATGCCTAAAGAGATACGCTTATCTCAAAACCTCACAAAAATATGAACGTATCCTAATTTGGAAATATCATTTGTTCACTTAGTGGTAACAACGTGGCAACCACCTTCTCCTTTCCTACACAAGACAACATGAACAGGGCATAGATGTCTCCCGCATACATACGGTGCAAACAATTTTATCAAGAGACTTCTCTTTGCCGCTCCATAAAGTCTTCCAACCCGCGTTTTCTTTATCTTTCTATAGTCCCGAGGTCTGAAAATATTTGCGGCCACTGTTCTTTGGACTGCACCGCATTTCAAGATTTAGTCGATTTATGTATCAAATATCGAATGGTTTAGGCGTGAAAGCTGAACAGACAGATAGTATTCCAGCTATTAGGTACTCTGTGGTATTACTAGTAAGAATATATCAAAATGTTTATTATGAGTAAACTGTCAATTATAAATAGGCAGTAGTTATGTGAACAGTAGACTCACGAGCAGTATCAAAAAAAATCCCATACAAACTGCAGGAGAGCCGTCTGAGGTAGGGTACGGTGTCCTGGTCATGTGATCGGGTGGTCACGTAATGGGGTGACCACCCGAACACATGACCAGGAAAGTGCTAGACATTGAGACCAAACCCCGAGGACGAAGAACACCCCAAATCACATGGATGACAGTAGTAAATAAGAACTTCAAAGAAGCCCAAGTTAATAAAGAACCGAGTAGCCAGGACGAACATGATACGGAGGGTAGACTCCAAATAAAATGGGAAAGGGCCAGGCAAAAAAAGACGGTAAGGTGCTTGGGAATTAAAACATTATTTCCAATTCAAGGTAATTTAAATGTTCAAGTGTGCATGAATTGCTAATTTCAGGTGAAAATACGTCCTATTTTGATTTGATAACTTCTGATAAGATATACGATCTGTATAATTTTGTTGACTATTTATAAACTGCAAATCTGTGCAATGAAAAAAATCATTCGCATCTTTGGACAAGGGACTCACAGGAAGGGGTATTATGTTCTCTTTTAAATACGAGTAGTAACGCATTGCTAAATTTGACTGACTAAACAAATGGTGATGGCCTCTTCCCGTGACTTTGCTTTTAGCTTGCCATTAGGCAAGGTGAAGTGAAATTGACGTATCTTTTCCTTTTATCTAAAAAAACCCGCTACAATAGTGGTATAAACCTATGACAAAAAATTAAGTTCTTCAAAATAAAATACTCTTCCTATTAAATTGTTTAGTAGTCCATATCCTCATTGAAAATCATTAATAAATACAAGCAAAATTTCTAACACTGGCAGAAATAATTTCAATAGGTTTCCCACGACTACGACTGGAGACAAATCTTTATTATGAGATTAGATAAGTGTTAGACGACATATCACTGATAAGTTCTATAAATACATGCATGGCACTTATAAATAATGATATGACGTATAAATCCGCTAAGTCTGAGTCACACTAACTTAAACCACATGGTGTCTCCGATGTCAGATGTATTACCGGCCAGCTCACGTGTTTCCTTCTTCCTACAGGCCCGGGTCCTTAAGCGGGGCGAGAAAAGGCATCTGATGAGGCCGTCAAGCTGAGTGCCACCACTTTTAACATGGTACATGTTTACGATGGTGACCCTCTTTCCGAGAATTTGCCTTTAGCTAACATCAGGCAAGGTAAAGTCAAATTGACGTGTCCTTTATAAAAAAAATGGTAATAAGTATAACCCCAGAGCGGAATGCTTAACAGTTCCCATCACACCTTATCCATAATTACTGGAGTGATAACTGATAATTCTGGCTTTTGGAGGAGAGCTAAACCCTCTTCAGTTTTAAAATTATCGTTTGGTATCAGAACGTCCCATTCCCAAACTCGTCACGCTGTTTCAGATGGTCCCATAGGGCTGCTATATCCACTGGCTGGCATCGAACCCCCCAATATCCGAAGATGCGTGGCGTCGTCCGGGGAGAGGGGCAAACTGGAGTCGGACCGGTGACACCCCCTTAGTGGTCACCCTCAAGTGCCACTAAGACTGAAAAGCCGCAGGAGTTTCTGGGCGTGCGTTGGCCCAATTGTCGGTGACCCCTGTCAAGCCAGAACCGAACACTGGAGAGCACAGGGTTCACTACCAACTCCTTTCGTCTCGCTTTCGGAGGAACTCTCGCCTGGATATGATCTGCCCTGGACCAGATGGAAGTCTTTAAACAGACTCCGGACTCGGGTTGGCCGAAGTAAGGAATGCCGGGCCAGATGGGGGTTCTCGGAGGGGGTGGACCTGCGATGTGAATGTGGAGTTACTCCACAGACAATCCCGTCTACAAGCCCATCTGTTGACATGTGCTAAATGCCCATACACATGTACACCGCAGGACCTCATGTGCGCCTCCGAAAACGCCATACAGGTGGCAGCACACTGGGAGAAGATAATTTGAGGGCCGAGGCCCCATCGCCACGATAGAAGAAGAAGAGGAAGAAGAAGATGGTATTCCCAGGTCGTCCCATTCCCAGGTGTTCCTATTCCCAAACCGTCCCATTCCCAGATTGTCCTCTTTCCAGTTCGTCCCATTCCCAGATGATTCCAAGGATGGTAACGCATTATGCAGTTTTAATGATAGGGGTATGAATAAAAAATACTACTTATTTACCATGTGTTTTTTAAATTTTAGGATATTTCGACACTGTTGTGGGTTGTTGCTACCAGTCAGTGTAAACGATGATCACGGAGGCTCTGAAGTACTGACGGTACCTGGTGAACGAGTTTCGAAGTCAAAATAAAACAAATATCTCTTTTGACTAAACAAATTGCTTTATTTTTGTGCTTACTGCGGTGTGTTATGACTGTAACTTACTTACATACTGCATATCCATACTAATATTATAAATGCGAAAGTAACTCTGTCTGTCTGTCTGTCTGTCTATCTGTCTGTCTGTCTGTCTGTATGTTACGCTTTCACGCCTCAACCACTGAACCGATTTTGATGAAATTTGGTATAGGGGTAGATTATACCATGAGAAAGGACATAGGCTATGTTTGGTCGCGATAACCGACATCCACGCGGGCAGAGCCACGGGCAAAAGCTAGTTAAATCATAATTTCTCCTATTCTTTTGCAAATAGAAAATATATGGGTCTGATTATAAAACTTCAAATTCTGCGTAGAATAGATAGCCCCTAGCAACCAAAATGAAATCACAGGTCAAATTTTTAAAAGGTTATATTTTATTTTAAAAATAAAATAAATAAATGAATAAATTTTGAGTTAGTCACAATTTCCCTCGTGCTCAAAATTTATCGATTTAAAAAAATAGCGTTTTCAAAAATAGGCAGTAATAACAATCGATAGTTGAGAACGGGAGGAATTGAGATTGAGTCATAATTTCTATAGACAAAATACCGTATCTAGCATTGTTATTTATGTTAAATAACTATTATTATTCCTAGGGTTATTGTCTCATCTCAAACCGCACCCAACCACCATCTTCAATATCCATAAAGAAGAAAGACTGAAAGAAAGAAAGAAAGAAAGACTGATGTGTGATACACCCAACATGATCTGAATTTATAGGTTTGTAATGTCTTGTGTGCATAATGCCTTCGTGAGTAATGTATAATAAGAGTGATAAATGTAGGTACAGCAAGTTACCTGGCTGGGCTGGGCTACGGTTGAAAACCAGCGCTGCAGATTTTACCCAATCTGTAGCATTTAGCTGAACTGTGGCCATTTGGACACACACTCCACACCGACCGACAATTATGTAAATGACACACCTGTTTATGTAGGCGTAGGTTGTTATACGTAAAGTTATGTATAACGTCGCAGGGATCGCGTGGATTCAGACGGGTCGGCACTGGCATTCTTCCTTCCTTGTCATGCGGCCTGCGTGGAGCCGCGTCGCTTGGCACTCAGCGGTTCGTGGCCTAAAATTGAAATTAGCACTTAAGTAAAAGTAGGTACATACCACATAAAAAAAAACAAATGGAAATGACACTCACCCTCAGGGAATGGCCATTAAACTTGCTGATTTGGCCGGCGGCGCCGTTGTTTCACTGTATGGCTGGTGGCAGGTGTGGAGGATGTAGGTGCTAGTGCCTATTGTTGTGGCTGGGCCAGCGATTCCGTGAACTTAGCAATGCTTCCATCGGTCGTCACTTCAAAATTGTTGAATTCTGCCCAATTCACGGGGTCGTTGGGTCATCTGGGTGTAGTTAGGTGCTATGCAGGCGCATGGTACCTGCCTATGCCTGTCGTACGCGCTCTGCCTGCGCCCGCGATGGCTCGATCTGTGATTTGTGGCGCGTGCGTCCCGTGGGTATAATCGGGCGACACTGATCGACCCGTGCGTGCCGCGCGCTCGCGTTACACAATTGAAGTGATGAGTCATGGCGGCGCGTAGCGAACTGTACGCGTTTTATCAATATTATTGTATGTTTTATTTTGTATTTTTGTGGGTGTTATTTCTTATATTGTATTTATGTGTGTGTGTGTGTGTTTAATAAACGCATTTTCTTTCTTTCTTTCTTTCTTTCATAATAATTCCGTTGACTAGTTTAATCGGAATCTTAGTTTTCTCTCCAGGAGTCACCTTTATTTTACGGAGTAAAATGTACAGCATCACCTTAACTTCACAGAGAGCAAAGCGGGAACCTGTAGATAGAAGAATATAATATTAAACATGGCACCACATACAATACGGTACATTAATTGGCTGATTAAGAGTATGACGTAATCCGTTATGCATTCTGTTAACCCTGCATCATAAACTGGGGTTACCGGTATCACAAGAGGCATCTTTCATTTATTTTCTCTTCATATCGAAACTGTCTGTATCTCTACCGATATTTTGTTTACTATATCATGTATGGTATGGTACCACAATATTCCCTTATCACCTATTCCTCACTTCACATTTGCACTTAATTTTATTTCTCAAACTTCTCATTTCTACAGGGTTCACTTATTTTTTCTTTATACCACTTAGGTTGCAGATAACCACACTATAGGAGCACAGCAGTGTAGGATACTATACTAAGGATGTTTAGACTTAATAATACAAATTTGAAGAAAATCATACCAACCTATACAATTCCTGGGCCCAAGTCCAAAAGGCATATACGAAAAAGGTGTGATGTTATGACTGTTTTCATCGGAGAAACGTTCCGGGTCGAACTTGTCAGGATTAGGGTACAGTTTAGGATCGTGGTGAAACGTCCAAATCGGAAATTCAATTGCTTCTCCTTTGCGGATCTGTCACATTAAAAACACAACAAGATTTAAAAAAAAAATTCTGAGTGTACACTTCATAATGTTGAAACAATAATTAGCGCTCTTGTCATAGATAGACAAGAGTGGGTTATAGATAAGTATGTAGGTATATTAGTTGCCAAGTCATTATTTGTATTATCTCTGTCTATGATTGCATCTTTCATCATCTGCAATATTGTCACCATTTAAATTGTTAGTCACTTCAAAAATAATAAGCCTAAACCCAAGAAAGAACTGTATAATGTCATCTATATTACAATAGTGGTTACCTGTACCACCACAGGTAACCACTGTTATAACGACTTTGCCTATCCTATTTGACCATTAATTTTATTAAGGGTTTGTCAATTTTGCTTGACATACAGATATGTAATCTGAGTGCGAATTAATTTGCTTTTACATAATAATACTCACAATCAAGTCTTGCGTAGACGATTTGTTCACTTTACCAACATTGTAGTCCTTCACGCATAACCTGTCCATAGCTGGAGCGGGCGGGTATAAGCGTAAACTTTCTGGAAACAGAAGTTGCAAGTGATGAAGTGAATCAAAATACTTTTTAAGAAGTACACGATTAAACTTTAATAAATAAATAAATAAATATTCCACAACATTCTACACAACGCTATCTAGACCCATGGTAAGCTTAATGAAGTTGTTGAGGGAATTTTAAATCAATAATTTAAATTTGAAGCCTTAGGTTGGCTTTTTTTGCTAATGTAATAAATAAGTAAACACTTACCTGAGACAACCATATCCATATATTTCATTTTTTGTATCGAATTAAAATCGAATTTGCCATTATTCTTCTCATCATATTCATTAATTTCCTTCACCAGTTTTTCTTGTACCTCAGGATTAATAGCCAGTTCGTATATGATAAATGACAATGTTTTTGAGACAGTATCGTAACCAGCGAGGAGGAATAGAATTGCTTGCGCTACTAAGTCAGTATCTGTCCATTCTGTGTATAAACAATAAGATTGTACATCAAAATCAAGATTCTGTTAATGTATTATTCTGAAAATGGTGTTAGTTTAGTCATTACTAGTTAATTTTATGACCTTCTGTCACAGTGTTAT
Source organism: Eilema sororculum (assembly GCA_914829495.1). Taxonomy (NCBI): domain Eukaryota; kingdom Metazoa; phylum Arthropoda; class Insecta; order Lepidoptera; family Erebidae; genus Eilema; species Eilema sororculum. The sequence goes on from OU618541.1 coordinate 813,907, forward strand.
CCGAACGACTCTAATTATATGATGAAAATTGGTACATATAAGAATAATTTACCTTTATTATATTCTTTTTTACCAATGCTTGATTCTTCAACTGTAGCAAAGCCAGCGCTATCGTCAGTTACCGTTTCTTTTTCTTGTCTCAGTTTACCTGCAATAATTTAATTTTTAGAATAAATTGCACTAAAACCAAAAGTGGATTAATAGAGATTAGTATCTTGTAGTAAGTAATTTATCACACCTTTTTTAATTTCGTTAAGAATGTTGATCATGTCGTGTCTAATGATATTCTTTTTTTCACGTTCGACCATTGTACGAAGCACTACTTCCGTGAAAAAATCAGTGGTCTCCGGTGATGTCAGTAGTATGTTCAGCTTCTGTGTGTCAATGATAAAAATATGATTACCATAATGTAAGGTAAAAGTTACTATTTTTTTTTTGTATTGCGTCAACAACATTAAGTACTAAAAAAATCATGAGAAATGCATAAAATAATTTAAATCACTTACTTTCGAAAGAGTGGGAAACCATATATGAGAAAAAATCTTCAGAATCCGAAAGAATCCGAAAGTGGTGAGATCCTTGGCTTTTTCGTAGAAATGACTATCGCTAGACTGGGACTCCACTTTTAGTCCAAATGCACAAGAGGCGATGACGTCATTGGCGAAGCGAGAAGTGACATCCTTCAGGTTTACATCAATGTGTTTATCTGAATGAAAAATTCTAGATACTTAATGCTGTTATAACCACACTCAAATAAAAGAGACCACCTCTTCAGACTATTGTTTGTAGAAAATATCCTTCACTTAAACTTTACGAATTATTAAGCAATATTTTAGCAATTTATTCAATGTTTTAGCTAAATACATAGTTGAATGTATTTTATTAGCATTTATTATGCTAACTTTTAAGTTTTTTTTTTGCTAACTTTTAAATACATAGTTTTCTATACTTACTGCCAGAATCTTTTATTCTTTCGCTTAAAAGTTTGATCATTTCTTCCCCGACCTCTACCATCAGTGGCACCATCAGACGAATTTTGGAGCTGGTGAAAGCTGGACTTAATGTAGAACGCATCTGTTTCCATTCTTCCCCTGTGTTGTATAAAGGATATGTTATTGAAGGACTAAATAACGTTGTTAGTGAATACAATGAATGGATTATATAGTCAAAACTATAGACCTTTGAGATTAAGCAGGCCTCTTCCAAAAGAGGGATCAGTGTCCGAAGCAAAATTTCTTCTATCCACAAAGTGATCAAAATCTTTAATTGTAATTTTTTTAATGATCTCCACATCCTTAACGACATATATCGGCGTCAACATTTCATACATTCCTACTACCCTGAAAAGTAAAACGTTACTCAATTTACATCCTAGTAATTTTCAAAGTGTAGGTATAATGTAGACTTAATTATTTTTAGTGGAAATACTAAAAAAATATACAAATCAGTAGATACTAAACTTTTTTCTTTTTTTTTCGACGTAGTTCAATATAATTTCTTATTTTAAACAAAAAGTCAAAATTGTATACAACAAGCAATTCCATGCATGTACTAAACAAATAACCCTCCCCTGAACGCTCTCGGTGCTAAAGTACTCATCACAATCACACTTACTGCGTTGCCAAGCTGAATGGCGATGGCCAGCCTTTGCACCAGGAACGATCCGAAGCGAGAGTCACCGGTCGCCTCAATGAGCCTCTTCTTTAATAATAATAATGTCCCATTTCTTTAATAAGGATTTTCTTCTTTCCAATTTCCTTGATTAGGATTTTAGCCTCCGTATTAAACTAATAAAAACTGTGATACGTACTTGTCGTCAGGGAACGTATTGTTCACTTTCCTCATGGTGTCTGCATAATTTTCAAAATTAAAAAATGACCAGAACATGTTTCCAAAGAACGGGATCACGGGCAGATGGTTGATGCCCATGTCTGAAAACTTGGAGTAGACCTGGCGGAGGTACAAGCCCAACGCCACGAGGGCTACCGCAATCCATGTTATGGTTATAATCATTGCTCTGGAAAGACGATAATAAATTTATTTAGATTGATGAAAGGACAAGAAGATAGGTCTCGTACCCGGGACTAGTCCCTTACAGGGGCAATGACCAATGAGATAATTGGTCCACGTCTTGAGAATTCAAAATTCTCCTATACAACAACAAAATAAGCAAAAAATACAAAAAAAATACGCAATTTAGATTGTATTTAAGTTAAAGTTATTAAAAGGAAAGAGATTGGAGAAGTATAAGTAGCATCCAGGTGCCAATAACTGTTGCACCTATAGATAGTTGGAGGAACTCCCTAAGAACCTTAGTGAGTGTAAGATTATTTAAAAGGTCTATCAGATTGATATGGAATACAAACTTAGATTATAATCTAAACTTCTTAATTTCAATAGTCAATCATGCCAGAATACGGATCTGGATGAAGTTTTTCGATGGAATGACACTCAAGCTATCCCAGAATTAAGTTTCTGCAGGTTGTTGTGTGTGAATAGAATCAGTGTCTCACGTGATAGAGCCAAGTGTGTTATTTAGATTTTTTGTTAACTGGGCATGACTTGCTGTTTGTGATCCTACATAAACAACAAGTCATGCAACAAGAACTGTTGTTATAGAAGGGTATTATATTATAAAGCATAAGACGATTAGATAACCTTTGATAAGATATGCCGTATTGCCATGAGCATTGTAATTATTAAAAGTTTTTAATCCTTACTCATAAGATAAATGAAAATTAGTATTACATTAATTTTTTAAAGACTTTCTTCTAATTGGTCTACTTCTAATACTATTTCGTTTTATGGTTAATTGACATTATTATACTGTTACTAGCGTACCACCACCCGCGTGGCGTCTGATCCCGTTGCCGCTGCACTCTCTTATACAATGATATAGTTATCTAAACAGCAATAGAAATAACAACACTGTCATATGCGTATATGCCGATGCCGGCCGAATTTGTTGACATTAACTGTTAACTTGAATAATAGCGTTATGATATATAGCCTACTTGCTGCTTTTGCCCGCGGCTCCGCCCGCGTGGATGTCGGTTATCGCAACCAAACATAGCCTATGTTCTTTCTCAAGGTCTAATCTATCCCTATACCAAATTTCGCGTACCAAAAGCGTAACATACAGACAGACAAACAGACAGATAGACAGACAGACAGACAGTCAGAGTTACTTTCGCATTTATAATATTAGTATGGATGTGTTATTCTGATGTATTAGCTTTATTATTGTAAAGTTTCATGAAAATCCATTCAGTAGTTTTTACATGAAAGAATAACAATAACCCATCCATACATACTAACATCCATCCATACTAACAAACTTTCGCGTTATAATATTAGTAGGATATTGTATATCTATCTACTAATAATATAATCGAAGGCTTAGTAATAGATTTTAGATTTTTGAAACGATCAAATTATAACTACTAGTCTTGGAAAATGGCAAAAACTATTTTTTTTGTACAAAATTTGTATATGGAAACAAGCGTCGTAGCTTAGTGGTTAAGGAGTCGGCCTTACGATCGGGAGGTCCCGGGTTCGATCCTGGCCATTACACTACCGACGTGAACCCACTCCTAGCACAAGCGACTTAGCTTAGTTGGAGGGGTTAGAGGGAATATTAGTAACTTCGGTTCTAATATTCTTTATAAAAAAAAATATTGTAAATTTTTCACTTTATTATTAACTAATGTCATAAAGTAAGCCATAATAACAGTTGGCTTACGTTCTTTATGAAACTCAAAGTTCTTATAACTTACACATACGTGTGTCATAATGCATTAGAAAAAGGTTTTAACATAAAATAGATAATAATACCGATTTTTAGACTGTTCATTTATCATAAAACTAAAACCCGACTACTGAAAAATGACGTTCTAAAAAGTAACAAACAAGAAAATATCAAGGATAGCCGTGGTCGTATGCCACTTTTCCCTAGAATATATTGTTTTGTTAGAGTAAGTGGCATACGACCACGGCTATCCTTGATATTTTCTTGTTTGTTACTTTTTAGAACGTCATTTTTCAGTAGTCGGGTTTTAGTTTTAAACTTTATTTTTTATTTATATTAATTTGGGGCAAGGTAAAGCTAATAATTTATATATATTTAAAATGTACTTATTAAGCACTTTCATTTGATACCATACACGGCATATTTATCTCAAATTATTTTTTTAACACAGTACCTTATGAGCGCTAGAGGGCGCCACATAAGATTGAGTGACACGTCATATAGCCTATAACCATCGGACGATCAAGCAGCTTGTAACGATACCTCATTTGTCCAGTTCTAATAAGTAGTTAAGGAGCTATGAGGGAACAAATGAACATACATACATACATACATACATACATACATACATACATAGCCTGTCAAAATCATAACCCTCCTTTTGGCTTCGCCGTAGTCGGGTAAAAAATGAAATATCATGGTACTAATCACAAGACTAATAAAAAGATCAAGAAATTAAGAAGTAAACTAACCTGTTTACAAACACTAATAGATCATTGATTTGTTCACCTCACGAATCCAACAAATTTATTATTACTAAATTCACGACGACGCTAAATTCACGGCTAAAACACGTCGTTCGCCGAGCATGACACCTATGTGAATGAACAATACTAGAAACGCTTATCGCAAATTAGCATAATTATAAATGATTGTTTGATATCAAAGAAATTATCATTTGCAGTTTCGCGTCAGTTTTTGTAAAATTTGAGGCTAGTTATTAAAATTAGCCGTCTGAAATCTACTATCGATCAATTAATTAATTAGTCTATTGTAATCCACTGCTCCATCAGTCTATCAAAGTCTATCAATGTGCCGATCCTCAGCCTTCCGCATCTGAAATCCAAAATCTAAATACGAAAGATTTTTTTATACCACTTATGTGACAGAAAAGCACCGGGCCAATCTAATGGAAAGTGGTTACCGCGACCTATGGACATAACACCAGGGGTGTTACACTCGTGCTGCATACCCTGAAGAAACCTTATAAAGCCCATATTGTATCCACTAGGGAAAACCACGGCAGGGAGTTCATTCCACAGCGTGAGCGTGCGTGGGATGAAGTTCCTTTCATACCACACGGTGTGCACCGTTTTCGGTTGCAATGTGTGGGGATGAATTCCCTGCTCATGGCGAGCGGTGCGACGTAATAGCAACGTATAGAGGCAGTGATCAAGAGAAAAACTCAATTTTTAAGATTACATTTTTTTCGGTTTATGATTTGCAAATGCAATCAAACTTTTATAATTCTTTTTAGCATCAGTCGGGTTTTTATTAATAACTTATTTTATTTGCTTTTCAGTTGTGTTTTTTTTTGCAGTCGGGAATTTTTTCTTAATAATTAAGTTTATTTCAAACTTCTTAGTTATAAGATTAGGAAGCGACAAAATAAAATTTTCGCGTATTGAAGGGACATCACCGAAATTCAACTTTAATTGGCTATTCTACTGATTAGTCAATTAGTTACTTTTACTAAACGTCAAAACAATATGTTTAAGGTAATCTGAATGAAAAAAGATTTAGTGACGTCATAAAATTTAATAGTCAAATCAGTTACTACGAGTATTACTATTAATTTAATACGCTCGGTTAGAAAATTTATTTTAACTATAGAATAATACCCAATTGATGTGTTCCAAGAGCGCTACCAGGGTTGATGTTTAAAGGTTAGTGTTCGAGATTGAAATAAAGGTACTGATATAGTAATAAAAAACTGTAATTCATTCAAAATCCACTAATATTATAAAATAATATAAATAAAACTTCACTATAATTCTTTCCATAAAACTAATTTTATTTGCAGTCTTATTGCCTGATTTGGAATCGAACCCAGCCACCATCTTCAATGGACATGAGGAGACCGTTGGTCAGTTTAAGCGGCACTATAGTTTTCTCACAAGGTGATACTTTCATTTTACGAAGGAGAACATACAACATCACTTTGACTTCACAGAGAGCGAACCGGGAACCTGTTGATGAAAGAAATAAATTTCATTAAAAACCGCTATTAAAAAAATTGGATTGGATGAAATTTGAGACAGATGTTCTAGTCTGAAATACCACATAGGCTACATGCTAACCCAATAATAGGTTAATGTGATACCAAATGACTTATAGATAGTATGCAAAATTTTCAAGTTTGTCATCTTCACTTTATAGGATACATTCATTGTATTCTCTTAGGATTTTAAACTTACGCTCAACTATAACTTAAACAACAAAACCAATGATTGCAGAATAATAATAGTATTAGTAATGAAATAATATACATACACTAAAATGATTCTGATACCAACCTATACAATTCCTAGGTCCAAGTCCAAAAGGCATATACGAAAAAGGTGTGATGTTATGACTGTTTTCATCGGAGAAGCGCTCAGGGTCGAACATGTCAGGATTAGGGAACAACTGAGGGTTATGGTGGAACGTCCAAATTGGGAGACCAATAGTATCACCTTTGCGGATCTGTCACAATAAAAACACAACATGATTTAAAAATAAACACACTGAGTGTACACTTCATAATGTTGAAACAATAATTAGCACTCTTGTCGTATATAGAGTGGATTATAGATAAGTATGTAGGTATATTAGTTGCCAAGTCATTATTTATATTATCTTTCTCTATGATTGCATCTTTTATCATTTGCAATATTGTCAACATTTAAGTTGGTCACTTCAAAAATAATAAGCCTAAACCCTTTTTTTGAAAATAAAATTAAAGTAAGATCAAAAATCACATACAAGAAGAATAAACTGTTACCATGATGTGAAGTATTGTAAAACCTCAGATATAATAATAAAACCAACGAAACCGTAAAATGGCTCAAATGGAAATTGTGGTCCATCATCACTGTTTACTGCATATAGTTTTATTGCAAAGCCAAGAAAGTGGCGGCCCTTTCAGTGCACGAAATAGTTAATAAGGGATTTGTAAATTTTTAGGTAGTTAATTGACATGTCATTTTTTTAACTTTTTGGCATTTGTTTTGCGGAGAATACGATACGATACAAAAAAAATGTTTTAGGTAATTATACGAGTATGGTACTTACAATCAAGTCCTGAGTAGAGGATTTGTTTACTCTGCCTATGTTATAATCCTTCACACATAATCTATTCATAAGTTGAGCGGGAGGATAAAGTCGTAAACCCTCTGGAAACATAAAATATATGGAAGTGATGAAGTGAGTACCAAAACAAATAAAATGTTAAATACTACTACTCAAACCATCGGTAAAATATCTTTTACCGATGATTCATGAACCGTACCACCCTGGAACTCCCTGCCAGCTCACGTGTTTCCTTCTTCCTACAGTCCCGGGTCCTTTAAGCGGGGCGTGAAAAGACATCTGATGAGGCCGCCAAGCTGAGTGCCACTATTGTTAACATGGTACATGTTTACGATGGTGACCCTTTCTTCGAGACTTTGCCTTTAGCTTAACATCAGGCGAGGTGAAGTCAAATTGACGTGTCCTTAATATAAAAAAAACTCGCCTGATACAACCATGTCCAGATATTTCATTCTCTGTATCGAGTTAAAATCAAACTGGCCATTATTTTTCTGGTCATTGTCATTGATTTCCTGCACTAGTTTGTCCTGTACATCAGGATTTACAGCCAGTTCATGTAGAAGGAATGATAATGTTGTTGAAACAGTATCATAACCAGCAAGGAGAAATAGATTTGCTTGAGCTACTAAATCATTATCGGTCCATTCTGAAAAAAAAATTGTAAGTGAAAATTATAATCACGCAATTAAATTTATTTCCTTCTGTACCGCTATACTATTTGACTGATATGATAACAGGGAATTTAAGATAGCATACCTTCATCATCAGGAAGTAGAATAGTTTTAAAATCGTCAGTTTATCTTAACTATGATAGATGAGTATACTATCTACCTATTTTTCTTATAATATTCGGTTCACACTTTGTTCTTTAAAATATAATATATATCAAATGAAAGATTTTTATTTTTCATAACCTCTGTAAAAATTTCCATTGTCAAACGAGCTTAAATTTAGTCATACACTCACGCCTTTTTCCGTTCAGGGTAGGCACAGATAATAGTCCGACAATGTAGCTTCCAATATGAATAGATTTTACCTTTATTATGCACCCTTTTGCCGACACTTGATTCCTCAACAGTAGCAAATCCAGCGCTGATGTCAGCTTCTTTTTCTTGTGTGAGTTTACCTGTAATAAGGAAAAGAAGACCATTTACAACGCGGTGCATCGACACTTTCGCAAAAAGAAATTTATAATAAGTATATTTTTAAAAAGTAACAACAACAAAAACGATAATCGATGAGCAGGTAAGTTAGAAAAAAGGAAATATGAAGAAAATTAGTCTGACTCCAGTGTTTTGATTGATTAAGTTACCTCTTTTAATTTCATTGAGGATATTGATCATGTCGTGTCGAATGATGTTCTTCTTTTCACGTTCTTCCATAGTTCCCAGCACCACGTCCGAGAAATAATTTGTGGTCTCTGGTGCTGTCAGTGGTATCTTCAGCATCTGTATCAAATTCTTCTGTATTAATTCCATTTATTCATAGCGTTTGTCGGCTTCTAACATACTATCAATTTTTTTTTATACACCTGCCTGAAAATTGACATCTTCCATTGACTATGAAACCCAAGAGTTAGGTAAACTCTTGGGAAAGGAAACTATTCTGTCCTCCGACTTTGATAATTTTAAGCTAAAAATAATAATTTTAACATAATACTTGGTTATTTTAGATTTTTTTCTGGTTGAGTACTTTAAAAGTTAGCTAGATTCGATTTGTACTTATATGCTTTTGTACCTTCTTTCGTAATAGAAATTGTGTCATTTTGTGAACAGTTCGCAGTACTTTTCTCATATCAAACTAATTTACAGAATTAGCATAAACTTACTTACTTGCATAAGTGAAGGAATATTCCAATAAAAAATAATTTTCAGCAGTTTGAAGAAGCCGAAAGTGGTAATATCTTTGGCTTTGAGATAAAATTGGCTGTCACTAGATTGCGACTCCACTTTTAAGCCAAAAGCGCAGGAAACAATTACGTCATTGGCGCAGCGGCTAGTGATATCCTTGAGATTTACATCAATGTGATGGTCTGTATGGACAATAGAAATTTAATTAAACATCCTATAATTGATAACACATTTTTAACACATGGCCACCTTTTGTATTTACGATAAAGAATATCTAAATATGGATTGCATTCTAGAACCCATATATAATAACAAACTTTGTTTAGTCTGGATCTACGCTGTTTAATATTTTAACCAGATTAAACAGTTATTCAATATTTTTAGCAGCTTATATTACCTAAATGTACTTGGATAAGCTATTACTTGTATGTTAACAAAAAAACCTTTGTCACAATAATTTGGGGTTCGCATAATATATCTCTCCATTTATTATTATTATTATAAGATGTCATATTCACATTCACTTCTATCTTCATTTATCGTTGTCCAATCATTGGACAAAAAACAAATCACAAATTTTCATCATTATCATTTTAATTTTGGAAAACTACGTTTGACAAACTTCTACCCGACTTCATTAATAAACTACTCATTCGACAAAATATTTTTAAATTTTATCAATTTAAAATATTTATTAACTAATACAGTTGCCAAACGTGTCTTTTTCAATTTTTTAAAGTTTAAAGTAATATGTTTGTGAAATGATACTTTGTCAACTGATCAGTTTTTCATACGTTTTTTATCTAACAATAGTAAAGCTTATTTATCTCTTACAAGCAATTCCCATCTATTAAGTGTTTAAAATTAGATTACGTGAACTGCTAGTATTGTATTACACTTACTTCTAGAATCCTTCATCTTTTTATTTAAAACTCTTATCATTTCTTCTCCAACTTCTACCATCAAGGGCACCATCAGACGCATCTTGGAGCTCGTGAAGGCCGGACTTAATGTTGAACGCATCTCTTTCCATTCATCACCTGTTTCAAACAACATATTTAAAGGATGATTAATATATTTTGATACTTACTTATTTCTGCTATATTCTCACTATCAATAACTTACCTTTGTACCATTATCGTCAATCGTTTACGCAATAAGATTATCATATTTCAGCTTTATTCGTACTTTGCTACGAGTGACATTTATTTATGATGCTAAGCTATCTCAGAGATTATTTTGAAGAATTTTTATCAACCATTTCACCATTGTTGTAACTTGCTCGAACTTCTTGATTCTAATCTTAAACCCAATCATATCTGAAGCTTTTATCTCGGAGTTCGGGCTCCGTTTTTTCCAGTCTAACTGCGAGTTTGGCTGAACATATTTTTCCCGAAGCGACTGCCATCTGACCCCGACAACTTCCAAGTTTATATATATTATAATTTACCCGAAGTAATGAAATATAATGAATTGGCATCGTCATTCAGCGTGGTAACGCCACCAATTTTCTTGGCATAGTATCAGTAGAATAGATGGGTATGGACTTTAATACCTAAAGATACAGTCTCTTCCTTTTTTTGAAATAATTTATTTTTGCATAATTAGTTCTGTCTTAATTTAATGAATATAAAGAAACTAGCGACCCGCCCCGGCTTCGCACGGGTGCAATACTGATACTAAATATACTTACCAACTACAAAATGTCCTTATAAACAACGTTTACGTTAGCTTTTTTATCATTATACAATACAAACATGTTTTGTTTAGAGGTTACTCTTGAAAGAGCGACATATAATTGACCATGAGAAAAACACTCAATGCTCAAATCTAAGCCCGCAACGTTTAAAGTTTGACCCTGCGATTTTATATTTGTAAAATCTTCGGAAATATTCTTTTAAATTACATGCTATAAAGGGCCATATTGATCTATATACTAAATGGACAACGTATTTAAGGTACCTACCTGCTTAATTGGATAAGGATTAATGCTGTATTGCTTAAAATCACTTCGTAAATAAGCCATTTTTTTTTCTGTAAAATGTAAAGGATAAAAATGGTTATTATGGGTTATCCGTAAGTGATAGACATATACCATTGCGGACTTTTATATTGACCTTTTTAAGTTGCATAATACTGTAGTACATTATTTTTATTTATCTCGTGAGGTGTAGCCAGCGTTTGCAATGTAAGCGCAAGAAAAGCGCAAAAAATGTGCTTATTTACGACATGACATTTGAAACCTTTAAATTTAGCATGCATAGGTATGCGTACTTTTGAAGATTTCAGCATACATAGGGACAGACAGACAGCGACAGCGACTTATGATGAAGTGATCCAGTAGTGGTCTGCAATAGGCTCGCTGTCTGTTCGTCCCTATGTATGCTTAAATCTTCAAAATTACGCAACAGATTTTGATGTGGATTTTTTAATAGATAGACTGATTTAAGAGGAAAGTTTATATGTATAACACATGCATAATATTGTAGAGGAACACTGCTTAATTTAGAGGTTTCTAATGTCAATCGGGATTTCTGCTTGAATTTATTTTGCCGTGCGTTAATTGTATATTGCGATAGCTTCCAAAGTATGCATTATATATATAGTGTGAATGGCAATTTTGATCTACATTAAATGTACAACGTATCTAAAGTATTTAATTGGATAAGGAATAACAATATATTGTTAAAAATAGCTTCCAAAATGACACATAAAAAAATTATAATTTGTAAAAGATAAAAATGGTTACTGTGGGCTACCCATAATAGATAGACATATGCTATCGCGGATTTTATGTAGGCCTTTTTGAGGTGTACAATTACTATAGTACATAATTTTGGTTCAGCCAGCGTTTGCAATGTAAGCGCAAAAATATGTGCTTTTTTACGACATGACATTAGAAACCTCTAAATTTAGCAGTGTTGCTCTACAATATTATACATATAAACCTTCCTCTTGAATCACTCTATCTATTAAAAAATACCGCTTCAAAATCCGTTGCGTACTTTTGAAGATTTAAGCATACATAGGGACAGACAGTCAGCGACAGTGACTTTGTTTTATAATATGTAGTGATTAGCCGCGTGATTCCTTGCAGAGTAGAATTTGGGCCACCCCATCTCTTCCCATGCGGTGTCGTACAAGGCGACTAAGAGATAGGGCTGTATGACATCAAGCAGATATATACAGCCCTGACTCAGCCTCAGATGCATGACTTGAGTCAACAATAGTGCCCGGAATACGACAATAGGCTCACCTCCTATTACGTGGGACAGAATACAATGACTGGTCAAATGTGAGTGGTAATTCAGGTCTACCTAACTCTTCGTGGATAAAGCCGTGATTATATGAATGTAAATAAATACGGTGTAATTTAAGTCATTCAATTTTATATTTTATCGAATTTTTGGATACTATTGATTTTCAATAACACAAAGTAAAATTACTAACCTCTAAGATTGAGCAATCCTCTTCCGAAGGTGGCGTCGGTGTCTGGGACAAAACTTTTTCTGTCCACAAAGTGGTCAAAGTCCTTAATGGTGACTTTCTTGATGGTATCCACATCTTGAACTAAGTATATTGGACTCATCATTTGGTACATGCCCACAACCCTATGGATTATAAAACATTTATTTTATTAAATAGGGCAGGTCAGAAGCACTCGAAACCGCCGCCGGTGAATGCTTAACTACAGTAAAGGAAGATTGTGAAGTAAATAAGGATATTAGCAAGTGGTGGCTGTTGACTCTGCTTACCCCGGAGGAATTTTCAGCAACTATGAATAAACGTTCTTCAACAAACTCTATCGTTTAAATTTATCTCCGTTTTCAGTATTATATTATGATATATACCTACATATTTTGATATCAGAGATCCTATATTTTTCGCAAGATTTAGAAATATTTTCAAAATTAAAAGTCCAAATAATTCACTTTGATACGTACTTATCATCAGGAAAAGTAGCGTTGATCCTTCTCATGGTCTCAACAATATTTTCTAATTTTAAAAATGGCCGGAGCCAGTTTCCAAAAAACGGGATCACCGGCAGGTGATTGACTTTTGCTTCGGAAAACTTCGTGTAGACCTGGCGGAGGTAGAACACCAGCGCCACGAGCGCCACCACCACCCATGTTATGGTAATCATTATGGAATCTAGGAAAACAAAGTACGGTTCACAATTTATATACAATACCTGTTAAATGGTAAATAGAACAACGGAAGACACAGAATTATTTCTTTTTTTTAAGAGTGTATTATGAATTGAAACTATTTTTTTTTTAAACTATCGCGGAATAAACTCGTCGTGATCACGGGTGCAGCGTTGCACCTGAACGTCGGCAAAAGTAAGTCGAAAATTTTTATCGCGTGAAGTCCCGTATTGTCACATTTAGGAATAACAGGAACATTCACTCATTGTAAATTAGACCAAATTCGGTTCAACTACCTGTTTATACACCACAGTCACGAAGTCCACACTACGTTAAAATTTATAAAATAGTTTTGAAGTTATCCTAAAACAAGTCAGGATTATTTGTAAACTTGGAATGATAATCCGGAATAATATAAATAATTAAGTACTGATTACACGACACAATTTCCTTTACATGCGACTCTGTCAAGGTGTTGTGTATGTCTATATTTAAATGTAACATTTAGTTTATCATTTTGTTTACCTTTATGACCGGCAATTTTATTGTTTATTGGCTTTAAAAAGATTATTAGAGATAAGCCGCACAAAAAACGCTGATGTAATGTTACGGTCGTAAATTTTAAAGGAAACTTATTCGTCAGGAACAAATAAGTTTCCTCGTTTCACCAACTGATTAGTGTGACGAGTGTCTACTAAGTTGCACGTGTGAGATTATCGATTATTTAGAGTCATTTTTTGCAGTGTCCGCGGCACCACAACGTTTTAGCTTTAGCAGAATTGAGGGCCTGGTTTCTTGTTAGTTCTTTTCCCGATACGTCCTATTGGAACTAACGTATTATACCTTCCCCAACCCATCCTTACAAGTGATCGGTAGCTCAAGTAAAACAGGATTAAGAAAGATTGTAATTTGTAACATATGATATTACCCGTGCCATATCAAGTACTTTTTATTATAAAATCATTCGATTTTTTATTTTGATCGATTGAGAAGTGCATTTTGGTAAAGACTAATTTGGATAGCTGCGAGCATTAACATAGTACTGTGACAGTACTGAGTAAAAACGTGATAATACGCCTTTAATTTATAACGATGAGCTTGATTTCACACGACACATGCACGCAATTTTATTTAAAGATTCTATATTATCCTGCTCAAGCATATAGGTCCAATTTCTCCGATCACAGGATAGTCAGTAATGTTTTTGTCATTAACTCCTAAATTTGCCTAATGCTGTTTGAAAAAATTTGCCTACTGGTCACTTTTACTAAGTACAAGAACACTTGAATATTTACTAATAAATAGACACTAAACTTAATCACCTTGTACGACGCAATTCGACGACGAAGTCTTCTAGTCTCTATTTATTATCACTTTGTTTTCCTTCTATACTACCTGATATAACGCGCGCGGAGGCGTACTACATGCGTCACACTAGCCGCGATAGCTGATTTGGAGATACTAAAATGTTTATCTGGAATTCACACAAAAAACTAACATGTCATGCAATTTGGCAATATCTATACGATAATCAATCCTTTGTGTATACGTTACATGTAATATACGTTATGGATTCGATGATATTTGACTAACTTAGTCTGGTTGTTTGCGTTGCTATCCTGAGATCCTCCGATCCTTGGGTGCTCGATGCTTTTTTTATTATATAGGACACGTTAATATTATTACAACTCGCCTGATGTCAAGCTGAAGGGAAAGTCTCAGGAAAGAGGGGTCACTATTACAAACACCAATCATGTTATAATGGAGGCTGAAATAATATCTGCCTCTACAATCTGAGAGGGTGTATGAATAGATTCCATAAACAAGACAGTTTGGGACATACAGTGTCTAAAAAACATGAGATGTTGGGGGGGGGGGGGGGGGGGGTACATCCGAGAGCTGTAAGTCGAAACATGTGTTTATAGCAATGGAGTTAAACAGATGCTGACACCTAACAGAGTTTTGTGTCTCATGATGATTTTAAATTATAGATAGTGGTCTGTCAAACCAATACGAGTATTCGCAAATGTTGTCCATCGGAATCATAATTCGCCATTTTGGCTTGGGGTGGGGGTAAAATCGGGTAAACAACATATGTATACATATAATCACGCCTTTATCCCCGGAGAGTTAGACAGAGATGAGTTAACACCCACAATTCACCAATAATTGTAGTCGGTCCCATGTAATAGGCGGTGAGCATATTGCCATATTCCGGTAACTATTGATGACTCGAGTCTATAATATCTGAGGCTGAGTCTGGGCTGTATATATCTGTCTGATGTTATACAGCCATATCCCTCAGCCGCCTCGTACAACACTGCATGGGAAGAGATAGGGTCGTACAATTTGTTCTCTGCCGGGAACCACGTCCAGGATTACCATTATCCTATTATATTGTGTGTACCTAATCATTGATCTGAACCAGGGAAATATCCTATAGCAATTAAACCAATATAATTCTGTTACTTCAATCTCTCTTTATTCTATTTTACTCGGGCTACGGATTACTTGTAAGGATGGGTTGGGGCAAGGTATACTACGTTAGTTCCAATAGGACGTATCGACTGGGAAAAAAGTAACAAGAAACCAGTCCATCTCCTAATCACAATATAGTAATAGTAACAGTTAACAACGTAACATAACACACAAACAGCTATGGGATCACATCAGTTAATCAAATTACAAACATGTACCACGTTAACAATGGTGGTACTCAGGCCGTCACCACATCAGATACCTTTTCTCGCCCCGCTTCAAGAGTGTGATTGAATAACAAAAAAATATCCAAACATCTTTACAAACTATACATTTATAATTTTAGACGAATAGAAAGAAACTGTAAGTGTAAGGAGAATATTAGTAGGAATAACTAAATAGAATTTATGTAATCACTTTTGTATTTTTTTTACTTCTAAATTAATAACACAACTTCTTGTTACTTATATAAAGTATGTATTTAAAAAATAACACAGAACTTATAAAGCTACACAACGCGCTAAAGGCAATCATTTCAGCCTCATTGTCTAGCCTGAAGTCGAATCCAGCCACCCTCAACAATGTTCATGAGGAGCCCATTGTCCAGTTTCAGCGGGATCTTAGTTTTCTCACAAGGAGTCACCTTCATCTTACGAAGAAGAATGTACAGCATTACTTTGACTTCACAGAGGGCAAACCGGGAACCTGTAGGTCAGAAAAATAATTGTACAAGATATTAAGCAACGTAGTAAAGGTACAGGCATTCTTCATCAGCTTCACCATGTCTCAATACACGTTATTGAAGGTCAAATTAAATATTTAGGATTAAACTGACTTTGAGTGCATTTATTTAGTTACTGCTATAGCCTAGCCTAGCCTAGTGGTAATGGACTGCTGAGACGAGGTCTCGGGTTCGATCCCAGGTTTACCATGGCCCACACCAATGACTTTTCGATGCTTTTCGAAGTTATGTGTGTATTTATCGCAGGTTTATAAGTGCCCGGTTAATGGCAATAGGCTCGCCACATTTTACATTGGGACCTAAACATAAACTGGCGAAATGTGGGTGCTAGCACCTCTGCCTACCCCTTCGGGGAATACAGGCGTGAGTTTATGTTATGTAATGTTATTTTGTTACTTGGTACAAATTTTATAATACCTTTGAAAATAGTTTCACAGAAAACTAAAATTTCAAAAGCGTGGAATAGAACTGAACAGTCTGAAAACTCACGATGTTGGTTTCTTGATTCATAGATGACTTAATACTAACCTATACAATTCCTGGGTCCAAGTCCAAAAGGCATATAAGAAAATGGTTTGATGTTGTGACTGTTCTCTTCAGAGAAACGCTCAGGGTCGAACTTGAGTGGGTCAGGGAACAGCTCAGGGTTGCGGTGGAAGATCCAAATTGGGAATCCAACAATGTCACCTTTGCGGAGCTGTAAAATTAAGGATAGTATATAGACGAGCGAATATAAATTCAATTTATGGGTGTCAAAATTACTGAGTATGGCGTACATAAATACTAGGTGAGTGAACGGCTGAGGGCGAACACAAATATTGAAAAAGGCGACTTAAAAATACGAATTCCTGGAAGTAAGAAGTATTCCTGGATAGTTATGAAAAAAATAACTTTTTCTAACTTAATTTATCAGAGTCATGACGCGCAAATTATTTTCACCCAATTTAATATTTAATCCTGTAACGTGGAATTTTAGTTGCTAGCTTAGATCAACTATTTCCCCCTATTAGTAGCCCATTTTAAAATTTTTAATCAATTACAATTATCGCTAGTTCAGTACTTGTTTCGCAAAGATATTTTGACGCTGCTTGGTTTAGTATTAAAGCAACTTATTATGATAATCAGTCATCCATTTATTATTTATTCTCCTAAAATTAATATACATGATTAGAATCAAAAGCACTTTTCATTATATCATCAAACAGAAAACAATCCTTTTCCATGTTATGGTGTAGAGATTACTATTTGTTACAATTTATGACACCTATAATAATAGAACTTAATTTACTTAAATTAGCAGATGTGAAGAGACGTTCACAGACAAAATGGTTGATAGAGAAAAATCAAAAGCTTACAATCAAGTCCTGAGTGGAAGATTTGTTCACTTTGCCCAAGTTGTAGTCCTTCATACATTTTCTATCCAAGAGTTGAGCGGGAGGATATAAACGAAGCCCCTCTGGAAATATTAAAACGTATAATTAATAAAAGAAAGAACGATGAATTAAGTAAAGTTGAGCATATTCATTCAATTATAGCTGAACTTCTAGCTTCATTTCAAAAACTAAATTCAAATCATATTACAGGCCAGTAAATACTTACCGGATACCACCATGTCCAAATATTTCATCGCTTGTATCGAGCTGTAATCGAATTTGCCATTATTCTTTTGATCATTCTCGTTTATTTCTTGCACCAATTTTTCCTGGACGTCAGGGTTCACAGCTAATTCGTGTAAAATAAATGACATTCCTGCTGAGACAGTATCGAAGCCGGCAAGGAGGAACAGAATAGCTTGGGCCACTAAGTCCGTATCTGTCCATTCTGTAAAAATAAAATTGTAAATTGGAATCAAAATGTTATCCAATTTTGTACCTTATCCAATATGTGCTTTATCTTCACTTTTATTATTACGTTTACTAGCTTTGCGGAAAATATCCAAGTTTCGCCCTATCACAGTTAGTCTGGAAAGCTGACCCCAACTGAACTGGGAAAAAAGGCTCTGAGAGAGTGATAACTTTTTTCAATAAAGTGGATTTTTTTCTTTACTTATTTTATATAAGGAGATTAAAGTACCTTTGTTATGCACCCTTTTACCGACGCCTGATTCTTCAACTGTAGCAAAACCAGCACTAGCGTCAGTAGTCTCTTTTTCTTGTACCAATTTACCTGTAACAAAATGTAATATTTAATTTTACAATCAAGAACAATCTGCGGTAGCCTAGTGGTATGGGTAATGGACTGCTGAGACAAGGTCTCGGGTTCGATCCCAGGTTTACCATGGCACACACCAATGACTTGTCGATGCTTTTCGAAGTTATGTGTGTATTTATCGCAGGTTTATAAGTGCCCGGTTAATGGCAATAGGCTCGCCACCTATTACATTGGGACCTGTTGCGGATAGCAACACCTTTTTATTTAAACCTTTTATTTTCAAACATAAACTGGCGAAATGTTGGTGCTAGCACCTCTGCCTAAACCTTCGGGTAATACAGGCGTGAGTTTATGTTTATGTTACAATAAAGAAATATTTTACAACTTTTGACTGACCACTATTATTATTACAACGCGATATTATTATTGCGACTGTGGTGCACCTCTATAGTCGATGGACCACCTCTTCTCGTGCCCACTGTGTCCCTACACGAAGCTAAATGTAAACAAATGAAGCTACGGAAGATGCGGTCAAAGTCACCGAGTTTTGGGCTGGGCGTATCTAGATATTTAAATTGTTGGCACTGACACGAAGAAGAAGAAGATTATTACAAACTAATTTGAGAAATCGTTTTTAACAAAATCGAGTCACCTTTTTTAATATCATTTAGAATGTTGATCATGTCGTGTCTGATGATATTCTTCTTATCACGTTCAGCCATTGTACCCAGTACTACGTTTCTAAAGAAGTCAGTTGTATCGGCCGAAGTCATCTGTATATTCAGCATCTGTATGGGTAAGTCATACAATGTAAGTCACGCATGACAATTTATATTCAAATTAAGAAACGGATTCAATTATTTGTAATACAAATAGTTCTTTTGTTATTATCTTCCTCCGATAATCAAACTATTTCAAAATAGAAACGGATGATTTTATGTAGGTGCAGCAGTAGGCAGTGTGCTTCAGTTAAATATCTTCTAGCATATAATAGTGTGTAGAATAAAAATACTCCTGTCTTTCTTTCTTTCTTTTATACATGAGTATTTTTATTATACTGTGCTGTCACAGTCTAACCTTTTTTATATGACACGTCAATTTTTACATTAGTACAAGTGTGTTATTCAATATGTGTAGCAGATTCCACCAAGCGCCATCAATCTCCAGTATAAACAGTTTGTTTGAGTACTTTGTTAGTCAAAGGCCTACTGACTGTGCATACGTTTGTTCCTATTACAATATTTTGCGTTATAAAGAAATAAACTTTTTTCGTAACGTATGTTCAATACTGCTCAATAAACTAGTCTCTCTACTCTACTTATTATAATTGCCGGCTATTTCCGGGTGACCCATCCTGCCGTTTCATTGTTAGTTTCAAAATGTTATTCGCTATTTTTATATTATTAAATATTCTAATTAAAAAAAAGCAATAAGATTATATCGTAAACCACAAGCAGTCGAAATGACCGTGATTATTCTACACGTGCTACATATCTCTTTTTATATACGTTTACATTTTTACTTTAAAAATATGTATTACTTACGTCCATGATAGTCGGGAAGCACCTATAAAAAATAACCTTCACAATTCGGAAGAATGTGAAAGTGGTAATGTCCTTAGCTTTCACGTAGAAATGGCTGTTGGCAGACTGGGACTCCACTTTTAGGCCGAAGGCACAGGAGGCGATGACGTCATTAGCGTAGCGGGTAGTGATGTCCTTGAGGTTTACATCAATGTGTTGTTCTATGTAAGAAAAACTAATTGAATAAACCTAGAGATTAAATAAAACTAGCATTATCAATACTTTACTTTACACTTATTCAAATGGGAAAACCTAATTCATTCGAACAAAATGTTACTGGAGAAATGCTTTTTTCTTGTCGTGTGGAAGTCCCCACGGATACCTCCCCTGCCGGAGCCGGGAGGGGAGGTTATGTCAGACTCGAACCGACTAAAACCGCACGTCGACTGAGGGTCGTGGTGCTAGGCCAGAGGAAAGGCTGGTCCGGCTCTCTTCGGGTTCTGGGGAAATGCACTCCTAAGCCACAGCATTATCAGCCTATACTACTAATAGTAGAGTTGGTTTTAAAGAATTTGTTATTCAAGTATTGTGTTGCTAACTGGTAGGTACGTATTCCAACTCAGCACTTGTTTACTAACATACCCAGCACAGGTACTATACCCTAATGTGCTACCCACGTCGCTACCATAAGTCACAGAATAAATTAATGGTTATGTTCGCAGGCTAAGTATCAGTTTAAGCCACACTACCAACAAGAGTGTAATAATTGTGTGTCTCGCGTTGCATGATATACAATAATAATAACGTGGTCAGCTTGTGACCACGGCCGGTGTAACCTCGTCGAAACGTCAGGCAAATCAGAATTACGGATGCACCTATACCATGATCGCGTTAATTCAAGTTATTATTTTTATATAATTGAGTGTCTTCTAGAGAGTTACTTTTCCAGTATTTTTATACTAACTTCCAGAATCTTTAATTTTCTTATTGAAAACTTTAATCATTTCTTCTCCAACTTCTACCATAAACGGTACCATCAGACGAATCTTGGAGCTAGTGAACGCTGGACTTAACGTTGAACGCATCTCTTTCCATTCGTCACCTGTAATTATACGAAAATTATTATTCTGTTATCAGTTTTTATGTTGTAGAATAGTGTAGTTAGATAAATCTGTACAATTATGTCGTGTGTAGATTACTGCTACTATACCTATATCGACATCAAAATTAATTTTAATATCTGAGGCAACATCTTTTGTTATATCATAAAATCTTATCTTTAAATATATTTGAATATCAATGTACATATTTTAATCCATCTTCTAATCTTTTACCGACGTTGGTGGGACTTATAGATTTCAATTTAATGATAACCTCAGTAACTAGCTCCTTGTTTTTATTTGTGATAAATAAATCAATCTTTTGTTTATTTCAATTGCTATATCAGTAGCCATTTTATAATAAGGAAATAACTGACCTTTAAGATTGATCAGGCCTCTTCCAAAGTTGGGGTCAAACTCAGTTGTAAAACTCCTTCTATCCACGAAGTGATCGAAATCTTTGATGGTTATATTTTTTATGGTGTCTACATCCTGAACCATATATAAAGGATTCATCATTTCGTACAGCCCCACTACCCTGGAAGTCACAATGGGTTTTCTTTAACGAGATTCTAGCAATTACGATAGTGGTCAGGTTTTTTTCTTTCAATCAACAAGCCCACCGCATTTCACAACTGGACATAGGCCTCTCTCAATGTGCGCCATTTCAGCCGATCCTCAGCCTTCCGCATCCAGTTTTTCTTTCATTAAAATAAAATTATTAGCAAAGCTTTGATACGTACTTGTCTTCAGGAAAGGCTTCATTTAGCTTCGTCATAGTTTCACAGATATTCTCCAGCTTGAAGAACGGCTTGAACATGTTTCCGAAGAAGGGGACCACGGGGAGATGGTTGACTCCCGCTTTTGAGAATTTCGAATAGGCCTGGTTCAGATAGAAGGCCAGTGCCACAAGAGCCACCAGCACCCATATTACGATTATCATGACGATTCTACAAAAGAAAAAGAAACATTTACTTGTAATTAAATTGTAAATTTGAGTATTATATATGGAAATATTTAAATATAAATCTAATATATAATCAAGTAAAAAGTTCAGTAGTTCTAATTATACATTTTTACCCGACTGCGAAAGAAAGGAGGGTAATTTTTTATAGGGTGTGTCACTTCGCCTGATGGCAAGGTGAAGGAAAAGTCTCAGGGAAGAAGGTCACTATTACAAACACGTATTATGTTAAGAAATGGTAACACCACAGTCTAACGATTCATACTACATACAGTCGGTCGACGAAGCCGTCTAGACAGAGCAATCGTGCGGGGGGCGAGGGGTGGTGGGGGACGGGGTATTACTCGGTACGCCCATACATTTTACTCGGTACTAAGGATTCAGGGCTGTCTCATTTTTGTAATAACACTAATCACGTGATTTTTTTTTTCAAGGCTCGTTTTGTTTGTTAAAATTGTATTTTTTTCGTTTTCTATATTTAGCTATCCAAGATGGCGGACGAAATTTTCACAAAAATCGATATGGGTATCGTTTTCAGGGTTTTTGGGGTCGCTGATTGCGAATATAACATCCATTTCGCGATCCAAGATGGCGGACTCGAAATTTTTACCAAAATCGATATGGATATCGTTTTCAGGGTTTTTAGGGTCGCTGATTGCGAATATAACATTCATTTGGTGATCCAAGATGGCGGACTCGAAATTTTCACTAAAATCGATATGGGTATCGTTTTCAGGGTTTTTGGGGTCGCTGATTGTGAATATAACATCCATTTGGTGATCCAAGATGGCGGACTCGAAATTTCCACAAAAATCGATATGGGTATCGTTTTCAGGGTTTTTGGGGTCGCCGATTGCGAATATAACATCCATTTCGCGATCCAAGATGGCGGACGAAATTTTCACAAAAATCGATATGGGTATCGTTTTCAGGGTTTTTGGGGTCGCTGATTGCGAATATAACATCCATTTCGCGATCCAAGATGGCGGACTCGAAATTTTTACCAAAATCGATATGGGTATCGTTTTCAGGGTTTTTGGGGTCACTGATTGCGAATATAACATCCATTTCGCGATCCAAGATGGCGGACTCGAAATTTTTACCAAAATCGATATGGGTATCGTTTTCAGGGTTTTTGGGGTCACTGATTGCGAATATAACATCCATTTGGTAATCCAAGATGGCGGACTCGAAATTTTTACTAAAATCGATACGGGTATCGTTTGCAAGGTTTTCGGGGTTGCTGATTACGAATATGTTATTCATGTAGCAATCCCAGATGACTGGATGGATGATATATTCGTAATTAGCAACTCTGAAAACTGGGCGAAATGTGGGTGCTAGCACCTCTGCCTGCGGTAAGACCCATCATGGAGGAGTGGCTAGAGAGGCCACACGGCAGCCTCTCGTACCGGCTGACGCAGGTGATTACCGGACACGGGTGTTTCGGGAGTTACCTGTGTCGGATCCGGAAGGAGCCAACGTCCGAGTGCCATCACTGTGATGCGAGCGAGGACACAGAGCTGCACACGCTGACCGAGTGCCCGGCGTGGGACACGCCGAGGCGGGTCCTAGTGGCGGCTCTGGGGGTGGGAGTCCTCACACTCGCCACGTTGCTCACAGCGATGGTAAGATGCGCGAACGCTTGGGGTGCGGCTGCCTCCTTCTGCGAGCAAGTAATGCTCGAGAAGGAGGCGGCCGGTCGGGTCCGGACTAGACTCTGGGCCCGAGAAGCCCGCGCAGAGCGAAGGCGAACCGGACGTCGGAGGTCGCAGAACGACCTCCGTCCTCCATGAGCGCTGGCCTGGGGGTGACCGGTGGAGCCGCCTGTCACCCTAGCAGAAGCAGGCCACGGCGGCGGCGCATAATGCGCCTCCCTGTAACCGGGGCAAGATGGGGACACAGTGTTCCCCACAACCCGAAGGGGGCCATCCCGAAGGAGATGGTCCTGGGTCTGCCGGGGTGCGAGAGATATGCTTTTGGCAATCTCACCTCTGGCAACCAAAGACCCAAGACGGCGTGCGTTTTAGTCGGTTCGAGTCCGACATAACCGCCTTCACCGGCTCCGTGGGGGTGGTATCCGTGGGGATTTTTCGCAGGATAAAAAAAAAAAAAGTTATTTTATGTTATGAAAACCTCCAAAACGATGCTCATGTTGACTTTGTGGGAAATTTCAAGTCCGCCATCTTGGATCGCTAAATGGATTTTATTATACGTAATTAGTCACCCCGAAAACCTCGATTTGTTTTTTTTTAAATTTCAAGTCCGCCATCTTTGATCGTCGGTAACATGGTCGTCAAGCCCGATAGCAGACAATTGCCGGCAGGCAATCATACGATGGGAAACTGTCGACTCCCAACTGATCGTGTGTAGCCGCAAAACTGACAGCAGGGCATGGCCACCAGGCCAAAATCGCTTTCGTGTGTGGGCGCTGTCGACTTAGGACTGCAGGCCGTCTGATACGATTTGAAACTGCAGGCGAACTGATCGTGGATAGGCTCCTTAAGAATCCCAAAAGTCGCAATAGCCGACATCCATGCGAGCGGAGCTGCGGGCGTCACCTAGTAATATAAATTAGCGTGAGTTGATGTGCCTTGACAGAACAAAGAGAACGAATAGGAGTTATATATATAGAATATTACAGAAAAATTATATATAAAAACTGAAGTGACAACCCTGACAAAACTGCAAAAGGCGGCATTTCCGCAAACATCAAACGCGATGAACTACTGTAAGATCTCTCGTTATACTGTGGTAACACTCAGTTTGACGGCCTCATCAGATGCTTTTAACGCCCCGCTTATGGACCCGAGACTGTAGGAAGAAGGAAACACGCGAGCTGGCAGGGAGTTCCAGGTCTTCAAATCAAATCAAAATAAATCAAATCGAACTTTATTTCTTTATCTTAATGGTGCGGCAAACGAAAGAATCATGTAATCAGTATGGTGATCCATACTGCTTCGTTCTTGATGGAATATTCTGCACCGTATACGAGTGACACATAATGTGTATTATAAGTAGAAATAATATATAAACCATGACATTCTATACAGTATAGGGTAATCCATACTAATATTATAAATGCGAAAGTAGCTCTGTCTGTCTGTCTGTATGTTACGCTTTCATGCATAAACCAGTGAACCGATTTTGATGAAATTTGGCATAGGAGTAGACTAGACCTTGAAAAAGGACATAGGCTATGTTTGATCGCGATAACCAACATCCACGCGGGTGAAGCCGCGGACAAAAGCTAGTGATAGATAAACGATGAAGCGATATCAATCACGACAATTTTGACTGAGAATATTATTACAATTTTGTCATTGATGTAATACTATTGTGCAGGAAACAGATTAAGATCGATTCCAAAATCTTTTTTAATGTTGACTAATACCGAATAGTTTTTCTTTCGTTAAATTAATACTTCACATAATTTTGCCATCAAAACTGTGCCTAAATTCTTTTTACCCGACTGCCGATGGAAGGAGGGTAATGTTTTTATCCGAAACGATTAGTGCACACAGCCAGCCTTTGGTATTCCCACTGATAGCACAAAAACTCTTATAAATAAATTTATGTTTCTTAAAAATGAATTTAAGTTCTTAAAGTTCGAAAAACATCGGATTGAACACCTTGTAGCTCAATAGCTCAGTTGGAAGAGCATTCCTCCTGTAAGGGAAAGGTCGTGAGTTCAAGTCTCACTTGAGCTTTTAATTTTTTCCGATGTTTTTCGAACTTATAAGTTAGCATAATAAATGCTATAAAAAATCATTCAAAAATTAAAGTTCTTTATTTTGTGCAATTGAATTTATAACTTTAGATTTCAAGGATTTCTTTTCATTTCATTTACCAAGTTTGTTAGACAGATTTGATCCTCATGATTGCCAAAATCGATTGGAGTCATAAAAAACAGAATGTGATTTTTCGGGTTTCAGTCGGTTTGATTCCCGGGTGTGTCAAGCGTGTTTTCGAAAATCTTTGAATGCAGTTTTGTTTCTTTTAAAAAATAAAGGAATGTTTTCTCTGAGTGAAATTCTCTATCTCCAGTATTTTTAGTACTTCCCATACAGGGGCATGAAAATCTTCCACTCTGTGTATATTATCTTTTCGTGATTATAATAGTTTGCCAGCCTCTTCATGTCCATTTCTAAATATAATATTTATTATCACGAGCACCACTAGAAATATATACCTGTATAAAAAATTGCGTCATTGAAGTGGCAAATCAATATAAGTGGCTAGTACCTACTTTACATTCTTAGATAAATCTAATGCACAATCAGGAAAACACAATGTGGAAAATTTAGACAAAATATGAAGACGAAAAATAACAAAGGTGTGACTGTTTGGCTTTGACGATTTGAATGATAATTACAAATGTTTATAAATAATAAAATAATAATAAAATAAAATAAATTTATTGTGTCATTTGGTTACACAGATTCATACAGTCTCTGTCTCCCGAACTAGGTCGTTACCCTGTATCTCAGGAGACAGTTCCTTCAACCTTACACGTTTCACAATGTGGAATCATTTAGAAGAAAATAAGTAATAGGAAAAATATGATACGAATAAAAAAAATTAAAAAATTAAAAAAAGGTATACAAAATAAGTTTTCCCAACAATGCCAGGATTAGATTTCTATACTGCCTAAGCCTATTTTGTTCGATGTATGTGCGTGCTTGTGGGGGTTGTGTTAGTGTGTGCATGTGGGTGAAGTGTGTATATGTGGTGAGTGTAGGTGTGTATATCTGGCGAGTGTAGGTGTGTTTATCTGGCGAGCGTAAGTGTGTTTATCTGGCGAGTGTAAGTGTTATGGAATGGTCGGGCGGTGTATGATTGTATTGATTGTTAGTAGTTAGATAAACTGGTTTAAAATGAGAGCTTCAATCTGATCATAGTTCATGTTATTAGTTAGGCGAATTAGTAAGTATTTTTTAAATTGGTGATTATTGAGTTTATGTGTATCTGTATTAGTAAGTAAGTTGTATATTCGCGGTGCATTGTAGTCGTAATGTCGTTGTGCAAAGCTGGACCTCACAAATGGCACTGGACATCGGAATCTTCTTTTAGCGTTTTTAGGTAGACATGGGATAGAAACCCGGTGGTACCTACGCAGTGCCTGAAATATAAACAGTTTGCGAACGGACAAGACCCCTGTATCACCATAGATTTCTGCTGTTGGATGACGAAAAGGCCTGTACAAGAGAACTTTTAGGACAGCACGATGCAGCAGTATGATGTAACGGACACTATCCCACCTGTGGAAGCACGATTATCTGAGTTGACAAATGATGTTTTGTATACACTGACATGTAATATTCTTACAAATAAATGAGTTATGAGTTATGAGTTAAGTAACCCAAAATTACATACGTTACGCCTGTCAGTATTTTTTATACCACTTAGGTGGCAGACAAGCACACGGCGCACCTGATAGAAAGTGGTTACCGTGGCCTATGGACGTATGCAACCCCAGGGGCGTTACACGCGCTGCCTACCCTGAAGAAACCTTCTAATGCCCTTCTTGAAGAACCCCATATTTTACTCGCTTAGGAAAACTTAGGTAAATCTGAAGTATAACTGCTTTGTTCTGTAATCAAATTGAACCTTACTTCTGTTAAGTAGCTAGAATTTATTTGAAGTATTTATTGCGATTTAACAGACAAGTGGGAGCGTAAATATGTTTGTAAATGGATCATTTAACTGATACACAATTTTCACTTTATACTTAATTTACATTGTGTTAAAAAAATGCTAAAAGAAATTGTGGAGGTGTTTAATATTTTTCGCAGCACTATAAAAATATACTTGTTTTTATTCATAAATCATCTATTATGAAATTTTTTATTTCTATCGTATGGTTATTCCAATTTTTACACAATTTTTTTAAGTTATGCAGAACATCTGGTTAAATATAAATAATAGCAAATAAATTGCAACGAAATCCGTTAAAAAGTATTTTTATTACCATTATGCAAAAAAAAACAAATAAACTTGTACCAACCTTTTTCCAAATCCTTATTTACACAACACACCACGAATTTAATATTTATATTAAATTTTTCCTCAATACGTACACCTAGCACGCGTTTGACGCGCGTGTGCGTGACTGGGTAATCAAAACTTGTTTATTTCTATTATAATCAAATGTAGTTATAGATATTACTGGAGGGGACTGTGACGCAGGAGTGTCCGGGCGGATGAGCTATCAGATATGATTTATACGCGTCAGAATCTTGTCAGAATACTCGGCAAATGAGCGTACCTGCCGTGTGAGTTGCTCACTTCTTTGTAACTAACGTGAAATGCATAATAACCGGTTTGCTGAACAACGCCGACACACATCACGTCTTTATCACCGAAAGAGTATACAGAGGTGCTTATTATGCCCACGTTTCGCCAGATAGGTGGCGAGCCTATTGCCATTTCCAGGGGGTTTATATATTTGCCAAAGCCTCGTTCCGTTTGTTAATAGGGTCACCAGGTGAGAGCCCTGGAGATGTTGATACAGCCCGTTAGCAACGTATAGGTTTACTAAAGATTATAAATAATATCGTATGGTATTGGCCGGATGATATAACAAGTATGAAAGGTGCTGGTAAGTAAGCAGATAGGCTAGGGTTGACCTTACTGAACAATACTGACTGAATTAATGACGGGCAGGTCAAAAGCGCTTGAAACCGGCGCGGCGGGCTGGCACACATCCACGAGGATCTTTGATCAAAGGGTTATAGATCTTAAGCTAACAAAACATATAAAAAATTCAATATGCAAGTTATATCAATCACTTGCGAATTTTTGCCCAAAATGAAAACAGATATGTCTTATAAATGAGTATGGCTCTGACGCGCGATACATAGGTTTAGGTGTATTTAAAACATGAAATATTATTTAGTAAGTGTTTGGGTGCACTACGAGACGGTTCGTAGCAGTGA
Organism: Eilema sororculum; assembly: GCA_914829495.1. Classification (NCBI taxonomy): domain Eukaryota; kingdom Metazoa; phylum Arthropoda; class Insecta; order Lepidoptera; family Erebidae; genus Eilema; species Eilema sororculum. The sequence continues at coordinate 842,900 of OU618541.1, forward strand.
GTTAAATTTTTATATTCCAACTACATAATCCAAATATTATTCAAAAAACAAAAAAAAATATATTATATTGTAGCCCAAAATAAAAACACACCGCTTAAAAAATACGAAGTAATGAGAAGCTGTAGTAACTATAAATAATGATCAACGATCATAAAACACAGACAATATAAAAACAACCGTGTCTTTTATTTTTATCATTTCTGATAACCAGGTTTATCAAAATATACATAATGTAAATAACAAAGATTACAGTACAGAATGTTAAGTGCTAAGGTCAATTATAATTTATCGAGATCAGCTGTAGTATTATATACAACGTGAGGTAAGCAGGAACAGCTTTTATATTTCCCAAAAAGAGCACGTAAATGACCGCAGAAATCGGGAGCCGGTACACATCTTCAGACATGGAGTTGTTCAGGCTTCTGTCACGCGTCCACCCACTGTCAGGAATCGCATCGTATCTTATTATACATAATCAAATTGAACGCGCTTGAGCTCTGGGTCAAGAAAAACTTCCTTGTTACTAGATACAACTTGCCTATTATAATTTTATCATTTGTTTAGTACTCGATAGTGATAAAAACTTATCTGATAATAAGTTACTGAGGTTGATAATATTGCAAACTTGGTCTAAGCAAAAATAAATATTGATTATATAACTTTTTATGATGCTAAGGTTGCAAACTAAATACTTGCTACTTCTTCAAAAAACTAAATACGTACGAAATACTTCTGAGTGTTTCCTATAAGAATATTAAGTAAAGGTACCCCAATTAAAAATTTAAAAAACCCCCGTCACAAAAAACACCTCCAAAAAGTTGAAAATAAATAAAGTTTGGCTTTTAACTTTAACGGTTGCCATGTCGGGGGACCCTAACTAATTCAGCACTCCGTTATATTATCGGAACAATTCAAGGTCCCCCGACATGGCAACCGTACTTTCTTTATTTTTAACTTTTTGGAGGTGTTTTTTGTGACGGGGTTTTTTTAAATTTTTAATTTAATTTTTATTTTATAATTTTTAAAGTGATCTACTAGTCAAGCTCTTTCATTTGATACCCATATTGAGGGAGTTATGAAGAAATATGTATTCCAACATGTTGTGACGGCGGCCATCTTGGGTCGATTTTTTTCAAATATAACTAAGAACACTCCCGACTAATATACCTTTCAAATAAAAAAAACTACATCCAAATCGGTTCATCTGTTTGGGAGCTACGATGCCACAGACAGACACACACACACACAGACACGTCAAACTTATAACACCCCGTCGTTTTTGCGTCGGGGGTTAAAAATATTAAATAAGTTAGTATGAACATACAGAACCACAGTTCAGATAATATTTTGAACTGATACAATCTAAAACGCCTCAAGAAATTCTACCACATCTAAGGGTTCTGTAGTAACGTTCCCAGAAGACTGATGAAGTAAAAAATTTTGTGACTGTGAAAAAGACTGGATCAATTTTGCAATTTTTGAGTGACTGTTATATGTTTGAGCCCACGTCCATATAAATGACTCACAGTCCACAGAACACCAGTACAGAACAGCTCCACAATAAGAACTTTTTTTTCTCGCGTGCAAAATTCCTACGGACGAGGTGAGATTGACGGAGACATATCTCTTGCACGTCGGCCGACCTAGGGCCATCTCTTTCGAGCTGCTTTGGATGTGGGTACCACAGTGTCTCCATCTAGCCCCTAGTTCTTGAGAACTGCCTAATCGAGTACCATTTATTTTTTATTTTCCAGATCATGATAATTCTTCTAATTTGGTTGGGTGTCCTCTTCGCTGCTTTAAGAGTATACTTCCATCAGGTTTACTCCAAGTTCGACAGCCATGGCGTCAAGCAGTTCAAGCCCATACCAGTTATCGGCAACATGGGTCAACTGATGTTGCGCAAACACCATGTCGCCACAGAAATGTTACAGTTGTATAGAGCTTTTCCAGAAGAAAGGTTAGTTGACGGACGTCCTTCATGAGTATGGGTCTGGCTGTGATGATTGGGGCTAGCCGTTGCAATAGGAGAATCAGTTTTCTACAGGGGATGTGGGATCTGATCCCCAACGACGCCAAAATCATCGCCAATATTAGTGGCCAAGGTTGGTTGTGGTCTCTAAGATGTCCTTTATAAGACATAACAGATTGCATGACCGTGCAGGGTATGAATGAGGCAGCATGTGACAAAACATCGTATGATTTTAATTGGTTCGAAGCCGAAATACCTACTCTATCGTCCCCGCACCATAAGGGCCGAAGGGGTTTCCGCATGCAAAACAAGGTCAGCTGGTACCTATATATTGGGTGCCGGGAAGCTTGTATGTATACTAACATACGACATACTGTATCCAATAGATTTTTGTTTTCATAATATAATACTCAATATCTCGTGTCCCTAGGATCTTGGATTATGATGTTTATCGGATGCTAATGATATTAAACTATTCATAATAAAGGTAATTAATTTGTTATCATGAGACAGATATAGTACTTAAATAATGCAAGATCATTGTGATTCCGCAAACACCACAGCTATGTGTAGGGCATATGATAACAATCCACGATGAACTAGTGATGCATCGCTTACAAACCTAAGGCTTGAACCATGGAGGAGATAGGCTTGATAGCATATTATCTGCAACAACACTAAAACATAATCAAATTTCATGTCCTAATCATAGTGTGATTTTTTCCAGATTTCTTGGCAGATATGAATTTATGACGCCCGTAGTTCTGGCCCGTGACTTGGACCTAGTGAAGAAGATATGTGTCAAAGATTTCGAGTTCTTCCTCGATCACCGAAACATGTTTGAAGATAGCGATTCTCATTTTTCTAGAAGCCTAATATTTATGAAAGGCAAGTTTATCGTTCGTACAGTTACAAGAATACTTAGGTGTATTTAAAGTACTCAATGCTAAGGAAAGTTATAGGCATTTTACCTTTACCTTTGCTGTCATCTTAATTCACTCTAAAGTAGTTACCGGCACATTATGATGACCAAATGTGGTGAACTGTAAACGGTTTAATCTAATCTATGCGCTCCTAGGGCTATTTCAAAAGACATTCTATATACGCGTACTGCACATGTAGAGTACATTTGTGACGAGATTATGCGTCGCTAACTATATGCCATCCAGTATCATTGTCTAATAAATTGTGTCCTTCAGGTCAAGAATGGAAAGACATGCGTTCCACATTAAGCCCAGCGTTCACCAGCTCTAAGATACGTCTAATGATTCCGTTCATGGTGGAGGTTGGCGACCAGATGATTGCAGATTTAAAACAGAAGATCAAGTCTTCTAATGGTTAGTTTCCTTTATCCTCTTGATGAAGTTAATTACCTAAATATATTAGTATTATTGGAAAAGGCCTTGCGTTAGTAATTTTAAAACAATCTTTTTCCAGGTTACATAGACATAGAATGTAAAGACCTGGCCTCACGGTACGCCGCCGACGTGATTGGCTCTTGTGCGTTCGGTTTCAAAGTAAACTCTTTTGCCGATACCACCAATCAATTCTATACAATGGGCAAGGAGACCACTGCCTTCAACTTTGGCAAAATGATGAGGATGTTTATGCTCACGAATTTCCCTAAAGTTGCGAAAGTAAGTTTAATTTTGTTTTTTCGTCGTCATAGCGGTAATCCCGATTGAAACCAAAGTTGGCACTTTTCCAGTTTACCTTTTATTTTGATTTAGCTTATCTTAAATTCGGTAATTTGGTAATGACTGTCATCTTAGTCTCCAAACCCGGGAGAAAGTCTGAGCTAGAGCCTCATCCATGATTAGGAAGGCGTATCAGCTGGCAGATGATTTTGTTGGGACTCTCCTGATGTGACTGCTAGTGCTGTGAACGAGGTCCCAAAGTAACTGCATCAGACAAACTATTAACGATATTCTTAGTAGCAGCACGTTGAGAAAAGTGCCTACCTGAACAATGGACTCACCTGTATTTGTGTAGTAACTTTTGGTATTATTTATAGCTAATGAATTTAGACTTAATGACATCAGATGCAAAGGATTTCTTCAAGAACTTGGTTCTGGGCACGGTAAAAGAACGCAACCTTCGCAATATCATCAGACCCGACATGATACATCTACTCATGGAAGCTACTAAAGGTAACCTTTACTTCTTTAATTTTTATACCTATTTTCCCGTACATTGCTTATCTACTGTGCACTCTGCCATCTAGAAGGGCAATTGACAAAACACACCATAAAATCAAACCAGATCAAATAATGATTTTATGACCATAATAATTATGTCCATGAGAACTTAATAAAACCATTCTGCATATTTTAGGCAAGTTATCACATGAAAACATGCAAACTGATGACAAGACTACTGGATTTGCGTCCGTTGAAGAATCGGCAGTTGGCACCAAGAAAGTGAATCGAAGTTAGTAATGTTTATTATTTATGATATTTCACAAATTGAATCAACAATATTAATTAGTGAAAACTGAAATCCTTCAAAAAATTTACAGCAAACTACCAATATGAATGCTTCTTAAATTTCTTTTCATATAAATGTATTTGTCAACAGATTGGAGTGAAAACGACTTCATCTCCCAAGCTGTGCTATTCTTCATAGCTGGTTTTGACACTGTATCAACGGCTATGTCATTCCTTATGTATGAATTAGCTGTGAACCCAGAGGTCCAAGAGAAACTGGCGCAAGAGATTAAAGAATACGACATCAAGAATGACGGAAAGTTTGACCTCAAATCTATTCAGAGTATGACATATTTAGACATGGTTGTGTCGGGTTAGTATCAGATTTCGAGTAATTCCCTAGTATTAACTGTTCTGCTTACACTGATCATATTCAGAGTAACGCAAGACATTACTGCGTAGCAATGATTTCTACCTTATAAGTATTATAATGGGTCAGAACTCACTGGTCCCCCAGACGAACTTCAGAAGGAGAATTGCTGTTAGCCTTGGGTTGAAGTGCATAATTATGAATTAGAACTACTTGACTTAGTAAATAAACGAGTTTTGAGAATTCTTAACGATTTGTTAGCGTGCGGCATATAACAAAAAAAAGCAACTGTTTCGGTTTCTATCCGCACGCCATTCACATAGCATAATAACGTTGTAAAAACTTTTGAGATAAATGTTAATAGCTTACAATAATCATTTCAGAGCTGTTGAGGATGTGGCCCCCAGGCCTAGCTTTAGACAGGTTGTGTAACGCGGACTACAATTTAGGTAAACCTAATAAAAACGCCAGTAAGGATTATATTGTAAGTAGAAGCAATTTGTCTTTAGATGGAGCAGAACTGTTTTTATACTTTATTCAAGTTTAGGTCTGATTGTTTTCCTTTATATGTTTTCAGTTACCCAAAGGAACAGTTGTGATGATTCCAGTACAAGCATTCCACCTTGATCCTCAATATTTCCCTAACCCTGACAAGTTCGATCCTGAGCGTTTCTCTGCAGAAAATCAGCACAAAATTAATCCATTTGCTTACATGCCTTTTGGTGTAGGACCAAGAAATTGTATCGGTAAGTTGAAAAATGGTAACAATAAATGAAACGAAGGCATATTTAGGTAGACTATAATATAATATTTATATTAGCCATGGATAAAAAAATTTAATGATTTTTATAGCATTAAGTATGCTAACTATACCAATCGAATACATAGGGAAAATGAATCTTCTCGGGTGAGACTCTAACCCGCGATCTTTCCCTTACTGGGGGAATGCTTTGCTTTCTTGGTTCCTATAGTTATGTAGGAACATCCGTGGTCGACTCCATCGTCGCTTTAAAGACTGATAAAAATAGAAGGGAAATTTAAATCACATCGGGCGTGTTTTGATAGCCTAATAGGTCAAGGCAATCCCTGTGAGAAAATTGCATACTTATTTTTTTTACTTTACTATTAATACATACATACTTAATAAGAGTCTGGGCTACATGCAACTGTCCTATCCCTTAGTCGCCTTGTACGACATCGCATGTGAATGGCTGGGGTTGCCCAAATTCTAAAATAAATAAGGTAAATATATGTTTTAATATAGTTCTTGGTTTTTCAGGTTCAAGGTTTGCCCTATGCGAAGTGAAGGTGATGATATATCAGATATTGAAACATATAGAGTTATCGCCATGTGAAAAAACTTGCATTCCTGCTGAACTAGATGCCAGTTCTTTCACTGCTTCGTTAAAAGGAGGACATTGGTTAAGATTCACAACAAGGACATGAAGACTGGTTGAACCAGATAATTATTTGATACGAAGGAAGTATTAAAAATTAGATAAATTTTATCTAGAATTTTTCTTTTATTCCCCTACCTTTGAAGTTAAAATAGCACCTTAAAGATAGTAATCCGTAATCTCTTATTATATAGCTATGCCAACTAGTCAATAACGTAGTAAGAAATAAAGAGAAGCGTATTTTAGGCACATTTTTATAACTATCATTTTTTTTTTTATCTAGGTCACGTCAATTCGGGTTGTTCCGTATTGATCCCACGAAGATTGATCCCATTCTTAATTGACCCCAAATGCGTATTCTTAATTAATCCCACTTTAAATTTTATTTCATATTCTTGATTGATCCTAAAATCCATTCTTAATTGACCCCAATGCAAGAGGTACTAAAAAGTATGGATAGCATGATCATGCAATCACCTTATTTAATCTTATTTACTACTAATATTAGAAGACTAACTTTGTGAAGTTGTTTGTATGTTTGTTACTTAATCGCACTCCGACGAGTGGACGGATTTGGTTAAAATTCAGTACAGGGTTAGATTATAGAAAAAGGACAGAAAAAAAATGCTACTTTGTATCCCAGGAATAGGTTCCATAGGAAGCGGGAACGGGAACAGAATTTCACGCGGGCGAAGCCGCTGGCAACAACTAGTTATTTTTTTATTATTATTATTTTATAACTTATTTATATACTACTTTTTATTATTAATTAACGATTCAAAGTACAGTACAAAATCACAGATATTGTAGTTTTTTTCTTTTTTTTTAAAAGAATAATAGAACTGAAGTTACTAATATTCCCTCTAACCCCTCCAACTAAGCTAAATTGCTTGTGCTAGGAGTGGGTTCACGTCGGTAGTGTAATGGCCAGGATCGAACCCGGGACCTCTCGATCGTAAGGCCGACTCCTTAACCACTAAGCTACCGACGCTTCTATTGTATTGGGTATATACTCGAGATATAAATGTTTACTTAACAATAATTTGTACAAACGACATAATATATATATACAAATAATATATATACATATACAAAAGACTTGAACTTCATCAAACCACATCAGGCACTTGCCTAGCCAGCGTTACGAGCCCTCATCGCCCGGTGCACGGGCCATCCTGAGGATGTGTGCAACGAACTGAGCGACGTTGCCAGATCTCATTTTGCATTGCAAATACTGATAATTTTGGGTTTTCACGAAATAATCTATGTATTGATTGATTGAATGCATCTATTGATTAATTGACTACTGATATATTCATGGGTGCAAGAAGTGAAGTGAAAGTAGTGAAGAAAATGAACGATAGATTTCACATTTTTTTAAATTATTATTTATAGGTAATTTCTTTTATAATTTTGGTACCCAAATTTCATTCGTTTTTTTAGAACTTTCACTTCCTTACACCCACGAATATATCAATAGTCAATTAAACAATAGATACATTATTTTGTGGAAACTCAAAATTAACACTATTCGTAATACAAAATAAGATTTGGTAACGTCTCTCAGCTTGCTCCACACGTCCACAGGACGACGGTCCCGTGCGTCGGGCGATTCGGGCTCGCAACGTTGGCTAGGCAAGCGTCTAATTTTAAAGTTTGCGATTTGTCGTGAGAGTGAGAGAGACAAAATTATTGTAGAGTAAGAAAGTGATAGAACCCCTTTCATCAGAGTATGCCCATAAGATAGTTCAAACAATAGGTAGGTCATTTTTTTCTCTACCTGTGGCTGTTATCAGTTTAACTTTAACTGGCAGGCAACGTTGACCTAATTTTGTGCAAAATGTCTCAAAGTCGTGATTGTGAGTTAAAATATGTGGATTCAAAAAGAGGTAAAAAATTGCTACTATATAACGGATTTCAGTTTCATTTGAAACGGCAGAACAAAAATGGTTCCAAAGTGTGGCGTTGTGTAAAGTGGTTAACTTGTACTGCTTTTGTGATAACGCGTAATGAATGTGTTTTAAAAGAAACTTCCCATAGTTGCACAAGATCAGAGGCAAAAATATAGTTAAAGAAATGTTACAAGATTGTAAAAATAAAGTGCAATCTCCACGAGGTGAACCTATACCAACAGTTTATCAAGATGCTTTGATAACTTTACAGGATCAAGGTTTGGATTTAGTGTCCACACTGCCAAAATTTGTAAACATTAAAACTTCTCTATACAATGCAAGGAACCGTAGCCAAGAAGTAAAACGTACGACGTTTAAAAACGCGTCAGATGTAGAAGTGCCGATATCTTACAAAGATTTTTTACTGTTTGATTACCAAGAAGGAGCACAAAGAATTATAGCTTTTGCTACCACAGAAGGACGACAAAGAATGGAAGAAGCAAAAGTCTTCCTGGCAGATGGGACATTTAGATGCTGTATAAAGCCGTTTCAAGAGCTTTATGTAATACATGCTGAAATAAACATCAATCGGGATAGTAAGAAGATTTTGCCATCAGTGTATGCCTTACTCATGAGGAGAAATAAAGAAACATATGACACACTATTTACTTTAGTAAAATCCCAGATTCCAGAATGGAATCCAGAAAAAATCATTATTGATTACGAAAGAGCAGTCATTAAGTCAATTAAAACTGTGTTTCCTAATACACTAATAAAAGGGTGTTATTTTCATTTTTGCCAAGCCCTTGTAAAGAAAGCAAAATTGCTTAAAATTACTAAAAACAGAGGACAATTCAAACACGTCGCTCTTTTCTTGGCACTGCCATTAGTTCCTATAAACCTAATAGATGAAGGGTTTCTATATATAATGGAAGAATGTCCACAAACGGAAAATGTAACCAATTTTAATGACTATTTTGTAAAAACATGGCTCGAAGGTGTATTTCCCCCACATATGTGGAATGTCAATGGAGAACATAACCGAACCACAAACGCATTAGAAAGTTGGCATGCTACTATAAATAGATTTGTGGCAAATAAAAAAATGAATATCCTGCAGCTGTTACATATTTAAAAAAAAGACGCGAATTATCAAAACGCCAAAATAACACAGATAAACCTAGGAGCATCTACGTCCAAAAATTGCGAAGAAGAAAATGAAGAGCGCATTAATAGGGCTATCTAAAGTTGGGTTGTTCCGTATTGATCCCACGAAGATTGATCCCATTCTTAATTGACCCCAAATGCGTATTCTTTATTGATCCCACTTTAAAATTTTATTTCATATTCTTTGCTTCTTTAATGATACATCCCATGATATAATAATAATAATAATATGTGAATACAACTTTATGTACCTTCTTAAGGTCATGTATGGGGCAATGGAGGACGGTTCTTTTCTATCCAGGGTGTCGCCAGGCTTTGGGTAGTGGCGAGCCGATAACAATAGAGCGGGGTATTTTTCAAGGGGACAGTCTGAGTCCCCTTTGGTTCTGCTTAGCCCTGAACCCACTTAGTACTTTACTAGTGAATTCAGGATTAGGTTATAGGTTACGAAGAGAGGGTCAGATGGTATCCCACCTCTTTTACATGGATGATTTAAAGCTATTCGCCCACACCAACCCTCAATTAATAGCTTTACTGAAGGTAACTGAAACATTCAGTAATTCTATTAAAATGGCGTTTGGTGTGGACAAATGTGCAGTCATTCATGTAAAGCGAGGGCGGGTGGTGGAGTCGGAGGGTATACAACTCTCTGATTCCACTAACCTAAGATCACTCCTCGTAACTGAGACCTATAAATACTTGGGTATGTCACAGGCGTTATGCGTCAATGAGGTCGACATGAAACAAATGTTACAGGAACGTTTCTTTGGCCGCCTGAAAAAGGTACTCAACAGTCTTTTGTCAGGTGGCAACAAGGTGCGTGCCTGTAACAGTTGGGTCATGCCACTCTTGATGTACTCTTTTGGCATACTCAAGTGGACTCAGGCTGAACTCGATACCATCGATAGGAAAGTCCGGACTCAGTTGACTGCATTCCGAATGCACCACCCACGGTCGTCAGTCATGAGATTGTACATCCCGCGGAAATGTGGGGGTCAAGGTTTTTTAAATGCTAAGACCCTTCATAATCGCGAGGTGTGCAATCTCAGAGACTACTTTCTTACGTCGAACGTGGACATGCATCGTGATGTAGTCAACGTAGATACCGGACTCACCCCGCTCGGTTTGGCTAATGAGAACTGGCGCAGGCCTACAATAGTTAGCACTGACAGCCGCAGGGAGGTATGGCAGAGTAAGGAGCTACATGGCAGGTTCTATCGGGCCCTACACAGGCCCGAAGTAGACCTACTGGCATCCGTGGCCTGGCTACGTTTCAGTGACCTTTTTGGGGAAACTGAAGGGTTTGTCTGTGCAATTGCAGACGAAGTTATCAAGACGAATAACTATCGGAAGTATATCATGAGGGATGGCACAATTGACATTTGTCGAGCGTGCCACCAACCTGGTGAATCCCTCAGGCATATTACTTCCGGTTGTTCTCGTCTTGCTAACGGCGAGTACTTGCACAGACATAATCAAGTAGCCAGGATAATCCACCAGCGACTTGCTCTGAAATACAACCTTGTGGAAGTTGAGGTGCCGTACTATAAGTATGTTCCTGAGCCAGTTCTAGAAAATAGCCATATCACATTGTACTGGGATCGATCCATCATCACTGATAGGACTGTTGTAGCTAACAAGCCTGACATTGTGGTGATAGACCGATCCGAACGCCGAGCATTGATTGTTGATGTCACCATTCCTCATGACGAGAATCTCGTGAAAGCTGAGAAAGATAAACAAGTTAAATACTTGGACTTGGCCCACGAGGTTGTCGACATGTGGAATGTTGGCTCAGCAATCATTGTACCGATAGTCGTATCAGTCAACGGACTGATAGCAAAGAGCCTCGACCAACATCTGAAGAGGCTCGGGTTGGATGGTTGGGTCAAGGGCCAGATGCAGAAGGCAGTACTCCTTGATACGGCGCGCATCGTGAGGAAGTTCCTTTCTCTAGAGCCCTAACCACCGGTAGCTTGGTCCCTGTACCCGATGCCGGTGGGATACTATTTTTTATATTTTTAAATGGATTTTTTTTAATATGTATTTAAAAATATAATTTATAGGGTTTATAAATGAATAAAGAGAATAAAAATAATATTAGCCAACAAGCTCGCCGCAATCGTAAGGATCTGGCGGCATGCTGGATAGATTACAAGAAAGCGTTTGACTCCGTGCCACATACATGGCTTTTGAGGGTGCTGGAGTTGTATAAAGTGAATACAACTCTATGTACCTTCCTAAGGTCATGTATGGGGCAATGGAGGACGGTTCTTTTCTATCCAGGGTGTCGCCAGGCTTTGGGTAGTGGCGAGCCGATAACAATAGAGCGGGGTATTTTTCAAGGGGACAGTCTGAGTCCCCTTTGGTTCTGCTTAGCCCTGAACCCACTTAGTACTTTACTAGTGAATTCAGGGTTAGGTTATAGGTTACGAAGAGAGGGTCAGATGTTATCCCACCTCTTTTACATGGATGATTTAAAGCTATTCACCCACACCAACCCTCAATTAATAGCTTTACTGATTACTTTCTATTAAAATGGCGTTTGGTGTGGACAAATGTGCAGTCATTCATGTAGAGCGAGGGCGGGTGGTGGAGTCGGAGGGTATACAACTATACGATTCCACTAACCTGAGATCACTCCTCGTAACTGAGACCTATAAATACTTGGGTATGTCACAGACGCTATGCATCAATGAGGCCGACATGAAACAAATGTTACAGGACCGTTTCTTTGGCCGCCTGAAAAAAGTACTTAACAGTCTTCTGTCAGGTGGTAACAAGGTGCGTGCCTGTAACAGTTGGGTCATGCCACTCTCGATGTACTCTTTTGGCATACTCAAGTGGACTCAGACTGAACTCGATACCATCGATAGGAAAGTCCGGGCTCAATTGACTGCATTCCGAATGCACCACCCACGGTCGTCAGTCATGAGATTGTACATCCCGCGGAAATGTGGGGGTCGAGGTTTTTTAAATGCTAAGACCCTTCATAATCGCGAGGTGTGCAATCTCAGAGACTACTTTCTTAAGTCGAACGTGGACATGCATCGTGATGTAGTCAACGTAGATACCGGACTCACCCCGCTCGGTTTGGCTAAAGAGAACTGGCGCAGGCCTACTATAGTTAGCACTGACAGCCGCAGGGAGGTATGGCAGAGTAAGGAGCTACATGGCAGGTTCTATCGGGCCCTACACAGGCCCGAAGTAGATCTACTAGCGTCCGTGTCCTGGCTACGTTTTAGTGACCTTTTTGGGGAAACTGAAGGTTTTGTCTGTGCAATTGCAGATGAAGTTATTAAGACGAATAACTACCGGAAGTATATCATGAGGGATGGCACAATTGACATTTGTCGAGCGTGTCACCAACCTGGTGAATCCCTCAGGCATATTACTTCCGGTTGTTCTCGTCTTGCTAACGGCGAGTACTTGCACAGACATAATCAAGTAGCCAGGATAATCCATCAGCGACTTGCTCTGAAATACAACCTTGTGGAAGTTGAGGTGCCGTACTATAGGTATGTTCCTGAGCCAGTTCTAGAAAATAGTCATATCACATTGTACTGGGATCGGTCTATCATCACTGATAGGACTGTTGTAGCTAACAAGCCTGACATTGTGGTGATAGACCGATCCGAACGCCGAGCATTGATTGTTGATGTCACCATTCCTCATGACGAGAATCTCGTGAAAGCTGAGAAAGATAAACAAGTTAAATACTTGGACTTGGCCCACGAGGTTGTCGACATGTGGAATGTTGACTCAGCAATCATTGTACCGATAGTCGTATCAGTCAACGGACTGATAGCAAAGAGCCTCGACCAACATCTAAAGAGGTTCGGGTTGGATGGTTGGGTCAAGGGCCAGATGCAGAAGGCAGTACTCCTTGATACGGCGCGCATCGTGAGGAAGTTCCTCTCTCTGGAGCCCTGACCACCGGTAGCTTGGTCCCTGTACTCGATGCCGGTGGGATACTATTTTTTATATTTTTAAATATATTTTGTATTTTTTTAGGATATATTTAAAAATGTAATTTATATGTGTTATACTCGAATGAAAGAAATAATAATAATATCTTTTATTTGAACATCGTAGACATTATACAGCAGTAGTGGTGAATTTTTCACAAATAAAATGTCAGTTATAATTGTGGATTGGTTGAAATCCTTGCATATCTCGTTTGGACATTTGTACGCCAGAACCGGCAGAAAATGTGATCTGAACATTATGTTCCTAAACACCATTTTGTATCATATTCAACGAATAAAGACTTCGACTTTGACATAATCCAGCTAGTGGCAAGATGTTTCGTTATGGCAATGGAAGAAATACGTTTCTTGCAGTCGAGATGTGAATGCTGAGATTGCTGTGAGGTAAATTATATTCAATTGATAATAATACTATTTTGTAATTTAAATATTTTGTTTTAACTTATCAAACAAAACATAGAGCTCATAAAATTTCATAACTTATCCAAAATATTCTCCGCGTTATGGCCTAATCTGAAAGCGAAGCCAGCCCCTTTTATTAATTCCAATTTCAGCGGGATCTCAGTCACCTTCTCGCAAGGCGTCACCTTTATCTTATGAAGAAGAACGTACAACATCACTTTGACTTCACAGAGAACGAACCGGGAACCTGCGAGTCGCCTGTGCACGTGGGTAGCGCGGCCCGCGAGTCTGTCTCACTCACGCCGCCACTCCCGTTCTGCCGTCTCCTTCTCGAGCAATACTTGCTCCCGGTCACCCGTACCCGGTGACAACCTACGTCAGTCGGTACGAGAGGCTTCCGTATGGCCTCTCTGGCCATTCTCCCAAGATGGAGAACAATGAAGTCCTAAGGATTATCATATAATTGTAGTTATACATTATGTTAATGCAGGCTAGTAAATACTCACCCGATACCACCATATCTAAATATTTCATTCCTTGTATCGAACTGTAATCGAATTCTTTTGAGGGTTATCCTTTATTTCTTTCGCTAATTTTTCCTGTACGTCAGGGTTCACAGCTAATTCGTGTAAGATAAATGACATTGCTGATGAAACGGTATCAAAACTAGCAAGCAGAAACAGAATTGCTTGGGCCACTAATTCAGTATCTGTCCGTTCTGGAAGAACAAAATTGAAAATTAAATTATTATTATTATTAAACAAAATTTTATTAGTCTTGGTACATTTTCATTACCTAGAAACGAGGAACCAATTGGGGCACAAATTTAGGCACGATATTATATATACAACCATGGAGGACAGAATATGATTCATACAACGATTAACGTATAATAGTACTACTTTTTACATATTGATAAGAATAACTGCATTCGTATCAAAATATGACTAAATATGGCTTTTAAATGGTAGAGATAATTTAAAAGCTTGAAATTTTAGTCTACTTATATGATAAACGTATATTTTGAGATATTCCCTAGATTAAATTCAAGGAGTATTGGCCAAGGGGAACTTTTATGAAAAAGATAAAGGTAAAGAGGGACTTGGCGGAGGAAAGTAAGAAGTGGCGATTGCTCTACTGACAAGCACAAAGAGTAGAGAGAGATAGAGAGAGAAAGAGAGAGAAGAACCAATAAAGTTTCAGACATTTTATACCACTGTGATGGCTAGAGTACAGTCGCACTTATTTTTTACACACACACATATTACATAAAAAAAAATACAAGCACTGACACCTGGACACTTTTTGGTCGGGCGTCCACTCACAGCACCTGCATCCCACAATCTCAGTGATGCTGTCACGAATCGTCTACCACGTTATGACCGAATCGAGCAAATGCGTCAGCATTTTTGGCAGCGGTGGTCGAAGGAGTATGTTAGCGAGCTGCAGATCAGATCAAAATGGCAAATTCACCAGAACGACATCCCTCTCGGCCGGCTCGTTCTCAGCAAAGAGGATCATGCACCTCCATTGAAGTGGCGCCTGGGCCGAATCGACCAGATTTACACGGGGAGAGATGGCATCTCTCGGGTCGCGAAGATTAGAACATCTTCTGGAGAGCTCCATCGGTCCTTCTCGAAAATTTGTCCTATGCCCATCGAGACGTCTGATGATCTGGAACCGAAGGTTTCCAGGGCCCGGGAGGATGTTCACGCAGCCCACTACGGAAGGAATCGTAGGTGGGGATGTAGCCGCTCGCGGCGGTCATACACAACTCCAACTAACGTTAAGTCGCGTCGTCTGTACAAAATTGTCGGGACAATCGTTTATGTAAAATTGTTCGTTTAATATATACAAGTTACTGAAGTCGGTGTCATCATTTTGTTCACCTGGTCCCCAACAGGTATGTTACTTCCAGTTGATTTTAATCACCAGTCTTCGTCTTTTTTCTGGAACTTTTATTTTCCACCGTTATGTATGTAAGTTATCAATATTGATATACATTATATACCTATAATCCACCTTTATCCCCGGAGGGTTAGGCAGAGATGAATTAAGACCCACATTTCACCAATCATTGTATTCGGTCCCAAGTAATAGGGGGTAAACATATTGCCATATTCCGGGCACTATTGTTGACTCGAGCCTACATCTGAGGCTGAGTCTAGGTTGTATATCTGTCTGATGTTAAACAGCCCTATCCCTTAGTCGCTTTGTAGAACACTGCATGAGAAGAGATTGGGTGGTCCAAATTCTACTCTGTCGGGTACCAAGCGGCATATCAATTTTTAACTTGAATAAATCTAGTGGTATACAATAACTTCGATAGTAATAAACACATTATAGTCATAAATGCATCATCAACTACTACCTACTCGTTTGTTTAACCCCGGGAAACAACTGGGAATGGAAATCAAACAAAAATAAACAGGTTTCCCACTTGGAGACGTCACCCCAAGTCTGTTTAATAGGTAACACAAATATTACAAATATGAGCTTATAAACTACTTGCGGAGAATCTTGACACCGCCTTCTAGAAAAGGTCTATAAGGATACAACGCCATCTATGATGAATTCGAGGAACTAAACAATACTAATAACAACTATGAGCTTATAAACTACTTGCGGAGAATCTTAACACCGCCTTCTAGAAAAGGTCTATAAGGATACAACGCCATCTATGATGCATTCGAGGAACTAAACAATAATAATAACAACTATGACCTTATAAACTACTTGCGGAGAATCTTAACACCGCCTTCTAGAAAAGGTCTATAAGGATACAACGCCATCTATGATGCATTCGAGGAACTAAACAATAATAATTAGTTGCCACAGGTGGTATGACATGAGCGTTTGCCACATCTCCTTGGCATATAGACATTCCGCCCACCAAGGACATATTGGAACATTATGTCCTTAGATGAATTAAACAAACTAGGAAAACAATGGACTGTAACTAATCAATAAAATACATGTTCAAACTTTCACGCAATTGAGCTCACTCAAAATTGACCATTATAAAATTCTTAACTAAAATACCTATTGCAGTGAATTCAGCAGTGTGTAAATATCAATTACAGAAATTAACAAGAATATAACATAACTGGTAAAGGTACAACAATTTTAACAACCAACTGAAAAACTGATCTTAACATATAATGTCCACTTGAGACTGCATAGTGTTAAAGCAACAATGCCATCATTATAACACAATAAACATACCATGGACCAATATGCAATTATTTTTACAACAATAACTAAATAACCAAATAACAAAATTACTTATCTTAAATGAAAATAACCGTTTGATACCGCATAGTGCTAACCCTTTAGCACAACTTAACCAACAGGCAAGACACACAACTTCGATGTTGGTCTTTTAATCGAAGATGTGCCAACGCGAAGAGTAACTACGCGTGTCAGGTTATCCTGACCAGGATGTTTCTCAATCACTTTACCAAGCAGCCACTTACAAGGAGGTAAATTGTCCTCTTTCACTAAAACAATATCTCCGACATAAGGTCAGTAACTTGTTTCGCCCACTTATAACGGTGCAGATAAGTTGTTAAATATTCCGTCGACCATCGACGCCAAAATTCCTGTGTCATTTTTTGAACAAGATGCCACCTACGCAACGTTGAAATATTAGCAGTTTCATAATTTTGATCTGGTGCGCTAACAAGAGGTTCGCCCACAAGGAAATGCCCTGGAGTTAAAGCGTCAGCTACATCCACGTCCGGAAGTCTGCAAAGAGGACGAGAATTTAGACACGCTTCTACCTGACTTAATAAAGTTGCCATTTCTTCATAAGTCAGCGTAGAGCAGCCCATCACCTTGCGTAGATGTAGGTTGCATGACTTGATCCCAGCCTCCCATAGTCCGCCAAAATTCGGAGCATGTGGTGGAATAAAATGCCATGCTGTGCCCTCATTAGCCAACGTTTCTGCGATCTCATTGGTCATTCTCGACTTTTCGGCTTGGAATAAAGTTTGAAGCTCCTTGGAGGCTCCCTGGAAGTTTGTTCCGTTGTCGCTCCACATATCTCTACAGGGCCCACGTCTAGCCACAAATCTCTTAAATGCCGCTAAAAACCCTGCCGTTGTCATATCGCTAACTACTTCAAGATGCACTGCCTTGGTCACCATACACACAAATAAACAGATATACCCCTTATATGAATGATGGCCCCTGCCCTTGGAAGTTCTTAAATTAATGGGACCCGCATAATCTACCCCACTGTTGCTAAAGGGTCTATTAGGTGTGACTCGCGCAGCTGGCAGTTGCCCCATCAATTGGTGTTTAGATGTTGTGTTATAACGAAGGCAAGTGGGGCATCGACGTACGTAAGTCCTAAGTCGCTCTTTTACTCCCAATATATGATACTTAGTACCCAAATAGTTCTGCATTAACTGTGGCCCACCGTGAAGGGTCAAGCGATGTGCTTCTGCTATGAGAAGATTTGTCAAGGATGATTTACGTGGCAATACAATCGGATGCTTTCGATTAAAGCTTAAATCAGAGCGCTCTAATCTACCGCCCACCCTCAAGATATTGGAAGAATCCAGGTAAGGATTTAAGGAACTCAACCCCTTCCCCTTTATCGATTTACCTTGTTGTAGATTCATGATTTCCTCCTGAAAACCTTGTCCTTGACACTCCCTAATACAGATATTCAATGCCAACTTCAACTCTTCAGTTGTTAAATAAGATGCGTTCCTTTCATATTTACGTGTCTTCCAGTTCAAGACACGTCGACAATAAGCTATGACTCTGACAAGTTTGGTAAGTGATGAATATTTATCCCAAATCCAATGATCCGGATCCTTCGACACCTTCGAAACTACGTGAGTTTTTATTTCCTCCATAGACGTAGTGATATTTTTACACCTTTTAATTTTCATAACCTTCTCTTGCAGAAAGTCAGGACCGTTCAACCATAACCCAGAGTTCAGCAGTTCCGAGGGGTAAAGACCCCGTGACGCACCATCAGCAGGATTTTGCTTAGATTGAATATAACTCCACTGTTGTGGTTCCGTAACAGATAATATCTCTGTTACCCTGTTGGCAACAAACGTTTTCCACCTATTGGGATGGCTGTTTAGCCACGCCAAGACTATTTCGGAATCAGTCCAAGCATGTAGATTGGATCTACTGATTCCCATGATTTCAGACACTTCGACCAATAACTTCGCCAGTAGAACTGCTCCACACAATTCTAACCTAGGGATTGAGACTGTTTTAATAGGGGCAACGTTAGTTTTCGCGGTAAGTAAAGTGACATGAATATTACCATCAGTATCGACTACCCGTGTGTATATAACTGCTGCATACGCCGCCTTCGACGCATCACAGAAGCCATGTAATTCAATCTGTCGGTCGCTGCCCTTCATGTTCAACCATCGAGGTACGGCCAATTCTGCCAAAAGTGGTAATTCTGCACGGTAGGTAGACCACTCTTGTTTTATATCATCGGTAATGGCCTCATCCCATCCAATACCGGTAATCCACAACCTTTGTATAAAGATTTTTGCTATAATTACCACAGGAGCCACCCATCCCAATGGATCGAACAATCTAGATATGTCCGATAATAATTTTCGTTTTGTTATAGGTTCCAATATAGGTTCCAATTGAACAGAATATTGGAACATATCTCTGCGTCTGTTCCAGGTAAGTCCCAGTATTTTAACTACTTCGTCTTGCTTTATACTAATCCCCTTCTCTTCGCTATTACTATCAGTTTTCTTTCCTTCTAATAATTTCTCCAGTAGCTCATTACTATTACTTGCCCACTTTTGCAACTCAAACCCTCCTTTGTTTAGTAACTGGTTCATTTGACTATAGATTTCGAAACCCTTTTGTATTGTTTCACATCCTGTCATAAGATCATCCATGTAATAATCCTTTAGTACTCTTTCTGCAGCCATTGGATAATCCTTGCCTTCGTCGTACGCTACCTGCTGCATTGTTCGAACCGCCAAGAATGGTGCGCTAGCCGTTCCAAAGGTTACAGTAAGCAATTTATAATCTTCAATTTCAGATTCCTTGTCTTCTCTTCACACAATGCGTTGAAAATCGGTGTGTTGTTCGTTTACGCGAACCTGGCGATACATTTTTACTATGTCTGCAATAAGACAAATCGGATGAACTCTCCAACGAAGAAGCAAGTGGCGCAAGTCCGGTTGTAATTTAGGTCCTATCAACAAGTCATCGTTAAGTGATGCTCCGTTATTACCCTTACTGGAGGCGTCAAATACTACTCGAACTCGTGTGGTGTCCTTGTCATTCCGGATGACAGCGTGATGAGGTAAGTACACTGCGTAATTATTTTGCTTCTCAGCTTCTGATATTGGTTTCATATGGCCTAACGACAGGTATTCATTGATAACTTGTGAGTACTGGGCCTTCAATTCAGAGCTTCGAGATAGCTTCTTTTCTAATCCTAAAAGCCGTTTAACTGCTAGGTTCCTAGAACCTCCATATTTACAATTAGGATCATCAGTTCGGAAGGGTAAGTCAACCACATAATGTCCATTCTTATCTCTGGTAGTAGTAGTCTTAAATATTTTCTCACACTTGGCTTCTTCTTCCATAAATAGCTTTTTAGTTTCCTTTGGTTCTTTTTCTAATTCCCAGAATCTTTTCAGCATTTCCTCAGTTTCCAGGTGTATGTGCAAGACCGAAAGATTCGAGGAATCATTAGAAGCCGATTTTAGCGTACCAGATAAAATCCAACCCAATGTAGTACACTGCGCCATAAATTGACCACCACAATATTTTTTCAACCCTTCTTGTATCACTTGCGGAAATATTTCGGCTCCCAACAACATATCTACTTTATTCGGTATATGATATCTGGGATCGGCTAATTGAAGGTCGCTTACAATTAATTCCTCCAGACAAACCGCTTCCCTAGCTGGTAAGATAGATGTTATAGATTTAAGAACATAAGCCTTTACGACTAATTCGACAGATGGATCAATTCGAGACTGAAGCCTTATCTCAACGATCGAAACCGATGCCAATGGATTACTTCCACCCACTCCAGATATGATTCCCTTAGCTGGCTGTTTCTTAAGACCTAACCTTTGAACGACGCTCTCCGTAACAAAGGACGCCTGAGAACCCTGGTCTAACAAGGCTCGTACTGTGTGTCTAACACCGCTTTTCGAAATAGCCCTCACTAGAGCTGTAGATAATAACACTTGATTGTTGGTTGACCCCTTCGAAAAACAAGTGACGACCTCAGTTGAATCATCTACTTGTGCAGTATTAGTGAGTTGGGTAGTTGAGCCCGGTTCCGCGCTCTGGACATCAGGTTCCTGATCACCTTTAGGATGCAAGAGAGAGTGATGTCTACGCTTGCACGTACGACAAGTAATTGTACACTTGCATACCTTGGCAGAGTGATTGTAACCCAAACAGTTAAAACATAAGTTGTTGTCGATAACAAACCTGCGACGTGTATCCACATCTACATCGAAAAATTGTTTACAGGTTCCAATTTTATGAGCTTCCTTACAATATTGACACGACAACGTAGTTATGTGAAATGCCTTAGTTTTGTTAGCATGAACATTTTGATTTTTCGGTCTTTCCTCTAAAAATTCAAAGGCCCTATACCGACTCGTCAAGAAATCCCTGAATTGATTGAGAGTAGGTAGGTCATCACCGTCGATACTACCCGCAATTCTTAATTCCCACTCCCTTTTACTCTCTGAGTCTAATTTTAAACTAATGATATGTATGACTAAGATGTCCCAAGATGTAACATCTACCCCCAAGTCACTCAAAGCATCTAAACAGTCCATGGTAGTGTCCATTAAGTCTTTTAAAGAGGCTGCTGATTCACTGGTGATATTTTTTTGACTTAATAACCTCTTGATTATACAATGCGACAGGTATTTTTTATTATTGTAGCGTGCCTCCAGCAAATTCCATGCTCTTTCATAATTTGATTCGGCAATTGGAATACGTCTCAACAGCTGTTCAGCTTCCCCTGATAAATAAGATTTTAAATAATAAAGTTTTTGTACCTTCGCTATACTGCCATTTCTATGAATGGCAGAAGGAAACAAATCTCTAAAGGATGGCCATTCTATATATTTACCCGAAAATGTGGGAATCTTTGTTTGTGGCAGCTGTATCGACGTAATATTATCATACTTATTCTGTAACATCGAACTGGAGCTCTGAGGCACGCTTGATTCCTTAAATCTATCTAGTACAGTTTTTAGTTCACATTTTAACTCAATGTATAACTGTTCAGTATTATCATATGTTTCGTTAGTAATATAAGGCGAGGATAGCAACTCTTCACTTTTAGTGTTCTTAATTATTGTCACATGACCTTTACTAAATTGAGACCATAAGTCTTCTACCGTTCCTAGCCTAGTCTCAATATAATGTAATGTGAGCCGCTCTTTAGGAGATTTCTTATAATTAATTTTTGCCTTCGCCAATCTATTGTAAATATCATCTTGTAATTGAACTAATGACGTTAACGAAGACATTTTAAGTTTGAACAAATTCTTCTAAGCACGAATATTTTTACAAGTCAATGTAAACACATCAATATTTTTCTAAGTGTTTTAAGTTCCGGTTGAAATCGGGCATAGGTTCCCCGTCTGAACAATATTTGCCTTAAAATTAACTAAGTCTACAAACTAGCTAACACTATTTTAAGTTTCAACAAATTCTTCTAAGCACGAATATTTTTACAAGTCAATGTAAACAAACATCAATATTTTTCTAAGTGTTTTAAGTTTTAAGTTCTGGCTGAAATCGGGCATAGGTTCCCCGTCTGAACAATATTTGCCTTAAAATTAACTAAGTCTACAAACTAGCTAACACTATTACAAGTTTTCCAGATCTTTACTTTAAGGTTGAAATTGCTGTTACTTTTTATCTGTTCACAATTTTTGATATTTTGATTCACTATTTTAGCAATGTTAATTTGACCATAGAAATAAGGTTCACTATTCCTTGATAATATTGACAACAGTACTCACGGTTTTGATCTTCACAAACACTCACTTCCCGTATAGCAGTAGATGCGTCCTTCCGTCCGTCGTCCGACCGTCCGTCGTCTCCGTCTGTCCCAAACTCGAAAAGCTCCCTTCGCCTTGGTACTGATAATGCACACTGCAGTTCCTTCCTTCGCACCTCCCGTCGCTGGTTGCTGGTCCCAATGTCGTCAACGGGGTGTATGAGGCTGATGTTACTTCCTTCGTTTCCTTATGCTTATAATATTGCTGAAAAGTAACACTCGATTTGTTGGATCTGAGTTCGACTACTACCGTTGCCTATTTTACCAATAATCCGGCTCGAAGGACCATGTTTAACCCCGGGAAACAACTGGGAATGGAAATCAAACAAAAATAAACAGGTTTCCCACTTGGAGACGTCACCCCAAGTCTGTTTAATAGGTAACACAAATATTACAAATATGAGCTTATAAACTACTTGCGGAGAATCTTGACACCGCCTTCTAGAAAAGGTCTATAAGGATACAACGCCATCTATGATGAATTCGAGGAACTAAACAATACTAATAACAACTATGAGCTTATAAACTACTTGCGGAGAATCTTAACACCGCCTTCTAGAAAAGGTCTATAAGGATACAACGCCATCTATGATGCATTCGAGGAACTAAACAATAATAATAACAACTATGACCTTATAAACTACTTGCGGAGAATCTTAACACCGCCTTCTAGAAAAGGTCTATAAGGATACAACGCCATCTATGATGCATTCGAGGAACTAAACAATAATAATTAGTTGCCACAGGTGGTATGACATGAGCGTTTGCCACATCTCCCTGGCATATAGACACGTTACACAAGTATATTGACAAACAAATAGAGGTTAACCTTGTACTTGAGATTTTTTCTGAGACTCCAAAATGGCAACATTGCTATCGTTCGATATGACATCATTTTATAATAGAAACATGATGTTTCGAATTACATCGGGAAAAAGAAGAACTCAAGTGGGACTTGAACCCACGACCTTTCCCTTACTGGGGGAATGCTTTTCCTATTGAGTCACACCTGAATCACTTCAAATTTCCCTTCTCTTTATATCCATCTTTAAGGGTGGAGCCATCTACCAACCTTTTTACGAAGTGTTGGAACTAATGAATGATTTTTGAACAAATATTTGAATTAAATTTTCCCGACGTATTTCAAAGGCTGCGCTCCAAATCTATTGTTCTCTAAAATTCATATTTTCATACATTGATTACCAGGAGCTCCACGGATATTTTTATTAAAATAATAAACAAAGCCAAATTTACCAATTTCATTCCCTAGAGCTCCAAAATATTGTTTAGGTACTTTGACATATTATTCCCAGCAGCTCCAATAAAAAAGTCAATTCTTCAGTATAAAAATCGTTCCCACCAGCTCCAAAAAATTTAAAGTAACGTCAGCAAAAACCCGAACGTAGTAAAGAACGAAATCTGTCAGTGCGGCGGCGGCGCGCGGCGGTGCGCCCACACAGCGTTGTCGCGTCACCGCCACCCCGCACCTTTCCTTGCAATCTAACATTGCCTAATGATGTGCAAACAGTGGTCTCGAACCCACCGATTTATCGGTATTTCTACCGATATGGGCTCTGTTCTACCTAAATATCGAAATATAAAGTTTTTCTACGATTTCAGCGTATTATATGGAAATTCTCAATTGATACAGAGTGGCGCATTTTAAGAAATTGTGAATTAATCAAAACATTTCCTAGTACTACTCTAGCAGGTATACTCTGCGCCGTATACAGATGGCCTCTTAGCCCTACACGACTCCTGTGAACGTAAGGAGAGGGTGGGACTATTGGAATAGCTCATCCGAACATTCATCATGGTAAAGACGGCAGAATACTGCCAAAGACGCAACATCTTTACGGCTCTGCAAAGGCTCGAGGGTGTTCGTGACCTCAGGATTCCCAATAAAGGGGACCGCACGTCGCTGCAACCTATCCAGAGTACCTATCTAGTAAGTACTTTGTGGAGCCATCCCGGCGATGTGAGCAGTATTCCACGCAGGAATAGAATAGAATAGAAGACACCGCTGCTCCAGCGCGAAAAACGTCTCACTCTGTTCAGGACTCCAAGTTTACGCGAGGCTGATTTGATGATGAGTTATGATTTGATGAATATGTTTATTTCCGTTGGTCTGGATATTTTCATACCTCGGAGAGCACGTTAAGCCGTGAGTCCCGGTTGTAATACGGACATCTATGGTAGCTATTGCAGGTATTTTGAGCCCTAAAAAGTTCAATAACTGCAATACTTCAATATTGCCAATAGGTTTTGGAAGGCAAATGGCACTCGTTTCGTGGAAAATATCAAAGTGCAAACACGCAGAGTGAAGTAGTACAAGGAACACTAAACAACATAATTCTGTATATTCACTCAATAAGCATGATAACTTTCCATCAGGAGGCTGAAAAAATTAAATCCTCATACATTTTACTATAGAGCGTATTATTAGTAGATCTTGTAATGTCAGTTGGGTGTTATTTCAATCTGCTACTACCGATAATACAATATGGCTGCAATCTTATCGATTGCGTCTAATAAGTATCTAATAGTAAGATCCCAGAAATGATAACAGTATGCCAGGAGAAACCAACCTATTTATTATTAGGTATATTAAAGATACCGCTGCTCCTATTATATAAAAGAGGCCAAATGTGGGCAGAAAAACACTCAGTTCCGGTTAATTTTAAATTTTATCAGACCATTTATTTGCGGCCGCGTGGATATCAACTCCTGTATCAATTAGGAAGTATTTACATCATCTGCTGCTACACAAGCTTGCCTATACAAGGAATACGAGTATATAGAAAAATGAGGCTATAGGCCCATCCCAGTCAATGCTGTATTTGCTCTCTTGCTCACTGCTCCTCTCTCCTCTACCTGTGTGTAAGGCAACGAACAACGATGTCACTGTGGTCGATGGAATTTATCATAAAACTGGAACTAACCACCATTGGCTCGGCAAAGCAGAGGACCACTGCCCACTGCGTGCAAGGCTCCGGGTTTTCTTGAAACTATTTTGTGTCATGCTTGATGTATTTTTAACCGACTTCAAAAATGAAGGAGGTTCTCAATTCGTCTGTATTCATAATATTTTTTTTATGTATGTTCACCGATATTTCCGCCAATTATACACGGATTACAAGTTTTTTTTCTTTGTTGGATAGAGTTCACCTTGGAGGTGGTCCTATGTTCACCAGGTCAGGATCGGATGATGGAATCAAGGAGAAATCGAGGGCAACCATCGAAAATTGTATGCTCGTATGGTGCTTTTGTTACGTAATCATGTTTTACTCAGGCATATACTTTAGGGTGCCAACATCTGATGCTGCTGTGCTGATGATGAAGCTACCGAACTCCTTAACGGTTAGGAGTTGGGGGATAGTACTGAAATTGGTCGATAACATTTAGTGTTATGTAGGCCTAATGTGTTGCTTGTGAGGTATGCTTGTATCAACATCTGATGCTGCTGTGCTGATAATGAAGCTACAGAACTCCTTAACGGTTGCGTATAGTGTTTTTGTTACGTAATAATTTCTTACTCAGGTATATGCTTCAGGTTGTCAACATCTGATGCTGCTGTTCTGATGATAAAGCTACTGAACTCTTTAACGGTTAGGAGTTGGGAGACAATACTGTCATTGGTCGATGGAAACTATTTAGTAGTATGTAGGGCTAACGTGTTGCTTGTGAGGTATGCTTGAATCAACATCTGATACTGCTGTGCTGATAGTGAAGCTACAGAACTCATTAACGATTAGAAGTTGGGGGACAGTACTGCAATTGATCAATGGGAAATAGGTATGTAGGGCTAACGTGATACTTGTAAGGGTAGGTGCTACTTCTGAGAAAATCACGAAATTTCAGAGATAATGTAATAAAAATATCAGTGAAACAGAGACAGTTCCTCAATTATTAAAAATAATAAGTATGCTTATGAATGGGGCTTATCTACTCCTGAGGTGGTCTTTTTTATCGTGTTTCGTGTGAGCCGGAAGGAGAGGTCATGTTGGACTCGAACCGACTAAAACCATATGCCGACTGAGGGTCGTAGTGCTAGGCCCGAGGTGAGGTAGTTTTCGACATATCCCTTGCACCCTGGCTGGCCCAGGGCTATCCCTTACGGTCTGGCCCTCCACGGGAGAGGGGACAACGGTGTCAACGTCTCGCCCCCGGAATGGGGAGCCATTCCGGGGGCGAGACGTTGACACCGTTGTCCTACGCGCGTTGCCACCGTGGCCTGCTTCTGCTGAGGTGATAGGCGGCTCCACACGTCATCCCCAGGCCTGCACTCATGGGGGACGTAGGTCAGTCTGTGCCCTCCGACGCCCGAGGCGCGTGCGCACGCGGGCGGCGCGATCTGCGAGTCTCTCTCGCTCAAGCCGCTCAACAAAGTTGGCACCGACTTCTAACAGATTGGAAATCTCTAAATCCTGTTATTTTAAACCTTTTTTCCTATTTGGTTTTGGAGTCGGTTCATTTTTTTTTAATTATTTATAATTTGTTTAGTTCGTAAGTTGAAGCATGTTTTAAGAATTAAGGAAGAAGGAAGAAGAATATTTAAACCATTATAACTGATGAACATTGCTAAGTCCACGTTTAGCAATGTTTATCCACATACTTGATAATGATTTTGTCAGCAAAATATTGAATTTTTCAAAATCCTTCCGCAGTATTTGCCAAGCCTATAGAAGAAGTCTGTCTCTTTTCGTAGTTTTCAGTAGTTTAGCCCTGTATACATTAGTCAGTCACTCAAAAAAGACTGTCTTCATAATATGTAATTGAAAAATACAGGGTGCAAGATGTCATGAAAAAATTTGGAAACAGTTTTGTTTCTATTTTTAAATAAAGGAATGTTTTCTTTCTGTAAAATTCACTATTTCCAGTATTTCGACTACTTCCGTTCCAGTTGGGATGAAAATCTTCCACCATAAATAATGATGAGTTTGAGCTATTCGAAACTTAACGCGTACGAACTCGCGGGCAACAGCTATTGACAAAATCTAATAATAGTAAAATAGAAATAAAAGCATTAACACCCACATTTCATTAAACAATATAATACCTAGTCAGTCCCACGTAATAGGGGGTAAGCATATTGCCGTATTCCATGCACACTAGACTCATGAATCTGAGGCTGAGTTAGCTGTATATTATATAATCTGTCTGATGTTAAACAGCACAGTGATATTATTATAACTTCAGTTCAAACATTGCTTTCTCTGTAAAACCGCTTGAATACCGAATTCATACCTAACTCAAGACTTGGCTAACAGACACTACTTCCTGTTTACCTATTGACTTCCTATTGTCGTATTATAGTATTAAATGTTTTAATTCTGCTAACCGTACACTTTGTTTTGGTGCTGTTGGGAACACAGTATTATATGAGTATTTTTTACTTAAAATAGTATAATTTGGAGCTCCTGGGAATTGATGTATAGAGATAAGAAGTTTTGAAGGAAAAATCTTACATAAGTTTTTGGAGCTCTAGGGAACGATTTTATAAAATAATAATAATATTAAATTTTAGTCTTGGAGCGCTTGGGAACAAACTTGGAGCGGACGGGAATAAGCCATTTCAAATTTAAAAGTTAGCATAATAAATGCTATAAAAATTTAATTCAAATATGATGTTTTGAAATTATTTTTGCTTAAATTTGAACTTTATATCAATCTAGAATAGATAATAGTCGGTAGTCATAAGATACCTAGTACCCAATAATCACATAGTAATATACCTAGTAGGCACAACATTATTTCAGAATTATTATACTTTAAATGCAAACAAAACGGAAGATATTAGATGGCAGTAAATAATAACTGTGAGTAAAGTATCACTTTTTATGCATTTCATTCAAAAATACGTCTTGTCGCAAAAAAGCCACAGGTAGTCAAACTGGCCGAAGTTTTTTATGCGTAGCAGTAAAGATTATATTTTATGACTTACATTGGAATAAAAAAGAAATAAAATAAAAATAACTAAATCATAATAATATTACTTACATCCGCAACACCTGGAAAGCAGCTATGAAAAATAACTTTCAGTACTCGGAAGAACGTGAAATTGGTAATGTCCTTAGCTTTCACGTAAAAATGACTGTTGGCAGACTGGGACGCCACTTTAAGGCCGAAGGCACAGAAGGCGATGACGTCATTGGCGTAGCGGGAAGTGAGATTCCTGAGGTTTATAGATAGATAATAAGAAGACTGAAATGCAGATGCAAACAGATTCTCATGTTTAGCTCTCTTGGAACACCAACACTCTGACAGCGATTTCCTCGACTAGGCTGAACGCAAAATCGTAAGACTGACTTCCTTTGGCGACTAAGTTACTGCCTTTAATGACTTTCCAAAAAGTCTTGAGGGTATGAGAGGAATATCTGCCTGCTACTGGAATACATACAAATGGAGAGCAGTCCTATTCCTTAGTCGTCTTCTACGACATCCACAGAAAGAGATGGAGTTGCCCTATTCTACTCCACCGTAAGGCTGCCCGCCCACGTCCGATAATCGGTGACTGATTTTTTGTAAGAGAAAAATAGAACTTACTGCTCGCAATAGTGCAACGCCCACATCCTACAAAAAGTCGGTCAGAAATAAAATCAGTGCATCCCAACCAATCCAATTATCGCTGAAAAATGGAACGTTCGGAAATGTATGCGTAAACGCACACTACGCATCGACAGTCAGCCGCATCCAAGGGAAGGACAAGGACGTGTCGTGTTTTGGATCAACCCAGAACTTTCTTTTCTATCTTCTGTTCCTCAAAAGCCTTCCTCTGTAAATCTACCTTGAGATTCTCTCTGTCCATGACGTGCTGCTCCCTCGATAGCTACAGACAAAGTGGCGGACGTATGCGTTGATTCGGTCACAAAATCGGTCATAAGAATCGGAGGAAAAATCGGACCGTTTATCGATCCTACAAAAAGTTTGACGTGGGAGGGTAGCCTAAACCAACACGGCATTTATTTTTTATGGGGTTAAATAAAAACCATTAATAAAAGCAAGTTTTTATTAACATTACGTTTATGGTAAATTGATTTCTAAGCTTGCATTATCATCACTTCACTAAGGCAACGCTAAGCCCTAGGTTTGAATCGAAGGTTATGGCCACCCTTCATCCTTATGTTGAAGGACTCAGTTGATAGTTTCGCCGGGATGGTTGTGGTCTCACATGGTGACAGCTCCCAATGCAGCAAGATTTGGTATGTGATGGCTTTCAGCTCACAGAGAGCGAATCTTGAACCTGAAATAATGTAGGTATGTTATAGTAAGACCGCCCTAAGTGCGCACGGCGTGGTGTGGGCGGCGAGGTAATAAAAGAGGTTTACTATTGTTTGACAAAAACCGTACGACAAATGGTGATTTTACAAATAATGTTTGAAAACCTAATCATTTGACAAACTTTCATTTCGCAAACATATATCCATATCCATACTAATATTACTCTGTCTGTCTGTCTGTCTGTCTGTCTGTCTGTATGTTACGCTTTCACGCCTAAACCACTGAACCGATTTTGATGAAATTTGGTATAGGGATAGGTTAGACCTTGAGAAAGGACTATGTTTGGTTTGGTCGCGATAACCGACATCCACGCGGGCGGAGCCGCGGGCAAAAGCTAGTTATAAAATATTTTGAAAATATTAAATTGCATGGTTACAATTTTCATCTTGGACAGACAATCTATAATATATTATGTCAGTGATAATTTTGTACTATAATAATTCCATAGATACTTTATCATTAAGAAAAAATACATGCATACTTAACTAAGAAAAATAAGTAGAATTCAGTTTTTCGTTGTAGTCGGAGCTCTAACCTAACCTAACCATTGCGATTCAGTCAACCTTGTATTTTGGCAAATACCATGTTAAAAAAATAATCAATTTGCTAAAAATAAAAACCTGTAATAACCGTCTGGCCAGCGTAGAAACATAGGCCAAAGCCTCCCAACCTTGGGAGAGGTATATATCCAGTAGTGGACTATGATAGGCTATTGATTGATCTTTATATTATATTATATATACTATCATAACTTACCAATACAGTTCCTTGGTCCACTTCCAAAAGGTGTGTAGGCAAATGGATGAATTTTATGTTTGTTCTCTTCAGAGAAGCGTTCAGGGTCAAATTTCTCAGGCTCAGGGAAGTACTTTGGGTCACGGTGAATGGCGAATGTTGGGACCGATACCCCTGTGCCTTTGCGTACCTATAACAACATTTTTTATCTGTAAATAAACACGTGAAGCAAAAAGCATGGAACCCTTTGTAGAAATATTACGCGCACGCATTGCCCAAAGTGAATGCATCTGCGCCTAATGTTTATGCACGAATGTATTTACTTTATGCGCATTCTAGAACCGCAATGTTTATGCGCAATCTAGAACCCATATAACAATAAATGGCTCTGGCTACCTGGGTTAAGGAAAATGTAACATTATTACTAATTTAACTAACTAAGAATAACAAAACTTACTATATAATCTTTATCAGCATTTTTGTTCGGTCGACCCAGATTGTAATCCTTGGTGCACACTCTGTCGAGAATGATCGCTGGAGGCCATAACCTTAGCAGTTCTGAAATAAAAAAAGTATAAAATGTAGACTTAATTTCATAATGTTCAAGTTCCGTGCAAAAAAAAAATCTGTATCACCTGAAGTCACCATGTCCAGATACGTCATATTTTGTATCGAAGTCAAGTCAAATTTGCCACCATTTTTGGCATCAGTTTCTCTGATTTCTTTTGCCAACCGATCTTGTATATCTGGATTTATAGCCAGCTCGTAGAAAAGGAAGCACATTGCTGCAGATGCAGTTTCAAAGCCTGCTATAAAGAAGAGGACCGCTTGGGCAATCAAGTCGTCATCTGCCCATACTGTAAAGAACATAATAGTAAAATTAATCGATGCGCATCATCATATTGCCTCTGTCTCAATTATTTGGGGACGGTACAACACTTATTATTTGTCATACATTCTTGTCAGATGTCATCTCTTAAGCAACTTCTTTCTTTGCCTTTCATGCATTAAATCTATCTTTACTTTGGTCTACCTAGCTCTCTACATTCATACATTAAACTTTTCATAACATTCCTTTTATTCTTTCGGTCCATTACAGTTGCTCACTTTGCGCACTTTAGTAAATAATTTGGCTGAGGTACTACCTCTATTATTTTCCTTTGCACCAACTACAGATTCTTCTACTGTAGCAAATCCAGTGTCAGCTTCATCTGGTTTAACTGCCTCGTGAGTTAATCTCCCTGAAAAGATAAAAAATTGGGATGCATAAATAATTTTTGAATTGTATGATTTAATTACTTAATCAATGTTATTTACCTTTTTTGGCTTCCATGAGCAAATGGATCATATCAGGTCGAATAATATGTTTTAGTTCACGATCTTTCATAGTGTCCAATACCAAATTCTTAAAAAACACCTTGGATCTCTCTGTCATGAAATCCCATTTTAAGAGCTGAAAAACATATTACTATACTAGGTATATACTAAATTAGTACCACAGTTTTATTATTATGATATTTCAGAAGATATTTTATGAAATTGAGTGATGTATCAGGTCATTATTATGTACATGAATTGCTGAACGTAACTAATACAAATCACAACTCAATAAAAATTGACAGACCTAAAACAGTCACAAGCAAAAATTAACTTACTCTGCCTAATCTTGGCATGTTTGTCATCATGAAAAACATTATCATTTGTCGGAAGCCAAAGGTTGAGGACTCCTTCCCAAGGGCGTAGAACTCGTTTTCTGTATTTGTGTGGGAGTCTACTTTCAGACCGAAGGCACAAGAAGCAATGACGTCATTAGCGTAGCGAGTCGTTAGATCTTTACAGTCAACTGTGATATAACCCGCTGTAAATTGAAAATGGCGATCATTTTAAGGTAAATCTCTATAAAAAAAAAAAAACATGGTAATAGAAATCATTAAAAGGAATTTTGGATTCAATGTCTCTCTGTTTATGGCCAAGATGCAAAAGAAATACCATTATTATATCACTTAGGTGGCACTCACACAAGCCTAATAACAATAAATACTTACTTTTTGAAGCTTTCATCTTTTTATCAAGCGCTGCCATCATCTGGTCTCCAACCTCCACCATGAAAGGCACCATCACACGTATCTTGGAGCTGGTGAACGCCGGGCTCAATGTGGAACGCATGTCCTTCCATTCTTGACCTAGGTTCAATTTTAATCATTTTATTATTTGCTGCACAAATCATTACACATTTTTTGGATGTAAAACTTGTGTATTGTGAAGAATGAAGATGGGAATAATGCTCATGTTTTATCCATTTTGACGATACAGGAATCTATCAACACCTTCGAGATTCAAACCAAACTCAACTGCATTAGACTCTGGCGCACGTTTTCGTCAGGCTTGGGCAGACAGACGGAAGTAACTTGGGGAAAAGTCAACCTAATAATAAAAAATAACATGGCACTTCCATGTTCACCTTATAGGGGTCAAAATAGATCTGGCTTGAGATTTTATACGTTTGTTGTTATACTTAGTTTTATTTCATTTTTGTAATGTTTATATCTTTAAAAATTAACGATCAATTAGTTATATAATTGATTTGTTATTCTCTGCCCTATTTTACTTTTAATTTTTAATTTCTAAGATGTTCTTACTTTTCGAACTTACCTTTTAAGGAGAAAATGTTTCTAGCGAAGAAGGAGTTGCTCTCACTAAAAACGGAGCGATGATCTAGGAAGTACTCGAAGTCTTTGACAGCAATCTGTTTCACCAGGTCCAAGTCACGGATCATGATCATCTCATTAATAAACTCGAACCTTCCGATGAATCTAAGGAATAAAAAAATTCGAAACTCATCATGGTGTTTGCAACAGCGCCGAAATATAACGAAAACTCGAAAACAATACATGGTAAATATCCCGATATCTCTAATAGTGATATAGAAAATCTGATGTATTTGCAAGTACTTAATAGTTTTTGAATAGGTAATAAATCGATCGAAATAGTCTAAGACATCATAAATATTTGTTGAACGATTTAAGTCTCATTATGCGATGAATTTCTATATTCAAATTATGTTTGCTCCTCTCCAATCACAATAACAGTGATAACAAGTAACAATAATAAATGGTCATGAGGTCGAACAATGATAGATAAAAAAAATAAAAGTGTAGTAACACAACAAACAGAGTACTTTGAACTTAACTAGAACTGGTGTAGTAATAGACAATCTGTCAAATCTGTCAATATATCTATATATATTTTGATCAGATAAATTAAGATTCAGGACTGAGTCTCTAGAATACGGGCCCAAGTATATTTTCAATGTTACTTAACATTCATGTGTGTAAAATGTAACAAAACATTCAAATAAATAATATCTACTATATCAGCGCTAAGTAATTTCTCGTTCGGCAGATAATATTTTGAGTAGTCTTAGAAGGCTTCTTTTTTGCCTAGGCAGGAAAAATTAACCTTCCTCATTTCGCTGGCTCGGGGAAGCCGCGCGGGTGGGGGCTCACATACGAAGCGAATTTGTAAGTGAACCATTAGAAACACTACCCTCTCGACGACAGATCACCCAAGCGCTGACCGGCAAAAATGTGGTGCGGGCCCGTCTTCTGATTGGGTGATGTCTAGACACACCAGGACATCAACCCTTCACGGGAAGCTCTTCAGCGGGTGGAGGGTTAACAATACCATTGGGGCTCAAGCCAACCTCACTAAGTCGTTCCACCTGTGTTACGTAACGGAAGAGTTTCTGGACTTAGGTTTTTGTCTCAGAGTTGGGATATCAGACGGCATTCCAAGAAAAGGAGACATATCAATCAGAAAAATTTAGTGAACCCCGGTTCCCGAAGCGTGAACTTGGGATGCAACTAGGAAATCTCTAAGAGGACAATGATGATGGATTTTCATACCTCTCTTCCGGGAACTTGTTGTATGCTCTCATTAAATCGTACGCAAAGTGGTCAACACGCAGCAAAATCCTCGTCATGTTGCCCAACAGTGGGACTGGAGTAATGTATTTGACGCCATATTTATTGAACCTGGTGTAGATCTGTCGCAGGTAGCTCGCCACCACTGCGATCAGTACCACAACCCATACAAGAAAGATTATCATGATCTGGAACAGGAAAACCTCAGGTTATTATGAAAGTTTACATACATACATACACACACTCACGTCTGTTAATCCTTGAAGTGGTGGGCAGTGATATATCAAAACCCAAATTTCGTCCCTTATTCGTCCGTCATTGCCGCTTAGCGGGTGGTTTGTTATGGGCTGCATGTTTACTACCGTATGGAGATCAGCTCTATCCCTTAGTCTCCTCCTATAACACCCGCAGTCAGAGATGGGGTGGGCCTATTCTGCTTCACTGGGTACTAACACGGCAATACGAAAGTATTATACCTTTCATAGCCACAAAACATAATACCTAAGTTAAATTTATTATTATTCAAATCATTATTTTTGTCATTTTTAGCTTGTTTTGAGAATTTTGTAGGTACTAAATTAGTATATGCTTCGCACTTAAACCATTGATTTCGATTTTTGTCACTATATTTCGTTAGTTCACTATGCTAATTTTATTTTCATAAAAATACCGTTTAGTCACATAATAAATAAACAAAATAATATATTATGTAAAAAACAACAATTACAATATAACCCATACGAGTACTAAGTTAGTGTGCCTAGAATTATCATTGTTTATTTTGTTTTGTTGAATAGATTACGTTTATAATTTCTTACAATCACACTAATGTATTCTAAACTTACTCCAAATTAATATAGGTACACAATTTTCAAAACCATAATAATACACCGACAATTTAACAAACTTCTTCAAAAAACACGGTTCTTCTACATAATGTTATGTTCCATTACAACCACTCTGATATTCGTACAGCTCCACAATGCGGCGCCGGCGCCGGCGTGACGTTCAAGAGATATGATTATTCTAATTCGTACGTACTTCACGCTGCTATATATAAATATTTGTTACATACGTGTGATAGTCGATGACCATTTTGAAGTGATAATTATGTTTGAAGAATGTCAAATGTTTGTTTAAATGTTAATCACTAACATAATATGGATAGACATGGGAGCATATGCTACTGGCGATAAATGCATAACTTTTGAGTGTATGGGTGGACCCTAGCAGTACGACAGACAATACGCGCTTCCACATACCCGGGGGCTAGATGGGGGAACACCCCATACCTACCTGAAGGCGGCCAGCTTGAAAGAGATGGCTCTAAGTCGACCGGAGTGCGAGCGATATAATATATGTCTCCGTCAACCTACGTTCCACAGACAGCGTGTGTTTTATTTAGTCGGTTCGAGTCCAATACAACCATACACTGGAGCCAGTGGGGTAACTTTATAGTATAGAGCAAGACTGCCCAGCCAGTTACAGCTATATTACGAGTATACTTACATTTCATTACGAGACATTGCTCTCTCCAGTTCTTCAGGTTATGATTTCGACTCCAGATGCTGGCAATGAAAATAACTTAACACAGAAACCAAATAACAGTTTACCTAACTCAGATTCGACTCAAGATTTTTCAGATAAGCAGGTTCAATGTCCGACTAAGATATCAGATCTTTGTCGGAGTGTTGATAACTTCAGTACAGATAAGAATTGTCTCCTTCAATGATTAACCATATCAATATACTAAGGTAGGTTCAGCACCTCGGTGTGGAGTGGACTTTGAATATTCTAAATAGCGGAACTTAGATGGTGAGCTGCGAGGTGTATCGGATTCCAGCACATTGGGAGCCAAGCCCAAGCAAGAACCTGCTGGCCAGCACACCCCCTGATTAATAGAGGAGGATCTAGTGCAGGTTTTCCCAGGGTCCGATGATAATCACTCCTGTAAAACCAAGACATGGCATATGGAAGCTTTGTAAAATAAATGTGTTAATTTGTTTTGGTATTTACCAAAACAAAATTTAGTCACCGTCAGTAGCGTAATGGTTAAGGAGTCGACCTAACGATCGAGAGATACCGGGTTCGAATCCTGACCATTAGGGCCAGCGCCCAGTGCCGGCATCGGCAAACATCAGGATTTGTAATTGTCGAATAACAATAGATATTCCTCTTGCTATTCCTCTGTGCACTCCCGGGTTTGCTGGAAGAAAACTCAACCTTGAGTTAAGCTCGCCTTTGTACATAATTTATCACATATTTTGTAAAAATACCAAGTGTAAAATAAAGAATAAATAAAAAATAAAATAAAATATATCTTATAATAAATAAATAAATAAATATTCTACACAACGCTATCTAGACCCATGGTAAGCTTTTTTTTATAGCTTGTGTTATGGAATCTAGAATGCGGATAAACATACTTATATACTTATTTTTTTGTAAATACATACATATTATACATAGAAACACCCAGACCAATGCAAATAGCCATATTCATGCATACAAATATTTGCACCGAGCGGGGATAGAACCCGCGCCTCCTGCGTGGCAGTCGCGTGCACTACCGCCATGCCACAGAGGCTGTCTTATATTTATAGGCTCGCCACCTATTACATTCGGACCTAAACATAAACTGGCGAAATGTGGGTACTAGCACCTCTGCCTACCCCTTCGGGGAATATAGGCGTGAGTTTATGAGATGATGATGATGATGAGATTGAACTTTAATTGGTGACCATACCGCTGCAGAATGCCGATCGACGCCGACGATAGTCGACGATCGTCATTGAAATTTAAATTTTATGATGATAGTGATAAGATCTATTATGCTTGGCCAAAAAATACTGAAGCTCGCCGATGCATATAAATGGGCGCCGGCCCTTACACTACTAACGTGAATCCACTACTAACACAAGCAATATAGCGTAGCTGGAGGGGTTAGAGGGAGCATTAGTAATTTCAGTTCTAATATTTTTTTTCAAAGAATAAAACAAATTAAACGAATTTATCAAATATTTATTCACACTGTCTTCGAAAAATCTTACATTAGAAAACTCATAGCCAATATTCCAATCACAATACTATTGATTAGTTAATATATTTATAATATGCACAGTCAGCTTCAAAAGACGTTCACGTACAAAGTATTCAAAATGATCTTAAATTTAGTTTTTACCCCCTTCCACTTGATTGATTGTTTTGATATTAAGTACACACTTTTAGTTTGTACAATAATACAATTTAAATCAATAAAACAGTTTGATTTGCTCTTGATACGAGAGTCTTAAGATCATTTTAAGACTTCGTCGTCAAGATATTTATGACGCTGACTGTACCGAATGCATTACAGTAGCACTTAAAGAGTATATTTTGTAATATTTAAGCTGTAATTCCTCTAGTTACTTACATCAAAATGATCAATAAGGAGAAAATGTTTTTTTTTATACCACTTAGGTGGCAGACAAGCACACGGCCCACCTGATGGAAAGTGGTTACCGCGGCCTATTTACGTATGCAACACCAGGGGCGTTACACTCGCGCTGCCTACCCTGAAGAAACCTTCTAATACCCCTCTTGAAGAACCCCATATTGTAGTCGGTTGGGAAAACCATGGCAGGGAGTTCATTCCACAGCTTGAGCGTACGTGGGATGAAGTTCCTTTCATACCGCACGGTACGCACCGTATTAGGATACAATGTGTGGGGATGAATTCCCTGTGTATGGCGAGTGGTGCGATGATAGAATGTAGCTGTGGGCATCATGTCAAATAATTCATCAGAGCACAAACCATTATACAGGCGGTAGAAAACACACAGTGAAGCAAAATCCCTTAGGTTCCACATCGCCTGCGAGTATGGGACTGTCGACGAGCCTCAACGCACGTCTTTGCACCGAGTCGAAAGGGTGATTATTAAAGGTAACTAAATATTCATTAATTAAAACACGGAGGTGGAAAACCGAATACATGATTAGAATTACAATCGTAATCAGTCCCACACGGATTGGTATTGTTGTAAGTGTTATCTATAAGTATGTAATATTATAAAAATATAATTGTAATAAATTAACTGACAATCAATTAAAAATACAACGTAATGAAGGAATGTAGAATGTACGAACATAAAATTTCATATACCTGTATTTGTTATTGTTGGTATAATTTGTATGAATATTTTCAGCGGGTGACTTTCAATCAATTAATATAACAATAATCATGAGGTATAATAATATGATAGTGAGTGTAACTTAATTATTGATTATTCAAACATTTCTTAAAAAAAATAAACAATAAAGAATAACAATCTCTTCATAATGATACAGAGAACTGGTTGCTAATTTTATCATTCTATTCTATCGCTTTATTACGAGTCTCTTAACTTGCGTTACAAACATTTTCTCTTAATTTCATTGTGTTTTCAATTTCATCCTTTCCTCCTTTTTCTTCATCCTTAACAGGCAATTTAAAATTTATAAACCAAGTGACGAAAGTATAGTTTGCAATAAAACGTGGTTTGCAGTTTCATCACTTTCCATGTGTCATAATATTATGTCTTATAATTTTCGTTACATTTCTCTTCGCTAGTATCTACTTCCTTGGCTTAAATCTAAGGTAATGACCACCTTTCAGCCTTATGTTGAAGGACTCAGTTGAAAGTCTGGCGGGGATGCGAGTCTTCTCACTTGGTGATACCTCCATGTGCAGCAAAATTTGGTACGTAATAGCTTTCATCTCGCAGAGAGCGAATCTTGAACCTGAAATAAATACGTGAACAAATAATAAATATTTTAGGATAATATTGAATGATGCGAAAAGTGAAAACTTTTTATTCGCTGTAAACTTCTTCTTTAATCTAAATCTTATCCTATTGTACCTACTAGCTGTAAGTTTTCCACGTTACTAACATTCTCCTATGTTATTGCTACAATCAAATTTAGTGTTTATTGCAAATTGTTGACACGGTAGCCACGACACGGTGACCTTTAAGTCTATCATCACAATGACTTAATAGGTCATAAACCAATTGTATGAATTTGCTCAAGCAATTGCGGGAGATTGAGGAGCCCCTCTATGACTAACTAGAAACTTCGATTTGAGGACCAGTGTAATGTGATTCTGATATAATACCAATTGTCTTAACTGCTGTGCGCTGTTCTACTGTGAGCTGTCCGCTCAGCTATGCTACTCAAGCAAATCACTGTATCTAGACTATAAGTGAATGATTGTAAATAGACCAAAAAAATGCCCGCTGAGTTTCTTGCCGGAGTCTTCTCAGGTCTGGGGCGCGTTTCAAACCGGTAGAGGTCCATTTCCTAAACTTATCTTTGTAAGTGCCAATATAATGGTCTATGCAGAATAAAGATGATTATGAATTTTGTTTTTTTTTTTTAACTTTTAATTAATTTTACACTAGCTGGCCTTCCATCGCTTTGCTCGTGATGTACTTTGAATCTTTTACCCATAAATACCGGATTTCTTGACATTAAGATTACTGATACCTTTTCCTGACTAGTAACGTGTTAATTTACAACCTACACCCCTCGGGAAAAATGTGCTTCTCAAACGGTGATAGCATTTTTTCAATAAGTTCAGCGTTTACGAAGATTTTCACGGATATATAAATAAAATCTCAAAATTCAGAATCCCGCCTGGTCCGATCAAAAGATGTTCTTGTCTTAATCAATTCTGCATTATATTATTTACAAGTTTAGATTTATATTTTTTATTTAATAACTCACCAATACAATTCCTTGGCCCAATACCAAAAGGCATGTAAGCAAATAGATTGAAGTTATGCTTATTCTCCTCAGAGAAACGCTCAGGGTCGAACTTCTCAGGATTAGGGAAATACTTTGGGTCACGGTGGAAGGCGAATGCTGGGATCGCAATTCCTGTTCCTTTGCGTACCTGTAAAATTTCTATGCTTTCAACAAATGGAGTGTTAGACTAGAAAATCTTTTAATGGTTCAAGCTGAACAATAAAAGTGGCAAGGACTGTTCTTCAGATTATTTCTTCATTTGGAATTATGTATTACTATTCATCTGTATTTTAATTTTATAATACTACGGTGGTTATAGATATGTTCACAAGATCAATTCACAATAATCGCTTCAGTAGAGATGTCTGAGCACTTTAAAAATAAATAATAAGGACTAGTGTAACCTAAGATCTATTATGTAAGTGGGTATTTATTTGTACAATTTAAAAAAATGTAGATTTTATGAATATGTTGTCTACTGGTTTGTCGATTATTCCATATTCATCTATTCTAAAACTCGCCCTTCTCATAATTATAATTTCAGGCCACCCCAACGCAAAAACTATGGATAAGCACTTACAATGAAATCTTTATCAGCGTCTTTATTGGGTTTGCCCAAGTTGTAGTCTTTAGTGCACACTC
This sequence comes from Eilema sororculum, assembly GCA_914829495.1. Lineage (NCBI taxonomy): Eukaryota > Metazoa > Arthropoda > Insecta > Lepidoptera > Erebidae > Eilema > Eilema sororculum. The sequence continues at coordinate 883,911 of OU618541.1, forward strand.
TGTCGAGGGCAATGCCTGGAGGCCATAGTCTTAGTATTTCTGAAATAAATACAATACGGGTAAAATACAAATAAGCAACCTTTTTATTTTTTGGGAAAGATTTAATTCACAGTATTTTTTACCTGAAGTAACCATGTCTAGATACGTCATACTCTGTATCGAAGTCAAGTCGAATTTTCCTCCATTTTTAGCATGAGTCTCTTTGATTTCTTTGGCCAATCGATCTTGAATATCAGGATTAACAGCCAGCTCGTAGAGAAGGAAGCACATTCCAGAAGAAGCGGTCTCAAAGCCAGCGATGAAAAACAACACTGCTTGAGCAATTAAGTCTTCATCTGTCCATACTGTAAAGATAATATAGCATGAAAGAGCGCCTTTGATTTATTCAATCAATAAATCAAAGAATTGGCCTATCGCACTCCACTGCTGGATAGAGGCTCCTTCCAATGTTAGAAGGCTTTCACCTACTGTTTCCACGCTGACCAAACGGGTCAGTACAGCGTTTATTACGAGTTTCCCTTCTCTCAAAGTGATATTGTCTGCGTATTTTTCCGTTAGTTACGAGGTCCTTCGGATGAGATGCAGTGGTGATACTTGTGTACTTTATCTGTACTTCACTCATACATCAATATGCATTCTATTGCTGATCGTAAGTGTCTGCCGATATGTGGTATTTAATAGTATTAGGTGATAAGGTTGTGTTTGTTTCTTTTTTCTAAACTGATGATTATTTAAAGCGATTGTGATTATATAAATTTAAAGCGAGGTGGATGGATAGATAGTGGCCCTATGGGTCTTTCGCATGATTCCACAATAAAAGACGCAAATATAAAGAACAGTAGTGACTCATTACAGAATGAAATACCGTTATCACAATATAGACAAATGAGGGTAGACGAAAACAAATCTGATAACGGGTCCACGGAGCATCTACAGTGTGACGACATGGCCCAGAGCGGAGAGGGGGTCAGTAGCGGAGAGGCTACGGTGAGTCATGCGGAAACTATGCAGACCGGTTCTACGGACAAAGCGCCGATGATTAAAGATATGCATACTACTAGTACGAGATTAGAAGAAAATAATAATGAGGAAAAATGGCTAACAGTGAACCGTAGGAAGCCAAAGAAATACAGATTTATGGGGAAATCGGGCATGGCACGTGATTCGGAATCAACCTTTCGGGCAGCAGACCGTAAAATCCCAATGTTTATAACAAACGTGCATATGTCGGCCTCTGAACGTGACATAACAAAGCATATTCACAGTAAGACGCAGGAAAAAGTAATTTTAGAGAAAATTAAAATGAAAGTGGACAGAGGGCACAAGGCGTTTAAATTCTTCGTATCCGAAGCCAATTTACACAAATATATGGATGAAACGCTGTGGCCGTCGGGTGTCATATTCCGTAGATTTGTACATTATAAACATAAAAAAGTGGATAGTGTAAACAACGACGATAACGGCTCAAACCAGGCGAACGATGAATAATTATAAATTTGCAACCTACAACTGTAAAAATATAAAACGCTCGGTAGAGGAGGTCAGGCGGTTGTGCCGTGAGTGTGAGGTGGTATGTCTGCAGGAGACCTGGTTGATGCCGCACGATATATCATATGTCGGCACAGTCGACAGCGGTTTTGGGTATACGGCGACAAGTGCCATTGATACGAGTATGGGAATCCGTCGGGGCCGACCCTATGGTGGGGTGGCGTTATTGTGGCGGTACGATGCGTTCCACCGTGTGTCAGTGGTGGAGTGTAATAACGATCGGATTTGTGCTATCAAAGTGGAGATGTGTGACGGGCCGATGATCATATTTAGTGTTTATCTTCCAACTAATTCGGTCGATAATCTGTTCGAATTTATTGACTGTTTGAGTGCAGTAAGCACTATTATTGACGAGCAGGGAATTGAATCTGTGTTTATTCTTGGCGATTTCAACGCTGATCCGGGTGAGTTGTTTTACAATGAACTTACAAGTATATGTATAGAACAACAATGGTCATGTATTGATGTTGAAATACTAGGACGGGAGTCTGGCACCTTTACTTTTACTAGTGATGTGCACGGTACGACTAGTTGGCTGGATCATTGTATCACAACTGACTCGGCGAGGCGGATAGTCACGGGTGTGAAGGTGACGCATGGCACTCGGTGGTCTGATCACTATCCCCTTATGGTTGAATGCAACCTGAAATTGCTAACCCCAAAGGTAACACCTCAAAGCGTTGACGTAAATAAGGACGTTGTGTGGGGCGTACGTAATGAACATCAGATAGCGTGTTATGCCAACGAGTGTCATCAGAGGCTAAGATTAATTCATTTCCCTGCCGAATGTGTAAATTGTGCTAATCATTTCTGTAATGACCGTGACCACAGGCGTGTTCTAGATGGTTTGTATGACGACATTGTGACTGCCCTACGGGAGGCGGCCGTGGTGAGTCGAGGAAGTGTGCAGGTGAGGGGGGGTGGCCCGCGTGTGGTAGGGTGGAACAAGCACGTCGGTGAGGCTCACCGGAGGGCTAGGGATGCATTCAGGGAGTGGGTAAAGTGTGGGAGGCCGAAGTCTGGTTCTGATTACCTAGAAATGTGTGAGACAAGAAGAGTGTTCAAATCCCGTTTAAAATGGTGTCAAGACCACCAAGAACAATTAAAAATGGATGCTCTAGTAGAAAAACACTCAAATGGTAACTTCAGTGGATTCTGGAAGGGAACCAACAAATTAAATCTGCGCCCTGGTCTTCCTGTGAGCGTCGATGACGTCAGCGATCCGAAGGAAATTGCTGATTTGTTTATGAGTAGTTTCTTAGTGAAGTCCCCATTGGGGCCGGCGTCGGGGGTGTTGGAAACTGAGAGTAACGGTGAAGCGGTCGGAACCTCGTTTGAGGCCAAGGATGTAGTTGAGGCCATTAAGCAAATATCTGGTGGCAAGTCACTAGGTCACGATGGGCTCAGTATCGAACACCTCCGTCATGCGGGCCCACATACATGTAGGGTTTTAGCCATGTTCTACTCGCTGTGCGTGGGTCATTCCTACTTACCAGGCGATTTCATGAGAACGGTGGTAGTGCCTGTCGTAAAAAATAAAACTGGTAACCTGTCAGATAAAAGTAACTACAGGCCTATTTCGCTTGCTACCATACTTGCAAAGGTGTTTGACTGTCTTCTTAATACACAGTTAAATAAGTTCGTAACACTTCATGACAATCAGTTCGGGTTCCGCCCTCGACTATCCACTGAGAGCGCAATTCTGTGTCTTAAGCATACAGTCAAATATTATACGGATCGCAAGACGCCGGTATATGCCTGCTTCCTCGACTTATCCAAGGCCTTTGATCTGGTGTCATACGATGTTCTGTGGGGGAAACTAAGAAGTATAAACCTACCATGTGAACTGGTGCATATATTTCAGTATTGGTATACAAATCAATGCAATACTGTAAGATGGGCTGGAGTAATGTCAGATCCGTACAAGCTTGAATGTGGTGTGAGACAGGGTGGATTGACGTCCCCAACTCTTTTCAACTTATATATAAATGAGCTGATTGTCGCGCTCAGTAGTCAGCATGTGGGCTGTTATGTTGACGGAGTCTGTGTCAACAATTTGAGTTACGCAGACGACATGGTGCTGCTGAGCGCGTCAATCTGTGGCATAAGGCAATTGATTAAGACCTGTGAGGAATACGCGTGTAGTCTCGGTCTAAAATACAATGTAAAAAAGAGTCAATGTATGGTTTTTAGGGCCGGCACCAAATGTCCACAGAATGTACCACCGGTTCGGCTATATGGCGAGGTTTTAGAAACTGTAGAACAGTTCAAGTACCTGGGACATGTTGTCACTGCCGACCTTAGAGATGATGCGGACATTGAGCGGGAGCGAAGGGCTCTCTCGATACGAGCGAACATGCTGTCTCGCAGGTTCGCACGTTGCTCAGCTGAGGTCAAGATTACGCTATTTAGAGCGTACTGTACATCCCTATACACGTGCAGCCTGTGGGCTGACTACAGTAAAAAGAGCTACAGCGCCCTCCGCGTCCTGTACAATAATGCGTTTAGAATGCTGTTGGGGCTGCCCCGCTTCTGCAGCGCGTCAGGTATGTTTGCGGACGCATACGTGGACTGTTTTCATACGACTATACGCAAACGATGCACGTCCCTGGTGCGCAGGGTGCGGGCCAGCTCGAACGCCGTTCTGACAATGGTGGCAGACCGTCTGCTCGCGTGTCCCTTCCTTCGACACTGTTGTGACAGACATGTCGCTGTTCCGAGGCCGAAGAGAAGGTACTAAAAGTGATTGAGATATTTATAATTTATCGATTTGTCCCCTAATTCTAATTTAATTTAATTTATGCCATAATTGTTAATGTAATTTAATTTTTAATTCGATTCAAAATTTTTCCTTTTAATCTATGAATTACATTATGATTTCAATTTAATTTAATTCTTTAATTGATTTTTAATTTAATTTGACGTAATAATCTGTTTGACATAATATAATATCATTCTCATCTATTTTGATTATGTAAAACTATCATACTAACACTAGTTTTGTTTAAGTTACAGTTGTTACTAACCCAGATATGGATCTTGTGTTATCTGAATTAAAATTATTTGAATTTGAATTTGAATTTGAATTTGAATTATTATAAATGAATCATTCAACCAGTGGGTGCTATAACACTTTAACCACTTCAACCAACTCATTTAAATTTATTCACACACATTGTACTATCAAATGCGTAATATTATTGCGTCACTGAACAAGTCCAGCGCTACCAGTGTTAGACGGCCTTACTTCTGTTACAACCAGTTATAAACTACGACGCAGGCTTCCGTAGTTTGTTTGGGTTCGCCAACGTGTATTATATAATATTTTAATCTGGTCAAAACATCTCGATGTATTAGCATTTCATTTTTTTTTCTATAATCATAAACAGTTTTACTGTCATTACCTCTATTAATTTCCTTAGCACCGACTGCAGATTCTTCCACGGTAGCAAATCCAGCAGCAACGTCGTCTGATTTACTGGTCTCGTGTGTTAGTCTACCTAAAATTGTAAATTCATTAAAGTTCGTGGGTTTATCGACATATCTTTTATTGAAATTGCCTATTACTGTGTAGCAAGATGTTCAGGGTTTAGGTAATTAATAGGAGTCAAAAATTAAAAGATTGGAATCGGATATTAAAGGAGTCATATGAAGGATAATACACACTCAGTACCTTTTTTAGCTTCCATAAGCAAATGGATCATGTCAGGTCTAATAATATGTTTCAATTCACGCTCCTTCATCGTGTTCATTACCAAATCCCTGAAGAAGACTTTAGATCTCTCACTCATAAAATCCCATTTGAAGAACTAAAAAACATAAAACCATTATGTTTTTCGAAACATTAATGATAAAATAACAACAGGAATAAATTACCGTCATAAATAATTTTCTTTTTTCTATAATATCATCATAATTTGTTTTATTGTATATGTTAAATTTATAATAATATTTAGTAGTAATATTTTGCTTGTTATTTATCAGGTACTGAATGAAATAATGTTCTCAATATCATGAAATTTAATTACCTATGTGTAATTATTTTTGCAACGATATTTATGTATATTACATTATTAAGTTCATAAAAGCAGCATGGTGGTTAATATTATATATATTTACAGTAAAAATATTTCAAATGTACTCAAATATTACTAAATAGTTACAAATAAACTTACTTTAGTTAACCTTGGCATGTTCATCATCACGAAAAACATTAACGTTTGCCGAAACCCAAAGGTTGAGGACTCCTTCCCTCGAGCGTAGAATTGATTGTCTGTGTCCGCGTGAGAGTTTACTTTCAAACCAAAGGCGCAGGACGCTATGACGTCATTGGCGTAACGAGTGGTAAGGTCTTTACAGTCTACAGTGATGTAGCCCGCTATAAAAAAGAACATTGAAATATGCAAGTTAATATTGTATCTAAAAGACTTATTAAATAATCTATCGATAGTTTGAAAATGATCATCTCTAGATATGTGTGTAAAGGAAGAAGTAATAGTTTCTGGTTGTACGAGCCAGCTCTGTACAATGATTGTTATTGTTTTATATTTTGTTTATATTAAGCACGGCGGCGAGGCGCCACATTGCTTTTATTTTAAATGCAGTACTAATAAAGATGTCGAACCAGCAACATCGTGTTACTCATTTACACGCCGTCGCGGTACTCATCATCAGATGTGTGGTAGTACAAACCATACATCCTTTTGGTCCTTCGAGCCGGATTCGAACCAGCGACCAACCCGTATTTGTTAAATCATATTAATTAAATAGCAAATGAAATTATTATCAAATTGAATTTTCAATTTGACAAGTTACTTATTATTGTAAACCAGAAATAGTGTATTACTGTCAATTTTGATAAACACTTACTTGTGGACTCTTTCAACTGCTTATTTAGTAATGCGATCATCTGATCTCCAACCTCCACCATGAAGGGCACCATCACTCGTATCTTGGAGCTGGTGAACGCCGGGCTCAGGGTGGAGCGCATGTCCTTCCATTCTTGACCTTTATTTGGAATATTGGGTAATATTATTGTTGTTACTCCAAATCTCCAAATAAATCTATTGTACGCTTTAAAACTATGATTTTAAAATAATATCCTTCTCTATTTTTAAGCCCCGATGCAAAAACGACGGGGTATTATAAGATTGTCATGTCTATGTGTTTACACAACTAATTGTGCTGAGTTATAAAAGATCAATGTTTAAAAATGATTGTAACATCACTGATTGATTCCGATTTCCGATTCGTAAGAAAATCGGTAGATGACTCCACCGTCGTCTTAAAGACGTATAAGATGGGAAATTTGAATCACATCGGGCGTGTCTCGGCATCCGAATTGGTCAAGGCATTCCCCCTGTAAGGGAAAGACTGCGGGTTCCAGTCCCTCCCGAGAAGATTCTTTTTCCCTATGTATTCGATTTGTATAGTTAGCATCCTTCTTGCTGTAAAAATCATTCAAAAAAGTGTCTGTGTGTGTCTGTCTGTGTTTTCGTAGCATCCAAACGGATGAACCGAGGGACCTTGAATTGTTCCGATAGTAAACGGAGTGCTTAACCAGTTAGAGTCCCCCAACATGGCAACCGTTAAATCAAAATAAAGTTAAAAGGCAAACACCATTTATTTTCAACTTTTTGGAGGTTTTTTTTGTGACGGGGGTTTTTAAACTTTTAATTTAATTTTGTATGAGAATTATTATTCCACTGTTGTTCCACATTCTGAGTGTCACTCAGAACTATTTCGTAACCGTTTCGTAACTACGCGCATTCGTAAAAGCCACATTTGAGTGATCTAGTTTCACGCCATTTTTCTCCTCTATGCTATCCATTGATATTCACCATCATCTCACTCATGTTACAACTATTATTTGAAACTCGATATAGGATATAGAATAATGCAGATACAGAATTTTGATCAAGTAAATTGATTATTTTGATGGTTTTCATGAAACTAATTCGTCTTTATATTTCAGAAATTTCTTCAAATTAATCTTACCTTTCAAGGAGAAAAGATTTCTAGCGAAAAATGAGCTACTCTCGCTAAATATGGAGCGATGATCGAGGAAGTATTCGAAGTCTTTAACACCTATTTGCTTGACCAGCTCTAAGTCACGGATCATCACCATCTCATTAATGAACTCAAATCTGCCGACGAACCTAAAAAAAAATCTTTTGTTTAGCCAGACATACAAGATTTTCTAAAATTTTCGTATTTAGTTGTCGTCATTTTCTATAAAGCCAAAAGATGAAAGAAATGCAGAAGTACAAACAAATTTAGTAATATTATTAAACACCAATAAATCAGACAGTACAATAAAGATATAACTAAGTACCGGTAGTATGTAAACAATCGTACGTAGGTATGTACTTATTAGATAAATGATAAAGAACAATAAACATTTCTATATCAAGATAATAGTATCCTATATCCTTAGAATGATATCAACTAAAAGTATCTTGCATAGTTGAAACGGCTTCATCCATTTTCCTAATTGTTACGAACTTAGAATTTTTTTCTTGCTTCGATTATCCAGCTGGTGAAGAAAGAGGAATTAGAGAGTAGTTTTCATAACCAGCTACGAAAGAAGTTTTTGTTTTCATGGTGGTAATAAAACATTTTATCCATTTTCGTAGCTGTATAAAGTAAAAATTAGTTTTTTTATAACTTTTACGATGTTATTATTGTTACACTGTACTGCTACATCTATTGTATTTGCAGATAATTAGATGAGTAATAAAACCTGTTCGCCTTTGTCACGTGTCTGTAACATATGCCCTCAGCAAAGGCTATTTGCTATCAAAAGTTGACATAGTACTCTATCAATAAAGCGATGATTATATTGTCAAAGCAACTTAATAACACGAGTCATAATATTGTCAAATATGATAAACTACTTAATTATTGTTCATACTGTGATTTACCAACGTCATTGTAGATGCACATTTATATGGGAAAATTTGGCTGTATTAAAATCTAGCTGGGGTTTATTCAGTCAATAAATATGGCATCCAATATTACGATCAGTGGGCCCATCATGACATAATATTATAAATGATCGTGCTGTGAGTTGTGATCCGTTACCTCAATGGTGTTATGTACAATTTATTAGCTTTGATTGTGTTTAAAGCTTCTTCTCCAAGTATATACAAATAAAATACAAAATATAATAACAACACAAAGAGCTATGGAAATAAGCATCCTCAAAATAAAGAAAATTCAAAAATTTGGTAGTGAAAATATGAGGAAGAAAACTAAACTAACAGATGCTCTGGAGTACGCTTTGAAGCAGATATGGCAATGGGCTGGACACGTCTGTAGAGTAAAAGACAAGAGATGGACCCTGCAAGCTACAAAGTGGAAGGGTCCAGGAAAAAGAAATGTAGGAAAACCTAAGAAGCCCATCTTGGGCTGTCGATATAGTGAAGATTGTAGGAAATGGATGGATATAAACCAGGACAAGTGGAAAAAATGGAAGAAGCTGTTACCCGAAACAGATCCGAGCTAAATTCATCATAAGTAACACTTATGTACTTATAATGTACGAAATGTAAAATATTTTATTGATAAATGAAGCTTTACTTTTCACCAACAAGTATTCGAAAGTTTGTATTTGAATCAATTCCTTTATACTTCTATTAACTACAACTCTGAAGATAGTTTCGTTTCGTCAAGTAGCTTAAGCTTTAACTTTGTCTAAATTCAGTTTCGTCAAAGGACGCACTGGTATTAATTGGACAAGTCTATGAAAAGTACTAACTCATCACATAATTTATTGCTATTAATGCTCAAATGCTGTGTCTCTCTTACCTTTCTTCAGGAAACTTATTATACAAATTCTGTATATCATATGCCATGTGATCTAAGCGTAGCAGTATCTTCGTCATGTTGCCCAACAGTGGGACCGGGGGGACGTATTTCACGCCATACTTGTTGAACCTGGTGTAGATCTGACGCAGGTAGATCACTATCACTGCGATCAGTACCGCGATCCATATAAGTAAGATTATCATGATCTGAAATAAAAATGACTTCGATATAAATTCAGAATAGAGTTCTTTTTTTACCGAATATTATAAACCAAGTTTACTAATCCTCCCAGCTAAGCTTCCTATGTTGAGTGGGTTCACGTCCGGTAGTGTAATGGCCGGGATTCGAACCCGAAACTTCTCGATCGTAAGGCCGAATGCCTAACCACTAAGCTACCGACACTTCAAATGTTTTTGATATGTAGTTATGAAAATATATCTCCTCCTAATTACATTTTTCTTATAATATAATATGTCTACAACTTAAAAATTGCAGATTTATAGTAAATATGTACAGTATTTAAGAAAAAATACTAAAATTTAAGAAAATTTACAGCAGCATGTAAATGGCAAAGCTGTAAATTTTCTTAAAATTTTATAAAATGAGTAAGTAAATACAGTACATATTCACTATAAGTCTGCAATAGTGTGCAATACTCTACCAAAGTCACCTGAAAGACGGTGCACCTGATAAACAATGGAAGGGCCTGTGCAGGCTTTCAACTGAGGATTGGGAGGCTATACGGCAGTCGCTCAGGGAATAGCCGATATAACAATGAACGTTCAATAATATTAATAAAGATATTCGATTGTGTTCCCGACTAGTACAGACTAACCAAACCCAAAATTGACTTACTAGTTTATACTTACAAAAATAAATTAATATCACTAATAATATCAGTTTATATGAATTGAAATTATTATGTACACATACTCATACATTTTATTCTATATGGATTAGATACTTTTTTATTGATTTGTAAGATTTTTTTATTCACAAGCTCAGTTTTTTTCTCTTTATTGAAAGGGCTATGTCGCTAGAGCGATTATATTACCCAAACACAGTAAATAATTTTTAAATTGTTATATCAAAAACACTATTGTAACACTTAAAAATAACTTCATACTCTAATCATATTTGTATAAACATACATACAACAACAACTTTACAACAACTTTATATGAAAAAGTGCAACCGACTCGACTGTACACTGATAACAACTAAATAGTTGACTGACACACACCTGTCCTTGAGTCGCTCTTGACTCAATGTGCGCTGTGCGTAGTGTGTTCAATCCTGCGCGTGCGCACCGAGACTGTCAAGAAGTATCAATCGCTGCGAAACATAAAACATAATCATATAATTGATGACCTCTCCGACGTAACTAAAGATACATAGGTTGTTGTTATGTTGGTTTATAAATTAAAATTTAACTATGAAAATATCATAGTGGAATAACATTGAAATAAAACTATAACAACAGGTTCTATCGCTATTTATTAAGTGTTATTTCATTATTTGCACTGGTCCCGTCATTTGAGCTGCTAATTAGCAAGAAGACTCTGTAAATAATAAAGTAACACCATTTAAATTACGATAGAAATAGATAAAATACAATGTGTAAAATTCGCGTGAACTTGCGACAATATCATTATGGTACTTACAATTATTTATGACTATCTTTTCTCCGCGGCTCCGCCCGCGCAGATGTCGGTTATCGCGACCAAACATAGAATCAAGGGTGTCTCCAGCTCCAGCCGTTTAGACGTCAAAGAGTAACACACATTCATCCAGCCATCCATACATTCATACTTACAAACTTTTCGCGTTAAAATATTATTAGGATTTTCTTCAAAATAAATACAGATGAAAACAATTTGCGACTGTCCTGACTTACATAAAGTTGAGAGTGTAAAATAATAACTTTAAATATATATTACCACTGGGCATTATAGGTTGATGGAAGATAGGTTTAATAGAGTCCATCTTCCTAGTATTACAAAAAAAAACACCTATGTGGCAATTTACTGGAGATACATTAAGTGAAGCCTAGTTCTATTAATGGCATGATGCCTACAGCAATCAGCAACTACACTTTTTTCAAAAATAGAGAGGCATTACCTTTTAGACCCCACCTACCAGGATGCAGCCTGAGTAATGAAAACGCTTTGTAACTATTTAATCGCCTCTCTATACCCTGAAGTGCAAAATATGATAGGTACTATAAATCAACTTTTTACAACAATTTGTTACTTATACTAGTTTTTTATAAGTAATTATTCTTTTTTATATACGGATCCTTGGACAAAGGAAGGTAATTTAGAGGTGCAAGGCCAGTGACCGTTAACTGGCTATTGCGTCAAACGCCTACTGCCCGAAATAAATTAAATAATAAGGTAAATAATCCATACTAATATTATAAATGCGAAAGTAACTCTGTCTGTCTGTCTGTCTGTCTGTCTGTCTGTCTGTATGTTACGCTTTCACGCCTTACCCAATGAACCGATTTTGATGAAATTTAGTATAGGGGTAGATTAGACCATGAGAAAGGACATAGGCTATGTTTTGTCGCGATAACCAGCATCCACGCGGGCGGAGCCGTGGGCAAAAGCTAGTTATTTATAAATGCGAAAGTAACTCAGTCTGTCTGTCTGTATGTCTGTATGTTACGCTTTCACGCCTCAACCTCTGAACCGATTTTGATGAAATTTGGTATAGGGGTAGATTAGACCTTGAGAAAGGACATAGGCTATGTTTGGTCGCGATAACCGACATCCACGCGGGCGGAGCCGTGGGCAAAAGCTAGTAACGGTATAAACGTTAGCACTTTTATCAGGCGTAGTTTGAAGAATAAAGATGCTTGTTACAGGTTCTGCAATAGAAATGACGAGAGTTTTTGGTCCTTACAGTTAGGGAATATTAACAACCGATATTACTAATATTCCCTCTCACCTCTCCAGCTAAGCTACATTGCTTTTATAGGAATGGGTTCACGTCGGTAGTGTAATGACCAGGATTCGAACTCGAGACCTTTCGATCCTAACGCTGACTCCTTAGGCATTGTCTTACGTGAGCGTCAAATGCGCCAACGCGACGTGTTTCGACGCCATGCGTAAATATCAAATGATAGTTTTTCTTTATTGTGTCCTACATAGTCGCGTGAAAACTTCATTCGAAGTATGGAACCTAATGTCACGCATGTTGTCGCTTACGAGCGCTGTCGCGTTTGTCGCTCACGTTGGACAATGGGTGGATGCTACCGTCGCTGTTATCCCGTATTCCTGTAAAGAAACTATTAAAAGTTATTCATATGTCACGTTTACGGTACAAACGGCCAGATTGTGGTAAAGTCTGTGATTTGATTGGCTATCAATGTTTATCAGAACACAAATAGATGAACACAGCTCTCCTGTCGCTGTATTATACGATTATATCTCGAGTTATTAATTATCCATACTAATATTATAAATGCGAAAGTAACCCTGTCTGTCTGTCTATCTGTCTGTCTGTCTGTCTGTATGTTACGCTTTCACGCCTAAACCACTGAACCGATTTTGATGAAAATTGGTATAGGGGTATATTAGACCTTGAGAAAGGACATAGGCTATGTTTAGTCGCGATAACCGACATCCACGCAGGCGGAGCCGCGGGCAAAAGCTAGTTGTCTATAAACTTGGTTCAGTAGACCACTCAAAGAGTTCCACCACACACTGTTTCATATCTTGGTCACGATCTTCTTATTTCCTCTCCCTTTTCTATTTTTTATATCTAATAAGCCTGCGAGTTACATCTCTGGTATTACTAAAGGTCAGTTCACATCAAGCAGGAGAAGCACACAGCTTTCTAGCCCTTTAGATTTTATCAATATTCATGATAATTTTTGCGAGGCCACTTTAATAAGCCTATGTATAAAAAGTATTTATTTACGCATTTTACTAATATTTGCATAAGTATAGAATGGATGTTTGTTGTGATGAAACACTATACACCTCTGCCTACCCTTTCAGGATTTACAGTCATAAGTATATGTATGTACATATATATTATGTTTACTTTAAGATTTCAGATTCAGAGACATTTCAGATTACCCAATAGTTGGTTGATATAAAATCTAGATTGGACGTAAACAATAAAACATCAATAGATCGAGATATCGACCACAACTGTTTTGAATGTCCATAAATCTAATCAGCAATAAAGTATAAAGGTTATTATACTTCATTAGCGATTAGATTTATTGACATTGAAAACACATCTTTATTTATCGAAGGTCAAGTTCAATATTTAGAGGGAATATGGAATAGACAGAGGCGGATTTCGTGTCCATTTACAGTTGCGTGACTTGTATGCAACCCTCATAGATTGCACCGTACCACAAGGTCGAGTGAATAAGGATCAAAGAGTGAATAGGAATAAAATGAGCAGATAAATTCGCAGTCAGTTATTTTCTTAGTGAAACTATCAACCAATAGTCACCACATTTTACTTAATACTTCTTTCCTTTAATAAAAATAATATTAAAAATTAAATATTAATTACTAATAAAAATAAAAATAATAGTTTAAAAAACTAAAAAACATGCTTTTAGCACGTACATAAAATTACAAAATAATTCGGACATTTTGTTGGATGACTCAAGAGTTTTCCCTTTGCCAAATCTTCATTAGATCGTAGGTAAACATAAACAATTTCAGTTCGTGATGAACGATAAATAATTACCTATGCGAAATGGTTATAAGTAAGTAAACATCTTTATTAAATATTTACTATGATTTATCATGAAAGAAAGCATGGAGTGTTAATGTAAACTTTACTCTTTTTGGACAAAACGCTATTATACAATAATTTTACAACTTGTTCGTTTATAGACAGTCTATTTCGTAATGGGATAGGGCTGTTCTTCATCCTACAGTAAATATATACAGCCCAAGACCCACTAGAGGGCAATAGGCTCTTAATTGGCGAAACGTGGGTGCTAGTACGCCTCTACCTACCCCTTGGTGGATTTACATCTTCCTGTATTAACACACCTGGAGCAATTAGCTACAATAGTTGCTTTTATCATAGTTTAGTATCAGGATATCTCCAAACCAAGTGGAAGCTAAATACTTTGAAACTACGCAATGCGCTAGACAAGTGGTTAGAAAGTACCCAGCTAGACAACTTCACAACTATATCACAGATTAGATAATAATTAATCTGCGGTAGCCTAGTGGTATGGGTAATGGACTGCTGAGACGAGGTCTCGGGTTCGATCCCAGGGTTACCATGGCACACACAGCATCAAAATACTTTTCGAAGTTATGTGTGTATTTATCGCAGGTTGATAAGTGCCCGGTTAATGGCAATAGGCTCGCCACCTATTACATTGGGACCTAAACATAAAACTGGCGAAATGTGGGTGCTAGCACATCTTCCTACCCCTTCGGAGAATACAGGCGTACCCATACCACTAGGCAAATGATCGGCAAATACGCAAAAGTGACAGTGTGGTTATTTCTGTTACTGTTTAGATAACTATATCATTGTATAAGAGGGTGCAGCGGGAACGGGATCGGACGCTACGCGGGTGGAAAATAATTGGCGGTACGAATTTCCAATAAAATTAATCAGTACCTATACGTATTAATAGATAGCGAATTGTATTGATCTGAAATAAATTGTTTTCATTATATTATTATGGTAATTTAATAAACCAGACAGTAATTAAGATTATAAACGGTTGTTATTCTCAGTGCAACCCAGCGAGGTTAACGACCTTCTTTATCATCAAAACACACAAACATAATTACACACAAATTTGCGTACAAACTGGTTTGGTCAACTTCATATTGACAAAATTGGCAATTTCATTTCCAAGAACAGCTGTATTATAAAAAAACCTGTAATGATATATGATCATTTCACCAATTGCCTGCACAGCGATTAGTGAATCATCAGATTTTAATGGCAAAAGGTATAAGTACCTATAGCTCGATTCATATATTTTGAACCTAAAGCGAGAGATATTAAAGGTAAAAAATCCTTTAATGATATATGATCATTTCACCAATTGCCTGCACAGCGATTAGTGTATCATCAGATTTTAATGACAAAAGGTTGTAAGTACCTATAGCTCGATTCTTATATTTTGAACCTAAAGCGAGAGATATTAAAGGCCTTGGCGCACACGGATTGTTTTAATTATAAAAAGTATATTAATACTTCGATTTGAGCTCGCCCACCGCAGTAGCACCCCGTGCTATCTTCATAATACGTCCAAAAAACCATGTACCGTATAGAGCACATTTTGGCTGATGATTTACTAGTTGCATAAGGTTCAAATTCTAATTCAGTTCCATGATAATAATAAAATCAGGATACTGTTAATTTTTTTTTTTTTAATTCCACACAACGCTATCTAGACCCATGGTAAGCATAGCTTAACTAGCTTGTGTAATGGAATCTAGAATGCGGATAAACATACTTAGATACTTTTTTTTTTGTAAATACATACATACTATACATAGAAACACCCAGACCAATGCAAATAGTCATATTCATGCATACAAATATTTGCACTGAGCGGGAATCGAACCCGCGCCTCCTGCGTAGCAGTCGCCTGCACTACCACCACGCCACGGAGGCTGTCCATTTTTCCATTCCATTTTTAAACATTTTTAAACAAGATGTTTTTTTGAAACAGGGCATTTTTCTTGCTGACCGTACGATTTTTCCAAAATCTGTGAATGCAGTTCGAAATATCTCAAAAAGTTAGGGAAGGTCTCCTAAGAACATTTAGCTGTTACTACAAGTTTACTACCTTTTACTGTCCCGTTTCAAAAATACACCCTGTTTATATTGTACATTATAGTACACACATTATAATTGGCGAAACGTGGGTGCTAATACACCTCTGCCTACCCCTTCAGGAATTTACAGACTTGAGTATATGATACAGTCTACCCCTTCAGGTATTTATAAAAGTGAGTATACTTATGTATGTATGGAATATAATGTACAGTACTCGTACAGTACATTATATATAATGGAAACATAACATAATCAAACAATATAATAAAATTGACAGAATTTCTTGTTCAATTAGTATTATCATTTAATTTTTTATTATTATTTTTTTTATGTTTTTCAGTAACTTTTTTATGACTTAATAATCACCGATAGACACTAACCTGTTATTATATACAAGTACACCACTTTTCGTTATTTTTTTTTCACTTCAACACAAACACGCTTACTCGTTTCAAGCGCTCGCAACTAACTAAGCTACAAGTTGGTCGGTTTAAATGTAAATAATAACAAATATATCGCGATAGAATCCGTAAAAAGTGGTTTTATTTCAATGAGTAACTTTATGAAATATCATATAAGCTACAAGTTATTTGATATTTTCTGAAGTTTACGCGAATGTCACTCATTGAAATAAAACCACTTTTTACGGATTCTATCGCGATATATTTGTTATTATTACTTTTAAACCCGACGTTTCGGCTGCTTTGCAGCAGCCATTTTCGCGGTGTGACTCACGATGGTAGTTGTCACATAGTTTGAAGTATAAGTTATCTCAAAATACCCGAATCATGGTGAATTATTGGTGTTCGTATTTACGCAGAATGAGCTCACTGTGTTGTTAAGTCTTGCTGGATTTTGCTGCTTACTGGGTTTGATTAAGTGGATGACTGGGTCCCAAGCTGGTGGTACGGTCCATCCATCCTCTCTATTAAAATTTGGGTGTTTTTTAATTTCAATAGCCACGCGGATCATTCTAGGAATATATCTGTGTTCTTTGGCGAGTATCTGTGGTTTATCAAACCTTAGGTAATGGTTGGTGCCTTTTTGCGCGTGTTCACATACAGCTGACTTTGTTGAGCGTTGGTGTTTTATGTCAGCTATGTGTTCTTTGACCCGAGTGCCAATGCTTCGCTTGGTTTGACCAATATATGAGAGCCCACAGTCACAGTCTATTTTGTAGACCCCTGCATCTTGTAGAGGTAGTTGGCACTTGACAGATGGTAAAAATTGACTTATCTTCGTTGGCGGCTTGTAGTATGTGTTGATTGAAGCTCGCTTCAAGATGTAGCCAATCTCGTCAGTGACCCCTCGTACATACGGTAGTACAGCAGGCTGGCGTTCGACCGTGGCTGGTTTTTCTCGGGATCTGTGGCTCAGGCGCGGTGGTTTGAGCTTGTTGTCTTGCAGTACTTGCTTGACATGTTGAAGCTCAGCGTTCAGGTGTTTCTTGTCACAGATCCCACGGGCTCTCTGAAACAAAGACATTCCTACGGTAGCTAACTGTTTAGGGTGGTGGTGAGATTCACCGTTTAAGTACCTATCAGTATGAGTCTTTTCCTATACACGGTGTGGCTCAAGGTATTATTAGGATTTCTGATAACAAGAACATCTAGGAAAGCTAATGAATTATTTGCCTCTGATTCCATAGTGAATTGAATGTTGTTATTAATGGAATTAAGATGGTTCAGGAATGTATTTACACTATCTGTTGGTAGTATTGTGAAAGTGTCATCTACGTACCGTTTGTAAATCCGTGGTGTGAAGGCGGCCGTCTGCAAGGCTCGGGCCTCGAAGGCTTCCATATATATATCGGCTACGACAGGCGAGACTGGAGAGCCCATCGCCACACCATCGATTTGTAGGTAGTACTTGTTGTCCCACTTGGGAGCGTCGAAGCAAAGCTCCCAAGCCGAATCTTTCCAGAGACGAATTTATCGCATTGAAGAACTTGCGAGCTAGGCCAGATATTACAGTGCTCCGTGCAGACAAAGGAAACGCTACGGTCGTTATGGATACGTTAGACTACAAACGAAAAATCGAAGATCTTTTATCGGATGAGACCACATATAAACAGGTCAAAACAGACCCTACTAATAAAATACTCAAACAAACTCGAGATATTATTAGTAAATACTCCGAAAAATTACAGTTCGACGTCAAAACACTAATACCTGTCTGCCCAAAACCTCCGAAACTGTATGGTCTACCAAAAATACACAAGGAAAATGCTCCCCTACGTCCTATTGTGAGTCAGATCGACACACCAACCTACAGGCTGGCTCAGCACGTAGCAAAGATACTCTCACCACTCAGAGGTAACACAACAGCGTATGTTAGAGATTCATACCATTTTGTTAGTGAAATTAAACACCTACATCTCACTAACAATGAAACAATGGTCAGTTTTGATGTACAGTCCTTATTTACACGTATACCTGTACATGACTGCATAGACATCGTTAGGAACAAACTAATAGAAAATACTATGCCTGAGGAATATGCTGACATACTAAAACATTGCCTAACAACTGGCTATCTGTTGTGGGACAACAAGTACTACCTACAAATCGATGGTGTGGCGATGGGCTCTCCAGTCTCGCCTGTCGTAGCCGATATATATATGGAAGCCTTCGAGGCCCGAGCCTTGCAGACGGCCGCCTTCACACCACGGATTTACAAACGGTACGTAGATGACACTTTCACAATACTACCAACAGATAGTGTAAATACATTCCTGAACCATCTTAATTCCATTAATAACAACATTCAATTCACTATGGAATCAGAGGCAAATAATTCATTAGCTTTCCTAGATGTTCTTGTTATCAGAAATCCTAATAATACCTTGAGCCACACCGTGTATAGGAAAAAGACTCATACTGATAGGTACTTAAACGGTGAATCTCACCACCACCCTAAACAGTTAGCTACCGTAGGAATGTCTTTGTTTCAGAGAGCCCGTGGGATCTGTGACAAGAAACACCTGAACGCTGAGCTTCAACATGTCAAGCAAGTACTGCAAGACAACAAGCTCAAACCACCGCGCCTGAGTCACAGATCCCGAGAAAAACCAGCCACGGTCGAACGCCAGCCTGCTGTACTACCGTATGTACGAGGGGTCACTGACGAGATTGGCTACATCTTGAAGCGAGCTTCAATCAACACATACTACAAGCCGCCAACGAAGATAAGTCAATTTTTACCATCTGTCAAGTGCCAACTACCTCTACAAGATGCAGGGGTCTACAAAATAGACTGTGACTGTGGGCTCTCATATATTGGTCAAACCAAGCGAAGCATTGGCACTCGGGTCAAAGAACACATAGCTGACATAAAACACCAACGCTCAACAAAGTCAGCTGTATGTGAACACGCGCAAAAAGGCACCAACCATTACCTAAGGTTTGATAAACCACAGATACTCGCCAAAGAACACAGATATATTCCTAGAATGATCCGCGAGGCTATTGAAATTAAAAAACACCCAAATTTTAATAGAGAGGATGGATGGACCGTACCACCAGCTTGGGACCCAGTCATCCACTTAATCAAACCCAGTAAGCAGCAAAATCCAGCAAGACTTAACAACACAGTGAGCTCATTCTGCGTAAATACGAACACCAATAATTCACCATGATTCGGGTATTTTGAGATAACTTATACTTCAAACTATGTGACAACTACCATCGTGAGTCACACCGCGAAAATGGCTGCTGCAAAGCAGCCGAAACGTCGGGTTTAAAAGTAATAATAACAAATATATCGCGATAGAATCCGTAAAAAGTGGTTTTATTTCAATACAAGTTATTTGTTTACTTCACAATCTCATCACATGAACACAATTTATTAAAAGGTACACAGACTCGGACACACGGACAAAACGCAATTGGCGGCCACGTAATTAACCTTTTAATACAATTTGGCAATTGCCCTTTCGATCTCTGTGGCGTAGGGCGTTCAACTGCAAAGTCAAAGGTTGCAGGTTCTATTCTAACTCAGTGTCAATATGTGAATTCTTGAATAGAATATGGTTATTTGCATTTTACGCTGCGCTTGCCGATACATGGCCTCCACTCGAGAACTTTTCGACTCCATCGGTCATCAGTCCTCCGTGCAATGTGTCCTGTCCACTGCCATTTCAACTTGCTAATCAGCTGTTCTATGTCGGTAACCTTGGTTTTTCTACGGATCTCCTCATTTCTGATTCAATCTCGCAGGAAGCGCAGCGTATGACGTCCACCCACAAGGTGGACAGACGACCTCATAAAGGCCGCGGGGACGCGCTGGATGCGAGCCGCTTCCGACCGGTCTTATTGAAGATCTATAGGGGAGGCCTATGTCCAGCAGTGGACTTCCTATGGCTGAAATGATGATGATGATTTGCATTCGATTGGTCATGCTTCGGAGAGCACGTTAAGTCGTCGATCCCGGTTGTCATACGAACATCTATGGCAGTAATAATAACGGGAATTAACGTGATCATGGTATAGGTACTTCGTACCTTTGATTTGCCTGACGTTTCGACCAGGTTACACCGGCCGTGGTCACACGCTGAGTGTCATTCATGACATTTATGGAACGCGAGAGCCCTACAAAGGCCAAAAACTCTTACTGCAATGCTTCGATATCACCTTTGGGTTGTGGAGGAAATGGCACTCGCTGCAGGGCTGCAATATAAGAAACTGTACTGTGGAAACCTTCTAAATTCATTCTTATAGAATCCCATATTGTAATCGTTTGGGCTTTTTTATGTCCAATTCTGATATGCTTACAAATAATATACTCAGGGATAAGATTTATAATTTATCGCTAGGTCTGTTATGTCCATTCGTATTGTCCTTTAATAATCTAATCAGATACGGTTGTTATTCTGCGTTGAACAAAGTGAGGTTACAGACCTCCGTTATCATATTGTTAAATACTTGCTATCTAGTACATCCGTCATTATAATATAGTTGTACTGAAAGTATAGTACCCGGCTTATACCTAGACCCTAAGTCGTCAGAGAAACGAGATCTTGGCACTTGAGCTCCGCCGCCGCCGCATCGCTTGCTGTTCTCAAAAGACACCCAAAAGAGTACATTTTGTGACTGGGATCAAGATATGCCGATGTAAGTATTTATAACGAAGTGATGCAATCATTAAAAGTTATATTGATACAAAATAATTGCAGTAGTGGTGACCGAGGAGTCAACCTCTTACATGTTGTTTAAAGAATCTTGCAGGTAATGAACTTGAGGAAAAAACAATGTTAATGAGATTTTTGAGAGATATTTTTTATTGAACTTCTTGTGATATTGGGCGAAGTCTAATTTACTGGTGCAAAAAATAAGTCTGACGGAAGTCAAATAGAAGTTATCGTGTTTATGTAGCGATTGTAAAGTGATTATTGTTAGTCAACTCATGAAAAAAGTCAATCTATGAAACAAATATAAATATGTAGGTACAGGCACATTGTCACACCACCTAAATTGCTGTAATTACGGCATAATGCTTAAATACCCAACTAGCAAAAATATGTCGTGTAGTAGTCGCGGCAACGTAAATTATTCAGCATTTTGGCTCCTAATAGAAGTCGTATAAACGTAATGAAAACGTTTATACAACGCGATTTGGGCCCATTTTATTCAGCAATTCAGTCACATAGACATCGTATAAAGGTAACGGAGTGACTGTTACAAGCTTAAGTTGCGCTATAACTGTAACTTATATGACTTTTATGTTACGTTTGTTTGTTAAATTAAGCAAGTGCGTCGTGTTGTTTTAAAAATTATAAAAAATTATAAGTACAATTTATTTAGCAGACATGTTAATTTGTAGGTTGCACCAAATGTAGGTTCGTAAACTCACGCATAGGTTTGCAAAGTATTGCGAAGGTAAGTTTTCTGATGAAATATACTAGGTTTTATCATAAATATTTAACGCCCCCCTTCAATTCTTAGTAATATGAATATAATAACAAATATTTTTTATATCAACATTCATTTGTACACCATTTTTACTGCTAACAGGTGGTATAATAGCTTCTTATACAGCAAATTAGCAGTATAAGCGCCATGATACCAGGCTGATTATATTTTAGGGTTCCTTAGACCTTCCTAAAAAGTTTTCTAAAAAAGATCTTTTGTTTATTTATTTATTCAATCAACCACTTACTGTACACAAGAAAACTAAGACAAGTGATAATTGAGCAGTACAAGCAATTATACGACACTTGGCACTAGGCTTGTAATAGTCGTATGATTTTTTTTTATTTTTTATTTTTTATTTATTTATTTAACCAACTTATACTTACAGCTAGCTAGTCATATAAGTTATAGGTCACATACATTATTCATTTTCAGACTTATCAATTTCATTATAATAATATTAATATTCCATTAAAATATAGATAGCATAAAAAAAAATCATTACATTTTAGCATAGGTTACAATTCGGATGTTAGAGTAAAATAATCACCACAAGGCGAGTCCAAAACAATAATATGGATGTCAATAAAAATAAAATTATTATAAATTAGCATTAAGGTCATCAATATATATATCAAATAACAATATGGATGTCAGAAGTTAATCCAAAATAACATGCATGTCAATACTTAAATCTAAATAACAATTGGGATGTCAGGAAAATCTATCGAAAATAACAAAAAAAATAAAAATAAAAACACTTATCATCTGTTTCCTGTGGAATTCACTAAACTATAGTACTGGAAGTGGTAATATTCTCCAGATAAAAACTAGCTGTATCGCCAGGAATCTCGGTTCCGTGTATGAAAATATATCTATGGTTTCATCGCTCAGTAGAATGTTGTTGATGTGGGTCAGAGTAAGGAATATCGGACTAGTTGCGAGAGATACAGTAGTATTAGGCACTATAAATAGTGGGCGGCGTCGAGGGCGCAAAGTAAGTCTGACCGGTGGTGGAACATTTATTGAAATATACCGCAAGAGTGACGCGTTATATACAGAACCACGGATTAGACGGAACAAGTATGTGATCTGCACGAGATTTCTTCTAACCTCCAGGCTCCTATAGGAGACCATTCCCAGCACAAATGGAGTAGGATACATGAAGGGATAGTAGCCGTACATTCTCAGGTACAGGTAGCGTATGAATGATTTCTGTACTCTTTCCACCAGCATTGTATAAAGTTTCTCATGCGGATTCCAAATTGCAGAATTTGTTTCCAATATGCTACGAACATATGAGTTATAGAGTATGGTTATGACTTGAGGGTTGCTAAAAATTTTCGCTTGTCTCATAACATATCCCAAGTTTTTACGAGATCTGTTACAGGTTTGGATTATATTTTGATTAAAGGTTAGATGTGGATCAAAGTCTGTTCCCAGATCTCGGATTGCAGAGACACGGTTTAGAGGCACTGAATTTAATGTGTATGTGTTGTGTATCAACCGTGTTGCTCTGGAATAAGACATGACCGCACATTTGTTGACATTGAGATCTAGGGCATTTTTAGTGCTCCAGTTATAAATATTGTTAATGTCCTCCTGGAGTCTATAGGTGTCACTTGGTACCTGAATTGGGATGGCGATCTTAACATCGTCGGCATACATTAAGACAGTAGAGTGCTTTATATATGTTGGGAGGTCGTTTATAAATATTAAGAACAGCAGAGGTCCCAGGCTGCTACCTTGTCCTATACCTGAAGTGACACGATAGGGATCGGAACGCGCGCCTTTGTACACGACATATTGCATACGGTTTGTTAAATAGTTGCCGAAGTATTGTAGCAGAGATCTAGAAAACCCAGCCATCCCCATTTTACAGAGAAGCACATCATTGTCCACCCTATCGAAGGCCTTTTGAAAATCGAAATAGGCTATATCGACTTGATTTTTATTTGCTATGTTTTCTGCAATAAAGGTTGATACATTAAGAAGGTTCGATGTCGTGGAACGGTTTGGTAGGAAACCATGCTGTTCCTCTGCAAACCACCCACGTAAATCATGGTAAATTTTCTTATTTATAATGGACTCTAAAATTTTAGCAAATATGGATAGGATAGCTATAGGTCTATAATTTTTAACGTCTGATTTAGGGCCATTTTTATGAACTGGGAGTACTTTAGATATTTTCCATGCTGTTGGATATACGTTTGTCTGGATAGAAAGATTAAAGATGTGTTGAAGTGGCCCCGCAAATATTCTGCAACCATCTTTAACTATGAATTGGGGTATGCCATCCGGACCCTGAGTAGTTTTGGGAGCTAATCGCGATATGGCTTTTAGAACTTCTGATTCCGATATGTGTGTGATATTGACATTAAAAATATTATTTACGTTAGTGTTTGAAGAAACACAGGCCTCGTCCACATTCAGCTTTGGGGCATTCACTAAGAAGACACCACTGAAATACTTTGAAAATGCAGCAGCTATCTCAGCGGAAGACTGGTCCCCGAATGTAGCCTGTTCATTGTTTTCCCTATTGCTCTTAACGTAGGTCCAAAATGATTTAGGGTCTCGCTTAATGTTAGCCTGTATACGATTACTGAATGCCGAAAAGTCTGTTTCTGTACGCTCTTTCACCAAACGCCTATAATATGTAAAGAAAGCATAGTACAGTTGATCGTTTGTCTGTTTGTATAGTTTATGGTAACATAACATAACATAACAAAGCAAGTAAATTATATGAGAAAGTGAGCAGCACGTTCTTGGTACTTGTACATCTAGTTTTGAACCCGCGGACATTCTGATAGAAAATTTTATCCAGTTTCCTGGTCTTTTTCACGAAAAAACGTTCCATTATGCGACTTATTCTTCTTTGGAGACCAGTGTGTAAACCATTCCTGTAGTGAGGTATTTATAGGCCAATTATTTGGTAGAAGGTACGTATCGAACAGATTTGCCGGGACGCCCACCACGAAACAGGTATGTCTGGCATGTTCTTGCTTAGGTTTTTCTATCGTAATTGGTCCCGTGTTGGGAAGTTTCTTCATCAGGTACGACCGCACATTTTCCTCCGTGACTTCATGTTGGAAATTCCAGGCATGGATGTATCTCATAGGAATCAAAGTTTTGAGGTCTGTGTCGGCATCACCCGTAGCATGGATGACGGATCGCCGCGGACGAGCCATACCCTTACCCGTTGTGAATATACGTGACCTGTACATGCTATTTGAGAGATCGAGTGTCGATGTCCGTGTTGCACAAAGTGGTGATTGGTGTTGGCACGGTATCTGCTGCTGTTTATGCGATGTAGGGTGTACGATGGGCTCTGTGCTATTTGGTTTACAGGCGTTTTGGTCATTTGCATGCATACACGATACTTCGCCCGTTGACATATTCCCTAAGACACTTTTCTCGATTTTGTCAATTCTCTGCTTTGTGAGGGCAAGTTCATATCCGACGGCAGCTTCTCTTGATTCTACATCCATTATGCGTTTTGAATTATACTCACATTGTAATTTTAATTCAATTTGAGTGCTTGAATTGATATCTGTGGTTTCCAGTAAGTCATTCACATCCTTGCGTAAGACGTTATATTTATTATGAAGGTCGCTAATAGAACACTTTATTATGTTTATATTTTCTGACAATTCAGCCATGGTTGTTTGTTGGGTGAGGTATCTACTATTGCATTCATCACGGAAGGCACGTAACTCCATTATGACTGTCGCAAGTGTGTTTTCTGCAACGGTGGGTACACAAGTAGGAGTCAGTCTACCAGATGAATTAGGAGTCAAAGACGCAACTTTGAATGCAACTTATACAACATAATAGCAGTATAAAAGCAACGATGTAGCTTTTATTCGACTGTGTCACAAGAAAGCTATATAATGTGCTTTTTTTACTCGACGAAATAGTGACATAAGCGTCGTATACTAGCGACTTATACATCAAATCTTATACGACACTTTAGTCATATAAGTATGCAGAGTAAACGTTTACTCAGCATCATTATGTGACCGACATGCTGAATAACTAAAATGCTATATAAGATGCTTTTATACGACACGTGCTGAATAATTCACACTTACTCGACTTTTATATCACCGAATAGCTGAATAAACTCAACCTTATAATACTAATTTGCTTGTTGGGTAGGAACGCGAACTTCTATAATCTTTATTTTTGTTACCTTAGGTTAATTATGTTATTATAAGTTTTTTTATATACTTTAATTATCTTGACACGAGACATATGTACATTCGTCCATATTTCTCCTTCTCTATCTCTCTTCCATAGTCTTAAGAACTTACTTTTTTGTAAATTGACGTCTATGCCCTATGAAGCGGCGGTAAACTTAGTTTTAAGCAGAATTTGACGCCAAAAAGCTGTAGTAGTGCTACACAATTTTGAATGAATGCTCTGAATTTTTTTTGAATAGATTTAAAGCTACAAATTTTGTATCAACTAAGAGATACATTACAGAATTGTAGATATTGGAGTCAGAAGTAGCTCGCCAACAACTTGCCATGAACTAGATATGTTTTTTATTTTTTTCGTTCCACTAATCGGACACAAAAATTATTGACGTCAAATTCAAACATAAAATGATTGGTTCACATTATTACTAGTACTCTTACCAGTTTACATAAAAATGTTCAAAAATCATACAGGGCTTAGCTAGAATAATTACTATATAATCCGAAATACATCGGGAAAAATGAAGCGCTGAAGTGAGACCTGAACACACGACCTCTCCCTTACAAGGGAAATGCTCTTCTAACTGAGCTATTGAGCCACACCTGAACCACTTCAAATTTCTCTTCTCTTTAAATCCGTATTTAAAGACGACGCTGGAACCATCTACCAAATTTCTTACAAACTGTGGGCACCAATGAATGATTTTTCAACCATTTTTAAACATTGATTTTTGATGACTCCGCTCAAATGTTTGAATGAAATTTTTATTGCATTTATTAAGCTTACTTTTAAATTTGAAATATATCGGAAAAAATTAAGCGCTCAAGTGATGTCCTTTCTCATGGTCTAATCTACCCCCGAGGATACAAGCGTAGACTTTCTGGAAATATTGAAGTTTATGCAAGCAAGAAACAATATAAAAGTCATTCTAATGCAATTCCCTTCTATAAAACTTACCCGACACAACCATATCTATTTACTTCATGCTTTGTATCGAGTTAAAATCGAATTTGCCATTGTTCTTTTTTTCATGTTTATCAATTTCTTGAACCAATTTTTCTTGTATATCTGGGTTTGTAGCTAACTTGTGCACAATAAATGTCATTGTGGTTAAAACAGTATTAAAACCAGCAAAAAGAAACTGAACAGCTTGGGCTACCAAATCAGTATCGGACCATTCTGTGGAATTAAAACATAAGTTATTGAAATTTAAATAAATAGGAGATAATATGTTAAGTTCAAAATTTATCAATTTAATAGGGTACTAATTGTGATATACTAATTGCTTCAAAATTACATGCATTTAATGAGACTGAATAAAATAAAACAATGTTGCCATTTAGATATGAATTTCATTAACCTTTATTATGCTGTTTTTTTGCCAAGGCCTGACTCTTCAACTGTAGCGAAACCAGCGCTAGTATCAGTTTTTGTTTCTTTTTCATGTGATAATTTACCTGTAATTTCATTTTATCAAAATGTAAGTTACAATAAAAATTTCACAATTATGTCATTACAATAAAACGGATGTCCAGTGAATTGGAGTTACCTTTTTTGATTTCATTGAGGATGTTAATCATATCGGGTCTGACGATGTTCTTTTTTTCACGTTCAATCATCGTGCCTAGCACCACATCTGTGAAGAAGTTACTTGTCTCTTATGCTACTAAACGTAGACCCAGCTTCTGTATTAATATTACAGACTACTATTACTACTACTTTTAACTTCCGGTCAAATACGAGTCAGACTCACACTACATAGCAAGTTACACATAACTATGAAATAAATTGTAACTCACACCCGCAATATACGAAAACAATCTGAAGAAAAAAACTTCAAGTATTTTGACTAAATCGAAGCTGGTCATCTCCTTGGCGTTTTTGTAGAAATGGCTATCCACAGACTGGGATTCCACTTTTAGACCAAAGGCACAGGAAGGTAGTCACCTGAAAGAAGCAGCCTTATTAATATTTGGAAAGTAATACTACTATTTAACCTTTTTGAAAAGTCCTTCCAACACTTACCCCCAGAATCTTTTATCCTTTTACTGAATACTTTGTTCATCTCCTCGCCAACCTCTACCATGAACGGAACCATTAGACGTATTTTCGAGCTGCTGAAGGCTGGACTTAATGTGGGACGCATCTGCTTCCATTCTTCATCTGTGATTACAAAATAACTTTTTCTTTTATATTGCTTTTCTATTATGATGTTAGATTGCTTCAATATATCTAAAGTTATGAAGTTTTGATTTAATAAAATATGATGAATTAATATATTTTTAATTCAAGATGTGATATTCGCATAACTTCCGACAGTATCATAATTTTGGTCTTTATCCAAAATGGTTACGCAATCATAATAAATAAATATTCGGCAACATTCTACACAACACTATCTAGAATCGACCCACGGTGGCGGCCCTGGGAGTGAGAGTTCTCACCCTCGCCACCCTGCTCACAGCAATGCTCCGCTACGCGGACGCGTGGGCGGCCGGCGTCTCCTTCAGCGAGCAGGTAATGGTCGTGAAGGAGACGGCGGAACGGGAGAGGCGGCGCGAGTGAGAGAGACTCGCGGATCGCACCGCCCGCGCGCGCAGGCAACTTGGGCGTCGGAGGGCACTGACTGACCACCGTCCCCCATGAGCGCGGGCCTGGGGGTGACGGGTGGAGCCGCCTGTCACCCCAGCAAAAGCAGGCCACGGCGGCGGCGCGCTAAAAAGCGCGCCTCCCCATTCCGGAGGCGAGTTGGGGACACCGTTGTCCCCCCTCCTGAGGAGGGCCAGACCGTAAGGGATGGCCCTGGGTCAGCCGGGTTGCGAGGGATATGTCGATGACAACCTCACCTCCGGCCTAGCACCACGACCCAGTCAGCGTGCGGTTTTAGTCGGTTCGAGTCCGACATAACCTCCACTTCCTGCTCCGGAAGGGGGGTATCCGAGGGGATTTCCGCACGAAAAAAAAAAGACTCGACTCACGGTGAGCTACTTCAGATAATTATATTATAATGTATTTTGCTATTTTTATGTCTCTCATTTGTCATTTGACTGCTGATAACATACTTCGCTTATCAAAAATTTTACTAAAACAATAACATTACTTTATAACAAATATTTAATCGTAGTATCAAGCCTCTGTAGCGTGGTGGTAGTGCACGCGACTGCCACGCAGGAGGCGCTGGTTCGATTCCCGCTCAGTGCAAATATTTGTATGCATGAATATGGCTATTTGCATTGGTCTGGGTGTTTCTATGTATAATATGTATGTATTTATGAAAAAAATAGTATTTTAGTATGTTTATCCGCATTCTAGATTCCATAACACAAGCTATAAAAGCTTACCATGGGTCTAGATAGCGTTGTGTAGAATGTTGTGGAATATTTATTATATTATTATTATATTATTTGAATTATTGACCTTTGAGACTGAAAAGTACACTGCCGAAGGCAGGGTCAAGGTCATTGGTAAAACTCCTTCTGTTCACGAAATGGTCGAAGTCTTTTTTGCTGACATTTTTAATGGTGTCTACATCCTGCACCATCTATAGAGGATTTGTCATTTCATACATTCCCACTACCCTGAAAAAAAAGTAACTTACAAACTTAGTCCTGGAAACTTGAATCAAGTACAAGTAGGCGTGTTTGATCTAGAAATATCATATTACGATACTTCATCGCATATTATAACTCAAGGTAAAAGGTATTTAAGAGTAATTTGTGATTTCCTAGGTCTACTTAAAAACACAATTTGCTCTGTGTTAATAAATAGTCTTGATATGTAAAGATTTTTGGGGTCAACTCAATGTTACCTGCAAGCCGGTAAAACCGGCGTGGTGATGGTGATGTAATGAAAGAGGCTCTGGTGCAAGTTATCTTCGCGGCACTGAGGGTTAGATGGCAGTTACTTCCGTTAAACCAACTAAACTTGATAACGATAGAGGAGCAGTAAAGTAGATTTTGAATTCCAATCCGATATAAACAAAAGAAAAGAATTATATTACATCGAAAATGAAATGCTCAAGTGAGACTCGAACTCACGACCTTTCGCTTACAGGGCGACTGCTCTGCCAACTGAGCTATTGAGCACCACTTGAATCATTCCAAATTTTCCTTCTCTTTATATCCGTCTATAAGGGCGACGGTGCAGCCATCTACCAACATTCTTACGAACTGTTGGAAACAATGAATGATTTTTCAACCATTTTTAAACATTGAATTTTGATGACTGCGCCCAAATATTTGAATGAATTTTTTAATAGCATTTATTATGCTAACTGTTAAGTTCGAAAAACATTGGAAAAAATGAAATGCTCAAGTGAGACTCGAACTCACGACCTTTCGCTTACAGGGCGACTGCTCTGCCAACTGAGCTATTGAGCACCACTTGAATCATTCCAAATTTTCCTTCTCTTTATATCCGTCTATAAGGGCGACGGTGCAATAGCTCAGTTGGCAGAGCAGTCGCCCTGTAAGCGAAAGGTCGTGAGTTCGAGTCTCACTTGAGCATTTCATTTTTTCCAATGTTTTTCGAACTTAACAGTTAGCATAATAAATGCTATAAAAAAATTCATTCATATATTACATCGATATAAATAAATCGTAAACTAATTCAATTTTATACTTACATATACTTATCCACGGACAGCGGTTACAAAAAGTGAACGAGTACGTATATTTGGGACAGACTTTGAGCTTAGAAGTTAACGGACAGGAGCAGGAAATTAAGCACCGCATTCAACTGGGTTGGGGAGCTTTTGGCAAACTGTCTGATGTGCTCAAATCCAAAAAGGTGCCCATGAATTTGAAACGTCGCATGTTCGAGCAATGCGTCCTGCCAGTTATGACATACGGCTCTAAAGCTTGGATGCTTATAAAGAAGACAGTCTACCGCCTACTGGTCACTCAGAGAGCCATGGAGCGAGGTATGCTGGGCATTTCCCTTCTTGATAGAGTGAGAAACACTGAAATCCGCAGAAGGACTAAGCTGACCGACATAGCTGTAGAAATAACTAGAAGCAGATGGAAATGGGCGGGCCACATGTGTCGTAGAATGGATGGCAGATGGGGTAGGAAAGTATTGTAGTGGAAACCATGGGGACGACGACGGAACGTAGGCAGACCGACAGCTAAGTGGACCGACGATATAGTCAAGGTTGCTGGGAAGAATTGGATGGCGAAAACACTGTCCCGCCAACAGTGGAGGGAATTGGAAGAGACTTACACTCAGCATTGGGTGACTACGGGTTGAAGAAGAAGAAGAAGATTGTGCAAAATTTATTGTGCAACCGATACAGAACTGAAGAAAATATCAATCTTTGATTATAACAGTTATTACCTGTGGGAGGTGGAGGTCATTTCAGATAACCCCATTTTTTAGATGACAGTTATGCCCTTCCCATCCCATATACTTTATTTGTTGAAAGGTACGGTTACATTACTTTTTGCTCCGATCAAGAACAATTTATTTATGAGATTTTGATTGCTGATTGACGATACATACAATGTATTCATTATTATGAATGACGTTGTCTACTCTGAACTTGTTTTCCTTGAAGTATTACCTATATTATTTATCACAATTACTGTTAGATACTTCATAATATTTCACAAAATGCTATTCGATTGGACAACTTATTAAAAACTATTTAGATCTATCTACGTAGGTATCTGCCTATCTACTAACATCGATAGATTGAAACTTTAATAACGAATGTTTTCAATAGAAACTTGAAATTTAAAACTAATTAAGTATGATTATAATCATGTCATGTGTACCTACCTATTACAGAATACTATACGATAATCGGTAATTTTGTTAATTCTCTACCTACATGTAGTGTAAATTTTAATATTATCGATATTGCTTCCATATTATTTCACTTCCATTTGAATATATAATAATATTTTATTTTCGTCTTCAATATGACAGAAAGAGGTTTTGCTCACTTTGCACATAACTTAAAATATGTACAATTACTTATTGCATGGATCTGTATGTACACACAACATGTTTTGAACAAATAAAATGGTCCTATTCTATTCTATCCTATCCTAAGATAATTGTTAATATAATGCTGTATATATTTCATAAAACACTAACGTGTTAACTTGGTTTGGTTTATATAACACAGCACAACATACTGTACTCAATTATTATACATACATATACTACGAAGCACGTATGGGACGATCTTTCAGATGAGCCCTATTTTTTTTATATTACGATCTTCTGACATAATAGAACGGAAATACCAAATCGAACCGCGCGTGAACTTCAATCGCTGCAGCAACCACCTTAACCAGTGTTTAAGAATTGCAGCATAGGTTTTTCACACACAGAATTTGATGACCTTTCAGATGAGCCTGTTTTTTTGGTTGAACGATCGTACTGGATACCTAGTTTTAGGCGGCACTTCACAAGCTGCTGCCACTGACAAGGCCAGTTATGAAGGTTTGCAGCACTGCACTATCATATAGTCCTAACTCTCCTCTATTGCCATGTACAAACGAAATTCGGTAGAATTAATATATTAGACATGGATTTTTTTAGCTTTTTCAAAATTGGTTTTTAGTATCACGACCAGGTGTTCAGCCTTGCAGCATAGCCATTTCGTGTTCTCCAATTAAAGACGCGTCTAATTATACACATCTCATTCAGATAAGGGACGAGACTGGAGTTAATGTCATCATCTCTCATACTAATACGTCCGTCTAAAAATTTTATGGTCAGAAATAAAGTTGTCCAACCAGAAAAATTACATAAACGTAACATAACATAAACTCACGCCTGTATTCCCCGAAGAGATAGGCAGAGGTGCTAGCACCCACATTTCGCCAGCTTATGTTTAGGTCCCAAAACCGGGCACTTATAAACCTACGATAAATACACACATAACTTCGAAAAGCATCGACAAGTCATTGATGTGTGCCATGGTAAACCTGGGTTCGAACCCGAGACCTCCACTCACTCAGCAGGACATTACTCATACCACTAGGTTACCGCATACACATAAAATTATAAACTATAAAAATGTCCAATTCATCCATATTGTATAAAAATTTTACAGCCAGGAAAAATTAGAAAATTGTCCAGAAACTGAAAAGTGTCAGACTATTTCAATGCCTTACACTGGTGGAACTGCCAGTGTCAGCTGGTATATTTCAAATCTCAAGTTTGGTGCTATTCTTTTTCTCCGTGCACCCTGGAGAAACAACTTGGAGAAGGATTGTATAACCATCTTTAATTTGGACTCTTATCATTGTTCTATCGTGTGACTATTATGTCATATAAACTCATACAGTAGGACAGCACTTGTCTCTACTCTGCCAATTTTCTTCTTTAGGTATCAGTAATTTACAGTAACTGAAGTTCTTTGGTCTCTTTCAATTCAGCACCTAAGTCAATATGTATTACCAAAAATGTTTCGTTTAAATGTATAGTGATATATTCAAGGACAACTGATGTTATTATGGATAGGCTCATGTTTTTTTTTGCATTGGGTGTTACTACAACAATTACTTTTTTGTACTGTCAATGTCAGTAACAAACCAAACACAATCCGATGAATTCATAAAGATCCTAGGCCCTGGCACCGCCGAATTGCGACGGATATGTCCAACAACCTCACCTTCGGCTTTGCACTTTGACCCACAGACGGCTTGCGTTTTAGTCGGTTCGAGTCCGATATAACCTCCCCCACCGGCTCATGGGGTACCCGCGGGGATTTTCCGCACGTAAAAAAAGCCTATCAGATGATTGAACCAGAATTTCTAAAACAGAAAGTTATATGACAAAGAAACTGTGGCACTTAGCCTATGGTGCAATAGTTTGTTATCGCCAGAATAGATAATAATTTTGGATTCTGTTATCAAATATTTTGTCTAAAGCACTTTATAGTCGTTATTTCTCCTGTGACGTATGTAACCAATCACTCATTTCAATTCAAATTAAGTCTTTTAGCAATTTTGACGAAACAAAAGTAATTATCTGGATTGGTTCTCTTCATATCTTCAGGGG
Organism: Eilema sororculum; assembly: GCA_914829495.1. Classification (NCBI taxonomy): domain Eukaryota; kingdom Metazoa; phylum Arthropoda; class Insecta; order Lepidoptera; family Erebidae; genus Eilema; species Eilema sororculum. The sequence goes on from OU618541.1 coordinate 918,185, forward strand.
TGGCAGCAGGCGGTTTGTGCCGATGAGATGTCATCGAGCTGGTGCAATCTCGACTGTGGTTTCGCTCAAGGCGGTATACTTTCTCCTCTTCTTTTCTCAATATTTATTAATTTCATAACCTCCGATCTTCAATGTTCGTATCACCTGTATGCCGATGACCTGCAGTTGTATAGCCAGGCCCCTGTTGATGATGTCTCGGCAGCAATTGACAGAGTAATCGCATACTTGGGTTTCATACGTGCCTGGTGTGACAGGTTTGGACTGGCCGTCAACCTTGACAACTGCCAGAGTACTATAATAGGCAGCAGTTATATGAAATATAGGTTACTCAATAAAAATAGTAACAAGATAAATATCCCGGTGAGTGTATATGTTTTTTTATTTTACTCCGCTATTCCTGCAATCTGCCCCTCTCAGGGCATTTAGCTGGAGGTTAAGCATTTCTCGTATTAAGGCATGCATGGTATACAGCCAGTGGCGCACCCATATTTTTTTTACATATGTTTATGTTATTAATATTTATTAATATTACATAAATATTTTTATTTGATAAGAGAATTTATGGATAATAAATTTAATGTAATGGATATTATGTAATGGAAGTGGAAACAAATAATTGACTAATGAAATAATAATGTTAATTGCATGCTTGACATAAGTTGTATTTGACATTATGATTTATATTATTACTAGCTTTTGCCCGCGGCTCCGCCCGCGTGGACGTCGGTTATCGCAGCCAAACATAGCCTATGTCCTTTCTCAAGGTCTAATCTACCGCTATACCAAATTGCATCAAGATCGGTACAGTGGTTTAGGCGTGAAAGCGGAACATACAGACAGACAGAGTTACTTTCGCATTTAGAATATTGGTATGGATTGTAAAACTTTATGGTATTATTGAAAAACTTTACCTATTATAGAAGAACACGTATGCCCACTTTAATAACTTAAAGAACTTGATGTTACATATTCTTAGAAATAAAGAATTCATTCAATAGTGTTTTATTTACAACTCACAATAGCCTTCATATTAACTGACAACCAGTTTAATAGTTGATAAAGAACAGAAGACAATTCAAAACGCTGTTTGTCTGTGTTGAAATCTGACCCATCCACCATCTTTAATGTACATGAGGAATCCGCCAACCAGTTCAAGTGGGATCTTGGTCTTCTCACAAGGAGTCACCTTCATGTTACGAAGAAGAATGTAAAGCATCACTTTGACTTCACAGAGGGCGAAACGGGAGCCTGAAAGAATAGAATTCATTATTAATAAAATAAATGAATAGGTATTAATAAATAATCTGATACACTAAATATAATATTTTCGGAAAGGAATAGTGGAATATTTGTTATGAGACACAGTGTGACCCAATCATGACCCGAAGAAGAAGATCAAAATGAAACAATATTCTGTGTTCAGGACAAACGATTATACAAACGATTTGTCCTGAAAAAATATACACTGTGAGATTATAGCACATCTTTGGTGCTAAGAATAGAGGCATTTCTTTAGAAAAAGTCTCATAGGAAAAAAATCTAGTACTAACCAATACAATTCCTGGGCCCCAATCCAAAAGGCATGTAAGAGAAAGGTTTAATCTTGTGACTATTTTCTTCGGAGAAACGCTCAGGGTCGAACTTGTCAGGGTTGGGGAACAGTTGAGGATCACGATGGAACCTCCAAATTGGGTATCCAATAATTTCTCCTTTGCGAACCTGCCAATAATAAACACAGTATTGGTATTACAAATACGTTGTTATAGTTTAGATAACACTTAAAATTTAGTACTATTTATACTCAATACAGCAAATATTCAGTAGGTAGAGCCCATATACGATTCAGTTAATCTCATAAATACTTATATACATATTTTAATTTGAAAAAAAAATTACGTGTATTAGGTGGATCTAAATGATCCAGGAAATGACAATGGCCTTGATTGACACTTTCACTTTCAATTGTTTACATAGTGCTTTCTAATTATTAATTTGTTTAAATTTATTTCATTAGGAAGATAATTATGTAACGCTCACAATTAAATCTTGAGTGGAATTTTTGTTTACTCTGCCAAAATTGTAGTCTTTCACACATGTCCTGTCCATAAACGGAGCTGGAGGATACAAGCGTAGACTCTCTGAAAACATTAAAGTTTTACAAATAAATAAGGAGGTGAGACATTTAGTACGCAATTTGATTTAGATTGTTTACTATAAGATATCGAATTATAGTAAAAAAAAGTGACACTTACCCGACACAACCATGTCCATATACTTCATACTTTGTATCGAGTTAAAGTCGAATTTGCCATTATTTTTCTTGTCATGTTCATCAATTTCTTGCACAAGTTTTTCTTGTACATCTGGGTTTGTAGCTAACTCGTGCACAATAAATGACATCGCTGTTGAGGTGGTATCAAAACCAGCAAAGAGAAACTGAATAGCTTGGGCTACTAAATCAGAGTCTGGCCATTCTGGAAAAGTAAATACGCTCTGGTAAGACACTGGAGTGCAATTAGTTTTGAAATTCCAACTATCTCAGAATTTATAGAGATATGCAAGATTACTGCATCATTACCATTACATTGTACAGCCACGTTATTATAATGCAGTACTATTTTTGCTGCTGGCTGTAAGCTCTACTTAAGCCTTTAGAAAAACGAACATGTTTCTCCTCTACAGTTACAGGTTATTTTATTTTATTTTACTGTATCGTACCCTTTGTTTGAGTCTTCGTGACTAATGTTATATTTAGTCGGCAAAGGAAAGTTTTCTAAAGTTGTATCGCATTAAATGCCAAAATGTCTATCAAAAATCTTTGTAACTGTTTTTCAAAAGCTCTTTGAATATTTTGAACATTTATTTTACTTTTATAATATGTTAGTATTCATTGCCCATACTTATCATTTCATTTGCAATGTTATGTATGAAATTAATTTACCTTTATTGAGGTGCTTTTTGCCGAGGCCTGACTCTTCAACTGTAGCAAAACCGGCGCTAGTATCAGTTTCTTTTTCATGTGATAATTTACCTGTAATTTTTTTTATTATATATTAGTACCTAACACAAAAAGATGAAGTGAGAACAAAGAGAAATTGGTGTACTTCTTGTTTAGTGCTGTAATATCCAATAGTGCATGATGTGTATAATCAAATAGTGAATAACAAATTGGAGTCACCTTTTTTAATTTCGTTGAGGATATTGATCATATCGGGTCTGATGATGTTCTTCCTTTCGCGTTCAATCATCGTGGCCAGTACTACATCCGAGAAGAAGTTACAGGTCTTCGCTGACACCAATCGTAAATTTATTTTCTGCATGACAATGAAAATATTATGTGATCTACAGATAATTTTATAAAGAATATAGATAGCTGAACTGTGCCTAGTGATTATAGATTTAGTCTTTGTAAAATGTTTTTTTGGCGTTTTGTAGGTATCTCAATAATATTGTCAATGTGAAAAACAAATCATTTAAGTAGAATTACTTAATGATTTATGGAGATTCTGTTTTCAATTTGACAAAAAAAAGCTTAGTTACTTTTTTTTAAAACTAAGATAGAGAGATACACGTGTGTAAATGGTTTATCTAATTATTTATTTCAATTTCAAACCTTTTTATTAATTGAGTGAGATTTTACATGGTAAATTACAGATTTTGAGAGTGTATTAGTTGTTGCACAGCTGTCCTCTCAATCAATCTGCCCCTGCGGCACAAAGGTCTCCCCCATTTGCCTCCAATTCTCTCTGTTCCTCGCCAGCCTCTGCCACAAAGCGCCAGCAGTCTTTCTCAGGTCGTCCGACCACCGTGTGTGTTGTCGGCCTCTCCGACGTTTGGTATTCTGGCGGGGTGTCCATTCTGTTACTTTCCTGGACCACTTTGGCCTTTGGTCTCTGAGCAGGTGACCTGTCCATCTCCATTTTAGTTTTCTTGTTCTGGTTATGACATCTTCCCATTTGGTGATCGTCCTGATGTCTGCGGCTCTTTGCCGGTCTTTTCTTGTGTAGCCCAGTATACTCCTTTCCATACTTCTCTGGCAAGTCACAAGTTTTTGATTTGTTTTTTGCTTAGTGATCCATGTTTCGCAGCCATATGTTAGAATGGGTAGGATGCAGGTGTTGAATATGCTTCTTTTGATCCTTAGTGGGAATTCTTTATTTTTCAGGATATGTTTTAGTGACCAAAGTCTTTTCCAAGCATTTGAGATTCTTCTCTCTACTTCCTGTTCGGCCTGTTCCGTCATGGAGATGAGTTGTCCCAAATAAATATAAGTTGTCACATATTCTAGGTCTTCGTTTTCTAGCATGATTTTCTCTGGTGTTCTGTTTGTCATGGCTTTTGTTTTTGATTTGTTCATTGTTAGGCCTACTTCTTGGCTTTTCGTTGCTAGTTCTTTTATCATATGTTGCAGTGTACCAGGATTATCAGCTATGAGCACAATGTCGTCTGCAAATCTGAGATGGTTGATAATTTCTCCGTCTATGTTGATTCCGCAGTCTTCCCAGTTTAGCATTCTCAAGATTTCTTCTAGCACACATGTGAAGAGCTTAGGTGAAAGTGGGTCTCCTTGTCTGACGCCTTTGTTGAGAGGAAATGATTCTCCCAGCGTTTCCAGCTTCACTTTAGCTGAGCTGTGGCTGTAGACATTCCTAATGAGTCTGATGTATTTCTCTTCAACACCCTGGTTTTTGAGTGCTCTCCAGATATATGGGTGTTCTAAAGAGTCGAAAGCTTTGTTGTAGTCGACAAACGTCAAGTACAGGGGGTATCCATATTCTTGGCACTTTTCGATAAGTTGTTTCAGGGTGTGCATGTGATCTATTGTGGAGAACCCTGACCGGAATCCAGCTTGCTCTTTAGGTTGTTGTTCATCTAGTTCTTTTGTGATGCGGTTGAGGATGATTTTTGCAAACACTTTATACACATTGGACATAAGACTGATAGGGCGATAGTTGCTTAGGTCTTCTTTGTCTCCTTTCTTGTGTATTAGGATTATAGTGCTGTGTGTCCACGGCAAAGGTATGTATTCTGAGTCTAATATTTCGTTGAATAGGTTTGTTAGCCTTGCCAAGGTGTGTGGAAGTGCTACTTTCAATGTCTCATTCGCTATGTTGTCAGGACCTGGAGTTTTTTCGTTTTTTTGTGACAGTATTACGATTTCTACTTCTCTTTCCAGGATAGGAGGGATATGATCTACCAATTCTAGGTCAGAGTGTGTATATAGTCCGGGAATGATGTTGCTTGAGTACAATTCTCTAAAGAATGAAGTTGCAGTGTCCAGTATTGTTTGTCTATTCGTAACTAAGTTTTTGTCTTTGTTTTTTAGTTTTGGTATCCATTGTTTAGGTGGTTGTAGTTCTTTTAGCGCCTTTTTTATTCCTCCTGTTCTGGCAATATGGTTTTTTATGCAATCAATTGTTCTCTTTGCTTTATCCTTCTTTATATTCTTGTTAATTTCTTTGCTGATCCTAGTGATTTCTTTTAATGTACTTTTGTCCTTTCTGTTTTTATATAGTTCTTTTCTTTCCGAAATTAAGTGTTTTGTTTCTGGACTCAGTATATCCTTCTTCTGAATTTTTTGCTTTTTGTGTTCATACATTTCTTTTGTTTCTTTGTTGTACCTTTCCTGTATTGTGTTTGGCCTTTCTAGCACTTGGTTTGAGTCAGGTTTTGTCACATTTCTGTAGTGTTTTCTGGACTTTTTCTGGTCTTTGGCATGTAGGGCCGCTCTGACCATTCTGTGGTTAGTATCGAAGTTCAGCTTGCTGATTACCTTCACATCTTTAAAAGCAATGGGTTGGTTACTTGTTATGAAGTCAATTTCGTTATGGTATCTGCCACCTGGTGACTCCCAGGTCCATTTCTTGCTAGGTTTTTTCTTGAAGAAGGTGTTAAGGATTGCTAGGTTATTTTCTTGACTTAGATTTACTAGTCGTTCTCCATTTTCATTCCTATTTCCTATGGTGTATTTTCCTATAATTTTTTCTTCTCCTGGTCTTTGTTTGCCAGTTTTCCCGTTGAAGTCTCCCATAACTATCAGGTTTTTGTCAGCTGTTTCTATTGTTTTGGATAGTTGAAAGTAGAAGGAGTCTTTAGTAGTTTCTTCTGCATTGTTTGTTGGTGCGTAGATTTGTATCAAGGTCCAATTGTTTCTGTAACCGGGTAGCCTTATTTTTAGGACTGCTATCCTTTCTGAAATGCCTATAAATTCTAGTATACTTCTCTTGAGTTCTTTTCTGACCATGAAGACAACTCCATAGTGTCCTTTTGTTTCTCCAATAGAGTATAGAATGTAGTTGTCGTGTTCAGTGATTTCAGTTCCTAGTCTTCTGACTTCGCTGAGACCCAGGATATTCCATTTGATGTTCTCGAGTGCTTCTTCGAGTTCTAGAAGTCTATCGCATGTTCTTAGTGTTAGTACATTGAGAGTTCCGATATAAATGTTACTATCACGTTGATGTTCTGGTTCTTTAGCTCTCAGCGGGTTTGGTTGTTTAACTTTTATTTGGTTAAGTTGATTTAGTTGATTGGGTTTCGGTTGTTGTAGTTTCTTTCGAAGGTGAGCTGGGGGGCTGCGGTCGTTTTTCCCCACGGAGACCGCTGTCCGGCTTGGGGGAATAAGTTTTGTGTTGCTTGTTCGTATTTGTTTTATGATTTTACTTTGATTCGGGGGACTGCTGTGCGTTAGTTGTTATTGATTTCCTGTTTTTGGGGGTGAGCTTAGTCTGAGGCTTGGCATTTGGTTGGTTACATTGGGTTTCTTTGGTGCTGTTCGTCTTTTTCCTTCATAGTATTCGTGTTGTGTATGTGTTTTGGATGGTGAGCGCTTTCTTTTCTCAATTCCTTTAGTTGGGTTTGTTTCCTTTATTATAAGTCGGTCGTATCGGATGATGGCCAAATTTCCTTTTTTTCTTTCTTCTTGCTGTAGTGGTTTTAATTGTTTTCTTTTCAGCAGCACTTCTTTGAGGAAGTCATCGGACACGTATATGTTAGCAGGGAATCTCTTGTTGTTTTTTAAGATTTCTATTTTTCTCCATCCGAGAGTGAGTTTTATGAGTATAGGTCTCAGTTTCTTGTCTGCTTTGGAGCCAAGTCTGTGAACTTCACTTATTTCCCATTTATCAAAGTTGTCCATTACACCACCTTTGCCTGCCTCGTTAAGGACTTTCATGACTAGTTCTAGGAGTTCTGCGTTATTGTTCTCGTTTTCCTCTAATCCATGGAGTACGAGATTGTTTTTCCTGACATCCCTCTCTAAGCTTTGTACCTTATTCTTTAGTACTGATACTTCATTTTTAAGTTTCTGGTTCTCTTCTACTAATGGTTTTAGTTTTTCTTCTATTGTTGACGCCATGCTTTGGGTAAGGCTTTTCGTGAGAGCAGTTGTTTGCTCACGAAATTCATCCCTTGTCTCCTTTCTGTTTGTGTTGAGTTTTTCATCAATTTCGTTTATTTTTTCCAGCAAACGTGCTATCTGTTTGTCCATAGCTATAGCTTAGTGATTTGTGTATCTAGTAGTATTCTTAAGTGTTGGTTGTTAGCACTAGTTTATTGTTAAGAGTACCTACTGGTTTATAGCTGGTAGCACCAGTTTGACGTTGGTAATATAAGTTTGGAGCTGGCCACCCTTGTATAAAGCTGGCAACACTTTTAGTTGATGTCTAATATTATTTTTTTGTCTTTTTTCCTTGGATGAGGGTAGATTGATATTTTGTAGTTATGGTTTGTCAAACACGATTTTTATTGCACTATTAATTGCTATATTTTGTTGCTTCATGTAAGGATAACAATATCACAGGTGCCACAGTTTATGGTTTACACTTTGATCACACTTTACTGCAGTTTCGTCACTATTTTTACGCAAAATAAAGAAAAACTTCGAGAGCAGGTCAGTCCCAGATGACAGTTTTGACAGCTTCTATTTTACGTATTTATTTCACTAATAATTCGGTAGCGACTGGCGCGTGGTGAGTCGCTGTTGATTAAAAATCATCATATTTATTTATAAATTATAAATATAGAAACTTGTGACTTACACCCGCAATATAGGGAAATAATCTGAAGAAAAATATTTTCATAATCCTGAATAAGTCGAAGCCGGTTAAATCCTTAGCGTTTTTATAGAATTGGCTGTCTTCAGACTGAGATTCCACTTTGAGGCCGAAGGCACACGTAGCTATGACATCATTGGCAAAACGGGTAGTAAGTTCTTTGAGGTTGACGTCAATATGTTGAGCTGTAATAGAAAATGTAATCATTAAAATGATCAGTAATAAATCAAACCTCTCTATGTAATCTCTTCAAGCAGTTCCCTTTTCTGGGTTTACTATGAGTCTAAGTCACTATTATTACCAAAACATTTTTTTGTCTCTTCGGAGCCAAAGAGATCATTTTTAATTTCTGGTAACTTTTGTGAAAGACAAACGAAAATACATACGTGTACACAGTAAACAAATAAATAAAATTGAATTGCGTTTCCAATGACTGATTGTGAATAATATAGATGATTGCATTAAACGCGAAAACTAGGTTAGCTAGATTAGATAATCCTTTTGTTAGGGACTTACTTCCTGAATCCTTTATCTTTTTACTTAAAACTTTAATCATCTCTTCTCCAACCTCTACCATCAATGGCACCATCAGACGAATTTTTGAGCTAGTGAAAGCTGGACTTAAAGTGGGACGCATCTGCCTCCATTCTTCATCTGTAATGAATTATTTATATCATCATCCTCATCTAAATTTACAATTTGATAGTAACTTTGTACGTGCTATGGGCTTGATTTTTCGTTACAATCCTGAACAAATGCTTAACTATTACGATATATCGAAGTTTGTTGTGAACTTTCATCTAGAAAGAATTTATTATTATTCAAACTTATTACTTGTATCCTCTTGTTTGTGCTTTATCTGGTTAATCATATAAAATATCATTAACAACAATTTACTGTGCAAATGACATTATGGGCCTCTATTATGGACCGTTTTAATAATATTGCTTTTATATCATCTCCTAGTACCTATTTCCATACTACGACAGTCGCTCGCTTCTCAATTTTTCATTCACTGGTGCCACTTTCAAACTATCTCTAATATACTCACCCTTATCCTTTTCTTTCTCGTCACTTCACACATCCATTTTAAAATTTGCATCAAGTAAATGATATTAAAATATGCAAATATTGAACCTATCAATATTTTTATACTTATAATTACTGACCTTTAAGACTGAACAGTACTCTGCCGAACGTAGGATCAAGTTCATTGGTAAAACTTCTTCTGTTCACGAAATGGTCGAAATCCTTAATTGCTACTTTTTTTATGGTCTCTAAATCATGTATCATATAAACAGGATTGGTCATTTCATACATTCCCACTACCCTGAAATAATAAAATAAAGTAATTTATGAACTGGAGATGGAGAACAAACATTATACTCTGATATTAGTCTATTAAGGAACTTGAAATAGATCTTGTGTTGCTTTGAAAGAGCTATTGCTAAGATGGAAAGAATTTACTTCATCAGTCTTCGAAGTAATCACTTATCTTCAAATATGTTAAAGAAGTAAGGTGAAAAATAATTATAATTAATTTATTCTATACGTACTTATCCTCAGGAAAGGCAGCGGTAACTCTATTCATTACCTCAGCCACATTTTCCAAATTAAAGAATGGTCTGAATGCATTGCCGAAGAAAGGGACAGCAGGCAGATGGTTAACACCCTTCTTCGATAGTTTGGTGTATGTCTGGTAGAGGTAAAGCACCAGCGCCACAACGGCCACCACTATCCAAGTTATGGCTATCATTGTGGCTCTAGAAAAGATAGAAATGATTAAACTTCAGTTAAAAAATGAATTACATAAACTGTGAAATATGACAACAGCAAGCAATGATAATGATACTAAACCTACAAAGCATCCACGAACTCAAAGAAATGTATTTCAAGCATTCAAAACTGTTCACAGCTTTAACTAAACTCTTTACAAAAAATATTTGTCAAAAAAAACGATTACTTAAGATTAGACTGATTGATTGAACTGACGACTTGAAAAAAAGTGGCTGGAATAGACTGGATGCTGAAGGTGGAGGGTCGTGAGCAATATTGCGATGTTGATATAAAGACGAGGCCGGTACTGAGCCAGGTTATCTTTCCCAAAATAAGTAAATATAACAAAAGACCATCAACCGAACTTAAGTATGCAATACATGATTAATTTTGATTGACAAATTAGAATTATATTCCTTTGGTTTTATAAAATCTATGCCTTAATATCTAAATCTTGATAAAAGAAACCTTTTTGATTTCCCTTAAAAATGACGATGATGTTCACAGGAAGTAAAAAACAAATACTTTTCACTAATATCATTATGAAAAACACTAACCTGTTACTACTAGTTCAAATAATACACTAATAACTAATTATTCAAACACGTACACACGCGTGTACCAAGCACTGACGACTGAAATGACCCAGCCTTAATAAATATTTTTTTATAATCTCTTACGAATCGCCAAGGCCTCTTTTTGTTATCTTTGAAACAGGTGTTGCTATTTGCGGCTAATCTTCTTTCGATGGTGCAGTGATTAACGTCATCATCAGTAAAAATAACCAGGACTTGATAGGGACTGAAGGGTTTGATGTATGAGTAAGCCAGCTTTACTGGTATTAGGTTTGAAGTCAAAGATGTATTGTAGAAGTTTTTGGGACCTTCATTGTAACATGACTTCAAATGGGTTTCTATTAAGAAACATTATTCTGTGATACAATATTAATAAAAAGATGATTTATTCATTTAAATGTCAAATACATGGTACAAAATACACGGAGTGCTTCCGTGGTTATGTCGTATCAAATAACCCGCCCCGTATCGTTCCCGGCGCAAAAGTGCCCATGATGCTGGCCGCGTTACCTCGCTGAATGGCAATAGCCATCCTTTGCCCCAGGAACGAGCCAGAGCGGGAGTCACCACCCTGGTCGTGAATACGGCGGCCAATCTCTGCGATCAGCCTCTTTGCCTCCGAGCCCCAACTGCCCAAAGTCTCCACCGCGATGGGCACAAAATAATATTGTGGCTCCATCGCGGCGTATTTAGACCTCTTCCTACTCGCCGCGTCCTCAGCAGCTGCCGCCGGTGCGTTGACGGTGCGACTCAAGTGCGTGGCCGCGACAGTGCTAACGCAAGTAGCGTCCCACACCAGGCACTTGCCATTTTTCCACGGCACCAGAGTCAAACCGTCAGGTCGCTTCCGGTCTGATCTGTCAAGACCCGGGGGCTCCAGCACACATGGTACATTGGCTGATATAAGAGCCCTTCGGACTATGTCGTTGAGGGCATGGTGGCGCGGAAACCTGCCTGTGCAGCGACGACAACTCAGTGCGTGATGGCCGTCCCCCTCCACCATGGAGCCGCAGATGCATCTGTGTGATTCGCACACCTTGCAGCCCAGGCGAAGCGCCACTGCCACACGCAATGAGTCATCGTCTAATAAGGTGCCCAGGTGGGGTGATGGTAGTGCGTGCAACCATGCCCCCGCTTCAGGCTGAGATACAGCCCTGAGCCTCGCCAGATCGACGCCCGTCGCACGGTCCAGCATATCACTCATCGCCCCTTCAGCACCAATCTCATCCCATGCTCGCTGCACGTTTGGGGTTCCCGGACACGGTTTATTAGGGTTGAGGGCGGACCATGCCGACAGCGCCTCGTATACATAGGGTATGCTTACCCGAGCACCATCCGTGGAAAGCATAATAGTGACCAGGTCCGCCACCCCATGAGCTGATGCCAGGAAGGCCGGCAAGCCAACGTCCGTCACACGCCGCAAACCGAGACCTCCACGCCTTATTGGCAGAGAGGCCTGGAGCCACTGTCGTTCGTCGAGCGTTATATTAATAAATACATATTCTTTAATTGAAAAATTGGGCTTCCCAAGTAAATTATTAAAATACCTACGTTATTAATGCAGTATCATTGTGAAGCAATTATCAACTAGTGCAAGTCACGGTTGTTTATTTAAAACAGCAATGAAGAATAATCTACACCTTCACTGCCCCAACAAAATCAGTGACTTTCAGCTAGTGCGGTGACAGTCCAAAAGACCCCTCACTTGACATTCTTACTATGCATGGCGGGCTTATTCAGCCCGGCGCGGCGTCATTGACTAACAATAAAGTTCAATTTATCTTAGTTAAGGTGTATGGTATATACCTTTTTTATACTATTAGAATCATAATGAGCCACTTGCCTATGAATTGACTTTGCCTCTGAATTCTCCAAATAGAAGCTGAGACATTAGTAATTTATATTAGCAGGTTGACAAGGCCTGATACCGCACTAAAGTATACTTTTTGTAGTGATGGGACAGTCAAAGGAAATAAATTTTAGTAGCACAAGCTAAACCAATATCATTGCGTTAATATGAAAAACATAATTAAATACGAATCAAAAGCAAATCTTTAATGTATGCAGACTGATTGCACTGGATTCAGCAGTGGCGTAGGCTGAAAATGTTCAAAAGGTAAGCTGATGGAAACGTTGGAGTATCAATGTAAATATCTCTATCACGGACTCCCTTTGCAAAGCAAGCTGACAGAAATCGTATTGTAGGGACCTCTCACCACTGGGATTCATCTAGTGTCTTTTTTGCTTAAGTTACTGTCTTTTTTAAGTTTTAAGGACAAAATTAGTAATTAGAGACTGCGGTTTGAATTTAGTGTACCACAATAAAGACTCCGGTGTGATACAAACTGTTCCGCTTATTCAATTGAAGACTGAAATTGTCTACAATAAGTTCACGACGTTTATTCTCTAGGCCTTGGATTATTTTGAGCGCTTTGACTAGACCGTGATTTTACCTTAGCCTCCGTGGCGTGGCGGTAGTGCACGCGACTGCCACGTAGGAGGCGCGGGTTCGATTCCCGCTCAGTGCAAATATTTGTATGCATGAATATGGCTATTTGCATTGGTCTGGGTGTTTCTATGTATAATATGTACGTATTTACAAAAAAAAAAGTATATAAGTATGTTTATCCGCATTCTAGATTCCATAACACAAGCTACAAAAGCTTACCATGGGTCTAGATAGCGTTGTGTAGAATGTTGTGGAATATATTTATATTTATATATTTATATTTCACGGAAACCTTCTCCGGCAAGTGCATCCTTCTATCGTAGCAAGCACAGCACTACTGGCGGCACGACACGTAATCATCTGCACAGTGTGTGCAACAGGTCGCGACCGGTCATCCACCAAAACGGTCCACTCCCGCACTGGGAAAACTCTTTTAACTTCTGTGCGGTGGCAGTCAAAAAGGCCTGCCACGTTATTAAACTGATGAATGTGGAGGGTCGGATGCTATAACGCGCATTGAAAGAGACCATGCAGAAGATTGCTGTACACTAAAAAAATGAATTGAAATAAGTTTTTCAACTCAATCCCTCAAGAGAAAAAAATTACAGAAAAGGTTTCCTTGTGTCGTTTGAGCCCTCCTTATCTTCTATCTCTTGCGTAAGTTTGAAGTTATTTGAATTCGAAAGTATTGATTCAGACAAGCTGATAGTAATCAGTAGATAAAAATGTTATTTAACTCAGCGAGGAGCCTTATAAGGGCATTATGATGTATTATAACGATGCGATACGCGTGTCAAAGATAGTGTGTTATTAGAGATATAGTGGCTATAAACTTGTGGCACGCGCTGTTGAATTGTTGATTCATCATTTTATTTTTATTAGGTATCTATTTGACGAAAATTTAATGTTTTTGATATAAGATATAAAAATGTAATAAAGCCTTTGTGGAGCAACGGTAGTGCATTAAGCTGTTAGATTCCCGCTCAAAGTAAATATAGTATAATTGAATATGCCTAATGTCTATTTAAGTTAGTTCAGATATTTCCGTGACTCGGAGAGCACGTTATCGTTCTGGTTGCCATACTAACAGCGATGGTAGTCGTCCCAGGTCTGTTGGACCTTGAGCATTTCGGTTTTTGATCATGTGGCTCTCTGAGAGGTGCGGGGGGTGCTGCTCACTGCCGTCAGTCACACCCGCACGCACACAACCGCGTCATTCATTATGCTCATTCAGCAGTCTTAGTACAGAAATATAATTTTATAAAAAACTAACTGTTGCTCGCGGCTCCCTCCGCGTGGAATTCTGATTCCCGTTATCGCTAATTATATAGCCTATGTTAGCATCGGTGATTTTTTGAAATCTGTCCAGTAGTTTTTACGTTATTGTTAAAAATACCTATAAATTATGATATTATTATGTTAATTGATATCTATTGGTTTTTAAGGCTACGATATTTTTACAAGTGATAGCTTTTTTTTTTTTTTCGTGCGGAAATCCCCTCGGATACCCCCCCTGCCGGAGCCGGAAGGGGAGGTTATGTCGGACTCGAACCGACTAAAACCGCACGCCGACTGTGGGTCTTGGTGCTAGGCCGGAGGTGAGGTTGTTATAGACATATCCCTCGCACCCCGGCTGACCCAGGGCCATCCCTTACGGTCTGGCCCTCCTCAGGGAGGGGGGACAATGGTGTCCCCAACTCGCCCCCGGAATGGGGAGGCGCGCTATTCAGCGCGCCGCCGCCGTGGCCTGCTTCTGCTGGGGTGACAGGCGGCTCCACCCGTCACCCACAGGCCCGCGCTCATGGGGGACGGAGGTCAGTCAGTGCCCTCCGACGCCCGAGTTGCCTGCGCGCGCGGGCGGCGCGATCCGCGAATCTTTCTCGCTCGCGCCGCCTCTCCCGCTCCGCCGTCTCCTTCACGACCATTACCTGCTCGCTGAAGGAGACGCCGGCCGCCCACGCGTCCGCGCAGCGGACCATTGCTGTGAGCAGGGTGGCGAGGGTGAGGACTCTCACTCCCAGGACCGCCACTAGCTCCCGCCTCGGTCCGGCCCATGCCGGACACTCAGTGAGCGTGTGCAGCCCCGTGTCCTCGCTCGCGTCGCAGTGATGGCACTCGGACGTTGGCTCCTTTTCGATCCGACACAGATATCTCCCGAAGCACCCGTGCCCGGTGATAATCTGCGTCAGTCGATACGAGAGGCTGCCATGTGTCCTCTCGAGCCATTCCCCCATGATGGGCCTTACCGCCTCTATAACGGCATGCCCTGCGCGACGTTGCTCAAGTCGTCGCTCCCACTCCGCCACCATGATCCCGTTACAAGTGATAGCTAAAAGCAGCCTAATTATTTTTTTCTTATAAATATATATTCCAAGTTTTCACAAGTTTCCTATGGAGACGATGCCATCAGTTATGTAGTATGATTAACGCAATACTAAATTTTGTAGGTAGGTACTTACCGTAAAGTGCAAAATATGTTCTTAACATAAAGTTATGCAAAACAGAGGACATTAAAATCATCAGAATGTTAAGAAAAACCATAACAACTTAACCGGCGGCGGCGCAAAGTGCGCCTCCCCGTACCCGGGGCTAGTTGGGGACACCGAGGTCACAGCCGAGGTCCCCAAAACCCGCAGGGGACCATCTCGAAAGATATGGTCCTGGGTCTGCCGGGGTGCGAGAGATAATTATGCTTTTGGCAATCTCACCTCCGGCAACCAAGGACCCAAGACGGCATGCGTTTTAGTCGGTTCGAGTCCGACATAACCACCTCCACCGGCTCCGTGGGGGTGGTATCCGTGGGGATTTATCGCACGATAAAAAAAAACCTCAATTCATTCACATATTATATTACCATGGGTCGGTGAAATACTTACATTAAAATGTGCTTTACAAAAATACATTCGCGACTTTGTTGATAAACAGTCAGCGTCATTCCTTCTTGCGAGTTTGAACCACTTTCTTATTTTTACTTTGTTTGGAACGTAAATAAACAATTTATGTGTGCCTTTACAGTACTAGTAATATGAGAATATATTTTTATTAAGGGAAAACAAAAGAACAACTAACACAGAAGGACTTGTATTGCACGCTGTGACGTCACACAAGGTGCCATGACAGATTGGATGGTTTTTGACATTCTTCTTCTTCTTCTTCTATGATGGCAAATTATCTTCTCCTAGTGTCCTGCCACCTGTATGGCGTTCTCGGAGGCGCACATAAGGTCCTGCGGTGTACATGTGTATGGGCATTTAGCACACAGTTTCTGACATTAATTTAAATCGACTTTTTAAATCACAAAATAAACTACGTAAATTATTGTTTTAAATTAAAATAATATTTTTTTGAATCATTTATGGATGAAAGTATTGTATTAACCAATGTTTCAAATTTAGGATTCAAGCCTACTTTAGTTCTGTAGGTTTTATATTGAAGAAGTAAAACGGTTTTGACGATTTCCAATTTTTCTATAGTTGCCCTGTTTCTGGGCCATAAAGCCCAATAACTGCAATAAGTATCTTGATATCGATAATGGATTATGAAGGTCAAAAGACAGCCGTTTCACGGAGTATATTAAAAGCCTCAGATGGGATCGGAATTACTGCGAGGATGGTGATAAATCTACCATTGAGATGAGAATGAAATTATGTTAGAGATTCTAACTTGCAGCGTCGTTACTAGACCTGGCCCTCGATGCTACTGAAACTAAACCACTCTAGTCGTGCCAGTCACTGCAAACAATGACATTACATTTTAGACATTACTTCTATAATTTAAAACAGTTTCATTACACTTTCATTTACTCTACAAAAGTCATTTAAATTGAACTTTAACCGCTTGGCTTTAAAGTCTATTATTTAATGCCCTTTTTTGCAGTGGCTGCAGTGCCATTGTTGACTTTAGCAGAATGTTAGCGTGTTGAAGAAGAGGGGTGGTAGTACTACCCCCGGTACAACCAGATAATTCATGAATACCTATAATTTCATGAGGGGTATTTATCTAGCACCATATTTTCATCATCATTGAGTAGATTATCGGTACCAGACTACTACCACTAGGTCTAGATTAAAAAGATTATAATGATCTAGAACAAAAACAAACATAACGTTGATATGAAGATTTAAGTACATACTTAAAGATCTTTATGATGTAATTTATATTGTTAGAGACGCAACACTTGATAGATATTACACAGACAAATCCTATGCTTTTTCTCGCACCAAATAGAAAGCGTTTGTGGTGGTCTACGAATGTTTGCATTCACGAGGTTTCGTTCAAGTTCCATTTATGTGAATATATCAACTATTTAGGTACCGATGCAATTGCAAATTTAAATATGCAATTTCATCAGATTTTATTACTTAATCTACATATAATTCCACATAAACTTTCAAAGCCAACCGCGATTATCTTCAAATACTCACAATTTTATTCGAAAGATATAAAGGAATCCTTGAATCTTGTTGAGTCTCCGACATAATCGAACCCTTCATAGACGCAATACTCTGTCAATCAAAAGGGTAAAAAAAGATAGACGACAAATAGGCAATCACGTCAGATTTATGAATGGAATTAGTGGATATCCTTAGGAGCTTCAGAGGCAAGTATTTTCGTTGCTGTCTGTTTTTTGTCAGGCGTAACTTACATAGGTAACTAGCTTTTGAGTTATTGATTTATTTAGATCCTCGACTCTTCCACATGTATGATAATTATGTTTACTAGTTTTATTCTACATTTTACGTCCTAGGTATATAAATAAATATTACAATTTATACGTACCTAAGCAGCTAGGTCACACCTAATAAGCGAAAGATTTTTAGGTATCCGAAAAATTCAAAAAATAATACGGCTGATTAAAGAACACTTATATTACTCAATTTATTATTATTTACACGATTGTATTACAACATGCAGTTGTTAGGTGGCATAATATATTATGACTCATAAGGTATTTATCTGCCCCAAACAAACAGTGTTCTATAAATAGGTTTTGAACAAACGCGTTGTGAGTTTTGGATGTTTCGTCGAAGGTGCATGACGTATAGTGAAACAACAATAATAATTGTGACCACTCCTTGTGACTTTACTCATTGTAATACTGGTGTTATAAAACAGTAAGTTGTTGTTATATTTGATACAAAACAAGTGGTAATTAGTGTAATATGTACAATATTGTATATTAGGGACAACGAAAAATAGAAAATAAAACCGGCTTCGGTATGTAACTTTATCAACATTGATAGCACAACTTCAACAGATAAGTCTCAAAACAATGGCAATACTGTTTTATATTATTGTGATTATTCATTTAAATAAACATTTAAAAGTTAATTTTATAGTATAAATAAGTAAAGATTTGTTAGTCCTAGTGTCCTTAGTTGAAAAAAATAAAAGTAAGAGCGAGAATCTACTACGAAATAAAGTATCTCCATTTCATGGGAGAGTGACGCTCTTATCTGTACACAGATTATGTCACGAAAGTGCAAAATACATATCGGTATGTAAATAATGATGCAATAGAGGCAGTTATAACGAAGAGAGTCCGCAATAGTTTGGGTCGAATGGAATACCAGTTGGGCCAACAATATTAGGACGTAAAATAGAACAAAACAGTAAAATTTCAATAGTGGAATGGATGGAGGAACCTCATGAACTTATCAATTCCGCTTTTACAATTATAGTTTTTGTGCTTCGACATCCGTTATCATTGCTGTTTTATAAAAATTATTGACTCTTCTTCCAATTCTTTTTCTTCGACGAGAAGATGACTCTAGTGAACAGTTACTGGATAAAGTTATTTATACTGGATGTAACAAGTATATTGTGGTATAATATCTAGATTTAGACAAAAAGTGGGGATGTAAAGGGTTCTACCAATATCATTAAAGACTAAACTAATCCCAGTTGCTAGTCGTAGCATCTGCTAAATAACGGAGAAGCTTTTTTCTCGGATTTGGGATGACAGTCGCTCCCGAAAAGGAAAGCCATCATTTCAATAAAACAATAAGCAGACCTCAGGTTCGAGAGTGCGAACTTTGGACGTAAGAGTTCTGAAATATTGACCTTGAACTCTGATAAGCACAGACCAAAAATACATTTGAAGGATAAATGATATTAATCTTCGTCTTCATAACTATGTATTATGAATCTCAACAACATGTATTTCTTTTCAGACCATGATAATCCTAATAATATGGGCAGTTGTACTGCTCGCCGCTTTGACATTATATTACCGTCGAGTGTACTCCGAGTTTGATAAAAGTGGAGTGAAGTATTTCACTCCTCTTCCCTTCCTAGGCAACATGGCTCCATTGATGTTACGCAAAATTCACTTCACCACAGCTTTATTTAGATTGTACGATGCATTTCCTGAAGAAAAGTAAGTAGAATTACCGCTCTATTAGTTGTGTCTTAGGCCTTAGCCACAACACTGCGGTGCGGCTTCACGTCGTAAAAGTTTAGTACTCGCTCAGTACCGTTGTCGCAACGCACTGTTGTGGCTTGGCCATTTCACATATTGTCTGTAGTTGTTTTTCTTTTTCAAATAATATATTGGACTCTAGGCTGGTAGGGCCGAGGTGTCTCGCTGAAGGTGAAAAACCATAAAGAACATTAGGTATATTATAAGATGGATGCATCTAAATTATAGAGGTAGGTTGGAGGTCATTTTTGGACAAAAAAACTGAGATACGTCACTAAAAACATTTTGAACAGCAGAGAAGAAAACTCATACAGTTATACTATACACTAAGTTTCTCTAACATTTTAGAGCTTTCTATTTTCAAAAGATTTTTCAAAATAGGTTCTGTAGATCCAGAGGTCACCTTACAACCTCCCAAACTTTACCTCTTTATAATATTAGTATAGATACTTTACGAAATTATATATTTTCCAGATTCATAGGAAGTTATGAATTCATGAGTCCTGTGCTTATGGCCCGTGACATAGAACTGGTAAAGAGGATAGCGGTTAAGGACTTTGAGCACTTCCTCGATCATCGCAACAAGTTTGAAGCAACTGAATCTTTTTGGGTTAGGAGTTTACTGTTTTTAAAAGGTAAGTTTGGATGCTCATTCCGAAACATCACTTGATATTTCTGAATTTTTCAATAAGGCATGGCAAGGTAGACTGTTCTGTTCGATAATCGTACGCAACTAGCGCTAGCAATTATCGTTCTACGATTTTATCGTATCAAAATGTTCACACACAACAAACGTTCAATTTCCGAATGCGATTATATCATACGAAATTCGCAAGTAACGTATCGCCTTATGTCATAATAGGATTATCGTGGTAATTCTCGCCAGGCGTGGGCGTGCGAGTGGCAATTGTTTTTGCATTGTTTTAGACGAAGCAACTTGTTTCTGTTCTTTCGAGAATCGTATCTTTGAGGCGAGACACTCGCCCCGTCTAAATGACGCTTTAAGATTAATAAAATGCGCTAGAAAATTACAGAAAATATGCGTGGTGACGTAATTTTATTCTCTCATGATATTTTAGGTCAAGAATGGAAAGACATGCGTTCTACACTAAGCCCGGCGTTCACCAGTTCCAAGATACGTCTAATGGTACCATTCATGGTGGAGGTTGGTGGTCAAATGATCGAGGATTTCAAACAGAAAATTGAACCTGCAAATGGTAACTTATTTTTTTATGTAATTCCAAAAGATGTATTTCGTAATGATGATGTGGCGTCATAAAAAACGTGTGTAGGTAACACTATTATTAGTTTTGGGTTGCAAGGACACTTTTATTTTGTCTTAGGTCTAGTATTGCTAAGATAGATCCTACTAATAATCAGACACACACAGATAGACATCCACACGGGCGAAGCTGCGGGCAACAGCTAGTTCAAAGTAAATTCACCGGTAAATTCAACCGCACAATTGATTACAACTCATCACTGCTGAAAACCAATCTCGTGGATCATAGCAAACACTCTTGCTAACTTCATAATATACCATACTAATTTTAAGAGACCCATATGTAGCTGCGTAGAAAATAAAGACTTGCATGATTGTAAACGTTTAAACTATAATTTAGTTTTTTTTTTATCTAGGACACATCAATTTGACTTCACCTCGCCTGATGTTAAGCTAAAGGCAAAGTCTCGGAGAGAGGGTCACCATCGCAAACATGTACCATGTTAACAGTGGTGGCTCTCAACTTGACGGCCTCATTGGATGCCTTTTCACGCCCCGCTTAAAGGACCCGGGACTGTAGGAAGAAGGAAATCAAATGAAAATCACTCTGTATAATTCATCTTTTCAGGTTACATAGATGTAGACTGCAAAGATCTAGCATGCCGATATGCTACCGACGTGATTGCTTCCTGTGCGTTTGGAATTAAAGTGAACTCTTTCACTGATAAAAACAACGAATTCTACACCATAGGCAAAGAGACCACAGGAGTTAGCGTCAGTAAATTGATGAGGTTCCTTTTTATGGCAAACTTCCCTAAGCTTGCTAAAGTATGTATACATTTTTCTTATAAAGATTATTGAGAGATTTCTCTAGGAACAGATGAGCTTTATTTAATTAATGGTACATTCGACCAAACGCGAGTAAAGTTTATTCCTAGAGTAAACAGCAACATATTGGCTAGGAAAAACTGTTTATGAGGTACAGTGTAAACAATATCAGCTGATTTTAATTACCAGGAAATTTTTACTAGTGGATTGTAAATATGTGTGTTTTAGATCTGAACTTAAACACGTAATTTTTGCCATATTCGAAAAAGCAAATTCTTTAAGATTTTCTCTATACATATTCTCTTCTAAAGCATTAAGTTTATTAATTATTACGTAAACCTCCTTAACTTTTACATCATTTATGATACTAATACAAATTATGCTGTAGTCTTCTTCTTCTGGTCAGGTATTGGTTACTGGATGAGTTTTAATTTACTTCTTATAAGGAAGTAGTTGCCAACAGGGATGTTACTCATAAAGTAGTCTTGTTTAAATGTAATATTATTTCTAGCTTCTCAACGTGGACTTGATGCCAGTACAGTACATGGATTTTTTCAAAGATCTAATACTGGGTGCGATAAAAGATCGCAACCTACGACATATCATTAGACCCGATATGATACATTTACTTATGGAAGCTAAGAACGGTGAGTCTTATTTCCTATTATACGAGATAGCATTATTGATAATGAATCTAATTGGTTATTATTTTAGGCAAGTTATCACATGAAAATACAAATACGGAAGACAAGACTACTGGATTCGCGTCCGTTGAAGAATCTGCTGTTGGCATCAAGAAAACCAATCGAGGTTAGTAATGATGTTATAACAACATTTTTCTTACTACTTCTTAAATTATTTTATGTTATATAATAAAGTACTTAAAATACCGTTACCAGAAATTTAAAATAGTAGACAGAATTTAGAAAATAACTTATTAACGTATAAAGTCTGTAACTCATACTGAAATTTACACTTTGTGTCCATCAGAATGGAGTGACGATGACCTCGTTGCTCAAGCTGTGCTGTTCTTCTTAGCCGGTTTTGATACAATCTCTACAGCTATGGCTTTCCTACTGTACGAGCTAGCAGTGAACCCTGATATACAAGAAAGACTGGCGCAAGAGATTAAAGAAAACGACATCAAGAATGATGGAAAGTTCGACCTCCAATCTATACATGCCATGACTTATTTGGACATGGTTGTATCAGGTGAGAATCTATTCTAGCAGAAATTCAGAAGTTTTTACTTATAGTATTAGAGAAGGGTTATTTCGTGACATAAAAATGACAGTTTTATTTGTTCTATTTCAGAGGTGTTGAGGCTATGGCCTCCAGGACCTGCATTAGAGAGGCTATGTATCTCAGATTACAATCTGGGTAAAGCTAGCAAGAATTCTAAGGAGGATTACATTGTAAGCATGATTATCTTGGAGTCAAAATGTACTCATACAAAAGATAGCAGTGAAAAGTAATTATTAAACCATACGTTTTCAGATACGTAAAGGTGTACCTATAATGATTCCGGTGATAGCATTCCACCGGGACCCACAGTTCTTCCCCAACCCTAACAAATTTGATCCTGAGAGGTTTTCCGCTGAAAACCAGCATAAAATCCAGCCAGGCACTTATTTGCCTTTTGGTATAGGACCTAGGAATTGTATTGGTAAGTTGAAAAACACTTTTTTAAATTAAACAGAACTTACTTCAGAAGGCTAGCCCTTCAGAATTGCAAAATTTTGTAACTTTATTTGCTTTGTTTTTAGGATCCAGATTTGCTCTCTGCGAAGTTAAAGTGATGACTTATCAGATTTTGAGACATTTAGAGGTATCGCCGTGTGAAAAGACCGTTATCCCCGCTGAACTAGACCCTCAATCGTTCGCTTTCACATTGAAAGGTGGACATTGGCTTAGATTCAAGCCCAGGAGTTCATAAAATTAAAAGTGTAAGACCTAGTGTTTGAGTTGAGACTGATGAATTATCATGTTATTTGGAGATTTTGTTAAGAACTATAACTATATTCCAAATGTATTTTTTTATTAAATAATTTTGCGATGATTTTTATTTAGTTGAATTTTTTTAATCCCTAATGCTTGATTCATGTTTCCCGTGACATAACTATCATCTGATATCCACAACCCATATTTTAGGAGACCCCTGATCTGTCGAGTGCAGGAAAGGAGGATGACAAAGAATAAAGAGGAAAAATTTAACCACTTTCTTGTTAGTCATTACAATAATTATAGTAGTCAATAAGCAACCACTATAAATGACATAGGTAGACATTTTTATAAGAAACACTGTGTGAAATCAACTCTGCTAATATTGATTGTCTTAAGCAAGTTTCGGTATCAGATCCACTAAACAAACCCTCAAGATCTTTTTTAAAAGTAAAGCAAATGTCTAGTCATTAATAATTACATGAACTTCGAGAAATCAAAGGTATGTGACCGGACATTGGACTTTAGACGCCGTCATCACCTAACAATTAGTTTTTGCTAGCTTTAGGTTTAGTCTGGTTTAGCTTAGTCATCCAGCCAAAGGAAGAACAACAAGAAAACTAATGCAATGAAATTTAAGGCTGATTATAAAGAAACTTCGGGTGTTTCAATATGTAGGTAAGTTCATATTGAACGTCTTTTTGAGTCTTACGGCAGCCTAGTGGTATGGGTAATGGACTGCTGAGACGAGGTCTCGGGTTCGATCCCAGGTTTACCCTAACACACACATGACTTTTCGATGCTTTTCGAAGTTATGTGTGTATTTATCGTAGGTTTATAAGTGCCCGGTTAATGGCAATGGCGAGCCCCACCAACCATTACATTGGGACCTAAACATAAACTGGCGAAATGTGGGTGCTAGCACCTCTGCCTACCCCTTCGGGGAATACAGGCGTGAGTTTATGTTATGTTATGTTTGAGTCTAATCAAGAACTTTAAACTAAAAATGAAAGCCAGGATCATAATCAATCACCAATTGATTAAAGCGATAAAAGCGTGAAGCAATTTTTGTGGTGATGTTTGGCTCTTTGGCTCAGTTCGACAAACTATGAAAACGGTGAAAGCAATGCAATGTTCTGTTACAAGTTAATGCAGCTCCTTTAGGCTCAGCCTGTAGCTTCTAATAGAGTCACAAGTTGTACAGCTTTTAATTCAGCGCTCATAATAATGTAGTCGTTTCTGATTATTTTTACAAACAAAATACCTACATGTTCGAACGCCATTTTTAATTATTTTTTCCCAACTACGGTAACTCAGAAAGGAAGGTTATGATTTTTATTATATTCATCTTTTCCCTCGATACTTCTAAATTATTTATTGGAAGGTATCTTAATTGGCATATCCATACTTAGTATTATATATGCGAAAGTAACTCTGTCTGACTGTCTGTCGGTCTGTCTGTATGTCACGCTTTCACGCCTAAATCACTGAACGGATTTTGATGAAATTTGGTATAGGGGTAGACCAGACCTTAAGAAAGGACATAGGCTATGTTTGATCACGATAACTGGCATCCACGCGTGCGAAGCCGCGGGCAAAAGCTTGTGTAAAATAATGCTACATCACTTGTGTCAACATTGTATTAAAAATAACCATTGTAATATCAATGCGGTATATACTTTGTATCCATGCTCACGAACTTCATGTCAATGTATCCTTCACAGACTCGAAAGTTGGTCTTTGCTTGTGTTACGTTCACGTATATTCTTCCGTTGTTGAATGGAAATGCTCTTGGAATTAAGTTCACGGGGCAGGAAATGTTAACAATATGATATGGCCCCTGAAATAATGAAACAACCATTATTTTTTGGAAGGACACACAAACATGACAAAGGGGGACAGAGACAGGCTAGAAGCGTTCGAAACATGGTGCTGGCGATAGATGGAATGGATAAGCTGGACAAAAATGATGACAAATGAAAGAGTACTAAATAGGGTGCAAGTGGGAAGGTCTTTATTGAGAATAATCGAGAACCCCAGAGGAAAGATGATTGGCCACCTGATAAGACATGACTTGTTCTTAAAAAAACATCATAGAGGGGAAGGTAGAAGGAAAGAGAGGAAGAGGTAGGCCAAGAGGAATATTTATGGCACAGATAAAGGAAAAGATATTATTGTTTTAAGACCAAAAATAATATTTATCTTACAAAATATGACAAACATAAAATTGCTACATTGTTGGCAAATAATATTAACTTTTGGACGAGTTTACATTGTAAACAAGTGAACGACCCAATACATACAGATTTGCCAGGTACTTGTAGTAGTAATTCTGTATGTTTACCATGTACTGATTTAAACTAAATAATCAGACAACAGGAATGCCAGAGCTAAAGATAGTTCATCAAAACATGCAAGGTCTTCCTGGCAAAGAATTAGTAGTTGAGTTATTCCTAGAGGAATTAAATGTAGATATTTTGTGTGTAACTGAGCACTGGGTAAAGGAGACTGAGATGATGTTCAGTATAGATAATTATACAATTGTAAGTTGCTTTAACAGGTAGTCTGCTGAAAGAGGTGGCTCCATGGTCTTAATAAAAAATGGTCTCCGCAGTAAAGAGTGGATTGACATTGTTAGACTTTCTGTTGAGCGCTGTGCTGAGGTGGCCTGTGCCGAGCTTGATAATTGTGTAGTAGTATGCGTATACAGTCCACCAAGGAGTGACTTTCGAGCTTTAATTGAGGTCATGGACAAAGTTCTTGGGATAGCGTCAAGTAATAATAAGAATATAATTGTATACGGTGACTTCAATGTAAACATCTTGGAACATTGTAAGAGAAGTACTCAATTTCTAAACATGTTCAAGAGCTATAATCTTGAAAATATGTTCTGTGAACCAATCAGAATCACTGCTGAGACTGGCAGTTGTCTAGATAATTTTTTTAGTGATTGTGTATACTTAAATAAGTCTGTATTTAGTAAGTTGCCCTCAGATCACCGGGGTCAAATAGTATCCTTTCCTATAGGTAATAATAGTAGACCTAAAGAGAAAATTATGTGTAGGCCCATAACCTTTAATAAGATTAAAGAATTCAAAGACTTGTTAGAGAATAAGCTCAATTCAATAGCTTACTTAGGTAATAAGCCTGAGGTTCATTATAATAGTTTATTTAATACATTAACAGACGCTTTTTCTCACACATTTAAACAAAATATTCAAAAACTTAGTACGAAATCGAAATTCTGTGAATGGGTTACTGTAGGCATATATAAAAGTAGACGAACGCTATTTGATCTATACGCCCAAAAACAGTACAGATTCGACAATAGTTTCATTGAATATGTTAAAAATTACTCAAAGTTATTCAAAAAGGTATGTAGACAAGCAAAGGCCATTCACATTAAAAGAAAGATAATTGAGGCTCCTAACAAAATGAATGATAGTTCTTCTAAATTTAACTTCCAACATATTGATCCGAGTGACACATTAAAAGCATTTAAAAATCTCAAAATCAAAATGTCTAAAGATTACTGGGGCATGTCAGTTAGTTTAATTAGTCATGTAATTAATATCATTGCACCTGATTTAGCACTAATATTTAATGAATGTGTAGATGAAGGCACGTTTCCTACCTTAATGAAACACAGTAAAATTATACCATTATTTAAGAAGGGATCTAAGTCAGAACTTGGAAACTATCGCCCCATCTCCATTTTGCCGGCTCTGAGTAAGGTGTTTGAGAAAGTGATGCTCAATCAAATGCAACTATACTTCGATACCAACAATCTTTTCCATAGACAACAATATGGCTTTACTGGTGGAAAATCTACCACTGATGCGGGAGTTAGCCTAGTTAACCTAATCTACGACGCTTGGGAGAGATCACAGGATGCTACTGGGGTATTCTGTGATCTATCTAAAGCATTTGATTGCGTTGACCATCAGACACTTTTGCTCAAGTTACGTCGGTACGGTTTTGGCAACAAATCCATAGAACTATTAGAATCTTACTTAACAGATAGGCTGCAGACTGTTGATGTAAATAACGTTAAGTCAAATGGGTCAAACGTCAAGATAGGCGTACCCCAAGGATCAATCTTAGGACCTTTTCTCTTTTTGGTTTATGTCAATGACCTTCCTTATATGATCGAGGCGCACGCCGGAATAGTATTGTTTGCAGATGATACATCGCTAATATTCAAAGTAGATCGTAATAGTACAGATGCGAATAATGTAAATAATATCTTAAACGTCATTTCAAATTGGTTTTCTGCAAACAACCTATTGCTGAATGCAGAAAAAACCAAATGCATTAAGTTTACACTGCCTAATGTGAGGCAAGCTCAGGTTGATATCGTGCTGGGGACGCAAAGGTTAGAATTTGTAAATAGCACTACTTTTCTGGGAATCACAATAGATTCGTAATTGCAATGGGATGACCATATCACTGCTTTGGCCAATAAACTCAGCTCTGCTGCTTTTGCTGTCAGACGGATCATGGATCGATGCTAGGCTGGTGTACTTTAGTTACTTTCATAGCTTGATGTCCTATGGAATACTACTTTGGGGGAATGCCGCAGATTTAGAAACTATCTTTATATTACAAAAAAAGGCAGTTCGTGCCATTTACTGTTTAGGTAAGAGAGATTTTCTTAGGGAACGGTTTAAAGATATTAATATTTTAACTGTAGCTTCCCAAT
This sequence comes from Eilema sororculum, assembly GCA_914829495.1. NCBI lineage: Eukaryota > Metazoa > Arthropoda > Insecta > Lepidoptera > Erebidae > Eilema > Eilema sororculum. Next base: position 946,150 of record OU618541.1, read on the forward strand.
ATATACTCGAATATATACTGTATGTCAGAAAAAATATATCTAATTTTACAAAAGTAAGTGACATTACAGACAGAAATCTGCGCCATAAAAATAAACTGCTCCTTCCATGCTATCGGCTTTGCAGAGTTAGTGATTCTTTTAGGGGGATGGTATACGTTTTTGTAATAAATTGCCTGAATCAGTCCTTGGTATGCCTGACAATAAATTTAAAACCTTTGTGAAGACCACCTTATGTAAAAAAGCATACTATAGGACAGATGATTACCTAAAGACAAAAATGTCTGGCTTGAGCATGGTGCAGGAAAGAGGAAAGAATAAAGAAGTTCGCGTTCCTATTTAAACATTTAGGAGGGCTAAATGTTTAAATAGGAACGCGAACTTCTTTATTCTTTATTTTTGTTAACTTAGGTTAATTATTTTATTATAGGTTTTTTTTTTATATACTTTAATTATCTTGACACGAGACATATGTACATTCGTCCATATTTAGTCTTAAGAACTTACTTTTTTGTAAATTGACGTCCATAAAAAGCTACAGTGGAGTTTGTTGCGCCGTTTCTTCTCCACTGGTGCCTAGGAAGCGGTGGTAAACTTAGTTTTAAGCAGAATTTGACGTCAAAAAGCTGTAGTAGTGCTACACAATTTTGAATAAAAAAAAAAGAAAAGATAAAAGATACAAGATTATAGATAGATACGATTATAGATATAGATAGATAAGATACAATATGATTATCGGGAGGTGGAAGGATTGGTGGAGCAGAGAGAAGAGTGGCGAATACTCTACCAACAAACCGACAAGAGCGTAGCTCTTAAGTTAGAGAGAGACACACATACATATGGACAGTTGTTCTTTTATGGAATCAATACGTACAGGGGGATATGGACAAGACATATTCTTCAGGATCCCTTGCCGTATAGAAGGACCAATTATTTTGTCATTGCTGATAAGATCGCATACGTTGCGATGAATTTTTATGAAACTTGGCTTGTAGACATTTGTCAACAGCTCGTAGAAGTCAATGTCAACCTGAAAAAATCCGTAACTATTGAAAGCGAAGAACTTTGAATTCAAAATTCAAAGTTCTTCGCTTTCAATAGTTCAGCAGTAATCTATATATATATACATAAATAGAGCTATGAATCAATACATTTCAGAAACGAAAACATGTCTCTGCATTTTACAACGGGCTGGTGAATCCGGTTACTAGGTTTGGAGACCTGGCAACCCTACCAGCAGTGGACTGCACTCCTGGATATAACCCTCTCTCAATGTGAGCCATGGTTTCCGATCCTCCACCTGTTGCATTCAGTCCCTCCCACCTACCATTTTCATCCATCATCAGTCCATCCAGCTAAGAGGTGTGCTACCTTCCGTTTGCTTTCTCCTGGTCTCTTTCTCTCTGTGTCTCCATTTCTGCATTTCTGCGATAGGGCAATGCTGCCAACCGTTTGAGCACTTCACCAGTCGACTTCGATGGTAAGGGATTCCACCACCTCACCTGACCTATTTAACCTTACTTTCATCCCTTTTTTATTCTGGTCATTATTTTACCTTTTAGTTTCAAATATAAAAAATAGTGTAGGTACAAAATTACTATGTAGATACATATAATGAAGAAAAAGGAAATTTAAACACTTTTGGGGCGATTTCAAAACATCTTATCATTAACTACATTATCACTAGGTATACACAGGCTATAGATCATCTCACTACTATTCAGGGGAGCGAAGCAGTAATCATAACAAATCCGGTAGATTAAAATATAAGCACACGGGTGATACTTCGAGTCTCGGACAACTTGGTAACCTAGTTGTAAGCTCGCATTCACAATCCGCGTGGATATACGGGCGAGGAGAAAGCACAACCAAAAGGTAAGCATCTGTGACAACCGGTAGGAGAGAGCACCATGTCTCCTCTCCAGCCACTCGTTCATGACCGGTATGAAGGCCGCGATTGTGGCGAATCCCCCCTTTGGTTGCTCAAGTCACACCTTCCATGTCTCCACGGTTTCCTGGTGGAGCTGGGACCGCTGGGCCTCGATTTCTCGAGACACAGGCCATTGGCCCCGCTCCAGCGCCTCCTTGCGCCATTTAAATAGAGACGCAAGGGCTCTCGCTTCCAGGTCCCATGGAGGGGTCCTGGCTAAGAGACATGCCGCCTCACCTGAGATCGTGCGGTATCCCCTTATCACCCTGACGGCCATCGCCCTCTGTGGGCTCAGCAATCTAGCCACATTACTGGCCGTCAGGGTCTCCGCCCATACGGGGGCCCCGTACAGGGCCATACTTCGCACGATCCCCAGGTACAGTCTCCTGCAGGGAGCGTTGGGTCCCCTGATGTTGGGCATCAGCCGTGCGAGTGTAGCTGACACCCCCCTCAGTTTTGGGACCAAACTTCGGAAGTGATGTCCGAAGTTCCACCGGCCATCGAGTACGAGCCCCAGATACTTCATCGAGGGCTCGATGCCGATGCTGACGCCCCCTACCTGTAGGCTGGATCCCACAGGTGGCCCCATCCGAGGTCCGTGGAAGCACAGAGCCTCGGACTTATGAAGGGCGACCTCGAGACCCAGCCGCCGTATCCGACCCACGACTTGAGCAACCCCTGCCGTGGCCTTTAGTGCTGCGTCTCGGTGCGTTGTTCCCCGCGCCGCCGTAACGAGGGTGTCGTCGGCGTAACACGTTACGTCCACCCCCCTGTGCAACGGACCACGCAGCACCCAATCGTAACCGATGTTCCACAGGAGTGGCCCTAATACCGATCCCTGTGGAACACCGCACGACACATCCCGCCGACCCGGCCCTAGCCAACTCGGGTTAGTAATGGCCCTCTCGGAGAGATAGGCCCCGACAATTTGACGGAGGTAGGGAGGCACTCCATGGTAGATAAGCGCCTCCCTAACGCAGCTCCAGGGCAAGGTGTTGAAGGCGTTGGCGATGTCAAGAGACACCGCCACTATCACCTCACCCTGTGAGACGGCTTCCTCCGTCAGGCCTCTAATGCGCATGATCGCATCCACCGCGGAGCGCCCCTGACGGAAGCCAAACTGGCTATCCGCCAGATCAGGCCCCACGCGTGTGAGATGCCTGACGAGGCGTTGTGCAATAATGCGCTCAAAGAGCTTGCACACCTCGTCAAGCAACACGATCGGCCGGTACCCTGATGGAGAATTTGCCGGCCGCCCCGCCTTTCGGATCAAGACCAGTTTTCCTGTCTTCCAGACCTTGGGAAACTGGCCTTCTTCGAAGCATGCGCTAAAGAGCCCTATAAGTCGAGACCCAAGCTCCTCAAGAGCCAGGACCCACGCTCAGCCTGGAATGCCGTCGGGACAGGGGCGGTGTTTCTGCGGGATTTAAGCCGCAGTACAGCCGCCCCTAGCTAACCCTCCGTGACTACGGGCACGTTGTTCTCACTGCCTTCCGCGCTGAGCGCCTGAGACGGAGCCATGATGGAAACAAGGAGTCCAGGACCACCTCCAGCTGCTCCGGCTGGAGACTCTGGGTCAGTGGGACCGCCTTAGCGCGTAATTTGCCCCTTACCATAAGGTACGGGCGCCCCCACGGGTTGCGCTCCTCGCGGCCCAACTTTTTGGACCGCTTGATGGCCATCTGGAGGGCCCTCTTGGCCTCCTTGTACCCGCCATAGAGCTCCGTCTCTCGGGCTACCGCATCGTCTGGGCGGCGACGCCTCCGGCGGAACCTGGTGTACCGGCGGCGCGCAGTAACGCACTCCGCACGCAACTGCGCGATTTCCGGCGTCCACCAGTACACCTGCCTCCTCGCCGGTCTGGCACTAGCCCTGGGCATCGCCGCATCACAGATATGCGTCATGGCTCTCCCGAACCACTCCACCTCGGCATCAATATCGGCTGGCCTGTCCGCTACCGGGATCCAGGTCTGCACGATGGCCGCCTCCAGGAGAGCCTCCGGATCCAGGCGATGGAGTGCCCAACGCGGTTCCGGGGGATTCGCAATAGCTGGCGGCAGGTTAGGTGGAGGGGAGACGTTGAACCGAATATTTATTTATTTATTTATTTATTTATTTATTTGAGTGAGTTTATGTTATGTTTATGTTATGTTTTTATTTCAATTAAGGCACGTTGATGCTCGGTTGAGGGGCGAAGCGATTCTCAGATATGGACTAAAGGATATTCTGATACCGCCATGGCGCGCCGCACACAATGTCCGCCATCCGTCCAACTCAAAGTGACAGTTCGAACGTCGTCGCTCAACCATACAGCATCAGTGTCCTGTATTACGCCAGAGTGAACCTCATTCACTCTTATCTCACACAATTTATTAACACGCTGTCAAATACATTATTTGAAATTTATCAAATTCCGGGCACACGTAGGGTTCAAAATATATGACGAGCGTAGTGGGGAGGGCGGGTCAGCTGAACAAAATTTCAAATAGAACTTACTATAAGATTTTTGTCTAGCGGTTTCACCAGTTCAAAATGTGTTTCGACGTAGCGGTTAGGATTGTGTCTACCAAACCTCACTGTACTGACGTTTGTATATGCTATGAAGGTTGTGTTATAGTACGTCACTCGTGGCCGCTCCCCATAAATGTATGGTATCTGAAAGTGCAAAAATGTAAAAATTTTGAAAACGCCTCATCTAGGCGTGGTTCATTTTATAACGTTAGTCTAGGCTCTAATCTAGAATTGTTCAGCTGTTAGAGAGTTATTAAATAACAAACATCCAAATATCTTCATAAACTTTTACATCTGTACCAATAAATAAAATTGGAATTTTATTGTATTTGTATTTACGTTTGTTTTCCTTTGTTTTTAATTATTTTCTGTGACTGGTGTGTACCTAAATATTTAAAAAAGTTAAAAAAAAAATCCGGTCATTTGGTCAAACGTGTGTACAGAAAGAAGTTTTGATTTCAAAAAGCGGATTGACAAAAATTTTTTGTCTGTCTGTCTTTCTGTCTGATTTGTATTGTTTTCGTATTCAAAGCTAAATACACTTAGCTTTTTAAGAATTTCCCTACTAATGGGGTAAAATACTATACTATTATCGGCTGTATGGAAATCAATTATTTTTTAGGAGTAAGAAGATGTTCATGTTATACTAAGCTGCTTTTGGTGAGAATTAAATCTGTAAATGTTTCGGCGTTTTTCAATATTTCACGGAAGTTGTTCCACATAAGATGTAAGAAGCATGAAATTTTATATGAAAGCTTCTCTTTGTTTATATTTTACTAATTGTGCCGGCATTAAATGATTCCCAGACTGGATACATAGGTAATATATTTTAAGACCGGCTAACATTTTACGAGGATTCAAATAACAAAAAGAAAATCAAAAGCTCGGTGAATTTCTGGCTTGAGTCTTCTCTGGTCTATCGAACCCGCGCCTCCTGCGTAGCGGCCGCATTCACTACCACGGAGGCTGTCTGTTTAATGGTCTATATAAGCAGATTAAATTATATTTAACTTTGACTTACCTTTTCTGAACGAGTGTTTAGGAAAAATATGGAGGATAATAACGAAATTAGGACACAACTTGAAAACCGCATTGTTATTTAAGAACTGCTGATTCCAAAGACCTATAGCTAAATGTCATACTATACGCACCACGTAACGTATATAAAATAACATTTAATTGAATCATTATGCAACTGAATACATAATATAATAAAATAACGTACATATTGAAACAGCGGAAATAGGTAATTTAGGTTCAGATGTAATCATGTAATTCGTGAGATTAGTTCATCAGTCTATCTCAATCAATAGCCTATTGTAGCCCACTACTGGACATAGACCTCTCCCAATGTGCATCATGCTAATGATCTTCCACCTTCCGTACCCAGTCTTTCCCAACCACCATTTGCAGGTCGTCAGTCCAGGTGGCAAGGAGGTGCCTCACCTTCCGTTTGCCTTCTCACGGTCTCCACTTTAGGACTTGCTTGCTCCGACGGCCATCGGTCCTATTGCCACTGCAGCTTGCTGATTCTGCGAGCTATGTCGCTAACTTTAGTTCTTTGTCGAATGACTTCAACAAGATTCCTAGCATAGCTTGCTCCATAGCCATAGACTTTTAAATGGTGAACTAACCCCACTGTTAGTATCCACTACTAACAGTCCAAACCATGCCTTTTAAATTTCTCGGAAGAAAAAACGATAACAGAGGTTGCACTCCAGCTTTAGAAGAAGTAATTAATAACTTCATTATCGATATAAAAAAGGTAGATCAACAGCCTCTAAGTAATGTTAAAAAGCGTGGATTTACGACAACTATTTAACCTCGCGTCTCAACTGGCCGTTTCTTGTTTATGATATAAGCCAGAGCCTCCTCAAAAAACTAGATGTGAATGTTACGAAGACTTTGAAGTCGTGGCTAGGGCTAGCTCAGTCGGCAGACCCATCGACATTATATAGAGCCTCCAATAACTTTGGAATGACGTTCAAGAAACCATCGGAACTCGATAAACATCTAAGAGTAACCAAAATGCACGTCATAGCGAAATCAAAAGACGAAATCGTGCAAGATCTTCCAAAAGACCAAAGTACTTCAGAGCTCGAGTCACGCCTCCAATTCCATAAAAAATTCATGATAGGCTCGCAGACTGGTAGGGTAGGTTTGGGTAATACTAGGAGGCAGTCAGACAAAGACATAACAAAATCTTTTCTTCAAGTAGATGAAAATAATACCTACAAAGTGCACGCAATGAACCTAGAAATACAAAAAGAAATTTGTATTCCCATAGCCCTAAAGTGGCGTACCTTAATATACGACTGGTCACCGGCTCTCCTTAAATTCTATCTCAATGCATTTCAGTTGACCCTCCCCGACCAAAGCAATCTTGTCAGATGGGGAAAAGCCACAGATAAAACATGTAACTCAAGTGGTGAAGCAATTGGTACTGCTAGGCACCTACTGGTGGGTTGTAGGACGCTATTAGACCGGGGTCATTACTCGCGCCGACATGATAAGGTATTAGAAATCATACGTGAGGCGGTAAGTTTGGCGGTAGCTAGAGCGAAAAAGGGTTTAACCACAAACCAAAGAAATGACGTCGCGTTTGTAAAGGAAGGCTGCTCAAAAAAGACAAATCAAAAGCCGTACTCAATTTTGATAGCAGCCGCTGATTGGACATTACTCGCAGATTCGTATGAGAAACACTATAAAATACCGGAGGATGTTTGTGCCTCGTCATCCAGACCCGATATATTCCTATTTTCGAAACAGCAAAAGCGTGTAGTACTAGTAGAACTCACATTACCGTGGGAAACTAACATACCTAAAGACCACGCTATAAAAATAAATAAATACTTTGACTTGACCAACGAGTTAACCAAAAATGGCTATGTGGTTAAACTCTACAACGTAGAAGTAGGAGCAATGGGAATTCCAGCTAAATCCCTGTATAACTTATTTAAAGACCTCGGATTGCCTAGAGCTTCAGTAAGCTCTTTACTCAAACGAATATCTAAAACGGCGTTGATAGGATCTTACCAAATTTGGATAGGTAGAGGGGGGAACACGACTGACGGTGGAGGTGAGCGCTGATGCATCACAAGGTGGCCACCCTTAACCTACACCTGGGTCGCAAGTTCCAGGCGCCGTCAAAGTGTTCCTCTTTGTACCATGCCATGGACCCGGCGACCGCACGGTGAATCCATGGAAAGCTAAGAACCGGATCTCTTATATCTAGGTTTGGTTTAACATTCTAAAATTCTTGTTTGTTTATTTGAACGGATTATTATCCGGTGTTTTGTTTGAAAGGTCTCGTTCATCCTAAAAATCTTAAGACGCCATCCCACGGCCTGCAAATTCACACGTCCGTGGAACCCCGCACCGTGTGACAATGGTTTTACGTTTATTTAATTGTAATACATGCTCTACTCAACCTCTGGTTCCAATCAACCATAGAAGAACCGGAGATATATGATCATTAGTTGCGATCACGTGCGTGGAATTGCGGAAACAGGCTCATATTAATTTATTATCTGTGCTATTACCAATTTTCTATTGTGGGCTATTACTATGATTTTTCGTTCAGCACTTAAAGTTAAATGGGAGATGTATTCATTTGGTAAAATTATATTCCAATTTATTTTGAATTTGGTTCGCGGTTTAATGTACCTGAATAATTTTGTGAGTTGCAGCAACTTTATACAAGGTCAGAGCAAGGGGACTAAATGATAACGAACGATACCGTTTTTTTATAGAAGGGCACGTCAATTTGTCATCACCTCGCCTGATGGTAAGTTAAATGCAATGTCTCGGAAAGAGGGTCACCATCGTAAACATGTGCCATGTTAACAATGGTGGCACTCAGCTTGACGGCTTCATCGGATGCCTTTTCACGCCCGGCTTAAAAGACCCGGGACTTTAGGAAGAAGGAAAGGGATAATGTGTGATTGTTAAAATTGTTACTAAGAAGATATTTGATCACAGAAATATTATTAGGATAGAATGGCCATGTGAGCGGGAAACAAGTGCCAACTTTTAAGAAAATTCCTTTCCTATGAGACAGGAACTTTGGAACGGTCACTGTTTGTGATCAATCGCCAACGTTGGACCTGTAGCACTATATGTTAACTAGCTGACCCGGCGAACTTCGTACCGCCAATTATTTTCCACCCGCGTGGCGTCCGATCCCGTTCCCGCTGCACCCTCTTATACAATGATATAGTTATCTAAACAGCAACAGAAAAACCACACTGTCACTTCTGCGTAGGTATATGCCGATGCCAGCCGAATTTGTTGACATTAATGATCACTGCTCCGTTCCCTTGAGTAGTAGCGTGATGATATATAGCCTATATGTTAATCCAGGGTATAACCTATATACATACCAAATTTCAACCAAATCGGTCCAGCCGTTTATGCGTGAAAGAGTAACAAACATCCACACATCCACACATCCATTCTCACAAACTTTCACATTTATAATATTAAGTAGGAAGTATTATTTGTTAACCCACATCAATAATATTTGTAAAAAACGTGGTAAGGACTTTGAGAATTTTAGTATAGTTCTGCACAATGTAATTAACAAAATATTAAAAACACTAAAACTTGAAATAACCGAAAAAATAAAAAATTTAATAGCTCCATAATTTACATGAAATGACCGCGTGGTTCCCGGCATGGCCACGTGGTTCCCGTCAAAATAGAATTTGGGCCCCCATCTCTTCTCATGCGGTTCCCATGCAGCTCTTCGTACAAGGTGACTAAGGGATCGGGCTGTTTAACATCAGACAGAATATACAGCCCAAACTCATGCGCCAAAGTCATGCATCTGAGACTTGAGTCAATAATAGTGCCTGGAATACAGCAATAGGCTCACCCCGTATTATGTGAACCGATTACAATGATTGGTGAAGTATGGCTGTTACTTCACCTCTGCCTAACCCTCCAGGGATGAAGGCATGATTATAAGTATGTATATGAAATAAAGGGGAATGTAACGGCTGTTGTATAAGACATTTAGTAGATTATCACATTATGTGATATTTTACACTGCTACCACCGCTGTTAATATGGTACATGTTTACGATGGTGACCCTCTTTCCAAGATTTTGCTTTTAGCTTAACATCAGGCGAGGTGAAGTCAAATTGACGTGTCCATTACAAAAAAAAACCTATAATTATTACCAAATTTGGCAATGATAAACATAATTAATTGTAGTATGATTCACTCAGTCTTGCGTAGACCCAGAGTAGATAAAGTTTCGTATATATGCAAGTTTTTTATCTAACACATGGCAAGTTGAGGATATACCGCCGAAGGTATATGACGTTTCGCGATAAATCAATTAATGTAGTCATTGGACTAAACGTAGTGTATTAAGTGTCTAAAGTTGTGAAGAAAATATACAGTAAGTTAGTATTAAACTGTATGCAATAATATGAGTAATTAATGTAGAAAAATTAATTATCAATAACTTAAATAAACCAATATTGAAAATTGATTTTGTCATTCATTTTTATCAACTTAATTACAAAGATAAATATAAAAATGATAGATTTCGAGATAATATTCTTTTATAAACAATAAGGTACACATCACAGTTGAAAATTATGTAAGTAAGAACTGTGGGTGTTATCATGTATGTAAGAAGAAGAAAAAAAGAGATGTAAGTAAAATAAACATTTTAGAACCTAATACGAGAATTAGTTAACAAATTCTATTCAAATAAGTTGATATATAAGTGGGAGTCGGTGATCAAGGTGAAACGATGGATGTGAAACAAATCATCTGATAGCATTCACATCAAAATACCAGTTCAATCCAATCATCAAAAGTCGAAGAACGTAGTCTTAGTGGTCTTATATCATTCATCCAATTAGTAACTAGGAGACGACCTCCGCAGGTTCAATCCCAGCTCAATGCAAATATTTGTATGCATGAATTATTTGCATTGGTCTGATCGTGCTTCGGAGAGCACTGTAGTTGGAGACCTCAAAAATCCAACAACTGGTTTAGCTGCAATGCTTCGATATCACCTTTGGGTTGTAGACGTTAGATGGCAATTGCTTCACAGAAAATATCGAAGTTTAGCCAAATTCACAGTTAGACTGGTAAAGTGAACCCCAAACTTCAAGCTGAAAGCTTCGGATATGACTGGGATTAACGCTTAAATGAAGAGAGTGACTAGGACAGGGTACGAACAATTACAGTTGCACTTTTACTTATAACACATTAAAAAGTAGATAAGATATTTAAGTAGGTAATAACAGGATTAAAATATTAATTGGAAAACTGATTAGCTAAATACAAGAAAGTTTAATCTAATCTAATATAATCTAATCTAAGAGTTTCGGATATACCTGCAAAATGTTCATTACCTCAGAATAGTTAAATTTGGCTCATTTCTATTAAACTTTGCTGAGACTTTTACTTGTTGTTACTTCAGTTGGGGTTGATAACCTAAAGGTTCATTCTTGTCTATTATTTATTATTAGTTTAACATGAATTCCTGCCATGTCATGCTTAGTTATATTTGGTATACATCCGGGTTATTTATTCAGAGAACTAAAAAGGAGTTATTGGGTATCAGAACACGTCATTGATGGGTAACGTTATTTAGGTTTTATTTTTTATTTTAGGACAGTATATTGAAAATAATATTTTTGTTCCAAACTTCATTCTCAACGTGTAATGCAAAATACTATATAATGACCAAATTAGTAATGTATTGATAAGAGCGCAGGTAAAGGAAAAGGCACTCAAAATCAGCGGGGTTAATAACTAATGGGTTCAATAACAAATCATCCAAGCTTTAACATTCTTTTTAACGTTTGAACTCGGAATATTCAATACTCATATTCTCGTTATGATACGAACGTCAAAGGCGCACTAAAAATTGCTTAAAACTATTTATGTACTTGTGAGGCCGTCAAGCTCGCAAGCGTCGCATGGGGACACAATGGTCCCCAGAACCCGAATAGGGCCATCTGGAAAGAGATGGACCTGGATCTGCCGGGGTGCGTGAGATATGTTTTCTGCATTCTGACCTCCGGCAACCAAAGACCAAAAGACATCGTGCGTTTCAGTTGGTTCGAGTCCAACATAACCACCTCCGCCGGCTCCGGGGGGATGGTATCCGTGGGGAGTTTTCGCACTATAAAAAACCATAGTAACATGGTACATGTCTGTAATAGTGAGCCTCTTTCCTGAGACTTTGCCTTTAGCTTAAACTTTCCAGGTGAAGTCAAATTGACGTATCCAGAATGAAAAAAAGAAACTATGAATCATAGATATTGGTACAATTAGATAAGCCATGGACAAAATACACAAAACCTAATCAACAAATCGATATAGCTTGTACACTCGTATGTCTAGATAGCAACGGCCTTCGATATTATTTGCCACCAAATGCTGTTATCAAATCTCCACGATTATGACACAAAGAATTATCCATAATAGGATAAAAAGTTATTTAATAATAGATACCATAAAGTAGTCTTAAAATAAAATAGACGAGCGTAGACTCCACTAAGACCTGGAACTCCCTCGCCGAGCCTCGACCAGCATCAGTTTGAGCTATGGCTCCCTGAGCTGGACGTAGTTCTCGCTGCATGCCGGCCTCGCCCTGTCCTGATCCTGGGAGATTTCAATGCCTGGTCGCAGGCTTGGGGCTCCCGGGAAACCAGAGACAGGGGGAGGATACTTCAGGACTGGGTCACTACACGTGGCCTAGTCATCCTGAACCGGGGGAATGTCGCAACCTGGACGCGGCGGGGGCTCAGCTCGGTCATAGACGTTTCGTTTGCGACCCCTGAGCTCGCCTGCCGTGTCCAGGAATGGCGTGTGGTGGAGGAAGAGGAGACGTCGTCAGATCACCGATATATTCGGTTCAACGTCTCCCCTCCACCTAACCTGCCACCAGCTATTGCGAATCCCCCGGAACCGCGTTGGGCACTTCATCGCCTGGATCCGGAGGCTCTCCTGGAGGCGGCCATCGTGCAGACCTGGATCCCGGTAGCGGACAGGCCAGCCGATATTGATGCCGAGGTGGAGTGGTTCGGGAGAGCCATGACGCATATCTGTGATGCGGCGATGCCCAGGGCTAGTGCCAGACCGGCGAGGAGGCAGGTGTACTGGTGGACGCCGGAAATCGCGCAGTTGCGCGCGGAGTGCGTCACTGCGCGCCGCCGGTACACCAGGTTCCGCCGGAGGCGTCGCCGCCCAGACGATGCGGTAGCCCGAGAGACGGAGCTCTATGATGGGTACAAGGAGGCCAAGAGAGCCCTCCAGACGGCCATCAAGCGGTCCAAAAAGTTGGGCCGCGAGGAGCTGATAGAGACTCTGGAGCGCAACCCGTGGGGGCGCCCGTACCTTATGGTAAGGGGCAAATTACGCGCTAAGGCGCCCCCACTGACCCAGAGTTTCCAGCCGGAGCAGCTGGAGGTGGTCCTGGACTCCTTGTTTCCATCAAGAGCGGAGGAACACATTCCTCCGCGCATGGCTCCGTCTCAGGCGCCCAGCGCGGAAGGCAGTGAGAACAACGTGCCCGTAGTCACGGAGGGTGAGCTAGGGGCGGCTGTACTGCGGCTTAAATCCCGCAGAAACACCGCCCCTGGACCCGACGGCATTCCAGGCCGAGCGTGGGTCCTGGCTCTTGAGGAGCTTGGGCCTCGACTTATAGGGCTCTTTAGCGCATGCCTCGAAAAAGGCCAGTTTCCCAAGGTCTGGAAGACAGGAAAACTGGTCTTGATCCGAAAGGCGGGGCGGCCGGCAAATTCTCCATCAGGGTACCGGCCGATCGTGTTGCTTGACGAGGTGTGCAAGCTCTTTGAGCGCATTATTGCACAACGCCTCGTCAGGCATCTCACATGCGTGGGGCCTGATCTGGCGGATAGCCAGTTTGGCTTCCGCCAGGGGCGCTCCACGGTGGATGCGATCATGCGCATTAGAGGCCTGACGGAGGAAGCAGTCTCACAGGGTGAGGTGATAGTGGCGGTGTCTCTTGACATCGCCAACGCCTTCAACACCTTGCCCTGGAGCTGCGTTAGGGAGGCGCTTATCTACCATGGACTGCCTCCCTACCTCCGTCGAATTGTCGGGGCCTATCTCTCCGAGAGGGCCATTACTTACCCGAGTTGGCTAGGGCCGGGTCGGCGGGATGTGTCGTGCGGTGTTCCACAGGGATCGGTATTAGGGCCACTCCTGTGGAACATCGGTTACGATTGGGTGCTGCGTGGTCCGTTGCTCAGGGGGGTGGACGTCACATGTTACGCCGACGACACCCTCGTTACGGCGCGGGGAGCAACGCACCGAGACGCAGCACTAAAGGCCACGGCAGGGGGGGTGCTGGTTGGGTAACCTCCACGTTGGCCTTCCCGTTTCTTCACCCTTTGGACCGCGGTCCTGGGGAGCGGAAGCGGGAGGGCTGGTGCACCCTGGACAACGGCTAACAGACTCCCACTTCGGGAGTGCTGTTGGCCGTTGACGAATAACCCATCGGCGGACTCCACTGAGGTGGGGTCGTGGGATGACGGGCCTGCAAGGCCCGTGGTCGTCGGCGTCTCTTCCAGTATCCCTCTGTTTTCAGAGGGGACAGGGGAGAGACGTTCAGACATTCCAGGCGGGAGTGGCCCTGTGAGGGGCCGTTCGTGGGCCCTCTACATGTCCCTCTGTTTGCAGAGGGCGTAGTGGAGGGCGCGCTCTAGGGCGGACGGGTTCTCCACCTTTGGCTTCGTCCAGAGATGGGGGACATGGTCTGGGGCAGACCACCGTGCGGCCAAACCGTAAGCCTGACCTTGGTCAGGAACGGTGGCTCCTAGTGGGCTGCGAGGAAGACAACCTCTATAAAAAATTACCCCCAGGGGCGGACGGACTCGGTCTGGTGCAGACCCCGTTCGGCCCGGCCGTAATCCTGAATTGACAGGACCGGTGGATCTTCGGATCCGCGAGGAGTTAACCTCTATAAAAATCCCCAATCCCAAGCTCTGACGCCTGGCGATGGGATGAGTGGCTGGAGGGAGTCCAGTCCCAAGGGCGTCCACGTCGAAGGACATTAACCTTAAAAATAATGACAATGGCTCAAGTTACGGATAAATCTACCCAGGAGGGTCCCAGCCTAGCTGGGGAGTCCCTCCCGTTGCCAGTCGGCAACGGCAGTCCTTCGTATTCTGGGGTGGACAACCATTGTTTGAGCCCGGCGCCGAGCTCTAAATCCGGCCCCAACTCAAAAAGTAGCGCGAAGGTCGCGCTACCCCAGGACGATGCGTCCTCATCGACGGTGGCGGTGACGTCAGTGGAATTTGGCGTCACCGCCGAAGAAGACAGGCAGGCGCTGCCTGGGTTGCAGACGAGGTCTGCAGCCAAAAAGCGCAAGGGAAAGGGGAACAAGAAGGTTCCCCTGCCGCTGGTGGTTGAGGTGGATGAGGTTTCCATCCCTCCCGGGCTCGAGTCGGCTGCCATCGGCAGCAGTAGCAGCAGCAGCGGCGAGGAGGAGCGGGTGGCCAAGGTGCAGGCCACCGGCCGCGAAAGGGCGAGGAGGAGCGGTAGGGAGACCGCCCCCCCTCGGGACTCCTCCCCGTGGGCTGGATCCAACCCGGAGAAGGAGGTGCCAATGGGCTCGGCCAATTACCGGACGGTCGTGTTCCTCAACCATCGGCTCGGCCGAATGATGGCGAGGCAGGCGGAGTCTCCGACTCCCGAGCAGGCCGTAATGCTCGGAGTCGTTGAGCAGATTGCTGCCGCCAGCAAGGGTCTGGCTGAGCAGCTGGTCGAGCGGATGAAGGGAGAGGCCGAGGCCCGAAAACGGGAAGCTGAGTCCTGGCACCAGCTCCAGAGGGTCACAGCTGAGCTGGAGGCCCTCAAAAAGAGGGTGGAGCGCCTGACCGAGTTGCCGGGAGTGGTGACTCGGTCAATGCGGAGAGCGGCACTTGCGCAGCTGGAGAAGTCGGCGCACTCGGCTCCGGCGGGGCGGCCGGTGCAACCGGAGCGGCCGGCGCAAAGTGCGCAACCGGAGCGGCCGGCGCAAACTGCGCAATCGGAGCGGCCGGCGCAAGCTGCCCAACCGGTACGGCCGCCGGTTCGACCGGCGGAGCCGAAGTCCTGGGCCGAGTGCATGGCGGCCATACGCGCCGAGATGGTGGCGCAGGAGGAACGCACCAACCGACGGATGGAGACGATCCTGGACATCGTCCGCCGTCCTCCTCTCGCACCACCGGCCGGATACGCCGCCGCAGTGAGGGGGGGCCCTGCCTCCCCGGCGGTGCTGGCAACCCCATCGGGGCCGGCTCGCCGCCCCTCTCCGGGTCCTCCGGGCCCCGCTCAGGGCGCACAGGGCGCTCAGGGTAAGGGTAAGGGTAAGGGGAAGGGCAAGGGTAAGGGGAAGAAGTCCCCAGCCCTGGCCTCAGCTCCGCCCCCGGCTTGGGCTTCAGTCCCAGCCCGGGCCCCAGCGCCGGCTGCCTCCTCGAGCCCCCCGTCGGGGGGCTGGGAGGTGGTCGGCGAAACCCGGAAGAGGCGGAACGCCAAGAGGAAGGCAGCCAAAAAGGCAAAGAAGGCTAAGGCTGCTGCAAAGGGAGCACCGGGGAGGCTGCGCGTCCCCCGCACAACGGCTGTCGTATTAACGATGACGCCGGAGGCGGCGGAGAGGGGACTGCAGTATCCCGACCTGGTGAAGCGGGCCAGAGGCCTCATAGACATGGGGCCCCTCAATCTGGCTAGGCCCCTCCGAGTGACACAAACTCGGACGGGCGCCCGGCTTATCCAGGTCCCAGGTGCCTCCAGCGGTCCCCAGGCTGATGCCATAGCGGCCAAGCTGAGGGAGACGCTGGATGCAGCCGACGTCCGGGTGTCCAGGCCTACCAAATGCGCAGAACTGCGCATTTCCGACCTGGACGACTCCATCACGGCCGAAGAAATTCGGGCCACCGTGGCGGAGGCCGGTGGCTGCCCCCTGGAGGCGGTAAAGGTCGGAGCGATCCGCTACGGCCGTCGTGGACAGGGGGCGGCAGTTGTCGGCTGCCCCATAGCAGCAGCCCAAAAGGCTGCCGATCGGCGGGTCCTCGCGGTGGACGGCGTTGTTGGGGTGCGGGTTCAGCTCCTGAAGGCTCGACCGGCTAGGTGCTTCAGGTGCCTGTCGGTCGGGCATGTGGGGGTGCAGTGCACGGCGGAGGTGACGGTCGGTGACCGCTGCTTCCGCTGTGGCCAGTCCGGTCACAGGGCCGGTGGTTGCGAAGCTCCGCTTCACTGTTTTAGGTGTACAGCGGAGGGCAAACCGGCCGACCATCGGGCTGGGAGCAAGGCCTGCACCGGAGGCGAGCCGAAGCCGCGAGGTGGGCGTTCCGCCAATAGTTCGCAGCGGGATGCGGAGATGGTTCCATAATGGATCCCCGGTTCCGCATCCTGCAGGCGAACGTGGGCCACGGTGTCGATGCTCAGGCACTTCTGCTCCAGAGCATGGCACAGTGGTCCATACACGTCGCCGCTGTCGCCGATCCATACACTTACCGGCCTCCCGGGCCTGCCTGGGTGTTCGACCTGGATGGATCGGCGGCACTGGTGCGTAACGCCGCTGCGGGTGCCCCTCCCTTTGTGGTGATCGCAAGGGAGCATGGCATCGTAGCGGCGCGTGTGGGGGAGATTGCGGTCGTGGCCGTCTATCTCACGCCGGCATTACACCGACGCATAGGGCAGTATCGGCGGTCGCTGGAGCGGCTGACCGACGTCGTCAATGCCTGTCACCCTCGCCCGGTTCTGGTGCTTGGGGACTTCAATGCCTGGTCTGAGGCTTGGGGGTCCCGGCACACGAACCCGCGAGGCAGGGCTCTGGAGAGCTGGGCCGGTACTCTCGGTCTGGTTCTCCAGAATCGCGGGGCCGAAGCCACGTTCTGGGTGGCGGAGCGCGAATCGATCGTAGATCTCTCGTTCGCGAGCGCTTCGCTGTCGCAACGTGTGCGGGACTGGCATGTCGTCGTGGAGGTGGAGACACTAGCGGATCACCGATACGTTCGGTTCGATGTCTCCCCTCCCGAGAGTGATGCGCCGGTCACACCGGCCCCACGCGAGCCGCGCTGGGTGCTAAGGGGTCTGAATAGGGAAGCTCTCCTGGAAGCCGCCTCTGTGCAGGCCTGGGCCATGGTGCCGGACAGGCCTGACGATATCGATGCCGAAGCGGCGTGGTTCCGGGAGGCCATGACTGTTGTTTGCGATGCGGGTATGCCTAGGGCTCCAGCCTATAGTCCGAGGCGCCGGGTCTACTGGTGGACTGCGGAGATCGCGAGGCTGCGGCAAGCCTGCGTGATCGCGCACCGCCGGTGGGCCAGGCTCCGTAGGAGACGTAGCCGCCCCGCAGACACAGATCCCCTAGTGGCGGAGTTACAAGAGGGATACAGGGAAGCCAGGAATGCCCTCCGAGCAGAGATCAAGCGGTCCAAGGCAGCTTCCTATAGGGAGCTGCTGGAGACACTGGAGCGGGACCCATGGGGGCGGCCTTACTGCTTGGTAAGAGGAAAGCTGCGCCCCCGGGCCCCACCGCTAACCCAGGTTCTCGAGCCGGCTCTGCTTGGAGGAGTGGTGGAATCCCTGTTCCCGGTGCGAGCGGAACACGTTCCGCCGCAGATGACTCCGCCACCTCGGTCGCCTGTTGCGCCCGGCGTGGTTATTGACGACGACGTGCCCGAGGTCAGTTGGGTAGAACTAGAGCTGGCGGTGCGACGGCTTAGAGCCAAGAAGAACACCGCCCCGGGACCCGACGGCATTCCAGGCCGTGCGTGGGTCCTAGCTCTAGGGGAAGACGGTCTCGAACCCCGACTGCGAGGGTTCCTCAGCGCATGCTTGGAGCGGGGCCAGTTTCCGAAGATGTGGAAGACGGGGAAACTGGTCCTCATCCGCAAGAACGGACGCCCGGCGGACGAGCCGTCTGGGTACCGGCCCATAGTTTTGCTCGACGAGGTGGGCAAGCTCTTCGAAAGAGTCATTGCCAAGCGCCTCGTCGAGCACCTCTCTAGAGTGGGGCCGGACCTGGTGGACACCCAGTACGGCTTCCGCCGGTGGCGTTCCACTGTGGATGCCATCATGCGCGTGAGGACTCTGGCGGAGGATGCGGTCGCCCGGGGCGAGGTGATGTTGGCGGTGTCCTTGGACATCTCCAACGCGTTCAACACCTTGCCCTGGAGTTGCATCAGGGAGGCGCTCGTGTACCACGACGTGCCTCTCTACCTCCGCCGCATAGTCGGGGCGTACCTGACGGAGAGAGCCGTCATCTACCCAAGTGCGACCGGCGTCGGTAGGCGTGAGATGTCGTGCGGTGTCCCACAGGGATCGGTCCTGGGGCCGCTCCTGTGGAACATCGGATACGACTGGGTGCTTCGCGGTGAGCTCGCGTTCGGTGCCACCGTCACGTGCTACGCGGACGACACGCTAGTGACGGTGAGTGGCGCTACACACCGCGAGGCGACCCAGAGGGCCACGACCGCTGTTGCTCAAGTCGTGGATCGGATCCGGCAGCTGGGTCTCGAGGTGGCTCTGCACAAATCCGAGGCCTTGTTCTTTCATGGCCCTCGGCGCAGGCCACCCCCGGGATCCAGCCTGATAGTAGGAGGTACTCCCATCGACATCAAGCCCCGGTTGAAATACCTGGGGCTCGTTCTCGACGGTCGGTGGGACTTCGGAGAGCACTTCCGAAGTCTGCGCTCCAAACTGTTGGTGACAGCTAACGCGCTGGTGCGGCTGCTGCCCAACTTGAGGGGCCCGGAGGACTCCTGCAGGAGACTCTACGCGGGTGTCGTGCGGTCCATGGCCCTATACGGGTGTCCCGTGTGGGCGGACACCCTGGAGACCAGATTCCTGCCCCTGTTGCGTGCGCCGCAGCAGAGGATGGCCTCCAGGGCAATTAGGGGATACCGCACGATATCCTTTGAAGCGGCGAGTCTCCTAGCCGGATCGCCACCGTGGATCCTGGAAGCGAGATCCCTTGCGGCACTCTATCGTTTCCGTAAGGAGGCGCGGGAGCGGGGATACGATCCCGAGCCCGAAGACATTCGGGCCGAGAGATCCCGGCTCCACAGGATCATGGTGGCGGAGTGGGAGCGACGACTTGAGCAACCACGCGCAGGGCATGCCGTCATAGAGGCGGTAAGGCCCATCATGGGGGAATGGCTAGAGAGGCCACATGGCAGCCTCTCGTATCGACTGACGCAGATTATCACCGGGCACGGGTGCTTTGGGCGGTATCTGCGTCGGATCGAAAAGGAGCCAACGTCCGAGTGCCATCATTGCGACGCGAGCGAGGACACAGAGCTGCACACGCTCACCGAGTGTCCGGCATGGGCCGGACAGAGGCGAGAACTAGTGGCGGCCCTGGGAGTGAGAGTTCTTACCCTCGCCTCCCTGCTCACAGCAATGGTCCGCTGTGCGGACGCGTGGGCGGCCGGCGTCTCCTTCAGCGAGCAGGTAATGGTCGTGAAGGAGACGGCGGAACGGGAGAGGCAGCGCGAACGAGCGAGACTCGCGAACCGCGCTGCCCGCGCGCACAGGCAACTCGGGCGTCGGAGGGCACTGACTGACCTCCGTCCCCCATGAGCGCGGGCCTGGGGGTGACGGGTGAAGCCGCCTGTCACCCCAGCAGAAGCAGGCCACGGCGACGGCGCGCTGAGAAGCGCGCCTCCCCATTCCGGGGGCGAGTCGGGGACACCGTTATCCCCCCTCCCGAGGAGGGCTAAACCATAAGTGATGGCCCTGGGTCCGCCGGGGTGCGAGGGATATGTCGATGACAACCTCACCTCCGGCCTAGCACCACGACCCACAGTCGGCGTGCGGTTTTAGTCGGTTCGAGTCCGACATAACCTCCCCTTCCGGCTCCGGCAGGGGGGTATCCGAGGGGATTTCCGCACGGAAAAAAAAAAAAAAAAAAAAAAAAGGCCACGGCAGGGGTTGCTCAAGTCGTGGGTCGGATACGGCGGCTGGGTCTCGAGGTCGCCCTTCACAAGTCCGAGGCTCTATGCTTCCACGGACCTCGGATGGGGCCACCTGCGGGATCCAGCCTACAGGTAGGGGGCGTCAGCATCGGCATCGAGCCCTCGATGAAGTATCTGGGGCTCGTACTCGATGGCCGGTGGAACTTCGGACATCACTTCCGAAGTTTGGTCCCAAAACTGAGGGGGGTGTCAGCTGCACTCGCACGGCTGATGCCCAACATCAGGGGACCCAACGCTCCCTGCAGGAGACTGTACCTGGGGATCGTGCGAAGTATGGCCCTATACGGGGCCCCCGTATGGGCGGAGACCCTGACGGCCAGTAATGTGGCTAGATTGCTGAGCCCACAGAGGGCGATGGCCGTCAGGATGATAAGGGGATACCGCACGATCTCAGGTGAGGCGGCATGTCTCCTAGCCGGGACCCCTCCATGGGACTTGGAAGCGAGAGCCCTTGCGTCTCTGTTTAAATGGCGCAAGGAGGCGCTGGAGCGGGGCCAATGGCCTGCGTCTCGAGAAATCGAGGCCCAGCGGTCCCAGCTCCACCAGGAAACCGTGGAGACATGGAAGGTGCGACTTGAGCAACCAAAGGGGGGATTCGCCACAATCGCGGCCGTCAGACCGGTCATGGACGAGTGGCTGGAGAGGAGACATGGTGCTCTCTCCTACCGGTTGTCACAGATGCTTACCGGGCACGGTAGCTTCGGTAGGTACCTGTGGCGAAGACACCGGGAAACCACGGCCGGTTGTCAGCACTGCGGGGACCGCAGCGATGACACAGCGCTCCACACGCTGGTGGAGTGCACGGCGTGGGCGCAACAGCGCCAGGTCCTCGTAGTGGGCTTGGGCGTGGACACTCTCTCGCTCGAGACCATGGTGGGAGCCATGGTCTCCAGCGGGAGTAAGTGGGACAGCGCCGCCTCTTTCTGCGAGCAGGTCATGCTCGTGAAGGAGGCGGCGGGGCGGGAGCGGGAGAGAACTCTCCCACCCGAGTTCCGCAGTCGGCGGCTTGGGCGCCGCCGGCGTGTCTTCGCCGAAGACCATCGGCCTCCATGACCGGGAGCCTGAGGACGATGAGTTGGCTGCTCATCGTCCTTACAGAAGCAGGCCCATGACGGCAGCGTGACGTGACGGACTCACGCACGCCTCCCCCCTCCTATGAAGCGGGATGATACCCGAAAACCCCCCATAGACGCGGGATAGCACCCGAACCACCCCCTAGACGAGGCCGCATTAAAGCCGTGGGTCTGTTGGGAGCCCTGGGACATCCTTCCGAGGGCTTACCCGGGGCTCCCAACTATAGGCTGCTGGGCGATACCGTGGGGGTTTTAGTCGGTAGGAGTCCGGCATAACATCCATGAAGGATTTCCCCCACGGTCAAAAAAAAAAAAAAAAAAAAAAGACCTGGAACTCCTCCTCCTGGAGCTCACGGGTTTCCTTCTTCCTACAGTCCCGGGTCCTTTAAGCGGGGCGTGAAAAGGCATCTGATGAGGCCGTCAAGCGAGTGCCACCACTGTTAACATAATACATGTTTACGATGGTTTCCGAAACTTTGCCTTAAGCTTAACATCAGGCGAGGTGAAGTCAAATTGACGTGTCCTTTATAAAAAAAAATTAAGCATATGGATATATTCCTACATGATTGCAAATATTTGTATATTTAATCTGAGTGTTTCTATGTATGTAATCATGAAAGGAAATTAGAATGGTTTCAATGCTAGGTCCATCCGTTTTAATAAAATTGTAAAGCAATTTATATAATACTCGTATTAACTATTCAAAAGCCCGTTCAGTTCCCGTCTTGAGCATTCACTTTTTTTATCTAAATATGTCACTCGTGTAACCCTAATTGTATCACTAACTTGAATTTTTAAATTCATATTAAATGAATTTTGATTACATTCTATTAATTTAATTTTCATGGTTGTATACCTGTTATGGGAGAGTCAAGTTTAATATGCCGCCTTTTCACCATCTACTATCTCAAGATTTTTCAATATATGACATGGCAACTTTCTCCTATGCTATTACTTTCAAAGCACCTGTACATTTATTTATACTGTTGATTGATGGCTTGGTGGAATTCATTGTTACACAAATTATTGAGAACACTTCTACTTTTTCACAGTATTATTCTATTAAACCTGACCGGTGTCGCCTTACGGCATTCTCAAAGCTTTACATTTACCAAAGGTTTATCTCTTTCTATCAGATCATGTATATCATATTAATATGGGTTGGAGTCCTACTCGCCGCGTTGACGGTATACTTCCGGCGGCTTTACTCCAGCTTCGAGAAAGGTGGTGTCAAGCACTTCAAGCCCCTTCCTTTGCTGGGCAACATGGGCGGATTGATGATGCGCAAACGACACTTTACTGCAGATATATTAAATTTGTACAGAGCTTTTCCAGAAGAAAGGTAAATAAATCTATACTGTAATTTTTATATGAAAATTAAGTAATGGCTAATGTATTTGATACTTGCATAATGGTACTTGCCTTATGTATACTTTAAAAGACGGTTTTGACAAAATAACCTGATAAATGATGATGAATGAAATTATATTAATAAGCTAATCCGATAATTGAAGTACATCAGAATTTTATATCAAATTGTTGAGAGCAAAATAAATCTATGTTAACTTTTGACTAAATATCCAATTAGAGATGATAAAATAGGATAAGTATTAACTTTATCACTACTGTGATTTTGGAGTATACGATAACGCGACTGACGTAAAGTGAAGAATGAAATACAATCCCTGATTCACATTATAAACTCTGAATAAGACTAAGCGGACTAAGGGCCGGTTCGACCAAATGCGAGTAAAGTTTATTCGTAGAATAAACAGCCAATATGTGGGTGATATTGCCTTTTTATTCTAGGAATAAACTGTACTTGCGTTTGGTCGAATGTACCATAAGATAAAAATATTATTTCCACACATTAAACTGGAATCCTATAAGTACATACCTACTACGATCGTATTTTTTCAGATTTGTTGGCAGTTATGAATTCATGAGCCCAGTAGTTCTGGTCCGTGACTTAGAACTAGTAAAGAAGATAGCAGTTAAGGACTTTGAATTCTTCCTCGATCATCGCAACAAGTTTGAAGGCAGTGACTCTTTCTGGACCAAAAGTCTAATCTTTATGAAAGGCAAGTTCAATGTTCATTGGGAAAATATTCTACTACAACAGTACTAATTCATTATTTCAAACATATTTTATTATATGCGGTAGCCTAGTGGTATGGGTAATGGACTGCTGGACTGGAGATGGACTGGAATCTAGACACCATTTATAAACTACAAGTAAAAATCCTGAAAACTATAGTATCGCCTAAAATTAAATGTCAATTTCACGACAACGAAACCGGACTCTTCAAACACTGCAATGCCTTACCTGTCCACGCACAAGTACATTTGGCACTACTAAAAGAACAGTTCTTTAATCAATCCCTTAGAAAAATTATAGAACATCCTGTACGCACTCGGGCAGTCTCCCAGAACCGGTTTGTCACACAGCGTGCGAACAATGTGTACGGCGAACGCACTACGAGCTATATTGTCCCCTGGCTTCTTAATGACCTACCCTCGTGTATACGAGAATGTAACAAAATGACGAAGGTTAAGCATAAACTCAAACAACATTTTCTAAATGTAATGTAGATTTGTTTTTAGTTTTATTTATATTATTATTTATGTAAGGTAGTGTGTGTAATTTTATGTACGACAACTCACAATAGCACATGTATAAACCTACGTGGTTTTTTGTTGCTATTATTGACCTATTATAATGTATCTATTGTTTTGTTTTGATAATAAATAAAAAAAAAAAAAAAAAAAAAAAAAAAAAGACGATGTCTCGGGTTCGATCCCAGGTTTACCATGGCACACACCAATGACTTGTCGATGCTTTTCGAAGTTATGTGTGTATTTATCGCAGGTTTATAAGTGCCCGGTTAATGGCAATAGGCTCGCCACCTATTACATTGGGACCTAAACATAAACTGGCGAAATGTGGGTGCTAGCACCTCTGCCTACCCCTTCGGGGAATACAGGCGTGAGTTTATGAGAGAGTTTTATATTTTATTATAAAAATAACTCTCAGTTAGATGATGAATGGTTTAAAAATTTACTTGAGACTTACGTGGCGTGGCGATAGTGAACGCGACTGCTACGCAGGAGGCGCTAGTACGATCCCCGCTTAGTGCAAATATTTGAATAAAAAAAAAAAAAAATAACTTGCTCACATTATCTATCTTATAGTAAAATTACATTACACTGTGTTAGATTTACAATCGTTAGTAGGTAATTGTATTTAGGTATTGTTGGAACAATTATATAAAAATTTCGATGAATACAAGATAGAGTAAACGACGGTGTCTGTGCTAGTGTGAACTGTGTGACAGACACCAACGCCCTCCCGTTTAGCTTAATTAATATTAGAAAAATATCACAGCTATTTAAATTATTATCAATTCTGATACAATACAGTGAAATAAAACATGAAATATCCACATCAAAAAAAAAGAAATTCAGTGGAATTTGAGCATTACATTCATAATAACATATCATCACAACTTAATGTAAATTAAATTTAATCAAATTATATTATATTATTTAAGATAAACGTAATAGGTTAGTCTTTACCAAAGACTTGCACTCCTGTCTAGAGAGAGAATATATATGGCAAATTTTGCTCATTTTGTTATAAAGGCGACTGCTAAGATACAGATAGTGGCGGCTTGCCAGACCGGTTCTCGTGAGCTCTGTGGGACAAACGAGATCTTTACGACGTTTTTGCAATAATAATTGGGGGTTGTAGGTCAAAGTGCAGTGTTTATGCAATACTACTTGAAGGACGTATAACTGCCTGACAGTTAAAATTGATGTTTCCGTGTATAATAGGTGTGTTGGATAGCGAAACGGTTTATTTAGAGCAACCTTCAGAACAGCTCTTTGAGCTCTTTCAAGTTTGAGCATTTCAGTCTTATGAGTACCGCCCCACACTGTAATGCAGTAGGACATGTATGCATGAATATGGCTATTTTCATTAGTCTGGGTATTTCTATATATAATATGTATTTACAAAAAAGTAT
The DNA here is from genome assembly GCA_914829495.1 of Eilema sororculum. Lineage (NCBI taxonomy): Eukaryota > Metazoa > Arthropoda > Insecta > Lepidoptera > Erebidae > Eilema > Eilema sororculum. Next base: position 971,652 of record OU618541.1, read on the forward strand.
CTAAGTATGTTTATCCGCATTCTAGATTCCATAACACAAGCTTTACAGCGTTGTGTAGAATGTTGTGGGTTGTGGGACACAACTAACAAATTATTCATATTGTCTTTCAGGACAGGAATGGAAAGACATGCGTTCCACATTGAGCCCAGCGTTCACCAGCTCTAAGATACGATTGATGGTACCGTTCATGGTGGAGGTTGGCGACCAGATGATAACAGATTTAAAACAGAAGATTGGATCTGCTGATGGTTGGTTTCTATTTTAACACGATTTTATTAACTTCACTTGTAACTATGGAATATGTAAGAAAATCTTGGAATCTTAATTTGACCAACAATTTGATTAGGATGAAATTTTGCACACGCTCTGTGTTCTGGTCTCTGTGACTATACATGACTAGCTAAGAAACGTCATTACAAATCCAATATGGCGGCCTCCCCAAGATGGCGGATTGGCTGTTTGAAATCTACCCCCATGATATGGGTATCAAATGAAAGGGTTTTCTGTCAGGAATACGTAAAAATTTAATTTTTAGTGCACGCTAAAAGCGTGTTTTTTAGTTTTTTAAACTATTATAATTTTTTAACACAGATAACTTATCAAAATAAAAAAAAGCAATTTGGGTGAATAAACTTTTGTAGGTTGTATTTGCGACGACATTTATGAAAATAAGTATGTCATAGATAGAGTTTGAAACAGAAGGGTGGGACAGAAAAATCACAACTAGAACAAAGGACAATTGCATTTGCAGGAAAGAATAAAAAAATTAAGTGCTTATAAGGGCAATTTGATTCATCTAAATTTTTTACAGGGCATATAGATGTAGACTGCAAAGACCTTGCATCTTGCTACGCTACCGATGTGATTGCCTCTTGTGCATTTGGTTTTAAAGTGAATACATTTTCGGAGAGAGACAATGAATTTTACACAATGGGTAAAGAGATCACAGGCTTCAATTTTAGTAAATTGATGAGGGTCCTTGTTATTTCTAATTTACCCAAAATTACCAAAGTAAGTATAAAATGAATGTAAGAATATTATTATAATTATGATTAGATGGACGTTTTTACATTTTGTCTTTCGACTTTTGCTCATGTGGTAATCTTCCATATTACTTTTAGTTTATCAAAATCGACTTCATGTCTCAAGAGTCAATACAGTTCTTCAAAACCTTGATTTTGGGTGCAATTGCTGATCGCACCTTACGCAATGTCGTTAGACCAGACATGGTTCAGCTACTTATGGAAGCTAAGAACGGTAAGTCTTAATACATTTTGGTCACTTTTGAAGTTATTATTGGTATGCACTTATTGCCATAATTGTTTTTGATACTAGTGATAGGCATGTGCTTACACACTATTTTATATGTTATAGGCAAGTTGTCACATGAAAGTGTGGTTACTGATGACAAAACTACTGGATTTGCGTCCGTTGAAGAATCGGCAGTTGGCACTAAGAAAGTTAACCGAAGTTAGTATTTGTTGAATGTTTTATTAATATACCTTGAAAATACATCGGTGTGGCTCAGTAGCTCAGTTGGAAGAGCATTCCCCCTGTAAAAGAAAGGTCGCGGGTTGAACCCACTTGAGCGCTTCATTTTTCCCAATGTATTTCGAATTTAAAAGTTAGCATAATAAATGTTATAAAAATTCAATTAGTATCCTTCAATTTGTATCTATGTATGTATGCAAAAAGTATGAAGTAGTACTGCATTTTTCCAAGAGTCGCTGCCGTCTGACCTACAACCTTGATAAGAAAGCTAACGCGAACCCGTTTTTTAGCAGGTATACAAGCCCTGTATGAGATTGATTTTAGTCCAAACAATTCTCTCGACTCCATACACTTCAGTAAATAGCTCAATCGATTGTGATTTTAGAAATGTTCAAATATAGCATATTTGTTCTACGGGCCACAATGTACTAAGCTGTGACTTGTCACTTAATTTCATACCATTTTGTAACCAGAGTGGGATGACAGTGACCTCGTCGCTCAAGCTGTGCTGTTCTTCATCGCTGGTTTTGACACTGTGTCTACAACTATGTCGTTTCTCCTATACGAGTTAGCTCTTAACCCGGATGTCCAAGAGAAACTCGCGAAAGAAATAAAAGAAAACGATATCAAGAATGACGGAAAGTTTGATTACAAATCAATACAAAGCATGACGTATTTAGACATGGTTGTTTCAGGTGAGCTTACTTTCTTCTATATCTAATTCATTATGCCTGAAGGTTCACACGTGAATCAAATAAATCACGGTTGCAATGTTCTGGTCAATATACTTTTCATTTCAGAGTCATTAAGGATGTGGCCTCCAGGACCCGCATTGGAAAGGCTATGTAATACAGATTACAATCTGGGCAAGCCTAATAAAAACTCTACTAAGGATTTCTTTGTAAGAAGTTATCTACCTATTTGAAGTATTCTGAAGTGTGACAATGTGCTATAGTATTTTTTCTTTAATCTTCAGATCCGTAAAGGAACAGCTGTGATAATTCCAGCCCAAGCGTTCCACCGCAATCCTGAATACTTCCCAAATCCTGACAAGTTTGATCCAGAGCGCTTCTCCACTGAAAACCAGCACAAGATTCAACCGAATACTTACTTGCCGTTCGGTGTAGGACCTAGGAATTGTATTGGTAAGTTGTTCAACACTTAAGAGATTTTACATTTTCAAGGAAAGGTTGCTCGTTTGTACTATCTCGTGGGAATGTTGAGATAAAAGTATTTTTCAACTTTTAAGTTACATTAACTCCCGTTATTCCGTTCCGATAGAGGGGATATATATCATACAAGAATAAAAGAATAAGAAAGCATTCTAATGGTTATTCTAATAATCTCAAGTTGAAAGAATGTTTGATATCGTGTCAATGGTTTCATAGTTAATCGATTACAAAAAATATAAACCTTTCCTTTCTAGAAGGTTCTTGATTCTGTACTATATTACTTCTTATTTCCAGGTTCAAGATTTGCTCTCTGCGAAGTCAAAGTCATGACTTATCAGATTCTAAAACACATAGAGGTGTCACCTTGTGAGAAGACCTGTATTCCCCCAGAACTGGATCCTAAATCTTTTTCCATGAAATTAAAAGGTGGACATTTGCTCAGATTCAAGGCCAGGACTTAATATTATAAGTTCGATTTCCCGCTCAGTGCAAATATCTGTATGCATGAATATAAAGATATTTACATTGGTGTGGGCGTTTCTATCTATAAAGATGTATCTAAGTATGTTTATTCTCTATCAGAACCCGTAACACAAGCTAGTAAAGTTATGTTTAATTTGGGTCTTGAAAACACTATGTAGAATATCATAGAATATTTTATTTATAAGGTGCCAGACCAAGATAAATACTTGACACTTATGTAATCGTAACTTACAAAATCTAGTCGATTTTTTACACAGTGAAAAGATTAGAATCTTAGACAATATTACAATTCCAATTTTTTGACAATAAGTATAAAATATTCTCTGTTCACTGGTTAATCTTAATTATAATAAAATACTGTATCATATCAACACATCAACATAAATTGACTATTTTACATTTGGTCAAATTGTATAGTGTATTTATATTTATACCCCATCCATCATATTATTGTATTTTAGATAGATGGAAATAGTGATTGCATAAAAATTTTAAATATCGATTAAGTTCAAATCTATACATATAATAAATCTGTAAACGATCGATGTCTGTACATGGAAAGGAAATGAGAAAAACTGGTATAGGGGGACTTTATAAACGTAATAGAAGCCAAAACAACGTTTTTTGGAATTTTTGTCTGTTTGTCTGTTTATCTGTTTCTCTGTTTCTCTGTTTCTCTGTTTATCTGTTTCTCTGTTTGTCTGTGAGTTTGTGCACGCTAATCTCAGAATCGGCTGAACGGATTTGGTTGCGGTTTTCACTAATAGATTGAGGTATGCTTCATTTAACATTTAGTGTTTGTTTTATTGTAATCGGTTCATAAATAAAAAAGTTATGTCAATAATAGCAAATCACGGCTAACAATTTGTAATTGTGTGAATAGATCAAACCAATAAAGCAGTAACAATGCTTATATGAAGATATTATTTCAGTCATAGGAATTAGAAGAACTTCGAGAGGCTAGAGTTATTACATCTCAGCCAAGTCAGGCCAGGTTACTGCCCAATCTTCGGCACAGCAAGAGTCTCGACAGATTTCACATTGTTCTCGAATGATGTTTCTCGAATCCGACAGATTAGTGAGCAGTTGGTTCCGTAAAAAGACTTCTAAAGTTTTAATAATTATTATCATCACGCTATTTTATTAAGGAATGGGGCAGAATGTTTTTATGACATAAGTTAACGTCTATTTCATACTATACTTTCATGGTAACTGTGGCTCAATATGTCTGCTGTGGACTTACAACTTTGCTGAGTCGCGTTCGAATCCATCCAAAATGTATTTTTCCTTTTTTATGGTTTTTTATTTACTTTTATTTAACATTTTTATTTTATTGTGTATTTGTTGTATTTATAGTTTTATTTAAGTAAAATACAAATTCTATGCTTATTATTCTATAGGTAGTACATAAAACTAGGCTGTGTGACAGTAATAGTAGAACTTATTATATAATATTCTCAGATCTTTACAAAATTCTTAATTTCGGAGAATGAAAAGGTGATCCCACCAGCCTGAGACATCATAAAACTGAAACTGATACCGATACCACCAGATCGGGGCAAGCGCAATATTGGAATCACACCGATTAAAATTTAACAGAGGAGATGGGGCATTGGTGGGTATTCTGGGGTGAGGTACCCCAGTATACCGGCATTGGTTACCTATCATAAATAGGCAGTCTCAACGTGAAGAGCAGGGTCTGCTTGGTCAGAGCCGCGCTCATGGAGGAGGTACATCGTGGCACCTTCTCTGAAGCACCTTAGGTATTCTGGGAGATAGTTGTCCCTATCGTATTCCTCCACGGGACAACGCGTGCAGGGCTTAGATGTCACCCGCATACGGTTCAGGATATTCCATCAAGAAGCAAGCGGTTCAGCGACTCATTCCTATGCCGCACCAATAAGACCCGAAAGTCCCTGCAAGCTCACGTGTTTACTTCTTCCTACAGTTCCGGGTCCTTTAAACGGGCCGTGAAAAGGCTCCTGAAAATGCCGTAAATCTGAGTGCCACCATTGTTAAGATGGTACATGTTTATAATGGTGATCCTATTTCCGAGTCTTTGCCTTTAGCTTACCATCAGGCGAGGTGAAGTTAAATTGACGAGTCCTATATAAAAAAAACTAAGGATAGTAAAAAGAAGAAAACACATGTATGGGTAAAGCAATACAGTTCTTAACCGCCTGATAAAGAAATGAATTTCCGAACCACTTGGTTTAAGGTGGCATTATTTCGGGTGACGGAAGGAAGGAGAGATTAATTGAAAGACTCCTAATAGGCTCTTTCACTCGCCGTGGTGAGGTAGAAATGGTAAAATACAGCCAATGAGACAACGTCTCTATGCAACTGCAGACATTGTACAATGTTAGTGATCTGATGAGTACCAACGCACGCCGCTGCGATACTATCGATTCCGTCTAATAAGTAACGAACAACGATGTGACTGTGGTCGATGGATTTTAACTGGAACTAACCACCATTGGCTCGGCAAAGAAGAGGACCACTGCTCACAGCTCAGAGCCTTCAAGGCTCCGGGTTTTCTTGAAACTATTTTGTGTGATACTTGATGTATTTGAATTTGTTCTGATCGTAAGTGGTGGCAGCATGTTTTAAGAATTTGGAAGGAAGGAAGAATATTTAAACCACTAAAACTGATGAAAATTGCTATGTCCACATTTAGCAATGTTCATCCACATACCTACTTGATAATGATTTCGTCAGCAAAATGTTGAATTTTTTAAAATGCTTCCGCAGTATTTGTTAAGCCCATAAAAGAAGACTGTCTTTTTTTGTAGTTTTCAGTAGTTTAGCCCTGTATTTATATTGGCAGCGGCGCGCTGAAAAGCGCGCTTCCCCATTCCGGGAGCGAGTCGGGGACACCGTTGTCCCCCTCCCGAGGAGGGCCAGACCGTAAGGGATGGCCCTGGGTCAGCCGGGGTGCGAGGGATATGTCGATGACAACCTCACCTCCGGCCTAGCACTATGACCCACAGTCGGCGTGCGGTTTTAGTCGGTTCGAGTCCGATATAATCTCCCCTTCCGGCTCCGGTAGGGGAGGTATCCGAGGGGATATCCGCACGAAAAAAAAAGCCCTGTATTTATAAGTCAGTCACTAAAAAAAGACTGTCTTCATAATTATGTACCTAATTGAAAAATACAGGGTGGAAGATGTCAAGCGAATTTTCGAAATGATTTAAATACAGCTTTATTTCTTTTTTAAAATAAAGGAATGTTTCCTTTGCGTAAAATTTACTATTTGCAGATTTCGAGTACTTCCGTTCCAGTTGGGATGAAAACCGTCCACCATGTATAATGATGAGTTTGAGCTGTTCCGTACTTAACGCGGACGAAGTCGCGGGTAACAGCTAGTATATAAATAAATTAAAAAATCATTAGTCGATAAATGAAATAAAAGTACATATAATAATTGTGGACAATAACGCGCACGCTAATCTTGAAAACAAAACAATAGACTTCTAGAACAACAGCTGATTCCCTGGTATTTATTGAAGAGTTCCGTGGTCTGTCTCTAAAACCCACCATCAGATCTTTATGAAATTGAAATGGAACCATTTCGGAATAAACTTCTTTTAAACAAAAAAAAAAGATTATGTAAATCCGTCTACATTATGACAGAGCTATGCGCGTTCAAATATTAAAAATAGTTAACAAAATCCTAATTGAGAATCTCCTCCTTGTTTTGAAGACGTTATAAACCGCCAGTAAAATATTTTTTTATTTTATTTTCTGTAGTCGATATCGATTGTGACATTTTCAAGTTATTATAATAAAAACACAGTCGATCGAATTACTACATCCCTAAATTTGATTTCTGACTGACGTGACGTTGTCAATGAAAATATGATGTATTGGCGCCTAGTTTTAGTTCGCATTTTTGGGTGTTGACGCTAGAACAAAGTTATATCGACCACTGTCAGTGAGCTGTCTAAAATACAATAATATAATGGACGGAGTATAGTAATTTGTATATTTGTATACATTAGTATTGTATTAATCTATAAAAATGTTCTTGTATAAGTACTAATAAAAAAAATTTGTTAATATTCATTAAACTTGGACAAAGTAAATGAATAAATGATTAGGCACACCCCAAAATAATTTTCATTGTATATTTATATTGCATCAATAATCCATTATCGGGTGCAATCAGGACTAACGTTTATGTGGATGGTGATGATTTATATTGCATCAATATTTATATATGTATAGGACAGCCTCCGTGGTGTAGAGGTAGTGAACGCGGCCGCTACGCAGGAGGCGTGGGATAATACGAACATCTATGGCATTCGTTACGGGTAGTTGGAGCCTTCAAAAGTCTAACTGGTCTAGCTGCAATGCTTCGATATCACCTTTGGGTTATATATTGGAGGTCAGATGGCAATCGCCTCACAGAAAATATACTCGTAGAAGCTTAGCCAAAGCCGCAGTTAGATTGGTAAAGCGGACCCCAAACTCCAAGCTGAAAGCTTCGGATGTGACTGGGATTAACGCTAAGATGAAGAAGAAGATCCACAGTTACCGATATGAACCGATTGTCCGAAACTGCCTATTTCGGGAAATCGGTACCATGGAACATATTTATCGTGAAATGAGATCCGAAGACCCTACAATGGTCCTTCGACTCATCTAATAACCATATATGTTGTAAGAAAATCGAAGTGCCTTGATGATACCTTGGTGCATGGCAAAATGTTACGTCTTTCGTTTATATTTTGTTCAGTTTAAAGTTGCGGATGATTGAATTTATCCCTAGTTTATTTCCAGTAAAAATACAATCTACTCTCTAAGTCTAAATCTTAGTTCGTGTCCTCCTTACAGCCGAATGATAAAGGACCCTATGGAGAGCTTGGCTGGAATAAGAGTAGTCTCACATGGAGATATCTCCATGTGCAGTTGGATGTGATACGTGATTATAATAATAATAAAATAAAATTGTTTAACTCAGGCATTGCCCATAAGTGTTAGTTACCTAGAAGCCTATGTTAATAAACTTAGTACAAAAACAGAAACAAAACTTAGTCGTAAACATGGACATAATTAATGTGTGTGTCTTTGGCAAGGTGAACCTGTGTCCAATGCTGCATAATAGCACTGTCCACGTGACGCCTTGCCGCAACACACTGCAGGAGGCTGTTGGAGCTGCCCCGCACACGATCGATCAGGGATGCAATGCGCTTTCTTACGATGGCTGCAAAGCTATCAACGCCAGCCTTCATCTCGCAAAGGACAAACCTCGAACCTAAAACGTTAAAATATCATTGTTGTAAAAAGTTTAAAAAAGATAAGGATAATAATGTAGGAGATTGGATGTAAAGGGACCACCAAGACACTGGGACCGAAGCCAATGTCTGACTGTTAGATGGAAGTCGTTTCAATAAAAGCAACACAAAAGTCAAATATAATCAAATTGCACATAGTTTATAATGTTCGAGACTTCACGCGATATATAATGGAAAAACTTACTTTTGCCGACGTTTCGGGTGCGTTACAGCACCCGTGGTCACGACTTGACTGGCCTCGCGGCATCGCGCGGTGTGCAGGAAACATTTTTTCTGCGCCTGCCCTCCATTACTTTCATATTGAATGTAAGGCTGGTGACACACCACACTCACTATACTCACTCATTATAAACTACGAGTAAACGCCGCGATAGTCTAAAAGTTACAAATCAAAATTGCAATTAAATAATATCCAAAATGGACAAAAGAAAGCAAGAAAGAACGAGAGGAAGAAAACGATGACTTAAATATTAAAAATAGATTAGAATTAACATTAAAAGAAATATCTTAACTTTCGGCTGGTTTTCATACATAACATAACATAAACTCACGCCTGTATTCCCCGAAGGGGTAGGCAGAGGCTGGTTTTCAATTACAATAATTATTATAATTACTTACCAATACAGTTTCTTCGCCCAATACCAAAAGGCATGAATGCAAACGGTTCAATTTTATGTTTGTTTTCCTCAGAGAAGCGCTCAGGGCCAAACTTTTCGGAATCAGGGAAGTATTTTGGGTCACGGTGGATGGCGAATACTGGAACACAAATACCAGCTCCTTTGCGGATCTATAAGGTATGAGGTAATATATAATGAGTAGATTTGAATCAAGCACATCAATCTATGTAATGACAACTAAAACTTACAATAAAATCTTTGTCAGCGTCTTTATTAGGTCTGCCCAAGTTGTAATCTTTGGTGCACTTCTATCTAGAGCGATTCCTGGAGGCCACAACCTTAGTGATTCTGAAATTGAAACCATTCATCGGAAATCGTTTCATCTTCACGAACTTTCACACTTATAATATTAGTAGGATAATAATCAAGCGCCTATAATAATAAATGGGAAAATATGCATGCTGCAGCAGGCAGCTAAACATGCTGTGCTTGTGTGGGAACTAGTAAGTGACTGGTAGGCAATAGGTAGGCTTCGTTAAATGAAATAGATCGGTAAATACAAGGTTGATTTTAATTCACTATTATTACTTTACACTTTAACTTATTATGATCTCAGTACAGAACTACAAACTTATTATGATATAATTAATGAACTTGGATGCGAACTTTAAAATAATCTTTACTGGAAAACGTAATGTTAGGACTGCGTGTGCGACAACGAGCGAGCGTGGATTCGCCTTCAGAAACCGTGGCTGACTGGTCGTACGAGCAGTGGCCGGCGGCGGCGTCCGCGCCTTCGGCCGCCCAGCACTGCGCATGCGTGTTGCGCATGCGCGTTGCGCGGCCTCCTACTCGTACGACTCGCTTGTTGCGCGATTAATAAAACTACCTAACGTTTAAGTAGGCACCGCAGGCGCCACATCACCCCCCCCTTGAGCCCGGGCTACGGGCGATAATAAGGGCCATAATGGTCAGGGAAGCGTACCGTACGGCCTGATCGCGTTCTTCTAACGCCGCTGGGATCCTCAGCTTCAGGTGTAGAATTGGTGACGTGTGAACGGTAGAGTGGTGTAGATGTGCTATTTTGTGTTGTCTGAGCATGAGTGTTATTGTCTAGTGTAGTCTGGTTAGTATGCGAGTCACGGAGTATGTAGGCCGGCTTAAGTCTGTCTATTGATACTGTGACTGTTTTATCCCTAAGGAGGAGTTTGAAAGTTTTCTCCCCCCGTTCGAGGACCTTATGTGGTCCGGTGTAAGACGGTTTGAATGACCCGCATGACGCGTTATCCCGTAAGAACACGTGAGATGCCGTCGCGAGGTCCTTAAATATAAATATGGCGCGGTTACAGTGACGCGATGCTTGTGATGGTTGCAAGTTCCTTGCGATCATGCGTAACCTATCCACAAACTCTGTTATGTCCGTAGTGTCATGTGGTTCGGGTTGTAAGAAATCCCCTGGTAGTCTCAATGTCTGACCGTATACTACTTCTGCAGCTGTCGCCTGAATGTCGTCTTTGTAGGCATTGCGTATACCCAGGAGTACCAGTGGGAGAGCATCCACCCAACTGTCGTTCCCGTGACAAGTTATAGCGGCTTTAAGCTGCCTGTGGAACCTTTCGATCATGCCGTTTGCTGCGGGATGATATGCGGTAGTTTTTCTGTGTTCGAAGCCGGCTATCTCGGACAACTTTTTGAAGAGCGCAGACTCGAATTGCCCCCCACGATCTGTCACAATTTGTGTAGGACAACCGAAACGCGCAATCCATCCATATAGGAGGGCTCTTGCTACCGTTTCAGCCATGATGTCTTTAATAGGTATTGCCTCTGGCCATCGCGTGAAACGATCGATGGCGGTTAGACAATACCGATATCCTTGGGACAACGGAAGGGGGCCGATTAGGTCAATGTGGATGTGCATAAACCGAGAGCGTGGCAGTTTATATGTACTCAAAGGTGCTGAGCCGTGCCGTGTTATTTTGGACTGTTGACACGCTATGCAATTTTTCGCCCATTCTCTGCAGTCTTTCCTCATTTCAGGCCAGACGTACCGCTCAGCAACGAGCTTGGCACTAGCGTTCGCCCCAGGATGGCTGAGAGAATGCAGGCTATCGAAGACTTGTCGTCGAAATGTTCTCGTGACATATGGTCTCGGTGTCTTGCCGCTCTCATCGCAGTACAATTCAGACCTCGATCCCGGCAGTAGAATTTTTTTTAGGTGCAGTGAGGTACTACCGTCCAGCAACTGTTTGAGTTCCAGGTCGGTACTCTGCGAGTTTGCTAACTCGTTCAAGTTGACAGGCTGGACGATTTCCTCAATTCGGGACAAGGCGTCAGCTACGATGTTGTCCTTGCCTGAAATATGCCTGATGTCCGTGGTAAACTGTGAGATGAAATCCAGATGTCTGAATTGTCTTGGTGAGCAATTTTCCTTACGCGTGTGGTACGCATAACAGAGGGGTTTGTGATCTGTGTAAATTACAAACTCTCTAGCTTCGACCATATGCCTGAAATACTTGATAGCTTCATATACTGCCAGTAATTCTCGATCGTACGGCGAGTATTTCTGTTGTGCAGGGCTCAGCTTGCGCGAGAAAAAAGCTAAGGGTTCCCAAGCATCACTCTTCAGTTGCTGCAGAACTGCACCTAATGCGGTATCTGAGGCGTCCGTCACAATGGCGAGTTTAGCATCTATGTCTGGGTGTGCCAACATAGTAGCCTGGCAGAGACCGCGCTTGCAAGCCTCGAACGCTTCAGTCTCTTTGGGTGTAAAGCTCACGGGGTGAGAACCTTTCACAGACCCCGCTAGGAGCGCGTTAAGAGGGGCTTGGTGATCTGCGGCACCTGGGATGAAACGCCTGTAAAAGTTTATCATCCCTAGGAACCTCCGGAGTTCACGAACGTTTTTCGGTGGTGTGAAGTTAGCGATAGCGTCAACCTTTTCTGGTAATGGTTTGGTACCTTTTGCAGAGATGCTGTAACCTAAAAACGTTACCTCTGACGCTCCAAACACGCATTTGGATGGGTTAATTACCATCCCATACGTTTGCAACCTAGTAAACACCTCGCGTAAATGATCTTCGTGTATTTTTTTATTTGGGGAGAAAACTAAAAAATCATCTAAGTACCCATAACAAAAATCTAGTCCCCTCAACATCTCGTCTACAAAACGCTGAAACGTCGCCCCCGCGTTCCGCATCCCAAACCCCATGTACGGAAACGAATACAGGCCGAAGGGGGTGGTGATAGCGGTCTTAGGAACATCATCAGGATTGACAGCAATCTGGTTATAAGCGCGAACTAGATCAATAGTTGAGAACACCTGGCAACCGGCGAGATTGTGTGCAAAGTCATGAATGTGACGTATAGGGTAGCTATCGGGGATCGTTCTCGCGTTCAGCATTCGGTAATCCCCGCAAGGTCGCCAACCATTATCTTTCTTGGGTACCAGGTGTAAGGGGGACGCCCAAGGTGAATCGGAGGGTATCGCTATACCGTTTGCAAGCATAGTTTCAAACTCCGCCTTAGCGATTTTTAATTTGTCTGGTGCCAACCGTCGCGGTGTACACGATACGGGTGGCCCAGGTGTAGTGCGTATATAGTGTCTAGTGTTGTGTGTAGGTGTCTTATGAATACCCGACGGGCGTGTAATGTCAGGATACTCGCGCAGTATATCATGATATGTAGAATCACCAATTCTTACCTTAACTGAAGAGACGATGTCAGAAGAAAGGGGCAGGCGAAGCCGGAGTCGCGAGCGATGTACCGCCATCAATAAGGCGTTGACCTCGTACGTCCACGATTAAGTTATACCACGATAAAAAATCCACCCCTATTATCGCCTTTGTTACATCAGCAACGATAAACCTCCACTTAAAGTCTCTGCGTAAACCTATGTTTAATTTTAAATGTACATACCCGTAGGTATTTATAACACTGCCATTAGCCGCACACAACTCGTAATCACTTTTACTGTTATTGAATTTCACGAGCGATTTAGGAAAAACACATACGTCACTTCCGGTGTCTACGAGGAATCTGGTTCTAGTCTCTCGATCCGTCACGAACAGGCGACCAGTTGCCCGACAGTCATTGGTCGCCATCACTGACTGCCGGTCGCTTTTCCCGAGAAGTCACACGGTTTTCTGCATTGGGTTGCTTGGTCGCCGAACCTATAGTGGTACCAGCAAACCGGGAACTGGCGATAATTTAACTCCGACCGCGTGGTAGGCGCTCGGTCTCGTGAGAGGCTTCGGTTCCGGTTACGAGCGTGGTCACCGCCTCTATCACGAGACATCCTGTTTACGTTAGCGGCTAGGGCCTGTACCTGCTTGGTTAGCTCTGAAATTTGCACCGCCATTGGATCCGAGCTGCTATTTGAAGGTGAGGTACTCACAGCTGATGTGTACGCTACTTGCGGCCCTGCTACGTCATGAATGGCGTCCGCAAGCTCTGCCAACTCGGCTAGGCTGGCATTTTTTTGCGAAGCGACGATGGCTTGGGTACTGTGGGGCAGGCGTGTGGTCCAAATAGTGCGTAGGAATTCCTCCGGGACGCCTGGCCCTGCCAGGTTAAGCAGATGGCGGTGAAATTGTGAGGGCTTTCGGTCGCCTAGCTCCTCGTGCATCAGCAGTTGTTTCATTTTATTCTCACGCGATGCAGACAATCGCCCGATTAACTCCGCTTTGAGCCTCTCATATTTATTTGTTGGGGGAGGGTTGGCGATGATGTCCTCCACTTCGGCCGCGTACTGGGTGTCTAAGTTTCCAACTACGTAGTAGTACTTCGTGTCGTCCGTTTTGATTGCGGCTATAGCAAATTGAGCCTCCATCTGTGCGAACCAAAGCGCAGGTTTTTCAGCGTAGAACGGTGGTACGCGAACGCCGACGCGAAAGGACTCGTGCGGTCCCTCCGTCTTACTGCCACCTACACTAGCTCCCGTTTTCATTTTTTCAACTGACTTGTCTTCCGAGTCCATCTCGTTGGTTTTGATCGTCGGGGGTCACCACTGTGGGAACTAGTAAGTGACTGGTAGGCAATAGGTAGGCTTCGTTAAATGAAATAGATCGGTAAATACAAGGTTGATTTTAATTCACTATTATTACTTTACACTTTAACTTATTATGATCTCAGTACAGAACTACAAACTTATTATGATATAATTAATGAACTTGGATGCGAACTTTAAAATAATCTTTACTGGAAAACGTAATGTTAGGACTGCGTGTGCGACAACGAGCGAGCGTGGATTCGCCTTCAGAAACCGTGGCTGACTGGTCGTACGAGCAGTGGCCGGCGGCGGCGTCCGCGCCTTCGGCCGCCCAGCACTGCGCATGCGTGTTGCGCATGCGCGTTGCGCGGCCTCCTACTCGTACGACTCGCTTGTTGCGCGATTAATAAAACTACCTAACGTTTAAGTAGGCACCGCAGGCGCCACACTAGTACATATTGTAAGATCCGTGTTACCATGTTTAAAAGCAAATAAATTATTCTTATTCTTATTCTTTCATCCACTATTTGGAAGCTTCTATTCTAGTTGGCAGTACGAGTATGACTCCCTTGGTGTTGTTGCATACATCCATAGGCCACCTAAGTGGTATAAAAAAACCATGTGAATGAATTTTTACAGCATTAAGTATGCTAATACAAATCGAAAACTATCGAATCGAATATTCGATTTGTATAGTTAGCATACTTAATACTGTAAAAATTCATTCAATTGTTTGGGCGGAGTTACCAAAAATCAATGTTTAAAAATGATTGAACATCATTCATTGATTCCGATAGTTCGTAAGAAAATCGGTAGATGATTCCACCGTCGCCTTAAAGACGTATAAGATAGGAAATTTGAATCACATCGGGCGTGTGTCGATAGCTAAATTGGTCAAGGCATTCCCCTTGTAAGGGAAAGACTGCGGGTTCGAGTCCCGCCCGAGAAGATTCCTTTTCCCTATGTATGCAAACTATGTGAAGCGTGTAAGGATAGAAGCAGATGGCAGGCTGCTATCTTTGCTTACCCTGGAGGGAAGAGGCGTAAGCATATCGAGGGTTGAGTGTTCAAACCCGTTAAGTGCGAAAAATTAACTTTCGAGATAATCGATGTTAAAGTTTGCTGGCAATAAAAAATAGGTACATATAATAAATTGATGCAAATTACTTAGTAATTTAGCAAAATTATATATCCATAATACTATATTTTATGATTTTTGTCATGTTTAATAATAAACTTTTGCATAAAATTGTAATTAGTAAATTAGGGGGCTGACTTATTGGGTTTTACCCCAAAATTAAAATTATATTTCTATTAATTATTAGCTTTATTATTTGAACAAAAATCAAGTGAATCACGATAATCCTTTTATTATAGGTAATTACTGTCGCTTTTAGATTCAGATATGTTTTTAGGCTGTGGATCCACCCATGAAATTCCTCGGGAATGATTTCTTTTTTGCACATCGTTCCTAGATCTTTTTTTTTTGACAATACTGATCGGTGTCTATCTTTGGTATAATTACTCCAGCTGTTCTGATAGTTGCACGTTGGTTGAAAATAGCTTTACCCTTGTTTTAGGTGTGTTTTGAGTAGTACTAAAAATGTCTCATCATCATCATCCACATAAAGACGTTAGTCCTGATTGCATTCGAGGCCACGGTGCCCTCGGAGGTCAGGGTCCGCCTTCCGGCTCTTCCTCCTCTACTTCGCACGATCTTGGGCGTCCAAGGTAGTGAGATCGTTTGCACGTATGTCACCCTCCACGAAGCCAAGCCAGCACTTCTTTGGCCTACCCCTTCTACCTGAACCCGGTGGGGGCGCCATTGCCAGGCATTTGTTACCCACGTAGCTGGGCGGTTGCCGCACGATGGTGCCGCACCAGCGGAGGTGGCTCTCTCTCGTTTTATAGACCTGCCCCTTCAGCCTAACTGGCATTTTAGCATCGCATGTGACGCCAGTCATTTCCCGCCACTTAGCCCACGCAGCAGCAATACGTGCCTTGACGTCGTAGTCGATGTCACCAGAAACGTGAAGTACAGATCCCAGGTACTTAACCTGATCCGTGCGCTCGACCAAGTGATCGCCTATGCGGACGGGTATGGGATCTGTGGAGTTTAACGCCAAATATTCAGTCTTCGCCACATTAAGCTTCAGACCGGCGCCGTTCTCAAGTGCCTCCTTTCACACTTTCACACGTCAAACCAATCTGTTCCTATCTGCGTCCATCAGCGCAGTGTCATCAGCATACATAAGCAACCACGGAGGCTGCTCATGTGAGTCTCCGATGCTGTCCGACAAAACGTCTAATACCAAGCTGAACAGGTATGTGACTAACTACGGATCCTTGGTGTACCCCGACGGTGGTGGGGAAGGTTTTTGTGTCGCCAACAGCGGTCCAAAGCACGGAACCGGAATCTCGGTAAAGTCTCGGATGGTGTCGATGTAAGCCTCTGGGACTCCTTTGGACCTCAATGCCCACAAGATCATCGCGCGAGGCACACAGTCGAAGGCTTTCTGCATGTCTAGGAATAGAAAGTGCAGCGGCGTGTTCCTCGCCCTGTATCTCTCCGCGACGATCCTTAGGGCGAACGCCGGATCCATAGTCCCGTGTACGGAGCGGAACCCATACTGATACTCCGAGAGGGTACTCTTCTGTTGGATCCGGGAATCGATTATCCGCTCGTAAAGCTTCATGGTCTTTCATGGTGGACATTATCTTTATACCTCGGTAACTACCACACTCCTTCACCGAAGACCGCCCTTGAAGACTGGCGTAATGACACTCAGCCTCCACTGGTTTGGAATTTTACCGGTGAGGAGGACACGGTTATAAAGGTTAGCGAGGATGCCCACACCACGGGCCCCTCTTTCTTTCTTTTCTTTTTCTTTCATGCGACGAATGACAGTCTGGACTTCTGCAGGCGTTATCGGCGGCACTAGTCCTTGATTTGGAGGGAGTTCTGGTGGCTGCACCTCTTGATGCTGCTTATTCAGCAGCTCGTGGAAGTATGAGCGCCATCTCTCCTTCACCGCGACTTCCTCGTACAACAGATTGTCCCCAGGGCCTTTGATGCAGCGGCACTAGGTTATAGCCTGCGCCGCTTCAGCCCTGGAGCGCGCCAACTTATAGTATGAGCTTTTGTCCCTCAAACGATTCCATTTTGATGTATAGCGGTTGCAAGTGGTCTCGTCTGACCCTGGCTATGGCTCTCCTAGTGGCGCGTTCATTATTAACGTTTATTATTATTCGTTCGCTTTTGTACTTGTCGCAATCTTCGGGAGATTTGGACGCTTGCCACTTTCTAAAGAGGGCTTTCTTCACCCTGATCTCCTTCTGGACTGTGTCGTTCAACCACCAGGTGTCCTTGTCACACTTGCGTTCACCCTTGTGCCGAGCACTGCCTTCCCCGCCTCAAGATTAACTGCCTGAATCTCATCCCAGCAATCTTGCACGGGTTCGTCTACAGCATTAGCGCACTTATAGCATATTATAACGCACTTATATATATATATATATATATTAGCGCACCGATAGCTGAGACGAAACTCTGGGACTTGGCTTCATCAAGCAGCCACCACTTGGTTCTGCGTTGGCCGCGCTCAACACGTTTACCTTTGGGTTTTACACGGCGTTGCGTAGTGAGACTCTTTTCGAGTATAAGCGGAGGTTATAACCTTACCTATTATACATTTCATAGGAAATAAAAAAATATTTACCTTGTTTTACGTTGACAAACATTCTATTTTTACGCTATAGTTCAGATATAAAATGCCAATAAATATATTTTATTGTATTTTATATTTTCGTATTACGTGTATTCATGATAAATCATCTAGAGCTAAAACCCATTAATTCATTTATACTGATTTTAATTTTCGATTTTTTTGTTTTGTATTGAATTACTTCTCGTGTTAAAACCCGTTACACAAAATTATGTGCTTTTATCTTTTGTATTAGTGTGATTGACGTGGTTATCCTTAAGATTTCAATACCAATAAATACATTTTATCGGGTTCTCTCGTAAAACAAAATTTGAAATGTTTAAGTATAACTAGCTTTAGAGTATTTTCAACTAAAATTATTATTTAGTAATGCACTTACTGGGTTATTTGGTTAGTACATTACTATGTTACACTCTAAAATAGGGTTATCTGGAAACATCACTAGGAAGAGCAAAAAATTCTGATTCTAGTGGGCTAATAAAACTAATTTCGCTTTTTTTTCACTTATCGGGTTTTAACACCCAACCCTCGATATGTGTGCAAGTATAAAATGAAAGCAAAATCTTCTTACTGAAGGAGTTGTTCTTACTGAAATACATTTTGTCAGTTTGTTGCTGTGGACTACTTTGCTTGTCATATCGTCCGTGCTTTTTGAATTTGTGAAGCGTCTAAACGTTTGTTTAGATAGGACTCAGGATTAAGATTACCTACTGCATTGTTACATATCCTTGAGCACTCAATGGAACAAAACCATTATTGTTACCGAGTACAATTTTATCCTTTGTTTGTGTATTTTATTATTGGAAAAGATAAAATCACGGCCGATAAAAGTCATTGAACCTGATAACATTCATGAAGTGGCTTAATCGGTTCGCCAAGTACTGTGAGTATAGGTATAGCGATCGGCAAACTTCGTATTAATGTACTCGGGCTGCGCACAGCCCAGCAGGCTTATCAGCAGTCACGATTATTCTGAAGAGTGACCGACTAAAAGGATCTTATTCGGTCTCTCTTGTCTTGACTTTTTAAATGACATTTTAAAGCACTTTTATTATTGTGCTAATAGACTAGGAGCATGTGAACACAAGACCTACGTTTTTTTATAAAAGCTGAAAGTGGGCCAGTGCATGCTCCCAGCACAGGTAAGTGCGATGGCCCATTATGAAGTTTGATTAACATAGCTTTGGTAGGTGTTCACGGGCTCTCAGTTGAAATATTGAGATTGTTAAAAGAAGTGAAACCTGTAGGAACTGGTTGCGAATTCAAGTCCCGTCTCGCGTATTCGATTTTTTCCAATGAAACTGCATTGAAAAAAAAATCATTTAGGGAAATGAATGAAAGCCACAAAGGAATTAATCAATTTTTATAGTTTTAAAATCATGTACAATTTGCTGCATCTTATAGTTCGCTAGTTCACTTAGTCCCTAGGATCTTAGTCTAAATCTAAGATTATGTCCACCATGCAACCTCAAATTGAAGGTTTCTGCGGACAACTTTGCCGGAATACACGTGCTCTCACATGGGGATACTTCCATATGTAGCAGGATTTGGTACGTGATGACTTTCAACTCGCAGAGGGCAAATCTTGAACCTGAAACCATTAAAATGAGTCTATTAACGGTCTTCTGCTGCTAAGGCCTTAACAAAATAGGTATACTTAAACTTTTAAAGCATGATTAGTTAATGTCACAAAGTGTATTGTGGAATATATAAGTATTGTATATAATGAAAACTGCTTCATGAAAAATTTCAAAGTTCCATCTTCAGTCTACGAAACATAAAATATAATAAAAACAGAAAAAATTTAGAGTTTCTTCATAACGCTGTTTAATAATAATAATCTTATTTATACCTCAGAAAAAGTAATAGTACTATTTATTATATTCATCATCATCCACATAAAGACGTTAGTCCTGATTGCATCCGAGGCCACGGTGCCCTCGGAGCTCAGGGTCCGCCTTCCGGCTCTTCCTCCTCCACTTCGCACGATCTTAGGCATCCAAGGTAGTGAGACCGTTTGCACGCATGTCACCCTCCACGACGCCAAGCCAGCACTTCTTGGGCCTACCCCTTCTACCTGGACCGGGTGGGGGCACCATTGCCAGGCATTTGTTACCTACGTAGCTGGGCGGTTTCCGCAAGACGTGGCCGCACCAGCGGAGGCGGCTCTCTTGCATTTTATCTGCGATGTCACGGACATGAAGGCTGCCACGGATGCGCGAGTTCCTCACGCGATCTTTACGCGTGACTCCACACATCCACCGCAGCATTTTCATCTCCGTGACACGCAGCATCTGCTTGTGTCGCTCCAACAGCGGCCACGCCTCACAGCCGTATAAAAGGACAGGTCTAATGATCGTTTTATAGACCTGCCCCTTCAGCCTGACTGGCATTTTAGTATCGCAAGTGACGCCAGTCATTTCCCGCCACTTAGCCCACGCGGTGGCAATACGTGCCTTGACGTCGTAGTCGATGTCACCAGAAACGTGAATTACAGATCCCAGGTACTTAACCTGATCCGTGCGCTCGACCAAGTCATCGCCTATGCGAACAGGTGTGGGATCTGTTGAGTTTAACGCCAAGTACTCTGTTTTCGCCACATTTAGCTTCAGACCGCCGTTCTCAAGCGCCTCCTTCCACACTTTCACACGTCGCACCAATCTGTTCCTGTCTGCGTCCATCAGCGCAATGTCATCAGCATATATAAGCAACCATGGAGGCTGCTCATGTGAGTCTCTGATACTGTCCGACAAAACGTCTAACACCAAGCTGAACAGGTAGGGACTAAGTACGGATCCTTGGTGTACCCCGACGGTGATGGGGAAGGTTTTCGTGTCGCCAACAGCGGTCCGAACCACGGAACCGGAATCTTGGTACATGTCTCGGATGGTGTCGATGTAAGCCTCTGGGACTCCTTTGGACCGCAGTGCCCACCAGATCACCGCGCGAGGCACACAGTCGAAGGCCTTCTGCATGTCTAGGAATAGACAATACAGAGGCGTGTTCCTCGCCCTGTATCTCTCCGCGACGATCCTTAGGGCGAACGCCGGATCCATAGTCCCGTGTCCGGGGCGGAACCCGTACTGACACTCCGAGAGGGTACTCTCCTGTCGGATCCGGGAATCGATTATCCGCTCGTAAAGCTTCATGGTGTGGGACATTATCTTTATACCTCGGTAACTACCACACTCTTGCACCGATCCCTTGCCCTTGAAGACTGGCGTAATAACACTCAGTCTCCACTGGTTTGGGATTTTTCCGGTGAGGAGGATACGGTTATAAAGATTAGCGAGGATGCCCACACCACGGGCACCCATTGCCTTCCAAGCCTCGATGGGGACTTCGTCGGGTCCGACAGCTTTCCGGTTCTTCATGCGACGAATGGCAGTCTGGACTTCAGCAGGCGTTATCGGTGGCACTAGTCCTTGATTTGGAGGGAGATCTGGTGGCTGCACCTCTTTATGCTGCTTATTCAGCAGATCGTGGAAGTATGAGCGCCATCTCTCCTTCACCGCGACTTCCTCGTACAACAGGTTTCCTCCAGGGTCTTTGATGCAGCGGCACTTGGTTATAGCCTGCACCGCTTTGGCCCTGGAGCGCGCCAACTTGTAGATGAGCTTTTGCCCCTCAGACGATTCCAACTTGTTGTATAGCGGTTGCAAGTGGTCTCGTCTGGCCCTGGCTACGGCTTTCCTAGTGGCGCGTTTAGCCTGTTTGTACTCGTCGTGGTCTTCGGGAGATTTGGACGCTTGCCACTTTTTAAAGAGGGCTTTCTTCACCCTGATCTCCATCTGGACTGTGTCGTTTCACCACCAGGTATCCTTGTCACACTTGCGTCCACCCTTAGACGTGCCGAGCACTGCCTTTCCCGCCTCAAGGATAGCTGCCTGAATCTTGTCCCAGCAATCTTGCACTGGTTCGTCTACAGCATTAGTGCACTTATCACCGATAGCTGAGACGAAACTCTGGGACTTGGCTTCATCAAGCAGCCACCACTTGATTCTGCGTTGGCCGCGCTCAACTCGTTTGCCTTTGGGTTTTACGCGGAGGTCCATGACAAGGAGACGGTGTTGCGTAGTGAGACTCTCCCCGGGTATAACCTTACAGTTGGCTACCCTACTGATGCTGTGCCTCCTAGTGAGCAGGAAATCGATCTGGGTAGCGCGCCCCCCACTCTTGTAGGTGATAACATGTTCGGGCTTCTTTTTGAAGTACGTGTTCACGATGGCCAGATCAGCAGCCGCACACGTTCTGAGGATATGCTCATCCTCTGGGTTACGGCTACCGTATCCATAACCACCGTGGACTCGCCCAAACTCCTCACACCCACCACCTACATTACCGTTCAGGTCACCACCCAGAACAATCTCCTGCGACAGCGGAATGTCACGGAGCACTCCCCCGAGTTGGTTCCAGAACGAGATCTTTTCGGCTTCGCCACACCCAGACTGTGGAGCGTAGGCACTTATCAGGTGGGTTACAATCCCATCGACAAGCACCCTCACAACCATAAGTCGGGCGCTATGGCGTTTCACCTCCAAGACGTCATCCTGAAGCACCCGGGAGAGCACCACGCCGACCCCGGCCTGCCCATCAGGAGCACCTGTGTACATTAGCTGGTAGCCGTCCCCAATGAGCTTGGAGCTACTGCCCTCCCACCGAGTCTCCTGCAGGAACGCCACGGCCACCCTCCGCCTGGAGAGTACGGCGGCCAACTCCCTCGCGCGACCAGTTAACGTGCCGATGTTCCACGTTGCGAAGCGGAGTTTACGGGGATCGCGATTTTGACCTATCTTCTTTAGCCGTGCCCGGCTCAGGCACGGTAGCCCTCGTCCACTTGTCACAAGAGGCGGGCGACACTCCTGCGCGCCGTTTTGCGGCGGCGCCCTATCCCTCGCGCGATCCTTTACGTTGCCTATCATTCGTTGATTTGGCTAAGTTTTGGCCTTTCCGGGGGCGACTGCCGTCTGACCCCCCAACCCTGAAGGGAAAGTCAGCGCCAGAGCCTCGTCCGTTTTTCAGCAGGTGCACCGGCTTGCAGGTGAGGTTGGCTTGGGTCCCGAAGATCTTGGTGGGACCCCAAAGCACTATTTATTATATTCAACACTGTTTAAAAGAGGAAAACTCAAAAACTACCAGGATGATTTTCGAAATTCATTCACCAAGAGAATGCTATTTTGGTTTTCACTGAGTAAAGTACTAGTGAAGCACTTTTTATCCTGATATTCTCGCAGTACCAGACTTGCACGGAAGAAATAGGTGAAGCTGATTTTTACTAAAACCAAGTGTTAGGTTGAAATAACTTTAAATAAATTCATTTATTTTTCAATGCCTGTTTATATCAGTGTCAATAACTTACCGATACAATTCCTTGGTCCGAATCCGAAAGGCATATATGCTAACGGATTAATCGTGTGCTTATTTTCCTCGGAGAAGCGCTCAGGGTCAAACTTATGGGGATTAGGGAAGTATTGTGGGTCACGGTGGATGGCGAATGCTGGGACCCATACCCCTGAACCTTTGCGTATCTGTAATTACATGTAAGTACAATGTAATTAAGAGGTGGTATAATTCAGAATTAAAGATGCTCCATACGTATTTTTATTCACTCCATCAATACGTATTTACCACCAACGTGGATGCACTTGCTTATCGATGGATTAAGCTCTGGAGCAGTCTCTATTTCACGATTAGAAGGTAAGATGCCAGTCGCTCCCACAAAACCAATATTAGTGAAATCACTAAAATTACAGTTACTATCCTTAAATACCATCCTGCCTATTAAATTTCTGTATTCGTAACTTATTGATAAAAACAAAAGAGCAATACGTCTTACAATGAAATCTTTTTCAGCTGTTTTGTTAGGTTTCCCCAAATTGTAATCTTTGGTGCACTGTCTGTCAAGGGCAATGCCTGGAGACCACATCCTTAGCACTTCTGAAATAAAAGCAATAAAATACAATAGACATTTAGTACCTATGTTGAAAATAATATCAGCTTTTGTACCCTCACTTTACCTGAAATAACCATGTCAAGATATGTCATATTCTGTATCGAATTTAAATCAAATTTTCCACCGTTTTTGACATCGTTCTCTTTGATTTCTTTTGCCAAACGATCCTGAACATCAGGGTTAACAGCCAACTCGTACAGAAGGAAACACATTCCAGTCGAAGCTGTTTCAAAACCAGCGAGGAAGAACAGTACTGCTTGAGCAATTAAGTCATCATCAGACCATACTGCAAAGAAATAGAAAAATGTTACTTTTTAATTTACTGCAATAATTTTCTTACTACTATTGAAAATTCATTCACAAAATGTAAACATGGGAACATTATCATATCCAACTTTAAATTACAAATTTCATTTCTAAGTAATTATAATTCGAAAAACATTGGAAAAATGAGTTTAAGTCTCACTTGAGCATTTCATTTTTCCGATGTTTTTCGAACTTAAAAGTTAGCATAATAAATGCTATAAAAAACATTCAAATAATTGTATAAGTTTATCGAATCAATTACAGTTTTTAAGTAATTTTTATGTTTAACTGTTCAATTTACTGGCGGATTAACTGTGTATATAATAGTATCCGTATTAAACAAAAGTTATTTGTGTGTACTAGCTTTTGCCCGCGGCTCCGCCCGCGTGGATGTCGGTTATCGCGACCAAACATAGCTTATGTCCTTTCTCAAGGTCTAACCTATCCCTATACCAAATTTTATGAAAATCGGTTCAGTGGTTTAGGCGTGAAAGCGTAACATACAGACAGACAGACAGACAGACAGACAGACAGAGTTAATTTCGCATTTATAATATTGGTATGGATTCATTACTGGTATACAATAAAGTTTTATTCATTCATTCATAATTCATACATACATACATACAGTCACACCATTTTAAGTATTTATTTTACCTTTATTATTTTCTTTTGTACCCACGGCAAATTCTTCCACCGTCGCAAACCCAGTAGTAGCGTCATCAGATTTGGCTGCATCATGTGTTAATCTCCCTGTGTTAAAGTTAAGTTTATTATAGATCTCTGTACATTTTGGCAATAATTAAACATTCGTCTTTTTTATGGTTAAATAATAGAAAATTTGTGTGGAAAATAGTTTTAGTATTTATAAGATCGTAATTGACAGCAAAGCAATGTTCTGAAAATTTCTGCGTCGCCACCATGATTTGCTTGTAGGGAGAGATAGAAGCTATTATACACCATATAGCTCCATCTCTCTCCTTCTGAACAGCAACCGCGTTGTGCAGCGCTTATATTATGACGTGGTAGCCTCACTGTCAGCCTGTTAATTTATTTCTATATACCTTTTTTAGCTTCCATTAACAAATGAATCATGTCAGGTCTAAGAATATGTTTAAGTTCTCGCTCTCTCATTGTATCCAATACCAAGTTCCTAAAGAAATTCTTGCATCTTTGTGACATTATATCCCATTTAAAGATCTGAAAGAGAGAGAATGAGAGGTCATATCATATTTTGCATGTACAGTGGGCTCCAGAAGTGCCTGACAAACTGAAACTAAAATTGTATGAAGTGAGTCCACGCACCAAGTAGTGCTAGATTATGAAAGGGTGACTTTGGTGGGAAGCGCATTATGACTTGTAACAATACAACATGGTAAATAGCCCGATAGTTCTAATAAGTATTATGAACCTGACAAAAAATGGAAACCAAACAAATTTCATATCAATATTGTAAATGTGAAAGTTTGTGAAGATGTTTGAATATCTTTGTTACTCAACTATGCCCAAACGGCTGAACGGATCTGGTTGATATTTGGTACAGGAATACATACTAATATTATAAATGCGAAAGTAACTCTGTCTGTCTGTCTGTCTGTCTGTCTGTATGTTACGCTTTCACGCCGAAACCACTGAACCGATTTTGATGAAATTTGGTATAGGGGTAGATTAGACCATGAGAAAGGACATAGGCTATGTTTTGTCGCGATAACCAACATCCACGCGGGCGGAGCCGCGGGCAAAAGCTAGTAGATTATAATCGTGAAATGTTCAATCCCGGATCCCAGATCAAAATCTTTAACGTGGAAAAAGATTTCCAGGGGCGGAAAGGGATCGAAGTTTCAAGATCAGCTAGTTCTAAGATAAATATATAACAAATCCTTACTTTGGCGGCCTTCGGCATGCTCAGTATCAGGAAGAACATCATCACTTGGCGAAAACCGAAGGCTGTGGACTCCTTTCCTCTCGCATAGAACTGGTTTTCAGTATCCGTTTGGGAGTCGACCTTTAGACCGAAGGCGCAAGAGGCTATGACGTCATTAGCGTAGCGGGTTGTAAGGTCTTTGCAATCAACCGTAATGTAACCAGCTGTAAATGAAAAATGTATGCACTTAATAGGATATTCAATAATGATGTACCGCTAGGATTACATCTGAGACAAGTGGCACAATCGTTAGTAAAATAGAATAGAATTATCAATGTGTGGGATTAACACGTATTTTGACGTTTTTGACAATCATTTAAAGAACTTCCTGGAGTGATTTCCCAAGCGACTACAATATGGGGTTCTTCAAGTAGGGTTTCTACAGGGTCGACAGCACGAGTGTGACGACATTGGTGTTGCATCATATGCATTGTAACTTACTTTTTGATTCTTCAATATTTTTCTTGAGCATTGCCATCATTTGATCTCCGACCTCTACCATGAAGGGAACCATCACTCGTATCTTGGAACTGGTGAACGCCGGGCTTAGTGTGGAACGCATGTCTTTCCATTCTTGACCTGTGTGAAGTAATATCGGTTCATTCATTAAAAGGAAATAAATTGTCATTAAAATTGCCATTATAAACGGTAGGTTTACAATTTTCATTTGTAGATAATGGTAATGTGGAAGATGTTCTAAACGTATTGGCGGAATTTACTATTATAGATGATATCAAGAGGGTATAAGTCGGGTAAGAAGAATGTTAAGGAATAAATTAATTTACAGGATGTAGGGATTGATTAATATAGTTACTGATGTAGGTATCTAACAGCAAATATAGTGAATTGTCAGCATCAAATCAATCTTGATGTACAAAGTACTCAAAAATGATTTTAATTCCTTGGTTATCCCGTCTCCCTGTTGACGGGTTCTTCTGATTTACACACCTTTAATTCGGACAGTAATACAATTTAAATTGATTGTGATCGAGACCCAGTCTGTTAGCTTAATGGTCAAAAGCATAATCCCTGTAAGAGAACGATTCAAATCCTACCCGTCGATTTGAATTAATTAGCATAATAAATGCTTAAAAATTCATTCAAATTATTCTGAAACCTTGTAATTAATGTGAATGAATTTTTAAAATTTCAAATTTGAAATTTTAAAATTTCCGCTGGACCGATACAAAGAGAAGGGAGATTTGAAGTGATTTAGGTATGGCTCAATAGCTCAGTTGGAATAGCATTTCCCCTGTAAGGGAAAGGTCGTGGGTTCAAGACCCACTTTAGCATTTCATTTTTCCCGATGTATTCGAACCTTGTAATGAAGATGTTTTTGACGCTGGCTGTATTCAGAAAACCTAACTAAGCCTGATTGCATTTATGTTTTGTAACTTTTACCTTGTAAGGAGATAAGATTTCTGCTAAGGTAAGAGTTGGTCTCAGTAAATATAGAACGGTGGTCGAGGAAATGCTCGAAGTCCTTAATAGTCATCTGCTTGATGAGGTCCAAGTCACGGATTATCACCAGCTCTTTAACAAACTCGTACCTTCCTACAAACCTAAGAAACAAAACCTTTTTAGAAGTAAACTGTAACCAACTTAAAAAATATTACATACAATTAAGACACAAAGTCCACTCTAGAGTATTTATAGTTCTATAAGGTAAACTTTCTTAAAAAACAATCCCATGTAACCCTCAATTTTGTCTTTTGTGTCGTAATTAATAAAGATTTTCGGCTTATTCCATCGTTTTCTGGTATTAGTTCAATAATCGAAATGTTAGGACCAATTTTGTCCAAACTGTTTGTCTAACTTCGACGATCGATTTGTTCGGACAAATTATTATCCTAACTGTAAAACTGACTCGGATGATTGAACTGTTCAATCAATCAATTAACCTATTGCTGTCCACTACTGGATATAGGCCTCTCCCAATGTGCTCTATTTCTGACAACCCTCCGCCTTCCGCATCCTATCTGTCCCAGCCATCTTTTTCAGGTTGTCCGTCCATCTGGCTAAAAATTGTCCTTACAGTTCGATTATCAAACTACTAGTAGGACAGGATGGAACAAGCCGGAATTTCCCCTTGCTGTGAAAGCCACTGTCTAGTCCAAATCAATGAACTAAAGGTAAATTTCCCTGAGTGTGAAAATACTTTAATCTAGCATGTGCATACCATCTAGCATACCAAACAAAAAAACGTAAAACGTCTATCATTGACAAGACTGATACTGTATTGCAGCAACTTATCAATCGTAAAACATCCGTCGCGTTCCTATAACATGTGCCCTCTTCAGAAAGTTGCCGAATTCGGCTTAGACAGTTTTTAGTTACTATGGGCTTAGTTAGGCCTGTAGTCATTCAACAAAGACACAATTTAAGGGTCTTGCATACGTCCATAAACCACGGTAACCGCTTATAACCGAACCGCTTATAAATATTGATGGTTGTTTTATTTTATAAAGGACACTTCAATCTGACTTCACCTCGCCTGATGTACGCTAAAGGTAAAGTCTCGCAAAGAGGGTCACCATCGTGAACATGTACAGTCAACTACATAAGTAGCTTAACAAATTCTAATTTATTGAACACTGTGGCCCCTAAACCTTACATAAAATTGTGAGTAAAAAACATTGAATATGTAAATTAAGTTTGTCTTCTGGGAATCATAACACTACATTTACTATAGACAGATGCATTCCATTATAAGAAAGATTTGTAAAATATTTTAGTGTTAATCAACTTATGGCGTTGACTGTACCATGTTAACAGTGGTGGCACTCAGCTTGACGGCCTCATCAGATGCTTTTTCACGCCCCGCACAAAGGACCCGGGACTGTAGGAAGAAAGAAACACTTGAGCTTACAGGGAGTTCCAGGTCTCAATAGTGCCGCATAGGAATGAGTCACTTAAACGCTTGGTTCTAGCAGTAAAATGTTCATAACTTTGCGACACCCTTACCTTTCTTCTGGGTACTTGTTATACAAATTCAGTAACTCAAACGCTATGTGGTTCCTGCGAAAAACAACCTTCGCCATATTACCCAGTAAGGGAATCGGTGTGTCGTATTTAATGCCATTGTTTTTGAAGCTGGAGTAGATTTTATGAAGGTATATCGCCACCACTCCGATTAACACCGCAATCCAGATGAGGAAAATCATAATGGTCTGAAACAATAATCCTTTGAAAATTTAAACATTTCGTAAACCGGTTACCGGTGTCTCCTAATTTGGGACCTCCCTTAGGCTTCCTCATCCTAGCTAAATAATAACAAAGAGGAATAAATATTGCACAAAATTCTAAACAACGCTATCCAGACCCATGTTCAACCCAACCTAGAGCTTAAGTAGCTTGTATTATGGTCTCTAGAATGCGGATAAACATACTTAGATACTTTTTTTATACATAGAAACATACCAATGCATAAAGAGGTGGGTAGGTGACTGGGTGACATTTTTGTGGCTAGGTGACATTTTTTTTTACATTCTGCACAACGCTATCTAGACCCATGGCAAGCATAGTAAGTAGCTTGTGTTATGGAATCTAGAATGCTGATAAACATACATAGATACTTTTTTTTGAAAATACATACATACTATGGGTACATAGAAACGCCCAGAACTATGCAAGTATCCATATTCATGTATGCAAATATTTGCACCGAGCGGGGATCGGACCCACGCCTCTTTCACTACTGCCACGCCACAGAGGCTGTCGTACGGGTATGTTGGAATCTAACCGACGAAAACCGCACCGCACTGTCTTATTTTGCAGATCTACTCCTATCCAGTACATTTGCAGTCTTTTTTTATTATATTAATTTAATGCTCCAAATGAATACCACTTTATAAACCATCAAAACCCTGGTTTAATCTGGGCCATCTACATACAATCATGCCTTTTTCTCAGCGGGGTAGGCAGAGGCTACAGCTTTTGAAATGACCCTTTCGGGTGTGGAAACAATAATGTCTTGAGTAAGGTCAGTTAAGGTATATTAATTTTTATATAAACACTAGCTGACCCGGCAAATTGCGTACCACCAATTATTTTCCACCAGCGTAGCATCCGATCCCGTTTCCGCTGCACCCTCTTTTACAATGATATAGTTATCTAAACAGCAACAGAAATAACCACACTGTCACTTCTGCGTAGGTATCACTGGTCCATTCCCTTGAGTAGTAGCGTGATGATGTGTTATTTTGATTTATAAGCTATATTATTGTAAAGGTTCATAATAATCCATTCAGTAGTTTTTACGTGAAAGCGTAACAAACATCCATCCATACTCACAAACTTTCGCGTTTGTAATAATAATAGGACTATAAATTATTTCAAAACTAATTACCTTTTCTTTGCACAAAACACTACTTACTATAACAAAATATATTTTTGTAATGAAGCACTAACACACAGGCACTCATGAAACAATCAACACCTAAATATTTGTCTTACATAGTAACAGTGACTCAGAAGCGACTGCGAAGCGGATCACACTATCTGCTCACTATCTGGATTGTATTTCTATTGTTTATACACTATCTAGATTGTAATCGCAGGGTAGAGACCGATTACATAAACTCTGAGTGGCCCTCGATTCTATAAAAGTTAAAATATTATGGTGCCCCAGTCACTGCAAAAAATTACATTACATTTTGGACTTTATTTCTATACAACTAAAGTCCAAAATGAAATGAAAACAGTTTCATTAGGTATACTTTTTCAATTAATCTGCTAAAAAACATTTAATTTTCAACTTTAATTACATCTGAAGGAATTTTTACAGCATTAAATATGCTAACTATACAAATCGAATACATAGGGAAAAAGAATCTTCTCGGGCGGGACTCGAACCCGCAGTCTTTCCTTTACAGGGGGAATGCCTGACCAATTCGGCTACCGAGACACGCCCGATATGATTCAAATTTCCCATCTTATACGTCTTTAGGGCGACGTGGCGTCATCTACCGATTTTCTTACGAACTATCGGAATCAATGAATGATGTTACAATCATTTTAAAACATTGATTTTTGAAAACTGCGCCCAAACAATTGAAGGAATTTTTACAGCATTAAGTATGCTAACTATACAAATCGAATACATAGGGAAAAAGAATCTTCTCGGGCGGGACTCGAACCCGCAGTCTTTCCCTTACAGGGATGTTACAGGGGGAAAGGAAAGACTGCGGGTTCGATTCCCGCCCGAGGAGATTCTTTTTCCCTATGTATTCGATTTGTATAGTTAGCATACTTAATGCTGTAAAAATTCCTTCAATAGTTTGGGCGCAGTTTTCAAAAATCAATGTTTAAAAATGACGCCACGTCGCCTTAAA
Source organism: Eilema sororculum (assembly GCA_914829495.1). Lineage (NCBI taxonomy): Eukaryota > Metazoa > Arthropoda > Insecta > Lepidoptera > Erebidae > Eilema > Eilema sororculum. The sequence continues at coordinate 1,002,940 of OU618541.1, forward strand.
GACGTATAAGATGGGAAATTTGAATCATATCGGGCGTGTCTCGGTAGCCGAATTGGTCAGGCATTCCCCCTGTAAGGGAAAGACTGCGGGTTCGAGTCCCGCCCGAGAAGATTCTTTTTCCCTATGTATTCGATTTAATTACATCGTTTTAAAGTCTATTGTTTCATGCAATTTTTTGCAGTGGCGGTTGGCTTTAGCAGAATCGAGGCCCTGGTAGGGGGCACTGCTATCTATTTGTGCTGGACTGATAGTTGCCGAGTCTACTAGTAAATATAATGTACTTGAGTGAATCTAAGGAAGAATTCTTGTGTTTCTGGTCAATAGGTCGGGACTGCTAATCTAATGAAATATGATTGTCGTTCTTTGTAATATCAGATGAGATTTTCGATGGTTGTCATCTTAGAAAATGTTGATATGATAAATTCTGTAACACATTTCTACACTCCTGTGCGGTATGAAAAAAACTTCATCCCACGCATGCTCAAACTGTGGAATGAACTCCCTGCCGTGGTTTTCCCAAGCGACTACAATATTGGGTTCTTCAAGAAGGGCATTAGAAGGTTTCTTCAGGGTAGGCAGCAAGTGGAACGCCCCTGGGGTTGCATACTTCCATAGGCCACGGTAACTACTTTCTTCAGGTGGGGCTTGTCTGCCACCCAAGTGGTATAAAAAAAACTCCAAGTTCCTGTGGGTGTCATAAGGCTGTTTTTCATCCGACATTAGGTAGAATACAGACATGGTTCTTGACGGCAATAGGCAATACCAAAAATCATAGTTGACGAAATGTGGGTATTAATACACCTCTGCCTTACTCTTCGGGGATTTAAAGGCGTGAGTATATAATGTATATGAAATATTCATTGGTCTCTATCTACTGCATATTAAATTATTAACCAATTTCGTCAGTCTATGTAGGGGACGGTAACTAAATCCTGCTGGAAACGACACAACGTGGTTGAACCGTGTCGCTATAGTGGTAAAGATTATTTTTGTGTGCATTCGAGATAGGCCTTTCTGGTATATTGAACATGGGTTACACGCAGTCTGTAGTGTACTCGAGCTAAAGCGCACGCAATATTCCATAGATGGTCTATTTAAAAAAAGAATCCGACGAAAAGAAAACCGTTCTTTCTTTGGAAATCGGTTAAAACAGTGTTGTGTGTTTGGGTATACTTGATGAAAAATTAAATGTCTGAGTATTACATGACGCATGGTGTGCAGGATATAAAAGACGTATGTAAATCTAAATAGGTTAGTGTAGTTATTGATGTTAATCCGTTTAATTTCAGGTTCATTTAATGTTAATAATTAACTCAATATAATAATTATGTTAAGTTAATGATGTAAATTATTACGTAATCTCTAATTTATTGCGATGAATTATTGATAAATTAAAGTAGTGTTTAATCGAATATTTACTTATAAACTTGACGTGTTTGAGCATTCTCTCATTTTAAAATGTCGTTAGTGGGTTAGTGTAGATCTGACGTAAAGGTTGTTAAATCATTCTATAATGTTCATCATCATCGTCATCGTTCAGACATCATCATCGTCTTTCACTTATTTTTGAAAGGAGATACCCCATTTTGGGCCTGAGTGTACAGACATCAAACCTACCTCAAAAAATTCGTCTATTTTGTGTTATAATTTTGTTTAGACTTCATTACAATCAGCAATGGCCAAGTGCGACAAAAGTTTAAAAATTTGATTTTCATTAATCAACAAGCTTCGTAAACGTTGAATGTAATACTTAATCCGATCTTCGTAAATGCGCTATGATTATGCTTGCTTTATCGATTCGATTATGAAATCAAATCGATAACTAATAACTATGAATTTAAAATTCGTGGCTTTATTAAATGATTTCTAAATATCTATGTAGCATCTTTATTTTCGTTATTCAGTTTACTACTCAGAAATACACCTGTCTCTTTCATAATGGAAGTCAAAATATCGATTGTAAATAATCGTAGTGTATTCAAAGTCTATGTAAATAATCGATCATATAGAATTCATAATAATCTGTAACATCATATGTCACACAGATTAGAAGATATGTACTACGTACAGATAAGACAGTCTCTGAACAAAAACTGAATCGTAAGGAGCGGGTCCGCATCGCATACCATCATGTCATATTGACGTGACGTGACGTAGATTAAAAAAAAAGTGAGCTGCGTGTAGGGCAGGCCACATTCATATTTTTACCTAATAACGATATCGATAATAGTGATGTCGTTAGTCGATAGCCCATTCTATGTTGGGGTGTTGTATGATTTATTTTTTTATATTTGGTACTAGACACAGAATGAAACAATAGTTTATTTTTTATTAATTCTATATTTGGAGAAGAAACGGCGCAAGAAACACACTAGCATTTTACAGACATCAATTTACAAAAAGTGATATCTTAACACTAAATATGGACGAATGTACATTTGTCTCGTGTTAAGATAATTAAAGTATATAAAAACACTAATAACAAATTAATTAACCTTAACAAAAAATAAAGACTAAGAAGTTCGCGTGCATAATTAAGCACTATGCCGTAATTACAGCAATTTAGGAGGGGCCTGCACCATGCTCAACCCAGACATTTTTTCATTTTTTTCAATAATCTGCCTTTTGGGGACAAACATTTAATACTGCTTGTCAAACGCACTCTTCTAGACTGCACAGCTGAAAAAAAGTTTAGCTTTAGTAATATAATATTTCACCACACTTTAATGACTCAATTGGTGGCCTTATCACACTAGGCAATCTCTTGGAATATCTTTCACAACATGGGACGGGACGGAGATTAGTAGGTAGAGATATATAATTATTACCCTTAAGCAGTGCAGTAAGATAACATGTAATAGAAGATTAACAAGTTATAATAAAAACAATCAAAATTTATGAACAATCTCATGTCAGTAATATTATGTACGTTGATAAATGTAGTACAAATATTGCACAAATTATAAACAATTTATTCTATGTGATTTTACTTATGTTCCAAGACATTCTATCATTGTTCTGCTTTTTGTTATAGGAGAAATTGCTTTACAATATCCATGTAAAGCAATTTCTCCATTCAGCTTTTTAATGTTATTTTAATTACAATACATCCATATCGTAATTGTTAAACTGAAGATAAATAAATATCAAGAATCTTTGGTTGTAGTAACCACTTTACCTACAGCCTCCGTGACGTGGCGGTAGTGAACGCGGCCGCTACGCAGGAGGCGCGGGTTCGATCCTCGCTCAGTGCAAATATTTGTATGCTTATATTTGACTATTTGCATTGGTCTAGTCGTGCCTCGGAAAGCACGTTAAGCCGTCGGTCCCGGTCGCCATACGAACATGTATAATGGTAGTAGTAGTAACAACTTTACCTATGGTAGACCATAGATATGCTGATAAGATGAAGATGCCATCCGTATATGGATCAGGCAGTCAAGCTGAGTGTCACCACTGTTAACATGGTACATGTTTATGATAGTGACCCTTTTTTCCAGACTTTGCATGTAGCTTAACGAGGTAATGACGTAACGAAAAATTAACCAAAAACTTTTTTTTTTTATACTGGACACGTCAATTTGACTTCACCTCGCCTGATGTTAAGCTAAAGGCAAAGTCTCGGAATTCATTCATATATATATAATAACGACAAGAAGTGAATAGAGCATACATACTGATGTAGAGGGCAAGGTACAGTCTTGTTCTGAAACATTTGTTATTTTGGGAATTTTTGCAGGTTGTGGGTAAGAATCACTCGATGACGGCCTCTTGCAATATGTGTTATCTAACATTGTTGACATTTTCACACAAGTATGATCAGTTTCAACTGAAATTTAACAATTATAACAATCAGTGCTTTAATTTGTGACAAGCCAACAATACAAAAATTGTAAAAAGTATTATTACAAGAGGTAGGTTAGTACCTACCTAACTCTAGTGAGTTGTAGAGGTTATTCAAACAACTAACCTGGCATGTCTAGCATTATAAAGTCTTTTCTTGCCAATGAGACATTTTGGTTCAAATTGTCTTGAACAAATCTTCCTTTCTCTAAGTCAACTGTACAAGTCCTGGGCAATATGGTGCGAGCTGATTGAGCCACTTGCGTTGTAATATTTCATTTCGAGGTAATCGATACAAAGTTTCATCGTACTTGGTCTTCCGACACGACGGTACACAACATTCAATGAACGGCATTTTCAAAGTAAAAATTGCAGAGCAAACAGGCAGATACAATTTAGAGAGCGTATAAGCACAGTTTGAGATATTGAGAGGATAAGCGGAACGGAAATTAATAGTAAAATATATGATAAAATTCAAACAATACTGAACGTCAACTGAACGCTGAGTGAAAATTTTACTGTCAAATGTCAGATGGCACCCTACCTCACTAGCGGCCTCTGCAGGCTTTCGTGCGAAAGGCCCAAACTCCTAATGCCTTTCGACATTCTATGAGCTGTCAATGCCTTGATATGTCATTTTCACTCCTGTCATTGAAAATGTCGCATTCGCTTTCCTTCGGCTCCCTGAGATCATGTGTTTTGCTGCTTTTACTCTGTGAATTGTACATGATTTTCGAACTAATTCACCCTTGCTTGATTACCGGACACCGTTATTTGCTACATTTGTTGACCTTGGCTTTAAAACTGGACTAGACTTTACCACATCATCGGCTGAAAGCTATCACAGTGAGTCTCTGTGTGAATTGTGGAATCGCTACCGATCGGTGCAATATTATAGGCAGACATTTATTGAACGATGCAGGGATACTAGCTTGTATACGTGAATGGGTCGCACCACAAATAGTAAGTACCTATTCGTTATTTCTCGCTCTTTTGAAATTGTTGTTATAATTAACGTTAACAAGCTGTGTGATAGCTGCTATAGAATAGAAATTACTACGAGTCTACCTAATCTCGTAGATAATTATGCCGACTTTTGTATATGACAATGTATTTTGACATTTTTGACTGATATGTGTAACGTTCATGAAGAAATAGCCTATATGACTAATGGAATATTCAGTGCTTATAACATGATCTCTGTTTAAGGTGAATGCAAATGACATCATTTGCGAATCTTGCTGGATTCAAGCTCAATGTGCATGTTTGGATGAGAACAGACCAGCACAATCACCAGTGGGGCACAGAAAAGTGTGTATTCTGTATGTCATTGAAGTGTGCAGAGAGGTGGATAGAGACCTCCTACAAGAACTGTCAATATCTCAAACGACTTGGTTGTTATGAGGAAAAATAAAGTCCAGGCATATAAGTAGTAGAACTTATTACATAGGTATATACTAGCTGTCCCGGCGAACTTCGTACCCGCTGCACTATTTAGTGGGATGAAAAATAGATGTTGGCCGATTCTCAGACCTACTCAATATGCTCACAAAATTTCATCAAAATCGGTCAAGCCGTTTCGGAGGAGTATGGCAACGAAAACTGTGACACGAGAATTTTATATATTAGATATTGGTTGACAGTTCTTTGAGCGGGAGGAATGCTATATTACAGCATTGCTGTAATTGTTTTGTAGGTAAGAGAACAGTCGGGTGCTGTGCCTACACAATGAGTGTAATATGGTATCTCGGTTGGGCACGGTTCCAAGACAATATAACACCTCCTGCTCAGTTTCTTGACAATATTTTAATAAACTATGATGATGCTTAAAAAGGGGAGGAAAGACCTAAGTCCTAGTGTAAGCATTTCTAAAGCCAAATAGGAAGATACCCGGGATAGAGATTACAGTACTTTTTTAAAATAAAATAATCTTTAAAATAATGTTGTTTTATTTAATTACCTACTTATATAATTAATTCTATATTACTACAGCAAACAAGTATGTATACAGCCTTGTGGAAAGTGGTAACCATAGCAAAAGGATACCACCCCCACGGAGCCGGTGGAGGTGGTTATGTCGGACTCGAACCGACTAAAACGCACGCCGTCTAGCCACTCCTCCATGATGGGTCTTACCGCCGCTATTACGGCGTGCCCTTGTCACTCAGATGTTGCCGTCTGAAGTGAGGGTAGGGAAGGATTGCTTTACCACCTTTAGAGTAAATGTCAGTTGCATATCATAAAACTATAAGGTTCAATATCGTGCAACAAAAAAGTAGCTAAAGCATGTCTTTGCTTCGACATATCAGTTTTATTATTTAGCATATAGTTGACCATTCCACATTAATGACTAAAAATATGAATGACCTGCCCTTTTCTATACCTACTAATGAAACCTGCTAACCTACTTACCGGTTTTTCCCATTGGTTAGATTGATGGTCAGATTAGTCTGACCAACGGGAATTTTTTTTCCCGTTGGTCAGATCAGCTTAGGATTTAGTAAAGTACTGCTAAACACAAAATTCGATTCTTCCACTTCTTGTAAATACATACATAGTCATTTAAATAGGTTTTATTTGCCTTTATTACCCGTGTTACTACCAATCTTACTACTAGTAGTAATATGGGTAATTGAGCTAAATTATAGTAATTTTCCATGAAATAAAAAGAAAAGAATGCCAATAACAACAAATGCTTGTGAAATAAAAACGAAAAACTGACAAATTACCGCAATTGATTGTGAAATAAAAAAAAACAGGCAAATCACAACAATCGCTTGTGAAATAAAAAAGAAAAACAGGCAAATCACCGCAATTGCTTGAAAAATAAAAAAGAAAAAGCAGGAAAATAACCGCAAGTGCTAGTGAAATAAAAAGGAAAAACAGACAAATCACGACAATCGCTTGTGAAATAAAAAACAGGCAAATAGCCTATTTCACAAATTGTCGATTTTCTTAATATGTTAGCATGTTCTGAAAAAATCTGCCTTGTAAAATAAAATAAACTGGAACTATGACATTTCATTCGTTCAGCAGAACATTACTTTTTGTTGTGTGTGTCTTTTTTTTTCTTTTGTTTCTGTACCTCGTAGGTTATGTTTAAATAAATAAATATTTTCTTTCTTTTCTTTCTTCTTTCATTATTTGAAATTCCGAAAAAAAGTCTAAATAATTTGTAAACAATAATATTCAGTTCTATAGATAAGTTTTAGATTCATAATTAAATTGCAAATTACTTTTATTACGAAGTATGTGTATACGCATAAACATAACAAAGACTAAAAAAAATATATTTGTATTTACTTGTAAATAAACGCATTGTAAAAAATCGCTCCCGAAGCCGAAAACCCGTAGTAGTACTCCAGGTACATAACACATTGGCAAAAAAATAAAATCGATTTGGACAAAAAATCAAAAAGAAATATATTTTTATCCAAATTGATTTTATTTTTATGCCAATGTGTTATGTACCTGGAGTACTACTACGGGTTTTCGGCTTCGAGAGCGTTTCCCTTATGCTATATTATATTGCACTCCATACATTTGCACTACGCGCAACCAAAGTGCCTTTACATTTGCGGACGATTTGGTATAGAGCGTTTTCGGGGCTGGCGTGGCGCGGCGCGAGAAATAGAATTTCCAAAATCAAACATCTTGAAAACTATGTGTCGTACGAAAATTTCACTTTTACAGTTTACTATATGACTGACATAAAGTAAGTAAGTAAGGTATGTGGCTGACGCTCATAGGGAGGCACGACAAAAATTCATCATATGGGTGGATCATGGGAAACCGACCTCCGAACCAAAACAATTCACCCTGGATTATGAAGTCGCTGCTTCTAATTCATTGAAAAAAGTATACCCTGATGCGGAAATAAAAGGTTGCTATTTTCATTTTACCCATAATGTGTGGAAGCAAGCAAAAAATTTAAATTGACAAAATCAAGAGAAACAAAACGCATAATTGCACTTTCGGGAATTTTGCCATTGCTACCGCCACATTTAGTGGACGAAGGTTGGCAGTATATAACACAGGTCTGCAAATTTGAACTCTTATTTTCCCCTTTTGGATTTGATTGCTGATCTTGAGGTATTTTGGTGCGCTAATTACGAATATGTACTTGGATTTGTCCCATCACCCTCAGTTTTTTTGAAAAATCCTTATATGTGAAATCGGAAAAAAAGGCCAACTTTACAATACAATACAATACAATACAATATACTTTATTGTACACCATGTGAAAAAAAGTACAGAGAATAACATGTAAAAGTGACAGTACAAATGGCAGACAAAGTTTTTTTTATTACAATGAAGTAACAATTATATTACTAAACTTAAAACATTAAAAATACATTGAAGGGACAGTAATAAATAAATTAAAAATATTAAATACTTTTATGGTATCTTGCTTTTTTTTTTACTGAAGCTCCGATTGTGAGATTTTCGCTTGAAATTCCGACTTGGCTCTTCACGCTTTAATAGCCAACAGTAGTCTGCCATCATTACTTTATTCCATTTTCCCTGATACCGACGTTCCATCTCCTTCAAGTCCTGGTGAAATCTTTCGCCTTGCTCTTCACTTACAGCTCCCAAGTTATCAGGAAAGTAGTCCAAATGCGAATTAAGGAAGTGAAGTTTAATGCTCATCGAACATCCCATTTTGCCGAAATTTTCAATCATTTTCTTTACAATTTCCTCATAATTTGGACTGTTATGGTTTCCTAGAAAATGCCTCACTACTTCCTTAAAAGATTTCCAGGCTTCTAATTCAATTTCACTCAATTTTTCATCGAAATCTATATCTTTCATCAATTTTCTTATGTCCGGGCCAACGAAAATACCTTCTTTCAGTTTAGCTTCAGATATAAATGGAAAAATCTGGTGTAGATATTTAAAACCTTCTCCTTCTTTATTCAGCGCCTTCACAAATTGTTTCATCATCCCCAGTTTTATGTGTAAAGGGGGTAGCAAAACTTTTTCTCGGGGCACTAAATTGTCTCTCACAACATTTTTGGTTCCAGGGACTAGTTCAGTCCTCGGTGGCCACTCTTTTTACCCGACTGCGCGACGCAAAGGAGGGTAATGTGTTTATCAGTCTATGTATGTATGTATGTATGTATGTATGTTTGTTTCTATGTGGCGTTCTAGAGACCAAATGCATGGGCCGATTTTGATAATTCATACGTCAATCGATTCGTCTTAACCTTGCGAGTGTCACTAAAGACATGATAGTAATCAAAATCGACCACAGCGACAACCAGACGCCATATTGTCAAAATGAAAAAAATAAAAGTCGATGAACTATGTCAAGTGGGGTGTCGTTGAATAGGTATTTTAAAATCATCTTTAGGTTCCTTTTATCATTTTTCATTTTAAATAATAGTTTAGGATATATAACGATTTAAAGTTGTTTAACAAAACAATCATTCTCGCAAATTTTCTTAGTTATTGATTTTAGTTTTTATTTCAAGTATAAACGATGTGTAAATTACAAAAAGATATAAATGTTATATCATGAATAAAAAGTATAAAATAAAACAAATGATTAAAAAATAAAAAACCCGACTGCCACTGAAAAGACCCAAATAAGTTTGATAGCAGGCGGTACCCATTTGCCAATCATAAACCGAAAGAAAATTAATGGGTACCGCCTGATATCAAACTTATTTGGGTCTTTTCAGTGGCAGTCGGGTTTTTTATTTTTTAATCATTTGTCCAATGTTGTCCTCTGTTTCGACTATCCCACTCGCAGAGAAAGCAGGGGTACTTCGTATAGCCACCTTGTTGACCGAGCAGCATGCCTAAAACTTTAAGATCTCCACAGACCATCCAACCGTGTTCTACGTACTTTATTTTATCCAAAACATTTTTCAAATTGTCGTAGCACTCCTTCAAATGTAGAGAATTGGCAACTGGTAGTGAAGCGTATTTATTGCCATTATGCAAAAGGACTGCTTTTAAACTTCGTTTTGATGAGTCTATGAACAATCTCCATTCGTTCGCGTCATATTCGATGTTAAACATTTTCACTAAGCCCGGAATGTCTTCGCAATACACTAGATCACGATCTTCAGCAAAATATGGTACAAAGTCTTTTTCTCTGTTGCGATACCAAGAAAATGAAGTGCCAGGAGCAAGCATATTCTTTTCCGATAGTCTTGATCCGAGGAGCTCAGCTGCGTCTTTTGGTCTTGTGAATTGTGTTCCACTTGTACTTGGTTCAAATTCAGCGTCAGGTTGAGATACCTTTTCAACATCACTGTCACTGTCTTCAGCTTGTAATGATTCCAAGTATGGCGGTGATGGCGGTGCAATGTTCTGGTCGCGATGCACAGCGACGTTACTGACTGCAATATTGGATATATCAAGTCCTTTTTTGTTTTTGAATTGTAGCCTGTAGTCTTGCAGCAGCAAAAATAACAGTCTTCAGTGTGATTCTGAGGTTCTCTCCATAAAACAGGCGATAGGAGATAAAACGTATTGTTCTTTCCTTTTGACCACTTTCGAAGTTCACGAACGCAGGTGGTACAAACTTTATGTGGGACCCACTGTTTATCTTGATTGGCGATTGATAGGCCAAAATACATATTATAAACGTTCCTTATAAATTCGGTTATGTTATGCTGCTGTTTTCTCAGCATAAATTGCCCACAAATGTAGCAAAAATTGTCCGGAGAGTTTAAACACTTTCGCGATGACATTTTTCAAGTAAGCGTTACGAATTGCACAGAAGTACTGACTTTTTAAAAATAATGATGGTGCTATTTATACAAAATAATATTGACCTACCCTCATTAACTGTCTTCTAACGATTTAAGTTAATTTCTATAAAAAAAGCATTTAGCCTACAAGAAATGAGGTCTTTAGCAAATGACCTAAAAATCCACTAGTTTTTTTGGTAATAAGGGTATATCACATACTTAATTAAAAGTTATGTTTAACTACATTTATGAGAACTCATTCATTAATGTCTACTTTAACCATTTAGTGTGTTTTTTGTTCAATAAGATACGATTAAAATAAAATAATTAATAAATTACTAGGAAGGCTTAAGTAATTTAGGCAAAAAAAAGGATGATCTATAACTAAAAATCCTGACGTGATGGAATTTTTTTAATATTTTTCCCGTAATCAACGCCCCAAAATCTATCCAAATCACTCATCAAAACTGAAAGGGGAAAACCATTGCAGACAATTAATGATTCCTCCCGATTCATTATTAAACTATTTAACTTTGCCAAAGTCTAAACTGTATTTCATTGTACTTTTTTCTACGCCTTTTCCAGTTGTCAAATAAATCTGTCCAGCGGGAAAAAAATTCCCGTTGGTCAGACTAATCTGACCATCAATCTAACCAATGGGAAAAACCCCCTACTTACAAATAAAAGCGATACGCGAATAACTTGTGTAGCTATCACACACAACACAACATAAGACGCTGTTTGACCGCATTATGTATTACAACATAACCTAAAATCCTATGAACAATGCTCGATTTAACAAACTTGGCCATTGTGAATCGTCGTGAAAATTAGGTAAACAAAATGTCCTTAGATGGTCTAAATATTGCCTAATTTTCAACCCTGTACATGCGGGCCCAAGATTGTATAAGAGTTGGGGTTGTCCTTTAGATGTCGGTTACCGCGACCAAACAGCCCATGCCCTTTCTCAAATTCTAATCCACTCCAATACCAAATTTCTTCAAAATCGTTTGAATAGTTTATGTGTGACATATAGATGAACAAACAGACAAACAAAGTTACTTTCACCTTTATAATATTAAGGTATGGATGTATAAGTTAATTTTATTAAAATTTATTATGGTATAGTAACATCTTTTCATACTGTCACAGGGCATGGTAAAAGTTTGTGCTCATTACTGAAGTTTTTTTTTAAGTTAGTCACAAATTGAATTATTCATAATAACTGATGATTCCGCAATTCATGATAACTTATTCTAGGAAGAAAAGGTTCCCTATTATTCCCAACTATAATATTAACGGCTACATCTGTTCAGCCGTTTGGCGTGATAGAGTAACAATCATCCTAACCTCATCCTTTCACATTTAAAGTTGGTAGTTTCTAAATCTGAACTACTTTTTTTCCTCTTCTAGGTCAATTATGGCAACTATAATATGGCTCGCGGTAGCTCTTCTAGCACTGAGAATGTACTTCCGGCGAGTGTACTCCAAGTTTGCGACAATGGGAATCAACCACCTGCCCCCAATTCTGTTTTTTGGAAACATGTTCCGGGCATTTTTTAAGCTTGAAAACTATGCTCACACCTTGACTAGAATAAACACTGCGTTTCCTCAAGATAAGTATGTACTTACTGAATTTATTATTATAGTTTCTACACTTGCTAACAAGAAACATAGCTCTGGCACAGGCTGAGAGGAAATCTCGGCGTTGAAAGGTCAACCCGGAGTTGCTCCCGCAAAAGCCGATATACCAATGAAAAAATGCCACAGGTTTGTCCTCTCGAGGTTTTTCAACCACCCGGTCGTACGGCATGGTGATGAAGTGGAAAAAATTCTAAAGACACGGTTTACCTTTCAGTACTTCCATGATATGATCGTAGTCTCTCTGCGAGATGGAATCAGAAATGAGGAGATCCGTAGAAGAACCAAGGTTACCGACATAGCCCAGCGGATTAGGAAGTTGAAATGGCAGTGGGCAGGGCACATAGCACGGAGGACTGATGACCGATGGAGTTGAAAAGTTCTCGAGTGAAGCCCACGTATCGGCAAGCGACAGACGACCTCATTTAGGCTGCGGGAACGCGCTGGATGCGAGCCACTTCCGACCGGTCTTATTGGAGATCTATAGGGGAGGCCTATGTCCAGCAGTGGACTTCCTATGGATGCAATGATGATGATGATGATGACTTTCATGATAAAGTCAAGTAACAAGAAGTGCCCTATATATAAAAAGAAAAAAATACTGTTTGTAATTATGTATTGTAATTTAATAAAACATCATCAACATCCTCAATAAACCAACGATTGCTTCCAAATTAAATATAAACATTAATTTTCCAGGATAGTGGGAATATACGAAATGTTGAAGCCCATGTATGTCGTCCAGGACGTGGACATTATTAAAAAGATTACAGTTAAGGACTTCGACCATTTCGTGGACAGAAGAAGTTTTGGCTCAGAATCTGATCCTTCCTTTGGAAGAGGCTTGCTCAACCTCAGAGGTGAGTTTGTCGACATTAAGGATCAATTTCCAATAAGATATCAGTGGATCTGGTGCATCCTGGGGCTATATAGCTAAGTCCATAGTGATTTGAAGGCAACGAGGAGCAACACGGTTTCCCGACCTTCTCACAATTATTGTTAGTGAGAAAAATCCAGGCACAGATTTTTCAGTGGGAATTGAAATAGGATGAAAAATTTACATAAATATTTAATTATTACTCATTTCATGCAACAACAGGCGAAGAATGGAAAGAGATGCGTTCCACGTTAAGTCCAGCGTTCACCAGCTCCAAAATTCGTTTGATGGTGCCGTTCATGGTAGACGTGGGAGAAGAAATGATTAAAGTTTTAAATAAAAGAATAAAGGATTCTGGAAGTAAGCATAGACTCAGCTAAAAATACTTAAATTAATCTTGGTATCGCACGGGACCTTAATAAATAATTGAATTTCATTTCCAATTTAGACAAACACATTGATGTAAACCTCAAGGACATCACTACTCGCTACGCTAACGACGTCATCGCTTCCTGTGCCTTCGGTCTAAAGGTGGAGTCGCAGTCTGCCGACAGCCATTTCTATCTTAAAGCCAAGGACATCACAACCTTCGGGTTCTTCAAAGTGCTGAAGGTTTTCTTTTGTTGGTGGTTTCCTTCTATTGCAGAGGTTAGTTGTATTATTATAATATTATGCCATTTATGAGAATAAGATTACTCAGATGTTTAGCTTATTATCGTACTCCCTGTCTCCCTGTTTCTGGGTGAGTATCTACTAAACAACCTTATTATATTGCTCCTCACTAGCGCTTTTTATATTCTTATTGTTCAGTTTCTGCTTCTAAGTATGGTTTAATACGCTTATAATATTTCCTTAGTCATGGGTTATCAAATGCCACAATATTATTCAAAATGGAACTGGAAGTTTCAGATATTATGACAGTCAAACAAATAAACAAACAATTTTCTGCTTTATGATTGCATCCTTTCGCGTATTTCTGCGGTTATTACTAATTTTAAGGCTATTTCAAGAAGCTATGTAACATAAATTGACTGCAGAGAGAAGGCTGGTAAGTGATGGTTCAGTAAATTAACAATTTTATATCATGCAGACGCTGAAGATACAGCTGACGGCACCAGAGACTACTGATTTTTTCACGGACGTGGTGTTGGATACGATGGTGGAACGCGAAAAGAAAAACATCGTTAGACACGACATGATCAATATTCTCAATGAAATTAAAAGAGGCAAGTAGACTATTTATTCATTTTAAGAGATAGAATATCTGCCCATCCCATTTTACTTGTTTATCATTGAGTATAGTAATAAAGAAAACTAAGATATTTTATATGTTGTCTGTTTTAAATTCTGATGTTTGCCATTTTTAATTTGGATTGTTACTTAAGTTATATATGATAAATATTACAGGTAAACTTACCCAAGAAAAGGAAACTACAATCGACAGCAGCACCGGTTTTGCCACAGTTGAAGAATCGGGCATTGGTAGAAAGGTACACAACAAAGGTAACTTTATTTCATAACAGTAAAACTTGAGCAAAATCCCTACAACAGTAATGAGCACAGAAGTAATGCAACAACATGCAAATGATACAAAATTATATGATTCAGTCAATTTTATTATATGATTTTTGACCAACAGTCTTATTGATATTTTCTGAAGTTTACGCGAATGTCACTCATTGAAATAAAACCACTTTTTTAAAAGCAGCCGAAACGTCGGGTTTAAAAGTAATCATAACAAATATATCGCGATAGAATCCGTAAAAAGTGGTTTTATTTCAACAGTCTTATTGTTACAGAATGGACAGATACTGATTTAGTGGCCCAAGCAATTCTTTTTCTAGCCGCTGGTTTTGATACTGTCTCAACAGCAATGTCTTTTATTATACACGAACTGGCTGTAAATCCTAAGGTACAGGATAAACTGGTGCAGGAAATAAATGATTATGATCAGAAGAATAATGGACAGTTCGATTTTAATTCAATACAAGGAATGAAATATTTGGACATGGTTGTATCAGGTGAGTATAAGTTTTAACAGGTTTATAGGCCTAAAGCTGAAACATTAACCACCAAGGCACAAATATACTTGATCTTGAAATAGTACTTATTAATAAAATTCGCCCTTCCCGGCGAATAAAATGGTAATCGCAAATTCCAAATTTTACAGGAGAAGCAAATAACTGTTTTTTGCTTATATCTCAGTGCAGGTAGATTGTATGGCAATAATTTATATGTCAAAAGAAAGCTAATTTTTGTGCAGACTAGTTTCTATGTTAATTTTATTTCATTAGGCTATTGGAATAAAGTAATTTAAGAAAAACATTTTACCGAAAATGTAGATAAAAATTATAGTACACAATGTATCATTACCATATTATTCGCGTGTTATTCCCATTGCTGCCGTGGTCAGTAATAATACATTACAGTATTGTTCATGTAAATATGGAGCTAAAAATGTTTACGGTAAATGAACATTACCATATTATTCGGGGAAATGCATGTGATAGTGTCTACGGTAATATTACTTTGCAAAACTATTCATCAATATATTGTGTCAACTGATTATTTGTAATATTATATGGCAAATATAATATTTGATCAAACAATACAGTAATAATTAGTTAAATTACATAATATTGCGGGAATGAAGAGAGCTACCACAGTCAGGTTGCAGTATATTTATTACTACTCAATGATTTAATAGAGCAATGTCTTACAAACTAAATAACAGGCTTATATACTGATTTATCCACCATTGGTGGAGTGGGAGCGATGCTTGTGGTCACGTCCTATCTTCTCACTGACTTGAAGAAGGCATGGGGAGCTGTGAGAAAACTCACAGATGACCCACCAGCCGCTGCCAACCCTGGTCGAGTGACGTCAAACCAAGCGGCCCACCAACTCCGCCTAAACGGGAAGACACAACACCTAAGACCCATTAAGTTCGACAGTCCTCTCACCAACCAACCAAATTGGCCAGCCCTTTTCACTGCAGGAAATCATAGACACCATAAAATACTAAAAACGAGTAAGGCAGCAGGCGTAGACGATATCACTGTCGACCAAATAAAACATTTTGGGCCCAGAGTAGTGTCCTGGCTTCTTGATCTCTTTAACAACTGCCTAAAATCCTCCAGAATTCCAAAACTGTGGCGAAGGACATAATTAAAAGCGCTCCTCAAGCCTGCCAAGAGCCCCAACGACCCTAAAAACTGGCTGAATTAAGACTGGGTGCAGCTTTGGAAAGCCCAGACCAGTACCGCAAAGAGAATGTACTAATAACCATATAATGGACTAATAAACTAAAAATGGGAGGTAAACCAACTCCTTAACATCTCGTGGCGAGGGGTCGAGATTGCTCGATCTCTGCTCAAAGCCACGTTACCTCGGCGTTACTCTCAACCGAGCTCTCGCCTATAAAACCCACTGCCGAAACACCAAACAAAAAGTGGCGAGCAGGCAAAATTTGATGCAAAGGTTAACATCCACGTCTTGGACATGTTGTCAGGACAACCGGCCTCACTCTCTCTTTCTCAGCGGGTGAGTTCGCGTATCCAGTATGGCACCGCTCTGCGCATGCTAAGGAGGTTGATACTGCCCTAAACGACACATGCCGCATTATAACGGGCTGCCTTAAGCCTACTCCCCTGAACAGACTGTATCCACTAGCTGGTACCACTCCACCAAGCTTACGACGGCACGTTGCTTGCGAGGTTGAGAAGAGACTGTAAATATAGCTGCGTATGGCTTTTTTGCTGACTGCTTCTTAACGAGAGAGATGTCTTCTTCTTTCGTTAACCGTGTGTGCAGTTGCTATATGTGCCGACACGCTGCTGTGGTCGTAGGATCCAGGCTACGCGGTCGCTGCAATTAGTGGTACCCCTGTTGTGGCCGTGTATGCTGGCTGGTCACTTTGGTCTCGATGGCTTTTTGAAGATTCAGCAGTCTTATCTCTCTTTGGAGCGCGCCAATGCCAGTTGTGGGCAGTTCCATTTCGCCGGAACTGGGTGCCGCTAATTTGCGGAGTACTTTTCTTCAGTAGTCATCGTAATTTCAAGACTAACCGCTGGTCCCTTAGATGCGGGCCGCGTGCGGTGCTTCCTTGACGTTAACATTGTTGACGATTGCTATGACGGCGTGTGCTGCGTCGACATTTTCTGCTATTGCGCTAAGCTGCATATAGTTCCGTCTACATTTTTGCTAACTTGCCATTATGTAGGTTGTTGCGTTGCGTCATCGTTTGACTTTTTTTTGTTTCCGTAGTTTCGAAAATGTGAGATTATTGCAATTATGTTCTTTCTTCGAAGAGACTCGGCCACTGATGACTTTGAGTCGAATGCGTGCATCAGTGGCTACGATCCGTATTTTCGTAATCATAGATTCTTCTACTATTCTTATTCTTCTTCTTCTTGAAGATGAAGTGTTCGATTTGCCTTTTTTGTACCTAGTCTCTCAATCGTATGTCGATCTTTGGAGAGTTTTTGTGAGGCGATGATTGTCGGGATGGTGATTGCATTTGTTTTTTAAAGCTCTTTCTATGCATGAATGCATGCTATCGCCTTCGTTTTGGCTATGTCTAGTATCGAAGAACCTATGTATTATAGTTTGCATATCATGGGCTTTTATTGCATGGAGGTATAAAGCAAAAATATACCGATTTTTACTTTGCCCTGAACACCCATCTGAATAGAAAGACCAATTCCTGATACTTCAATTTTTTTCTACCTTATATAGTATTCCTTTTTTTACTATACCTTTCATAAATAAGGAAACAAAATATGTGAGCGCTTTTGCTCTGCTAATACTACCGAAAATAGTAGTGTGTTATTGCATTGCGTTCCAACATAATTGCAATCTTTCAATGTAAAACCCGTTACTTTTAGAATTTTATCTATATATTACGGTAAGAAACATTACCGTTTTTATTAAAATCTGTAATTTATTGGAAAAATGCATTACCGAAACTAACGGAAAAAAATAACTTTGCATTGTCGTTTACGGTTTTATTCGTGTTCAAATTGTATTTCTAATTTAACTGAACAAAAGTGTTATGTTCATTATGGACCTATGGGAATTATTGTATTTTCAAAAATATCCACTGAAAAATTACAAAAAAAATTTACAATGTGTATTCGATGCTCTAAGAACCGAAAATGCAATAAAACCTAAACTGTGGTAATAGCACAATACCATATTATTCGCCGGGGAGGGCGAATTGGTTTGATAGGGATAAGTGGAAATGAATTCACTGAAGGGTAGAGTGGAAAAACAATTCTAATACAACGGCTAAAAACAGTTAAACACACGTATACTATTTGTAATGTTTTCAGAGGGTCTACGCAAGTACCCTCCTGCTTCAGCTATGGACAGAGTATGTGTTAAAGACTACAATATTGGCAGAGTGAACAGATCTTCAACTAAAGACTTGATTGTGAGTATCACTATGGTTATTAATAATAACGATGGAAAGTAACTACAGCTTACAGCTTAGATGGCAGTTGCTCCTGGAAAACCTGATTACACATAGCATAAGTTTTGATGTTGAGGTTTCATATTGTGTGATTTCATGTTTATTCGCAGATTCGCAATGGCGATATACTTGAACTCCCAATTTGGACGTTCCACCATGATCCTCAGCTGTTCCCTAACCCTGACAAGTTCGACCCTGAGCGTTTCTCCGAAGAGAACAGTCACAATATTAAACCTTTTTCCTACATGCCTTTTGGAGCAGGACCAAGGAATTGTATTGGTTAGTTATTAAATTTGTCCTATGAGTATTATTGTCTCTGTTCTATTTCTATACTCGTACAAGTAGTTCATGGTTCATGCCAAATGGATTGAGAATAGAGTTCAGTGATCTTTCAACTGGCTAGAATCAATTACTCAGGGGTCATAAGTTTGAGGGCAATGCACTGTTAAATAACATTCATTTCTCACTGACTTTAGTTATATACTTGAAATCTGACTAAATTTTGAAGAAATTTCTTGTGACCTATTTAAGTATTTGCTTACTTTAATTTATTCTTTAGTCTTTTTTATTTATTTCTTTTGTTCTTTTACAGGTTCCCGTTTCGCTCTCTGTGAAGTCAAAGTGATGCTGTACATACTTCTTCGTAATATAAACGTGACTCCTTGTGAGAAGACCAAGATTCCGCTTAAACTGGTTAATGGAATCGTCATGGGCATTGAAGACGGTGGTTGGGTCCGATTTCAGGTTAGACAATGAGATAAAAATCGTTGAAACATCTAACAAATCATTGGCATAATATTATGTTTTTTTAATAATTTTTGAAATATAATATTTAATATTTTGATCAGTGAATTATTTTGGTAGCACTAACTGTTATGCTTATATACAGGAGAATATATTTAGAACCTCATCGCTATTCTACATAATGATGGGCATAGGTACTGAACTACTGATAGGAATATTATGAAAGGCATACAATATACGATCAAGTGCTTTTAAAAATCTGTCGTACATCATTATAAGTTTATTAGTCATTGGTGTTGCAAACTTTTGTATATCCATCACTTTCTTTCTTTGCATTATAATAAAATTCATTATGGGTTTATAATATATTTAATATATAAAACTAATTGACACATTTGTGCATCCCGTTGATTCTTTTAATAGTTATCTGAATGGTCATGTCAATCTTAAATCTTACAGTACAATCTCCTCCTTCTCTGTGCCTTTTCCTCACTTAGTTTTAGTCACCTTTCGACAACTACAGAAGATGTTGAATGTAACATATAAACAGAATTAATAAAACCGTGGGCAGCATCCGCCAATTTTTTCTCGTTTCCACAATCCTTGGTAACCTATTCCCGGAATAAGAAGCATAACATGTGCTATTCCATACATATATCTATCACTGTACAGTATCAGTACAGTCCTTGGAGTATGAGTTAATTACAAAACATTGATACAATAAGGTATTTAAACTCCAGACCATACCAGGCAAAACAAGATCTCAATTGGATACAGTAAGCATCGCGTGTCGTGAACGTGATCGAGTTCGAGTTAATAGTGAGAGTGAAATCAGTGGTAGTGTCGATGCGCGTAATAAAAGAACTCGAAAGAGGGTAGATCGTTATATTTATTCCTAAAAACTTTTTCGCTGCTTACCGACAGTACTCCAGTTCCTCCGTGATCATGGCGCCATTACATCAGCGCCAAAACATCGGAAACTCGAAACAGTGCAACATGTAAATATTTCTATAAATACATCTTCATAAAGTTTTTCGTATCCGCCCATGTCTAGAATTATAGGCCGTGTAATTATTATAATATTATAGTTCGGGACGGGACATATTACATACACTTTACTCCCTTAGTTTAAATCTGAAAGTGCTGCCCCCTTTCAACCTGATGTTGAAAGACTCGGTAGAAAGCTTCGCTGGTATACACGTGGTCTCCGATGTGGATACCTCCATGTGCAGCAAAATCTGATACGTCATCACTTTCATCTCGCAGAGGGCAAAACGTGAACCTGCGAATTCAATATGTGCATTTTACTACGGGAACCTACTTCCATCAGGTGGGCCCTGTGCTTGTCTGCCATCTAAGTAATTTATCATTATCAGGATCAGAATGGTGCATGGTGGGGCAAAAGTGAAGATTTTAGCCGCAGCTAGACCCACGTGGAATTTTGTTTCCACTTACCATGGGCACATACCTATTCCCGATAAAAAAGCCTATGTTTATTATTTCAGACCAAAATTTAACCTTGTTCCAAATTTTATCCAGATCCTTTCAACCGTAACAAATATCCAAATATCTACACAAACTTTCATATTTAAAATATTATTAATTGTAGATAAGGACTCACCAATGCAATTTCTTGGTCCCACTCCAAAGGGCATGTAAGCGAAAGGGTGCAGCTTGTGCTTATTTTCCTCAGAGAAGCGCTCAGGGTCGAACTTCAGAGGATCCGGAAAGTATTGAGGGTCCCGGTGGATAGCAAATACTGGAATCCCAATGCCTGTTCCTTTGCGTACCTGTAGGAGAAACTAGTGCTTAGATCAAAATGACGGTTATATGATCAAAATTACACTGGTTCGTAACTGCAGATAAATCATGGAAAAATATATTTAAAATAGCTTACGATGAAATCTTCCTTTGAATCCTTGTTGGATTTACCCAAATTGTAGTCTTTGGTGCACTCTCTGTCCAAGGAAATGGCAGTAGGCCAAAGTCTGAGGAGTTCTAAAAAATATAAATAAAGCATGTTTACCATAGCAGAAGTACCTGTCACTAGGGTGACAGGCATACTGGGGCGGCGTGACACTCGCCACTTCTCAGAAGCAAGGAGATACCATAGTTCGCACTCTTCAGATTCATCTCAAAGTCATGGATAGCCCTGGGTCAGTTGGTTGCGAGGGAAATGCCTTATCGCTCTACCTTACACAAATGCATTTTAAATTCGAGATAGCTCATTTATTAATGGACAGAAATGCCAGCTTCCAGATGAGGTTGGCTTGTCCCTGGTAATCTTGGAAAAATATTAGTTTGTGTGAAGAACATATTAAAAATTACACTATAGTCACACTAGCATCTGCAATAATATAAAAAGTATGTCGTTACCTGATATAACCATGTCAAGGTAGGTCATATTCTGTATAGAATTGAAGTCGAATTTGCCATTATTTTTCGCATCATGCTCCCTGATCTCTTTTGCAAGTCGATCCTGCACGTCAGGGTTCACAGCTAATTCGTACAGCATCAAGCACATGCCAGCAGAAACCGTCTCGAAGCCAGCCACGAAGAACAACATGGCTTGGGCAGTTAAGTCTCTGTTGCTCCAAACTACAAAAAAAAAACAAATAGAAAAATATTATTCTCAAGTACCGCTCCTGATCTTTCGGTTTCTCTGTGATATCATAGCTTTGATTCTTACCATGGTTTATGCCTTTTGAATTGTTTAAATTATTTGCCACTACGATCATATCGGAATACTGATAAAAAGTATCATGTTTTACTCAGAAATAATGTAAATAGAGAAAGAAAGAAAATATTTTATTCCACACGGACCAAATGAAAAAGTACATAAAAATTTACTTTTCATGGATGATTTTTTAAACCAGCTCAGTAGTTGTATAGTTTATCAAATAAACGAATCTCTCCTATTTATGGAATTAGAATATATTATGATAATAGCAATCAATAGCAAAATCAGTTCACTTGAGTTCACTAGGATCAAATAACTACCTCTTAGTGCTTCCCTTGTGCCCACAGCAGATTCCTCTACAGTAGCAAAACCAGCATCCGTTTCATCTTTCACGGCAGGCTCGTGAGTTAACCTTCCTGAAAATATTAGTAAAAGCAGTTTAAAAAAAACACCTCCAATTCATTTGATAATCTTGGAAGCATTTTGGTCTGCTAATGCAAAAACACTTACACCTCGTTTTTATGTCGTTGCCGTACATAAATATCTTATTTGAAATAGTAGTTTTTTTATCCAGATGAGCATAAAAGAAATTGGTCAAATAACTTTAGTAGGAGGAATTCTACGATGCCTAAAGTTGCAGTCTCTTTCACCCCTGTTTTTCTTTTTCTTATTTTTGTATATATTGTAGATTTAGATATAATACTGTACCTAATTAATTTTATTGTTTTACATAGTACTAATAAATAAATCATTACTTTAGTACAGTATTTATTTTGATGATCAATATTTTGGTTACCTCTATTGGCTTCCATTAGCAAGTGTATCATGTCAGGTCTGAAAATTTTTTTCATGCTGCGCTCTCTCATCGTCTCTATCACCAGAGTACTAAAGAACTTCTTAGATCCCTCTGGCGGGAAGTCCCATTTCAAGAACTAGAAGAATCAAAAATCTTTCTTTACATTCATTTTTGTTTATTTTTTATGTTACTAAGCGAACACAAAACTTTCACATTGATTATAGGTATATGTTATAACGTGCAAAGTTGAAAATAAATCTGTTGATTACATTATTTCTACATTTCCACATTATAAGAAGAAACGAAAAGCTCTACAAATGCAGCAGCAAGTTCAATACAATACAGTGCTTATCAAATTTTGAACGTTGAATGATTTTGAAGGTTCCATTAATTTCCAATCAATCCTTATTATAACCAGTCTATAGTATAGGCTTATTCTTCCAAGATGAAAACAGATACTACATCATTTTGTAGATGAATACAATTCGAACCTTAGCAACTTTAGGTAGATTAAGCATCGTGAAGATCATTATCATTTGCTTGAAGCCGAACGTCGACGATTCCTTGCCCCGGGCATAGAATTCATTGTCTGGGTTCATGTGGGAGTTGACCTTGAGGCCAAAGGCGCAGGAGGCGATGACATCATTAGCGTACCGGGTTGTTAGATCTCTACAGTCAACATTGATGTAGTCTGCTGTAAAGAGAATATTGAAAGCATAATAGTAACCCAAATTACTCATTGCTCCTACCCCTCCACTTCGTGTAAACGAGGATTCTAGGATTCCTAGAGGAATCCAGGATTTGAACCTTAGAATTCTCGCTCGTAAGATTTATGGCTTGGAAGAAATCCCTTCCAGCGATTAGGCCACACATTATACTCGCAACTGTTTATGTATTGTACTATAATGTTTTTTGGTCTATCTAAGTTACCGACGCTTGTTAATTATATCTGTCAGACAATAGCACTATCGACATCCTCTATTCCACTAAGTTCATCTATAAGTTCAACCAGTTGAACTAATAGCACCAAAAATTCAAATTACTTCAACTTTGTTCTTTTTGTGTTAAAGTTGAAATTTCTGTACAAAATTTATTCAACTAGTTCAACTTAATTTATTTTTTTAACAACAAACAAAGCTATATAAGCAAGTCGTGATTGGTGTGTTTTCGGGAAAAAAAACTGCACAAACAATAACATGAACCCACTAATAACACAAATAATTTAGTTTAGCTTGACTAGTTATTGTAATATAATCTATTTTAGTAACTAATAATTGTAATATTTAAAAAATAAAATAAGTGTGAAACAGAAATTACTTTTAGACTCGTTCATCCGTTTCTTCATCATCGAAATCATCTGATCGCCAACTTCAACCATAAAGGGTACCATCGCACGAATTTTGGAGCTAGTGAAGGCGGGGCTCAATGTGCATCGCATTTCCTTCCATTCTTGACCTGTGAGATAATATTTGATTTCTTTGTTTATACTGGAGACTGATGGCGCTTGGTGAAATCTGCTACACATATTGAATAACACACTTGTACTTTTCCACTGAGTTTATTTTGATTCTGAACCTGACCGGTTTCGCCTTACGGCATTCTCAAAGGTTTACATTGATGTTTTAAATATTCTAATTCCCAAAGTTGTTTGATTTTTTCGTTATTAACACACTTTTTCTAGTTTGATATGCTGCTAGGTTTGTAGAATATGATATTATTAGCTGCTACCTGCGATGACATAGATATCGGTTATGGCGACCAAACATAGCCTATGTTATATCTTAGGCTCTAATCCATCCCTGTGCTGAATTCGATCAAAATCATTTCTATGGTAGAGTCCTTTTTCGTGTTTTTGTGGTATAAGTTATTTATTTTTGTTGTAGTGTTTGTTCCCAGGGTTGTAAAATAGGAGCTCTTTCTGTGGTTGGATAGGGCTGTTCTCCATCTGACAGTAAACTTACAGCGCGAGACAGAGGGCCCGCTAGACGGCAATAGGCTTGCCCCCTATTACGTCATGGGACCAAAAATCATAATTGATGAAACGTAGCTGCTAATGCACCTCTGTCTACCCGTTCGGGGATTTACAGACGTGAGTATGTGGATGGATGAATCGTGAGTTTTAGATTCTGTGGTTACGTTGATCAAAGAATGAATACTAACAGTTTCCTTAACAAGATTTACCTTTTAGAGAGAACAGATTCCTGGCAAAGAAGGAGTCACTTTCTTTGAAGATGGTGCGATGATCGAGGAAGTACTCAAAATCCTTGACGGTGATCTGCTTCACTAAGTCGAGATCACGGATTATGACCACTTCGTTGCTGAACTCAAACCTTCCAATAAATCTGGAGATAATAAGAAAATAAAAAATGAATGATGCGTCAATAAGCGCTCTCACTCTTCGCTATTAAGCTGCGGTTACCATTTGGATTTTTTAAACCTTGTATTCTATAACGTGTCCTCCGAAGCAGGAACTATCATGCACTTTAAAAGTAGGTCGCGGCTATTAATGGTTGCTATGTCGTGACGGAGGCGTATGTGGGCAACCTGGAGTCGGTCTTACGGTCGAGATAATCCCAGATTTAAATTCTGGCCATTACTACCAAAAGCAATTTAGCAATTTAGCTTAGTTGACTGTGCTAACAGGAATTCTATTAATTTTGATGACTTATATTTCTTTTTTTTTTTAAGTAAAGTAAGTACGTAATTATTGTTCCCTTACCTTTCATCCGGGAACTTATTGTAAACTTTAACGATGTTATCAGCGATATGGTCCCTGCGGAATAAGATGCGTCCAGCGTTGCCGAACAGTGGCATGGGCGTCTCGAACTTAACCCCATATTTTCTGAATCTGGAGTAAATCTGGCGGATGTAGGCGACTACCACCGCAATCAGTACCACAATCCAAATTACTAGAAGTATCATGATCTGTAACAATCAATGTCTTCATCAGTGTCAAAAGTAGATGATTTTTTTTTGTATCATTCGTGTATCTTTTGTAATTTGTGTGGCGATTATTAGTTTTTGTCTGGAAAACTGATTTAATTATGCTAATCCGAAAAACATTCTTCTTTAGATACATACATAAAGATAGATAGTTATCCATACTAGTAAAACTTTTTTTACCTGAATGTCAAGAAGGGTTGTTAATTTTCTTTGTATTCGCAATACATCTAAAACTACTGAACGGATATTGCTGATTTTTTTCGGAAGGTCTTAGTCAACATAACATAACATAAACTCACGCCTGTATTCCCCGAAGGGAATAGAGGAGGGGTGCTAGCACCCACATTTTGCCAGTTTATGTTTAGGTCCCAATGTAATAGGTGGCGAGCCTATTGCCATTAACCGGGCACTTATAAACCTGCGATAAATATAAATAAATTCGGGTCTTAGTAAAATGTACTTAAAATCTTGATTTTGTTTAATCACAATTCAAGTTCAAGTTATTTTTTGTGAATCATAGGTAAACAGATGGTCTTTTACAAAAGTTGATCAGCCATGCACAGATAATGGCAGTATTGGCATATAATGTTTAAAAAAATTTTCAACCGGATTAGTTGCAATTAGCGACAACAATGAAGAAACCGGGCTATCATCTAATAATAGATACATAAATATAGTCTCAATTATTGGTAGTAGTACCAATAATTTAATTTCAGAGTTCAAGGCCAAGCGCAAACAGCAGATATGTGACAATGTCAACCTAACCTTGGTGGTTCTCTTTATTAGAGTAATTGAACTTGTGGCCTTGTTTTTCATCAAATCATACAATACCTACGTGTACGAAACTAGTACAGAGTAGTTTCGTACTGTTTTACCATTTGGGTTAAGCAGAGACAGCAGCAGCGATCTTTACATATTTCATGAGCTTCCTCTGTTGTCAATAAACCTTTTATGCTTTTATTGTCAAAAGCCACAGGATTAAAACCACTTATCACAGATTCTTTCCCGATATCTTTGGTAATATATAATTATTTACCTTGGACCCGAGGTTTTGGTTGCTTTTCATCAACTGTAGTCACGCGATAGAATCCATTAAAAGTGATTTTATTCGCAAACTTCCGATAGTATCATTAAGCAACAGGTACAGGTTCTTGTTAACAGTAACTGGCATTATAGTTCACCTACCTTCTTTAGTAATTGCTCCAATAAAAGTATTTGTGTGGTACACTTCACTTATGTTAACGCAAGCTGTTTCCAACGTGTGGCGCTGACCAGTCGCTAGACTTGTCTGAGCCGTCACAGGTCAATCAATAATAAACTCATCATCTGCTTGCATTATGTAAGTCTTTTCATTTCATCAACTATTTTTCCAGATTTCTCACTGCTTCTGATATTGACGGCCACTATTGCGTAGCGGCAGAACTTTCGACTCCCGTATTAATAAATTTCGACTCCTGTATTTACATAAAATTATTTAAGTATGTTTATCTGTCTTCTAGACTCCATAAAACAAGCTAGTCAAGCTCTGCTTACCATGGGTCTAGATGGCGTTGTGTAGAATGTTGTTGTGGGATATTATAATACTTTACCAGCCTGGGAATCGAATTTTCGTACTTAACCGCTCATAAAATAGCGCACTAATCATTATAATTAAAAAGGAAATTAATACCTAGTAATAATTCTGATGCTAAGATGGATAATATAATAAAAAACCACTTACCCGTTCCCTATAATCCACTTTCAGTCCCGCTACGTCGAGTAAGTTTTATCCTCACCACCAGCCGAAGGCGACTGAACTGTAAACAGGGCTAGGCTAGGTTATTTGCCATGACATGGCGAAAAATCAATATTCAAGTTATTGTTGACATTAGGCTAGAACTGTCGCAAAAGCTTATTTTTAACCCCCGACGCAAAGCGACGGGGTGCTATAAGTTTGACGTGTCTGTGTGTGTTAGTGTGTGTCTGTCTGTGGCATCGTGGCTCTAAAACGGATGAATCGATTTGGATTTAGTTTTTTTTTGTTTGAAAGGTATATGAGTCGGGAGTGTTCTTATTGTGACAGTGGTGCTGTGAAGGTTACCTAAATTATAGGTAATGTTGGACGTTGTTATGATGAGCATATTATCTAACTTCGTACTGGTAAATGGTAAAACGTACGCAGTGAGAGGGTGTAATAAGTTGGACGTGTCTGTCTGTCTGTGGCATCATACCTCCCGAACGGATGAAGCGATTTCTATTTAGTTTATTTTTTTTGTATCAAAGACATTGACTTTGACTTATTTGCGAGTGTTCTTAGACATGTTTGATGAAAATCGGTTGAATTGTTCAAAAGATATGAGGGTTAAAATGGGGATGGGGAGAATGAAATTTATTTTCGTGGGTATAATGTGGTAGGACCTGTGGCTAAAGATTGGAAAAAATATTCGTGTGTCGAGTTTAGTGGGTACAGAATAGAAGACGCCGTGTCGGGGATTTTTTAATTTTTTAATTCCTACTGAGTTAGGCAGACGCAACATTTTTCCATTTGACATGGTCTTGGTATACAAACCACATGTCCATAGGCCACGGTAACCACTTTCCATCAGCCAGGCCGTGTACTTGTCTTCCAGTCTGATACCTTAGTGGTATAAAAAAATCTTTTACTTCTTGCAAAGGTGGTAAAATAACTGTACCTACTTACTTCTCATAAACTTCTTTTGAAAGAAATTTAACTTAATGTTCTTTCCTACCCAAAAGCTAGCAAAAGTACCAAGTCTTCAATAAATTGTTTTCAGTGACATCTAAAATTTCACGTTCGAACTAACTTAGTGGCAGTTGACCCGAAAACTGACGTATCTGCGGTTACTGCAATGTAAAAGGAGATGGCGCTACTTCGTGTTTATAAGGCGATTGGCACACTGCAACGCTCGACGCGGTGCCGTTCGTCGACGCGCGTGGACGCGAGAGAGCTAGTATAGTCCGAGAGATATTAGAATTTTTTTGGTAGGTAGGTGTGTGAAGTAATCTAAAATTTTGAGTAAGTAAAGCCATCCGAACATTAGCTCGATAGCCCAGACTACATTAAGAACGCTAGAGATGAAAAGAAAATGATTAGAAGTGCAAGCTATTTTCGACTTATTGACATGACATAGTAACTAATTTTTTTTCTTATATTCGTGATCAGCGTCATCTATTAACGCGAAAAGAGACGTAACTAAGAAAATGCCATTTAGGTTGAAAGTCGCTTGCAGTCTCTGCGTGTTCCGATAACGAGCCAAAACAGTGGTGTCGGCTCCAATACCCGATATTGGGCATCGATATTTGACTTCCTCCGATCTCGGATATCGGATATTTGATATCGCATGTCAGTTGATGTGAAAGCGCTCTAAATTTGCCGTTAAATAGTTATGTTACATTGCAATAATATTAATTTAAAATTCGTCTCAATTCCTACACAGAAATTTCTAACAGCTCTCGGACTAAAAATCCCTCGAAAAACACGCGCGTGAATGCAGATTTCAGTGTGCCATACCTCGCGTTTTCTGCTTGTACGCGTGTATTCTGCGGCAACGCGCGACGCGGCGTCGAGCGTTGTTGCGTCGACGCGGGGCGTCGTGCTCGTCGCCTCTACGGAGCTCATTTTGTATAGAAAAACGCGGGGTCCCACGCACTGACAACGCAATCACGCGCGTTGCCGCAGAATACGAGCGTACAAGCAGAAAACGCGAGGTATGGCACACTGAAATCTGCATTCACGCGCGTGTTTTTCGAGCGATGTTTAGTCCGAGAGCTGTTAGAAATTTCTGTGTAGGTAATTGAGACGAATTTTAAATTAATATTATTGCAATGCAACATGACTATTTAACGGCAAATTTAGAGCGCTTTCACATCAACTGACGTCCGATATTCAATATCCGATATCCGAGATCGGAGGAAGTGAAATATCGATGCCCAATATCGGGTATTGGAGCCCACACCACTGTTTTGGCTCGTTATCGGAACACGCAGAGACTGCGAGCGACTTTCAACTTAAATTGCATTTTCTTAGTTACGTCTCTTTTCGCGTTAATAGATGACGCTGATCACGAATATAAGAAAAAAAAATAGTTACCATGTCATGTCAATAAGTCGAAAATAGCTTGCACTTCTAATCATTTTCTTTTCATCTCTAGCGTTCTTAATATAGTCTGGGCTATCGAGCTAATGGTCGGACGGCTTTACTTTACTTTTCTCAAAATTTTTGATTACTTCACACACCTACCTACCAAAAAAATCTAATATCTCTCGGACTATACTAGCTCTCTCGCGTCCACGCGCGTCGACGAACGACGCCGCGTCGAGCGTTGCAGTGTGCCAATCGCCAAAATTATGTGTGCATTGACACGGGTATATTATTTTTTTCAAGGAATATATGACTTTTATTTCTTTTTGTCTGGCTTCTTATATAAAAAGCGTGTTATTAAAGAGAAAATAAAAATGTG
Organism: Eilema sororculum; assembly: GCA_914829495.1. Lineage (NCBI taxonomy): Eukaryota > Metazoa > Arthropoda > Insecta > Lepidoptera > Erebidae > Eilema > Eilema sororculum. Next base: position 1,033,101 of record OU618541.1, read on the forward strand.
AGAGTCTTACTCGTAGTAACTACATGAAATTATTATCTAATCCATGGTATTACTTGAAATATTTATGATGAAAATATCTTTTCTCTTCTTCTCTTCAAAATCTCATCTTCAGCATGCCAAAGTGCTGTCTTCATCACCGTTTCACCTTTATTGGAAATATCCATAAATCCATTTTTACACTTATTATATAGATAGATACTATGATCATAAGTCTACCTACCCACGTTCCGATGCAGCGCAAATGTGTGACGTCACAAATCAAATCAAATCATTTATTTGCATAATACAGGTATTGGGATGGTACAATATACATTTATATTTGTGCATAGGTGCGCTGTACTATAACCTCTTAGTACAAGGTGTGCAAATATTTACATGCAACATGACAATTTTGGCATTCATAATGATTAGAGATAGCAATAATTAAGTAATAATAATGAGAATTAATAATATAAGATTTAGTCAGGTCAATATTAACAATGTCAAAATAATAAGGTTAAAAATTAACAATGTCAAAACAATCAACACAGCGAGTTTGTAGCTAATTCAATAACGCCAGAGGGGCGTAGCGAGCGCAGAATTGGCTGCACACATTACCTTAACATTCCTAACCTTGGTTTGATAAGATTCATGAATTACACTAATCTATTCATGAAATTCTACAACACAAAATGTAAAGTGCTAAAGGTTTCCGGTAGCCAGCATTTTTATAGGCTTGCACATTTTACATAGAAGCAAAAATAGGTGCAAAAGAATTAAAATTGTAAAATCCTCTGCAGATGCGTAGAGATGTTGCTTCCTTGGGAGTATTTTACCGTCTCTACCATAGTGAATGTTCTGATGAGCTCTTCCAATTAGTCCCACCCTCTCCTATCCTACACAGGAAAACGGGTGCACGGCTTAGATGACACCCGCATACGGTGCAGAATATTCCATCACCATCTATGCCGGAAAATTAAGCCCTAGAACTCCTTGCCAGCTCACGTGTTTCCTTCTTCCTACAGTCCCGGATCCTTTAAGCGGGGCGTGCATAGGCATCAGATAAGGCCATCAAGCTGAGTGCCACCATTGTCAACATTGTACATCTTTATAATAGTGACCCTCTTTTTGAGACTTTGCCTTTAGCTTACTACCAGACGAGGTGTAGTCAAATTGACGTGTCCTATATAAAATTTGCAAGGTTAAGCAACACGAGCCGGGTTAGTTTTAGAGTGGGTTATCTTTCTGAAAGACATTGAGTTCTCTCCGTCACGTTAAGCCGTCATTGTTCTCGGTTGCCTCGGGAACATTTATACAATCGTTACGGGTAGTTGAAGCCCTAAAAAGTCCAACCAATAGTTTAGCTACAGAATCTCGATAGCACCAATAGAGTTTAGAGGTCTGATGGCAACCGCTTCACGGAAAATATTGAAATTCATTTGCTTCGCAGCTAAACTGGAGAGCTGACTTGGATGATCCGTCCACGATAGCTTAATGTTTTTGACAGGTCACTCACAAAGTCGCAGCTTATTTATTTATTTATTTATTTATTTATTTGAACTTCATGCACAAATGTACAAAGGCGGACTTAATGCCGTAGGCATTCTCTACCAGCCAACCTAATAGGTGGTGCAGAAAACAACAGAGTAGGTGCATTATAGAAAGGTAAACTAGATATATACTTAATTTACATAAATAAGATAGATAGTACCTACATAGGTACTAATATACGCATACACATTATAGCCAAATATAGTAATACATAGATACACTCAACTACACATACATAAATATAAATATAATATACATAAAAGTATAAATAAATATAAGAGATACACTCAACTACCCATACATAAATATAAATATATATATACATATATGTATAAATAAATATAAGCAAATAACATGTACATATACACATATAAATAACCATTCATATTTAAATGAGATGACTATCAAGTTTCCCCCAACTTTTCGAACATGAGTTTACGAACCCCCAGTTTGAACGTGCAACGGCTAGTGGCCCTCCTGATCCCAAGAGGCAGCTGGTTCCAAAGAAATATAGATTGTACAGGAAAGGAAGAGTGGACGAAATCAGTGCGATGAGTAGGACAGCGTAAGACGAGGTTATTAGTTGAACGTAGGTTCCTATTGTGATTTGCGCCAAGATATTGAAAATAGGGGGAGAGGTAGGAGGGAGAATTAGGAGAAGTTAGGATAGTATAGAGAGTGGTAAGTGCGCGTTGGTTTCGACGCTGACGAATCGGCAACCAATTTAATTGAGAACGACACACAGACACATGATCGTACTTGCGCAGATTGAAGACGAATCTGATGCAGTTATTCAGAAGACGGTCAAGTTTGTTGAGATGTTCAGCATTCAGGTCGAAGTAACAAACATCCCCATAATCGAGTACAGGGAACAGTAATGCCTGCACGAGCATTATCTTGGTGTTAATAGGTAGAAGGGTCCGTAGCCGATAAAATGCGCGAAGCGAGCCAGTAATACTTTGACATACGCGAGATACTTGGTCTCTCCAGTTCAGAGTGGAGTCAATGAACAAGCCAAGGTCTTTCACTGACGGGCTGACGGGTATGACTGTACCGTTGAGAGTGATTGGCGGGAGAGATGCCTCATCCACCTGTCTTCGAAAATGTTGGCTCCCAATAATAATGGCCTGGCACTTACTAGGATTAACGGTCAGTCCAAAACGGCTCGACCAGCTGTTAATATGCTCTAGGTCCTGGTTGACTTTAGTTATTGCCGAGCTCAAATCATCCACACCCGCTTGGGCGTACAGTTGTAGGTCATCGGCGTACAAATGATACGCACATTGAAGATTATGAGTTACGAGATTTATGAAGATAGAAAACAATAAAGGAGATAAGATCCCGCCTTGAGGAACGCCAGCGTCAGTGTTACGCTAGTGCGATAAAGTTTCACCTTGACGAACAGCTTGATGGCGCCCCTGAAGATAATTAGAGAACCATTCCAGTGCATCCGGTAAGATCATCAGGTGTGATAAGGTGTTTAAAAGAAGGTCGTGGTTGACAGTATTAAAAGCATTGGAGAAATCAACCAGTGCTAGTACTGTGAGCTTGGTATTTTCCATGCCCACCCTAATATCCTCAGTCACTTTTAACAGGGCTGTAACAGTGCTGTGTCCGGGCCTGAAACCTGATTGTAGGGGATTCAACAACTTATTGCTGTAAATGAACGTTGACAGCTGTTTGTGCACGCAGGCCTCAAGCACTTTAGGAAGGGAAGAATACTGATAGGACGAAAATGATTGGGAAGGGATGGATTTGAAATCTTGTTAAGGGGTATGACAAAGGCTTTACGCCATAGGGATGGGAACTGTCCGGATTCCAGGGAATAATTGATAATATGGATAATTGCCGGCAGGAGCTGGTCTAGGATACAGCATATTTTAGTGTAGTGAGAGCCTCAGATATCCACACAATTTTCTCATACCGTACCGGACGAGGTACATTTTTCCTGCCCGTACAAAAAAAAAGCAAGTAAAGTTTACGTATTATGTAAATGTAGGCGGCTGTTGCTGCTAATCTCAGTGGCGTGCGACTTCTTCTTTGTTTATTTTTATACGACTAATGACCTTTTGATGTCGAGGAACTCTGGACCTCGTTGGTTGTCTACTGTTCTCGGCTTATGTTTTAGATTTTTTATGGTAATGTTGCAGTATGTGTATATATAGTTTATGTTCTGTTATCCTGTTTTAGTTACACGATTAGCCGGGACATAGGGATGTGCTCTAGGCTATCGAAGTGGTATACTTTAGTCCTTTTTTCTTTCAATATTACCAACTTCAATTTTCTATTTCGTTTCTTTTTCTGCTTTGCCTGTTCAGGTAGGTAACGGGTTCGACAGTAGGTTATGAAGTGGATTGATTTTCACCATTGAGGAATGAAATAATATTCCCACGCAGATGTTTACACCCGTTAAAGTTTTTATTTTTTTAGGTTCAGGGATTCAATCTTTAAGATAGGAATTCTTTATATTATTATTATTATTTAATTCGACAAAGATGGACGACCTTTTTGTAGAAATCGAGCGTTGAGTAAAATTTTACGAATCTGACATTTTGTTACAAAATATTATAAACAAAATGTTAGTAAGTGCTTTGTTTAATAAATGTTTTTATTCCATATTTGTAGACTAGATATAAACAAATCGTGAACGTACGTAGTGTTATTCAAGTTTAATTTAGCCTAATGTACTGCTATCATATGAGTTCATGTTATACAGGGCGTTACTGAGATGTCGCCGGCTATTAATCATGGGCTACGTCACAACGTCACACGCAGAAGCGTGTCATGACGTCATACTGTATGTACTTGGTCCAGCATGAAACCAACATTTTAGATTTTATTAACTAAAAAGTTCGCACAAGCCTCTTGGTTTTAAAGTGTTCTCACTGTACATTGACATAAAGTAGATACAAAATAACAAATTTGGATTATGTTTCTGAAGATAATAAGTAAGTATTCACATCACCAACAAATTAAAACATGATTAATCTATTTATTTATTGATTCATTCATTTAATTAACCCCCGACGCAAAAACGACGGGGTGTTATAAGTTTGACGTGTCTGTGTGTGTGTGTGTGTGTGTGTGTGTGTGTGTGTGTGTGTGTGTGTGTGTGTGTGTGTGTGTGTGTGTGTGTGTGTGTGTGTGTGTGTGTCTGTCTGTGGCATCGTAGCGCCCAAACGGATGAACCGATTTGGATTTAGTTTTTTTTGTTTGAAAGGTATATCAGTCGGGAGTGTTCTTAGCTATGTTTGAAAAAAATCGGTCCAAGATGGCCGCCGCCACAACATGTTGGAATACAAATTTCTTTATAATTCCCTCAATATGGGTATCAAATGAAAGAGCTTGACTAGTAGATTAATTTAAAAAGTACAAAATAAAAATTAAATTTAAAATTTAAAAAACCCCCGTCACAAAAAACACCAAAAAGTTGAAAATAAATGAATAAATTTTAATACAACGGTTGCCATGTCGGGGGACCTTACGATATAAAGGAGTACTTAACCAGTTACGGTCCCCCGACATGGCAACCGTTGTATTAAAATTTATTCATTTATTTTCAACTTTTTGGTGTTTTTTGTGACGGGGGTTTTTTAAATTTTAAATTTAATTTTTATCTTCTCTATATATAAAAGAAAGTCGTGTTAGTTACACTATTTATAAGTCAAAAACGGCTGTACCGATTTGGCTGAAAATTGGTGGGGAGGTAGCTTAAAACCAGGCAATGGACATAGGACACTTTTCATGCTGTTCGACCTTTATTTTATTCCGGGTATAGATTCATGTGGGTCGCGGTCACGGGATCAGTATTTCTGGTACATTTGCATGAAGTACCAGGCTCACAGAAACTTTGTGGAACTTTACCTGGGTCGCGGGATCGGGAGCAGTGTGCCTTTTCTTCCGAACTTAACGCAAACGAAGTCGCGAGCAAAAGCTAGTTGTATAATAATATGATATACACAAAAAAAGACCGTAAGAAATCCATCCCTATTCCGAAAATATCCTCGGTATGGATGTTCACTGCAAACTGAATACTCGTAACACAAACTACGAGTATATCGAGAGCATCATCAAAACAGCCCGCGTGGGATTTATTCCCACGAGGTCGAGTCCCATTATGTCGAGTTCCCGCTACGTCTACTTTGAAAACTCTCGCCTTTATTCCCACCTAGTCGAGTCGTTGAAAAAGTCGCTTTAAGTACCGCCACGTCGACTTACAAATTCTAATTGTACAGTCGCTCGCGTTAACACTTTGATTGAAAGGTGTTACCGGAGTTTCTTGTCATTTCTTCTTCGGCTTTACTTAGTCATCTGCGAAGTGGACGGTAGGGTGTGGCATAATTATGTTTGTTTGTTTAAAGGAATAAATGATTTTGACTTTGTCTTTATCAATACTAATAATTGTTATTTGGAATCATAGACCAACACGGAGGGGGGACACCTTAGCGTGTTATCCCAGTAGGTACGAAAGAAATGAAAAAAAGAAAATACAGAGATCGTCATGAGATAGCAGAGTGTTTTCAATAAAAATACAGGGATTGTCCAAAAAATGCAGTGTGAGACCATGCTTGGGACTCCATTATCTTCGAGAAAAGGGAGGTAATGGCTATTGGTTTGTAGTTTGATGGACTTGAGCGGTCGTCTTTTTTAGGGGTCTGGTGGACCACCGCTGTCTTCCATAATATAGGGACTACGTCAGAAGAGTAAGACAACCGAAAAAAACGCGTTAAGACCGATGCCATCTCTGGGAGCACATATCTTCAACACTATGGGAGGGATTCCATCAGGCCCGTTCGAGGAGGACGAGGGACGTAAGTGCTAAACGCCCTGAGCGCTGGTGAAAACGGATACCCGGCATACAGCTATCGCACCGCGATGTAGTTGGCGGTTCTTGTCCCTCGTCATCCAAGGTCGAGTTAGACGTGAAGAGTGTGCCCAGAAGATCGCCTTTCTCCTTTGCTTTGTGGGCCAACGAATCATTTTCCATGTACAGAGGCGAAAATGCAGGCTTGCAGAATTTTCCTTCGATAACTTTGGGAAGAGACCAGAAAGCACGAGTTCCCGAAGGTAGACACTCGAGCCTCTCACCAATTCTACCGATCTGCTCCGACTTCGCCCATGCTATGTCTCTTTTGAAGGACCTGGAGGCAGAGTTATAATGCTTTCTTAGTACGCTGGTATTTTGGTCCTGTGCGGTCACCGCATTGGCCCAGGCTTGGTAAGCTTCGTAATTCCTGCGACAAGCCGTTTTGGAAGATTGACCAAACCAAGGCCGAAATCTTTTTTTTTATTACACTTAGGTGGCAGACAAGCACACGGCCCACCTGGTGGAGAGTGCTTACCGCGGCCTATGGACGTATGCAACACCAGGGGCTTTACACTCGTGCTGCCTACCCTGAAGAAACCTTCTAATGCCCCTCTTAATGAACCCCATATTGTAGTCGCTTAGGTAAACCACGGCAGGGAGTTCATTCCGCAGCTTGAGCGTGCGTGGGATGAAGTTCCTTTCATACCGCACGGTCCGCACCGTTTTCGGATGCAGTGTGTGGGGATGAATTTCCTGCCTATGGCGAGCGGTGCGATGATAGAATGTAGCTATGGGCATCATGTCAAATAATTCATATGAGCACAGACCATTATATAGGCGGTAGAAAACACACAGTAAGGCAAAGTCCCTCCTGAGGCTGAGAGATTCCACATCGCCTGCGAGTATGGGACTGTCGTCGTGCCTCAACGCACGTTTTTGCACCGAGTCGAAAGGGTTAAGCTGACGTGCGGACGCTCCGGCAAAAAGTTGACAGCAGTACTCCATGTGGGGCCGAACCTGCGCCTTATGAAGAAGGAGTCGCTGCCCCGCAGTGAAGTACTGCTTCGCCCTGTTAAGAACTCCAAGTTTCTTTGATGCCAGCTTGACCTTGCCCTCTAAATGACTGCGGCACTGGACGTCACTTGAAATGTCGACGCTTAGGATCCCGATACTCGGGGCAGTGGTAAGCCGTGTGCCCAGGAATTACGGCGCTACAATAAATGGGGGTTTTCTTAGCGGTGAATACACATACTTGTGTCTTGGTGGGGTTGAATTGGACCAGGTTTAGTCGACCTAGGTAGGATGTGCCCGCCGGAGACGATATCTTCTCAAGGTGGTGGTGGACAGCATTTAGGTTAGTGTGTAATTACAAAAGTCCACGGTTGGCGTGGCAGGAGGTGCCCTTGAGTTTTTGCTCTTGCCTCGAGCATTCCTTCGCGCAGTTCCCCCCCAGAATACGAGAAGCAACCTGGGCATCCACACTCAGGTGCGTTGTGTAACTTAGTTTTTTGTAACGAGTGATTTTTTAAAGAATGTCATATTTGACGCTGAATGAATAAAGAGAACGAAAACTATGGCCCAAAACTGCTAATTAAACAACATTATTGTAATATTGCTTGAAGAGGTCGTGGTAGCAAAACACGAAGCCAGATTGAAGTAATACTGCTTTAACAGGTTGTGGTTGTTCGAACGGCGGTAGCCTAGAGGTATGGGTATGGGTGGATTGCTGAGACGAGGTCTCAGGTTCGATCCCAGGTTTACCATGGCACACACCAATGACTTTTCGATGCTTTTCGAAGTTATGTGTGTATTTATCGCAGGTTTATAAGTGCCCGGTTAATGGCAATAGGCTCGCTACCTATTACATTGGGACCGAAACATAAACTGGCGAAATGTGGGTGCTAGCACCTCTACCTACCCCTTCGTGGAATACAGGCGTGAGTTTATGTTATGTATGTTATGGTTGTTCGAACGGCCGCATTAAGATCCAGATAAAATAATAACTACGAGTTAAATAATAAAGCGAGTATCAAGCATTATTTAATGAGCATTCGAGCTATCAGAGCAGCGGTCTAGATAATAGATGCCAATTAAAAGACAAAATGAAGTCCCAAGCATGGTCTCACACTGCATTTTTGGAAAATTCCCGATTTTTATTGCAAACACTCTACTATCTCATGACGATCTCTCTATTTTCTTTTTTCTATTTCTTTCGTACCTACTGGGATAACGCGCTATACTTTCAACCCACCGTGTTGGTCTATGATTTCAAATAACAACTATTAGTATTGATAAAGACAAAGTCAAAATCATTTATTCCTTTAAACAAACAAATATAATAATTATGCCACACCCTACCGTCCACTTCGCCGATGACTAAGTAAAGCCAAGCCGAAGAAGAAATGACAAGAAACTCCGGTAACACCTTTGAATCGAAGTATTGACGCGGACGACTGTACAATTATTTGTAAAGTCGATGTGGCGGTACTCAAGTCGACTTTTTTAATGACTCGACTAGGTGGGAATAAAAGCTGAGTTTTCAAAGTAGATGTAGCGGGAACTCGACATAATGGGACTCGACCTCGCGGGAACAAATCCGCGTGGAATACTGCTCGCATTTCTGGGATGGCTCCGCAAAGTACTTATTAGATGCTCTTGTCAGGTTGCAGCGACGTGCGGTCCGCATTATTGGGAATCCTGGGGTCAAGAACGCCCTCGAGCCTTTGCAGATACGTAGAGATGTTGCGTCTTTGGCAGTATTTTACCGTCTCAACCATGGTGAATGTTCTGATGAGCTCTTCCAATTAGTACCACCCTCTCCTTTCCTTCACAGGACAGTGCAGAATATACCTCCTAGAACCAATAGTTTCAGTGACTCATTCCTATGACGCACCATTAAGACCTGGAACTCCCTGCCAGCTCACGTGTTTCCCTTTTCCTACAGTCCCGGGTGCTTTAAGCGGGGCGTGAAAAGGCATATGATGAGGCCGTCAAGCTGAGTGTCATCACTGTTAACATGGCACATGTTTACGATGGTGACCCTCTTTCTGAGATTTTGCCTTTAGCTCGCCATTAGGCGAGGTGAATAAAAGCCAATTTCACCTCTTGCAAACAAAAGGCACAAACAGCGTAAAGATTAATTAAACCGTCGTCAATAAGCCGTTAAGAGCTCTTAATCGGCGTGCTCAAGATTTCGATGAACATTTATCAAGCGGCTCATTGGAGGGCGCAGTGCCGATACTTCGCTAGCGAGCTCACGCTATGTATATCACTCTCACTCTTGCATTAATTAAAGCAGGTTATATAAGACTGACTGTAAGTTGTCCCGTCCCCGCAACCTATGGGAATCTAGTTTTGGGAACAAAATTAGTATTTATATTTTATTCCTTCCTTTCCTTCTTCCTACCTCCTTTAAGCGGGGTGTGAAAAGGCATCTGATGAGGCCGTCAAACTTAGTGCCACCAATGTTAACATGGTACATGTTTACGATGGTAACCCACTTTCCGATACTTTGCCTTTAGCTTACCATCAGGCGAGGTGAAGTCAAATTGACGTGTCCTTTATAAAAAAATAAACCAGAATATAATTTATCCCTGTATCAAGTCTTGGTATTCTGCCATTGGATTCTTGAGTTGTTTACATAGTTTTTTTAATGGTTCCCTATTACCTCTATTAATTAACGACTAAGATTTTACCGTAGGATTTCTCTCAAGATTGTGGTGCCACACGGTAAGAAGTCGTCCCTTTAAAAGCCAAAAGCCATATCAAGAGATAGAATCTAAACTACAACTTTGAATTCAATCGAAGCTAACACAGACAACGAACATTTTTTTCAGTTTGTATTAAGAGTGAGGGGTACTTTACAATAAGATTTTTCATCTTCTATCACCTTCTATTGTGCATTCATTTTCCATTCTATGCAAGAAACTATACCATAAAGTTACGACAAACTAACCGAATATCAGACTTGTTACAGTAACAAGGTCTCAGCTTGCAGGCTAATTTGCATGTAAACCGCTTACGCCCGTCACATGTCAGGTTTCAGGCGCCCTGAGAGTACAAAAAAATATTCTGATAAGCTCTTGTGAGAAGCATTTTTATAACCTCTATGTTGAAATATTCACTGAATAATTTTCCTTCTAACTGCTGAGATTAAAGGACTTTTGTAAAACTTTTGTGCGTTAAATTCAAGTAAATACTATGTAAAAGATACTTATGGTCTCTTGCGATACGATTTTTAGACAGCCGCAGATTGCGGCAGCAGACATTACCTAATAAAATTCAAGAAACGTATTAGAAAGTTTCTTCAGGCCGCAGTGACCACTTTCCATGAGGTGGGCCATGTGCTTGCCTGCCATCTCTATGATATAAAAAAGAAGTGGGTAGAATTAGTAGCTACTGCCACACCATACTGCTATAATGACGTGGAATGCCCTGCCTGAGTCTGCCTTCCCGGAAAGCTGTAACCTGGGTGTCTTCCAATCTAGAGTGAACAGGCAATTGCTTCTACACAAGCCTGCTCCATTTTATTTCATGTCATCACTTACCAGACAGCTTAACGTGATGCACAGACTTCATTTTTACTTTCAAAAAAAAAATCCCCACAGTATTAATAAGACCGGTTCATATCACTCTGTAGTGGTTATCGACGAGTTCATTACTTTTAGTTATTTTTAGCAATGTTTTGTACGGTCAGCAGAACTGCCTAAGTATCATAAAAATAAATGTTGTCTTTACTTCAAGTCCTTGTCCGGAGTCTACACTTTTGTTGGATAATACAACTTTTATGGTAGCGACCACCATTTGACCAACCCTGAAAGGAAAATCTGCGCCAGAGCCTAATCTGACAGTGAAAAGGTGTAGTTACTGGTTTTTTTTTGCAGGTGAACTTGACTTTGGTGAAGATTTTCATGGAGCCTCAAAAATACCTACAGCAGCTTATTGCCTGAAATAACCCAGAGGTTAATTTTGTGGATTGCGGAAACAGGATCGGTGATTCATTTTTTTACATAAAATGATAGAAAATTAATAAGATCCCTGATAAAATCTACATAAATTGTTTTTTTTTTTACTGACGGTACAGATGCTAGATCTACACGGTATCAATTAAAACTGACAGTAACGATCATGTACACTTGTAACAGCCGAGAAATTCTGTCGTTATATTTTTTCTACTCCTAGATTTTTGTGTCAACTTCATTCATATTAACTACCACGTTTCAATGGCGCCCAACGTGGGGCTTCAAATTTAATGAAGTGGTTTCAGCATTATTTTTCTCGGAGTCTATATGGTGGTAAAACTAACATAATTATTATTGTGTATGATTTGATATATATTTTTTTGCCAGGATTTGTTTTACAATATCATCTGTCCCTTGGTTTTCTTTATTTCTTCCTTTCTTCTTTACACTTTCTCTTAAAACAAGTTATATAAATAGTGTAATTAAACATTTAGCCTGTTTTATTAAAAGATCTTCAAATATTCTGCTGTAATATTTACAGAACTAGTAAATGTTTCAATATAAAGTTAATTAGATGCCCTACGCTATCTTAAAAATGACACGTGACACACGTGACACGCACTATGAGCGGCTTACATGCAAATTAGACTGCAAGCCGAGACCTTATTAAGTACAACAAACTGAGATGTTGACATGTATAGTCGCTGAAGATGCTAGGTAAGGGCTAGACATGCCATTAGGTAAGTGCGCCTCTCCGTACCCGGGGCTAGATGGGGACACTAAGGTCCATACAACCCGCAGGGGGCCATCTCGAAAGAGATGGTTCTGGGTCTGCCGGGGTGCGAGAGATATGCTTTCGGCAATATCACCTCCATCAACCAAAGACCCAAGACGGCGTGCGTTTTAGTCGGTTCGAGTCCGACATAACCACCTCCACCGGCTCCGTGGGGGTGGTATCCGTGGGGATTTTTCGCACGATAAAAAAAGGCATGCAATTAGGTAGCGATAGTATATTATCGCCGTAATATTTGATTATAGAATAGAATAGAATTGGGTACGTCCTTATAGTTGCAATAATAACTTAATAGGCTAAATGTTACTGTAATGGAACGTAACCTGTACAGACGCTATTAAATGAACTTAGTCACATATTTGACAGTTAGGAATCAGCCAATCAGGGGTAGCGTCTGTACGGGTACAGACGGCGAAAAATAATGAAACGTCAATCATCGGAGACACATTGTACGTAGAACCAGTCAGTGTTTATTAAATAATAATTAAATATTAAAACTACAACAGAGTGTATTGTTACTAAACAATACATATGTATTGTTTAGTAATAATATGGATTACAAAAATATATTTGTACATAACTAAAATCGAACTGGGAACTTTAAATGTATCGGTTAAAATCTCTACCGCTATGCCATAATAGGTCACCAAACTCTCATTATCAAAAAATATAGCAGTCTGTGACCTTAAAAATTATCAATAAGTATTTAATTATAATACTGTAAATAATGCGTTATCTGTAGGTACTTTACTTCAATTCATGTTTATTATTATTATAATAAATTGTGTATTAAACACTGCAACTAAAGTTTTCTCTAGTACCCAAAAAGGTTAAATTCCTTAAAGAGTAGTTACATCATTATCCACATCATATAGTACACTCTGTGTATCACTATCGCTTTTACTTTCTATCACTATTGAACAATTTTTAATTAAATTTGGCACACATTGGTAAAGAATATAGGTAGGCTATGTTTGATTGCAGCAACTGATCCACGATGTCGGAGCCGCAGACAACACCTACTTTCTCTAGCCAATATCCAGACATGCTAGATGTTTCCTTTTCTTGAGTTTAATTAATAAGTATATCTATAATTGATGGCCCCATGCCCCATCTCACACATTCACAGACAAACTCATTGACAACGGCACTCAGTCTCCACATCTCAGAACAACAGTTTAGATCAGCGATCTTCGTCATTGTACTTCAATGATATTACTTCCTCGCAAAAGTATGTGAACATGATAAAATTTCTGTTCTTGACTGACTGTAATCAGTTCATTCACCTCGTGCCCGCAAAAATGTCCGGGCTATCTTGTATAGTCTACTCACACAATAATAAGTAATTAAATACTATGTATATTGTGATGATTTCAACAGGCAGATCTATTTTAGTACTGGTGATAATACATGTCGTCTTTGTATGGACATTCCAGTGTTATAAACACTTTTTCATTACTTCAAATGGTTTAAATTTACCTATTGTGATATAAATACAAATCCAGGTGTTTTTCTTTACTTACCAAAAGGTGAGGGCTTGATCATGCAGTGACCATGTCACCCTTATTGGAAGCTACTAAATAATTACTATAATTATTCTAATTTAATAGTTTCCAGATTCCAGATTTTGAAAAAGAAAAAAATGCTGCAAAAAGAGTAATCCTTCAATTTAATATTCCTCATAGACAAACAAACTTGTACCTATATAACTAAAAATTATTTTACTGAAAAAGCATTCCACAACGAATATTTATTTTGACAAAGAATTGTTCAAAAATTTGTCAGCATTTTTAATTTCAAATTCTCCGAACATCTTAAAAATTCTAGGTACGCGTCATGGAAGGATCCAAACAATTTTTATGGTATCTAAGTAGCTAGCTTCTGCCCGCGGCTCCGACAGCGTGTATATCGGTTATCGCGACCAAACATAGCCTATGAACTTCATTAAGTTCATGAGGTTTAGGGTTATTAGGTTCATTGAAGTAAAAATCAAACTAAAACACAAAATAGATAATATTAACTAAAGTGAGCCGTATTTGATTAGTATTATCAAAATAATTACAATATTGAGCGCATGTCCATATTATTACACTATTTGAAATATCAAGTTTGATCTAGAATTAAATATGTATAAATGTGCCTACCTAGCATGCGATCACGTAAATGAAGCAAGACTGCCGAGCGCTAACCATGTCCAAATCTCTAGTTATCACTGATAAAGTTGTTGTTATAATGAGGGGGGCTGAAGGCATAGGATACGAAATCGCTGACAAATTTCTTCAGGCAGGTGCAAAAACTGCAATTATAGTAGACAGCAAAGAAAGACCTGGTATTGAAGCTGTGGAAAAACTCAATACAAAACACGGAAGCAACAAAGCTGTTTTTATAGAATGTGTTATAACTGCTGATGTAGAAGAAGTCACTCAAAAAATATTTAGTTCCTACAAGGTTGATGTCCTACTGAATGACGGAGGACTTCTCGATGAACTGAATCCAAAAGAAGTTATTGACCTGAACGTGACTGCTGTTGTGGAATGGAGTTTGAAGTTCTGGGAACATATGAGAACGGATAAAGGTGGACATGGGGGTACTATTTTTACTACACCGACGATATTTGGTTATCGAGTCAATCAATTCCTACCAATATACCAGACCTCGAAATTTGCTGTCATGGGATTTACAAAATCGTTAGGACATATTACTAATTTTGAAAGATCTGGTGTTCGAGTGATAGCAATATGTCATGGTTTTACTATAACCAGTATTAATAAACTAACCAATCCACCTACAATATGGGATTCAACGCAAGATGAAGAGTTCAGAAAATTTCTCAAAACTCAGCAGACACAGAGTGTTCACGCTGTTGGAGACGCAGTCGTAGAGATTTATCAAAGAGCTGATACTGGGACAGCTTGGCTTATTGAAGCAGCTAGACCTATTGTTGAACTTACAGTGTGAAATTAGTTTTGTACTGTAATTTCAACAATAGGTCTAGAGAAGTTAGCTTCTTTTTATAAACATACGAGACAAGTGCTGAATATTATTAGATATTGTAACTTGATAAGATATAAGCAAATAAAAATTTGAGTTTATAGAAATGTAATTGTGTTTCTTCGTATTGAATGGTTGTTTTATTTAAAATTGTTGAAATAATAGTTGAATTTAGAATACGTGTCTTAAGTTTAGAAAGAGGAGTGCCTTTACTCAATGTTATATTCAAAGAGCGCTCCAGGACTTAAGTTTCAGGACTTGCCTAAACAATATGTAGTTGTGTTTTTCTAGTAGGAAAACTTAATAGCAGAAGGTAGAGTGGAATCAAACACTAATAAAAAATGATGAAATTAGAACTCATGAAATCTAAGGGATTATTTTCCATAAGAATGGCGATAATTAAAAAAAAATAATATATGTATAATATCCATATTATTACCACGTTCGATGTAAAACAAATTTACCCCCGCAGACCACTGATTATAATGCTGTTAATATGCCTGTCTGGGAAATTTATCAATTAAATGTAACAAAACTGTTGAGCCTTAAACATGTCTAGAGATCTTAAAAACAAAGTGGTCGTTATAAGTAGGGGAGCTGAAGCTCTTGGATATGCAGTGGCTGATAAATTTCTTGAGCAAGGAGTAAAAACCGCTATCCTTTTAGATGACAGAAAAGATCTTGGAATTGAAGCTGAGAAAAAACTCAATACAAAATATGGAAATAACAAAGCGGTTTTTATTGAATGTGACATAACTACTGATGTGGAAGAAATTACAAAAAGAATATTCAGTTTTTACAAGGTTGATATTCTTTTCAACGATGCAGGAATTCTTGAAGAATTGAATCCAAAAAAGACAATTGATACTAATTTAACTACTGTTGTTGAAATGGGCTTGAAATTTTGGAAACGCATGAGAAAAGATAAAGGTGGAAATGGAGGTACTATTATAAATACGCCAACAATCTACGGTTTTCGAGTTGATCAATTTCTTCCAGTTTACCAAGCCTCGAAATTCGCCCTCATGGGATTCACAAGATCTTTGGGACACGTTGCCAACTATAAAAGATCTGGTGTCAGAGTAATAGCAATGTGTCCTGGTTTTACTACAACTAAAGTGAGTTTGCTGGACCACCCGCCAGTCATATGGGATTCAACTCAAGATGTTGTGTTTAGTAGATATCTAAAAACCCAGCGATCCCAAACAGTGGATACGGCTGGTAACGCAGCGGTAGAGATTTACCATAGGGCCGATAGTGGAACGGCTTGGCTTATTGAAGGCGGCAATCCTATCGTGGAAGTGAAGTAAATTAATAAAAATCATTTTCTATAAGAAATGTTTTACAAAGTGCAATATTAGTCATTAATCATTAAATGTGTAATGGAGTAATGATGAACAACATATTTTTGATTGATATAAATTATTTTCAATGGATGCTATTGCGATTTATTTTGTATTATGTATTTTATTACTTTCGAAAAACATTGGAAAAAATGAAATGCTCAAGTGAGACTCTATTTTATTACTGCTTCGTTTTTTGTTTACTTAGTTAAAATATTATCATAGGTACAGGAGATATTAAATCAATACTTCTAGATCATTTATTTACTGGTACCCTGCGTTCGGTTGCTCGAACAAATATTACAGGCGCCTAGCCATATAGTAACCTAACAGTACATTAAATTGTACTTGAAAACCATAGATTTTTTTATTTTACTTAAATTGTCACTATTTTAATGTTGTTGAATAGTATGTATGTAATATGGTAAAGTCAAATTATTATATTTTGAGAATACTTATTATGCCACTAAAATGACCTGACGTGTTAAATTTGTGGTTAATTGACCATAAGAATGATAAATGAACTCGCCAGGAAATGACGAATCGAGCATGCCATACCGGTTCACTAATGTAGTCGCTTCCGTAAAGTAAAAAGTAAAGGAAGAGAGGGCTTTAGGGTATCTTTGAATGCAAAGGGATGCAACTGGGATTGACGCTCGGAAGACGAAAAAAATAAATAATTCAGCGCTCCCGAATTGTGCGTATTTTCGCATGAATTAAACTACTATAGAAAGTTATTCATTCATTATATCAATTAAACAAGAGCTTTTAAAACAAAAAAGAAAGATAAAATAACTGGAACATGTTTTTTTAGTAAATCGATATCTATTAAAAACTATCTTCGTGATTCATTATCTAAATCATAAATCCTTGCACATGCTGACGGTATTATATATTTCTTGGATGTCCTGAGAATTATATTTGTACACAAATAAAAGTCATGGAGGTGGTGGTAATAAAATTGTGGAGGTCTGGGAACAAGCCTGTTATGGTTATTGCCACATTTCTGATCACTTGTGTCCTTCCTGATTAAAATTATAATAAATTATTTTCTATAAACTCGAAACCAAAATCCAATTTGTCGTGAAGCAGCCACCCCTTTAATGGGGTAAAACATTATCATCGGAAATTAATTCCGTCACGATTCCAATTATTATTCTATTAGGACTTTATTTCGCCTCTATCACCTTAAGACTATTACGAAAATAAATTGGAAATTAATGTTTTGTTTAAACTGCTTATTTTAGAATTATAGTCATTTTGTTTTGATTTGTTCTTCTCGTTCTTACGTTTTACTATCTTGTGAGGTGCAGTCAACTGACAGACTTAAATTATATATAGTGAACCTTTTTCCTAAAATTTTACCTTATCATCAGACGAGGTGAAAATTACACATGTATTTACATTATACGAGTCTTGTATGCTACATGATACCAAGCCAAACAGCCAAAAAAAACTTCAAAATCTGTTAAAAAACGAAGAAGTTATACAATAACAAACATTTAGATGTAATACAACTGAGCTGTGAGCCATCTCGTTTTTGGAAATCGGTTAAAAACCAAATAACTCTGTCTGTATGCAGAAGCTTTAAATGCGGGTTGAGATCGATTAACAGAGTTCTGGAGATCCGCATTCGGCGGAATTTTAAACAAACGTAAATTTAGTAGCGAGGTCAATAGGCTACTTCACTACTTGTGTGAGATGAGCCGCCTGGGCTTCATTCGATGGCCAAGGTCAGTACCAAGTAGGTCCAATTAAAACAATTGCCGCTGGTCGTGGAATGCCATGAGCGACTGTTGCATTAATATTGGATTGAAGTGATAAATTGACGTTTTAGTTATTTCTTGACCTTTTTTTTTTTTTTTTTTTTTCCCGTGCGGAAATCCCCTCGGATACCCCCCTGCCGGAGCCGGAAGGGGAGGTTATGTCGGACTCGAACCGACTAAAACCGCACGCCGACTGTGGGTCGTGGTGCTAGGCCGGAGGTGAGGTTGTCATCGACATATCCCTCGCACCCCGGCGGACCCAGGGCCATCACTTATGGTTTAGCCCTCCTCGGGAGGGGGGACAACGGTGTCCCCGACTCACCCCCGGCATGGGGAGGCGCGCTTCTGAGCGCGCCGTCGCCGTGGCCTGCTTCTGCTGGGGTGACAGGCGGCTTCACCCGTCACCCCCAGGCCCGCGCTCATGGGGGACGGAGGTCAGTCAGTGCCCTCCGACGCCCGAGTTGCCTGTGCGCGCGGGCAGCGCGGTTCGCGAGTCTCGCTCGTTCGCGCTGCCTCTCCCGTTCCGCCGTCTCCTTCACGACCATTACCTGCTCGCTGAAGGAGACGCCGGCCGCCCACGCGTCCGCACAGCGGACCATTGCTGTGAGCAGGGAGGCGAGGGTAAGAACTCTCACTCCCAGGGCCGCCACTAGTTCTCGCCTCTGTCCGGCCCATGCCGGACACTCGGTGAGCGTGTGCAGCTCTGTGTCCTCGCTCGCGTCGCAATGATGGCACTCGGACGTTGGCTCCTTTTCGATCCGACGCAGATACCGCCCAAAGCACCCGTGCCCGGTGATAATCTGCGTCAGTCGATACGAGAGGCTGCCATGTGGCCTCTCTAGCCATTCCCCCATGATGGGCCTTACCGCCTCTATGACGGCATGCCCTGCGCGTGGTTGCTCAAGTCGTCGCTCCCACTCCGCCACCATGATCCTGTGGAGCCGGGATCTCTCGGCCCGAATGTCTTCGGGCTCGGGATCGTATCCCCGCTCCCGCGCCTCCTTACGGAAACGATAGAGTGCCGCAAGGGATCTCGCTTCCAGGATCCACGGTGGCGATCCGGCTAGGAGACTCGCCGCTTCAAAGGATATCGTGCGGTATCCCCTAATTGCCCTGGAGGCCATCCTCTGCTGCGGTGCACGCAACAGGGGCAGGAATCTGGTCTCCAGGGTGTCCGCCCACACGGGACACCCGTATAGGGCCATGGACCGCACGACACCCGCGTAGAGTCTCCTGCAGGAGTCCTCCGGGCCCCTCAAGTTGGGCAGCAGCCGCACCAGCGCATTAGCTGTCACCAACAGTTTGGAGCGCAGACTTCGGAAGTGCTCTCCGAAGTCCCACCGACCGTCGAGTTATTTCTTGACCTATACAGGATAAAATAGAAGTAGGAACCCATAGTGGTTATATTGATTATTTGCCACCAATGCAACCAATAACCAATGAATGAAAATGAAAATCCAATTTATTTCTACCAATATAATCTAAGTCTAGTCGGCAAGTTTTGCTGTTCCACGAATTGTATCTGGTGTTCTAGCGTTCAATATTACAGACACACAGTAGCTAGTAGTACCACAATATTAGTTACTAGCTGTTACCTGCGGCTTCACCCGCGTGCATTTTTGATTTCGTTCCCGCTATCCAGGGGCCCTCATCCCCGTATAAAAAAGAATCGAATGACACGTGACATTTTTACCACAATGTAATCGATACGAGTCGTTCTTATATTATTTACAGTTGGATGCACGGGCAAATTGCGGATATAGATTTTGTTTTGATTGGTATATGTTACCTGTAAGAGATCGCTCTTAGCAATAAGGCCGCCATTTGTACATAATGTCATGTATTGTCCATAAATTTACTGTATTACTGGTGTACAATAAAGATTTATCTATCTATCTATCTATAATATTATATTACTAGCTTTTGCCCGCGGCTCCGCCCGCGTGATCGCTGCTCCGTTTCCTTGAGTAGTATATGATGATAATATAGCTTATGTATTAATCTGATGTATAAGCTATTTATTATTGTAAAGTTTCATGAAAATCTATTCAGTAGTTATTACGTGAAAGAGTAACAAACAACCATCTATACAAACATCTATCCTTATTCACCCTTATTGGCTATGGACCATTATTTGTATATTATTATTTTATAAGCAATCGAATTAGTATATTTATTTTGAAGCCAGTATTTTTGGATATTATTATTTCTGAATATTATTTGAATGCATGAATATATAATATTTATATGCATTTCGTTAGAAATATGTATTATTATATATACAGTGGTATACACTACACAGCGTTAACTACCAAAACTAAGCATTGAAAACGTATAAACATACTAAAATATTATACTGTACGTGAAGACATAGCAATACCCATATCCATGCAAATATACATTTTATTTATACATATAAATGTCTACAATTTATCATACCTATGTTTATATACATAATACGATTAGATAATCCCACGTGATTGTCCAAAAATAGGTTTTTTTTATCTGTTGTTGACGTTTTGTCTAGTAGTTAGTAGTCAGTGCCGGTGTGTGCGCATGGAACAACGCCTGTCTAGTTTAATCACAGTGTATTATTTTGTTTTGATGTTTTGTTTTGAGGAGTTATAAGTTTGGTGAAGTGTTAGTAATTTTACAGTAAGTAAATTGTTTATCTATTCCTTTTTTTAACTTTTCAGTGCATTTTATTCTGGATGTTGGTTTAATTTTTTCTCAAAAGTTTATATATAATGTAATTATGTGTGTAAAATTTAGATCTTACTGTTCGTTATTTTATGAAATTTTAGCGTAATTATGTTTAGGTACCTTAGACCTGTTGTATATTAGTCTAAGATATATAAAGACCTATTATTAAAGAGTAGTATACCCTGTTGGTATATGGTATATATGTAACATACTAATTTTGCTCTGCCATAAACATATGGTTTATCACAGTCATCTATGTGATCACACGCCAAGGTCGTAGTACAAAAACAGTGTCTGCCACATTATCATTGTAACGCTTACTATAACCGGTTTCTGAAGTTTAATTGTATTTTAATAATAACGGAACGCTTATTATTTCAATAAAACTTCATTATTATAATCATCCTGCTAGATTTGCCAGTTGCATCCTTATTACCTTTATTGTTAAATTGACTTTTCCGCGAGCCGAAAGTCGCTTCCAAAAAAGTCAAGTACGTATAATGAATGACAAACGAAAAATTGTCCGATTATAAGTAGTCTATACGTTGTTGTAGCAATTTAGATTATAATCTGGGATAGATTAGACTAACAGATAGTCTGGGACAGATTTCTGTAAAATTCGTTAGAGTTTTTTTTTAAAGAGTAATAATGAATAACAAATGTCTAAACATCTTCACAAACTTGTACATATTCATAATTAGCTTTTGGATGTTGGTTATCGCGGCGAAACCTAGCCTATGTCCTTTCTCATGGTCTAATCTACCCCTATACCAAAATTCTTCAAAATCGGTTCAGTGGTTTAGGCGTGAAAGCATAACATACAGACAGACAGACAAACAGACAGAGTTACTTTCGCATTAATAATATTAGTATGGACTCCTATTGAATTGATTCTAAAAAAATATATCATCGAAGCGTGACTTTATAATGACAAACCTTGTTTCGGTTTCAGATTATGATAGTCCTAATTTGGATTGTAATACTCATCCTAGCATTGGTGTTGTATAATCGCCAAGTATTTTCAAGATTCAGCAATCATGGTGTGAAGTGTGTACAACCACTGCCGTTGCTAGGCAACCTGGGGCGTGTGCTCCTCAGAAAAGATCATATTTGTGATCAATTCGATCACTTGTATCACAGTTTTCCAGAAGAAAGGTACCTGCATCATAAATTTACATATAGCTACTAAAACTGTATCCCATAGAAGAAGGTTAAAAAATAGATTAAAAAACCCTAGCAGACATATCTTTTCAAAGGCAACTTTTGATGTCTTTGGTCTGCAGAAAGGTAAACAGCCAAGTGTGAGTCGGACTTCCTTACAAAGGGTTCCGTACCATTAGGCTGTTATTTGAGGGAAAAAGCTCTATCGCCACGAAAGAAGAAGAAAAAGTTATTGTTGTTTTATGGGCTTAACATAAAATACATGATCTGTGGAAAAAAATGGAAGGATTTAGTTTTTTAGCTTTGTACAATATGAAAACCTAAAAACGTCAACATCTTACGAAATTATGGAGGCTAAAACAAGCAAACAAACACCCAACAGCAAGTTCTCAAAGTTGAATAAGGACACTTATAACAACGGAAATTCACTTTCCTGCTCTGAACTATTTAAAACCTAAAACGTGAACGATGTTACACTATAAGTAGTAAAAAAGTTATTCTTTTGTCCTTAAAAACTTAAACAAAATTGTTTAACTTATGTTATGCACCCGTAAAAATATTTATGATAATCAAGCTCCTGATATTAATGGTTGTCATTAAAAGTGCTATATAAATCACAAAATTTAATGAAAAAAAACTAATAGTATCAATAATTTAACAGATTCGTTGGTCGCTATGATTTCACGAGACCTCTCGTATTCCTTCGCGATGTTGAGCTGATAAAAAAAATTACGATAAAGGATTTTGAATACTTCCTCGACCATCGAGTGCTGGTAGATGAGAACATGGATCCACTGTTCGGGAGGAATCTATTGAGTTTGAAAGGTAAAAAATATGAAAAAATATAACTAGATTACATTTGTGACTCCAAATATCAAAATTTAGACGCGAACATAAACTTGTGTCCATTTGGTGGAAACCGTTGTCACGCCTCTTTTCCTATTGGGAAGGCAGAGTACTATAAGAATTCAAAACAAGATCTAGGTCTCATATAATCCAATGAATATAAACCTTTGACCTTGTATAAATTTGCATAGAGCTACAAAAAACAAAAGTCCCAATCGATTGGACTTGTGCATTTTTTAATAATGATTTAAATACTTTCAATTAGGCCAAGAATGGAAAGACATGCGTTCAACATTGAGTCCAGCATTCACCAGCTCCAAGATGCGACTGATGGTGCCATTTATGGTAGAAGTCAGTGATTTGACAACACAATTCTTGAAGCAAAAAATAAAAGAGTCAGGTGGTGAGTAGCTGATTTCTATAATTTGATATTCGAAGCAATACCGAACTACCTTTCTTCATCACATCACATACGTGGCAAGAAAAATTGGTAGGCTCTAGAGAATGCCACCCTTGGCCACCAACATAGGCGCCCTCAACATGTTCTTGTGGATGAAAATCCCTTATAAAGTTGGGTGGCAAGTAAATACTCTTGCCAATTAAGTTATATTAAAAAACCTTAGGTGTGCTTCTGATAGGGCGACTCAGACACTCAGGTCCGCTTTCATGAAGAACAGAGATCGTTCTGGGATCACCACTGCCGAGAGTGACCTCTCCCGTTTCTGCTACCTAGTAAAATTAAGTCGTGGACTCAAACATTTTTCGAATATTTGCTATTATTTTTCAGTTGACTATGCTGATGTAGATTGCATGGATCTCACCACACGTCACGCTAATGACGTCATCGCCACCTGTGCTTTTGGTTTGAAGGTCGACTCACATACTGACGTCGACAATAAGTTCTATGCTCTCGGTAAAGAAACTGGAACCTTCGACTTTCGCAGAATTTTAGCGTTTCTTGGTTATACAGCATTTCCAAGATTGATGAAAGTGAGTTTTTTTGATCGACATAAAATTATAATTACTTAACTTGGTATAGTAATTTTTCTTGGAACTTCCGAGGAGCAATCATATTAAAATGAGAGCAAGAGAAACCACAATATTGCCAGTTCTTTCACTAATTTTCCTCAACAGTATTAGAACTATAGTGCTCTATAATAGAATGTCTAGCATCATAATTATGTTAATATTATATTTTTATTTTCAGCTCCTAGGCATGAAGTTATTTTCTGATTCAATAAGCAACTTTTTTCGTTCAATTATTCTAGACGCAATGAAGGAACGAGAGTTGAAAAACATTTTGAGACCAGATATGATACACCTTCTAATGGAAGCCAAGAAAGGTGATTAGATATTATAACTATGTTTAATATAGTTGGACTTTCAGAAGAATAAATATGTAATATTATAGAAGTAGTTTAGTGACTGCTTTGAAATCGTTTAGGTTTGAGTTCATTAATTTTTTTAACGCTGAAATGAATTAATGAATGCCCAAGAACATCTGAAGTGGAAGAAAAAAGTTGGAAAGTGAACCCGAAGTTTCGATGCGAAGATCACGAATGCAATTGGGGTACAAGGCTAAGATGATGTTTTTTTTTTTATATATTTGCTCCGTCAATTGACTGCACCCCGCTAGATGGCAACAAAGCTGAAGTGCAGTCCAGAAGATACAGACCACCATTCCCGGTGCCATTGGACGTAAAATGGTGGTCCCTAACTTGACGGCCTTGATAGATGCCTTTTCACGCCCCGCTTGAAGAATGATGACAATTGCACATGTTTAACACCAAATTATAAATTGTTCTCAGGTAAACTTACATATGATGAAAAACCCAAAGAAGCTAACGCTGGATTTGCAACAGTAGAAGAATCTCACGTGGGACAGGCGAAAGTAAACCGAGGTGAGTACTTCTTCTTGTTAACCTAATTGTTACAAATTATCAGCAATGAAATCTCATAAATCCAATGAGAGAAGAGACACGTGAGAATCACTCTGGACCTGTGGACTTGCATAAAAGGTTTGATGATAGAAGAGGGGGCTCGTAAAATGCAAAAAAGGACAAAAGTGTGACCTTTGCCACTGGAAGGCGTGAGTTTAGTGTGTGTTTGTACCTTAAATAAATGACAAGGCGCCTTATCCATTGCAGGTATAGAATATATATAATAGACGAGAATATTAACTTTTGCAAGTATCTAAGACAAATAGTTCTTCCTAGCACAATTTGAAATTAAATATATAATTTTTATATTTTTCAGAATGGTCTGATACAGACTTAGTAGCCCAAGCATTGCTATTCTTCATAGCTGGATTCGACACGGTTTCTACAGCGTTGTCGTTCCTTCTATACGAATTGGCGTGTAACCCTGATATACAAGATCGTCTGGTGCAAGAGATTAAGGAACATAATGCTAAACACGATGACAAATTTAACTTCAACTCGATTCAAAGCATGCCGTATCTGGATATGGTTGTATCAGGTACAAAAATAGTAATGTTTTATGAAATTAACTGTCAAGAATCAAGAATGAACGAAACCATGATCCTTCTCGTCTTTATTCTGATTGCTTGAATCTTCAGTGTCATATCGTGATGTTCTGTACCCTATATAGGGCCCATAAACCTTGCTAGTGGTTATTTTGACAAACAATTTTGACTAAATTTCAGAACTTTTGAGAAGATGGACACCTGCTATTGGTCTAGATAGGTTGTGTGCAAAGGACTACAATTTGGGGAAACCGAATAGTAACTATGAAAAAGACTATATAGTTAGTATCAAACCTAATTTATTGATAGTTTACTAGTTTAGTGCAAAAATAACACTGATATTTTCTTTTAAATTATTTTCATAGATCAGAAAAGGTGAAGCTGTGATAATACCAGTGTGGAGTATCCACCACGACGCTGAATTCTACCCGGATCCCTTCAAGTTTGACCCTGAACGATTTTCTGAAGAGAACAAGAAGAATATCAAGCCTTTCACCTATTTACCTTTTGGGTTTGGGCCCAGAAACTGTATAGGTGAGAACCTAATTCATAATATATATTTTTTTAAATTTTGTCAGTATGTGACGTAGTGGCAGAATTATTCTCGATTTCCCCTTTTAGCGAACGTTTGAGTACTATGCGGGGGGCACGGTTTCGATTCCCGCTCAATGTATTTGCTCAGTGTATATTTGCATCGGTTAGGGCGTTTTTACATGGCACCGCCGACGTGTCTTCGCCGAAGACCATCGGCCTCCATGACCGGGGGCCTGAGGACGGTGAGTTGGCTGCTCACCGTCTTTACAGAAGCAGGCCCATGACGGCAGCGTGACGTGAGGGATTCACGCACGCCCCCCCCCCCCTAAGAAGCGGGATAACACCCGAAAACCCCCCCATAGACGCGGGATAGCACCCGAACCACCCCCGAGACGAGGCCGCAATTGTAGCCGTTGGTCTGATGGGAGTCCTGGAACATCCTTCCGAGGGCTTACCCGGGGCTCCCATCCATAGGCTTCTGGGCGTTACCGTGGGGGTTTTTAGTCGGTAGGAGTCCGGCATAACATCCATGAAGGATTTTCCCCCACGGTTAAAAAAAAAAAAAGGGCGTTTTTACGTACTTTATTATTTATGTATGTAGAGATAAAAAGATCTACTTCTAGATCCCATAACAACTTAACTAGCTTGCAGTTAAGTTATAGTTTTGGGTCTAAATAGCGCCGTGTAGATGGTTCTAGTATATTTATTTATTTGTTACTTTGTATCGAGACCATAATTTTTCTTTACAGGTTCAAGATTTGCTCTCTGTGAGATCAAAGTACTGGTTTACCAACTGCTGCAACAGATAGAAGTATCTCCCTGTGAAAAGACGCAGATACCTGCTGTACTATCACCAGAATCCTTCAATCTGAGGATCAAGGGCGGGAATTGGTTACGATTCAGAACTAGACAGTAAAATATATAGTTACCAAAATGATATTATGATGTTTATTCAACTATATTTTGTAATCAATGTTGATTTTACGGGTAATTAAAGAATACTCCCCTTACTGACGGTCTTACATACTTTTGAATCCATACTTAAATTGGGTTTTAGGTTAATCTTTGAAGCATGGGAATATTAATACAACAAAAAGTTGTGCCGCGTACCCCGGAGGAACTTATGAGCACCTCCGAGAACGCAACCCAGGTAGCAGCACACTTGGAACTTAAAACCTGAGAGTAGAAGCGCCATTGATTCCACAGAAGAAAAAGAACAAAAATAATGATAATTAACGTTAGGAGAATACACCCGCGAGTTGATGAATGACTCAAATAAACCTAAGAAACAATCTATATTTTTTTATTTCGTTATAATGTATTCATAAACTGACTGACGTTTGTTTTCTTTTCTATTATACCTATAGTTTTAAACTACCTAGGTGGCAGACAATCCCACGATCCTCTTGAAGGTAAATGGTTTATTAACCGCTTTAAGAAAAATCAGTGTAACTAATTCAGCCGTCAACAAAGTTGATGAATGAAAGTGTTTCAGATAAAATAAATAAAAACCTCAGTATTTTCACTTTTCAATGAACCTTGGACAGGTTTCATCTATCGAAGCATAGAATCTCCCTTACGTCACTCTTTTGAGGCGTATTTTAGGGTGCTCCAAGTTAAAAGCGAACGGGAAAGAAGGGAAAAAAATTAACACCGAAATGATAATTATACACAGATACCATTCTGTGGAACCCTTGGAACTATCACTGAATAATATAATATATTGTGAAAAAAAGACGAAGAGAACAGACCTGCCTAATTTTTGGCAAGGTTTATTTATTTATTTATTGGGACAAAAAATAGATATACATATCAGTACAGATAAATGTTCTTAACCTGATACCAAATCATAGTGTTTGTGTTAACTCAAAGTCAGCTAGTCAAGTAATTTATCATCATCCTCATGCACCGAACTCGTACTTTAGACCCGAGATTGACTTGTGTCGATACCACATGTACCTAGTGCCATCTAGCGACTTCAAGCCGAACTACTACTTCAGTACGAATCCTGCATCGCGAAAGTGAAGTTCGCGCGCTGGTACAATATATGTACAACATCCCAACGACAATAGTTGGGCCGCGGCTCGCCAGGCGTGATCACCTTGGCTGGTCGGAGGATCTTCCCTTTGTGTTGGAGGAAGATCACACCTCGTTCCTCCGCAGACTTATCGTTTTTAATTAGTAGGTATATCGAATTGAGATGGGAGGGACAGACGTCGTCTGACTGGTACCCTACTCTGAAGCCCGTATTCTAGAATGACATTCAGCTTGAAACACGATTTATCTGATGACAGATTGTATACAGATTGATAGTTTGACATAATAATGACTGGTACAATCTGTCCACAGTCAAATCGAGATTCAGGCCTGGGAAGTAAGACTGTGCCAGAGCCTCGCTAATTAAAAAACAAGTACATTGATTGACTAGCTGGTTGGTTTTTGGCGCACGAATAATGGTAGGGCCATCCGAGTACAAGCCATCCCAGTAAATCCTCCTCATAAATTTGTCATCATAGATTTTTGTGATGTTTGTTTGTTTCTCATACCTTAGACCATACTTCCTCCGCCCTTACCTGTACTTCTTCAGTGAGGTTGATAAATGACGCACAGGTAATCCAGCTAGTAATCTCTGCCACGCGGGCTGTAATTTTTCACTTTTACTATCTTTTAATCTAGTGACGCGAGGAGCGAGCTCAGGTTTATAAATGGCGTGTCAATAATAATGACCGTGATGTCATGTAAGGGATGAATTGATTATAATATGTTAAGTTTGTGATGGTCTATCACCTTCACCTTAACCGAATGCTAAGGTCACAGATAAAGCAGCAGAAATGGTAAACAATAGGCAACATAATAATATATTATGTCTTCTAACAATCATATTGATATGCCTCTTGAAAAGGAGGGAAGTTTAAAAAATTCAATTTTTTTTTCACAACATTCTACACAACGTTAACTAGACTCGTGCTAAGCTTAATTAGCCTGGGTCAGCCGGGGTGCGAGGGATATGTAGATGACAACCTCACCTCCGGCCTAGCACCACGACCCACAGTCGGCGTGCAGTTTTAGTCGGTTCGAGTCCGACATAACCTCCCCTTCCGGCTCCGGCAGGGGAGGTATCCAAGGGGATTTCCGCACTGAAAAAAAAAGGTAAGCTTTATTAGCTGGTGTTATGGAATCTAGAATACTGATAAATATACTTAAATACTTTTTTTGTAAATACATACATATTACATAGAAACGTCTAAAGACATAAATAAATCAAACATTTAAAAACTATGGTTATAATATTTTGACAGTCTGTGATAGTAGTTTATGAGAATGGGAGGTCTTATAAATATCACTGGCACATAAATACCATGAAATAATAATGATGTAGTCCTTCTCCTATGAAAATTAAGAAAATTAAGAAAATTAAGGTAGTCCTTAATGTTGTAAATAATGTTAAATTTAAACATAATTACTAAGCATGTCACGATTGTGTTTCTAATTCGATCCCAGGTCACGCACCTAATGTCTTACTTTTTGAAGCTTTAGAATTTAATTATGGAGTTTATAGATGAAGGCACAAATAGTAGGAACGGGAATCATTCAATGCAAGACTAACAGTAAGCATGTACAAGATGTAATAAAAAATAATGTTAAGATTGCTTGTCTTATACTATTAGTAGGCATGATAAAAATTACTTTGGCTTTTTTTTATCGTGCGCAAAATCCCCACGGATACCACCCCCACGGAGCCGGTGGACGCGGTTATGTAGTACTCGAAGCGACTAAAACGCATGCCGTCTTGGGCCCTTGGTTGCCGGAGGTGAGATTGCCGAAAGCATATCTCTCGCACCCCGGCAGACCCAGCACCATCTATTTCGAGATGGTCCCCTTCGGATTGTGGGGACCTCGGTGTCCCCATCTAGCCGCGGGTACGGGGAGGCGCACTTTGCGCCGCCGCCGTGGCCTGCTTCTGCTAGGGTGACAGGTGGCTCCACCGGTCACCCCCAGGCCAGCAATTACTTTGCGTAAACTTGTATTGTAGTAAAGATTTTGATTTTGATGACATGATATTTAGTTCTGAAGTTTACGCGAATGTCACTCATTGAAATAAAACCACTTTTTAAAACACCAACGCTCAACAAAGTCAGCTGTATGTGAACACGCGCAAAAAGGCACCAACCATTACCTAAGGTTTGATAAACCACAGATACTCGCCAAAGAACACCGATATATTCCTAGAATGATCCGCGAGGCTATTGAAATTAAAAAACACCCAAATTTTAATAGAGAGGATGGATGGACCGTACCACCAGCTTGGGACCCAGTCATCCACTTAATCAAACCCAGTAAGCAGCAAAATCCAGCAAGACTTAACAACACAGTGAGCTCATTCTGCGTAAATACGAACACCAATAATTCACCATGATTCGGGTATTTTGAGATAACTTATACTTCAAACTATGTGACAACTACCATCGTGAGTCACACCGCGAAAATGGCTGCTGCAAAGCAGCCGAAACGTCGGGTTAAAAAGTAATCATAACAAAAAATATATCGCGATAGAATCCGTAAAAAGTGGTTTTATATCAATGACTCCCTGTCATTCCAAAAAGTACCTAGGATATAGACAAAAATAATATTTTCTATCAGATAATTGTTAAATTGTCATCAGTTCACATAATTTATCCGTGGAACGCCTAATACGATTAATAAAGCAACAATATTATCATCAGGAAACAAATTGTATCAAGATTGCAATTATTCCAAAAGGACTCTATTTTATACCAATTACCTTAAGACTATTTAGAAATAAATTAGAAATTTAATACTTCCTGAAGTTCACGCGAATATCACTAATTGAAATAAAAACACATTTTAACGGATTCTATCTGATTTATTTGTTATTTTATCATTTACTTTTTAACCGACGCTACTTTTCAGCAGCTATGATCGCAGGGAGACTAATGATGTTAGTGGTCACATAGTTTGAAGTATAAGTTATCTCAAAGTACCCGAATCATCGTGAATTGTTGGTGTTACTTGTATTTACGTTAAAAAGCGGTTTTATTTCAATTACAATAAAGATTAAATTGATGTATGCGTTCTGTTTTTATTACGTTTAAATACTAAGCGCATCAATTAAGCCACATTTGTACCCGAAATTCACATAAGACTGTAAAACCGAATGCAAATCACTCGGGGAATTGTTCTCAGCGGATGGAAAGTTATAAGCACAGTTTGGAGATTAAATTGCGACTATGTAACTATGTGTATGAGAAATGAGTAGAACGAATATAAAGACTTACATATACGACACTCATGCTGGTATATCGCCGGAAGGGTTAGCAGGAGTGTATTTAAATTTAACTCACAAAATTTTTGGTGATAGGTAGATACATGATATTGCCATTACGGAATAATTTGAGAGAGTAGAAGCAAGAATTTGTGCTCTCTTGTTGGTAGATGGGTTCTTTGATGGAGTCACAGTACAATGCTACAGTGTGGTTCCATTCTGCTTAAATAGAAAGAAAGAAAAGAAAAACATTTCTTACACAACACAACGCTTATTAAACCTTAACCATATACTAGCTGACCCGTAGAACTTCGTACCGCCAATTTTTGCCACCCGCGTGGCGTCAAATCCCGTTCCAGCTGCACCCTCTAATATCTTAAGCATGTATTATACATATAAACCGTTTTATTGAATTACTCTATCTAATAAAAGAAACTGCATCAAAATCTGTAGCGTAGTTTTGAAGATATAAGCATACGTAGGGACGGAGAGACGCGGAGAGTGAATGAAATAAACATTCAGTTAGAAGTGGTATCATGGCAGCGGCAAATCAAAACCGTAAATTAACGAAATTGTCGAATAGCTTCGCTGGTTACTATTATTGTCCACAATATCGACCATATTATCTACATAATAGGCTACCACCTTATCTGTAATATGATGAAGATAACGTACTAGTTCTACCATCTCAACCCAAGCAATCGTCAAAGTAAAGTAAAGCCAACGAAGCGAGAGAAAAAAGGTAAACAAAGTTCAGCGGTTCTAAACTATTATCACTTCAAGCGCATTCCAGAGAGGAATGAAATTACTCATATGATGGCAGATCTAACAGTTTAGAACCGCTGTGCTGACAGCTTTCCTGTACTATGAAACACGCAATGACAGCTGTCGCTCGTCAATTGTCGCGTATACGTGTGATATGTGCGACAAGGATAGAGACAATAATCGCTAGTTATCGCAACGTAACTCAGTAATGGTCGCTTTGTTTACCTTTTTTCTCTTGTCTCGTTGGCTTTACTTTAGACAATGATAGACGAAAAGTTCTTGAATACTTACCTACCTACATGTCGAGGGTGTGTCAAAATGTCACATTGTAATGCATTAGATAGTGCTACATCTAGCGGAATCTCCATACGAGTATTGTAGACATGTTGTTACTTACATACAGACAGACATTTATGTAGATGCTCATGAATACAGAGTCATTCGTCATCCGCACGTCGAGGTGATCTATCTCCTCACCTACACTCAAATATTCAGGAGGCTGAAATGGATGAAGCGGCTGTAGTGTCTTGACCGACAAAATATGTAATGAGATTTAGGTACTTGTATGTCTAGCCAAATTAAGCACTTTTTACCTAACATTTTCAAAATTTGGTTATAAAGACGGATATAAAGAGCAGGGAAATTTGAAGTGATTCAGGTGTGGCACAAGTTGGAAGAGCATTACCCCTGTAAGGGCATGGTCGTGGGTTCAAGTCCCACTTGAGCATTTCATTTTTCCCGATGTTTTCGAATTACTTAAACTTCTTCGTTTCCTCATTACAGGATATGCACACAAATAGAACAACCTTTTTATTTCTTTCAATATGTTACAATGTTTATTTTTGTGATAACTTGTAAAGTTCGTTAACTGGTACAATATCGGCAACCTTAGCATAGGGTCAAGTAATATAGAATTATACAAAAAACTGTCAGTTTCAACAACATTTATTAAATCCAATCATGTTAGCTTCAGGAAATTAAATAATTTCTTTTCAATTTTAATAAAGTTATTAAAATTTCTAGAACTTTGCTTATTATTTAGAAAACCAAGGAACAATATAGCTTGAAATTAATTTCCGGAGTCTACACGTGGAGGGCTTTCTGTCGTCTTAAAGGAATGTCAAAAGGTTCTCCAAGTTCTTTGTCTAAGAACTTTTGTTTAGCGTTATATTAGCCGGCGAATGTCTGGAAAATAATAGAATGAAGGCAGAAGTATGTACTTAATCATGTTTAATCCAGATAGAAAAATATACTTCCTAATAAAAATGCAAAATTTTGTGAAGATGTACCGATGTTTTGGATCGAATTTGGTGTAAGGGTAGACCAACAGTTTTAGCCCTGGAATGGATCAATAGAAATTCAGTTGGGTCGAGCCACAGGTATCAATAAGTACATCAATAGCAATTTTTCAATACAAGTAATTGTACTTTCAATAGTTAAATTTTCACTTCATAAACCACGATTGCTATGAATGAATCTTACAGAATTAAATCGAATACATAGGAAAAAAATAATATTCTCGGGCGGGACTTGAATCCGCGATCATTCCTTTACAGGGGGAATGTTGGTAGGACGTGTAAATAGTCTGACCACTGGTGTGTTTGCACACAGAGCGTATAAGAACCTGTGACCTGAAGTTTGGTTGTAATAGAAAGAAAATACACATGTGACCGCTTCTATGAATGAAAACGCAAGAGAACCGGCACTGACCTGAGTTCCACCTCGTGAGGATTCAGCTGCAGACAGGCGTGGTTCCTGGCACGTGCTGGTGGGTAGGTAGGTTTCGACCGGCCGGTGATTTTCTTGAGTTTGTCGTTTTCTTCCGATACACTTCACTTATACTGACTTGAGAATGTGGCCAAAGGAACTTATAGAATTACACAGAAAAAGAAACGAGGAGTTGAAGTACTCAACTTCCGTTCGGTGCGGCAGCGGGTCAGAGACAAGTAAAAATGTGCGGGGAGATCGTCCGCCGTGACGCTTGAGAGTTTCGCTCGTCGGAACTTCAAGTCTCAAAGTATAGTTCGAAAAATCCGTGCACAGCGCCATCTATTGGCCTTCTTCAACACTAAGTGGTCAACAAATGAGCGCCAATACTCAAACATTATTCGTTCACAGAAGCGGTTTTTTTAAATTACAAAAATTGAAATACAATTAAATTATGTGGGAAATAATTAAGAAAGTACATAAGCGCTCCACCATGCACCCGGCTTTGGAACGTCGCAAGATGTTACGAAACAAACAAGGGAACAATGGCTGATTAGAGCCCATAGTGAATTTGTATAACATAATAATACACATAGCTAAAATAACAACTTAGACTAACAATATTCTATCTAAAGTATGTTTAAAGTTTGAGTTAAAAATTAAAGTTTAAGATTCTATTTAGCGTTGTAAGTTATTGCGTTGGGATAGGATACAATTTGGTTACAGCGCGTTTGTAAGTACCAATCAGTGGTTAAATCACTGGTCAATTCGATATGAAGGCCACGTGTGGCCATGCAGATAAACAATACAATGTATGCCTTTTGAGAATGCTGACCTCTACGACGAGAAAGTATGGTCTTTATTGGACCAGCGTAATCAACCCCAGTATGACAAAAGGCTTTGGCTTCTGATACACGATAATTGGGCAGATCAGCCATTATTGGTGTAGGGTGCGTTGGATTGCATTCAAAGCAAATGTTACACTTTCGTAACTTAGATCTGATAACAGTTCTAGCGTCTAATATCCAGAAGCGTTGGCGTATGATAGACATGAGGAGTCCAGGTCCAGTATGACAATTGACAACGTGAAAATGCTGAATTATTAGATCAACAACGTGATCGCGTTTAGGGAGAAGGACAGGATGTTTAGCTTCAAATGGAAGCATCGATTTAGAAAGTCTGCCACCTATGCGCAAAATGCCCTCTTCATCTAAGAAGACTGCAAGACGCAGCAGCTTCTTCGAGGGTGACTTCTCAGCCTTTATCAATTTTATATCTTCAGCAAAGTGAACTGATTGAACGGCGAGAATCAATGCCGTCTCAGCGATTGACAATCCTGATACAGAATGAGGTTCGATCTTAGATTTAAATCGTGCGAATTTTAAAACGTATGTAATGATGCGTAGTAGTTTCTGCCAAGAAGAAACACGTTGTGCTAATGTACATAACAATGGCGACTCTGTGTGTTTTGTTGTCACACTTAACACATTTGCCTTATGCTCAGGTAAGTCAAAACAGTTGGCGGGAGAGAATGACTTAATAGGCCATTCATCAGGGGGGCCGCGGATCCATGCTGGACCGTTCCACCACAAATCATGAGTCAAAAGTTGCGAGGGGAGCATGCCGCGTGATAGACAATCACTCGGGTTAATGGCTCCGGCGACGTGATAAAAATGTTTAGCGTTCAAGTTTTCTTGACACTGAGCGACCCGGTTGCTAACAAAAATCGACCACCGATGTGGTGACGAGTGAACCCATGATAAGGCAATCGTGGAATCAGAAAAGGCGTAAATGTCAGTAACGGGAATGCGTAATGCATAAGAATCACGTACAGTTCTTATTAACTTTGACATAAGCAAAATAGCACATAACTCTAATCGAGCAAGCGTAGTAATCTTTGTCGGAGTGACCTTTGATTTTGCACACAAAATGCGAGTTTGAATGCTAGATGGGTAGGTACAATAAATAACACATCCCATGCCATTCAGGCTGGCATCACAAAATGCGACAAGACGTAATTCGCAATCAACTTCGACACCTATATATCGCGGAATTTTTAATGTGTCAAGCAATTTTAATTCTTGAACCAGAGCGGAAAAGCGTGAGCGTATATGCTCTGGAGCAGGGTCATCCCAATCACTCTTACTAAGCCAAAGTTCCTTAATTAACAACTTGGCGTAGAGTATCACAGGTGCCACCAACCCGAGCACGTCAAATAGTCGCGCAACTATAGAGAGTATATTTCTCTTAGTGCACTTCTCATCTACCAAGGTGGATGTGAAATAAAAATTATCTCCACACGGCTCCCACGAGAGACCTAAAACCTTTGCGACATGACTGCCAACATCAAACTCAAGCGATTTGCGGTGAGAATCAGGAAGTGAGTCTAGCAGCACAGAAGAATTGCTAGACCACTTCACTAAGTCAAAGTCGCCAGCCTTGAACAGTTTTATCAAGTTGCGAGCTAAGTGTACAGCAGTGTCCTCATCAGGTGCGGAATGAACTAAATCGTCAGTATACAGACAGGTCTCTGCCACTTTCGCGGCGTCAGGGAAGTGCGGACTCATGTCAGTAGCCAGCTGACGCACAGTACGTATAGCTATATACGGACTTGACTTCAGACCAAACGCCTGTCGATTAAACACATAGGTCTGAATTTCATCCGATTCCTTGAACCTGAATAAGATGCGCAGGTATTTACGATGGTCAACAGGTACGCCAATACGTAAATAATGTTGTTTTATGTCAGCGTTCATTGCGATAGGAAATAGCCTAAAATTTAATAATAATAAAAACAGGTCTGCCTGTAAATTGGGACCAATATGTAAAATATCATTGAGCGAAAGACCAGTGTGGGTTTTAGCGCTCGCGTCTAACACAATACGTGGCATCGGTTTGTCATGTCGAACTACTGCGTGATGTGGTATGTAATAACCATCCATAGACAAATTAGAGTCATCAACGAGACTAAGATAACCGTTATCTAAATAATCCTGAATAACCTTATTGTAATTTTCGCGTACGGTTGGTGATTGACGAAGTTTACGCTCGAGCGACAAAAACCAGCGGTGAGCGACGCCGCGCGAGTTCCCTAGTTCAGAGGGATCCTTGCAGAACGGCAGCGCAACAGTATAACGACCTACGTCATCGCGAGTCACAGTAGATGTGAAAATATTCTCGCACTCGGTTTCTTCTGGAGACAATAGGCGCTTCACAGGAACTTCCTCAAGTTCCCAAAAATTTTGCACTAAATCATTTAGTGCTAGCGCAGAAAAGGATGCGGTTGTAGGCACAACATCTTTACGTGGGTAATCACCCATAAGTACATACCCAAACGCGGTTGATAGTACACAAGGGGCACTGGGACCACACTCGACTCTATTTCCTAAGTAGATATACGGGAAGAGCTGTGCACCTAATACTATATCAATGTTTCCTGGAATGTTCCAGCTTAAGTCAGCAAGCGGTAAATCACGAAGATTTAACTCGCGATCACACTTAATTAATTGCGAGGGCAATTGATCCGTAAGGCTATTCATAACTAACGCATGTATAGTATACTTATGATCTGCATAAATACGAGATTCAATGTCCAAATACACATAGCCTACTATCGGGTGCGAAGTGGAACCAACACCTTTGACAACAGAATTACTCATTGGTATTATTGGTAAATTTATTAAACGACAACAGGACAATGTTATTAAGTTATTCTGTGAGCCATTATCAATTAGACATCTGACTACAGATTTATTTCCAGTGCTACCTTTAGGGCGAGCATACACCTGAGCGGTTGCCAAGAGAATATCACACTTATGGCTAGAGGCATACGAATGCACAGTGCTTGAAGCGAGCGGTGACTCAGGAGTGAGACTAACATGGTCGCACTGGGGCGGCGGGAAAGCGACAGCAGTCGTCGCATGCGAGTGCGAATTATTAACATTATTATCAAAATGCAATAATTTATGATGTTTTTTCTGACAGAAACAAACTGACGTACTTTTACATTGCGGAAGATTATGTAATGTGCTTAGACAATTGACGCAACCACGCTTAGATTTAATAAACTCATATCTAGCCTTTGCATTTTGCATATTTTTAAACTGAGCGCATTCATACAGGTGTCGGTGGTCGCTGCCGCCACATAAACAACAGGACGCGTTAACTGCGGCGGGCGCATTCGACTTATTATTAATCGGCTCACTGACAACAAACGACTTAGAATTACGCTGTACACGCCTATCATTAGACTGTGGCGTCCCAGCAGTGGACGACTTCGCATATGACGAAGACCGCGGGTTTGACCGTTCAATCATCTTAGCATAATCTTGTACAAAGTCGATCAGCTGTTGCGTCGTAGGTATATCGACACCTCGAACAGAAAGTTCGAAGGCTTGGATGGTTAGAGTGTCCATTTTCCTCAAGGCACATTGTAGAAACATGAAGTCCGTTAAATCATTTATACCTAACTCTTTAAGCGCGGCGATAGAGGAGGAATATATACCTATAAATGAATCAAGTGAGTTCACACTAGGTGAACAATTCTTTAAGTCTAATATATTATTAAGATAATATGAACCTAATGAACGTTTATCTTGGTATTTCTTGACCAAGGCGTCCCAAACTATACTGTAGGTCTCACTTGACGGAACAATACCGGCAGTGAACTTTAATGCGTCATTGGTTAGTTTTGAGAATAGGTATTGCACACGTTGCGAATCAGACAATTGTTTGTTTGAATGAATATTGGCCTTAAAAGACTGATAAAATGTATTCCAGTTTTCAGGGCGTCCGTCAAAACTCGGAATAACAAGCATTTCCAATTTCACTACAGACGCGTTCGAATTACTCGACCCGTGTGAGGCGACCTCCTTGACCTTGGGAGTAGATAATTTATTTCTAATGCGTTTTATTCTCGAATACAATTCATCAAATGAGTCAAGGCAAGAATAGTCGGATTCCACAGGGGATTCTAATGATAAATTTGAGCTATTTATTTGATCTACAATCGACTCGAACTTATCGCGAACATCATCGATGGTCTCGGTCTCAGCCAAAAAATCCTCATTGGATCGCGTCGTTATGTCAAAACAAACAATGGATTTCGACGATTCATACCAACGAGTAATGCGTGCAAACAATAATTCCTTTTTTTGATTCAACATAATAAGCTTCGTTTCGAGATCTGACGACATGTTTGCAAATTAACGATAGGTAGGACCTACCTATTGAAATATAACAAGAAGATTATCTAACACAAACAGTTTAGATATACTTTTAATTGAAAATTGTACTACGGCTTATTATATAATAGCGCAAGTAGCACGGCGGAGCGGGAATGTAACTACCTACGTACCTAGATAGGTACCTACAAAGTTACGCGTATGTGAATAGAATGATGAGTATTTACCAATTAATACGTAAATCACCAACTATTATAAATATCTACCAATTATTACGTAGATTTAGCGTTTTAAATGCAGAATTTACCAAATAATTTACGTAAATCTGTTAGCGAATGAAAGTAATGAAACTAAGATGGCAGAAAGAATTCACCAAAATTACGTGAATCTTTTAATTAAATGAATAGGAAAGAAATATTATTCACCAATAATTACGTGAATACGTTATTTACTGGCCTATCCGACTCGTAAGGACCATAAATTATGGTAGGACGTGTAAATAGTCCGACCACTGGTGTGTTTGCACACAGAGCGTATAAGAACCTGTGACCTGAAGTTTGGTTGTAATAGAAAGAAAATACACATGTGACCGCTTCTATGAATGAAAACGCAAGAGAACCGGCACTGACCTGAGTTCCACCTCGTGAGGATTCAGCTGCAGACAGGCGTGGTTCCTGGCACGTGCTGGTGGGTAGGTAGGTTTCGACCGGCCGGTGATTTTCTTGAGTTTGTCGTTTTCTTCCGATACACTTCACTTATACTGACTTGAGAATGTGGCCAAAGGAACTTATAGAATTACACAGAAAAAGAAACGAGGAGTTGAAGTACTCAACTTCCGTTCGGTGCGGCAGCGGGTCAGAGACAAGTAAAAATGTGCGGGGAGATCGTCCGCCGTGACGCTTGAGAGTTTCGCTCGTCGGAACTTCAAGTCTCAAAGTATAGTTCGAAAAATCCGTGCACAGCGCCATCTATTGGCCTTCTTCAACACTAAGTGGTCAACAAATGAGCGCCAATACTCAAACATTATTCGTTCACAGAAGCGGTTTTTTTTTAAATTACAAAAATTGAAATACAATTAAATTATAACATAACATAAACATAAACTCACGCCCGTATTCCCCGAAGGGGTTAGGCAGAGGTGCTAGCACCCACGTAAATTAAATTATGTGGGAAATAATTAAGAAAGTACATAAGCGCTCCACCAAATGTCTTGAACAACTCGGCTACCGAGACACGCCCGATGTGATTCAAATTTCCCTTCTATTTTTATCCGTGTTTGAGGCGACAGTGGAGACATCCACTGATGTTCTTACGAACTATCGGAACCAATGAATGATGTTACAATAATTTTCAAACATTGATTTTTGATAACACCGCCCAAAATACTCGAGTCGAGTCCCGCCTGAGAAGATTTTTTCCTATATTTTCGACACGATTGCTATGTTGGCTTTTCCGGTAGCGACTGCCAAGTTCACCTTTCAACCCTGACAGAAAAGCCTCGTCACTTGTATTTAAAGAGGTGAACCGACTTTAAGACGATAATGGCTTCTTTACTTACCTTTACCAATTTTGATATGACCCTATACGCCCAGTAATATGTGTTCATAACCAATGTAAGGGATTCCAACACAATTTTTTTTCATTGACTGACATCGTTAGAATCATCAATTACTGTTCTCATCGTTCCACATCGTTCGGTTCGGTTGAAAAAATCCCCAACCATTCCCGTTTCAATTTTGTTTTAACGTTTCAAATAATTCACTCTATTACATTCGTCTCTTGAGATTGTATTGTTCAAAATGGATGAAAAAATACTTTTAAAAAGCGATTATACAAAGTTTCGTGTATAGTATCGACGTATCAAAGAGAAGACCTTAGAGACATGGTAAACGATGTTAGAAGCTCGTTGGGTTACCACAGACTCCCTCACTTCATTATTGGAAACGATTTTAGGTCGGTACACGCCTGATTAGTAAAGTGACCTGCTCTTATCTGTATAGTCTGTGGGGAGTTTAATGTTAGCCATAGGTCGATGAGTTCGAAAGCTTTAAGAGGCTCGTTATTCAGACTGTAAAATGTAATTTGAAAATAGTAGCGTAGTATTTTATATACCCTGTTTATTTTCTTCAAACATCTTACCTACGTAAATCCATTCAAGTATTTCTCCATGGTTTTGTCAAATACACATGCACATAATGAGAACATCGGTATACGATACTATGAACGACAGATGATTCAACATTCTTCTTCATCCTAACGTTGTGTCAGTCGCATGCGAAGCTTCCACTTCGGATTCTGGGTTCCGCTTTACCAGTCTGCTTACGGATTTGGCTGAACTTCGATACCTGTACAGCCTAATGACGATATTGAAGTACTGCAGTTCGACCAGTTTTTGGACTTTATACAGCGCAAAGTACACGTAACGACTGCCATAGATGTTCGTATGTCAACCGGGATCGACGGCTTAGCTTGCTCTCTGAGGCACGACCAGACCAATGCAAATAGCCATATTCATGCATACAAATATTTTTACTGAGTGGGCACCGAACTAATGCCTCCTGCATAGCGGACGCGATCACAACCGACACGCCACAGAGGCTGACAGTTTTGTTAACTAAAATGACTTTATACAAAATGTTTTATGACTTTTCTCTTTAGATGAACCACATAATTTGATTCTATTGTCCGTGTAATCTAAAATACAATATACTAAATGAAGCAAAGACTGGACGGGAGTCAATGAGATTTTTATGAGCAATGTCTTTGTCTGCTGGTCTTTTAGGGGCATTCATCTCTGAAAACAAAGATTGATATACACTTAAGCATTAAGCATACAAGAAAATGATTAGGTATATCTTTATTTCAATTTCAAAGTTCATGAAATTAAATTAATAAACATTTGATACAAAAAGAACCAGCGGGTTTGCATGAAAGGAGAAGAAGCGCGTGAAGTATGTAAGGATAGAGGTAAATGCCATCCATATACTCACCTCTGTAAAACCCCGAAAGGGTAGGCAGTGGTGTATTATTACCCACGTTTCGCCAATCATGATTTTCGGTCCAGTATATTGCTGTATAGTGGGCCCTTTGTCTTGGGCTGTATGTTTAAAGAACAGCTTTATCCCTTAGTCACCTTTTACGACACCCACAGTGGGGTGGTCCTATTCTACTCCACCGGGAACCAGAGTAAAAGGTAAGCTATTATCTCTGCCTGCCCCGGAGGGAAATAGGCGTAAGTAAATACGTTCTGCCTGTTTTTTTTAAACTGTAGTCTGTTTAAAATAGATTTAATTTCAACCCTCATACTCATTAATCATAAAATATCATTCGTATATTCATTTACTTACCATGAAAAACAAATAAATGATATAAATGGCGGTGATACGGCCGTGGGTACACAAAGGCAGCCTACATTAATCTCCATCACTCAATACCGGCCGGATTCGTCTCGTGCCGACAATGCCTCTCTCACAAATCATTAATCCGCGTTTTTAACGTTGCTAACATACAGATACAGAATTTCGGGTATGGTGACAGTGTGAGCGATTAGTTTATGTTACTAAATTTTGCAGTCTTCGTGGCGTAGCGGTAGTGAAAATATGCGGGTTCGATCCCCGCTTGTAAAAATATTTGTAAGTATGAATATGGGTATTAGATAGATAGATAGATAGATAATTCTTTATTGTACACCAATAGATTTACATTGGAACAAGTAGGTAGCATGATACAGTTTAATGTAAAATGGGCGGCCTTATCGCTGGAAGCGATTTCTTCCAGGCAACCTTGGGATGGAAAGTAATGTGCTAAAACAGGGGCAATACGGTGTAGTTAGCAAATAAGGTCAATAAGGTGTGTTACAAAGCGAAAAAAGATAGGGAGAGAGGGAGGGAGAAATAAAATAAAATAAATATTTTCATAACGTAAAGTATTATAACATAAATACAACCAAGTTTAACACATAAATAGATACATAAAGTAAATAGTACAACAAACTAATAAGATAGGAAACAAGTGAGTGAGAAAATACCGAAATTGTGAGCTATCATACTCTAGAAGATGATAGGAAGTGGTCCTTTACCAGATTTTTGAAGACATTTAAAGATTTTGCTTGTCTGATGTTCACTGGTAATGCGTTCCATAAACGCACAGCCTTGACAGTGAAAGATTTGTCAACAAAGTCGGTGG
This sequence comes from Eilema sororculum, assembly GCA_914829495.1. Classification (NCBI taxonomy): domain Eukaryota; kingdom Metazoa; phylum Arthropoda; class Insecta; order Lepidoptera; family Erebidae; genus Eilema; species Eilema sororculum. The sequence goes on from OU618541.1 coordinate 1,076,145, forward strand.
AATGCACTGGCATCCTCAGCCTCAAATTTTCGGATGACCTCAGGCATCTAGTATGTGTGTCATGGAGGAACTGGAATCGTTCTTTGAGATATGATGGAGTCGTAGGATTAAATAAAACATTATATAACATTGTTAGAATATGGGCATTCCTGCGAAGCCGAATTGGGAGCCACTTGAGTTGTTTACGGAAATCTGACACATGATCATACTTGCGTAATCCAAATATGAATCGTATACAAAAATTTTGAAGTCGCTCAAGTTTATTTAATTGCTCCTCTGTGAGATCTGGATAGCTGACATCAGCGTAGTCGAGAACAGGAAGAAGAAGTGATTGTGCGAGCGCAGTTTTAGTGGCAATTGGTAGAAAGTTTCGGAGCCTTCGTAAGGCACCGGCTGATGCAAAAAGTTTTCGACTGGTTTCCTGTAATTGTATGTTCCAGCAAAACGATTTATCCATATAAATTCCTAAGTTTTTAACATTGTCACTGACCGGTACGACTGTTCCACCCATAGTAACTTGAGGAATCTGTGTCCAATCGATTTTTGATGATAACCTTGGACTCCCAATAACAATAACCTGTGTCTTGGATGAATTCAGGGTTAGTCCATGGTTCTTGCTCCATTCGCAAATCCGATCCAAGTCCTCGTTGAGCACAGTAAATGCATCGGAAAAGTTGTTTGGAGGTGCTTGGATGTAAATTTGCAGGTCATCCGCATACAGGTGGTAGGATGAAAGTAATTTTTCGGAGATGGTATTTATAAAAATGGCAAAAAGTAACGGAGATAGAACGCCACCCTGCGGTACACCAGAGGTGGTGCTGCACCAGGAAGAGCTTGCTTCCTCGACGCGAACACGTTGCCGGCGACCGAACAGGTAACTACGAAACCACCCAATAGCCGTTGGAGATATGTTAATAGAGCCGAGTATACCAAGCAGGATGTCGAAATCTACGGTATTAAAAGCATTGCTAAAATCAAGTAACGAAAGAAGCGTGAGATTTCCACGATCCATGCCCAGTCTAATGTCTTCAGTGATATTAACCAATGCTGTTGCAGTACTGTGCCCAGGTCGGAAGCCGGATTGTAACGGGTTTAGTAGCGCGTTTTTATTTAGAAATGAGCTGAGTTGCGAGTGAATGAGGCGCTCCAAAGCTTTAGAAAGGAAAGGAAGAATAGATATAGGACGGTAGTCAGAAAAGGAAAGTGGCTTGGATTTCTTAGGTAAAGGAATAATTTGGGCACTTTTCCATGAGGATGGGAAAATAGCAGAAGAAATGGAGTAGTTAAAGATGTGACATAGGATAGGAAGAATGTCCTCCAGAATCGGTACAATCATATTTCGGCTAACGGCGTCGCTACCGACAGCATTGGATGAAATAGACAAAATGCTCTTCTTAACATCACAAGCGGTCAATTGGTTGAAGATGAAAGGTGGATGATCAGGAGTTGGGATAGATGAAAGATATTGCAGTGTATTGGTTTTAGTGGTTCCATTAAAATTGGACGAAGTAGAGAAATGTACATTAAGTGCATCTAAGTTTAGGTTTTTAGGGATTGTATCTTGACGTGACTTTCCAACTCCCAATGTATTCAGAAATTTCCAGACTTTTGCTGGATCCCCGCTTTCTACCGAGGCATGGATATGTTGGCGTTGTGCATTCCTACACACCCTGTTGCATTTATTTCTGAGACCCACATACTTCTCCAAATTACTCTGGGTAGCCTTAATCTTGTACCTGGCCTTAGCTGCAGCTTTTTTCGCCATTAACTCTTTGATATCAGGTGTAAGCCAAGGTGCAGGTAAGTGCTTGACTTTAATGGCACGAATTGGTGCATGCACATCATAAAGTTTTGTTATTTTATCAGTGAAAGCATTGACTTTAGTATCCATACAATTGGACGTCAGCAGAGGGTTCCAGTCAATATTACGAGCGTCCTCACGAAGCTTGTCAAGTACAATGCCACCAAAACTGCGCTGCATTATAATTTTAGGTTTTACTTTGGGTGGCCGTATCTTGTAGGAGAGGTAAATGAGGTCATGGTAAGAGAACATGTCAGCTGAGCATTGGCCATGCTTTGCGACATGAGTAAGCGAAGAAACAAGAATGAGATCAAGAAGAGCAGGGGCACAGTTGGGAAAGTGGTGAGTAGTGTTTAGAGGGAGGATAGATAAGTTAGAGGATTGAACAATGCGGCGGAGAGACGTAGCTCGCACAACACATGGCCCTGGTTTAACCAAACATGTATTAAAATCTCCCATTATTATTGTATGCCTGTAAGATGGTAAATAGGTTTCTAACAAATGTTCAAAAGAAGAAAAATAATCGACTTTTGACGATGAGGGATAGTAGACACCTAGCAAAACTTTAGCGTGGTTCAGTTCCAGCTCCAGGAACAGGAGCATTGGTCGGGTCGTGCCTCGGACAGCACGTTAAGCCGTCGGTCCCGGTTGTCATACGAACATCTATGGCAGTCGTTACGGGTAGTTGGAGCCCTCAAAAGTCCAACAACTGGTCTAGCTGCATAGCTTCGATATCGCGTTTGTGTTGTGGAGGTCAGATGGCAATCGCTTCACAAAAAATATCGAAGCTTAGCCAAATCCACAGTTAGTCTGGTAAAGCGAACCCCAGACTACCAGCTGAAAGCTTTGTATGCGACTGAGATTGAAGCTAAGATGAAGAAGAATAAATTTAGGTACTATAAACGCATATTCACAATTTAGCACGAGACTTTTAAGTATTCCGTAAATTCACCGTGCGGGTGCCGGCACTGCCACACTATATGTGGCAGAGAGAGAAACTTGAGCAGACCCCGAGATCAGTAGTATAAATATGAAGATGTACTTGGATAAAGTAAATTATGATTTAAAAAATTTGTACCTCTGTTGAGTTGTTTATTTTTTTTTTTTACACTGGACACGTCAATTTGACTTCACCTCGCCTGATGTTAAGCTAAAGGCAAAGTCTCGGAAAGAGGGTCACCATCGTAAACATTTACCATGTTAACAGTGGTGGCACTCAGCTTGACGGCCTCAATAGATGCCTTTTCACGCCCCGCTTAAAGGACCCGGGACTATAGGAAGAAGGAAACACGTGAGCTGGCAGGGAGTTCCAGGTCTTGCGCATTTCGCATTCATCATTGCGCACATCATTGCGCATTTAATAATACGTCAGTCAGATTAAACTTGGTTCAATAGTAGCAATACATATTTCCATGTTCTAAACTGTCTTTGTTCGCCTGTCGTTCTGCCTTACGCTTTCACAACTATACCTCTGAACTGGGTCTGATAAAATTTGGTACGGAGAGAAATTTAACCTTGGAATAGGACATAGGCTGTGTTTGGTTGCGATAACCCACTCCTGTAGAGCCCCAGGCAACTGCTAGCATTTTTATATAATATATATGAAGATGCAATCGTTCCCACTACCACCACAACTTCTCTATTTATCGAAAGTTGGATCAGCCGCAAAAAGCCATCGTTCGCTGTACACATAACAAAATATGCTTTGAAATATCCCGTCATAACGAACATTTTTTTTATCTAGGACACGTCAATTTGACTTCACCTCGCCTGATGTTAAGCCAAAGGCAAGGTCTCGGAGAGAGGGTCACCATCGCAAACATATACCATGTTAACAGTGGTGGCACTCAGCTTGACGGCCTCATTAGATGCCTTTTCACGCCCGCTTAAAGGGCCCGGGACTGTAGGAAGAAGGAAACACGTGAGCTGGCAGGGAGTTCCAGGTCTTAGTCGTGCGGCATAGGAATGAGTCACTAAAACGTTTAGGTAAACGTAAAACGAACATAATTCTCTGTGCCTAGTTAGTTGGAAAACAACTGTGTTGGGAGAACTTAGTCCTAGTTGATTGCCAACTAACTACAATGTGAAATACATCGGGAAAAATGAAGCGTTCAAGTGGGACTTGAACCCAAACTTTCCCTTACAGGGAGCTTACCAGTCCCTTGAAGACGGATATAAAGATAAGGGCAATTTGGATTGATTCAGGTGTGACTCAGTTGGAGCTCAGTTGGAAGAGTATTCCCCCTGAAAGGGAAAGGTCGTGGGTTCAAGTCCCAGTTAAGCGCTTCATTTTTCCCGATTTATTTCGAATTTAAAAGTTACATAATATATGCTATAAAAAATTCGTTCATCTAACTACGATGCGGCTGAATTTAGATATTTTTCGTAAAGCGACAGTCATCTGAGTCTCTTTAACCTACGGATGATATCGGAATTCTGCCATTGGACTAATAGGACTTTTGTAGGATTCAATTACCCGTAACGAATGCCATAGATGTTCGTATGACTACAGGGACCAACGGCTTAACGTGCTCTCCGAGATAGGACGACACCAATGCAAATACCCATATATATGTATTCACATTTTTGCATTGAGCGGGAATCGAATCTCGTCGTAAAGAATATAATCTTTTTACTCTTTCAAAGGAGAAAAAGAGTGGACCCTCGAATTCTCTTGGTTGCACTTTGTCTTTGAAGTAAAGATGATGATTTTAATTACTCCTCCAGTCACAACAGTTGTTAGAGAAATTTGGCTTCCATTTAAAGTTAACTTTGTCTCTGTACTCAGATTATATCAATGATTGATTACCGATGTCAATACCAGCGAATATTAATCGATACCCGCCCGAAATTTTCTCGATACGAGACATTAATTAAACACAAAGGAAACAAAATACATTTTAAACGGATTGTGAAAGTTGCCAACAAAGTATTTAAAGTAAATAACTGGTCGGATATCAATTTCATATTAAGCCATAAATATTAAAGGATTAGCTATTGTTCCCGGCTCTGCACGCGTAGAACTTTTTCAAATAGGACACTTCAATTTGACTTCATCTCGTCTGATGAGGCCAGATGAAGGCAAAGTCTCAGGAGAGAGTCACATTTCAAACACATACCATGTCCTCAGCATACTGAGGCATCAGATGCTTTTTCACACCCCGTAGAGTGCACGCGCGGGCTACATATGTAGCCCAGCGTGTAATATTGCCGTATATTATCGTACCTACGCACGCTATAGATCAATCGTCTCATGTATTCCTCGACTACTACCCTCCGCACACACCAGCAGCACGTCGTCACTTGCGGCGCACAGGCGTTTATAATACACGTCCTTGAAGTTGCTGGGCTACACCTGTGCCCCGCGCGTGTGTTCGAGAAATTATATTGTGAAAGTGTACAAGTGACAAAATTATGGTAAATATACTCTATTGTAACTTAACTATATTATATAATTATACATATATGATACATATATAAATAAAAACATATTAATGGTAAGTTGCATTATTTATTGCTGGTATTTGTTTATTTTTCACAGATCGATGGCGGTATCCGAACAAATCGAACGATGGCTTGATGAAGTTAGTGAAGGTGAAGATATTCTGACCGAAAGAAGAAGAGAAAGATATTGCAGGACCAAGTGACGCACCGGGATCACCTCAGCATTCTGATACGGGACAATCAGGCGATGAGGATGACGACGACGTGCCTCTGTCGACATTGGTTTCCTACCAATCACGTAACGGAACCAAGTGGAGTAAGTACCTGCCTACTTCAAGAACAAGGTGCCATAATATTTTAGCTCGTCTACCAGGCCCAGTACTCTCAGATGAATAAACCTGAAACTAAAGTGACACGTCGCCATTATCTCCAAGATGTCGGATTTGATCTAGTAAGGCCCTGCATTGAACGTCGTATTTCTCAGCAAAATATACCTAGAGCCATAAAACTGAAAGGCAGACTTCTTCTTTGTTTAACACAACAACCCCCGCAGCATGACATGCCTATTCGGATAGGAATTGGCCGGTGTGCTTTTTGTACAAGGGCTCGAGACCGTAGTACGCGCAAACATTTCTGCAAATGTTTGAGGCGCATTTGTAGTGAACACCAACAGTTGGTATGTCTCGAATGTTTGCCACAGACTGAATAATTATCTGTGATCAATAAGGTGACTCAATTAAAATATTAAAAAATAATTTTCTACTAATTGTTCCATTTCTAATTGATAATACGACCTAGTGGCTACCGAGACACGAGCCGAATTGGTCAGGCATTCCCCCTGTAAGGGAAAGACTGCGGGTTCGAGTCCCGCCCGAGAAGATTATTTTTCCCTATGTATTCGATTTGTATAGTTAGCATACTTAATGCTGTAAAAATTCCTTCAATTGTTTGGGAGCAGTTATCAAAAATCAATGTTTAAAAATGATTGTAACATCATTCATTGATTCCGATAGTTCGTAAGAAAATCGGTGGATGACGCCACGTCGCCTTAAAGACGTATAAGATGGGAAATTTGAATCATATCGGGCGTGTCTCGGTAGCCGAATTGGTCAGGCATTCCCCCTGTAAGGGAAAGACTGCGGGTTCGAGTCCCGCCCGAGAAGATTCTTTTTCCCTATGTATTTGATTTGTATAGTTAGCATACTTAATGCTGTAAAAATTCCTTCAATTGTTTGGGCGCAGTTATCAAAAAATCAATGTTTAAAAATGATTGTAACATCATTCATTGATTCCGATAGTTCGTAAGAAAATCGGTAGATGACGCCACGTCGCCCTAAAGACGTATAAGATGGGAAATTTGAATCATATCGGGCGTGTCTCGGTAGCCGAATTGGTCAGGCATTCCCCCTGTAAGGGAAAGACTGCGGGTTCGAGTCCCGCCCGAGAAGATTCTTTTTCCCTATGTATTCGATTTGTATAGTTAGCATACTTAATGCTGAAAAAAAAATTCCTTCAATTATAACAATTAAAAATTTAAAAAACCCCCGTCTCAAAAAACACCAAAAAGTTGAAAATAAATTTTAATTCAACGGTTGCCATGTCGGGGGACCGTAACTGGTTAAGTACTCCTTTATATCGTTAGGTCCCCCGACATGGCAACCGTTGAATTAAAATTTATTTTCAACTTTTTGGTGTTTTTTGAGACGGGGGTTTTTTAAATTTTTAATTTAATTTTTATTTTATACTTTTTTAATAGATCTACTAGTCAAGCTCTTTCATTTGATACCCATATTGAGGGAATTATAAAGAAATATGTATTCCAAAATGTTGTGGTGGCGGCCATCTTGGACCGATTTTTTTTAAACATAGCTAAGAACACTCCCGACTAATATACCTTTCAAACAAAAAAAACTACATCCAAATCGGTTCATCCGTTTGGGTGCTACGATGCCACAGACAGACACACACACACACACACACACACAGACACGTCAAACTTATAACACCCCGTAGTTTTTGCGTCGGGGGTTAAAAATAAATATGTTTAAGAATATACACCGTGAAATTATTAATTTACGATATATATGTATAATTTACTTCCTTGTTAATGGGTTACACCTGTGCCCCGCGCGTGCGCTCATGGTCAATTTTGGGGAGCGTGTACTGCAGTGTTAAAGGACCCGGGACTGTAGGAAAAAGGAAACACGTGAGCAGCAACTTTGATTCCGCAACTCATGGAATTTTTTAAAGCAATTATGGTACATTCGACCAAATGCGAGTAAAGTTTTTTCCTAGAATAAAGAGGCAATATAACCAACATATTGGATGTTTATTCTAGGAATAAACTACTCGCGTTTGGTCGAACCGGCCCTAAGTTGGCAGACAAGTATAGGGCCCACCTAATGGAAAGCGGTTACCGTGGCCTATGGACGTGTGCAACGCCAGAGGAGTCTCACTTGTGCTGCCTACCCTGTAACAACAGATAGAGTTTCTGTGCCATCAGTGCAGAAGACGGAGCAGGACAACCCTTAGGTCTTCCCACTGATAGCACAAAAACTGGGATAAAAAGTTGCCTATTTTTTATTTCAGACAATAATAATTAATCTATACCCTGCGAGGGATTGCAGCCAGAAATGTTCAGCAGTTTGAGCGTGATGCAGTAACAAATATTGAAACATCTTGTAACCACTGAACGTGTCAGATGGACTACTCACCAGCTGACCCAGCAGAGAGATGCACGAGCTCTATGTTATCCCAGGGCGCCTTTTCTTCAGAGGAGAGAAGTATGCGTGCGTGTGGGAATACTGGGGGAGACTTCAGAGAAACCACTATTACCTCTGTTGTACATACATATATTAGAGATAGACATACAAGATTACACACAAGGAGTTTACAGAAAATAGAAGTATAAGTTTTTTTTTTTTTTTTTTTTTATATAAGACACGTCAATTTGACTTCACCTCGCCTGATGTTAAGCTAAAAGCAAAGTCTCGGAAAGAGGGTCACCATCGTAAACATTTACCATGTTAACAGTGGTGGCACTCAGCTTGACGGCCTCATTAGATGCCTTTTCACGCCCCGCTTAAAGGACCCGGGACTGTAGGGAGAAGGAAACACGTGAGCTGGCAGGGAATTCCAGGTCTTAGTGGTGCGGCATAGGAATGAATCACTGAAACGCTTGGTTCTAGCAGGTACACTCTGCACCGTAAATGGATGACATCTTAGGCCTGCACGTGTCGTCCTGTGAAGGAAAGGGGAGGGTCAAGAGTACAGAGATACAAATATGGGTGTGTCTTCACCAGCAGCACCACGGTGACCTGGATGCAGTAGGTAGCCAGAGTGTTACGGCTAGTAGGAGTAGTATGCGTCGGTCAAATTACTGATGATGCGGTTATTTCTTACTGATATGAATAGAGGTGGTTACATATAAGAAATAAAAAAGAATACGTGACCCCGGTTGTTGGTCTGCTCGTCGTCTGCACACGTCTCTTATTGCCGCAGTCTCGACCAGCCAAGATGCTTCACGTCGAGGTTACAGGCTTGCGACGACAGCGGTTAGGAACTCGACCACAGAACACGCTGAGATGGATTTTGAGGACCAAGGTGTCCTTTAATCCCGAACTAGAAACCCTAAGAACGAAATAACACTAAGAATCGTCTAGATTGCAGAAGGATGCTGATAAAGAAAAGTAAAATCACTTACCACGAAGATGGGCAACACGAATGTAACTGAGTCTAAAATTACAAAGTATTTTCCAATGAAATAGTACGTAGTTGAAGTCACGAACATCGAGGGCAAATAGGTCTAGCCTGCAGCCGTGTCCTCGGTTTTGTACCCCTTTAATTGGAACTTTCTCGAAGATACAAAAGATTATATTTTTTTTTTTAATGACATTAGAGAAATCAAAAACTCGCTCATCACTGTGAAATAACCGACAAAAGTCGGGACACAACTCTGCTGGATATATGTGACAGCAAACTTGACATTTTTTTTTTTTGCTTGCTTGACATTTAGGCTACCTAACTATTATGCTTTTCTCAGTCATTACTGCAGTTTCTGAACGAAAGGAATTTGAACCACTTTAATTTAAATGAGGAAATTCAATTTTATACTAAATAGGATAGCCTATAATTAAACAATTAATTTTCCCATCCAGGTGCGATGAGTATTTCTAATTCTTAGCAATAAAACATGAATGTAAAATAGAAGCGCCATCTTGTGAGCACGAAGTGAGCTAGCACAAAGATTCTTACTAAGACAACAAACTGATATAGTTAAAGTCCCACTGAGGTCGCAACAGGTGGCGCTAGTAAAAATCAATTCTCAGTAAATAAAATTTATTGTTACAATCTTCACAAACTTATAATATTAGTGCGATAGTAGGAAGGGATTTAATGAAAATGTTCTATTTGTATTATAAAAGTTAATATATGAACAGGGTTGATTTCTATATTGAGTATTTGCTCGCAATAATCTGTATATTACTAAAGTTGTTGGTGAATGTATCAATAAAGTGTATCAATCAAAGTCAAAGTAGTCCACCGTAACTAACTTTTAAACTCTCGCGTTCCATGATATACAATAACACTAACGGGAATTAACGCGATCATGGTATAGGTACATACATACCTTTGATTTGCCTGACGTTTCGACCAGGTTACACCGGCCGTGGTCTAAGGCTGACTGGCTCAGTAGTGCACGCCCGCCGTCTTCGAGTCCGTGAGGTAGTAGGTTCTTCATCTACCCGCACATTCTCGATATTTTGTTTTCGCCATGTACCGTCACATACCACACTCACAGTGTCCCTATTCTGTAAGCGCATTGTCCGGTGTTTATCCGACTGCACAGAAAAGCGAGGCTGCTTATTTTTTATCACTGGATTCCATGTTGCAAATAATTTAAACCCATCTTCCCGATTGAAATTGTTATGTTTCTTGATTTCAATCGCTTCACGTACAGTTCTTGAATAGAAATGACGTTCGGTGGAGAGGACTTGCGTATGGTGGAACTCAATCCAGTAATCAGTACCGACTTCTAGTAGGTGTTCTGCGATCGCGAATTTGCTTGTCTGGCGATTATTTACAGCTGCGATGTGTTTCTTGACTCGTTCAGCAATAGTCCGCTTCGTTTGTCCTATATACGAACTACCGCAGCTGCAATCTATCTTATAGACACCCGGACACTGTAACGGTAAGACATTATTCGGTGTGCCCACTATGTTATTTACTTTTATGCCTGGTGTGTACACTGTCGGTATGGAGTATGTTTTCAACACGGAGCCGACTTTGTCCGTTACTCCCTTGACATAGGGCATATAGGCAGGCTGTCTGCACACCTCTGGATGTATCCGCCTTAACGCCTGTTGTTTCCGTCGTCCGTTTACCTCATATCCGTTACTTTTGAGTACCTCCTGAACATGATGCAGCTCTCGCTCCAGATGTTCAGGGTCACAGAGATCATAAGCTCTGTTCCTGAGTGATGTCTTAACGGATTGCAGGTGTCGAGGATGGTGATGAGACGTGGCGTGTAGGTGTCTGTCCGTATGTGTAGGCTTCCGGTACACACAGTGTGACAAGGACCCATCTGATCTCACGGCTACTTTTAAGTCTAAGAATGACAACAACCTATCTTTCTCCATCTCATATGTGAACCTTATCTGAATGGAGTTTAGATGTTGTATATATTGTTCTACTTCCTGCTGACTTCCTTTGACAATGCTGAAGATGTCATCCACGTATCGCTTCCAAAGTCTGATGGTCTTCGGGCCGAGACTCGGCGCTTTTTCTTCAAAATGTTCCATCCAGATGTTGGCAAGTACAGGGGCTACAGGACTTCCCATTGCGACACCATCTATCTGTAGGTAATGTTGATCTTGGAAAAGGAAGTAGTTGCCGTCTAGACAGTGTTCAAGTAGATCGATACAGTCAAACGGCAGCTCATTGTCACTCAGTAGGTCTTTTACGACGCTTAAACATTCTCTTAGGTACGTTGGTGAAAAGAGGTGTATGTACCTATACCATGATCGCGTTAATTCCCGTTAGTGTTATTGTATAGTCCACCGAAGTCCACTGCTGGAAATAGGTTGACAAAGTAGTTGTACTGGCAATATGGCACGCCTTTATCGGGTTAGGCAGAGGTGACTTAACACCTACATTTCACCAATCATCGGATTTGGTCCCACGTAATAGGGGGTGAGCCTATTGCCCTATTCCGGGCACTATTGTTTACTCGAGCTATGCGTCTGAGGCTGAGTCTAGGCCGTAGGTATATCTGTCTGATGTTCATCCCTATCCCTTAGACGCCTTGTTCGATACCTCATGGGAAGAGATGGGGTGAAGGGTGGGAACCACGCGGCAATCCATACTAATATTATAAATGCGAAAGTAACTCTGTCTGTCTGTCCCGACATCCACGCGTGCGGAGCCGCGGACAAAAGCTAGTAATATAATAAATCGATTATAATAAACACCTAGAGCTTGTCCACCTCCTTTACACATAAGCAAATTTATTATTGACGACGATTGATAGAAGGCGCGTGCCAGCTCATGTCTTGTTCTATACAATAACAATAATATCAGTCTTATGTCAGTGCTGGGCCATACACACAGAGTACAGTCAGCATCACATGGATCGTGGCGAACAAAGTAATCAAAATTATTTTATTACCTTGGTCTTTCTAATCTTTTGAAGTACTTTGCTGGTTAAGATCATTATGATGTTGACTGTACCTAGTATATTGCGGAAGTTTGAAATATTATACAACAAGTTCTTGGTTATCGAAGCACTCATAGATCACTCAGATACTTAGAAATGAAACATGATTCATGAACTACACAATATAAAGTTAAATAAGGCGGTTTGAGTTCACTAAGATGGAGCAAAGTTCCTGTTTCGTACAAACCGCTGGTTGTTTCCAATCTTGTTAGAGTTAGGATCTTAACGATGCGGGTTATTCGGGGTTGAACCCAACTATCTCTGCGACACATTGGTATCTTGTTGATGGTAATGGGTTTCAAAACATACTTCTATGAATAAATTTTTTGAGATGCCCGTAATTTGCTTCAAAATTTGCTTCAACACATTAGTTTTAGAATTATACCTAAAGGGTAAAAACGAAACCCATAGAGTGTTTCAGAATTGACTGGTAAATAAAAATAATATTGTATGATTTGAGATTGACATGGTCATTTACATTGATAGTAAAACACTGGCCGGAATATTTACCATGTCTTTTAAAGTTTTGAGGATCCGATATTTCGGTGGTGTTACAATTGCCTAGTAAGAACTATAGTGATCATGCTTGTAACAGCGCCGAAATATCGGATCCTCAAAAACTTTAAAAAACATGGTAAATATCCCGGCCAGTGTTTTACTAAAAATATTATTTCTAATCTGTGTAATTTTTCTGTATGTGACGATTCTGTACACACAAATACACACTACGCCCTACTACGCGCCCATTGGGTGTGGTATAATGTAATTTATTAAATTACGCACTTTGAATTGATATCTTGTGACAGGCATTTCTTGGGGTTCTAGTTAAATTTGGTTTATTACCTTGTTTATTAACAAACAAATTGACTACGTTAAAAACCAAATTTCATCACTTATTGCATCACTCCACAATATACACCCAAAAATTGCGCTATACTATATACAATTCACTTGTCAAATCCCCATTACTATATCTCATAGAGGTTTAGGGTTAACACTAGCAAAACAAAGCTACAAGAACTGCAGAGAAGTCTGGCAGAATAGGGTTTTAAAGACACTGTTTCATTATCCGTATATGACACCAACCCACGAAGTGTATAAAGAAACAAAAATTATAAATATAAAACAACTATATTTGTACACCACTTGTATATTGATTAGAAAGATTATAGACAGAACCATCCACACTAACATAACTTTCATAAAAAAATCTATAATAAGTAAGCGTAGTCTTCGTCGGGCTAGTCTGCTTGTTTTGCCAAAAATACGCACAAATTACGCAAAAAAGAATATTACCTATGAAGGAGCACAAATATATAATAGTATTCCGTCTGAAATTAAAAATGTAAGCTCGTTTTGCGCTTTCAAGTCTCAGCTGGCAGACTACATAATGGATTGAAAATCATGGCTATAAAAAAAAATGCTTCTGCGATTTGATCCGCAAAATGAGTACCATCTCTCAATTTACCGTTTACTGTACGTTAAAGTATTTTTTTGTGTTATGTTCTCATGTAAGTGACCTTGTATGTCTTTTTGAGAATAAATTCTTTAAACCTAAACCTAACCCTATCTCCGAAATTTTGTGATTCTTCATAAGTAAATATCCTCCTCGTATTTTCAAAAATACCTAAGTATTTAAAATATTACCTCTCTCAATTCAATCTATCGAGCACATTTCATTAAGTATCTAACAAGAATGACAAGTATTTCTGAGGGTTAAAATAGCTACAAACACAAACTTATAATCATAACCGAAGTTGGTCGAAAAAGAATCGCGATTCATCATTGTCAACTGACAAAGTGACTTGCAATAAACAGAACAATCTTGTACAAGTATCAAGATACCTGAAAAAAGATCACAGTATCACACAGTAAAATGAACCATAAAACAATGTGACAGCTCATTTTGGACAAAATGGGATTTGGTTATAGTGAGTAACATTATATTATTATAGTGTTGACCAAAACACCGTACAATTTTATGTGAGACCATCTTGGAATAAACCTCTTTCCAATAATGAATTTCTCATATTCCTCCTTACTCCTTCCTTAAAACCATTAAAATGGGTATCAAATGAAAGAGCTTGACTAGTAGATCAATTTAAAAAGTATAAAATAAAAATTAAATTAAAAATTTAAAAAACCCCCGTCACAAAAAACACCTCCAAAAAGTTGAAAATAAATGAATAAATTATAATTCAACGGTTGCCATGTCGGGGGACCTTCACTGGTTAAGTGAATCTCTTTTATATCGTAAGGTAAGGTTTTTTTAGAAGTGAATTTAAAACAAAATCCTTTTATTTATGCTCTTAACTATAAAGACGGAAAACTGTTAGTGAGGAACACCCAGCATCAGAAAGATGTTGACATAAAAAGTGCTTAAAATGATCTTAATTTCGTTTTTCTTTTACCTCCTTCCAGTTAACTGATTGTTCTGATATTTCGTACACAGCTTTAGTTTGGACAATATTAGGATATAAATCAATAAAATAGTTTGATTTGCTCTTAATTCAAGAGTTTTAAGATCATTTTGAGAGTTTTTCGTCAAGATATTTATGACGCTGACTGTACACAAAACTACATAGTTAAGTTTACTTTCAATTCAATTCGGATTCACCTTTTGATTACAGCTATTTGAAACTTGCTTAGTTAATTAATGTTCACGAAGACTCATATCAATTCAAATACTGTTCACAATTCACAATGATTTGTTAAAGTAAATGGAAATAAATGGAAAGGAATAGAACACGTAGTATGAGTCGGAAAAACCTTTTTATTAAAAAAAAATACCCGGTTTATACTAGGTTTTTCACGATCATTATTTAACATTATATCAGCAATAAATTACCTAAAATTCAAACCTCTCTTCGCCTATTTAATCTTCAAACATACATTGTATATACACACAGTCATGTATATAATAATGTATAAATAATTACAAGTGCTCGACTGAACTACAACCCTCCAATGCTGATAATGGCGAAAAAAACGTCGATTTTCCGGGATCTTGATTAAGCGCTTGTCAACCACGTCGCTCCTTTCCGACACATTGTGACGTCACTGCTAGTGATGTGCAAGTGATCCGGATATATTGTGGTTGAGATTTTAGATTGAAAATGTTGTAATGTTTTACGAAGACCGATCACCCATGATTTACATCTTATTGTTATTGGATATATTCGAATATATTTATATACGTGCTCCAAACTGACGAGGTTCTGGCTCAAGTTTTTGTTGTTGAATGGTAGTTTTTCCCTTAAAAATTAGGATAAACCAATGATGGAGGAGTAACATTCAAATCATCCCTACTCTTCCTCTTATTTTATTTATCAGGACTTTTACGAGAAAGAACACCTTTTTGCCCCTAACCTTGAGAAAAAAAATTGCACCAAAGCTTATACCAATCAATGTACAGTCGACAAAGGAAATAGTGTCGCACTTTTTCATATAAAATTGTATGTAAAGTTGTTATCAACTGTACCACTTCGTAGGTGCCCTAAATAATATTGACGGACCCCATACATTCCAATCTCTACGCACCTCGTGATGGCATGTTCAAAATCTCAGCTATTAAAATGCCAGCACGTTCCAAGCAATCGGTAAACCTATACGAGAATGCAGCATCCCTATTCTATATACCACGTAGCGAATATATATTCGTGTGGCATATTTTTTGGTACAGTTCGGTGGAATCAAGAAATATTCCCAGATAAGATTGATGGTCGTCGTGACAGGTCGGAGAGGTTTAAGGGGGGACTGTTTTACATGTACCGATAACGACCGAGAAATGGGAACATCGGGAAGGAAGGAAATGACATTAAAGAAGTGAAGCCAGATTGATAGAATGTTTGTGCAATGGTTTGCAAAGAGAAGAAAATTCGGAGGTGGTGGTGAAGAAAGGAAAAGATTTAGAAGGTATCTATATAGACTTGGTCGTATTTATGGAACAAACCCTAAAGGATCTAGCTAGCAGTGAAGTATCATCGGATCGTAGTAAGATTGAAGTGACTAATACCACCAGGTGTTCCATTCACATGAGCCATTATTCTCTAGAAGGAACCCTGGTAGACTTTGGATACCAGTCTTCATAAAGCAGGCACTGTATACGCTTTTTTAATAAGCTTCCTAATGAAATTAGAGATTTACCTACCTGTAAATAAATTTAAAAATGCAGTTAAAAGTAAACTGTGCCAGAAAGGCTATTATAAAATCCAAGAATATTCAGATGATAAACAAGCTTGCAAGCAAAGCACTGAATTTAGACTATAAGTATTCGACTAAGTAAATGTTTGCAAATAGACCAAAAAAATGCCCGCTGAGTTTCTAGCCGGAGTCTTCTAAGGTTTGGCCGCGCAGAATAAATGATTTTCGAATTTTTAATTTTGAAGGTGGTCTCAGTTAACACTTCCTTCCATTTTCAACTTTTTCAGGGTTAGGGTTACTTAAATCTTAAAACATGAAGAGCACATCTCGGATGCAACCATAATCAATGCTAAGATGATCACTTTCATCCTTAGTATCCTTACGCGGACGTTTAATAAAAAAAGGAAAATTGAACTCAAATACAAATAAATACAAATTTATTTATTTTGCGAAAATGGGTAGGTACAGTAGGTGTTAGCTCAATTATATAATTGATCAGCTAACAGATCAGTAGTAACTTAAATTATGACATGATCATTCTAACAGAATGCTGGCTTCCAGATTTGATATCTGTCCCGGAAATCGGTGGATATAGTCAATATTTTACACGTAATCATATTAATCAGAATAGTGGGGTGGTTGTATATGTGAAAAATGACATGTTAGATGTTGTGGTAACTGAACCAATCATAGCAGATGCAGACTGCCTAGTTGTGAAACTAGGTTATAGCCATGCATTTGTTTGTGTCTATAGATCACCATCTTTTCAAGTAATCACTAACTTCCTCAATACTTTGGATCAACTCCTTTGGGACCTTAGGCATGTGCCTAATATTTATCTGACAGGGGATCTAAACATTGATATCGCCAAAAATAATCTGGATTCTAGATCGAATAAATTCTTAGATGTCCTTGCTACCCATTGTATGTTACCTAGTCATCATATTAATACTCGTGCTAGTAAATGCTACGATCACTGTATTGTTAAGACGACTTCAAAAATTCTAACTTTAGTTTGTGATTCATGTATTACTGATCATAGATGTGTTTGTTTCTTTATACCAGTGCATAACCCTTGTAATATTAACCGAAAAAGAATAAATATACCAACAATTAATTACGAAAAGTACTATAATTCCACTGAACAGATAGACTGGACCAATGTATTATCAGAAACAGATCCAAACAGAGCGACGGAATACTTTATTACCATTATAAAAGAAACTATCCAAAATAGTACCTTCTTAAAATCAATTCCTAACAGAAAACAAATTTTGCAACCTTGGGTAACTTCGGGATTGCTGCGCTGTATGAGATTTAGGGATATATTGCATAGGCGGCATCTAAAGTCACCAGCTAACTGTGCTCTTAAGCTTACATATCTGCGATATAGAAATCATTGCAACAAAATTTTACACAACCTTAAAAATGAATACGAGAAAATTGATTTAAAAGAAAGTAAAAGTGATATAAAAAAAACTTGGGACGTTATAAAACGGGTATGCCATTTAAACACCACAAATAAATCCCCAGCTCATCATGAGTTATTAAAAATAAAATCAACACCTCAAGAATCAATTAATTTTGTCAATGATACCTTTGTTAGGGTAGGTGCTAATCTATCAAAGCAAATTTTGCATAAATTAAATATGTCGGAGCAAGACATTGTGCGAAGCTTTAAAGTTAATAAATCGCCTATAAATTCGTTAGTGTTATTAGATACTGACGAACTAGAGGTATTTAATATTGTTATGTCCTTAAAAAATAGTAAATCATCTGGGTGGGACGGTATATCTTCCATACTATTAAAAAAAGGTATTAATTTTCTCGCCAAGCCCCTAACACACATATTCAATGTAGCGTTGGCTTCAGGTATTTTCCCCAATATGTTGAAAGAATCTATTGTTGTGCCAGTTTTTAAATCAGGGGACAAAAATAGCATTACCAACTACCGTCCAATCTCTCTCTTGCCAACGATTGCGAAAGTATTTGAAAAAATTGTAAATGTGCGCTTGGTTAACTACTTGGAACATAATAATATTCTCTCACACAACCAGTTTGGTTTTAGGAGAAAAAAATCTACAACCGATGCCATAGAAACCTTGGTAGCTGAGGTAGCACAGAATTTAGATTCTAAAAAAAAATGCATTGGGATTTTCCTCGATTTAGCCAAGGCGTTTGATACGGTTTCTGTTCCTCTTCTGGTACGTAAGCTGGAGTCAATAGGTGTAAGAGGTGTTCCACTTGAACTCTTTAAGGATTACCTTCGTAACAGACTCCAAACCGTAAAACTGGGAGATTATATTAGTTCCAAATTACATGTTAACTTTGGCGTCCCCCAAGGATCTGTGCTGGGGCCTACATTGTTCCTTATCTATGTGAATAACCTCTGTAATATGCAATTAGAAAATGCTAAAATAGTTACATTCGCAGATGATACCGTAATACTCTTCCAAAACACATCATGGGAAAACGTAAAATCATCAGCAGAGACAGGTCTTCGTCATTTAACACAGTGGTTTGATTACAATTTGCTAACGTTAAATGTTGATAAAACCAAATATATGACTTTCAGTATAAGGTCAAATACACAACCCCCACCAGAATTCTCACTAAGGGCGCATTCCTTCTGTTGCATAGAAACCACCAGTTGTGACTGTTACACTATGTGTGCAACTAACAGTGTTCGATACCTAGGCATAGAAATAGACAAAAACCTAAATTGGAAGTAACATATAAGTAAGCTTAGAGCTAGAATAAGGAAACTTATACCCATCTTCAAAAAATTGAGACGCTTAAAGGACATTAAAACGAATAAAATTGTATATCTGTCTCTATGTCAATCAATAGTTACATATGGTATATCGGTGTGGGGTGGCGCTAGAAAAAGTACTCTCATAACAATTGAAAGGGCGTTGCGATGCGTCATAAAGGTAATCAACTACAAACCATACAGATATCCTACTACCGACCTTTACAAGGGATTTGGCGTCCTAAACTTACGGCAACTGTTTATCCAAGCCATTGTTCTGAAACAGCACGCGTTCACGAATTATGCTATCACATCTGCAAGGAGACAACATGAAGTATACAGGGTCCCTGCGTGCAAAACTACCTTTGCCCAGTGTTTCTTCTATTTCCTGGCCCCATTTCTGTACAACCGCTTAAGTAAAAAATATTGTCTCAAAGATCTAACAAGTTTTGCTTGTAGGGGAGCTCTGAAAGAGTGTCTGGGTGGTTTGGATTTTGAACAGACAGAATCATTATTGCGTGTTTGCCAATAAACTATGATTATATACGTATCTTTATAAAAACTAATAGATTTATAAATTATTCCATATATTACCTATACTTATTTATAAATATCAAAGGTTTTGAGTTCACTGATGCTAAATGATTAATTAACTATTTATATATATATATATATATATATATATATATATATATATATATATATATATATATATATATATATATATATATATATATATATATATATATATATTTAAAATATATTATCCTACCGAGCGTTTCATTGGTCTATATTATATTATATTCTTACTATTAATATATATTACATACATTTATAACACATAATACTAAACTGTAACATAAAATAAGAACCTATTCTTTTATTTTCATGCATTATGTATACATAATTGTATAAGTATGTGCAGGTGGTGATGATGATGATGATGATAATGATGATGAACCCAAAAGGAAATACAACTAAGTCATAGTCAAAGGCTTTATTTTACTGTTGATTTTCTTTAATTTAATTTATATCTAAATAAACTGTTAAGAAGTTTTTATTCTACTAACTATACGTATACTATGTGTTTACGATAAACTCATCGCTCATATTTGTCCTATTCAAATCACATGCACATTAGATTATAGTTCTTAACTTAATTATCTCAAAGCGGATATTGCTCCAAACGAGATTCTTACCTCGCCGTAACACAGTTGCGACTAGCGCGGGAGGTAAAGATTTTATTTTGTAGACTTACCGCCATCTAAAAAAATAATATTACTTACGTGTTTGTGATCTGAATATAAGTTAACATATTAAGTGTACCTTGTTTGTATATGGATACTGTAATTCTGTAAGTCTAACATCATTTATAAAAATAAAATTTATTATTTATTTATTATTATTATTATCAGCCATATTCCAAATCTACTCTAGGGTAAGTCCAAATATTTCAACCCCTTAACACAAGAACGTGTCTCCGATCTTGCACGTACGTTCGTTATTAAGTCGCAGCGGGCAGGTACACCACAGGCACGACTTGGAATTTGTCAGTGTCGAACACCTAAAGCGGGTAGTCTGATGTTTGGAGCGATATTACGTTAACTTTGTAGGTACTATATAAATAGATTGAAGTTTATTTAAATATCTAATTGACTCTGATACTTTTAAAAAATTGTGGCATTTACGAAAAGATAACTGAAATGAAAATGAGTCTGTTTAAAAGTAATAAGTATTTTACTTCAAAAATGATTAAAAAATAAAAAGCCGACTGTTGATAGCAAGCGGTACCCATTAATTTTCTTTAGGTTTATGATTGGCAAATGGGTACCGCCTGCTATCAAACTTATTTCGATCTTTACAGTGGCAGTCGGGTTGTTTTATTTTTTAATCATTTGTTTTATTTTATACTTTTTAGTTAAACTATGCCATGCATATCTTTTTGTAATCTCCTTCTAATTTTCTTCATTTTGATCACCTACTCGATAAGTTTGAGTCAAAATCTTTTTGTGACAACATACGTTTTGGCGCCAAAAATCCGCCATTTTGATTATCTCGATATTTTAAAATACCTGGTGTCACACAAACAATCACGGCGAATCAAATGAAACCTCACATGTCCAAATCCGTCAAGCAGTTCAGGCTGTAGGCCGTGCCAAATAAATGGACGTACATACATACAAAGTCTCGAAAAACATTACCTTCCTTCCTTCGGCAGTCGGGTATAGTCGGGTAAAAAAGAGTGATATGGGACGTGAGTGACAACTCACATCCCATATCACTATCACACAATTTGTCAAATAATTGGCAACTGGCCGTATAGTATAGTAATGTATTACCAGCATACCCGCCAAATCAAACGTGCATGAAGAAGCAGATGTCTTATGATAATGTATAAAATCATAAGACATCTGCTTCTTCTAGTCTGATTTTATTCTAGCATGATTTTTAGTATAAGATGAATACATTCTATTCATCTTGAAATACGACGTCCATTACTAAATTTGCCTAGAGCGTCCCTAACTCTGACGGAATAAATCTAAAAGGGTAGACGGCCGGAATTCTGTTAGTTGAACCTAAGTCATGCTTGTCTAGAGTAGCATTACTTAGTTGTGTAGGTGGTAATACATGTGAATAAATGATCATGTAGTAAAATAAAATATTAGCTGCTCTGCCCACGTGGACTTCTGATTCCGTTCCCGTTGCTGACCCACCTCGATATCATCAACCACATAAAGACGTTAGTCCTGATTGCATCCGAGGTCATGGTATCCTCGGAGCTCAGGGTCCGCCTTCCGGCTCTTCCTCCTCCAATTCGCACGATCTTGGGCGTCCAAGGTAGTGAGACCGTTTGCACGCATGTCACCCTCCACGACGCCAAGCCAGCACTTCTTGGGCCTAACCCTTCTACCTGGACCCGGTGGGGGCGCCATTGCCAGGCATTTGTTACCCACGTAGCTGGACGGTTGCCGCAAGACGTGCTGACCCTCCTCGACAGCGCGATGATAATCTCATAAAAGTCATAAATAATGTGGCAGTAAATGCAGAGATCACCCCCTACAACGTCACAAACTTTAGCTCTTTATAATAATAATGTAATTTTATGAATAGAAAGTACAGTCACCGTCATAAATATCTTGACGACGAAGTCTCAAAATGATCTGCAAACTCTCGCATTAAGAGAAAATCAAATCGTACTAAAAGGTGTGTACTTGTACCAAATATCAGAACAATAGGTCAACTGGAAGGGGGTCAAAAAACGAAATTACGATAATTTTGAGCACTCTGTTCGTCAACATATTTCTGATGCTGAATGTACATATTGTTTCGCAAGTCACCTTAGATACGAAACTTTAGAATGATACTAATATAAGTATAGATTATGATTAGGTTACTTTTAACAATCTGTGTTGCTTAGTGACAGCGCGATAGCGTTGTAAATGTTCATGGTTTCAATTCTATTCAGTGTCAAATTGTAGGCACCAATGTTTGTGTATTTCTAAGTAACTTTGTTATAACCCTATAAATATCTAGAGTTATATCTAATATTGTTAGCCTATAAATATCTAGAGACCTCTTTATACCATTAATCCTACTATT
This sequence comes from Eilema sororculum, assembly GCA_914829495.1. NCBI lineage: Eukaryota > Metazoa > Arthropoda > Insecta > Lepidoptera > Erebidae > Eilema > Eilema sororculum. The sequence continues at coordinate 1,098,600 of OU618541.1, forward strand.
CACCTTAAGGTTGGCAGAATCATCGGAACCCATATAACCGACGCAAGGCGCCATTTCAATAAAAAAGTAATTGTTTGAATGAGAGTAACATGAAAAATAATTTCAGCAGCAGAGACTACAATACATGTTTCAACTTGCTACGATCCTGGCATAGATCTTTCGCTTTTTTTTTATTAAAGGACACGTCAAATTTATTCACCTCGTCTGATGTTAAGCTAAATGCAAAGTCTCGGAAAGAGGGTCATCATCGTAAACATGTACCATGTTAACAGTGGTGGCACTCAGCTTGACGGCCTCATCAGATGCCTTTTCACGCCCTGCTTAAAGGACCCGGCACTGTAGGAAGAAGGAAACACTTTTTTTTTATATAGGACACGTCAATTCGACTTCACCTCGCCTGATGTGAAGCTAAAGGCAAAGTCTCGGAAAGAGGGTCATCATTGTAAACATGTACCATGTTAAAAGTGGTGGCACTCAGCTTGATGGCGTCTTCAGATGCCTTTTCATGCCCCGCTTTAAGGACCCGGCACTGTAGGAAGAAGTAAACACTTCTACTTTCATAATTTTTTCATACACGCTCGGCGACCCCGGGTACTCTTGACATGTCCTTTCTTTAAAACGTCTGCGATCTGCTTGACATACGTATGTCTAGGTCGATCCCGACGGTCGCCCATTCACCCTTGCCTCATAAATTTGTTTAGTCAGTCTTCTGATGTCCATCCTCTCCACGTGTCCGAACCATCTAAGCATCCCTATATCTTTAACCACATCGCAATATCAGTAGCTTAATGAGTCGGCCTTACAATCGAGAGGTCCTGAGTATGAATCCTGGCCATTAGACTACTGACGTGAACCCACTCCTACTCAAGCAATTTAGCTTAGTTGGAGGGGTTAGCGGGAATATTAGTAACTTCGTTTCTAACATTCTTCAAAAAAAAAAATTCCTTATCACGCTGTTATTCACTCTGTCCGTCTAACATACACAAATATTGTCGTCTCGAGCCTTAAATTTGACGCTGAGTCTGGAGTCTGATGTTCAACAGCCCTATCCCATCTCTTCTCGTACGGTGTCGCCTTTTACGAAAGCGCATGGGAAGAGATGGGGTGGCCCAAATTCTTCTCTACCGGAAAGCACGCCGTCCTGGTCCTTCTTACCAACAAAATCTCTTTTAACAAAATATACTTTAAAATAAATATATTTCTATACAAAGTGTATCAGCCATCAAATAAATTATATTCCAGTAGCTTTCTTATTGTGCCATTTATGTCGTTCTTAAATTAAAGTGTTCAGTTAAACGCGTTTGGTGAATGCAGCCATTGTGAGCACACCATCTATCTATTTTGTCACACTATTGTTGTGCCACTATTGTGCTAAAGTATTCACTTAGCAACGTGAAAAAATAATAAAATGTGTTGTTACGGTGGTGGCAAATTGAGGTTATACGGCTGAATTGTGAATGTTACCTACTGAAATTATGTTTATGGATAAGAAGTGAGATTTATCGTTACCAATTTAAATACGGCTGCTACATAGAATATACGATCAAAATAATATATGTAGGTACGAAATTGTAATTGTTAAAGCAATTTTTACATGGAAACAAAATTACGGAGGACAATGATCATTTCCTTCTCCATGCTTAAGATATATGAATAAAGCCTGTGATGCTTGTTTATGGATAAATTCAGGAAACCATCGAATTATAAGACAATTTTAAGTCAAGATTTCATCATTATCATCATCGTCAAACTCCTGCCCTTATCCCAAGTTAAGATTATATCAAGATTTATGTTTTTAATTTTGCTTTTGACCTTCCAGCCTGAGTTGTGATTAGTTGGCTGACGTATTCATGTTGCCCGTACCCTCAGAAACACGAAAACGCGAAGATGAAGTACCACTAAACGATCACCCATCACAAAGGCCACCGCGCCTAGATAACTCACTGATCGTTTGTATACAAGCGCTTCTACCTTTTTTTTAATTTTTAAGAAGGCTAGAGCAGAATGCTTTTTGTAACAACCATAATAAAAGTTTCATTCCGTAATTACATATTGTATAGGAGCACTTGAGTAAATTATCGTGCGACCCAACCGAAGCAGGCTTAAAAATAAGCGCTCCGTAATGTCAGTATTAAACCAGCAAATTCTTTAAATTTCCATCGCTGAATGTTTTAGCTTTTTGTCTACCTGGCTTCGTGTGATACTAACCTGACGGGATCTAGGAGCGGTTTCTGTTATTTTTTAATATTTAATAAAATAACAGTATTAAAACAGGGAAAAGCTCTTCCAACTGAGCTATTGAGCCACAGCTGAATCACTTCAAATTTTCCTTCTCTTTATACCGTCTTTAAGGGCGTATATTCTTTAAAAAAAAATCATAAATGCGGAAATTACGGACAGGCGGGCTAATAAAGTGTAAGTGTAATACCTAATTTGCGGTAGCCTAGTGGTATGGGTAATGGACTGCTGAGACGAGGTCTCGGGTTCGATCCTAGGTTTACCATGGCACATACCAATGACTTTTCGATGCTTTTCGAAGTTATGTGTGTATTTATCGCAGGTTTATAAGTGCCCGGTATCGTAATAGGCTCGCCACCTACTACATTGTGACCTAAACATAAACTGGCGAGATGTGGAAGCTAGCACCTCTACCTACCCCTTCGGGGAATACAGGCGTGAGTTTATGTTATGTTATGTTATTATAACTAAATAGCTTGAGAAATGAATTAGGACTCCCTGCCAGCTCACATGTTTCCTGCATCCTGCAGTCCCGGGTCCTTTAAGCGGGGCGTCAAGCTGAGTGCCACCACTGTTAAGAGTAACATGTTTACGATGGTGACCCTCTTGCCGAGACTTTGCCTTTAGCTTATCATCAGGCGAGGTGAAGTCAAATTGACAAAAAAAAGAAATGAATGTGTCATGGAGCAATTAATTAGGTACTGAAATCTTGATAAACAAAATTAAATAACTAAATCTATACCTACTTTAATAATTTTTATGTAGTCGGGTATATTTGGAGATTAAAAAACTTACCTTTGTTAAAAGTTATGATTTTGAAAACGAAACATATTTTATTTTATAATTCTTGTCTAAATTATAGGTATTTAAAACCGTTCCTCTGTGATCATGGTGCTTGTAACAGCGTAATAATTCTTATCGGACTCTCGAAACAATACATCTGGTAAACTCAGACTAGAAGAATAACAATTCGTTTGTAGGCAATTGTATAAAATTGTTTAGTAAAATTCCTCAGGATCTGAAAGACATGCCACTTAATAAATTTAAAATTGAAGTTGAAAATTGCTTAATAAAAAAGGTTATTATAAATTAGACGAATATTTAAATGATAAAGATCCATGGACATCCTAATCAGGTCAGTGTCAGTCAGTGCAGGGCTAAGATGCCATCCATTTACGGTGCAGAGTATACCTGCTAGAACCAAGCGTTTCAGTGATTCATTCCTATGCCGCACCACTAAGACCTGGAATTCCCTGCCAGCTCACGTGTTTCCTTCTTCCTACAGTCCCGGGTCCTTTAAGCGGGGCGTGAAAAGGCATCTAATGAGGCCGTCAAGCTGAGTGCCGCCACTGTTAACATGGTAAATGTTTACGATGGCGACCCTCTTTCCGAGAGTTTGCCTTTAGCTTAACATCAGGCGAGGTGAAGTCAAATTGACGTGTCCTGTATAAAAAAAAAAAAAAAATCTCTTCTCTTGCTCGCACTGTATAAATTTGTTATAAATAAAACCATATTTAAAAAAGGAAGGATAATCGAGTTCACTGAGTTTCTTGCTGGTATCTTCTCAGTAGAACCAACCTACCGAACCAGCGAAAGAATCATTTTCCAATGATTTATTTTATTTATTTTTAATATGACTGACATTGTACAATTCTGACGTTCATATGTGCTCTTTATGTGCCTAAATTGAATAAATGAAATTGATTCTTTTGATTCTTTGATTCTTTGATAACATAGATGAAACTTATAGAACTAGCAAGTTAAGCCACTTAGTCCCTCTTCCAATAAGTCCCACCCTCTCCTTTCCTACACAGGACGACACGTGCAGGGCTAAGATGCCATCCATATACGGTGCAGAGTATACCTGGTAGAACCAAGCGTTTCAGTGACTCATTCCTATGCCGCAACATTAAGACCTGGAACTCCCTGCCAGCTCACGTGTTTAAAATTAATGTGTCATGGAGCAATAAATTAGGTACTTACTAAAATCTTAATAAACAAAATTAAATACCTACATCTATACCTAATGTGACATTGTGAAGTAGTCGTGTCGGTACATTGTAGGTTAAAAAACTTACCTTTGTTATATTCTGAACACGAAATATATTTTATTTTATAATTCTTGTCTATTTATAGGTATTATATATTATAAAACAGTTCCTTCTGTGATCATGGTGCTTGCAACAGCACCGAATCATCGGACACTCGAAACATAATGGTAAATTCAGAATATAAGAATAAAATAGACCGAACTTATAAAACTTGCAAATGAAGCCGCAAAAAGGAATACTAAAATAGTCCTATCTTGTTCGCACTCTTTGTGAGCACGCACGAGTGCGAGCGAGATGGCACCGCTTTAGTATTCGTTTTGGCGGCTTCACTTGCTTCTTCTATACATTCCGTCTATGTTATTCTTTTAGTGTGAGATGGTAAATATCCCAATTTCTCTAATAGTCTTATCTGTTTGTTTGCAACGGACAGAAAAACTACGAAATAGATTTGATTGCGGTCTGAAAGTTCTTTTTTTTATACAGGACACATCAATTTGACTTCACCACGCGTGATGTTAAGCTGAAGGCAAAGTCTCGGAAAGAGGGTCACCATCGCAAACATTTACCATGTTAACAGTGGTGGCACTCAGCTTGACGGCCTCATCAGATGCCTTTTCACATCCCTCTTAAAGGACCCGGGACTGTAGGAAGGGTTCTTGTTCAAGCTTCAGTTGAGTAAGAATTAGAACCGGAAATATGACCAAAAATTAAGATATCCACGCGAACGGGGCCACAGGCCTCAGCTAGTAAACAATAAAGCCTGGCCATGGAATTTATTTTCGTTTATCGAAACTTGCATTATAAATTGACAAAAATCACATTAAACATTCGCGTCGGAGTTTTGCAAAGTTAATGCCTCTAAAGGCGGCTCGCTGACGTGCTCAATTATTTAAACCCGAAGAGACTCAGAAACAAGAACGAGAATTACGTATTGGATTTTATTGGGGACTGCATCAGGTTTTATTTAATCATTAATACGACAGTCAGACGTTAATAAATTTGTGATTTTTAATAATGTTCTCTTTCCGCCTGTAGTGTGGTGTGTGGTTTGGTACTCACGAATAAACACTCACGAACAAAATAGAGGAAAATTTATTAAGCACATGCACAGAGGATAGCTACAGTTCACAGTATGTAGTGACAATAGAAAGCACAGTAGATAGATTGAGCGATAGGCGAAAGTTGAAGTAGTATGAGTAAAATGTACGGTATGCAAATAAAATAGGCATATATAATAATATTTTTATGTAAATATTGTAAATATTATTAAGTGCGTTTATGTGCAAATATAATAAGGTACGTTAAGTACCCTACACATTAAATGTTTGCTTAACAGGACAGGATATAAAAATTAAATCAAGAAAATTAACCACCATTTTTCATGATCGTAGTCGTACACGTTTAATAAAACGACTTACAGAGAAATATCGTATCGTACTAAACTACTTCGTTATCTCCACATACAAGAAACCATTGAAACAACATCCAACAAAAGTAATTCCCTCAAAATTGTCGACTGTAATCCGTCTGTTGACGTAGAAACTTTGGACCGAAAAGAATAATTGAGGGCGTAAAAGCCAAGTAATAATAGCACTTAGAAGAGCCGCAGAAAGCGATAACTGCCTTAACTGAGGATGATTGCCCCTCGAGGGGCGAACGGGACGAATGGGGCAAACGGGGCGAACTAAGTTTCACCCTCCCACAGACCGATTAAGGAATTTGGTAATAGAATAAAAAAATTCTTCGACTGCGAGTTACCAGAAGTTTTGGTTGTTTCGTAAGTGCACGGTTTACGTCGAGAGTGTGTAAGTATAAATTGGTTTTTGTGAGTGTAAAAGTGAATATTTTTTTAGAAAAAGTCTTACTACGAAGTTTTTTGCTTAAATAAACATATTTATGTAAGTTTACGAATCTCTAACTGACTATATTTTTCTAACTCTGTCTGTCTTACTCCATTTTTTATGACTAATAGTTTTTATAACAGCCTCTTATCCACTTCATTACACAACAAATAGTTTTGTTAGTGAAAAAAGCTGAATTTCACAGTTTCCACTTGGCCAAAAGCCTTGTAACCAGTACATCTATATACATATAATGTGGCCAGTAGTGTTCTGCTCCGGTCGTTTGGTAGATCGCCAACGCCAGTACTGCAGTTTTTGTTGTACAATATTTTATCTGCCGGCTTTGGGTCGGTTAGAATTTGCATTTTATAATACTTGTCTGTCCCGAAATAAAACTGCCGGCTAGTATATTCTATACTGTTTTTTAAAGACTTCGAATTCTTGATCAAACCATGTGTTTTCGTCTTCCTAAAAAAAAAACAATCTTAAAATAATCTTTGGGGTTCCTATAAATGGTTAATATTTTACTACTCAGTAGAAAAATTGAGACATTATCTCGTTCATCGCACCGAGTAGAACTAGTAGAGCAGTAAATCGATAAGAGAAAAAAAAGCACCAAATATGGTAGTTATGTCGCCAAACAAGATCGATTATTCTCAGCTTAATACGATCGCGCGCCTGTAATGGCTGGATATGGGTTTTGAAACCTCTGCCAATCACTTCGTGAAAGTAATCGTCATAAAGCACAAAAACTGGTTCGTGGGGCCCCGTCGGCTTCACTCGTGACTACTTATAGCTTTTATTTTGGCAACTGCTTAAATCACACCCTTTGTAAAAAGACCCACGCGTATTTACACACCCTTAGGCCTCATAGAAAACACAGTCTCTCATTCATGGGATAAAACGATCAGGTGTAGATGTTCCGACGGAAGCGTCGTGGAAACTTATTAGAATTGGTAGATTATAATAGAAAGAATAAAGGTATATAAAGTTTCACTTTTTTTGGTGGGGGAAGCGTATACATAACATAATAATAAATAAATAGATATATCATCCATCTTAATTAATGTTTTGTATTACTTTGGTGTTAAAGTTTTTCAGTTGTTATGGTTCGTTTAACTCTAAAATAAACACAAAAAGACCGCGTTCAAGTAAATATAGACATTTCTTTGCAAGTTTCCTACGCCCTTAGGTTACGCATAAATGATAATATTTTCAAAATGGTAACTTGTTAGCTAGTAACTCACTTATCTTATATTAATCTAACGCGTAGGTTTTTTGCGCACCCATTGATATTGAAGGCTGACTTCCGGCTGGAGCAATGTGATAAGTAATTAGCCTCCCCTAGTTTAATCTGAGGCGCTCGAGCAACTACCGAATTTTCCTCTACGCGTGCCCTACTATAAGAAGTAGAATATTTTACCGATCGTTCTCAACATTTACAAAAACAATATCTCTCTCATAGGTGCTTGACATTTGAACTCATTAGATTCCAATGTTGACTAAATAGCCGCAATATAATTCTCAATTCACTTCTAATACCACTTGAGCGGCTTATAAGACAAATAGAATCTATACAATAAACTTGATTGTCTTACTGTTCGTTGATTCATAGCCAATCTGAGGGTTTGCCGATACTTGCTTATTTATTCTATGAGTGGGCCGGAAGGGCTCTCCAGCGGATGTGGTTGTTGGCTACCGAATGGTCCAAGTTACAAGTTGAACAGGTGAGCTTGTGAAAATGCAATGCTTTTATTTGCCGCCAAACGTCCTTCATCATAGAGAAGTCTGTTTGCCGAAAACTATAATCGGGAATCTACATGTTTCGAGTCAATTTCTCCTAGGTAAATGTGTTTCATCGTAGACCATACCAACCATACCATCACTTACCACAAGTAGTAAAATACAAAGAAAATATTGCCTTCCTTTCTCTTGACAGGTATAATTATATAACTAGTTTAAAAAAGTTATAGTTTACATAAAATATTGGCCTTTTTTTAAAGAATATTGGAACTCAAGTTACTAATATTCCCTCTAACCCCTCCAACTAAGCTAAATTGCTTGTGCTAGGAGTGGGTTCACATCGGTACTGTAATGGCCAGGATTCAAACCCGGGACCTCTCGATCGTAAGGCTGACTCCTTAACCACTAAGCTAATGATTTACCATCATTCTGGTAATAGATCTATCGCCTGTTGTACTTTCAAGTGAGCAGATTCACGGCTCCCAAACACAAGTTTTAAATGTTATCTACCAGGATTGCTACTCTGTTAATGATGATTCCATCAACGATTACAACATGACAACCATTCGACAATTTTTTTTCTTCCTGATACAGTTCTGTATAACAACTGTAAACTGCTTCCCTTTTATAACTTGCACCACATACTGCGTTGGAAAAATATTTAGGGCGTGCTTCCTGCCGGCAGATATATTGGTTTGTGCTGCTTCGTCTATTGGCCGCGTCGTCTTTCCGGCGCGAAATCTCTCCGTCGGAACATCTACACCTGATCGTTTTATCCCATGAATGAGAGACTGTGTTTTCTATGAGGCCTAAGGGTGTGTAAATACGCGTGGGTCTTTTTACAAAGGGTGTGATTTAAGCAGTTGCCAAAATAAAAGCTATAAGTAGTCACGAGTGAAGCCGACGGGGCCCCACGAACCAGTTTTTGTGCTTTATGACGATTACTTTCACGAAGTGATTGGCAGAGGTTTCAAAACCCATATCCAGCCATTACAGGCGCGCGATCGTATTAAGCTGAGAATAATCGATCTTGTTTGGCGACATAACTACCATATTTGGTGCTTTTTTTTCTCTTATCGATTTACTGCTCTACTAGTTCTACTCGGTGCGATGAACGAGATAATGTCTCAATTTTTCTACTGAGTAGTAAAATATTAACCATTTATAGGAACCCCAAAGATTATTTTAAGATTGTTTTTTTTTTTAGGAAGACGAAAACACATGGTTTGATCAAGAATTCGAAGTCTTTAAAAAACAGTATAGAATATACTAGCCGGCAGTTTTATTTCGGGACAGACAAGTATTATAAAATGCAAATTCTAACCGACCCAAAGCCGGCAGATAAAATATTGTACAACAAAAACTGCAGTACTGGCGTTGGCGATCTACCAAACGACCGGAGCAGAACACTACTGGCCACATTATATGTATATAGATGTACTGGTTACAAGGCTTTTGGCCAAGTGGAAACTGTGAAATTCAGCTTTTTTCACTAACAAAACTATTTGTTGTGTAATGAAGTGAATAAGAGGCTAAAAAACCATTAGTCATAAAAAATGGACTAAGACAGACAGAGTTATAAAAATATAGTCCGTTAGAGATTCGTAAACTTACATAAATATGTTTATTTAAGCAAAAAACTTCGTAGTAAAACTTTTTCTAAAAAAATATTCACTTTTACACTCACAAAAACCAATTTATACTTACACACTCTCGACGTAAACCGTGCACTTACGAAACAACCAAAACTTCTGGTAACTCGCAGTCGAAGAAATTTTTTATTCTATTACCAAATTCCTTAATCGGTCTGTGGGAGGGTGAAACTTAGTTCGCCCCGTTTGCCCCATTCGTCCCGTTCGCCCCTCGAGGGGCAATCATCCTCAGTTAAGGCAGTTATCGCTTTCTGCGGCTCTTCTAAGTGCTATTATTACTTGGCTTTTACGCCCTCAATTATTCTTTTCGGTCCAAAGTTTCTACGTCAACAGACGGATTACAGTCGACAATTTTGAGGGAATTACTTTTGTTGGATGTTGTTTCAATGGTTTCTTGTGTGTGGAGATAACGAAGTAGTTTAGTACGATACGATATTTCTCTGTAAGTCGTTTTATTAAACGTGTACGATCATGAAAAATGGTGGTTAATTTTCTTAATTTAATTTTTATATCCTATCCTGTTGAGCAAACATTTAATGTGTAGGGTACTTAACGTACCTTATTATATTTGCACATAAACGCACTTAATAATATTTACAATATTTACAAAAAAAATTTTATTATATATGCCTATTTTATTTGCATACCGTACATTTTACTCATACTACTTCAACTTTCGCCTATCGCTCAATCTATCTACTGTACTTTCTATTGTCACTACATACTTTGTATAACTGTAGCTATCCTCTGTGCCTGTGCTTAATAAACTTTCCTATTTTTTGTTCGTGAGTGTTTATTTGTGAGTACCAAACCACACACCACACTACAGGCGGAAAGAGAACATTATTAAAAATCACAAATTTATTAACGTCTGCCTGTCGTATTAATTATTAAATAAAACCTGATGCAGTCCCCAATAAAATCCAATACGTAATTCTCGTTCTTGTTTCTGAGTCTCTTCGGGTTTAAATAATTGAGTACGTTAGCGAGCCATGCTCCCAGCTGTATTCTCCGAAGGGGTAGGCAGAGGTGCTAGCACCCACATTTCGCCAGTTTATGTTTGGGTCCCAATGTATTAGGTGGCGAGCCTATTGCCATTTACCGGGCACTTATAAACCTGCGATAAATACACACATAACTTCGAAAAGCATCGAAAAGTCATTGGTGTGTGCCATGGTAAACCTGGGATCGAACCCGAGACCTCGTCTCAGCAGTCCATTACCCATACCACTAGGTTACCGCAAATTTTATTATAAATTTATTTAAAAAAAAGAAAACAGAGTACTTATTACATATTGGTAACAATGGACTGCGACCAGCTAATTGATTGATTGTTTGATTGAGACTAACTGAAGTAAAATTTTAATTCAGGGCCGGATTTACACCATGAAGACAAAAAGTCATCTAATAAAACAGAATTATGATTTACTGAAATGTTCGATTGATCTATTTTCAGTCCGCATTTTTAAGTGTTACTACTGAACTTCGTTTTATTTTTATTTAACGTTCATTTTCAGTGAAACGATCTTTTTTTTTTCTACTTTTATAAGGTGATATCGAAGTTCTGTAGCTAGACTAGTTGTTGGACTTTTTAGGGTTTTAACTACCCGTATAGAATGTTATAGCTAAAACTGAGATGATAATAACGAAAATAACACAGAACAAAAAACCATTTTGTAGCAAACTACGTAATCTATGTATAGCTGAAAGCAAGTTTTTAAAAGCCACACATTAACATACATTTTCAAATGCATGTTTTTTGAAACTTTAAAAAGTTTTCTTAATAAACAACAAGCCGGCAGTGTCGCGTGTGCAGACACTGTGAGAGTCTTTTTATTTCGACATTAGGAGTTGCAAAAATGTTGTAAGTTTTGCATACTTTAGCCTCGTACATGGCACTAATTTGAAAACAGTTTCTTTGTCGACAACGCTGGTTCTAGTTGAAATTTAATACTTACTAAACGGAGTGGAATGGTTACAGCTGGCCCGATATTCAAATACACATTATAGTGTAGTATTTTGTAGTTTTAGTTTTATTTTAAAATAAATAAATATTCCACAACATAGCGTTGTCACACACGATATTTGCACTGAGCGGGGATCGAACTCGCACGTCCCACGCAGCAGTCCCGCTCACCACCGCCACGCCCTAGAGACTGTCTTTAGCATCCTTTGCGCATTATTATAGTTTTTTCTTCAATTCCCACATTCTTACAATTGTGAACAGAAAACAACTCCTTGTAACTCCCAGTGCCGGCATTTACAAACTTTTTCTCAAAACAATTTGAGCGGGTACCCTTTCTGAGCTTAGGAAAATGGATTACAGCGCAGTGTCGCCCCCTATCGTGTAATGTGAAAAGTTGGACGGAAATGGTTTCACTCGTGTTTTTAAAAGCCTACATAATTTGTACTTACTTGGAATTGTACTTGTACAGTCAATATCAAATGGTTCTTGACGAACAAACTACTCAAAATTATTTCAATGCCCTGATTTTCCACCCTTCCTGTTGGGTGATTGTACTGATATTTGGTACACACTTTTAATTAGGACCATAATACAATTTAGACCAATAAAAAAAAAAATTGCTCTTAATACCTTGGTATTCCGTTTGAGAGCGTAGTAATGATCTTAATCATTCTGTCGCTGACTGTACATAAATCTGTGCTATTTTTATGAAAGGTTATCTATGTATTTTCATTTTCTTAGTGATTTCCAAAGATTGTATTTTGGAGCCTAGGCTCAATCTAGGGTCCCCTTACTGTTTTAATTTATTATTTCGGCTTTTCCATAATGACTGGGTAGTCATTGACTTGACTTACTGATTTCGAAGCCTTCACTAAAGCGTCCGCCATTGTATAACAGGTGCACAGATTACCAAGGGAAATTGGCTTGAAAAATACATTTTATAACTTTTAAACTATCGCGGCGTTTACTCATAGTTTATAATGTTCGGGACTTCACGCGATATATAATGGAAAACTTACTTTTGCCGACGTTTCGGGTGCGTTACAACACCCGTGGTCACGACTTGACTGGCCTGCGAGCGTCGCGCGGTGTGCGGGAAACATTTTTTTTGCGCCTACCCTCCATTACTTTCATATTGAATGTAAGGCTGGCGACACACCACACTCACTATGTCAGTTTTAGAGGGCATCGGCACTATGTTTCTGGGTTTCACTAATTTGATCACTGGATTCGCAGTTGCAGAACACCTCGAATCGGGTACCAATCACTGGATCGAACTTCATCAACCCAAAGTCCTCTCCACTGATCGCCCGACTATCCACGGATTGTGCGTGAAGCTACTGAAATTAAAAAATATAAAAATTGTAATAGGGAAGATGGATCAAAATTATCCGGTACCAAGAATCCAGTGATCCAATTAGTGAAACTCAAAAACACAGTGCCGATGCCGTGAAATGAAATGCTCAAGTGGGACTTTAACCCACGACTTTTCCCTTACAGGGGGAATGCTCTTCCAACTGAACTATTGAGCCACACATGCATCACCCCAAATATATCCGTCTTTTAAGGGCAACGGTGGAGCCATCTACCAACTTTCCTACGAACTGTTGGAACCAATGAATGATTTTTCAATCATTTTTAAACGTTAATTTTTGATGACACCGCCCAAATATTTGAATGATTTTTATTGCATTTATTATGCTAACATTAAAATTCAAATACTATACTTTAATAACATAAATTTCATTAAAAAACCAAGTTTGTTATAGAGATAAATTGCAATGAAAACAATAATATGACACATTTTCATAAAAAGACATTTTGTCACTTTTTTGGTCAAACATAAGCTGCATTTGAAAGAAAACACTAAAGCGGTAAAAATTATTCCAATTTCACAAAGTTTTGTCTCATCGACTCGAAACTTACAACCTAATTAGCTACAATATGAATGGTATACAAATACACTACATTCATAATTTCCTTCTTGCTCCAGAAATAAAACAGCGTCATAAATCTGTTTCAGGAAGCCCACTTGTGGGAATATCGTCGTGGCATAATTGGCTTCGGAGTTTGCGCATCTACATGTAAATGGAACTTGTTTACTACTGTATGCAAATTGGCTTTTTTGTCTCATTCCTATTTACCCGACTCTTATTATGGAAGTCTCGTTTAACATAAATATCGCAATACGCTTGTAGTATCTCTCCAAAGGAAATGACAGGGGTTTAGTGCAAAGAAATATATCTGACTAGTTTTGTTTTCAATTTATTTTTATAAAACTGTTCTGATTCATATTTTATGCACCAGTCACGCTGTTTTAGGGTTACGTGGCCAAATGGCAAAAACAGAATCCTTATAGACTCGTCATGCCTGTCTATCTGTCTGGCTTTCTGTATGTCCGTCCGTATGTCACAGCCACTTTTCTCCGAAACTATAAATGTATTCTGTGAACCACATTAAGAATTTCACACAAAAATAGAAAAAAGCAATAGATTTTGGGGTCTGAAAGTTAAAATTTTTTTTTACGTCAATGCTACGTGTGGGTTATCTATAGATAGGTCTTTAAAAATGCTATTGAGGTTTCTAAAATCATTTTTTTCTAAACTGAATAGTTTGCGCGAGAGACACTTGCAAACTTCTACCAAAAATTGGTTTGAACGTGATCTAGTATTTTTTTTAATACGTCATGCATAAACCGCAATTTTCGCCTCTCATTCAATGAACTCAAAAATAACCAACAATAACAATGAACTACAAGAAGTTTTATATTATGTTACTTGCTGCTAAGGAACTCTTAATGACCGACTCGCACTTGGCCAGTTTTTTAATAATTAATAGAAGAAACACGAGGATACTACCTGTGATGTGATGAGAGTTGTGGATGAAGATGGAACAGGCTTGTCAAGGAGTAATCTATTCGCTAGAGGCATGAAGATTCTAAGATTAGCGTTCTGGAAACACACTCAGGCTGGGCTTCACTATGGTTCTTTGTAGCTCTGAGAGCTTTGTAGATGATTTATTACATTAGAATTTTTAATTCATGAAACGCGGTGTTGAACGTTTTTGACAAGATATAGGCCTACCTTTATCACAGAAAAGTATAGTCACATTACTGCCAACCGCTTTAAGAAATGCAGGTTCAGTCAGGAGGAGGAGGAAAAGAGATAATATCCTTTTCATCTCACCATCTCAGAAAGAGTATTTTTGCTCTTCGATATCTGTGTGGGAAAGTATAAAAAATATAAATAATAAAAAAAAATCTCTAGTGTACGAGCCTAGTACGTTGCTCCACTTTTATATTTGTTAACATAGCATTATTTACATTTCATTATTCATGCCATTTACTTTAAGTTCAGTACGCGTTCGACAACTATCGACGAACGCCGCGTAGAGCAACAGTTGTCGTGTATCACATCCTATCTATCGATACCATATAAAAAAACCCAAGGTGTGCAGACCGTACATCTAGAGGGGAAAAGTATGTTTTTGATATATTTTTTTAAAATTAAGTACCATTCGCCCTAATGATTTCAAAACATCATCAAAACTATTTACTTTTACCTCCATGGTGCAGAATTTATCATACAACTTTTTTCATTTGTTATAAACACAAACACGGAACCTCCTTGACGCAGTTACGTGTCGCACTCGAGTGCAAAGATTTTTCGCCTCGCTATTGCTCAGGATTCTAATTTTTTAATCACTCGTTGAGCTCCGCTTGCTCGGTCTTCTTTGCACTCTTGTATAACAATTAACTAATAAGACAATATGGTGAAAATATTTATGGTAATTTTAAAGCGAAATTATATAAAGCTAATCTTCACGCACGAACGAAACTCAAAGATCCTGGTATATATTAAAGAGCGCTATAAAATCGGAAGGTCTTTTTTTATAATCTATACCCATTTTTGATGTGCCTGATGCCGGGAATTACGGCAGGCTTTGTCAACGGTTTTATCGAACAGTATTTAGGAGAGCACTCGGCGTTTTATAAAATATACAGATTGGCTTTCTCGAGAAATTGGTTTCGTAACGAAAAGATCAATGGAGATTGGCAATTTTGAATACGAGCGGCAATAATAGATGGTGGAGCTGTGCTTCCACTGCATGAGTGGGTCGGATCGACTGGGGAGGCATGTATCTCTCATTTTCACAACGAGAGCGTTCAATTTGACGTCATAGGTCCAGGTTTGAGTTCTGCTCAGCGAATGTACCTTTTTATATTTATCTGTGTGTTGCTGTGTATATCATACTCATTGTAGTGTTTATCTCAGTTGTATTCATTGCTTCTGCTTTGAAGCCTAGGGTGTGTCTATTTCTATCTCACTCACTTTACTCAGGTTGAGAGGTCAGACGGTAGTGGCTCTCAATATAGCCGAAAAACCACAAAAGTCATATTTAAACAGACTCTGGGCTCCAAAATGAAAATTTCGAATGAGATCAGGCCTAACGCAAAGATTAATGATTACAAAAATGCAATCGCTACAGACAATATCAGTGCCAGCCCTATAGACCAGTACTATCACTAAGCACGTAGGCTTTATTTAAAAACAAACTGAAGCAACATTGTACTATTTATCAGCTTTGTTCCCTTGCAATTTGTAGTACATTTTAAGACTTAAAGTCCACAAAAGTGGCTTAGTGGCTGAGCTTCGAATTTCAGTTTTACGTGTTGCGGCTTTGGCTTAAGTCGAGATAGCAAAACTTGCTGGTCTAGTGTACAAACATTTACATTATGTGTACAAGTGTACATGTATTAGCAGTACACTTGCTCTCAACAATATATTTGAATTGTCTCAGACATCAAATAGTCTCGGCGTCAGTGTTCCGATTTCATGTAAATATTTATTTGAATGAATATAGATATTGCGTGATTTGTATCCTAATGTTCTTCTAGCTATAGATGCCTACTACCAAGAGTAGTGTAGGAGAAAAAGCCGGAAGGTGGACCTTAGATTTCAACTTGAAGGTCTCGGATGCAACCCAAGCGAAGATTTGATCGAAATTTTTATAGCATTTATTATGCTAACTTTTTAAATTTCGAAATAAATCTCACTTGAGCGCTTCTTTTTCCCTATGTATATCGAATTTAATAAAGCGGAGATGTTGATAGATAGTTTAACAAATCATGCAAAAGTCATAACTCATAGTGTTTTGCAAACTCTATCCCAGGAATGGCGAACCTTTATGCCTCAGCGTGCCAATATTCAAAAAAGTAGATAAATGAAGCCATACTCTGGCCATACGTGGCGGCATCAATTAAGTTTGACTTCGCTTATTTTTTTTATTTTTAACGCTTTTCTTCGCTTTTGAACGAATCTGACACCTAAGGTAAGGGCGTGAGTGCGTAAGGTGCATCTAACAATATCTTACATTTTACATCGCATCTTACATTTCTGCCTAATATCTACTTCGTGGTGGCGGGTGTGCCTAAAAAGTTGTGCGTGCCATAGATTCACCATCCCTGTCATTAAACTTCTCAAGATGTACCACTAATCCAAGATATATCGGTACTATAAGTTTAAACCCAGGCGAAGCAATAAATATTCGCCTAACGATCACGCTAGTCACAACATATCAGTCCAACAGGCGCGAGGCGTTACAAAGGTCCTTTTATTTATGACCACTCTTAAAACATGATTTGGGTTGGAAGTTACAACGATATATTATTTTGTCTTGAAGTTCAGGAGCCGAAAATGAAATTTCTAGAAAGGGTAGCAAATTGATTCATAGCGAAATTTGATTGAAATATACTTAGATACGCTTAGCTTTTTAGTAGTATAGCTAGTAAAGTGTGAAAAGTATGGGAAATTGTCTATCTAATATTGTTATTGAATCCTGTTTACCTGATTAGTGTATCTGATTAGTTTGGCATCAAACGTAGTGAAAAAATGCTTTTTAGATGTGACGAATACCCCAAACTATATATTTGCAATTAGATTAAAATTCAATCAATCAATGAATTACCCTATAGCAGTCCACTGCTGAACTGGACATAGGCCTCTCCCAATGTGCGCCATTTCTGCCGATCGTCCGCCTTTCGCATGCAGTCTGTCCCAGCCACCTTTTTCAGTTCGTCAGTCCGGCTAGGGGGAGTACTACCTTCCTTTGAAATAATCTAATTAATGGAAAATACTGAATAGTTATTACTAATTCAGTAGTTATTAGTAATCATATTAATTGGAGTAGTTATTAATTTTGTATTGTTTTTCAATTCGGTTCTTATTCGAAAAAGCCACTAGAGGGTCGAAACTGGTTCTCTTCTTGTCAGTAGAAGACCTAAAATAACATGTTTGATCTCTTTCTTATATTATATTTGTAAAAGACTAACGGGATGTGATTTAAATGTTATTATAATAATTTCCAAAAACTTGAGTAATTCATTTACCTTAACCTTTATACAGCTGTAAGATCAAAAAAATCACCATAACTCATAATTCATTTAAGTTAATTTCGTAATGAAAAGGCTTATTCATTCCTGTTCCATAATTAATAGCTCGACGTTAAAAATGATTGCATAAATACTTAACAAGATGGGCTGTATTGAAAAATTATCCCGGCATTTTTGGATTAAGTCACGATTCGACCCAAAAATTGTTTAATATCGTTCGTTTAATAGTACCACAAGCTCAATATCATTATTTATTAATGGAATATTTATAATTAACGTATGCAGATACCGTTTCTATATATTGTTAATATTATTCAATAATATCTATATTCAATGCTGCACTGGAAGGAACGCATCAAAAAAATCTTCCAGTATATCCATACTGGAAGATTTTTTTTTATTAACACAAATTAGCAATTATTGCAATTTTGGATTTCTTTTAATAGTTTCATAGGTTTTTTTTTGAAATGGATTAATATTTTAATTCATATCACTGAAATTATACAAAGACGTTGGACGAGAGACGAGCTGACGCGCCTATTTTAACGCTCGACAGCGTCGCGTCGATGACTCGAGATCAATATTTTTTCTTCACCCAAAATGTTCAATGAAAACTGCTCAACGCGCAACGTGCAAAAAAAAACTTATTTAGAGTTTTTTTCGTATTTACGACACTTCAATTTGACATTACCTCGCCAGATGTTAAACTAAAGGCAAAGTATCGGGAAAGAGGGTCACCATTATGAAGACGTACCATGTTAACAATGGCGTCACTTAACTTGATGGCCTCATCAGATGTCTTTTCACGCCGCGCTCAAAGGACCCGGGTCTTTAGGAAGAAGGAAACACGTAAGCTGGCAGCAGTTCCAGGTCTCAATGGTATTTTCACTTCAAAACTGAAATATAAACTTAATCCAAAGGCTACGTTTTCAGAAATAGAATAACGTGAAGTCAGCAAAGTAGATACTTTCTATGTATTTCACTTTATAACAAAAACACTCTCTTATACCAAAATTTAAAAATTCCTAAACGTTTATTTTCATATCAAAACACACAGCAACCTCACTGACATTAGACGGGTAAGCCTGATTTCAAAACGCAAACCTCCAAAAACAAAGTGTCAACATATTGTTGTCATAAAAATGTCAGCAGTCTAGCACGCAGGCGCGCGCTCGCCGGCCGGCTCTCAATTAGGCAAGAGTTGCCAGATTGTGGGCAAGTTACCCGAAAATATAGGGACTGTAGCATGACGAACTGTAACTATAGCTGACATGTAGCGTACATTATTTGTTTCAGTTAAATAAGGATACGTTTATTTGAATATTATATATATTACTAGCTTTTACCCGTGGCTCCGCCCGCGTGGATGTCGGTTCTCGTCACACAGACAGAGTTACTTTCGCATTTATAATATTAGTATGGAAGTATGGATATATAACTGAAGTTTATTTTAATAGACTGTGATTAAGAACTCTGATACTGTCGGAGTATATAGTCTCTGATCTACGCTGTTACTTTACTTAAAAATAAAATTTCAGATCATGACTTCTCATTATTTTCAACATAAGACCTTAATACCATGAGTCTTTTTAAACCGTAAGCACTTAGATCACCTAACCAGCACAAATACTACAAAGAACATAAGACTCTTAGAACTTTCCCCCCCTCCTTCCACCCTCAACCTTTTTTGCCTTCGAAAATGTTTAGTTAACAAGGTCTGAGTAATATATAAGGCCAGCATCTCACCACCCTTCTCGTCATATTAATTTTCAAGTACCATTAAACCTAATTATCAATTAGCCCGCCGCAGTCCACTGCTGGACAAAGGCCTTTCCCAATGTGCGCCATTTCATCCGATCCTCCGCCTTCCGCATCCAGTCTATCCAAGCCACCTTTTTCAGGTCGTCAGTCCAAACCTAATAATATAATAGGGTAATTAGAACGCCGCACATAGCCACACCGCGCCGGTATCTTATCAACTAACATCTGTCAGTAGACATCCGTCGCGCGGTCGGAGTGCACGTCCGTACGACCGACTCTTAACAAACGCGAATCGTGAGTTAAGTTCCTACGAATAAGTGAAGCGAATAGTTTGACGTCAGAAGTGAAAGATATTATAGTGAATAATGTGACAGATGATCGTGAAGTGAGGATGTTAACAATGTTGTTGCTATTCATCGGCATGTTCATTGGTGAGTCTGGTGATTAAAAAATATATGATTTTTAATTTTTAAGTAGTGAAACGCCGCACTGACTGGTTTCATCAATTTTATATAATTAATTGACTTACTATATTTCATAAGACTTTATAGGGCTCTATTGACACCTAAGATACTCTTTAAGAACATATTACTGTTACAATAGGTTTAAGAGATCCTTTCATTCTATGGTTTAACCTCTGGCAAGCTCGCTAGAAGATTGTTGTAGTTTTTTTCTGACTCTACTGAAATAACGTTTTATGAAGTGACCCGAAACGAGAGTAAAAAATAATGCGATACGAAACAAGAATTTTTGGGAATGTGAGGCGAAAACTTGGGACGAAACAGGAAAAAATCTCAACTTTATTTGCTAGTCGGTGTACCTGCTAAGCAATGGGTTTAGCTCTGGTGCAGACTTTCTTAAAATAGGAGGTTAGATGGCAGTCGCTCTTATAATAAGACAATAAAAATAATATGAAGATTCCGGGATACAAAATTATTAACTTTGGACGCAAAAGGGAAATTGCTAGAAGGATGTTCATTACTTATATTTTTGCTCTATACATTAAATATTATACCTATAATACTGTAAATACGTTCCTAAAATAATATTAACGTTTAAACTATGGCGTTACACAGTACACAATTATAATTCTCCCTAATTAACGCACCGATGGTAGGTGGTGAATTACCTGAAACAATTTTCACTTAATATATTCGAACTACTTACATACGTCGCGAGTTTATGAATATACTCACGATTTTCTCCCACCGACACAACGTAGTCAGAGAATCTATCTATATAAAGATTACCTATCTATCAGTGTAAATATATAGGCATGAACATGAATATTTGCATTGGTCTGGGTCTGGGTACTTCTATGTAAGATATGTAAAAATAAAATATCTTAATATGTTTTTCCGCATTCTAGAATCACAACACATGCTAGTTACACTATGCTTACTTTGGGTCTAGATAGCGCTGTATAGGAAGTCCTAAAATATATTTTTTTGTTTATAATCTGCTATTTGCTAATGTCCTCACACATATCACTTCTTCTATTCGTTTTAACAGGCTTTTAATACTCAACCCCATAGCCCATAATCTAGTTTCCATTATTCCAATAGTCGCAGCAGCTAGCGGGGACCATCCCCGGGTGTATCATATTGTGCGCTCGGGGGTGGTATCTGCGTGTGTGTGTATCCCCAGCATATTAAACTCTCTTAAAAGGGCCTCTACGTCTTGGCTTCGGCCTGACGCACGCCTTTCAAAGGCCCGGGGCTCCATAGTCCCGAGAGTCATGGAATAGAGAAACATAATAATAATAATCTTTATTGCAGACCAAAGATCCATAAATTGTTAGTAACACAAATCTTATTCTATTGTTAGTAAGTACACGAAATAACAAAAACATAGAATGTACTAATAGTAGTAGTAAAAGCTCACGCTTGACTACAATATATTATACTAGCTTTTGCCCGCGGCGCCACCCGCGTGGATGTCGGTTTTCGCGACCAAACATAGCCTATGTCCTTTCGCAAAGTCTAACATATCCCTATACCAAATTTCATCAAAATTGGTTCAGTGGTTTAGGCGTGAAAGCGTAACATACAGACAGACAGACAGAGTTACTTTCGCATTTATAATATTAAGTATGGCTAATATACAAGTTTGCAATGAGTATTCTAAGAGTGATCAATGAAAGTAAAATGTTCAAACCATGGAATCGAACCCGCGATCCTTACCATAAAAGTCGACTACATTAGAGTCACCGACATAATATGATGATATAACACTTTTACACATAATATGACATGTAATACTTTAACCCTGCAAGCACTTTCTCCGAAAAGGTTACAATCGGTTTAGTTTGCTGGACATTTTACGGCAAAGAAAATAAACTGCTCCAACGTGATTGATGGCCAAGCTGTGTCGTTGGACATTATTTGACGTGAACTTAATCTTAACCCGTCAGTGTCTCTGACTCATAACTTTCCAAAACTTAGTATTTTCCGGACATAAATTTTCCGGGATACGTCAAATTTAGCCGGACATTTTGTGACTTTAGCCGCAAAGTTCAACCTTTTTAATTTTACCCGCTTTCCTTTTTTAAATACTTTATAACGTTGTTACGAAAAAGTTTAATTCATCATTTACCAATTTTGACATTTTAATTTTTTCTAATGATTTTTGTAATAAAAAATACTTGCTATCAGCAAGTACATGTGAGTGAGTGAGTGAGGGAGAATGATTCGGTGCGTGGATTGTGTGTGTGTATATGTATGTGTATAACACCTGATAAAATTATTATCTTGTATTTATGTATTTATGTATTTATTTATTAGGTCTACCAACAATGTTTTACTTCAAAGCCTTCAATAACAGTAATTAAAGCTAACTTGTTACAATGCAAACATCACTTATAGGTAAACACCGCATAAAAAGAATAACAAAGAGAAACTTATACTAAGCTAAAATAATATAATAGAGACTTAAAACTAAACAACTGTACATAAAAAATATGAAAAAAGATGGGAAAAGGAAAAGAATCAAGCACTCAAGTTAAAGACAAACTAAATATCAATATATCAATATATCAATGAGGCACGAATTTCTTTTATGAGTGTTTTAGGTTTTACCATGAAGTTTATTACATTGTGAATGATAATGCTGGTAATATACTACCAAATCGAATCAAAACTTGATTCTTCATTTGCATCATTTTCTATTTTACTTTAAGTAAAGTATTAGGTCTTTCAAGCATAAGCCCCTAACCAACAGAATTAACCAGAATTCAATTTAAATAACTATTTCAGAATAATACAAATCCTTAAAAAGCAGAAGCAGAAAAGAAATGTATCCGTTGAAAATTCCAGCACCGCGTTACTCTAGGAAGGAATTTCCAATCTCAAATCTATTTTCAAATTGAATATTATTTAGAATTCTAAGATTGTATTTTAGCTGGTTGGGAGCCAACCCTTAAATAGCTTAGGGGTTGAGAAGTTACACATATTCGCTCTTGGTGTCCACGTCATCAATTTTTGCTTATATTAAAATGGTTATTATAATAATACTAGCGGACCCAGTGAACTTCGTACCGCCAATTTTTTACCGCCCGCGTGGCGTCCGATTCCGTTCCCGCTGCACCCTCAACTATATTAAGCATGTATTGTACATATAAACCTTCTTCTTGAGTTACTCTATGTATTAAAACCGCATCAAAATCTGTAGCGTATTCTGCAGATTATAAGCATACATTCCATTAAGACCTGGAACTCCCTGCCAGCTCACGTGTTTCCCTCTTCCCGGTCCTTTAAGCGGGGCGTGAAAAGGCATCTAATGAGGCCGTCAAGCTGAGTGCCACCACTGTTAACATGGTACATGTTTCCGATGGTGACCCTCTTTTCGAGACTTCGCCTTTAGCTTAACATCAGGCGAGGTGAAGTCAAATTGACGTCCGACGTCCTATATAAAAAAAAAAACATAGGGACATAGGAACGCAGAAAGCGACTTTGCTTTATACTATGTAGTGATATTCAGTCTGTATTCAATACTGGTGTAAATACTCGTAATTGGGATCCGATCACGATACCTTTTGCTTCTTTTACTGTTATATTTGTTTTCACATTTGCTTGCCAATTGCAGGTGCTCGGGACATGGCACAATAAAGCCATTATTTCTCATTTCCTTAAATAAAACTACAAATACTGTTTCTTTGAAATAAAACTACATTTCGATGGATCCTATCGGGATATATTTATTAAATTGACTTTCAGACCGAAGTTTTGGACACTTTTCAGCAGCCTTGTTTGCGTGTCACATTCGCGTAAACTTTAGAAAATATCATTTTTTGTTAATTTACTTATTGTTGCGATATTAGCTGTTTTTACACACGACATATCGGAGACGGTATATGCGTTTAGGGTGAGAGGATTTTTGTGTGTTTTTTTGTGCAAATCCATGTTGCCATTTTCTCCGAACCAATTCAATTTTGATGCAGTTTTCAGATATGGGTTCGGCTTTAATCCATACTTCCATACTAATATTATAAATGCGAAAGTAACTCTGTCTGTCTGTCTGTCTGTCTTTCTGTCTGTCTGTATGTTACGCTTTCACGCCTAAACCACTGAACCAATTTTGATGAAATTTGGTTAGGGATAGGTTAGACCTTGAGAAAGGACATAGGCTATGTTTGGTCGCGATAACCGACATCCACGCGGGCGGAGCCGCGGGCAAAAGCTAGTTGGAGCATATTCTTAGATAGGTGTTACAATAAAAACTCAACAGGGGGCGATACAGCAAGCTGTTTTAATGCAAATCAATATTGCCATTTTTCTCCAAAACTACAAGTCTGATTTTGATGCAGTTTTTAATTACTGGTTTGGGTTTGGTGCATGTTCTAAGATAGGTGTTGCAATTTACTTGGGGGCGCTGCAGTAAACATTTAAGCTGTTTTTTTATTTTTTTTATTTACTTTTCTTGTGAGGTGATTTCTTCGTTCTTTCCCGATAGTTTGCCAATGTTAGCCTTTTTTGACCCGCTCATCAATCCCTTCATCTCATTTGGATTACAAAAAGTGCTTATTCCATTAAAAACACTTGCCATTGAACTGTCTTTTTACTTACAAAAATGGTATAACATACTATGAAGTATCAAATTCTTTAATAGTATAACACTCACCGGGATATTTACCATGTTTATGATTGGTGTACTGACGACGTCAGTACACCGTGATCATGGCGCTTGTAACAGCGCCGAAATATCGGTTACCAAATACCAATCATAAACATGGTAAATATCCCGGTGAGTGTTATACTATTAATGTTAATGACCATGTAAATCTCATATCAAATTCTTGCGTGCATTTTATACACGTGATATCATCTTCAACCCTAATATGCGAGGCTTCTGTCAGTAATAAGTCCTATATTTGCGGAATGGTTTTATTGATTCCACTAGCCAACATATTTTCTGCTTCGTCATCCTATCAGTCTAGCCTTTGCGCAATTTAGGGTCGGCTTTGTGTGGCCACGTGGGGCTTATTACAGACATTTACACACGGTGAAAGCCCGACCTTAATCTAGCAAGGAAAGTACAAGAGCCGAAGAATTGGCGATTAATTATGTAGGTATGGGTATTTGTTGGTGTGTTGGTGTAGTTATGTAGATTGTGTTTAGGGATGGTGTATGTATATGTAATAATTTGGGTTTGTGTAAGTTCAACTAAGTTATCTGTTAGGACGCATGTTAGTTTTGTGACATTTAGTTTTTTGCAGGAAATCTACCTTCTATCTATCTTCTATCTATACTGTTATATAATTGTAAATTGGAAATGTTTGTTCGCTATGGACACAAAAACTACTGAACGGATTTTGATGCGGTTTTTTTTCTTAGAAAGGTCTTGATCAGACTTAAGATCTTACATTTTGTTTGATTGCAATCAGTTGAGTAGTCGCGGTCACGGGATCAGTGTTTCTGTGACCCTGGTACATTTGCATGAAGTACATTTTTTTCGTGCGGAAATCCACTCGGATACCTCCCCTGCCGGAGCTGGAAGGGGAGGTTATGTCGGACTCGACCGACTAAAACCGCACGCATACTGTGGGTCGTGGTGCTAGGCCGGAGGTGAGGTTGTCTTCGACATATCTCTCGTACCCCGGCTGAAGTACCAGGCTTACAGAAATTTTTAGGAACTTATCTGGGTCGTTGGAGCAATGGGTCCTAAACCTTTCTATTTCGAACTTAACGTGGACGAAGTCGCAAGTAAAAGCTAGTTATTATTATATTTGTTATTTTAATAATGAAGACTATGTATCTGAAGGTACCTGAAATTTCTAACATTTTTCCTCTAACTCCTACTGTAGTAAATTGCTATTGTTAGAAGTGGATTCCCATCGGCGTCGGTAGTGTAATGGTCAGGATTTAAACGATTGCGTTCACGATATAACGTGCTGTAGGAAATTAAATGTCATTACATTTATGAAATAATTACGTCATATAAAACATTTATATAGATAAAATCATAATGTAATGTAATAATAATGTGTAATGTAATAAAAACATCTAGGTATTTCACGGAGTATAGACTTGATACAAAAAAATGCTTGAATCTTAATAATAACCTTAAATATTTTTTTTTATTGAGCTCATTACCCAATGTTATAAGGGTTAGTGTCGTTTCCACCCGTTCCCGTTTCAACCCGAAAACTTATCATTAAAAATGATAATTATTTATGTTCCCGATTCCACCCGTTTTTTTAATAAAGTATAGTCAACAGAAAATATGGTTAATTATTTAACAAGCTTAAATATTTATATTAAAACAGGGAACCTAACTATTGCACATTTTGCACGAAGGACACTCCTTTTTTTTTTTTTTTTTTTTTCCGTGCGGAAATCCCCTCGGATACCCCCCTGCCGGAGCCGGAAGGGGAGGTTATGTCGGACTCGAACCGACTAAAACCGCACGCCGACTGTGGGTCGTGGTGCTAGGCCGGAGGTGAGGTTGTCATCGACATATCCCTCGCACGCACGAAGGACACTCCGGGTCACTCTTTGAAACCTTTAATGCCACTGACAATGTTCAAACAGTAATCTTCATCGCACACTGCGTGAAATAGGAATCGAACATAAAACCTCACTACCGCACAGGAACATAATCGCAAAATCATCCCATGAGACTAACAAGGTGGTAACGAATAAAACTTAAATTAGATCGCGTCGCCTTCGTGATTAGTAAACTCGTCCATCCAAACTTGGCTCTATCGCAATCCATCGGTTGAACTTCCAAGACCTTTGCTGAGCTCAAATAGTCCAAGAGCCAGGCATAAATTTTGTCAGTCATTTCTTCCCAGACGATTAGCAGATTTAAAGGACCGCAGAGTCAAAAAGTGAAGGCTTTGGGTGCGACTGAAACTGACAATGATGATAAAGATTCCTTTCTGGGCGATAAAATTCACAAAATGATCAGAAAGTTGCATCATGAAGTTCCGTGATCGTAAGTTGTCTCCACGGGTTAAGCGAAGGTAGCCTCTCACTGACATAAAAAATTAAGATTCATCTATCATTTTCTCCCGATTCATCAGTTTAGGCTAACCTTGTATCTTAAAGGTAATCTACCAACACGCAGCCGATGATCACGGAACATATTACACCTTTCTTAAGCAGTTTTCGAGTTATGATCTGAGAGAAAATTGGTCTAGCAATAATACCACTGGCTCGCGGACTATAAACCTGTTCCAATATATAGGAGCGGGTTTGAAAGTGACACCTATTTCTCGGAGTACTCGACTTTACTGAACATTGAACACTATTAGGAGAAAACTTCCGAAGCTATTTCTTATCTTTTATCCGCTTCGTACGTCACTTCTCGCTATCAAAGTCAATGCGCATTTATTGTAATGTCTTGCAGCTTTATATAGATTTACTGCCTGTTCTAGAGACGGTATGTGACTTCCTAGGGTCGACGCAGGATTACTATGAATCCTACTAAAATAAAATAAGAAACATAGTTTCGATTAAGGTAGGAAAAATTTAATTGGTTCAGGCCGGATTGGAACCTGAACCCTGAACCTGGACGCTGAAACCTGACTACTGAAACACCGAACTATGCCTGAATGCATCCATTTATAAGTCCATACCGCTTGAACCGATTAAATTTTTCTTAATTTAATCGATTTTAATAATATTAACATACTAAATTCTTTCAATGTTCATTTAAAAAACATCAATGCGTGCGTATTGTGATTTGGATATACTTACGTCATTGTTAGCACGTAATAAGGGTCTAAGCCGGTACTAAACTCTTTTTAATTCAACTATAGGTTTTGCTCGCACACAAGTTGAGCTTATTGCTGTCTAAACTTTTCCAGACTCAAGCTGCTACAAGAAGTTTCCTAACAGAAAAACATAGTAACAGTTTTATAGTTTAAAACAAATACTAAAAACAACCTTCACGGTACCAAAAAAAAGGAAAAATACACCATACATACATACATACAATACGTAATAACTGGATAGCCAATTGCCGTCAAGCGGGCACTAAGTCCCTGGGCTGTAGGTATATTTAGACTGTCATACTGAATTTCGAAGTTCAAAATAGCGATGAACTGTAGCCCTAAAGTACCGAAACGCGAGTCACGGTAGTGCGAAAGCGCGCCACATCGATAATCATAATTTCGAATGTCTTCCACCGCGAGGCACGGTAGTGCGAAAGTATTCCACATCGATTCACACATAGTCGAATGTATTCCAGCGCGATGCATGTTAGTGCGAAAGTCTAGTAAATGCGAAGGCAGCCACATAGTCACACATCCTATTTTATGCTAACTCAATTATGAACTTCGACTACAATTATGAACTTCAGATCAATTTTTAGTTCATTTAGTGCGATTTCTAAAGAAATTAGGTAAGTACACGTAGAATATAATAAAAAATTATCTGTTGTACCCCAATTACATTTTGTTGCATTTAATTATAAATAACCTATGTGCATCACGCTGGAATACATTCGACTATGTGTGAATTGATGTGGAATACTTTCGCACTACCGTGCTTCGCGGTGTAAAACATTCGAAATTATGATACTTTCGCACTACCGTAAGTCGCGTTTCGGTACTTTAGGGCTACAGTTCATCGCTATTTTGAACTTAAATACAGTATGACAGTATATTTACTGTCGAATGGAGAACAGCTATATCCCTTAGTCATCTTCTATGACTCTAATCTCTCTAACTATCTCTATAATCTAAAATTCTCATCGTCATCTTATTGATTGGGCCTTCATCTTAGAATTCGGAGTTCATATGCTTAGCTAATTTAGTTGACGATATAATACGAGTACAATAGCTTATGACAGCCGCTCTGCCCATATGGATGTCGGTTATCGCGTCTAAAAGTAGCATTGATGATTTTATTTTCGATCATTTCTACAGTTCTTAACAAGATCAACCGTCTAATGTTAGATAAATACATGAAATGCTTTCTAACGTGCGCAACACCAGACGCATCACACTCAGATAGGGACACATTGTTCCCCACAACCCGAAGGGGGCCATCCCGAAAGAGATGGTCCTGGGTCTGCGAGAGATGTGTTCCCGGCATTCTCAACTCCGGCAACCAAAGATCCAAAGACGGCGTCCGTTTTTGTCGGTTCGAGTCCGACATAACCACCTCCACCGACTCCTTTTGGGGGTGGTATCCGTGGGGATTTCTCGCATGATAAAAAAAAATGAGGCATTACACTCGAGCTGCGCACCCTGACTAAACTTTCTACCTTGCTCTATTTCTCTTTTTTGCGTTTTTGCTCTATTTATCTATTTTTCTACATACATATTTTGACATAGAAACACCCAGACCAATGCAAATAGTCATATTCACGTGTTAGATTTGAGGGGGGGTAAAATTTGATGTGACCATATATATAACCTATAAATTACTATATATACCTATAAACTGGATGCCATTTGTAATTATGTATTTGAACCAAGGAAATTAAACAATAAATACAATTCTGTTTTATCACTCCTTTTATTCTGTTATACTATGTCAGTTCCAAAGGCTGTTGTAGACAGGAAAGAACTAACAAGAAAACCTGTCTGCCTTCTAACATAATTATTATTTCACTTCGTGTTACACCAGGCTCGTAGCCAAATATTACAATATAAGACAACCCTGGTTTCAGACCAGTTACAACAGTATAATAGCTAAAACTATAACACAGATACTTATTACATAGGAACCACATTGGAGTCGAACCACTTCTCATAATTATTAGTATGACAATACTTGCACAGTCATTAATACGCTATAATGATATTGTATCATGTGGTATATCAGTTAAACAGGCTAATAGCCGATACTATGATACATAGGTAGTACATAAAAACTTAGATACCACACTGGTATCGAACCAGCCCTTATAATCATTGGTATAGACACACTTGTACAGCCATTATTATTATGATAGTTTATTATCCCGAAGGACTATCGCAAATACATCAAGTAATACTTTGATTCGGTTACTTTACAAGTATATTTACATAAAACTTAGATACCACACTGGTATCGAACCAGCCCTTATAATCATTGGTATAGCCATACTTTTACAGCCATTATTATTATGATAGTTTATTATCCCGAAGGACTATCGCAAATACATCAAGTAATACTTTGATTCGGTTACTTTACAAGTATATTTACATAAAACTTAGATACTACACTGGTATCGAACCAGCCCTTATAATCATTGGTATAGCCATACTTTTACAGCCATTATTATTATGAAAGTTTATTATCCCGAAGGACTATCGCAAATACATCAAGTAATACTTTGATTCGGTTACTTTACAAGTATATTTACATAAAACTTAGATACCACACTGGTATCGAACCAGCCCTTATAATCATTGGTATAGCCATATTTTTACAGCCATTGTTATTATGATAGTTTATTATCCCGAAGGACTATCGCAAATACATCAAGTAATACTTTGATTCGGTGACTTTACAAGTATATTTTAGTTACACAATATTTGGAAAACCCAAAGTGGGTATTTAGTTATAATTGCTAATTCAATTACTTATTAAATACCAATCCACTATTATATTATTCACTATAACAGTAGTTATTACTACATTCACTGTTATAACACTAAGTACATATTATTATAACATTATAAATATAACAGAGGTATATCGTACCTCACACTTCGACGGCTCGGGAGCAACTGTGTGAATGACATCTGACATCGTCTTTTTATAACATTTGAGACGTCGCATTGCATCGAATGATTTTCACCTACCTACTTATAAAAAATATTGTATAAAGTAGTTTCTTATTTACAAATCCTTTTAAATATTCTTTATAGTAATATAAATACACTATAATACATCAAGCTACACCTCACCTGATCGCTGGCCACTCCATATTTTAACATGATTCTAACACGGCCATACTGACAATTACTTCGCTCTCGAAGTATATACAACGAATTTTATTGCAAATTGCGATCACATATTACATACTTAAACTTAGTCATTATAATTATATTTCTTTTACATCACTTTTTGCAAAACAGAATTTATACATTAAAGAAAAAACACTTTCTTAGTATCAAAATTACCCCAAAAAGAATAGTCAACACCAAAAAAATATAGATATTCAACAACATTTTGGTACTTTGTCTCAAACTTAAGATTTAAACATTATTTAGTCTTCGATCTTTATGAAATCTTAGCATAGTAGAAGGGCAAAAAACATTTTATAAAATGTGTGTAAAATATATATATATATATATTATCTTCTGTTATTATTCAGTTATCTAAGAACATTAATTACCTCCGAATCCAACGGACTAATGTGAACTTTTATAAAATGTCTTTTGTTATTGTTCGGTTATCCAAGAATATTGATTACCTCCGAATCCAACGGAATAATCTGAACTTTTATAAAATGTCTTGTTATTGTTCAGTTATCTACGAATATTGATTACCTCCGAATCTAACGGAATAATCTAAACTTTATTATTTCAAACACCATCTATAAATTTACCATTAAATTAATTATGTATCACGGCATTTGATTATAACAGTTGTATACCCGAGATAAAGGGTTAGTCTCGTTTCCACCCGTTCCAAGTCTCTTATTTTACACGAGGTATAAGTCTTGTTTTTTAACCGAGATATAACTGCCTCGCCTTTTTTTCCCATGAGACAAAACAGTCTCGCCTTTTACCCGAGATATCATAGTCTCACCTTTTACCCGAGACATCATAGTCTCTCCTTTTACCCGAGACATCATAGTCTCACCTTTTACCCGAGACATCATAGTCTCACCTTTTACCCGAGACATCATAGTCTCGTCCCTCTTGTTTTTTACTTACAACCACCACTAATGCCAAAAGCCAATAACACTATATATATAGTAACACAAATAGCAATATTTTTAATCCATCACGGCCATTCTGAACTACACTTTGATCTCAAAGTGTTTAGTAAATCCATAATAAAATAATATCTATTGTAGTCCTTTAAGGTACATTGTACATACGTAGTGTAAATGCTATTGACTTTCTTTTTTATTCGAATTTTGTTCGTTTTAACTGTACTTGACTTTACTTTGATTGTAATTTACTTTATTATTGTAGCTTAATTTGAATAAACTTTACTATTGCATCCACTGTACTCCACGTTTCATACCAGTGGTCCATTTGCTAAATAGTATTTAATATTTATTTTTTATATTGGCGTTTTACAAGCAGAATAAACGATTTTGTTAGAATTTGAATTTAATATTAAATCGACGGTAGGTACTTTTTGTGTAATATTAACTTTAATATTGGACCGACTGTACTTTTACTTTAATATTGAACCGACTGTACATTTGCCCAAATATTGAACCGACTGTACATTTACTTTAATATTGAATCGTCTGTACATTTACTTTAATATTGAACCGACTGTACATTTGCCTAAATATTGAACCGACTGTACATTTACTTTAATATTGAATCGACTGTACTTTTGTTTAATAATAAATCGACTGTACTTTTGCTTTAATAATAAATCGACTGTACATTTACTTTAATATTGAACTGACTGTACATTTACTTTAATATTAAATCGACCGTACTTTTATTTTCTTATTGAATCGACGGCACTTTTATCTTTAATATTGAATCGACGGCACTTTTATCTTTAATATTGAATCTACGGTACTTTTATATGAATCTATTGTACTTTTAACTTTAATATTGAACCGACTGTACTTTTAACCTTATTACCTTTACACGACTTTTGACTTTATTGGCTTTACACGACTTTTGACTTTATTGGCTTTACACGACTTTTGACTTTATTGGCTTTACACGACTTTTGACTTTATTGGCTTTACACGACTTTTGACTTTATTGGCATTACACGACTTTTGACTTTATTGGCTTTACACGACTTTTGACTTTATTGGCTTTACACGACTTTTGACTTTATTGGCTTTACACGACTTTTGCCTTTATTGGCTCTACATGACTTTTAAATTTATTGGCTTTACATGACTTTTAACTTTATTGGCTTTACATGACTTTTAACTTTATTGGCTTTTCATGACTTTTAACTTTATTGGCTTTACACGACTTTTAACTTTATTGGCTTTATATAGTTCACTTAGTGTTAGGTAACTTTAGAATGTGTCCAACTAAATAAAAAAAAAATGGGTCGTATTTTAAAGTCCTGGTAACCATCACACATTAATGAGTATCAGTATCAATAACTTAAATTGTAAAGAGATGAATCCATATAAATTAAGAATGTCTTTCAATCTTTTTATCACGGTGTATGTGTATACATACCCTTTTAGTAATTCTCATAACAAATAAAATCTACTTTACACAGTAATCATAAATAAGTAACTGTTCGGCCAACCTGATATATCTTAATAGGTTACTTGTCAGGTACCGAAAATAACTATTTTGGAATACAAAATATTAACACCACTAATTCTAATCACCAAACTTTTAGAATAGGTATAGAATATTAACACCACTTAATCTGATCAAACCATTTCAGATCACCACAAAGATTAACTTTGCTTTAAGTATTAGTCAAGCCACATATTTTGTTCAAGAACTTCGTTTGACCATTACTTTTTTTTTTCATTAAATATGAAATCCAGTATTACATCAATGATACCAGCCAGAAATTTTAAAATAATTCGTTAGTGATCAGCCCGGGTGGTTTGCAAATAGAACTATCAAGAAGTTACACTATCCAACTTGAACCTTATAAATCACAAAAGCTACAATACCGTTTTTGTGCACTTTTTTTGTCGATGGTTTGGAAATACACTGCTTCGCAGTACCGCTGCAAATTGATGCTGGATTTCACTGCCTTGCAGATAGCTGAGCCGTCAGTCATTGCTCCAGTGGGTAGCAAATATTACAGAAGGCTTTTGGCAAGCCTCCCAGATACAGATACAATCTGAAACTTGTACAATATGTATTAGAATATGGTTTTTGCGTATCCCACTTCTGATGTTAGATTTGAGGGGGGGTAAAATTTGATGTGACCATATATATAACCTATAAATTACTATATATACCTATAAACTGGATGCCATTTGTAATTATGTATTTGAACCAAGGAAATTAAACAATAAATACAATTCTGTTTTATCACTCCTTTTATTCTGTTATACTATGTCAGTTCCAAAGGCTGTTGTAGACAGGAAAGAACTAACAAGAAAACCTGTCTGCCTTCTAACATAATTATTATTTCACTTCGTGTTACACCAGGCTCGTAGCCAAATATTACAATATAAGACAACCCTAGTTTCAGACCAGTTACAACAGTATAATAGCTAAAACTATAACACAGATACTTATTACATAGGAACCACATTGGAGTCGAACCACTTCTCATAATTATTAGTATGACAATACTTGCACAGTCATTAATACGCTATAATGATATTGTATCATGTGGTATATCAGTTAAACAGGCTAATAGCCGATACTATGATACATAGGTAGTACATAAAAACTTAGATACCACACTGGTATCGAACCAGCCCTTATAATCATTGGTATAGACACACTTGTACAGCCATTATTATTATGATAGTTTATTATCCCGAAGGACTATCGCAAATACATCAAGTAATACTTTGATTCGGTTACTTTACAAGTATATTTACATAAAACTTAGATACCACACTGGTATCGAACCAGCCCTTATAATCATTGGTATAGCCATACTTTTACAGCCATTATTATTATGATAGTTTATTATCCCGAAGGACTATCGCAAATACATCAAGTAATACTTTGATTCGGTTACTTTACAAGTATATTTACATAAAACTTAGATACTACACTGGTATCGAACCAGCCCTTATAATCATTGGTATAGCCATACTTTTACAGCCATTATTATTATGAAAGTTTATTATCCCGAAGGACTATCGCAAATACATCAAGTAATACTTTGATTCGGTTACTTTACAAGTATATTTACATAAAACTTAGATACCACACTGGTATCGAACCAGCCCTTATAATCATTGGTATAGCCATATTTTTACAGCCATTGTTATTATGATAGTTTATTATCCCGAAGGACTATCGCAAATACATCAAGTAATACTTTGATTCGGTGACTTTACAAGTATATTTTAGTTACACAATATTTGGAAAACCCAAAGTGGGTATTTAGTTATAATTGCTAATTCAATTACTTATTAAATACCAATCCACTATTATATTATTCACTATAACAGTAGTTATTACTACATTCACTGTTATAACACTAAGTACATATTATTATAACATTATAAATATAACAGAGGTATATCGTACCTCACACTTCGACGGCTCGGGAGCAACTGTGTGAATGACATCTGACATCGTCTTTTTATAACATTTGAGACGTCGCATTGCATCGAATGATTTTCACCTACCTACTTATAAAAAATATTGTATAAAGTAGTTTCTTATTTACAAATCCTTTTAAATATTCTTTATAGTAATATAAATACACTATAATACATCAAGCTACACCTCACCTGATCGCTGGCCACTCCATATTTTAACATGATTCTAACACACGCATACAAATATTTGCACTGAGTGGGGATCGAACCCGCACCTCCTGCGTGGCAGTCGCGTTCTCTACCGTGACGTCAAAGAGGCTGCTGATCTTAATACCTTGGTTTTAAGATCATCTTGAAACTTTGTAGTCAAGATATTTCTGACGCTGACTGTACTTAATAGTTCAGGTGAAGTTAGGTTGGGTTTTAAAGACCTCGGTGGACTATTTACACCACACCCAAAAAAACTATATTACAAAGTAATTGAAAATATTTCACAATGACTATTTGCTTGCATCTTTGAAGCATTCTATCGCTAGATGCAGCGGAAAGTACGAATGCATTTGCAATGAAATCACTATTTGAATTGCAGTTTCTTCACGGTCCCGACATTGCAAGAAATTTCAATATGAGTAAAAGGCGTCGTATTAAATACTTTGAGAAACTTATAAAACCTCGGCAAGGTATGTCTTCTAGACAATTACCTCATTTAGACATTAAAAATTGGGGTACTTTTAGGGCCTTACGAAGTACCAATCATTTTAAAACAAGTTTATCAAGTTAGTAGGTATGGATGTTTGTAACTCTTTCACGTGTAAACGGCGGCTATCGCGAACACATAGGATGCGATATCCGACATCCACACTGGAGGAGCTGCGGGCAAAAGTTATCTATAAATAAGTCGCTAAGTTGAAAAACTATTCCGTGCCTATTTCGTAGCACTCGTAGCGTAGGATCTACGAATCGCTACGGAGCTACGAATCGTCTAATGTCTACGGTATAGCTTCTATCATTATGAACTTGCAATGAACTTGACAAATTAAACAAACGCCGAGCGTAAAGTGCTTGACTGCTAAATCAGAGGTCACGGTTTCGATTCCTGCACAGTGGCAACTATTTACTACAAAAGTATAATTATTATGTTTACAAAAAATTTATATTTGCATATTGCATGTTTATCCGCAATCTTGAGACCATAACACAAGCTAGTTCAACTAGCTTTGGGTCTAGCACTCTGTAGAATGTCCAACAACAATTATTCATTTATATTTTATTTACTGACTTCAAAAAGGTTGTATCTGATTTTTTTTTAAATCTCAGCCTCCTACTTTCGTCGCCCAGTGTTATTACGAAGATTTTCTTACCCATCACGTCATTACACGTTTGCCTCCTTAATTTGAGGTTACCCATGTGACAGTATAAAATTAATTAAGTTTTCCTTCCCTAAAACAACATCAGCCACATGCAACATTCGCATTTGCTGACCGAAGTTTCGGGTAAAACAATTTTTTCTCGAACTGGGATCCGAAAACGGCACGCGACACTTCGGTTCGCCTTAAACTCTAATGTACTTTACAGTACCTACATGGCTATGATTTTGTCGGGTCCACATAAAGGCCTATTGCTGTCAAGTGGGTCCACTTTTTCATAGGCTGAATATAGACAGTCGGATGAAGAACAGCCCTAGCCACTAGTCACCGTATACGACACCCATGGGAACAGTTCAGAACAGCGCCCCCTTTTGCTCCACCGGCAACCCACACAGAATTTTATAGTTCGAAATACGCGCTCAAGTGGGACTTGAACCCACGATCTTTACCTTACAGGGGGAATGCTCTTCCACCTGAGCTATTGAGCCACACTTGAATCACTTCAAATTTCCCTTCTCTATATCCGTCTTTAAGAGCGACGGTGGAGCCATTTTCCCGATGTATTTCGAATTTCAAAAGTTAGCATAATAAATGCTATAAAAAATTCAATCAAGTTTCAAGATTTTTATTCAATCATACAAGGTGCTAGAGACAAAATAAACTAAAGAAAATAAAGATATTAATAAAATATTTACATATATAATGCGTCGTGGAATTCCTCCGCATCGTCACCGACCGGTAACGTACCCAGAAGGCTGGCTGCATTGCCACGTTGAATGGCAATGCTTAACCTCTGTGCAAGGTAATAACCAGCCTTCTGGTCACGTGTGGCGTCGATCAGCCGCTTTGCCAGATCTTTGTAAAGAAAACGGGCACTTGGGCCCCATGTCCCCAACGTTTCAACCCCAAACGGCTCAAAAACATAATCACCTGTTAAGTTACAGTATTTGCGCCGTTTGAGGTTTTCCGCAGATGCAGCAGCAGCGCCGGCACAGCCTGCTGTGCTTGGAAGATGTGAAGGCGCAAGGGTGTCGACACACGTTGCGTCCCACACCAAAGGCCTACCCATCTTCCAAGGTAGCAAAAATGTGGTTTTTAATACGCCTCTGCCTACTCTAATATTATATAGTCTAAATTCTTTCGTGTGTTCCACGGTAGCTCCCCAGATTAATGAGTGGTAATTTATTACGTTGAACAGTGTGACGCCAACTTTCACCATTTTCTGGTTAATTAGTTGCTAAAGGTTATTTAAACTAATCGTTAGGTGGAGTCATTTACATCCCTTCGTGTGTGATTAAAATGTTATTTCACTTAAATTCTTACTAATCTGTCATTTCGTAAATCTATTTTTGATTTATAATGCAAATCTTATTAATATTATAAATTCTATCCTTCTGATGTTTTTGTGAAGACTTTTATCCTGGGAGTAGATTCCCATGGGTAAGTTCCATATGTATCTCCATCCCTGTGTAATTTCCTCCACGGGTAAGACCTACTATTTTATCATTATTACTTTGTGTAATTTAATATCATTTGAAGCCGCACCATTAAGACTTTGAACTCCCTGCCAGCTCACGTGTTTCCTTCTTCCTACAGTCCCGGGTCCATTAAGCGGGGCGTCAAAAGGCATCTGATGAGGCCGTCAAGCTGAGTGCCACCACTGTTAACATAGTACATGTTTACGATGATGACCCTCTTTCCGAGACTTTGCCTTTAGCTTACCAACAGGCGAGGTGAAGTAAAATTGATGTGTCCTTCATAAAAAAAGGATGTCGCTATTTGTTATCCCAGATTATAAACTATACCTGAACACAATTTCAGCTAGACCATTTAAACGTAATTGAAGCCTCTTCACAATCTTTTGCATTCATAACGTTAGTGCGAATAAGATTTTTACCTATTCCAGTATTCTTATATTCAAAGCTTAGCTATTCCGTGAAATTGTCCAACAATCACTCAACATAACCTAATACTTTCAACAGAATTATGACTGTTTGCCCTTTACCCTCGATTTGCAACTAGCGATAAACATATTTAGTTACGACCCTGTCCCAACAGGGCCTTGAGGGGATTATGGTACTCCGAGTGAATTTTTAATGGAAGGTTGTAAACTGGTCGATGTGGGGTCAGGGCTTATGTGAATATGTTCGATGATGTACAAGCAGTTTTATTGAATTGCTAAGTTTATTACAGGGAGATTGTCACTAAAGATATAAAACAAATGATTTAAAAATAATAAAAATAAAAACCCCACTGCCACTGCAAAAAAAAACAAAATAAGTTTGATAGCAGGCGGTACCCATTTGCCAATCATAAACCTAAAAAAAAACTAATGGGAGTGCCTGCTATCAAACTTATTTCGATCTTTTCAGTGGCAATCGGGTTTTTTTATTTAATCATTTGTTTTTTAGTTACGATATTATGACATGTATATCTTTTTATAATTTCCCTCATTTTAATACCCTACTCGATAAGTTTGAGTCAAAGATATTTTTGAAAACATACACTTTGGAGCCATAAATTCACCATTTTGATTTCTAGAATTTTTAATATACCTGGTGTGATATTTGCATTGAACGGGGATCGAACCCGCGCCTCCTGCGTAGCGGCCGCTTTCACTACCACTGCGCCAAGGAAGCTGTCTATCATTAGCTTCATATACGTAAAAATACGTCTCAATTATCATTATACACACAATACGCTGGCTGACGATTTGCCACTAGTTTAGCAGACTAGGTCTAAATAACACAGAACAATCTCAGCCCAGGAATCGCATCCATGACCTACAGTAGCATTAACTTAAGCGACCACACCACTGAACCAACTATCTCTCCAAAATGTTGTATGAAGGAAACTACATGCAAGTGACGTCACATTTCTTACACGGTACTTTATACCAGGCTTTTCGGAATACAGCGTTAATCTTTAATCGCGTCCACTCTCGAACTTGGCGCACTTGTAACTTATGTATTCACTTATCATGCTCCCTCTTTGAGCTTAACTCACGAGATACGATCACAAGCGCCCCCTATGAAGTGTTAAACACATCAGAATTCCTTTGCACGAGGGGAGCAGGTAGATGTAGCTCCCTTTCTCCGCCATACATAGTTGAGTGAACACTTCACAAAGCAGTTGGTAACTTTTTATTATGTATGAAGGATATATTGTGCTGTTGTTCGTGAAGTTTTATATATTTCAATACGTTTATCGTAGTTTTTTATTTATATATTTTGTTTGACCTTGCTAAAGGATGTTTAGCAATCTTTCGAGGAAGTTTTCTTATTCACTTTGTGTTTTGTATTTTATCCGTATGGATACAAATTTGACAATATTTGAACAGTTCGATATTTTTTGTGGGTAGACAAAGGAAAGAACTTTGGATTATTATCATAAAAAAATTTCGTTGGTAGGAAATTTGGGTTGAAGAAGTTCGTTTCACCGGAATTAACCATTAAAAAAACAGTATTCTGTAAACGTATTTGAAAATTACAGTACACCAATAAAATAAGCAGTTAAACCATTATGGTGGCTCATAACAGGTATTGGGATATTTATCATGTATTCTATCGAGGTACCGATATTTCAGCACTGTAGCATATAATATGGTAAATGTCCTCTAATAATAATGTGAGTGACCATAGTGATAGTTTAACTCATAAACTTATTATATACTAACGTGAAGTTAATGGTTTAACCTGTCAAGCCACGCAACAATTAGAACAATAGATAAACAATAGACTCGCGGTGCCCGGGAACCGGTTGGTGTTTGATAGGTTTAATCCTTTTTCATCGGTTAACTGTAATTCTCAAATACGTTTACAGAATACTGTTTTTTACCGTATATCTTTCTCACAAGCTCACAATAGTTCGTCTCCTGTAACAATGATTGAAGACTAGCAACTAGTAACTTAAGTGATCGAGCTACCTATGGAATCGTCCTTATTATTGTATAGTGTATTAGTGACTCCACGAATCTGCAAACGCTCACGATCAACTTCAGCAAGTGATTTCTAATTTTGTCTGAATAAAGTGCTTTTTAGCCAAAAGAATTGTGTAAACATTATTCAGTGTAATGTCATGGAAACGGGGATCTGTAAAAATCATAAAAGAATTGTCCTGAAATAAAATTTTGGGTAAATTACATTTAGGCTGCGGATAAAAATTTAATTTTTGTTATTACAGAAATTATTTGTCAATTGTTTTCAAATGATAAGCGATTATTTCTTCAATGGTTTTTTGAACTAATCCATGAGTATAATTTGCTAAAGGTTACAAAGTTAAACATAAATATTTTATACTAGCTGTTGCCCGCGGCTCCGCCCGCGTGGATTTCGGTTATCGCGACCAAACAGCCTGTGTCCTTTCTCAAGGTCTAACCTACCCCTATACCTAATTTCATCAAAATCGGTTCAGTGGTTTAGGCATGAAAGCGTAACATACAGACATACAGAGTTATTTTCGCAGTATGGATTAACATGCCTTTCCAATGTATTGTTAAAAATATTGTGTATATAACATATTAGTGCATGTGTGGTTTACTAGGTTAAGTGGTGACCGTGCCAACTGCCACAATATCGGTGTTGTGAACTAGTTTGTGCTTCAGACGAAATTGGCTTTCAGGCCAATTGTATAGAATTGGCTCAAACGTTCGTTTTGTAGTAAAAAAATATACTGAATAGAGTTTAATACAAATATTGTTATTATTACTTATCAAATAGGTTCAGCTTAATTTGAAATATCGTTTGAAAGTCTCTTAGTATTGAAAGAATTGAACTAATCTGGTGATTTAGAATTGAATGAATTTTTACAGAATTAAGTATGCTAACTATACAAATCGAATACATATGGAAAAAGAATGTTCTCGCGAAAAACCCGCGATCTTTCCCTCACAGGGGGAATGCCTTGATTGTAACATCATTCATTGGTTCCGATAATTCGTAAGAATATCGGTAGATGACTCCACCGTCACCTGCAAGACGTCGCCTTGATGAATGATATTACAATCAAGGCATTCCCCCTATGAGGGAAAGATCGCGTGTTTGAGTCCCGCCCGAGAAGATTTATAAGAAGGGAAATTTGAATCACATCGGGCGTATCTCGGTAGCCGAGTTGGTCAAGGCATTCCCTCTGTAAGGGAAAGATCGCGGGTGAATCCCGCCCGAGAAGAATCTTTTTCCCTACGTATTTTTAAAACTTATACAAAAAATAGCGTATGTCTTGTTTAAATACATGCTAAAATGTTATTTCTTTAAGCTTTACACCAAACGATTATACAACCTAAAGAAAAATGTTTAAAGTTTGTTTAAAACGTTTATTGTCCATTCACTGTTTCTATTTGTTGCATGCTTATAAAGTTTGTTCTCTTTGGTGCAGGAACAAAAGACAGTCCTTGTTCGAGAAATTCGCGAATATACAGATACTCGTACTCCCGTGTGAATACCTCACGGACCAGTATTCCTTTTAAACTACTTGACTTCTAGTGTCAGACTTTTGTTCTGACTATTTTAGGTAACACAGACATTTATACTTTACAATGATGATTTTATGAAATATTCCAGTTCGTTCACCTGTCTTATATGATGATTCAATGATTTAATTTGTGCACTGGTTTTCATTACTTTAAAATTATCGTTACTCTTTTTAACTATCGTGTAAGTTATCAGTATCACACTTCTTAAGTGTCTCATTAAACGCGATTTCTCTATGTCCATTTTTACCCGACTGCCGAAGGAAGGAGGGTAATTTTTTTCAAGACTATGTATGTGTGTGTGTATGTATATCCATTTATTTGGCACGGCCTACAGCCTGAACGGCTTGACGAATTTGGGACATGTGAGGTGTCATTTGATTCGGCGTGATTGTGTCAGTGACACCAGGTATATTAAAATTTCGAGAAAATCAAAATGGCGGATTTTTGGTGCCAAAACGTTTGTTGTCAAAAATATTTTTGACTCAAGGAAGGAGATTACGAGAGAAAAATATATTACATGTCTTTGCTTTAGCTCGCATTCAGCATCGTGCGATCTCCTAAAGCCTGCGCCGAGAAGAAAGCCTTGTCACCTGTTTAGCAGGGTTAGACCTGCCCAATTATAAATTAAAATGTTTGCTCAAGTCATAAAGTACTGAAACAAAATAAGCAAAGCTTAGTAGTACGGGCTTCGCGGCTTATTTATAGTACTGTGCACTTAATAGCGCAAGAGGCTTTAGACTTGCATGATTAATGTACCAGGAGTGCATAGGCAGGAGGTAGCTAACGCGAATACAGAGCTGAAAAATGTTCATGACCACTTTACGTTAGCCTGGTACATGAATGGTGGGCAAATTCAACAAAATAATGGGCGAAAAAGGAATTTTAGCGAATCGCTCGCTAAAATTCCTTTTTCGCCTTTTATTTTGTTGTATTTGTGTATTACCTTGAAAAAAAACTCTTATACTAACATCCCGGTTATCATACAAACATCTATGGCAGTCGTTACAGGTAGTTGGAGACCTAAAAAGTGCAACAAAGGTTTGGGTTCTGGAGGTCAGCTGGCAATCACTTCACAGAAAATATCGAAGTTCAATCAAATCCGCAGTTAGACTATAAAAGGCGGACCCTAGACTCCGAGATAAAAGCTAAAAAGAGAAAAAGGAGAAGAAAATTCTTATATCTACTAGTGTTGGGGACGGGATCAGGCTCCTTCGATTGATTTTGTGCGAAAATAAAAATGCGTGGCTGCAGCAATGTCCTTTACTTAATACGAACAGTGTGGAGTGTGACGGAACAGAATGGCGGCAACAAGCCGTAGTGGTGTGCCTACACGGCCACAGACTAAAACTAACTTAAAAACTAGGGATGTGCCCGGAGGTGTCGCAATCTTCAACATAC
This sequence comes from Eilema sororculum, assembly GCA_914829495.1. Classification (NCBI taxonomy): domain Eukaryota; kingdom Metazoa; phylum Arthropoda; class Insecta; order Lepidoptera; family Erebidae; genus Eilema; species Eilema sororculum. The sequence goes on from OU618541.1 coordinate 1,142,279, forward strand.
CCCCGGGCGTTGAAAGCCTGGCTTTCAACCCTCAGTCTGGTCGACTGGCTCCAGCAGATCAGGCAGTGGGCAAATTCTACTAAACGATCTACGAAGTAGATCACCGGAAGTCTTGATATCCGCCACTCTGGTAACACCATCAGCGCCGGGATAGACCGCAACAACGCGTCCCAATTTCCATTTTAACGGCGGCAAGTTCTCTTCCTTTAGTACCACCAACGAACCCAGCTTCAACGAACCTTTGGATGTTCGCCATTTAGTGCGCAATTGGAGCTCGGACACGTATTCTTTACTCCACCTTGTCCAGAAATGTTGGCGCAATTGTTCCACTCGTTGGAATCGAGGAATTGAGGTGGTGGGTTTATCTTGAATGTCAGGAAACGGCAGAGATGTCATCGGACGACCGATCAAAAAATGGCCCGGCGTTAGGGGCATCAAATCGTCTGGATCGGATGAGATTGGTGTAAGTGGTCTGGAGTTCAAGACAGCTTCAATTTGCACCAACGTAGTGTATAATTCCTCATACGTCAGGTTACAAAGGCCCAATACTCGAACTAAATGATATTTAGTCGACTTTACGCCAGCTTCCGCAAGGCCAGCGAAATGGGGAGAATAAGCAGGGATAAATTTAAATTCTATACCTTCCGTTGCCATCTCGGCAGACAACGAATCACAATTAGTAGAAAGAAATTTTGAAAGCTCTTTAGATGCACCAACAAATGAGGTGCCATTGTCGGAGTGTATTGCCGCAGGCTTGCCGCGACGTGAGATAAATCTACGCAACGCTAAGATGAATGTTTGACTGGTTAAGTCACCAACCAACTCAAGGTGGATGGCCTTGGTAGCAAAACAGACAAAAATAGCAATATAAACTTTAACCAATTTGTTACCGCGACCCTGTCGTATGATTGACTGAATAGGGCCTGCATAGTCCAAACCTACATGCTTAAAAGGAAAACCTGCTACGAGTCGCTGCTGTGGTAAGTCACCCATTATAGGAACTACGGTTTTACCTTTGATTCGACAACACCGCACGCATCGTCGACTGCACAATCTAGCCAAATTGCGCCCTCGTATAGGCCAGTACGTTTCTCTTATTGACGCCAAAAGTAACTGCGGGCCGGCGTGTAATAACCTTTTATGCTCAAATTCGAATAGTAGTTTTGTAAATTGATGAGTGGACTGTAAAAGGATTGGATGTTTCTTCTCATATACAAAATTAGAATTTTGAAGGCGACCGCCAACACGCATAATCTGGTTTTCATCAAGAAAAACGTTAAATTTAAGCAGTGGACTTTTAACAGGTAGTTTTTTGTTAGAACGCAGTAATTTATACTCACTAAATGACTCCTCCTGTGAGGTGCGCATAATCAACGTCAATGCTCTTTGCAACTCTTCAGTGCTCAGAGATTCTCGAAACCGTTTCTTTCTACATGCGTCAACGAAACGCAAAACATAGGCGATTGCGCGTTGCAATCGTGACAACCTTGAAAAACGACTAAAAGCAATGAAACTATAAGAACATTCTTTTATATCAGTAGATAAAACTAAATCTGTTTTCACTTCTGGCAGCACCTCTGCATCAGAGTGTGCAAATTTAGAAGGCCATGATGAAACATCATTTTTTAGAAAGCCGGGACCAGACCACCAACTGTCTAGACCAGATAATGAAGTAACATCTACTCCTCTAGACAGGTGATCGGCTGGGTTTAAATCTGTGGGGACGTGTCGCCACTCACAGTCACCGGTTTTCTCTAAAATATCAGCTACTCTGTTACGAACGAATGGTTGTAACCTGTTCGGTAACATTCTTACCCAACCTAAAACTATTGTGGAATCCGTCCAAAAAAAAGTACGCATAGCACTAAGACGTAGAGATTGGACAACCTTTTCATAGATGTGAGCACCTACTAAAGCACCGCAGAGCTCCAGTCTGGGTATAGTCATTGTTTTAAGTGGGGCTACGCGAGCCTTAGCTAACAATAAACGAACTAAAATTTCACCATCTTCACGGACACTACGAACATAAATACACGCACCGTATGCGCGTTCCGAAGCATCCGAAAAGATGTGAAACTCAATAAAATTAAATGACTTAATGATTACACAACGTGGAATCCTGATACCTTGCAATTGAGGCAAATCAACAATTGCTTCGGACCAAACTCTGATGATGTCCGGCGGCAGTGGCTCATCCCATGAAAGTTTCAACACCCATAATTTTTGTAGCAACATTTTCATAATTATGACAAATGGCGCTAAAAGACCCAATGGGTCAAAAATCTGAGATATAATAGAAAGCATTTCTCGTTTAGTGTAACGACTAACAGTCGGTACACTAAACGGAAAGCACAGTTCATCAGATGTTGACCGCCAATCCAGACCTAAGGTTTTGGATGACTCATATCCTCCAATATTCAAGTCTAGTGAATATTGGGGAGAGTCAGAGCCAAGTATCAAACGTACATCATTTGATTTCCACTTACGTAAGTTCAGTTGTGCTGAACTTAGCGTGGAAGCAACGTTGTTACGTAAAGTGATGACGTCACACAGGCTATCCCCACCAGTCAACAAATCGTCAACGTAAAAGTCGTGAAGAATCACTTCAGCGACTGTCTTATCAACGCACTCTAAACCCAATTGCTTGAGGCATCTTGTTGCAAGATAAGGAGCGCTAGTCGTGCCATATGTCACGGTATTCAGTTGATAAGATTGAAGGGAAGCTAAGGGATTGTCACGCCACACTATATGCTGTAAGTACCTATCATCGGGATGAACCACTACCTGCCGATACATTTTTTCGGCATCAGCAGAAACTATAAATTGATGTTGCCTAAACCGTAACAATATTGACAGTAGATCATCCTGTACCACAGGTCCTGTCATCTGGATACTGTTAAAAGTAACACCAGAGGTCGTTGGACTACTGGCATTAAAGACTACTCTCAATTTTGTAGTGGAGCTACTCTCTCGTAGAACCCCATGATGAGGTATAAAATTTGCACTCGGCAGAATATCTTGCAATTTAGACATATGGCCCAACGACTCATATTCTAATAAAAAATCTTTATATAACTGACACATTTCAGGGTTACTCTTAAATCTACGTTCTAATGAAGTGAGACAATGCTTAGCTCTTGATAACGAATGACCTAACACATCAGGTGAACGTTTCAACGGTATTCTGACACAGAATTGACCGTTGTCTAAGCGTGTAGTATTTTGTACAAAATGTTCCTCACATAGTCTCTCTTCTGAAGAATAATGAGAAATGTTTGTGGCACAAACATCCTCCAATTGCCAAAACCGGGCAAGACAATGCTCAATGTTGTCACTACACACACCATCACTTGAATTAACAGTTGTAAAATTACATTGAACCTTACCAAACAGAGTTGATTTACTATCACAATAAATAGGGCCAGACACAAGCCATCCTAGTCTTGACTCACAAAGAAAAGGTTGTCCACTCCCTAGCCTTATTTTTTGAGATCCTATCAAGTCCCAGAAGATGTCAGCACCTAGCAAAATATCTATGGGGCTTGGTACATAAAAATTAGGATCTGCTAAGCGCATATCAGGTGGAAAATCAAACCTTGATAAGTTAACTTGCTTACTGGGAACATTATCTGTAATTGAGGGGAGAACAAAACAGTTAATCTGAGTAGAAAAATTATCATTTAATGATTTAATTGTCAACAGACACATTTTGTTTATAAAGGATGTTGAATTATTGATACCTACCACTGAATTTTCAACACTAATAACAGGCAAACCCAGTCGTTGAAACAGGTTTTCTGTCACCAGACAAGAAGTGCTACCCCTGTCAAGTACCGCGCGTGCAATGTGTTCGCAGTTGTTGGAGTCCACAACCTCAATTAAAGCAGTGGACAACAACACATGACCTACTTCGGCGCTCGAAGACAGCGATACGCTCGGGCCGTGGATGGACTGTGCTGACAACGTCGTGCTCGGCGTGCTCACCACGCCACTGTCACTTGCAGTGAGTGCGGCCGCACTGGTTGACGCGGGCGCCGTCTTTGAGCTGTCTGCGACATGCACTAGCGTGTTGTGTTTACGGTGACAGATCTTACAACCAAAACGCTTACAGTTGTTGGCAAAGTGTCCAGTTAATAAGCAATTAAAGCATACCTTACACTTGGCCAACAACGCCAAGCGTGCCTCATTACTCAGTGCCAGGAACTGTGAACAATTATTCAACCTATGATCATTCCCACAGTTGGGACAGGATCTATTTGTTTTATTATCACTAGATTTAGAGTCAGTAGGTGATTTATTGTCCTGAACTATCATAGACTTAACCTTTGTAGTTTTGACATTTGAATGCTTACTATCTTCAATTGACATTTCCAAGGACTCAATCAATTCAGCACGGTTTTTGATAAAAGCAATAAAAACTTTCAATGTTAACTTTGACCTTTTGTCAAGACTACTTTTATACTCTTCCCAGTAACTGTTTGTTTTACTATCTAACTTTTTTGCAAATATGTAAATAAGAAGTGTGTCCCATTGACCAACTGGTTCATCAAGTGACTCTAAGGCATGCAGGTTTTTATTAATAACATCAAGTAGATTCTTCAAACTAGAAGCAGATTGTTTTGTTACTTTTTCTATATTTAATAACGTTGTAACATGATATTTAATCAGTAAATGGTTGTTATTAAAACGCTCACATAGTAGCTTCCAAGCCACCCTATAATTGGATGCTGAAAACTGAACAGACTGAATTACCACAGCAGCAGAACCCTCCAGGGATGATCGCAGATAATGAAATTTATTAATATCATTCATCTCATCATTGCAGTGGATGAGACTCACGAATGTATCGTGAAACTCTAACCAGTCATGATAACTACCACTAAACTTTGGCAACTGGATAGTCGGTAATTGAACTACCTGGCTTTTACTTGAGTGTGAAGTACACTTACCATGTTCATTTATCTCCTTATAGTCAGTTATTATTCTTTGAGCCTTAGCTAAGACTCTAAAGTAAAGAGATTCAAACTCACTACGTTCCTGAATTTGACTATCCTGTTCATCAGCCATACACTCCAAAGACAATTGCACCTCACTATATTGATCATAGATTGCTTCATACCTTTTAAAACGAACTTGTAATTCAGTTATCTCGTCGAGACTCAAGGATGCAGGCTCCAATGATTTCACATAGGTTGAGAACACTGTTACCTGTCCCTTATAACTCCCACGCTTCCTCACCAATGACTTATACTCCTTATCGTCTAGCATTGCGGAAGCTGACGCAAGTCTGAAATAGTATATAAAACAAGACTTAAAGTAATGTTATATTAAAAGTTATATGTATGCAGCAACCTGTCCTAATATATAGGTTTAAATGGTAGATGGGTACATATGATTAAGCCTATTCAACCTAATAATTGTTAACAACAATTTCAATGTATTAACTAACCTCTTGAATCTATGATTATGTGACAGGACTTAATAATTTAGTGCAGTAAAGGAATATAATGCAAATATTTATCCTAAATAAATGCTCATTACAACAGCTAAATTATGAGAATAATGATAAGCCCTGCCTAATAACTGTTAGACAACAATTAATAATCCTTTGTAAGTTAATACATGATGGGCTGACAGAAATACATAAAGGTGCTAAATTACTGACCTTATATCATAATTTTACCTTATTCCCTACCCACTACCTGATCTGCTGGTGTGTTTGGAGTTCACTTAAGTCTTCATTATTGCGTTATTTTCATTGTCATTGATTTATGGCGCCGTGACGTCGCAGACGCCGGCCGCACACGGCCACCGCATGTCTCCATTCTTATATTCTCGTCCGCTTTTGCCGATCTTCGATGATCCGGCCGTAGGACCAATGTTGGGGACGGGATCAGGCTCCTTCGATTGATTTTGTGCGAAAATAAAAATGCGTGGCTGCAGCAATGTCCTTTACTTAATACGAACAGTGTGGAGTGTGACGGAACAGAATGGCGGCAACAAGCCGTAGTGGTGTGCCTACACGGCCACAGACTAAAACTAACTTAAAAACTAGGGATGTGCCCGGAGGTGTCGCAATCTTCAACAACTAGATTTTATATAGGTTCTGGAATGATAATATTCCTTGTTAGAGTAAATCTGAGTCGCACACAAAACAGCCATGAATGATTTACTGCGAGATTATTAATAGTAATTTTATGTAATTGCTATATTACGTATCGGTATCGCCTATGTGTCGAGGATGTTAGATAGCAGAGAAAATATTGTACTTCAGCCGCCACGTAGTTAGACTGAGGGGTAGACCGCTGTCTCCAAAGGGGAAAGCCTTGAATGTGACCGGGATTAACCCTAGGATAATGATGATTTATTAAAAACTTTTGGCCTAAATAGCCATGTATTTAGAATTCGTACATTAATCGTGCAATTCCCACAGTATAATAAGGCTCGTATTCTAGAATGACACACAGACTGAATCACGATTTATCTGAGAACAGATTGTACAGACAGATTGATAGTTTGACATATTGCCTATACAATCTGTCCTCAGATAAATCGCGATTCAGGCTGAGTGTCATTCTAGAATACGGAGCTAACTGTTTTTCTTGGCACCGCCTAGGCCTGTGAGTATTATTAAATGACTAGCTTTTGCCCGCAGAGGCGCCGCACGGGAGAATGTCGGTTATCGCGACCAAACAGCATGTATGTGTTTATCCAGGGTGTCAGCTAACTCCATACCAAATTTTCTTAAAATCGCTCTAGTCGTTTAGACGTGAAAGACAAACAAACATCCATCCATACTTACAAACCTATGAGTTCATAATATTAGTAGAATGTATGGATGGTGATAGGTTAAATAACAGGTTCCTAAAGATTATGCTAAGGCAAAGTTGATTACCAATATATATTAAGATTGAAGCCTATTGGGTCAGTGTACCATTTATATCCTTTGTAGGTATTATGCCTATACGTGTGTTAGGCACTACTGTGCTTTCACTTGTTATAAATTAGGGCTATAAATCTGACATATTTATTTTCGCCCTATTTATGAGTTGATGTTATCGTCAAACCACTTAATAACGTTACAAAAGTAGGTCTATATTTATTCACGTAACAAGATCCCGTAGTTTCGTACGTGGTTATTTTTTTAAAGTTTGCGATTGGAATATAGGTATATTTGTAATTGTCATTCCTTTCGTAATAATTACATTTATAAAAAAGCAGTTACATATTTACGCTTCGAAGTTATATAATGTGGTCAATGGTAAGTGCACAAGGTCATCAAAGAATAACGTTAAAAAGGCTCGCCTGAGCGATTCACTTTTTCTGATGTTTCCGATTGTATAGTTAGCATACCTATAAGTTGAAAAAAATCATTCATAATATAATATTGTGTGTCATGTATTATGCACAGAGAATTTTATGACAAAAAAATTGTGCTCAATTTATGTATTGTGATTTTTCATACAATTAAAAATAACAGCACATAGTCTCGATACAAACCATTTACCAACCAATTTATGGTTAATGTGTTGACAGAAAACTAATTTAATTAAGCACAAAACATTAAGGCTGCTAACACATGAATATTATGTATTTATATCACATTCGATTTTCAACTTTATCACATATAAAAAAGATTCAAAATCGAAAAACGCTACATCGGATACGAAAATGTAGATGGCCGGTCAATTCACAGGTGTACAAACAAAATTATGATTAGTTACAGCACAGGTTTATAAGGGTGAAGCCACACTTCACTTCTCCTTAATCATGCGAAATATCTTCTTCGCAAAAATATACCTGTGAAAAATACCTGGGCGAACGCGGTCGGGGTGTGGATGAGGCTTACTTTTAGAGGGTATGAATGCGAGTCACAGTCGTCCCTGGATACCGATAAGTTTTTTTGTTCTATTACTTTAGCCTTGGACGCACACTGAATTCATGGAACACGAAAATGCTTTGTTATGATTACATTAGCCAACTTCGAAAAATGGGACTGTTGGCAATTAGAAACGTTTCTTTTTACCTGACTATGCCAGCGAGGGTAATGTGTTTCGCGCCTATGTATGCATGTATTTGTATGTTTGTGTACTCTTCTTTGTTCCCCTCTACAGGCTTAACGACTGGACAAATTTCGATTAGTGGGGTTTCAAATGAAAGGTATTCACTTCCCGAGTGTCATAGGATCCATAAAATGTATGCAAAACCTGTACATTGAATTTTTGGCGCCAAAATATATGCTGCCAAAAAACAAGATTCTTCAAACTTATCGAGTAGGGTATGAAAATGAAGGGAATCACAAATATATATATATGTCATACCATAACTCAAAAGTTTAAATCAAAAAAAATATTAAAAAATTAAAGAACCCCGACTGCTATTTAAAAGATCGAAAAACAAGTTTGATAGCAGGCGGTAGGCGGCAATTCATTTTCTTTTGGTTTATAATTGGCAAATGGGTACCGCCTGCTGTCAAAATAAGTAAGTTGAAATACACCACTTGTATAGATAATGTTTTACGGATACAACATGACAATGACAAACACGACATAATAATTATATCATTTTCAATTATTCTCATCCGACCAGTACTAATTTAAGAAGGTTATACGCTATTTTCATTAGTGGGTCTTCGAAGATAATAAAATATCAGTGGACCCACTAGTGGGCCCTTGGAGACATGTTAGTATTCTGAGACCCACCGGTGGGTCTGCTTAGTGGGTCCTTGAAGCCGAAGCGAAAGTTACAATCTTTTAAACAGTAGTCGGGTTTTTTTAATAATTTATTTAGTATCGTACAGAATTTTACTGAGCTTTTTTGGCTTGAATATATTTTGTACATATTAGTGTAGAACGTATATTTTATGGTATGTATACATTATGAAGGGGTAAACAGAAGTGTATCACACACCTTTATTTTGTTAACACACAATTATGAATTCATCGCATATTTGGATTAATGACCACAGTGTCACCGTGGTTTACTATGTATATCTGCTAAGTGGTGTTTTGTTCCTGCTCAAGGCATATATCTATATTTGTTCTCATTTATCTGAGATTATTTAAGAAAGAAAGAAAGAAAGAAAGAAAATAGTTTTCTTTTTATTTCACTTGGGAATAATAAGACATATAAACAACATATTATACAATATCTACTTTATTAGTAAACACAATCTAGTAATGTGAGGTAATGCCACACACAGCCAAGTAGAAGTAAACGGCTGCCATACTATTTATGTATAATTAATTATGTATAAATGGTATGTACAGAAGAAGATGTTCGACCCTATCTCCATTCAATGCCAGCTATTCACCGTATAAATATTGACGATTTAGTAAAATTGATCGTAACTGGAATATCCAGGTCATTTGTCATTTTACCTTTTAGTGCCGTTTATGATAAATAAAAGATAAATATCAGGTATCATCAAAATTATATTACAGAAAGGGACGTAAACCAAATATCGTCCACCATGTAAAGGTTCAGCAACCTATCGATAATCAGGAGTCTTTTGTACACACGAAGTCTTTCAAAATCAGATTGACGTATCTGTGATTGCTTTTGGTTATATTATTAAGTAATATGTTGCCATAATAATATATACACAAGATATGAAGCTTGTATCATTCGCAGCAATTTTCAATGCAATGCTTCGAACGTATAAAAACTGCGTGGCAGGTAAATGGACAGCCTCTGTGGCGTAGCGGTAGTGAACGCGGCCGCTACGCAGGAGACGCCGGTTCGATCCCCTTTCAATGCAAATATTTTTAAGCATGACTAATGGGTATTTGCATTAGTCTGGTCGTGCCTTGGAGAGCACGTTAAGCCATCGGTCCCTGTTGCCATACGAACATCTATGGCAGTCGTTACGGATAGTTGGAGCCTTCAAAAGTCCAACAACTGATCTAGCTGCAATGCCTCGATATCGCCTTAGGTTTGTGGAGATCAGATGGCAATCGCTTCACAGAAAATTTTAAGTTTAGCCAAATCCGCAGTTAGACTGATAAAGCGGACCCCAGACTCCAAGCTGAAAGCTTCGGATGCGACTGGGATTAACGCCAAGATGAAGAAGTTAAATGTAATGTTCACCAATTTATATCTTCAGAAATACTTTCTTACATACTTCTAACATACAATGTATGGCTTATTCGCAAAACGCCCAACTCTTAAAATGTCAATTAAATAGATTGCAAAATGCACCTTTCGTATAAATTTGTTACTTTCAAAAGGTTCCAAATGTGGATGTCAACTGCTATAATGTAAAATAATACCTACATTTAAAATGTCATCCACATAAAGACGTTAGTCCTTATTGCATCCGAGGCCATGGTGCCCTCGGAGCTCAGGGTCCGCCTTCCGGCTCTTCCTCCTCCACTTCGCACGATCTTGGGCGTCCAAGGTAGTGAGACCGTTTTCACGCATGTCACCCTCCACGACGCCAAGCCAGCACTTCTTCTGTGGATGATGATGACATTTAAAATGTATAATAAATGACATATTAAACTAGAATAATACCAATTAATCAGATAACCCAATGCACCATAATGCCATTCATTGAAATAAATCAATTGAAATGAAGCATTCTAATGTAAAAAGTGCTATAGTTTCAACAAAACGTTGAAGTTTCATAATCAATTTTGTAGCTCCAACTCTGAGCTGTAATCAATCTTCTCGAACCCAAAACTTAACATAAATCCAATTTAACGACTGATTTATGCACCGCAACTCCCAACTTGGCTTCAAATGGCTTTAAATAAGCAATACCAACCGTATGACCTAGTTCGTTCGAAGAATAAAAGATACTAATGACCTTAAACATTTCCTAAACTGAAGAGCTGAATTCAAAAATAATGTAATGTCGGTAACCTAGTTGGAAGTTTTAAAACAAAGCAAAATATATGAAGTTTGAATGCCAGTTTTATATCGCCGTGGAAACTATAAAAGTCAGACTTGTGAGATTGCCAACTGCACGTCTCTCAACAAAAGTTTGATTAGGAAAAACTTAGCTTGGATAAAAATAATAGAGAATGTGTTTTGAGGAATTCGAGAGTTTGTGAATTATTATACTCTTGTTTGTTTACGTAACCTCGAAACATCTAAAAAATTACTTAAGTTGAGTAAGACACTTTGTACTTTTCCACTATATTTTATTTTTCACCTGCCCAGTTTCAACAGAGAATGTCAAAGGTATGATATAAGGTTATTGTTTCTAAGATTTAGATTACAATATTATTTAAAAATATTTTACATGTGGGTAGTTTTAAAATTATGCATACCAGCTTCATTTTTTCCCCAACATTTGGGAAAAATATTTAACTTTCACAAAATAAATTGAGTATAATTATTATACAAAGTCAATGATATTAGAATTAAATGTCAAGAAATTGAAATGAAATATAGTGAAAGAAAATAAAATATAGTGGAAAAGTACAAAGTGTCTTACTCAATATTTATTTATTTATTTATTTATTAAATTGTGGAACACACGTATTACAGAGATCTTAAGCTAATATATAGGTGCTCTATGTCCTACCACATAAATGGCGTACAAATTAAAATTAAATGTCGTTATGGTTAATATCAGGACTTAAAGTTATGGTTAGTAGATATCGCTTACGAGATTAGGTCATACTGCTCATAACAAAATATGCTCATAGTGCTCAATACATTTTAATGTCATTATTCATAATTATTATTAAATGGTTTGTATGTCAACGTTATATAATCAAATAAGTCATGAATTAATAATAGTATAATTTAATAAATATTTATAGATGTAATAAATAGTATGTAACAATTAGAATTTGTCATTCAGATACTCATTGACGGAATAATATGCCTTTTGCAATAACAACATGAGCAGTTTATTTTTAAATTCTTGTAAAGCTTCGGTGGAGCTGAGAGATTTAGGCAGTTTATTATAAATTGTAGGTGCCATGCAGAAGACACTGTTCTTGTACATGGTTGTTTTAGACGCTACCACATGGAGTTTACCTGCTTTACGGCTACTACTTACCGGTGAAAATTTTGCCCAGTTCCGTCTTACAAACATGCACATTTCGAGAATGTACATGGATGGCATTGTTAATAGTTTTAAACTTATAAAATGAGGCTTACAGGTATCAGTGGTGTGTAAGTTGCATATTGCTCTGATACAACGCTTTTGTGCCTTAAATACCAAATCTTTGCCAACCGCATTCCCCCAAAATATGATACCGTACCTTAGAGTGGACGCAACTAACCCATGGTACTATGCTGTAAGTACCGTGTCTTGATTAGCAGATATGTTTAACATGTATAAAGCGTATGCGTGTTGATTTAATTTTCCACATACTTTCCCGATCTGTTCTTTCCATTGTAATGTGTTCTCTATTTGTAACCCAAGAAATTTTGTTACTGTAGCTTCATCAACTTTTATATCATTATATTTAACATTTAGGTGTAGGTTTTCGTCTATGTTTCTGCCAAAGTTCATTATAGTTGTTTTGCTAATGTTAATTTTTAAGTTTTGCACTTCCAGCCAAGCAACAAGAGAACCAATACTGTCGTTCATTTCCGGTTCAATTAGATTTAAATTAGGTTTGTCAAATACAACCAAACATTACCATGGGAAATTTTGTTGCTGACGGAAGATCATTGATGTAGATGTTAAAGAGCAACGGCCCCAGTGTACTCCCTTGCGGCACACCGTAAGCTATATTTCGCACATCTGACTGGTAATGATGTTCAGTTTTAGATTTATAACTTATCTTGTCAACTATAGTTATCTGTTGACGATTTGTTAAATATGACTCGAGTAGACTGGATAAGTTTCCCCTAATGCCGTATGAATTTAACTTTTCAATGAGAATTTTATGGTCCACATAGTCGAACGCCTTTGTCATATCCATATAAAGACACGCCACGGGCAAACGTTTATCAACCCTGGCCATAATTATATTTAAAAAATCAAAAATGGCTGTATCGATACATTTATTTTTTCTAAACCCTTTCTGTTGTTCAGAAAAAAGATTATGTGCTTCAAAATAATTGTTAATATTATCATATGTGACTCGCTCAAATATTTTAGAAAATTATGTGTAGCAGATTCTACCAGGTATAAACAATTACCTAGGTGGTCTGTAAGTAATTCGCCATATGCCCATAGTTCACCTAAAAGGTATTCCACGGATAACGAGCACAATATATTAATTCATCATGTTGAATCGTCGAAATCGATTTAAACCTACTTTTCATCCAAGTAACGATAGTTGAATTTAAAGCTTGTACACTATGTAGTTCAAAAATCGGCTTTTCTACTCCACCTTTTCTCAATTTGGTGTAAGCGACTGCACACCAAGCAAACTATGCAAACTATGAATTTGAACCGAGAATTCCAACTGAGAGTAACCTAGTGGGTTGCCTTCAAGTCTCTGGCATCGAATCATAACACATTCACGAGCACCTACTACACAATGACATTACAGACGGTACGTGTATGTCATACATGTCATGCATGCCGTATGCATACGACAAACGTACAGATGCCTGCATGCTGCTATGTATGTAGTGTTAACAAACTTCGCGAGCATTGTAACCACTTTATTAGGTACCTATAGTCAGCATCAGAAAGATGTTCACGAACAGAGTGCTTAAAATGATCTTAATTCAGTTTTTGACCCCTTTTTTCGTGCCGAAATCCCCTGGAATAACTCCCCTGCTGGAGCCGGAAGGGAAGGTTATGTCGGACTCAAACCGACTAAAACCGTACACCGACTGTGGGTCGTGGTGCTAGGCCGAAGTTGAGGTTGTCTTCGAAATTTCCGTCGCACCCCGGCTGACCTGGGGCCATCCCTTAAGGTCTGGCCCTCCTCGGGTCCTTCCAGTTGACTGATTGTTGGTACACACCTATGGTCCGAACAATAATACCATATATATCAATAAAATAGTTTGATTTGCTCTTCATATTATTATGAGAGTTTTAAGATCATTTTTAGATTTCGTCGTCAAGATATTTATGACGCTGACTGTACGTACTTGTTAGAGTATCAAATGTGACGGTATTTAGTAACAATGGTCGACTTACTGGAAGAGCGAAGAGATGATTACAGTAGTAGTATTTTTAATAGTATTCAATCAATCAACCAATCAATTAGACTGTCCACTGATGGACACCAAAATTAAAAGAATTCTTGCTAACTCCTCCAGCTAAGCTAACTTGATTAGGAGTGGATTTACGTTGGTAGTGTAATGGCCAGGATTCAAACACGGAATCTCTGGATTAAAGCCATTCCTTCACCCACTAAGCTATCGACACTTTTTTTTAAAGAATATTAGAACCGATATTACTAATATTCGCGATAACCCCTCCAACTAAGCTAAATTGCTTGTGCTAGGAGTGGGTTTACATCGGTGGTGTAATGGCCAGGATTCAACCTCTCGATCGTAATCTAATATATAAAATTCTCGTGTCACAGTTTTTGATGCCATACTCCTCCGAAACGGCTTGACCGATTTTGATGAAATTTTGTGAGCATATTGAGTAGGTCTGAGAATCGGCCAACATCTATTTTTCATCCCCCTAAATGGTGCAGCGGGAACGGGATCTAAAAAATTGGCGGTACGAAGTTCGCCGGGACAGCTAGTAGTTTATAATATTGATTGTAAAACGTATTACTTTATAATGGTTGGGTTTAACTTTGAAAAACAAGCCCACATCTTAAATTTTCATACTATAATGCAGATTTTATGACATCATAATAAGCCTGTATTACACATAATACCTTATAATAACGCGTAAACTACTCGACCACACAGCTCTTTACTAAAAACTGTGTGAAACAATTCCCTTACATCGTCGCTCGTAAAACAGTACAAACAGCCAGTCAGTTCTGGTGAGTGGTAATGTACCGAGTGCCAAATGTGTTGGCGTTATATAAAATTGGCAAGTACTGGGTTGTGGGCGATCCCATGTGGTTTGAGGTTTTCCCTCTTGCGTAATCGTTTGGATGTGTTCGCCTAAAATTGGATATTGGGTACGAACTTTCGGAGATTACATTGTAGTGTACGAGATTGTTATTGAGGACTGATGGGATAAGTTAGGATATAATGTAATTATACAAATTGTTTATAAAGGCGATCAAGTACGTATAAACATAAAATGAAGTGTTTCATAGTGGGGAATAGTCTCTTTATCATCTGGCCGGTTTTTGTCCTGATTTTTTTTGGGAAAATTTAACGTACCATTCTCTTTCTTAAAGAATGATCTATTAAGATAATGGAAATAAATACGGATGGCCAATGATCTCTTTTCTTAGTTAGTGGAATACACAGACTAAGTCATCAACCTTCGAGCCTTCTTTCCAATACTGTTCGGGTCGGCTTTCCAGTCTAACTAATTGGCCATACCGAATTTCAACTACTTTCTCGTATCACCCACAAGTTTGCCCACAAAATTCTTCGTATGACCCGATTTGTTTCTGTTGTTAGATTAGTCGGAATTTGTTTTAAGGCTCCAACTAGCCGTAACGACTGCCATGGATGTTTGTATGGCCACAGAGAGTGACGGCTTAACGAGCTCCCTCGAGGCACGGAAGTCTCAATCAAAAATGGCTTAAAAATGTTCATCCTTGAACCGCCTTGCCCAGTAGTGTGGCTTAAACCCTATAATGTGTTAACCTACTCGGTTACCACTTAAACTCGCCCTCCCTAGTTATGACTATTACTATAAAAGTATTATTTCCCGATACGTATTTATATGCCAATAATATGAAATCGAAAGAGCGTTTCGTGTTATTACTTCCCAGCGGCATTACAGTAAGTTTATTCACCGACATTATTGAGGCAATTGTTATTATGTTAAGTCAATAGTTCTGTTTCCGTTCCAACGACAATTTCTACTTCATATTATAACATTGAAGTTCCTTACTTATATCGCTTCTACTAAAACTGATTTATCGTCTGAGAATTCTTTTTCGACTTAGCGGTAATCCCAGGCGCATCCGAAATATCATATATAGGATGCGCATCTTGGAATATAGGATCCGCTTTTTCCAGTTTAACTGCGGATTTGGCTCAACTTCGATATTTTTCGTGAATCGACTGCCATCTGACCTCCACACCAGCTGTTGGATTTTTTGGACTCCAACTATCTATAAAGACTTATAGTTGTTCGCGTATGTACAGTAAGCTTCAGAGAAAAGGAACCCCCCTTGATAATAGTTTTATCCTCAAGGGGGGTTCCTTTTCTCTGAAGCTTACTGTACGTCTTAGATTTATATGGGTATAATTTATAAGCAATGTATGCTGATGGTGTTCAGGGCCGTACCAACACCTATGAGAACTATCCAACCTTAATTGCTCGTTGGTGCACCTGCTTAGCTATAGATGAGGGTATGGCCTCTTAGGCTTCGGTAATCAGCAGTCTCTTCTGGAAAAACCAAAATTAAAAAAACAGCAAGGAAAACTGGCATTCAAAAGCACGGAGCCTATTGCAAGTGGCTGGTATGTTGAATGACTAATACATAACAGCCTTAGCCGATAATTGTCCTCTACTCCAGCAGGAACTAACATAGCACCCAGGTAATGTATGCTTATACAGGCTGTTTTAAAACAAAAAGCGCAAAATGAAATATTCTTTTGATCCCATAAGCACACTAGAAACCTAAAGAAAACATACGCCGGGGATTATACCTTTTATTGCGAGGAGAAAGGCGCGTATTGTTGCGTATTCGATACGCGAGGGCTGAAACGAGAAAAGGATATTTTAGCATTAGGCATTAGGCGTATTACTTGTAATGACTTGCTTTCCGCCTAGGCTCCTAAGTGCATGCGGGCAGAAACGACTTTCGCGTTTCATTTTATGGCTGACTGAGTTCTTACAGTCATGCCTTGATGATATTTTCTTTTGGGATTATTTTTGTACTTTTTTGCTGAGTGGATTTTGGATCCTAATTAGTTTATACTCCACAGCCTCCGTGGCGTAGCGGTAGTGAACGCGGCCGCTACGCAGGAGGCGAGGGTTTGATCCCCGCTCAACGCAAATATTTGTATGCATCAATATGAGTTTTTGCATTGGTCTGGTCGTGCCTCGGAGAGCACGTTAAGCTGTCGGTCCCGGTTGCCATACGAACATGTATGGCAGTCGTTACAGGGGAATTGGGTGAAATGCCCCATGTTGTGGACTATTTATTTATTATTATTTATTATAGAAGGGCTGATCACCCGTCCGGTCAAACGGCGTCCCCACTGGCAGTAGTAGTAGTTTATACTTGTAATACTAATATGAGATACTTTGTTATTAATATATTATGACTACCTTTTGCCCGCAGCTCCACCCGCGTGGATGTCTGTTATCGCGACCAAACATAGCCTATGTCCTTTCTCAAGGTCTAACCTATCCCTATACCAAATTTCATCAAAATCGGTTCAGTGGTTTAGGCGTGAAAGCGTAACATACAAACAGACAGACAGAGTTACTTTCGCATTTATAACATTAAGTATGGATTTGTGGTAAGTGTATGCCTAAGGGCACCATAGATGTATGCGTGTGCTCGCCGCACTTTTAAGGGTCAAGCCAACCCCACCTGCTAGTTAGTGCTCCTGTTTAGAATAGGCTCTGGTACAGGCTTTCTTCTCAGTATTGGGAGGTCAAGCGGCAGTCTCCGGAGTTTAAGTGATACCATTTACTAGAAACACTACTTAAATTGATATGGTACGTTTGAATTAATTTAATAGCATTAAGTAGCCCTAAAGATGGATAAAAATAGAAGGGATATTTGAATCACATCGGGCGTGTCTCGGTAGTTGAGCTAGTCAAGGCATTCCCCCTGTAAGGGAAAGATTGCGGGTTCGGGTCCGCCCGAGTAGATTATTTTCCCTATGTATTCGATATGGTAGGTACGTCTTTTCTAAACTCTAGAACGATATATTCACATTTATTAAAATTTACTTCGATTCGAAATTATTGCCACTAGTTGAATTTCTACAAAAGCAATAGATGAGGGAGTTACCAGAGTAAATTAATATAGCAATAACAAAACACTGTTTTACCTATACTAATTACCAATAATAAAACATTACCCAAATAATTGTCGACCATTATGATAAAATCTATTTATGTCCAACAGAACTTCATTAAAGGAGATACCCCATTTTGGGCCTGAGTGTACAGACATCAAACCTACCTCAAAAAATTCGTCTATTTTGTGTTATAATTTTGTTTAGACTTCATTACAATCAGCAATGGCCAAGTGCGACAAAAGTTTAAAAATGTGATTTTCATTAATCAACAAGCTTCGTAAACGTTGAATGTAATACTGTAATACTTAATCCGATCTTCGTAAATGCGCTATGATTATGCTTGCTTTATCGATTCGATTATGAAATCAAATCGATAACTAATAACTATGAATTTAAAATTCGTGGCTTTATTAAATGATTTCAAAATATCTATATAGCATCTTTATTTTCGTTATTCAGTTTACTAATCAGAAAGACACCTGTCTCTTTAATAATGGAAGTCAAAATATCGATTGTAAATAATCGTAGTGTATTCAAAGTCTATGTAAATAATCGATCATATAGAATTCATAATAATCTGTAACATCATATGTCATTTTCACTCCTGTCATTGAAAATATCGCATTCGCTTTCCTTCGCAGCTTCGGCTTCCTGAGATCATGTGTTTTGCTGCTTTTACTCTGTGAATTGTATATGATTTTCTAACTAATTGACCCTTGCTTGATTACCGGACACCGTTATTTGCTACATTTGTTGACCTTGGCTTTAAAACTGGACTAGACTTTACCACATCGGCTGAAAGCTATCACAATGAGTCTCTGTGTGAATTGTGGAATCGCTACCGATCGGTGCAATATTTTAGGCAGACATTTATTGAACGATGCAGGGATACTAGCTTGTATACGTGTATGGGTCGCACCACAAAATAGTAAGTACCTATTCGTTATTTCTCGCTCTTTTGAAATTGTTATTATAATTAACGTTAACAAGCTGTGTGATAGCTGCTATAGAATAGAAATTACTACGAGTCTACCTAATCCCGTAGATAATTATGCCAACTTTTGTATATGACAATGTATTTTGACTGATATGTGTAACGTTCATGAAGAACTAGCCTATATGACTAATGGAATATTCAGTGCTTATACCATGATCTCTGTTTAAGGTGAATGCAAATGACATCATTTGCGAATCTTGCTGGATTCAAGCTCAATGTGCATGTTTGAATGAGAACAGACCAGCACAATCACCAGTGGGGCACAGAAAAGTGTGTATTCTGTATGTCATTGAAGTGTGCAGAGAAGTGGATAGAGACCTCCTACAAGAACTGTCAATATCTCAAACGACTTGGTTGTTAAGAGGAAAAATAAAGTCCAGGCATATAAGTAGTAGAACTTATTACGTATATATATTAGTTGACAGTTCTTTGAGCGGGTTTCTTTCTTTGAGTTCTTTGCATGCTATATTACAGCATTGCTGTAATTGTTTATGTGGATGATGAGAACAGTCGGGTGCTGTGCCCACATAATGAGTGTAATATGGTATCTCGGTTGGGCACGGTTCCAAGATAATATAACACCTCCTGCACAGTTTCTTGACAATATTTTAATAAACTATGATGATGCTTAAAAAGGGGAGGAAAGACCTAAGTCCTAGTGTAAGCATTTCTAAAGCCAAATAGGAAGATACCGGGATAGAGATTAAAGTACTTTATTAAAATAAAATAATCTTTAAAATAATGTTGTTTTATTTTATTATCTACTTATAATAATATAATTAATTCTATATTACTACAGCAAACAAGTATGTATACAGCCTTGTGGAAAGTGGTAACCGTAGCAAAAGGATGTCACTCAGATGTTGCCGTCTGAAGTGAGGGTAGGGAAGGATTGCTTTACCACCTTTAGAGTAAATGTCAGTTGCATATCATAAAACTATAAGGTTTAATATCATGCAACAAAAAAGTAGCTAAAGCATGTCTTTGCTTCGACATATCAGTTTTATTATTTAGCATATAGTTGACCATTCCACATTAATGACTAAAAATATTAATGACCTGCCCTTTTCTATACTAATAAAACCTGCTAACCTACTTACAAATAAAAGCGATACGCGAATAACTTGTGTAGCTATCACACACAACACAACATAAGACGCTGTTTGACCGCATTATGTATTACAACATAACCTAAAAACCTATGAACAATGCTCGATTTAACAAACTTGGCCATTGTGAATCGTCGTGAAAATAAGGCAAACAAAATGTCCTTAGATGGTCTAAATATTGCCTAATTTTCAACCCTGTACATGCGGGCCCAAGATTGTATGAGAGTTGGGGTTGTCCTTTATTACATAACATAACATAACATAAACTCACGCTTGTATTCCCCGGACGGGTAGGCAGAGGAGCTAGCACCCACATTTCGCCAGTTTATGTTTAGGTCCCAATGTAATAGTAATAGTAGTAGCCTATTGCCATTAACCGGGCACTTATAAACCTGCGATAAATACACAAATAACTTCGAAAAGCATCGAAAAGTCATTGGTGTGTGCCATGGTAAACCTGGGATCGAACCCGAGACCTCGTCTCAGCAGTCCATTACCCATACCACTAGGCTACCGCAGATTAAATGTCATTATGATACACTAGCTTTTGCCCGCGGCTCCGCCCGCGTGGATGTCGGTTATCGCGACAAAACATAGCCTATGTCCTTTCTCATGGTCTAATCTACCCCTATACCAAATTTCATCAAAATCGGTTCAGTGGTTTAGGCGTGAAAGCGTAACATACAGACAGACAGACAGAGTTACTTTCGCATTTATAATATTAGTTACTTTCGCATTTATAATATTAGTATGGATTACAGCCAGCGAATCAGCATCAAACATCGAAAATATACAGTATGTATGAAACCCGAAATGTGTATTTAATATTTAATTTACTGGTCAATTTTGTGGACGCTGTTGTATAAGGTCAAGGGAGCCGGTGAATAAATCATGGAGTATTGGCCGCCACACCCTGTACGCCCAATATTGGTAACAATGAAATAGCAAAGGTACCGTGCCGTAATATCGTGAAACTCTAAAACAAAAGTTAGGTGTAGATAGAAACCAATAAAATGTTGATGAGCCATGATATTGGCAATATCAGGATTGTAATTCAGGTTTGACAACCTCTGTAAGATAGTGGAAATGATAGAAGTATTTATTGACATTTTAAAACAATTAGTAACTATTGAAATCGAAAAAAATTAATGCTCATGACGGTATTGGAACTTGTGATCAGTCTCCTACAAGAGGAATGTTCTGACATTCACCCATACTAATATTATAAATGCGAAAATAACTCTGTCTGTACGCTTTCACGCCTAAACTATTGAACTGATGTTGATGATATTTGGTATAAGGTTAGATTAGACCCTGAGAAAGGACGATGGCTACGTTTGGTCGCGAAAACATATATCCACGCGAGCGGAGCCGCGGGCAAATGCTAGTACTGTATACTCAGACTGTATAGACATTAGACTCGCTCAAGACGTGGCTCAGTTCAATAGCTGAGCCACGTCTTGAGCGAGTCCATACAACTCTTTTTTACTTTTGATTTTCATACAAATGTTGTACAGGAGAATTTTAAATGCTCAAGATGTGTCTCAGTGTTTTTTTTCATGGATAAGGGAGGCAAACGAGCAGACAGATCACCTGATGGTAAGCGATCACCGCCGCCCATGGACACCCGTAACACCAGAGGAGTCACAAGTGCGTTGCCTTCCTTTTAAAAGAGAGTACGCTCTTTGGTCAGAGTATTCCCCATATGAGGGACGGGTAACAGGTTCAAGTCCGATCTTGAGCATATAAAATTCTCCTATACACCCGTATTGGGGTGATGGTGAAGCCATCTACCGATATTCATAAGAACGTTGTTATTGAAGAATTTCAATAGTTAAAGACGTGGCTCAGGTAATTCAGTAGACAGAACATTCTTACTGTAAAAAACTGGTCGCTTTTTCAAGTCCTGCCTTGAGCTTTCACTTTCTCCAATCTAGATGTTAGAACTAATTTTTGTACGGCGGGTGTTCATAGTAAGGACTCAAGGACCTTGTTAACACCTTAGTATCTTCTCAACAATGTCTGAAGTACCTATCTTCTTTCTGTTACATAAAATAATTCTAGCTCCAATGACTGTAATTTGTTCGTCTCCAGAAAATAAATCTCTCAATATTGTGTTGTATCTGGAATCGAAGGAACGGTCTGATAAAAGAAAATAGGCAAAGGACAAAGGTTAAATCAAAGTGTCTCATTTGTATCGGGGATATTCGATGTGTAATAATAGTGACGCTGAGTTTTTCACTTTATTGGCTTGTGTAAGAACAAATAGACGTACAGGTTGTGCAATTTGAAAATGTCAGGACGGTACAGTCAGCGTCATAAATATTTCGATGCCAAATTTTTTTTTTCTCTAGGACACGTCAATTTGACTTCACCTCTTCGATGTTAAGCTAAAGGCAAAGTCTCGGAGAGAGGGTCACCATCGCAAATATGTTGTGTGTTAACATGTACTCAGCTTGACGGCCTCATTAGATGCCTTTTCACGCCCCGCTTAAAGGACCCGGTACTGTAGGAAGAAGGAAACACGTGAGCTGGCAGGGAGTTCCAGGTCTTAGTCGTGCGGCATAGGAATGAGTCACTGAAACGCTTGGTTCTAGCAGGTATACTCTGCACCGTATATGGATGGCATCTTAGCCCTGCACGTGTCGTCCTGTGAAGGAAAGGAGAGGGTGGGACTAATTGGAATCAATGGGTCTCAAAATGATCTTAAAACTCCCGTATTATGAACAAATCAAACTGTTTTATTAATTTATATGGTATTATTGTCCGAAATGAAAGTGTGTACCGAATATCACAACAATCGGTCAACTGGAAGGGGATCAAAAATCTAAATTAAGATCATTTTGAGCACTCTGTTCGTCAACATCTTTTTGATGCTGACTGTACATATTTAAATCTCCTCCTCCTCCTCCCAGTTCTACGTTATCCCCATTTTCTGTGATTTTTCCCAGCAACTACAGTATGGGGTTCGTCAAGAAAGGCATTAGACGATTCTTGGGAGTCAGAAGCGCAAGTGTGACATTCTGGTTTTGCACATGTCCATAGGCCTCCTAGGCCGTATGCTTGTCTACCACGTAAGTGGTATAAAAATTGATAAAAAATAAATTATTATATTTAATAGTCTTTCCCCGGAAAAAGAAAAAGTAGCTGGAACATCACGAAGGCGGAAAAGTTTCTTCAAACTGAGAAAATTACGGAATAAGTTGTAATGGTTATTCAAACGACTGTCGAGGCAATTTGGACAATTCAATATCAATTCCCAAATAATAGTTTAAGAGCGGTCGGGTTTCCTCAGTACATTTTCGTTAGTGATCTACATTAAAATACCATTTCCAGTATAAAGCCTTCTAAATTGCTTTCTAGGCTGCCTTTTGTACACAGTTTCGAGTAAGAACTGGAGAATTACAAGGATATTACCCTCAAGGGCATAGTGGGTAGGGCTTTAGGAGGTCTTTCGATATCTTTAAATGAAACATTCATATAGGATACTCACTTAAACTCGCATCGTGTGGTATTAGCTGTATATATTATCCCTTATGAATATCGAGTCAGGTCATCTTTAAATGTTGTAGGAAAAGAAGAGAGTTCTTGTATTATTTAAGTACAGTCGACAAAGAATCAAAGAATCAATTTCATTTATTCAGTTTAGGCACATAAAGGGCACATATGAACGTCAGAATTTTACAATAATGTCAGAAACCACAGAAAAAATTAATAAAATAAATCATTGGAAAATGATTCTTTCCCTGGTACGGTAGATTGGTTCTACTGAGAAAATACCAGCAAGATACCAGCAACCCAAAGGTGGTACTTTATTTTATAAGGTTTTTTGTAAAGGTGCAACCATGTCTATGTGTTTTACATTGAAGATTTTTGAAGAATTGAGAGATCATTGGACAAGTTACATCGTTCTAAACTCAATTGTTGAATACTGGTTTTCCCAAGCGACTACAATATGGGGTTCTTCAAGAGGGGCATTAGAAGGTTTCTTCAGGGTAGACAGCGCGAGTGTAACGCCCCTGGTGTTGCATACGTCCATAGGCCGCGGTAACCACTTTCCATCAGGTGGGCCGTGTGCTTGTCTGCCACCTAATTGGTACAAAAAATAAACTTACCTGTCTTTGCTTGTAATGGACGCAAAAACTACTGAATTGATTTTGATGCAGTTTTCTTCGTTAAAAAGTTCTTGGTTAGAATTAAAATCTTACGTATGTTTGATTGTAATCGGTTGAGTAGAACCAGAGATATGACCAAAAGTCACGATAACCAATATCCACGCTGGTACAGTCGCGAGCACCATCTTTTCATATGAAGTTGCATAAAATGGCGTATAATTATCTACTGACTGATGATTGATGACTGACGGATGACTACTACGCAATTATGCGTAAGAAGGTGGCCTCAATATTACACAGAGTGAGGGGAAGCACTAAGAGCATCCTGAAAGTGTATGCTGAGAGGTAGGATGGTCCAGTCATTGGTAGGTTCATCAAGCTGCATGTTTTATCGGCATCTTGATGAGGCTGCCTGTGGCAGGTACCTACTTTCTTGATCATATTTAAATTTAATCCTGTTGTTACTAACATAGTTTTTAAGCAATTGTACTAACACACTATGAGCCCCTGTAGCTTGATAATAAATTATTTTTATTTTATTTTATTATTTTTGTTAGTTTTTTATTATCTTCTTTGCCGTCTGTACAAGTGCCCAATATAAATATTTCTGTGTTCAATACAACATGCTTCACTTCACTGGCAGTACACTCGCTCGAGCGCTACCGATCCTATCTCCTCCACTAAATCCTTCCTGTTACAATGCTGTGTTGGTTTTCTGTACAATCGAGGTATTTACCCTATCATACAGTCATGGATATGTAATTTTCAATAATTTATCTTTAGGTACAATAATTAAGTGCTTGAAAATTATAATACCAAGGCCTGTTAAATGTTGGTGAACGATTCAAACAAATCATAATTAATTAAATACTACTTTCAAGGACATACTGATGATTAATATCCTAACGCTAATTTGAGTACAGTCAGCATCAAAATGTATATTAAGTAGCAAAGACGCTATAAAGAGATACGGATATAAACAGAGGGAAAATTTGGAATGATTCAAGTGGTGCTCAATAGCTCAGTTGGCAGAGCAGTCCCCCTGTAAGGGAAAGGTCGTGAGTTCGAGTCTCACTTGAGCATTTAATTTTTTCCAATGTTTTTAGAACTTAAAAGTTAGCATAATAAATGCTATAAAAAATTCATTCAAGTAGCAAAGTGTCAAAATGATCTTTATACCAAATTATTAAGATAAAATCAAACTGTTTTATTGATTTATATTGTACTAGCTTTTGCCCGCGGCTCCGCCCGCGTGGATGTTGGTTATCGCAACGAAACAATGTCCTTTCTCAAGGTCTAATCTACCCTCATACCAAATGTATTCAAAGTCTCACACTCTTGCTGTCGACCCTATAATAAAAATAAATAAAATAAATATTTAACTATAAACATGGAGAGTTTCTGTACCGTTAGTGTAGAAAGCATGTTCATAAAAATATTTTCACAAAATTTCACATCGTATAATATTAGTAGGATAGGATAAACATCTTAATGTGCCTAGTTATGTGAACAAAAAACCCCGTCACAAAAAACACCAAAAAGTTGAAAATAAATGAATAAATTTTAATTCAACGGTTGCCATGTCGGGGGACCGTAACTGGTTAAGTACTTCTTTATATCGTAAGGTCCCCCGACATGGCAACCGTTGAATTAAAATTTATTCATTTATTTTCAACTTTTTGGTGTTTTTTGTGACGGGGTTTTTTAAATTTTTAATTTAATTTTTATTTTATACTTTTTAAATTGATCTACTAGTCAAGCTCTTTCATTTGATACCCATATTGAGGGAATTATAAAGAAATTTGTATTCCAACATGTTGTGGCGGCGGCCATCTTGGACCGATTTTTTTCAAACATAGCTAAGAACACTCCCGACTAATATACCTTTCAAACAAAAAAAACTAAATCCAAATTGGTTCATCCGTTTGGGTGCTACGATGCCACAGACAGACAGACACACACACACACACACACACACACACACACACACACACACACACACACACACACACACACACACACACAGACACGTCAAACTTATAACACCCCGTCGTTTTTGCGTCGGGGGTTAAAAATTCTAAATCAAATGAAATTGGACTTATTGACGGACAAAATAAACTTTAGCATTTCCAAGTTCTGAATGACTAAAGTCTTTTGAAACTAAATTATTCATCATTATTTGTTTTGGACTGCTTCGTATTTTGCAGGAAGCAAGGCTGCGATCATGAGCTGAATGTTAATAATGGACATTAATTTCCTTCATGAAATGATTGATTCAGTTCACTAAGGCAGTTGTATACATAGAAATGTTTTCTAGAAAGAAAGAAAGAAAGAAAGAAAATTCGTTTATTATACACTTAAACTACACACTGCACAAAAGAAAATATAACAAGAAAACAAAATAAAAAATAAAAACAAACAAAATAAATAAAAGAACCCCAAAAAAAAGTTAAGAAAAAAAAAATCTAGTATAGTGAGAGTAGAAATTACAGTGTAGACATTCTCTTGCAGTTCTACAATAATCTACGTTGTTGTACTGAAGTGTATAATGCCGATTCTGGGACTCGAACTCGACGGAAATCGAAGCATTGCAGCTAGACCAGTTGTTGGACTTTTGAGGGCTTCAACTACCAGTAACCACTGCCATAGATGTTCGTATGACAACTAGGACCTACAGCTTAACGTGCTCTCCGAGGCACGATCACGTTGTGGAGGTCAGATAGCAGTCGCTTCACGAACTGAAAATATCAAAGTTCAGGCAAATTCGTAGTTAGACTGGTAAACCGGACCCCTTTTTTTCGTGCGGAAATCCCCTTGGATACTTCCCTCCGGAGCCGGAATTAAAACCGCACGCTGACTGAGGGTCGTGGTGCTAGGCCTGAGGTGAGGTTATCTTCGACATATCCCTCGCATCCCTGCTGACCCAGGACCAAAACGGACCCCAGACTCCGAGGTGAACAAATATTTGCATTGTATTTATGTTGTCTTGATGTTTATATATAAATCTACAATTTATCGAATTCCTGAACAACTCAGGTACAATTGAGAAACAAGATTTGGTAACTCAAACACAGTTGAAGTTCAACATAATTTGGAATACTGAATACAATATCTAGTTACTGAAACTATTTCTCGTTACTATCTAGTCTAGTTTGTATTTGCTCTCTATTATTGTATTGGAATATCTATACACGTCAGCTTAGATACTGAGTTAATAATAATGTTGAGACAAATCGATCATACAAAAAATTTGGTGCTGAAGAACGGTATTGTATGAATTAATGCATGATTTTATACATATTATGCCTATTACTGGACTATTATACCGGCTAATGAATAAAACACGTTGATCATTGATGTTTGACTGAATACCTCAATTTTCAGTCATTTTCATAATCTACGGTAGCCTAGTGGTACGGGTAATGGACTGCTGAGACGAGGTCTCGGGTTCGACCCCAGGTTTACCATGGCACACACCAATGATTTTTCGATGCTTTTCGAAGTTATGTGTGTATTTATCGCAGGCTTATAAGTGCCCGGTTAATGGCAATAGGCTCGCCACCTATTACATTGGGACCTAAACATAAACTTGCGAAATGTGGGTGCCAGCACCTCTGCCTACCCCTTCGGGGAATATAGGCGTGAGTTTATGTTATCTACTATATAAAAATAAGTCCGGTTTTCCTTCCTGACGCTACAACTCCAGAATGCACGAACCGATTTGGCTAATTTTGGTCTTGAATTATTTGTGGAAGTCCAGGGAAGGTTTGTACGTTGATATAAATTCGAATAATTGCCGGGAACCGACATTCACGCGAGCGGAGCCGCGGGAAAAAGCTAGTGTTTTATTTATAAAATACAAAAGTCGACGACAACAGCGGTTTCAACACAGAACAGAAAAAGGCTTCAACAATTCTGATTTATTGACCATCATATCTGTTACTCCAATCATAAAATAATAAACAAGACACGAAATGTTATAACTTTATTCACAGAGGATTCTTCAGAGGAGAATTAACTCCGGGCATGCATGTATTCTAATGGAAAAATAATTTATAAGTATTATATTCTTGTGTTATTTTTTTTTTGTCTTTGACTGTACTAGACTAAGTATATATTACATCAAGAACTTAGAATCAATTTCACTTGCCTAACGTTCGGGGATAGCAAGTAAAATAGAAGTAACTACTTTAAAACCAAAGTCTTGCGAACTAAACTAACTTAAAACTTTGATACGTTCTGTTGCTTGAGCCAGGGCAACTAAATTACGATCAAAAGTTACAATGTGCTTCTTCACATATTATTTTGTACATAAATATTTGAGCAACCACTTGAGTATATCTTATAATATTAGATTTTATGGCCTAGATACCTAGACAGAATGATATTGCTTGAATTTAAATAAATAATTTCTTATTAATAAAGAAACAATACTAATAAACGCTGAAATTATCTCGGAAAGGGTAAGCTGACAAAGTGAATTAGTCCAGTTAACAGTTTATTTTCAAGCTAGTTTGTAATTGTGTTCTTGAATTTTAAAATAGCCTTCTTAGAAAGCCTTACGATCGGAATAGGTCCCGGGTTCGAATCCTGGGCATTACACTACCGAGGTCAACCCACTCTTAACACAAGCAATTTAGCTTAGCTAGAGGGGTTAGAGCGAATATTAGTAATTTCGGGACTATTCCTTAACAAAAAAAAAAAAACTACCTGGAACTTTTAATGTCCCTGTAAGTTCACCTACAGTAAGTATCATTTAAAATACACCTTTGGATTATAGAGTTCAAATTTTAATACGCTGCTGCTAACATATGCGTATTAATAATGTCTTATTAATATTGTAATCAACAATTACACAACGAAGAACGACCTTATCCCTTGATTACCAAGGTGATATAACCACCTTCACGATGGGGTGCCTCTAATATTCTACATTGCCAGGAAATTACCCTTTACCTATCGCATGTTATGAATAATACTATAGCCATTTGCATCATATATATTATTGTTACGGGAGACGGGTAACGGGATTGGAAATAAACAACTTCGTATGAGAGACCGCTTTATTTACAGACCCCAACAGCCAAATCTTGAACACAACACTCACGGCGCGACTGTACCGTACGATGCACTATTGCACAAACAGTCTTACTCGCGACACTCTCAGCGCGACTGTACCGCACGATCACTGCGCTTACACGACACTCACAGCGCGACTACACTTTACTTGCACTTTTCACTGTTTTCCCACTTTTCTTCCTTTTTCCTTCTTCTTCTTCTTGTTCTGTTCACTTTGAACTCCCAAATTTAACTGTCCCTTCACGGCTCTGACAGCTCCTTTTATACCCTTAATTTCGATCGTCTTTTCGATATTCATTTTATTATTTCTACTAGCTGTGCCCGCGACTTCGTCCGCGTGGAATGTACTTAATAAAAAAAATCAGTTTATTTTTTTTGTTTTTGGCATTTTTTTTTTAGCCTAAGTTACTCCCTATTACATAAGCTATCTGCCAGTGAAAGTCCCGTCCAAATCGGTCCAGCCGTTCCAGAGATTAGCCAAAACAAACAGACAGACAGACAGACAGACAGACAGACAAAAAATTTAAAAATATATATTTTGGTATGTGTACCGTATATACATTCATATGCATGTAGTAGAAAGCGGTTATTTTAATATTACAAACAGACACTCCAATTTTATTTATTTGTAATAGATAATAGATGATCTCCCAGAAGAGCTAAACTATATTTTTGATCTTCATTTCGTTTCCCATTTTCATTCTTCCAGAATGTTCTGCTAATAACTAGAAGATTTTAAATATAGAATCTTCTGTTACCTTTACCAAATAAAGATTTACATAAATTAGAAAATCACAAAAACCACATATCGTGACACCGGGATTCGATCCGTCGACCATCGTTTTGGCAGGCGTTGTCTAAACCGCTCAGTCACAGCTGCTATTGACAATAAGTTCGAATTTATCGTTCCGATGCTGTGACATGTTACGTCACATTTGTAACATTATCTTGCAATTAAAATGCTCTATACGCGCAGTCCACGTTTCTTGGATGTATTTTGAAGATAGCACGGACTGCTAAGGCGCCTCGGTGGACGAAGCATAGAATTACAAAACAATCCATGCGCGCCAGACCTTTTATATGTTGCGATTTAGGTATCTGCGGTAGCCTAGTGGTATGCGTAATGAACTGCTGAGACGAGGTCTCGGGTTCGATCCCAGGTTTGCCATGGCACACACCAATGACTTTTCGATGCTTTTCGAAGTTATGTGTGTATTCAGGTTTATAAGTTCCCCGTTAATGGCAATAGGCTCGCCACCTATTACATTGTGACTTAAACATAAACTGGTGAAATGTGGGTGCTAGCACCTCTGCCTAACCCTCTGGGGAATACAGGCGTGAGTTTATGTTATGTTATGATTTAAGTGTAAGATATATGAATCAAGCTCAGTTCAGCTCAACAGTTCTGTAGGTATACGAAGCGTTATTCCGAAACATAACACTCTTCATACAAGTGGAGCATCGTAAATGTTCAGTGCAGGTATATTCGTATTCCGCTTATGAATACCTTAATGATACGGCACTTGAGTCGTTCGTTTGACGCTAATGCATATTTATGCATTCCCTCTTCACGGAAATGCCGCCTTTTATACAATTTAGCTGGTGTTTTTATTTGTTCAGTAACGGAAGTAATTTTGAAGATGATGTCATATTTTGTGACATATTGCACAGCTCATTTTAGATCCATGTTATGTATAGTTTGTATTTTTTTATATAAAGAACACAATATGGCTTTACCTGAAGTAGGTAAGCTGAAGACAGGAACACCATTAAAGACAATAGTAATGTTAGTCAGTTTGACAGCTTCGTCAGATTTTTTTTACGCCTCATTTAAATGGAACTCGTATACCAGTTACGAATTCCAAGACTTTGATGGCATGACAAAAATGGGATCACCGTACTATTTGCTTATGGGTGAATTGCTTATGACTTGATAATTTTTTTTTAATTATTAGCCTATTGCAGTCCACTGCTGGACATAGGCCTCTCCTAATATGCGTCACTTCTGAGACAATTTGATTTAGATTAAAATAAGTGAATGCTTACACGGGATTTGATTTTTTTTTAAGTTTGAATTTGTCGTTCTTCCGTCTTCCGCATCTAGTCTGTCCTAGCCACCTTTTTCAGGTCGTCAGTCCATCTGGCTAGGGTGCGTCCTACCTTTCGTTTACGTTCTCATAGTCTCCACTCCAGGACTCGTTTGCTCTAACGCCCATCCAACCAATACAAACTGTGCCAATTTTAAAATCCCAAGATGTGTATGAGGACAATATATCTATCCCACAAAGTTCACAAACAAATATTTCACAGTTCAAGTTATTGGTTTGTGGAATACAATACAACGAAGTGATTGTTAGAAATCTTACACTTTATCTTTAGATACAATTTCAAAAGAACTTCTAGATAAAAGTAACTTAAAACGATAAGAGAGTGGCGCTAGTAGATGGTAGATGCTAACAACGAATGTATTTCCTGCAGAACAATTCACACTCGTTTAAATGTACAATCGACAAAGGCTATACGGTTGCACATTTACAACAACTTTATATGACAAAATGCAACCGTATCGCTTTTGTTGATATTGTATCTAGCAGTAACTAATATTATTTGATACAAAATACAAACATTACAAAACGGAATTATTCAAGCGATTAGCTGATTTGCTTTTATGATATTGTTATTTGCTGCTAATAAAAACAAAAGAAGTTACATTATTTGTTGTTCAATATACACATGTCGTTTGAAATTTTTCATTGCTTGTTTATGAGGGCATACAAGAACTTTTGGACCGAAGTACAACAGTTAATATTATAACCTAATTATACATTGATTCACCAGCCAGTCAAGTCGTGACCACGTATGCAGCATCGCACCCGAAACATCGGCAAAAGTAAGTCATATTTTTATGCTTTCCTGAATAGTTATAAATAACCATGAGTTTACACCGCGATAACTTAAAAATAACATACATTTACTAGTATGTAATTTTTTTTCCACGATTCAGAATTAATAGTTCTGAAGTGATTTGGCTTGATAGCCCCTGGTGTCAATGATTACATATTACAAGGTGTCACCATAGGTGCAACGTGAGTAATCAATTAGGTGAACCAACTCTTCAACCAAATTCCATTCCACCAACAAAAGCATATCCATTACCGTCCGGAAATACACCAGCAACCAACTAACTCACTGGAAACGAAACCAGGGTAAGTTATAGAGGTATCAATTGCCTCACACGAGGAACATGGAGGGCGCAGAGGGCCGGAGGAACTAAATTATTCGTACCACATCCAAATTACGTTATACCGTACATAATGTCGGGAAAAAATCCGACGTGGTCATAAAATTAAGCCAAGTGTTGTTTGAATTATAAATGTTCAACTTCTCTTTATTTGTTTGGGCTGAAAATGAGCAGTTTGTTGTTGTGTCGATTAGTATGAATTAGTGATGGCAGAGAAATACTTCTCTTAAAATATTTTTAGCTAGATGTGCCCCCGAGTTTGTCTACGTGGACTCAGTTCCTAAAATTTTTTGCTGAACCGTAATTTTTGTCAAAGTTGCCTAATTTAGTAAATCGTCGCCAAATTTGAACTAAAACACCATATATCAAAAAACGGATTTTTATTATATTATAACACCTGCACGCAACCGTACATACTAGGGGTTGGAGCATAAGGGCCTATTAGTACCCCGTGCTTCACGTAGGTGGAGATCTTAGGTGAAGCACGGTGCTGCACCCATTTCCAAACCTGAAATAGAATATTTATCGGTTTGTCTTAAAATATGAAAACGCCCGTGACTAATAGCTAATGTTATCAGTTTCTGTTAGTGAAAATCCCGTTAAAATCAGTCCAGTTATTTCAGAGATTAGACAAGTCAAATGAACAGAAAATCTGACAATACTTTCAAAAATTGTTTTATTTTTTGTTATTAAATGCAATAAATTAAAAGCTGATATTTTAATATTACATAAACCTAAACTTTATTCATTTCTTATAGATATATCTTGCCGAACATATTTCACATTGAAATCACTATCACCGCTAACCTCAGAAATGAATTATTGTAATCTCTTTCCTCCATATTATAACACTTTACTTGGCAAAAGGAAAAGATTCCGACTGGTAACTTTTAAAACTTCGCGCCAGTAACATGCTCATTCAGTGAAAATAAAATCCTAGTGTTATCGGATGTAAGAACTTCCTCACGGTACATTACATCTCTGGAACCGCCTTTAGTATCATGCTTTTATTCTGTTTTGTTATCATTACCTACCTGTATGTCCCCGATGAGGTAGACATCTAACCAGTTATATTTTTCATTCCATGTATTAAACACTAAGTGGTTTAAAAGAAAAGTTACTGAGTGTTTCTGTAATAGTAACAGATAAACAGAGATTATATGCATAAAACTCCGTAATAGTATTTGACTGAATTTTTTATAGCATTTTTAAATGGTAACTTTAAAGTTCGAAAAACATCGGAAAAAATGAAACGCTCACATGAACATGAACTCACGACCTTTCCCTTACAGGGGAATGCTCTTCCAACTGAGCTATTGAGCCACACCTCTCTTTATATCCGTCTTTAAGGGCGACAGTGGTGCCATCTACCAACATTCTTACGAGTCTCACTTGAGCGTTTCATATTTTCCGATGTTTTTCGATCCGTAATAGTAATTCTAGAATAACACCCTGTACTAAATCTCATCCAGGTTGTTCGACGTCATAAAACTCATAACGTTTTGATATTTTTTAACTCATCTGAGTTTTCAGTTTGCATTAATCCCACGGTATGTATCTATCTCCTAGAGACACATTATCGTCATTATTACTTTAGGAAAAAACAGTAAGGTTTACAATAATTTCAATTATGAATTTAATATTTAAAAGTAAATTCATAGACAATTAAATATTACGTATTAATTATTATTTTACAAGTTAAATGAAAAGTTCGTTACATTTTAAAGTGTCGTTGTCCAAGAGACAATAATATTGGAAATAACTTATAAATTAAAAGTCGCGTCATTTATTTATAGAAAATAAATTTAAATCCATCCTATATTAAGTGAGAATAAAGTGCCGGTTTACAATTGGACTGAATTTTAAATGGTTCAGAAGCCTATTTAGTTTAGTTGTCCAAGGGACTATCTTAACTAGAGTCATGTCGATTTCGGAGTCAAAATTACTATTTCCTTTAAACAAATTGCTCTGCTCTATGTGAATTCTTAAAATATAAGTAATCATCTACAGAAAATGTATTAAAATATTAAAAAAAACTAATAAAATTAAAAAGTTAAATTTTTCATTGATGTACACTTAAAAGTTGATTGACCCATATTTATCCCCAATGCCAAATTTCATCAAAATCGGTTCAGTGGTTTAGGCGTGAAAGCAGACAGACAGATATACAGACAGACAGAAAAACAGAGTTGCTTTCACATTTATAATATTAGTATGGATATGGATTTATTCATTAATTCAACCCATTTTATAGTTTTCCTTATAAAAACGCGTTTTGTAACCGTTTGTAAGAGTGTACGGGTGGTACTAATGAATTAATTTAAATGTCTGAAAAGGTGTTTATACACGAAAAGATTGATCGCAGTGACATTTCAAAAACTAAATACTATAATTTCCTCTTCCTAATATTAATATAGATATAGACTAGTATAGATGACCAGATACATGTACAAGTTCTCGCTCGACCCAACTCGGCAGCAAGAACACTAGACAAGTTTAACTGCTAATCTCAGATTACTGGCGTATAGCCTGCTAGCGACATAAATTCTGGTTAAGACGCTCAAGTGACAGTAGAATGATAGTTTAGATGTCTTACGTCCGAGGAGTTAACTGGATTTGAACCGCACCCAGTATTCTGTAAATGGGGTTCTATTTCTCGAACTAGCGTGTAGTTAGCAGGTTTTACTGGGATGTTAATGTAAGATAAATGCAAGGATGTTACTTTTCTCTAATATTTAGAATGTGAACAGAATTATTTTGCAAAAAATACCTAAATCCGAAATTATTACTATATCCCCTAACCCCTCAAGATAAGCAAGACTAGTTGTAAACCGGTAGTTCATTATTTTAGAAAATTTTAAATTATGAACAAACTTACTATTTACTATTAAAAAAAAAAAACAATTTTTATTTCTGGTTTTCATTTCTTTAATTTAATACACAGACCGAGCTTATGTACATTGTCGAGTATACCGTCCACGACCTTCCATAATACACGAGGATTAAATAAACGAAAACAAAACTCAAATATTTTGTACAAATAAAACTGTCCCGATGTATTTTTTCTTGTAATTTTAATTAGAACAAATCCATACACGGGTTGTTGTCGAACCCTCGACTGACGGATAAAATTTTCCTGTTTGATTAAAAAAATGTGGGTGGATTCTGAATAACCTCAATTTTGAAATACATGGCGCGATTGAGCTCGGCTGGTGAAGTATTGCAGGCTTATTTAATATTGACTTTGAGTAGCAGTAGAAAACTATGGCGTGGTGGCAGAGCGTATGGCTGTTAAGTTAGAGAGCATGTTCAAGTTCCAGTCACTGTAATAAGTTGTTTGGGTGCTTCAGTATGAACGGGGGTCTGTAGAGACCTTCGGGGCTATTGGATCTGGCTGATGACACTTTTTCATACCCTCGCTGGTGCAGTCAGGTGCAGGTTGACTAAAAGAACAGTAATTCTCGGTTGAGATAGCCTAACCGACCTAGTCGCTAGAAAAAGAACCACCAACATGATAAACAGTACAATAAGAAAACAACAATATTCAAACCCTTTGCCTTCTGCCGCAAAAGCGATAAACTCCCAAATGTGTTTTGCATTTTATCCACAAATAAGTAAATCTCGCCAAGGCTTTCCTGTAGCCGGAGGCAGTCAAACCCAGATAAGGAATAAGAATAAAAATACAAAAAACTTGCAACCATTCATTTCATATCGCTGTGATATTTGCGACGTCTGTGTTTCTCGTAATCTCAACTCTCTGGGTTCGGATTATCTTGTCAAACGAAATAAACGATAAATCTACATAAAATCGAGGTAGAATAAGATATTACTCATTACAAAATGATAAAGACATATTCACGCATTGAACAAATGCAAGTGCAGTGTACGAATTAAGAATAAAAATAAATAAAAGTCTGTATAAGTTAATATTTTTTTTAAATGGTATAGTTTTCGTGGTACGATGAAGGAATAAATCAAGGGTTTTGTACCAAAATCTTTTGGGATGCATAGCACCATCATCTGCTAGATCATACCGATTGCCAGATATAGCTCTGGTCCAGGGTTATCTCATGGGGTGGAGGGGACAACCAGGAGACGCATGTGAACAAAAATAAACCGTCCATTTATTTGGCACGGCCTACCGCCTGAACGGCTTGACGGATTTGGACATGTGAGGTGTCATATGTTTTTTTTTAAATAAATAAATATTCCACGACATCTACACAACGCTATCTAGACCCATGGTAAGCTTTTATAGCTTGTGTTATGGAATCTAGAATGCGTATATACATACTTATATACTTTTTTTTTTGTAAATACATACATATTATACATAGAAACACCCAGACCAATGCAAATAGTCATATTCATGCAAAGGAATATTTGCACTGAGCGGGAATCGAACCCGCGCCTCCTGCGTGGCAGTCGCGTGCACTACCGCCACGCCACAGAGGCTGTCGAAATAATATGTTCTTTATTTTTAATCATCCATCCAACCTATGATAGTGAGTTATTTGCCCGTTAGAAATTATGACATCACAATATTGTTCCTTTCATACAATCACTTACCGTTTTTATGTTGAGTAAAAAATAACAAAATTTACTAAACACTCAAATATCCAATTATCTCTTATTTAAATAAGTTGGGGCATAAATGACTTGCTGTATATCTGAAAAGTTTAAAAATGTATAAACATAGCCGTACTGCGATGGCGATGAATAGTACCACCATTCAGAGTTACTACAACTTCTAAATTGAACCAGACGATTCTATTCATTCTGAAATAGCATATTACCGAGTGGCGGTACTTGACATAGCTTTGATTTGAGTGCGCGTTGCACTAGCTTTAATGTTTCATGAAAAAAAAAATGTTTGTAGTCTTGTTTTTATTTAGACAGCTGTTTCTAATTGATTGTTTATCGATAGATATTATGTTTGGTAGATGACTCCTACATAACCTTGCCTTTTATCGACGTTTTAAGTTAGAGAAGAGCACCGGTTTCTTTCATCATCATCATCATCATCATCATCAATTTTATCCTCATTATCGATCGTAATCGAAGTTTTGACCCCGATGACTGTTTATTCCTTTACTTTTAGGTTTCTCTTTATAAGGCTTCTATAAGATAACTGTCATCTGACGTTCCAATGCCAAGAGGTGAGCCTGCGCTAGGAATACTGTCTCGCAGGTGAGATTGACTGAACGCTAAAGTACCCAGCCAAATGTTTATTGAAATCTTATTCGCTGGTCTTAAATTAAACAACACCATAACAAATCAACATTAAAACCTTCTCATTTGATGCAAATGTTCGCTAAGTACCGCCTCTCACCATTTCTAACTAAACTCGAAACAGCGACAACTTCTAACAAAATTGCAAGAACCCCGTGTATATAATGTGCTTCACGGGGTTGCTTCAGCCAACATGTTTTAATTTGCTAATGGTTCTGTTTTCACGCACGTGACGTTGCCGCTCTTACTCCTAACTGGATTTTATAAACTGTTCTATTTTTTAACATTGTTTTGTTGTTTGCGAGTCAGTTGAATGGAAATATCTGTTCCGACTGCTAGTGCAAAACGCTGAGAGAAGTAAATATAGTTTGCCAATATTTACTTCTCTCAGCTTTAAAGGGAGGCACTGTTCATCGATGGGACTATGCAGTTTAAATTGAAATATAACTAGGAACTTCTTTTTATATATATTGAATAACACACTTGTACTTTTCCACTGAGTTTATTTTACTTCTAAACCTGACCGGTTTCGCCTTACGGCATTCTCAAACCTTTGAAAAGTACAAGTGTGTTATTCAATATGTGTAGCAGATTCCACCAAGCGCTATCAATCTCCAGTATAAACTTCTTTTTAGTTTTCGGATGTTTTATTATGTAGAAATTGGGTAATAAACTTTTTTTATCATCACTACATAGTATAAAGCAAAGTCGCTTTTTGCGCCTGTCCGTCCCTATGTATACTCATCTTCAAAACTATTCTACATATTTTGATGCGGTTTTTTTAAATAGACAGAGTAATTCAAGAAGAAGGTTTATATGTATAATACATGCTTAATATAGTAAATGGTGTAGCGGGAACGGAATCGGACGCCACGCGGGTGAAAAAAAATTGATGGTACGAAGTTCATCTGGTCTGCTAGTAATATATAAAACCCTATACGCTTTTCCTTTTCTTTTTAATTTATCTCTATTCGGAGCTTTGAGAGCATATTTCTCCAAGATAGGCTGAGACAATATCCCACGATTTACCTCTGTTCTTTCCACCTCTGCTATCATTAATGAGCCTCTAAACCACTCCTCAAATAAAGTCACTTATCATTATTCCAAAAAGTTTTAACAACCAAAGAAAGTCGGCCTTCAAATACCGAGCTTCTGTAAATTATATGCGGCTTAATTTCTCAAGAGGAAAATATTTTAATTTGTTAACTCGCAGCGTCGACGATACAACAGATAGCGTAATTCCGTTAATCCGGTAATAAATAACGGTTTTTGAGCGATATTTCGTGCGATCCGCGCGATCGGGAGATGGAGGGATGGCACGGATTTAGGGCTTACTCGCTAAATCATTGGTTGATATCGTATTGTACGCTGTATAATCGTTGGGTGGTTTTCGAAAACGGATGCGGAATTCAGTCTTCTGTATAAATCTTTGAAACATGGTGTCCTAACATAATACTCACATATTCAAGGAAAAGAAAAAAAAACCTATACATTTCTTCTTTTCACGAGTAGCCAGAAAAAAGAAAGGAAGAAAAGAAGGAAAACTCGTTTATTGAGAATCAGCACAAAATATCACACAAAATACACACAAAAAATATTTACGACAGAGAAAGAAAAAGACTAAAAGAACTAAGTGACGTATGCTGACAACAAGACTGACAAGTTATCTAAATGTCAATGTCACTCAGGCTGTCAGCCATACGTCACGGATCATATACTAGTAAGTGGCAAATATTTGCTGGCCTGGGGGTGACCGGTGGAGCCACCTGTTTCCCTATCAGAAGCAGGCCGCGGTGGCGGCGCAAAGTGCGCCTCCCCGTACCCGGGGCTAGATGGGAACACTAGGGTTCCTACAACCCGAAGGGGGCCATCTCGAAAGAGATGGTCCTAGGTCTGAGATATGCTTTTGGCAATCTCACCTCCGACAACCAAG
The DNA here is from genome assembly GCA_914829495.1 of Eilema sororculum. NCBI lineage: Eukaryota > Metazoa > Arthropoda > Insecta > Lepidoptera > Erebidae > Eilema > Eilema sororculum. The sequence goes on from OU618541.1 coordinate 1,181,985, forward strand.
GACCCAAGAAGGCGTGCGTTTTGGTCGGTTCGAATCCGTCATAACCACCTCCACCGGCTCCGTGGGGTGGTATCCGTGGAGATATTTCGCACGATAAAGAAAGGGGCAAATATATGCACGTGGTGATTTTTCCATCCACCAAGCAAGTCCATCCTCTGGTGCCAGCTTATTCTTGCTTTATGGGACAGGCTGTAAACTAGTACTTACCTGTATATTCTCTAAATATAAGCTGATTTGTATTAACAGTTATTTCCATCGACTGATTTCCTAGTAGCACAGAATTGACATGTCTATTATCACCAAGCGGGAACTTTTCAACGGATGTTTACAGTTAGATGGAGGACAACCTAATTCTCTAGTCGCCTCAGTCGGAGGTCAGACAACAATTACTCCAGTTAAAGTAAAGATGAACCAGTAATATATAAGCATGAGCTCCAAAATGTAAGCTTTGATGCTGTCGGAATTGGCCCTCGAATGATGGTAGACTAAAAAGGTAAATAAAAGAGAATTGCCTCAACATTATAACCCGTGGATACAGCTCCTTCTTCTTATTCATCTAAGCGTTAATCCCAGCCGCATCCGATTTCCGTCCGCTTTACCAGTCTAACTGCGGATTTGGCTAAACTGCCATATTTTCTATGAAGTGATTGCCATTTGACCTAAACAACTCAAAGGCGATTTCGAAGCATTGCAGCTAGACCAGTTGCCGGACTTTTGAGGGCTCCAACTACCCGTAACCACTGCCATAGATGTTCGTATGGCAACCGAGACCGATGGCTTATTTGCATTGAGCGGGGATCGAACCTGCGCCTCCTGCGTAGCGACTGTGTTCACTATCGCTAGGCCACGGAGGCCGACCGTTTCTACCCTTAAAAATGCTGGTTAGATTAGCTAGGTACAGTCAACTTCAGAACGATCTTGAAGACAAAGTCTCAAAATGATTTTAAAACCAATGTATTACGAGAAATTAAAACTGTTTTATTGCTTTAAATTATACTTTACAATTTATTTCCTGTACACCTATCACTAAGAGATAGTTAAAGAAATATACTGATACAGTAAAACTATAAACTTTGCGAGTAATATCACTGAGCAAACAAAATGCCTTCTACTCACGATATTTTTATTTCAGACGCATTGTGGAAGGCTATGTACTTTTTGTTATGACAAAATGCGGGTCAGCTAACTTTATTGTGCTGTGCTCTTATTGTGTTCCTTCAAAAGAAACGTCGAGCTGCAGGCGACGGAAATATAAACTTATAACAAGCCTCGGATATACTTTGCTTGGATTTTGTCTGGACTAATGTTATTTACGGGTAAGGCTCTGATTTTATGAGATATCACTGATATATCTTTCTTATTTCGCTGATATATTTCGTGACTTTTATTTTTGTGCATTCTCATTTGAATTTTGCAAAGAAGTTAATTAATTAAGCTAGTTATTAATTGGAATGAATGTTTTATAGCATTTATGCTAACTTTTGACTCAATAGCTCAGTTGGAAGAGCATTCCCCCTGTAAGGGAAAGGTCGTGGGTTTAAGTCCCACTTGAGTTCTTCTTTTTGTTATTAATTAATTAAGGGCACTTTTAAATAAAGGTTTCAGTCCCACAAATAATTGTGCATCTATTATTCTAAGACTTTTCGATGCTTTTCGAAGTTATGTGTGTATTTATCGCAGGTTTATAAGTGCCCGGTTAATGGCAATAGGCTCGCCACCTATTACATTGGGACCTAAACATAAACTGGCGAAATGTGGGTGCTAGCACCTCTGTCTACCCCTTCGGGGAATACAGGCGTGAGTTTATGTTATGTTATGTATTATTCTAAGAAGCGGGACTGCTTCGCCGCAGTAACCCCAGTAGCCACAATAGCCGCACTAGCCATGGATGAATAAATTTATCGGACCAAATAAATTTATTGGATCCAATTAAATTGCATGGTCTTATAAAAATATGCTTACAGGTTTATTTGAAATTTTCGTCAAATTTTTATTATGAAATCTAGAAAATCTATTTTATACTTATGAAGACTTCAGTTTACTTACATTTGAATAATGCAAGTCAGCGAAATTATAGGACGTATCCACAAGCATTATCCCCATGTCACAACTAATAGACAATCTTAGTATATAAAAGTTGTTAATTAGTATGTTAGACATTGCTTCATTAATTCATTGCGTCGTTATAAATAAAGTATAACCAGACTATGGTAACTCTCTTCACCTCCGCTATTAAACAGTCACGAAAAACAACATTATTTTCTAGACATTGTAAAGCAAAAACTCTAGTGCAACATTCTATCAATAGTTAGTTTTAACGGCTACTCTGTCCTCGGGGACCAGTAACTTTTGTTTTAACATAATGAAAACATGACGCGGAGTCTCCGAGACTCCGGGAGCGCGGGACGAATCTGTGCACTCGTAAATATTACTTTACTTGCTCCTAAGGGTTTATAGCTGGTTCTAAGTGCATGCCAGAGACTTTTTACGATACTGTTAGAATGGTTCTACACGAATGTATATGGGCTCTCAGCTGTAAACAATATGTACGCGTACGAGTTTAGCCAGTAGTGAATTTAACTTTTAAGAGAAAGTCATTGGTTGAAACCAAGTTATCAGATGAAGTTTTTCCTTTGAACAAAGTTGTGATTCATTGAAATAAGACTACTTTTTAACGGATTCTATCGCGATTTATTTGTTATTATTTACTTCTCTTCCTTCCTACAGTCCCGGGTCCCTTAAACGGGGCGTGAAAAGGCATCTAAAGAGGCCGTCAATCTGAGTGCCACCACTGTTAACATGGTACATGTTTACGATGGTGACCCTCTTTTCGAGATTTTGCCTTTAGCTTACCATCAGGCAATTGACGTTTCCTTTTAAAAAAAAACTTTTAACCCGACGTTTCGGCCACTTTACAGCAGCTATGGTCGCGGGGTGAGTAAAGATGGTAGTTGACTGTAATCAAATTAAGTAAAATTTTCAACAGATTTGTGGTAAAGCATTGTATTTCTCTTAATTTGTGTCTCTTTTTGTTTATTCAAAACAGATATGTTGACACGTGAATGAACTGTGGGCTCAGTTGCAATATTTCAATCGTTACGAGTAGGTAGAGGTCAAAAAAATCCGCCAGGGGGTCTAAGTGCAATCCTTCGACATCGCAATTGGGTCAAAAAACTATCTAAAGTGACTGCGGGAAACATCGAGGTTCAGCCAATTGCAGTAGGCTAGAAAAGGTGGACTCCGAACTGCGAGATGAAAGCTTCATATGCAACCGGGATGATGATGATGACTAAGCTGTGGATTGAACTGTCGCCAGCGGTATTTTCGAACCAATACGACCTTCAAACCTTCAAGAAAAGAGCGTACTCTTTTTTAGAAGGAAGGCAACGCACTAGTGACTCCTCTGGTGTTGCGGGTATCTATGGGCGGCGGTGATCGCTTACGTCTTCTCGTTTGCCTCCCTATTCCATAAAAAATGACAGTGTGACACTTGCGTCATCACACAATTCTAATTAACATATCATTTATCAAAATCTTTTGAGAAAATAGAAACATGGCACAAAGCTTCCTTTTTACCCACGACGGCACGGAGACAATTTCCTCCAAAAATACTAGTCCGATTTTGATGCAGTTTTCAATTATTGGTTTGGGTTTGATTGGAGTATGTTCCTAGATAGGTGTTACGGTGATAACCCACTATGTGGCGCCGCAGTAAACATTTTTTGAATGGTTTTATACGTCGTGGGTTTTATCAAAATTTTTAATGTTGTCATCCTTGTTGAGCTGACAACTTTACTAATATCAACTAACGAACAAAAATCATTCCAAATTCAGAAACGTACATAATATTTCATCGTATTCAATATAAAAAATGAAAAAAATTGTCCGCCAAATAAATAAATAATTACCATTTCCTTTAATATTGGTCAATATTTTTATCTCGGAAACACGTGCCGCAAAATATAACTGTACCTCCGGATCCCCAGCGAGGAATAACGCAATATATACATTTACGGAGAAAGAATAAGAATATATCAACTGCTTATCTGCCTCGTAACTTGTAAGGGTCGACAAAAGAAATTGGGTAATCGTGTCGTAAATAATGGAACTATATTTTTGTGATTTATAATATTTAGCTATTGGACTGTCAAGGGTTAGTTACACGACTGTACCAAAATAAAAATTATCAAATTAGGGGTTGAGAGTGGACGAGATGAGTTTACGGGTCGAGAGAAAACAAATAAAGAAATCTTTGTTTAGAGGTCGAGGGGTCGAGAGTGGACTAAACCGTATTGACTGCATAGAGGCGAACTGTGAACTACCACTGACCGTTGAGACAATTTGATTTAGATTGAAATAAGTGAATGCTTACACAGGTTTTGAACCCGCATCCAGTCTTTACGGGAAGGGAAAGATTTTAAATTTTAAACTTTTTCAAACTAAAGGCCCATTAATATCAATTGGAAATCAGGTGGAACTTCACGTTCGTATATATTATAATAAATTTATGGGTGGAACAGATATCAAAAACAACATAGTTAAAATTTCATTTCAATTGCAACTAGGTAAGTTTTTTTTTTTTATAAAGGATACGTCAATTTGACTTCACGTCGCCTGATGTTAAGCTAAAGGCAAGGCTAAAGTTTTGGAAAGAGGGTCCCCTTCGTAAACATGTATACCATGTTATCAGTGGTGACAATCAGCTTGACTGCCTCATCAGATGCCTTTTCCCGCCTCGTTTAAAGGACCCGGGACTGTAGCAGGGAGGAAACACGTGAGCTGACAAGGTCATTTTTAATCAATTTCAATTTCAGTTTACACATTAATAATCTCAAAATTATTTTTCATGTTTAATTGGAAATAGTATGATTGCAACTTTAACCGTATTCACTAGAACTTCAAGTCAATATTTTCACCATTTTACACACTTAGGTATTGGTATTCTTCCCACTCTTCCCAGGTATCTTCCATTATCTGGTTGCTGATGTAAGTTTAAATGTTTCCTGAAAAGTTTTCACCTCACGGGGTCCTATCAGCTTCGGCATGGTGTAAATTATAGGAGTTCCACACACTTTTATGGTAGTTAGATGTCTTTAAATGTCTTAAACTTTTGATGCGACTCAAGAATTCTGAGATTTCCTATCTCTATTGCAGTAATGGACCAATAGAAAAAGTATATTATGTAAAGTAATGGTTGTTATATTTTTATGAAAAAGCCAAAATTGTTATTGATGGTAAATTGAAATTTATTTTTGAGATTATAAATAATTGTCAACAGGACAATTTTATATGTATCATCGTCTTAATGTAATAATAATGCCTAGAGTTTTCTAAAGAAAACGATGCATAAATGCAGTAAAATAATTACTGATTCATATAATTTTCTATTGAAAAAGTAAATGTCACATTGAAGCCGACCTTAACTAATCCATTTGTAGTATATTGAATTAGTGAACAATAAAGAGTTCTTTATTTATTTAACTTAATCTTTCTTCTTCTTTCAATTTTGTTTATTAGGCTATGTAAATAGTAAATATACAAGGACTTTTTACATGAAATTAAAATCAAACAAGCAATTGTTGGAGATCAAACATCTTGAGATAGTCAAAGCCTTATTTCTGGGAAGCAAAAAAATTATCACCAAGCTTTGATGTTCTCAAGCTTTACGACGTAAAAAATAAATTAAGATTTGTCGACAAAGGAACGAAGAAAATGGCGGCCGTGAAGTATGAATGTTTGATAACTAAAAAAGTTTTAATATAAAAAGCTTTCGGTCACAATGCCTGCAATTGAACTGTGGTCCTTCGAGCAGGACTTTTAGTGAGTTTGTTGGCACGACTGCCTTTGTCGTCATAACTCTTCAAAGAACATACCTTCTGTTTCTCACGTATTTATTTTTTATCTTCCTTGGATTTTTTACTTTCAACTGTCATTGTACCATGCTGGTTACGGATAAAAGATCAACTAACAATGTTTGCTGCATAGCTAAATTGCCGTATTACCTACAAAATACATACAAAAATGAGAAGAAAAATAAACGAGGAAGTTTAATGATAATCTGAATACGTGTGTTTGTACGTTATATTAAACGTAGCTACATGTTATTCTATCCTTACACAGTGTAATACATCATGCTCTATGATAAATATATGAACTAAACGTTCCTAAGGCATTATGGTAGGTACCAATACTCCTAACTATTTTTGCTATTATTTATGAATTGATCTAGATTGGAAGTTTCGCTCGCTTATTATTAAAAAAATCAAGAATAATAAACCACTCGTCGAAATATTTACAATGTATGTATGTATGTTATGTTTGCTATTTTTTATACTACTTAGGTGGCTTTTTTTTTTTCGTGCGGAAATCCCCTCGGATACCCCCCCTGCCGGAGCCGGAAGGGGAGGTTATGTCGGACTCGAACCGACTAAAACCGCACGCCGACTGTGGGTCTTGGTGCTAGGCCGGAGGTGAGGTTGTTATAGACGTCTGGCCCTCCTCAGGAGGGGGGACAACGGTGTCCCTAACTCGCTCCCGGAATGGGGAGGCGCGCTATTTAGCGCGGCGCCGCCGTGACTACTTAGGTGGCAGATACGGCCCACGTAACGGAAAGTGGGTACCGCGGCTGGACGTATGCAACACCAGGGGCGTTACACTCGTGCTGCCTGCCCTGAAAAAAGCTTCTTATCCTTCTAATGTTTTTGGAGTATGCGATATTTAGGCGCTTTTTTAACAAGCTTTTATTAGATTCTTGTTACTTAAGTTTTGCTATTAACGTAAATGATCATGTCAATCTTAAATCATACAAAACTTCCAGAATATCATTCTGCAAATGCACCTATGCATTACACTATGTATGTTATTACTAGTGTATATTACTGTATTATGTACTATATTATGGGTGTTCTGCTTTTATCCTATTAAGTATTAAGATATCAATGCGAGATTACCTGTAGTATTGCAAGCATTTACTGGTCACTTATATCACATGGCAGATCTTCTAATTATTGCCTGCCTTTTAATATACTAAATTGTATTTCTTTCCCTAAACCTGAAGCAGTATAAACATGGCTAAGCAGAGAAAATTAACGACTCCAAGAGGGATAGTTATTATGATAATGAGCCTTTCTTTACAGAAACGTTCAACATTAATTACTTCATACAAAGTTGTTCAAACGGTCGTAACAATACTTGAATTCTAACTTTGTATTATGTTGGACATCAAGGAATTTCTAATTTGAATTTGTGAAGTACCCCAACATTATATTAAACTGTGTTTGGACAACAATACCTTCTTAGACAGGATTTCAACAGAAAATTTATTCCATTAGGCATCATTTATATTTAACTAGGCGCTGTCTGTGGTTTCACCCGTGTGGAATTTGTTCCTGTTCTCTTTACGCATGAGAACCTATTCTTGGTAGTAGTGTCTCTCACTCCCGAATATAATCTATCTCTGTACCGAAATTTAGTCAGTTTCGTTCATGTGTTAGAACGTGATTGAGTAACAAACATCTTCACAAACTTTCGCATTTATAATATTAGGCAAGATGCAGGACATAAAAAGGAAAAAATAAATGATTTTAAAAAAATTGAACCGACTTCAAAACCAAATAGGAAAAAAATGTTTAAAATAACAGAATTTAGAGAGAGAATTTAGAGATTTTTGATCTGTTAGAAGTCGGTGCCAACTTTGTTTGCTGTCCTGACCAGCTATAATGCCATTAATGTGGGTATAATGACTTGTTGAGGTAGGGGTGGCCTATCATACTTAGCTATATTATATTACCTGTTTGACTTGATACCGACTTTTGTATTGAAATGATCGATATTTCATTTAAATGCATCATGGCAGAAATTCAGGTACAGCAAAGCACCAGCAAACAAAGTTGGCACCGACTTCTAACAGATCAAAAATCTCTAAATTCTCTCTCTAAATTCTGTTATTTTAAACATTTTTTTCCTATTTGGTTTTGAAGTCGGTTCAATTTTTTTAAAATCATTTATTTTTCCCTTTTTAGTGGGCCAAGGTTTGCGTTCGTTATCCTAGTTTAATCCAGTCCAGCATGCCATTAACCACATTTTCGTCTTTTGGGAGCATTATACACCCAATAAGTTAAGGGAACTGGAACTTTTATATGAAAGACGGTGAGTTGAACAGGTTGGCGATTTCGCAGATGGGGCTGCAGTTAGAATTTTACCAAAGATCAAATTGGTGAATGACAACAACTCTAAGATGATAGCTCAACTATTTTACTGAGGGTCTTGTCAACGGTGCAATGCGGATTGTGTGTACGTTTAGGTGGTCTGCTCTGCGTCGGGATCGCCCAGAATCCGACGAGTTACCTGATGCAGTGTTTATTAAATGCGACGATGATACTATTGGCACTAGATTGAAAGGTAGTGACAGCTTAGTTGCAATTGCAACAAAAGGCTATGGGGATGTGGAAAGAAGAATCCGTTAATCTTGAGCTGGGCTGTAACGGTTCATAAGCTTCAGGGCACCATATGAAATAAAGCGGTAAATGACTTAGAAAATATATTTTTTAATAAAGGTCAAGTGTATGTTGCTTTAAGTGGACAAGACAAGTGGAGCCAACTGTCACCCAGCAGAAGCTGGCCACGGTAGCAGCGCGCGTAGGCACGCCTCCCCATTCCGGGGGCGAGCCCCCTGCCGAGGAGTGCCAGACCGTAAGGGATGGCCCTGGGCCGCCGGGATGCAAGGGATATGTCGAAGACAACCTCACCTCCATCTTAGCACTACGATCCTCAGTCGGCGTACGGTTTTAGTCGGTTCGACTCCGATATAAACCGTTCCCTACCGGCTCCGGCGCGGAGAAGGAATCCGAGGGTATTTCCGCACAATAAAAAATACCACCTCAGGAGTAGATATACCCTTTTATAAACATACTTATTATTATTATTAATTGAGGAATTATCTCGGTTTCACTCTGAAATTTCGTGATTATCTCAGGAGTAGCACCAACCCTTACGAATAACACGTTAGCCCTACATACTACTACCTAGTTTCCATCGATCTATTGCAGTACTGTCCCCTAACTCCTAACCGTTAAGGAGTTCTATAGCTTCACTATCAACACAGCAGCATCAGAAGTTGATTCAAGCATATCTCACAAGCAACACGTTAGCCCTATTTAGTAGTATTCTAAATATTTATCATGGCAGTACTGTCTCCCAACTCCTAACCGTTAAGGAGTTGAGTAGCTTCATCATCACCACAGCAGCATCAGATGTTGACACCCTGAAGCATATTCCTGAGTAAGACATTATTATGTAGCAAAAGCACCATACGCAACCGTTAAGGAGTTCTGTAGCTTCACTATCAACACAGCAGCATCAGAAGTTGATACGAGCATATCTCACAAGCAACACGTTAGCCCTATTTAGTAGTATTCTAAATATTTATCATGGCAGTACTGTCTCCCAACTCCTAACCGTTAAGGAGTTGAGTAGCTTCATCATCACCACAGCAGCATCAGATGTTGACACCCTGAAGCATATACCTGAGTAAGACATGATTACGTAACAAAAGTACCATACGACTATACAATTGTCGAAGGTTGCCCTCGATTTCTCCTGGATCCCATCATCAGATCCTGACCTGGTGAAAATGGGACCACCTCAGAAGTAAACCCTATCCAACAAAAAAATAAAATTTGAAATCCGTCTATAATTGGCGGAGATATCGGTGAACATACATAAAAAAAAAAATATTATGTATACAGACGAATTGAGAACCTCCTCCTTTTTCGAAGTCGGTTAAAAAAGAAGTTTTACTGTAATTTTTGACTCCTCCTTTGAAGACGTTTTTTTTAATTTGGTAAACCTGATACAAAAAAAAACTTTTCTATAAGAGGCGAAGCTCAGAATATTCTAAACAATTATTATCAAACTCGTCATAAACACGATGTACGCTAAGTAACTATTATGTATAAGTTTATTAATTAAAGGTAATTTATAACTCCAACTTTGGTGTTATAATGACAAGAATCAATCGCTCGATATTAATCGTATGTTTCTACTGCTACATACTGAAGTTATTTTATTTTACGCTACATACTTTTATCTAATATCTTACAAACATATTCAAAATTTTATCTTCTTTGACCTATATGGCCATCTTAGTCCTACGCATATAGGATACGTGCAAGTATCAAATTCCATAACCATAACAAAGATAGTAGCAGGTTCCGTTGTGTTGTATGCGTTTTTGGCACCGTATTATACTATAAAACATAGATCAGTGCACGCTCAACGCGCGTATGGCAACACATCTTTGAATATCTTTTCATACGTTTTACCTGCCAACCCTAACCTCACGGATTTATAACTTTATACATAGGCAATGGTGGCGTTACGTGCCGAGTGTTTTTATCACCGAGACTAAATATCCTCACACTATGATTTTTTATGATACCATATAAACGTAAATTCTCTTTTAGAGGGCTCGATGCTGAGGTACGCTTCTAGCATTGGATTACCTTACTTTTGTTTGTGTACTAGCATATTGCGGTTGAATGTTCAAAACATAAGATGTGTATTTTTTTGGTCAATATGACTTTACTTCGCCTGAAGCTGTAAGTGGAGTCAATAATGATCAATGTTAAAATTGTGATCTTCTGTTAGGTGGTTTTTTGATGTCCCACCTTGGAAGAATTGTGTGAAAAAAAGAGAAGAATTGTGTGAAAAAGAAAAAGAAGTGTGTGTAATGTATAGGTTGCCTGTAAGAGATCGCTCTTAGCGATAAGGCCGCCATTTGTACAAAATATTATGTTATTGTCCATACATTTACTGTATTACTGGTGTACAAAAAAAGAAATATTACGTTGTGAACAATTTGATTTTATTGCAAAAGAGAGATTCAGTTAAAATTTGCTTAGTTCTAGCAAACATACTTATAATTAATAACAATACAGAAACGGACGCAGCAATAATTCACTAACTGCCATGGAACTACACATACTTGCATTTCCTGTTAAATAAATATAAGCACACATAATCCACTTTCAAAAATTATCATAATAATTCATACTAGCGTGTTAGTTAAAATCCCACGTCGTCATCGCTCCGTTGCCTGTTTTATTACATTGCAAATGTATTCACGTCCTTATAACTACGTAATGTATGTGTGATTATAGCCCATGAGATTGCATCCTCACAGTAGTATATCATTAGTAAATGGAAATGTCAATTCGAATACATAGGGAGAAGAATCATCTCGGGCAGGACTCGAACCCGCAGTCTTTCGAGGGGGAATTCCCCCTGTAAAGACATACATAAATACTTTTTTTTGTAAATACATATTATACATAGAAACACCCAGACCAATGCAAATAGCCATATTCATGCATACAAATATTTGCACTGAGCGGGAACCGAACCCGCGCCTCCTGCGTGGCAGTCACGTTCACTACTAATAATAGTTCAGGTATACTTCAAAGTTGTGTTTTAATTTTTTAGAACATGCAAAGGTATCAGTTATTGTCAAGGCAAAGGCAGTAGGTGTTTCAAATAAAAATATGGTAATACAAACGCTTTACATATCGTGACAGTAGAACGTTCTGAAGAACAAATAACACTCGCAAATCTTGTAAAGCGCATTATAAGTCATCTCGCGCGAATCGATATGGTCCGCCGTCATAAATTGAATACAATTCCGCGTCCTTTCACTCCCGCCATAAAAGAAAATAAGTGTGAAAATAAAATACTTATTCGATCCAGCTTCACGAAATCCAATTTATTTTTGATTGTGCACTTTAAGAGCCCGCTGTCTCCTCGGCTATAACAGTAAGAATGTTTGGTGCGCTCGTTTTGAATGCATTCTAATAAAAGCTCGACTGAAGGGATACTGTTACAGGGAAATAAGTAAAAAAAAAATACGTTTTACGAAATGTTAATTTCTATTCTTTTGGAATTATTTTGAAAAGCAAACAATTACTATTATTTTGTATTCACATACATTATGCAGTTAAGTCTGGTTTAAGTTGGCATTTAAAAAATGGTTTCTCTATTTAGTTGATTGCTCTATGAATTAAGACTATTACCATGACTTTTAGAGGTTTAGTTATTCGAGATTCAGTTTTTCGTGGTAGCGTGCATTCGTTTTTAAGTGTTTCGAAAAAGTGAATTAGAAATGTAGTTATTCGAGATCGCATTGCTACGGCATTAAGTTTTTCGTGGTAGCGTGTATTCATTGTTAAGTTTTAACCGTTAAACTTACGGGGACGTGATATTCGTGAAGTCACTTATTACGCTCTCAGGTTATTATCCCAAGCAATCTATCGAGTTCAGCCCAATCTGCAGTTAGACTGGCAAAACCGCATCCAAGACTCCAAGTTTAAAGCTTCAGATGCGACTGACTAGGATTAACGCATGGATGAAGAAGAAGACTATTACTGCTTTCGTAATAACTTTAAAGCATTTTAAATACAATAGCCTGAATTTCATTGCAATAATAAATTCACATTGAATACTAGCACTAGCCATCTTCCTACAAAGAACTTAAAACGAGTATTAGTGAAATGCGTCACTGCTGAAATCGCTTACAAAAAATCATTAAAACAATGATATGCCGAATTTTGCCTAATTTACCGCAAGAGAAAACAAAGTTGCGACCAGCGGCACCCATTATATCATGCTCGATATCTTTTCAAAGTTTATCAAACTTCTGACTGTCACCTCGAGCTTTTGCAAAGTTATAGCAAAGAATAAAATCAAAGTCCTAACCGCAGATTGGGTACTTTTATTGGAAAAGATAATTTTGATATCTTTCTAAATGATTGAAGGATCAGCTTTCCTTGAATTTGCAATTATTTCCCCTATCTATCCTGTGTGATCTATAACTCAGTAAAAATTTTGAACATTATTCAAACCGCTCTTTCTTTGCTTGCCATATTTTTGTCCCCATTCAATATAAGTCCAGAAATACATTTATAATCACGCCTTCCCTCAGGAATAATCAGAGATAATAGCCTGCCTTTTGCATCATCTATATCTTTACATACATTTGTAAATAAATAAAAGTATCTTTAACGTTTCAAGCAAGCCAAAACCTAAATTTTGTAAATGGTGAAAAATGATTTTTGATTCGTATAAAAGTTTATCCGCACAACCTTGCAATTCTTATCCAATACTAGTACCATTATCTTGAATAGAAATTAATGGTCCTTGCATAAGACCAGATGGCCTATTTTATGGTGCCTCACAGCGCTAGAAGCCCATTATTTTAGGAAAGGATATTGAATAAAAACCTCCTTGTCTTACGAAAACGTAATTTTCTCCGATTGCTTTGTTTTCCGCATCCGCGCATCGCTTTCTATTTGATAAGAATGATTTGTCCAATCCAATTTGAGAAGTAATTTTGAAACTAAAATCTTAGAAAGAGGCAGGAGAAAATAAGAAGGGATAGATCTCATGAAAGATCGGGCTCAAAGCGTCCAAAGCCTGAGGTACCTTTTAAGAAATAAAGACGCAATACTTTAATTTTGTGTATCTATTCCAATCTGGTTTTTTTCAATTACCAATTCAAGTTCTTAGTAGCACAGAGTAGATAATAATAGTACTGGCAGTGGTTTACGTGTTTTGAATTCTAATTGGTATTCGTTAGACATTGACTAAATACGAATGAATTGAAATACAAATTCTTTTTTTTGACCACCATCTCAAATGCTGGACGAGAAAGATGTGGAAGACCATGAAACAAAATTCGTAAATATCAGAACCTTATTTATAGATCGCCTTTATTAAATTTTTACCTAAGGGTACTTTATAAACATGCAATATTTTAGCCAGAACACACAAGTTCTTGACAGGTGACACACTTTTGCTTGAGAGATTAAACTATGACTAAGTAAACGAATACGTAATTAGGCTACTTCGAGTAGGTACTATGTTTTGTTTATATGTAACCTTTATGGTATGTTGCCGTGTTAGTTACCAGTGGAGTAGAACAGGAGCACCCCAGATCTTCCTTTTGGTGTTTTAAAAGGTGACTAAGGGATAGGGCTATTCTCCATCCAGTAAACATACAGCCCAAGACAAAGGGCCCACTAGATGGCAATAGACTCGCACCCTTTTATGTCGTTGAGACTGAAAATCATAATTTGCGAAACGTAGGTGTTAAAAAATCTCTGCCTACACCTTCGGGGATTTACAGATGGAAATTCTGCTAACCGGGAGAATATCCTTAATCAATAACTTAATTCTAGTAAGTTCCCCCAGTTTACCAATCGTTTCTAGTAGGCTTTCATTATTCTGTTCAGGTACCTCAACTAATCTAAAGTTTAATAGTCTATTCCGTTGCTCGTTTAATTTTAATTTATTTCTAATTTTTCTGTTTTGCAAATTAATCTCCATCAGTTCCTTGTTTAGAATATTGATTGCTTCATTTTACAGAATACGTGTTGTTCCAGTTTTATTAAACTTTATCGTACTTGTATTAAACTGTACAATTATTGTTTCTCTATTGGTTGAAACATTTGCTGTTATAATTCTTATTTATTTACTATCCTGTATATTATTACAAACTTTAAAATACACATAATTTATGTCTTGAAAATATAAGCAATAAAAATTACCCTTACAAAAAACTATAGTTTTTCATGTTTATTCAAGAAAATTGAGATGTGTACCTTACATTTTTAGAGTACAAAAGAGATAATTCAAAAGTGGGACAAGCCGGATTGATGTCACGTAAAAAAAATTTTGAGGTAAGCTGAGAGCTGAACTAGTTAAGATAATAAAGAAAGCATTGTGGATGATATCTCAATTTATGTTTTTTCAGTTGCTTGAAGATATTTTAACTCAATCTGCTGATGGAAACTTCGTTCCAGTAACTTCAGTGGCTGTTTAAGTTTTGCTTCTCGTTACGATCTAAGTTTTCTTAGAAGTACTCGAGTTCAAGAGTTTTTAAGTATTGTTAGTTTTAGATAAACTCGACGTAGGGTTTTAAAATTTTGTGCTTTTAATCCAGATGAAATACTATTAATAGTTTGGAAACTGAGTCTCATTGTTTTTGATAGAAGTGAAGAACTTTAAGTTCATAGTACCTAAATAAGTTTTTTATTAGTTGTTTGTGCCAGAGTCACTAAATGGGTGGAGCAGATTTATTACTATATCCTGCCAAATAAGTAATCACTCCAGTAAATAATTGAAAGTTTGAAATTTCAACATGAAATATAATACTACGTACATTTTGAAGCTGTTATAAATCACACCTATGCTAATGTTTCGTATAAATATTTACGGAACGCGAAAACAATCAGCAAACATGACGTACAGCGTGTGATCACAAACGTTCATCCACAAGATAACAGCTATACGCGTCACGTTCCTGATTCCAGCAAAATCCATTACAACGCCCGTATTATCTTTTAAAACAGCACAACAGAATATTTTACAACCTTCACAGTGTAACACCGGTCGTGTTTATGTAAATACAAGACGCCTTACTACATGTCTGCTTAATATTTTTTCACGGCATCTTTATTGGAAGGAATTGCTTGTTTTCGGGTAAAGGTTCACATTTAGTTTAGATTAACATTACTGACATCGTTGCTAAGATACATAAGGCATTCACAAAGCTACAATGTAGTTTGTGTATATTATTTATACATACACTACCTGCTATCTCCTACAATAATGATTCTTAGTAATATATTCTCGGATGAAAATAGCTAGACTGTTTTATACCAAATTTCATCCACAATATATTTTGCTGTTCTAGCGTGGATGTTTGTTATAATCCATCCATCCATATTATCCGTCCAAACTTTCGAAATAGCAAAGCCTAAATTGTAAGCTTTTTGATATTCTTCAATAACTTTTCCTAAATTCATGGTGCTGTCAAGTATTTCAAACCAAAATCTTAATTATCATCTCATTCGATTCAAGAAGCAAACTAGTAAGCCCAAGAGTCGACATCACTACTCGTACCTTTACTTCACCAAGGCCACCCTAAATAATTCCCTAACATCTTAAATTAATTCCTAAACACATCATATATTCCCTTTACAGTGAGCACGTATAAAGGGTCGGGAGATTTGAATGTTTAATTAACTGTATTATACACTCACTGTTTTAGGTTAGAGACGGAACCCAGGTATTGAATAGTAACACTAATCTGTGTAGCGTGGGGATTATCACAAACGACAGGGGATTATGATATTCTTTTGAGACAAGGCTAAGGCACTTTGCGTTGGGGATTACAGCGCCTGGAAGTGTATGGAAAACATTTCAAGATTGTGTTCTAAAGACTGTGTTCTCGAGTTAATATAGAATGTATTTTAGTCTGTTATATAAGCGTATATTTCAAAGAGAGGTATTATATTTTACGTTCACAAATATATTTTTGGTACTCAAAATTGTAGATCTGTCGTCAAATATTATCGACTATTGTTCCCAGAATACAACATCGCGCGCCTAGAAAAGACTAGATATAGATTAGAAGAGATTGGAGGACGGAGGCCTTGCAGCTGTGCCAGTTTATTTTTTACATCTACGTCATTTGATGCAAATTGCTAGAGATAACCTAGGTGTACGAACACCCTCAGGACAATGAACTAGCTAAGTGAGATTGACGTGGACAATGTAGGCTGTACCCTGGGTACAAAGTCACATAATATATTAGGTTAATAATCCTTTTTCCAAATATATTTGGAATTTTTATTTTACAATTTTGATCTAATGTGAACAAGGAAATAATCAAATTATAAACTGACTTTTGCAATCATAACATAACTAATAACGATACATTAAGCAACTAAAGTCACGTGCAACACCTAGTAAAAAATAATTTCACGACGTGAAACATTTCTCAGTCCCTAATTCGATTATATTTCTGAATTCAGTGTTAGGGGAGAAACAAAATAAATTCTAATTACGGCTCGGCCATTTTCATCTAGACCCAGAAACACGGATACTTAAAAGAAAGTATCCAATAAATGTAATGTTGAGTGATGGAACGAGATCAAACGCTTTGTTTCAATGGATAAAATATGTTTTTGATGATATTTTTATACTCAAACTGTCTATTGTTGGTTGGATAAGAAATTTTACATACATACAATCATGCTTTTATCCCCGGAGGGTTGGACAGAGGTGACTTAACACCCACATTTCACCAGTAATTTTCTTCGGCCCCACGTAATAGGGGGCGAGCCTATTGCCCTATTCCGGGCACTATTGACTCGAGCCATGCATTTGAGGCTGAGTCTGGGCTGTATAATATATATATTTGATGTTAAACAGCCCTATCCCTTAGTCGCTTTCAACGACACCGTTTGGGAAGAGATGGAGTGGCCCAAATTCTATTCTACCGAAATGCCCAATGAAATTTTAAAGCAATTATAAAGCTAACTATTAGTACAGATTTAGAAAAAGTGAATGTTATAGCAACCGCTATAACATTCACAGCTATAACCTATTTGACTGCGATTTTCGCACAAATTGATTTTCGCAGTCAAATAGGTTATTGTGTTAGCACATTACCTTCGTGGTTTCTTTGGCGCTGTACAAGTTAAATCAATTTGTTTTTTTTTTACATAGGACACGTCAATTTGACTTCACATCGCCTGATGTTAAGCAAAGGCAA
Source organism: Eilema sororculum (assembly GCA_914829495.1). Taxonomy (NCBI): domain Eukaryota; kingdom Metazoa; phylum Arthropoda; class Insecta; order Lepidoptera; family Erebidae; genus Eilema; species Eilema sororculum. Next base: position 1,199,596 of record OU618541.1, read on the forward strand.
AGTCTCGGAAAGAGGGTCACCATCGTAAACATGTACCATGTTAACAGCACTCAGCACTTAACTTGACGGCCTCATTAGATGCCTTTTCACGCCCCGCTTAAAGGACCCGGGACTGTAGGAAGAAGGAATTTGTGTTTTTTTTTGATAATAAGAAAAAAAACATACGGTGTCTCCAGTAACCTATTCTTTCGAGAGGTATATCCTCACCAACTTTGGCAGATCTTGGCCTCCATTGTTCGATAAGATGTTATTCTGTAAATCAGTTCTCCGAGTCGTTATTACCGTGCATCTTTTAATATAAAAGGAATAATAAAATACAAATGCTAAAACCGCTAAAATATATTTCCAACCTGTAGGAATAAATAAAAAATGTGCGCAGAACGGCTTTTTATTTTACTACTAAAGTAATCCGCCATAATGAATGATCAGGAAAAATTATAGTCAGAATCAAAATTGTAAATTTTGTGGTGGGTGAGCGCCTGAATTACACAAAATTATTGCTTAAGTCGTTAAGGTTCAAAATTGTGTACGCGTAGGTTGAAGTTTAAGCCAATATTTTTGAGACAGCTGTGTCATTTAATGGAGTAAAAAATAACTACCACCATCTATTGTTTTTTTTAATATTTTATTATCGCCTTTCATGACAAAAGACCGCATAGTGTATTAGGATAGAGATGGCGTTGGTTAGTGCTGTTTGACGTAACAATATAGTTTATTGGTTAAACCTTACGATCTATCTAACACAAGCAATTTTGCTTAGCTAGAGGGGTTAGAAGAAAGGTTAATAATTTCTGTTGCTAAAATTATTTTTCTTTTTGATGTGTAAAGTTTACTTAACTATAGAGTACACAAACACCAAAGTATTACAAGTATATATTTCAAAGAGTTATCATCATTTTTGTGTCCCGGTTTCGGGATTATACTTCAAAGAGTATGATGCTTTAATCTTTACGTGTGGTAACTCCCTTGAGCTTCACCTCCCCGGATTAAACGGTGAGGAGTTTTTCTACAAAAATTTTCAAAAATGTTTCAGCGGCTTTTATCGTTCTCTGAGTCTTTTTTCCAACTCATCTTGTAACATTAGATTTTATCTACTGTAATTTGATTACTACTAGCGCCACCTATGGCAGTCTCAGTGGTACTCACATCAGTTAGTCGGTGCCTCGGTGTAGGAACTTTTGTACTAGCTAAGCACTAGATGGCGTTCGATTTCTTTTATGTTTTAATTATATGAAATTAGAAATACTCATAGCACCTAAATGGGAAAATTAATTGTTTAATTATAGGCTATCTCATTTAGGTTAAAATTAAATTTCCTCAGTTAAATTAAACAGGTTCAAATTCTGCGTGCTCAGAACCGTTGTATTCAAGGAAAGAATGTGAGTATGATCCAACCAAGTCAAAAGGTTGCTTTACTTTGTTTGATTCCTACTTAGCTGGGTGATATTAAAGTTGTTAGGATTTCGACCGTGATTTGGTGTTTTTGATCATCGTTCGCACTAATTTAACTTAAAAAAAAGTGTGTTCGAGAACCTTCCAATGATAGGGGTATAAAACTGCGGCCCCGGCTAAATATAAATCCTTTTTACTCTCTGAATTGTGACTGGAACGTTTGTATTGCTGTGTCTTGGAAAATACTTTATACTTAACTAAATTCTTTGTTGCCCAGTTTTTGGTAAGTGTTTTTACTTGTATTTATCGACAGCCTTCTGCAATCTAGACGATTCTTAGTGTTATTTCGTTCTTAGGGTTCCTAGTACGGGATTAGAGGACACCTTGGTCCTCAAACCCCTTCTCAGCGTGTTCTGTGGTCGAGTTCCCAACCGCTGTCGGCGCAAGCCTGTAACCTCGACGTGAAGCACCTTGGCTGGTCGAGAGTGCGGCAAGAAACGTGCGCAGACGCCGAGCAGGCCGACAACCGGGGTCACGTATTCCCTTTTTCTCTATTAAATTTATGTAACTTTCCTATATATCTATATCACTTCACCCTGCAAGAAATAACTGTGTCAACGGTGGGTTGACCGAGGTGTACTACAACTACTAGCCATAACACTCTGGCTACCTACTGCAAGCAGGTCACCGTGGTGCAGCTGGTGAAGACATACTCATTTTTGTATTTCTATATGTAACTCTATTGTCTGTAATCCTCTTTTGTATAATTTTATCTCTCAGTAATATATGTATGTACAACAGAGGTAATAGTGGTTTTCTCTGAAGTCTCCCTGGTCTCCCACACGCACGCACACTTTTCTGCTCTGTCAAAAGGCGCCCTGGGATCCCATAGAGCTCGTGCATCTCTCTGCTGGGTCAGCCGGTGAGTAGTCCGTCTGACACGTTCAGCGGTTACAAATTGGCGCCCAACGTGGGGCTAACTCTGTTCTCTGTGGGTGCGCTGTGTGTGGGTGTCTGGAGAGTTCGCTTTGGAGGAAACACTACCCTCCGTCTGACACTACCCAAGACGCTAATTGGTTGTGCGGCTGCAGTTACGCATGTAATACTTACCCTCTTTGTGTTTTTTCAGCCAATCGTACCATCATCCCAGTGGCAAGAAAAAACCATTGAGACCCCAAAATTCCAAATTCCAATTTTAAAAACTGCACATCTTTCGGTAAGTTTGGAAACATATTTTTGGCAAACTAGTTTTTTTTCTTTTTTCTTTTTTTCTTTTTTTTCCTCCTATTTAGTTGCTTCTGTGTTGTACAAACATATATATTTATTGTGGTCTGTTCACATAGTAATTGTACTGTGTCAAACTTTTAGTCTAGAAATTTCTGTGTCTAGCATTCATGGTTTTGGGTTTATACCTGTGTATTATTAAGTAGTTAGTAAAAATACATAGCTGCTTTGTACTGTATAGACTTGAGTAGATTTGTAGTTAACTTTTTAACATTTTGCTGAATACCTACATCACTTGTAATTTATATAAAGAAAATTTCTATAACTTCAACTATAATTTGAACATCTGGTATTCACTTCATTGGGTTGCTGAGCCAGTATTCTGAAGATATTTATCTGGGTGATTCTATAATATCTACCCAAAATCAAGTAACATAATATAAAATAGTAGTAAACTTTTTGTAACTACCTCCTAATTTATTAATCTAAAGAAAGTATACCTGGTGTCATATTTCTTGGACAAAGCTATTCTTAAATTTAGTTAATATAGTTTCTCTATTCTAAATTATTAGATTTTTGTAGCTACCGCACAAATTGTGACCTAGAGGAAGCATATTTATTGTATTATCTGTTAATATTAGTTGATTTTGTCTCTGTGGAAACTTCATTTAACCTACATTTATAATTTATAAACCTGTTGTGAGTTGAATCTCCATTACTGTTAATTGTTTTGATAAAAACTGAATCTTGGACCACTATGGCCCAATTACAGAAGTGTATTAACTACCTTAAGAAAGATGAACTTTTTAATGAACTCTCTGCCATGGGGGTTACAGCGGATCCGGATGCGACGGTTGTTGGCCTGCGGAGTGAGCTGCGCACTGCATTGCGGCTTGTCCGGCGTGGCAGCATTAAGGCCATCGCCACGGTACCTGCTGTTGCCGCCTCTGAGTTGGCTGTCTGTGAGCCTAAAGTTCTCGAGCTGGAAGGGACACTCTCTTCAGGTGAAGTCGTTTCAAATAGTAATTGTCGGACTAAGGTTGCAGTGAGGGCGAACTACCTTCTCACTAGGTTAGCTAGGTGTGGTATAGACTGTCCAGATCTTTTAGATATCCGTGGCCGCTTGGTTAAAATTCTGTCTGTGGCTGAATCAGATACTGACTCTGACTCTGAGGGTTCGGATAGAGAGACTGAACCTATTCATCGTGACCGCGTAGGTTACACCTCGCCTGTGGTGGGAGGGGACCGTTCGAGGCGACGTGACGCGCCTAGTTCTGACACAATTAGTGGTAATTTAGTAATAAGGGATAGACCCGTAAATTTAAACTCTTTTAATATAAAATTTGATGGCTCTGCGTGTGTACGTGTATTCATTGAGAGACTGGAAGAGCTTAGGTGTGCTCGGGAAGTCACCAAGGATAAAATCCTCTCAGCTTTCTCTGACCTATTGGACGGTCCGGCTTTATCTTGGTTCCGCACCAACAAGAATAACTTTACCTCGTATGAGGGCATGTTGGATGAGCTGAGGGAGACTTTCGACCTTCCCGACTACGATTACCGTCTCAGAAATGAAATTAGGCAGCGTACACAGGCCCGATCTGAAACATTAGGCATCTACATCTCTACGATGCAGGCCATGTTCTCGAGATTAACGTGCAAAATGCCCAGTGAGGAACAACTGGACATTCTGATGCATAATATTAGGCCCGATTATATGAAGGAATTGGCTCTTCACGAGGTAAACTCGATAATCGACCTGAAGCGATTGGGGAAGCGCCTAGAACTTGCGCGTGCTAGGGCAGAGGCATTCCAGGAACCAGCGTTAGATAAGTTTGGGATCACCTCGGACTTACACCATTTTAAGAATAAAACTGTTCATAAAACTTCCCAGCAGGTCTCTGCCGTGGCCGGTCCTACGACCTCAAGCGAACGAGGATGCTTCCGCTGTGGTGAAGTCGGCCACACTGCATATGGCTGTACACAGTCAAGGGAATTGGTGTGCTTCCGGTGTGGACAGAAGGGAGTCAAATCGCCTGAGTGTCCGAAGTGTAATGCCAAGCCAAAAAACGAGTAAGTCAGGGCCTTATTAAAAGATCACCATTCGGTTCGGAGCGAGCTTCTCTGTCTGATGCATTCTCTGATAGGGTCCTGTTTACCAAACGGGATAATGACATAAGACCGTATTTAGTTGTTAGGATCCTGAACTTAAATGTTCTAGGTTTACTTGATTCGGGTGCAGCTTGCTCAGTACTGGGTAAGGGAGCGCACCACACTTTCTTGGAATTAGGGTTTGAGCTTGGAAGCATCAGCCCTAACTTTAGTTTAACTACAGCAGATGGCTCTCATTTGCCATGTCTGGGCTGTATCTCTCTGCCTATTGAATATAATTCTGCTGTCAGAGTTATTAAGTTCTATGTTGTTCCAGAAATCACTACTGCTATGATATTTGGAGTAGACTTCTGGCAACAATTTCAATTAGGGGATAGATTGATCTCTCAGAATATCAATCTCTCCAACTTTAGTGACTGTAATCCGGTAGAATCTCTGTCTCTTAACAGTGGTCTAGAGGATTACAACAATTTAACCGCTGATCAGAAGCGGGTAATTAACAGCATTATTGAGAAATTTGATACCATCAACACGGACAAGGTGGGTCTAGGTCGAACATCTCTGGCGCATCATACTATAGATACGGGCGATAGTAAGCCAATCAAGCAACGGTATTACCCGCTCTCTCCCCTGAAGCAGAAAGCCCTGGAAGAGGAACTAGATCGGATGCTGGAGATGGGAGTAGTGACCCCGTCTCAGTCCGCATGGAACTCACCAGTGGTGATGGTGGAGAAAGCGAACGGAGACCTGAGATTGTGCCTTGATTCTCGGAAGCTCAATTCTGTTTCTAAAAGCGATGCGTATCCGTTACCTTACATCAACCAAATTTTAGACCATCTCAATAATGCAAAATATTTGTCTTCTATTGATTTAAGTGCGGCGTATTGGCAGATTCCGTTTGATTCGCCCCAATCCGCCGAGAAGACCGCCTTCACTGTCCCCAGGCGAGGCCTTTTTCACTACAACGTGATGTGCTTCGGACTTGTAGGTGCTTCCGCCTCGATGCAACGCCTCATGGACCGTCTATTTGGCCCAGAGTTCGATAACCGAGTGTTCTCCTTTCAAGACGACATAATCGTTGTGGCCAGCACCTTTGAGGAGCATGTGGACCTCTTAAATAGAGTCTATCAGCGCCTTAAGGATGCGGGTCTCACGATCAACATGCGAAAATCGCAGTTCTGTCGTAGCGAATTGAAGTACCTCGGGTATTTTGTCGACAAGCATGGCCTGCGGACAGACCCAGGTAAAGTTGATGTCATTCTCAACTATCCTACACCTTCCAACGCTAAGGAGGTGAAAAGATTCCTGGGTATGGCTGGGTGGTATCGGCGTTTCGTGAATAATTTTTCTAAGATTAGTAAACCCTTATGTAAATTAACTTCTAAGAATATAAATTTTGAGTGGTCGCGTGAAGCTGAAGAGTCTTTCAATCTGCTGAAAGCCGCTTTGGTCACCGCTCCTATTTTGAAAATGCCTGATTACTCACTACCTTTTAGGATTCTCAGCGACGCGTCATCCTTCTCTGTGGCTGCTGTACTGACGCAGACACATGAGGGAGTGGAGCACCCTGTCGCATATTGTAGTCGTTCACTCAACAAGAACGAAGTCAACTACAGTACCACTGAGCGAGAACTCCTGGCAGTGATCTTTGCTTTGGAACAGTTCAGGCAGTACGTGGAAGGACAGAAATGCACTGTGGTTACTGACCACGCCTCACTCCTGTGGTTCCACAAACTGAAGAATCCGACAGGCCGCCTTGCGCGCTGGAGCATGAGGTTGAGTCAGTTTGACTTCGATATAGAACATCGAAGGGGTAAGGACCATGTGGTACCTGATGCTCTTTCACGAATTCAAATTGACACAATCGACACCAGCGTTACTAAGGACTCTTGGTATCTCCACACTCTGAACAGTGTGAAAAAGAACCCTAGGCATTTTCCCAACTTTGATATACGTGATAACCGTCTTTTCAGATTATCAAAAAATAAATACTCTCTGACCTCTGATTTTGATTGGAAGCTGGTGGTACCGTTGGAGGACAGGTTGCCCCTGCTCACCAAGTACCATGACGACATACTCAGTGCCCATGGTGGCGTATGGAAAACCCATAAACGCCTCGCTCTCAACTATTATTGGCCTAAGATGTACGAGAGCGTTAAGGAATATGTAGGCAAATGCGAGACATGTAAGCAGTACAAACCTGTGAACACATCTCGCCCTGGCCTCATGGGTAATCCAAAGCGGGTGTCTAGACCGTTTGAGGCCATCTCTGTTGACTTACTGGGTCCATTTCCTACTTCCAGCAAGGGAAATGTTCACTTGATTGTGGTCTCGGACTACTTTAGCAAATTTGTCATGTTGAGTCCTATACGGATGGCTACAGGCGTTGCAGTCGCGAGATTCATAGAAAAGAATGTTTTCCTAGTCCACGGGGTATGCAAAACCATTTATATGGATAATGGCCCACAATTTGTGAGTAAACAATTTAAGGACTTACTACTTAAGTACAATGTGCCTAACATTTATTATAACCCCAGATACCACGCGCAGACCAACCAGGCAGAACGAGCTATTCGCAACGTGGTTCAGGGAATTTCTTGCTACGTGAAGTCGCACCACAAGAAATGGGACGAGAACCTCGTAGAACTCCAGTGTGCTCTAAACACTGCTGTGAGCGAAGCCACTCATTTCAGTCCGTATTTTCTTGTTCACGGTAGGGAATTCATTGGGGATGGAGTTCTTTATAGGCAGGAAGAGATTCCTTGCCATCCTAACACTGTCTCCATTGATAGTCCAGTGTCCTTTGGTGAGAGGTTGAAGGAATTACATCGTATCTACGACCAGGTGAGAAAACACTTAGATGTTGCTCACCGGCGTAACGAAAAATACTACAACCTCAGAAAAAGGCATGTGGAACTGAAAGTGGGACAGATTGTGTACAAAAGAACCTTCTATTTGTCTAACAAGGCCAAGAACTTTACTGCGAAGCTGGCGCCTAAATTTATGAAATGCATTGTAACCGCCAAACGCTCGCCTTTAGTATATGAACTGTCGGATTTAGATGGTAAGGATCTGGGAGTTTATCACATCAAGGATATTTTGAAGTACAGTGAGGAGGAACAGCCTTCTGATCCTTCTCCTTCTTCTGTCGGTGCCGTCTCTCTGTCACTCGGCTGATCGTGGGAGTGCCACTGTGCTTCGTTCGGTATCTTTCCACCCTAAGCCTACTCACTAACCTATATGAAGGGCATACAGTGATCCGGGCAGTTAATAGGGTGACACTTCTAGAGTGCTTGGCTTAGTAATGTGATTTTGTTTGGTTTCTTTAGTTAGCTGTTAGGTTCGTGGTTGTTTGTTTGGAGTTCGTGGTCTTCACAACTAGTGTGGTCATCGCGAGTTTTGGAATTTATTTTGATATCTCTCAGTTGAGATCCTGTCGCTGATATTCCCTGCGCATACTACGCAGGGAATACTGTGAGGGAAGGGGTGGTGTAACATTAGATTTTATCTACTGTAATTTGATTACTACTAGCGCCACCTATGGCAGTCTCAGTGGTACTCACATCAGTTAGTCGGTGCCTCGGTGTAGGAACTTTTGTACTAGCTAAGCACTAGATGGCGTTCGATTTCTTTTATGTTTTAATTATATGAAATTAGAAATACTCATAGCACCTAAATGGGAAAATTAATTGTTTAATTATAGGCTATCTCATTTAGGTTAAAATTAAATTTCCTCAGTTAAATTAAACAGGTTCAAATTCTGCGTGCTCAGAACCGTTGTATTCAAGGAAAGAATGTGAGTATGATCCAACCAAGTCAAAAGGTTGCTTTACTTTGTTTGATTCCTACTTAGCTGGGTGATATTAAAGTTGTTAGGATTTCGACCGTGATTTGGTGTTTTTGATCATCGTTCGCACTAATTTAACTTAAAAAAAAGTGTGTTCGAGAACCTTCCAATGATAGGGGTATAAAACTGCGGCCCCGGCTAAATATAAATCCTTTTTACTCTCTGAATTGTGACTGGAACGTTTGTATTGCTGTGTCTTGGAAAATACTTTATACTTAACTAAATTCTTTGTTGCCCAGTTTTTGGTAAGTGTTTTTACTTGTATTTATCGACAGCCTTCTGCAATCTAGACGATTCTTAGTGTTATTTCGTTCTTAGGGTTCCTAGTACGGGATTAGAGGACACCTTGGTCCTCAAACCCCTTCTCAGCGTGTTCTGTGGTCGAGTTCCCAACCGCTGTCGGCGCAAGCCTGTAACCTCGACGTGAAGCACCTTGGCTGGTCGAGAGTGCGGCAAGAAACGTGCGCAGACGCCGAGCAGGCCGACAACCGGGGTCACGTATTCCCTTTTTCTCTATTAAATTTATGTAACTTTCCTATATATCTATATCACTTCACCCTGCAAGAAATAACTGTGTCAACGGTGGGTTGACCGAGGTGTACTACAACTACTAGCCATAACACTCTGGCTACCTACTGCAAGCAGGTCACCGTGGTGCAGCTGGTGAAGACATACTCATTTTTGTATTTCTATATGTAACTCTATTGTCTGTAATCCTCTTTTGTATAATTTTATCTCTCAGTAATATATGTATGTACAACAGAGGTAATAGTGGTTTTCTCTGAAGTCTCCCTGGTCTCCCACACGCACGCACACTTTTCTGCTCTGTCAAAAGGCGCCCTGGGATCCCATAGAGCTCGTGCATCTCTCTGCTGGGTCAGCCGGTGAGTAGTCCGTCTGACACGTTCAGCGGTTACAATCTGGGGTCGGCTTTCCAGTCTAACTGTGATGCGACTGAACCCGGGTACCAATTCAACCGTCTCCTATACTGCCGAAAGAAGTGCAAACGCCGTATCTCAATAAAAGATAATTAATTTCGAGATAATTGAAGTTTTATTAAAATATGTGTATGTTTTTCATATGTTTTGATCAAGATAGTGTTAAAAGGTGCATTTTTTAAAGCTATCCGAAGGTACATAAAAATAAAATTTTAGTTTTTTTACATACGGCTATTTCCTAAATGTTCGGCAGTAGGTATAGAGTGCTGACAGGAGCACGCTTATGTTAGAGGATGGCTATTTGATTCTGTCTGTCTGTTTCTGTCTAAAGCATACGCAAATATCGCTCATTGAAATACTTTGTAACCATATAGAACAAAAAAAATATCTAAGCATGTTTATCCGCATTCTAGATTCCATAACATAAACTAGTTAAGCTTACCATGGGTCTAGATAGCGTTGTGTAGAATGTTGTAGAATATTTATTTATTTATTATATTACTACCTTTTGCTCCACCCGCTTCGATGTCGGTTATCGCGACTAAACATAGCCTATGTCCATTCTCAAGTTTTAATCTACACCTATTCCAAATTTCATCGAAATATGTTCAGTGGTTTAGGCGTGAAAGCGTAACATACAGACAGACAGACAGACAGAGTTACTTTCACACTCATAATATTAGTATGGATCTATTCTGTGCCCAAACTGTCAGCTACTTTTCAACAACCATGGTTGCGGGGTGTATAAACATAGTTTGAAATGTAAATCTATAATCTAATAATGATATGTGGTTATAAAAACGAATCCAAAATATTTCTATAGTTGGTACTTTCACAGATAATAATTTCTGTTACAACACGTCACACATCAAAAAGCAATAACTATCAATATAGAAGGGCTCAAATATGTCATTGAATGCGCATAAGCTCTGGATAACGACATACCCTCATAATCCCGGCATCATCTTAAAATAATCACTTCCAGCATCGCCTTTGATGTAAAGTGCCAAGCCCCACTTTATATTCGTGACCTTGTTTGCATTTTATGACTATTAAATCAGTAAGGGTTGGCTTAGAAACAATATTGTACACTTAGAAGTGAATGACCTGGCTGTAATAGTGGCTATATAGCAGTAGATGTACTTAATAACAATTGTACATGTTACGTTATGTGAGGTCTGGCTATAAACATAAAAATAATCCCTTAGTTCGTACGCAATTATATGGAGTACGGTCGTGGTAGTGAATTTGTCAGTTTCATTGCTGAGTTCATTGTGTTGCAAATGTTGAAACTGTTAATAAAACTTCTGCTGTAGTTGTCACTTAAACTTAGCGTGGATTCTACATACACTAATATTTGTAGGCCTATAAAATACTATAAAACCCCGAAGCGGTAGACAAAGCTGTATTTAACATCAACACGCATAATATGGTTTTCAGTGCCATTTAATAAGTTACACGCCTTTTGCATTCATTCGGGCACCCTGAGCTCCCTCAGGAGTGGTAGGTCTTATTTAGTCTGTTTTCGGTTTACTTAGTCTTATTCTCGGATGGTCTACTTCCTGGAAAGTCTACATCCCGGAAATAGAGAGAAATAAAATAATATAATAATAATATATAATGGAAATAAAGATCGTATTCTATAGCACTAAACTTAACAATAAGAAGTATGACCACACGTTCCTGGGAGGGGTTCACTATCTTTTGTATTTTCTAGGAGTAGACATTCAGGGAGTAGACATTCAAGGAGTAGACATTCAGGGAAGTAGACGTTTCGTGAAGTAACCAATACAAGAATAGACGTTCCGAAATAAAGTAAAAAAATACACAGTGTACGTTCAGGGAATAAGTCCTACCGCTCCTGCGGGCATGAGCTGTATATTTACTGTTGGGTGAAATAGTGGAATCCAATAGGGAGACATTACTACACAATACAATTATAAAAATTAATAAATTCACACAAACAGACCATGTGAATAATGACGAAAGCTCAATTTTGGAGGCGAGTTTAAATAGTCAAGACTTTTTTCGAGACTGATCAGACAAACAACAAAACTAAATAAATGTTTGCAACAAATTACGTTTTACCATCAGAATGTGTGTGGGTTACAAAAGAAAGTAAATGAGCTTGAGATCTATTTCTACGATAAGGAAATACACTATATTTGTATAACTGAACACTTTTTGAATAAATTATCAGTCCAATCATTTCATTTTCCACGCTTTACACTGGCCTCATATACCACTCGAACAAATAAAACAAGGGGAGGATCTCTAATCTTAGTTCAATTGAATAGAAAAACGGAAGAACTACAGATATGTAAAAAAATGTATAAACAGGATGTTTTTGAAATATGTGGTGTGCGCGACTGTGACACAAATGTAAATGTTATTTGTTTTTATAGAATTCCTGACATAAAAAATTTTGATGAGTTTATATTGAAATTTGAAGCATTATTACAGTACTTTTTCAAAAAGCAATGTATAATATGTGGTGACTTTAATGTTGACATTTTAAAGACTGAAAGGGAGCAACACTTATTTCTGACTATAATTAAATGTTATAATTTTGAACAATTTATCAATACTCATACTTTTGTTAGAAATTCAATGAAGTCTTGTATTGACAACATAATAGCAAATATTCCAAAAACTAATATTGGTAATATAGAAGTAGACCACAATGGACTATCTGATGGACACGCCGGGATATCTTGTACAGCTACGTTAAAATCCGCAGTTCATCAGAACAAACATCCTATTTACATATACAAATACAAAAGGTTATATAGTGAAACTAATAAAATGTTGTTCAGAAATATGCTATTAAACACCAGTTGGAGCACAGGTATAAATACTTTTATAAATAAATTTAATAATCTCCATGGTAAGAGTTTTCCATTACAACATAAGAAAACAAATATTAGTAAAATTGTAAACAGTAAATGGATAACAAAAGGAATAAAGACCTCTAGCAAATTTAAACGTGTGCTCAGCTGTGTCAACAAAGATAATTGTGATGAATCAATTTTAAGATATAGACATAAATATTTTCAGGTTTATAAAAGAGTGATCAAAAATGCTAAAAAGAATGCAGTTAGCAAAGAGATAGTCCATGCAGTAAACCCAAGTAAAACGATTTGGAGCATTGTTAATCGTCGAAAAAACGCGGAGAAGAGTTCTAACCAGGAAAGTCTTGTTCTAAAGATAGATAATAAAATTATTGATTCACCCCAACTTATAGTTAACATATTCTCGGATACCTTTGCACAGGCTACAGTGTCATGCTTCAATAATTGCGATGATACAGCAATGAAATGTCTAACTGATAATATTGGTAGAGTAGAAAACCCTATGGCCTTTGATCCTATCTGGCCAACTGAAATATTTAAGATGGTCAGACAAATGCCATCCAAAAACTCAAGAGGGTATGATGACATTCCTCTCTCAATATTTAAGGACAACATTGATATATTAGCTGAACCAATTGCCGCGCTCTTAAATAAATGTGTAGATACCGGGGAATTTCCAGATCAATTTAAGATTGCCAAGATTTTACCAATTTTTAAGAAAGGTTGTAAAACTGATCCAGCAAATTACAGGCCAATATCATTACTACCAGTATTATCTAAAATATTTGAAAAAGTTATGAAAACTAGACTCGTAAGGCACATGCATTCATGTAAAATCCTAAATTGCAGACAATTTGGGTACCAGAAAAGTATAGGGACTGTAGATGCTATAGATACATTAATAGGTGATGTAGTGGATAACTTAAATAAGAAACGCAAAGTAGCTGGACTATTCCTTGATCTCAGCGCCGCATTTGACAATGTTGAGCATGAATTATTGATAAAAAAATTGGAGCACTACGGTGTACGTAATAACGTTCTAAACCTGTTCAAATCTTACTTGTCTAATAGGAAGCAATTTGTTGAGACAAAAGTAGTGGTAGAAGGCAAAGAAAAATCTTTTAAATCTAGAGCAACAACGATGAGGAAAGGTGTGCCTCAAGGGTCCGTCTTGGGACCGATATTTTTTATTTTGTTTATAAATGATCTGGCAAACTACGTTTGTAATGAGATTCCTGACATAAAACTCGTGCTATTTGCTGACGACACAAATGCAATAATTTCAGACTATAGTATTAATAGTTTAGAAAGCAAGGTTAATACTGCATTGGCTACTTTCGAAAAATGGTTTAAGATGAATAACTTAAAAATAAATGCTACAAAGACCAAGTGTATGCTATTTAAGTCTACTTCTCAAGCCGATGCAAACTTGAGGATAAAGTCCCTAGACACTGATGTCGACATGGTAGACACAGTTAAATTCTTAGGTGTAAAACTCGATTCCATGCTTAATTGGAAACAAGAGCTGTTGGCCATTGTTAATTCCCTTAGTTCTGCTTGTTATGCTATCAGAAGTTTGAGAGATGAGCTGTCTATTGAACAATTAAAAGTAGTGTACTTTGCGTTAATTGAGTCAAAAATTAGATACAGCATATTGTTCTGGGGTAACAGCTACAAATATAATATTGATTCAGCTTTTGTAATGCAAAAAAGAGCATTACGAACTATATTACGCATTAGTCAGACTGAGTCCTGTAAGCCTCATTTTGTCAGATTGAAAATTCTGACAGTACCATGTTTATATATATTACTGTTATTGACCAACCTAATAAAAAAATTAGACAAATATGAAACAAATACTGAAAGGGAAAAAAGAGTAAAAAGTCGCAGAAAAGATTTAAATAGCATCATCATACCAAGGCTTAATGTTGTACAGCATAGCTCAGGTGTACAAGCTGTTAAAGTTTTTAATAGACTACCTACTGAATTAAAAACTATTCATGATGTAAATATTTTTAAAGAAAAATTAAAAACACACTTGTTAGAACAATGCTATTACGACGTTGATGAATTTTTGAACGGTAGCAACGAGTGATGTATTATTTTAATTGTCTCCTGTATTTTAATTTGACATAACCAATGACATTCACTGACCTCACTATTTTGTATACATTTTAAAATTATTATTAACATTATAATTATTGCATGTGTGTACTCGTATTTATGATAGTAATTTGGATTTCGACACGAACTATGTTTGTTATGAAAATAAATGATTATGATTAAATGATTATGCTTGAATGCTACGTCAAATAGGAGCAAATGAAAAAATATCTTTCAAAATACACCATCTGCCTTCCATAACCTGATTCACCAGCTGATGTAATGCGGTTACAAATAAAAGTAGACTAGCGGTTGGCCGCACGTGTGTTGTGTGGGCCATCCAAAATACACATTCTTACAAAATTAAAAACTGATAGCAATGATTTCAATGACAAGTTCTAGTGGTCAGAATGAAGTTTAAAATTAAAATCAGTACAGTGACTACTTATAATACTATGCAGGGATGCCTACATATTTAGCTTGGCTACCTTAGTAATAAATAAAAGTTCAGGGGCTGAAACACTTTATTTCTGTCTCCGGAGAGCTGAATACTCTTGAAGTATTCATGTCCCAGATCTTTGTATTCTTAAGAAATTTTGTTTTAATGTATTTAGTTTGTTTTGTTCTGGGATACAAGAAAATGATGCAAAATAAATTTAAAAGTTTCAGTTTTTGATACAGAGTGTATATCATAACTTTTTGATAATAAATAAATAAATCAGTCTGATTACACAAAAGGCACACTACTTCATTATGAATTTATTGTAGTACCTATGGTTTCTAAAATGAAGATAAACATAAACTTATATATGTTCTTTAGCATACACCTCTAACTTTCCTACTTCCTTCCTATATCCTACTAATATTATCAATGTGAAGAGGTGCAGATGTATGGATGTTGGGACGTGTGTTATTTACGGCAGAACTTTTTAATAGGTTCCCATGGGTAGCGAGACCGGGATCGTAATCAAACAAAGGCATTAGCCGCGAGCATCAACTAGTATTTATTATACAGAATACACACATACATACAATCACGCAGGGGTCAGGCAGAGGTGAATTAACTCCCTCAATTCGCCAATCATTGGATTTGGTCCCACGTAATAGGGGGTGAGCCTATTGCCACATTCCGGGCACTATTGGTGACTTAAGCCGTGCATACGAGACTGAGTCTGGGCTGTATATATTTGTCTGATGTTAAACAGCCCTATCCCTTAGTCGCCTTATACGAAACCTTGTACCATGCCAAGAGATGGGGTGTACCGGTTTCTATTCTGCCGGGAACCACGCGGCTTATATAGAAACGGTCAGATAAATACAAAAATAATTCATTCAAATTTTAAATCATTGCTGTAAGAACTACTTCCGTATATTTATCTCAGGTAACGACTATTTGCAGAGACATTTGTAAGTATTCAGTAAAGTTTCAAGGAATTTGATTTCAGGTAGCAAATGAACTTGCAAATAGATGTTGAAATCTCGGGAAACTTGCAAAACTAGCTCAATCGTTGCAGCTGCGATAGTTTCACGAGATAGTGCGTACATATCCAGTTTTCTTGTTTATGCTCTTTTAACAGTTCAATTTATTCTCTATCTAGGTTAACCAGAAACTTATACGTGCGTATGTGTGTGTATTGTTAATTTTCAGTAGAAATAAGACGATTTTTATTCAGCCGTCAACCAATTTTTGTAACTCAACCTTAGGTACTCTGATATTAGTATTGATATCATATCCTACTAATATTATTAACGGGAGAGTATGTGAAAATTGTTGGATTTTTACAACTCTTTCATGCAAAACTGTCTGAACGAAACTAGGTGAAGTTTGACACGTATAATCCAGATCTGTGTGAATTTTCAATACATTTACTTCACTCAAATAGAAACAGACATTTGCAGCTTTAACTATTTTCATTCCACACAAACTTGACTTGTAACAAACAGTTGCAGCTCCTTGATCACAGTCATATTCCTTGTGAACCGAAAAAGTTTCGCCATGAGCTGCTGTCCCAATATTAGAATAAGTTTAATTCTTCTGGTGTCAATAAGTTTATTATCTTAAATAAGTTTTCTCTTTGTTCCAGCTCGATGTGTATCCCACACGATCACAAAACTGGAAGTGCCACTCTACGCGGATCCGAGGCGTGACGCAGAGCTGCGGTGTCACTACACCAAGCAGAAGCACGACCCGGCACTGCACTCCGTCAAGTGGTACAGAGACATGCACGAGATCTTCCGATATACTGTTCAAGAGGTTAATTTCCTTCCTTTACATTTTTTTTTATCTCATCCAAAATATCTTCTTCATCATCTATGTTGCGGACATGATGTCCACAGCTATTTCCGGGAATTCTTCCTTACACATGACGATCGGAAACCGTTCCCACATTGTGCGGTATAAAGGGAAGATCATCCCATGCACGTTCAAGCTGTGGAATGAACTCCTTGCTGTGGGTGTTCCAAGCGACTACAATATAGGGTTCTTCAAGAAGGGCATTAGAAAGTTTCCACAGGGTCGTCAGCACGAGTATGACAACCGCGATGTTGCACACGAGTGAGTCGCGTTTCGGTACTTTAGGGCTACAGTTCATCGCTATTTTGAACTTTGAAATTCAGTATGACAGTCGTTGCACACGTCCATAGGCCACGGTAACTATTTTCTATCGGGTGGACCATTTCCTTATCTGCCTTATAAATGGTATAAAAAAATCCAGGTAACGAGCGATTCCGTTCATTACCCACGAAACCAGTGTTTTAAACTTAATCCACCAATTTGACGGGAGCACCAATTTCACGGATTAGTTTTCAGTTGGTAAGATACTACAGTGGAGTCCAGATCTTACGGGTATTTACAATGTTCTTGTGGTTTTTTAAAATAGTTCGAGACTAGGAGTTTATACTGTGATAGTTAAAAAATGACTATTCTTGGTCCTTTTACATACTTATTCACACGCTATTCAAAGAACTCGAAATTGTAAAACTAAACGTCAGCAACGACGTAGTAACAAAAATAAAAATGTACTTGAATTTACAAAGCTATTATTTAAAACACGGACTGTGAACACACACGTCACATCGTTTGTCCGGGTCCAAACGTTTGATGCCCGGCTAAGCCCTGCTCCGTTGCACCGGGACGTGGTCGCAGGCTAAATGTACCGTTTGTGGTCACCGCTGTGTTGTTCGAGCTTTGTCGTCCTTGGAGCATAAAGCTTTTAGAGCTGGCGAGTTTCGAGAATAGAACTGTATTGAAAGTACACGCGCTCTCAAAAGTTGGATGAAAATTAAAAAAAAAATATTTAGATATTATATTGGAATTTATCAATAAATAAATTGATGTTTAACCATTTTAGTAATGTTTAGAGAAACAATTTTAATATATTACATGCAGTGATATGCATATTTTTCATTAGTGTATACAAATATTGAGAACACTTGTACTTTTCCACAATATTTATTCTATTACCTGACCGGTTTCGCCTTACGGCATTCTCAAAGGTTTACATTTACCAAAGGTTTTAGATGTTCACATACTTACATCACATCTAAAAGTGTTCTCAATATATTGTGTAACAATGAATTCCACCAAGTGCCATCAATCAACAGTATAAGTAGTATTAGGGTATACGGCTCCACTAATACTCGGAGGGTTCTAGAACAGGCTTTCATCTTGGGGGTTAGGGTTTCAGATGGCAATCACTTCCACAAAAACCATATAAGCTAAATCTAAAAGAGAAGGAGTAAGTGAACCTTAGGCAGCTAATCTAGGATACACCAGGAACCACACTAAGATTGAGATCATCAGACAAACAAAAAATGCCATGCCGGAACTTACCCCTATGAATTTAAAGATGTGTGATGGGTTACATGTGTTGTTTAGTTTTTGTTTTTTTTATAAAGGACACGTCAATTTGACTTCACCTCACCTGATGGTAAGCTAAAGGCAAAGTCTCGGAAAGAGGGTCACCATCGTTAACATGTACCATGTTAACAGTGGTGGCACTCAGCTTGACGGCCTCATCAGATGCCTTTTCACACCCCGCTATATGACCCGGGACTGTAGGAAGAAGGAAACTAGAACTAGAAAATAGTATATTTAGCCAAGGCAATTGGTAACTGAAAAATATGTTAGGCTACTTCTGAGAGCGATCGGTAGGTTTTCATTATTATTTCAATCTGCTGTTGGGACAAATGAAAATAATGGTAAAGGAATTTATTTCATTATAAAATGTTTTGAGTAAATTTATCAGCAATATTTTAAGCTCGTATTCAACACACAGTATGTGTGGCATGGAAAATATTTCAATATGTATAGGTATTTATTAATATAAGTAATAAATATTTGAACGTACAAACAAGATTTTTGTGTTGTTGGCCCTTGCATTTTTCGACAGTTTTGATCAATAAAATAAAGGCTGTATTAAAACTACTCTGACCGTTTAATTTTCTGGAATGATTGTAATTTATCATTACGAATGTCGAGTGCATAATCTATTTTTCTGAGAACTAGAGCCTGTCGTGTGCAACGCTACTAATTTGCATATACTTTATAAGCAATGGAAGACCATTATGCAAAGCGAATACAGAATATCGTATTATAAGTAATTCTTTTTAATACATTTACGCTAACTTTTTCTTTTATATAAATTAGATGGCTTGTCTCCTAGAATTGAGAATTTAAATCGAATCTTCTTATATATATTTATACATAAGTATTTACAGCATTATATAGATAGATAATAATAATATATATAGATAAGAAGGAATTTTTACAGCATTAAGTATGCTAACTATACAAATGGAATACATAGGGAAAAAGAATCTTCTCGGGCGGAACTCGAACCCGCAGTCTTTCCCTTACAGGGGGAATGCCTGACCAATTCGGCTACCGAGACACGCCCGATATGATTCAAATTTCCCATCTTTATCATATAGCAGTTATCAAAAATCAATGTTTAAAAATGATTGTAACATCATTCATTGATTCCAATAGTTCGTAAGAAAATCGGTAGATGACGCCATCAAGCGGGTATTTTGTCACGGGCTTATGTTTTTAACGACACTCAAATGCCAAAAAATATAGTTTGTCACCCCAGTAATTTACTTTCTGCCTTAATGTACTTCTTAATCAGTCCAAAAAAGTAACTATAATTGTATAAGAACATTAGCACTCCTACAAAAATCAAATCAAATCACCTAAAAATCCAATATATTATTTTCCACTACCCAACTCCACCAAAACACAAAAAATGAAATCCCAAACTTTATAAAAAACGATAGTTTAAAAAAACCTGTCCTAAAAATCCGTATTATTACAAACGAATTCAGGTTTGGTTTAATCTGTGGACCCTTGCAATTCTAGGTCAACCGTATTAAAACCTCGTTATGCCTATTGTGCAGAAACAATGGCAGGGAAGCCATTAAACAATTTGGACATCCGCAAGAAGAAATACTTGGGGACGCGTAATACACAACAGATCTACTTTGAAATCGTACAGTGCTAGACGCTATATACAAACAGACACGCCTTTTTTTCCAGTGGGATAGATACTACAACATTGGATAAAATATATACAGACATAATATATTCATACCTGTAAATCCCCTAACGGGTAGGCTGAGGTGTACTGACATTAACTAAGACTAATGAGGGCTGACTTGAAACCTTTGAAACTGGATTCATAGGATACATAAACTAAATTAGCAATAGCTTTTCGCTATTAAACACAGTGTTAACCTTCCTCATGAATCATTCTATTTATTAAGACAAACTGAATCTAAATCTGTTGCGTAGTTTTAACGATCTAAGCATACATAGAGACAGATAGACAGTGGGAAGTGATATTGTTTTAAACTAATAATCCGAGATCCCAGTGCCGCCAAACATTACGCATTTTCTCACAAATGAAATGTGTGCGGATTCATTAGTGTTAGGGTTGATATGTACTGTGATCGCAAGCCTACCTGCTAGTTTGGCTAGGTGGCCAACTTCCAGGTATCAGATAATCAAGGTCACATTAAAATACGTGATTTCTGGCGGAACTGGGATCTTAGAATATAATGAAGTGATAGTGATTTCGTAGGTACCATGAAATCACTTCGGTTTTCTTACGGTAGGGTTTAAGGCAAGAAGTGCCACGTACCGTCTTCAGATCTGATTTCGGGGTAAATGTGTTCAATGAAATGCGGAAGTTTCATGGCGTACTGGCAGCTTTGTTGAAAAGAAAACTCCAAATCTGCCATGTTCGTTTTCAATTAAGTGGAACTGTTTTATTTTTCAATTACGAGTACTAAATTACTTTGGGTTTAAGGTTAATGACCTGCGTCACGTACCTTCTGTCGTGAAAGGGGAAGTAATGACTGGAGCTATTATTTTGGTCCTTAAATAAATAATAGTTGCTTTTAGTTCATGCTTTTAGAAACTTTAGGTGTGTTCTTACTACAGGTTTATTTTTCATCTAGGACACGTCAATTTGACTTTACCTAGCCTGATGTTAAGTTAAAGGCAAAGTCTCGGAGAGAGGGTCACCATCGCAAACATGTACCATGTTAACAGTGGTGGCACTCAGCTTGACGGCCTCATTAGATGCCTTATCACGCCCGCTTAAATTAGAATAGTCTTATTTTAACTTAAGAGGACTAGTAGTACTGTTATCTACCGCGATAAACATAGCATAGTGCTACGTCATCATCCTCCTGCCCTTATCCCAAGTTTATTTGGGGTCGGCGCAACATGTGTGTTTCTTCCATTCATCTCTAGTTACATTAATTTAACATTCACTTCCTTCTTAACCATATTATCATCCTTCACACAGTCTATCCACCTCCTTTTTTGGTCTTCCTCTCCCCTTGTAGCCTTCCATTTCCATAGTTAATACCTTCCTTAAGACATCACTTTTATCTCTGGGCATTACATGTCCGAACCAGGAGAAACGATTTCCTCGTAGCTTTTCCGTGATTGGTTTCAAACTTCCTCTAATAAATTACTTAATTTCTAATCTTAAACATTTTTTTTACACCACACATCCATCTCAACTTTCGCATCTCGGCTACATGCAACTGTCTTTCATCCGTCACCTTTAGGGCCAGCTTTCCGATCCATACAGGACGGTAGGCTGGATCATTCTCTTATAGAATTCGCAAGTCACAAGTAGTAGCCGCAACCTGCCACCGTTTCATCCAACCAGCGTAAATACAGTGCTTAACGGCTCGATATAATTGTCCGTCGTTTTGCAGTAGCATAGTGCTATGTATAGTCGAGATTAAAAGCCACGGTAGCTTAATGATTAATAAGGGACGTGCGACCAAGAAGTAGTGTTCGGAGTCGTGACCATTAAATTAATAACGTAAACCCACCTAACTCAAGCAATTTAGCTTATGACTTAGGTTACCTATTGAAAAAGGAGTAAGAGAAATTTCGAAATATATTCTCATAATAGGTATTCGTTATTTTCCAAAGTGCTCATAGATCTCCTGGTGAGAATATAGCTTAAAGGTTATAATTTATTACCTACTTTATTAAGTGTTCTGCAAAAACACCTATAGAATACGAATTAGTTTTGCAAACTTCGTAGGAAATTTGTCCCTGTTACACCTTAAAAAAACGTTCCCAAAGTTCAAGATTAATTTTGCCGGCTAATTGAATAAAGTTGGGCTCTTGCAGGCATCAAATTAAAAAGCGAACTTTTTATCTCTGGTCTGTATAATAAAAGAAATGCTAGTGGAAAAAAAGTTAGTGTAAAAGGAGTTGTAATTAGAACGATTACGTAAAAAAATAAACAGCCACAGAGAATGAACGCTCCTTTTTTAATTTCGTAAACGAGAGCTCTGTTTCTGTATCGAATAAGGGTCAAGACTCGTTTATCGACGGCCTATTGCATTTAGCTGTATCTTTATTACTTTCTAACAGTCATTATAGACTAAGCGGCATACGAATAAGATTTAATACAATAAAAACTATTTTCAGCCTTTTCTAATTATTGGGATAACGTTGATATTTAATCAACAATTCTAAAACTGCACGAGCAGTTTACCAACGCTCGGTTTAGTATGACCCTTACGGTTTAAAATATCCATAATCAGATCGAAATAAAGAGCATATTATAGATACACCATGCTATATGGTAAAAAGCAGAAGTGCAGTTAGTAGAAGATACGGACCACCATTACACTGATGTTATTGGTCTTAAAATGGTGGTCCCTAACTTGACGGTCTTGATAGATGCTTTTTCACGTCCTGCTTGAAAAACCTGGGACAGCTTTATTATGTGTACGACACGATGTAGTGAACAATATCTGCTGTGAATATCGCTCTGATTATAGATATTTCAAAGCCTAAGAAAGTCATAGATATAATTATAAAGCTTAATGTGTAAGGTCGTTGAGAAATGTGTCTAGACCCTAAGCGTAAATGGCAAAGAGCAAATATCACCACAGACGAAACTCAATTTGATTAGTCTGCTGAGTGCCGAGCTCTCGGTGTATATTTGTACGTCACGTCTTCGATATACAAAATCGAAATACTAGACTGAAATTGGGCGTTTGCCAATTTAAATTATAAAAGAGTGGTTTATTTTTTATTTGGTTTCTAGAATTTGGAAGATTACAAGTTTTTTTTATATGTAACCTTATAACATAGTCAAAGTCAACGTTATAAATTGTAAGTATACCTATTATTATTGCTTTTCTTTATAAAACCTTTTTACTATCATTTTACATAGTTTTATTTCAATGCCTAATTTTTTTATATAAATAGAGTTAAAATACGTCAATTTTGACAATCGCGCGAGTTGACGACAGGAAAATAATCAATAATTGGAAGTTGCCAACTCGCGGTTTCCCGCAAGTTTATTGCCCGCGAGTTGATGAATGACTTCTTTACTGCATACTATAACGAATAAACTCACTTTATTTCATCACTACCTACAAAATTAAGAAATTTTGTAAGTGCTCCAAGTTTCTCAAAAACGTGTTTACTCTTAAATAACTTTCTCTCTTCCACGGCACATTTAACCATTAGATTCAATAATTTAACCACTATCGTTAAGCTACTCTCACAATATTACTTTAAAAGCATTATGTATTAAAATTGTTCGGCGGAACACCTTACACTCCATTCATTCTTCAAAAGATATTACAGTATAATGACAGCACTTAGTCGAAAATTATCTTAAAATGTCGGTTCGGTGTCTTCGCATTTAAGTCATAATAACGCTTACGCACATAATATTTTAAGCTCGAAGTAGCTAAGAGCAGAATGAAATTCATAAAACTTGGGAAGAAGAAATAGATATATGTCATTTTGACAGCTTGCAATGCTTGCAAAGGTTTTGACAGATGTCAGACAATTAGTGTAACGTATGTCAGTGTCATCATTACATCTCCAGACTTTCCCCCACACTATATGGGGTTGGCACACAGAAGTATAGTTATTAATAAAGGACACGTCAATTTGACTCCACCTCGCCTGATGGTAAGCTAAAGGCAAAGTCTCGGAAAGAGGGTCACCATCGTAGACATGTACCATGTTAACAGTGGTGGCACTCAGCTTGACGGCTCATCAGATGCCTTTTCACGCCCCGCTTAAAGGACCCGGGACTGTAGGAAGAAGGAAACACGTGAACTGGCAGGGAGTTCCAGGTCTTGATGGTGCGGCATAGGAATGAGTTACTGAAACGCTTTATTTCATTTCATTTCATCGATTTACTCAACCACAACATTCGAAAATCGCCAAACCTTGCCTACTAGTTAATCTAAAAAAAGGAATCTAAAACTACAATCAAAGCGGCGCCGTAACAGTTGGTAACTGCAGGCTTTAATTAATCCACATATGCACGTCATCTGCAGAGCCAGATCATATGTAAGGCCTTGGACATGAAGTCAGCGATAGCGAGGTAGTGAGCGGTACTGCTGTGCTGTACCTAGAGGGCTTCCACAATACAAGAAAGCAGTAGCATATAGCCATGTAAATACCATGAAGTGACTACTGTATTCTTGCAGTAGGCACATGAACAGAAAAATGTCTCTTACAGTCTTCGGTTCCGATTTTGGAATAAACATTAATATGTTCCATAAAATCAATGACCTGAAACTTCTGCCCACAATTGTGGGTAAATTACGGCAGGCTACTGGTATCAAAGCCGGGCATGTCGTGCGGTGTCCCACAGGGATCGGTCCTGGGGCCGCTCATGTGGAACATCGGATACGACTGGGTGCTTCGCGGTGAGCTCGCGTTCGGTGCCACCGTCACCTGCTACGCGGACGACACGCTAGTGACGGTGAGTGGCGCTACACACCGCGAGGCGACCCAGAGGGCCACGACCGCTGTTGCTCAAATCGTGGATCGGATCCGGCAGCTGGGTCTCGAGGTGGCTCTGCACAAATCCGAGGCCTTGTTCTTTCATGGCCCTCAGCGCAGGCCACCCCCGGGATCCAGCCTGACAGTAGGAGGTACTCCCATCGACATCAAGCCCCGGTTGAAATACATGGGGCTCGTACTCAACGGTCGGTGGGACTTCGGAGAGCACTTCCGAAGTCTGCGCTCCAAACTGTTGGTGACAGCTAACGCGCTGGTGCGGCTGCTGCCCAACTTGAGGGGCCCGGAGGACTCCTGCAGGAGACTCTACGCGGGTGTCGTGCGGTCCATGGCCCTATACGGGTGTCCCGTGTGGGCGGACACCCTGGAGACCATATTCATGCCCCTGTTGCGTGCGCCGCAGCAGAGGATGGCCTCCAGGGCAATTAGGGGATACCGCACGATATCCTTTGAAGTGGCGAGTCTCCTAGCCGGATCGCCACCGTGGATCCTGGAAGCGAGATCCCTTGCGGCACTCTATCGGTTCCGTAAGGAGGCGCAGGAGCGGGGATACGATCCCGAGCCCGAAGACATTCGGGCCGAGAGATCCCGGCTTCACAGGATCATGGTGGTGGAGTGGGAGCGACAACTTGAGCAACCACGCGCAGGGCATGCCGTCATAGAGCCCATCATGGGGGAATGGCTAGAGAGGCCACATGGCAGCCTCTCGTATCGACTGACGTAGATTATCACCGGGCACGGGTGCTTTGGGCGGTATCTGCGTCGGATCGAAAAGGAGCCAACGTGCGAGTGCCATCATTGCGACGCGAGCGAGGACACAGAGCTGCACACGCTCACCGAGTGTCCGGCATGGGCCGGACCGAGGCGAGAACTAGTGGCGGCCCTGGGATTGAGAGTTCTTACCCTCGCCTCCCTGCTCACAGCAATGGGCGTGGGCGGCCGGCGTCTCCTTCAGCGAGCAGGTAATGGTCGTGAAGGAGACGGCGGAACGGGAGAGGCATCGCGAGCGAGCGAGACTCGCGAACAGCGCTGCCCGCGCGCGCAGGCAACTCGGGCGTCGGAGGGCACTGACTGACCTCCGTCCCCCATGAGCGCGGGCCTGGGGGTGACGGGTGAAGCCGCCTGTCACCCCAGCAGAAGCAGGCCACGGCGACGGCGCGCTAAGAAGCGCGCCTCCCCATTCCGGGGGCGAGTCGGGGACACCGTTGTCCCCCCTCCCGAGGAGGGCTAGACCATAAGTGATGGCCCTGGGTCCGCCGGGGTGCGAGGGATATGTCGATGACAACCTCACCTCCGGCCTGGCACCGCGACCCGCAGTCGGCGTGCGGTTTTGGTCGGTTCGAGTCCGACATAGCCCTTCCCCCTTCCGGCTCCGGCAGGGGGGTAAGCGAGGGGATTTCCGAACGGAAAAAAAAAAAAAGGTATCAAAGCCGGGCAGACCGCTAGGAGGTGCCAGAGCACCGTAGTAATGTGTTACGAAAAATGTGTATCTGTTTTATTGCAGTGTCAATGTAGATGTTTGGGCACCACTATATTGATATGTGCGACTCGTAGCCTGCCGCTTGTTGTACACTCCCCGCGTCGCTACCGCGCTGCCTTCGAGGCCCGTTAGAAAAGCGGTGGTTGCCACACCGCCATCGCTGACTTTGTGACCATCGCCTAGAGGCTTTTTGTCGCTTATTGCTTAAGCCCTACACTTTGCTCTCTGATAAATGGCCACTAAGTCAACGAAGTGCTCGGAAACGCTCATTTATTAGGCTCAGCGTCCACTAAGCAACCATTTCTTTTATACCAACAGCTGGTAAATAATTTTTTCGCTTTATAGTTGGAAGTTGCCATATATGTGTACTTGTATTATATGAAATAGGGGACACTCATTGTTAGTCATGTGAAATAATAAACAGTTTGTTACTGGTTTGGTACAAATAGAAAATATTGAATACTAAAGAGCTATGGTGCCTTAGATTTAGCTAAAAGAAGTTAATGTAAGCGAGGTACGTCAAGTCATGTGGAAACTGGTTCATACAAAACACGTCACATTATTTGGATAGAAGCATTTCAAATCTTAGTTGTATTTAAAAATTCAATTCAGTTGATACCTGTAAATATAATATGTTCTATATCAAAATTTATTTAGTTCGATTAAATAATAACAGTCATGTATTTTTTTGTTTCTATATATTATTATATTTTTGGTGCATTGTTTCATAACCTCATTTACTTAACATCAATCGCTTACGTTTCACAAGCATTTACCTTCCATCAGATAATTATGACTAGCAAATGTACAATGCAGTATTTCAAGTCTTTTCAATATTTAAGTTCTATGCACGTTTGCCTTTAACACCGCTGTTCGAAGAAATCTTGTTCTAATTCATCTCTCTAAAGCCACTGCACGAGATTTGTGAAATTCGACGGCGATTCTGTCCAAAATGTTGGCTTTCCGTGATTCTACAAATACTGAAAAATGGCGATCTAAATCAACTTGTTATTCCCGCTAATTATATTAGTGACGTGTTATTTTTTTGTGGAATCAAGTCATGGTTTTGGAGTTAATGCTTTCTTATTTTCACTCTCCATCTCACAGTATATTAAATACACGAAAAAATATTAAGTCACGGGTTCAAGTCTTGTCTAAAATTTTTGACATTTTCCGATCTAAATTTATTGGAAAAGTTAGATAATTTTTTTTTTTAATTTGTAAAGGTATACCATATTTTATCATCTTTCTTCTTTCCAATAGTTCGTGAAAATATCAGAAGATGGCTTCAGTGCCACCTCAAGGCAAATTTATTAGAGAATTTCGAATATCTAAGACAAATTTGTAATAGCTCAGTTGATCAAAGCATTTCTCTTGTAAGGGAATGGCGGTTGCAATTGCAAGTCCCATCTCCAACGTTGGCTATTTTTGACTCAAATCTTTACCAATATTATGAATGCAAAAGTAACTATGTCTGTTACGCTTTCAGACCTAAACACTGAACCGATTTTGTTGAAATTTTGTATACTGGTAGAATAGACTTTGAAAAAGGACATAGGCTATGTTTAACCGACATCCACGTGGGCGGGGCTGCGGGCAACAGCAAGTCTAATATAGTCATAGTCATTTATTTTCAATATTGAACAATAAAATGGTTTCATTGTGACGTCAATTTTATTTCTACTGAATCTAAGTTTACTATCGCTTCCAAAGCGCTAATGGAGAAGAAACGGCGCAACAATATAATTGCTCTAAAATATATCATTAAAATTTATTTTTGCTTGCATTTATATTTTTCACCACAGTCCTCAAAAACACCTCTAAGTTTCTTCACTGCGTCTCTTAACAGTTATTATGACAGTTTGTACTCAAACATTGTGCGTAGGCGTCACAAAAGAAAATTCCAATAATATTCCCTTTAAAACGGAGAGGAGTGCTATATTAAAGACAATTACGCGGTTATCTACATAAAGGTAATGCCATTATGTACGGGAAACGACTAAGTGTTCGTGTATTAAAGTCTGTCGGGAAGGTTTTGATATTGAGGCTTGTTATCTTTGATATTATAAAACTCTTATGTAACATTATATTATTGCGTTTTAGGGAATTTTATTAACTTCTGATTTGTGTTGGCAGGGGCTTAATGTTTGCTCCGATCGAGGTTGAAGATACCTTAAGTATACCAGGTTCCCGGTATCACACGATTGACACCTTGCAGTTTTGGTTGGTTCCAGTTTTATATTGAGGTCATATATGAAAAAAAATTTCCCCTCCTTATTTCTTCATTGCCGAGTTCTCATAACTTATTTCAAGTCAAGTAAAACTTAACAATTTAAACAATTTCAAGGAAAAAAATAAGAATTAATAGTCTATTGAACATTGTTTGTTGATCTTGCATCAATGTTTGAACATAAAATAAATCACAATGCTGTTGCTATACATGTATAAAGGTGGAGATTCACCTTTAAACATGTCTGTCAAATATAAACACATTAAACCCAAAGTGCCTTTGTTTAAATAATTCAAAAATAAACGCCTATTCTTAGTAGCGACACAGTGTCTGGAAACGCGTCCCACAATAGGCTCTCCACAAAATGTCGTGATACTAAAAATATACTTGGTGACGACAACATTCAGGTTACACACATCATTGTTTTCACCTGTGGGTATCAACAAACTACTTTGGATTGACAACACTGAACGGACAATCAAACGGAAACTACTGGACTATGACTGTAACGAGTACTAGTTGTTCGCGAGCGCCTATCATTTTCGCCATAGCACAGTATATGCTGTGCTAATAATTGCATCAATTAGGATTATCAAAATTTGCATGTTCATCTTTAGTATTAAAAGCACAGTAAGACCGATCACTTCGTTTAATTTACTCCTCATCAAAACCTAAATATTACACCTATACATGGTCCTGGATCGAGCCGGATATATAAGAACTACGTATTACTGCGATCATTCAAGGATTAAAAGGATTAATTAAGGAGAAAAAGGATTAACATCGAGACTATACATCGGGTCATAAGAAGGTCACTGGTGTTAAGTGGTTTCGAGAAAAAGCTCATTAAAGTTAATCTTATTGTTTTCCACCCAACACTCAGGTAATGTTTAGGCATATATTAACGAATTAATCATTAAGGTCAGTAATTTTTGTCTACTTATTTTAATTTTTCTGTATAACTTAACTGAATACTTTTATTTTTCAAAGTAGGTATTCACTGATTTGCGAGCTTAAAGTTTAAAATCTGTTGAATCATCCTTATTTTTCAAGGAATCTTATATTTGTGTAATAAAATTCAACTGGATTACTCGTTAAAATCATTTAATTAAGTTTTATTGGAATTATAGGAAAAGATTGTTCTGTAGTATTTTCAACTACTTAGATACTCTTAAATTATATTATTACATTTGTTTTGTTAATTTAGCATTTAATTAAACATATTTCTCATCATTTCGTCATCATTAAACAAGTAAAAGTGCAAAATTGTAACAAAGCTACAAGCTTTGTGCTACTACCTAACTACCTACCTAGTTAAACAAATATTTTAGTTTTATTGTATAACGTTACAGGTCGATTTATTGCCTGTCTCCCAGAATGTCCGATGAAAAAGAATTGATTAAAAAGCGAGGAAGCTATAAAGGACGTATAACAGCATTTGGTACGTATTTAAATGGATTGAATGTTTCGTTATTGACCTCTGATGACATCAGGGAGTTGCAAAATCGAATTGATAAAATTATAATTATATTTGAACTATACAGTGAAGTGCAATTACAACTCGAAATAGCTTCCGATTCTTTAGACACCCAATTAGCCGAGAGAAATACCTTTGAATCTATTTATTATAAGCTACTCGCAAAGGCTCAAGGCATTGTCAGTGAACATTCTGGTGATGGTAGTAATAAGGGTTCCAGTAGTACTAGTTCTGATAGGCATCAACTCGTCAATTTACCAACCATTGACTTACCCAAATTTAGTGGATCGTACGACAATTGGTTAGAGTTCCGTGATAAGTTCATCAGTCTAATCAATGCAAATAACGATATAGACGAAATAAACAAATTTCATTATTTAAGGTCTTCACTAGAGGGGTCAGCGGCATTGGTAGTAAACACAGTTAGATTCTCAGCCAAAAATTATGAGGTGGCATGGAATCTACTATGCGATAGATTCGACAACAAGCGAATGTTAATACAAAATCACATTTCATCACTATTCGATTTAGAACCAATTGTTAAAGAATCATCCGTTAGCTTAAAGCATTTAATTGACCATATAAACCGTAATCTGTGTGCTTTGGAATCCCTAGGAGAACCAGTTGATAACTGGGATACTCCTCTCATCCACTGTTTCACTAAAAAGTTAGACACTAAAAGTTTTCACGTATGGGAACAACATAAAAGTCACTTAAATAAAAATGAACGTGTCTCGTTAAAATCTTTCACTACTTTTTTGCGTGACCGCGCTGATTTTGTTGAGACGATAGAATTAGCACGACATTCTAGTAATTCCGCAAGTGTCATTATTAAGCACACTGGTAAACCTGTAAAGCATAAAACAATGGTTTCCGTACAGGACACTGCGAATAATTTATCTTCCACTCAAGCTAGGTTATGTCCGATGTGTAAAAATGAACACAACTTAACTTCATGTCCACAATTTTTAGCACTTAACAATGAATCACGTATGGAGTTAATACCTACATTTAAAGTGTGTTTTAATTGCTTCGACAGTGGACACTTTGCTAATCGGTGCAAAAAGCAAGGGTGTAAGATATGTAAACGCAAACATAACACAATGATCCACGTATCTGAACCGTCGTCCTATAAAAAACCTGTTATTAACAATGCTCCGATGCAATCAACAGATAAGAACGTAAGTACGTCGGGAGCGCATAGCACTGCGTCGACGTCTATTCCTCAGTCTAACCTAACGCTTTCTGTGAGTGCAGCTCAGTCGGATCACTGCGTCAAAAATGCGTGTAGTTATGTTTTGTTGTCAACAGCTTTAATAAGATTATGTGATGTAAATGGTCGTGAATATATCGCACGCGCCGTATTGGATAGTGGCAGTACGTCGTGCTTAATCACTGAGAATATGTTCTCCAAATTAAATTTACCTTATACCAAGATAAATAAATCTATTTTAGGTATAAATAATGCGATCTCCCACATCGAAAAATTGTGTCATTTGCGTTTTAAATCGTTGAATGAACAGTTCACATACAACATTCGCTGTTTCATTCTGCCGTCGATTACTGATAGTGTTCCAAGCACTAGTATAAATCTGACAGGTTTAAATCTTCCATCTAACATCAGTTTAGCGGATCCTAACTTTCACACACCCGCCGATATAGACTTAATTATCGGCGCGGATATTTTTTGGGACTTGATAGGCACCCAAAGAGTAGTGTTAGGTCATGGAAAGCCAATGTTGTTTGAAACAAAATTAGGCTGGATAGTCTCCGGCCCATACACAGTAGTTTTGTGTCTCAATCGAATTATAATATAAAATGTAACTTTTCAAATATTGATTCGTCCGAGTTTTCCTGTAATGATGACATACAAAACCAACTTATGCGATTTTGGCAGCTCGAGGAAGTCAGCCCTCAGTCATCATCTCATTATTCTAAGGAAGAGCGGGCATGTGAGGATCATTTTGTGAAAAATACGACTCGTCTGGCAGATGGGCGTTTCTGTGTAAGAATACCTTTGAAGGAAAGTCCTACTGTTTTAGGTGATTCTTATCAACGGGCTAAATACTGTTTTCTTTCTTTAGAACGCAGAAATAATGCAAAACCTACTTTAAATCAAATGTACAAACAATTTATGTTAGAGTATTCGTTACTTGGTCACATGTCGAAATCTACTGAATTGGATACTGTCAACTCACAATTTATTCCCCATCATGGTGTACTGCGCGAGAGCAGCTCCACCACTAAGCTGAGAGCGGTGTTCAATGCCAGTAGCCGGACCACATCTGGTGTCGCCCTGAACGACATTCAGATGGTGGGACCACCAGTTCAAGACGATCTTTTATCAAAGTTTTCATCGCATCCAGCAGCTTCGTGAGCATTTTTGGGACCGTTGGAGCAAGGAGTATGTTGTCGAGTTACAACATAGAACTAAGTGGCGTAAATAAATAAATAAATAAAATAAAAAATTCTTTATTGTTCACCAAGGATATTTACAAAAAATAAAAGGTACAATTTATGTGGTACACAATTGGCGGCCTTATCGCTCTGAGGCAATCTCTTACAGGCAACCATAGGATGGAGTAAGAATCAGACAGAGAGATTAGGGGCAGTTTGGTGTACTGAGAGATTATTATAATGATTTTTTTTTAGAAGAATTATTAGATATGTAAATATTAGGAGTACTTATATGTAGGTATATTATAGAATATAGAATACATACTAATAATATTTCAGAAGACATTGGTAATATAAATAACAGTAAATACTTACAAGGAGTTAAAAATTTATATAGTTCTTATACATAATAATATATATACGTAGAGGATACATACTATGGGACACAGTTCTAATATAGACACATTCAGACACTATTTTTCTTGCAAATAGTGGGCCGTAACCATTTTTTTAAAGACTGGCAGTGATTGCGCACGTCTTATAGTGACCGGTAAGGCATTCCACAATCGGACAGCTTGGACAGTGAAGGATTTGTCCATGAACATTGTGAAGTGTCTTGGCATTTTCAGTTGCAGATTTCCCGATGATCTCAAAGTCCTTGAATGAGTGTCGCATAGAAAGTTGAAGCGTTCCTTTAAGTAGACTGGAGTGAGAGGATGAAAAAGAATGTTATAAAGAAGTGAAAGAATATGAACATTTCGGCGAAGGCGTATGGGTAACCACTTGAGTTTTGCACGATATTCGGAAATGTGGTCATATTTGCGAAGCCCAAATATGAACCGTATACTGAGATTCTGGAGTCTCTCAAGTTTATTTAGTTGGTCTTCGGTGAGATCAGGACAGCTGGCGTCAGCATAATCAAGGGTGGGAAGAAAAAGAGATTGCGCTAGCGCAGTTTTCGTGGTAATTGGCAGCAGACTGCGAAGCCTACGCAGGGACCCCGCTGTGGCAAACATTCTGCGGCTAACCTCCTGAAGTTGAGGGCCCCAAGAAAGACTACTGTCAATGTAGATGCCTAGATTTTTGACTCTGTCACTATAATTCACATTAGTACCATCACAGGAGATTAAAGGGAGAAGCGACCAGTCGATTCTTGAGACAGCGTAAGGGCTGCCAATGACTATAGCTTGAGTCTTACTTGGGTTCACCCTCAGACCATATGATTTACTCCAATTGCATATCTTGTCCATGTCTTCGTTTATAATGTCAACAGCATCCCTCAGTTTATCCTGGGTGGCCCTAGTATAAATCTGCAGATCATCTGCGTATAGGTGGTAGGAAGAAGTAAGATGTTTAGTGATTGAGTTTATGAAAACTGCGAAGAGTAGAGGAGATAGCACGCCACCCTGTGGTACACCAGCAGACATTGAGCACCATGTGGAGACAGTTTCTTCGATGCGTATGCGTTGCCGGCGACCAAATGACAAATAACGACCCCTTGAAGGTGAATTCCCTTGTTGTCCTGAAGGAAGACAACCTACCACCATTAAAGTGGCGTCTGGGCCGAGTTGTCGCCGTTCATCCCGGATCCGACGGGATACCTCGAGTTGCCGACATCAGAACGAGCAGTGGCATCGTCAGAAGAGCCTTCAGTAAAATATGTCCGCTCCCAGAAGTTTCTCCCTGAAGTCGGTTGAAAGGCAAGCTTTCAACGCCCGGGGGCATGTTCGCGAGCGCCTATCATTTTCGCCATAGCACAGTATATGCTGTGCTAATAATTGCATCAATTAGGATTATCAAAATTTGCATGTTCATCTTTAGTATTAAAAGCACAGTAAGACCGATCACTTCGTTTAATTTACTCCTCATCAAAACCTAAATATTACACCTTTACACTAGTACTGTAACTGTTATTAAAACTATGACTATTAATGTGATTGTGATGATTATTATGATTATTATGATTACGTCTATGACTATTATTAGGACTATGACTATTATTAGGACTGTAACTATTATTAGAACTGTGACTATTATTAGGACTATGACTATTATTAGGACTATGACTATTATTAGGACTGTAACTATTATTAGAACTGTGACTATTATTAGGACTATGACTATTATTAGGACTGTAACTATTATTAGAACTGTGACTATTATTAGGACTATGACTATTATTAGGACTGTAACTATTATTAGAACTGTGACTATTATTAGGACCATGACTATTATTAGGACTATGACTATTATTAGAAATATGACAATTATAAGGGCTATGACTATTCGAAATACATCAGGAAAAAGAAGAACTCAAGTGGGACTTGAACCCACGACCTTTCCCTTACAGGGGGAATGCTCTTCCAACTGAACTATTGAGTCACACCTGAATCACTTCAAATTTCCCTTCTCTTTATATGGGCGACCGTGGAGCCATCTACCAACTTTCTTACGAACTGTTGGAACCGTTGGAAGAGCATTCCCCCTGTAAGGAAAAGGTCGTGGGTTCAAGTCTCACTTGAGTGCTTCTTTTACCCGATGTATTTCGAATTTAAAAGTTACCATAGCAAATGTTATAAAAAAAATTATTTAACTATGACTATTATTACGACTATGATTAGGTTTATTATGATATAAAGTAGTAATATATTCTGACGAGCTCTTCCAATTAGTCCCATCCTCCCCTTTCCTTCACAGGACGACACGTGCAGGACTAAGTTGCCATCCATATACGGTGCAGAGTATACCAGCTAGAACCAAGCGTTTCAGTGAATTATTCCTATGCCGCACCATTAAGACCTGGAACTCCCTGCCAGCTCACGTGTTTCCTTCTGGCTACAGTCCCGGGTCCTTTAAGCGGGGCGTGAAAAGGCATCTAATGAGGCCGTTAAGCTGAGTGCCACCACTGTTAACATGGTACATGTTTCCGAAGGTAACGCTCTTTCCGAGACTTTGCCTTTGCTTAACATCAGGCGAGGTGAAGTCAAATTGACGTGTCCTACATAAAAAAAAAAAATATATGACGTATGTAAAGATAGAATCAAATGGAGGACTGATCAGGCAGAGGCCTCTAGGGGAAAAGTATATTTCGTTAGCTGAATACAGCTAATGTAAAATACATAACATAATGTAGGTAATGTACCAACGTGTATCTGTCTATCTGTGTAGGTGTTCTTCATTATAATAATTCTGGCAATTACTTAATCTGGAAAATATTTTATTAAATTGTACCTACACTCATTTTTTGTGCAAAACGCTTAAATAAATAATGGAAACATAAATTTTACTGTTATCATTATCAATATAAAAAAGCCTTTGCTTCAGTTTCCTTTGATCCTTCAAAGAGTTTAATTAAGTAATGAATCCCATATGTTTATAAAAAAAAGCTTTGCCAGACATTCTCTTGATCTCGTTAAAATATGTAAAATGATATCATAAGAGTGAATTAAATAAAGGTTTTAAGAAAATATTGCTCCTGTATTTTCAATATTTAACTATCTTTTTTATTTGGAGCACCTTTCACTGTAACTCTGAAAATAATGAACTTTCCTCTTACGAATATTATAAATTTGGAAATATGTTTGTTACTTAATTATGCCATAACGGTTGGAGGGATTTATTTTTAATGGCAAAGAGATGTATTGGAATGAATTAAATGCACTGACATGTTTAAGTTACACATAAAAATAACAAGTAGCTAATTTTAGAGGTATGTATTGTTTTCGGGAGCGCCTTATTTCGTAGAAAGAAATTTCGTAGAATTTCATTTTACAGAAAATGTTTCATATAATATTTGGTTCTTATATTTTTATTTCGAATATTATTGTTTCAAAGACAATTTACCACAATGAATCACTTTTCACAGAAACACAATTTAATGAATTTTTTTTCACATATTTTTGTTTAACATACTTATCAAACTGTAGAATTATTATTTACGGAATCTTAAAAACAACCACTAACCACCATCTATTTCAAACAGTAAAATTTAGATACATTTTTTTTCCCGATTGCTTGTAGTAATTTAATTAGATAATACCCCGACTCGGACAGGTTAGGTTAGAAGGCTAAGGCGAGAGCGAAGCGAAGCGGAGCTTTCGCCTTAGCCTTCGTGGTTATTTTTTTGTAAACCACCCAGAAAATATCTTTGCGCAAATAAGTTTTATATGAAATAACCAATATAAAAAAGAAGAATATTTGATTTGTTATTCTATGAAATGATTATTCTAACATTAAAATTTATGTGAAACAACAGTCAATGATTTAAAAATCTTTAAAGTAAGTATTATGTATATTGATTATTCTATGAAACGAAATTATGCGAAACATTTTCTGTAAAACGAAAATATATGAAACTTTTGTCTATAAAACAACGCACACCCATTGTTTTCATTTTCATGTTGAGAACGTCATTTTAACTTAAAACCTATTAGTAAGTTTGACGGCCGGGTAAGATAGGTTATTTTTCAGTTTCGGCTTGAAAGACAAAGAATTGCAGGAAAAGGACAGTACAGCTATTAATAAAGATCATCACTGGGTTTAACTTCTATTAGCTTAAAGTCCTATTATAAAGTTTGGGTATTAATACACCTCTGCCAAATATGATCCAATATTATATCATTGCCTGCAATAATGTCTACGAATTTTACGGGAACACTGTTCCCGTAGTACATAATAAAATAAAATAAATAACATTCTGCACAATGCTATCTAGACCCATAGTACGCTTAACTAGCTTGTGTTATGGAATCTAGAATGCGGATGAATATACTTAGCTACTTTTTTTTGTAGATACATGATCGAATGGGGTCGAACCCGCGCCTCCTGCGTAGCAGTCACGTTCACTACCGCCACGTCACAGAGGCTGTCATAATATTAATTAACTTAGATAACTAAAAATAATATAGCTCTAGAACATAAAATAAAAGTTTAGAACATAATAGAACACAACACAGTTTCTAACCTAACTAAAGCCACACGACCAAGAACATTGGAATTCGACAAAACTTCGCCAAATAGCTACTCACTCTCTAAACTTCACCAGTTTGAGACGGCGCTGTGTGCGTACAACCACAAATAATGGACGCCATTTCTTTCCACTTACGCGCATAAATATGGAAAGAAAACTCTTGGGGATGTAACTTTACCAACGAAGAGTTTCGCGAGTTGCCAGTATAAGAAGCACCATTCTTTCTTCCATCATTTAAGTTATTTATCATAATACGCTTAGCTCATATAAGCGAATTCAACACTTTAGTAATACGAACAAGATTTTATTTCACTGTAACAATGTTGAATAAAACAGCTCTTTAGAAA
This sequence comes from Eilema sororculum, assembly GCA_914829495.1. Lineage (NCBI taxonomy): Eukaryota > Metazoa > Arthropoda > Insecta > Lepidoptera > Erebidae > Eilema > Eilema sororculum. The sequence continues at coordinate 1,237,273 of OU618541.1, forward strand.
TATGAAATCTTTACAACAGAGTTCAAATAGAATGGGGCTCGTTACACGTATTTTTGCTAGGAACAAGCTATTGGTTAATGTATTCCATGTTACTATTAAATCACATTGCCTAGTGGTAAACGGAGCTAAATTAATTCTAAAGTGAGAAAGGCTTCATAATATTTTGCAAAGGCACTTTTATTCTGGGAATAGTTATGCATAGTTAGCGGGGATGTGATCAAAATTTTACTTGGATAGAGCCCCGGACATAGCTAGTATTATTGGCTTTGAAGTGGTCTCTAATTTGACGGTATGCTGAGATTCTTTATGTCCCACTATCGCAAAAACTCGTGCTATTTTTGCAAAATAACCTCGTATCAGATTAATTCCCTAAATTTGTGGTATCCTGTACAAGTGACAAAGCTGGTCTACTCCAAATAAATTGTGAGATAACGCCTGATAACTGGATCATATATTAAAAGTTCGGCGTTAGGGGCCACCGGGGAAAGCGGTACACGCTCTGTTATCTGAATAAAAATCACATTAAAAATGGCGAAACGAGCCAAGTTTGAAACTACACTGGAATTTGATGTGTACACGGATTATTGTAACGTGGGGAATAACTAAGGCATTATATTTTGATCCTGGGGAGGGTTAAATGCAGGATAAACTTTTTATATACCTACTATTGAGGAGCCTAACATATGGTATGTTAGTTATGTCGGGAAAGATACAGCTGTGAATGTGGCTGTAGATTTTGTAGATATTGCTCCACCCGCCCGTAGCAAGCTAGCTGCAAAGGGGTAAATCCGTATGTGCTTGGACGTCAGCCAGTAGAAATTAGAAAAGTGCAAGTACTTTCATCACATTGCGAACACGAACAGAAAGGTCTTTACAGAAACGCTGAAGGATAGCTCTCAGGCATTACAACTAGGTACGGAAAAGTTCCCTTCCTTTTTTTTCACTTTCATATCCTCAGACAAATCAAAAGGATAGTATAAATACAATATCAAACAACAACCACTGCAAGCGCGTTCCTAATTGCAGTGGAGAAAAATAATTAACTTTTATTATAAAACAAATTAACTAGCACTTCACCCGTGGCAGTTTTTAATTAAATTCTAGGTACTGTCTTTAATATTTTCTTAATAAAGCATTGTTAGCTGTCAGTAACTAAGGGCCTAGCTAGGTACTAAGTCATCCAGAAACAATTAAGTCATAACATACCCCCAACAAGTTTTATCCTGACGATTTGGGTGCGATATTATTCGGTGTGTGTGTTAAAATCGATATTATTCATGTGTTAATATAATGGCCCAGTTGAAAACCAGCGCCAGTTCCTCGTGGTCTGGCAGATGCTGAACTGGGTTCCTATTGCTGCAGCCGTAAGACGCGTGTGCCCTCCTTACATTGAGACAATGACATGTGAATCTTATATATTTTTTGTATGTGTGAATTTTATGAATCATTTTTATTCTGTCTATCGTATCATGTTTATGTTGTAGGTATGTATAATTATGTTGTATGTGTAATATGTTTTTTTGTAATGTACCTATTGTGCTATGTTCTTCCTGTCACTGTGTTTTGCGGATTTCTTTTTGTAGCAATAATTTTTTCTTTCTTTCTTTATTTCTCAATGCAGCATCCGTGGTCAAATCGTGACCGCGGGTGCGTAAGTTCATTAAAGAAATCACGTAAAGTCCCGAACTTTCATAAAAATCATGAGTTTACATCACGATGGTTTAAAAATAACAAAAGTTATGACCTTCAGGACCTATCCTGGGCAGATTTGATAAGGTAGGCAGATTTTTATGAATACTTTAAGTTAACTAGCTTTCAGATACACGATACAAAAGATTTGTTGTAACTTAAAGCTGGCGGTTAAACTAGTGACCCTTATTTCAATGATTTTCTCGGTAAAATCTTTAAAATAAGACCGCCGACCTAGCCGCCCGCTTTCGGTGTGTAGACAGCTTAAGAACCACGGTATAAAGCTAGTAAGAAACACGGTATGATACTTTGAAACTGAAGCAGGCACCTAAGAAGTAGTGACCACTTAGTTATCAACTAAGGTTCTACTGCTGTCTACAATGCCTACCTAAATAGTCCATGGAACCATCCAGTCGATAATACCGTATTCATAAATTTCAAAACAATTGTCTAAACTACTAAGAAGAGAAATCCAATACGTAATGTTTTGCTTCTCAAACTACCGACCAACGTGCCAAATACAGACCTATTATAAATCCAAGTTGCTTTCTCAGTTGGGTTACTTGATGTACTGAGAGCAGTCTTGGACCATAAAGCGGATACTTGAATTCAAGCAAGTCGATTATTGCGTCATACTGTTAAGTATTTTGGGTGATATATTGTTTTTCATATCCTTTTGTAATTTCCACTGTAACTAATAAACTACATACCTATACTTAACGCAAATATGTTAAGTATAGGAAGTCAAATATATTCAACTTTAAAATTGTTACTTATAGTTATTTGAAAGTTGGAAGTTTCTGATTTCCAAAGGACTATAAATGACCTAGGCACCTATAAGTTGAATCTGTTGATAAAGTAAAAATGAAGACAGTCGAACTTTCAACGTTTGCTAACATACCATATTGTGGTTTCAATACAGTATCTCCCAATATGGCGTTCCTACATTAGCTGCGATCCCCCTTGCTTTGAGGCTTCCCACCTCCCGTTTACCAAGACACGGTTTTCTCCCTAGGTTTTTTATGGTTTAGTAGCTTTTTTAGTTTATTTGAAATGAGTCTTATACATTTGTTTGCAAAAGGTGTTACCTAAGTACTTTATTTCTTACGTCATTATAATTATTTATTATTAAAAATGTAGCGACCTAAATGAAAATTAATTTACTTCGCAAAGAAACACTTAGAAATATTATAAAATCGCCCCTCTTAATCGTGCACTTAATCTGGGAATAAGACCTCGCGCCCACTCTTTTTCAATGGTCGTTAATTAACGCGAAAATTATCGCAAATTGTGCCGGTAAAGGAGGGGCTGTAATGATTATAATTATTATTATAATTTGATTGAATTGTAACGGTATAATGATCTCTTCTCTTAACGTACATATAATGGGACATCTTCACTACTTTTTATTTAATGGAGCGTAGATTTTTTATTATGATAATGGAGTTTGCTTATTCATCAGAAATATGCTGATGTATATTTTGTTTATATTGTATGAAATATAGATATTTCTAGGTATCTATATGTTTAAGTTCACCATGATCTACTCCGGAGAGAAACAGGCTTGAGCCTAGGTTTTTTTCTATACCACTTAGGTGGCCCACCTGATGGATAGTGGTACCGTGTTAGGTATGTTGGTATGTATGTGACTATGCAATGTAACGTCGCGTTTCTGAATCTCGTTACATCGACGGTCCTTAACGGTTTTTAGACGATATTTCATTCAAGTTTCCGAACGTGAAGTGATTTGACGTTTGGCAGATCTGTCAACTTCCTCTCAGACGATCGAGCGAGATGGTCGATATTTTTAAGATACATGTCTAATCAAAGCAAGAAATCCACGTTCGTAACCGGCTATGAAAAATCTGTTACAAAAATAGATTACTTTCAAATACATGCTTAATTATATGTTTTTACATTCGAACACAATAAAATGGCATACTTACCTAAACATAACAAGTGTATAAAATCATAAAACCCTATGAAACCAAATATATCTCGTTATAGCAGCAGCTACACCAGATAGCCTGAGCTAAGTCCATCAACTAATTGAATTGCGATTCAAAGCTTTGCCAGAAATATGCAATGCATAGGTATTCCGTTTGGTCCACCGTGGATGTGCAACGATCGGGTTGTGTTTCGTTACTTTGACGACAAGCATATCCGGTTTTACTGTGGCACCGGGATATTTACCATGTTATTTTGTAGAGTTAGATTTTTGGTAGAGTTACGCTATGATCACGGTGATACTGAAATGTATATTAGTAATGATAACTCTATGATATGACGACTCTATGACAGATGACTCTTTGATAGTTTGAATAAAAAAAATCATATCTGTAAATACCCAAAGAAATACTTTTGGACTGTCTATAAATGTAATACTTTAGTATAAGATCTAAAATGTGTAGATCTGGTTTAGTGACATCACAAATAAAAGTATAATTATGACCCTTCCATCTCGACCAACACGTCGGTATTGTAGGCCAGGATTCGAATCCGGGACCTCTCGACCTTAAGGCTGACTCCTTAACCACTAAGCTACTGACGCTTTGATCATAAGCAATAATGTTTATCCAAAAAAATGTTAACAAACGTTCCTTTGATGTCGCAATTTTTTGCACAAAATATAACGTCTAACTCAGAAGCCTGCGGTTATTTAAATTTATAAGGACATGTTACGTAAAAAATATAATTTTAAATGTGTTCATGTGGCGCGAATACCGCCTAAATTATGTGAAGACGCCAGTAATTGAGTTTACATAATATAATAACTGATGTTTGGGCTGGTAAAGGCGGGTATCACATCGTATACATTAATTTATTTGCCGTATGAAGAAGGAGGGATCTATTTTAATAAAGCTGCGTATAATTTATATTTAAATTAGGAGGTAAAGTAAATTTTCTCACATATTATAAATATTTAATAACTGTCCCTTTGATCCTGTGGTGAAGTTTGGTTTGGTTGTGAGGTCCTGGGTTTAATTTCCATTTGGAGATGTTGGTAATAAGATAATTGTTTAAATTAGAAAAGAAACTACTAACTTAAATAAGTTTTCTTAGATTTTCTACACAATCAAAATTATATTTAGAGTTTGCACAGCCAATGCAATAAACAGTGTTAGATAAATAAATTATTATTCTATTCAATACTAATATTTTACATGAAGATGTACTCTAAATGGACTGTACAGAGAACAAGAGTTTGAAGTCTTTTTTCTCGAAATATATCGGGAAAAATGAAGCACTCAAGTGGGACTTCAACCCACGACTTTTACCTTACAGGGGAATGCTCTTCCAACTGAGCTAGCATGATAAATACTATGAAAAAATTCATTCAAGTATTCTTTCTCCTTGGCAAGGTCTGGTCTGTTATCTTACCTCCATAATCTATGGGCGATATTGAATTTTAAACACTTTTTATAGACAGAACTTGAACCTATATAAACAGAGTTCACACCGAGATGGGGGCCCGTACAAGAGTCTTATAATATACCAACATATATAAGAAAAAGAAAACCTTACCACACACTGTGTGTTGCTCCTAAATTATTTATCAAATTCACACAAAGGTTGAACATCGCTAAGAAACCTCACTTTCAGACCTTTTCTCATCCAAATTGTCACTCACAATCAATTCAACAGAAAGATTAACGAACACTTTTCAGGATTTTGCTGCGCTAACTTTTCTTGTTATATTTAAATCGGAAAAAGTTAACAATTACAACGGAACTTGACTTCACTACAGGGTGTGAGTGCTTTAATATACCGAGTTATTTACGCCTGTACAGATCTGTGAAAGTCTTCTACATGAATAAAATATACTACTATAATATGCTCTGTGTGATGGGGTCACTCTACCGATGTGGAATATGCATTTTAAGCACAAAATCCATCCAAATTCATCCATCCATTATCCATCAAAAATTTGAATCACATCAGGCGTGTCTCGGTAGCCGAGTTGGTCCAGACATTCCCCATGTAAGGGACAGATCGTGAGTTCGAGTCCCACCCGAGAAGTTTCATTCTATGTATTCGATTTGTATAGTTAGCATACTTAATGCTGTAATATTCATTCAAGTATTTGGGCGGAGTTATCAAAAATCAATGTTTAAAAGTGATTGTAACATCATTAATTTGGTCTCAGTAACCGAGTTGGTCAAGGCATTCTCCCTGTAAGGGAAAGATCGCAGGTTGGAATTTCGCCCCAGAAGTTTAATTTTTTCCCAAAAAAATATTACACACCACAAGGCTAAATACACCAACTGGTGGGTTGTAGGACGCTATTAGACCGGGGTCATTACTCGCGCCGACATGATAAGGTATTAGAAATCGTACGTGAGGCGGTAAGTTTGGCGGTAGCTAGAGCGAAAAAGGGTTTAACCACAAACCAAAGAAATGACGTCGCGTTTGTAAAGGAAGGCTGCTCAAAAAAGACAAATCAAAAGCCGTACTCAATTTTGATAGCAGCCGCTGACTGGATATTACTCGCAGATTCGTATGAGAAACACTATAAAATACCGGAGGATTGAAGGAATTTTTATAGCATTAAGTATGCTAACTATACAAATCGAATACATAGGGAAAAAGAATCTTCTCGGGCGGGACTCGGTAGCCGAATTGGTCAGGCATTCCCCCTGTAAGGGAAAGACTGCGGGTTCGAGTCCCGCCCGAGAAGATTCTTTTTCCCTATGTATTCGATACCGGAGGATGTTTGTGCCTCGTCATCCAGACCCGATATATTCCTATTTTCAAAACAGCAAAAGCGTGCAGTACTAGTAGAACTCACAGTACCGTGGGAAACTAACATACCTAAAGACCACGCTATAAAAATAAACAAATACTTTGACCTGACCAACGAGTTAACCAAAAATGGCTATGTGGTTAAACTCTACGCCGTGGAAGTAGGAGCAAGGGGAATTCCAGCTAAATCCCTGTATAACTTATTTAAAGACCTCGGATTGCCAAGAGCTTCAGTAAGCTCTTTACTCAAACGAATATCTAAAACGGCGTTGATAGGATCTTACCAAATTTGGATAGGTAGAGGGGGGAACACGACTGACGGTGGAGGTGAGCGCTGATGCATCACAAGGTGGCCACCCTAAACCTACACGCAAGTCCCAGGCGCCGTCACAGTGTTCCTCTCTTTACCACGCCATGGACCCGGCGACCGCACGGTGAACCCATGGAATGCTAAGAACCGGATCTCATCTCTTACCCTCATATAAGAACATGACACCCTGAATCTATTTGTATTTGCAATTTATGATACTAAGTAAATAAATGAACTCCCTGCCATGGTTTTCCCAAGCGACTACAATATGGGGTTCTTCAAGAGGGGCTTTAGAAGGTTTCTTCAGGGTAGGCAGCGCGAGTGTAACGCCCCTGGTGTTGCATACGTCCATAGGCCGCGGTAACGCCTTTCCATCAGGTGGGCCGTGTGCTTGTCTGCCACCTAAGTGGTATAAAAAAAATGAAAACCATTAAATTTATACATTTTCAGGTCAGTCTCAAAGTCAGATCTGCGACATATTTTTTTCCTAACTTTTTTAATTTCTGCTAGCACCCGATTTACTAGAAATTCCTGTGACATAGGTTATTTATTTTTCCGGTCCCTCCAAATCTCAGGGGAAATTTGTAGAAATTGACCGATTCTGCCTGCTAACACAGCTTTATAATTTAGTTTAAACGTGTAACTAGTTAGATTATTTTGCAATGTATATAGGCATCATGGGAAATGTTTGGCAATTACCATTTTTCTGAAAAAAAACCTGAGAACATTATGAAATATAGAAGTTTGTGAAGATATTTGGATGTTTTTTACCTAATCACACTCAAACGGCTGAACGGATTGGAAACAAATTTTGGTACATGAATAGATAAATAGATAGAATATAGAAAAATAGAAACATAGCTACTAATTTCTTATTAACATAGTCTTTATTTTTATGTTAACCTAGGTTAATAAAAAGGACTTTAATAAAAAACTTAACACAATTAGAACATAATGCTAACGTTGCTAATTAATGTACAAAATGCTAAATTATATTCCAAAAGGTTTTCAAATTGAATGTCCAACTCGTGTTAACATCTCAAAATTGTATCTTAAACTGTGAGTATTTCAGTACAAAAGTGCTGTACAAACAGCTATCTCACGCTCATTACATAAAATAAACACAAAAATGTTCAAATAAAGGCCAAAAGCGGAACACGTTTCACATTCCATAAAGTATAAATGTTATTTTTTAAACAGAATGTTTTCACCTGTTACAAGGCGCCTTTTGAATCGCGCTCTAGGAAATATCTGAAACGAGGTCGGAATGAGAGCTGCAGAGGGCGCTTCAAGAGCTTTTTGAAACTCCGCTGTTAATCTGTGAGATGTATTCAGTACATTTAGATTGTATAATTAGGTGCAAAGTAGGCTCTTGCTGCAAAAAATAAGAATAAAAAGTAATAATAAATATATGTTATTTATTTGTACTTTATGAAACATAGGTTTAATTAAGTAAGTGCAGAATTAAGTATTAAGCAACTATATCTCACGGACTGTATTATTGACATAAAATTTAAATAAATATTCCGCAACATTCTACACAACGCTATCTAGACCCCATGGTAAGCTTAACTAGCTTGTGTTATGGAATCTAGAATGCGGATAACCATACATAGATACTTTTTTTTGTAAATACATACATATTATACATAAAAACACCCAGACTAATGCAAATAGCCATATTAATGCATACAAATATTTGCACTGCGCGGGGTTTGAACCCGCGCCTTCTGTGTGGCAGTCACGATCACTAGGTACCGCCACGCCACAGAGGTTGTCGTAGCATACTCGTACATAATAATATACGTTATCTTCACGGCAATCCTGTCGACTCAAATCTATAAATGGGTCCATAGGACCAACACACGGACATTGAAATGGTATGTTTAGTAGATATTCATCAAGTACCTACATATTAACAGAAGTAAATTTTATTGAATAATGTTAGAGAAGTATGTAATTCAACTCTAAAAGGAAACTCGGCGGTATAGTATTACATACTTATTGAGCGGTTTATTTAAATTAATCCCTACATATTTCATGTAAAATAGCCGCCTGTCACCCCAGCCGAAGCAGGCCACGGCGGTGGCGCACTGACAAACGCGCCTCCCCATTCCGGGGGCGAGTTAGGCACACCGTTGTCCCTCCTCCTGAGGAGGGCTAGACCGTAAGGGATGGCCCTGGGTCATCCGGGATGCGAGGGATATGTCGAAGAAAACCTCACCTCTCCGGCCTGGCACCACGGTTTTAGTCGGTTCGAATTCGACATAAAAAAAGGTTATAAGAAAAGGGTTAGGCAGAGGTGAATTAATCATTTATTACCGTATTCCATGCACTATTGTTGGCCGTAGCCATGCATATGATGATGAGCCTGGGATGTATACATATGTATATTTGTCTGATGTTTTACAGCCCTATCCCTTAGTCGCTTTATACGACACCACATGAGAAGAGATGGAGTGGTCCAAATTCTACCCTGCCGGGAACCACGTGGCATAGAAATAAATTAGTAAAATTATACAATTTTGACCAAATTGTTTATCAATGATGTTTCTAACCGATTCTCTTTGTCCACAGCCAGAAACGCGTGCGTTTAACGCAACGGGGGTGATAATCACAAACAGCTCCTGCGACCCCCAGGAGTGCTTCATCAGCGTCAGACCAGAAAGGGGATCTGCAAAGTACATGTGTGAAGTGTCCAGTGAAGGTCCAAGGTTCGCTGTTGACAAGCGATCAGCGAACATGACTTTAGCTGGTAATTTTTTTTAATGATTTTTTTATAGCATTTATTATGCTACCTTTTCAAGTTCGAAATACATCGGGAAAAAGAAGCGCTCAAGTGGGACTTGAACCCAACCGTCGCCATTAAAGACGGATATAAAGAGAAGGGAAATATGAAATGATTCAGGTGTGGCTCAACAGCTCAGTTGGACGAGCCCTGTAAGGGAAAGGTCGTGGGTTCAAGTCCCACTTGAACGCTGCTTCTTCCCGGTGTATTTAGCTGGTACACACTTAGTACACACACTAATATCTAAAGGCCAATGCATTGTTATTTGTTAATTGTCTCTTTGACCGCACAGGACGAAATGTGGAGGGCTTATCCATACTAATATTATTTTATAAAGGCTTAAGTAAATCTATCTGTCTGGCTGTATGTTACGCCTTCACGCCTAAACCACTGAACCGATCTTATTTAATGAAATTTGGTATAGGGGTAGATTAGTTTGGTCGCGATTCACCGACATCTACGTGGGCGGAGCTGCGAGTATAAGCTAGTTCATCGCACACATAACGCATAAGCGTAAATATCAATGACAAATATTTGAGCGAATTCAGCCTAGCTGCATACGAAAAAACATAACGAACTGTGTTTGAAAAAAACTTCTTTAATATCATTTGAATGAATTGCTCAGGTTCATACAACATATTTATATATGTTCCATGTAACAGTATACCACAGAAATAACACTCTTATGGGGTTTTATGTGTGTCGTTGCGTTGGGTCGCCAAAGTTGTTTGAAGAGAAAACTAGGTTAATAAGGTGTAAATTATTCCTCCGGTGTCACCCATGATCATACTTGACGCTTTGTAACGTGATAATTTTATATTTGAACCATCAAAAATTATTGTTAATTCAAACGTCAAATCCGTGGCGTGGTGGTAGTGCACGCGACTGCTACGCAGGAGGCTATTTGCATTGGTCTGGGTGTTTCTATGTATATTATGTATGTATTAAAAAAAAAGTATCTAAGTATATCTATCCGCATTCTAGATTCCATAACACAAGCTAGTTAAGCTATACTTACCATAGGTCATAGCGTTGTGTGGAATGTTGTGGAATATTTATTTATATTTATTTATTTATTTATAAACTGACATTCATCCACTGCGGTATTTCCGAATCAATACGACCTTCAAACCTTCAAGAAAAGTGCGTAATCTCTTTTAAAAGGAAGGCAACGCACTTGTGACTCCTCTGGTGTTGCGGGTGTCCATGGGCGGCGGTGATACTCACCACCAGGCGATCCGTCTGCTCCTTTGCCTCCCTATTCCATAAAAAAATTGTAGATTTTTAATGTTGTATGACTTCACGTGCTCGTAAAAGTTATTAGACTCATTTAAGTTGATCTAGTTTTACGACATTTTTTTTTATACAGGGCACGTCAATTTGACTTCACCTCGCCCGATGTTAAGCTAAAGGCAGTCTCGGAAAGAGGGTCACCATCGTAAACATTTCTTTCTTATGTCTTTCTTATGAGTTAACCAATTGTAATCCACCGTCTTTTTACGTTACGACTGTGTTTGTCACTCAGAATAATACCTCAGATTAGTGAATAGTGGCATTTTAATAGCACTCTCATAGAAATGTCAACCTTATGACTCAATCCATTAGACCGATTAGACGATAGTGAATTAGAAAGTAATCAAACCTTAATTTCCGACAGTTTTGCCCGAGTACGACCCTCTGATCATTGGGTTACCGACGTTGGTTCAAGCTGGAGAGAACGCGTTAGTGAACTGCACTTCAGACTACTCACTACCACCAGCTACCATTGACTGGTTTGTGGATTCAGAGCCTCAAGAGGTAAGGAATTTTGCATTGAAACTTAGTATTAATTAGGATAAAGCTAAACAATTATTGATAACATTCGATCCAATCTACGTAAGAGTTCATACAATGTCTATCCCTATGCCTCTGGGTCACGACCGTAAATACCATCTCTTTATAGCAAGTGATGATAGACCCACTGATAGAAAATGTAAATGCGAAGAACCAAACAGTACAAGAGGTGAAATGAAAGAAAAGTATTTATACTGATGATTGATGGCACTTGATGAAATTTACTATTAAATAAATGCACTTGCACTTTCGTGGATAGTGTAAGTGCATTTCAGTATGTGCAATAAAAGTAAGTTAATTCTGTATAAAGAAGTGAGCGTGAGCAGTTCAAAAATGTCTCAAATTTTTACCGAACCCCATTTTGCTAACCATGTATAATATTTTACTTTGTGTAAATAAATAAATCATACACAAACATCCGAACGCAGAACAAATAGCTGGAGGCTTTACAAATGTTTGTCTTGTGGAGTTCAGTTCAGAAATTTGCCGGTAATAGGTTGTTTCGAGACTATATTTTTACTTTGATGAAGAGATTGATATAATATAATATGGATGTTGTTTATTATCCAAATAAAAGACAACTATAGATGAACAAGAAGATGTTACTGTAGAAACAATATAAATCAATGGACAAGACGTGATCAAAACAATTCGACGATAAAATAATCTATCAGGAAATTTAAACTGAAAATAAAAATTGAGTCTCTCGAGTCATTCTGACTAAAATAGTTTTAATCACGGTATCAATTTTTCACTCTATTAATTAATCAAAGAGATTTGAGAGTAATTTGGTCAATAATTAATTCACCACTATGCGAATACTAAATGAGTTTCTAAATAGAGAAAATTTGAATATTACAACAAAAGCTAAAGGCAAAGGAAAGAGGAAGAGGGTCACCATCGTAAACATGCACCATGTTAACAGTGGCGGCACTCAGCTTGACGGCCTCATCAGATGTCTTTCCACGCCCCGCTTTATTAGATCGATGTAATGTTGCTTTACCTAAAGTTACTATAAGAATATAGCCTAACCATTTTAATATTAATTGTCATTTAAGACCATTACACTCTGTAGCAATTTCCTGTACCCGTAAACTACTCAAGAGTATTTCATTGCTTTTTTTACAACTTTCCGTTTCAACCCTATAAAGTTCATTACCTTCGCTGTCATTTATTTTATCCGCACATACTTTTTATTTTATGAAGTTCACGGTAAATAGCTCTCAGTTCGTTAAGGTATAACGTTAGGTCATTTGTTTTATCGGAAACCTATAGTCGTTGCCATGAAGGTTGACGTGACTGGAGCCTACCGATTGATAGCAGACATAAACTGAACGCAATGAGCATTGTGTCTTTTAAATTTGAACTCACCTCTTTCCGTATCTAACATTTTATTTTTCTTTTTTACTGTTTATTTTACCACTCCAGTTTCTCCTTCTTTAATATTGTTTGGTTGTCGACAGTTTTGTTCATATGGATCATCACAAGTATTCTAACCACATTTTAGGTATTATATATCCCTGTTTCCCGTACGCCAAGTATCGTGGTCAATTTTACTTTACTATTTTTAATTTTATCTTTGAAGAATATTATCTCTAACCCCTCCAGCTAAACAAAATCCTGTGTATAAAAGTTTAACAGCAAAATACTGATAAAGTCTAAGCCACGCAGTGTTTTAAGCAGTTAAATAACTGAATTTTGATAACTTGGACACTTCTTTGGTCTCGGCAAAGTTAAATAAATGAACTCCGTCCAGTTATTTCCAGAGACCAATAAAGTATAACAAAAGGTTTACGAGGAGTGGGCAAGGCAGTTTTATGTGTCGCAGACCGAATTGAATTCTGAATAACTGAAGTGATAGTGGACTCATACTGTTTTTCGTTCCTAGTAATTCTTAAAATGTAACTTCATGTTAGTTCAAAAAATTCATTACTCGATTTTACCGATAATACCTATAGCGAGGAAGTATTGAATATAATCTATGAAGGATCATATCTGCCTTGTGTAAAACACACAAGATACGATATTAAAGGGGTTGAAGCGAGAGTCGTCAGGCCTATTTTCACTATTACCACGCAGTGTATGTATATTAAAATTGTGCCAGGTAGAATTTATTTAATGAGAATTGATTTTCTATTTACCGGTAAAAACGGTCAATATGATATCCCTCATAAATAACGCATACATTCAACGTGATGAGCGAAATAACACCGGCAAAATTAATTTCGATAAAATTAGAAAAAAATACCCCCGGCAAGTTCCATCAAGGGCATAAAGCCGAGCATTTATCAAACAAATTATACGATCCATTCAAAGCAACCTGTTGTGCTAGAATTATTTTAATTCCTGCACCCCATTGTCCCCTAACGATTTTTCCTTTCACGGCGACGAAATCTTTTGTCAGTTGATGCCAAAAGCCGTATATTTGATTTTGTAAACGTGATTTTGATGATATATTTTTGTAGGTGTAAAGATTATTTTGAAAGCTCTTTGGCGAGGTTACGTCAGCAGTATTTATGTGTACCTACATCACATTGTGAGGCTTTACTGGAGGAAATTGTGATGATAGGCTTAATTTTTTCCTTGTCATTATAGTACGGTTACTAGACAACAATATACGTTTTCGCTGACTCAGAGACACTGAGTCGTGATATGAAGAATCTATTCAGCTTGAGACCAGGGTGTGTCAAGCGAACTGTTAGTGAACCTTTACGAAACGTAACACAACACAATGGATTGTTAATTAATTAATATCAGGCACAGAAGCAGAAACATAAAGAAAAATGACAGAATTGACATTCAGGAGAGAATTAAAGAAATATATTATGTGCCTACTAATATCCTCTAGAAAAAATATAGTTATAGCTTGTAACAATTTTATTCTCAGTAAAATGTTGACAAGTAAAACTCTTTTGCGTGTTATTATTATTTACTCTATTTCAATATAACACATATAAATTACATTTTTAAGTATATCCTAAAAAAATACAAAATATAAAACATAAAAACATATAACATATAAAAAATAGTAGCCCACCGGCATCGAGTACAGGTCAGGGCTTCAGAAAGAGGAACTTCCTCACTATGCGCGCCGTGTCGAGGAGTACCGCCTTCTGCATCAGGCCCTTGATCCAGCTGCCCAGCGCGAGCCTCTTAAGGTGTTGGTCGAGGCTCTTAGCAATCAGCCCATGGGCTGCTACGACTATCGGGACAATGATTGCTGAATCAACATTATCATATTTAATCCATACTAATATTATAAATACGAAAGTATCTGTAGTTTACGCTTTCATGCCTAAACCATTGAACCGATTTTGATGAAATTTGGTATAAGGGTAGATTAGACCTTGAGAAAGGACATAGGTTATGTTTGGTCACGATAACCAACATCCATGCGGGCGGAGCCACGGGCAAAAACTAGTGTTTAATAATATGATATTCACAAATATTTGAGTTAGGCACATAGCAATAGCAATATCCTTCTCAAATTTCCGTTTATTGTAGCGGTTCTCGAGGTCTACTCGGAAGTGAGCAGTTCGGAACTGATTGACAGATTTGATATAACAATATTGGGAACGGCGGCGCTCCGGGAGGTCCCAATGTAATAGGGAAACAATGTAATCAGCAATTTATCTTCTTATATATTGGGAAATACTGGGTATATACTGGGAATATTTTGTGTCCTAATGGTCGGTTTTATGTACATGGTTAATAAATTTTAATAAATTTGTGTACTATATGCATTAAAATATGTTACATCCTTCGAAATAGTTTGGAACTAAATTTAAATATCACTAGTTCTATCCAGTCTAGTAATAGAACTATTGAGAAAAATATTTATCAATAGTCTCATGGGACATTTTCACTGGAACTGATAAAAAAAAATTATAACTTGTCTTCTAAACATAAGCTTTTATTTAAACCTAGCTATTTCATTCTTCATTCCTGTAATCACTGTATCACTAATGCACAGTACAGTGCACATTATCATCACTTAACGATAAAACACGATCGTATGCCGCCAACCCTTCATCACACTTCCGTTTGCATACACGCCCCACAAACGCAGCCCTGCCCTACTTCGCTCCCTGACGCTAACAAAATATTTGTTCTACGTATGAATCAAACTCGTGACCTTTGACACTTTACCTCCATCACACCATTAAAGACAGTAACACACTTATTAAAACAGAAACAGCGAAAAGGAGTAAGTACTTTTGAATGAACTCGTGAAGTCTCAGATCTGAATGATTGAATATTCAAGTGCTATGATTCTTAAAGATGGATATAGCTTTTTTATACTGCTCAAGGTGGAATAAAGTATACGAGTAACTTGATGGCAAGTGGTTATGGGGTTTATGAACACTTTCAACGAAGATGTATGTTAGGCTATTGCAGCTTCTAAGCGGATCTGGACCTAGGGTTTAGGCACTTTCAAAATACGTACGAAATTAAAAATAATAGGCTGATATAATACACAATTTTTTTTTCAGTCATAAGTACTAATTTTGTCAGTTGACAGCCTCTGTGGCGTGGCGGTAGTGAACGGGACTGCTACGCAGGAGGCGCGGGTTCGATCTCCGCTCAGTGCAAATAATTGTATGCATGAATATGGCTATTTGCATTGGTCTAACATAACATAAACATAACATAAACTCACGCCTGTATTCCCCGAAGGGGTAGGCAGAGGTGCTAGCACCCACATTTCGCCAGTTTATGTTTAGGTCCCAATGTAATAGGTGGCGAGCCTATTGCCATTAACCGGGCACTTATAAACCTGCGATAAATAAATACATAACTTCGAAAAGCATCGAAAAGTCATTGGTGTGTGCCATGGTAAACGTGGGATCGAAGACCTCGTCTCAGCAGTCCATTACCCATACCACTTGGCTGGTCTGGTTGTTTCTAATTGTATAATATGTATGTATTTACAAAAAAAAAGTATCTGATTATGTTTGTGTGTTTCTGTATTTCATAACACAAGCTAGTTAAGCTTGCCATGGGCCTAGATAGCGTTGTGTGAAATGTTGTGGAATATTTATATTCATTTATTTATTTACATAATGAAGAAAGTAATACATTTTCGATCCTTTTTTTTTGCTAGGAAAAAGTATTACTTCACCACTTACAAAAACAAGTCTGTAGGGTTAATAAAGTAATTCTTCAGGTAGTAAAAAAATTTTAGTTACATGGCATTTATAGATTGTATCTGTGGTGTCCTGTATTTCTTATATTATTTCGGGGTAAATAAATAACACAACAAAATATAATTTGGGTTGCACACACAGCCACGCTGCCTCTGACGTTTCTGTCGCCAGTGACCACAGACTCCAAATAAAGGGTTGCCAGTGCCAACGGCGCTGCTGTGCGCTAGACCTCTTTATTTCAATACATCACACCTCTTTCCTTTTAACAAAAATAGATATTTCAAATGCAATATAAACAATTATAAATCAAAAAAGCTTTAGCTCATTAAGGAATTCAGTGAATATTAATCTAATTACATATTTTTATTTCAATTCACAATTCCGTAAATATGAACTATAATAAACATATTTTTCATCCCGAATACATTTTTAAATTCTAATTAAAATTAAATAAACAATAAAATGTTTAGTCAGTAGCGTTATTCTCTGTAGTATCCTTCCTTTCATTATTAATTTCATCCGAATGCGAATCAGGTTTGCAGACTTGCCATTCTCCTTCAACTTTTTTTAGATGCATTACATTCCTTCTATATTCATGGCCGGTTTCATCATTTCTCACATTGTATTCATTTCCTTTAGAACTTAGAACAGTGTGCGGTGTTGAGTTGAAAGGTGCAGTCAGTTTATTTTCTTTTAATATGTTTTTTACGTATACTTTCTCTCCAATACCTATTTCGTAATCTGTTGCTTTTCTCTTCCGGTCTTCGTAAGCTTTTCCTTTATCTTTCATTATACTATCTTTGTCTCTCATCTCATAATCAACTCCGCTTCTTTCTCCAATTATGGAAGGTAATTTATCCCTAAATTTCCTGGAAAAGAAAAGTTCACCAGGTGTTCTGCCAGTTGTACTATGGGGTGTACTATTGTACATCATTAGGTAATCTAGAAGGTCGGACTGCCAGTCTGACTTCAAACTTTGGCTAATCTGTAACCTTTTAAGAATATCGCGATTTTGGCGCTCTACTTCGCCGTTTTCTTGTGGGGTATAAGGTGTGGTATTTAGCAATTTTATACCTAATTCTCGACAAAAGTCTTTGAATTCGCGGCTTGCAAACTGCCGGCCGTTATCAGCAGTGATAGTTATGGGAATACCTAGTCTAGCAAATATCTCTTTTAGATTTTTTGTAGTGTCTGTTGTTGTTATTGATTTCATGATTTTAATTTCCTTGTATCTACTATAATAATCAATGATAACAAACAAGTAATGTCCGGAAGGGAGGGGTCCTAAAAAATCGATAGCAACATCCTGCCATGCTTGATCTGGTAAATTCCGTCTTTTCATAGGTAAAGGTGGATTAGATGCAGATACTAAAGTGCATCCGCGGCAGCTTTTAACTTTAGCCTCAGCATCTTTATCAATTTTGGGCCACCAGACTTTTGTCCGTAATCTGCCTTTCATCGCAACAATACCTGGATGACCTTCGTGAGCTGCCTCCAGCACTTGTTTCCTAAGACTTGTTGGAATTACAATTTTGTCTCCCCTTAAGAGAATACCATCATTAACCCAAAGGTCAGATTGGAACACCCGATAATTGACAATTCTAGGATCCCATGCATTTGTATATAAAGCATCTTTTATTAGTTGTATTTCTTCATCAGCTTCAGATGTTTCGGCCAAAGTTTGCATTGGAATCGCTTGTGGTCTTGCATATTCAACGAGTTGGTTTATGTGGCATTCATCTTCGCTGGATTTAATATCAGAAACTTTATCTTGACATAAACGAGAAAATGGATCAGCTATATTATTCTTCCCAGAGCGATAGATAACCTTAAAATTATATGACTGCAAACGCAGAACCCAGCGCTCAATTCTCGCACAAGGTTTTGATCGCGGCCCAAAAATCACCTCTAAAGGTTTATGGTCTGTCACAAGGTCAAACGTTTTTCTACCATAAAGATAAACATGAAAATGCTCCACTGCCCATACTAGGGCCAGCGCCTCTTTCTCGGTTTGGCAGTAACGCTTTTCCACTTCAGATAGACTCCTGTTCCCAAAAGCGATTACACGATGTCCTCTATCGTCAATTTGTACTAATACCGCCCCAAGACCGACAGGACTGGCGTCTGCTAATACTTGAGTGTGGTCCTCAGGATCATAATACCCCAAGGTTTGTATATTTTGGAGGTGAGCTTTAAGTTGTTCAAAAGCTGTCTGTTGTTCTGTTTTCCAGTATCCTGAAATGTCGGTCTTTTGACCTAGTTTGAGCGTAAGTAGTCTCCGAATAGGCTCAGTCAATGTAGAAAAATTGGGAATCCACTTATTTACATAATTCAGTAAACCTAAAAAACTCTGTATTTCTTCAACGGTTTTAGGTGCCCTGAACGTCTCTGTGCTTTTAATATAAGAATCTAAAGGCTTTATGCCTTCCGAGGACAATTCATGACCTAAAAATTGTACGACTTTCGCATTAAAGATGCATTTCCTCAAGTTGAGTGTTACATTGTAGCTTTTAAGTACTTCTAATACATGTTCTAGTCGAGTCTGATGTTCAATTTCATTATTACCATAAACAATTATATCATCAATAAAATTTAGTGTGCCTTCACATGGTAATAGTATTTTCTCAAGAGTTTTCTGAAATAGTTCCGGTGCACATGAGATACCGAACATTAGCCTCTTATAACGGAAAAGGCCTCGTGTCGTAATAAAAGTAGTAATATGACGGCTCTCTTCACTTATCTCAACTTGATGAAAAGCGTCCTTAATGTCCAATTTAGAAAATACTTTTGCTTTCCGAAACTTTGGCAAAAGTTGGTCCATTGTGGGAAGTGGATAATGTTCTCGAAGGATTGCTTTATTAGCTACCCGCATATCTACGCAAAGACGGACATCACCATCACTTTTTAGCACAGGGACTATTGGGGACACCCACCTAGATGGTTCATTGACAGGTTCAATTATGTCTCGCTTGATCAAATCCTCTATTCTTTTATTTACCTTTTCCTCCAGGGGGACTGGTATTCTACGGCATGGTTGACTAACAGGAGTGATTGTATCATCAATGGTAATATCTAACTTAATATCTTTTAATTTTGGAAAGATACTTACGTTAGGGTTTTCACTAATAGCATTTACATCTAATCCTAATCTTAACACCTTGAGATCAATGGCTGTTTCTTTTCCTAGTAGATCTCGGGTCCCATCTTTAATTACATAGAATGTACTGTTCTTTTCTTCAGATCCGATTCTAATAACGGCTTGAAATGAGCCTAAGACCTTTAACGGAGTAGAACTACCATAAGCCATAAATATTTTATCTGGGTTGGCGTCTTGATTTGTAATTTGTATACTGCATTTTTTAAGATGAGCCCAAGTTTCGTCTGTCAGTATGTTATGCTTACTTCCCGAGTCTATAAGAAGATCAACATCACTTACGCCGCCAATGTGACACTTAACTTTTTCGTCTCCTTCAAGGTAAAAAATGTAGTTAATATTAGACGGGGAAGGATTTGATTTTTTCTGATCTTCATGGGGGTCATCTGATTTTTTTTTAGCTTCCGAGTCTTGTCTACTTTTCTTATACGGCATCTTATTTCCATTAGCATGCGTGGATTTTCGTTTGCTGGCGCGTGTTCTACATTTTGCCATGTAATGACCAAGATAGCCGCATTTGGAACATTTTTTATCTCTAGCAGGGCAAGAAAAGCTATCACTGTTATGTTTTTCATTACCACAACGAGAACAACCTTTATTATTAATATCTTGACGCTTCGATTCTATTTTGTTTATACTGTCTGTAGGTCGTGAGTTATTGCCAATATCGGTGAGCTGCCTTTGCACTGATTCGATTGCATTAGCTTCTATTATAACTTTATCGAGAGTCACGTCGTCACCTAATGTGAGGATCTTTTTCTTAAGTTCCATGGAATTACTTTTTTCTATAACCTGATCTATTATGTTGTCTTCTTCTCCATTAATGAATTTACATTTCTTACTCTGTTGGCGCAATCTTACAAGAAATTTTTCAAACCTCTCTTCAGGTTCTTGCCTGATCAGTCTAAATATGTGCCTTTCGTACACTTTACTCTGCTTAGGCAAGAAATATTCGTCGAGTTTAGTGATTGCTATTTTAAAGACATCTATGCCTTCTTTTATATCCTTATCTTCAATATGAGCTCCAGGTATATTGTAATATATTTCTTGTAAGGTTGTGCCACCCATATGTAGGAGAGTAGCTCTTTGCTTGATAGATTGCTCTATATTGGTTGCCAGAAGGAAAATTTCCAGGGCCCGTTTCCACTTTTCCCAACGGAGTCCCAATGACATGGGATCACCGTCACATTGCAACGGTTCTATCGGAGGTAGGTTGGACATTTTGGGGTGACCTGGAACAATTAGTACACCTTTGTACTGCTTTGCACCCTTGGCGCATTAGAGGTGTATGGTTTTATGTATTCATTTAATAAAATGTTACATTCAAATTGAATAAGTTTAAGTAATGTATATTGTATATTTAATTTAATAATTTAAGTGGTAATAAGTTTCATTAAGGTATGTTTTTAATTTATTCATCTAATCTCATACTGAAATGTCAACATTAAAAAAACAATACTTTAATAACAGTCTTTACGCACAGAGTATCAAAAAAAAATTAAAAAAAATTCATAATGAAACAGGTCTTCTACGGCAAACTAGTTTCAATAACCTTTTTTTTTCATAACGATACAGCTTCAGCTGGACTCAAGAGGTTTCAATGCATTGCATTCCACAGATTATGTATACACATACATAATCTGTGGAAATGGCACGATGGATTTTTCCGCTCAACTTTTTAAGTCATTTTATGCAAATTATATTAATTATTTCATGAGATTAGATAATTAGTAGTGTATGCAACTGCACATAATTCGGTCTTAATACACTCGTTAAAACTCCCTTAAAACACAGCTTCATAAACCACAATTGTAGGATCCTTACATTAAAGCAATTTAATTTGAAATATGAGTAATGTGTTTACAATCTCAGATTGTCATGACTAGAAAATCAGCTAGCAGAACTTGTAGAAAAAGGAACTAATTTAATAACAATCATTTACTTAGACTTATTCATTTATTTGTTTTGCTCCTTGGCAAAATTACACCTCAATAGGTACAGTTTTTTAATGCTTTTTGGCATAGTAATAATATTATGCTCCTTGGCAAACTAGGACAGATTAACTCGTTTATTGTTATTATTATTTGTGCATTATTATAAATGTATTCGTACCCTTGGTACTTTTATTAAGGTTAGTCTATAATTGTTTCATATTGTCATGGATTATTTCGATGTACTAGGTACGCCTAGAATAACCACCACAAACAAAATTTATGCATATTATGCAAAAGTCAAATCTTTTATTTTCATCCTAATACATAGATGAATTACTGACTTTCTTTTTTACGTTACTTACATATAACGTACTTGGCAACAACAATTTGATGCGTAATAAACATTTATAATCATGAACAAAACAACCGACATTTTGTTTCTAATGCAGGTAATTTGTAAATACTTTCCCCCTTTTTTTTACAGGATGGTTTGTATTTCGTATTAGTTAACCACTTACTTGAGATCTCGTCGCCACGTGTGGTGTCCTGTATTTCTTATATTATTTCGGGGTAAATAAATAACACAACAAAATATAATTTGGGTTGCACACACAGCCACGCTGCCTCTGACGTTTCTGTCGCCAGTGACCACAGACTCCAAATAAAGGGTTGCCAGTGCCAACGGCGCTGCTGTGCGCTAGACCTCTTTATTTCAATACATCACAGTATCCAAATTCAAAACACAAAATATATAGCAAGATTTAGGTGTACTACCGGCTTTATCAAGACGTTTAACTTCACTCCGAGTTTTCTTTGAAAGAGATTTCAGTGCAATTAATATTGATACTGCTGGAGCTCGAGGAACGTGGAGATTTAAATAATAAAGTACCCACCGACGGCTTTAACATGTTGGAGCACCGTGTGGAAATTAAAGTGCCTGTAATAAAGGTACGCGTTTTGCAATTGTAATTATAGATTGTAATATATTACGGGGAGAGTCTTGCGTGTTATATTTTAAGACAGCTCTTCTGACCTACTTATTATGAAATGAAATAAGTTGAACACCCAGTTGGGAGTCACTATCTTGTCTTTGAATTGATCGTTTTTTAGTATTTTTTCAACCTATCTTGAGCGTTGACATAAAATGCTATTCTTGAAGAACCCCATATTGTTGTCGCTTAGAAATATCATGGCAGGGTACATCTTGACGGATGAAGTTTCTATCATACCTGTCTGTACTGTTTCAAGTTATTATAGCTTATACGTTATATAACTAAATAACATCTAACAAAGAAAATTACTATTTCAAAAGTACAAATCGACATCGACATCGAATAGCGACAGAAATGTTTTTGTGTCGCTATAAACTAATATATTGGTGTTTATTGCATTGCAAAGGATTTTGACATTTATTTTTAACTAGCTTTTGCCTGCGGCTCCGCCCACCAGGATGTCGGTTATCGCGACTAAACATAGCCTATGTCCTTTCTCATGTTCTAATCTACCCCTATACCAAATTTCATCAAAATCGGTTCAGTGGTTTAGGCGTGAAAGCGTAACATACAGACAGGCAGACAGACAGACTTACTTTGGCATTTATAATATTAGTATGGATTTTAATTTTATGCTCGAGCATCAATTAAAAAAGAAAAATGGTTACATTTTGGTGTCGGTAATATCCAACACTGTAATAAGTTACCAAAAATTAACATCCTAACTTTGGTAAACGCTTAACTTTTCGGTAATCCTGTTAGACTCATATAAATTAGATTTTGCAAGTCCAAGTCACATTTATCCCAAAGGCATAGCTTATTCGTATTTACGGATTGCTTTGGAATTCAAAATTAAATATAATATCACAATAATTTTAATTTAATTTAACTATTTGGGAACATTTAACCGATGCTGCCATCTATAATTGGACTTATGGAATTTTGGAGGAATGTTCTTTTTGACGTTTGATGAGAGTTTACCAAATACCCATGTTTTGTAGAAGGATAAAATTGATGTACAGTCAACATCAGAAAAATGTTGACCAACAAAGTTCTCAATATAATCTTAATTTCGTTTTCGACCCCCTTCCAGTTGATCAAATGTTCAGATGTTTGGTACACCTTTAGTTTGGACAATAATACCATATAAATCAATAAAACAGTTTGATTTGCTCTTAATACGAGAGTTGTAAGATCATTTTCAGACTTCGTCGTCAGGATATACTACATTCGGTGATATTTTATGTTGTGATGTTCAATATCTATTATGTTTTGCTTAGAATCATTTAAACTTTTATACGTTTGGTGTCTCATTAAGATAGTATTTGCAGGTACAAGCTAACGTCAATTGCCAGCTAGCTGGCACCCTGCTATTTGCCAAGTTTTGAGGTCCATCAGCAGTTGCTTGCGTGAAAGTCAAGAATGGGATTGGAAAATTGACTGTGACATGATTATGAGAATGACATTTCGTAGTCAATGTACGTACCTTTTTTAGGAGAGATGATAATGCGAATCATAGTAAACTTACCTTTGATTTGCTTGACTTTTCGACCATGTTACAGGCTGTGGTCACAGGCTGACTGATAGTCTGTGATCACAGCCGGTGTAACCTGGTCGAAACGTTATAATTATTGTATATCTTGGAACGCAAAAGTTTAAAAGGTAGTATAGTAATTCTAAAAAATTCTCTAAATCTCTAGAACCTCCTTTAACATCTAATGGATATAAAATACTTCTAATCAAGATAAAATATGTAGTTTTATTATTATATCTTTGTCAATGAAAGAGATCTACTTTGTAAAAATAGAGATCTACTTTGTAAAAATATATTTTCTTAAAATTCTTCTTACATTTTTATTTTCTTGCTTTTTAACCCCTGTGTCACTCATCTTTTACTATTATGGAACGGTCTACTTGATCTCGTTGTCATTTCTATCTTTGTCAAAATAATCTTTCTTAAATATATTCGCATGTAGGTACAAAAAATAAATTGAAAATCCTATCCATTTTTTTTTTCGATTAAATAACAGTAAGTAAAGTTCTTTTTATAAATATCGAAATATTAATAGAGATTACTGAAATTGAAAGGAATCTTTATCTAATATATGTCTGTCAGAGTGGTGGAGTAATCGCCACTCTTCTCTTTGCTCCGCCAATCCTTTCACCTCCTGATACGATGTGACTTGTATCTTTTCCATTATCTGTGCCATAAATGTTCCTCTTGGCCTACCTCTTCCTCTCTTTCCTTCTAATTTCCCCTCTATGATGTTTCTTATGAACAAGTCATGTCTTATCAGGTGGCCAATCATCTTTCCTCTTCGGTTCTCGATTATTCTCAATAAAGACCTCTTGCAACCCTATTTAGTACTCCTTCGTTCGTCATCTTTTCTGTCCAGCTTATCCCCAGCACCACATTTCGAACGCTTCCATCCTGTCTCTGTCCCCCTTTGTCATTATCCATGTCTCACATCCATAGAGTGCAATGCTCCAAACATAGGTTTTTATGAATCTTTTCCTTATTAATAATGAAATATTTTTTGTCTAGTGAATGCTTCTTGTTGTTGAATGCTTGCTAAGCTATTGCAATTCTGGTCACTATATCCTGTGCACACCGCGAGTCACTGTTCAAAATACTACCGAAATACCTAAAACTATCCACTTGCTCTAAGTTGTTGTTATTTAGTACAATACGTCTCTGTATCGATGGATGTTTTGAAGTTATCATGGTTTTAGTTTTCTTACTGTTAATTTTTAGTCGGTATTTTAGAAAAACATTGCCCACCGTGCTCATCAGGTCCTGTAACTCATTGCCGCTTTCTGCTAGAGCAGCAATGTCATCTGCAAATCTAATAAATTTAACACTTTCCCCATTGAATTTAACCCCCCCACTAGAACTCTCTTTAATTTCTTTAATAGCATTCTCTATGAATATGTTGAAAATAAGTGGTGATAGAGGATATCCCTGTCTTACTCCCTGGCGAATTCTTGCTGTTGCCCTTTCTCCATTAACTTCAATCATTGTTTCCTGTTCCCTGTATAGTTCCATGATATATATCTATATTCTCTATATTTCTTTTGTCATTCTCTTGAATCTATATTATCGTTGATATTTTCTTAAGTTTACGCGAATGTCACTCATTGAAATAAAACCACTTTTTACGTATTACGCGATACTCGCCAAAGAACATCGATATATACCGAGAATGATCCGCGAGGCTATTGAAATTAAAAAACACCCAAATTTTAATAGAGAGGATGGATGGAACGTAACGCTTGGGGCCCAGTCGTCCACTTAATCAAACCCAGTAATCAGCAAAATCTAGCAAGACTTAGCGATACAGTGAGCTCTTTCTGCGTAAATAGGAACACCAATAATTCACCATGATTCGGGTTGAAAAGCAGCCGAAACATAGATTTTAAAGTAAATAACAACAAATATATCGCGATAGAATCCGTGAAAAGTGGTTTTATTTCAATATATTATCGATTCCAATATCACGAACAAACTTTTAACCTAAAATTATAATTAAAAGTAAACCACAACATGGGTTGGCTTTAGTCCATCACAACACAAAAGGTAAACTAAAACTCGTCAAAGAAAGAGTCACATATTGTGTAGTACGCTCCAATTATTTACCCAAACTCGAGCGACAAAATTCTGTGATTGGTTGAGGCATATCACAAATTTTGTTTGCTCGTGTTTGGCAATCAGTTTGGGTAGGTACATAGTTGAGCACTCTACTGCAACATCAGGGGTATTGGATTTCATATTCGCTTAGTTTTAATATTGACTTAGGCTGGTATATTGACCAAAATGAATGTTCACACTATCATGGAATCATGGTCACTTCGTGTGGTCACTCATATTTCTATTAGAGATATTGGGATATTTCCTCCATGATCATGGTGCTTGTAACAGCACTTATACATGGTAAATATCCCGATATATGTATATCTGTTTGTATCTATATCTTTTTTTATACCACTTAGGTGGCAGGCAAGCACACGTCCCACCTGATGGAAAGTTGTTACCGTAGCCTATGTACGTGTGCAACACCTGGGGAATCACACATGCGCTGCCCACCTTGTACGTTTAGAGGGTTCCCTTTTTCTAACCCGTGACCAGTAGAACTAGATCTAAACTTAAAACCCGACAGGTCCTTCTCAACGTAGAAGTTGAGCTTTGTTTATGCCCCAAGGTGTTTCTAAAAGAATACTAAAAACTATTGTTTCTGATGTTCTCCTTTATACCCTCCAGTTAAACTCAATTGTCTGTATTAAAAGTTATGTCACGTATGTAGTAGCTGGTTTGAAACCAGTGAACTGCTGATCGTAAAAACTTCTAATTATCTGTCTGATAAAACACTCAGACGTTGGCTCCTTTTCGATCCGACACAGATATCTCCCGAAGCACCCGTGCCCGGTGATAATCTGCGTCAGTCGATACGAGAGGCTGCCATGTGGCCTCTCGAGCCATTCCCCCATGATGGGCCTTACCGCCTCTATGACGGCATGCCCTAAGCGTCGTTGCTCAAGTCGTCGCTCCCACTCCGCCATCATGATCCCGTGGAGCCGGGACCTCTCGGCCCGAATGTCTTCGGGCTCGGGATCGTATCCCCGCTCCCGCGCCTCCTTACGGAACCGATACAGTGCCGCAAGGGATCTCGCTTCCAGGATCCACGGTGGCGATCCGGCTAGGAGACTCGCCGCTTCAAAGGATATCGTGCGGTACCCCCTAATGGCCCTACAGGCCATCGTCTGCTGCGGCGCATGCAGCAGTTGCACGAACCTGGCCTGCAGGGCGTCCGCCCACACGGGGCACCCGTACAGGGCCATGGACCGCATGACACCCGCGTAGAGTCTCCTGCAGGACTCCGCTGGGCCCCTCAAGTTGGGCAGCAGCCGCATCAGCGCGTTAGCTGACACCAACAGTTTGGGGAGAGCAGACTTCGGAAGTGCTCTCCGAAGTCCCACCGACCGTCTAGTACGAGCCCCAGGTATTTCAACCGGGGCTTGATGTCGATGGGAGTACCTCCCACTGTCAAGCTGGATCCCGGGGGTGGCCCGCGCCGAGGACCATGAAAGAACAAGGCCTCGGATTTGTGCAGAGCCACCTCGAGACCCAGCCGCCGGATCCGATCCACGACTTGAGCAACAGCGGTCGTGGCCCTCTGGGTCGGCTCGCGGTGTGTAGCGCCACTCACCGTCACTAGCGTGTCGTCCGCGTAGCACGTGACGGTGGCCCCGAACGCGAGCTCACCGCGAAGCACCCAGTCGTATCCGATGTTCCACAGGAGCGGCCCCAGGACCGATCCCTTCCACCGCACGACATCTCACGCCTACCGACGCCGGCCGCACTTGGGTAGATGACGGCCCTCTCCGTTAGGTACGCCCCGACTATTTGGCGGAGGTAGAGAGGCACATCGTGGTACACGAGCGCCTCCCTGATGCAACTCCAGGGCAAGGTGTTGAACGCGTTGGAGATGTCCAAGGACACCGCCAACATCACCTCGCCCCGGGCAACCGCATCCTCCGCCAGAGTCCTCACGCGCATGATGGCATCCACAGTGGAACGCCACCGGCGGAAGCCGTACTGCGTGTCCGCTAGGTCCGGCCCCACTCTAGAGAGGTGCTCGACGAGGCGCTTGGCAATCACTCTTTCGAAGAGCTTGCCCACCTCGTCGAGCAACACTATGGGCCGGTACCCGGACGGCTCGTCCGCCGGGCGTCCGTCCTTGCGGATGAGGACCAGTTTCCCCGTCTTCCACATCTTCGGAAACTGGCCCCGCTCCAAGCATGCGCTGAGGAACCCTCGCAGTCGGGGTTCGAGACCGTCTTCTCCTAGAGCTAGGACCCACGCACGGCCTGGAATGCCGTCGGGTCCCGGGGCGGTGTTCTTCTTGGCTCTAAGCCGTCGCACCGCCTGCTCTAGTTCTACCCAAGTGACCTCGGGCACGTCGTCGTCAATAACCACGCCGGGCGCATCAGGCGACCGAGGTGGCGGAGTCATCTGCGGCGGAACGTGTTCCGCCCGCGCCGGGAACAGGGATTCCACCACTCCTCCAAGCAGAGCCGGCTCGAGAACCTGGGTCAGGGGAGGGGCCCGGGGGCGCAGCTTTCCTCTTACCGAGTGGTAAGGCCGCCCCCAAGGGTCCCGCTCCAGTGTCTGTAGCAGCTCCTTGTAGGAAGCTGCCTTGGACCGCTTAATCTCCGCTCGGAGGGCATTCCTGGCTTCCCTGTATCCCTCTTGCAACTCCGCCACTAGGGGATCTGTGTCTGCGGGGTGGTTCCGCCTCCTACGGAGCCTGGCCCACCGGCGGTGCGCGATCACGCAGGCTTGACGCAGCCTCGCGATCTCCGCAGTCCACCAGTAGACCCGGCGTCTAAAAATATACTAACATGTAGTGTCTTAGTATAATGTCAAATAGCAAGAAATAAGTACCGTAATTAAAAGATAAAATAAACTAAAGACAATAAAGAAATAAAATATTTACATACATCATGCGTCGTGGAATTCCTCTGTATGTAATTTTACATATTATGAATTCTTATTTATCAAAATGAATCTCTACAAACCCAGTTTCAAGCACTTATCAAAACAGGTAATCTGCGTTAAAATTAGACCTTACCCCGAAATAGACTTTCTGAATATACCTTTTTGTTTAGGCACAAATTATTCAGAGAACAGTTGCTCAGAGTTTGATATAATTACGAGAATTGTCTCTCTGATAAACAGTTTCTAACCGCTACCGTATTTGACATAAAAGAGTAACAATATTAAGTATTAAAATGGACCTCGACCCACAAAGGGTGAACTCGAACGGTAGGCTTAAATTTCTCATGTAATTTTCCAGTGCGGCTTCCTGTCGAGACTCCTGCCGCTACTCTGTAATTTTAGGAGATTGATTATACTTCTTTGTTCTATATCTGAAAATAATTAATGGTTTGTGGAAAACATTTCTACATAATAAATACGATTCGGCGGACCAGCGCCGTAGGGTAACATCATATTTAATTTCGAATGTGAATCCTTTATGTTTCGAACTAGCTTTTATTTTATTTGCTTTTTAATAATTATAAACATCGGGTCACATATTTTGGACCTAAGGCGCAAGATAACGAGACCTTAGTACGCATGGATTGTTTTGTAATAATCTATGCTTGGTGAATTTGATTTCATCCACCGTCGTAGCAACCCGTGCTATCCTCAAAAGATACGATAGAATCGTTTACTGCGCATATAAAGCACATTTTCCCAATTTACTCTTAGCTTGGTAAAACTGGTACTACATGAAGTATAAGCATTAGAAAACTTTTTTGTACTCGTTCTGTAATGGTTCCGCAGATTACATTACTATTACTAACAAGCTGAAACGTGAAGGTTCACATCATCATCATCATCATCCACATAAAGTAGTCCTGATTGCATCCGAGGTGCCCTCAGAGCTCAGGATCCGCCTTCCAGCTCTTCTTCCGTCACTGCCTCCATGCACAAACGTGAAGGTTCGCATGAATAAACAAATCGTGAAACATATCACGAAAACTAATGGCACACTTGTAGAGATCATAGTATTCTCAGTTTTTATGCAAATTCAAGCTATTGGTTGACAATTTTTAATAGCAATTGAATGAATCGTATCTTAACAAACAAAATATAGATATAGGATGTAATGTAAAATATACTCATACACTTATAGAAGAACTAGAATAGTTAAACTTTAGACACATGTGCACATATTATTATGTTCGCGTAATATTATTAAATTATACACGCAAATATCCTGACTGTATATTTATTCAACCTGTATTTAATAACATTCGAAATTAGTACCTGCGTTCTAGCTACACAAATTATATTATTAACTTACATTATTATACTATTTAGCCTGCTCAAACTTTGTTATTAAACCCAATTAAAGTCGCGACTAATTAACAAATATTTGTTACAGAAGCTCTGACTTTGCTTACATATATATTATACTCGTTAGCAAATGAAGCAAAAACGTACATAATTAGTACCAGGGATTTCTCACCTTCGAATTACTGGAGTCTATTTAAGCGAGTCCAAGAAACGGGTATAATTAGGTATCTTCTAAGAGAAAGCAAGCAAAGCTGATTTTATCCGTTATATGCCCTTCTACTTAACTAGCTTATTTACTTAGATTGGTATTTCTTGGGACTCATATTTTGGACCTAACTCGCGAGACTAACGCGCGGATTTGGAACAATCTATACTTTGTGAGTTTGAGCTCGACGTGGTATCCTCAAAAGACACCCAAGGAACGTATACTAAGGTTTATAGTATCTAGAAATTCTTGAAGTTGAAACTGGAAAGAAGATTTTTGTCTTCAACTGAATGAACAATCTTAATAATTAAAATAGTAGGCTGATGTTACTTTTGTGTTGGTGTTCTATCTAAACCTGGAGAGTACCTAAAAGATCTACCAACCTGCAAGACCCTTAGGCTATCACACATTTTTAGCATCCGAGTCAATTTCATCTGTTAGTCGGTGCACCTGCTAAATAAAGGCATGAGATCGGCCGCAGGTTTTCCCCTCGAGATTAAGAAGTCACATGGCAGTCTCTTCCGGAAAACCAACATTCCAATTAAAACCCCATATTTGGATTTGGATCACGGGTTACCTGGGATATTACTATTATTATTATCAGAGATATCGGAATATTTACCACGTATTGTTTCGAGTGTCCTCCGTGATCATGATGCTTGCATCGCCGAAATATTGGACACACAAAACAATGCGTGGCAAATATCACGATATCTGTAATTAGTCATGTCAGTAACCATGATAGTTTCTCTCTCTCTCTCTCTCTCTCTCTAACTTAAGAGCTACGCTCTTGTCGGTAGAGTAATCGCCACTCTTCTCTCTGCTCCGCCAATCCTTTCACCTCCTGATACGATGTGACTTGGGTCTTTTCCTTTATCTGTGCCATAAACGTTCCTCTTGGCCTACCTCTTCCTCTCTTTCCTTCTACCTTCCCCTCTATGATTTTTTTTTAAGAACAAGTCATGTCTTATCAGGTGGCCAATCATCTTTCCTCGGTTCTCGATTATTCTCAATAAAGACCTTCCCTCTGGCACCCTATTTATTACTCTTTCGTTCGTCATCTTTTCTGTCCAGCTTATTATTATTTGTTTAAATACCTAATATTGCTATTAGGTTGATGAAAAGAGAGACACGGTTATATCAACAATGCTTTGTATAAATTTCATCAAACGACAGGGCGATACAAAATCGAAGTGATGTTAATTAATGAGCCAAATTTACTTTCTGGCAAAAGGCATGTATAACTTTGGCGAAATGGATCTTTTCTAAACCTAATTTACAAAATACGAAGCCGTCCGTCAATATAATCTTTTAAATAGATTCAAAACAGCTTATCATGAAAAAATCTCATTAATTTTGCAAACCTTTTGTCCACGGAGTGTAAGCGCAGCCAGGCGGCCCCAATAAAGGAAATTAAACCTTTACTGAAAGCGATCGCATTGGATTTACTAACTTTGTGCTCAATGTAATGGAAAAATTGTGTTTAATTATGAAAATGAGGTAAAAAAGCATCTTATTTACGACCTCTGAATAATGACTTGGAAAACTTCTTGGTAAGTTTTTTAGAGCACTGGATTGAATGGAAAGGAATTATACTGGTGTATTTGTTATTTATCAATAAAAACTTGATGACTTAGATATGCGAAAATTTGTACAAAGATCCTTTTTACCCGACTGCCGAAGGAAGGAGGGTAATGTTTAAAGCTAGTTGTTCCTAGAATTTTCCTTAAAGAATTATCCTATTATGCCTTCTCAGAATATGTATCTTTCAGAAGGAACTTTAAAACGTATTTCGTCTATATCAAGATATTTTTTCAAAACCTTTCATTTTAGCAGTATATCTGTCTGATTGAGGGTGAAGAACCGAAGGATTTCTTTTTTCTTCACCCTTCAGATTAACGCTTAAATTAGAAAAGCATTTTCTGAGTGTTAATCAAAACAACGGCCTCGCCAGCCATTTCCTTTTAATTTTTTAGTATTTCAAAGAATCAAAGAATCACCTAACAATAAAAAATTTAAAACAATAAACTATAAAAATATTATAAAGAACTAGCTTTTGCCTTCAGCTCCGCCCGCGTGGATATCGGTTATCGCGACCAAACATAGCCTATGTCCTTTCTCATGGTCTAATCTACCCTTATACCAAATTTCATCAAAATCGGTTCAGTGGTTTAGGCGTGAAAGCGTAACATACTGACAGACAGACAGAAAGACAGACAGACAGAGTTACTTTCGCATTTATAATATTAGTATGGATTTTAACGTAAGAAACGCTAAACTTTGAACAATACCCATTCTTGGGCAGTAGTTGTACAGACATTGGATTTATCTAAGTCCCAAGGCAGTGTTAAAAACAGACCCGGATTGCAAAGTGCTCTAACTAAGGAAGCGAGAAACTTTCAACGGCCTCTTAGGACAGTAATACACAGCACTAACATCCGAGCTCTCGCATAAACTAATATTATACCCAAGAACTCCCCATAATAGTATCCCAACACGTGAATAAATCGTTTAGCTTAGTCAGTATAGAAGTTTGTATGTTGTACTAAGTTGGCCGGTGTACCAGTTAAATTCGTTAGTTGTTATTTGACTAGGGTAACTATAGTTGTGCCAACTTTAGTTATAAAATAGTGAATTTATGATGATTAAATTGCGTTGATCATGTTTTATGCATGTTTAAGATAGTGTTATACCGACTAAATACTGTGAAACTAGTGGGAAAGTATGTGTTCTCAGGAAACTATGGTGTTGAAGGTCAGGTAGAAAGTTTTGTTAAAACAAAGTATGTACACCGGGTGTAAGGAGAACGCTCCCGAAGCCGAAAGCCCCTAGTGGTACCCCAGATACATAACTCATTGGCATAACAATAATTGATTTGTACAAAAAAATGCAATATTTACTCTCCATCCTTATAGTAAAATTAAATGAAACGGTTATTTCATAATAAAAACACCACTACAAAAAAGTATGCGTCTGGTGCCTTCGATGCTATATCGGTATCGTAAGGAGGCGCGGGAGCAGGGACGGGAACCCGAGCCCGAAGAAATTCGGGCCGTGAGGTCTCAGCTCCACAGGGACATGGTAGCGGAATGGGAGCTACGACTTGGGTGACCAAGTGCAGGGCACGCCGTAATAGCGGCGGTAAGACCCATCATGGAGGAATGGCTAGAAAGGCCACACGGCAGCCTCTCGTATCGGCTGACGCAGGTGATTACCGGACACGGGTGTTTCGGGAGTTACCTGTGTCGGATCCGGAAGGAGCCAACATCCGAGTGCCTTCACTGTGATGCAAGCGAGGACACGAGCTGCACACGCTGACCGAGTGCCCGGCGTGGGACACGCCGAGGCGGGTCCTAGTGGCGGCTCTAGGGGTCGGAGTCCTCACACTCGTCACATTGCTCACAGCGATGGTACGATGCGCAAACGCTTGGGGTGCGGCCGCCTCCTTCTGCGAGCAACTAATGTTCGAGAAGGAGGCGGCCGGTCGGGTCCGGACCAGACTCCGGGCCCAGGAAGCCCGTGCAGAGCGAAGGCGAACCGGACGTCGGAGGTCGCAGAACGAACTCCGTCCTCCATGAGCGCTGGCCTGGGGGTGACCGGTGGAGCCGCCTGTCACCCTAGCAGAAGCAGGCCGCGGCGGCGGCGCCAAGTGTGCCTCCCCGTAACCGGGGCTATATGGGGACGTTTTGGTCCCCACAACCCGAAGGGGGCCATCTCGAAAGAGATGGTCCTGGGTCTGTCGGGGTGCGAGAGATATGCTTTTGGCAATCTCACCTCCGGCAACCAAGGACCCAAGATGGCGTGCGTTTTAGTCGGTTCGAGTCCGACATAATCACCTCCACCGGCTCTGTGGGGGTGGTATACGTGGGGATTTATCGCACGATAAAAAAAAATGCGTCTAGGGCTAGTTGTTTATCTTTGTAGTGAATTTTTTTATGAAATTACCGTTTCATTTAGCTTTACTAATACGATGAAGAGTAAATAATGTAAAATAAAAAATACTGTTTCATTTTCTTCCAAATCGATTTTTACAGTCATGGTTCGTGGGTTCTACGATGGTATTCCCGTCCCAATTGAGCAGTCCGACTGGGGAAGTAGCGCAGCCATAGTAAACCTTGTGTTGTGTTCCCTACGGTGAATAGGGTAGCCTGAGCTCACTGAAGAGTTTTTCTGCTATCAGTGGGAAGACCAAAGGCTTGTACTGACAAAAAAAAAATATCGTAGTTTTTAAGAATTAGAACATTCAAAATGTTTAGTAAATATGAACCCTTGAGAATGCCGTCAGCCGAAACCGATTAGGTTATAATATAATAAATACTGTGGAAAAAGACAAGTGTTCTTAATATGTGTAACAATGAATTCCACAATCAACAGTATAAATAGTATGAAGACGAAGTATGTTTAATCGTAGTACTTCAATTCTTTTCAATTAAATTCCCCACTTATACTTTTACTTTTCTTCCGCAAACTGCCAAAGGCAGTTCTTTTTTAACTTCCAAAGTTACTTGTCCGTGCTTCAATTCGTTTACTAACCATTTGAAGTCTGTTAATGAACGAATTCGTCTATTTTTAGACGATATTGGAAATCGTCAAAAATAATCTTGTTAAAAGATCCCGACGATTCAGTTTTTAGTTCAACATTAAAATTTATTTCCTGTTAAAATGTTTGAGAGTTTTAAACTCAAATTCTCGCAGCTTTTTTTCCAAAGAGTACTACTACCTTACCAAAATAACGAGATAGTAGGCATTTCCATTATATCCTCCTATGAATTGCTATGCTACATTGATTGCGTTAAGAGTTCATGCTTGTAGTATAAGGGACAGATTGGCCAAGATCTGGACCTCTTGATTGCAGGACTGTCTCCTTATCCATTAAACTACCTATACTTCATTTTTTGGCTATTGCTAGTCTCATATACCGGGTTAAGGGGAACGCTTGTGAAGCCGAAAGCCCCTCGTAGTACTCCAGGTACATAACACATTGGCATAATGTGCTACCTGTATACAAATTATCAACCTCAATCACAGTAAAGCATGATTGAAAAGCATGTATATATCATAACGATTGACCTACATGACATCCCTCCCAGCTAACTTTTATTCAAATAAATGTATTTAAATACCAGTCAAAGGTATCATAGCGTAGATTAGCGTCGGACGGCGCAGGTTCTACTCTTGGCTGATCCATTTCTCATCATCGTATCTGATCCAATCCGACGCAGACGGGCGAGTGCTCGGTTGATAGATAAGGGATGAATGATAAATCTATTCGTTACTTTATTAAATGAATTAATAAAGTTAAAATTGATGTGAATCTATTGAATAAACGTTTATTTTAAAGCGAAATCAATAAGTTTTAATCAGGTTTAAAAAAGATTGATAGGAAAATATGATGGACATTTAGGTAATTATAAAGTAGGGTGTCTGGGGGTCATATCTCCCCATCGCGGGGGCGAGTCGGGGACACCGTTGTCCCCCTGAGGGCCAGACCGTAAGGGATGGCCTTGTTAGCCGGGGTGCGAGGGATATGTCGAATATAACCTCACCTCCGACCTAGCTACACGACCCTCAGTCGGTGTACGGTTTTAGTCGGTTCGAGTCTGACATACCTTCCCTTTCTGAATCCGGCGGGGGAGGTATCCATGGGGATTTCCGCACAAAAAAAAGAAAAAAAGGAGGGTCATATCAAGACTTAGTCTACAAGACCCAAGTCAGCCTTGTTTGCAAACTGTTACACCTATTGATTAACTGACGAGGCTCTGGCATAGGAGTCCAGTTATAGAGAACAGTTACACAGACACTCCCACAGACACTCCCACAAATACTCCCAATCAGGCACTTTATCATGCGCCATTTCTTTACTGTCGGATGAAAAACAGCCCTATAGGCCTATAGCCTGAGCCCACGGTAAGAGATGGAATGGCCCTATACCTTAGTAATCACCTTCTACTTCACCCACTGTAAGAGATGTAATGACACTATTCTACTTCAGGGGAACCAACTTATACAACACCTACAAAATTAAATGATGATAAAAAACAAACAGTTTAGTTTTGTTGTGGTCACTTTGTTCAACAGATCATAAAAGAGTTTTTGTCACAAAAACATGAAAAATGTTTTAAACCCTAAAGGCTCGGTCCTAAATGTGAGCATGAATTTTATTATAAAGCTGAAGCTACCTGCTACCAATCTCCATAAACGGATCATAAAACTTTTTGTAAGCAATCTAAAGATTAGACCACACCCGAATGTCGGACGCACATGTTTTATAATTAACATAAAATATTGTAACGCAACCGTTGTCATATCCATACTTGTTTTAAATCTTTTTGTAGGGAGTTTCAAATTACCTGTGTAAACATATAGGTATTGTTTTTACATTGTTTAGGATTTTTGAGGTTGGTTTTAGGGACCCAAAGAGAAAAAGACTTGAGCTTTATTGATCGCCACAGATTTAATGGCACATGCGTCAGGCGTAGTCAGTTGGCAACTCTAAGTAGCTTATATAGGTACAACTGGCTGACCTTCCTCAGTTTTACCTGAGATACTTTGAACTCCTGTTGTATCCTATAATCCGTATAGTTTAAAAGGGTGCAACAAAAGAGGTACCTACGAGTATATGTATAGGCATGCCAGTAATTTATTAGTTTTTCTTGAATCGGTTTTACTGACATTTTTAATTTGTTAGTGTTCGGCACCCTTAGGTAGCAGCGTGATACTATATAACCTATAGTCTTGTTCAATACACGGACTATTTTTTCCTGAGATTAATTTATTTTTAATTTAACCAAACAAAGAAATATACTCTTCAGTTTTATAATATTACCTAACAATAATATTGCTAACTCGCACGCGCTCGCCAGTTCATGAACGATCTATTTGTTCAGTGAGTACCATCATACTATCTTGAATTTATACATACATACATACAATCACGCCTTTATCCCCGGAGGGTTAGGTAGAGGTGAATTAACACCCTCATTTCACCAATCTTTGTAATCGGTCCAAATGTTAAATTGTATGTGTATGTAAAAGATATGAATGTATAAGGTTGAAATATTATTATCAACCGTTCTTTTTTTATCGTGCGAAAAATCCCAACGAATACCACCCCCACGGAGCCGATGGAGGTGGTTATGTCGGACTCGAACCGACCAAAACGCACGCCGTCTTGGGTCCTTGGTTGCCGGAGGTGAGATTGCCGAAAGCATATCTCTCGCACCCCGGCAGACCCAGGACCATCTCTTTCGAGATGGCCCCGTTATCAACCGTCCTACGTGACCACGATATGTGACCCGATGAGCACGATACGCAGCGCATCTTCCGTCAATGTGCGACGACCCTACATCACTTTGTTGTCCACCCGTCAGTCACAAAAGTTTTTCCCGGGAACGGGAAAAGATACGAAGTTAAAACATTAGCCGTGATATAGAGAAGATTTCCCCTGTAATGTTAAGTTTGCTCTTTAATGCGAGTTACTTTTTTATTGGAGTAATGTCTGAGGGTAGCTGTGTGAAAAACGGTGATTTTTATTTTCCTTATACATTATTTACTTCTTTAAGTAATCATTATTTTGCTTTTTGACTTATCCAGCAATCAATCGTTTATTTGTTCATTTTGACAGCCTCTGTGGCGTGGCGGTAGTGAACGCGACTGCTTACGCAGGAGGCGCGGGTTCAATCCCCGCTCAGTACAAATATTTGTATGCATTCAAATTCAAAATTCAAATTCAAAAATATTTTATTTTGCATAGACTATTTAATCGGAACTTACAAAACGTCAACATAAAGTGAATATTAAATACTAACTAATACTAGTAAATGGACCACCGGTTCGAAACGCGGCCCAGACCTGAGAAGACTCCGGCAAGAAAAACAGCGGGCTTTTTTTTTGGTCTATTTACAAAACATTTACTTAGCCTAAAACTTATGGTCTAGATACAATGTTTTGCTTGAGTATCATAGCTGAGCGAACAGCTCATTTCCAAGCTTGTTTATCATTTAAATATTCTTGGATTTTATAATAGCCTTTCTGGCACAGTTTGCTCTTTACTGTATTTTTATGATGATATTTATCTGCATGAATATGGCTATATGGATTGGTCTGGGTTTTTCTATGTATATTTATGTATGTACAAAAAAATATCCAAGTATGTTTATTCGCATTCTAAATTCCATAATACAAGCTATAGATATGCTTACAATGGGTCTAGATAGCGTTATATATATTTATTTATTTGCATACGATTTTATGTCCAAATGCCACGGAACTGAATTCCCAATCAAGATTATATCAATATTCTCCAGAACAATAATAACATAAAAATTGAGATTTATTTTCCGGCTGTGAGAAAGAAATCGCACATAAACCAAAAATATTATTTATTTAATCTTCGTGGCAGCGTGGCGTTTTTCAGATAAATAAGGCAAATAAATAAATTGCCTTGTAACAGGGGACGCGACATTGCTAATATCCTTAATCCAAGATTAATTGTCAACAGGTTGGTAGGGGGACAAAGGAGATGCTCTAATTGGTTCCTTTTTATTTATTCTCAGTATTCGATGCTTTTGATATCAATTACCTGTTCTTAATTTCACGGCATCAAATAAAAATGAAGGGTGGGGAAGCAGGGAGTGAGTGGCTATACTGGGTGTCGGCATATTGATCTGTAATATTACTATCAAATTTGTTGATACCGCATTTAGATCAATAAAATTTGGAGCTATTTCGGTAACAGCAATCCTTAGATTATCAAATACTTTTCCCAGAATTAATTTCTTTTCAAATTGGAAAAAGAACATCTGCTTTTCTCGCTAACTTTAACTTTCGCGACCAAACATAGCCTATGTCCTTTCTCATGGTCTAATCTACCCCTATACCAAATTTCATCAAAATCGATTCAGTGGTTTAGGTGTGAACGCATAACATACAGACAAACAGACAGAGCTACTTTCGCATTTATAATATTAGTATGGATTAGATATTTTCGAACACTATGATAATTATAGTGAATTGTAATTTAAAGCCTCTGTGGCGTGGCGGTAGTGCACGCGACTGCCACGCAGGAGGCGCGGGTTCGATTCCCGCTCAGTGCGAATATTTGTATGCATAAATATGGCTATTTGCATTGGTCTGGGTGTTTCTATGTATAATTATGTATGTGTTCACAAAAAAAATGTATCTAAGTATGTTTATCCGCATTCTAGATTCCATAACACAAGCTAGTTGAGCTTACCATGGGTCTAGATAGCGTTGTGTAGATGTTGTGGAATATTTATTACTAGCTTTTGCCCGCGGCTCCGCCCGCGTGGATATCAGTTATCGCGACCAAATATAACCTATGTCCTTCCTCAAGGTCTACTCTACCCCTATACCAAATTTCATCAAAATCGGTTCAGTACTTAAGGCGTGAAAGCGTAACACGTACAGACAGACAGACAGACAGAGTTACTTTCGCATTTATAATATTAGTATGGATTATATTATTAGTCATAATATTCTACTTACGACGGAAAAAATCTTCCAAAAACGAAGATAAAGAAAATAATTTACTTTCAATAACTTTTTTAAATGAGCGACGCAAAGTAAGCACAAAGTTACAAATTTTAATTTCACAGTTAACTTAAGCAAACGAGGCACAGTACCGAACTTTACTTGTTACTTTCAACGTAAAAGAATAATAATAACAAACCATATTTCCCCATGGGGAAGGGGATCCAAGGGATGCGGTAAGCTTCTGGTTGTAATAATTACAAATGTTCACCCCCCAGGGATTAAAGGCAGGAGTAAATCATGCCGTTAATCCGCGGAGGGTTATACTCTGGTGTATTAACCCGTAAAGTCCCCCTTTTCGTCAAATTATTTTTGGTTCTTTTGTAGAAGAGAAGAGAACACCTGCAGTGGGGCAAATTTGACATAATATTATACTATATATTCATGCCTGTAAATCCCTATGGGGTAGGCAGAGGTGTAGTTATTAACACCCACATTTTGACAATTATAATTTTCGGTCTTAGGTTGATTGTTCTTAATTATTTAAGTATATTAAACGTGACTATGACGTAATCAATGCCTGTGTTACCGTTACGTTTTAATCTTTGCTTGTGGTCAAATGCGATTCCGTTCAATTTTAATACGTTTATGTGTATTCTTGAACGCGTAATCACAATAAGTTTTTAGGTGATAGCGCTGTATAGTATATTATGGCACTTTCATTACAATTAGGTCAGCAGCACGAGTGCCACAGAAATATTATTAGAATAGGACGGCCATGTGAGCGGATAGTGCGTGCCAACTTTTATGACAATTGCTGTCTTATGGGCCAGGAACTTTCGAACGCTTACTCAGTACTTTTTAGACTAGCTTGTGATAACATCGGTCAAAATAACGTTAATACGACTATGTCCACCTGCACTAAAACGCGGACAGCATTTAGCTGAGAGGTGGCCGTTTATTTCTACTTGGCTGTGTGTGGTATGACCCTACTCACAATTAATAGGTATAATGTTTACCAATTAAAGTAAGTATCTAAAATGTAAGGGTATAATAAATATTGTGTTGATATATCTAATTATTACCAAGCGAAATTAAAACTATTTTCTTTATTTCTTTTATTTATTTTGTGCTATTTCCAACTATAGGATAAAAATGGAGAAGTAAATTTGAAAAATAAAGGTATCTCTAATCTCACGTGATTATTTACAGTGTAAAAGTTGACACGCGTGACGTGTAGGTGAACACTGCTTATGGCTGTTCTATCCTAATATATTTCTGTGGTCCAGCCCCTCTAGACAAGTGGCAATTCGCTGACCGGTGTATCGAGAAATATAATGACAAATGTATGCGATTTGACGTGTATGACAGTTGTCAACAAATGTCATATACGTCAAATCCTATTAATTCGTAATTCTATTCTACGATACGCTGGCAAACGAATTGCCACTGGCCTAGAAGGGCTGGAATTACATATGTCCATTTGCCACGGTAATCACTTTCCATCACGAAGGCCGTGAATATGTTTGCCACCCAAGTGGTAAGAAATTGCAAATAATACCGGATGTAAGGGGAACGCTCCCGAAACCAAAAGCCCATAGTAGTACTCCAGGTACATAACACATTGGCATAAAAAAACATCACTATCAAGAAAAACAACTAGCACCAAACGCGTGCCTTTTTTTATGAAATTACCGTTTCATTTAGCTTTACTAACACGATGGAGAGTAAATAATGTAAAAAATATTGAAAAAAAAGTCGATTATTTTTATCCAAATTGTTTTTTATGCCAATATGATTATGTGCCTGGGGTACTGCTAGGGGCTTTCGGGTTCAAGAGCGTTTCCCTTATACCCGGTAAATATTTAGTCATATTGTAGATATGCGCCATAATTCCTACTTGTGACCGTCAAAATTACGGCTTCAACATTGACAAGTTGTTAAATTTTGGTTAAAATGTATCCATTTTCTATTACATAAAATAAACTTACCTTTCCTTTGTTGAAGCATTCGAGGAATACCGCGACGTTGTTAAGAGTCGTGCAACACGCAATTAGCTGTTCACAATGTTGGGTCAAATTCGTGGTCACGTGAATTCTTACAGTGTTGCCATGCTGTATTTAAAATTTCAACCATTCCACGTATATCGTGCTTAGTGCGCGCATATCAATAGTTATATCTTTAGGGATAAGCTTAGTGTTGACAGTAAGTTCGAGCTTGCTTTTTCAGGTCTACTTATTTTCTGACTAGTTTGTTAATAAATTACTGAAGTAAAATTTTGTAATGTCGAAATTTGAATTTACCCTTGAATGTTGTATTGTATATAATTTTAAAAATGTGTATCAAATTTCTGGTAAAAAAAACTACTTCAAGGACGGGAGGTTTTCTTTCTCTATCTTCACTCTGTTATTGTCTTTTTCTGAAAAAGAATCTTGTCAAAATTCAGCTTCGATCTGTCAAAATCAAATCAAATGTCAAAAACGGTTTTTTCATATTGAAAAAGATTGACATCGTGATAGTTTTGTACATAGATCGAGGTTCAATTTTGTAAAAACGAGGAAGCACCGAAAATTTATGGGGAGGAATTTTTCGACGCCTGAATAAGCCCCCCCCCCCCTCCTTTTTTCGCCCTCTTTTTACTAAGTTAGTTTTAAATTAAGATTGAACAAATACTTGTGTTTAATTTCTGAATGAATATTACAGCTATTGGTAAAAGTTAAATCATTATTATGAGAATTGACCCTCTGAAATCTAAATCGTTCTTAACATTTGCGAGATTTTGGTTGTTTTTGTTGAGTTACCTTGAAAACTAAAGCCTAACTCTCTTCACCAGGATCCATTAGTGAGCAGCAAGCTCCACATCTCCGGAGCCGACGGGGACGGTCTCCAAGCGTCGTGGCGAACACTCCACGTGTACCCAGACGACTACCCGACACACCGCGGGTACTTGGCGCTCAAGTGTCAGGCGACACTAGCGACACTCCCGCCGAACGTGCGGTCAATGTCCGTGCGTCTGTACGTGGCGGCGCGGCCGCACATATCTACTTATATGTTTAGTAAAAATAGTAAGTATTAACGTCATTCTTTGAACCTTTTCTCAACTCAGTTGGGGTTGACTTTCCTGTCTAACCGTGATGCGACTGAATATTTTCTGTGGAGTCACCTGATCTCCACAACCAATTAGTTTTTTTTTTATACAGTACACGTCAATTTGACTTCACCTCGCCTGATATTAAGCTAAAGGCAAAGTCTCGAAAAGAGGGTCACCATCGTAAACATTTGCCATGTTAACAGTGGTGGCACTCAGCTTGACGGCCTCATTAGATGCCTTTTCACGCCCCGCTTAAAGGACCTGGGACTGTAGGCAGAAGGACACACGTGAGCTGGCAGGGAGTTCCAGGTCTTAGTGGTGCGGCATAGGAATGAGTCACTGAAATGCTTGGTTCTAGCAGGTATACTCTGCACCGTAAATGGATGGCATCTTAGCCCTGCACGTGTCGTCCTGTGAAGGAAAGGGGAGGGTGGGACTATATTAGTAGACGAATAATTAGTGATATCAAAGTTCTGTAGTGGACGAGTTGGACTTTTATAGGCTCCAACTACAAGTAACCCGTAAAAATATGTGTGATATTTTTTAAATTTTAATGTTTTTTGAGATTTGAAATTACTTGCCAACACATTGACCAACATACAATGACCAAATTATTGGTATATTGGTATATCTTCTTCTTCATCTTAGCGTTAATCCCACTCGCATCCGAAGCTTTCAGCTTGGAGTCTGGGGTCCACTTTACTAGACTAGCAGATTTGGCTGAACTGCGATATTTTCTGTGAAGCGATTGCCATCTGACCTCCACAAACCAAAGGCGATATCGAAGCATTGCAGCTAGACCAGTTGTTTTACTTTTGAGGGCTCCACCTACCCGTAACGACTGCCATAGATGTTCGTATAGCAACCGGGACCAACGGTTTAACGTGCTCTCCGAGGCACGATGAGACCCAATGCAAATATTTGCATTGAGCGGGGATCGAACCTGCACCTTCTGGCAAGCGGCTGCGTTCACTACCGCTACGCCACGGAGGCTAGCCATGGAGGGTATATTGGTAAATAAAAGGGCAAATCAAAAGCAGTCAAAACCGCTTGCATGAAAAAGCCTGTGTGTCAGCATAGGAAGTTCGTTAAGTGAGTAAGAATAGAAGAAGTTGGCGGGTGTTGCCTCTGCCTACCTCGGGGTGAAAACGGCCTTTATAATTTTTCCGTCATCCTGGGTTCTTTAACTCGATATTTC
The DNA here is from genome assembly GCA_914829495.1 of Eilema sororculum. NCBI lineage: Eukaryota > Metazoa > Arthropoda > Insecta > Lepidoptera > Erebidae > Eilema > Eilema sororculum. The sequence continues at coordinate 1,281,710 of OU618541.1, forward strand.
CGAACCATTCAAATTAATACCACCATTTATAGGATCTTTTCGTCTTTAACTATGGTTTTCATTGGAGTCGTGATAATGAGGAATGCATAAAACAAATAAATAAAATATGCCACAACATTCTACTTATCGCTATTTAGACCCATGGTAAGCTTAACTAGCTTATGTTTAGGTTTAAAGATATTTATTCTCATAATAAGATTTACATCACTTCCATGAGAACAATACTAAATATACAAATTATAAATATCAGTTTGTCATCGCCAAGAGAATTAATAATAAGTACATGATGTTTGAAATATAAAGTACATGAAATAAAAAGTACGTGCGATACGGATTAACTAATTCAATGCATAATATTATGATAATCACACAATGATTTTAAATTCACACTGCAAATCCAACTAACAAACAAAAAAAAGCACTGTTATTCCTAACTATTGCTTACTACATATTGTCGGAAATAATATATTCTGTAAGTTTCTTTTTGAATACGTTAAAAGAACTTGTGTTATGGAACCTAAAATGCGGATAAATTTGCTTAGATACTTTTCTTTTTTGTAAATAAATACATGTTTAATATACATAGAAACACCCAGACCAATGCAATTAGCCATATTCATGCTTACAAATATTTACACTGGGCGGGGATCGAACCTGCGCCTCCTGCGTGACAGTCGCGTTCACTGCCGCCACGCCATAAAGGCTGTCATAACGATTGTTCAAACACCACTGCATGTACCAAAGTCGTTCAACGCTGGAACACAGAATCGGATGCAACAGTATCTGATAAAACAAATTGTACAACTAGTTGAACAACGTATTTAAAAAGCGATATCGTGTACAAAGAGAGCACGTTGCTCTCAGTGGAACTGACAGTGCGGATATCAAAAATGTACAAAGGATCCGTTTGCGATCGTACAGAGAGTTTAAACGTTCAACCGTTCATGATCTTTGAATCGTTAGTTACTTTTGGAATTTCGTTGATTTGTAACATTAGTTAGTGTGGGGGAATGGGGTGTGGTGACCCTCGGCATGAACGGCACTAAAAGGTTCGTACAGGGTTTTCAGCACGAATGTGATGTTCCTGGTGCTGCAGACGTTCACAGGCCACGGTAATCACTTTCTATCATGTAGGAAGTACACTTGTCTGCAAGTGGTATAAAAAATGACACACAAAGCAAGCTGATCACGCCTGGCGGGTCCAATCAACTTTCCCGTCCCGAGGAGGGCCAGACCGTAAGAGATGGGCCTAGGTCAGCTGGCGTGCGAGGGATATGTCGAAGACAACCTCACCACCGGCATAGCATCACGACCCTCAGTCGGCGTGCGGTTTTAGTCGGTTTGAGTCCGACATCACCTCCCCTTCCGGTCCCGGCGGGGAAGGTATGCGTGAGGATTTCCGCACGAAAAAAAAAAGTTGTATCAACGTTAGAACTGCAATTGCGTGATCCAGGGTTGTATGAAAACTTTACAAGCTACATCGTATCATCGTACTTTCTATTCTACTGTCATTAATATTATAAATGTTAAAGTTTTTGACAAATGTTTGTGTATTTGGAGACGTCTCAACAGATCTGGCTGACATGTAGTACAGGGATGGATTATAATCTGGAATAAAACACAGGCACAGGCTACACGGGCATCAGCTAGTACATAAATATCACACTTCTGCACCATAATTTTAATAACTAGTAAGTATTTAATAACACACTGTTTATGGAAGCGATCGAAGTGTTTGATTTCGGTTTACGATTGAAACTCTTGGAATGGCTTCCCCTAATATTCTTGCTCTTATTCCGAAGAAGCTAGAACGCAATAGAGCTGCGAGGTGCCGGAATCCGGAATCCATATTAAATCCGTTCGAATCCAACGTGAAACAGAAATTTTCAGTGGCAATAAACTGTACGTTTTCGTAATATTAAAAGTATTGTGTATTGAGAAACAACTGAGAATTTTTGTTGGCACAATATGCGCCGTATACTTAAACTATTATGAGAATATTGAACTACCGTCATTTCATAAACTTTATCGCTGTAATATAGATATTCTGTGGACAATATCGGGTTATGTTGGGTCGGGAAGGAAGTAAATTCTGAGATAAATGTGAGATGACCCCAAATAAATATACCACGCGAAAATTATGATATTGGGTCAGCGTGTACTGGCTTTAAAAAAAGATCCTATTTGAGAAGCTTCCTTACAAATTCCAAAGTCTGTCTCTGAAAATTATATGAGTGTACATAAAAGCTACTGAGATAATTGGAATACTTTATACTCATTTAAGTCATTCACTAAAAGCATAACACAAAAATGAAGAAAAAATCATCAAAAGCCTAGAGATTACATTTTTTTTAATTTAAATATTTACGACTTATAAATTTCGTTTGGCCGTAATCCCATTCCTTTTAGAGAAGTCCAAAGAATTTTCTCAACAGTTTGTGGAATTAAGAAAAAATATAACTCAATAAGGTAAATTTTGATGTTATTTAGACTTGACTTAAAAGAAAAAAGTTTTTTGTAAAGTGAGCGCTTATTTCCATTATAATAAAAGTATGAAATGCCTGAATTCCTTCATCCCACAGAGATGAGATTGTGAGCTGAATATTTTTTTTGGCTCCTTACAATAGATATATAAAAATTTATGCTTTCCTTCATCTTATTATAAGGGACATCTGGGAGCGATGGAACTTATTACTCAGGAGTATTAGAATAACATTTTCATTTTGAGAACAAGTTTCTCCCTGTATTTAGATTTCAATCTGTTGGTAAAATACCCTTTGAAATTTTCGTTTAAATCAATATTTTAACAAAAGATTAGTGTTAATGCTATTAGCATTTGGGTAAGTGTTTTTGTATCTTGCGTCTACTTCATTTTTATAGCATTAAGTAAGGTGTCAGTTAAGAACACAAGAAAATAAGTTAAAAAAAGTCTCTTTCGTATGTTTATCCATATTCTTGAATCAATACTTCAAGCTATACTTAGTTTCTTTCTAGATAAAGAACATGATGTATCAACCACACAAAAATAAAATTCTACTTAACGATTAACCACACCCTCATGTTGATTACCAGCAGGCAATCCTAGTAAAGTTTTGATAAGTAAAATTAAAAGCAGTAGTTAAAATTTTACACTTCAAAAACGTCCTTGGACGAAAACGTATAAGTATGAAAATATATTGTAAAAGTTATGTAATCCTCAAAGGACAAAGTTAATATATTCCATGCCTTGTTTATTTAATGGAAGGTTTTAGAGCTACTCTATAAATTGGAATATCTTAAGTTATGTTAGCTTATAACAACCTCTGAGGGGTTAAATTTTCACTGTAACTGTGATGCGGCGGAACTACGATTTTTTTCCAGGAAACGACCATACCATACCGAAGTTCTGTGGTTAGACTAGTCCGAATTTTGAGGACTCCAATTACCCGTAACGACTGCCATAGATATTTGTATGGTAACCGGGACCTACGGCTTAACGTGCTCTCTGAGGTGCGGAAACGCCTAGAAAACGCAAATGGACATATTTATGCACACAATTATTTGCACTGAGCGGGCACGAACTCTCGTACCCACTGCGTAGCAGCATGACTGCTAGACTCACTAGCGACACGCTACGGAGCCTGGTTCTCGACAAACGATGCAAAAAAGTTACTAAGAATATCACCAATTTACCGTAAAAGTAAAGTAAAGTACCTATCTCTTTATTGTGTACACCAAGGATAAAACATGTGTTGTTTGTAGGTACAGTCAACTACAAAGAGATGTATCCAATTTAATCTTCCAAAATTTTGTACCCCTGCGAGTGCCACTATGAACTAACCAAAGATTGTGACAAACATGGTATCCACTGAACTTGACAATAACATGTATGCGTGTAAAGCGCAATAATTATGTATCCCACTACATTTCCTGTGATATGTACACTTACAATCTTGTCAAATACTGTGAAAGAAAATTGTATACATTTAATGTTCCAAAGAAATGTAACCATAATAAAAAGGATGTACGAATTTCGAAGTGCCAGCGAAAACAAAAAAGTTTATTTGAGAATGCCATTTAAAAATAAATTCATTATTTTGCACATTTATAGAGATTGACTTAACTGTTTGAAACTTCATATTATCTAAAACTAGCCTTTGCCTGCGACTTCGTCTCCTGGTTCTGAGCTACATCTCCGCCAATTTTCAGCCAAAAGTTCTTGAGTTATAAATAGTGTAAGTAACACGACTTATGTATTCGACGATATTATATATATTCGCGTTACTAATTATTAAAATAAGGGCAGTACAGTTATTATTAAACAGTTTTTACAGTTATTTGTCATCTTAAGTGTAAGTTCTTTACTAATAAAAATAAATGATAATAGTCTTTTTTTTCTTTTATCAGTCATCCAATACATATTATCTTATGTATGAATAATGTTTTGCCATCGGTTTCATTCGGAAAAGTTCGTATTTATCATACTTGCTTTCTATTCTAAATGTGTAATATTATGAATTTATTTTTAAATGGCATCCTCTAAGAAACTTTTTTATTTTGCTAGCACTTCGAAATTCATACATCCTTTTTGTTATGGTTACATTTCTTTGGAACATTAAATGTATACAATTTTCTTTCACAGTATTTGGATAGATTTTTAATTAAGATTGTAAGTGTACATATCACAGGAAATGTAGTGGGATACATAATTATTGCGCTTTACACGCATACATGTTATTGTCAAGTTCAGTGGATACCATGTTTGTCACAATCTTTGGTTAGTTCATAGTGGCACTCGCAGGGGTACATAATTTTGGAAGATTAAATTGGATACATCTCTTTGTAGTTGACTGTACATTGCAGGTATAGACAATAGGCGGCCTTATCGCACAGTGGCAATCTCTTAGAGGCAACCTTTGAATGGAGAAAGAGAAAGAATCCATTTATGGGTAGTGTGATGCACAAAGTCCCAATATTGGTGTTTTACTTAGGAGTCGAAGGGAACGTATAGGGTTTCCGTATTCAACCAAACAAACTCTTCAACTTTATAATATTTATTTCAATATGTAGTTTACAGTTGACGTGGGCGATGTCAACAGAAAAACTCCAAACTTCAAACATGTACAGCGCCAATTCCAATGCCTTGATCACACGCACAGAGTGGAGTGGCGAGAAAGTGCACTCGGCCGAGTAATAGGTACCTACATGTGAAGTGTAAAGTGCACGGTCTCGCAACTCCGCTCGATGCATGTGATCAAACAAATAAGGCAAAAGTGTGACATTTAAGAAACGCGACACGTCACAATTCGCGGTGCCGGAACGTTCACCTGTAGGAAGGAAGTAATAAGTAAAATGTTGATCTCGAGAGAGCGCGAACGGTGGAGTTACTTTATGTGGGTAATTTCCCCGAAATATTGCTGCGAAAAAGGAGAAATCGATTTCAATCTTTTATGTAGACATGATTTGGAGTTAACACATTTATTGAGGAATATAATAATTGTTAAATACTATGGTTTATGAAATTAATAACTTTTCATCGATAATTACCTATTACGCGGCTCCATCCGCGTGGTAGTCGGTTATCGTATCGTGGATTACATTTTGAACTGTTGTTAGTTTATTAACCAATATCTACACTATGGATTGCTTTTTCTTCTAAAAGTTTACAAGTGCTTTTCTTCTTCAGAGGACCAACCTACTTATTAATTTTATATGGTTGGTTAAATTTATCTTTTATACAATAATATCTCTTAAGGTTAAGGAGTCGGCCTTACGATCGAGAGATCCCGGATTCGAATCCTGGCCATTACACTACCGACGTGAACCCACTCCTAACACAAGCAATTTAGTTTAGCTAGAGGGGTTAGATGGAATATTAGTAATTTCGGTTCTATTATTCTTTTTAAAAAGGGGCCGTATATACTATTTTCAATTCTCGTCATTACATTTTTATTCAATAACGCTACTATCGTAAAGCAGTAAGTTTCTTTCTATCAACCAATTTCACTCAACACATTCTGAACCGTATAATTTAATCTCAAGTACATTGATTCTACTGTAAGCTACGTTTTCCCTAGCACACTCAACCACACATTAAAGAGATAATTACATTTCCTCCCGAACCACGAGTAGTATCTTCTTCACACTAATTCTCCTTACAATAAGTACCTCTTTCACTTTATTCCTGCCTTTAAAAGCAAACTACCCAAGTCCACAATTTCAATTTCACTAACTGGAGATGCAAATCTGCGAGGATATCTTGTCAATTTCAAACGTCATCAAGACAATCATTAGTCAAATAGACAACTTTATTTTCAAATCACTTACATTATTGTAACCGTTCGCATTAAATGCATCAGTAATTGACCAAATAATATATTTTTCACACCACGTGCTCGACAATGCCTCATTATATATCATGCAAACCTTACTCAAAGTAAATCATCATAGCCCTTGTCTTTTGCCGGGGTGTAATGTTGTACTGAATTTCATTATAACCCGCCGGGCAGTAATGTGATTCTCACTTCTCTTAGTTCTTATTATTATGCATTTAAAGTCTAATTTCGTCAAAATCGCGCGGCGCGCGGCTGCTGCAGCTGCTGATGGCCGACGGCGAGGAGGTGGACGCCGGTGCGCGCCGCGCCTCGTTTATTTGAAAATCGAACTTATTCGAAAATCGAGCTGGCCACGTCACGGCAAGCCGAACGAAAAAAAATCAATACTTAAAACAAAAGCCGCGAGTATTTCAATACGGTGCAATCAGTATCAGACAAAACTGCAAAAGAAGATAGAATAAAACATTAAGAAAATGTCGAGTGACGAAATAGTAATTTAATAAAGTTTCACCTAACCTCAGTTCCTTCCCGCTCTAAACACTGTCACTTATTCTAAACATAAAAATCTTTCCCCCCTTTAAGGTATGATGAATACACATACCCCACATCATATTTGTGTATAACATTTTCAAAGTAAATCAAAGTAGGCCACTAACCTATATAACCACATTCTCGAGTGATATGGAAATGAAATGAAAAACTTTAAACGTAATTATAAAGTTGTAAAAATTCTTTGGGCGACACGCGAGGCGGAATTTGCTATGTAAACGAGTTGTGAGCTCGTGCCGACGTTTCAATGTGACGTGAACGTTATATTTGAAGGTAAATAGTGTTGTGTGGATGTAAATACTGGGTTTGATAGGTATGTTTAACTAGCTAGATTTAGAAGTGGCTGTTTTATCAAGGTTTTTGCGAATAATGTATACTTAATAGTGTTTTGTTAGATATCTGCTGACTGCTACGCTTTTTTATATCACAGAAAAGAGGTCTTACTGATTTTAGTTTTATTATTATTTGTAAAGAATTTCGGAAATGTTTGATAGGATATGCCTTTTTTTCCCCAATGGGATACCTCCTCCGCCGGAGTTCGAAGAGGAGATTATGTCGGACTCGAACCGACTAAAACCGCACGCCGATTGAGGTTCACGGTGCTAGGCCGAAGGCTAGGAGAGTATGTTATCGTGGTATTCAAAAATTTATTATTTTTGAAGAGGAAAAAAAAAATGAAATTATCTTTCTCATCAAAAATAAACAAAACAAGTAAGGGCTGGTTCGACCAAATGCGAATTAAGTTTATTCCTAGATTATACAGCCAATATGTGGGTGCCTGTTTATTCTAGGAATATACCTTCTCGCGTTTAGTTGTTTTTTTTTTATACAGTACACGTCAATCTGACTTAACCTTACCTACCTGATGTTAAGCTAAAGGTAAAGTGTCTCGGAAAGAGGTCACCACTGCAAACACGTATAAACAATTATGTCACTCAGCTCTATAGACGGTGAAGCATAAACGACTGAATTTGAAAACATCAAAATGTATCCTGAATATAATTATTTTAGCTTAGCCGAAGGGTTTAACTAAAACAAAGAGAGTGTATTCCATGTTATGAGTACCTTTTTAAATTAATTAAAATGTTCAAATATATCTTGTGTGTGTTGTGTTATCTTTGCTGATAGCGAACGAATTTTTTTATTTTTATTGGATGGAATGAAAATGGTCATTCATTTTACAAAAAAGATAATAAAATTCGATATTTGCTACGTTGTAGTTTATAAATTTACTGTTTAATATTTATTCTGCAATAACAATCACAGACTAAAATAATATTGGTCGGCTGTATATTTATTGAAGGCGATTATTTTTTTATGAATTTTAAAATAAAGTAGTAGACCTCGTCCTCGCATCGGATAATTAAAAGAAAAACAACAAGATTACTTAGCTTTTATATACAGGGAATATGTAGCCCTTAACCATCGGGGACACCGTTGTCCCCCTCCCGAGGAGGGCCAGACCGTTAGGGATGGCCCTGGGTCAGCCGGGGTGCGAAGGACATGTCGAAGACAACCTCACCTCTGGCCTAGCACTACGACCCACAGTCGCACATAACCTCCCCTTCCAGCTCCGGTGGGGGAGGTATCCGAGGGGATTTCCGCACGAAAAAAAAAGCCTCCTTGACCAATGAATCTAGTTGAATCCACTATTATCACTTTTCATTCCCTAACAAATTTCTAAACGTATAATTCTTTCACAGATGCAGTAGCGAGTAGCAGTTCCCGAATTCGTCTAGAAACAACATTATGGACGTTGTTGTTCTTAGTAAGAAGACAAGTGCCTTCACTAGTTAAGTAAAGTGCAGTATACTTTGACTCACGGGAACCGAACCCTGAACAAAATGATATGAGTGAGTGTTAGCATAATTATATTTGAACTCTCGGGATAGAGCTTGCGTTGTGTGGATTTCAACAGTTGGAAGAAATGTAAGAAACGAATAGAAATAAAATGGTCAGAGAAATGTTATAGTTATTTTCTTATAAGTGAAATTGTGGTCTATTTTAGTGAAAATCAAATTATGTAGGTAGTTGGAGTTTAGTAAAATATATTATATAACAGTTTCAAAAGTCCATTTTATTTCTATTCGATTGTCTGCACTTTAATTTTGAACCATCATGGAAAGTATTAAATTATTTTTAATATTAACTCAGTTAATTTATTTACCATTATGATTAATTTTACTTCAGTTATGGAAAATAGTAATCTAATTTTTTTCTACTACTCTAACTATTAAAGTCTCGCGTTCCATGATATACAATAATAATGACGGGAATTAACGCGATCATTCACGGTACATACGTAACTATAGCAGCCTGACGTTTCGACCAGGTTACACCAGCCGTGGTCACACGCTGACTACCTAGTCACCTGCCTGGCCTGGATGTAACCTGGGCCTCGATTCTACTAAAGCAAAACTATAGTCAAACCACAGAGATTGCAAAAAGCGGCAATACATTATAGACTTTAAAGAGATGCATTTAAATTTCAATATTAAATAACTGTTAGCAGAGTGAATAAAAGAGTGTAATGAAACTTTTGTCATTTAATTTTGGACCTTAGTGTATAGAAATAAAGTCTAAACTTTAATGCCGCTTTTTGCAATCTCTGTGGTTTGACAATAGTTTTGCTTTAGTAGAATCGAGGCCCTGGTCGAAACGTCAGGCAAATCAAATGTACCTATACCATAATCGTGTTAATTCCCGTTATTATTATTGTATACTAATTTTGTTCGGTTTATAAAATGAAAACAAATAATGTTGATTATGTAATTTTCAAGGAACTAAATATTTAGACATATTACAGTTACACTACGATTATACTGTTTTCTTTACAATTTTCCGAACGATGTATACAAATCCACACAAAGCGAAACTTGTAAAAGTATATACAATATAAATCACTTATATTCTGCTGTGAAATATGATGTTATTATGTAAAGAAATAATATATTTTGGTGAGGCTAAGGAAACACACGACAAAATCCATTTATATGAGCACGCGATCACTCATTCTAAATTAGATAAATTATATAAATATATCATGTCCTTTGCTCAATATTGTTATTTATTACTTACGTATTATTTTTGAGGCTAACGCTCCTTTCATTGCAGATGTCATTCACAGGTTTGTTTATTATATTGTTTACATAATTAGCTTCTGCCTACGGTTCTACCTGCGTGAAATTCTCTTCACGTTCCTGCATGGAACATATTCCAGGATTAAAAAGTAATCTGGGTGTTATTCCAGATTATAATCTTTTTCTGTCCCAAATTCCAGCCATATCACTTACACTGGTAGTACATGATTGAGTAACAGACATCAAAACGTCTTCAAAATCTTTCTCCTTTCCAATAGCTAGGGTAGGATTCCAGCGCTGTCCGCCTGCACTACTACGCGGACAGCTTTTACGCTGAGAGGCGGCCATTATTATGCACAGTTGTGTTTATTTATTTTATAGTTTCTTTATTGTCAAACTATCTTTGTGTGTATAATAAAAAATATTTTCTTTCTTTCTTTCTTTCTTTCTTTTCCAATATTGTTGGCGGTTTACGCGAATGTTCCACATTGAAACCTTGTTGTATCTACTAGACTTAATATTGATGAGACCGTCAAGCTGCATTGTAAGAATGTAAGTGTCTGTAATTGTGACCTTTTTTCCCGAGCAAAAGTCATAATGAAGTGTCCTTTATAAAAAGAAATGCTAGAGTTAAGTCACAAAATTCTTAAAGAATTTGACAGTAAAGTGAACACTCCAAATCTTAATAAAAATGTAACACTACTTTTAAAAGAAAATTGTCCTTAAAAGCAATCAACAAAATACATAAAAGTATTTCACACTCAAATTCCAAATCTTTGTACCATATAAATTCGTCTTATTGCACCATTTTCCGTGCAGCAATCACGCTTAAAATCCTTGAGACTTTTAAAGTCGAGCGTGTTATCGAACGTGACGTGACAGCACTGAAAGTAGCGTTGGCCTTTGTGAAACCATTCCGACTGTGAGTCGCCTCTGTACATTTTAATTGTAAATAATCTCTAGATATACATCAAAGATTAATTAAATTAACCTCAGAGAATTTCTGCAGCTTCCACTGCGCTTTTTTGTTATTTACATTTGATTATCGCAGACAAACTGCGTGATGGACTAATCAGATTGCAAATTTTCCGAACTATCTCTGCCCCTCGAAATGAGATGCAATTCGATGTTTGAAATTGAATATTCTATTATATTCTACAAACAAACTGCCGCTTGTCTAGAGGGTGATTATTTTTCAATAAAATATTAATTTTATCTGAGTAAGTATAGAAATGAGGTTATGGATACGTTATCAAGAGGTTAAGGTTCACTGAAACTTAGTCGTTAGCGGTCGTCTGACGGATATATGATAAATACTTTGTCATTTGTGGTTGGGTTATATTGCTTGAACTTCGAACTACCATTAGGGTTGCGAAGACATTTATCGTAACCACAACCGAGTGTAAGATGGCCACATAACGACTTCGAAGTTAACAGTGCATGGTAGAAAGATAACTTACAAAGGCTATGTTTAGGGTTGTTTCGAAACATTAAGAAGCATAAATCAGTGTTTTCATTTGACTTTTAAATCTTACCACGATAGTCAACAAAATTATGAATTTAAAGTGATAATTCTCATCTGTTGCAATTTTATGAATAATTTATTTATTTGACTCAAAGAATCTTAATTTTAACATCTATACATTAAGAATTTAAAAATATTAGCTGGTTTTTATAAAAGCATAAATTAAAATTTAAAAAACATTGGGTATAAGAATCTAGGTAAAACCTGCAATTAATTCTGCAAATTGCATTAAAGTGAGCTTTCTACACTGCACTACTCTATAATGGTAGAAGAGACGTGGAAGATCGACCTTTACCCATCTGATAAATAGATGAGACATATTTTTGGATTTGCAATCAAGTTATCTTTCGTATTGATTTACCTATTCCCATTATGCTTGCCAGGAGTCATGGACAAAAATAAGTAGACAAACCTACCTGGATATATTCTGTGTTAACACTATCAGTTGAGATGAAATTCATTTCGTTTTCAAAAGAGTGAAGGTAATTAAACTATAATTACCAAATGTTAATTGATTTAAAAATATCTAAGAACACTTTTCGATAGCTATGTAACTATAGACGTTTGTTAATGAACAATATTTGATTTAAAAAAGGTCTCATCTGGTTATCACATGTTTGTAGGTCGGGCTTCCCCGGCTCCTAGCCTATAAACACATGCAGTGTGATAACGAACGTGTAAATTTATTATATTTATACATAAGTGAACGTGCCAATTTGTTAATAAGCTACAAATCACGTTAATATTGTTTAAATATAATTATTTATTGACGTTTTCATATTTTGCATAAATGTTGTCAATTTTAAATGAGTCGGCGTGCTCCAGCGATTTTATAATGAATATGCCTTAACAATCGATTTAAACAGGGTGTGCAAATATAAATAGGGTTCTAGATGGCTGTTGTGGTTCATAAATATGTGTGTTTAATTTAATTTATATGTTAACATTGTCTTTTGTTAAATATTGTGAACTAATTTGATTGTTTTATATATTTTAATGACATTGTATTCGTATATATTGTTAATTGTGAATACTCATAATTGGTATTTGGACGATTTGGTTATGTTCTCTCTCTCTGTTCATATTCTTTTTTTAGTATTTGTAACATTATTTTTATAAGTCTCGACTTTATAAGTTAAGAATGTGACTTCATTATAATAATTACATAATTTACATTATTCTTGAAAGCGTATAATGTTTTCTTCAAATCGCTGGAAGTACGCCAAATATTATAAAATACATTGTATAATGTACAGAATAAATTGAAATGTCTTAATGTCATTAATAAAAACGATTACAATATTATGCAGTTTTATTATTAGCCTTTAGGTACAATAGTAAAAGCACTTTTACCGTTCATGCTATTGGAGATAATGATGACAACAGTCTGAACAACGAACCAGGTAACTTGCTATAATGAATGGGTAAGTGACTTCAGAAAATATCGACATTAGACTGGAAAAAAGCGGACCCCGGTTCCCAAGGTGAAAGCTACGGATACGATCGGAATTAACGCTAGGATGATGATGATTGTAGCCAATGTTAATGTGTTTGTTTACACAAATAGATCAATAAGTAAATAAGTTGGCAATTTAACAAATAATGGAAACAGTTTCCGATAACTGCACAGTGCACTGGCTACACAAGAGAGCAGCTTGAAAATACTGCTTGAGAGATACTGAATGTACTATCAAATTTATTAGGTTACTTAGGTACATACATATACTCATTTTCGTAAATCCCCGAAGGGGTAGGCACATGTGTATTAGCACACACGTTTCACCAATTATGATTTTCGGTCCCACGAAGTAATAGAGGGCGAACCTATTGCCGTATAGTAGGCCTTTTTTTTGGGCTGTATGTTTACTGTCGGATAGAGAACAACCATCGCCTTTTACGATAGTAAGAGCTGGGATGTTCCTATTCTACTCCACCAAATCTTCTTGAAGAGTTTTTTTTTTTGTTTTTAAGAACCTTTAGTAATCTCATAATTACAAAATAAATAGAAAGCATGTTCAGTTTTTGCAAATTAACTTTCCATTTCCATTAGTCCAGTGCGAAGTCGTCGAAGGGAAAACTCTTTTACCCTGCCTTATATATATATATATGCTTACCAAGAATGTTGGGAAATATTTATTATTATTTATTATTTATATGCTTCTAAATATTTTAATCTGTTCTGCAAATGCCCTAGCTTAAAACATATAATTTTGTTCAATGTTCTTTATTCCTTCTGTGAATTCTGCATAGCAAGTTTACTTTAAGTTTAAAAATGTAACCATTTCTTCAATACCCTTACTTTACTGCTACAGTTTTGAGATGTGTCAGAAAATTTAATCAAGCTATAGTTCTATTCAGTCTCACTAAGTCGCAACATTTGATTTACATGTTTAAAGTTAGTTGTATGCATGTTCAAAATGTTTAAATTATAAGCTTTGCGAAGGTACATCAAACAAGGAAGAGCAGATAAGTAGGTACTATTAATTTTACAAAGCTTTAGGTATCAAATGGTTTGAGTGTATTTTTTTATCGTGCGCAAAACCCCCATGGATAACACCCCCACGGAGCCGGTGGAGGCGGTTCTGTCGGACTCGAACCGACTAAAACGCACGCCGTCTTGGGTCCTTGGTTGCCGGAGGTGAGATTGCCGAAAGCATATCTCTCGCATAAATGGTTTGGGTGTAAATAATAGATATGTGGTTGCAACACCAAGTAATGTTTCCAACGATATTGTTTTCATTAAATTTTCTGTAGTACTGCTTCCCACTATAGAAGCAAATTTTACAACGTTTACTTCAATAAAAGAAATTGTTATGGTTAAACTGAATAAAGATAATTCTAAAAATAATACTGCAGTAATTGAAATATACCTCGGCAACGATCATTTGAATCACAAACAATTCACTATAATTGAAAACAGCGATAATCCAGATTACGCAGGATAAAGTCCTGTAGTATGGGATTATTCGCTTGTACATTTTGTTTGTACAGAGATTCTGCTATCTACTATGTGTAACTTTTTAGACAATGTATAAATGCGAGAGCAATGAAGTGAACAATGAACATGACAAAACATGGTATTATGAAGGCATAATCTATTTTAAAGAAATCTCTAATATAATTTGAGTAGATATAATGTGAGGAAGTCACAAGTATAAGCACTGGCTCATTCCTAAACTATGACAAAAAAAACATTTGACTTAACTGCAATTTAGTCAAACCAATATTTTTCTTGAACTGAATGCTAAATCATTTTTAATTTGCAATGAATCAGTACCGTAGTTCCAATTTTAGCCATTTAACGGAATCGTTTTAACATCAAAATAAACCAAAAAGAAATAACAGAATTCTTATGCGCACTGGTTCGAAGCCAAATTTCTCTATAGCTGAGGAAGATGAACACTTCTAACAAAATTACATCATTTTAGAACTACAATAGTATATCAAGCCACGTTCCAACTTCTCCAATTGACTTCTGATTAACTTCAATGCAGTTTCCGAGACAGTTGAACTTTCTCTGGGGTTCGCCGATTAATCAAGCTCGATGCGTTCGTGGTTCAGTGTTGTTGATCCTGGTGTACCTACTTATATATCAGTAGGAGTAATTTCTGCATTGGTTTTATTCAAGAAATAAGAATATGATTACTATTTACTTTTAGAAACGATAACTGAACACAATTTAGGCTTCCAATTTCGATTTTGTTGCAGAATAGAACTTAACAATTATGTCAAAAACGCAACGTTAAGGAAGTGTATTTTATTGAAAGACTAGCTTTTGCCCGCGGCTCCGCCCGCCTGGATATCGGTTCCCAGCAATTTTTCGAATTTTTCTCGCCACGAATAATTCAAGACCAAAATTAGCCAAATCGGTAAAGGCGTTGTTGAGTTATAACATTACAACGAAAAGTGGCATTGATTTTTATAGATAATGAATTCTTAAAAAAAATAAAAACTATTACTCAAGTAAATGATAAATTCATTTCATTCACCATCTTGTTTGTTGGATTATAATTTTTGGATGACATTTCCAAATTCAAATTCAAACTTAATAATAGCAAGTTAGATATCTATATCTATACATACATACAATACAAATAAATAAAATTGGAGTGTCTGTTTGTAATATTAAAATAACCGCTTTCTACTACATGCATATGAATGTATATACGGTACACATACCATAATATATATTTTTAAATTTTTTGTCTGTCTGTCTGTCTGTCTGTCTGTTTGTTTTGGCTAATCTCTGGAACGGCTGGACCGATTTGGACGGGACTTTCACTGGCAGATAGCTTATGTAATAAGGAGTAACTTAGGCTAAAAAAAAATGCCAAAAACAAAAAAAAATAAACTGATTTTTTTTATTAAGTACATTCCACGCGGACGAAGTCGCGGGCACAGCTAGTTATTTATAAAAATCTTCAATCTTAGGTCATAGAATTTGGATTCAGGTTAATTCACTTAAAATAACAATTAAAAGGATTCCTAGTAGCAATATAATTTTGTAAATATCATGATTGAATAATTAGCCTAAAAGGTGACAAATGGAACTTCGAAAACGAATTTACATTATTAGATTTGAACCTTGAACTTTCAATGACAAATCCATAAATCTACAAATATCCTGATCCCTAATTCATTCGGCTGTGCCCGGGTCTGATTTTAATCCGGCCGACGTCATTTATCACTTTTTTTAGTGTTCAACACAATTTGTGGAGTGGCATTCGCACGGAAATATCTGTGAGTGTAAACTCTGATGGTGTAGTAAGGTCTTCTCTTATAATAGGAATATTTACGATACATTTTAAGTAAATTATAATAATAAGCACTGACAGCGAACTAAACTATTATAAACTGTGATGCGATAATGAAAAAATATTTTTCATCTCGAAAATCTCATGTTGCTTCTAAAACAATATCCTATAATAAAGATTAATAATAACTTATGGCAAGCTTGTTCAAATATCAAAGTCATGAAAAATATTACATACCTATAGATTGCAAAGATTGGAAAAATGATCTAACGAAAATAACAAAAAATATGGATACACCTATACAGAACGTTATAGCCTTGCAATACAGTTTAAAAGTTAATATTAACAGGAATATTTCAAAACGAAAACTGGGGCCTACCACTAAAGGTAACCTTCATAAGAGTCTTGGTTATGAGTGTGTACCACAACACGTTATTTATTTCATTCATTCTTTCCCTTCGCGTTCTTTAGAAATATAAACCTCAGAAACACAAAATAACAGCCATTTATCGCTGAGACAGTTTCATTATATTTGTGTCAAACTTCACTGTATTTATGACCTCCTAGTACTGTGAGTCCGGCGAGTAATAATGGAGATTGCAGACGAGTGTCGGCTTCTCAACGTGATTGACACTGGTCATCTGCTGTACCTCAATCGTATGTTGTAATCGTGTATTTTGATCGGCATACTTAGAAAAGAAAACTATAAGGAATTATTATATTATATATTAAGCGGGGCGTGAAAAGGCATCTAATGAGGCCGTCAAGCTGAGTGCCGCCACTGTTAACATGGCAAATGTTTACGATGGCGACCCTCTTTCCGAGACTTTGCCTTTAGCTTAACATCAGGCGAGGTGAAGTCAAATTGACGTGTCCTGTATAAAAAACAAATATATATCGAAAATAATTTACTGGACTTGACGTTCTAAATAAGGTTGTTGGAATGGACTAGATGCGGAAGGTGAAAAATCGGGACCAAAGCCTAATCAGTGGACTACCAATAGGCTAATTGAGTGATTGCTGGGGGAGGGACCAATCATGGAACTGCACCTAAAAAACTGGAACACTTATAAGTTCACTACGACTTGTGAGAATTACAGTACAAACATAGTGTGTGTTTTACAAGTCCTTTGCTTCTTCATCAGAATGCCAATCCCGGTTGCATCCACAGATTACACTTTGGGCTCGGGGTCCGTTTTCCAATTACTGACCCACTTTATTTATAGTCGTGAGAAGTATTCCAGTTAAAAATCTGAAGCTTGAAGAAATTTTTTTTCCCTTCATTTGTGCTAAATATTGCACCCACAATGGTTGAAGATGATCGATCAATGTCAGGCAACCAATGAGTGTTCTGTATTTCTAGTGTGTTAACTCGAACACAAGTTTAAGAGGAAACGCGACTATTTTCCTAAAATGTATTTTTTGGTTGTTGTAAAAATACGGCATCTTTCTCATCTATACATACATATACATACAAATAAATAAAATTGGAGTGTCTGTTTGTAATATTAAAATAACCGCTTTCTACTACATGCATATGAATGTATATACGGTACACATACCAAAATATATATTTTTAAATTTTTTGTCTGTCTGTCTGTCTGTCTGTCTGTCTGTTTGTTTTGGCTAATCTCTGGAACGGCTGGACCGATTTGGACGGGACTTTCACTGGCAGATAGCTTATGTAATAAGGAGTAACTTAGGCTAAAAAAAAAATGCCAAAAACAAAAAAAAAATGATTTTTTTTAATAAGTACATTCCACGCGGACGAAGTCGCGGGCACAGCTAGTAAACTCATAATATTTGACAACATTACACTACCGAACGTGACGTCACATGCAAGAACATCTCAAGTTTACTCGTCAACCAGTGTCTTTATACTTTTGTATTTGCTAAGTAAATAATTTATTTTTTCGTCGTCGTCGTCGTTTTCGTAACAGCTCTTTAACTCGCGTTTTTTAGACTGTATTTATCCAATTTTCACTTCAAACCTTTGAGACGTTGTAGCGTGAAAGTTCGTGAAAATACACAAAGTTTTGCATGTATAATTATTACTAGAACTAGCTTTAGCTTATACTCGGCTTAAGTTATAGTGCTTTTGCAACGAGAACTTCTTTTGTGCAGAGCCTAGGTAATGACAATTAGGCTAGTCCCTATAGCATGAAATCTAAAACTATACCTACATTTCTAAATGCGGATATAAATATACTTCTGCCTACGCTTTAAGACGGATAGACAGATTATACTAGCGTGAGGATAGGTGTGTTATAAGACGTCGTTCATCATATGAGGATATCTTGAATCATAGCCACGTGAGAGGCTTAAGCCGCTCACTGGAGCTCAGATAAAACACAAATTCGTGGTGAGCGCTTTTTGATGTGCCGCGGTGGTTGACAGCTATATTTATATTGGTGGTTATTTATGGTTTTGATATAATGCTATATAATGTAGACTCAAGTATACCGTTGATTGTAATGTTAGGTGTATTTTAATATCTTGAGAAGTTATCTATCAGTATTTTTTTTAGTTCTTTAAGTTTCTGAGTAACTTAACTAAATAATCACAAAAATGCTGTATTGATTTTTTTTAGTATTAAAATTATTTGTTGTTCACAAAAACAATCATGACTTATTTCAAGTCTCAGATACTTACACTATAAATATACAATGGACTACAGCTAATCTACAAGAGCGTCTATTCTTATCTCTTAGAGCGAACTCTTCTTTATTTCTTAATAACATTTACATCTTCGAAAAACATCGGAAAAAATGAAACGCTCAAGTGAGACTAAAGCGAACTTAAAAGTTAGCATAATAAATGCTATAAAAAATTTATTCAAACATTTACATGGTTCGAGATTTAGCCCTGAAAATGAGAGTATGACAATACAAATAAAATGCGTTTATAAAGATAGATTGCCTCCACTAAACAAGTGGCAATTAATTGGCCATGGTGTAGAATAGAATGATGATTAAGTAGGATTGATATACATTCTTATAAACGTGAAAACACGTGACAATCCTATACGTTCAACATTCTATGAAAATTAAAATGTAGCCAGTGCAGTGGCCAATATGAAAATGTTTGCCTCGCGACTGACACATTTTCCGAGCCAGTTCATACACGTCGCTCACTCATTATTGTGTTGTCACGTATGCAACTCTTCGCTTATAACGGCCATGTTTGCTGGCCGCAGTGAGTTTAGAACGCAGCTTGAATATTTTAAGACAGAACCACATTCTGTTAGGTATTATTTGTTATGCGGCTAGGCTGTATAGTGCCCGGTTGTGTCAGGGAATTCATCTTGAAGCCCAAGGCACGCAATACTCCTATCCTTGCAGAAGCAGGCCAAGGCTGCAGCATACGATACACGACAGGCGCTTGTTTTTTTGAGGGCAAGATTTCAATGGCAAGATTTCAGTCGGAAACTGGAGATAGCCTTGGGTCAGCGGAGGTGCGAGGGATATATCTTAGGCAATCTTACAACCCAGTATGTATTTGAAGAAACGAGACGGCGAACAGTTTTTTTTATAAAGGCCACGTCAATTTGACTTCACCTCGCCTGATGTTAAGCTAAAGGCAAAGTCTCGGAAAGAGTGTCACCATCGTAAACATGTACTATGTTAACAGTAGTGGTACTCAGATTGGCGGCCTCATCAGATGCTTTTTCATGCCCGCTTAAAGGACCCGGGACTGTAGGAAGAAGGAAACTCGTGAGCTGGCAGGGAATTCGACAAAATCACCCCCACCAGGTGGCGAGGGTCCAAGGATATTTCTGCTAAAATAAAGGTGCGCTTACTCCTCTTCCTATTGATAAGGTTCATTATAACTTTTAAGGATGCGATTGCCATCTAATCTCCCATCCCCGATAATAAAGCCTGCGTCAAAACCTCAACCGTCAATCAGCAGGGTTCGACATTCTGCCTTAGGCCTCGAATATCTTGTAGGGTCCCAATTGCCGCAAAACGCAATACCTTCAGGTGTATCAAATCAATAGTCAATAAGGTATTCTTAAATGTCTCCCTTTGCATTGCATAGAGTATTCTGTTCTGGTGATTTTGTGAAAAACTGAACTTTTCTTAAATATTGCAATAATAAAAGTGAAGCCCTAAGTGGATTATAGACTTAAACATTTCTTACTTTAAAAGGTTTCGCTGAAAACCAAATAAAATCCTTTAAGCTAGACGAAGAGCTCTTAAGAGTAAAAGTAATTCTGTCGCTCTGTCCACAACTGAGTTGGTCCGGACCACACTGGGTCGAGTCCGAAGCGTCGCATTTAAACGGAATTACCTTCACAAGTACTTCGTCAAGTTTTTCCTTTGTTTCTTAAGTTCGTGGTTTATTGTGATTTTTTTTCTCCATCAGGACTGTTTTCCATCCGAAAATTGGGAATATACAGCCCTCTACGTGGGTTCCACAATCATAGGGAATTTGCACGTATGAAGATACGAGTATGTATCTAGGTATCATGTGGGTGATTTCTCAAAAGAAGAAAGTAAGGGACTGTCTCAAATTTAGTTGAATTAGTTCAGAAAACAAAGGTGAAGTTAGGTCATTTTGTATATCCACCCAGAGAATGGGGCCCCAAAGTCACGGCCCCAGGTGCTCCCGTTGAGCAACTTGTTAGAAGGTAATTACTTTGTAGATGTAATCATCTACTCAGGTCCTAACAAGTTTCCTTCGCATATTCAAGTAGCTATTTTGTATTTTAGTCGTATTAAGTTTGTACAAAATTTTAGCAGCTGCATGCTGTAAGTAGGAACGGAATTACTTTCGTAACTACAACCTAGTTACGAAAATAACACAGTCACTTCACTTGCCGTAACTCCTGCTCAATAAAAATAACTTTTCTTAAATGTTAAAATAAATAGTAAATTTGAATGATTTTTTATATTTTTATTTTTTATAGGATTTATTATGCTAACTTTGCTCTGCACCGTCGCCCTTACAGACTGATATAAAGAGAAGGAAAATTTGGAATGATTCAAGTGTGGCTTAATAGCTCAGTTGGAAGAGCATTCCCCCTGTAAAGGAAAGGTCGTGAGTTCGAGTCTCACTTGAGCATTTAATTTTTTCCAATGTTTTTCGTAAATAGTAAATTATGTATTTTTTTACTAGTCCCTATTTACAAACTTTTATCAGTTTTATCTTCTGTGGATATCGTGGAAGATAACTAGGGGATAGGGCTGTTGTCCATCCGACAGTAAGATACAGCCCATGTCCATCTGGCTGCTTAACAATAGGTTCACCTCTAACTACGTATAACCGAAAATCATAATTGGCGACATGTGGGTGTTAATACTACTCTGCCTACCCCCTCGGGGATTACAT
This sequence comes from Eilema sororculum, assembly GCA_914829495.1. NCBI lineage: Eukaryota > Metazoa > Arthropoda > Insecta > Lepidoptera > Erebidae > Eilema > Eilema sororculum. The sequence continues at coordinate 1,303,263 of OU618541.1, forward strand.
AACTATCGCTATTACAGCCACATTTTTTCACAAAGTCAAAGTGGAAACGAGTTTTCGTTTGGTTCAGTGTAAATTCCATTACATGCTGCTGTCACTCCGAGTAGAGTGTTCAATTTAATAAAACTGCTTTCAGAGAAACAGTATTTTTTAACTTTAATGGTAGATTTATATGCGTTGTTAAATAGTGCAGCCACTATTTTTTTAATAAATGAAGGTCATAATATAAATGTATTTAAATATTTATACAAATATTTGCTAAGCACCCCTAAGATGAATATAAACCTGGAAACACTCTCAAGTCGCAAATGCTGACAGATACATAATTAAATTTATTTTGAAATCAATTTAGACTAGGTGTATTTAGATTTAGAGATCAAGATGAAAAAAAAAAATGTTGGAAAACATTATGAGGCTATGTACAATGTTAGGTACTAAAGTTAATTCAATAGAAATGGGAAATATAAGGATTATATTTTGTTACTTTCACTTTTAACCACATATTTTACCTCAATATGAAAAATACGTGATTCTGTTCAACAAATTCCTATCGACTTCGAAAAGCGTGGGAGGCATCTCACTCAAGATGAGGTTGATCGCGAGTGAGTTAGCACTGCGAGTAATGATACGAATCACTGCACAATATTGTGATACGTACGTGATATTGTGTCATGCTTGTTGTACTGTGCCGCATTAGGAACATATTAAAATAAACAAAGCTATAAAAATGACAAAGACCTAGGGCCCAAATAAACCTACCTTTAAATCTACTGACTAAATAACGGACATAGCTTTGGCGATTTTTTTTTCTCAGGATTGGAAGGTCGAATTGCAATCGCTCCAAGAAAAACCGAAAACCAATCATATCAATAAGTGGCCTTGGGTTCCACAAATCTAACTTGGAACGCAACTGAGATATTCTCATTCACACTGTCACTCACTAAAATAAAACCACTTTTTACGGATTCTATCACGATATATTTGTTCTTATTTACATTTAAACCAACGCGAAGTTTCGGCTTGTTTTCAGCAGCCATGAAAAGCAGCCGAAACGTCGGTTTGAATAACTGAGATATTGTTTGGAGGATGATAATGATGATGATAAGAAAGAATATTCCTCATAGTTACTAAGGAATTGTTATATAACAATATGTACAAATTCACAAATACAAAATTGTTATGGAAAAGAAAAGGATAGATAAAAATAGTTTCAGGTTCGACTCTTGACTAAATGACAAATCTATACGTGATTTCGTTGTCTTCCTCTATCCTGGGGTTTGTAGAATTAGGAAAAGGGTCAATGGAACGGCACGGGAATTAGATTGCCAGCTAACGTGTTCGATACACGAAAGTAATATTTTCTTTATTTCAACTATGTTTTTTACAGAAGTTTAAATTTATGTTAGATTATTTATACTTGCCAATAGTATGGTGGTACTCGCTAATAGCTGGGTTGTGGAGAAAAAGTGACATCAGTAACATCTTACAGTTGTCGCGGACATTGTCCTACGTGAGCATCAAATGCAGTAACGCGACGCGTTTTGACGCCATGCGGCAAAATCAAATGGTCGGTGTTCTTTATTGTGTCCTGAGTAGTGTCGTGTTGAAAACGTTACATGAAGTATGGAACATAATGACACGCGTGGCGTCGCTTGCGCACGCTGTCACGTTTGTCACTTACGCAGGACAACAGGACGGTTACCCGTTGCGTTCTGAATTAGACTTACTTGGTTTGCAGTTTATTATGCGACTTATGTGCCATTTTTGGCTCTTAGGGATTATAATAGTTTAGTGGAACAAGAGATCGCTTTTTTCTCAAGTATTTTGTGTTACCTACCAAGAATACGTTGTGTAGAAATATTTTTATTAAAGCACTTACGTATATCTAGTAAAACAAAAAATATTTCTAATAGTAAAGTAACTAACCAGGCATATCTCAAAGCTTCGCACTGCGACTGCACTGATCACTCACAGATCACTGATAATCCCTGTAAACTCTCATCGCAGCACCCATACTCGTTTGAATCAATCTCATTCATTATCTCCCCTACTTACCCCTATACTTACGCATCAAGGCCTTTTAAATTTCCATGTCAAAGCATTTCACGCAATATTAGCTCCTGCAGTCGAATGGCTCCTACAAACGATAGCAAATAGAAACATTGTTCCAAATTAGGCACAATGAGCCTGTTTCATAGACGTTAAAACCGGTGTAAAATGAAAATGTCACGCGGCCACGCCATCATAGCTATATTTGACACGTAAATGACGGCAGTTGCCGTAACCGGTAAATGACGTGGAGCTTAATTTTGATGATGGAAATTTGCACTGCGGGTTTTGTTACCACTAGTGGCAAATAGGGAACAGATATATTTGTAGGTTTGTACGTGTTGCCACAAAATATAATATATTTTTAGTTTTTCCTTTTTGTAAGTTAGGATTCCAATATATGAGTATTATAGAGCACATGGGGATGGATGGCTCTGGCGCAAGCTTTGCTCCCATGGTTTGGAGTCAGATGGTATTATATTTAGAGTGCCATCTGACCTCTCAACTTGAGTTGTGCTTAGCGGCCAACCGGACAGAGTAGTACTGTACAAGTCATCCTTATTCAGACTTCTGAGTTTTTATTCTTTACTAGCTTTTGCCCGCGACTCCACGCGCGTGGATGTCGGTTATCGTGGCCAAACATAGCCTATGTCCTTTCTAATGGTCTAATCTACCCCTATTCTAAATTTCATCAAAATCGGTTCAGTGGTTTATGCGTGGAAGCGTAACATAGAGACAGACCGACAGACCGACTTACAGAGTTACTTTGGCATTTATAATATTGGTATGGATTGTACACTTACATGGTATTCATACAAATGAGAAAAATGTTATGTGCAGAGGTGAGCTTAACGCAAAGTTGAGTTCTCTCCTAGAAAACCCGGGAGCACACAGAGGAATTGCAATTCAAACAGAGACAGTCGTTTACCTTAATATAAAGTTATAATAATGTGAGGAAGTATACAAACGGTAAAATTCCTGACAGACGTTATTGACAGATCGACATTTAACGTGCCCTTCGAAAGACAGAAGGGTTCAGATGATTCAAACAATAGGCAGTCCCGTCATCTAAAGGTATAAAATTTATCTATTTACGAGTCAGCTATTAAATTGTTTCTAATGACCTTACATAAGTGAAGACAAGATATACAGAAGCGACTTTAATCACTCTCTACTTATTCCACATAAATCTAATTTAAATTCTGAGCAAACAAACAAAATGACCAGACAGAACTCGGTCAGCCACTATTTGCGAGAATAACAAAAACCCTGGGGTCAAGCGGTTCGCCTAGTTGAATTACTTAGTGAAGTGCAATGTTACTGAGTTCGCGGAATGGAAAAAAGATTGGTTCTAATGAGTTTAGTTCATTTACAGTTATTTTTTGTACTAATTGGTATTGAAGTATCGCAGGTTAGGATAGAAATGAGTAAAACTATGATGCTTGAATATCGGCCTCGAACCGACTAAAACGCACGCCATCTGTGGATCAAAGTGCAAAGCTGAAGGTGAGGATGTTGAACATATCCCTCGCACCTTGTTGGACCAAGGGCCATCCCTATCGATCTGGCTCTCTTCGGTCGTTGTCTCTGCCTACCCCAGAGGGAAATAGGCGTGAGCGTATGTATGTATATTGTAGGTACATATTCTTCTTCTATCGTGGCGGTGGTGCCTCGGCCCTCAAATTATGTTTCCTTAGTGTGTTGCCACTTATATGGCGTTCTCGAAGGCTACATGAGGTCCTCCAGTGTACATGTGTATGGGCATTTAGCACTCGTGGGCTGGTGGGCCATTGTCTGCGGAGTAACTCCACATTCACATCGCAGGTCTGCCTCTTTTGAGAACCCCCTTCTAGCCCGGTATCCTGCTTCAGCCGACCCGAGTTTGGAGTCTGTTTAAGGACTACCATCGGGTCCAGGGTAGATCATGTCCATAAAAATACATACATACAGGTGTAAAACAATAAATATAAGAAATATTAATCAATATATATATATGATTCTAAACTACTATGAGATATAAATGAGACAATAGAAAATAGCAACAATTTCATAATAAGCTACAATTACGTGCTGTCTGCTACGCCGTAGAACGCCGTAGCTATTGTGTAGCGTTATATTATATGCGTGCAATCTGTTTTACGTGAATTATTACCATGATCTAGACTATAAAGTACTTTATTAATTACAAAATTAATTGTCTGGATAATATATCGCTATGCTAATAATTTTCATTAAAACGAAAGCCTGTGCCAAAATTACAAACTATATGCAAGTGCTTCTTGTGCTTCTACTTTTAGCTATGGGGCACGTGATAGGCACACCCGACTTGGGAACAGCACCGGCGCGGCCGCGGCGGCGGCGCAAAGTCCGCCTCCCCGTACCCGGGGCTAGATGGGGACACCGGGGTCCCCACAACCCGAAGGGGACAATCTCCGAAGAGATGGTCCTGGGTCTGCCGGGGTGCGAGAGATATGCTTTCGGCAATCTCACCTCCGGCACCACCAAGAACCCAAGACGACGTGCGTTTTGGTCGGTTCGAGTCCGACATAACCGCCTCCGCCGGCTCCGTGGGGGTAGAATCCGTGGGGATTTTTCGCACGATAAAAAAAAAACACCCGACCTGGCTGTCTAATGCACAGATTTGAAAAAATGCAAATATAGGTACATGATGTACCATCACCTGCAGAAAGGGAGTCTTCATTATCAATCTCACATATTTCTAATAAAGCCAAAAGTAATTACAAATATATCATCCAAAACTCTAAAACATTGCCAACGAATGTGGCACACGATGTCAAACAAAATACATTCCTAACAAAAGTTCTTAATTTAAATTAATAATATGTTGAAAATTTGCAACACGTTCGCACCATAATTTCGTCTAAGTAAAGATATTTAAATAAAACATTAGATAACTGGGAACATGTGCGGAGCAGTCATACATTATCGCACATCCAAGCTCAAGATTACGTGAGCCGAGTACACGTCTTACCTTCGGTAGTGACGTCAAAGAAAAATGATGCGTAAAGCGAGATACATGTGTCTATGAATAATTGAACAGTCGTGTTTGCAAATGGGTGTTTGACTGACTGATGATGACCGTTCAGGCAGCTAGCTTGTAAAAGATGTTTAGAATAAATTGTATTGATGTAGAGAATGAGTCAACATAGAAAACAGGGCTTCGGGAAATTTTCTTTACAATGAAACTACTTAGACACATCTTGGATATTCGGAATTCCTTTTAAATTCATCTTGTTGGTCGGTGGGAGGGGGGTATTAGGCGGTACGTGCCTAAGAAGTAACCGTGATACACACGTTTTTAAATTCTCAAAAAAAACAATGTTTAAAAATACTTGAAAAATCATTCATTGGTTTCAACAGTTCGTAAGAAAGTTAGTAGATGGCTCCACGTTCACCCTTAAGTCCTTAATATATAAAGAGAAGGGAAATTTGAAGTGATGCAGGTGTGGCTCAATAGGTCAGTTAGAAGAGCATTCCCATGACGGAAAGGTCTTGGGTTCAAGTCCCATTGAGTTAAAAATAGTTATGTTTCAGTAGAGTCTATTTGAAGAACGTAGGTGAGAAGCTACACGAACTACAGCATCCATAGTTACAGTACTATCGTATATTTTCGTACATGAAAATCTGTAAACTCTACCGAAATTTGTTGACACAATTTTCCGTACATATTTTTAGCCTCCTTAGCCTCCTCAATTTCGAATAACCCCTGAAGTGCCCAAGAAGGCATTTTATGCGCGTCCCTTCACTATAATGGAAAGAGGGTGTTGATATATACCCAGTAAACTTTTACTTTCAGCCTCGCCACTGAAATGGCGAGAAGCGACGTAAGAGGACAAATTTGTATGTATGGATGAAATGTAGTAAGTGATAAGATTTTAGTACAGTTTGGTGGAGCGCTTATGTACTTTCTTAATTATTTCCCACATAATTTAATTGTATTTCAATTTTTGTAATTTAAAAAAACCGCTTCTGTGACAGAATAATGTTTGAGTATTGGCGCTCATTTGTTGACCACTTAGTGTTGAAGAAGGCCAATAGATGGCGCTGTGCACAGATTTTTTCGAACTATTCTTTGAGACTGAAGTTCCTAAGAGCGACACTCTCAAGCTTCACGGCGGACGATCTCCCCGCGCATTTTTTTACTTGTCTCTTCAACCCGCTGCCGCTCCGAACGGAAGTTGAGTTCTTCAACTCCTCGTTTCTTTTTCTGTGTAATTCTATAAGTTCCTTTGGCCACATTCTCAAGTCAGTATAAGTGAAGTGTATCGGAAGAAAACGACTAACTCAAGAAAGTCACCGGCCGGTCGACACCTACCTACCCACCAGCACGTGCCAGGAACCACGCCTGTCTGCAGCTGAATCCTCACGAGGTGGAACTCAGGTCAGTGCCGATTCTCTTGCGTTTTCATTCATAGAAGCGGTCACATGTGTATTTTCTTTTTATTACAACCAAACTTCAGGTCACAGGTTCTTACACGCTCTGTGTGCAAACACACCAGTGGTCGGACTATTTACACGTCCTACCACAATTTATGGTCCTTACGAGTCGGATAGGCCAGTAAATAACATATTCACGTAATTATTGGTGAATAATATTTCTTTCCTATTCATTTAATTAAAAGATTCACGTAATTTTGGTGAATTCTTTCCGCCATCTTAGTTTCATTACTTTCATTCGCTAACAGATTTACGTAAATTATTTGGTAAATTCTGCATTTAAAACGCTAAATCTACGTAATAATTGGTAGATATTTATAATAGTTGGTGATTTACGTATTAATTGGTAAATACTCATCATTCTATTCACATACGCGTAACTTTGTAGGTACTACCTATCTAGGTACGTAGGTAGTAACTACCTACGTCGTGCTACTTGCGCTATTATATAATAAGCCGTAGTACAATTTTCAATAAAAAGTATATCTAAACTGTTTGTGTTAGATAATATTCTTGTTATATTTCAATAGGTAGGTCCTACCTATCGTTAATTTGCAAACATGTCGTCAGATCTCGAAACGAAGCTTATTATGTTGAATCAAAAAAAGGAATTATTGTTTGCACGCATTACTCGTTGGTATAAATCGTCGAAATCCATTGTTTGTTTTGACATAACGACGCGATCCAATGAAGATTTTTTGGCTGAGACCGAGACCATCGATGATGTTCGCGATAAGTTCGAGTCGATTGTAGATCAAATAAATAGCTCAAATTTATCATTAGAATCCCCTGTGGAACCCGACTATTCTTGCCTTGACTCATTTGATGAATTGTATTCGAGAATAAAACGCATTAGAAATAAATTATCTACTCCCAAGGTCAAGGAGGTCGCCTCACACGAGTCGAGTAATTCGAACGCGTCTGTAGTGAAATTGGAAATACTTGTTATTCCGAGTTTTGACGGACGCCCTGAAAACTGGAATATATTTTATCAGTCCTTTAAGGCCAATATTCATTCAAACAAACAATTGTCTGATTCGCAACGTGTGCAATACCTATTCTCAAAACTAACCAATGACGCATTAAAGTTCACTGCCGGTATTGTTCCGTCAAGTGAGACCTACAGTATAGTTTGGGACGCCTTGGTCAAGAAATACCAAGAAAACGTTCATTAGGTTCATATTATCTTAATAATATATTAGACTTAAAGAATTGTTCACCTAGTGTGAACTCACTTGATTCATTTATAGGTATATATTCCTCCTCTATCGCCGCGCTTAAAGAGTTAGGTATAAATGATTTAACGGACTTCATGTTTCTACAATGTGCCTTGAGGAAAATGGACACTCTAACCATCCAAGCCTTCGAACTTTCTGTTCGAGGTGTCGATATACCTACGACGCAACAGCTGATCGACTTTGTACAAGATCATGCTAAGATGATTGAACGGTCAAACCCGCGGTCTTCGTCATATGCGAAGTCGTCCACTGCTGGGACGCCACAGTCTAGTGATAGGCGTGTACAGCGTAATTCTAAGTCGTTTGTTGTCAGTGAGCCGATTAATAATAAGTCGAATGCGCCCGCCGCAGTTAACGCGTCCTGTTGTTTATGTGGCGGCAGCGACCACCGACACCTGTATGACTGCGCTCAGTTTAAAAATATGCAAAATGCAAAGGCTAGATATGAGTTTATTAAATCTAAGCGTGGTTGCGTGAATTGTCTAAGCACATTACATAATCTCCCGCAATGTAAAAGTACGTCAGTTTGTTTCTGTCAGAAAAAACATCATAAATTATTGCATTTTGATAATAATGTTAATAATTCGCACTCGCATGCGACGACTGTTGTCGCTTCCCCGCCGCCCCAGTGCGACCATGTTTGTCTCACTCCTGAGTCACCGCTCGCTTCAAGCACTGTGCATTCGTATGCCTCTAGCCATAAGTGTGATATTCTCTTGGCAACCGCTCAGGTGTATGCTCGCCCTAAAGGTAGCACTGGAAATAAATCTGTAGTCAGATGTCTAATTGATAATGGCTCACAGAATAACTTAATAACATTGTCCTGTTGTCGTTTATTAAATTTACCAATAATACCAATGAGTAATTCTGTTGTCAAAGGTGTTGGTTCCACTTCGCACCCGATAGTAGGCTATGTGTATTTGGACATTGAATCTCGTATTTATGCAGATCATAATTATACTATACATGCGTTAGTTATGAATAGCCTTACGGATCAATTGCCCTCGCAATTAATTAAGTGTGATCGCGAGTTAAATCTTCGCGATTTACCGCTTGCTGACTTAAGCTGGAACATTCCAGGAAACATTGATATAGTATTAGGTGCACAGCTCTTCCCGTATATCTACTTAGGAAATAGAGTCGAGTGTGGTCCCAGTGCCCCTTGTGTACTATCAACCGCGTTTGGGTATGTACTTATGGGTGATTACCCACGTAAAGATGTTGTGCCTACAACCGCATCCTTTTCTGCGCTAGCACTAAATGATTTAGTGCAAAAATTTTGGGAACTTGAGGAAGTTCCTGTGAAGCGCCTATTGTCTCCAGAAGAAACCGAGTGCGAGAATATTTTCACATCTACTGTGACTCGCGATGACGTAGGTCGTTATACTGTTGCGCTGCCGTTCTGCAAGGATCCCTCTGAACTAGGGAACTCGCGCGGCGTCGCTCACCACCGGTTTTTGTCGCTCGAGCGTAAACTTCGTCAATCACCAACCGTACGCCAAAATTACAATAAGGTTATTCAGGATTATTTAGATAACGGTTATCTTAGTCTCGTTGATGACTCTAATTTGTCTATGGATGGTTATTACATACCACATCACGCAGTAGTTCGACATGACAAACCGATGCCGCGTATTGTGTTAGACGCGAGCGCTAAAACCCACACTGGTCTTTCGCTCAATGATATTTTACATATTGGTCCCAATTTACAGGCAGACCTGTTTTTATTATTATTAAATTTTAGGCTATTTCCTATTGCAATGAACGCTGACATAAAACAACATTATTTACGTATTGGCGTACCTGTTGACCATCGTAAATACCTGCGCATCTTATTCAGGTTCAAGGAATCGGATGAAATTCAGACCTATGTGTTTAATCGACAGGCGTTTGGTCTGAAGTCAAGTCCGTATATAGCTATACGTACTGTGCGTCAGCTGGCTACTGACATGAGTCCGCACTTCCCTGACGCCGCGAAAGTCGCAGAGACCTGTCTGTATACTGACGATTTAGTTCATTCCGCACCTGATGAGGACACTGCTGTACACTTAGCTCGCAACTTGATAAAACTATTCAAGGCTGGCGACTTTGACTTAGTGAAGTGGTCTAGCAATTCTTCTGTGCTGCTAGACTCACTTCCTGATACTCACCGCAAATCGCTTGTGTTTGATGTTGGCAGTCATGTCGCAAAGGTTTTAGGTCTCTCGTGGGAGCCGTGTGGAGATAATTTTTATTTCACATCCACCTTGGTAGATGAGAAGTGCACTAATAGAAATATACTCTCTATAGTTGCGCGACTATTTGACGTGCTCGGGTTGGTGGCACCTGTGATACTCTACGCCAAGTTGTTAATTAAGGAACTTTGGCTTAGTAAGAGTGATTGGGATGACCCTGCTCCAGAGCATATACGCTCACGCTTTTCCGCTCTCGTTCAAGAATTAAAATTGCTTGACACATTGAAAATTCCGCGATATATAGGTGTCGAAGTTGATTGCGAATTACGTCTTGTCGCATTTTGTGATGCCAGCCTGAATGGCATGGGATGTGTTATTTATGCACATTGTACCTACCCATCTAGCATTCAAACTCGCATTTTGTGTGCTTTTGAAAGGTCACTCCGACAAAGATTACTACGCTTGCTCGATTAGAGTTATGTGCTATTTTGCTTATGTCAAAGTTAATAAGAACTGTACGTGATTCGTATGCATTACGCATTCCCGTTACTGACATTTACGCCTTTTCTGATTCCACGATTGCCTTATCATGGGTTCACTCGTCACCACATCGGTGGTCGATTTTTGTTAGCAACCGGGTCGCTCAGTGTCAAGAAAACTTGAACGCTAAACATTTTTATCACGTCGCCGGAGCCATTAACCTGAGTGATTGTCTATCACGCGGCATGCTCCTCTCGCAACTTTTGACTCATGATTTGTGGTGGAACGGTCCAGCATGGATCCGCGGCCCCCCTGATGAATGGCCTATTAAGTCATTCTCTCCCGCCAACTGTTCTGACTTACCTGAGCATAAGGCAAATGTGTTAAGTGTGACAACAAAACACACAGAGTCGCCATTGTTATGTACATTAGCACAACGTGTTTCTTCTTGGCAGAAACTACTACGCATCATTGCATACGTTTTAAAATTCGCACGATTTAAATCTAAGATCGAACCTCATTCTGTATCAGGATTGTCAATCGCTGAGACGGCATTGATTCTCGCCGTTCAATCAGTTCACTTTGCTGAAGATATAAAATTGATAAAGGCTGAGAAGTCACCCTCGAAGAAGCTGCTGAGTCTTGCAGTCTTCTTAGATGAAGAAGGCATTTTGCGCATGGGTGGCAGACTTTCTAAATCGATGCTTCCATTTGAAGCTAAACATCCTGTCCTTCTCCCTAAACGCGATCACGTTGTTGATCTAATAATTCAGCATTTTCACGTTGTCAATTGTCATACTGGACCTGGACTCCTCATGTCTATCATACGCCAACGCTTCTGGATATTAGACGCTAGAACTGTTATCAGATCTAAGTTACGAAAGTGTAACATTTGCTTTAAATGCAATCCAACGCACCCTACACCAATAATGGCTGATCTGCCCAATTATCGTGTATCAGAAGCCAAAGCCTTTTGTCATACTGGGGTTGATTACGCTGGTCCAATAAAGACCATACTTTCTCGTCGTAGAGGTCAGCATTCTCAAAAGGCATACATTATATTGTTTATCTGCATGGCCACACGTGGCCTTCATATCGAATTGACCAGTGATTTAACCACTGATTGGTACTTACAAACGCGCTGTAACCAAATTGTATCCTATCCCAACGCAATAACTTACAACGCTAAATAGAATCTTAAACTTTAATTTTTAACTCAAACTTTAAACATACTTTAGATAGAATATTGTTAGTCTAAGTTGTTATTTTAGCTATGTGTATTATTATGTTATACAAATTCACTATGGGCTCTAATCAGCCAGTGTTCGCTTGTTTGTTTCGTAACATCTTGCGACGTTCCAAAGCCGGGTGCATGGTGGAGCGCTTATGTACTTTCTTAATTATTTCCCACATAATTTAATTGTATTTCAATTTTTGTAATTTAAAAAAACCGCTTCTGTGACAGAATAATGTTTGAGTATTGGCGCTCATTTGTTGACCACTTAGTGTTGAAGAAGGCCAATAGATGGCGCTGTGCACAGATTTTTTCGAACTATTCTTTGAGACTGAAGTTCCTAAGAGCGACACTCTCAAGCTTCACGGCGGACGATCTCCCCGCGCATTTTTTTACTTGTCTCTTCAACCCGCTGCCGCTCCGAACGGAAGTTGAGTTCTTCAACTCCTCGTTTCTTTTTCTGTGTAATTCTATAAGTTCCTTTGGCCACATTCTCAAGTCAGTATAAGTGAAGTGTATCGGAAGAAAACGACTAACTCAAGAAAGTCACCGGCCGGTCGACACCTACCTACCCACCAGCTCGTGCCAGGAACCACGCCTGTCTGCAGCTGAATCCTCACGAGGTGGAACTCAGGTCAGTGCCGGTTCTCTTGCGTTTTCATTCATAGAAGCGGTCACATGTGTATTTTCTTTTTATTACAACCAAACTTCAGGTCACAGGTTCTTACACGCTCTGTGTGCAAACACACCAGTGGTCGGACTATTTACACGTCCTACCACAGTTATTTACTTATAGGCATAATGCAAAACCCTATTTTTTTAATTTAGCGTTTACTACGTGTAATGTAAAGTGTAAAGTGCGTCAATTGAAATTCAAATAAGTAATATATTAAAAACAGAAAATAACTCTTAGCTTTCATGATTAATGCTTTAATCAATCATCGACATTTTCCGCCTTCAACCTTATTTTTTTAGGTTATCAGTTCTGCTCATCTGGTTACAGGTCGATTTGTGGTCTCTGTCAGCCAGCATATTATCTGAACAGCGGAGAGTTTGTTGCGAGTTATAGTAATGCAAAGCATCTTTAAATTTATTTCGTAATCCAATTATGTCTGGAACCCTCAGTGCGCGAATCCAGCTCACATTTGATCGGATTTTATATTATGATTTTCAAAGAAATATCTTCATTATAGACATCGAAAACATCAGTCCCACCCTCTTGTATTCATACACCATATCACTATTCTGGCCAATAAACTTAGCTCTGCTGCCTATGCTGTGAGACGGATTAGGCAGTTGACTGATGTAGCTACTGCTAGGCTCGTATACTTTAGTTACTTCCATAGCTTGACGTTCTATGGAATACTACTTTGGGGAAATGCAGCAGATTTAGAAACTATATTTATATTGCAAAAGAGGGCAGTTCGTGCCATTTATTGCTTAGGCAAGAGAGACTCCCTCAGGGAACGATTTAAGGATATTGACATTTTAACTGTAGCTTCCCAATATGTATTTGAAAACATAATGTATGTCATGAAAAATATATCTCATTACACAAAAGTAAGTGACATTACAGACAGAAATCTGCGTAACAAACATAGACTTCTACTTCCATGTTATCGGCTTAGCAGGGTTAGTGATTCTTTTAAGGGGGATGGTATACGTTTTCATAACAAACTGCCAGAATCGATCCTTGGTATGCCTGACGATAAATTGAAAACCTTTGTAAAGACCACCTTATCCAAAAAGGCATACTATAGGATAGATGATTTCTTGAAAGATAAAAATGTCTGGCTTGAGCATGATGCAGGCTCCTCGTAATTAGTTACGTGACTTATTTGTTACATTATGTAACTTTGTTTTTATTCTTAATTATAAAGAGTTTTACATACTTGTTGACATTTAGCTTTAAGAAAATAAATATTGTAAATTGACGTCCAAAAAATGCCGCGTCCAAAAATGTTGCGCCGTTTCTTCTTCACCAGCGCCTTGGAAGCGGTGGTAAACTTAGATTAAGTAGAATTAAAATTGACGTCAATAAGAAACAATTTTATTGTTCTATATTGAAAAATAAATGACTATGACTATGACTATGACTATGAATATGACTATGACTATGACTATGACTATGACTATGACTATGACTATGACTATGACTATGACTATGACTATGACTATGACTATGACTATGACTATGACTATGACTATGACTATGACTATGACTATGACTATGACTATGACTATGACTATGACTATGACTATGACTATGACTATGACTATGACTATGACTATGACTATGACTATGACTATGACTATGACTATGACTATGACTATGACTATGACTATGACTATGACTATGACTATGACTATGACTATGACTATGACTATGACTATGACTATGACTATGACTATGACTATGACTATGACTATGACTATGACTATGACTATGACTATGACTATGACTATGACTATGACTATGACTATGACTATGACTATGACTATGACTATGACTATGACTATGACTATGACTATGACTATGACTATGACTATGACTATGACTATGACTATGACTATGACTATGACTATGACTATGACTATGACTATGACTATGACTATGACTATGACTATGACTATGACTATGACTATGACTATGACTATGACTATGACTATGACTATGACTATGACTATGACTATGACTATGACTATGACTATGACTATGACTATGACTATGACTATGACTATGACTATGACTATGACTATGACTATGACTATGACTATGACTATGACTATGACTATGACTATGACTATGACTATGACTATGACTATGACTATGACTATGACTATGACTATGACTATGACTATGACTATGACTATGACTATGACTATGACTATGACTATGACTATGACTATGACTATGACTATGACTATGACTATGACTATGACTATGACTATGACTATGACTATGACTATGACTATGACTATGACTATGACTATGACTATGACTATGACTATGACTATGACTATGACTATGACTTGTTTCAACCGTATACGGTACAGAATATTCCATCAAGAACCATGCAGTTCGTTGACTCATTCATATCCCGCACCATTAAAACCTGGAACTCCCTGCCAGCTCACGTGTTTCCTTCTTCCTACAGTCCCGGGTACTATAAGCGAGGCGTGAAAAGCATTTGGTTAAACCGTCAAGCTGAGTGCCGCCATTGTTAACACGGTACGTGTTCATAATGGTGGCCCTCTTTCTGGAGACTTTGCCTTTAGCTTACCAAGTTAGAGTCAAATTGATGGGTCCCTTGTAAAAAAAAACTTAATGTTCCTGCCATACAGTTTTACACAAGAGTATTAATAGTTTTCTTTTGATTCTTAAATCGTACCTAATAATATACGATCTAAAAGTAATTTACATTTGAACCCCTTTTGATTTACATATTTTTGGCATAACGAGTTGGGCATAACTTTTAATGGCATAATAATACTTTGACAATTGGGCCACACCCACGCCACGAACGTATGTTATTTTACATACGAACGTAATTTCATCCCACGTTTACAGTATTTGGATGCTGTGAATGTTATGGTTTAATATTGTTATACGTTTATGATATTATGTTTCAAAATATTTAACTTGTAAATCGCTTTACTAACTGTAGTTTGATGGTAAACAATCATGCCTAAACATTGATGCTGAATATTAATATCATATACAGCGATGTTATCAGAAATTGTAGTACATACATACTATGATCACGGATGGTGCGATAGATTTGTGGTTAACATTTTATGTGAAATAGTAACTATATTTGTTTTTGAACATTATTCGCTATTCAATATTAGAAAATTACTCTTTGAGAACTTACTTGCCTATATAAGAATGATTCCTGAAACCCGATAATATCTTACCATTCTGAAGGAATGCTGGTGCATGGTGTCATTGTTATCTCACCTAACTAAAACCCAAGCTAAAATCATCTGCAAGTCAGTATAGCTGTTAACTGGCCAAAGCCTCGCAAGTTTTCTTCTTCTCCTCGCAAGGTTGGGTGGAGTAGAATTTCAGAAAATCTTATTCAACTGCAGTGCTTCTATGGAAATGAAGATATTGTCATGATACTGTTTAATTGTTGAACGAAAACTATCATTTATATTGGACGCGTCAATATCGGCCCTTTGCCTGATGGTAAGCTTAAGATAAAGTCTCAGGAATGAAATTCATCATTTCAGACACCAAACAATGAAAAGTGGCCCTCGGCTTGATGGCTAAAAGCATGCCAAAAATGTTATATAAAGACAACATAAAGTTTAATTGAAAATGTTCCGACATGGAAACAATACAAATAATTTTAATTGCCACACACTTCCCATGGGACAAAATTCCCGTAATGGAAATTAGAACAAAAAGTTTATACAAAACACCAGATGAAATCCAAACGCGGGAACTGGGAATACTTCCCCTCTGGGAAGGACGTTGCCTTGCGGAAAACCCTTTTCAGGTAGGTATCAATTTGTTTCATGGACCACATGAAGCTACTGAATTATGTAATTAACCGCAGTAATCCTTTGTAACATTTTATATGTTCTTAAACTGGTGATTGCCCAAGTTTGTGAACTTACTATGACCCTAGTGGGCTAATAAAACAACAATTACTGCGCTTAGATAGGATATGAATGGCGGTTTTTTGTCGTAAATACATTTTATTCACCTTAGGCCTCATTGGAATATATATAAATTAGACAAGGCTTTCTGTATCAGGTAGCTTGTCATATTATTATGTCGAGATTTGTATTTTTTTTATCATTTCAATAACTGTTATTAATTTTAATTGATTAGTGTATAAGTGTGAGTTGTGTATTTTAATTGTTTGTCTGTGAATTATTTTGATTTAATTTTTAAGTATTGTAATTCTGATTTATATGTAGAATTTGGCTGTATTTTTGATAACTGTTTTGTTTGTTTTTTTTTTATTCTACACTATTGATTTGGAGTAATCTGTAATGATAGTGTATGATGTGTATAAATAAATAAATAACATTTTACTTATGGTAGTTATGTGGACAAGTAGATAGATAAATAAATGCTTTATTAAAACACCAGATGGTATCTGGGAATATTTGCCCTCTGGGAAGGACGTCAGAGCTGTTGGGAATAGTTACCTACATTCAACTAATTCACTACGAGATAAGCGCTACTATTTTTGTAAACGAATATCAAGTATAATATGGAGCAGAGCTCGCTATAGCTAAGTTTGACTTTGTACTATATTTACTATACGGTTTTTATCCTTCTTTTTCAGCCCTGGCTCGGGTCGATGGCCTTTAATAGTAGTTGAGAGTAGTTCCATCGTTTTTTGGCTCAAAGGATCTTCGACGAGTCTTTCGCAACTCATTTTTTGACGTCGCGTCGATCCGAACGACCAATGATATCCCTTATCGGTGTTCTGTGCGTACCCGAGAAAATGTGCCACCGTTTTATCGTTCGTACTTATATTTTAGAAGCCTAGTATAGAAAAAAAATATAGGTTAGGTACCTACATTACCTACTATATATAAAAAGTTAGTTATAAAGTGTTATAAAAATAATGGGTTATCTGATTTTAGAAAACCTCCGGAGGGAATTAGGGGACTCTTTTATCCGCACTTAGCCTCTCTCTTTGGTCGTTGTGCGTAGAGAGTACTGGCTGGAGCAGCCAACCTATCTCCGTTTAGGAACACAGAAGCTTATTGGGGGCTTCACAGGCTTCGTGGGGCGACCTCGTTGTGCCGAGGATTTGGGATCGTTAGGTGGCCACTGCCTCGCATTCTAGTATTACGTGGGCGGCCGTTTCCTCGGCGCTGAAACACCCCCTGCAAGAGGGGATTTTCTACACGTCCTTTTCAGTAAGATTCAGAATTTTGACTACATGGTAGCCCAAGCCAACGTCACCAGCATTCTGGTAGACCTATTAATTGACATACTCTCTACGCAAGGCCAGTCAACCGTCAGTACCGTGAAAGCCAAGCATGCCAGTCTATGTTGGAGTAGGAAATCTTGTTCCAAAGTAAATAAGGTCCGTTTGCAATTAGAAATGGCACTCGAATGATGATTTTTACTAGAAATTATTAGTAAAGATCGCGTACTTGCAAATTCATAACACTTACTACTCCTACAAATATACATCGGTGCGTACTGTACTAAGCATGTATTGGTACAAATGTTCATCGGCGGTCGATACTGATGTTCAAATTCAATGGAACGGATCTTTCGTGAGCGCCGGCCATGGGCCATTACCTCGCCCGTTACTTTGTTACATTACTGTGACCGGACAAGCGTTGACGAATCGAAATTTGACGGATATCCGGACATTAAAGCTGTCTATTTTTAAATTTGTGTTTTTTAAGTAGAAATCTTCACCCTAGTGGCGTTCATTCTGCTAGGTCTTTTTCCAATCTAGGTTAGAACTTCGATATTTTACGTGAATCTTCTATTTGAAGGTTTACTTCGGACAGGTTCAGATTGAAGCATTTTTTCTTTTATAGATAGTAGGTAGTACTACTTGGCTCGATTCCAGTCAGCCGTTAGAGCGTGATTGAGTGACAAACATTCCACCATGTTCACAAACTTTCATGATTTACAATATCAGTATTAAGTTTAAAAATAAACCTCCTTCCCTCATAAAACTAATAATGTCACTGAAACCAAAATTATATTCTATGTACAGTCAGCGTCAGAACTATCGTGACTACAAAGTATGTAATTATCATAACACCAAGGTATTAAAATCAGGTCAAACTGTTTTATTGATTAAAATTGTATTATCGTCCGAACTACCAAATATCAGATCAATCAGTCCATAGGAAAGTAGGAATACCAAGGCATCCAAATCATTATGAATTCTATGGCAGACAGGAACGTGATTTCTATATGGAAATTGGAATGCACAAATAATAATGATTTAGGCTAAGATATCACGTCCTCTGCCATAACACAAAATATGCAAGTCAGCGAGAAGATACTACGTGACCACAAGCATCGCTCCCACTCCACCAATTGAGAATAAATCATAGTATATAAGCACATGTAAATAATAAATAAATCAGTCATAACGAGTAAACATCTTTTACTTACTCCGCAATAATGGTGACCCCGACGTGATCTTCGAATATTCCCTAGTGCTGATGTAATTGCAGGCCGACTGCAGCCCTGAAAAGGTTTTCAGCAGCAAATCTAGGGAACAATCGAGGCAGCCGACGTGATCCTGACGGGGTAGCAGTGCTGACGAGGCCTGATACTCTGATCAACCCGACGTGATCCTATTTGAGCAATGGACCTAGTTTTTGCCTGCCGGACTCGAGCCATCACCGTGGAGCTAGGCACTGGGTAACTCACCCACCAGCCCACCGACAACCGCCGAAACACGAGCACATCTCAGTTGGCCTCCCACAAGCGGGTCTCACCAACTGAGATCTCAAGAAGCAACTAGCTCAAGACTGCGACATGGCCCTATGGAATTAGCCAGAAGAACCAGGACGTGGTATCAACGAAACTAATTGCGGAGAAAATGCCACAGTCTGGACCGACTCACCGCGACACACTGCGTGACAAAAGCAATCACCGTCCCGACAATCATCGCCTCACAAAAACTCTCCAAAGATCGACATACGATTGAGAGACTGGTTACAAAAAAGGCAAATCGAACACTTTATACTTCAAGAAGAAGAATAAGAAAAATAGAAGAATATATGCTAACAAAAATACGGATCGTAGCCATTGATGCACGCATTCGTCAAGAAGCTATCAGTGGACGAGTCTCCTCGAAGAAGGAACATAATTGCAATAATCTTACATTATCTAAACTATGGAAACAAAAACAAAAACAGACGATGACGCAACGCAACAACCTACATAATAGCAAGTTAGCAAAAATGCAGACGGAACTATGTGCAACTTAGCGCAATCGCAGAAAATGTCAACACAGCACACGCCATAATAGCAATCGTCAACAAGGCTAGAGACAAGAGCAAGTTACAATCGATATAGTTGGTCGGAAACTTATTGAGGGGTAGCAGAGCTGACAACGCCTGCAACCTGACCACATCGACACAAAACTCGACTCGCAGAAATCTCACCTCGACTCACTGAGGACTCACCCTGACGCACTGAACGTCAACGAAGCACCGCACGCGGCCCGTATCTTACGGACCAGCGGTTAGTCCCGAAATTACGGTGACTACTGAAGAAAAGTTCTCCGCAACTAGCGGCATCCAGTTCCGGCGAAATGGAACTGCACAAGACTGGCACTGGCGCGCTCCAAAGAGAGTTAAGACTGCTGAATCTTCGAAAACCCATCGAGATCAAAGCAAACAGCCAGCATATACGGCCACAACAGGGATACCACTAACTGCAGCGACCGCGTAGCCTGGATTCTACGGCCACAGCGTGTCGGCACAGATAGCAACTGCACACACGGTTAACGAAAGAAGAGGACATCTCTCCCGTCAAGAAGCAGTTAGCAAAAAAGCCATACGCAGCAATATTTACAGTCGATATTATAAGAAATACGCACATTCAACATAGACTTTATTAAAGGGGGGAGTTCTATGGCAGACAGGAACGTGTTATTAAAGGGGGGAGTTCTATGGCAGACAGGAACGTGATTTCTATATGGAAATTGGAATGCACAAATAATAATGATTTAAGCTAAGATATCACGTCCTCTGCCATAACACAAAATATGCAAGTCAGCGAGAAGATACTACGTGACCACAAGCATCGCTCCCACTCCACCAATTGTGAATAAATCATAGTATATAAGCACATGTAAATAATAAATAAATCAGTCATAACGAGAAAACATCTTTTACTTACTCCGCAATATTTATTATTTTCGAGAGTTATGATTATGATTATGATATTATTATGAGCTTTTTCTTTAAGATCGATTTGATGCTGACTGTACCAAACATTCACCTACCGCCGTTCGAAATAACATACTGACAGTTAAAGATAGATCGCATCTACGGATAAATTGCTCGGCTGTTTAAATTTTTTTACCATGTTTTAACTTTAAACAGCCGATACCGCAAATTTGACTGCTACCTTCAACTGTAAGTATGTTATTGGGAATGGCCGGTAAAAGCATTCAGTGTGTCGAAATTCTAACAAAATTACTAAAGAAAATTGATCAACTCTGTTATTAAATATTCAGGCTAAAATGAAACAAAGTTATTAGTTAATCATTTATGGTAGAATGACTTCGTAAGTTAAATTACGATTCAGTCTCGATTAAGTAAGTTACTTATTTCAGATTTAATTGTAATTTAAAAGTTTTTGGGAGTTTCGTGAGAGGTACTTGGACTGTACCAAGATGTTCAATTTGCGAATTCTTGATTTATTTTATTCAGTGTACTTTTTTAACTATCGGTTTGATTGATTTAGATACAAAATTGTTCGGACCTTTGTTAATTTAATAAGTAGTATTTTATAGAACAAACTAATATTATTATGTATGCAAATGTATGTTGATACATTTTATACAAATTACTTATTTAGTGTTCAAAAAAAGGGATCGTACCCAAGAATTTTTTGCGTTTACGTTAACTTATATAAAATATTATCACATATTAATATAAAAGGTCCGTTAAGCCGATATAACCCACAAAACTCTTCAGGGAACCCTTCACTATCTCAATATGTTGTGTCTCACATCACTTATCTTGTATATCAAGGACATGGACGTTTCTCGAAACGGTCAGTAGGTACACAATTTTCTCGATACATTGAGCGTCACTCTCGAGGGTGACCTCGAATTGTAACACTTCAGAAGCATTCAGGTTTGGCAGTGTTTAGATAGTGAATGGGTGAATGAAAACCCTAGAGTGGAGGAAAATCTCATAAGTGTTGAATCGTAGAACACGGTCAGGAATGTAATCATCATCTTAGCATTATACATGGAAGAAGATTAACGTTATCAGGTAGATTGCGATAAATATACTGGGTGTAAGGGGAACGTTCTCGAAGCTGAAAACCCCTAGTAGTACCCCAGGTACATAACTCGTTGGCATAAAAATAAAATTGATTTAGTTTTTTTTTGCATTATTTACTCTCCATCCCCTAGTAAAGCTAATGAGACGGTAATTTCATAAAAAGAACATCACTACAAAAAAACGGGTTAGTGTCATAATGCCTACCCACTTTTCGTTAAACGTTCTAATTGCAAAAGGACCAGATAACAAAATGCCCAAATTGCAGAATGTCTGCATAGCGTAAAGTCTAGGGAGCAGGATGACTAGTTGGCTAAACGTTAAGTTCAGTTCAGAGACTGGAATGAAGCGCTCTTAAGTGGCTTTCTTTTTTTTTTTCGTGCGGAAATCCCCTCCCCTCGACTCGAACCGACTAAAACCGCACGCCGTCAGTGGGTCTTGGTGCTAGGCCGGAGGTGAGGTTGTCATAGAGAAATCCCTCGAACCCCGGCTGACCCAGGGCCATCCCTTACGGTCTGGCCCTCCTCAGGAGGGGGGACAACGGTGTCCTCAACTCGCCCCCGGAATGGGGAGGCGCGCTATTTAGCGAGCCGCCGCCGCCGTGGCCTGCTTCTGCTGGGGTGACAGGCGGCTCCACCCGTCACCCCCAGGCCCGCGCTCATGGGGGACGGAGGTCAGTCAGTGCCCTCCGACGCCCGAGTTGCCTGCGCACGCGGGCGGCGCGATCCACGAGTCTTTCTCGCTCGCGCCGCCTCTCCCGCTCCGCCGTCTCCTTCACGACCATTACCTGCTCGCTGAAAGAGACGCCGGCCGCCCACGCGTCTGCGTTCGGGCTTAAGTAGCATACCAGTGTACGACCATATCCGGACCATGACAAGCCACACCGGTTACAAAAACAATATCTAATAAAGCATCAATAAATCATAGTAAAGGTTACAATTGTACTAGCGTCAAGCGCGTGCTTTTTTGTAATGTTTTTTTTTTCAAATTCAAATTTAAATTTTAAATTCAAATTTTATTTATTTGCTTAAATGTGGTTATACATGTATTAGGAACAATAGTTTTGTGCAGCACAATGACCATTTTATGGCATGCAAACATTAAGTTACACATTCCTTAATACCAAAATATTCAACAACCATTAGATAAAATTAGTTCAGCACATACAAGTCATTTGACAGCCTCTGTGGCGTGGCGGTAGTGCACGCGACTGCCACGCAGGAGGTGCGGGTTCGATTCCCGCTCAGTGCAAATATTTGTATGCATGAATATGGCTATTTGCGTTGGTCTGGGTGTTTCTATGTATAATATGTATGTATTTACAAAAAAAAAAGTATATAAGTATGTTTATCCGCATTCTAGATTCCATAACACAAGCTATAAAAGCTTACCATGGGTCTAGATAGCATTGTGTAGAATGTTGTGGAATGTTGTGGAATATTATTTCAATTGACTTCTCTAGTCACAAAAAATACTTAGTAAATTTATAAAATTACATCAGGAAAAACGAATTGCTCATTTGGGTCGGAACCCGTTCGTAAAAATGTTAGTAGATGACTCCACCGTCACCTTGAAGAAGGATATATATAGTAGGGAAATTAGAATTGTTTCAGGCGTGGCTTAGTGGCTCAGTTGATAAGAGCATTCCCCCTGTAAGAGAAGAAAGGTCGCGGGTTCAAGCCCCGTCTGAGTAATTCATTTTTCATGTAGTGCTCTTCTGCGTGCACTGCGCCTCGCCATACCCGGAGCCAAGTTGGGCACCCTATAGTTGCCATACCCAAAGAGGGCCAGATTGAGAGAGATGGTCTTATATCGGCACGGGTGCGAGGGATATGCTTATCGGCTAGAGATGGCGTGCGATTTAGTCAGTTGAAGTCCGACATTACCTCACCTACCACCGCAGAATTTTGCGCAGATAAAAAAATTATAGATATTTTCTGCCTACTCCATAGGTAAACAATGTGTGGCTCTGTAACTCTTGTTTATTGACACCAGAACCCGTATTAATAGACCTTCATAAATACAGAACAAATGCGGCAGTTTCATTTATCACTTGATTTCGAATTGCAATTGGATACATAAAGTACTTTTAACTTTTGGCAGCAAGAACAACAGCAAACAAAACCATTGTACAAAAAATGTGGGTCACTCATACGAGTATTTATTGTTATTCATTGGGTGGTATTTTAAAAACAATACAATACATTAAGTAATTTCCAGCAAAAACGTATTTTCTAAAGTATATTTTACAAATCGTAAAGTATAATTTACAAACGAATTCCATATTTGATAGAAAATCTGTGTCTGAACTAGATAAGTTAATATCTGTATTTCAGACAATGCTCCCAATTCTGTTGTTACATCTCTAAACTTAAATTTCTCTAAAAAAATCTAATGGCATCTCTTTCTTGCATGATCAGATAAAAAAGGACAGATGATTTTATTCAAGTTAAGACCTGTCAAATTAAGACAGCGCCTTGTTGGTGCGTAGTAATTTAAGTCGCATGTTCGTAGATGTCGACTAAAATTGAAGCGTACCGTCATGGCGCCGACTTAATTTGACAGGTGTTCACTAAAATAAATCATCTGTCCTTTTCTATCTGATAATGAAAGAAACAGATGCAATTAGAAAATTTTAGAGAATTTTAAGTTTAGAGATGTAACAACAGAATTAGCAGCAATAACCCATTTAATAATAGACTATTAGGTACCAAGATTATGTTGAGAGCGAGATTGAATCAGCAGTATTAGATGATTAATAATATTATTATAAAATAAAAATAAGATAAATAAAAGTCTTAAATAATTTGAGGAATCTAACAATAACTATTATGTAGGTATTATTACTAACAAAACAATATAGGATTGTGGAGTTTAAAGTAGGCTTCCTTGTGTGTGGGTATGTGTGTGAGTCTCAGTGGTTAGGGTGTCGGAATTATGATTGAAAGGTTATGGGTTCGAATCCTGGCCATTACCAAAGTGAACTTACTTAACGCAAGTAATTTTGCTTAGCTGCTGGGTGCGCACTTACGGTAGTTTTTAAAAACAGAACTTGAGTAGAAATTGTTTATCTTAATGTTTCTAGTAGAAAAAGTCAACAGAACTTTAAACTTTGTCCAGATTGAGAATCGAAGCTCACTATGGGAAGTGAACTAATGACCTTTTAACAAGTATCTCAATGGCAGCGTCGGTGGCTGCTGTGTCTGAGTGGATATATAGGAATAGCCCCGACTTGGCTTTCGGACCTAGTTTTATCCAAGTTACAAACATGTTGCCCTCTGTATGCAGGGGACACCATTGTCCATTGTTCCCCTTCCCTAGGAGGGCCACACAGTTAGGGATGGGCCTGGGTCAGGTGGGGTGCGAGGGATATGTCGAAGACAATCTTACCTTTTGTTAAATGTTTGCATGTCACGTTTTTAGCTTATAAACAATTTGTCAATATATACTTACCACATTTTATGCAAATAAATCTATTCTATTCTATTCTATTCTACTCTATGTGTTATCTTTTTGATATCATAGGTACATCTAACGACACTCTTGTGAGGACAGTGGCTAAACCGTATTTGTTTACAAAGAGCTCTCAATACCTCAATAGAGAAAAATACATATCACACAAAGATGAAAAGAAAATATATTTTATGGAAATATATTGTGCAAAGATTGGGACACTAGCTATATTGTACCATAGGGGCGAGAATCGAGTGACATCGATGGATGATTTGAGGGGTTTTTCCTCAACTTTTTACGATATTGAGACGTAACGAGACAGATGGAGGACGTGTTATTCTCGTTTTGATCTACTATTGATGTGTTTATAGTTGCAAAAAACTGGGGAGATATTTTATAGATTACAAATTTTTTGTTTGTGATTTCATAGCGTAAAGCTTAGGCAATCATAAAAGTAGAAGAAACGAAAGTTGGATGCCAAGATGGTAGTTATTGGTAACATGTTGTGGTTTCTGACGACCACAGTGGAAAAGTGAAGAAACTTTAAGTAACTAGCTGTCCCGGCGAACTTCGTACCGCCAATTTTTTCCTGCCCTCGTGGCGTCAGATCCCGTTCCCGCTGCACCATTTAGGGGGATGAAAAATAGATGTTGGCCGATTCTCATAGATACCGGATAAGCACAAAAAATTTCATCAAAATCGGTCATGCCGTTTCGGAGGAGTATGGCAACGAAAACTGTGACACGAGAATTGTATATATTAGATACTAGCTTTTGCCCGCGGCTCCGCCCGCGTGGATGTCGGTTATCGCGACCAAACATAGCCTATGTCCTTTCTCATGGTCTAATCTACTCCTATACCAAATTTCATCAAAATCGGTTCAGTGGTTTAGGCGTGAAAGCGTAACATACAGACAGACAGACAGACAGACAGACAGACAGACAGACAGAGTTACTTTCGCATTTATAATATTAGTATGGATGTGTTGTAATGTTTTTTTTTAATCTTAGAGGACCTTGTATAGCGTGGCGGTAGTATATTATACTGCTAAATCAGAGGACGTGGTTCCGATTCAGTGTCAAATAGGACAAGTACCTACTGTCTAATTTCTCAACCCTTAGAGGAAAGACAGTATTACAGCATCGTTTACCGATCAGCAGGAGGAATTGCTTGCAAGTGAGGCCCCTATCCTACATTTATTAAAGGTAGTTTTAGCATCTGTATATCCTTCCTACCTTCTCCTTTCCTTCACAGGGCAACACGTGCAGGGCTAAGATGTCATCCGTATACGGTGCAGAATATAACATCTAGAACTAAGCATTTCAGTGACTAATTCCTATGCCGCACCATTAAGACCTGGAACTCTCTGCCAGCTCACGCATTTCCTTCTTCCTACAGTCCCGGATCCTTTAAGCGGGGCGTGAAAAGGCATCTAATGAGGCCGTCAAGCTGAGTGCCACCTTTGTTAACATGGTACATATTTACGATGGTGGACCTCATTCCGAAACTTTGCCTTTAGCTTACCATCAGACAAGGTGAAGTCAAATTGACGTGTCCTTTATAAAAAAAATATTAAACTCGTTTTTCAAAGCCAATGTTAGACATCAAATTATAAACTAAAGGAAACTAAATTCGTTATATTCTTGTTTAATACGAAGAAATACTAAGTGCTAAGCTTGTGGAACATGAGTACATTGTCTAAACACTATATCCCCACGAACGAAACTAGTTTTAAACGAACTCATCGCTGAGAATAGAGCTTAATGTTACATTGAAAGTCTGGCGGTTCAATTGAAGTTTTATGGACAAAGCTACAGCTTTGACAACTACTGTGTAATACCACAGTCTAACGATTCATACTACATACAGTCGGTCAACGAAGCCGTCTAGACAGAGCAATCGTGCGGGGGCAGGGGAGTGGTGAGGGACGGGGTATTACTCGGTACGCCCATACATTTTACTCGGTACTAAGGATTCAGGGCTGTCTCATTTTTGTAATCACACTAATCACGTGATTTTTTTTTCAAGGTTCAAGTTCAAGGTTAGTTTTGATCCAAGATGGCGGACTCGAAATTTTTACCAAAATCGATACGGGTATCGTTTTCAGGGTTTTTGGGGTCACTGATTGCGAATATAACATCCATTTGGTGATCCAAGATGGCGGACTCGAAATTTTCACTAAAATCGATATGGGTATCGTTTTCGGGGTTTTTGGGGTCGCTGATTGCGAATATAACATCCATTTCGCGATCCAAGATGGCGGACTCGAAATTTTTACCTAAATCGATATGGGTATCGTTTTCAGGGTTTTGGGGTCGCTGATTGCGAATATAACATTCATTTCGCGATCCAAGATGGCGGACTCGAAATTTTGACTAAAATCGATATGGGTATCGTTTTCAGGGTTTTTGGGGTCGCTGATTGGGAATATAACATCCATTTGGTGATCCAAGATGGCGGACTCGAGCTTTTCATTAAAATCAATATGGGTATCGTTTTCAGGGTTTTGGGGTCGCTGATTGCGAATATACGTCCATTTCGCGATCCAAGATGGTGGACTTGAAATTTTTACTAAAATCGATACGGGTATCGTTTTCAAGGTTTTCGGGGTTGCTGATTACGAATATATTATTCATGTTGCAATCCAAGATGACTGGATGGATGATATATTCGTAATTAGCAACTCTGAAAACCTCCAAAACGATGCTCATGTTGACTTTGTGGGAAATTTCAAGTCCGCCATCTTGGATCGCTAAATGGATTTTATTATACGTAAATAGTCACCCCGAAAACCTCGATTTGTTTTTTTTTTTAATTTCTAGTCCGCCATCTTTGATCGTCGGTAACATGGTCGTCAAGACCGATAGCAGACAATTGCCGGCAGGCAATCATACGATGGCAAACTGTCGACTCCCAACTGATCGTGTGTAGCCGCAAAACTGACAGCAGGGCATGGCCGCCAGGCCAAAATCGCTTTCGTGTGTGGGCGCTGTCGACTTAGGAATGCAAGCCGCCCGATACGATTTGAAACTGCAGGCGAACTGATCGTGGATAGGCTCCTTAAGAATATATCATCAATTTAGCGATCCTGGCGACTAGCAAAATTCGAATTCGAATCCGAATCCAACCCCGAACCCGAACCCGAATCAATATCCAAATTCAAGTCGGAATCGAAATAGTAATTCGAAATCGAATTTGAAACCGAAATCGAAATCGAAACCAAAATCCAAAAACTCAGACTTAAAATATTACGTTTGCTTGATCATAATTGGTTGAGTAAAACCGGAGATATAACCAAAAGTCGCAATAGCCGACTTCCATGCGAGCGGAGCCGCGGGCATCACCTAGTAATATAAATTAGCGTGAGTTGATGTGCCTTGACAGAACAAAGAGAACGAATAGGGGTTATATATAGAATATTACAGAAAAATTATATACAAAAACTGAAGTGACAACCCTGACAAAACTGCAAAAGGCGGCATTTCCGCAAACATCAAACGCGATGAACTACTGTAAGATCTCTCGTTATACTACCACAGTATAACGAGAGATCTTACACTACTATGTTTGGAAGTAAATTCACTTGTTTTATTGAACCGGCGAACTTCGTACCGCCAATTTTTTTCCGCCCCGTTCCGTTCCTGCACTCTCTACTATATTAAGCATGTATTGTACATATAAACCTTCTTCTTGAATTACTCTATCTATTAAAAGAAACCGTATCAAAATCTTAAACTTAGTTTTGAAGATATAAGTATACATAGGGACATAGGGACGCGGAAAGTGACTTTGCTTTTTACTTTGAAGTGATAGCAGATGCCCGCGCAGCTGGTCGTGAGTTCTAGTTTCACTTGAGCGTTTTTTTTTTCTGATGTTTTTCGAAGTTTAAAGTTAGCATTAAAAAAGCTATAAAAATTCAGTCAAATATTCGGGCGGAGTCATCAAAATTCAATGTTTAAAAATGGTTGAAAAATCATACATTGTTTCCAACAGTTCGTAAGTATGTTGGTAGATGGCACCACCGTCGCCCTTAAACACGGATATAAAGAGAAGGAAGGTTTGAAATTAATCAAGTCAGACTCAATAGCTCAGTTGGGGGAGCGTTCCCCCTGTAAGGGAAGGGTCGTGAGTTCAAGTCTCGCTTGAGCGTTTCATTTTTTCCGACGTTTTTCGAACTTTAAAGTTAGCATTGAAAATGCTATAAAAATTCAGTCAAATAATTATGGTTCATAAAATAGCACAGGGCACAGTTAACCTATGCTAATGAAACAACCTGCCCCTGATCGCTCCCGGTGCAAAGTTGCCCATTATTGCTAACGTTTCATTATATTTTTATTTTCCAGGAAGAAAACAAGCAGCCTTAAAACAAATTAGTGCACATTAAAAATAAGGCAAAAATATAAAACCGCTTAAAGCTAGACAGGAAACAGTCTTCCTTTTCCCTATTGCACAACCCTCGAGTTCTTATACGTTTAAAGCCTTATTTTTAGCTCCAACCACTTAGCACACTCATAAATAACGGAGTACTGGGGCTAATGACGATTGAATGGAATAGTAGATGGTAGTGTGATGGTGTGTACCCGTACTTACAATGACTGGCTATTAACATGTGTGGTGTAGACGGAAGCTTGGTTCGATTGGTTGATGAAAAGTACAGTCCCGGGTTCTTTAAGTGGGGTGTGAAAAGGCATCTGATGAGGCCGTCAAGCTAAGTGCTACTGTTAACAGGGTACATGTTTACGATGGTGACCTTCTTTCCGAGACTTTGCCTTTAACTTACCATCAAGCGAGTAACGTAAACTGATTTATTTTTAACTAGTAGACCCGGTGAACTTCGTACCGCCAATGTTTCTCCAACCTCGTGGCGTCTGATCCCGCTCTCGCTGCGCTTTCTACTATATTAAGCGTGTATTATACTATAAACCTTCCTCTTGAATCACTATATCTATTCAAATACATAGGGAAAAAGAATCTTCTCGGGCGGGACTCGAACCCGCAGTCTTTCCCTTACAGGGGGAATGCCTGACCAATTCGGCTACCGAGGCACGCCCGATATGATTCAAATTTCCTATCTTATACGTCTTTAAGGCGACGTGGCGTCATCTACCGATTTTCTTACGAACTATCGGAATCAATGAATGATGTTACAATCATTTTTAAACATTGATTTTTTGATTCCGATAGTTCGTAAGAAAATCGGTAGATGACGCCACGTCGCCTTAAAGACGTATAAGATAGGAAATTTGAATCATATCGGGCGTGTCTCGGTAGCCGAATTGGTCAGGCATTCCCCCTGTAAGGGAAAGACTGCGGGTTCGAGTCCCGCCCGAGAAGATTCTTTTTCCCTATGTATTTGATTTGTATAGTTAGCATACTTAATGCTGTAAAAATTCCTTCACTATATCTATTTAAAAACCGCTTTAAAATTCGTTGCGTAGTTTTTAAGATTTAATCATACATAGAAACGGACAGACATCGACAGAGTGATGATAATAGTGATAAAAAAAACTTTGAGAAACAAAAAGATACACTACAATCACGTGAAAAATAATTACATCTATATATATAAAAAATTAATGCCAGTTTTCGTTGTAATGTTATAACTCAACAAAGCCTTTACCGATTTGGCTAATTTTGGTCTTGAATTATTCGTGGAAGTCCAGGGAAGGTTTGCACGTAGAGAAAAATCTAATAATTGCCGGGAACCGACATCCACGCGGGCGGAGCCGCGGGCAAAAGCTAGTTCATTATAAATAACTTGAACGACTTATTTGTTAAAGTCGGTGTCAAACCATCTACATGACACTTCCATCAGATGAGCAAGGTGCAAGTGACGGTAACTTGCACTCCAAAAATCTCGAGATTCATCGACGGGGTCCATAAATTCCACTGAACGAAAAATACATATAACAGACACAATCTGCAAATAACACTTCTTAGCACTTAGTATTTTCATAAGAGAGTACAAAACTGAAGTCCTTAGCACACGTTTCTACAGACCCGTCAGCCGGCCGGATATTGGAGGCAATACGTGACCGCCTCCTCTACGGTACCGTAAACCTCCACTCTTGCGAGACTGCTATTGAACGGTTTAGATAAAAAAGTAGCCTCTAGTTTTAGTTGCAAATAACGTTGCTATTTTTACAGGTTAAGAATTTATTCGAAATACATAGGGAAAAATAAGGGAAAGGTCGTGGGTTCAAGTCCCACTTGAGCGCTTCATTTTTCCAGATGTATTTCAAATTTAAAAGTTAGCATGATAAATGGTATAAAAATTTCATTCCAGTAAGAATTTGTGTTCAACAGTCTAAAATACTATATGATTCAGTGCTTAAATTACAACGCTCTAAAACGAAGAGCCTAGAATATTAATTTTATTTGATATGTTCTAAAGTTTACGCGAATGTCACTCATTGAAATAAAACCACTTTTTACGGATTCTATCGCGATATATTTGTTATTATTACTTTTTAACCCGACGTTTCGGCTGCTTTGCAGCAGCCATTTTCGCGGTGTGACTTACGATGGTAGTTGTCACATAGTTTGAAGTATAAGTTATCTCAAAATACCCGAATCATGGTGAATTATTGGTGTTCGTATTTACGCAGAATGAGCTCACTGTGTTGTCAAGTCTTGCTGGATTTTGCTGCTTACTGGGTTTGATTAAGTGGATGACTGGGACCCAAGCTGGTGGTACGTTCCATCCATCCTCTCTATTAAAATTTGGGTGTTTTTTAATTTCAATAGCCAAGCAGCCGAAACGTCGGGTTAAAAAGTAATAATAACAAATATAGATAGAAGCGATAGAATCCGTAAAAAGTGGTTTTATTTCAATGAATAATTTTATTTTTTATATCTTAAGGAAATGACTTTTTGACGTAGTAGCAGTGCGTTCAACTGCGTAACAACGATTGTGGGTTCAATTCCTGGTGAGCACAAATATTTGTATGCATAAATAATTATGTATACTTACATTGGTCCAGGTGTGATATAATGTATGTCATACCTATATAATTATCTCTCAGGCTGCGACCATAATTATTAGTGACAGTAGTGACAAATCACAACAATTTTCTCTGAACTCTGAACTGATAATTCCCTGCAGAAAATCTAGACAACAATTTGCTCAAACCAGTATTCGAAGTCAATATCGTGCATAAACATAATTAAAAACTTAGAACACATAACGAAGAAGATATTATACTTCGAAAAACATCAGGAAAATGAAATGTTCAAGTGGGACTTGAACCCACGACCTTTCCCTAACAGGGAGAATGCTTTTTCTACTGAGCTATTGAGCCACACCTGAATCACTTCAAATTTCCCTTCTCTTTATATCCTAAAAGACGAATATCCTTAAAGACGCATAAAAAGAGAAGGGAAATTTGTTCAATTCCCAAAACATTAAAAACATATGTAACGGAAGGTTCGCAGCAAATTCGCGTCACAAGGCCATCTTTCAAGGGCCAAGTCTCTGGGGTGGCAGATATTATCATATATTATACTAATATAAACAAAATTGTCGTCTGAGCCTACTGTATTCGTGAAGAGGGTACTTCGCGAAATCTATGGATAGGATAGTACTTCAATAAAGAGATACCAGTGTTCCTTCTAATAAATTATGATAAAAATATGAGGGAATAAGGAAAAGTTATCAAATCGAGTCCAGTATACGTGCAGTTTGGTGATATTATCCTCTTTCTTTGTAAAATTTATCGTCCTGATGTCTGGGACTTGACTCGTGGCTAAATGGTAAATGATTAGGTTTTTTTTTTATACCACTTAGGTGGCAGACAAGCACACGGCCCACCTGATGGAAAGTGGTTACCGCGGCCTATGGACGTATGCAACACCAGGGGCGTTACACCCGCGCTGCCTACCCTGAAGAAACCTTCTAATGCCCCTCTTGAAGAACCCCATATTGTAGTCGCTTGGGAAAACCATGGCAGGGAGTTCATTCCACAGCTTGAGCGTACGTGGCATGAAGTTCCTTTCATACCGCATGGTGCGCACCGTATTCGGATGCAATGTGTGGGGATGAATTCCCTGTCTATGGCGAGCGGTGCGATGATAGAATGTAGCTGTAGGCATCATTTCAAATAATTCATCTGATCACAAACCATTATATAGGCGGTAGAAAACACACAGTGAGGCAAAATCCCTCCTGAGGCTGAGGGGTTCCACATCGCCTGCGAGTATGGGATTGTCGACGAGCCTCAACGCACGTCTTTGCACCGAGTCGAAAGGGTCAAGCTGGCGTGCCGGCGCTCCGGCAAAAAGATGACAGCAGTACTCCATGTGGGGCCGAACCTGTGCCTTATAAAGAAGGAGTCGCTGCCCCGCAGTGAAGTACTGCTTCACCCTGTTAAAAACTCCAAGCTTCTTTGATGCCAGCTTGACCTTGTCCTCCAAATGACTGCGGTACTGGACGTCATTTGAAATGTCGACGCCTAGGATAGGTTAACATATTACAAGATTTAGCAAAATTTCAAGTATGTCTTAGGGTGGGTGACCATTGTTAAGACATTCAGTCGCCCCTGTGGCGTGAAGCCATCGATCCTGGCTACCATCCGAACAACTTTGACAGTCGTTACTAGAACATCGAAATTCAACCATTTCACATTTAAACTGGAAAACCCTTTTTCCAACCACATCCGGGTTGGGAAAAAGAAGAGTTGGGAAAAGGAATAGGACTTCAGACTAAGAAGCTTATTGTATCTTCTATCTGAATGCAATGTCTATTTAGAAATTAGTTTTAACGAATTCGTATCAAAAGAACACCTTTCAAGTGGCAAGTACCAGGTTGACAATAATTATATTGTAGTCATATTATTATTATATAATTATTATCACATTATTATCATTTATACTAATATAACCCCACATCGTCTGAAACCACCAAGCTCTTGAAGAGGATCTACCTGTAGTTTGGATAGTACGTCAGTAAAGAGACATTTGCATTCTCTTATACTATGCTTGTTATAAATTCTTATAAAAATATATAGAATAGCTGTTATAGTATAGAATAGAATCTTCTTAAGTTCATACAACTTCATATGAAAAATGCGACCATATCACCTTTGTCAACCGTACACTCGCTCCTTAAAATCACTACGGTGATTCTTTGATTCTGAGTAGTTGTTTCTTTAAGACCTATAAATATTTGGAAATTCATGTCAATGGCTTTTGATTGTTTTTTCTTCAAACATAGAAACTGACGAATAAACAGACCAAAATAGTAAAATCCTCGCACTAAACCATCTCGCACTAAACGGTTTGGGGGCTCTTTCCTCTGCCGCACGATAAAGAGCTGGAATGCTCTGCCCGCATACGTGTTTCCCTCTTCTTACAGTCCCGGGTTCTTCAAGCGGGGCGTGAAAAGGCATCTATCAAGGACGTCAAGTTAGGGACCACCATTTTACGTCCAATGGCACCGGGAATGGTGGTCTGTATCTTCTGGACTGCACTTCAGCTTTCAGCTTTGTTGCCATCTAGCGGGGTGCAGTCAATTGACGGACCAAAAGTAAAAAAAAAAAACAATCTGTTTTATGGTAAACGGTATAATTTGTTCAATTTTGTTTATTTTGCCCCACTACAACACCAAGCTTCACGACAAATGCTTGTACTTCTTTTAGTAGCACACCACATGGCCATATTTTTTAACCCTTTTACTATAGTCGATTTTGTAACATATATATTATTAAACTAGAATTTAAAGGTGTTTACCAAATATCAGGACAATCAGTCAACTGTATGCACGCACTTTGTACGTCAACAGCTTTCTGATGCTGACTGTACCATCGCCACCGTACCGTCTACACTGTAAAAAGTTAGTCCCTAATTAATTCCCGACCACTTCTTTATTAGTTCGTTTCAGCTAAGGGATGCAGCCCGGACTGGCGCTCGGTAACAAATGAGGGCTAATGAGGCACTCTAATGCTACTGTTTCTTTATGCGTCATTACGTTTATTTAAAAAATATCGTACAATCAAGCAATGATGATTATACCGCTGTAATTGTAATATCTGTACATAAAAGACACTAAAAAATCTTGGGTTATGTTAAATTAATGATTCTAAATGCAAACCCACGTATCGCCAACTAGGTTTGTGTTTAGAGTCATTAAACCCGGACAAGAAGCGTGAAGACCCCGGAATTTTCAGCACTTACCCCATGTAGTAGATTTTTTTTCCTCTCTGATATAAGGTGGGGCAAACCACCCGGTGTATGGAGTGCTCAGATACCACAGATAACTACATAACTTCGGTTGCCTTTGGTGCCAAGTGCGATGAAGACGACGTATCCGCAGCCACTTGGGTGGAACCAGAGTGCGTAAGCTTAAGGCCAAGAAGTGCCCCGAGAGAGTTACGGGGCACATGGCCCTCATCGGCGCTTGCCGATCCATAGTGTTGCTGGACGAGGTATGCAAGCTCTATTTAAACAGTTATTACGAAGCGTCTCGTCAAGCACTTCTCTGGAGTGGGGCTGATGAGCTCGCGGACTCTGTCACCGTCGCATACTATGTGGAAGACACGCTAGTGACAGTTAGCGGTGCTGCGTTCAGGCTACGTCCGCGGTTGCCTAAATCATAGTGAGGTGGCACTGTACAAAACAGGGTCATGTTCTTTCAGGGAACTCGGCGTGCGTCACTGGATCCAGCCAGATGGGAGTCCATCAGCTTTAAGCCCCTTATGAAATATCTGTTGTTCGTGCTCGGCGGCCGATGGGACTTCGGGGAACATCTGCGAAGTTTGGCTCCCAAATTAAAGGGTGTTAACGCTCTAGCACGGCTACTGCCTACCATAAGTCGGCCGAATAATTCCTGGAGAAGACATTATGGTGGAATCGTGCGGTCCTAGCTTGTGTGAAAACTGCGTGTTCTGTAGCGCAATTTGACTTCACCTCGCCTGATGGTAAGCTAAAGGCAAAGTCTTAGAAATCACTTTAGACACGTCTAAATGTGGATGATAATGTTGAAATATTTTAATATAAAAATTTAAGTATCACATAAATTCATGTATTTATAATATCTAACTAATTACCAAAACACGCATAGGTTTCAATGCGAAGGATTAAAGATACAATCTCTCGTTAAGTATGTATCGGCAACCCTCACGAGCCCTCAAGATAATTATGGAGAACCTTCAGATAATCGTTAAGAACCTTTTCCGGTACGCTAATGTATATTAATGGGAAGATAATGTATCACCCAATTATAGTAATTAATTTGGATTAAGGAGTTGATTACAGATTACAGTAAATGTTTAAATTAAGAGTGTGTTACTAAATTAACTTCTGAATAACGAATGATTACTAGAGAAGACGTCTTGATCATCATCATCCACATTAAGACGTCAATCCTGATTGCATTCGAGGCCACGGTGTCCTCCGAGCACAGGGTCCGCCATTTTTTTTTATAAAGGGACACGTCAATTTGTCTTCACCTCGTCTGATGGTAAGCTAAAGGCATAGTCTCCGAAAGAGGGTCATCATCGTAAATATGTACCATGTTAACAATATGGTGGCACTCAGTTTGACACCTTATTTTAAAGCCCCGCTTAAAGGACCCAGGTCTGTAGGAAGAAGGAAACGTGAGCTGGCAGGCAGCCTTCCGGTTTTTTTGACCTTCCCGGGGGCAAATGCCGCCTGACCTCGAGGTGGAAAGCCAGCGCCAGAACCTCGTCCTTTTTTCAGCAGGCGTACCGGCTTGCAGGTGAGGTTGACTTGGGTATCGATGATGTTGTTGGGACCCCAGAGTACCCCAAAGACGAGTGACCAATCACGTTTTTTTAAGATGATGACATTCAAAAAATTTAATGCTTTAATAATAATATGTAATATTAGTAATGTACACACATCAAAAAAAGTTTGCGATCAATGGCATAAGCTAGAATTCTTTAAATTTAACTTTATCAAGAAAAAATATATGTTGTATGCTTTCTTTAAATAGGAATACCCTGTTTGAAATTAAAATAAAAAACTATTTTTTATTATTTATTTAAAAAAATTGAGCTATTAATCATAATGCAATTGTGATAGAAATTTCATAGAAAGAAAAAGACTGTTTAATTAAACTTAAACTACAATTTATTATTAAAAGGTGTAAATTCAATATAAAATAACTCCTCCCCTGGCTCGAACACATGCGGAGATCCTCCTGGGCATGCTGAGGATCATGTTATCCAGCATTTCCTGGGGTAACCTATCCCATTCTTCAATAGCGGCTTCCCTGAGCTTTGGAACTGTCTGGGGATGTGGCTCACGGTTCCATACAGCTCGTTTAAGAGCATCCCACGCGTGTTCTATTGGGTTTAAGTCGGGCAAGCCGGCAGGCCAGTCTAATCGTGTGATATCGTATTCTTGAAGAGCAGCATTGCCTCATTGAGCTCGATGTGCGGGCGCATTATCATCGACCAGTACAAATTGGTGCCCATGGTTTACTCGGAATGGTTTGACGATATCATCAATAGCAACTGCTTTGTACATGTCTGCTGTCATGAAGCCCCGATACGGGATCAAAGGCGTTCTAGCTCCAATCATAATGCCACCCCAAAAAGACACCGATTTTCCGCCTTGCTGAACTGTTCCAGTGGCGGTTCTTTGTCTTTCACGGTCGCCTGGTCTTCTCCAGACACGGACATGTCGGTTATCTGGATGAGTGGAGATTCTGGATTCGTCAAAGAAGAGACAGTTTTGCCAAATGTTTTCTTCCTCACCTTCTTCATTTTGCCGAAGTCTAGCCCACTGCAATCTTCGTTGTTGACGTTGCCTGGAATTGAGCGGAGCTCGCCATGACCTCCGTGCTCGTAATTCAGCCTGGTGCAAGCAATTGCGAACGGTCTGCGTGCCAACTTCAAGCCCAGAGGCGGCCCTGACTTCTGCCTTTATTTTAGTGGGATCACGGGCTGCCAGCAATCTAATATAGCGCTTTTGGGCAGCTGTCAAAACAGTTGGGCGACCGCTGCGGGGTCGGTCAGCTAAATTCTCCATTCCGTGGTACATCTGCAACGTATCGTGAACGGTGTCATTGTTTTGTGTTCTAATTCTTTATTTTTAAATAAATAATCTAAAAAGAAGAAAAAATCATAATACAATCTACAGTAACAATAAAGATTTCAGTTTTTCAAAGTGATCGCAAACTTTTTTTGATGTGTGTATAATTGTAATGCTTTAATCATTTGAAATGTCTTTTTCTTCAGATTAATTACTTTCACTTCTGTTTAAAAAACTTAAGCGCTTAAATTAAAGCGATATAATTTTATTTTACAATTCTTTTTGTAGCAACAAGTCTAAGATAAATATTATCATTCCGTTTCACTCAGCAACCGCACTAACACAGCGGGGTTCTACGGATAAAATTTCCTTTCCTGGAAAAGCTAATGGATTTCCTTAATTTTTTCCCCTTTCCACGTAATGGTAGCTAATGAAGGTACGAGTATCCCCTCTACTTAACAAATGTGAATGAGTTAATGCATTTTCAACCTTATTCTTAACACTAAAGGTTGTATAACTAATAACATGATGGTAACATTTTTCCATTTCTATCTCAGCCCAGGAGCTTTGAAATTTGACACGCATTGTAAGCAATACTATTGTGAAAAAACGCCTATTATATTACTGTCGAATGTAACAAAGCTTTACACATCAGCAAAATATTGGCTGGCTTTGTAAATTGCACTTTAAAGATTAGGCTTTTGTTAGATGACAATTTAATTAAGTTGACAGTTTTAGATTTTTAACATAGATAAGTAGATAGATAGATAATACTTTATTGTACATCAACATTATTACAGATGATACATGATGGATATAGTTACAGTTAAATGCACAATGGTCGGCCTTATCACTAAACGTAATTTCTTCCAGGCAACCTTATGATGGCCAGAAATGAAAAGTATATAGTATAAGTGAGACAACTGCCTTAATTTGTATGAATACTTTTATAACCATTGGCTCTCGAATCAATCTTATAATTTTTTAAGTTATAAAAATATTCATACAAATTACAAAATAGTATGAGTGTATGAGTCCCCACTTCCCTATCAAGACTTTCGTAACCCAATCATATCTAACCTTAAAACTAGTACACAATACATGTTGATTAAAGGATAAGAATCTGGTCCAAGATTTTCTTTTACAGTCAACTAACATATAGCTGTAAAAGCTAAAATAAACCAATTTAGTAACAGAGTGGTCACCAGGCCCTATAGTACACAGTTTCGAGTGCTATCACAATATTGACTCTCAGGTGATGACGATATTATTATTAGTCAAGAGATCCGGTTCTCAGTATTCAATGGAATCACCTTCCTGTCACCGGGTCCATGGTGTGATACAGAGAGGAGCACTGTGACGGCGCCTGGAACTTGCGCCATAGATGTAGGTTTAAAGTGGCCATCTTGTGATGCATCAGCGCTCACCTCCACCGTCAGGCCTGTTCCCTCCTCTACCTATCCAAATTTGGTTAGATCCTATCAACGCCGTTTTAGATATTCGTTTGAGTAATTTAATATTTAAAATTATAAGAGTTCATAAAGAATGTACCTACAAGTTATTGCTCTGGGAATGAGAACTACAGTTCTACATACATAATATACGTAGTACATGTATACTAGACCATTTGAATGACACTACACAGTCGACTCTCTGCATAAATGATGCAGCGGCCCCCGGGAACCACTCGGACGCGGTATCGCTTCGCCAAATAAAAGCTGCCTTGTTCTTTTACACAGAACCGGAAAGTTCACACGTTTCGCAATTTAGCAAAACAATTACATGCACTGTGGTTTAAGTTTATGTGTTTGAACCAAAATCAGAGCTTATTAACGATAAATGTTTGTAGATTTTTCGAGAGACAACATTATGGAATAGACTACAGTAGAGTACAGTCGGCATCAGCTCCATGTTGACTAACAAAGTTCTCAAAACGAGATTCCTTGGTTTTACCCACTTGCTTTATTCGAACCATAATTCAATTGAAATCAATAAAACAGTTTGACTTTTTCTTAATGCCTTTTTTTTATCGTGCGAATAATCCCCACAGATACCACCCCCACGAAGCCGGTGGAGGTGGTTATGTCGGACTCGAACCGACTAAAACGCACGCCGTCTTGGGTCTTTGGTTGTCGTAGGTGAGATTGCCGAAGGATTTCTCTGACTGTGGAAGAGTCAGAACTACCTGAAAAGTAGTACTCATTATTTTGACCCGTTGAACTTCGTACCGCCAATTTTTTCAGCCTACTGAATCTCGTTCCCACGGCACCCTCTACTATATTAAGCATGTATTATACTTATAAACCTTTTTCTTGCATTACTCTATCTATTAAAAGAAACCAAATCAAAATCTAAAACGTAGTTTTGAAAATATAAGCATACATTGTGACGGACAGACGCGGTATGCGACTTTTCTGTATACTATGTAGATGATGATGATTAATTTAAAGTGAGATAGTACTAATATCAGTTACGATATATTAAAGTTATTCAACTAAAGTAAGAACGTACTATTATCAGGTTTATTAGTTAACTTCATTTAAATGAGAACTTTACTTATCAACGTGTGTAATTGCGAAAATTGAAGTGATAAAGTTACATTGACGCGAAGTTCTCATATAATATATGTGTGAGGTTGTAAAGCAACTCAAATGAGTTCCATTTCATATAAATAGGGGTGTCGAAATTATCCTAAAAAGTGCTTAATGTGTAGTTTAATGGATTTGTAATTATAAACTAGATATAGGCACAAAATAGGTAAATTAACGTACGTCAAGTACGGCTGAGGCCTCACTTGTGCGTTCCCTGCGTCACATTGAGTAGGTGACCCTAGGTGGCTGCTACATCATTCTTAGAAATTGAAAGGAATTTTTTTCATTGCTACATTTTTATATGATTTCAAAAAATGACCCTGATCAACGCAACTCAACGCAGTACAACGCACAAGTGGAGCCTAAGCCTAAATGAGCAGGAGCTAAATCTATATTATTCCATGGGACGAATAAGTAGCTTAATGAATTACAACTGAGTACGAATGGGTGTCTACATAGGAGACGAATCTACAACTTACATGGTCGATGGCGAATTTTAGGAGCGTCATAGGTTCGTTGCCGGTACCTACTTATAGGCACGACATTTGAACGGTCAATTTGAAAATCGCAGTAAAAAAATCTAAATAATATCAAAATAAATTATCAAGATTGTACTTTGGTTAAAAAAGTATATAATTAATTATTATT
This sequence comes from Eilema sororculum, assembly GCA_914829495.1. Classification (NCBI taxonomy): domain Eukaryota; kingdom Metazoa; phylum Arthropoda; class Insecta; order Lepidoptera; family Erebidae; genus Eilema; species Eilema sororculum. The sequence continues at coordinate 1,344,550 of OU618541.1, forward strand.
AGTCACAGTTCGAATGCTAATAATAAAAAAACTTAACCGAGTCATTATGAAAACTTTAAATTGGTTCTTTCACTAGAAAACTACTGAAGCAAACAATCTGTTATCGTTTCTACAAACAGTAGACACTTCGCCCTGGGCAAGTTCTGATATCAAAAAGTCATTTTAACTTTTTCCCATCTATAATTACGTCATTGTTCCATTGAATGTGCTAAATCTCCTACTTTTGATGAATGCAGCCGCGTTTTGTGTAGACTCTGTGACCTATAAAACAGTTCTGCACTAGTTAAATGACAAGTTGCTCATATCTGAAGCTGAAATCAATATGCTATCCTGGTATTTGAATTGTATATACTAACGCCCCTCATAACTGTTAATTAATTCATAGTGCGCGAATATCACTGGGTATTATTAGTTTCATAGGGCCCTAGTAGCAGTTATTAGACTATGAATTATTATACCACTACTGATATGTATATTACTCACTGATGTCTTACTGACATACTGCTGTTACAATACTGAAAAATTACTGTCATAATACAGATATAATAACAAAATAATACTGACTATAGCTAAAGCACAAAATAGATAATAGTACTAGCGTACGCTAAAGTAAATTTGATGTTATAAATACATAGCTAAATTGTTCCCAACTAAATGGTTTTTAGATGTCTTTCAACCAACTAAATGGTTGTTTTTACTCTCTTGTCACTTGCCCAATAAAAAATATATATCTGTTACCAACCCGAGCGTTTACTTTCATCAAAAATAGGCACAAATAATCAGGATAATTTGATATTGGTAACATTTATTTAGCGTAATTCTAACCTTCCTAAGATACTAAACTCTTCCCAAAATGACTCGCCATATATAAGTACAAGCATCTATAACTAGAGTGCCGACAAAATGAATTATATAAATCATTCAAATAAAAAAAATATCTTTCCTTCTAACCAAAGTAATCACTTAGCCACCACAGAAGCAGAGAGAAAAACTTAGCGGCCATTCTCAATAAGTTACTTACGGCCCTACAATATTGAAAGGCTTCCTGTTCAGTGGAGCCAAAAATCGAGCTTTCTTGACGCTCTGTATTTAGAAGGGTTTAGGACTGGAAACTTCACAATTTCAATTACTTATAAGAAAATTTGGTTTTGAATTTTAATGGAATCTTTGAAGAGATAAAAAATTAATTCACTAAGTATGTTTATAAAATAATACTTTTTCTGTGCGATTAATGCTCGTTTTGGTAAAGGCATTCACACACGATTGACATTCGCAAAATGAATTTGTGGCTTAAAAGCTCTTTGTATGCACATATGAGATAATCAAGAAATAGGTAATCAAAGACCGCTCCATACTACATTTTGGAGGTAGATCCACAATTTTGCTGAAAAGTCCTAATATTTTGAAGACAAATAAACTACACCTGATAACACTGTATGTACAGTCAGCATCAGAAAGATAGTGACGTACAAGGTGCTCTGAATGATCTTAATTTCGTTTTTTACCCCTTTGCAATTGACTGATTGTTTTGATAATTGGAGAGGCGGCGCGAGCGAGAAAGACTCGCGGTTCGCGCCGCCCGCGCGCGCAGTCACTGACTGACCTCCGTCCCTCATGAGCGCGGGCCTGGGGGTGACGGGTGGAGCCGCCTGTCACCCCAGCAGAAGCAGGCCACGGCGGCGGCGCGCTAATCAGCGCGCCTCCCCATTCCGGGGGCGAGTTGGGGACACCGTTGTCCCCCCTCCTGAGGAGGGCCAGACCGTAAGGGATGGCCCTGGGTCAGCCGGGGTGCGAGGGATTTGTCTATGACAACCTCACCTCCGGCCTAGCACCAAGACCCACAGTCGGCGTGCGGTTTTAGTCAGTTCGAGTCCGACATAACCTCCCCCTTCCGGCTCCGGCAGGGGGGGTATCCGAGGGGATTTCCGCACGAAAAAAAAAAAAAAAGGTACACACCTTTAGTTTGGACAATTATGACAATAAGTAGACAGTAGACAATACAATTTGGATCATTTAAATCAATAAAACAGTTTGATTTGCTCTTATTACGAGAGATTATTTTGAAACTTCATCGTCAATATGTTTATGACGCTGACTGTACCTCATTGTCAGTAAATAACTAAGATAAAAGGTTACAACAATTTTTATCTCAGAGATTCCTAATGCTATACAGTACTGAAATAACTATAAATGTCATACTAACTAACAATTCAAAGGATATTGCTCACAGTTTATTATTTATTTACTTACATGGTGAGCTCGTATATGAGTACGCTCATGTTCCTGTACACACCCCGAGGGAAATACAGACCTCTGAACTCAGCCAATCGTTGATTTCCTCAAAAAATATATAGTAACATTTAACTTCGAGACACTGTTGTCAAACTTTACTAGCAAGCGAAAAATTATATTTTTACTGCCAAAAATATCCGAACCCACTGGATTCTAATATTTGTTCCCTATTAAAGTGCCTATTGGTCCCCCGGTTGGAGACCAGACTATTATTATCGAGTCCAGGAAACTAATATTTTCATTAAGTCATTATCATCTCGGCGTTAATCTCAGTTACATGCCTCTGTGGCGTGGTGGTAATGCACGCGACTGCCACGCAGGAGGCGCGGGTTAGATCCCCGCTCTTGCAAATATTTGTATGCATGAATATGGCTATTTGCATTGGTCTGGATGTTTCTATGTATAATATGTATGTATTTACAAATAAAAAGTATATTAGTATGTTTATCCGCATTCTAGATTCCATAACACAAGCTATAAAAGCTTACCATGGGTCTGGATAGCGTTATGTAGAATGTTGTGGAATATTTATTTATATAATTATTTATTATTTACATTCAAAGTTAGACATTGGAACTCAAGGTTCACTCTCTATTATCTCATTTGAATTGGTTTATCTTATCTCTAATGGGTGTGATAATGGTAGCATGTAGGTTCGTGGTAGCCAGGTTGGTTCCCGGTGGCATAGAATGGGACCACCCCAGCTCTTCCTGTGGGTTTAGTAAAAGGCGACTGAGGGATAGTACTGTTCTCCATCCGACAGTAAACATGCAGCCCAAGACATAGTGCCTACTAGACGGCAATAAGTTCGCCCCTATTACGTGGGACCAAAAATAAAAATTAGCGTAACGTGGATGCTAATACACCTCTGCCTACCCCTACAGGCGTGAGTATATGTAGTATGTATATGAATAGATTTATTTTGTTTCCTTTATGAGAGACTTTCCTCTGCCCCATTCCATACCAATAGGATATCGCACGCCAGAGCCTCGTCTGTTAATTAGCAGGTAAGAATGACTTAGGCCTTGTAGACCTAAGTAGGGCCCCCAAGTATTTACGTTAAGTATATTATATCTATAAAGATAATCTTATAAAAGGGCTCTGGCTTCCTTTCATTAGGGAGGGTGAGCGCCTTCTCTCAAGAGCGTTTCTATATCAGGTTTAAGCCTCAAGAGTCGATTACTTAACAAACTGATTAATTCGATTTGTATGGCGGCTTTATGACGCCTATCGTGAATATTATGGCCTTATATTAATTATACCAGGTGTAAGGCGGACGCTACCGCAGCTTAGAACCCCTAGTTATTTCATAAAAAAACCATCACTGCAAAAAAAAAACAACTGGCGCCACGCGCTTGCTTTTTTGTAGTGGTGTTTTTTTTTATGAAATAACCGTTTCATTTGAATTTATTAATACGATTGAGAGTAAATAAAGACTGTAAATAAAAAATAAAATAAAATGTCGAAAAAATTTTTTTTTTCTCCAATTCGATTTTTTTATGCCAATGTGTTATGTAACTTGAGTTCTACTAGGGGTTTTTGACTTCAGGAACTTTCCCCATACACCCGGTATTTAGGTAGTACTTATGTAGAATACGGTTAGATTTACGAAATACTTTATGTACTTTGTGCTTAAAAGGTCGAACAAAGTCTTATAAATGATGATATTCCCTGAGTAAAAGTAATGTGTCTATTGGCATTGAATTTATAAGTATACATTGCTGAAATTTGATTTCTTTAATTTACCATGTTTGTAAGAGAGATTTCATCCTTATGATAGCCACTATCGCTTGATGCCATAAAATACAGCATGTAATTTTTTCGTGTTTTATCCAGTCCAATTACCAGTTGTCTCAAGCGAGTTTTCAAAAATCATAAAAAAAGGAATGTTTCCTTAGAGTGAAATTCGCTATTGCCAATATTTAGATACTTCCCCTTCAGGTAAGGTCAAAATCTTCCACTCTGTATACCTAATTATTTCAAATAGTTTTAATCCTATCACTTATCACACGTTAGAATGCAGTTCACATCACAAATTCAAAAGTTCTGTTCTAGCAAACTATGGACATATATTATCAACCTTAGGGAGCACAACAATGCTGTTCCCAAACAATAATAAATTCATGAAGGGGCTGAACAATACCACAGCGTATTCGCAGAGACGCTGAAACGGATATTTGGTGGTGTCTCAACGTTGACGGATCTCATTTGAATATAAACTAAATGTTAATTTTTTGGGACAAATATCTGCTGGTAAATATGGCATAACTTTTTGTGTCGAATTTCCAGTGTTACTTGTATGTACAATATAAACATACCGTTGTTCAATACAACGGTATATTTATATTGTATAGCTTATTAGATAGCTGTTTGTATGTGGGTATTTAGTTATTGATTTGGGAGTAGGTATAAAATTTTACTTCTTTTTTCTATAGAATGAAGGTAACTAAAATTACTAAAATTCCATTCTATGTGACCTCTCCAGTAGAGCTAAATTGTTTGCGCTAGGAGTGGGTTCACGTTGATAGCGTAATGGCCAGGTTTCGAACCTGGGATCTCTCAATTGTAAAGCTGTCTCGTTAGTATCAATAATGTTAGTCTATTAATAGTTAATTCATTTTTGTACACATTGTACACACCAGATGGAAAATTCAAATATGTCATGTATTAAAAGCACTTCATAAATATAATTATATAACCAAAGGAGTTTTTCCTTCGCATCACATTGCAATGCATACCGGAACCCGGTAGAAAAGAAAAGATATTAGTTGTGTAAGAACAGCCTTATTATTAAAAGAATCTATGGATTGACCATATAAATAAATACCCGTATATATGTTTATCATGGAACGTTACAGTTTAATAAAATGTTGTCTACCTCTGACTAAATTTCTAAAGAACTGCCAGTCATCTATTCCAATTATCTCTTTGAATATAATTTTAATTTTGCTCCAAGAAATTGTTGTGCAAAGAAATTCTCACAAAATTTAGTTTCTTAGCCTCGCTGTCTTCTGTTTGAAGGAAATAGGCGTTCACAAAAGCAGATACTATCATCAATAAAACGTGACATTTTTGTATATATTCCATAAAACATCCATAATATTACATAATTATAAAGAAGTCGTGTCTGTATATTGGAGATATTTAAAAATTTGGATATTTTGTTATTTTTAAAATATCGCTGTTATATATTGTTAGTTTTTTATACTATTTCGGGCCATTCAAGCCGTGACTGAGGTGCTGCAACACATCGAAACGTCGGCATAAGTAAGTGTTCCAAAAATTATTGGATATCTTTTTGGAATTCTTATATGTTTGTCTGTTCGTCCACGATGGACGCAAAAACTACTGAATTAATTTTGATGCATCTTTTGTTAAGTTGAAATGACTTAAAATGGCGATCAAACTAATCTAATGGTTTGTTCGATCGCAATAGGTTCAAATGTTGTTTTATTTTACTATTATTTTGTTTTTATCCACTGTCATACTCGCGGCCGCCTCTGAAAACCAGCTCTGTCCGCCTGCACTACCACGCGGACAGCATTTACGCTAAGAGGCGACCATTATTATGCACAGTTTTTTTTTATTATCATTTTCTGTGTGCATGATAAAAATATTTTCTTTCTTTCTCTTTCTTTCATTCAGTAGGACCGGAGATATGAGCAGAAGTCGCATTGGTGAAACCACAGCAGAAAGGCTAGTATTCCATAAAATATACTTCAATATTATTGATAGCATATACCCTCTGAGAGTTCGTCAACGGTTTACGATCTAGATCGGGTATTTGGGCAGTAAAGATTACCTAGACAAAATACATTTTATGTGGTGTCATATTTTATGGTGACTTTATGGCGAATTTTTGCGATATGAAGAGAATATTAAGTATAAGTATAATCTTACAACCCAATTTTATCATCTAATTCATTCTCTGATGTTTTGATAATAATCTTGTAAATCATGAGATTTGGATGAGTTTTATAGCATTGAGTAAGCTAACTACACAAATCGAATAGGCACATAGGGAAAAATGAATCTTCTCGGGCGGGACTTGAATCCTCGAGTCCCGAGTTGGTCAAGGCATGCCCCCCGTAAAGGAAACATCGCGGGTTCAAGTCCTGCCCGAGAAGATTCATTATTCCCTATCTATTCTATTATGAGATTTATAAGATCAGGAACGTTTCTTTAGATCGTTTTTTTTTTGTTTCTTTAGCTACATTGCTCCAGGTATGAGTGTGTGTTATAAAATAAGAACTTACTATTCAGTTTTTAGCTGAAATTGTTTCATGGGATGTCCATGGTATAAAGACCCAATACTATTCGGTCCAGTCAATCTATGAACACAACCCGTGCAAGCCTTGACTAAGTTATAAACTGAAATAATTCATTATCGTATTATCAACTTAATCAATAACAAAGGAAAAACTTGTAGAAACAATAGTTCTGTTAACATAAATCTAAATTAGATGTGGAAAAACAAGTCACATGAAAATAGGCTTCTAGAGACATTTATAGGCTCCTAAAATAATGTATGTTAGACTCAATATCATTATTCACGACAAATAGGCGAATGCGATTTACAAATTGTGTGACGAACTGTCATTCAATATTATCTCTTCGTAATTATAGTAACTTTTTGAATGAATTTTTTATAGCATTTATTATGCTAACTTTTAAGTTCGAAAAACATAGGAAAATATGAAACGCTCAAGTGAGACTTGAACTCACGACCTTTCCCTTACAGGGGGAATGCTTTTCCAATTGAGCTATTGAGCCACACCTGAATCATTTCAAATTTTCCTTCTCTTTATATCCGTCTTTAAGGGCGACGTCTTTATAGTAACTTACTGAAAATAATAAACGGGATTCTTTTAAGATCATAGGTTTAGGTTTAAAGAATTTTATTCTCATAAAGACATATTTTTACATCACTTACATGAGAACATAAATTACAGATTTATACAATAATATTCGTTGTCACACTAAAAACAGACACGTTCAGTACATTGAGATTATGTGTTTGGCTAATTGTTTCTTAAATACATTCAACGAGTTAATTCTTTTGAAGTCCGAGGGTAGCTTGTTAAAAAGGCGCGCACCTTCGTATGAGAGATCCGGTTCTTAGCATTCCATGGATTCAACGTGCGGTCGCCGGGTCCATGGCGTGGTACAGAGAGGAACACTGTGACGGCGCCTGGGACTTGCGACCCAGGTGTAGGTTTAGGGTGGCCACCTTGTGATGCATCAGCGCTCACCTCCACCGTCAGTCGTGTTCCCCCCTCTACCTATCCAAATTTGGTAAGATCCTATCAACGCCGTTTTAGATATTCGTTTGAGTAAAGAGCTTACTGAAGCTCTTGGCAATCCGAGGGTCTTTAAATAAGTTATACAGGGATTTAGCTGGAATTCCCCTTGCTCCTACTTCCACGGCGTAGAGTTTAACCACATAGCCATTTTTGGTTAACTCGTTGGTCAGGTCAAAGTATTTGTTTATTTTTATAGCGTGGTCTTTAGGTATGTTAGTTTCCCACGGTACTGTGAGTTCTACTAGTACTGCACGCTTTTGCTGTTTTGAAAATAGGAATATATCGGGTCTGGATGACGAGGCACAAACATCCTCCGGTATTTTATAGTGTTTCTCATACGAATCTGCGAGTAATGTCCAGTCAGCGGCTGCTATCAAAATTGAGTACGGCTTTTGATTTGTCTTTTTTGAGCAGCCTTCCTTTACAAACGCGACGTCATTTCTTTGGTTTGTGGTTAAACCCTTTTTCGCTCTAGCTACCGCCAAACTTACCGCCTCACGTACGATTTCTAATACCTTATCATGTCGGCGCGAGTAATGACCCCGGTCTAATAGCGTCCTACAACCCAGGGTGCCTAGCAGTACCAATTGCTTCACCACATGAGTTACATGTTTTGTCTATGGCTTTTCCCCATCTCACAAGATTGCTTTGGTCGGGGAGGGTCAACTGGAATGCATTGAGATAGAATTTAAGGAGAGCCGGTGACCAGTCGTATATTAAGGTACGCCATTTTAAGGCTATGGGAATACAAAATTCACCTAGTGTTAACCATTCGTTTTGAATTTCTAGGTTCATTGCGTGCACTTTGTAGGTATTATTTTCATCTACTTGAAGAAAAGATTTTGTTATGTCTTTGTCTGACTGCCTCCTAGTATTACCCAAACCTACCCTACCAGTCTGCGAGCCTATCATGAATTTTTATGGAATTGGAGGCGCGACTCGAGCTCTTTAGTACTTTGGTCTTTTGGAAGAGCTTGCACGATTTCGTCTTTTGATTTCGCTAGGACGTGCATTTTGGTTACTCTTAGATGTTTATAGAGTTCCGATGGTTTCTTGAACGTCATTCCAAAGTTATTTGAGGCTCTATATAATGTCGATGGGTCTGCCGACTGATACTAATGTTATAAACGCGAACGTTTGTGAGTAAGGTCACCCATACTCACAAACTTTCATTACTTTCTAATGTTTGTTACTCTTTCACGTAAAAACTACGGAATTAATTTTCATGAAACTTTACAATAATATAGCTTATACATAATCATTGTATAAGAGGGTGCAGCGGGAACGGGATCGGACGCCACGCGAGTGGAAAATAATTGGCGGTACGAAGTTCATCGGATCAGTTAGTAAACAATAATGTTGCAGACAATTTAAACCCAACTTCCCTATTGCAATTTTTACGTATCTTGACTTCAATCGCTTCATGTACTGCCCTTGAATAGAAGTGATATTCGGTGAAGAGGACTCTTGCATATTTTGGAATATAATGCAGCTTGTTTATAGTATGGTTCAGTACAAGTTCTGCAATCGCTGATTTGATCGTTTACGGTTCATTACAATTGCGATTTGTCCTTCGGCCAAGTTAATCATTTTAGGTAAAGATAAGCAAGAAGTAAGCACTCGCGATCAATAAAAATCTACTAGCAACATCGTTTTTTTTTTTAGTACTTTGTTTAGACTTAATAGATTTGGACTACATTAAATTAATTGGAACAAATTGGCCTCAAACAACTCTTTCAAACATTGAAAGCAACTTCGGTTTTCGATCTAGAGAAATTAATTTACATTCAGACTCTTCAGTTGGCGATTTTTCATGGTTTTGTTTAAAATTATTTCTTAATTAGTTAATTTATTGTTTTGAAACGCTACTCACTTATAATTTCTTAGATTTTACAAATTTATTGTTTTTCCCTAAAGTGATATCGAAAAATCCAGCAACTTTTGCTTTTACGCCGAGTTTTAAGATGATTCACCTATTTTTGGAGAGAGATTGTCTATTTGTTTGTTTGCGGTATCCTAGTGGTATGGGTCTCGGGTTCGATCCCAAGTTTACCATGGCATACACAAATGACTTTTCGATGCTTTTCGAAGTTATGTGTGTATTTCTCGCAGGTTTACAAGTGCCCTGTTATTGGCAATAGGCTCGCCACCTATTACATTGGGACCCAAACATAAACTGGCGAAATGTGGGTGCTAGCACCTCTGCCTACCCCTTCGAGGAATACATGCGTGAGTTTATGTTATGTTATGTTATGTCTATCAAATCAGTCATTCACATTATAAAATCTGCTTTCTCATGTCGGATGAAGATATTTTTATACGATACTAACGTAAATGGCAAAAGTAAAGAGAGCGTGAAACACCCTGTAGACATCGTAATCGCGAGGGAGTCGTAAGACATCTGAGTGGGACATGTGAGCATGTTGGAGGACAAATTGTGACAGATTTATGTTAGCAATACTTAATCATGTATTAAAATAAAACAGCTATTTCGGTAATATCTATACACCGTTGTGGTACATCTTGATTGATCATAAATAGGTGGGCCGTATGACTTCATAGTTTGAACCCTATCACAAAATACCCATACGCCCTTATCTTAACTTCGATGTAAAAAATATAATACCGTCGGAAGCTCACGCGATTTACTCTTTCACACTTGTAAGGGATTCTACCGCGAACAAGGCTGCTGAAAAGTGCCGAAACGTCAGGTTAAATGTAAATAATATCAAATAAATCGCGACAGAATTTAATAGAATTAAATAGCGGTTTTATTTTCAATGAAAAATATAATCAAAGTGCCCGTTGGGCCTAAATTTTTGCCTTTTAAACCTCTAAAAACATGTGATTTTTTGAAATCCCTATTTAAAAGCTCTATTTAAAAACTCAGATCAGGGATCAGACTCAGACTCAGATCAGGGATCCTAAAGAAATCTGAGTTATTGGCCAATATGTTAGTATGTCAGACATAAACTAGACACATAAAATATGTACTAAGTCAAACATAAGTAATAGACCGAACTCTGAACAATAAGGACCAATATTTGAATGAATTTTTCATAGCATTTATTATGCTAATTTCGCCACCACGCCCAGAAGGGAAATTTGAAGTGATTCAAGTGTGGTTCAATAGCTCAGACGGAAGAGCATTCCCCCTGAAAGAGATAGGGTCGTGGGTTCAATTCCCACTTGAGAATTTCATTTTTCACGATGGATTCGAATAGGCATAATGTAGGTTACACTTTTAATGTGGACGCAATCCACATTAAAAGTGTAACCTACATTGGTGACCTAACATAACTATCCCAATGTATTTATTGCGCGACAAATGGTAGCAGCAGCGAGTGTTGTCACTAACACCGATACTATATCAAACGAGTCCGGGCTGTGATACACGAGCCAGTAATTTGTGCCATGCGGGCATTACATTGGGCATGAATTGATAGCTGCTGATTCAGTTCAGATAGTATTCAGTTAGTATTGAAACAGACTAATGTGAGTAAATTGCAATTTATAGTATTTAGTGTTTTATTTTGTTTACATCTTTAAGTTCAAACACAATGTAAAAATTGTTTATGAATAAATGAATAATAAATAATATAGAAGCTGGTGGAAATCTATTTGTGAATAGAAAAGCATGTGTTTTATTCCTGACTAAAATCTATCCCTGTGATAAATTTCAGCTAGATTCGTTCAGCCATTAAAGCGGAAATAATAACAAATATCAAAATACTACTACATACAAATTTTCGCATTTATAATATTAATAGAATAGGACCGAAGATTTTGTAGTTCCCAAGCAACCTCAGAGGATAAATCTTATTTAACATATTAACGATTTAAAAGAATTGGGTACTATCTTATAGTTAAAATAAATTATCTAACCGAGCTTATTCAATTAAGAATGGTAAAAGAACGGTAAAAAGTGCGTCAGTCCTTATTAACCCCCGACGCAAAAACGACGGGGTGTTATAAGTTTGACGTGTCTGTGTGTGTGTGTGTGTGTGTGTGTGTGTGTGTGTGTGTGTCTGTCTGTGGCATCGTAGCGCCCAAACGGATGAACCGATTTGGATTTAGTTTTTTTTGTTTGAAAGGTATATTAGTCGGGAGTGTTCTTAGCCATGTTTGAAAAAAATCGGTCCAAGATGGCCGCCGCCACAACATGTTGGAATACGTATTTCTTTATAATTCCCTCAATATGGGTATCAAATGAAAGAGCTTGACTAGTAGATCAATTTAAAAAGTATAAAATAAAAATTAAATTAAAAATTTAAAAAACCCCCGTCACAAAAACACCTCCAAAAAGTTGAAAATAAATGAATAAATTTTAATTCAACGGTTGCCATGTCGGGGGACCTTATGATATAAAGGAGTACTTAACCAGTTAAGGTCCCCCGACATGGCAACCGTTGAATTAAAATTTATTCATTTATTTTCAACTTTTTGGAGGTGTTTTTGTGACGGGGGTTTTTTAAATTTTTAATTTTTAACCCCCGACGCAAAAACGACGGGGTGTTATAAGTTTGACGTGTCTGTGTGTGTGTGTGTCTGTCTGTGGCATCGTAGCACCCAAACGGATGAACCGATTTGGATTTAGTTTTTTTTGTTTGAAAGGTATATTAGTCGGGAGTGTTCTTAGCCATGTTTGAAAAAAATCGGTCCAAGATGGCCGCCGTCACAACATGTTGGAATACGTATTTCTTTATAATTCCCTCAATATGGGTATCAAATGAAAGAGCTTGACGAATAGATCAATTTAAAAAGTATAAAATAAAAATTAAATTAAAAATTTAAAAAACCCCCGTTACAAAAAAACACCTCCAAAAAATTTAAAATAAATGAATAAATTTTAATTCAACGGTTGCCATGTCGGGGGACCTTACGATATAAAGGAGTACTTAACCAATTAAGGTCCCCCGACATGGCAACCGTTGAATTAAAATTTATTCATTTATTTTCAATTTTTTGGAGGTGTTTTTTGTGACGGGGGTTTTTAAAATTTTTAATTTATATAGTTTTTATTTATTTTTAATCATCCACCCAACCTATAATTGTAACTGATTTGACTATTAAATTGTATGACGTTACTAAATATGTTTTCATACAAATTCGATTATTACTTATCGTTTTGATGTTTAGTAAAAAGTACCTAATTTGACTAGTGAGTAGTATACCCAATTGGAAGCCTTTACCATAGTGAGTATCAATACCTTGTTTGTTCAATGATCATAATTCAATTCTTTTTTCTATAACATTTTCTTTTTGAATAAAAAAGGAATAATTATTGATCAGTAGGCGGGATTTGAACCCATGATCCTTCTCATACAGGGAGAATGCTTTGACTATTAAGCTACCGGACCCCGCTCAGACTAACCCAAATCTCTAGAATCTATGTTGTAATCCTATACATATTTTTACAAACAGCACTGCAAATTACTTAGAATTTTTCCCAATCCTGAGAGCACTCGATGTTTCGATAAATTTCGGCCCATCGATAGTAACTACGCACATTTAGCCCTAAGCCCTGTAAATCGACTGCTCTGATTAGCAGTACCTACAAAATGTCCCAGCAAATAGTTCGGCTGCCGACTGGCACACCCATTACTTACAGTGGCTTACCATTGACTGATGCATGTATTTTGTGCCGAAATCTCGTTAAATTATACGATTGATGGAGAAATTAATTATGTTCTGATGAGCTCTTCCAATTAGTCCTACCCTCTCCTTTCCTTCACAGGACGACACGTGCAGGGATAAGATGCCATCCGTATACGGTGCAGAGTATACCAAGCGTTTCGGTGACTCATTCCTATGCCGCACCACTAAAATCTGGAACTCCCTGCCAGCTCACGTATTTCCTTCTTCCTACAGTCCCGGGTCCTTTTAGCGGGGCGTGAAAAGGCATCTGATGAGGCCGTCAAGCTGAGTGCCACCACTGTTAACATGGTACATATTTACAATGGTGACCCTCTTTCCGAGTCTTTGCCTTTAGCTTAACATCTATCAGCAGCCCTATCAGCAGTCACTCTCTACAACACTCACAGTAAGAATTCATATTTGTAACGCTGCTCTAATCAGTTTCCATGGTTTCACAGCGTCCAGTTCATTCACTAGCTTCTTCTGCCAAACCCAACATTCAATACCACATATTACCACTAATTGATAACACACATTAATGTTCCTTACCCGATTAACTTGCTATATATTTGGAAACTTTGTTCCGATAATGTGCCACTCTCAGTAATTCGGGTGCATGCGTTAATGATAGCAGCACGGCTTCGGAACATTGTTCCCATATTAAGTGGTTCGTATCTCGCGGAACAACAAGTAATGGGCAAAGTTGCCCAATCGGAACAATTTGGGGAACATGTTTTAATATGTTGTGGGGAAGTTATACGTTAATATGATTTTTGTCATAATATTAACTACGTGCTTGGAAAGTTTGTAAGTAGTTTATTTGACTAAGAATATTAATAGACTAAGTGTGTATTAATTATCCAAATAATTGGTATAATAAAATACGGTTGTGTGGTAAGATTTTAGTTATTACAATTCGCTTCGCGGAAACAAATCGAAGATGGAAGTCCTCGTCTGTCATGAGACAGTCGAAGATCTTCATAAAAACGAAGAAATTAAGCCAACTGTTGAAACTCTCGAGGAGAAACATGAGGCTAAATATAGAAGTGATTTAACACTGTCGATTTAACAGGCACCTGACACTTATAGGCGTGAAAACCGACCCCAAATGCCCATCATGGAGGCCGAGGAAACCAGCCTCGACCTGCTTGCCAAATGTCCCATTTACTCACGAATACATAAAATGGGAAAATATGGGGACGGACACACTAGAAACAAGATGTGGAACAAATCGTAAGATTCTGCAAAGATGCAGGTAAGTTCAACGGAACGCCATGATTACCGGACACACCCTGGCCGCCCCAGGGGAGGAATAGGGGATTTTGGGTGAAATGGACCATATAAGAGGGCAGATCACCCGGACGCCGTTGACCGGACAACGGCGTCCCCCACTGGAAGTAAGTAAGTATGCCCAGGCTTCTTTATGTTAATCATTTTACTAAAACGTGATCCACGTGGAAGTAAGAATTTAGGTAATGTTTGGCCCTCTTTTGATCCCCTATCGACGGAGGATCCTACAGAAAGATCCCACCTTTTTTTTCTTTCGTTCGGCAATCCCCCCGGATACCTCCTCCACCGGAGCCAGAAGAATCCGACATAACCTCCCGGTTATGTCGGATTCGAACCAACTAAAATCGCACGCCGACTGAGGGTCGTAGTGACAGAAATACCCCAAAATCAGGCCGTAATCGTCCGACTATTTCTATGGAGCCTAATAGAAATCTTCCCCACCTTCATTAGGTATATCAATAATTTTCTCTACACCATCATTGAATCAATGATCCTTTACTGTAAGGGCGATAAATAAATATATGTGTACTTCGTACAGTCAGCGTCATAAATTACTTGACGACGGAGTCTCAAAATGATCTTAAAACTCTTGTACTAAGAGCAAATCAAACTCTTTTATTGATTTATATGGTACTAGCGGACCCGGCGAACCTCGTACCGCCAATTTTTTACAGCCCGCCTGGCGTCCATTTCCGTTCCCGCTACACCCTCTACTATATTAAGCAAGTATTATACATGTAAACATTCTTCTTAAATTACTCTATCTATTAAAAGAAACCGCATCAAAATCTGTAGCGTAGTTTTGAAGGTATAAGCATACATAGGGACATAGGGACGTGGAAAGTGACTTTGCTTTATACTATGTAGTGATTATTGTCTAAACTAATGGTGGTGTACCAAATTTCAGAACAGTCAGTCAACTGGAAGAGGGTAAAACACGAAATTAAAATCACTCTGAGCACTTTGTACGTCAACATCTTTCTGATACTGACGGTACACGGGACTTTTGTTACAACACTACATTTATTCTGTTTATCACTAAAACACTATAACGTAAATATACTTACTCGAACTCTCGCCGTCCATTGCAGTCCTCGCTGAATTAATAATCAAATGAAGATTTGTTTCAGTCCGTTGTCTTGCTCGGCTATATATTTATGCACTGGTGCTCCTCTACTAATTAGTTGCAAAGTTCAGCGAACACCGCACGTTAGCCTCTCAGTTTCACTACAGACTGTAATTCTGTAATACAAGCAACTCTTTGGATTGGCTTGCTGTTCTACAAAGTCTTACGTTCAAATTTAATCTAAAACATGTATAAAACTTGAGCAACAAACAACAAATATAAAATGTTCTCTTAAATACAATATTTTTATACTGACAATAATAAAATTACAGTTAAACAGAGTATTGATTCTCAAGTATAATAATAGATATCTCTGCTATATATCTATTAAGGCAACATTTTTATTGATATAGGTAATGTCTGTTAGTTGGGTGAGTGCGTGCTTCCATTTTGTACCCAAAAGTTAAAAGAATGATAATTATTCCATCTTCTACCTCCTGCAAAAGTTCATTCCAAATTCTACCCTGACGTATTGTAGCTAAGCAATTGTTTATGGTGACCATTGTCGATTCAAAGGTTCCCTTTCTAAAATTCCAATAAGTTACCGTATAATAAGTTTTCCTAAAATACATTTTTGAGAATAGAAATATATTATATACCCAGTTGAAAGAAAAGTTTCCAAAATCAATAATAGATAAAGTTGTCCATTATTATACTAGTGGTTCTGTGAACGATATTCGTCGCGAGCTTTGCAAAATTTTTGTGATACCCTTTACCAAATCTGGTATCTTAACGATGCTTATCTTCTTTTTATAAATAGCCCTGGATGATTCATTAAAAAAATAAAGACGACTCGTTCATAAATATCGCGAC
Source organism: Eilema sororculum (assembly GCA_914829495.1). Lineage (NCBI taxonomy): Eukaryota > Metazoa > Arthropoda > Insecta > Lepidoptera > Erebidae > Eilema > Eilema sororculum. The sequence continues at coordinate 1,361,011 of OU618541.1, forward strand.
AGCAAACTTCTCCCTTTTCTCTCCCATTTCCTCTCTTATTAAAAAAACTCTCGATAAATGTTGAGTTTTAAATCAAAGAACATCTGTGCCAAGTTTTATGAAAAGCAGTTAAGAAATGCGTCCTCTAGACCGGAACTGACAAAATGACAATAGATACGGACAAAAGCAAATTCGGCTACCTTGTCGAAACTGAAACTCTCGCTTTGCTCGCTCCGTCAAATATACGTGTTAATCCATTCACGCAATAATCATCTTATCCCCCATCAGTACAAAGTAAAAAGATATCACGAAAACACTATCCGTTCATAAAAGCCTATATATAGACAATACACACCATTTGTTGAAGCACCCTCAATATGCACTTTCGATGGTAGTCACGTATCTTGGGCCGGGAACTACTGCCGACACAATAGGGCTCTCTACAGCTACAATGGGCCCCAAATCGTACGCACAATAGCACAAATGACTGAACGCCCGCCTAAAAGCGTCTTATATTTGGCAAAAACAACATTAAATATGACCGCCAATTTTGTCACAGTTCATTGTGTACTGTGGTCGAAAATAATCACATTATTTTGGTAGAAAAGAATCTATTTTGGTGGTGATGTTCTTAATATATATGCTATTAATGTATTAGAAATAGGTGCTTGGTACAATATCAAAGTAATATGATTCGGGACCGAAAGGAAATAAATATACATAAAGGAATTTCTATATTATGCAATCTTAGGTTCAAGCCGTGTAGGTTCCCGCTGGAGTAAAATAGAGAGAGGCAACTAAGGGATAAGGTTGTTCTCCATCTGACAGTAAACATACATCCCAGGACTAAGTACCCGCTTGATGGCAATAGGCGGCGAAATGTGGGTGTTAATACACTTCTGCCTACCCCTTCAGGGATGTACAGGCGTGAGTATATGTGCACGTACGTATGTATGTTAGTACGCAGATATCATCTCAGTAAATAGTCACCATCCGAGTACCAATCGCAGGATAGGATAGGATAGGATAGGATAGGGGACTCTTTTGTCCGCACTTAGCCTCTCTTTTGGGCCATTGTGCGTAGAGAGTGCTGGCTAGAGCAGCCAGCCTAGCTCCGCCCAGAAACGCAGAAGTTTACTGGGGGCTTCACAGGCTTCGCAGAGCGACCACACTGTGCCGAGGATTTGGGATCGTTGGGCGGCCACTGCCTCGCATTCCAGTATTACGTGGGCGGCCGTTTCCTCGGCGCTAAAGCACCCCCTGCAGAGGGGGCTATCCGTGACACCGATGGTATGTAGGTGCTTGTTGAGGGGGCAGTGGCCCGTTATTGTCCCCATAATTGTCCTTAGACTTGTTCTGTCTAGTCTTAGGAGACGTTTCGTTAGCCGTTTATTTATCGACGGCACAGCCTGTTTTGATTGCCTGCAGTCGATGGTTTGTACCCATCTTTGGTTATGTAGTTCCACAGATCTCTGGCGTAGTGGCAGTAGTGGTAGTGGGCCAGCAGTGGTCATATCAGAGCCCCCCCTCGCGAGTTCGTCCGCAGCATCGTTTCCGTAGGACCCACTGTGCCCTTTTATCCACTGTAACTTTACTACATTATGGGTGGATAGCTGGTTCAAAGCAGTTTGGCATTCTGCTATTAGTGTGCTGTTGGTTGTTTGGTGGTTTAGCGCTTTTAGGACGGCTGTGCTGTCGGTTAGGAGCTTTATGTTAAAGCCCTTAACCTGCTTTTCGCTTATTGCCGTCGCTGCTGTTGTTATGGCGACACACTCGCATTGGAAGATCGAGCTGTGTTCGCCTAGTGGAAGGTGGATATTCAAGCCAAGGTCCAAGCAGTGCACGCCGGCTCCTGAGCCATTCTTTGTTTTGGAGCCGTCAGTGTAGACGCGTATCTCTTTAGTACCAGAGTAGTCCTTTTCCTCGGCTTGCGTTGTTATCTGGTATTTTTTGTTGAAGAAGTGTTTTTTGAAGGTTTTATCACAGGGAGCAGCTATTAGTGTTTTGTATTCCATCGCCCGCCCAAGAATTGTGGTGTGGGGACTATTGTGGTTGTTTCCCCAGAGTCCCAGGTGCCACATTCTAATGGCGGTGATGGTGGCTTCCTGTTTTTTTTTTTCCGTGCGGAAATCCCCTCGGATACCCCCCCGCCGGAGCCGGAAGGGGAGGTTATGTCGGACTCGAACCGACTAAAACCGCACGCCGACTGTGGGTCGTGGTGCTAGGCCGGAGGTGAGGTTGTCATCGACATATCCCTCGCACCCCGGCGGACCCAGGGCCATCACTTATGGTTTAGCCCTCCTCGGGAGGGGGGACAACGGTGTCCCCGACTCGCCCCCGGAATGGGGAGGCGCGCTTCTCAGCGCGCCGTCGCCGTGGCCTGCTTCTGCTGGGGTGACAGGCGGCTTCATCCGTCACCCCCAGGCCCGCGCTCATGGGGGACGGAGGTCAGTCAGTGTCCTCCGACGCCCAAGTTGCCTGTGCGCGCGGGCAGCGCAGTTCGCGAGTCTCGCTCGCTCGCGCTGACTCTCCCATTCCGCCGTCTCCTTCACGACCATTACCTGCTCGCTGAAGGAGACGCCGGCCGCCCACGCGTCCGCACAGCGGACCATTGCTGTGAGCAGGGAGGCGAGGGTAAGAACTCTCACTCCCAGGGCCGCCACTAGTTCTCGCCTCTGTCCGGCCCATGCCGGACACTCGGTGAGCGTGTGCAGCTCTGTGTCCTCGCTCGCGTCGCAATGATGGCACTCGGACGTTGGCTCCTTTTCGATCCGACGCAGATACCGCCCAAAGCACCCGTGCCCGGTGATAATCTGCGTCAGTCGATACGAGAGGCTGCCATGTGGCCTCTCTAGCCATTCCCCCATGATGGGCCTTACCGCCTCTATGACGGCATGCCCTGTGCGTGGTTGCTCAAGTCGTCGCTCCCACTCCGCCACCATGATCCTGTGGAGCCGGGATCTCTCGGCCCGAATGTCTTCGGGCTCGGGATCGTATCCCCGCTCCCGCGACTCCTTACGGAAACGATAGAGTGCCGCAAGGGATCTCGCTTCCAGGATCCACGGTGGCGATCCGGCTAGGAGACTCGCCGCTTCAAAGGATATCGTGCGGTATCCCCTAATTGCCCTGGAGGCCATCCTCTGCTGCGGCGCACGCAACAGGGGCATGAATCTGGTCACACGGGACACCCGTAAAGGGCCATGGACCGCACGACACCCGCGTGGAGTCTCCTGCAGGAGTCCTCCGGGCCCCTCAAGTTGGGCAGCAGCCGCACCAGCGCGTTAGCTGTCACCAACAGTTTGGAGCGCAGACTTCGGAAGTGCTCTCCGAAGTCCCACCGACCGTCGAGTACGAGCCCCAGGTATTTCAACCGGGGCTTGATGTCGATGGGAGTACCTCCTACTGTCAGGCTGGATCCCAGGGGTGGCCTGCGCCGAGGGCCATGAAAGAACAAGGCCTCGGATTTGTGCAGAGCCACCTCGAGACCCAGCTGCCGGATCCGATCCACGACTTGAGCAACAGCGTTCGTGGCCCTCTGGGTCGCCTCGCGGAGTGTAGCGCCACTCACCGTCACTAGCGTGTCGTCCGCGTAGCACGTGACGGTGGCACCGAACGCGAGCTCACCGCGAAGCACCCAGTCGTATCCGATGTTCCACAGGAGCGGCCCCAGGACCGATCCCTGTGGGACACCGCACGACATCTCACGCCTACCGACGCCGGTCGCACTTGGGTAGATGACGGCTCTCTCCGTCAGGTACGCCCCGACTATGCGGCGGAGGTAGAGAGGCACGTCGTGGTACACGAGCGCCTCCCTGATGCAACTCCAGGGCAAGGTGTTGAACGCGTTGGAGATGTCCAAGGACACCGCCAACATCACCTCGCCCCGGGCGACCGCATCCTCCGGTGGCTTCCTGTTGGATGTATAGGTCAAGCGGCGTTAGGTTCAGAGTTACCTCCATAGCTGTAGTTGGAGTGGTTTACATGCATCCGCAAATTGATGAGTAGGCCAGCCTTTGGAAGGACTTTAATTTGGTAATCACGGTAGACAATTCCGTGCGGGTCCACCATACCAAAGCCCCGTAGGCTAGCATGGGCCTTATCACCGCTGTGTACAGCCACAGTGCTATTTTTGGCGAGAGTCTCCATTTGCTTCCCATCATTCTTTTGCATTGGTAGAAAGCGGTACCAATCGCAGTCCAAAGCTTGTACAATGTTACATACTTAGAAACCCGAACTCTTTATTTTTTTTTTTTAATATTCCACAACATTCTACACAACGCCATCTAGACCAATGGTAAGCTTTTATAGCTTGTGTTATGGAATCTAGAATGCGGATAAACATACTTATATACATTTTTTTTGTAAATACATACATATTATACATAGAAACACCCAGACCAATGCAAATAGCCATATTCATGCATTTTAATATCTTGACTTATCTTATCTTGAAGTACCATCTGTCCTCCAAAACTCAAAAGGAACGCATAAAGTAAATACAAATGTTTAAAAATGTAGTATGCATAATAAATACCTACATGATTTTATAGAACTAATGACGCATTGAACTAACACATTGAACATATAAATCGAACGTATGCTACTCTACTACATAATAGTGTGATGCACATAACCTGTCAGTTCTCTTTGTAGCCCTGTGAAAAATAGTGTCATTCTAAACAATAGCAGTGTAACCTATTTCAAAATACGTGAACTAAAAAGTACCTAAAATGTGCTTAGTTACATTATAGATTTGCTGATACTTAACATAAAAAACATTACCCTCCTTCCTTCGGCAGTCGGGTAAAAAGGGACATTAATACCTACCTCGTTGAAAGTTTACATTACAACAAAAACGAATACAAGCCACAAGCAAATAAACTACTCGTAATTCTCGTACTGTTAAAAACGTTTCTTCTGAAAATAGAATCAGTTAAATCGGAAGCACGTAGGTACATAAAGTAGTAGCAATATATTACTAAAGCCTCGTATACACTAGGCAACAATATTGACGCACAACACATGACGCTCAACAAGATCGGCAATGTTGCTGAACAACGCATGACATTGCCAGTTGGTACACAACACAACGCGTGGATTGTTATATTAAAGCGACTACACACCAAAGAACCACGCACACAGCAAATTGCTAAGAAAATGCTTCTTAACAAGAGATGTTAAAAAGCATTTCTAGGTAAATGTAGTGCACCAATGCAGCATTAAATTTGTTGAGTGTCTAGCAAAATGCTGCCTGGGCCCAAATGTTGTCAATTACCAATGTCTTTACTAATATATGATACTATCAATGACTGATCATACGTGAACACTGGACAGACAAAGTTGCAAGTTTCACGTTGCCACTCGACTTTGTTTGACAACATTGTTCAACATGACGCGCGTCAAATGTTACCAAGTGGATACGCGGCTTTACTCTAAACCGAGGTGTCCGTAAACAAACGAAACACCACATAGTTTGCAGATGCTAGCTCAATGATTAATTCAAGCCTATTTAAAGTGGCGCTCACAACTGCCTCCGCGAGTCGTATATCGCTATAATATTAACAGCTCTGCGGTGGCAATACAATTTCCTTTGCTAACGTTAAAGTGAATTTATTGCTTATAACAATAGTTTTCTTAGCTTTTTGATGCGGAATTGTATGTGAGTGGTTTGAATTCATTTGTTTTCTTTGAGAGAGAGAATTATGATTCTTTTCAACCTTCGTTTTGTTACGCATTGGTCTGTCAGACCAACAATATGTTTATGTTTTCCTTGGAATGGAAAACGCTGGAACATTTTGTGACTGAAATAAAGGAGTGACTGATAAGATAAGATAAACTCACGCCTGTATTCCCCGAAGGGGTAGGCAGAGGTGCCAGCACCCACATTTCGCCAGTTTATGTTTAGGTCCCAATGTAATAGGTGGCGAGCCTATTGCCATTAACCGGGCACTTAAGTGTGAAAGAAATGAGAGACAGTGGAACATGATATATATAAAGAATATAGCGCCGACTGTATAACAATGTGCAATCAGATTTATGGCAGTCAACCTCTGTGTCGTAGCGGTAGTGCACGCGACTACTACGCAGGAGGCACGGGTTCGATCCCCGCTCAGTGCAAATATTTGTATGCATGAATATGGCTATTTGCATTGATGATCTTGGTGTTTCTATGTGTAATATGTATGTATTTACAAAAAAAAGTATATAAGTATGTTTATCCGCATTCTAGATTCCATAACACAAGCTATAAAAGCTTACCATGGGTAACATATGTGTAGAATGTTGTGGAATATTTATTATTATTATTATTTATGACTATATATATTAGATCTTTGCGTTAATCCCAGTCTCATTCGAAGCTTTTCAGCTTGGAGTCTGCTTTACCAGTCATACTGCGGATTTGGCTGAACTGCGATATTTTCCGTAAAGCGATTGCCATTTGACCTCTTCAACCCAAAGGCGATATCGAAGCATTGCAATTAAACCAGTTGTTGGACTTTGGAGAGCTCCAATAGATGATCGTATGACAACCGGGATCGACAGCTAACGTGCTCTCAGAGGCGCGACCAGACCAATGCAAATACCCATATTCATGCATACAAATGTTTACACTGAGCGCGGATCGAACCCGCGCCTCTTGGGTAGCGGCCGCGTTCACTACCGTCACACCACGGAAGCTGTATTATAGGATGAATATGGTTCACTTGTGTCCACTATAGAAATCAGTTTCATATCCTACTTGTTCATCTTGAATCAATAAGTCGTGTCAATACCTCGTTACATGACATATTGATTAACATCGTCATTTTTAGCACTGTCCCCGATTACATACCAGATTATCACCGCAGACACCAGGGTTCGCTGTCTCGTCCTTTAAGTTTAGCTTAAACGGCTTTTATGGAAACGACTGCCATTTAATACCTCAATCCTGAATCCTGGGAGTATCATCAGTCTGGGCCCTCCGACACCCGAGTTGCCTGCGCACGCGGGTGTCGCGATCTGCGAGTATCTCTTGCTCGCAGCACCGCTCCCGTTCCGCCCTCTCCTTCACACCCTTTTCTTGCTCGCAGAAGAAGACGCCGGCTGCCCACGCAGTAAGCAGGTTTACCAACTTACATGTAACATTAGCATCGATTGAACGTGTACCGTAAACCTGTATCAGTCAGCCAAGCGAATCTCTAGTTTTTGAAGAGCTAAATAAATATTTCTTCCTGGAAATATTTTTACCTGTTCCATATACTTATATTAAAATGTATTACGTAGGAAGCGGAACATTTTCGCGAGAACCGAGTATTGAGCAGACACCGCCTGAATGTAAGTTTGGCGCCGGTGGAACATCTTTTATTAAAAATTTTATCGGCTTCGACGTCGACGTCTTTTTACTCGCAGCTTTTCGGAGGTAAGAATAATGTACAAGTGTGAGCAGGAGTTTAATGTTATGGTTCCGTATAACATGTGTTAAAATATTCACTATCTAAAGTATAAGCGAAAGTATAGTTACATTACATACGTGTAACGGTATACTATATTCGAGCGCCAATCCTGGTTGCATATTATAAACCTTGTACTTGGAACCTGAGGTGCCGTTCCCCTCAACAATTTGGTTTATTTTGACTTTTACGGTAGCAATTACTGTTTAACCTCTCCCATTGTAAATTAAATATATGATATATATATATAATATATAAAAAAAAAAAATTGTAATATTTTTATATTTTAATTCACGATTTCCTCTATAAAATCTATTTTCTACCCGTCAGTACAATCTGTGATTTTGTTTATTTTTTATCTCTTATATTTTTTTATTTATACTTTTTACATAGATATTTAAAATACTTAGGAACTCTCACTTTGAAATTTATGAAATAGGTAAACTGTGTAATGTTTATATTTTGATTTGTTAAAATGTATATTTTGTTGGTATAGTATAGGTATTAGCATTGCCTATAATATATTATTTTATATTTTAAATGGCAAGGTTTGTTTCAATAACTATTTTCTACCAGTCAGTATCATAAAATGTTAGTTTTTTAAATGAATGATGCCAAATGGTTCTCTTTAGTATAATAAGTCCAAAGATCGCATTGGATTTTCTTACCGTGGTGCGAAACGACCACTTCAAAAAATGGCGTGGTGCGATTCACACCATTGGTTCGAATCGACCACTTCAAAAAGCGGCGTTGTGCGATTCACACCATGGTGCGAACAGCTTGTGGTGTGAATCGACGAAAGACCCGTAAATGGGTTACATACATAAGAACAATATCCGTCAATTATCAAGTTTAGTTTACCGGCTTTCAAGTGAAATTGGCTTTGGTCTCAAATATTTTGTTACCCCAGAGATTAATAATCTAGAAACCTCATTTCGATAAAGTATTAAAAACAATCTAGAACCACACGGGAACCATACGTTACTCTAACGACAAGCTAAACCAGAAACAATATTGTACAAATTTTAACTCCGCAGTAAAAAGTTCCATTACGTAATGATCGATGCTTCAAATGCAAATGTAAAACTGTAAATACGTATTTTAAACTCCGTTGACACCTTTCTGATTTTCAATCGGTTTACACTGGCATTAAGATATTGGGGTGCGGGTTGGGTAACCTCCACGCTGGCCTTTCCGTTTCTTCCCCCTTTGGACTGCGGTCCTGGGGAGCGGAAGCGGAGGGGCTGGTGCATCCTGGACAACGGCTAACAGATTCCCACCTTAGGAGTTCTGTTGGCCGTTGACGAATAACCCAACGGCCGACCTCATTGTACGAGGAGGTCGTGGGATGGCGGGCCTGCAAGGGATCCGTAGGATCCCTTCTATTCAAACAGCCCTTTTGAGGGCTAGCTGACCCAGAGGGGGTCGTGGTATGGCGGGCCTTCAAGGCCCGCGGGAAGGGATCCGTAGGATTCCTTCCATTCAAACAGCCCTTTTCAGGGCTAGCTGACCCAGAGGGGGTCGTGGTATGGTGGGCCTGCAAGGCCCGCGGGAAGGGATCCGTAGGATTCCTTCCATTCAAACAGCCCTTTTGAGGGCTAGTCGACCTAGAGGGGGTCGTGGTGTGGCGGGGCTTCAAGGCCCGCGGAGAGAGATCCGGTTCCCGCTAGTCGCTCCCAGTATCCCTCTGCTCTCAGAGGGGACAGGGGAGAGGCAAGGGTTCCGCGAGATCCAGGGACGGGTCGGCCCACTGCTCGCGCAGGGGCTGACAGGCACTCGTGCCACCGTCGGTGTTGGCTGCTCCCCCGCGTCGCGTAACCTCCTAGATATCGGCAACGATCTGAGTGCTAGCCACACTCAGTATGCCGGTAACCTGGAGGCCGCGGGGCTTCCCTTAATTGGCCGGCCCGCGACAAGGAAAAGTCTTAAAAACCCGACAGCGAAGTCGATTAAAACCTGTGGACACCAGGGGACCTCCACAGTATGTACCCCGCTTCTCGGAATGAGCGTCACCCGGGAAGTGTATCCTTTCGTCTCATGCTCGTGGGAACCTTTATGCAATCTTTAACCAAACATAAAACCCCCCCTTACCTAGCGAAACAGTCTGCGCGGAGGTCGCGCAGCGCCATGACGCGGAGGTCGCGTCCAAGAACGTCGCGGCGGCGACGGATAAATTCGACACCGCCACAGAGAGGAGCAGGGCCAACAGCCCGGTGGGTCTGCAGACCCGGAAATCTGCACGGAGGAGGAACGGCGATAGGAAAGTTCCTCCTCCACGGAGGGCTGAGACGGACACGGCAGTCACAGTGACTGACTCGTCCTCCACCGACGGCAGCGGGAGCGAAAATTCCCCCCCGCCCAAGGCTGCAATGATCGGCAGGGGAAAAACGCGGGGTGGCAAGAGAGCTACCCCTCAAACGCCCTCCTCACGGGTCCCGGCCCTGAGGGACGCTGAAGTGCCGCCGAGTCTCTCCACCTCGGCGGCGCCCATGCCTTGTACCGACCCTACTTCTAGGGAGGTACTGGAGGCCCTGGAGACTGTGTTAGGGGCCCGTACCGGGTCCCTGGGGCCGGAAGAGATCCGGCTGCGACAGGCGACGACGCGCCTCGTCGATGAGTTTGGCCTGCTGAGAGCGGAGCTGGCTGAGTCGCGCAGCGACCGGGCTCAACTGGGCGGGCGGCAGGTCGAGCTCATCGAGAGCTCTGAGCGGCAGGCGGCAGAGTACCGCAAGGAGATGGCCAAGATGGCGGCCGAATTTGCGGACCTGCAGAAGATCGTCGCCGGGCTGCCGGAGGTGCGCGTCACGCGGTCGGCGGGGCGGAAGCCAGTCACGCAGCCGGCGGGGCCGAAGCCGCCGGCTCGGCCGGCATCCCCGGTGCGGTCGGTGTCGCCGGTGCGGTCGAGGTCACCGCTGCAGCTGGAGTCGCCACCGTCATCGCCTGTCCGACCGCAGCCGCCGGTGCTGATGCCGGCCCAGCCCGCGGACCCGCTGGCGGCCGTCGTGGCGGCTCTGGCCGCCATGGAAAGGCGGCTGGAGGCAGCGCAGACGGCGCAGGAGGCGCGGCAGGCGGCGCACGAGGAGCGGACAAAGCGTGAATTGGAGTCCATCATGGACTCCATCCGCCGTCCGCCCCTGGCGTCACCTACAGGGTATGCCCAAGCGCTAAAAAGGGGTCGCCCAACAGCGACGCGGACCCCACAGGAGTCGGCCAGCAGCCCATCCGCTGTGCCATCCGCTCCGGCCGCTGCCGCTGCCGCTGCTGCGCAGGGCGCTCAGCCCAAGGGCAAGGGAAAGGGGAAGGGCAAGGGGAAGACGTCCTCTGCCCCAGCCCCAGCCCTGGCTCCAGCCTCGACCTCGGCTCCGGGCCCGATCGCCTCCACAAGCTCCGCACCGGCAGGGGGCTGGGAGGTAGTCGGTGAGTCGAGGAGAAAGCGGAACGCCAAAAAGGCCAGAAAGGCTGAGGCTGCTGCGAAGGGAGCGCCGGGAAGGTTGCGCATCCCCCGCACAACGGCCGTCGTCCTGACGTTGACGCCGGAGGCTGCGGAGAGGGGTGTGCAATACCCGGATCTGGTGAGGCGGGCCAGAGGCCTCATAGATATGAGGTCACTTAAACTGGCGAAGCCCCTCCGAGTCACGGAGACCCGGACGGGTGCCCGCCTCATACAGGTCCCTGGCGCTTCCAGCGCTCCCCAGGCTGATGCCATAGCGGCTCAGCTAAGGGAGACGCTGGACGCAGCCGACGTCCGGGTGTCCAGGCCCACAAAGTGCGCAGAACTGCGTATTTCGGGCCTGGACGACTCCATCACGGCCGAAGAGATTAAGGCCACCGTGGCGGAGGCCGGGGGCTGCCCCCTGGAGGCGGTTAAGGTCGGAGCGATTCGCTACGGCCGTCGCGGACAGGGGGCGGCAGTTGTCGGCTGCCCCATCGCAGCAGCTCAAAAGGCTGCCGATCGGCGGGTCCTCGTGGTGGACGGCGTTGTTGGGGTGCGGGCTCAGCTCCTGCAGGCTCGACCGGCCAGGTGCTTTAGGTGCCTGGCGGTCGGGCACGTGGGGGTGCAGTGCACGGCGGAGGTGACGGTCGGTGACCGGTGCTTCCGCTGTGGCCAACCCGGTCATAGGGCCGGTGGTTGCGAGGCTCCGCTGCACTGTTTCAGGTGTGCAGCGGGGGGCAAACCGGCCGACCATCGGGTTGGCAGTAAGGCCTGCACCGGAGGGGAGCCGAAGCCACGAGGCGGGCGTTCCGCAAACTGTTCGCAGTGGAATGCGGAGATGGTTCCATAATGGATCCCCAGCTCCGCATCCTGCAGGCGAACGTGGGCCACAGTGTCGATGCTCAGGCACTTCTGCTCCAGAGCATGGCACAGTGGTCCATACACGTCGCCGCTGTCGCCGATCCGTACACCCACCGCCCCCCCGGGCCTGCCTGGGTGGTCGACCTGGATGGGTCGGCGGCACTGGTGCGTAACGCCGCTGCGGGTGCCCCTCCCTTTGTGGTGATCGCAAGGGAGCATGGCATCGTAGCGGCGCGTGCGGGGGAGATTGCGGTCGTGGCCGTCTACTTCACGCCGGCATCACACCGACGCATAGGGCAGTATCGGCGGTCGCTGGAGCGGCTGACCGACGTCGTCAATGCCTGTCACCCTCGCCCGTTTCTTGTGCTTGGGGACTTCAATGCCTGGTCTGAGGCTTGGGGGTCCCGGCACACGAACCCGCGAGGTAGGGCTCTGGAGAGCTGGGCCGCTACTCTCGGTCTGGTTCTCCAGAATCGCGGGGCCGAAGCCACGTTCTGGGTGGCGGAGCGCGAAGCGAGTTCGATCGTAGATCTCTCGTTCGCGAGCGCTTCGCTGTCGCAACGTGTGCGGGACTGGCGTGTTGTCGTGGAGGTGGAGACACTAGCGGATCACCGATACGTTCGGTTTGATGTCTCCCCTCCCGAGAGTGATGCGCCGGTCACACCGGCCCCACGCGAGCCACGCTGGGTGCTTAGGGGACTGAATAGGGATGCTCTCCTGGAAGCCGCCTTCGTGCAGGCCTGGGCCATGGTGCCGGACAGGCCTGACGACATCGATGACGAGGTGGCGTGGTTCCGGGAGGCCATGACTGTTGTTTGCGATGCGGGTATGTCTAGGGCTCCAGCCTATAGTCCGAGGCGCCGGGTCTACTGGTGGACTGCGGAGATCGCGAGGCTGCGTCAAGCCTGCGTGATCGCGCACCGCCGGTGGGCCAGGCTCCGTAGGAGGCGTAGCCGCCCCGCAGACACAGATCCCCTAGTGGCGGAGTTGCAAGAGGGATACAGGGAAGCCAGGAATGCCCTCCGAGCAGAAATCAAGCGGTCCAAGGCAGCTTCCTATAGGGAGCTGCTGGAGACACTGGAGCGGGACCCATGGGGGCGGCCTTACCGCTTGGTAAGAGGAAAGCTGCGCCCCCGGGCCCCTCCCCTAACCCAGGTTCTCGAGCCGGCTCTGCTTGGAGGAGTGGTGGAATCCCTGTTCCCGGCGCGGGCGGAACACGTTCCGCCGCAGATGACTCCGCCACCTCGGTCGCCTGATGCGCCCGGCGTGGTTATTGACGACGACGTGCCCGAGGTCACTTGTGTGGAACTAGAGCTGGCGGTGCGACGGCTTAGAGCCAAGAAGAACACCGCCCCGGGACCCGACGGCATTCCTGGCCGTGCGTGGGTCCTAGCTCTAGGAGAAGACGGTCTCGAACCCCGACTGCGAGGGTTCCTCAGCGCATGCTTGGAGCGGGGCCAGTTTCCGAAGATGTGGAAGACGGGGAAACTGGTCCTCATCCGCAAGGACGGACGCCCGGCGGACGAGCCGTCCGGGTACCGGCCCATAGTGTTGCTCGACGAGGTGGGCAAGCTCTTCGAAAGAGTGATTGCCAAGCGCCTCGTCGAGCACTTCTCTAGAGTGGGGCCGGACCTAGCGGACACGCAGTACGGCTTCCGCCGGTGGCGTTCCACTGTGAATGCCATCATGCGCGTGAGGACTCTGGCGGAGGATGCGGTTGCCCGGGGCGAGGTGATGTTGGCGGTGTCCTTGGACATCTCCAACGCGTTCAACACCTTGCCCTGGAGTTGCATCAGGGAAGCGCTCGTGTACCACGACGTGCCTCTCTACCTCCGCCGCATAGTCGGGGCGTACCTGACGGAGAGGGCCGTCATCTACCCAAGTGCGACCGGCGTCGGTAGGCGTGAGATGTCGTGCGGTGTCCCACAGGGATCGGTCCTGGGGCCGCTCCTGTGGAACATCGGATACGACTGGGTGCTTCGCGGTGAGCTCGCGTTCGGTGCCACCGTCACGTGCTACGCGGACGACACGCTAGTGACGGTGAGTGGCGCTACACACCGCGAGGCGACCCAGAGGGCCACGACCGCTGTTGCTCAAGTCGTGGATCGGATCCGGCGGCTGGGTCTCGAGGTGGCTCTGCACAAATCCGAGGCCTTGTTCTTTCATGGTCCTCGGCGCAGGCCACCCCCGGGATCCAGCTTGACAGTAGGAGGTACTCCCATCGACATCAAGCCCCGGTTGAAATACCTGGGGCTCGTACTCGACGGTCGATGGGACTTCGGAGAGCACTTCCGAAGTATTCGCCCCAAACTGTTGGTGTCAGCTAACGCGCTGATGCGGCTGCTGCCCAACTTGAGGGGCCCAGAGGACTCCTGCAGGAGACTCTACGCGGGTGTCGTGCGGTCCATGGCCCTGTACGGGTGCCCCGTGTGAGCGGACGCCCTGCAGGCCAGGTTCGTGCAACTGCTGCATGCTCCGCAGCAGACGATGGCCTGCAGGGCCATTAGGGGGTATCGCACGATATCCTTTGAAGCGGCGAGTCTCCTAGCCGGATCGCCACCGTGGATCCTGGAAGCGAGATCCTTTGCGGCACTGTATCGGTTCCGTAAGGAGGCGCGGGAGCGGGGATTCGATCCCGAGCCCGAAGACATTCGGGCCGAGAGGTCCCGGCTCCACGGGATCATGGTGGCGGAGTGGGAGCGACGACTTGAGCAACGATGCGCAGGGCATGCCGTCATAGAGGCGGTAAGGCCCATCATGGGGGAATGGCTCGAGAGGCCACATGGCAGCCTCTCGTATCGACTGACGCAGATTATCACCGGGCACGGGTGCTTCGGGAGGTATCTGTGTCGGATCGAAAAGGAGCCAACGTCCGAGTGCCATCACTGCGACGCGAGCGAGGACACGGGGCTGCACACGCTCACCGAGTGTCCGGCATGGGCCGGACCGAGGCGGGAGCTAGTGGCGGCCCTGGGAGTGAGAGTTCTCACCCTCGCCACCCTGCTCACAGCAATGGTCCGCTGTGCGGACGTGTGGGCGGCCGGCGTCTCCTTCAGCGAGCAGGTAATGGTCGTGAAGGAGACGGCGGAGCGGGAGAGGCGGCGCGAGCGAGAAAGACTCGCGGATCGCGCCGCCCGCGCGCGCAGGCAACTCGGGCGTCGGAGGGCACTGACTGACCTCCGTCCCCCATGAGCGCGGGCCTGGGGGTGACGGGTGGAGCCGCCTGTCACCCCAGCAGAAGCAGGCCACGGCGGCGGCGCGCTGAGTAGCGCGCCTCCCCATTCCGGGGGCGAGTTGGGGACACCGTTGTCCCCCCTCCTGAGGAGGGCCAGACCGTAAGGGATGGCCCTGGGTCAGCCGGGGTGCGAGGGATATGTCTATGACAACCTCACCTCCGGCCTAGCACCAAGACCCACAGTCGGCGTGCGGTTTTAGTCGGTTCGAGTCCGACATAACCTCCCCTTCCGGCTCCGGCAGGGGGGGTATCCGAGGGGATTTCCGCACGAAAAAAAAAAAAAAAAAGGCATTAAGATATTTTATAACCTAAATAACATTCAGGAAAGATCAGTTAATCAAATTGAATTCATGAAAATCTGGGGTAGTCACATCTTAGTAACACATATTGAGAACACTTGTACTTTTTCCACTGTATTTATTATATTACACCTGCCCGGTTTCACCTTACGGCATTCTCAAAGGTTTACACTTACCTAAATATGTGTAACACTAAATTCCACCAAGTGCCATCAATCAACAGTATAAATAACACCTTAGTAATATTTTGAGAGTCGATTCCACCTAATTTGTCATGAGACTTAACAGAATTGAAAAAAAAAAAATTCTCTCTGCGGTAGCCTAGTGGTATGGGTAATGGACTGCTGAGACGAGGTCTCGGGTTCGATCCCAGGTTTACCATGGCACACACCAATGACTTTTCGATGCTTTTCGAAGTTATGTGTGTATTTATCGCAGGTTTATATGTGCCCGGTTAGCGATAATAGGCTCGCCACTTATTACATTGGGACCTAAACATAAACTGGCGATATGTGGGTGCTAGCACCTCTGCCTACCCCTTCGGGGAATATGGGCGTGAGTTTATGTTATGTTATGTTTTTTTTTGAACGGAAATTCCCACGGATACCCCCCCCCCCCCGCGCCAGCAGAGGTATTATGTCAAACACAAAAACTGCACGGCCTCGCCGGTCTCAAAATGCTCTCTGCTAAACAGACGAACACGTGTAGATTTTCCAAACCGAATCCACACCAAACGATCCAAAATGGATTGCCAATTCCTGCGAATGAGCCATGGATCATGGATCGTGTCGTCTGACGAACTCAACTTTTCTTACGATCCCGCCGAATCGCATCGACATGCTCCAAGTGATTCACACTGATCCCCCTAAGTATAGCACAGTTCCATAAACAAACGTCTACACTGAGTGTGTCAAAGGATGAGGCACCTGTGTGTTAGTAACAAAACCGGCAATTGATGGATTGGGCAAGAAGCGCGCGCTCCTGCCACGCAGTTTGAATCGGCAAGTCCACATCAAACGCTCCTATCGAGCGCGCTCCCGCGATCAGAGCGCGTTGGATCGTCTGGTGTAGATTCGGCTAATAGCTTTCCAGCACCGCTACCCGTGAGCGGCAGCGTCTCCTTTATCCTGGGAGATAGGCGCTAGTAGCAATTCTACTAACTTTCATCAGTCAGCAGAACAAAAATAATTGTAATGTATGTACAGCGTATTTCTCATTCTTATTCAACAATAGCAATTTAGAAGTTCTTAAAATTCCGTGCATGCATGAAGGGAGTTGTCACCCTTGACCGTTTGAACGCGGATTTACATAAATTACCATACTTAGGGGTAGTTACACTTCGTAACTGTACGCAATTTAAATAAACATCAGTAGTGGGTAGAGGAGGTATTCTGAAGTTCAATGTTTTATTCTACACTCAATGAGGTTTCAATTCTTGCAGTTAAAAGGAGTCGCCCTTACGATCTGGAAGTCCTGAGTTCGAATCCTGGTCATTACACTACCGACGGGAACTCACTTCTAATACAAGTTAGTTTAGCTGGAAAGCTCAAGGGGATTTTAAAGAAATCGGTTACAAATATTGGTTACAAATGAGATGTTTAAATATAAATAACTAGCTTTTGCCCGAGACTTCGTCTGCGTTCTTTGAGAAAAGAAAGGACACACAGTTCCTGTTCCCGCGACTCAGATAACATTTCTTAAAGTTTCTGTAAGCCTGGTACTTCATGCAAATGTACCAGGGTCACTCATCCCGTGACCGCGACCCACAGGAACCTACATCCGGGATAAAAAAAACGTCGAATGGGATGAAAAATATCCTATATTCGTTTCCTTTTTCTAAGCTACATCCTCACCAATTTTCAGCCAAATCGGTACAGCCATTCTTGAGTCATAAATAGTGTAACTAACGCGACTTTCTTTTAGATTATTATGATAGTTTTTCAGTTAGTTTAACATTAAACATACTGAAAATAATAAGAATCAAATGAAAATACACTGTGTTCGCTTAAATCTTCGCCCAGTCACAATTTCAATGGGAATTAACGCGTTTTTGTTCAAACTTAATGGAAACGGATTACTCGAGTGCGTGTGGGTGGTGCAATATTTTTTACTGGTTTTTGGAAAGGGGGACAAAATACAAAACTAAAAAGAGCAGTATCGCGGATGACAGAGTCGTAAAAATACCGTAAACTACAACTAAACTATTCACAGCTAGACAGACAGCTAGAGACTTTATCAGGTGAGGCAAATTTATATTTGATGCCATCATTATAAACAAAAAACATAACCATTTTTTTATTAAATCATTAAGTCATTTATTATTTGGCAGACTAGAAACATATAAAATAGTATTTAGTAATACAATAAAATTAAAAACTGCATAAAGTATTTAATTTCATAATATTACTAAATACTAATTGAAATAAAACCACTTTTTACGGATTCTATCGCGATATATTTGTTATTATTACTTTTTAACCCAACGTTTCGGCTACTTTGCAGCAGCCATTTTCGCGGTGTGACTCACGATGGTAGTTGTCACATAGTTTGAAGTATAAGTTATCTCAAAATACCCGAATCATGGTGAATTATTGGTGTTCGTATTTACGCAGAATGAGCTCACTGTGTTATTAAGTCTTGCTGGATTTTGCTGCTTACTGGGTTTGATTAAGTGGATGACTGGGTCTCAAGCTGGTGGTACGGTCCATCCATCCTCTCTACTAAAATTTGGGTGTTTAATTTCAATAGCCTCGCGGATCATTCTAGTATCTGTGGTTTATCAAACCTTAGGTGATGGTTAGTGCCTTTTTGCGCGTGTTCACATACAGCTGACTTTGTTGAGCGTTGGTGTTTTATGTCAGCTATGTGTTCTTTGACCCGAGTGCCAATGCTTCGCTTGGTTTGACCAATATATGAGAGCCCACTATGTAAATATCATACTAAATACTATTTTATAATTTTAATAAAGCTTATAAATGCTTCGCAGTTAGGAGGAGTTTCTTCCTAAGCAGGTTTCATTGAAATTCAGAACTACAACTCGATCCAGTTTCTGAAATTTGGAAATTAAATTAGTATTCAAACGTTCAAGCGGTTCAGGTTTCAAGACGATTATAATAATTTATAGAGTAACTAAAAATATATAGAGTCATTGGAGTCTGTCTGCTTACTGTTTCTCCTCTTTACTAATTGATAGCATCCTTGATGTAGCGGTTGTGAACGAGGCTGCCACACAGGAGGCGCCGGTTCGATGCCCGCTCAATGCAAATATTTGTATGCATGAGTGCATTATTTGCCTTGGTTTGGTCGTCGGAGAGCACGTTAAGCTGTCGATTCCTGTTGTCATACGAACATCTATGGCAGTCGTTACCAGTAGTTGGAGTCCTCAAAAGTACCACAACTGATCTAGCTGCAATGCTTCGATATCGCCTTCAGTTGGTGGAGGTCAGATGGCAATCGCCTTACAGAAAATATCGAAGTTTAGCCAAATCCGCAGTTAGATTGATAAAGCGGTACGCCCAAATGTAGGTACGCGACTATCTTACGAACGTCTGGATTAAATTGGATAATTCTTGTTACATTTTATTATTAGGGCAAGATTTGTATTAAAAAAAAAAAAAATAGAAGGTATAACAGGATCTGACACGCAGCTGAGCACGGCAAGAAAAATAAACTTTACAAAGTACGCCGGGTCAAATCCATACTAAAATTATAAGTGCGAAAGTAACTCTGTGTGTCTGTCTGTCTGTATGTTACGCTTTCATGCCTAAACCACTGAACCGATTTTGATGAAATTTGGTAAAGAGTAGATTAGATCTTGAGAAAGGACATAGGTTAAGTTTGGTCGCGATAACCGAAATCCACGCAGGCGAGGGCACGCCGTAATAGCGGCGGTAAGACCCATCATGGAGGAGTGGCTAGAGAGGCCACACGGCAGCCTCTCATACCGGCTGACGCAGGTGATCACCGGACACGGGTGTTTCGGGAGTTACCTGTGTCGGATCCGGAAGGAGCCAACGTCTGAGTGCCATCACTGTGATGCGAGCGAGGACACGGAGCTGCACACACTGACCGAGTGCCCGGCGTGGGACACGCCGAGGCGGGTCCTAGTGGCGGCTCTGGGGGTGGGAGTCCTCACACTCGCCACGTTGCTCACAGCGATGGTACGATGCGCGAACGCTTGGGGTGCGGCTGTCTCCTTCTGCGAGCAAGTAATGCTCGAGAAGGAGGCGGCCGGTCGGGTCCGGACCAGACTCCGGGCCCGGGAAGCCCGCGCAGAGCGAAGACGAACCGGACGTCGGAGGTCGCAGAACGACCTCCGTCCTCCATGAGCGCTGGCCTGGGGGTGACCGGTGGAGCCGCCTGTCACCCTAGCAGAAGCAGGCCGCGGCGGCGGCGCAAAATGCGCCTCCCCGTAACCGGGGCTAGATGGGGACACTGTGGTCCCCACAACCCGAAGGGGGCCATCTCGATAGAGATGGTCCTGGGTCTGCCGGGGTGCGAGAGATATGCTTTTGGCAATCTCACCTCCGGCAACCAAGGACCCAAGACGGCGTGCGTTTTAGTCGGTTCGAGTCCGACATAACCGCATCCACCGGCTCCGTGGTGGTGGTGTCCGTGGGGATTTTTCGCACGATAAAAAAAAAAAAAAAAAAAAATCCACGCAGGCGGAGCTGCGGGCAAAAGCTAGTGTCAAATTAATCACAAGACATAGTTTGTTCACTCAGCTTACTGTATGTGTTAGTGGCGCCCTCTGCTTAATATCCTTAATAACCTTTGCTTCCTCTATTGATTTTCTTATTGAAACTGAAAACCCTGGGTAATAAAGTGATTAGGTATTTGATCTTTGCCTTTGACGGCGACAAACCACAGTGCAAATTTCTGCCATCTTAAAGCTCCATGTAATTTACTTATTGAAGAAACTACCTACCGTCATTTTACGTCTTATAGCTGTGATGTCGTAGTACCTTGACATTTTCATTTTAAAGTGGTTTTAACCGTCTGTGTAACAGCGAGCTTAATTAAGCTACTATTTCAAATGCCACTTCCCATTGCTGGGAATATTAATTCGACTGCACTGTCGCTAGAGCAAATATTGCATAAACAAATGGGAATTTTGGTTCTCTCTAATTAATACTTGGTAAATCCTTTGAGTATTAAATGTGTTTAAAAATTAATCTATATTGTGAAGGAAATGTTTTGGTAGTGTGAAAATCAGACTAATGTGTTTGAATTGTTGATCATTTATTATCTTCGCTAGGAATGATAAATGGGATATTTAGTAGTAGAGAAGCCCTTTAAGAACATACGTTTATAGAAAACATCATCATCCACATGGGTCCACCATAGATGTAATAGTTTAATAAATAGTTTATAGTTAAGTAGGAAATGTGTAATTAAAGTGTATTATAAAAAAGTAATGTTAGGTAAGTTATAGAAGACTGTATAAGGAACACGGCACGCATCCAGTTATTATATTATATAATTTTAAATAACTTGTAAAAATTTGTGCGTTTAATGTATAAGACGTATGTATATAAGACAGTGCATAAAGCATTAAATATAATTATTTGTACTATCGAAATTTGCATGCCACTTACTGCGGCTAAACATGTTGTGCTATAATACTTAAGTTACTTGCTAAGATCTTTGTTACCTACCATGTTTATGAGCAAATAAATTTCTATTTCTATTTCTATAATTTCTATTTCTAGAAATCAGTTTCATATCTTACTTGTTTATCTTGAATTGAAGTATTGACACCTCATACCTAATGATTTAACATCATCATTTTAGCATTGTCCTGGATATGGTAAATATCGGTTTAGTTAGAACACCTGGGATGTGTGTTCTAATTAAACCAATATTTTCTTAGAAATTTAAATAGTGCAGCAAAACACTTCTTATGACTAGAATGACAATAATAATATTATTACTAGAATGACATCTCGTTGATGCTACAAAATAAATAACATCAACGTAAGATGTCATTACTAGTAACCAATATGTAGTTTTTGAAACATTTGAGGCAGCGCACTTGCACGCTATGGCGCACTAAAAATGGCGCTGTAAAAAAGATTAGGACTTTAACAGATGTGGATACGGCTAGAATAGTTTATTTCAGCTATTTTCATAGTATTATGAGCTACGGAATTCTCCTTTGGGGTAATTCCGCAGATTTAAACACAATATTTGTCTTGCAAAAGCGGGCTGTGCGAGCTATTTATAATTTGGGCCCAAGAGTCTCCCTCCGAGATAATTTTAAAGAGATAAATATTCTAACCGTAGTGTCACAATACATTTTCGAAAACTTAATGTATGTCAGGAAAAATATGGCTAAATTTCCAAGACTTTGTGACAGGCACAATATAAATACTAGAAATAAAAGCAATCTTGTAGTTTGTCATAGCAGACTCCATAAAATAAGTAATTCTTTCCAAGGCAACTGTATTCGCTTTTTTAACAAGCTTCCTAATGAAATCAGAGATTTACCTGTTAATAAATTTAAAAATACAGTAAAGAGCAAACTGTGCCAGAAAGGCTATTATAAAATCCAAGAATATTTAAATGATAAACAAGCTTGGAAATGAGCTGTTCGCTCTGGTGTGCTACTCAAGCAAAACATTGTATCTAGACCATAAGTTTTAGGCTAAGTAAATGTTTTGTAAATAGAACAAATAAAATAAAAAAAGCCCGCTGAGTTTCTTGCCGGAGTCTTCTCAGGTCTGGGCCGCGTTTTGAACCGGTGGTCCATTTACTTGTATTAGTTAGTATTTAATATTTACCTTATTTTGACGTTTTGTAAGTTCCGATTTAATGGTCTATGCAAAATAAAATATTTTTGAATTTGAATTTACTTTGCCACCTTCACCCTGTGCCCTTTCCCAAAATCTAATCTATCTCTGTGACAAATTTCATCTAAATAAGTCCAGTGGTTTAAGCGTGCAAGCGTATCAAACAGACATACAGAGTTATTTCTGCATTAATATTAGTGTGGAAGAACGAAGTAGGCAAACAAATAAATTGAAAACAAAATCTTTCCAAAAGTGACAATAATGATCATAAGCTAATAATAAAATGGCTGCCAATCTCCAAAATTCGTATAAACAAGATCATTGGAAACATTATCGTCAACTTGAAGGCTTATTTATACAAGCTTTGTATACCCTAAGGACGAAAAAATACCACAGAGCTACAATTTTTCAACCAGCGGTGAACGAAACAAATCAATCTGGAGCGAAATAAAAACGTTCGATACTATGATTTGACATTCTCTGATGGGCTAATCTTGAGATGTGTCTGTCATACTTGGTAACGTCATGTTGGGTAACGTGATGTTGTCATGTATTGTGAACCGATGTGAAATCGGTAGGCAACACTAAAAAGTGTTTATTCTAGCGATAGGAAAAATGGAATTGGGAGGATTTGTGTAATAAATGTGTCGAATGTTAGCATGACGTGATGATGTTATTGAGAGTGACAATGTTTTGAGATTTTTCTGTCCTTGGCTGTGTTGGTTATTCTTCTATTTCATTGGAGCGCCAAACCTGTGCTTGGTAAAAAATCAAATACGGAGAAGATAATACCTTATTAGAACTGGTAATTAAAATTCTCGACGGGATCATCTTGCACTGAGCCTTTTATCTTTTTTCTTTTAATTCAATTCATGTATAAGAATATTTTTGCCATTACAGGAACGACTTCTATCTGACATTCCAACCCTGAGATGAAAAATTACGTCAGCTATCGAAGTCCACCGCTGGACATAGGGCCTCACCCAATGTTGGTCTGAAAACCAGCGCTGTCCGCCTGCACTACAACGCGGACAGCATTAAACTGAGAGGCGGCCGTTTATTTCTTTTGCCACACACCGGTGGCAATTTCACGGTTCCTAGAGTGAAGTGTATCCTAAGTCTATGTAAACTTATATGTTACAATAATTAAAGTTAGGCATTGCATTATGTAGCATGATATGTTTAAGTACTGCCAAGCGAAATAAATATTTTTCTTTCTTTCTTTCTTTCTAGTAGCGGAATAATTTAATCATAATAATAGTGTCATATTATATCAAAATCAAAACATAATATACTACCGCTATCCAATAACTTGAACACGTTATTGATATATAAGTACAAAGCTAATACCAATAATATAGGTTATATACCATTATGCATAATTGTAAATTATTACGAGAATGGTATTCTGATCGTATTGCTAATTTACCTAAGCAACCGATTCCGTAATTCATTATCTATATCTATTACATTGCATTCAAATTAATGTTCGTGAATTAATAATACATAGATGACTATAAATTAATTAAACCAATAGAAAAATGATGGGTTCAAATGTAACAGAACGTATATATTTGTAATTTGATTGATTTTTCAAAAATAAACTCTTTGTGGTAGTGTGAGCATGTTCTCATTTAGTGGTATGTGGCTATATTTTGGAGACCTACACTAAGATTTTTCAGGTGTCGGCTAACTTTAATTAGCATGAATTTATTATTATGTTACCTATACGCTTCCCACCACTAAAAGTGGAAACTTTATTTACCATTATTCTTTTTATCATCTAATATTAGCAATTCTAATAGGTTTTCTCAACGCTCAAGTGACTACAAATTTTGCTGCGTGGCTTCCCTACCTCCTATTATTAACCAGTGCTAAAAGTGTGATTCAAAGTTTACTATCGTAGTGACGACTATTTCATCACGGTTATACCGCATGCTTCTCTGATTAATACAAACTCAATAAGCCATTTTTTTTATTTGCTATTTGAAAACGCTGTGATATCATGTGCATGAATTTTATATCAAACTTTATATGGTACACCATTTTCTAGCGAAATACTAATGTAGTCAGGAGATTTCCAGTGTCAGACCGGACATTAAACAGTGGACAATCGTCCGACGGATGATTACTCGCCGAACTCGAGGCACTAGGAGAATATAAACACTTGAAGTTTGACACAAATGTAATGAAACTGTCGCTGCGATAAATGAGTATATTTTGCGTCTGGAAATTATGTTGCGAAACGTCGGGAAGCTAAAATGTCGTGACATGGAATACAAAATAGTTTCGAATACTTTATTGTACTGTCACAATTATCTTTATATTTACTGTGTTGTTTCGAATAATGAAGTTTTCTTATAAAGGGCACGTAATTTTGCCTAGTAAGCAGAAAGCTAAGTTTCAGGAAAGAGGGTCACCATTACCGATACCTACGGGCTTAATGGACCCTGTAGGAAGAAGGAAACACGTGTGCTGGTAAAATATTCAAAATTAGTGTGGTAAAAGAAAAAATCGCCAAACCGCTTGGTTCTAGATGAAATTGTTTGCAAGGTATGCTACATCTAAGGTATACAGGGCTTTTACTGTGCCGAAAAGGAGAAGATAGGACTAATTGAATGAGCATATTGGAACATTTCCAGTTACTTTGATAGTAGAGATTCGATTGACAGCGTGAAATTTGTCTATTGTCATACCCAAAAATTTATTCATAAAATTCCAATTGGATAACACCATGAATTTTGTGAAAATCAACGACGAGGATTTTGCCATTCAAAAGCATTTGCACAATCAAGCAATTCAAATCCCTCGCGAATTCGGGGAACAATATTAGGGGATAAAAATAACAGGAAATTGTGAGGTCAGTTAGTGTGAAGAATGAGTTAATTTGTTGGTTCAGTGAGTAATCATTATTACAGGCCGTTGCATACCGGAATGGACTGCGCGAAGCAGTCATTCAGTGAATTAAAATTTGCTACCTTTGTTTTAAAACATGAGAATATTTTTTTAATGGCTGAAGCCCGCGGCGGGAGATTTTGATACCGTTCCCGCTACTCCTAGGATTCCCTGGATAAAATGTTGCTAACGTGTCATTCCAGACTATAATCTATGCCTGTATCAAATTTCAGCCAGATCCGTTCAGCCAAATGTCTGTGTGATTGGATAGCGACCATTTTGAATGGTTCATTCAAGGAAGGATTTCGTTAAACTTCTTAGGATAATATTAGATATTTTTATATAAGCATCAAGTTTTAATAATGTTTAAATGATTCTAATCTACAATTATTTAGTTTACTTCATAAATTGGTATTAGTACGCCGACTTGGAGCTGCTGTACCATTTCGGCGACCGGTGACTTTCGTGCCGGATCTTTCCTGGTACAAAGGCTGGCCATCGCCATTCAGGGAGGCAACGCAGCGTGTATGATGGGCATTTTTGACCGTGGGCGGTCAGGGGGGTTATTTGATTAGTACATGGACTAAGCAATTTTATGCTATACAATTTTGTCTTTTAATTCTTTTCATCTTTAGTAGATTTCAAAATACTTATACAATTTTTAATAATATTTATTACGTTTGATCTGTCTATTCCAATCCCTAACCCAAACCACCCCTGTGGTGCCAATGGCCCAAAATAGAAGGCTGAGTGCGGACAAAAAAGTCCTCTGCCATTCCCCTGTGTGACTATCATGACGTGCTATAACTGATCGTGTCTTGCTGCGTTCCTGGGGAGAGGAATGAAGCTATATAGGGTTTAGGGTGTACATTGGAAAACAAAAAAAATACCAATACCGCAGTCTACTTTCAGCGATCTACACATACTTACATTTAATCACGCCTACAAATCCCCGAAGGGTAGGCAGAGGTGTACTAACATCCACATTTCACCATCTATGATTTTCAGTCCTACATAATAAGGGACGAGGAGCTAATTGCCGTCAAGCGGTTACTTAGGCATGGGCTTTTACTGTCGGACGGAGAACATCGTTATCCCTTAGTCACCTTCTGCTACAACGGTATTACAAGTGTAAATCTATACATCCCCAATGGAATACTCATCATAAAAATGAGATGCCCGGGATCTCGCTATAAGGATGATGATAAGACTTCATATCTAAGTATAACGCTGTTAGTATGTACTGATCACACTCTCATAATCACTTCAGGTTCAATATCAGTAAACTATGATATTATCGAGCATGACATTTGATCAGTAATAAGGAAAGTTAAACTGACTTGGAACCCTTGCAGAGTTCATCAAATTTAAATTAGAGAAGTTCAAAGTGTTAAAAAGCCATGTATTATTTAAAGCTTACTTATTCAGATAGGAATACTTACCATAAAAATTATGTAACAAAGATGAACAAAGGTACTACAAAGACACATACCACTCTGCAGTATTCATGAACTCTAAATATCTGGATTTCTTTTCCGGTGTCTATTAAATATAAACACTAAGAATCCGTGTCTTCTAAATTGGATTAAAGTTACACAATCAACCCATTATAAAGTCTACCTGAACCCTCTTCAACAACCGTTACTGAATTAAATGCTTTATTTTCCAAGCTAATAAGAGTCACGGTAAGGGACAAGTAACGTAAAAGACGACTAAGGTAAGGGACAAACAAAAAAGTCTACATTTCTTACCAAAAATTTAGACCCCGTCCTTGGCGGTATTTCAGCGATTTAATAAATAACCCAGTCCCCTATTTGTTCGGATTACGGCACCCGTGTCTGGGTTTTAATCCGACTGGTGTCGTTTGTCACCTTTTTAGTGTTTCACACAATAGTGGAATTGCATTAATAATACCTAAATATTTGGCACGGTAATACTGGATGATTTTATAGTTGCCTCGGATATAAAGAATTTGGGCAGTTTCTGTAGCAAAATCATCTGGGTATATTTATTGGGCGAATTTTTTTTTTTTGATAATGAATACTCCCAGATGATTTTGCTATAGAATCTGTGCCCAAATTCTTTTTAACCCCCGACGCAAAAACGACGGGGTGTTATAAGTTTAACGTGTGTGTGTGTGTGTGTGTGTGTGTGTGTGTGTGTGTGTGCGTGCGTGCGTGCGTGCGTGCGTGCGTGCGTGCGTGCGTGCGTGCGTGCGTGCGTGCGTGCGTGCGTGCGTGCGTGCGTGCGTGCGTGCGTGCGTGCGTGCGTGCGTGCGTGCGTGCGTGCGTGCGTGCGTGCGTGCGTGAGTGCGTGCGTGCGTGCGTGCGTGCGTGCGTGCGTGCGTGCGTGCGTGCGTGCGTGCGTGCGTGCGTGCGTGCGTGCGTGCGTGCGTGCGTGCGTGCGTGCGTGCGTGCGTGCGTGTGTGTGTGTGTGTGTGGACGGATGAACAGATTTGGATGTAGTTTTTTCGGTGTTTGGTGGTTTGTAGTATCGGAATACGAATTTCTTCAAAACTCCCTCAATATGGGTATCAAATGAAAGAGCTTGACTAGTAGATCACTTTAAAAAGTATAAAATTAAAATTAAATTAAAAATTTAAAAACCCCCGTCACAAAAATCACTTCCAAAAAGTTTAAAATAAATGGAGTTTGCCTTTTAACTTTAACTGTTGGCATGTCGGGGGACCTTGAATTGTTCCGATAATATAACGAAATGCTTAACCAATTAGGGTTCCCCGACATGGCAACAGTTAAAGTTAAAAGGCAAACTCCATTTATTTTAAACTTTTTGGAAGTGATTTTTGTGACGGGGTTTTTTTAAATTTTTAATTTAATTATCCGAAATTACTATAAAATCACACTGTGTAATGTGGTTCCCGGTGGGGTAGAAGAACACCACCCCATCTCCTTCTATGGCTGTCGTAGAAGGTGACTAAGGGATAGGGTTCCCCATCCGACAGTAAACAAATTCATTGAATTATTTGACATGATGCCCACAGCTACATTCTATCATCGCACCGCTCGCCATAGACAGGGAATTCATCCCCACACATTGCATCCGTATACGGTGCGTACCGTGCGGTATGAAAGGAACTTCATCCCACGTACGCTCAAGCTGTGGAATGAACTCCCTGCCATGGTTTTCCCAAGCGACTACAATATAGGGTTCTTCAAGAGGGGCATTAGAAGGTTTCTTCAGGGTAGGCAGCGGGAGTGTAACGCCCCTGGTGTTGCATACGTCCATAGGCCGCGGTAACCACTTTCCATCAGGTGGGCCGTGTGCTTGTCTGCCACCTGAGTGGTATAAAAAAAAGGCAGCCCATGACTAAGTCCCTGCTTGACAGCAATAGGCTCACCCACTATTACTTGGGACCGAATATCATAATTGGTGAAATGTGGGTGTTAATACACCTCTGCCTACCCCGTCGGGGGTTTACATGCGTGAGTATATGTATGTATGTAGTATATATAACAAAATTACCAAGTATATTCACTTTGACTTTCTGTACTTGCGTGACGATTGCTATTAAAATATTCATAACTATAACAACTAAAATGCTTTTATTTCGAAAGGAAAAGATAAGTTACTCGTAGTAATTTAATTACTAGTAAATTAAAGGGTGACTAAACTTTTCGTTCAAAAGTAAAATTATGTAATTTAAATAACACTACGTCCATCCTTTATTCATTTTGAATGAATTATATTAAATGTTAAAAGGATGATAGAGTTATTAATTTGAAAAGATTCAAAAAGTAAGTACAATTTTTGTAATGAATTAATAAATGATTTTCGAAAAAAATATATTAATCAGAAATGTGAAAAATTAAATAAGTTAAAATATGTAACAATCTTAAAAAACTAATGTTCAAATAATTCTATGTTAATTTGTTTATCACGTAGTAACACTACATCGTCTGGCCAGCGTGGAAACAGTAGGGTAAGCCTCCCAACTTTGGGAGAGGTCCTATTCCCAGCAGTCACGGGACAGCGTTAGGCTAATTTATTAATCAAACAATAAATTATTCAACTATCAATATAATGACATTGATGAATGACCTTCTGTGGCGGAGTTTCTGGTAGGAGGCGCAGGTTCGATCCCCGCTCAGTGCAAATATTCGTATGCATTAATATGGCTATTTCCATTGATCTGGGAGTTTCTATATATAATATGTATGTATTAACAAAAAAAACTATCTAAGTATGTTTATCCGCATTCTTGATTCCATAATCCGTCCATTATATTATTGCATTTTAGACAGCTCAGTCAGTGGACAGTGGTCGGTATAACTTTGTTTTTACGTCAACACCTGATAATCCTAACAAAAATTAGGCGCCAATACGTCATTTTTCATTGACAACGTCACGTCTGTCAGAAAGCAATTTTAGGGATGTAGTTACTCCATCGACTGTTTTTTATTATAATAAGTTGAAAATGTCACAATCGATATCGACTACAGAAATAATTGGTGGTTTTTAACAGATTTCTAAACAACAATTCGGATGTTTATAATTTTTTATATTTGTATGATTTTTACGGAAAAAATATTTTTGTAACTCCCTCATATGTAGACGGATTGTCAAAATTTATTTTTTATTTGAAAGAAATTTATTCCAAAATAGTCCCATTTAAATTGCATTAAGATCTGATGATGGGTTTCAAAGACAGATCACGGAACTCTTCAATAAATACCAGGAAATCAGCATGTTGGAATATTCTTCTAGAAGTCAGTTGTTTTGTTTCGGAGATTAGCGTGTGCGTTATGGCCCACAATCGTTTTATATTATATTTGGAAATTGTAGTTATAGACACGAAATATCTACTGCTTTATTATTATGTACAGAAAGATAATATATTATAATTCCACATGAAATCATATATTTGTCACTCATAATATTTTCATTTAACGATTAATTATTTTTTTAATCGAGTTTTTTAACTTTGTCGATATTTTAAATTTTCATGCAATTACTACTTCCATCTGTCTAAAATACAATAATATGATGGACGGGGTAAGCTTACCATAGGTCTAGATATCTTTGTGTAGAATGTTGTAGAATATTTATTTGTTATTATTTTTATTTATTTATACACTTGTCACATATTAAGCAAAGTCAAGTCAGAGAGCAGTCTGCACAATACTTCACAAACTAAACAAATTTATTCTTCAAGCTTTTTGAGACTTACAGAAAACGATTTAAAGCAGACAGTGGGACTAAATTATAATTCTACATTAACTTTCGTAAATGTGAGTAAGTTTTCGTGACTGAAATAGGAAAAGTTGTCGCCTATTGTGATAGTTGTAAATTGTTTTGAAGTTAGCACCTAAATGACTGCTTGCTGTAACACTTTCCCATTTAAACGTATTTACATATATGACATAGGTACATATTATTCTCACTAGTCTCTCTGGGTATACAGTGAGCGTCATATCTTGACAAGAAAATCTAAAATGATCTTAAAACTAAACTATTAAGAGCAAATCAAACTGTTTTATTGATTTAAATAAAATTGTGTTATTGTCCGAACAGGCTATTTGACTAAATTCTTTTTACTTTTACTTTGTAATTAAAATAACACTACCTCCAGCCTTTATTCTTTTTGAGTGAATTATATTAAATTGTAAATGGATGATAGAGTTATTAATTTGAAAAGATTCAAAAAGTAAGTTTTTTTTTTTTATACAGGACACGTCAATTTGACTTCACCTCGCCTGATGTTAAGCTAAAGGCAAAGTCTCGGAAAGAGGGTCACCATCGTAAACATTTACCATGTTAACAGTGGTGGCACTCAGCTTGACGGCCTCATTAGATGCCTTTTCACGCCCCGCTTAAAGGACCCGGGACTGTAGGAAGAAGGAAACACGTGAGCTGGCAGGGAATTCCAGGTCTTAGTGGTGCGGCATAGGAATGAATCACTGAAACGCTTGGTTCTAGCAGGTATACTCTGCACCGTAAATGGATGACATCTTAGCCCTGCACGTGTCGTCCTGTGAAGGGAAGGGGAGGGTGGGACTAATTGGAAGAGCTCGTCAGAACATTCACCATGGTAGAGATGGTAGAAAACTGCCAAAGACGCTACATCTCTACGCATCTGCAAAGGCTCGAGGGTGTTCGTGACCTCAGGATCCCCAATAATGCGGACTGCACGTCACTGCAACCTGTCGAGAGCATCTAATAAGTACTTTGCGGAGCCGTCCCAGAGATGTGAGCAGTATTCCACGCAGGAACGAATTTGGGTCTTGTATAGAAGACACCGCTGCTCCGGCGTGAAAAAACGTCTCACTCTGTTCAGGACTCCGAGTTTACGCGAGGCTGATTTGATGATACTCTCGATATAGTTTTTGTTATTCAGTTTGCAGCGAACATCCATACCGAGGATAGTGAGGTGATCCTGCAGTGGCAGTGGTGTGCTCTGAAGAGTGGGAAGGGGAAGAAAAGGAGATACCTTAGCTGTAAACGCACATGCCTGGGTCTTCTTGGCATTGAACTCGACCAGGTTCCTAGCGCCCCATTGAGAAATGTGGTCCAGGATCCGGTCCAGCTCTGTGACAAGAAGCTGCCTTTTTTCCGCGATATCAGACTGCTTGGCCGCAGGATGTGCGTGATAACTCCCGTGTAAGGTAAGGTAAGTACATTTTTTTAATGAATTAATAATTGATTTTCGAAAACAATATGTTAGTCAGAAATGTGAAAAATTAAATAAGTTAAAATATGTAACAATCTTAAAAAACTAATGTCCAAATAATTCTATGTTAATTTGTTTATCACGTAGTAACACTACATCGTCTGGCCAGCGTGGAAACAGTAGGGTAAGCCTCCCAACTTTGGGAGAGGTCCTATTCCCAGCAGTCACGGGACAGCGTTAGGCTAATTTATTAATCAAACAATAAGTTATTCAACTATCAATATAATGACATTGATGAATGACCTTCTGTGGCGGAGTTTCTGGTAGGAGGCGCAGGTTCGATCCCCGCTCAGTGCAAATATTCGTATGCATTAATATGGCTATTTCCATTGATCTGGGAGTTTCTATGTATAAATATGTATGTATTAACAAAAAAAGCTATCTAAGTATGTTTATCCGCATTCTTGATTCCATAATCCTTCCATTATATTATTGTATTTTAGACAGCTCACTGACAGTGGTCGGTATAACTTTGTTTTTACGTCAACACCTGATAATCCTAACAAAAATTAGGCGCCAATACGTCATTTTTCATTGACAACGTCACGTCTGTCAGAAAGCAATTTTAGGGATGTAGTTACTCCATCGACTGTTTTTTATTATAATAAGTTGAAAATATCACAATCGATATCGACTACAGAAATAATTGGTGGTTTTTAACAGATTTCTAAACAACAATTCGGATGTTTATAATTTTTTATATTTGTATGATTTTTACGGAAAAAATATTTTTGTAACTCCCTCATAATGTAGACGGATTGTCAAAATTTATTTTTTATTTGAAAGAAATTTATTCCAAAATAGTCCCATTTAAATTGCATTAAGATCTGATGATGGGTTTCAGAGACAGATCACGGAACTCTTCAATAAATACCAGGAAATCAGCATGTTGGAATATTCTTCTAGAAGTCAGTTGTTTTGTTTCGGAGATTAGCGTGTGCGTTATGGCCCACAATCGTTTTATATTATATTTGGAAATTGTAGTTATAGACATGAAATATCTACTGCTTTATTATTATGTACAGAAAGATAATCCATACTAATATTATAAATGCGAAAGTAACTCTGTCTGTCTGTCTGTCTGTCTGTATGTTACGCTTTCACGCCAAAACCACTGAACCGATTTTGATGAAATTTGTAAATTGTTTTGAAGTTAGCACCTTTTTTTTTTTTTTTTAACCGTGGGGGAAAATCCTTCATGGATGTTATGCCGGACTCCTACCGACTAAAAACCCCCACGGTAACGCCCAGAAGCCTATGGATGGGAGCCCCGGGTAAGCCCTCGGAAGGATGTCCCAGGACTCCCATCAGACCTACGGCTACAATTGCGGCCTCGTCTCGGGGGTGGTTCGGGTGCTATTCCGCGTCTATGGGGGGGGGTTTTCGGGTGTTACCCCGCTTCTTAGGGGGGGGGGGCGTGCGTGAATCCCTCACGTCACGCTGCCGTCATGGGCCTGCTTCTGTAAGGACGGTGAGCAGCCAACTCACCGTCCTCAGGCCCCCGGTCATGGAGGCCGATGGTCTTCGGCGAAGACACGTCGGCGGTGCCCAAGCCGCCGACTGCGGAACTCGGGTGGGAGAGTTTTCTCCCGCTCTCGCCCCGCCGCCTCTTTCACGAGCATGACCTGCTCACAGAAAGAGGCGGCGCAGTCCCACTTACTCCCGCTGGAGACCATGGCTCGCACCATGGTCTCAAGCGAGAGGGTGCCCACGCCCAGACCCACCACGAGGACCTGGCGCTGTTGCACCCACGCCGTGCACTCCACCAGCGTGTGGAGCGCTGTGTCATCGCTGCGGTCCTCGCAGTGCTGACACTCGGCCGTGGTTTCCCGGTGTCTTCGCCACAGATACCTACCAAAGCTACCATGCCCGGTAAGTATCTGTGACAACCGGTAGGAGAGAGCACCGTGTCTCCTCTCCAGCCACTCGTCCATGACCGGTCTGACGGCCGCAATTGTGGCGAATCCCCCCTTTGGTTGCTCAAGTCGCACCTTCCATGTCTCCACGGTTTCCTGGTAGAGCTGGGACCGCTGGGCCTCGATTTCTCGAGACGCAGGCCATTGGCCCCGCTCCAGCGCCTCCTTGTGCCATATAAATAGGGACGCAAGGGCTCTCGCTTCCAGGTCCCATGGAGGGGTCCCGGCTAGGAGGCATGCCGCCTCACCTGAGATCGTGCGGTATCCCCTTATCACCCTGACGGCCATCGCCCTCTGTGGGCTCAGCAATCTAGCCACATTACTGGCCGTCAGGTTCTCTGCCCATACGGGGGCCCCGTATAGGGCCATACTTCGCACGATCCCCAGGTACAGTCTCCTGCAGGGGGCGTTGGGTCCCCTGATATTGGGCATCAGCCGCGCGAGTGCAGCTGACGCCCCCCTCAGTTTTGGGACCAAACTTCGGAAGTGATGTCCGAAGTTCCACCGGCCATCGAGCACGAGTCCCAGATACTTCATCGAGGGCTCGATGCCGATGCTGACGCCCCCTACCTGTAGGCTGGATCCTGCAGGTGGCCCCATCCGAGGTCCGTGGAAGCACAGAGCCTCGGACTTGTGAAGGGCGACCTCGAGACCCAGCCGCCGTATCCGACCCACGACTTGAGCAACCCCTGCCGTGGCCTTTAGTGCTGCATCTCGGTGTGTTGCTCCCCGCGCCGTAACGAGGGTGTCATCGGCGTAACACGTTACGGTGACCCCTCTGAGCAACGGACCACGCAGCACCCAATCGTAGCCGATGTTCCACAGGAGTGGCCCTAATACCGATCCCTGTGGAACACCGCACGACACATCCCGCCGACCCGGCCCTAGCCAACTCGGGTAAGTAATGGCCCTCTCGGAGAGATAGGCCCCGACAATTCGACGGAGGTAGGGAGGCACTCCATGGTAGATAAGCGCCTCCCTAATGCAACTCCAGGGCAGGGTGTTGAAGGCGTTGGCGATGTCAAGAGACACCGCCACCACCACCTCACCCTGTGAGACTGCTTCCTCCGTCAGGCCTCTAATGCGCATGATCGCGTCTACGGTGGAGCGCCCCTGACGGAAGCCAAACTGGCTATCCGACAGATCAGGCCCCACGCGTATGAGATGCTTGACGAGGCGTTGTGCAATAATGCGCTCAAAGAGCTTGCACACCTCGTCGAGCAACACGATCGGCCGGTACCCTGATGGGGAATTTGCCGGCCGCCCCACCTTTCGGATTAAGACCAGTTTCCCTGTCTTCCAGACCTTGGGGAACTGGCCTTTTTCGAGGCATGCGCTAAAGAGCCCTATAAGTCGAGGCCCAAGTTCTTCGAGAGCCAGGACCCATGCTCGGCCTGGAATGCCGTCGGGTCCAGGGGCGGTGTTTCTGCGGGATTTAAGCCGCAGTACAGCCGCCCCTAGCTCACCCTCTGTGACTATGGGCACGTCGTTCTCGCTGCCTTCCGCGTTGGGCGCCTGAGACGGAGCCATGCGCGGAGGAATGTGTTCCTCCGCTCTTGATGGGAACAAGGAGTCCAGGACCCCCTCCAGCCGCTCCGGCTGGAGACTCTGGGTCAGTGGGGGCGCCTTGGGGCGTAATTTGCCCCTTACCATAAGGTACGGGCGCCCCCACGGGTTCCGCTCCAAGGTCTCCATCAGCTCCTCGCGGCCCACCTTTTTGGACCGCTTGATGGCCGTCTGGAGGGCCCTCTTGGCCCCCTTGTACCCATCATAGAGCTCCGTCTCTCGGGCTGCCGCATCGTCTGGGCGGCGACGCCTCCGGCGGAATCTGGTGTACCGGCGGCGCGCGGCAACGCACTCCGCGCGCAACTGCGCGATTTCCGGCGTCCACCAGTACACCTGTCTTCTCGCCGGTCTGGGCCTAGCCCTGGGCATCGCCGCATCGCAGATATGCGACATGGCTCTCCCGAACCACTCCACCTCGGCATCAATATTGGCAGGTCTGTCCGCTATCGGGATCCAGGCCTTTACTATGGCCGCCTCCAGGAGAGCCTCCGGATCCAGGCGATGGAGTGCCCAACGCGGTCCCGGGGGATTCACGATAGCTGGCGGCAGGTTTGGTGGAGGGGAGACGTCGAACCGAATATATCGGTGATCTGATGACGTCTCCTCCTCCTCCACCACACGCCATCCCTGGACACGGCGGGCGAGCTCAGGGGTCGCAAACGAAACGTCTATGACCGAGCTGAGCCCCCGCCGCGTCCAGGTTGCGACATTCCCCCGGTTCAGGATGACTAGGCCACGTGTAGCGACCCAGTCCTGAAGTATCCTCCCCCTGTCTCTGGTTTCCCGGGAGCCCCAAGCCTGCGACCAGGCATTGAAATCTCCCAGGATCAGGACAGGGCGAGGCCGGCATGCAGCGAGAACGACGTCCAGCTCAGGGAGCCATAGCTCAAACTGATGCTGGTCGAGGTTTGGCGAGATGTAAACGGCCACGACAGCCACCCCCTCATATTCCGCCGCGACACAACCCGGGCCCCTAGCGATAAGCGCTAGGCGCGAGTCGTCCGCGGCGGTCCCCCCAAAGACAGTCGCCAGGCCGTGCAGATCCACTGGGCTTCCCGGGTGAACCCAGTACGGCTCGGCGACAACCACCACGTTAATGGACCACTGCCTGATGCTCTGGTACAGAAGGTCCTGAGCACCAGCGCAGTGGTTCAGGTTCACCTGAAGGATGCGGATATGGGTGCCCATTAATGGACGTCCATTTCCGCACCCTGCCGCGAGAGTGCACCCTCACCTCCCCGTGTGGACGGACGGGGCTTTGGCCTTGAGGCAGTGCAGGCTTTACTGTCCACCCAGTGGTCGGCCTCCTTGCCCTCCGCCACGCATTTAAAGCAGCGTGGCGGAGCGTCACAGGCAAGAGCCACGTGACCGGGCTGACTACAGCGGAAGCAGCGGTCTCCCACGGTGACTTCCGCTGTGCACTGCACTCCCACATGCCCCACGACCAGGCACCTAAAGCACCTGGCTTCGCGTGGCTGCAGGAGATGCGCCTGTGCCCTCAGGAAGCCTCCGATAAGGAGGCTCCGTCCGTCCGCCACTTTTTGGGCCGCCGCGACGGGGCAGCTCACGACTGCCGACCCGTGACCGAAAGGGCCAAAGCGGATTTCACCTGACCTCACCTGGTCACGAGGGCAGCCGCTCGCCTCCACGACGGCGGAGATTATCTCCTCCGTCGTGGCCGCGTCATCCAGACCCGAAATGCGTAGACTCGCGCATTTGTTGGGTCTGGTGACGCGGACGTCACCCGTGTCCAGCGACTCCCTTAGCTTTGCCGCTAGGGCATCTGCTTTGGGGCCACTGGTGGCGCCATAGACCTCAAGGAGGCGTGCTCCGGTCCGCGTCATTTTGGAACGGAGACCTCCCTCTATTTCGAGGGCTTTAAGGTCCACCGAGGCCCTCGCCTGTCTCAGGACCTCGGTATACCCCACGCCCCTCGCCCTGCCCTCTGTCGTCACCGTAATGACCATGGCAGAGGAACGGGGAACGCGGAGCGTCTTTGGCGCCTTCACCGCGGCGGCCTTTGCCGCTTTTGCGGCGGTTTTTGCCGCCTTCCTGGCGGCCTTCGCCGCCTTTTTGGTGGCATTAGCCGCCTTCTTCTTTGCTCCCACCACCTCCCAGACCTCCTCACTGGAGAGATTCTGGGATGCAACGGGAGCATTGGCTGTACTGCTTGGGGAGGCGGGGTTGCCACCTCCCCTAGGTACCGTCTTCTTAGGGGCGGAGGGGGCGGAGGCCCTCGACTTGGGACCAGGAGCCCCACTGGGCGCAGCCTTCGTCGCATATGACGCGACGACGGGTGCCGCCAGCGGCGGGCGGTATGCCCGGTCCTCGAGGACGCCGAGGCGTCGCTCGATGGCCTCCAGCAGCTGGACCACCGTAGGCGTCACCTTAGATGGAGCACGGGGAGCGGGGGTTTTAGCACCCCGGGCCTCCCCGGCCCCCTGGACCAGCTGCGTCAGCTGACTGATCTCCTCCCGCATCAGCTGTTGCTGCTTGCGGGAGTCGGCAAGCTCCGTCTCCAGGCTCGCAACCCGAGCCCGGAGTTTCTCCTCCTCTCTGGAGACGCTCCTTTCCAGGAGCTCCTCCAGCGCTTTGGCGGCACCCGTTACTGCCCGTGGTTTTGAGGCACACCCATGGGCCTGTGGAACTGTGGTGACCCCTCCCATATACCATCCGGGATGAACCCGGGCGGGGGTCGCCATGGCTGGTCGCCGAATGGATGTCCATTCGACCACCAGTCACAGCAAGGGATTCCCCGGACGAAGTCCGGGTACCCTCATGGGTAGTTTTATTCGATGTCGTTTCCATAGCCATAATTTTAACGGTTAATGTCCGCCGACGTTGAGGTGGAAGTAGAGAGGTTGGGAGTGTATGTGAGGATGGGAAAGGTGGGAAGGTGGGAGTGAGTGACGCCCTAGGCACTGAGTACCCCCCAGTGATGCATCCCATTGCCAGGCGTCAGAGCGTGGGGTTCGGGGTGATTTTTTATAGAGGTTTTCTTCCTCGCAACTCCTAAGAGCCACCATGCCCGTCTGTTGTCAGACGGGGGTACGGCTCGGCCGATCGATGGTCCCTATGGGACCGTGTACTTCACCACTGATCGCTCAGTGGCAAAGTACTAGTCGCCCTGAGAGTTCTCCGCTAGGTACGCTCTGCTTAGCAGAGCGCATGCGGAGAACTCGAAACCGGCCATAAAGGCCCCCCCTCCTTGGTGGACTATTTGCCATGGGCGAGACGTGCGCCTCGCGCGAAGCCCACGTCATCGCCCACGTTACCAGGGTGCACCACGCGGAGGTTGTCCTAACCAGCACCCCTGAAGTTAGCACCTAAATGACTGCTTGCTGTAACACTTTCCCATTTAAACGTATTTACATATATGACATAGGTATATATTATTCTCACTAGTCTCTCTGGGTATACATTGAGCGTCATATCTTGACAAGAAAATCTAAAATGATCTTAAAACTAAACTATTAAGGGCAAATCAAACTGTTTTATTGATTTAAATAAAATTGTGTTATTGTCCGAACAGGCTATTTGACTAAATTCTTTTTACTTTTGAAAAATGACCACTTTCTTATAATATAATGAACTGTAAAAGTAAAATATTCGTACGACAAATACTTTTCAAGATATTTGATTTTGAGAAATGTAATTTGTCGCGCCGGCGCCGCCCGAAAACGCTCCATACAAAATCGTTCTAAATTGTGCCGTCACGCTTCGGTAGCGCGTAGTGCAAATGTATGGAGTGCAAGATAATATCGCATGTATCTTGATTTACGTTGCGTTCACACGTATATAGTTCGTAAGTTATTTAAAATTTAATGAGGAATCTAAGGATTGTTTATATTTTGACTTTTTTTGGGAATTTTAACTAATGAAAAGTGCAATGCAAGGCATATTTTTTGAGAACAAGCTATCATATTAAGCAGTATTGTGAAGAATCGACACTTAGTCAAATAGCCTATTTAAGGTGTGTGCCAAATATTAGAAGAATCCGTCAACAGGAAGGGGGTTAAGATCATTTTGAGCACTTTGTTCATCAACGTCTTCCTTCTTGTTCTTCTTCTTCTTCTTTTCCTTGCGTCTGATAAAGAACATTCATTGCTCTAGAAGCCGCACTCCGAACAGTCGTCTTACCAATAAAAAAATACGTGGCATTCGGGCTTCAAAAAACAAATTCTAGGCCCAGGAACTCGCTTTGAGATGTTGATAAGACTTCATCCCTACAACGCAACGGTCTTAGTAATATATTGTTCACACTCTCATCGTCACTTCAGGTTCTACATCAGTAAACAATGAAATTATCGAGCATGACAATCGATCACTAATAAGGAAAGTTAAACTGACTTGGAACCCTCGCAGAAGTTAATCAAAATTAAATTAGAGAAGTTCAAATTTTCTATTAAAAAGCCATTATTATAATTAAAGCTTACTAAACTTATTCAGATAGGTAGTATTTAGTAGTTTAGTTAGTTGAATAGTTTGATTTAGTGGTTCCGTCTTCTTAAAATCCCTTCTTACAATTCCTGTTGAAGCCATCAAATTCAGGACAGTCATTTTAAGAGCATTTTAGATTCCAAATGCAATTGTATGGCTTTGATAGCAATTTTATATGACTTTTCACGCCCCGCTTAAGGAACCGGAATTGTAAATGCAGTACTTTAATTGACGAAATATAAAAATGATAGATTTACCAATCTTCCAATCGTTTTTTTTAAGGATTATTAGCAACCGAAATTACGAATATCTAACCCCTCCAACTAAGCTAAATTACTTGTGTACACGGTAGTGTAATGCCCGGGATTCGAACCCGGAACCTCTCGATCGCAAGTCTGACTCCTTGACCACTCAGCTAGCGATGCTTCCAATATTGTACCTAAGCATAACACAGAGGGTATACGGCAAAAATAAATTCCCCTTGTCCTGCTAACAGTGGGTGGGTCATCTCATAAGTCCCCCCATTCCCAATCGACCACCTGAGTTCTTCACCTGGTTGGTAAATTAGGAATAAATGTTCCTAACCACCCACCTTGTGCAACTGGTGGGTCCGTTCTTAACAAAATATACTAAACCTGTGACTGTATAAAATGCTATGGCTCGTAAGTCGTAAGTATAGATTTAAACCACGAGTACACCTGCGTTGAATAGATTTTTCCGTACATTATATATATATATATATTGCATACATCATGCGCCAAGAATTGCTAAAATCCATACTTTTATTATAAATGCGAAAGTAACTCTGTATGTCTGTCTGTCTGTCTGTATGTTACGCTTTCACGCCTCAACCACTGAACCGATTTTGATGAAATTTGGTATGGGGGTAGATTAGAACATAAAAAAGGACTTAGGCTATGTTTGGTCGTGATAACCGACTTCCACGCGGGCGGAGCTGCGAGCAAATGCTAGTATAACCCAATAAGATTCAAATATAACTTAACCTTCGAGCGGAATATTAATCGAATACTGACACAAAATATAGCTTGCTTCATTCTAATTTATCTAGACCCAAATTACTGGTATAGCGTGGTTTAATTCAAATTTTTTAGACTGGATATTACTGGCACGGCCCGGTTTGAGCTGGTTATTAAATTAACGCGAGGCTAAAAACTGGGGCAGCTTTTAGAATATAGGTTTTTTCTTCGCGAATCTACAAAGTTTATTCACTCACTTATAGTTTAGGAGGAAGATACTTGTTATTGGTTGAATAGTATCGGAGATTTTTTTATAAAGGACACGTCTATTTGACTTCACCTCGTCTGTTGTTAAGCTAAAGGCAAAGTCTCGGAAAGAGGGTCACCATCGTAAACATGCACCATGTTAACAGTGGTGGCACTCGGCTTGACGGCCTCATCAGATGCACGCCCGCTTAAAGGACCCGGGACTGTAGGAAGAAGGAAACACGTGAGCTGGCAGGGAGTTCCAGTTCCAGTCTTAGAGATATGATTAAAAGTCTCTATAACGAGCGGAATTGTGGGAAAATAAATTGTAGTTAATCTTTTCTTTTCTTCCTTCCACGTAATTTTATGTACCATTAATTAAAAAACTATATGTTTCTAGCAGAGCTCAACCCGCTAAACACACTTCATGTCGCCATGGCTTGTCTAGATGGATGTACTTATGTAAAATACCCAGCTAATTATCTAGTAAAACTTACAGTGGTTCAAAATTGAATTCTGCACTAATTGCTTCAGTCCCTTTGATAAGGGTCCGCCTACGCAAAATGTCAAGCGGCAATTAAATTGCTCAACTCTTGGAAGGACACTGATTGAAAAAATATATGTGTAGTAGATGTTGTAGCTAACCAATAACCAGATAGTAAAAAAAATTCTTTCTTACAGGTAATAGCGACACTGAATCACAATAACTGCTTACCGTAAAATGGTCTGTGTGATATTACTTTCTACAACCTATTTATTCTAATCATACTAATACATACTTAATATTATAAATGTGATTGTAAATCTGTCTGTCTGTTTATCTGTATATCTGTCTATATGTTACGCTTTCACGCCTAAACCACTGAACCGACTTTGATGAAATTTAGTATAGGGGTAGGACATAGGCTATGTTTAGTTGCGATTACCGATATCCGCGCGGGCGGAGCCGCGGGCAAAAGCTAGTACTAATATTATAAATGTGAAAGTAACTCTGTCTGTCCGTCTGTCTGTCTGTATGTTACGCTTTCACTCCAAAACCACTGAACCTATTTTCCTGAAATGGTATAGGGATAGGTTAGACCTTGAGAAAGGACATAGGCTATGTTTGGTCGCGATAACCGATATCCACGCGGGCGGAGCCGCGGGCAAAAGCTAGTTAATATTATAAATCAGAAAGTTGGTGAAACTTTAACATTTAAATGACTGAACGATTCCTTTACAAAGCTTACAAACACAAGTCCAAACAAAGTAAAATAATCTTTGCTCTCAAGATCACCAACCGACTGTGAAGCCTTTAAAATCCACACAAAGTAACTTCATATAATGTTTACCACAAAACATATCAAATGTATTTAACAAGACACAACAATTATTATATGTCTCACTTATAACTTCAACCAAATTTTACCTCTACCCTTTCAACATAGCGTAGATTTTTCCGTAATCATGTGTGATTTTAGTCCTTAATTTACAAATTAAATCTCATATTACATTATATTTATAGTACATACTCATGATTTCAGCTCAGGTATAGTATTCAAAGGGACAATGCCCTCTGGGTGTTTTAATATGTCAGATTTAGATTCATGATAGCTCTTTTGTTTTATCTTTGTAATTCTGCTTTTGTCTGTAGTCTGTAATTTTTATATCATTATTTTTTTCTTATTTGAATATTTACAAGGGTAGCCACAGTGAACAATGATGGAGTGTTAGTTCCATTGCCTGTCGTTCACCTGCGTAAGTCCCTCACAAATATCGTCTTTGAGAAAAATCTTACTGTTTGTCATCAAGAGCCTTTGGGCATGAGTGTAGAAATTATTTAGGAAAAGTTCAAGTTAAGAGTTTCAACAGGATAAGCGACAGACAAATTCATTAATTTCATTCATTTATTCATTTACGTGTAACGTGGTACAATAACAGATGGAAATATAAAATAGTCCGTAAATAACCGTCGCCCTTATAGACGGATAT
Organism: Eilema sororculum; assembly: GCA_914829495.1. NCBI lineage: Eukaryota > Metazoa > Arthropoda > Insecta > Lepidoptera > Erebidae > Eilema > Eilema sororculum. Next base: position 1,403,738 of record OU618541.1, read on the forward strand.
AAAGAGAAGGAAAATTTGGAATGATTCAAGTGGTGCTCAATAGCTCAGTTGGCAGAGCAGTCGCCCTGTAAGCGAAAGGTCGTGAGTTCGAGTCTCACTTGAGCATTTCATTTTTTCCAATGTTTTTCGAACTTAACAGTTAGCATAATAAATGCTATAAAAAATTCATTCAAATATTTGGGCGCAGTCATCAAAATTCAATGTTTAAAAATGGTTGAAAAATCATTCATTGTTTCCAACAGTTCGTAAGAATGTTGGTAGATGGCTGCACCGTCGCCCTTATAGACGGATATAAAGAGAAGGAAAATTTGGAATGATTCAAGTGGTGCTCAATAGCTCAGTTGGCAGAGCAGTCGCCCTGTAAGCGAAAGGTCGTGAGTTCGAGTCTCACTTGAGCATTTCATTTTTTCCAATGTTTTTCGAACTTAACAGTTAGCATAATAAATGCTATAAAAAATTCATTCAAATAAAATATCTAGTTCAAGCACATTTCGCCATAAAGTTGGCATGCAAACTCAAATTATTGTACTCAATGTATAACAAATATATAGAGCAAAGATCTGGGTACTATCGTACGCCTGATTGTAGTTGATTAAGTAGAACGTAGACTTAATTACAAATCATTTATTTCATTCCTTTAACATTACATGGAATTATCAAGGTTGGATTTCTTCAACGCAGGTGGAGCTGCAGGCATCCACTTGTTGTTTACGAGCAATTTAATCTTTCTTGTCTAAAATATTTTAACAAATATTCTATCGTTTAGTTTATCAGAACACTTCAATCATTTTGTATTCCATCTTAATTGAAAATGAAATGCAGATTTATGCGAATCGTTCACAAGCTACTGCGTAGTCTTTCAATCAAGTGACAAAAGTTATTTCAAAAGTGTGAATACATCTCACTGTTATGGTTAATATACACATATAAACATTACATTAAATATTACAATGGTAATAATATACCTTATGATTGTATCGTTATATCTTTGATTGTACTGATAAGCTGTCGGTGAAAATAATTAATTTCAATTATCTGGGTAACTCTGTTGATTGTTATACATTTATTCTAATTAACGGGGATTATTTTAGCCTCCTTTGAATTGCCCGACCATTCAACCAAATTTGGACGCCTTCTGTCATCATCAATCCATTTAATTAAAAATTGTACATGGAAATATACCAGAGACGAAAATTTTGCTTAAAAGTTCAAATAAAGTACGTCCAAAATACTTACAAACTAAATGGATGCTTGTAATTTACCTAAAAAGCTTCTATTACATAACCATAATGTTACGAACTATAATAAAATATATTACGCACAGCAGAATGATAGATGACTCCGAACATATAAATTAGTTGTCACACGCGAGGAAACTCTTTGCATATGTACTTTGTGAGCGAATGGGTGTATATCTAACTATATCTATACTAATCTATTTACAACACAATATAAAAATTGGTTTTTATAATGGTGATTACCAAGACTTCCTGAGCCAAACCAACCTCATCTGCAAGTCAGTACATACCCTGATCAAGTGTTGAAGATCTGACGCAGTCTTTCCTGTCAGGGCAAATAACTGTCGTTACTATAGAAGCAGATGAATAAAGCTGAGGCTCCACTTGTGCGTTGCGCTGCGCTGCGTTGTGTTGTGTTGAGCAGGGTCATTCTTTGAAATTTAAAGGAATTTCTATCATTGCTATAGTTTTATTTAATTGCAACTGATCGACGGAACGCAACGTATTGTAACGCACACGTGGGGCCGCAGCCTAAGGTAACCTTAGATGCAATTGCAAATAACGTTAATACAGTAATGCCAAACGTTAATTCTATCTAAGTCCTTTATAGACTTCCAAACCATGCACCTGCTGAGCCTCACACAGAGATTAGAAAGGCAGTAATGCGAAGATTTAGACTTTAATATTTCCTATAGGTCTTACTAGAGACTTTTCTGATCCTGTAGGACAACATAGCACCAAGAAGCTACTAAAACAGCTGCTAAGAGACTTTGTAGAAGGACTACAAACCATTATCGGTGGAAAGTCTGCAAGTCTGTTTAAAAGTGCCCTAAAGTAAAGAGATAACAAGCAGACAATACTTCAAAGTTGTGGTTGATTGTCAATTAATACCAGACTGGCTAGATTACTAGTTATTAAGGGCAAGTTGTCTGTCACAAAAGCTTAAATCAATAAACTTAATTATTAAGAAAACAAAAAACCCGACTGCAAAGTAAAAATACAACTGAAAAGCAAAAAAACAAGCTCTACATTTCTTTTGTGACTTTATTTAGCTACTTACTGTTTTACTTTCTCTTCTTCAGCATTACATAAATATGTGAATAAACATGGCTATGAATGTTGGAAAAGTATTGCAAGCGGGAACAAGCTGTTAAATCGTTTTTCTCACATTTTGCTACTTTGTAAACCACTACTCTGGCTTGACACAGCTTGTTCCCGCTTGCAATACTTTTCCAACATTCATAGCCATGTTTATTCACATATTTATGTAATGCTGAAGAAGAGAAAGTAAAACAGTAAGTAGCTAAATAAAGTCACAAAAGAAATGTAGAGCTTGTTTTTTTGCTTTTCAGTTGTATTTTTACTTTGCAGTCGGGTTTTTTGTTTTCTTAATAATTAAGTTTATTTCAAACTTTTTAGTTATTATAATTTTGTGAAGTGACATCACAATGGCTACTTGGAAATGAAATAAAAATTTATTCAAAGTCAAAGTCTTTATTCGTTGAATATGGTACAAAATGGTCTCGAGGTATGTAGTTCGAAATAGAATGTCATCAATTTTATTTTATGATATTTTTGTCATATAAAATTTAAGCAATTTCCGGTTTTGTAGAATCTGACTTATGGAACGGCAAGTTAATAATTTATTTCTGAAATAGTTCTACGTACCTACTCATAATTTAACTTTTGGAGGCTACTCCGACATCTGTTCAAGTCGCTCAGAGTGAGAAGTCGATGACTCAAGCTCTCTAACATTCTCAGCATGCTTTCGCATCTGTTCAAGTTGCTCAGAGTGAGAACTCAATGACTCAAGCTCCCTAACGTTCTCAGCATGCTTTCGCATCTGTTCAAGTCGCTCAGAGTGAGAAGTCGATGACTCAAGCTCTCTAACATTCTCAGCATGCTTTGGCATCTGTTCAAGTCGCTCAGAGTGAGAAGTCAATGACTCAAGCTCTCTAACATTCTCAGCATACTTTCGCATCTGTTCAAGTCGCTCGGAGTGAGAAGTCAATGACTCAAGCTCTCTAACATTCTCAGCATGCTTTCGCATCTGTTCAAGTCGCTCAGAGTGAGAAGTCGATGACTCAAGCTCTCTAACATTCTCAGCATGCTTTCGCATCTGTTCAAGTTGCTCAGAGTGAGAACTTAATGACTCAAGCTCCCTAACGTTCTCAGCATGCTTTCGCATCTGTTCAAGTCGCTCAGAGTGAGAAGTCAATGACTCAAGCTCTCTAACATTCTCAGCATACTTTCGCATCTGTTCAAGTCGCTCGGAGTGAGAAGTCAATGACTCAAGCTCTCTAACATTCTCAGCATGCTTTCGCATCTGTTCAAGTCGCTCAGAGTGAGAAGTCGATGACTCAAGCTCTCTAACATTCTCAGCATGCTTTCGCATCTGTTCAAGTTGCTCAGAGTGAGAACTTAATGACTCAAGCTCCCTAACGTTCTCAGCATGCTTTCGCATCTGTTCAAGTCGCTCAGAGTGAGAAATCAATGACTCAAGCTCTCTAACATTCTCAGCATGCTTTCGCATCTGTTCAAGTCGCTCAGAGTGAGAAATCGATGACTCAGGCCCTCTAACGTTCTTAGCATACTCCCGCATTTTATCCAATGGTTATATGCGTATGGATGATGATTCCTTGGCACGTACTTCCAAAGCGTCTTCTCGCATCTGATTCAACCTTCGTAGACGAGATGAGAGCGTCTCTTTTGATCTTGTTTGAAATTTAGCAATTCGTCCTCGTTCTCTGTCAGCGCTAGACCCACGCTTACGACAATAATATTGGCTAATATTTTCTATCAGCTCTTTACAAGCTGTAGGTAACAGCTTGGTTTAATTTTAAGAAGTTCTTTCCCTTTGTTTTTTAAGGCGAATCTCGCGTTTATTAGGACTTTCAGTTTTTAACTTGATGATCTTCATCCGATTGTTTTTAGTTTTGCGAGATAACGCCATTTCGCAAAATAAAATATTCTGATGGTAAGAAACGTAATAAACACAAATCACAACTAACTCATATAATCTTTTTTTATTTAAGAAGACATATTTTACTTATGGCAACAAACAACTTGAGATGAAGAGAAAGCAAATGGTATAGATTAACACTGACACATAAACATAAACAACACCATGAGAAGAAGAAAGCAAACGATCCAAAAAAACGTATAGAATTTATTTCTATAGCAAGAACTAGTTCGGACACCAAACAACACAAGATAGTAAACGTTGAAGTGAAGGATTAATCGAGTTGAAACGCATAGAAAACTTCAACAATTCAGACAGACGAAACGATTTTAAGCAATACAGCATTAATCCTTTGTACCTTAATAAATTGCGCATTGATTATAGATCAACTAGCGACCCGCCCCGGCTTAATCATTTTTGCATAGTGAAGGGACAACACTGAAATTCTACCTTAATTATTATATTTTTGCTCATATCTCCGGTTCCACTCAAGCGATTGCAACCAAACAAACGTCAGATTTTAAGTTTGACCAAGACCTTTTAAACAAATGAAACCGCATTGAAATTTGTTTAGTAGTTTTTGCGACCAACGCGGTCAAACAATTTTTGCGCCAAAAATCCGCCATGTTGATTTTCTCGAAATTTTAATATACCCAGTGTTACTCACACAATCCTGACAAATCAAATGATGCCTCACATGTCAAAATCCGTCAAACCGTTCAGACTGTAGAGGGTGCAAGAACTATTTTCAAGGTTTTCATTTTAGCGCCAAAACTCCGCCATTTTGATTTTCTAGAAATTTTAATGTACCCAGTGTCACTCACACAATCACGACGAATCAAATGACACCTCACATGTTCAGATCCGTCAAGCCGTTCAGGCTGTAGGCCGTGCCAAATAAATGGACATACATACATACATACATACATACATACATACATAGTCTCGAAAAACATTACCCTCCTTCCTTCGGCAGTCGGGTAAAAAGAAACACTTTGGTCTTAAAGAGCGATGTTCAATGTGATAAACTTGAGTAGGATTTCTCATACTACATTCATGGTTTGTCTGACCAACGATAGATCGCGATATGGTTTTTTACCGAGCATACCATATAACCAGATTATCAATTGGAATAAATGTCGATTAAGGTCAGTCTACAAACGTAGTTTCATTTAATGACAACCCTTCTAGAAGTGCAGAATTAAGTGAGTAATCGTCCAAAAGGCAAGTCAACAAATACAAGTTGCGCGCCCAAACAAGCGAGAACTTATGCAAAGACGTATGAATCGCTTCGGCCGTTGCCGTATCACCTATTTAATATAAGCCTTTACATACACATCTAATTTATAACTATATTTTTACAACTAGGTACCCTAGAAGTGCTGGCACAATATAGTCTACTTTTTAAATTCTTTGCTCTGAGGCAATATAACCCTTTACTCTAAACTCTCACAAACATTTCTGAGCAAAACATTCTTGTAATTTAAGAGATCTCCCTCTTAATGAAACGGCACTTCTTTCACGGTCTGAATCGAAATTCTGTAATAAAACTAGTGAATTTGTTCCGAACGGCAATAAATTTTATTTATCCACCCTACCCCCGCGTCTGGGGCCTCACCCCCACATCCTAACTTACGATTCGAATATTTTACTATTATCAAAACGCATCAAAGTTGCTCTTCCCATTTTTTACGAGATTGCTCACAGAATGGCTACAAAGATAAATGGGTATTATTTATAATGTTTTGTCGCGAATTCATAAGGTTAAAAGGTCCTGAGAATCGTTAAATACTAGTTCAAGACCTTCGTTAAAACTTTCTTGTTTGCTAATTAAACAAGTTTCAAAATAATATTTAAGTTTAATTTAGATTTGAATAAAGACAAATGAAGTTAACAAGATCAAAATTAAGATAATAAACATGAATAGAAATAGAACTGCTGTGCATATTATTTTTATTTTAGGCTTATTCACAATTCAAATTTGAGCAAGCAAGATAAAATGGGTGCCGTCTATTTGGTAGAAACTTGATACTCCGAAACCTATTTGGGATAACTCACTTCGCAGAAACTTCTTTAATCGATCATTTATTAGGCATTAAAAATATTTGACATAAATATTTTTAGGCATAATGTGCTTATGACCGAATTTAGAATGGCATACATTTAAGATTGTAGAATTTTATTTGGCATAATTACCTTTGGCATAGTTAAAATTTTGTATAACTTCATTTAGCATAACGTTCATTTAGAGTACAGATTATTTGGCATAATTTGACTAGGCATACTATAAAGAGCATAGAATTTCAATTAGAATAATATAGATTGGGTTACTTTCTTCTTTAAAAATGGGTAGGTTAGAACTGTTACCTGTGCCAGAATAGATAGTTGTTTACACCCCGACACAGAGTACCCCGACTCGGATAGGTTAGGTTAGGTTAGAACTGTGACCCCAATAGCGCGAGCCGAGCGAGCGAAGCGAGCGTGCCGCGGGAGCGGCCGGCGAAGCGCCAGAATAGATAGTTGTTTACACCCCGACACAGAGTACCCCGACTCGGATAGGTTAGGTTAGGTTAGAACTGTGACCCCAACAGCGCGAGCCGAACGAGCGAAGCGAGCGTGCCGCGGTAGCGGCCGGCGAAGCGCCAGAATAGATAGTTGTTAACACCCCGACACAGTACCCCGACTCGGATAGGTTAGGTTAGGTTAGAACTGTGACCTCTGTGGCCAGAAACGAGCATGCTCTCATAGGCAAGGATATAAAAACCAAATAATTATCATTAAATCAACTTTTATTTAAAACATATTACTAAAAAAAACAATTAAACATTATGTAATGTAAACATTATGCGAAATGATGGTTCTACTTTTAAATAGTTATGGATAAGAAATATATACCAAAAGATGAATCTGGTTTTGAACTTTCTGCGATGTGATGGTTATACATTGTGATTATTATGGATACAAAAATTATGCGTACAGATGATTCTGACTTACAAAATTATGGGTTTCAATGTATGCAAAATGAGTTTATGCCAAACGATATTCTGCGAAAAAAGGTTTATGCTATTGGTTGTTATGCAATATAAAATTATTACTTAAAAAGTTCTACTATATGAGGTGTACCCGATAAAATCAATCATAAAATTTTACTCGAAAATACATTTATGTTTTATGCTTTTTCAGGCGATGCATTTTGAAATCCAAATGGATGCAATTTTTATTTGAAGATATAAAAGTTTAGTTTTAATCGACGGCAGATGTGCTTTCATGATATTAAAAATATAGATGATTCTTTGGGATCGTTAACATATTATATTTTATATTTCCACTAGCTTTTGCCCGCGGCTCCGCCGCGTGGATGTCGGTTATCGCAACCAAACATAGACTATGTCCTTTCTCATGGTCTAATTTAACGCTATACCAAATTTCATCACAATCGATTCAGTGGTTGAGGCGTGAAAGCGTAATATACAGACAGACAGACAAACAGACAGACAGACAGTTACTTTTGCATTTATGATATTAGTATGGATAATTGTTTTCATAAAAACATATTTTTGAAAGTATTCGAAGAATGACACTTTAACCCAAATTCCAAAACTTCGGAATCGTTACGGCCCAAAGCCTCATAATAAATTAATAATTGAACAAAATTCCTTCAGAAAAGGGTCGCCAACACAATTGAGGTTGTTAATACCTGTGACTAAATGAAACACTCTAAGACTGGAGTCTGATACCCCCCTCCCCCTTCCCCCCAGTCACAAGCCATTCAAATGATGAGCTACTATCGCGAACAAGATGTGAAAATAAACTCAAGAAATGCTACAGTATTGTTCTAGACTTAAAATACAATTTAGGTGAAGCGTTTCAATATTAAAGGAATAATTTCGAATATCATTATTTCTATTTGTGATAGAAATTAGTGAGATATTCTCTTGATAATAGCGTATGTTCCTACCACAATTTTTTTTCTTTTTAAAGTATTAAGGTATTTTAAAGTATTATTATATTTTAACTATAATACTTTCTAGTATTTCGCGGTTCTACTCGTATACCTCTTGGGTAGGTAAAGACAACATCACTACAGATTGAAGCCTGGAGATTTTATTTTTTAGCTGAATTTAAAGTTAACTAACTTCATTTGATACTAAATGACATTTAAATTTTAACATGGAATGATTATCCGGATAGTAATAAAAAATTAGGTACTGAATACATCTTTTTTTTTTTTTTTACACAGGAAACGTCAATTTGACTTCACCTCGCCTGATGTTAAGCTAAAGGCAAAGTCTCGGAAAGAGGGTCACCATCGTAAACATTTACCATGTTAACAGTGGCGGCACTCAGCTTGACGGCCTCATTAGATGCCTTTTCACGCCCCGCTTAAAGGACATCTAGGAATTCGTTGATATTTGTAAAACAATAATTGCTATTAGAATGCTACTTGGGCAGTTTTTCCCTACCTGCCCCCGAGGGAAAAAAGCATGATATATTATATGCACATTATAGCTAAAACCGCAGTTACCGTCTCTATCGCTATCAGCTGTCATTATAAATAAGGGAAATCTTTTCATTTTCAATACGTAAAGGTCACCTGAAACATGAAATATAACGCAGATTACCGCAAAATGAACCGTGCGCCCGTGCAGGTATACGGGCGGTATCCGGTGCCGTTATCATTCGGACCGGTGGTTTTCGGACAACGATCTCGTAATTTACAGTTTCAGCTTTTCTAGTTTTAATATTCGTGGTTTGTGAAATTTATACCTATTTGGGAAAGACTTTTTTTTATGCCGAACACGTCAATTTGACATCACCTTGCCTGGTGTTAAGCTAAAGGCAAAGTCTCGGATAGAGGGCCACCACTGTTAACATGGTACATGTTTACGATGGTGACGCTCTATCCGAGCTTGACGGCCTCATTAGATGCCTTTTCACGCCCCGCTTAAAGGACCCGGGACCGGTATATAGTATTTGATTTGATAATGTTTGCGTATGGCATGATTAAAGGTGATCAGAAAATTTGTTGAGTTTTTGTTGCCAGATTCTTTTCTGGGTAGCTCTTTATCTTGTGATTATGACTGTAAAAGTAGAAGCAATGATATTGATATTTATAATTTTGTGAAATGAAATTACATCTCGATTGCAAGACAAAAAGGCACGTAACAATTTTCTGATAACGTCGGTGCTGAATTCGAAACAAGCCATCAGAATGTATCAACAAGTAATTAAATTAAAAATTATGAAAAAGCCCACGATGTATAAATAATAATTCAATAAATATTTGCTGCAGCGCCCCCTAGTGGGTTGTCACCGTTACACCTATTTAACAACATGCAACGATCAAACTCAAACCAATAATTGAAAACTGCATCGAAATTGGACTAGTATTTTTGGGGAAAATTGGCAACATTGATTTGCATTAAAAATAAATTATTATAATAATAAATTGTGACTCATTCACGTAATCATACAAACTAATCCCACAGCTGAATATTATCTTGTTCTATTGATGGTGGTTTGTTTTATACCAAACATCAATTAATCAATTAGCCCAACGCAGTCCACTGCTGGACAAAGGCCTCTCCCAATGTGCGCCATTTCACCCGATCCTCTGCTTTCCACATCCAGTCTGTCCCAACCACCTTTTTCAGGACGTCAGTCCATCTGGCTAGGGGGTGCCCTACCTTCCATTTGCCTTCTCGCAGTCTCCACTCTAGGACTCGTCTGCTCCAACTACCATTGGTCTTTCGACAGACAGAATGACACTTGAGCTTGCTTATTCTGCGAGCTATGTCGGTAACTTTGGTTCTGTTTCAAATGACCTCATTTCGAATTCTTCCCTTCAAAGAAACTCAAAGCTTAGCTCGCTCCATAGCCCGCTGCACCAAACATATTATAGTGCTTCACAGTAATTATTTAATTACATTTAATAAGTAAAATCAATCGACACTTCTATGTGCAGCTACGGTTCAAGTAGTAAGAGCTAGTTCCCATAACTTCAAAATACCAAACAAATCATTCCAGACCAAGTGTACTACGTTCCTCGAAGTCACAGTCACTTTAGCTCTCGAAGCAGCATATTGAGAGCAATAGTTCATTATCTAATTGGACCAAACTTAGCTCGAGTTCTCAGAAATATTCTCAAGTAATTTAGATTTCATATCAATGTTATATTATGCAGTATTCGCTTCATATGAGTGTTAGATTTTAGATTGAAAGGTAGTTAGCAGGTAGGTATTGAAATATTATAGTGTATCAAAAATTTTAATTATTTTTGCCCTCTTATTTGTATATGACTCCCGTAGTCACATCACAAAATGTACTGTAGTAAGTCAACCTCAGAAAGATGTTGACGTACAAAGTACTCAAAATGATAATTTAGTTTTTTTACCACCTTCCAGTGGACTGATTGTTCTGATAATTTGGTACACACCTTTAGTTTGGACAATAATACCATTTAAATCAATAAAGCAGTTTGATTTGCTTGAGGTGCTTAGGCAACGGACTAAATCAAAAAAGGCCACGCGCATCAGGGCCTCGTTTCTCTCGTGTTTTAAGATAAAGATATACATTCAGTCAACAACCACGGGAATGAATGTTTTGTTTATGGTTCCAAATTAAAATTTTTGTTGTTTTTTGTTGTTGTTTGATTGGCACAACTGCTTTCCATTTTAGCGCGGAGTTTGAGTTGCATCTGTCATTTATGTTAAAAACAGTGTTTTTTTTTTAGTTTTATAATATCTAGTGTGTATTGCGAATTTCACAATGGACAAAAACATCGAACAAAGAGTTTGTCTTAAATTTTGCATCGCCAATGGAATTTCATGTTCAGAGACACTGAAAATGTTACAGAAGGCTTACGGTGAATCGAGTTTATCAAAAACACGTGCTTATGAGTGGTACAAAGCGTTCAAAAGCGGTCGAGATGTGATGGAAGATTTGCCTCGTTCTGGTAGGCCATCAACGTCTGCAACTGAAGTTAATATCGCAAAAGTGATATAGTGACTGAAAATCCTCATTCAAGTTTGAGAGAGATGGCCGCCGAACTTTCTGTATCTCAAGAGTCGATCCGTACCATTTTAACTAATAATTTGGGTATGAAACGTGTTGCTGCCCGGCTAGTCCCAAAAGACCTGAATTTTCTTCAAAAACTAAATCGCATGAGAGTCGCTGAGGACATGCTAGAACGGGTCAATACCGACCCAACATTCATAAAACGCGTTGTTACTGGTGACGAGTTTGACATGCATACTAGTCAACAAGCTTCGGAATGGCGCCTTCCAACTGAACCAAAACCGAAAAGACCACGTCAAAGTCGATCAAAAGTCAAAGTCATGTTGACTGTTTTCTTTGACTATCGCGGTATTGTGCACTCGGAATTTTTGCAGGAAGGTCAAACGGTAAATAAAGAATATTATTTGAGCGTTATGCGACGTTTAAGAGACTAAATTCGACGAAAAAGGCCAGATTTGTGGAAAGAAAATTCTTGGATTTTGCACCACGATAATGCACCTTCGTACAAGGCCATCACTGTGAACGAATTTTTGTCCAAACACTCAACAAATACCATCGAGCAACCACCATATTCACCAGATATGGCTCCAGCCGACTTCTTTCTTTTTCCTACGCTCAAATTACCACTTCGGGGCACCCGTTTTCAATCAATAGAAGACATAAAGGAGAATTCGCGGCGAGAACTGAACTCAATTCCGGAAACAGCGTTTAAAAAATGTTTTGATGATTGGATTAGTCGTTGGCGTAAGTGTATCGTTTCTGAAGGAGCATACTTTGAAGGTGATAAAATCAATTTGGATGAATAACAATTTTTTTGTGTATTATTGATTTTTTCCCGGTACTTTCATGACAGAGTAGTATACCAGTCACTACACTATCCTATCTACATAACTTTGTCATAAGTTCTAATTTAATGACACAATGTGTCTTTCTCATATTCGTACATTAATTCATAAATTGAGTTTACTACCTGCAAATCCATACAACTAAGTTAATGAAGCTGCAGATGCAACTACTTGCTTAGCTTCATTGATTGATAGAGGACACCTGTCACGTAGAGGTTGTGACAGGGAAACGAGTAACTGAGGAGACGATGCCTGAAATGAACGTCTAACCGGAGAAGATTCTGATTGATTCGGTCATGTTGCAGGTGATGACTGGGGGTCTATGGAGACTAAATCTTACAGTTGGAGCCGAACCGATTCAGGAGTCATTATATAATTTATATTCTTACGAATCAGTTAGCGTTCGAACTTGACATGCAAAGTCTCAAAATGATTTCAAAACGAAAGTGTTCAGAGCAAATCAAATTGTTTTATTGATTTAAATTGTATGATTGTTCAAACTAAAGGTGTGTATCAAATTAAAAATAATTTTGAGCACTATGTTCATCAACGTCTTTCTGATGCTGACTGTAGATACATATGCTAATGACTATTTACCCGACTGCCGAAGGAAGGAGGGTAATGTTTTTCGAGACTATGTATGTATGTATGTATGTATGTATGTATGTCCATTTATTTGGCACGGCCTACAGCCTGAACGGCTTGACGGATCTGAACATGTGAGGTGTCATTTGATTCGTCGTGATTGTGTGAGTGACACTGGGTACATTAAAATTTCTAGAAAATCAAAATGGCGGAGTTTTGGCGCTAAAATGAAAACCTTGAAAATAGTTCTTGCACCCTCTACAGTCTGAACGGTTTGACGGATTTTGACATGTGAGGCATCATTTGATTTGTCAGGATTGTGTGAGTAACACTGGGTATATTAAAATTTCGAGAAAATCAACATGGCGGATTTTTGGCGCAAAAATTGTTTGACCGCGTTGGTCGCAAAAACTACTAAACAAATTTCAATGCGGTTTCATTTGTTTAAAAGGTCTTGGTCAAACTTAAAATCTGACGTTTGTTTGGTTGCAATCGCTTGAGTGGAACCGGAGATATGAGCAAAAATATAATAATTAAGGTAGAATTTCAGTGTTGTCCCTTCACTATGCAAAAATGATTAAGCCGGGGCGGGTCGCTAGTTGATCTATAATCAATGCGCAATTTATTAAGGTACAAAGGATTAATGCTGTATTGCTTAAAATCGTTTCGTCTGTCTGAATTGTTGAAGTTTTCTATGCGTTTCAACTCGATTAATCCTTCACTTCAACGTTTACTATCTTGTGTTGTTTGGTGTCCGAACTAGTTCTTGCTATAGAAATAAATTCTATACGTTTTTTTGGATCGTTTGCTTTCTTCTTCTCATGGTGTTGTTTATGTTTATGTGTCAGTGTTAATCTATACCATTTGCTTTCTCTTCATCTCAAGTTGTTTGTTGCCATAAGTAAAATATGTCTTCTTAAATAAAAAAAGATTATATGAGTTAATTGTGATTTGTGTTTATTACGTTTCTTACCATCAGAATATTTTATTTTGCGAAATGGCGTTATCTCGCAAAACTAAAAACAATCGGATGAAGATCATCAAGTTAAAAACTGAAAGTCCTAATAAACGCGAGATTCGCCTTAAAAAACAAAGGGAAAGAACTTCTTAAAATTAAACCAAGCTGTTACCTACAGCTTGTAAAGAGCTGATAGAAAATATTAGCCAATATTATTGTCGTAAGCGTGGGTCTAGCGCTGACAGAGAACGAGGACGAATTGCTAAATTTCAAACAAGATCAAAAGAGACGCTCTCATCTCGTCTACGAAGGTTGAATCAGATGCGAGAAGACGCTTTGGAAGTACGTGCCAAGGAATCATCATCCATACGCATATAACCATTGGATAAAATGCGGGAGTATGCTAAGAACGTTAGAGGGCCTGAGTCATCGATTTCTCACTCTGAGCGACTTGAACAGATGCGAAAGCATGCTGAGAATGTTAGAGAGCTTGAGTCATTGATTTCTCACTCTGAGCGACTTGAACAGATGCGAAAGCATGCTGAGAACGTTAGGGAGCTTGAGTCATTAAGTTCTCACTCTGAGCAACTTGAACAGATGCGAAAGCATGCTGAGAATGTTAGAGAGCTTGAGTCATCGACTTCTCACTCTGAGCGACTTGAACAGATGCGAAAGCATGCTGAGAATGTTAGAGAGCTTGAGTCATTGACTTCTCACTCCGAGCGACTTGAACAGATGCGAAAGTATGCTGAGAATGTTAGAGAGCTTGAGTCATTGACTTCTCACTCTGAGCGACTTGAACAGATGCGAAAGCATGCTGAGAACGTTAGGGAGCTTGAGTCATTAAGTTCTCACTCTGAGCAACTTGAACAGATGCGAAAGCATGCTGAGAATGTTAGAGAGCTTGAGTCATCGACTTCTCACTCTGAGCGACTTGAACAGATGCGAAAGCATGCTGAGAATGTTAGAGAGCTTGAGTCATTGACTTCTCACTCCGAGCGACTTGAACAGATGCGAAAGTATGCTGAGAATGTTAGAGAGCTTGAGTCATTGACTTCTCACTCTGAGCGACTTGAACAGATGCCAAAGCATGCTGAGAATGTTAGAGAGCTTGAGTCATCGACTTCTCACTCTGAGCGACTTGAACAGATGCGAAAGCATGCTGAGAACGTTAGGGAGCTTGAGTCATTGAGTTCTCACTCTGAGCAACTTGAACAGATGCGAAAGCATGCTGAGAATGTTAGAGAGCTTGAGTCATCGACTTCTCACTCTGAGCGACTTGAACAGATGTCGGAGTAGCCTCCAAAAGTTAAATTATGAGTAGGTACGTAGAACTATTTCAGAAATAAATTATTAACTTGCCGTTCCATAAGTCAGATTCTACAAAACCGGAAATTGCTTAAATTTTATATGACAAAAATATCATAAAATAAAATTGATGACATTCTATTTCGAACTACATACCTCGAGACCATTTTGTACCATATTCAACGAATAAAGACTTTGACTTTGAATAAATTTTTATTTCATTTCCAAGTAGCCATTGTGATGTCACTTCACAAAATTATAATAACTAAAAAGTTTGAAATAAACTTAATTATTAAGAAAACAAAAAACCCGACTGCAAAGTAAAAATACAACTGAAAAGCAAAAAAACAAGCTCTACATTTCTTTTGTGACTTTATTTAGCTACTTACTGTTTTACTTTCTCTTCTTCAGCATTACATAAATATGTGAATAAACATGGCTATGAATGTTGGAAAAGTATTGCAGGCGGGAACAAGCTGTGTCAAGCCAGAGTAGTGGTTTACAAAGTAGCAAAATGTGAGAAAAACGATTTAACAGCTTGTTCCCGCTTGCAATACTTTTCCAACATTCATAGCCATGTTTATTCACATATTTATGTAATGCTGAAGAAGAGAAAGTAAAACAGTAAGTAGCTAAATAAAGTCACAAAAGAAATGTAGAGCTTGTTTTTTTGCTTTTCAGTTGTATTTTTACTTTGCAGTCGGGTTTTTTGTTTTCTTAATAATTAAGTTTATTCCCTATGGGGAAGAAAGAGACAACAAGTATCCACTTAAAAATGTATTAATCTATATATTCTTTTCAAAAGCCCCAAAGACAGAAATGAATAAAGAAAGTTAGTCAGCGATGATAATGATGATTTCTTACGTCAAATAGTTCAAATATTTCTATCAAAAACCCAATTTTTTACGCTCATCGCATGTTCATTAAAATTCATCGCTCTTTTAAATTAATAATTCAATAATCAACTCCACGTAATAATACACTACCTAAAAGTAAACTTCAGTATATGAAACAACTTTGCCCGTACACTCATCCGATCATCTCATGAAATTTTTAAACGTAATTACTGCGGGCAAATTTTAGAAACTTTGCTCAACTTTACTCAATGTTGTTCAATTTTGCTCAAAGTTGAGCGCGCATCTAGCTCAATTTAGCTTTTAATGCGGTCGCATCATTACGGTAACTGTGCTGGCAGCTCTCGAGACGTCCTTTAGTACTTCAATTAGAAGCTGAGAAGAAATCCTGCTTGTTTAGATTAACGGTAATGTGCGCCTAACGACTCACACGTCAAGAATATTTAAAAACTAGCTGGTGAACGCGGCTCCGCCAGTGTTAAAATTTGATCCAGTTTCTGTTACCCCTGGGAATGTATTCCCGGTTTGAGAGTAGCCTATGTTTTATTTCAGACTGATTTATCCCTGTACGAATTTTCAGCCAGTTCTATTCAGTCGTTAGAGAGTTAATATAAACATGCAGACATCTTCACAAGCTTTCACATTTATAGTATAAATAGGATAGGGAGTAGGGAGAACTAGGAAAGTAGGAGGTAGGATAGTACAAAGTACAAAGTAGAAAAGGGAGTAGTAGTCTATATATCATACCGATTACGCAATTGCGCCCTCTACTTATATATTGACTTTTTCGGAAATAGCCATCTGATAACTGACCTGAAGAGGAGGGCCAGACCGTAAGGGATGGCCCTGGGTGAGCCGGGGTGCGAGGGATATGTCGAAGAAAACCTTACCTCCAGTCTAACACCACAACCCTCAGTCGGCGTGCGGTTTTAGTCAGTTTGAATCCAAAATAATCTCCCCTTCCGGCTCCGGCGGGGAGATATCCGTGGAATTTCCGCACGAAAATAAAAAAAAAACCTGCCAACCCTGAGACGTAGGAACACTAAACCAGAATAATCTTCATATAAAATGTACATTTTAAATATATCTTTCAGCACTGACACTTCCAGAACAAAATATGAGATTTAAAATAATTTATTATACTGAGTGAAAATATTATGGCCCAAAATGTACCTACACGGTAAGTTACTTTAAACATAATATGATGTCGTCACACGAGGCGCGGGGGACTCCCCGACTCGACACGGTTTGTGCATTTACTACTACTGCTTATAGTCAGAATGAAATTTGTCACGCGGAGTTAAATGAAAGGTGAGAGATTCAGAAGATGATTAAATATAAAACAGCAAGTGTGAGTCAAATTCGCATAGGCAGGGTTCTGTATAATCGTATTGAAATATTGTAGTATGGAATTATTTCATCCTACTAATATTATTAATATCGACTTATACGACTAAAGAGCTGCATTGAAATAAAACCACTTTTTACGGATTCTATTGCGATATATTTGTTGTATGATGTAAAAAGTGGTTTTATTTCAATGAGTGACATTCGCGTAAACTTTACAAAATATCATAAAGAGCTACAGCAAAATTTTGTACAAGGATAGATAATTATTCTCAAATAACATCCATTCTTTGATTAATATTAAATTTGTTCAGAAATGTAATTTAGCTCTTTTATTACGACAAAGATAATAATTTTTGTAGGGGTCAAACCCAGTACTAATACCTACTAGTAAATAAATAATGTAGAATTTAAAAAAGGGGCAGGTCAGAAGTGCTTAAGCAAACAAGATGAACTTGCAAGTAGAGCAAGCTCGTGAAGTATATAAGGATAGAAGTGATGATGGACTGATGTTATTTTTGCCTACCCTAAAATTTAAAAAAGAAAAAGAATTGACCCGCGATCCTTCTCTTAAAGGGAGAATGCTTTGACCAATAAACTATTAGACTCCACCCGAACTTAGCCAATTTCCTTTCCAGGAAATAACAAATTAATTAATTTTAGTGTAGGTTTCAAAGTCGAAAAAATAAATACTAAGAAAATTCCATTACAACAAATTGGAAATCGCACAGCTGCTATTTAATATCACTTTCATCCCTCATCCGATCCGGTTACACAGGATGCCTAGAAAATTCTAATCTCTGTGGAATTCTCTTTGTGAGGCGACCCAGGTCGTTTACACCATTATTAAATTGAAACATTCCTTGAAATCAAGCTTAGATTCTAATTTGAACGTTATTGTTTTGGATATTTTGATGGACATAAGAAATTATATGTTTCAAGTTAAAATAAAGCGTTGGGTTTCTTGAAGTACTAACCAGATTTACTATCAAATCAATTAGTCCATGGCAGTCCACTGCTAGACCTTAGGCCTCTCCCAATGTTGGGCGGCCTTCTTTTCCCACGCTGGCCAGGCGGGTTGGTACAAGGTTTTCTTCCGAAGTTTCCTTCTTTTGCAATGTTATCGTCTGCGTATTATTCTGTTAGTCGTCTCTTACCTTACCTTACCTTCGGATGAGATGGGGTTGTGATACTTGTATTCTTTCTTTGTCACCACACGGATGCTGTCGTTTAATCATTAACACAGTAATATCTTCTAATAAATTATAATCACAAGGTACAGTCAACGCCATAAGTTGATTAACATTACTTGTTATAGAAGTCCTACAAAATCATTACTTATGCTACACAGTACATAGTGGAGATTTACTTAGGTTTCGTTTGCATTGGTTGAAAACGGCAAGTTCACTGGGCACAAAAATCACAATTAAATAGTTCCCAAAGACTTGAGAACCTGAAACTTTTATATGAAACCAGAAAACGTATTCTCACCGCGTTTCAAAAGGATTAGGTGGTCGATTTTGTTTAATATATATTTCAATTTACTCGTATATTTTATCAACAACCCAGTTTCGCTCAGATTATAATGATTATATTTATAATTACTTCATTTATTATTTAGTGAAGAATGGTGCCACAGATCCAGTCATCGTCATTTATATTCTCCTGTTTAGCTTCAGTGCTGATCTAATGTATCTCTGACCTCGTTAACATGATCGCAAGGCCGACTCCTTAACCACCAGCTACCGACGCTTTGGATTTAAACTTCGCGTCTCCCTTCATTCCAAGATTTTCATATTTCAGTCTGCTCTTCTTCATCCGAGCGCCAATATCGGTCACTTCCAAAGCTTGTACTTTTCAGTACGGGGTCTTGTCTAATAATTCTTCTATTCTTTGAACTATTTTTTATTGTTACGGGAGCAACTTTCATGTAACCAGCCATCCCTAAGAAGAAGACTTGTGCCAGAACCTTGTCCTTCCATCATACCCTTGGTATGGATTAACACCTTGAAGATGTTGGTGGATGTTCATAAACCCTGAATAATCGCAATCAAAACGTATATCCTTAATAGTTTTCTTTGTGCAAAACAAACATAAATTCTGTGTCAAAAACAAAAAATAAAGCCAAGAAAACAATTGCAGAATGTTTGGTGCATTGTTACACAGGAGCTAATTAAAAGTGCATTATATCAAGTCGGTTATCAAGTGGTCGTTGGTATTCTGCCAAGAGCTCGTTGCAGATTCCCTTTTGTTACTTTGACTCGCAGATACTTGAATTTCAAATGCACTTACTATTTTTAATTCTGTGTCTTCCATTGTGAGATTGTAGTATGGTTGTATTTTATTGTTGTATTCGATATTAAACTCAGTTTAGTGAAAAAAAAATACGATCAATAGAACGGTTTTTATGCATTTCATAAAAGTTAAACACTTTAGTCAGTACTTAAAAGGTATTCGCCAGGAATGCTCTGAAATGGAAATATGAAGATGGAATTTGTGACAAAATTTTATAGATGCCATCTTCAAATTTTTACAAAAAAAAATATTATTTCATCACAGTTTGTGAATAACTAGAAATAGTAATTAAAAACATATTAAAAATCGGCTGGCATGACTAGATCTGCAGAGGATCGGGTGCCATGTCGCGCATTAAGAGAGGCTTATTCATTTATTAAGGCTTACAGGCTAATCAACAAACGAGTGTACAAACAATAATATCAAATTGCTAATAACAAATCTCCACATTTAGAATTAAAACCTAATGTCAATTAATATATCAACATATTATTATTGTAAAAAAACAACGAATCTATACAAAGATAAGGTCCGATGTGTTGCACAAAAAAAATACTAATTCATACCAGTAGTATTCGCACCAATACAGTCAGCACCCTCCCCTCAAAGTAGGCATCTGCCATCCGTGGTCTAATTATCGCTACACCAGTGCTAAACAGGTCAATATCAAGTTGCTGGGGAAGTTTATACGCTTATGTCCAGCTGTGGACTATAATAGGCTAAATTGATTGATAGATAATACATTAACGAATCTGACAAGTTGAAAACCTCCTGTAACTACCGTCAGTAAATAGGACATTGTGGTGGCAAAAAATATTATTTTCCACAAATAGTAGCACTGCTACTATTTTCTATGAATGTGACCATTGCGTCACGAAAAGTAATATTTACGTTCAACATACATCTGCCCAAATCCCTATTTGGTTCTCTCTGAAATGTTTTCTTTGCTATTAAGAAATAAATAAAGCGGCATTATGTCGACGATTGCTAGCCAGTTATGGCCATTTTTTTCTTTGGCACGCCCTCAGAACTTTCGTACAAGTATCCTATACGTTTCCCTATTTGGCAACCATTTCCTCTTTAACATAGATATTGAAACTTTGTTAAGGGTTTAAACACGTAATGGAAATTAAATTTGAGATTGATAATATAATTTCGTTTAGCATATTGGTTGCTAGTATCAGGGTTCGTGGTCAAGATAAGACCCAATGAGTTGTGACAAAATTGGCTGTCGTGTTTATAGTCGTTGCCAGATATAAAATGCTTTTGGCCGAGTGTCGAGTCGTTTGGGGCATTGTGCGAGGGTCGGGGCCTATTGTCGCCAGAAGGGGATCTATTGTGTTGAGTTGTGGGGTCAGGACATCTCGGGCAAGTTACGTGACTGCGGTCGAAAGCGTATTTAAACGCGTAATGCTTCAACAAGTTGCTTGTATTGTTTTACCAGAATTCTTTTTTGAATTTACGTTGCGTGTTCTTCGGCTTTGTATTTTCTTCAGAATTGTGAAAGGTTTTTGAGACAATACAAATTTATTTGAAGTTGATTGTTTCTTTTCACTGAAACAAAATAATTGTTTACACTTTGTTAGCGATTGAAACACACAGTGATGCTAATATTCTGTAATCATATTTTGATTAAAACTGAAATCTAAGATAATCTTATAGTAATTATTTAATCGATGTTAATTAATGTTCTTTGAATAACCGATTTGATCCCTTCTTCTTCGATATGTTGAGGGCCTTGGCAGATAATATGATCAAATTATTTTAACAAGCTTGCTAGTTTTAGAAGCCTATACTGGTACCTGGTAGCCTGTACAGATATAACATTGGAGTACTTAGAATAATGGGGGAATAGCTAGAGAGGCCACATGGCAGCCTCTCGTACCGATGGACGCATCTGATAATTCCTGAAACATATTCCAACCCTATTATACCCTGGGAGCAGCTTATCTAGATTACAGAATTAGGTTCTAAAATGCCGATAAATTTAGTGGCTTCATGAATAATAGTAATTTCGTTTTGAGAAAGCAATGCTTATGCATATTGTAACGTTTCAAATACGATCGTAATCTTATTGTAAATTATGTTCAAAATGAAATCACAAGCTCAAGAATATATTATAATGTGCTGACTAGCAACAAATTTAATTTCTTTCTTTTATACTACTGAATAAATTTCGCTTGAGTCTTTGATGGATAAAAATCGTAATGAAGTTATCCGAAAAAGACCCAAAATTATGGAAATAGGTCGTAGGATAAGTAAGTTGGAGTGACAATAGGCTATCCATATTTGCTAAAGGATCAAGGGCCATTAGAGACCTGGAATGTATACCGCGAATCAGCACTCGGAAGGTGACACATCCCAGCTAAACAAGATTTACTTTTGCGCAAGTGACCACCATGGAGCAAGTTTGCGACAGAGTATTATCCGTCAGTCAGTAGTTTAGTAATGAGATGTCTTTTTTTTCGTGCGGAAGTCCCCTCGGATACCTCTCCCGCCGGAGCCGGGAGGGGAGGTTATGTCGGACTCGAACCGATTAAAACCGCATGCCGACTGTGGTTCGTAATGCTAGGCCGGAGGTGAGGTCGTCTTCGATATATTCCTCGCACCCAGGCTGACCCAGGGCCATCCCTTGCGGTCTGACCCTCCTCGGAGTCATGAGATGTCAGCTTTATTAACTGATTTAGTGCTTTAAAATCTTAAAAAATTACAGGTGCCAGACCGTGTAAAACGTATTTTGTCAATTTCAATCCCACTTCTGCGTTGCTAATAAATGACTAAGTTCAACAAAACGAGATTACCGCTGTTATCAACTTAATGGTACTCATGGCGCCATTGTCAACTTAGCGCTGTAAGGGAAGAAGGATTCATTCGCGAAAGTGAAAATCAACTGTTGAATAGGCTTAAACTGCTACAATAGAAACGTTTAGCAGTTTGAAACTTTTGGATTTGAGACAGTATTTGGATTTATTTCCTTGTATTAGCTGTTACCCGCGGCTTTCCGTGGAATTTTGATCCCTTCCCGCAACCTATGTGGACTTATTCCCGGGATAAGTATATGTCTGTGTTATTTCTGCCTGTATCATTCCTGTATAAATTTTAGCCAGATCTGTTCAGCTGTTAGTGTGATTGAATAACAAACAGCTTAACACTAAGGTTCTCTCTCAGGCTTTCGTTATTTAATTCTAGCTGTATTTTTACTCTCCTTTCCTCCACAGGACAACACGTGCAGGGTTTAGATGTCACTCGCATACGGTACAGAATATACTAAACCGCTAGGTTCTAGAGTATAGTTCTGGAACCTAGCGGCTTAGTGAATCATTCCTATGCCGCAACATTGACCTAGAACTCCCTGCCAGCTCACGTGTTTCCTTCTTGATCTTCCACCTGATGAGGCCGTCAAACTGAGTGCCACCATTGTTAACATGGTACATGTTTACGATGGTGACCCACTTTCCGAGACTTTGCCTTTAGCTTACCTTTAGGCAAGGTGAAGTCGAATTGAGGTTTCCTTTTATTTAAAAAAATGAATTTCAAACTGCATCATTTGTTACTATCATAACCGTCAATTATTACCTTTTTACCCCTTGGGCCAGACCTCATTGGACCTTTCAGACTCAGATCGGCCCTTGCAATGACTTGAATACTTCTAGAGCGGTGCGGCTAGTGCTAGATGATTGTTAAAGAAGCCTCCGTTATTCTTAATAATAAAATCATTCACAGCTAGCAAATATTTATTAGTAAGTAATATGGCTGCCTAATAAAACATGTTTACAATCACACATTTACTGTACAGTTGTCAGTATAACTTCTATAACAATTGGTTGTCAAGTCAACAAAACGAATAAAACTTCACTCTACCGGTTTTTCTTCCATTTAAATTTGTATCCCAACAACCCAGAACAAACTCAGCCACAAATAAAGTTCCCGAACTTATAGTTAATTCAAGTGTGCCAAAGTGAAGTTTTGTGACTACCTTCCGCGAGCTGTACATCGCTACAATATTAACTACAAGATCAAGGGGGCTACTACTATATCCAACAATATTACTTCACTAGGTTTTGCTAGCGAATTTAGAATGTCCAAAAATCCTTCCTTATCGGATGCCTACGTCATAACATCTACCTGCATGCTAAATTTCAGCCCGATCCGTCTAGTGATTTGGGCTGTGCGTTGATAGATCACAATGTCAGTCACCTTTAGCGGCGGTAAGACCCATCATGGAGGAGTGGCTAGAGAGGCCACACGGCAGCCTCTCGTACCGGCTGACGCAGGTGATCACCGGACACGGGTGTTTCGGGAGTTACCTGTGTCGGATCCGGAAGGAGCCAACGTCCGAGTGCCATCACTGTGATGCGAGCGAGGACACGGAGCTGCACACGCTGACCGAGTGCCCGGCGTGGGACACGCCGAGGCGGGTCCTAGTGGCGGCTCTGGGGGTGGGAGTCCTTACACTCGCCACGTTGCTCACAGCGATGGTACGATGCGCGAACGCTTGGGGTGCGGCTGTCTCCTTCTGCGAGCAAGTAATGCTCGAGAAGGAGGCGGCCGGTCGGGTCCGGACCAGACTCCGGGCCCGGGAAGCCCGCGCAGAGCGAAGACGAACCGGACGTCGGAGGTCGCAGAACGACCTCCGTCCTCCATGAGCGCTGGCCTGGGGGTGACCGGTGGAGCCGCCTGTCACCCTAGCAGAAGCAGGCCGCGGCGGCGGCGCAAAATGCGCCTCCCCCTAACCGGGGCTAGATGGGGACACTGTGGTCCCCACAACCCGAAGGGGGCCATCTCGATAGAGATGGTCCTGAGTCTGCCGGGGTGCGAGAGATATGCTTTTGGCAATCTCACCTCCGGCAACCAAGGACCCAAGACGGCGTGCGTTTTAGTCGGTTCGAGTCCGACATAACCGCCTCCACCGGCTCCGTGGGGGTGGTATCCGTGGGGATTTTTCGCACGATAAAAAAAAAAAAAAAGTCAGTCACCTTTGAGTTATATATATTTAGATTCATTGTTTCCGATAGTTTGCAAGAATATCGTTAACATCCCAGATTGGCGAATTTCGAATCCTAAGATTTGAGAGAAAGAGAGAGAGAGAGAGAGAGAGAGAGAGAGAGAGAGAGAGAGAGAGAGAGGGAGAGAGAAATTTATGTAGCTCAGTAGGTCAGTGCATTACCTATCCTGTAGCATTATCTCTGTAATCACTTTTTCCAGTCTAAATAGTAAGCAATTCGTAAGCTGCGAATTGCTTAAAAAATTCATTAATTTACTTTGTGACTTTCATAGTATGAACTGATATATTCTAAACTGTATGTATAGTGTATATGAACTGGACTGTCATCGGCGTCTGTCAGGATACTAATGTGATTAGACTGGGTCAAACAGTATATCTTACTGTGCAAGATATATTAATTTTGTTAAACTTTTTAGATATACAAGACCATACATAAATATCTCGACGGAAGAGAACAGTCCTAGTCCGATTCACACTATAAAAGTAAAGTAAGATGGAAATAACAATGCTAGTAGGCCCCCAGACGACGGAGCACAATTTCTCTTTGCTAACATGTACCTATATGTGAATATTTAATGATAATAGACATCAGTAGTTGTTGAATACTCAGTGGTTCTAGAATATTCCACAGTTTAAAATGTATTCGATTACAATGTAACGTTTATGGACGTTGAAATAATAAATGGGAAAGTTTGTGAAGATGAACTCAAACGGTTGAAAGAATCTGTCTGAGTACATGAGTAGATTACACATATCAATCCGTCAATTAAATAACCTGCTGCAGTACACTGCTGGACAGAGGCTTCTCCAATCGTACGTCGGTGGCTTAGTGGTTAAGATGTTGGCCTTACAATTGAGAGTTCAAATCTTGGCGTGAAACAAGCAATTCAGCTTAGTTGGAGAGGTTAGAAGGAATATAAGTAATTTCGAGTAAGTAGTTTCGAGTTGAAAAATGTGTGCCATTTCTCCCACCTTCTACATTTCCACATCTACGTCTACTCCATGCCATCTTTTCAGGTCGTCAGTCCCCCTGGCTAGGGGCGTCCCTACTTTCATTCGCCTTCTCAAGGTCTTCACTTTAGGACTCGTTTGCTCCCTGCCTTAGATAGGCTACATTTCATCCCTGTGGTTTCCATGGGTCGTGGAATATAATATATCAGAATTTGAAGTATAATACATATCTCTATCTATGTTATGTTCTGTTTTATTTTTAGTCGATTAACTGACGAGTTATTCGTATACCATAACATGTCACAGAACTATCGATAAATTTATTTCCAAATGTTAATTTATTTTCAAACATTTTCCAGCAGGGCATAATGAAAACTGGCATGCTGTAAATGCCCGTTCGTATTCACAATGTACATGAATTGTTCTTTGATTTATTGGTTATGCTTTGTTTTACAAAATGTACGCGTACAATAATGTACCAAATATGTGTACGTTTTCAAACATGCTAGGCCCTTGCTGTAAAATAGTAGAAATTTATTACGTTATACCACAGATCATATAATATAGTTTTTATTTTTATACATATCCATGAATACTGGGACTGGTTTTAGTCTGTGTTTTGATATATTTTCGACATACTTTAAACATTATGCACACGTCCATCACTTAACCACTTTCCATCAGGTTGGAGTCCACTTTCCATGTGCTTGTCAGCCACCTGTCAGTGGTATAAAAATATTTAAAAAGGTTTCATTAGATAGGCCATAACATAAAAGTTGCTTTTAGCCCCTTAATGCCCTGGGGGCTGTAGTAATTGGAAAACGAAAAATCCCTGCAGGATTGTAGTGATAGCAAAGAGAAAAAATTCAAATTCAAATAATTTATTGCAGACGTCAGTCCATAGAGTTAGTTACAAGAAAACTTATATGCTAGTGTTAGTAGTTTGTATTAATGTACACATTTATTATGTTGTTCACCCAACGCCCCAGTAAGGGCGAGTCCTATATACGTTCGGGAGACCATTGCATTGGTGATATGGCGGAGTCTCGCCAGCATGCAAGCGGTGCGCTTTCTTTTTACGGCGTAAAAATCAGCTGTGTGCGCTTCCGCAAACACGCCAGATGCGCTACAACACTGAGACAGCCCCTATATTGGATATACCAAACAAACATCATTGATTTTATAGATTTGATTGTTTGAATAAATGATTAACTGTTCGTCGTCTAACATTTGACCTCCCAATCCCCAGCGGAAAGTCTGCGCTAGAGCTTCGTCCGTTATTCAATAGAAGTATTTAATGAATAAAATATCAGGTAGATTTGAATTTCACAGATCTTGGTATCTCATCAAGAAGCAATGCACTATGCATAATGTAATTGTTTACATAATACTATCAAATTTTCTCTAAGTAATTTCCCAAACGATAAACGTTATTAAAGATATCAACATAACTAAGTACTAATAACATTTACTCAAAAGGCAGATCTCCTCGTAACAACAGTTTAAATCGGTTAACACACCATAAAATTACTAGTCATGTCCCTATGTTGATATAACCAGATATACGTGAATGTTTATTCGTGTTGCATGTTTGAATACATTGGACCCGGGACCCGTAATATTTCCGGACCCTAAACTGTACCGATAAACATGACCTTTTGTTATTATGAAAACTACGTATACAACATGTATGTATGTAGATTGTCTACGCCTATACAATAGCAACTTGTATCAAGTGCCTTTGTCAGCGGGGAAAATTAGCTAATTAATAAAAATAATAAAAATATTTTTTATCAATGAATTTACCACAGGTCTAGTGCGCATTGGGTTCATTTATCTATACTTAATTTTGGGGCCCAAAGCTTCGGGTTCCAAGTCAAAGTTATTTATTTTTTAAGTCCATTAAAAAGGCAGTAAGTTACTTTGACAATGGGAGTGACAACTAACCGGCTCTCATAGTTCTGAAAATGAAACCAGCGCCAGAAACTCCATCAATCAGTAGGTCTCAGAAGGTATTAAGGCCCAAAACACACTATGCCTCTGATATGCAGATGATATATAAAAAAACATGGTAGGTACTGTCGGAAGGGGAAGACCTAGGCACACATACCTGGACCAAATCGGGGAAGTTTTAACACATTTAGCCAAACATAATTTGTCGGTCCTATGTAGGTAATAGGAAGCTCGCCTATTGCCGTCAATCGGGCACTGTCGCGGACTGTAGGTATATTTACTGTTGGATACCCACGGGAAGAGATGGGGGGCCTTAATCTACACCACCCCGAAGTATACCAGACACTTGGTATGTTTTCTCGTTAGGAGAGAAAACATATTTCAACCAAAATATCACTCTCAGTGATTATTTTCGTAACTGATCCAAGGTGAAGGTCGTTAATTATGCTGGCTCTGACAGGAGACTTATTTTCCTTCAGGACTATAAATAAGTTTCGCACGAACTAGGAATAATTGGTCATCTTCGTATATTTTCGGATTCAAACGACAAAAATAACTTTATCTTTTAATTTGTGTCTCATTAATTTATGTCAATCACATCTTCCTGTATGTGATTTCGAATTCTATTAAGTAGGTATACTGTGACTTATAACTATGTGGACCAATTGCCCTTAAACCGCTGTGAGTGGAAAAATACATTGTACAACGGAGTATAGGTGGGTTAGAAGGGTTTATGACTCCACCATCCAAGCCATCATCATCTGCGGAATGATAACCCATAGACGGGTCCTTCGGCGATTCGCACCACAAAACTTTCACATGCAATCCCTTCAAACATTCGCATTTGTATAAAAAGTAGTGTACTAATGTTTATACTGGAGATTGATTGCACTTGGTGACACATATTGATTAATACACTTGTACTTTTCCACTGAGTGGAAGTTCCAGTGGAAAATTACAAGTGTATTAGTCAATATGTATAAAAAGTAAGATTGCTGCCATGTACCGCTCAATTCGATTGGAGAATTTTTGAAGTTGGCTTTCTTTATTTCAAAATATTAGGTACTCTAAATAACTAAATATGACTTCCCCAATATGTTTCTTGTAAATAACTTCATATAAAAACACTACTAAAATTTTCCGTTACATTACATTCAGACAGAATACAATTTTCGTTTTATTCAATCGAAATAAACTAATGTTTCCAAAGCGTGACTCCATTCGGTAGAAATTCTTTTAAAAGGAAAATAAAGTGTAGAAAATATCAGGCGGTAGTGAATTTTGTAGAAACCTGATCAGACGTAGGAATCGAGCTGGCTTTCTGACGTACTCTTAACTTCACGAAATGGATGGCTTGTACGTCTATATGTTACAATGTACATGTAGAATTTTAATTAAAATATAAGTAGTAGTTGTAAAGGAAGAAGGAAGAGGAAGCTTTCCTGTAAGGAAAGGTCGTGAGTTCAAGCCTCACTTGAGCTTTAAAAGTAGTTGTAAGTTTTTAGAAAACTCTTGTTTCTCTTATGAAAGTTTGGATAGAAGGATGTATAGGTTTGGCCCATAATGACTTTCCGGGTGAAGGTAATCTCACCTACATCCCGGTCTTCCTGAAACTAAGGCACAAGCTTTCCTGTCGAGGTACGGAGGTCAAACTGCAGTCACTCGCAAGCTGCATAAGTCAATTAAAAAGGGAGAAAAGAAGTAAGCCTGCTAAAGGAATTGAAATTTTTAACAACCATAACTGTACTACTTATGTGGCGATCGATTTTTTATTTTCAATGAGATTTATAAAAGGACACGTCAATTTGATCGCCTGGTGGTAAGCTAAAGGCAAAGTCTCGGAAAGAGGGTGGAAAGATGTTAACAATGGTGGCCCTCAGCTTGCGGCCCATCAGATGCCTTTTCACAACCCGCTTGAAGGATCCGGGACTGTAGGAAGAAGACAACACATGAGCTGGCACGGAGTTCCAGGTCTTAATGGTCTCTTATTAATATATTCAACAGCAAACTCTTTTTAGACACTTATCGTATGTTCATTAATTAGTAATTAGTTAATCTATATTTGAGAATAAAATATTCGTAAACAGAAGCAGTGGTTATCTGTGTCATTGATGACATTATTGATTACAGAATAACTCCCAAGTGATTAATGACGTTAACCCTGTCGAAGCGACAGTACACAAAAACCCGCAGTGGGTTTTCAAACGACTGTATCGATGACGTAGAATTGCTGGTTATTGTGCTCCGTGTAGAATTGTGTATCATATTTCACTCGAGCGTATTTCTGTGGCGAAAATTTAAATAAATTATGGCAATGAAACAAAATGTTGGTGTAGTAATTCCAAGAATTTATACTGCGGTAAAAAGAAGTGCTGTAATGTTCAGGTCTCGATAAAATTGTTGTCGCCTTGTAGATGTGACACCTTAGTCTCCTGTACATGTTGTTTTATATAGGAAGGAAGAAAGACGGTGGCTTGAGACATAAAAAAAAATAAAAAAAGATAAAAAAAATGAAATAAATAAGAACTCATCGGAACGAAAGAAACTAAAGAATCGCTGTTTTATATGAGGTTGAAGACTTATTGTTCAAAGTATGTTAGGTACAATAACTCTGAGGTTAATTATATCAGATTACTATTAAATAAGAAATTACCTACAATTGTATGTTTGATAGCGTGGAATATGACACTTAGTTGTATTCGTAAATACAAACTACCATTAATATTTTCTAAAGTTTACGCGAATGTCACTCATTGAAATAAAACCACTTTTTACGGATTCTATCGCGATATATTTGTTATTATTACTTTTTGCTGCTTACTAAGCTAAGCAAAATCCAGCAAGACTTAACAACACAGTGAGCTCATTCTGCGTAAATACGAACACCTCACCTCACACCTCACCACACCAATTCACCATGATTCGGGTATTTTCAGATAACTTATACTTCAAACTATGTGACAAATACCATCGTGAATCACACCGCGAAAATGGCTGCTGCAAAGCAGCCGAAACGTCGGGTTAAAAAGTAATAATAACAAATATATCGCGATAGAATCCGTAAAAAGTGGTTTTATTTCAACAAACTACCATTATTTAGACCAACAACTCAGATCAGGTATCAGATACTAAGTGCTAAGTATTTTAGATAACAAGATAATGCTGCTAATTCTGTTGTTACATCACTAAACTTAAAATTCTCTAAAATTTTCTAATTGCATCTGTTTCTTTCATTATCAGATAGAAAAGGACAGATGATTTATTTTAGTGAACACCTGTCAAATTAAGTCGGCGTCTTGACGGTACCCTTCAATTTTAGTCCACATCTACGAACATGCGACTTAACTTACGCACCAACAAGGCGCTGTCTTAATTTGTCAGGTCTTAACTTAAATAAAATTATCTGTCCTTTTTTATCTGATCATGAAAGAAAGAGATGCATTTAGATTTTTGTAGAGAAATTTAAGTTTAGAGATGTAACAACAGAATTGGGAGCACTAAGTAATTTTTCTAATTTGAAAACATAAGCGCAACTTCTTGTAGTTTTAATTAAGTCTATGTTCCAAAGAAACTGATTCTCTTTCATTTTGTTTCAGAATTTCTGAACGAATTGTTTGTATAATGTTTTAAGTTTCAAGAACTAGTTTATAAAATTGAAATTAGTTTAATGAAATTAGACATGACATAACTGTAGTGTTACAATCTGTGATAGGGTGTGTAACATTCGCAGTGAGTGACAAATGCCTGTGACAAATGAATTGCTTGTCACACGCAAGCAATTTATGAGCGAAATGGATTCTTATTTACTCATTTGTTTTTTGTTCGAGCTTATCCATACTAATATTATAAATGCGAAAGTAGCTCTGTCTGTCTGTCTGTTACGCTTTCACGCCTAAACCACTGAACAAATTTTGATGAAATTGGTATAGGGGTAGACAAGACCATGAGAAAGGACATATATTATTATAATATTTGGTCGCGATAACCGACATCCAAGTGGGCGGAGCCACGGGCAAAATTCAAAATTCTTTTATTCTGCATAGACCATTAAATCGGAACTTAAAAAACATCAACATAAAGTAAATATTAAATACTAGTTTAGCAAATGGATCACCCACCGGTTCAAAACGCGGCCCAGACCTGAGGAGACTC
Source organism: Eilema sororculum (assembly GCA_914829495.1). NCBI lineage: Eukaryota > Metazoa > Arthropoda > Insecta > Lepidoptera > Erebidae > Eilema > Eilema sororculum. The sequence continues at coordinate 1,435,208 of OU618541.1, forward strand.
CGGCAAGAAACTCAGCGGGCAAAAGCCGCAAAAGCTTGTATTATTATACATGCGTTACATGGCATACTGAGAGCCTCCGTGGTGTGGTGGTAGTGAACGCGGCCGCTACGCAGGGGGCGCGGGTTCGATCCCCGCTCAGTGCAAATATTTGTATGCATGAATATGCGTATTTGCATTGGTCTGGTCGTGCCTCGGAGAGCACGTTAAGCTGTCGGTCCCGGTTGCAATACGAATATGTATGACAGTCGTTAACGGTGACCCCCACTGGCAGTAGTCGTAGTACATGGCATACTGAACATACCTGCAATATATGCTTAAGCTCTGTGTACCGGATTATGACTGTCGGTACTTGAAATTGCGCTGAACTAGGTTTGACTTTGACCTTTTAGGAATCCATATCCATACTTATATTATAAATGCGAAAGTAACTCTGTCTGTCTGTCTGTCTGTCTGTCTGTATGTTACGCTTTCACGCCTAAACCACTGAATCGATTTTGATAAAATTTGGTATAGGGCTAGATTAGACCATGAAAAAGGACATAGGCTATGTTTGGTCGCGATAACCGACATCCACGCGGGTGGAGCCGCGGGCAAAAGCTAGTTCAAAATAAAATATGCGTGTCGTTGAAAACTAAATTGGTAAGTGTATTAAAATCTTAACGTTTTACATAGATCGAGGATAGGGGGTAAGGTACAATAATCAACCAATAGCGAGCGTTTGTCGCGTCATATTCTAATGATTTGATTGGTAGACAAAAGTGGAGTCAGAACACTCTGAATACTTTACAAGAGCATAGTATCAATCTAACTGTTGATAGTCTCGAAGTAATCCTTGTGAGTCGAGATCTTTTATTGGATAAAAGATGTCAACAAGCTTACAAAAGTTTTAGAAACTATAACTTGAAGAAGTTACCTCACAAATAACATCGTAAATAGCAATCAACTAAGAAAACTAGTCAAGACAGAAAACTATTAAAAGATTGATTATATTAAACTGTTTTTACTTACATACCTATGCGTACCGTAGATGATTATGTGATAAACACCATTTTGCCAAAGGCCGTGTTCTCTCTAGATAAGAGATTTAAGACGTCTGTGTCCGTTACGCCCACTGACGTCAACATAAAGAATGTTTTGAATTGTATAAACTCCTTTGAGGAAGGGTCGCAGGACAATTGAGGCTGTTAATAATGGTAGACACGGTGTCGCTCTGTGGGGCGTCCCCACGAACGGAGGGCTCTTATCAGCCGCAAGATGTCGGAAAGATGAATAGCGAGCGTCCCAAGACTTATAAAAGTGGACTCTCGAAATTTTACAGTATTGTTTTTAGAATATAAATGACTTTTTTTGAGAGAATTTGAAGTCAGTGATACACGTATTTTAACTCAGTATATCCTTATAGGGTAGGTAGAACACATTTTCGCGTGTTGTATTTTTTTTATTATCCAACTCCAACCACAATATTTTGATTGATTGTTACATCTAACAAATAGTAGGTAGTAAAGGTTATACATAATAGTATACTCCATCCATCCATCTATACGCTCACGCCTATTTCCCTCGGGGGTAGGCAGAGACAACAGCCCGACTCTATACTTGCATACTTCACGAGTTTTCTACACTGTTATTAAACCTTTCACGCAAGACCGCCGTTTTCAAGACCTGTTTATTGTCAAAATTTTATTATGAGGGACTGCTTCTATATCAACCTTTGCTGTGACTACATGTACAGACTAACACCAAGATTTAACTAAATAATAAATATTCCACAACATTCTACACAACGCTATCTAGACCCATGGTAAGCTTAACTAGCTTGTGTTATGGAATCTATAATGCGGATAAACATACTTAGATACTTTTTTTTGTAAATACATACATATTATACATAGAAACACCCAAACCAGTGCAAATAGCCATAGTTATGCATACAAAACTCGCGCCTCCTGCGTGGCAGTCGCGTTCACTACCGTTACGCCACGGACACTGGCCCAACTATTCTAATGTATAGGGTGTCTCAATAAGAGTGCACTTTTTAAAATTGCAATATATTTTTTTTAACTTTTTTTAACTAATAAATTTTTAACTTCAATTAATTAAAGGATTTTAGCTAAGTAGCTAACATTTGTTAGCTACATAACCTTTTTTTGTTTTACAAAAAACTTTAATTTAAAAATTCCGAAGTCGACATTTAACCCTTAAATGTTCAATGGGTAAAAAGTACAAAATGTACACAATATTACGTAGATTTATGATTTTTACCAACTATCAATTTTATTACAAGAGACATGTAAATGACATGACTCATGATTTACTTCATTCTTATCGTCATAATAGGGTTTTAAAAAGACCACTCAGACAGCGACAACACCCCACTCTTCCCCGCAAAGGGAAGTGAACGATCATCGAGGGCTAATGGTAGGTCTACCATTGCCCGCCTCACGCTCAGGGTGCCGCGCCACGTCTCCTCATCATGGCTTGCGATGACTCACATAGTGTGAAAGTCTCGAGAAGAGCTTACTATAGAAATGATCCTATGAAGTAAGGTCTTAACAAATTTGGCTGGCGCACGTGAAGTCATTCTCTTGCGGAGAATCTTAACACCGAACTACAGAAAGTGACGTCATTTGCATAGCGCCATCTGTTGGAATAAATCCTAACTAAACGTGACGCGCGTGTGTTGTAAGATACTCGTGGCACTGAATTAGATAATGCTCGTGGTATATTATTCCATGTGTACTAGTATACGTCATCATATCCTTGATCTGTGTGTTTATTATTATTTATCACTTATCACAGAGAAAAAATTAATACTGTTCGGTACGAATGTTAAAATATAGTAGGTAATACCACAGTATGAATCGTTAGACTGTGGTAATAGTAATACTATGTGACTTTTGTTATTTCTGGTGAAAGATATTTCCATTTCGTATTTTTTTATGTCTTCTAATTTGTCTTTTGTAATTTGTGAATAATGGGTTGTAATTTGCAATTTGTAAATTCTACCTAGTTACCTTCGATTTTTGATACTTAAAAATATTTATTTATTTTGTAATAATTGCATCATGCATTAAACATAAATAACTATAGGTAGGTACATTCAGCGGCCATACAGGTATGGTCGCTAGGTCAGGTACAGTCAGCGTCAATAGTAGCTGAACAAAAACTGAGTTCCAAAAGTATTGACTCTATAATTTTTTTCAATAACCTGACATCCTTCTTTTCCATATTAATCACTCGCGTTATGGTTTCAAAATAATCAAAGACCTATTTTCAAAATAAGCTGATTCATATTTTTTTCAATACTCATAACTAAATAGTGTTTTTAAAGTGACTGATATTTAATTGTATCAAAATAGTCAGATAAAAAGGGAAGTGGTATACCGGTCTTATTCAATTACTAGCTTTACTAGCTTTTGCCCGCGGCTCCGCCCACGTGGATGTCGGTTATCGCGACCAAACTGCTGACCAAACTGTCTGTCTGTCGGTATGTTACGCTTTCACGCCTTAACCACTGAACCGATTTTGATGAAATTTGGTATAGTGGTAGATTAGACCATGAGAAAGGACCTGGGCTATGTTTGGTCACCCAAGTACGACCGGCGTCGGTCGGTGTGAGATGTCGTGCGGTGTCCCACAGGGATCGCTCCTGGGGCCGCTCCTGTGGAACATCGGATACGACTGGGTGCTTTGCGGTGAGTTCGCGTTCGGTGCCACCGTCACGTGCTACGCGGACGACACGCTAGTGACGGTGAGTGGCGCTACACACCGCGAGGCGACCCAGAGGGCCACGACCGCTGTTGCTCAAGTCGTGGATCGGATCCGGCGGCTGGGTCTCGAGGTGGCTCTGCACAAATCCGAGGCCTTGTTCTTTCATGGTCCTCGGCGCAGGCCACCCCCGGGATCCAGCTTGACAGTAGGAGGTACTCCCATCGACATCAAGCCCCGGTTGAAATACCTGGGGCTCGTACTCGACGGTCGGTGGGACTTCGGAGAGCACTTCCGAAGTCTGCGCCCCAAACTGTTGGTGTCAGCTAACGCGCTGATGCGGCTGCTGCCCAATTTGAGGGGCTCAGAGGACTCCTGCAGGAGACTCTACGCAGGTGTCGTGCGGTCCATGGCCCTGTACGGGTGCCCCGTGTGGGCGGACGCCCTGCAGGCCAAGTTCGTGCAATTGCTGCATGCGCCGCAGCAGAGGATGGCCTCCAGGGCCATTAGGGAGTACTGCACGATATCCTTCGAAGCGACGAGACTGCTAGCCGGATCGCTACCGTGGATCCTGGAGGCGATATCCCTTGCGGCACTGTATCGGTTCCGTAAGGAGGCGCGGGAGCGGGGATACGATCCCGAGCCCGAAGACATTCGGGCCGAGAGATCCCGGCTCCACAGGATCATAGTGGCGGAGTGGGAGCGACGACTTGAGCAACCACGCGCTGGGCATGCCGTCATAGAGGCGGTAAGGCCCATCATGGGGGAATGGCTAGAGAGGCCACGTGGCAGCCTCTCGTATCAACTGACGCAGATTATCACCGGGCACGGGTGCTTCGGGCGGTATCTGTGTCGGATCGAAAAGGAGCCAACGTCCGAGTGCCATCACGCGAGCGAGGACACGGGGCGGCACACGCTCACCGAATGTCCGGCGTGGGCTGGACCGAGGCGGTAGCTGGTGATCAGCCCTGGGAGCGAGAGTTCTCACACTCGCCACCCTACTCACGTCGATAGTCCGCTATGTGGATGTGTGGGCGACCGGCGGCGTCTCCTTCTGCGAGCAGGTAATGGTCGTGAAGGAGACGGCGAAACGGCAGCGGCGGCATGTGCGAGAGAAACTTACAGATCGTGCCGCCCGCGTGCGCAGGCAACTCGGGCAACGGAGGGTTTAGACTGACCTCCGTCCACCATGAGCGCAGGCCTGGGGTGACGGGTGGAGCCGCCTGTCACCCCAGCAGAAGCAGGCCACGGCGGCGGCGCGCTAAAAAGCGCACCTCCCCATTCCGGGGGCGAGTTGGGGATACCGTTGTCCCTCCTCCTGAGGAGGGCCAGACCGTAAGGGATGGCCCTGGGTCAGCCGGGGTGCGAGGGATATGTCGACGACAACCTCACCTCCGGCCTAGCAGCACGACCCACAGTCGGCGTGCGGTTTTTGTCGGCTCGAGTCCGACACATATATATAGCTCCGTTAGGGGAGGAATCCGAGGGGATTTCCGCACCGAAAAAAAAAAAGGCTATGTTGGTCGCGACATCCACGCGGGCGGAGCCGCGGGCAAAATATAGTTATCTATAATACAAGAAGAGGTTCCCGCATGAACATGACCATAACCGTTCTGATATTTATACATTCCGTAAACATTATTGACAAGCCATAAAACAAAAGGCAGAACACAATATTTAAATCAAAATATTCTGAAAAGGTTTAGGTTCGACGAAAGTTTTATTCTTATTTCAGGTACTTTTGAAAATTCCTGTTATTGCTTTACTTTTGATAGATAGTTTTTTTTGCATTATGAAAATATTAATGTACCAAACACTTTTGCGAAGCGATTTAGTCAGACTATTGTGATATATCTTGCAATGCATTTCTTTTGGACAATTCAGATACTACGTTACTATTGATGTTGACTGTACATTACTTTGCAATATCGAACCCATATTAAAGACTTTGTGTGTAGACAATGTTCAAATTATTATTATTATATATCACTAAGTACCTACATATATATTAGCTGTCGTCAGGATTGGATAGAGGTGTCAGATTAAAGTTCGTAGAGCCACTTCAGGTAAACGGCTCCTAACCCTAAAGTGCCGCACTGATAAATGGCGATAAGATGGCGGATTACTGTCAATTTGCTACTTCATTCTGTAGAAAAGACTTGAGTACGGTCATTTGATTAATTATTCCGCATATTACATTAACATTTATTGTTTCGCAGAACTGCTTCATCGAGTTCAATCCATGAGCAGTTTTTTTCTAGAAAGGATTCTCTTTAATATAAAAGAGCAGAGAATATAAAGTGCATTTCCCTCGTATTGCAATTTTTTTTTTCGAATATTTATTTTTAAAAAAATGTCAAATTTTTTTTTGTCCAAATCGATTTAATTTTCATGCCAATGTGTTATGTACCTGGAGCACTACTAGGGGTTTTCGGCTTCGGGAGCGTTCCCATTACACCAGGTAGTTAATATTCTATCGAAACAGGGTTCTTATTATATTTTAATATTAATCTCAGTAACTTTAACTATTTATTTACTAAATATTTATGCAGCCAGTTATTTTTAATACGAAATAACATTCTTAACCCTTTATTCATCGAAGAATGATTTCAGCTTCCCTTCCTTCCATTTAAATTCGAATTCACGTACATCCTTTGTCTCTAACAAATTAGAATCACGTTAACGCAGCAAAACGCTCGTGTCACAACCACAAAACGCACGATCCGCGGTCAAGGTCAATATTAACCTCCCATACATCATCAACGAAGGAAAATCTTTTCATTTTCAATATGCGAGGGTCGCCTGAATAAAGTCTCCTCTAGACAGGCGCATTATTACGGGTCGGTAATACCGGACAAGAGAGCGCGCTGTTAATATTTATTTATTTTAATTATCTAGCTATTAATATCGCAGCAGTGTGTCGTATAAAGTAAAGTAAAATATTCTTTATTATACACCAAAATACACAAATTAATAGAAAAGAAGTCATACATAAGATACTGTACAATGGGCGGCCTTGTAGTATAACCACGTTAAAAATAATGAGATTGATTTAAACTGTCACCAAATTAATTGGTTTTGTCACAAAAATATTTTGGAGTCAGATTTACTATTATGGAGACATTTCTCATATAGGCTCGGGCGATTTCGTCGATGGGACGGGACCATTATTTATTTAGTAATGTAGTGGCGCGCGACGTCATATTAGTCGGAGAAGTATCGACATTTTATGGTAACCTACCATTCTGAGGTTCAGAAATATACTGGATGATATTATAGTCGTTTCGAAAAAAAAAAGAATTTGGGCACAGTTTAAATAGCAAAATCATGTGGAAGTATTAATTTGATGAAAAAAATATTTACAACCCTCATTAATCATTTTACCTGAAAATTATTCCCATGCATTATCAAACAAAAATTCTTTTGTTAAATTAATACTTCTAGATGATTTTGCTATCGACTCTGAGCCCAAATTATTTTTATCTGAAACGACTATATAATTCAAAATTCAAAAATATTTTATTTTGCATAGACCGTTAAATCGGAAATTACAAAACGTCAACATAAAGTAAATATTAAATACTAACTAATACTAGTAAATGGACCACCGCAATTCGAAACGCGGCCCAGACCTGAGAAGACTCCGGCAAGAAACTCAGCGGGCTTTTTTTTTTGGTCTATTTACAAAACATTTACTTAGCCTAAAACTTATGGTCTAGATACAATGTTTTGCTTGAGTAGCATAGCAGAGCGAACAGCTCATTTCCAAGCTTGTTTATCATTTAAATATTCTTGGATTTATAATATATAGACACTCAGCATGTCTCATACATATTATACTATAAACAGATATCACAATAACGCGTTTAGTTATAACGTGCCTATGTGGGGGAGATTTTATAATCCCGACGACCGCAAAACGAACCATCCGGGCATCCGGTAGCTGTGTCGTACGGCCACCGCCGTTATCACCCGGACCGGCGCGGTCCGACGTACGGGGTGCCGTACAGTGTCCTCACGATTTATAGTTTTATCTTCCCTAGTTTTAATATTCGTGGGTACAATTTATCACTGTCCAGAACGGCCATTTCCGTAATTTTTGTGTTAAATATATTTAACTGGATTTTTTTTTTCGAATAAATATTTATAGGTGTCCTAGATTTTTGTTTACTAATGATTTTACTGTTTTTGCTGCTTTGTAGAAAATCTAATTAAGCAAAAAGTAGACCGCAATGATTGATTATGAAGTTTTGGCTTTTATTCTAGGAAATATTATAAATAGATAATAAAGATATTTTATTTTTGTTCTTATAAAGATTAACAAATTACTAAATCTCCGTTGTGCCTTAATTTAATAGGTTCCCTAAAATTGTATCCATGTAATTATTGCTTGTATCTATATATATAAAAATCAATGCCACTTTTCGTTGTAATGTTATAACTCAACAACGCCTTTACCGATTTGGCTAATTTTGGTCTTGAATTATTCGTGAAAGTCCAGGGAAGATTTTTACGGCGAGAAAAATTCGAAAAATTGCCGGGAACCGACATCCACGCGGGCGGAGCCGCGGGTAAAAGCTAGTATATATATAGATTTCTAAAGGAATCAGCGAGTCACGTAACGTATTATCTAGCCTGCCCAAAATACTAGACTACATGAGAGGGCGTGGGTGGTACGAGAACCTAATCAATAAAAAGAAAGAGCGCGAAAACGTATTCCTAAGCTATCATATGCGTTGATTGCGTAGCGACGGCAGTACAATGATATTGAAACAATATTTACATTGGACTATAATGTCACTGGGTCCACAAAAATTAAGTGTATTTAGGTGAATTTCAACATCTCCGAATTTTTATCTTTTAACCTAGGTTCATGAACATTTTTTGTTTCTAGTTTAGGTAATCTTATTTTATGCTTATCTAGAATTATGTATAATGTTGTATGAAATTCTAGAGAAAACTATTTAGCCGTCATTGATAATCATTGAAGCGTCGGTAGCTTAGTGGTTAAGGAGTCGGCCTTACGATCGAGAGGTCCCGGGTTCGAATCCTGGCCATTACACTACTGACGTGAACCCACTCCTAACACAAGCCATTTAGCTTAGCTGGAGGGGTTAGAGGGAATATTAGTAACTTCGGTTCTAATATTATTAAAAAAAAAAATTGATAAAAACCTTTGTAACTATAGACTACTAGTTGACCTGGCAAACTTCGAACTGCCAATTTTTCTCAAATAAACCTTCCTCTTGAATTACTCTATCTATTTTAAAAAGCTGCATAGAAATCCGTAGCGTATTTTTTAAGATATAAGCATACATAGGGACGAATAGACGCAGAGAGCGACTTTGCTTTGTACTATGTAGTAATGATGAAGTGATGATTATAAATCTATCCAAACTTGATGTTATGTCCCTCACTTCTAATCTAACTTTGTACCTACATTTTGTCTTCAGAATATCTAAAAATTTAAACAATCAAACCGCCATGCCAAGGAGGCTGTCAAACTATCTACTTACATTTTATAATACCACTGTGTTTAGCCTTCTTTTAGTAATTTCTTTGCATTTAGCCCTCAACTTCAAGGCTAACTTTATTAGCAGAATAAAATTTACGGCGTTTTGTCTGTCATCCCTAAATAGCTGTGTCGAGACAAAAAAAGCAGAAAAAAGTTGACTTCATTATCATGGCTTGCTCTCGTTTCAAAGGAAATGTTTGCGCATTCTGGCACAGACTGCCTCATTAAACTGTCTCAGAACAGTACATACAAGACAGACAGACAATATTCTACTATTTAAACTTATAAATGTGAAGGTTTGTGATATGTTTTTATTAAATCACGCTCGAATGGCTGGATGTATTTGGCAAAAATTAGGTATGATCTTAAGACTAAGTTACTAAGAGTTTGTAGTAATATCTGTTTTCATGATTTTAATCATACTATTGTCGGAACTAAAGGAGTGTATCAAATATCATGTCAATACTTTTAGCGTCGGTAGCTTAGTGGTTAAGGAGTCGGCCTTACGATCGAGAGGTCCCGGGTTCGATCCTGGCCATTACATTACCGACGTGAACCCACTCCTAGCACTAGCAATTTAGCTTAGTTGGAGGGGTTAGAGGGAATATTAGTAACTTCGGTAGAACCTTTTTACTAAAAAAAAATATTATATTCTTTCTAATGCTATCTAGGTACTATATTCAAACTGATATAGCGCAAGATATGATATATCGGCGATTACAGTCGAGAGAAATAAAAATGCGCCACCTAAACTTAAAAATTTCTTCGTGCTGGTATTCACCCATATGAGTGCTAAAACAATGTCGTGATAATACAATTATATTTACGTAGTAAGTTTAGTAGTTATGTATGTGTTAATTACGCTGGGAATGGCTAATATGCCACGCACTTCAGTAGTTGAAGGTTAATTATTGAAATTCCTGTACACAATAATGACGCACAAAGCAGTATAACTACTGCGTGAGTTTCTATAACATTATTCTATCCAAGAGTGTCGGATTTGTTGAACAGAATTTGAGACTGACCAGAATTTTGTCGGACAAGTTCAACGAACTGGTCTTACTACAAGATTTTGATACCATAGTACCTATGGATAGGTAAGATGGCATTCACTTCACGGAAAATACCGAAGTTCAGCCTCCAGGTCACGAACACCCTCGAGCCTTTGCAGATGCGTAGAGATGTTGCGTCTCTACCATAGTGAATGTTCTGATGAGCTCTTCCAAATAGTCCCACCCTCTCCTTTCTTTCACAGGACAACACGAGTAGGGCTAAGATGCCATCCGTATACGGTGCAGAATATACCTTCTAGAACCAAGCGTTTCAGTGACTCATTCCTATGCAGAACCATTAAGACCTGGAACTCCCGGCCAGCTCACGTCTTTCCTTCTTCATACAGTCCTGGGTCCTTTAAGCGGGGCGTGAAAAAGCATCTGATGAGGCCGTCAAGCTGGGGTTTCGTACATAATACCGAAAGTTAAATGATCGAACAACAATAGGTCGACAACGTTTGGTCGGACGATTAAATCGTCCCTGGTACGTTAGGTCAAAACGTTAATACGTCGAGGTATTATTACGTGGAAAATGCAATAGGTCGAAAGATCAAATTGTCGCTGGTATATAAGGTCGAAATATTAATACGTCGACGTATTACTACGTAAAAATGCAAACGGTCTTTTGTCCCTTCCTCATAAAGCTGAAATTTTCAAAAGGCCTGCCTTTGCTGAATCTATGAAATAAACCTATGTTATAAGTATACTATACTACTAAACGGTATAATAAGAAGATTATTAATATAAAAAAAGTAGGTAATTTGGCACAGTTTTCATTTTTCTTATTCTCAGTTTCTGTCTTCGTTGCAAAAAGCAGAGCGAACGATTCCTCAGCGAAAGTTACATCTTATCTAAGTAATGTAACACATTCATAGAAGATGTTATTTGCTACCTTTATACTCGAAAAATACATTCAAACAACGTCGCAGGACAAACTAAGTTATACAATAAAGCAAGTTTATGGCACATGAAAACGTAAGTTTATATTATTACGTTAGGTGAAAGCTCCCAGAAATATTGTGAAATACGGCCCCGAATAAATTGTATTGTCAAACTCTGAACTAGTTACAGAGTTGGGCGAGTATTTGCTCTGATAGGCCTACTTTAGGTGTATGTTTGATAGAAGCTAGGTAACAATACATCCCCTGTATTGTGTAATGTTGTAAAAATTCATGAAATATCCATACCAATATTATTTATGTGAAAGTAACTCTGTCTGTCTGTCTATCTGTCTGTCTATATGTTACGCTTTCACGGTTAAACCACTGACCCGATTTTGATGAAATTTGGTATAGGGAAAGGACATAGGCTATGTTTGGTCGCGATAATCGAAATCCACGCGGGAGGAGCCGTGAGCAAAAGCTACTTGGCTATATATTAATCAATCTAATCCATAAACACGAACTTTTTAAGCTACGCTGTATAATTGCTTATCCTTGTTGAAAATAAAACCGGGTCCTTTAAGCGAGGCGTGAAAAGGCATGTTTTTTTTAAAGAATATAAGCAACAGAAATTACTAATATTCCCTATAACCCCTCCAACTAAGCTAAATTGCCTGTGCTAGGAGTGGTTCCACGTTGGTAGTGCAATGACCAGGATTCGAACCCGGGACCTCTCGATCGTAGGGCCGATTCCTTAACCACTAATCTACCGACGCTATTATCTATACCACTAGCTATCTGATGAGGCCGTGAAGCTGAGTGCCATCATTGTTAACATGATACATGTTTACGATGGTGACCCTCTTTCCGAGAGTTTGCCTTTATCTTACTATCAGGCGAGGTGAAATCAAATAATTAGTAGATAAATTCGGTCTTCGGCTTTGGTGTGATACAACCCATACAATTGGTTATGGTATTAACGATTAATGTTATAAGTAAAAATTATAAGATAAAAAAAAATAAGTTAAAAACTAAAACCCGACTATTGAAAAATCACGTTCTAAAACGTATCAAACATGTATGCCACTTTTCCCTAGAATGCATTGTTTGGTTAGAGTAAGTGGCATACGGTTTTTTGCCAAGCGAAAGCTATACGTAATTAAAATATACTAATTAGGCCCTTTCATTTGATACCAAACACTGCATATTTATTTCAAATTTATTCTTTTAACAGTACGTTATGCGCACTAGAGGGCGCCACACAAGATTCCGTGACATATAGCCTATAACCATCGGACGGTCAAGACGCTTGTAATGATAAGATGATTACTCATGGAGTATTTTGTAGTAAATCTTGAAATTAAAATCAAAATTAAATGTTTTCAAACTTGGGTCTAATTAAAAAGTTTCTCATTATTAACCATTTGATTCAAGTACTTAATATATATTTTATTTAAAATATCGTTTGTGAAGATGCTTCAAACCGTATTGTGGTCTCAGTTTTGAACTTTATTAATAAAATCTGACGTTAAGAATATTTTTATGAAGTTGTTGGTGGTCTGTACTACAATTCCCCTCGAAATTTAATTTTTTTTTTCTGTTCTGTGTCTTTAACAATCAAATACGACTTACTTTTAAATTTTATTTCAAGCAGGTTATTACATTACCTTGATACTTTTTTGTACTACTCTTTCTTATCAGTAAACTAGCTAACCGGCATTTATCTTACATTGCCGTCATCAGAATATAGGTAGCTGGCATTTCTGTTTCTATTGCCTATTAAAAATTAATAACAAATCATTAATATAGATTATGATTTGTTAGCCAATTACAGGTTACGTAATAAGTATGTGTAATCCCTAATTAATACTGTCCTCTTATCGTCCTCCGAATGATTAGTCGGCTTAACCGTTGTCTTATTTATTTATGAAGGTATGACCAGCTAAGAATTCAAAAAGATCTTCGGTAACAACACAGTATTAAGATCCCACATAGATTTGAGATCCGCACCAGTTAAAATCGAACTGTACTCACTCCAATCTTCTTAATATATATTAATTACGTGTCACGTTGTTTGTCCGCTATGGACTCCTTTTTTTTACCGTGAGGGAAAATCCTCCATAGATGCTATGCTGGATACCGACTAAAACCCTCACGGTAACGCCCAACAGCCTACGGTTGGGAGCCCCGGGTAAGCCCTCGGAAGGATGTCCCAGGACTGCCATCAGACCTACGGCTACAACTGCGGCTTCGCCTAGGGGGTGGTTCGGTTGCTATCCCGCGTGTATGGGGAGTTTTCGGGTGTCATCCCGCTTCTTAGGGTGGGCGTGCGTGAATCCCTCACGTCACGCTGCCGTAATGGGCCTACTTCTGTAAGGACGGTGAGCAGCCAACTCACCGTCCTCAGGCCTCCGGTCAAGGAGGCCGATGGACTCCTAAACAACTTAACCAATTTTAATCAAACTTGCACACCGTGTGCAGTTTGATCCAACTTAAAAGATAGGATAGCTTACATCTTAATTTAGCGATAAGTGACATCCACGCGGGCGGAGCCGCGGGCAACCGCTAGTTTTATATATATTCTAAGTCGCTGAGACCCAGTTGCATCTGAGGTTTTAACCTCAGACCTGGATTCTGTTTCAACCATAACTGCTTTCTATTATTGGATTTACGACCTTATAGACTCAAACTAACTAAAACCACACGTTATTTCGTCACAAATCAGTTTGTGGAATCTAGCGTGACCGGTTTTTGGGTATCGAAATCCCGCCTCCCCATATAGAAAGGAGTGTGAAGATGCACTACTGCCTACGAAGAGTCATATCACAGTTAAGGTATTCAGAAGGTGACGTCATACGACATTATCAGACGCACACAGCACAATTGCCTAATTCATTGTGGCTTCACAATTGGTCCACTGATTCCTTTTCGAAGTTTAACAAGGAATGGATGTGCTGCATGCGACAGCAGTTGTCTTATGCATATATTATATTTAGAACCATGCCTCACAATGACATTCAATCAATTAGAACGTGTAATGTTAATCTATACATCATATAAAGTACTTGTCCCGACTGACTGACTGACTGATTCTAAACCGCTGGACCTACAAACTTAAAATTTTGACAGTAAATGCATTTTATAGTGAACCTAAGAAAGGATTTTTGGAATAAGGGACGGAAGTTTGTATGAAAGTCCGTCATTTTCTGAGCTAGATGCACTTAACTTCATAAACCTGAGTCTTTTAAGAAATAAATGAATACGTGTATCGGCGTTTTTCAAAATTTAACTACTAAGGGGTAATATAGGTGATAAAATGGAAAGTTTGTCATTTTCAAAGTTAATGAAATTTCGTACACCTACATCTTTTGAGAAATGTTTTGTCGCGATAACCGACATCCATGCGAGCGAAGCCGCGGGAAAAGCTAGTTCTTCAATAAAATCTTCAAACGTTGATGAGCCTAATAGATAACTATTGAATCATTAAGGCGGATAACAGTTTGAGGTTGCGGTCTCGTGTATATAATTGTGGTGCTTTCAGCTTTCACTCTTGATAAACCACAATGATTACAAGGATTACAATTGTGTGCCAAAACAGGTAAGTATCAGCAGTAAAAAGTGGTAAAGTTCTCATTGAGCGGTTAAATACGATTGTTAAATAATTTTGTATGTTTTTGTGGTTATTTTTTACGAAATTTAAATTCTTCTATTCAAATTCAAATTGAAGGTACATAATGAAAACATAACATAACATAATTATTACTTAAAATATGACAAGTTCAGACCGAAATTTTCGGTCTGAGTTTAATAATAAAATAAAAATAAATCAAGTTTTCTTACGGAGACAACGGACTCTCCGTAAAAAGTTTTTTTATATATCAATCAGATTACTATATTGAATAACACACTTGTACTTTTCCACTGACTTTATTTCTAGACCTGACCGGTTTCGCCTTACGGCATTCTCAAAGGTTCACATTGATGTTTTTTTTTTTTTTACAAGTTTTAAAAGTACAAGTGTGTTATTCAATATGTGTAGCAGATTCCACCAAGCGCCATCAATCTACAGTATAAACAAATTACTATAGTTGTACCTTTACTTAAATATTTAGATAGCATGCGCAAAATGATATCCTAAGGTTCACTGTATAGTAAGTTTAATTTACTCTATAGAAAATATCCTTTCATTTCAACCCATTTCACTGTCTGAATGGTCACACAATACAAGACCAACTTCTCAAAGTAACTGCTTAAACTGTTGATTGATGGCACTTGGTGGAATCTGCTACACATATTGAGTAAGACACTTTGTCCTTTTCCACTATATTTTATTTTTCACCTGACCAATTTCGCCACACGGCATTTATCATACCTTTGAGAATGCCGTGAGGCGAAACGGGTCAGCTGAAAAATAAAATATAGTGGAAAAGTACAAAGTTTCTTAATCAATATAATGTTCATATAGTAAGTTCAAAATTTGCATCAACATCACTACTGCAATTCAACCGACTTTCTATTTCTAAACTTATTCCATTTATAACTTATTCCTAACAAGTTGAGAAGACTGTTATTATTATATTATAAACTATTGAACAATCCCCTACTTGAGTCTTAAGTGCGGCATCTGAGCAACTTGGGCCACACTCACTTTGCTTTATAGACTCAACTTAACTTCATTTTGCAAGTTATTTTGAAAGTTATATTTGCATAATTTTCGCTGCGGGTGGTCTGTTGGCTTAAGTTATGATAGTAAAGATTTTTTTATTTTAATTTATTTGACACATTACCATAATACGGACATTTTTTTAAGAATATTAGTAATTACTAATGCTCCCTCTAATCACTCCAGCTAAGCTGAATTGCTTGTGTTAGGAGTGGGTTCACGTCAATAGTGTAACAGCCAGGATTCGAACCCGGTACTTTTGTGTGTGTACGAAAATTTTGAATGCTCAAGACGTAGCTCAGTAGCTCAGTGGTCAGAGCATTCCCCCAGTAAGAGACTGGTCATTAGGTTCAAGCCCCATCTGAGCATTCGCTTTTCAATCGATCATAGATTCATGCAAACAGAAACTCTCATATTAACTATACATATAAAAGTACTTCAACTACAGGTACATAATAAAAATACGTATCCCGATTGTCTGATTCCTCAACGCAGAGCCTAAACCACTGTACCTACACATTTGTTTTAGCGGGCGAAGCCTTTTACGGTGTAAATATCCATTAGGAAAGGGTTTTGGAGTTAAGTAGATGACGAACGATTGTATGGATAGTTCATATAGAATTGTTTTACAAATTTATTCCCAGATAAATCCAAAACCTCTAGGCAATTCGCGCATCATCACTAGCAAAAGAATGACAAATGTGACGTATATGACAGTTGTCAACGAATGTCATATACGTGAAATCCCATACATTCGTTTTTTTTATAAAGAACTAGCTTTTGCCCGCGGCTCCGCCCGCGTGGATGTCGGTTATCGTGGCCAAACATAACCTATGTCCTTTTTTCAAGGTCTAACCTATCTATATCTATACCAAATTTCATCAAAATCGGTTCAGTGGTTTAGGTGTGAAAGCGTAACAGACAGACAGACAGAGTTACTTTCGCATTAATAATATTAGTATGGATATCCTTTCTCATGGTCTAATCTACCCCTACACCAAATTACATCAAAATCGGTTCAGTGGTTTAGGCGTGAAAGCGTAACATACAGACAGACAGACAGACAGAGTTACTTTTGCATTTATAATAAACCGAAGTTACTGATATTCCCTCTAACCCCTCTAACTAAGCTGAATTGCTTGTGCTAGGAGTGGGTTCACGTCGGTAGTGTAATGGCCAGGATTCGAACCCGGGACCTCTCGATCGTAAGGCCGACTCCTTAACCACTAAGGTACCGACAGTCATTCCATTCCACGATACACCGGCTAGCTAGTTGCCACTTGCCTAGACTGAACCACTGAAATTTACAAACAAAGATTTATATTTCAATTCTACATAATACAAAGTTATATTCGGTTATCCATGAAAGTCGGCTCACTGATATATCAGACTGAAAGCACGTTGTTTAAACATAAAATTGATTGCCAACTCGTCGAAGCTTGATTAATTGCCAATCTAAACTTTTTAAAAGTTAAATGTATATATTGCAGACCATCGATGAGATAAGTAAACAGACTGCTTGAAAGATATTTATAGCCTGAGAAATTTATAATAAAAAAATTACAACTAAGTACTCGCACAACTGAACTGTAGAATGAACTGTCACCAGCGGTATTCCCGAACCAATACGACCTTCAAACCTTCAAGAAAAGAGCGTAATCTCTTTTAACAGGAAGGCAACGCACTTGTGACTCCTCTGGTGTTGTGAGTGTCCATGGACGGCGGTGATCGCTGACCATCATTTGCTCATCGTTTGCCTCCCTATTCCATAAAAAAAAGAGTCAGCTGACGGTAGGATGCACCAAAATGGAAGGACAACAACAAATTAAACCCAAACCTTCTTGCATCTTCGATATCGCCTGTTAGTTGCGGAGTTCAGATGACAGTCGCTTAACAGAAAATGGCAACATGGATTTGCACAAACAATCAAACACACAAACAACCTCTCATCCCAAACGCATATTTTTTTTTTTATCGTGCGATAAATCCCCACGGATACCACCTCCACAGAGCCGGTGGAGGTGATTATGTCGGACTCGAACCGACTAAAACGCACGCCATCTTGGGTCCTTGGTTGCCGGAGGTGAGATTGCCAAAAGCATATCTCTCGCACCCCGACAGACCCAGGACCATCTCTTTCGAGATGGCCCCCTTCGGGTTGTGGGGACCAAAATGTCCCCATCTAGCCCCGGTTACGGGGAGGCGCACTTTGCGCCGCCGCCGCGGCCTGCTTCTGCTAGGGTGACAGGCGGCTCCACCGGTTACCCCCAGGCCAGCGCTCATGGAGGACGGAGGTCGTTCTGCGACCTCCAACGTCCGGTTCGCCTTCGCTCTGCACGGGCTTCCCGGGCCCGGAGTCTGGTCCGGACCCCACCGGCCGCCTCCTTCTCGAGCATTACTTGCTCGCAGAAGGAGGCGGCCGCACATCCCAAACGCATATACCATCTACGTTCCATCGTGGGTAAAAGTATCTAAGTTCAGCCGCATCTAAGTTAAACTGGAAAGCCGATCCTAACTTCCTTCTCTCCTATACATAGCTTCTTTAAAAAATAAAACAATTTCCATTTCAAATGTTAAAAAAATGCTAAAAATGTGCTTCATACAACATTCGACGTAGAAAAGTATCTGGTTTCATTGTGCCGGTGAGGCAATATGTAATGCATTTGCCACGAACTTCTTGTGCAGTGAATACAATAAAGAATGAACATAAGAAAAGACTTTCTCAACTTGTATCAGGTTAGTAAACTAACATCGGTAAAACAGAAATCGGTAAACAAACAGCAAAACTTTAAAACGTTAGTGAAGTTTTGTACGGAATTGCAAGAATTAGAAACATCTTTAAAAGAATCTTATTTACTCTGAGAATTTGCAAAGAACAAAGTCCGAGGTTTCAAAAAGAATTCTCAACTAAGCTGGTATGCTACAAAGAGAATTATTTTTATCAGGACAATAGTCATTTTCAAACACGTTTACGATGGTGACCCTCTTTCCGAGACTTTGGCGAGGTGAAGTCAAATTGACGTGTCCTTTATAAAAGAAAAACAATTAAAAGTACCTTAACTTCAATAAGTCTTATTTAAACATGAAAGAATAGAGGCATACAAATTATTTTAAAAAAATGTGTGTGTATGTGTGCGTGCGTGCGTTCGAGCGTGCGTACGTGCGTGCGTCCGTGCATGCGTGCGTGCGTGCGTGAGTGCGTGCGTGCGCGCGGCGTACGTGCGTGCGTGCGTGCATGCGTGCGTGTGTCTGTGTGTGTGTGTAATGTGTAATAACCAAATATTTGTTCCATTAAAGGACCCAACCATAAATCCCGTCAATTGATGGTCCCACTGTAAATCTATTGGTGTTTAATAAAGAATTATATCTATCTTTCTATTCTTAGTTACCGTACAAAAGTGTTTATAAATAAATCGACATCATACGCCGTGTTAGTTCCCGGTGCAATCGAATAGTACAACCCAAGCTCTTCCTGTGGGTGTCGTAAAAGGCGAATAAGGGGTAGGGCTGTTCTCCATCCGACAATAAACAAACAGCCCAAGATGAAGGGCCCGCTAGATGACAATAGGCTCGCCTATATGTGGTGGGACCGAAAATCATAATTAGCAAAACATGGGTGCTAATACACCTCTGCCTACCCTTTGGGGATTTACAAACGTGGGTATATGTATGTACGACATCATATAAACAATTTTTTTGCGGTACTTAAAGATATGAAATCAATATTTATTACTTATGCATGTCCCCTGATCCGCCTCTTTCAATGTAGGCAGATGGAGCATGATATGGGTTATAAAATATGTTTTATATTAATGAGATGGATGTGTATAAGATATTTACAAGCTATTACCCATGTCTTCAGTGGTATGAATGTTTAATTTGAAGTGTAGATCCCGGATGCAATTATCCTGGGGTACTCCAGCAATTTATGAAAACAGCTTTCTTCCCAGAAGTAGCAGAGGTCAGCAACTACCATTCCGTAGGGGAAAGTCTTAAGCAGATTCTCGACGTCAATCTGCAGATATTATACAGGCTTAGGCCTCTAGAACTTTAAAATATCGAATATGAACATTAATTTCTGCAAATACATTGCGCACTCTACATTTAATTAACCGCTAAAACATTTACACAAAAATAACAAGTAAAACCTGATACACGCAAGCCTACAGCGCTGTCCTAACCCGCAGCATCACAAATAAAGATTCGCACAGATAATGTCAACCTGACATCATGTTGTTTCAAAAACTGTCAGTTTAAACGATCTACAAAGCATTGTTCTCTTTGTGACTTTTGTTATGTTTGTGTATACAGATATACATAAGGGCGGGCATGTCATGTGTGTATATGGCTTTAAACCCATTTTAAAATACATGCTTTGACAGCTCATACTTGGAAAAGTACAATCGACAATGAAAGTGGTTATAATCAGCAATGTCATATACATGAAGGCTTTTTTTTATCGTGCAATAAATCCCCACGGATACCACCGCCACGGAGCCAGTGGAGGTTGTTATGTCGGAGTCGAACCGAATAAAACGCACGTCGTCTTGGGTCATTGGTTGCCGGAGGTGAGTTTTTTTTTTTTTTGTTAAACGCTATCTAGACCCATGGTAAGCTTTTATAGCTTGTGTTATGGAATCTAGAATGCGGATAAACATACTTATATACTTTTTTTTTGTAAATACATACATATTATACATAGAAACACCCAGACCAATGCAAATAGCCATATTCATGCATACAAATATTTACACTGAGCGGGAATCGAACCCGCGCCTCCTGCGTGGCAGTCGCATGCACTACCAAACTACTACTTGCCAAAAGCATATCTCTCGTACCCCGGCAGACCCAGAACCATCTCTTTCGAGACTGACGAGGACTTCGGAGGACCGTCAGTCCCCTTCGGGTTGTGGGCACCACAGTGCCCCCATCTAGCCCCGGTTACGGGGAGGCGCACTTTGCGCCGCATATACATGAAGGCTGCAGTGAAAGAATTCGCCACGCGACTGATACGCGTAACTCCGCCTATCTACATACTTTAGCATTTTCATCTTCGTTACGCGCAGTACTTGTTTGTGCTGTTACAGCAACAACCACGCTTTGCAGTTGTGTAAAAGTAGGAGTCCTGTTCAGGGCTAGTACTTGTTTTAGAGAACTGCATTATGAGGTATGCAAAGAACTATATTCCCCGGCATTCTACACAACGCTATCTAGACCCATGATAAGCTTAACTAGCTTGTGTTAAGGGATTTTTTGTAAATACATACATATTATATATAGAAAAATCCAGACCAATGCAAATAGCCATATTCATGCATACAAATATTTGCTTTGAGGGGGGTTCGAACCCGCGCATCCTGCATAGCAGTCGCGTTCAATACCGCCACGGAGGCTGCGCACGCTCAAGCTGTGGAACAAATTCCCGTTGTGGTTTTTCCAAGCGACTACAATATGGGATTTTTAGGGCATTGTATTGTATTGTATTTATTTATTCATTAACAATTTTTACATCGTGTTTGAACATCGTTAGTACACATACATTGCATATATAATTTAAAATCATAAGAAAATTAACAATCAAAAGAAGTGGAAAATATCATCATGACACGTAAAGAATAACAGTGTAATTACATTATACTTCTGCTGTCAGTATAAAATCTATTTATTTAATATCTCATCGACTGAATAACCCACTCTTCCCACTCTTCAGAGCACACCATTGCCACTGCAGGATCACCTCACTATCCTCGGTATGGATGTTCGCTGCAAACTGAATAACAAAAACTATATCGTGAGTATCATCAAATCAGCCTCGCGTAAACTCGGAGTCCTGAACAGAGTGAGACGTTTTTTCACGCCGGAGCAGCGGTGTCTTCTATACAAGACCCAAATTCGTTCCTGCGTGGAATACTGCTCACATCTCTGGGACGGCTCCGCAAAGTACTTATTAGATGCTCTCGACAGGTTGCAGCGACGTGCGGTCCGCATTATTGGGGATCCTGAGGTCACGAACACCCTCGAGCCTTTGCAGATGCGTAGAGATGTTGCGTCTTTGGCAGTTTTCTACCGTCTCTAGCATGGCGAATGTTCTGACGAGCTCTTCCAATTAGTCCCACCCTCCCCTTTCCTTCACAGGACGACACGTGCAGGGCTAAGATGCCATCCATTTACGGTGCAGAGTATACCTGCTAGAACCAAGCGTTTCAGTGATTCATTCCTATGCCGCACCACTAAGACCTGGAATTCCCTGCCAGCTCACGTGTTTCCTTCTTCCTACAGTCCCGGGTCCTTTAAGCGGGGCGTGAAAAGGCATCTTATGAGGCCGTCAAGCTGAGTGCCACCACTGTTAACATGGTAAATGTTTACGATGGTGACCCTCTTTCCGAGACTTTGCCTTTAGCTTAACATCAGGCGAGGTGAAGTCAAATTGACGTGTCCTGAAAACACCCTTACAGAAAAGCCTTCAATTTGTCATGGAGATTTCTAGAGAGTCAGCATCATTAGTATGACGCCTCTGATGTTACACCAGTGATTTCATACCTCATATTATCCATCACCGTATCCATAAACACCACACAAATATTTTCTTTCTCACTTGACACAGGCGAACCCGGGCAGTGATGCGACATCGCGTAATACGATACATCATTACACACAATAGTAAATTGATAACTGGCATTTTTCCATTTTTCCGCACCATTATGAAATAATATATTAGATTGGTTGTTGGTACTGGCTGTTATTGTTATGATACGGTTATAACCACAGATTATATAAACACGATTAGTAAAATGGTTCAAAAGTTTTCGCGTATGCGCGGTAAACCCCACGAATACCATCCCCATCGGCAATCCTCCCCGTGCCCGGGGCTAGATGGGGACACTATGGTCCCCACAACTCGGAGGGGGCCATCTTGAGAGAGATGGTCATGGGTCTGCCGGGGTGCGAGAGATATGTTTCCTGCATTCTCACCTCCGGCAACCAAAGACTCAAAGACGGCGTGCGTTTTAGTCCGTTTGAGTCCGACATAATCACCTCCACCGGCTCTCACCGGCTCGCGCAAAAATCCCCATCGGCCATTAGGGGTTGTTATGTTTAATTCAGGCAGTTAAGTCAGCATCCGATGGGAATATACGGGAGCACTTCGTGTACGATTTTTATCTTTTTCACCGATATTTTCATTCTTCACTTTCGCTTTTAATAGCATATCAAAAATAACAATATTTAACAATAATTACTGAGTGACAGTTCAATTACCAAGTTCTCGAATTAATTAAAATTCAGTGCGCATAACGGGAATTCTTGAACATCGCCCGTGGACTGTTAGGACGCGGATTTACATAAATTTCCATAGCGCTGCTGTAGTATGGAAGTACTTCCATAATTGTAAATAACCTAGACAAGCAATAGAATTGAATTGCCAAAGTTAGCACAAAATTTATTCAACTACACAACTGTTTTCTAGTTTTCAAAATTAAACTTTCATATTTTAACGTTAGTTGCTCGCATTGGTCTGTAACTGATTTAATTTCCATACTAATATTATAAATGCGAAAGGAACTCTGTCTGTCTGTATGTTACGCTTTCACACTTAAATAACTGAACCGGTTTTGATGAAAGTTGGTATAGGGGTAGATTAGACTTTGAGAATATAGTCTATACAAACCGAATACATAGGGAAAAATGAAACTCCTCGGATGGGACTTGAACCCGCGATCTTTCCCTTACAGGGGGAATGCCTTGACCAACTCGGCTACCAAGACACGCCCGATGTGATTCAAATTTCCCTTCTATTTATCCGTCGATTTGTATAGTTAGCATACTTAATGCTGTAAAATTCATTCAAGGATATAGGCTAGTTTTGGTCGCGATAACCGACATCCACGCGGGTGGAGCCACGGGCAACAGCTGAGTATTAATTATAATTATTTATAACCTTCCTCAGTTTCCTCAACTAAAAAGTTAATTTAAATATTTTAATTTAGGTCTACAATTTTATTAGTAGGTAAATACTTTGAACAGAAATATAACTATTTACTGGGCTATAAACTAAACACTGAGAAGTAACTTTTAAGCTAATTAAGTAGAATAAATAGCAATTCGGAGATCAAAACAACTTTAACCTCTATCAAGAAATAATGTCGAAAGTAAATTTTGTAAGTAAGTTTGTTTAATAAATGAGTTACTAAAACATCTAGGTAAAATATCTTTTGAGACTAGACTAACGCCATTACTTTTTTATCGTGCGAAAATTCCCCACGGATACCACCCTCCCGGAGCTGGTGCAGGTGGTTTGGACTCGAACCGACTACGCCGTCTTTGGGTCTTTGGTTGCCGGAGATGAGAATGCAGAAAACATATCTCTCGCACCCCGGCAGACCCAGGACCATCTCTTTCGAGATGGCACCCTTCATGTTGTGGGGACCATAGTGCTTCTGCTAGGGTGACAGGCGGCTCCACCGATCACTCCCAGACCAGCGCTCATGAAGGACGGAGGTCGTTGATTCGCCTTCGCTCTTCGCGGGCCCGGAGTCTGGTCCGGAGCCGACCGGCCGCCTCCCTCTCGAGCATTACTTGCTCGCAGAAGGAGGCGGCCGCACCCCAAGCGTTCACACCGCCATGGCCGCCACTAGGACCCGCCTTGGAGTGCCCCACGCCGGGTACTGGGTCAGCGGTCTAACGCCATGGCGTGACCCGTGAAGAAATTTGATCTCGTTCTCGTGAGCTCAATGAATCCATTCCCATATTTGGCTTATTAGTCCCCTTTATTCTTCAAAAAAATCTTATAAATTATGTAAAAAGGTCCTATTAGTAGTCCTATTACATTTGTGCATTGCATTTTGCACGAGAAAAAAACTATAGATGTAAGAGCAGTAATTTCAGTCAAACGTACTCGTTTGACTGAAATTATGCTCTTACATCTATAGTTTTTTTTACTGATTTACTTCGTAATTACTGGATCTGAGAATTTAACCACTGTATGCTTCTAAGTATTCTAAAAAAAATATACTAAAACTAGCTTTTGCCCACGGCTCCGCCCGCGTGGATTTCGGTTATCGCGACAAAACATAGTCTATGTCCCTTCTCGAAGTCTAATCTATGCAGCCCTATACCAATTTTCATCAAAATTGGTTCAGTGGCTCAGACAGAGTTACTTTCGCATTTTATAATATTAAGTACTAGCTGTCCCGGCAAACTTTGTTTCGCCTTAGAAATTAGAATCAAATTCTCGTAATTATTTTGAGAACGGAAAGCATTTCGATTCGGGCCCCATACGCCCACGGAGCTCCCGAAACTAACAGGTCACCGGGGCCGATACTTACACCTACGGAGCCTATATACCTATGGGACCCATACAACTATATACCTCTACGCTCAAGGGCGTTCATACTACCATAAACCATCAATTTTTCGACATAAATAAAAAATCGGCCACCATAAATTAATATTTTCGCGGCCCAAGCAACGGGCATTTTGTTAATTCAGAAGAATGTCTACCAATCACCCTCTGACGATATTTGCACGCATTATGTCAATTCTATATTAAATGGCAGATAACATAGAAGTATATCGTATGATGCTGTATAGCAGTATTAGAATAATAAACACATTTTTTTCCAATTCGTATTCCAAATTCAAAATTTAGACAGGGCGTATGTTGGTTTAGCTATTTTATATAGTGGTTATGTATTCTTAAATTTTCTAATATTCCGCGCAATTTTCTTAATTTTTTCTTTCATAAGAACCTTCTCCTAACAATAACGAACACAACAAAAAAATAATTAGTGAAATCGGTCCAGCCGTTCACGCGTGATGTCGTGACCAAGGGAAATAGGGATTCATTTTTATATATATAGATGGATACAGTACCCACTGAAGTTACAAGTATATCAACATTTCGTACAAATAGCACCACCGCAATTGTTACATGTCATTTATTTCAAAGGAAATTCAACCAAATTGAGTCACGCGTCGAACACATTAGTTTGTTCCGGTTGAATGAACTGAATGCCAAAGTTGTCCAGTACCGAATAATAATTTAGGTACCTAGTGAATAAAAATGTATGTAATCCTATTAATGTAAAATCATTGAAGGGCCACTGTATCAGATAATATAATAATTTTATATTACACGACAATACAACTTATTTAGGCAGATATTGATAGTCCATGTGATGACGCAGAATACAAGTAGGTATTACCTCCCCATCTCATCCGAAGGGTGTCGTAAGAGGCGCGAGAAGAGGAAAACTCGATAAAAACCCTGTGCCTACCCGTTTGGCTAGGGTGGAAACCGTAAGCCGAAGCCTTCAGGCATTGGGAAAGGCCTATTTCCAGCAGTGGACTTCGATAGGATGGTGGACGGTTAAGGTTGGTACACTCGCCTGCGATCTACAAAACGACGTTCAAAAATACCTACAATTTAATCTATGATCTGGCAGTCTTCAAATTTAAACTTTAATAGGATTTCTCAAACGTCGACCTTCCCGTCGTCCAGCACCCAATCTAACGGAGGACGGTCACTAAAGGTTAAACAAGCTGTCACAACTTTTCTTGACATGCCCACCCTCACCCACGATTAATGTAGAACCCTTTCACATAACCTTTCAAATAATAATATAATTAATTACAATGATACATAATACCAATTTTTACTAATATATTTTTAAGTCACACTGTTACTAACAAAATATGGATTTATTAGTGGTCCGAAATAAATGCTTTTTATTTTATTTATTTATTTATTTATAACCCTTTAATATCAGTGGTTTATAACCCTGCACTAAGTGATGTAAGTAAGTGTAAGATTTATACACCGCACTAACACTTTACTTTGATGAATATGGGAGATGACGGACTCTCGGGCTTGTGACGGACTCTCATGGTAATGAAAAGGGGGACGTGAAGAGTAAACTCTGGGCTCTAATGATAACTGGATGAAGAAAAGGAATCCTAGATTTGCCACCTGATGGAAATCGGTTACCGTGGCATATGGACCAGTGCAACACCAAGCGGGTCACACACATTGCCGACTCTTGAAAAGATTATACTATTCTTATTTAATATTATAGATATGAGTTTGTGAACATGTTTGAATGTTTGGTACTCAACATGCGCTGAAATTACTTAGCTGATCTTACTCAAAAATAGTACAAGAATAGATTATACTTGACAGCCTCTGTAGCTTGGCGGTAGTGTACACGACTGCCACGCAGGATGCGCGGGTTCGATCGCCGCTCAGTGCAAATATTTGTATGCATGAATATGGCTATTTGCATTGGTGTATTTCTATGTATAATAAAAAAAAGTATCTAAGTATGTTTATCCGCATTCTAGATTCCATAACACAAGCTAGTTAAGCTTACCATGGGTCTAGATATTGTGAAGAATGTTGTGGAATAAATATACTTAGGCAAAAACGGAATCACTGTCACGCGCGGATGGCGCCACGGACTTGACAAGTGAATTATTCTCTACTTCTAAGCCTGATTACATTTCTAAAATCTTCTTACAACTATTCTCATAATATACGTATACGACTATACCAGTGGGATCGCGTGTCCGACAGTCCACATACTGTCCCCGACAGTCCTTTGTGCCGGTTTCCGGACCCAAATGTTAGGATAAACTCGTCCTTTCCTTGTGTAGGTAAACTGTTACATCTAAACATGTTATTTTCTCTGCGTGAAAGGAAGATTAGTGTAGTGAATGGCACTTATTGTAAGAGAAATTATGAACACAATTTAAATAGACCTTCGTATTAAAGTCTAGTACAGACGTCTGTGTTATGATGGCTTATAGATTTGCGTTTTGCGTTTCATTGAGTACGATTCACATCCTAATTCTATACAGTTTGTTGCGCTGTTTATGAAGTTTGTTGCGCCGTTTCTTCTCCACCAGCGCCTTGGAAGCGACGATACACAAAAAACAAAAGATTAAGTAGAATTAAAATTGACATCAATAAGAAACAATTTTACTGTTCAAAATCCATACTAATATTATAAATGCAAAAGTAACTCTGTCTGTCTGTCTATCTTTCTGTCTGTCTGTCTGTATGTTACGCTTTCACGCCTAAACCACTGAACCGATTTTGATGAAATTTGGAATAGGGATAGGTTAGACCTTGAGAAAGGACATAGGCTATGTTTGGTCACGATAACCGACATCCACGCGGGCGGAGCCGCGGGCAAAAGCTAGTTGAGAATAAATTACTTTGACTTTGACTAAAGTTCAGGCTAGGACCCTAATATAGGTAGAAACTCAGGGCCCTGTGGTAACTGAATAGGTTATCGCATTGCAAGGTTCAGCAATATTAGTTAGGACGGTATAAGGATAGGTGACCATTCCTAACACATTGAGACTTCTCCGTGCCTCTGAGAGCACGTTAAGTCGGCCCGTTTGTTTTACGAACATCTATGGCAGCCGTTACGGGTAGTGAGAGCCTATTCTAATTACAGAAATTTGATATCGCCAGTGAGTTGTGGAGGTCAAATGGCATGGCGGGATTTCGTATCACAGAGACTGGAAAGCCTGCCCCAATTGAGTTAGGAAAAGGCTCAAAGGATGATAATGATGCTAGGGTTAATTACATACAAAAACCGCAGGAAAAAAACGTTTCATACTCTGTACGCTTTCAAGAAATTTTAATTAAATATTGAATGAGAGATAACACAAAAATTAGCAATCTTATTAATAAGAGAATTAGAAACTTTATTTTATCTACTATATAAAAATAAGTCGGGTTTTCCTTCCTGACGATATAACTCCAGAACGCACAATACGATTTCCACGGTTCCACATTCGTTGGAAAGGTCTCGGGCTCCGTAAGGTTTATAGCAAAGAAAATTCAGATATCAGCGCGGGCGGAGCCGCGGGCAACAGCTAGTTTATTATATACTAGCTTTTGCCCGCGGCTCCGCCCGCGTGGATGTCGGTTATCGCGACCAAACATAGCCTATGTCCTTTCTCATGGTCTAATCTTTCCCTATACCAAATTTCATCAAAATCGGTTCAGTGATTGAGGCGTGAAAGCGTAACATACAGAGAGACAGACAGACAGACAGAGTTACTTTCGCATTTATAATATTAGTATGGATTATATATTAATTACTATTGGATCAAGTTGGATCATATGAAAACTATTTAATGGTTTCATTAGCTAGCGAATTACAATTTTTGGAGTCAAATCTTTCAGAATGTAATCATTTTTCGCAGTTACTGAAACAAAACACAAAAGAAACACACAATGGTGTTTAGAGTCCATATCGTATTTCAAACAGCCAGTCCGCCATCTTGGGGACGCCGCCATATTGGATTTGCAATAACGTTTCTTGGCTAGTCATGTATTGTCATCAGGACTCAGAGCGTGTGCAAAATTTCATCCTAATCGAAGACCGGGAAGTGGGTCAAATTAAGATTCCAAGATTTTCTTACATAGGTACATAGTTAAAAGTGAATCTAATAAAAGCGTGTAAAAATAATGAACATGGTTAATATTCCGGTGACTGTTACACTATTTATGTTAATGACCATGTCAATCTCAAATCATACATAGAGTTCATCTCCTTATGAATAAAATTGTGATTAATTTTTATTCATATACATAGATTGTATCTAGTTGCACGATAATGTCATAACATGTATACAGTTTGTAGCAGAAATGAAATCTGCACTTTATTAAAAGGAATACAAGAAATAGAAGTAATAAAGTTTTTAATAAAAGATGTACAAAACATGCTGCGCAATACGTGAGATCTACTTTATTTTATCAGTGTACTAGTGTATAATATTCAGGCGGTGTATCTACCCGATACGTGGTAGTCTAGAAAATGTATTCGCCTTCCTAGGTATGATACATTATATATTTACTAGTGGAGCTCTTCATTGAACGTTACGTTTCTTACCTTTTAATAAAAAAAATACATGGTATAGCTAATCCTAGATTCCGTTCTGCTCTTAGAAAGATTCCTGTTTAATATTTAAGTATCACTAAAATATTAAACTAAAGGAGTACTACCTACTTTAGTGATAGTAGTAGGTAATATGTATTTAATTAAAGTTGGACATTTTAATTATAATCTTAATATAATACAATCCTTATCTATTGACATCAATATATTTATTTTCTACAATTAATAATATCAATTCAATGTTATTTATTATGATTTTAAAATAATTTGATAAATTTAATTTAAAATGTAAGTAATTGAAAGACAAAGATATTATAATGTTACAATATTATGAAATGAAATGAAATGAAATGAAATTTATTCGTAAGAGACACGGTGAAGATAGGATGTTACATTTTTAGTTAGTGATACAGCATATCTGGCCTTCATTAGGCATACGAATCTTGTACATAAATTATATTGTCATTCAATTACTTACATTTTAAATTAAATTTATCAAATTATTTTAAAATCATAATAAATAACATTGAATTGATATTATTAATTGTAGAAAATAAATATATTGATGTCAATAGATAAGGATTGTATTATATTAAGATTATAATTAAAATGTCCAACTTTAATTAAATACATATTACCTACTAATTCCAACAGACTTTATATTCAATAATTTTGACAAGCATTTAGAACAATTAATTCATCAATTCCTCTACAATATACATTTTACTAGTAACTAATATAAATTTACTTAACATAGCGATAAAATTTTACTCTCATTTACCTACAATCGAAAAATTCTTGCAAATTGTAAAAACATTTAATTATTAACCATTGCCTTAATTTTGACCTGAACTGAGTTTTAGGCAGTTCCCTAATTACCTTAGGAATGTGGTTATAAATCTTTATAGTCATTATTAAACAATTTTTTTGGTGGAAACTTGTTCTGCACATCTCAAATTTTATTTTCGTAGGATCTCGAGATTGAAACCTGCCTGTTTCACTTACTTTAACAAACAAGTGACTATGGTTTCTCACGAACATGCTTACCTCTAATATGTAAACAGACACCAAAGTTAGCACCCCGAGTCTCTTAAAGAGTGGCCTACATGTTTCTAGGGGCCCCACCCCACATACTGCTCTTATGCACTTTTTTTGTTTTATGAAGGCTCTGTCTACGTCGGTTGAGTTACCCCACAGTAATACGCCATAATTTAAGATTGAGCCAACATGACCGTGATACGCCATAAGAGCTGTTTTTTCGCAAGTTGTATTTCTAAGCTGGCGTAGAGCAAACACGAATCTATTTACTCTCTTGCATACTGCATCTACATGCAGCTTCCAGTTACAGTGTTCATCTAATATGAGACCCAGGAAGCGAATATGACTGTCCCTGCTTACTGCAACACCATTCAACGCTAGCTCGAAGTTTTGTAGGTTCTGCTTATAGTTCCTGAACTCAACGTAGTGTGTCTTCGACAAATTCACTTTCAAATGATTTTCACTAAGCCAATTTAGAATGTCCCTCAGTGTTTGGTGCACAATGTCTTTATGATTGTGATTCGGATTGGTAGGTATTACAATTGATACGTCATCAGCAAAGAGAGTACACTTTTGGGATGTAGCGCTGGGCAAGTCATTTATGTAGAGAAGGAAGAGCAGAGGGCCCAGAATGCTTCCCTGTGGGACTCCCGAGTTCTTTATTTGAAATTGGGACCTATACTGCGTTAACAATCGATTCTCATTTATACGGGCTATTTCTACACATTGGCTTCTATCGTAAAGATAACTCCGGAGCCAGCTCAGAGCTGGGCCCCGAATGCCATATCGTTCACATTTATCGAGTAGCTTTTCAAAATTTACTAGATCAAAGGCTTTACTCATATCTAAGAACACTACTGTTACCGTATTACCCTTGTTACCTTGTTATTCTATCTGGCCACCCCATCTCTTCCCATGCGGTGTCGTACAAGGTGACTAAGGATATATATACGATATAGGATAGGAACTGTTTAACAATAGACAGAGTAGGACTGCGCCGCCTCTTTCTGCGAGCAGGTCATGCTCGTCGGGGGCCTGAGGACGGTGTCGTCCTTACAGAAGCAGGCCCATGACGGCAGCGTGACGTGACGGACTCATGCTCGTCCCAGCAGTCCATTACCCATACCACTAGGCTACCGCAGATTTATATAGGTACTCGTTATGTGAAATTATTGTTATCCATCTCCATACTAGTATTATAAATGTGAAAGTAACTCTGACTGTCTGTCCGTCCATGTTACGCTTTCACGCCTAAACCACAGAACCGATTTTGATTAAATTTGGTATAAGTGTAGTTTAGACCTTGAGAACATATTTGGTCACGACAAACAACATCTATCATAAATTGTTAGCTAATATTTATGTGGGAATAGTTATTTTGAAAATAAAAGTATTTTATCGGTGACGTCATGAGCCTAGGGGTATGGGTAATGGACTGCTGAGACGAGGTCTCGGGTTCGATCCCAGGTTGACCATGGCACACACCATGGACTTTTCGATGCTTTTCGAAGTTATGTGTGTATTTATCGCAGGTTTATAAGTGCCCGGTTAATGGCAATAGGCTCGCTCCCTGTTACATTGGGACCTAAACATAAACTGGTGAAATGTGGGTGCTAGCACCTCTGCCTAACCCTTCGGGGAATACAGGCGTGAGTTTATGTTATGTTATGTTTATGCATTATCTCTGTACCTTTAAAAGTAAGTATGGTATCTATATAGTATAGTATACATGGGGAACTATCCTGCTAATAAAAGACTTTGGTAAAGTTAATGCATATGTGAATTCATGCCATCATAACAGTTCTGTTGCCATAACTGGAAATAAAATATGAATGTTATCATTTAGTTACAGTTCAACTGCGCGGTTTGCAATCAAAGTATTTCATGAATATTTTGTGGTGATAGTATCGTTCGCTGAACAATTTAAAAGCAATATTGCAAAGTATACAAAGCGCAGCTGCTGGCTTGCCACACAATAGGTAATATTGGACTTCGAGTGCAAGGAATCTAAGAAGCTTCGTCCCGTCACGAAGAGGAATGGCGTGACTCTGAAGTTATTTATAATAGAAATAAACAACTGTACAATACTTGTTTAGTTGCATTTTATATATTTAAATGAATGTATATTTGACTTGAGTTAGCAGAAGATATGTATGGTTTATAATGGTTTGTGCTCAGATGAATTATTTGACATGATGCCTACAGCTACATTCTATCATCGCAACGCTCGCCATAGACAGGAAATTCATCCCCACACATTGCATGCGAATACGGTGCGCACCGTGCGGTATGAAAGGAACTTCATCCCACGTACGCTCAAGCTGTGGAATGAACTCCCTGCCATGGCTTTCCCAAGCGACTACAATATGGGGTTCTTCAAGAGGGGCATTAGAAGGTTTCTTCAGGGTAGGCAGCGCGAGTGTAACGCCCCTGGTGTTGCATACGTCCATAGGCCGTGATAACGACTTTCCATCAGGTGGGCCGTGTGCTTGTCTGTCACCTAAGTGGTATATAAAAAAAAAAGATATATTTTTCATTTTATTTCTTCACTAGCTTTTGCCCGTGGCTCCGCCCGCGTGGATGTCGGTTATCGCAATCAAACATAGCCTATGTCCTTTCTCAAGGTCTAATCTACGCCTATACCAGATTTCATCAAAATCGGTTCAGTGATTTAGGCGTGAAAGCGTATCATACAGACAGACAGACAGAGTTACTTTCGAATTTATAATATTAGTATGGATTATATTGATAATTCATAATCATGGTCATAATCATTTAGTGACAAAAACATATTTTACATACATATGTGCTTAGAATAAAACAATCACACATAAAAGTAATTAACGAAAATGTTATTCTCGAACGCTCCTATTATTTATCATGGAACATTGGCACCTGTACTAAAGTATTTAAACATTGTATCACAAGTGCCCGCGTTTAGTGATACAGATAAGATTCACAACGTTTGCGATTAAAACATTTTCATAAATTAGGTACCAATTATTTTACACTATGAATCGAACACACAATTCTGGAGCGTCAGTGAAAAGTGATACATCTCGAGTTATATTACTTATTATTTTTTTTCATATAGAAGATCTATAAAAAATATCTATTTTTGGCTCTTATCCCCGTATCTCTAGGGTTTAAAATGAGCGAGTTGATTTGGTGCATAATGATATAACTGAACGTTTTTTCACCAATTCAATTGTGTAAAATAATACTTTTAAAATCATATCAAATTGAACTAAACAATGTTTTTTATTTCTGTATTGTATAATGATACAAATGGAATTAACGAGTTTAACACAATGTAGATGTATAGATTAGAATTAGTGCATTGTAATATAAGTACACTTCCATTAATATACATTTCAAATTTACTCATACATTGGTTCGTGAAAAGTGATACAATTATATTTATGACGTAAAAAAACAAATAAATTTTAATAAAGTTATGTGTAAAATTATACAATTCTTAGAGAATCAATTAATATATCAATTAATCATGATATATTACAATCGTTAAATGTGTCGAGTGATATAGCCAAATTAGTATCAATATAAATACAATGTCGGTATACGTGTCTAATAATACAATTATAGTTGTACGAAAATCACAAGCTTATTCAAATATTGTCATCATCTAAATTTAAGTAAAAAGTAATACAAATTCTCAGCAAACACCTCCCGCGATCGCCTTCCCGCCTTGAACTGTGTGAACGGGAAGGTAATATTATGATACAAGAAGGAATACCCAAGTGAAAGAGGAATAACGTTGTTTAGTGATGCGACCGAATCGCCAGTCTCGGTTCGACGTTCTTCACGGCGGCGCACAATGCTTATGGTATGTAAGTTGTATCATTATACACAAAATACGTAAAATTTTTATTAGCATTATTTTATTAGTATTTGATACAAGTTCTATGCAAATGAAAATAATAATGCTATTTAAGTAAAGTAAATTAATGTAGCATTCAATTATAAAGATCATAAGCTTTTTTTTATAAGGGATACGTAAATTTGACTTCACCTCGTCTGATGGTAAGCTAAAGGCAAAGTCTCGGACCATGAGGAAGGAGGAAGTAACCATGTACCATGTTGACAGTGGTGGCACTCAGCTTGTCGGCCTCATCAGATGCCATTTCACGCCCCGCTTAAAGGACCCGGGACTATAGGAAGAAGGAAGTAGGAAGGAAGGAAGGAAACACGTGAGCTGGCAGGGAGTTCCAGGTCTTAATGGTGCGGCATAGGAATGAGTTACTGAAACGCTTGGTTCTAGAAGTTATATTCTGCACCATATACGGATGGCATCTTAGTCCTGTATGTGTTGTCCTGTGAAGGAAAGGAGAGGTTGGGACTAAATTGTAAGAGCTCATCAGAACATTCACCATGGTATATACGGTAGAATACTGCCAAACTCTACTCATCTGCAAAGGCTCGAGGGTGTTCGTGACCTCAGGATTCACAATAATGCAGACCGCACGTCGCTGCAACCCGTCGAGAGCATCTAGTAAGTACTTTGTTGAGCCATTCCAAAGATGCGAGCAGTATTTCACGCAGGAACGAATTTGAGTCTTGTACAGAAGACACCGCTGCTCCAGCGTGAAAAAATGTCTCAATCTGTTCAGGACTCCGAATTTACGCGAGGCTGTTTTAATGATGCTTTCGATATAGCTTTTGTTATATTTTTCATTTTATTTCTTCACTAGCTTTTGCCCGTGGCTCCGCCCGCGTGGATGTCGGTTATCGCAATCAAACATAGCCTATGTCCTTTCTCAAGGTCTA
The DNA here is from genome assembly GCA_914829495.1 of Eilema sororculum. Taxonomy (NCBI): domain Eukaryota; kingdom Metazoa; phylum Arthropoda; class Insecta; order Lepidoptera; family Erebidae; genus Eilema; species Eilema sororculum. The sequence goes on from OU618541.1 coordinate 1,470,763, forward strand.
ATCTACGCCTATACCAGATTTCATCAAAATCGGTTCAGTGATTTAGGCGTGAAAGCGTATCATACAGACAGACAGACAGAGTTACTTTCGAATTTATAATATTAGTATGGATTATATTGATAATTCATAATCATGGTCATAATCATTTAGTGACAAAAACATATTTTACATACATATGTGCTTAGAATAAAACAATCACACATAAAAGTAATTAACGAAAATGTTATTCTCGAACGCTCCTATTATTTATCATGGAACATTGGCAGCTGTACTAAAGTATTTAAACATTGTATCACAAGTGCCCGCGTTTAGTGATACAGATAAGATTCACAACGTTTGCGATTAAAACATTTTCATAAATTAGGTACCAATTATTTTACACTATGAATCGAACACACAATTCTGGAGCGTCAGTGAAAAGTGATACATCTCGAGTTATATTACTTATTATTTTTTTTCATATAGAAGATCTATAAAAAATATCTATTTTTGGCTCTTATCCCCGTATCTCTAGGGTTTAAAATGAGCGAGTTGATTTGGTGCATAATGATATAACTGAACGTTTTTTCACCAATTCAATTGTGTAAAATAATACTTTTAAAATCATATCAAATTGAACTAAACAATGTTTTTTATTTCTGTATTGTATAATGATACAAATGGAATTAACGAGTTTAACACAATGTAGATGTATAGATTAGAATTAGTGCATTGTAATATAAGTACACTTCCATTAATATACATTTCAAATTTACTCATACATTGGTTCGTGAAAAGTGATACAATTATATTTATGACGTAAAAAAACAAATAAATTTTAATAAAGTTATGTGTAAAATTATACAATTCTTAGAGAATCAATTAATATATCAATTAATCATGATATATTACAATCGTTAAATGTGTCGAGTGATATAGCCAAATTAGTATCAATATAAATACAATGTCGGTATACGTGTCTAATAATACAATTATAGTTGTACGAAAATCACAAGCTTATTCAAATATTGTCATCATCTAAATTTAAGTAAAAAGTAATACAAATTCTCAGCAAACACCTCCCGCGATCGCCTTCCCGCCTTGAACTGTGTGAACGGGAAGGTAATATTATGATACAAGAAGGAATACCCAAGTGAAAGAGGAATAACGTTGTTTAGTGATGCGACCGAATCGCCAGTCTCGGTTCGACGTTCTTCACGGCGGCGCACAATGCTTATGGTATGTAAGTTGTATCATTATACACAAAATACGTAAAATTTTTATTAGCATTATTTTATTAGTATTTGATACAAGTTCTATGCAAATGAAAATAATAATGCTATTTAAGTAAAGTAAATTAATGTAGCATTCAATTATAAAGATCATAAGCTTTTTTTTATAAGGGATACGTAAATTTGACTTCACCTCGTCTGATGGTAAGCTAAAGGCAAAGTCTCGGACCATGAGGAAGGAGGAAGTAACCATGTACCATGTTGACAGTGGTGGCACTCAGCTTGTCGGCCTCATCAGATGCCATTTCACGCCCCGCTTAAAGGACCCGGGACTATAGGAAGAAGGAAGTAGGAAGGAAGGAAGGAAACACGTGAGCTGGCAGGGAGTTCCAGGTCTTAATGGTGCGGCATAGGAATGAGTTACTGAAACGCTTGGTTCTAGAAGTTATATTCTGCACCATATACGGATGGCATCTTAGTCCTGTATGTGTTGTCCTGTGAAGGAAAGGAGAGGTTGGGACTAAATTGTAAGAGCTCATCAGAACATTCACCATGGTATATACGGTAGAATACTGCCAAACTCTACTCATCTGCAAAGGCTCGAGGGTGTTCGTGACCTCAGGATTCACAATAATGCAGACCGCACGTCGCTGCAACCCGTCGAGAGCATCTAGTAAGTACTTTGTTGAGCCATTCCAAAGATGCGAGCAGTATTTCACGCAGGAACGAATTTGAGTCTTGTACAGAAGACACCGCTGCTCCAGCGTGAAAAAATGTCTCAATCTGTTCAGGACTCCGAATTTACGCGAGGCTGTTTTAATGATGCTTTCGATATAGCTTTTGTTATTCAGTTTGCAGCGAACATCCACACTAAGGAAATTGAGGTTATCCTGCAGTGGCAGTGGCGTGCTCTGAAGAGTGGGAAGGGGAAGGAAAGAAGATACCTTTGCTGTAAACACACATGCCTGCGTCTTCTTGCCATTGAAGTCGACCAGGTTCTCAATGCCCCATTGAGAAATGTGGTTTAGGATCCGGTCCAGCTCAGTGACAAGCAGCTGCCTTTTTTCCGCGATATCAGACGGCTTGGCCGCAGTATGTGCGTGATAACTCCCGTGTAAAGGTGCTGTCGTCTTCATAGCAATGAATGCTACCGTTAGAAAGCATGTCATTGATATGCAGAAGAAAGAGAGTGGGAGATAAAATAGAACCCTGCGGCAAGCCAGCATTTACCTGCAAGAACTCCGAAGCTCGTCCGTCATAAAGACGCGAGTAAGGTGCCCCTGCAGTAAGCTTACAACCCATTTGCACAGTCCAGTAGGCAGGCCAAAGGCTGGTAGCTTGGAAAGAAGCGATTTGTGCCATGTTTGTATGATTTTCTCGACGCGCCGGCCTTCGGTGTACACTTGGATAGAACCAAAATAATTTTCAACGAACATGTTGCACCGAAACCGATTGCCATCGATGGGGTGACGCACGAAGTTGTGCAAAAATATGTATACCTGGGCCAGGTAATCCAGCTCGGTAAAAACAACTTTAAGAAAGAACTAGCCAGAATGATCGAACTTCGTTGGGCAGCATTTCGCAAACTACGTCGAGTCTTCTCTTCTCCCCTACCGCAATGCCTGAAAACAAAAGTCTTTGACCAGTGCGTCCTACCTGTTATGATTTACGGTGCCGAAACGTGGACACTGACGGTAGGGCTAGTCTATAACCTAAAAGTCGCGCAGCGGGCTATGGAGCGAGCTATGCTTGGAGTTTCTTTGAAGGATAGAATTCGAAATGAGGTCATCCGACACAGAACCAAAGTTACCGACATAGCTCACAGAATAAGCAAGCTCAAGTGGCAATGGGTTGGCCACATCTGTCGAAGGACCGATGGCCGTTGAAGCAGACGAGTTCCAAAGTGGAGACCGAGAGAAAGCAAACGCAAGGTAGGATAACCCCTAGCCAGATGGACTGACAACCTGAAAATTGATTAATTGATTAGCTAATTGATTGATTGATTGATTGTACATCATTACTAGTAGCTGTCAACAATTCTACGCAACTGGGTGACATAGAACATAAGTTCCTCGTTCCCGGAACCTTGTGCCTATTATTTCACTAGTAGAACTACCTATATACTTAAGTAATATCAATATACACGTTGATATGTTCAGTTGTATCATCTTAACCGTACTTTGTATCAAAGTACACATCATATTTTTATAAACTCTAGAGGTGTCTAATGATATGAATGTGTTTTTTCTAACATATTTATAATTAAACGCTCAATACAACTCACTATTACTTATATGAATAATATTTATTTCAACACTTTCTATTTTTTCATTTGTATAGAGCACAACAATAGAATGAAAAAAAATTGTACCATTTGTCACGAAACCTATAGACAATGTGTAAAGTAAATCAAGTTAATTTGTATTAATAGTCACGGAATTGTTTAATAAATGTTTGATGTGTTTATTGATATAACTGTATATTTTCATAAATTATAAAAAAACTATACATATAAATCCTCAAATTCGGCCATAAAAACCTTCGCTATTATTGTGTCTATTAATAGCAGTAGCATATTTTTATTTTAATTCACTGTAAAATGAGTGACAATTTTTTAAAACTTCAAACTGGATTTTCTCAAAACTATGATTTTCGAGATAAATCACTTTTCACTGACAGTCCAGAATTAGAAAGTGTTGTGATGTGCGCGTGTGGGTTGGGAAGAGCATTCCCCCTGTAAGGGAAAGGTCGTGGGTTCAAGTCCCACTTGAGCATTTCATTTTCCCGAAATATTCGAATTTTTAAGTTAGCATAATAAATGCTATAAAACATTCCTTCAAGTATTGACCTTTTTCTCTTCTTCTCCTTCGAAAAGTAGTACAATAGAGGCATAATAAGTATATAATGAATGAATTTTTTCAGCATTAGTATGCTAACTATACAAATCGAATACATAGGGAAAAAGAAGAATCATCTCGGGAGGGACTCGAACCCGCAGTCTTTCCCTTACAGGGGGAATGCCTTGACCACACACAGGGGGAATTCTTCTTTTTCCCTATGTATTCGATAAGTATACAATGTTTTTTTTTTTTCAATACATATTCATAGAATGTAATGTCAACCAAAATGTTTACCCTAACAACCCCTTCAGCTAAGCTAAGTATTAATCGGAAAGACCACCGTATTCATTTTTACACTTTATAAGATCATCTACTAGTTTTATCAGATTTTTTATACACTTCACATGCCTTCATCACCATAACTTCTTTTCTGCTACACAAAGGTTTGCTGGAAGAAAACTCATTTGCAGTTAAGCTCCTATTTGTACATGTTTCTTGAAATTTTCTATTTTATGTGTTACCTCTGTATTATTTGTATACACTAAAAAAGTGTCGGTAGCTTAATGGTTAAGGAATAGACCTTACGTTTGAGAGGCCCCGGGTACGAATCCTGGCCATTACGCTACCGACGTGCAACCACTCCTAACACAAGCAATTTAGTTTAGCCGGAGGGGTTATAGGGAATATTAGTAATTTCGATTCTAATATTCTTTAAAAAAAGAATCCATACTAATATTATAAATGCGAAAGCTGCTGTTGCTGTATGTTACGCTTTCACGCCTAAGCCACTGAACTGATTTTGATGAAATTTGGTATAGGGGTACAACGTACGGGTGGAGCCGCGGGCAAAAACTAGTATTAAATAAACATAGAAGAAATTAATCCTATAATCAAGTCTATAAATAGTCCCCTAAGCCAGATTTCTGAGCTCGTATGCAAATTATAACACGCTGATGTTACGTCGAAGTTCAATCATTTGCGTCTCACTGAGCCGTTAGACGTCAGTTGGCTATCAAAAATTCAGTCAACCGTGGCAAATACTGCTTACAACGTTATACCACAGTATAAAGTTTGTTAGTCTGTGGTTATACTGAGCAGTGAAGTATTAATGATCCTAATATAAAGATGTTTTGGTAACTTCAGACAGGCAGAGTATACCTGCTAGAACCAAGCATTCCAGTGACTCATTCCTATGCCGCACCACTAAGACCTGGAACTCCCTGCCAGCTCACGTGTTTCCTTCTTCCTACAGTCCCGGGTCCTTCAAGCGAGGCGCGAAAAGGCATCTAATGAGGCCGTCAAGCTGAGTGCCACCACTGTTAACATGATGTTTACGATGGTGACCCTCTTTCCGAGACTTTGCCTTTAGCTTAACATCAGGCCAGGTGAAGTCAAATTGAGGTGTCCTATATAAAAAAAAAAAACTTCTCATGTAAGTCAAGTAGGGTTGAACCTTAAAGAACCAAATATTTTGACTGTGTTGGTTGGCCACAATTTCACCATATCGATAATTTAGACGGGCAGTTAGGCTACTTTCGCACTGAATTGGATATGAAAAATCGTTCACATGCCTCCAATGTTTGATGAAAATGAAAATATTCAATTTCGCAAAAGTAAAAGTTTATGGAATATTCATATTTGGAATCATGAAAATGAACTATAACATTTTTAATCAAATTCGCAATGTGACGAGGACTATGAACAAATTCATTCAATGATAGAAAATTAGAAACCCTTTTTTTAGTATCTGCGGTAGCCTAGTGGTATGGATAATGGACTGCTGAGACGAGGTCTCGGGTTCGATCCCAGGTTTACCGTGGCACACACCAATGACTTTTCGATGCTTTTCGAAGTTATGTGTGTATTTATCGCAGGTTTATAAGTGCTCGGTTAATGGCAATAGGCTCGCCACCTATTACATTGGGACCTAAACATAAACTGGCGAAATGTGGGTGCTAGCACCTCTGCCTACATACATGCGTGAATACATGCGTGAGTTTATGTTAGGTTATGTTATATTTTTAGTAAGTAATAAACAAAAAAGAATGTTAGAACCAGATGAAATAGATAAGAAAAAGTGCGATCTTTGTTTTTCTGTTAATAGAATAATTAATAATATCGATTTATTAATCTGTAGTGTTTTTATGAAAACGTAAAAGATTATAAAAATAAGTAAAAACAAACAACTTATAAAAAATTCAGTCATAATTGAAACTTATATTGACTTTAAGTCAATATAAGTTTATGCAATTGAAACTTTAAGTCTTTAAGCAACTGCAACTTTAAAAATTTAAGTCAATATAAGTTTCAACTATATGCGTATAAGTGTATGTGATTGAACGAAGAACATGATTTTTTTGTAAAAGCTGCAAATGAGTTCCTTAGTTCTTTACAACTAACTAGGTTTTACTCTCGGTTTCACTCCAGTAGAAAATCGAATCCTGTTCCCGAAACTCTGTTCGATATTTTTTCAATTTGCCTTTTATACAAATCTTGTTCTAACAACAACGAACATGGCCAAAAAATATCCATAAAATAAAACAGTAAGCTTTCATAATTCTTAGAAACATACAATTTCGGGTATCGACCAAAAAATAAGTAACATTTAAACGCTTTCACTCAACCATTTTTCATGGTTTTGTTCAAAATTGTTTGATAATTAGCTCGCGAATAATTCTGAAATGTTTCCTGTAGTATCTTGTTTGGAACTTTTCTTTTGTATAGCAATACTTTTAGTTTGTTGTTGCGGCTTCGTGAGTTTGTTAACAGGCTGTTAATACCCTGTTTGAACCAAATTTAAACAAAACAATAAGGATTGTTAGTGGGTGATGTTTTAGGATACAACCCCTTTCTATTAAATGTGTTAATATAAACTTGTTTTAATTTTTCAGGGATTGGTTAATTAGGCGATTAATACATTCTTTTGTTTTGTATTAATTGATTTATGATATCTCTCTGCTACTCGCCTTATGTTTAACTAAAGGCAAAGTCTCGGAAAGAGGGTCACCATCGTAAACATGTACCATGTTAACAGCGCTGGCACTCAGCTTGACGGCCTCATCAGATGCCTTTTCAAGCCCCGCTTGAAGGATCCGGGACTGTAGGCAGAAGGAAACAGAGCTTGCAGGGAGTTCCAGCCAGGTCTTAGTGGTGCGGCATAGGAATGAGTCACTGAAACGCTTGGTATACTCTGCATCGTATACGGATGGCATCTTAGCCCTGCATGTGTCGTCCTGTGAAGGAAAGGAGAGGGTGAGACTAATTGGAAGAGCTCACCAGAACATTCACGATGTTAGACACGGTAGAATACTGCCAAAGACACAACATCTCTACGCATCTGCAAAGGCTCGAGGGTGTTCGTGACCTCAGGATTCCCAATAATACGGACCGCACGTCGCTGCAACCTGTGGTAAGGTAAGTACTTTGCGGATCCATCCCAGAGATGTGAGCAGTATTTCACACAGGAATAAATTTGACACCACTGCTCCGGCGTGAAAAGTGGGACGTCTCTCTGTTCAGGCAGGACTCCGAGTTTACGCGAGGCTGATTTGTTAATGCTCTTGATATAGTTTTTGTTATTCATTCAATTAGTGTTAATGGACGTTTCTAAGAATAATGTTTTCGTAGTAATTTATTTGAAATTTGTTTACTAACAAGGCTAGACCGTAATATAAATAAAGTATAAACAACTTTATTAGAAAAAAAAAATATGTACATGATATCGAACACGATGTCATCTACCCAATTACAATATGACTGACAGAGAGTGATAGAGAGAGAGCTCTCAAAGGAATCGAACATCTTCAGAACAGTCTTTTAGCATATTCATTCTACAAGGCAATTTTTGAGTGACAAGCCGTATCATAACTACACACGTTCTTAAGAGGACTTCCTAGCTAGCGAATAATCCTATCGCTTATACTATTGCCGTCGCCCTCGTCCCACTCCTGTCCCCGTAGAATGCGATAAGGATAGCCACAGCGCAGACCGATCTTTTCACTTTTTTTTGGGCAAAATCGAGGTTTCGTATTTCCCGTATTTTTCAGCGAAAACTAGGAAGAGGAAAAAGGGGAGAGCGGTACTATGGAGAAACAGATGCTTAAACGTCTTCACACGTTACGACTGCGTTTAAAATTCGATGTTACTAAAATAAAGTCAGAACATGTTCTGAATAATTCAAACTCGTAACGGCAAGTTGGAACAAGACAATATGGTACGATTTTCAAAATAACAGCCATACGGCCGGCTGAGCAATAAATAAGACGATTCACGGAGGAGTGCTTGGAGCAAATGGGTTATCTTCATATGTTCGCTTCAGTGGAAAGTAAGTTAATCATGTTATTTTCGTAAGTTGAATAACAAAACCATAGCAGTGTACTGTGATTGGAATTGATTTTCTGAGATCTGAATTGGACTGAATTAGGACATATAAAAATATATAGAAAATCGAGAGTCGAGATTGACTTTTTCTGAAACCATTTATATTATAACATCGTTTCAACCTAATAGTACATCAAACGCGTGAGTGGATATTATCATTTGATGAGTTGCTATTGCCATTTAAAGCGCCATCTTTTAGGCGTTTTATGGGCACTTAAAGGAAATTGAATTTATTGAGTACATACACAGGTAGCCGTAAATTCTTGATCCGCTGGAGTACCTTCTTATCACTCTATAAATGGTAGTAAAATAATATCTTTATGAACGCATTTTTTTAGTTGTGATAGAATTAAAATATATAAGTACACTAAGTCCTTCTTTTCTTTTTGGTAGGTAGATACCCATCATATATTATGCTTTCGTCCTTCTACAAAATAAAAGCTTCCTTTGACAAGTTTAATGATAGCTTTTCAGCAAGCCAATTCTTACAAGGAAGTCATACGGTAGGTACATATTTATTTTTACTCCCGACGCAAAAACGGGTCATTCATCAACTCGCGGGCAATAAACTTGCGGGAAACCGCGGGTTGGCATTTTTGAATTTTATTTTATTTTGCTGTCGTCAACTCGCGTGAACATTAAAGTACAGTCAGAAAAATGGATCGAACCCAAAATCTATATATATAAAAATGAATCCCTATTTCCCTTGGTCACGACATCACGCGTGAACGGCTTGGCCGATTTTACTAATTCTTTTTTGTTGTGTTCGTTATTGTTAGGAGAAGGTTCTTGAAAGAAAAAATGAAGAAAATTGCGCGGAAAATTAGAAAATTTAAGAATATATAACCACCATATAAAATAGCTGATACGACATACGCCATGTCTAAATTTTGAATTTGGAATACGAATTGGATTTTTTTTTAATATATTATAGTTTATTATTCTAATACTGCTGTATGATATTCTTCTATGTTATCTGACGTTTGATATAGAATTGACATAATGCGTGCAAATATCATCAGAGGGTCATTAGTAGACATTCTTCTGAATTAACAAAATGCCTGTTGCTTGGGCCGCGAAAATATTTATGGTGGCTATTTTTTTATTTAGGTCGAAAAATTGATGGTTTATAAATATGGTTCTCAAAATAATTAGGTGAATTTGATACAACTAATTGATTCTCATTTCTAAGGCGAAACAAAGTTTGCCGGGACAGCTAGTTTAATATAAAACCAACTTTTATACTCGCTCATTTATACACCCGCATTGGTTAAAGTGTAACTGTTTACTTTTTTCATTTTAATGTATCTTAGATTTCTATATAGACGTGCAAAATGAGGTGAGTGGGAGACGGCCAGTGATGCATAAAACATGCTATTTTTTATTGTTATGACAACGATGTCATATGAATGAAACGTCGTAGGAATAACGTCTTTTCTTGTGGTGATTAAATTTTATTGTAAGTTTAGACAATGTACATTTTAAGCTAATGAAAAATAAGCTTAAATATTGATAAGATCAAAATAGGATAAAACTAGGGTTAAAAAGTAATAGTGCAGTTAATTTTTCATACATTTAAGATTTCGTCTAGTAAAAATGTGGTAGTTTTTTTGTGTTTTTATGTATTGTGGAGATAAGTTTATATTTTTATATCACAGTAGCGGACAAGCGCAGGGCCTTTTTTTATCGTGCGAAAAATCCCCACGGTGCCGGTGGAGGTGGTTATGTCGGACTCGAACCGACCAAAACGCACGCTGTCTTAGATCCTTGGTTGCCGAAGGTGAAATTGCCGAAAGCATATCTCTCGCACCCCGGCAGATCCAAGACCATCTCATTCGAGATGGCCCCCTTCGGGTTGTGGGGACCTTAGTGACCCATCTAGCCTCGGGTACGGGGAGGCGCCCTTTGCCTCACTGTCGCGGCTTGCTTCTGCTAGGGTGACAGGCGGCTCCACCGGTCACCCCCAAGCCAGCGCTCATGTAGGACGGAAATCGTTATGCGACCTCAGACGTCCGGTTCGCCTTCGCTCTTCGCGGGCTTCCCGGGCCCGGAGTCTAGTCCGGACCCGACCGACCGCCTCCTTCTCGAGCATAACTTGCACGCAGAAGGTGGCAGCCGCACCCCGAGCGTTCGCACATCGTACCATCGCTGTGAGCAATGTGACGAGTGTGAGGACTCCGACCTCTAGAGATGCCACTAGGACCCGCCTCGGCGTCGGCATTGTAGACTGTCAGGGTCTCTGCCCATATCGGGCACCCATATAGGGCCATGGACCGCACGACTCCCACATAGAGTCTCCTGTAGGAGTCATCCGGCCCCCTCATGTTGGGCAGCAGCCAGCCCAAAGCGGCAGCTATGTTCTTCAATTTGGAGGCCAGTCGTCGGAAATGTCTCCCACTATGAGGCTGGAATCCTCCGGTGGCATTCTCCGAAGCCCATGTAAGAACATGGCCTCGGTTTTATGCAGAGCCACCTCGAGACCCAGCCGCCGGATCCGCTCCACGACTTGGGCAACCGTGGTCGTGGCCTTCAGGTCACTTCGCGGTATGAAGCCTCGCACGCCGTCACCAGCGTGTCATCCGCATAACACGTCACGGCGGCACCGTCCGCGAGCTCACCGTGAAGTACCCAGGCGTAACCGATGTTCCACAGTAGCGGTCCCAGGACCAATGCCTGCGGAACACCGCACGACATCTCTCGCCGACCGAGCCCGATCGAAACGTAGGGCCTACCTGATAGAACTTGTTTATAATTATTTTACATTTTGCTTAGTTATAATACCTATACAAATAAATAAAACTGGAGTGTCTGTTTATAACGTTAAAATAATAGTTTTTTAACTGGAAGTGTAAAGCCGAAAGACGGATAGACAGAGTTACTTTCGGATTTATAATACCTATAAATCACTACGGATACGAGACACTATAAAAAATAGCTTTTTTGGAAATTTTGTCAATCTGTCGGTCTGATATTCTATTTGTTTGCTAAGTAAAGTGACTTAGTCGATTTTGAGAGGATTTTATTGTTATTAGTTTAAAGGTAATTCTCGTAACAAAAATCTGTTCAAAATTTAATCCCGATCTAATCTCCCAAATGTCTACAATGGTATTCTCGTTACACACTTTTCAAGACCGAACGTTGACTGTAATAGTATTATATTGAGCTAACATTTGAAAATGTGCAAATCGATCAAAAAATGGTACCTACTCTGCAAAACTTTGTAACTGATCTATTAATTATTCTAATCGATTACATAATAATTAAAGGTGGATTATTCTGATTCGAACGTGCATGGTGAGTAAATTAAATCTGCGCGGGGATGTGAGCTTCCATTCTGTACGTTAGTACTATTACCTATTCTGTGATATTACTTTGATCCTTTTTCGTAGTATGTCCATACCACGACAGTCACTCGCTTATCTTTTTTCATTCCTTGATACCACTTACAAACTTCTTTTATTATACTGTATTCTATAGCATAGCCTAAAATATCTTATAAAGTACCTACATTTTAAATAGGTACCAAACTATATTAAATTTATTACAAAGTTTTCGTAACTGACTGTACACAAATACGTCAATTTTGACAATCGCGCGAGTTGACGACAGGAAAATAATCAAAAATTGAAAGTTGCCATCTCGCGGTTTCCCGCAAGTTTATTGCCCGCGAGTTGATGAATGACTCGCAAAAACGACGGGGTGTTATATGTTTGACGTGTGTGTGTGTGTGTGTGTGTGTGTGTCTGTGGCATCGTAGGTCATAAACGGGTGAACCAATTTGGATTTAGTTTTTTTTTAAACAAACATACATACATAATACTAACGTCTGGAAATACCCGAAGGGGTAGACAGAGGTGTATTAGTACCCACGTTTGGCCAATTATGATTTTCGGTCCCATAGCGTAATAGGGGGTGAGTCTGTTGCCTTCTAGCGGGCCCTTTGTCTTGGGCTGTATGTTTACTATAAAATGGAGAACAGCCCTATCCCTTAGTCACCTTTACGACACCCACAGAAAGAGCTGGGGTGGTTCTATTCTATTCCATCAGAAACCAACACGGTAACTACAAATTGAAAACACAGTAGGTAAAAGATAATTGAATTACATAATATATCTGGTTGCTATACAATCCCTATACAATCCTTAATCTACACGAACAAGTGTATAAATTGTATTAGATAATGCGTATTAGTAAATAAATTAAATGAAATGGACTGTGTTTATACAAATTTCTTACTTTCTTTTTCTTCTTGTAGAAGCAATTTAGCTCAAGTGAAGCAGTTAAAGAGAATATTAGCGCTCTCGTACAAAAACGTTTAACATAATACAGTTTATACACAGTTCTAAATGAGGTCAGAATACTAGAAAACCTCGCATTTGCTAGCTCTACTCTAGATTATCCCACACAGCATTAAATAATAAATCATACCAGTGAATTAAACCAGAATACAAGTATGGAGTATGCTGCTAGTATTTTTGTACTCTGTAAATAAAGTATCAAATGGGTCGTTTGCAAAAACCGTATCTCGGTAGCGGATGTCGTAGATCATTCGACAATGCCAGTGTCCTACCATGAAACATCCGTAGTTGCGGATCGAAGTTTCGGGCAATCGGTTCCATCGAACACAAACTCTGATATCAGATCCGAAGACGGGACGCAATACTTCGGTTCGACTTAAACCCTGTCCCAAGAAAACTGAAGTTTATCCATATGCACTTCGAGTTTGATAATTTTATGTTATAGCATATTTATTGTCATACCACGGAAATGCCATTTGTGTGTATGTGTGTTCTTGATGTTATTTACATAGACTTAATATCCAAAATAAAATGAAAAAGAGTTGCTAAGTTTTTGCATTTACTCTCCATCAATCAATTAACCCACCGCAGTCCACTGCTGGACACAGGCTACTCACGATATTTTTTAATGTGTGCCATTTTGTCTGTTATTCCGAAAAAATTAAAAGAAAAATATGAAAAAGGGTTCGTATTTTTTTTGCATTCACTCTACAAGATGACATTTAACTTTAGATTTTAAGAGCATAGTAGTAAAGTCAAAATTTTATGGCATTTTTTACAGTGCCAGTGGTTGACAATTAACAGAATCGGGATATCAGTTAAATGTCCTTCGATCGTTTTTCACTCAGTTCCGAAGTTTCGGATGTTCCATAGTAACCTTTCAGCTCGGACCACATATTGTAGCATTCGTTATTTTTGTGATTAATCTCTTGATTCATAGGATGGTCTTTTGGCAAGGTCTGTTATGATGGATTGTGATTGAGTACGAACAGGTAATCTTCAAAACTACGAATTAACTATAGAATAATTGGCACTTCATGCGAAGTAATTGACTATTTAAAATATTTATTGCGTAAGGCGATAAATACAAACAGCGAATGCGACTAGTAAGTTACAAGTGAAGAAAATTCCAAAAAATATTTGAAAAAGATTAGTTTTGAAAAGTCTCGAAGAATCAACTCTATGCTGTACGGACACGAAATGTACAAATTTATACCTTTTTATGGTAAGCTTTCCCCTATAGCTATAGGTCTCATGGGTGTATACACAGACCTAATAACTTTAAACAATCCAAGTAAAACACATAAAAGTTATGAAATTTTTAAATTTTCCCGTTCCCATCTCTGCATATTACGTAGCGAGCCAATCTTTTGCCGATGTGCCACAAGCTTGATTCCTTTGTTTCAGATAACAGAGGTTTCCATCGCCACAATGCTATCGCTTACACTGCGTGAAAATTTCCAAAGCTGACGTACCGAGTTGGAATAGAGCAGAGATCCTGGTTCCATGTCAACAGTATCGATTTCAAACGTGTATACATTAAGTACAAGCCTCGGATTACGACTCAAAGTTGATAATTTATTATTTGTCTTAATATTTTTCAAAAATATGAACATCACTAATAATATATGTATTATCATTTTTACCCGACTGCCGAAGGAAGGAGGGTAATGTTTTTCGAGGCTATGTATGTATGTATGTATGTATGTATGTATGTATGTATGTATGTATGTATGTATGTATGTATGTATGTATGTATGTATGTATGTATGTATGTATGTATGTATGTATGTATATGTATGTATGTATGTTCATATAATTGGCACGGCCTACAGCCTGAACGGCTTGACGGATTTGGACATGTGAGGTGTCATTTGATTCGCCGTGATTGTGTGAGTGACACCAGGTTATTAAAATTTCAAGAAAATCAAAATGGCAAAACGAATGATGTCAAAAATATTTTTAACTTAAACTTATCGAGTAGAGTATTAAAATGAAGGAAATTAGAAGGAGATTACAAAAAGATATACATGTCATATCATAACTAAAAAGTATAAAATAAAACAAATTATTAAAAAATAAAAAACCCGACTGCCACTGAAAAGATCGAAATAACTTTGATAGCAGGCGGTACCCATTAATTTTCTTTCGGTAAAACGGTACCGCCTGCTATCAAACCTATTTCTATCTTTTCAGTGGCAGTCGGGTTTTATTATTAGTTAATCATTTTTTAAGATGTTTGCGTGTGTTATATTATAATATACTAAAATTTAGGTGCAAATGGTAGACAATAAAATACTAAAGAACAGGCTATAGATTACAATGCGATAAGTTGCCAATTCATGGCGGTACAATTTTTCAAAACTAAGCAAATATGTTTTCGCTCACATAATACGTGAGCGTATACTATGTTTTGTTAAAGGTTGTAGCAAAATTGTTTGCGAAATAGTCTTCGTCACACGAGAGAAATAGTGAGATATTATGGATGCCAAGGATTCACCGTGTATGTGTATCCTTTACTATTTCTTCCGAGAGCCATTTCCAGCTGCATACAGACTTTGCTATGGAACCTGTGGTTGAAATTCCTACTCATCCTTTCAAGAATTTGCTTCAGTTTAACTTTTACGGGAGCCTTTGCCTTCTGATCTTGAGAGGAGAGCTTATGCCTTTTTTTTTCTCTCTCGCTGGCGCCGCCGCTCCTGTTCCGCCGTCTCCTTCACGACCATTACCTGCTCGCCGAAGAAGACGAGAGTGAGAACTCCCAGGGCCACCACCAGCTCCCGCCTCGGTCCGGCCCACACCGGAGAGGAGAGCCTATGCCAGAGTCTCATCTATGAATCAGTAGAAAATCCTTTAGCCTTGAAGATCTTGCTGAACCCCATACACCTAGATTCCAGTCCAGAGACAATTATTCTGTCTGATGTATTTTGTTTCAGATAATGAGCTCGTACACATACTGCGCTTCAAGTATAGCTGCTTAAATCCTTTGCCATTGTCGTCTATGAGAGCTTTTATTCATTAGTACGTACTTAGGTATCAGCTTAGAAGTGACAGTCTGAGTTTGAAAGCGGATATCTGTTGTACAGCTAGTTCTATAAGCCTCGCATAAGGTGTGGTCTTTGCATAATATCTTACTTTGAAAATGATGCATAAACTTTAATCACAAAAGTGGCCAGTATCCTCAAATTTTATGATGATTCTTCAACTGCTTCATACAACTATACTATTCCGTTAGCACGTGTGATGTGAAGGGCCTGTGCGAGTTTGCTTGGACATTTATTTTCGAAGTTTTGGGAAATTCACCTTACATTACCGCCCAAAGCTATTTTGTCCAATTACGAATACTTTTGATCTATACCTAAATCTTTGCTTGTTTTTGAGATAATTTAATCTTCATGCATCTAAATTGGTTAAGAGCTGTTTTTCACATTTTTGGAGAACTTTCCCAGTGCTCTAATATAAGACTTTGGGTCTATAACACAACTGTACGAAACGATAAGTTTCGTTATTGTGAATTTAGGTGAAAACAAAGTTCAATTGTGGGTGCAATCTCACAACCCCGAGAATAGAACCGGCTCTAGAGTTTCATCCATAAATTACCGGTGAGGTTGGTATTTTGGTGGAACACGGCAAAGCATAATTACGTTCAACACAACAATGTTGTTGATACAAAATGCAAACAATGATGCTGTACAGGCAGCATCAGAAAGATGTTGACGTGCAAAGTACACAAAATGACTTGTCCCAATTTTCACCCTTTCAAAGGGGGTTAGTCGGCAGCACGAATATGACGTCCATAGTATTGCACACGTCCATGGGCCACGGTAACCACTTTCCAACACGAAAATCTAGCTAAACTAACTCTACCATTAAACCTAATGCAGTTATCACTATCTGCGTAGTATATTTAGCTTCCAGTTTTGGCAAGCTGCCATAAGATAGGCACTGGCTAGCGAATAAAAGGCAGACCTCTTTCCGTATGTCTGGAAATTATTACCAAGATCTGTGTTAAATTTAATTAATATAGAGAAATAAGATAGGGTTAATTTAATGCTTTAAGAGATGTTGCATGAAATACTGTCCAGCAGTATTTTGCTGATTCATCATCATCATCAGTCAGTCAGTCGCGATGTTTTGGCCATATTGAAAGCGATCAGCCATCTGACATTCCAGCCTGAGTTGTGTTTAGGGGACAACCTCTGACAGAGCTGCTCAGGTCGCCCTTAGGCCTCTGTATTGATTTAACAATTATCCTGGATCGGATTTTATCGTACCCGCCGAAGCATGGAAGCGACCAAATGAAAGAGCCCTCGAGCCTTTGCAGATGCGTAGAGATGTTGCGTCTTTGTCAGTATTCTACTGTCTCTACCATGGTGAATGTTCTGACGAGCTCTTCCAATTAGTCCCAGGACGATACGTGCAGGGCTAAGATGTCATCCGTTTACGGTGCAGAGTATACCTGCTAAAACCAAGCGTTTCAGTGACTCATTCCTATGCCGCACCACCAATACCTGGAACTCCCTGCCAGCTCACGTGTTTCCTTCTTCCTACAGTCCCGGGTCCTTTAAGCGGGGCGTGAAAAGGCATCTAATGAGGCCGTCAAGCTGAGTGCCACCACTGTTAACATGGTACTTTAGCTTAACATCAGGCGAGGTGAAGTGAAATTGACGTGTCTGATATTGAAAAAAAGATGATGGGGGACCGGCAGTCAGCTGACTGCTGCTCACCCATCCAAATGCTAACCGCGCCTTTGTAGGAAATTGCTGATTTACTAACAGTTTATTACATAAAAGATATCCTATTTAAAAAAAATGATTGAAGTAAATTACGAAACCCGTCATGTTGTCAACGAGAGTTAAAGTAAAAAATAGCCTAAAATTAACATTTTCATAATTTCGAAGGCAAAATACTAATCCAATTTGAACGACTGCAAGAAATATAGATGGTCAATACATTGGGTTATAAACTTTTATTGTATGAATACATATTTCTAGTATTATTGTTAAAGGCAAAGGTATCTATTGAGAACATCAAGTCCATTGGAAAATAGGTTTTATCTTAAAACTATTTGCAATAAGCGGTTGGTTCCTATTCTTCCAATTCAAAGAAGGATAAGAAAGGTTTCAAGATAGTTGCTTTGATAAAACTATTACGAGTGAAGATATAATGAAACAAATCGATTGCTGATTATTTCGCCGTGCACCGTATTCCTAAATACATAGTTCTAAATTAATATAATAAATGTGAAAGTAACATGTCTCTATGTCTGTATATTATGGTTTCACGCCTACACCACGAAACCAATTTTGATGAAATTTGATATAGAGGTAGAGAACTATGTTTATTATGTTTGTTCGCGATTACCGACACCCACGTAGGAGGAGCGCGGGCCACAGGTACTAAGCTACTAGTACCCTCTAAGCTAGTATTTCGTTAATAGCATTTCAAAAGATTTTTTGGTCTATATGCCTTGCACTTTAACGTAAACATTAATTATGTAATTTGAAATTTGAAACAACCTCGTAAAAATTTTAATCATTGAAGTACATTTTGGCGATTTTATTTTAAAAGAGTGGCATAGTTTAATTTATGTATATTTTATACCACTCAGGTGGCAGACAAGCACACGGTCCACCTGATGGAAAATGGTTACAGTGGCCTATGGACGTACGTAAAACCAGGTATTACACTCGTGCTGCTGACCCTGAATATCCTTTCTAACCTCTTGAGAACCCCATATTGTAGTCCTTTGGGAAAGTAAAGCAGGGAGTTCATTCCACAGCTTGAGCATGCGTGGAATGAAGTTCCTTTCATACCGCTCATCACGCAACCTATGGTGAGCAGTGCGATGATAGAATGTGGCTGTGAGCTTCATGTCAAACAATTCATCTTATATTTTATAACAAACGATTTATTCTTTTTTTGCCCTTAAAGACGGATATAAAGAGAAGGAAATAAAAAATTTGAAATGATTCAGGTGTGGCTCAATAGCTCAGTTGGAAGAGCATTTCCCCTGTAAGTGAAAGGTCGTGAGTTCAATTCTCACTTGAGCCTTTCATTTTTTTCGATGTTTTTCAAACAATTTCTTCATTATATGTAGTATCCACAGCCAAGCCAAATATAATTCAATTAGTAATAAAATAAAGTTTATATCTGAGTAGTCTATCCTTGGTTTTACTATTGTACCGAGTACCTACGTACACAGCACTAAAGTACTAACATTTATGTCATTTTTAGCGTCATCTCCACAAATTAAAGTTATACACTTTCATCCATTTTATGGTTCTCTTCAACAGTTGTATAACAATAAAACTTGATTTACAATATTAAAGGAAACTATTAGATTAACAGCAGTTGAAATAAGTACTATAAGGTCTCTCAATATCTCACAGTTTATATTATCGTATAAAAAATTATCTCATTATGAAGTCTCATAGAAATGTCGCAGAGCTAATTCTAAGAAGTGGATTAAGTATACTCAAGGTGTAATAGAATAATAAAGCCGACTTTTAGTTGTTTTATTCAAGCTAGGCAATTTTCAGGTCGAGACTTGGATCTGTAACAGTTTCATAAGAAGACAAAGTAAGGTTCTTCTTTTTAAAAAAATACAATACAAATTTATTTCTTTCTGTATGAAATAATGCAATTATAAAAAAATATTTACCAGCGTGGCGGTCGAGCGTAATATTACGATTCAACAGGAGTACATGAAATGAAATGAATTTGAGTGAATATAGAATGTGTTCTAGATAATACGATTTAATATATCTATTTTTTTTTGTTTACTATCACATAAAACCATTAATATACAGTTTAGTTAAAATTAGCACTCATAAGTTAAGTTAAGGTTTGCATAGTACTAAAACATACGGCCAGTTAGGTCTACACAAAGTTCTTTACACATTAACATGCATAAAATAAAACTACCTACATATTTGTTTTAAGTTGGAGATCTTTTTTACACTTTATAAATTATTTGGGAACAAAAAATATTTAACCTGCACAAGCACAACCGCTCTCCCACTTTTCACTTTCTCAATTTGTGTGTACAAATCTAACTGGTATAAATAATTATAAACAAAAAATTAAAAATAAAACTCACACTACTTAGTTTCGGCATATTTAAGAAAAAAGCATGCGTTGCCACCTAGTAGGCTAAAGGGACTACGTTGTTAATCATCTTACATCTGAAGAACGAAGCGACGAAATATAAATAAAACCAAAAAATAAAAAAAGACATAGTTTTTTTAATAGTTTGGGACAACTTACATTTGGCGATATTCTAAAAAAAATCCTCGTACCTATATAAAAAAACCCTTTACAGTTTCGTCCCAGTTAGGTACCAGTTACTGTTCTATACTAGTTATTGCTAAAAGAACAGCCGTTCTGGATTTTATTGTCGTCATTTCTGTATTTACGCACAGAACTATGGCGCACTTATATTTTTACGCAGAATAGAACGCTGTTACAATAAAACAAGATGGCCGCCGGACGATCTCGTTACTTTTGTGTTTATTCTTTTGGCATTTGATTGTTATATCACTTGCTGTAATTTAGTAAGTAATTGTGTATTTATTATGTTTAACAAGCTTTTTTCGGGGTTGGGGAGTAAGACATCAGTCCTTTTAACAAAACTCACGATAATTGAAATCGAATCGAGCCGTGTTGGTTTCCGATGCAGTACAATAGGATCTCCACAGCTCTTCCTGTTGGTGTCGTAAAAGGCGACTAAGGGATAGGACTGTTCTCCATCCGACAGTAAACATACTACCCAAGACTAAGGGCCTGCTTGACGGCTTTTGCCCTCCCCCTTTTACATCATGGAACTTAAAATCATGATTGGTGAAACATGGGTGCTAACACTTCTCTACCTACTCCTTCAAGGTTTTACTGACGTGACGTGGATGGATATCGTCACTGGAAAGCAAATAATACTAAAACGCCAAAAGGCCATTTCACAGGAGAGCGAATTAAAGTTTTTTTTTTTACAAAACTAGGCATAACTTTTTTTCTAATTTAGTAATTGACAAACAGTAAAGGCAAAAATATATTGTAACACTGTTCCCTATGTACTGGAATCGATATATTTTGCATATTTTGCGTGATTCAGGAGATAGCTGTCGCTTAAGTACAAATGCTCTGTACACTTGGTAACGAAAAAGTACTTATCTTAATAATTATTATAAGGTATTGTGATCAAATATTACTGAAAACGCTCATCCTTTCAAAAGTATGTCAAGAAAAAGTACTAACGCGCTTTACAGTTGGACACAGTCTCAGGATAAGAATACTTAAACACCACAATATGTCAAAGGACCGCACGGTAAAACGATGTATGGAATTATTTGTTGGGATCATTGTTACGTCAAAAATACTTATTAAAAGATTATTCATTCTAATTTCAATTTATTTTTCCTAACAGACATAATCAACAGTTAGTAAATCCTAATAATTGCAATAGTTGCCAACAAAATAATACGTCTAGCATCTTTTTATTTAAATATTATTGTACTGTATTTGTTTAATTAACGATTATTTTTTATTAAAAATCAGTTGAACCTTAATAATTTCACAATTATTATAGGTTATATAGATTTCTAGTACCAACATAACAAATAAAATATTATAGAGAATTAAATCAAACGGTAATAATTAAGTAAATATGCTTATCAAAATCCAATTCCAAATAATAAAGTAATTATCATAGGTGTGATCGATTTTTATATCTTAACGTACTGGTATTGTGTTCTAACAAAACCAATACGGTATTATTATGAATTTCTGCCAAAAAAGAAATAAGCAAGGGAGTAGGAATTAGTGTTCTGGTAATTACACATGGCAATAGCGAATGCGAAAGCGAAGGCTGGATCTGCACGGGTCATGAGGAGCACGTATAAATGAGA
This sequence comes from Eilema sororculum, assembly GCA_914829495.1. Classification (NCBI taxonomy): domain Eukaryota; kingdom Metazoa; phylum Arthropoda; class Insecta; order Lepidoptera; family Erebidae; genus Eilema; species Eilema sororculum. The sequence goes on from OU618541.1 coordinate 1,492,395, forward strand.
ACCGCTCCCTCAGGTAAGACGGCGCAGCAGGGTTGTACAGAATGTTGAAAAGATAGTACGAGTAATACAGAGAGAATACGAGTGTTCCTACGCTGGCCGATAGGGAGCCACTTGAGTTCTCTACGAAACTGCGAGACATGGTCGTACTTTCTCAGGTTGAATATGAACCGAATGCACAAGTTTTGCAATCTCTCCAACTTGTTTAAGAGTTCCTCAGTGATATCTAGAAAACAGGCATCTGCGTAGTCTATAATGGGTTGGATAAGAGTTTGGGCAAGGGAAATTTTGGTTCTTAAAGGTAGAAAGCTCTGGAGACACTTTATGGAGTGGAAGCTATAGTGTACTTTTGTGCTAACCTCATTGATATGAGGACTCCAGGACAAGTTAGCATCAAAGAGTACTCCCAGATTCTTGGCGGTATCCGAATAGGGCATCCGAGTTCCATCCAGCGTGACAGGAGCAAGTGCGGAGAAATCGAGCTGCCTGCGCATGTGAGTGCTACCAATAATCATTGCTTTAATTTGGTTGGATTGATACGTAGTCCAAATGATTTAGCCCAGACACTAATGCAATCCAGCTCGCGGTTCATGGCAGATACTGCAGAGGAGGCATCAGTCACCGCAAAATAATTGTATACCTGCAAGTCATCGGCATAAAGATGGTAGCTAGATGAAATCAGTCCGGTGACAGAGTTGATGAAGATGAAGCACAAGAGAGGAGAGAGATCATCCTGTGGTACACCCGCAACAAGTCTACACTAGTTGGAAGATTCCTGGTCCAACTGAACACGCTGCGACCGCCCTCGCAGATACGAATCAAACCAGGAGATAACATTAGAGAAAACATTAATACTCTTCAATACGCCAAGCAAAATGTCAAAATCGATCGAGTTAAAAGCACTACTAAAATCCAGCAATATTAGTAAAGTTAGTTCTTTCCTCTCCAGGGCCCATTGAATATCATCAGTCACTTTAACGAGAGCCGTAGCTGTACTGTGGCCTTTACGGAATCCAGATTGGAAAGTGTTGAGGAGGTTAGAGGAAGATAAAAATATAGACAGTTGTTGGTGCACGATATGCTCGAGAACTTTTGAGAGAAACGGAAGTAGGGAAATTGGCCGAAAATCGGTAACTGTGGAAGGCTTAGGAGATTTGGGTAATGGAATAATAAAAGCTGGTTTCCAGGAGTCAGGAAAGGTACGAGAGAATAGGGAATAATTGAAAATGTGAGTTATAATAGAAAGTACAGTAGGGAGAAGTGGAAGAATCATACTATAGCAGATATGATCAGAGCCAGTCGTGGACGAGGAAATAGACAGTAGCGATTTTAGAGTTTCCGCCTCTGATACAGGCATTAAATGAAAAGGTGGAGTCAAAGCATGCAAAGTGCTCTGCTTGGTAACTGCGTCCAGTGAGACGGGTGGTAGAGAGAAGTGGTCATTTAGGGCACACAAGTCTATATCCCTGGAGTCATAAACAGGTGATTTGCTAATGCCAATAGACCTGAGAAATCTCCACGTGTCCAAGGAGTTTCAGTTGTTGAGAGAGTTATAGGAATGGCGTCGCTTTGCGTCTCTACATAATATATACGGCTGCAGCGGTTGCGAAGGGTCTTGAATGCGAGCAAGTTGTGTTCCGATGGACTGCCTCTGTAGCGCCTTTTTGCTTTGTCCCTGCGAGCCATTAGGGTTTTAATCGCCGGGTTGTGCCTGAGCTTGACCCGTCTTAGGGGGGCGTGTTGGTCAAATAATTCTATAACCCTCTTTCATTGACGTCTGTCGAATTCAAAATGGGCGTCCAGTCAGTGCCACTGGCGTCACGACGTAATGCCTCTAAGTCTAGGTCAATACCCCTAAAATTGCGAAGACAACGGTACTGTGTACCTTAACCACAATAGTCCCCACAACACAAATCTTGGGCGGGCGATGGAGTACAAAACACTAATAGCTGCTCCCTGTGATAAAACCTTCAAAAAACACTTTTTCAACAAAAAATACCAGATAATAACGCAAGCCGAGGAAAAGGACTACTCCGGTACTAAAGAGGTACGCGTTTACACCGACGTCTCCAAAACAAAGAATGGCTCAGGAGCCGGTGTACACTCCTTGGACCTTGGCTTAAATATCCACCTTCCACTAGGCGAACACAGCTCGATCTTCCAATGCGAGTGTGTCGCCATAACAACAGCAGCGACGGCAATAAGCGAAAAGCAGGTTAAGGGTTTTAACATAAAGCTCCTAACCGACAGCAGTTCTAAAAGCGCTAGACCACCAAATAACCAACAGCACACTAATAGCAGAATGCCAAACTGCTTTGAACCAGCTATCCACCCATAATGCAGTAACGCTACAGTGGATAAAAGGGCACAGTGGGTCCTACGGCAACGATGCTGCGGACGAACTCGCGAGGAGGGGCTCCTATATGACCACTGCTGGCCCACTACACTACTGCCGATCCCTTTTTCACAGATCCGTACCTGGATGCGCCAGAACTCTGTGGAACTACATAACCAAAGATGGGTACAAACCATCGACTGCAGGCAATCAAAACAGGCTGTGCCGTCAATAAATAAACGGCTAACGAAACGTCTTCTAAGACTAGACAGAACAAGTCTAAGGACAATTATGGGGACAATAACGGGCCACTGTCCCCTCAACAAGCACCTACATAGCATCGGTGTCAAGGATAGCCTCCTTTGCAGGGGTTGTTTCAGCGCCGAGGAAACGGCCGCCCACGTAATACTGGAATGCGAGGAAGTGGCCCCCCAACGATCCCAAATCCTCGGCAAAATGAGGTCGCTCCGCGAAGCTTGTGAAGCCCCCAGTAAGCTTCTGCGTTTCTGGGTGGAGCTAGGCTGGCTGCTCTAGTCAGCACTCTCTACGCACAATGGCCCAAGAGAGAGGAAGTTAAGTGCGGACAAAAAGAGTCCCCTATCCTATCCTATCCGGTACTGTGCCTTACGTTTAGGAGGTCTTATCTGATAAGAGATGTATATTAGGGCAGGTAATTGGTCATGTGTATCTACGTAGTCAGAGGAGGATACTATAAGGAGATCAAGTAAGGTGGAAGGGTGGCCAGGGGGATGGTGAGTGGCAGGTAGTGGCAAAGCATTAAAGTTGTAGGAGGATAGAATGCCCATTAGTTGTCGAGACCGGCTGTCATCCCTCAATAAGCAGGTATTAAAGTTACCCATTATGACTACGTGATCATAAGGAGAGTGAGAGTGGAGTAGACTCTCAAAGTTATTGAAATAATCAATATGCATATTTGGACTATAGAATACCCTGAGTAGAACCGTAGTGTGGACTAACTTAATTTCTATAAACAAGTGCTCAGATGTCTTGACAGTACCGGGAGAGGGCGATGCGCTAACAATATTGTAGGAAATGTTGGCTCGTAGGTATAGAGCTACATCACCGCATCCCTAAATTATAATCATTAAGCATTATAATCTGAAAGATTCACTCTGCTGCGGGACCTGTATGAACGCGTCACTCACTTTATTTTAAATAAATAAATAAAAAATAAACTTAACGCAGCACCAAACTGACTACAAGGTCGACTAAACCACCGACGACTCGCGCGCAAAATATGAATTATAAGTACTTATCGCATTGTAATTAAAACGAAATATGATTTTAAAAGACTTAACGAAATTAAATTTGTACGTTTTTCCCCCAACTAAATTCTAAACGAACCATTAATATTTCGTCGACTAAAATAGTTCATGCTTAATAAAATAATTATTTAATTTTATTGAATGGAAAACATTCTAAACAGACACTCAAATAATTTGATATGTGAGGCAAAATCACTAAAACCGTTTCCTATCAAAACAGTACGTAGACAAAATATACTAAAGCGCCATGCGCATCAGTTTCTACGTAAAGCAAATTTACTTAACTAATAATCAACTAGTAGTTACGGCCGGCATAAAATACTAAAACGACATCAATGATTCAACATCAGTATTTTAAGTTGCTGAACAAGGTTGCATTGGCTGGTGTCAGTGGATAAAAATACTGAAGCGACAACGACTAAAAATTAATCAAAACTTGTACTACGTAAGTTTATGTCACGAATTCAAAATGATGAAACATCTCCTTATTTTGAAGTGCTTAAGCGCCAAAAAAGTGCCCAGATCAACACGAAACCCAGACCATTCGACGCAGAAAAAAAAATCCTATCCAACGATATATATAACTCATTTTGACCAAAATGGCGCTTTAGTATTATTGGCTTTCCAGTAACGATATGGAAAGAAAGAATATGAAAGCGAACTTCATGCTACAAAGTATACATAAGTAGGTATGAGAATTTGATGCAACTGGAACTGAAGCTATGGTAATGAGGATTATAACTTCACTGTGGTGGGGATGATCCATGGATGATTCATGGATGATCCGACTTCTGCGAGCCATTGACAGCCTCTGTGGCGTGGCGGTAGTGAACGCGAGTCCCACGCTGGAGGCGCGTGTTTGATCCCCACTCGGTGCAAATATTTTGTATGCATGAATATGGCTATTTGCATTGGTCTGGGTGTTTCTATGTTTATTAAAAAAGTATCTAAGTATGTTTATCCGCATTCTAGATTCCATTACACAAGCTAATTAAGCTTACCGTGGGTCTAGATAGCGTTGTGTATAATGTTGTGAAATATTTATTTATTTACTTATTCATCCAGTTTTCACGGGACCCCTTCAAGCAATGATTATGAAGATCATGATGATTTTGGCAATGTGCGCTCTATGTCCCATAATATGGAGCCAAAATATGGGCATCTTCTACTCCTTTGGGAATATCGAGGCGTGAGTATGACCAAATGCGGCACCATCCGATGACATGGCAATAAACCTTCTTCACATGTAACGACACACGCGGGACAGAACCGGGACGCGTGAACATTCAGATCCATCAATTTCAATACTATTTGTTCACATACATACATCACTGCATTCTCCCTCAGGGCTGAGCAGAGAAAACAACCGGTACCGAACATCCCTTCGGACTTCATTAACTCCTAAGATTTTGATTGGGCCTGACTCACCCTCGGATACCTTCCCCGCCGGAGCCGGAAGGCGAGGTTATGTCGGACTCGAACCGACTAAAACCAGACGTCGACTGAGGGTCGTGGTGCTAGACCGGAGGTGAGGCTGTCTTCGACATATCCCTCGCACCCTGGCTGACCCAGGGCCGCCCCTTGCAGCCTGGCCCTCCGCGGGAGGAGGGACAACGGTGTCCCCGACTAGTCCCCGGAATGGCCGTGGTCTGCTTCTGCTGGGATTACAGGACATTACCTGGTCACAAAAGGTCGTATGTAAATACCTGAAGTGGCAGGTAGAGGTGACATCCTCATTTCATCTTTGATTTTTGGTTTCACATAATAGGGGGCGAGCCTATTGCTTGCACTTCGTCATGTGCTATGTTTATTATTAATTGGAGAACAGCATTTTACCTTTAGTTGCTTTCAAGCATTCCCACGGGAAGAGATAGGGGGTCCTATTCTACTTCATCGTGAACCATTTTGGCGTTCAAAGAACCAACATTTTTACTTTTTAGCAATATTTACTTCGTTTTTTTAACTATAATAAGCATAGTAATTAGTAAGTAATATCTAGTAGGTATTTTAACAATGGATTTGATTTTTAACGATGATATTTTTTTTATTTGATTTTAAATTTTAATGGATTTGTTCGTTAGTTGTAGAGCCTTAACAGGAACGCAATGACAATTACCTGAAGTCATCAATAGTTAATGGAATATTAAGTGGTAACTTCCGAAGCCGGGCATTAGTCATCTGAAAGTATAACGTCGCGATATCTTTAACATATAAATATCAAATCCATACTTCCATACTTAATATTATAAATGCGAAAGTAACTCTGTCTGTCTGTCTGCTTTCACGCCTAAACCTCTGGACCGATTTTCATGAAGTTTGGTATAGGGGTAGATTAGACCATGAGAAAGGACATAGGCTATATTTTGCCGCGATAACCGAAATCCACGCGGGCGGAGCCGCGGGCAAAAGCTAGTAATTTATAAAATTATTTAGTTCATCATACCTGCCATTTAAAGGTCGACACGTGTAAACATAAATAATATCTTTTTCAGAGAAATCATTATAATTCCCACTCATAATACCAACCCCAAATATATTTGTCAAAAGCTCGCGTAAGGGTGGGCGGATGAATTGAAAGATTCGGAAATAGGACAGAATGTTTTCCTATTTTAGTACCGCTATAAAAATTTCAGCTTTTTCTGCGGTATTTTTGGTTACGTTTGTTGAAGCAGCTTTAATTCTGATCAAACGAAAATAGCAAAAATGTTGAACACAAAACATAACATAAAAGTTTTTGTTTTTTAGAATAAAAATAAAATATAATAAAATATGTGGGTATTGCTTGTTAATTCTAGGAATAAACTGTACTCGCGTTTGTTCGAAAATACCATAAATAATTTAAAAATTTCATTCAAATATCTAGTACAAGTTCGGGGGTTCCAATCAAAGATTACTAGTGAAACAAAATATTATTCTAAAAACATACAAAGTAAAATGTGATAAAACTCCACTACAAATTATTTAATAGAACATCTCTAACTGGCAAAACACATTAACAATAACGAAAATATTTCAGAACAATTTCTGCCAAAGCCGTTACCGCAATACCTAAGTATTATTTCTACAGTAAATAGTAGTCAATACAAAACTGGTCCCCAATCCCATTTGTCCACGGTCCGTCGATTTCCGAAACTATTTAAAGCAGGCCAATTAAAGGTCAGCCTCGAACTGTGGGGCAATGTGTCGTGAAGGCCTTGTACCGGCCGTTTCTAGAAAGTCCAATGTCTTTGTCATAGTGAAGGGTTTACCGCAAGCCTTTAACACGTTATATTGGCCACGAGGATCTTTTAAGACAGCTGTACACATTGGGTCGAAATTCTATAACAGTATATTGGGTAAATGTACCGCAATCAACTTGGTATATGTACCTAATAAAATTTTGTAAAATATTATGAATCATTTGGTTAGCGAAATATGGAATCACAATATCTGATTCTCTCATGATTAAAGTGGTATGCAAATGAGATGCTCATCATAAAAGAAAAATAGATTCATGGTTTTTTAAAACAATTCTCACGCGATAAAGAATTTTGACTTACTTTTGCCAACGTTTCGGGTACATAGTCATAGTCATTTATTTTTCAATATAGAACAATAAAATTGTTTTTATTGACGTCAATTTTAATTCTACTTATTCTATCTATAAGTTTACCACCGCTTCCAAGGCGCTGGTGGAGAAGAAACATCACAACAACAACTCTCGGCATTTTTTAGACGTCAATTTACAATATTTATTTTCTTAAAGCTAAATGTGGACGAATGTACATTTCGCGTACGATGCAGTACCCATGGTCATGGCTTGACTGACTGGCGAGGGTCGCGCGGTGAAACCATGAGTTTACGCCGAGATAGTTTAAAAATAGAATCAATAATAAATTAATAGTTACTAAATTTATTAGCAGCAATTTAAAATCAAATTTATAGTGTAGTTCGCAACCGGCACCGATTGACAACTCATAAAATAGTTAATCGTGTAGATATAAAAGAAAATAGACGCGCACCGCAAACAGTGTTCTCACGTCGGCTTCAAATTCAGTCTTTGTAAGAGTTTTCACATTCATCTTTATCAAAGCATCAATCTAAGATTAACTACACCAACCTACTTCCAGAGAGTTTTGGTCATCGATATTGGCTCAAAATGCCGACCCAATGTGTAGATCTGGCTTTATAGATTCCAGGATTTCGATTTTGTATTACCAAGTGGGTCGTAGAAATAAATGTTCTCGGTATTGCCTCTACCCTCTAAAAGAAAGCCTCACGGACGTTGTCGGCATTCAAAAGAACTTTCATGCCTTCTAGAATATTTTATTTATTGTCTCATTTATAAATCAGAACTTTTAGTAAAAAACTACGTATACTGTGATAGTTATATATGCATTAATTTCTGTTAACATTATTGCCGTCTTAGTTCTCCGTGGATTAGAATACGGTCACTGTATCTTTTCCCGTGAGTGCCTTAGAAGGAGATTAAGGAATAGGGATGTTCTCCATCAGACAGTAAACATACATTTGAATGAATTTTACAGCACTTAGCATGCTAACTATACAAATCGAATACATAGGGAAAAAATAAATCTTCTCGGGTGGTACTCGAACCCGCAGTTCTTCCCTAACAGGGGGCATGCCTTGACCAATTCGGCTACCGAGACACGCCCGATGTGTTTTAAATTTCCCTTCTATCAACATTATTACGAACTGTTGGAAACAATGAATGATTTTTCAACCATTTTTAAACATTGAATATTGAGACTCCGCCCGAATATTTGACTGAATTTTTTATAGCATTTTTAATGCTAACAGTTCGTAAGAATGTTGGTAGATGGCACCACCGTCGCCCTTAAAAGACGGATATTAAGAGAAGGAAAATTTGAAATGAATCAGATGTGGCTCAATAGCTCAGTTGGAAGAGCATTCCCCTGTAAGGGAAAGGTCGTGAGTTCAAGTCTCACTTGAGCGTTTAATTTTTTCCGATGTTTTTCGAACTTTAAAGTTAGCATTAAAAATGCTATAAAAAATTAAGTCAAATTTTCATTAAACTTCTACAATTATAATTTTGAAATTGATCACTGCCCCTGTGTCCAGATGTCAACCTGATAATTAGAATTATACCTGATCCAAAGTTTACTAACTCGACATTTAATTGTTAATTAATTTATAAAGGAATTCCGCTCTCAATAATTAAGAAACTTATTTCATTTATATTATTTTCAGTTAAGTACATCTTCACCTTAAAGCCCAGAGCCCGTTTTCCGGCTTTTGCTCTTCCACTTTGCACTGTTTTTGGCATCCTTGATATTTAGATAATTGAATTTAAAAAAAAAGCTTATTTCAGTCATTCTATTCGAATTTGTAACGGGAGAACGGAGCATATTCCTTTTAGCTACAAATTCTTGCCAGATACATGAAGTACATCAACATTTAATTATTCAAAACCCAGATCTAAAGAACACTCAACCGTAACCAAACCGCTGAAACTTAGTCAAAGAGCCGAACCCAAGAATTAAACTTTGAATAAATTATTTCATTGGACAAGACTCAACCTTGAACGGCCGCGTAATTTTTGTACAACTTAATGAAGAGGGACTTGGGTAACAAAGCACTCCACAAAACCTAGTAAGACGTCTTAGAAGATGAAATTTATACCAATGGTCAATGGGAGGGTTAATGGCTGAAAAGAGGCCGTCGGACTTCGAGTACCCAACTGCATATTGGTGTCTGATTCATTCTAAACGAATGAAAGACTCTAGGATTCAACGGAATGGGAAGATGAATCAACTTCCAGCCAGATACTGTGAGAAAAGAATAATATATACAGGGTGTATTTTTGAAACGGGGCAGTAAGGGCAAGTACCTTAACCGTTGCAGTTACAGCAAAACGTTATTAGAAGACCTTCCCTAACTTTTTGACATATTTTGAACTGCATTCACAGATTTTGTAAAAAACTTACAGTTGGCAAAAAAAACGCAAAAAGTCCAAAAATTTTTTTTTATACCAATCGATTCTATTTCATGTGGGGATCAAAAAACTCTATGAGACCATTTTAGCTTTCAGTACTAGGAAAGACAGAAATCGCCAAAAACGTTTCCCATACATTTCGGCAACAGAAACAAATTTCTACGATGGTCTAACTTTTTGTTATGGCCAGGAAGTGGGTAGAATTGACTGTAAAGTAAATAAAAAGAATTTTTACCCTCAAATTTCGAATTTGATTCGAAAATCTGTGTGTTATACTTAGTTTCAGCTGAGAAACTTCGTATGAGTTATTAATTAAGGATTTTCGCTAAAATGTCTTCTAATCGTGAAAAAATTGACTTATTAGAAGCATATTTTGTCAATAATCGAAATGCGGGAGCTGCATTAGTGTGGTACCGCTTATTACAAATCTTTTGAAAAACCTGGAATTGCAGGGTTCTTTCAAAAGAAAGCGGCAGCCTCGTGTGGACATGGACACGGAGATTGCGGTTCTGACTTATGTCGAAGCATATCCAGAGGTATCTTCCAGGCAAGTCGCCGTTGAAGTAGGTGTATCCCACTCCCTTGTGATAAAGATATGGAAGAAATACGGCTACAAGTGCTATCGATATGGGCGCATAGTTCAAGTGTTACATCCGGGTGATGATGTTCGAAGGCTTACTTTTTGCAGATGGCTAAGAGGAAAAATAAGCAGAGATCATGAATTTTTAAATTACATACTGTGGTCAGACGAAACGAATTTTTCCAATAACGGTATGTACAACAGAAAAAATCACCACTATTGGTCCAAAGAAAATCCACTAAGAGTTACGGCAAGTCATAATCAGGTTCGCTTCTCATTCAACTGTTGCTGTGGTATAATGTCCAATCGAGTCATAATGGTGGAATATTATGAAGGGAAACTGAATTCTGCCATGTATAATGAAGTCATTTTACACCATCTTGAGAACGAGATGGACGAATGGCCCCTGTCGGAATTGCGAAAAGTTCATTTTCAACAAGATGGTGCTCCGCCGCATAACAGTCACCTTTCACGTTCCAATTTGAGCCGCCTATTCGGTACACAGTGGATAGGTACACGTGGTCCAACACAGTGGCCACCTCGTAGCCCCGATCTAACACCACTTGATATTTTTTTATGGGGCTTCGTGAAAAACGAGGTGTATAAGACGACGTACGCCAGTGTTCAAGAGCTCAAGGATGCATTAATGACCATTTTACGTATTATTCATCCCAGAACATTATTAGCCGCCATTCGTTCAGTGCAAAAAAGGATAGACTTATGTATTTGTGAAAATGGAAATCATTTTGAGCAATTTATTTCATAAACCAATTTCTTAAATGTTTAAATGATTTTTTTATTTAAAAAAGTTCAAAATTTTACCTGACCTATGAGTTTCGAGTTGATTTATCATATTTCCGTACGAAATGTATGGGAAACATTTTTGGCGATTTCTGTCTTTTCTAGTACTGAAAACTAAAATGGTCCCATAGAGTTTTTTGATCCTCACATGAAATAGAATCGATTGGCATAAAAAAAAAATTGAACTATTTGCATTTTTTTTGCAAACTGTAAGTTTTTTACAAAATCTGTGAATGCAGTTCAAAATGTCCCAAAAAGGTTAGGGAAGGTCTTCTAAGAACGTTTTGCTGTAACTGCAACGGTTAAGGTACTTGCCCTTACTGCCCCATTTCAAAAATACACCCTGTATAAATAGTTTAAAAAAATAAAAAAACACGCACTAAAAATTACAAAACCGCCATCTTGGACGTCCGACATATTGGATTTAAGTCACGTTCACTATTTTTTTTTGAATTGTTGAAAGTGAAACCTTTCATTTGATACCGATATCATGGGGGGTGGGTTTCAAACAGCCAGTCCGCCATCTTGGGGAGGCCGCCATATTGGATTTGTAATGACGTTTCTTAGCTAGTCATGTATTGTCATCAGAACTCAGATCATGTGCAAAATTTCATTCTAATCGAAGACCGGGAAATGGGTGAAATTAAGATTCCAAGATTTTCTTACATACATTGTTACAAGTGAAGCTAATAAAAGCGTGTTAAAAATAATCATTCTTTTCTTCTTCACTTCAATTTTAAGGAATATGTTTCTTTCTTTCACTTCTATCTCGAACGTCCATTGTTCACGCGTCTTGTTCTGGTTTCACTTCACCATTATGTAGCAGTTTATCAAACTAACGACTGAGGTAATGGTCCTTGACCGGTGGTTACAAAAGGTCTATCGCGTTGAATTTATGTTCAAATTCAATTTTCAGTATTGAATTATCTTATATCTATCTATCTATAAAAAGAGAAGGAAAGGAGGACAGCACCGAAGATGGGAAGATGATATCAAGAAGGTAGCAGGATCATGTTGGATGAGGATGGCGAGGGATAGGTCTTTGTGGAGAATATTTGGGGAGGCCTATGCCAAAGAGCAAGACAATCACGAAACCGATGTCTAATACCAATAATAACATTAAAATAGGTACGTTACTTTCATAAACAACCAAGATTAATATTAATAGTATAGGTATAAGTTTTCATTTCATTATTTCATTATTGATAAGAAAAAGATTCATAAAAACTTATGTTTGGAGCATTGCACTCTATGGATGTGAGACATGGATAATGACAAAGGGGGACAGAGACAGGCTGGAAGCGGTCGAAATGTGGTGCTGGAGAAGAATGGAGGGAATAAGCTGGACAGAAAAGATGACGAACGAAAGAGTACTAAATAGGGTGCAAGAGGGAAGGTCTTTATTGAGAATAATCGAGAACCGAAGAGGAAAGATGATTGGCCACCTGATAAGACATGACTTGTTCATAAGAAACATCATAGAGGGGAAGGTAGAAGGAAAGAGAGGAAGAGGTAGGCCAAGAGGAACATTTATGGCACAGATAAAGGAAAAGATACAAGTCACCAGAGAGAGGTATAAGTAGTTATAAGATGAAATGTAACATATAATATTGTTAATAAAGGCTTTTATTATTATTATTGAATTATCTTGAATCTTAAACTAAAGCATCGTATCGCAGAGCATATAATATGTACTATAGTAACTTGTTTATGAATTTACGCAGTATGTTGGTAATTACTTATACTTTTGCATAAATCTACACATAATTACTATACAAAAAGGCACAAAAGCGAATAAAAATAGTCCTGAAAGACTTAATAAACTTTTGTATTGTCGGGGAATGAAACCTGTTCCCTCCGCTCAATATAACTCTCTATTGCACGCCACAAAATATAAACTGACAGATTAATTCCCCTGCCTAATTTCTAAATCATTGCAACGCTAACATTTTTTTGTTCTTTCATTATATTCTACTCAAAGTCATCAACCATCTTCATAACCTCAAACATTTATTCAACCTAAAAGAACAAATACCCGGCAAGCCAACAAAAACGTGATCGTTTAATTTTGCTGCTGGCTCCTGAAATATAAATAAGTAAGCCGCGGCTGGGTCTCGGGACACATAAATTGTACAAATTATAATTTACGCAGAAAACTTAATATTAGTCCCGGAGTTCATTACTAACTTCTTATATAACGCTGGGTCTAGAAATCAACCTCAAGGGAAGCTAATTTCTTGTTGGACATTTTTAAAGTTAATGACTAAAATACGATAAGAGAAAGAAGTTTTATGACGCTATTTAAGATTGAAACTATTGAGGATCGTCGTATATTTTACGTTTGGTGTAATGAATAAATACAATAGTGTTGTTATAATTTGATAATGGTGAATGATATATTTCTCACAAAATGAACCGTTTCTACTGGTGAAGAATATAAATAACAAGAATTACTATTAACTTTTATAACACTTAGGTGGCAGACAAGCACAATGTTGGAAAGTGGTTATCGCGGCCCATGGGCGTATGCAACACCAGGGGCGTTACACTCGTGCTGCCTATCCTGAAGACACCTTCTAATACCCATATTGTAGTCGCTTGGGAAAACCGCGGCAGGGAGTTCATTCCACAGTTTGAGCGTGCGTGGGATGTAGTTCCTTTCATACCACACGGTGCGCACCGTTTTCGGTGGCAATGTGTGGGGATGAATTCCCTGCCCATGGCAAGCGGTGCAATGATAAAATGTAGCTGTGGGCATCGTGTCAAACAATTCGTCTGAGCACAAACCATTGTAAAGTAGTATTTTTCGTTTCATCATGGTCTTGGCTTTAAGTTGATGAACCCCAAACATTACATTACCGAAGTCTAATGCTTTAATAACTAGACCTTATCACAAAATATTAGGCGATGGTTGAGGTGTATGGGTCAGGAGCAGCAGACTAAGCACCGACTATCCTTTTAGGGAAAAGCCTAAAGTTGGACGACAATTTGTCAAGTAAAGATTTAGATTCCATTTCCGAAGTGGTTCATAGATCGAAATTTCTTAAAACATCCAACAGCGAACTTCACCTCCAAATAAAACCTACTGATTTATTTGCAACAGACAAAAGTAAACAAAACCATAAAAATGACGTCACTTTTACGTTTACCTGGTCACGGAACATAAAAATTAGTGCCTTTTGCATAAAGGTTTTACTGCGAATATTTCAGTAGGTACCCTTTTAGCGTTATAGTATTATAGAAAAGGAAGCAATGTAACAAACCTTCCCTAATATTTTGGGAGTTAGTTCAGGGCGAGTAAACTTCTAACGACCTGCATATCAGTAGAGTGATTGACTGTTGCGATATAGGTTACAGGTTCAATGGCCATACGGTGCAGATTTGAATACCCATTAATTTGGTAGTTGGTTCCCGGTGGAGTAGAATAGGACTACCCCACCTCTTCCTGTGGGTTACCTAAAAAGCGACTAGGGATAGGGCTGTTCATCATCTGACAGTAAACATACAGCCTATGACTAAGCACCCACTAGAAGGCAATAGGCTCACCCCTTATTACGTGGGATTGAAAATCATAGTTGGCGAAATGTGGGTGTCAGTTGACCTCTGCTACCTGCGGGCTACCCCTTCGGGGATTTACAGACGTGAGTATGTGTATGTTGGAAGCTTTTTGGTGGCCCCGGCCGGTGAGGCATGGGGATTACCGAACTGAAAAAAAAGATATTGAATAACACACTTGTACTTTTCCACTGAGTTTATTTTATTTCTAAACCTGACCGGTTTCGTCTTACGGCATTATCAAAGGTTTACATTGATGTTGTAATTATTGTAATTCCGAAACACTACAATATTTGCATTTTTTCATGTGTGGGTAGTTTTTAAATTCGGTATAAACAGTCTGAAAAAAAGATCTGTAATATTTTTGCCTATGTAACGACCAGTTTCGTGAGTCAATTAAAAAAAACTATCTCATACTATATATCTCAGTTGTTTCCATTCTTTACACCCAACGTGATTCATACTTACATGAACAACCAATGAATCTTTTGTATAATCAACTGAGCTACGTCATTAGCCTGTAAACGACGTCACTCCTAATGAATGACGTCATTTGTCTCCGGAGTAGCTCACTCGTACATCAGACCGCCTAGTACAGCGACACAGACGCCTAATATAAAGGGAACGATATTAGGCACGTTAACCTTTGTTAGATGTAAATTGAGACTTAATCATGGTTGTATATCTTACGTTGGTTTACTTTTGTTTTCCTGGCTTCTCGATACTTGTAGTGTTTGGAAGGCAAGGTTTGTTTTATTTGTTTATTCTAGTAATTTCGGTTTATGCAGCTTCTTTAGGAGTAACTGCCATATTATAGCCTCCTCACCACGTCAGATCCTTGTCCGTCAATGAAAAGGTGCAATGGCTAGGCCTAGGCGTGGTGGAACCGCTGGTTACCCTACCAGAAGCAGACTGACGGGCAGCGCGATGCGCGCCTCTCTTTGTCCAGGGCAATTGGTTACTGATCTCATATGCGAGAGTGCCTTCTCAATAGCTCTGGGCCTCCAGTGTCCTGCACAACAAATTTGCCCCAGACGGCGTGTGGTTTTAGTCGGTTCGAGGCTGACATAACCACCCCATCGACCGGGTTATCCATGAAGATATCTGCTGGTGAGGTTTTCTTGGACTTTGTAGAGTTCCATATACTATACTATAGGAGTTTGGTAATATTCGTTTGAACCAAAAACCAGGGTAACAAATAAGATAAAGAGAAACTTTAACATGTTTAAAACTATTGGTATGAAAACAAATCCTTCAGAAGGTGACCAACCAGCAAATATCGTTTGTCAGCTGTCTTTATTATCAAAAAGTTTTCTGCAAAATGTAAACAACAGACCGTACGTGGGAATTGTAAGTTTTGATATGAAACTATCCGGGCTGGCCTCGTTCCGTCCAAAACACAGACGGCGCTGGAAAATAAAACTTTGGACTACTTCGCTGTATACGAATATTT
Organism: Eilema sororculum; assembly: GCA_914829495.1. NCBI lineage: Eukaryota > Metazoa > Arthropoda > Insecta > Lepidoptera > Erebidae > Eilema > Eilema sororculum. The sequence continues at coordinate 1,508,358 of OU618541.1, forward strand.
CTGGATGCAGGTTCCAATCAATATGGACCCGGTACTAATACTGTACTGCTATGCAAAATTAATGTACCCGGGTTGTACACGGCCCTACTGACGGGAAGTGGTTACCGGGGTCTATGGTGTGCAATGCCAAGGGACGTTAGATTCTCGCTGTGACCCTGTAAGAACCTTCTAATGTCCTTCTTGAAGAACTTTATATTGTAGTGGCTTGGAAAAATCACAACCTATCTGTATATCAGTCTTTCTGCCTGCCTATATTATGTCTGCTTGTTCCGAGCAAACTCGGCAAGAGAGTCCCTTCCCGGTATAGCGGTGCGACGATTGGCATCTAGTCCCATCGGGTTCTGGGGTATCGAGATATATTATACCCCTCTATCTGAAGACCCTAGATGGCGTGCGGTTTACATTGGGGGGAAGGGGGAGTAGTATCCGATGGTACTTCTGTAGTTACTATAATAAAGATAATTGTAATGACAGTTGAGGAAGCTCATAAAATGTACCTGTATAGAAACAGATGGGCTGTTGTTGTACTACCTACCTTTATTAGGAAAAAGAAGTGAGCGTAATGCATGTGTCTGGTCTACAGAACACCACCACAAGTTAAACTTTTAGCACACCAAAGTATAACATTGAACTAAGTTATCGCAAGTTTATACAGCAAGGTGCAAACTTGCTCCAACTTGCTGAATTGGAGCGTTGTATTAATTGAAGTGAGCTATTGTTTAATAGTTTGAGCACGGTAGTAAAACTCTTTGATTAATTCTGTTACAGTCAGTTTTATGCCGATATACTTATGAAAAAATCTTATACCACTTAAGTTGCACATGATGGAAGTGGTCACCGTGATCAATGGACGTGTGCAACACTAGGGGCAACACACTCGTACTGCCTGTAAAAAACTTCTGATGCTCTATTAGTTTAGTTCAGTTTAGTTTACCTGAGCTGTTCCGTACTTAGCCTCTTGATTGGGCCATTGTGCGTACCGTCTTACCTCTCATTCTAACCAACTCAGATCCTCCCAAAAAGCCAGCCGCCATTTCAGGTTTCCACATGCTTCCCGGAGCGACGCTGGTGACTGGAGGAATTTCGCCCGTGGTTCGACCATGCTCATGCACTCTGTAAGCACATGATGTGGCGTTTCTTCTGCCCCCATGCAGCCTCTGCACAAATATTGTAAATAGATGCTTGTTTAGGGGACAGTGACCGGTCTAGATGCCTGTGACCTTGCAGATCTGGTCCCTTTTTAACCTAATAAGGTTTCGGCTAAACGTTTTCCATGCTACCGAAACTGCATTCTTTGTTTGCCTGCATTCTTATCTGATACTCTATATACGGTATAAGGCCTCTACCAAGATCTTCGGACATGAGCCAACCTCAACTGCAAGCCAGTAAAAGTTAATGGACAGATGAGGCTGTGATGCAAGTTTTTCTAGTCAGAGTTGACAGGCCAGATGGCAGTAGCTCCTATTCTTCTTCTTCTAGTGCCTCTCCACTACTAGAGGTTACGACTTCCTCCAACTTATTATGATGGGCAAAGTCGTGGTCATGAGACGTGTTGGACGAAGAACGAAGTCGTGGCTGAGAAACATCCGAGATTGGACGAAGATTGCCTGCGTTGAACAGCTTTTTCGCTTGGCACAAGACCGAGAAAAGTTCGCTGAGGTAACGGCTAACCTCCAGTAGCTCCTGTAAAAGTTGTATAAATAAACCAATTTTAAAGGACTAGAAAGATGCGAGGATTAAGATTAATTCAAGAAGGGTAATAGGAGGCTCATCTAAGGTAGGCAGTACGAGTGTGATATCTCCAGTGTTGAACACGTCTATAGGGTACGGTAACCATTTTGTCTGCCACGTTCATCATCAGCCTGCGGCAGTCCACTGCTGGACAGAGGCCTCTCCCATGACACGCCACTTAGCCCGGTCTTCGGCTGTCCTCCTCCACTCCACACCAGCCACGTATATGGTCGCTCCATATAGTCGCAAGGCCACGTGAATGGTAAAGAATGGATGGTGAAATTTTCGCATTTTGAACTATTGGATGTAAGAGAAATGCCTCAGATATGCGAAGTAGCTGAAATAAAGGTAACAATTTTGTTTTTATAGCTCCTTATTTATTGCAGCCATATTAATCAAAGACAATGGATTGTTGTCGCTCCGTTCATCGTGAAGATAATATCGGTTTAAATTATTACCATGATTCGCAATAATTCGAAACGTTACGACTGAATTCACCTGTAAATATCGCAATAACAATTTCCTTTTATTTTCAAATAATTCAACAGTTTCTTTCACCGGTATTTGTATGTAATCAATCTTCTTATTTTGTTATTAATCTGTCCACATATATTGATCTACCTATATAAGTTTCTTGAGGTTACTTTACTGCTACTTTAACACTCATCCGAGTCGACTACCTACTAAACTCACATAGAATTAAGTATATTACTTTATTATAGTTAAATGCATTACTTAATGCCTTGAAATTTAACAATATACTAACCACCTTCTGAATATTTTAAAACAATATTAATTGTTAAACAAAAAGGAGAACTGATCCTAAAAGAGGATAAACAAGCTTGGAATAGAGCTGTTCGCTCAGCTATGCTTCTCAAGCAAAGCACTGTAGACTATAAGTATTACACTAAGTGAATAGTTGTAAATAAACCTAAAAAAAGGAATACCCGCTGAGTTTCTTGCCGGAGTCTTCTCAGGTCTGGGATGCGTTTCGAACCGGTGTGGTCCATTTGATAAACTAGTCTTTAATACATATTTTTATATTGACGTTTTGTAAGTCCCAATTCAATGGTCTATGCAGAATAAATTATTTTTAATTTTGAAAAAACTATGCAACTTAAAGGAGTACCCAGCAACAAAAATCGTATTCTATTTTGAAAATTAACTTTGAAACTGACATTCTAGCTAGTACCAAAGTAAAAAGAACTGTCGTTAAATGTTCTAAAAAACTGCCCCGACTACTATTTCTTAAGTCAATTCTCCGACGAAAGACTTTGTAACAAAGTTTTCAAGTTGTAATGGCTGTCTCTTTGGCACTAATATTTTAGATAGTTGGCTTAGTTCAGTTCTAAGTACCTGACATGAAAAACAAGTCAAAGTATAGTTAGGTTACATTGTTTATCTCTGGAGTGGTAAATACATGACATTATTATTCAAATTTTACTACCTATGTTTTTCGTTCCCGGTTATTTCCCTCCATCCCGGTGTTAGTTCGCGGTAGAGTAGGATAGGACCACCCCAGCTCTTCTTGTGGGTTTCGTAGAAGGCCACTAAGGGATTGAACTGTTCTCCCAAGACAAAGTGCCCGTTAGACGGTAATAAGCTCGCCCCCTATTGGGATACGTGGGAGTGAAAATCATACATACTCGTAGTTGGCGAAACGTCTTCCTACCCCATTTGGGGATTTTTTTTTTGGATTCTTGCTAGCCAGGGACTTGAGAATAGTTTTAGAAGCAAACCTCAACAGCAAGAGATATATCTCCAGCATTCTTACCCCCGGCAACCTACGACACGCACACGGTGTGCGTTTTAGTCGTTACGAGTCCTATAAAATCCCTGCCATATCTGTGGGAATTTTGCGAAATTTAAAAAAAGTCAGTACCCTCTGCTTATTGAGCAATGATACTCTGGCGCTGACTATCCTTCATCGGTCACTTTGCCTTCTTCTTTTATATGATTCATCTGGGTTATTATCATCGAATAAAATTACAGTTTGCAAAATTCGTGCTTATTGGATGATTCGCAGGAATTGGACTCGCACGAAACGTGCGAATTGTTTTTTTTTTCAATATCTTTTAACTTAAGAAGTATAACTGTTTATACTGTTGATTGATGGCACTTAGTAGAATCTGCTACACATATTGAGTAAGACACTTTGTACTTTTCCACTAAATTTTATTCTTCATCTGTCTGCGTATTTCTCAAAGGTATTATGTAAACATTTACGTCATACCTTTGAGAATGCCGTGAGGCGAAACCGGTCAGGTGAAAAATAAAATTAAGTGGAAAAGTATAGTGTCTTACTCAAAATGTTATCTCAAGAAGTATAAAGTACAACCAATGTTGCGTCACAACAAACTCTGTGACAAACAATTAACAGTAGAAAGTGGCGGTGAATATGCAACAACCACTCGGTGTGGATAGGATGAATAATGAATGTCGTCGAAAATGATAGAACAGGCGATAAGTCAAACTGTACGAAGAATACGTGAGTGTTAACGTAATCAGTTACGGTAAGAAAGGTGATGTTTCCCGTGGAATCAGGGTATAGGGTAATTACTTAATTATATTACGTGGTATATCCATAAATTTTTATGTCGAAAGTATAAAAATCACCTTGCATTCGGCCGAATGAAATTTTGATCTCGTTTCCGTTACCAATGGGAACCTATTTCCGAGGCAAAAAGCCTATATATGTTATTTCTGACTATAATATATCATGTTAAAAATTTCAGCCAGTTCCGTTCAACCGTTAGAGCGTAATTAAATAACAAACATTTAAAGATCTTTACTAAAAAAACACCCGAAATTCAAATATTTTGGGATTGAAAAATAGGCATAATGTGTTCGAAAGTTTGGTTATGATGATGAAAGTACAAGAAGACTTAAGACCTGGAACTCCCTGCCAGCTCACGTGTTTCTTTCTTCCTACAGTCTCGGGTTCTTTAAGCGGGGCGTGAAAAGGCATCTGACGAGGCCGTCAAGCTGAGTGCCACCACTGTTGATATGGTACATGTTTGCAATGGTGGCCTTCTTTCCGAGACTTTGCCTTTAGCTTACCATCAGGCAAGCTGGAGTAAAATTGACGTGTCCTTCATAAAAAAAAGACTTTTTAAATTCACCGTCCATGGATTATCACCGTTTAAAGAATTTGTTTCACCGTCTGCTAATTGTTAAGGCAGACCGGCATTCGTCTTAATTTTTACTTAACTTTGCAAAGTATTAAAGTGTTTGCATTAAACCTGTCAAAGTCCATTACGGTTATATGCAAAACTAACTAGGGAACAAGTAAACTGCAACATTGAAGTGGTATTAAATTTTATTATACAGCAACAATACAAGAACAGAGTTTCCGGCGATAGTTAAAAGTTTTTGCCAACATTGAGGCAAATAATGCCACTAAGTAATAAACCACTTCCACTTCAAATTAAAGTACAATACATTGCAATATTATAAACTATAGATTTGTTTTTCACACTCTAAAATGTCAACAAAAAAATGGTCATAATTTTTTGCTCCAATCAGGAGACGTGACAGCGCGCTACGGAAAAAATAATAAATCACGTCTTTAATAATAAATTAGCAATAATAATTATTGTTTTTAATATAAATTAAAATAAAATACACATAATTTAATAATATTGACGTATTACTTATTTATATGTAGCTTTTATTACTTAGTATTTGCGCAATTTATTACAGCCACCATGTTCCTGAAATATAAAATATAATACATCATTGGTACAATATACATTAGCCAACTTATTCTTCTACTTAGGGCCCAGGCCAATCACACCTGTTAGTCGGTGGTGACACTCTGACGCACACTTTCCTGTCGGGGTTAGGAAGTCAAACGGCAGTGGCTCCCGGTAAACTCGACATTATAGTAGTAGTCAAAGATAATACGCCGACCTTGGTCTTCAAAGTGCAAACTTTGAATACAACTAGGAAATCACTATAAATGAATAAATTGGTAATTAAGATCATTTCTCTCTCTCTTCCCCTTTGCTGTTTTCTAAACATGCGGTATCTCATCAGACTTATGCTGCAAAAGGATAATCTTGTAAATACTTGTAGTTAACATTGTGTGTCAGTATTACAATAATCCCCGAAGACATTCGGGCCGAGAGGTCCCGGCTCCACGGGATCATGGTGGCGGAGTGGGAGCGACGACTTGAGCAACGACGCGCAGGGCATGCCGTCATAGAGGCGGTAAGGCCCATCATGGGGAATGGCTCGAGAGGCCACATGGCAGCCTCTCGTATCGACTGACGCAGCTTATCACCGGGCACGGGTGTTTCGGGAGATATCTGTGTCGGATCGAAAAGGAGCCAACGTCCGAGTGCCATCACTGCGACGCGAGCGAGGACACGGGGCTGCACACGCTCACCGAGTGTCCGGCTTGGGCCGGACCGAGGCGGGAGTTAGTGGCGGCCCTGGGAGTGAGAGTTCTCACCCTCGCCACCCTGCTCACAGCAATGGTCCGCTGCGCGGACGCGTGGGCGGCCGGCGTCTCCTTCAGCGAGCAGGTAATGGTCGTGAAGGAGACGGCGGAGCGGGAGAGGCGGCGCCAGCGAGAAAGACTCGCGGATCGCGCGCAGACAACTCGGGCGTCGGAGGGCACTGACTGACCTCCGTCCCCCATGAGCGCGGGCTTGGGGGTGACGGGTGGAGCCGCCTGTCACCCCAGCAGAAGCAGGCCACGGCGGCGGCGCGCTGAACAGCGCGCCTCCCCATTCCGGGGGCGAGTTGGGGACACCGTTGTCCCCCCTCCTGAGGAGGGCCAGATCGTAAGGGATGGCCCTGGGTCAGCCGGGGTGCGAGGGATATGTCTATGACAACCTCACCTCCGGCTTAGCACCAAGACCCACAGTCGGCGTGCGGTTTTAGTCGGTTCGAGTCCGACATAACCTCCCCTTCCGGCTCCGGCAGGGGGGGTATCCGAGGGGATTTCCGCACGAAAAAAAAAAAAGTATTACAATAATCTGTAAACCACATGTGGTAGGACATAGCGTACATAACATAGCTTATAAGACCTTTATACCTAACCTATGATCCACAGAATAAATATGATTATGATTATGATTATGATTACATTATTGCCGTGTTGGTTCCCGGTGGAGTAGAATAGGACCACCCCAGCTCTTCCTGTGGGTGTCGTAAAAGGCGACTAAGGGATAGGGCTGTTCTCCATCCGACAGTAAACATACAGCTTTAGGCTCGCCCTGTATTACATCGAACCGAAAATCATAGTTGGTGAAACGTGGGTGTTAATACACCTCTGCCTACACCTTCAGGCCTTCAGGAATTTACAGACGTGAGTTTTAGAACATTATTTTATTCTAGTATTAAGGAAAAGTTTAATCTGTATCAATTTGTAACTGCACCATTATATGTCACGAGTTTCGCTTGTAATGAAAATAATACTGACTGTTAATAATTATCATAATAAAATTGAACTCCATTTGGTGTATTAAACTTTAATGTTGTGCATTTTTGCTGTACAATTCAATTTGGCTTGTGTTGATAATTACATTACCACTTTATTAATAACTAGCTGTTGCCTGCAACTCCGCCCGCGTAAAAATCGGCTATCATGACCAAACTCAGCCCACGGCTTTTCTCAAGGTCTAATCTACCCCTGTACCTAATTACATCAAAATCGGTAACACACATACATACAGCCAGAGTTACTTTGGTATTTATGATATTAGTATGGAAGTATGAAAGTATGGACGTATGGATAATTATATTATAAATATCGTACGGCTTGAATTTAAACGCCTGCTGAGGTGATTTTGTTGGTATCGAACTTGTACCGGAGGCCTAAGGAGAGCATACTCAGTATCCTGCCCCTTTTACACACCCGTGAAAGGAAATCTCCAGGAACACTAGTAGCATTGGCTGCCTGTTACCTATGTAGCAGGTGGGAGAACTTAAACTAAGTCTGGATTTTGTTTAGAACATTGCTAAATTGGTTTCTTTTATAGCAATTCTTAGAATTTCATTCTTCGTTAAACAACAAATACTTAATAAAAAAAATCTTCGAATATTTTTAATATAAATATTATTAATAAAGTTTACAGCAGGCCACGTCACGCTTAGAAGTACAGTTGCAAACAAAAGATCAAATAAAATATGAATATCTCACAAGTTATGGAAATATAAAAGAGAAACTTATTTCATTAGGTTTCATTTAAATAACGTTTTATTTACTTTCAAACTTGCTCGTCTTATATTTTCAAAAGGTTTCAATTCAGATTTATTTTAACCATATCTATTGAATAAAGTAGCTATCTTTATGTCATTACCTGCATTATCCGTAGCGAGATAATTTCTATCAGGAAAGCACACGACCAGAACTTGGCCATCCTGTTAGAACATCCCGGAACAAAACAAGATTTAAACGGCCAGGTAGAATCTTTCCAGGTTAGCATTTACTCATATCTACATGAGTATTATCCACCACCACCAAATCACGCGCGAAAAAACCGAGAAAACGCGTTCAAAATTAAATTGAGAAAAAGAAAGCGGGATCTAATCAAACGGCTACGGATCGCTAAAGCTATGGGCGACAACCAACTTAGTCATCAACTGGCCAGAGCTTTACGGGCTATACTAAAATTAATCCAAAAAATCTCAGCCCAAATAATAAATGAAAATAATAACCTCAATAGAGCAAAACATGAAGTCGAATTTGATAAGGACCCCTTCAAATACTCAAGGAATATTTTCAGTGATAGAAAGCAAGATAGGCTGCTACTAAATAACGACCAGATTTATAGCTACTACAAAAATAATTATGAGGTGCCTAAACACGAAAAACCATACGGTGAACCTAAAGCGCAAAAACCATCAAACCCTCATTTCACATTTAACTGTAATCCACCTAGCTTAGAAGAAATTGAACATCAAATCAAGAAAAAACCAACAAAAACCGCCCCAGGGCCTGATGGCATACCGTACATGTACACACGACAATGCCTATAAGTATGCAGGCCACACTAGTAACACGTATGTGTGTGTAAATCTAACGAGTGTATTATATTACGTTTCTATGTGTGCGTGTTGTTATTAACTTGTTTTGAGACTCTAAAGTAAAATTGTCAGTCAAAACTATTAACATTATTGATATTGATCCCACTCACATTAAATAACAACTACTGTGCTCATCACCCGTGCGCGATTAAGTTAGCTTATTTTACTTCTGTCACATAAGTTCTCGTAGCAAAGTGTCTAAGACGGCGGATATAAATCTGCATCGTATTCGAGTGTCGCGAGATCGAATCCTTGCGCGACGAGCGACGCGACGTGCAGAACTCTTTTTGCCGTTTTTGTAATATATTTTTTTAGTAATAAGTAAATTTTATATTACATATTATAATAAGTATAAAGAAATTGTTTTATTTTCCTTCTTTGTTATTTTATATTAGATAGTAATACTATATAATCTATATTATTATATAATATTAAATCATATATATAATATTTTTTTTAGTAATATTACCATACTTATTACTAAAAAAATATATTACAAAAACGGCAAAAAGAGTTCTGCACGTCGCGCAAGGATTCGATCTCGCGACACTCGAATACGATGCAGATTTATATCCGCCGTCTTAGACACTTTGCTACGAGAACTTACGTGACAGAAGTAAAATAAGCTAACTTAATCGCGCACGGGTGATGAGTTCCATTCGGCTTAGCCGAGCTTAGACGAAAACGCCCGAACAAGACATGATGCCCTATATTGTAAAAGGTAAAAGTATACGATGCTGGTACGAGCGTGTAAGTCACGCACATAGAAACGTAATATTATAATACACTCGTTAGATTTACACACACATGCATGTTACTAGTGTGGCCTGCTTACTTTTAGGCATTGCCGAGTGTACGTAAACATCTTCTAAGCATATTCAATAGGATCTGGTCGAGTAAAGAAATTCCAGCAGCCTTCGGCAGGGCTAACTTTGTGCTCATTCCAAAGAAAGAAATAGTAACTAGTCCTAAAGACGCTAGACCGATAGCATTAACTAACACAATCTCAAAAATCTTCTTCTCATGGCTTCAATTCAAAATGACTAATTTCATGATCAATAACAACTATTTCAGGCCAAATCACCAGAAAGGGTTCCTACCCGGAATTTTTGGATGCCTGGAACACAATTCGCTACTGGCGGAAAGCCTCAAAGATGCCAGATTAAATGAAAGGCAAATAACAGTTTGTTGGATAGATTTAGAAAACGCTTTTGGCTCAGTACATCACCAGCTTATGTTGTTTGCATTAAAATGGTATAACTTTCCGTCGATCATCCGGGAAATAATAGCCTCTTATTACGATAAATTAAAATTTGTTATAAACACCAAGGATGGCCACACGCAACCTTTAAATTATAATGTAGGTCTGTTCCAAGGTTGCTGTCTGTCACCTATAGTTTTCAATATAGTAATAAATATTTTAATAGATAATATTACCACACATGAGAGAAAGTGGGGCTATCGGTTTAAACTAAAAGGTAAATACACGGAATCCATCCTCGCATTTGCAGATGATCTCGCAATACTTACTCGCAGCCCAAAGCAGTGCCAAGACCTGTTGCGTAAAGTGGATGAATTCTGTACATGGACAGATGGAATGAAAACAAAACCTAGCAAATGCTACTGTCTATGTCTGGGTAGGCGGGGTACCAGATATACCTCATATGATCCAGGGCTTAGTATAGGCGGGGAAAACGTTTCGACTATATCCGAAACCGTGCCTTTTAAATTTCTCGGAAGAAAAATAGATAACAGAGGTTGCACTCCAGCTTTAGAAGAAGTAATTAATAACTTCATTATCGATATACAAAAGGTAGATCAGCAGCCACTAAGTAATGTTAAAAAAGCGTGGATTTACGACAACTATTTAACCTCGCGTTTTAACTGGCCGTTTCTTGTTTATGATATAAGCCAGAGCCTCCTCAAAAAACTAGATTCGAATGTTACGAAGACATTGAAGTCGTGGCTGGGGCTAGCTCAGTCGGCAGACCCATCGATATTATATAGAGCCTCAAATAACTTTGGAATGACGTTCAAGAAACCATCGGAACTCTATAAACATCTAAGAGTAACCAAAATGCACGTCCTAGCGAAGTCAAAAGACGAAATCGTGCAAGCTCTTCCAAAAGACCAAAGTACTAAAGAGCTCGAGTCGCGCCTCCAATTCCATAAAAAAATCATGATAGGCTGGCAGACTGATAGGGTAGGTTTGGGTAATACTAGGAGGCAGTCAGACAAAGACAACAAAATCTTTTCTTCAAGTAGATGAAAATAATACCTACAAAGTGCACGCAATGAACCTAGAAATACAAAACGAATGGTTAACACTAGGTGAATTTTGTATTCCCATAGCCTTAAAATGGCGTACCTTAATATACGACTGGTCACCGGCTCTCCTTAAATTCTATCTCAATGCATTCCAGTTGACCCTCCCCGACCAAAGCAATCTTGTCAGATGGGGCAAAGCCACAGATAAAACATGTAACTCATGTGGTGAAGCAATTGGTACTGCTAGGCACCTACTGGTGGGTTGTAGGACGCTATTAGACCGGGGTCATTACTCGCGCCGACATGATAAGGTATTAGAAATCGTACGTGAGGCGGTAAGTTTGGCGGTAGCTAGAGCGAAAAAGGGTTTAACCACAAACCAAAGAAATGACGTCGCGTTTGTAAAGGAAGGCTGCTCAAAAAAGACAAATCAAAAGCCGTACTCAATTTTGATAGCAGCCGCTGATTGGACATTACTCGCAGATTCGTATGAGAAACACTATAAAATACCGGAGGATGTTTGTGCCTCGTCATCCAGACCCGATATATTCCTATTTTCAAAACAGCAAAAGCGTGCAGTACTGGTAGAACTCACAGTACCGTGGGAAACTAACATACCTAAAGACCACGCTATAAAAATAAACAAATACTTTGACCTGACCAACGAGTTAACCAAAAATGGCTATGCGGTTAAACTCTACGCCGTGGAAGTAGGAGCAAGGGGAATTCTAGCTAAATCCCTGTATAACTTATTTAAAGACCTCGGATTGCCAAGAGCTTCAGTAAGCTCTTTACTCAAACGAATATCTAAAACGGCGTTGATAGGATCTTACCAAATTTGGATAGGTAGAGGGGGGAACACGACTGACGGTGGAGGTGAGCGCTGATGCATCACAAGGTGGCCACCCTAAACCTACACCTGGGTCGCAAGTCCCAGGCGCCGTCACAGTGTTCTTCTCTGTACCACGCCATGGACCCGGTGACCGTACGGTGAATCCATGGAATGCTAAGAACTGGATCTCATTTCCGGCAATAGCTGCTAATCCTCGATAATTAGGATAATTCGGCTCGAAGGACCATGTTTAGGATTAGACTCCGAATTTAAACAATATAAAACTGCAGCGATTGAAATGTACGTGTATAATCCATCCTTTAGCTCAGGTCGAACACAAGTGAGGGCAGATTAAAAATTACTTAATCTACCTACGATGTGGCGGCCCCCCGCTAGACTTAATTGCATCCGGTGAATAGCTTAATTTGCTATCCTTTAACCTTCAGGCACTCGTGCTGAACAGCAGCATTACTACCTGGCAGGTCTTATACTTTCATTATTAAGGCTTTCCGTAAAGAGGTGTCACTCGTTTGTTCTTCAGCTATCAAACAAACTCACCTACATGCTGGGGCCAGCGGCTGTTCGAGCATGCACGAGACTTTTCGAGCATGCGTGTGACTTTTGCACTTTTTTTTTATCAATATATATTTTATTGTTTACATGTACATTGAGGTGTCATATACAAATAGTAACGTGAAGACATAACCTTTTTTTTTTTTTTTTTTTTTTCGTGCGGACATCCCCTCGGATACCCCCCCTGCCGGAGCCGGAAGGGGAGGTTATGTCGGACTCGAACCGACTAAAACCGCACGCCGACTGTGGGTCTTGGTGCTAGGCCGGAGGTGAGGTTGTCAAAGACATATCCCTCGCACCCCGGCTGACCCAGGGCCATCCCTTACGGTCTGGCCCTCCTCAGGAGGGGGGACAACGGTGTCCCCAACTCGCCCCCGGAATGGGGAGGCGCGCTGTTTAGCGCGCCGCCGCCATGGCCTGCTTCTGCTGGGGTGACAGGCGGCTCCACCCGTCACCCCCAGGCCCGCGCTCATGGGGGACGGAGGTCAGTCAGTGCCCTCCGACGCCCGAGTTGCCTGCGCGCGCGGGCGGCGCGATCCGCGAGTCTTTCTCGCTCGCGCCGCCTCTCCCGCTCCGCCGTCTCCTTCACGACCATTACCTGCTCGCTGAAGGAGACGCCGGCCGCCCACGCGTCCGCGCAGCGGACCATTGCTGTGAGCAGGGTGGCGAGGGTGAGAACTCTCACTCCCAGGGCCGCCACTAGCTCCCGCCTCGGTTCGGCCCATGCCGGGCACTCGGTGAGCGTGTGCAGCCCCGTGTCCTCGCTCGCGTCGCAGTGATGGCACTCGGACGTTGGCTCCTTTTCGATCCGACACAGATATCTCCCGAAGCACCCGTGCCCGGTGATGATCTGCGTCAGTCGATACGAGAGGCTGCCATGTGGCCTCTCGAGCCATTCCCCCATGATGGGCCTTACCGCCTCTATGACGGCATGCCCTGTGCGTCGTTGCTCAAGTCGTCGCTCCCACTCCGCCACCATGATCCCGTGGAGCCGGGACCTCTCGGCCCGAATGTCTTCGGGCTCGGGATCGTATCCCCGCTCCCGCGCCTCCTTACGGAACCGATACAGTGCCGCAAGGGATCTCGCTTCCAGGATCCACGGTGGCGATCCGGCTAGGAGACTCGCCGCTTCAAAGGATATCGTGCGGTACCCCCTAATGGCCCTGCAGGCCATCGTCTGCTGCGGCGCATGCAGCAGTTGCACGAACCTGGCCTGCAGGGCGTCCGCCCACACGGGGCACCCGTACAGGGCCATGGACCGCACGACACCCGCGTAGAGTCTCCTGCAGGAGTCCTCTGGGCCCCTCAAGTTGGGCAGCAGCCGCATCAGCGCGTTAGCTGACACCAACAGTTTGGGGCGCAGACTTCGGAAGTGCTCTCCGAAGTCCCACCGACCGTCGAGTACGAGCCCCAGGTATTTCAACCGGGGCTTGATGTCGATGGGAGTACCTCCTACTGTCAAGCTGGATCCCGCGGGTGGCCCGCGCCGAGGACCATGAAAGAACAAGGCCTCGGATTTGTGCAGAGCCACCTCGAGACCCAGCCGCCGGATCCGATCCACGACTTGAGCAACAGCGGTCGTGGCCCTCTGGGTCGCCTAGCGGTGCGTAGCGCCACTCACCGTCACTAGCGTGTCGTCCGCGTAGCACGTGACGGTGGCCCCGAACGCGAGCTCACCGCGAAGCACCCAGTCGTATCCGATGTTCCACAGGAGCGGCCCCAGGACCGATCCCTGTGGGACACCGCACGACATCTCACGCCTACCGACGCCGGTCGCACTTGGGTAGATGACGGCCCTCTCCGTCAGGTACGCCCCGACTATGCGGCGGAGGTAGAGAGGCACATCGTGGTACACGAGCGCCTCCCTGATGCAACTCCAGGGTAAGGTGTTGAACGCGTTGGAGATGTCCAAGGACACCGCCAACATCACCTCGCCCCGGGCAACCGCATCCTCCGCCAGAGTCCTCACGCGCATGATGGCATCCACAGTGGAACGCCACCGGCGGAAGCCGTACTGAGTGTCCGCTAGGTCCGGCCCCACTCTAGAGAGGTGCTCGACGAGGCGCTTGGCAATCACTCTTTCTAAGAGCTTGCCCACCTCGTCGAGCAACACTATGGGCCGGTACCCGGACGGCTCGTCCGCCGGGCGTCCGTCCTTGCGGATGAGGACCAGTTTCCCCGTCTTCCACATCTTCGGAAACTGGCCCCGGACATAACCTAGACACATATTGATTCTCTGAACCCCACTGCGGCCCCAATGCGATTAAGGGATAGGGCTGTTTAACATCAGCCTCAGATGCATGGGTCCAGTAAACAATAGGGCCCAGAATACGGCAATTACATATCCCCTATTACGTGGGACTAAATACAATGATTGGTGAAATGTGGGTGTCAAGTCACCTCTGCCTAACCCACTAGGGATAAAGCTAAAGGCTGTGATTGTATGTATGTATGTAAGAATAAACGAAAGATAATTATATGAATTATATACGTTAGCAGTACATTAGTAGGTGCCATACATACTCGTATTACTTAAATGACGGCAACGAGATTTTTCCCGCCCCGCACGTGACATATTCCCGTCCCGTTCGTGAAAAAACCCGTCACGTATGCAAAAGCCTATATTTTACAATTTTTTTAATAAAGGACACGTCAATTTGACTTCACCTCGCCTGATGGTAAGCTAAAAGAAAAGTCTCGGGAAGAGGGTCACCATCGCAAACATGTACCACGTTAACAGTGGTGGCACTCAGCTTGACGGCCTCATCAGATGCCTTTTCACGCCCCGCTTAAAGGACCCAGGACTGTAGAAAGGAATGAGAAAATACGTGAGCGGGCAGAGAAAAGAATATCACCCATCTTGCTCACTCCATCAACTTGTCATGTCTGTCAACGTGCTGAAAAGCGGTCACAAGGTAAGTTCGTTTGCTTCTTAACTTAACATGCACCAGCATTTTCCGCCAGATGAAAACTGACGTTTGAAAACCTACCTTTTCGGATTTTTTAATCAGACTGAACTCACATATTTGGCTCGCTCTAAATATCACGGCAGTTACACCCTTCCGCTCCGCCACGTGAGTCGGGAAGTGCATTTGATCCCTTTAATGTTAAGGTAAGCGCCCTAAGGTCGTTACGACTCTGCAAAAATCTAAAAGGGTTGAAAAACTTGGCCGGAGATAATGCTCTTATGGGCTGCTTCATTTGCAAGCGGAGATTTTGGTGTAAAGTAATTTATATTTATCTATTTTACTCATGGCGGTGTTGGACCCAAATGTAAGGACAAAATTTTATCTTAAGCTTTTTCAGGCGTTTACAAATAATTTCTTGCTATACAAGAAATTATATGTAAGCAAAGTTCTTTCTTGCTATGTAAGAAAGAGTAGGTATTTTCAAATCAATATGTGTGAATTTGAATTTTATTGGTAGTTGCCCGTCTCCGTCCGCGTGGATGTCGGTTATCGCGACCAAACATAGCCTATGTCAATATATTCCTATAATTTGGTATACCAGATTTCTTCATAATCAGTTCAGTAGTTTTGGCGTGAAAGCGCAACAGATGCGGACAGAGTTACATTCGCATTCTTAATATTAATATGGATTTATTTTTAAATAACACCCCGTCGTTTTTCCGTCGGGGGTTAAAAATACACTTAGAAACACCCCGAATATTGCAAATACACTGACAAAAACATACATAAAAATTATTAATTAACCTGATATACCAGAAATATCAACAATGGTATCTTTATTCCGAGTTATTTGTATGTAGCAAGTACCAATATTTCATAAGGCCGTTTTCCATGGTCCGCAATTGTACAGACGCACATGTGCTTTGAAAAGAGGTTCCATCTCTAAAGACACATTTGTCATAGTAAATGCGTCCGTGTCTGCTTACGCGTCCGTGAATCCTCGCATCGTGGGCACCCGCCATTAGAAGGTTCCATTTCAAATGATATTTAAGCTCTTTTAATTATGAACTTATGATGCAAAGAGCTATGCACGAAATATCATAAAACAAAATAATATCTACCAATATTCATAATATTCCCATTTCGTCAATTCGCAACAGCGCAGACTGGTCGTAATTTTTCATTACATTGAACTTATAGCGTATTATCGTTATAATGTCTGTCGGCGATGAGTGATAATGGACTTGTATTAAATTTAAGCGATCAAACGTTTTAATAAAGTTTTATTCAGTTTCGTAAAATATGGTCTTTATTAAATAAAATGTGTTGGCTTACATTGTAATAATAGTTTTATAATATTGTCTAATATAATCGTATAAGGCCAAATCTGTACTTCTTTATTTTACTATGTGTTTTTAAGACCGATTTTGCCTGCAATATTGTCAGCCTTGAACTATCTTCTATCCTTCGCGCCAGACCTTGGATTCCGGACTTCGAGGTGAGGACGTTGGATACGACCAGAGGTACCGCAATTACCGCCAGGTTGAACCGTCACCAGACAGTTTTTTAACCCTCTTTAGGCGCTTTGCACACGGCGGGGCGGGCCGGTGTTTTTGACCGTGAAACAGTAAAGATCGCGTCTTTCCTCAACGCGAACACAAAGCACACGAGGGACGGAGACAGTTCACGAAGTTCGTTCTAGAGAAGAGCACGTTAGTGAAAATAAAACCCAGGAATAACCTGCAAGCGGAACCCAAACTCCGAGGTCAAAACCTCTGAAACGATCGGGCCTACGTTATACAAAAATGGCGATGACATGTCATTCAATGTAATTAGTTCTTGCAATATACTAGTTAGGTAGATACCCTAACAGTGTCTCCAGCTTTGTAGCTCAGAGTCTGGCACTAACAGCTGTCTCCAGTCTCACTCCTAATTACAGTTACGTAATGTAAATAATTAACCGTCAGTACACTGCTGCGAGACATCCCTCAGTCTAATTAGAGCGTAATTAACTACCCTGTTTACTACGTAAATATCATTTGATTGTCGTGATGTTATTTGAACATTCTTTTGTCATATTCAGCTGAGAGATGATTTCACTAACGGTACAAGAAATATGGAATTATTATCTTCCCGACTGTACCCGATGCTTTCATCATGGATGACGTGTCCTATAAAAATAAGCCTAGAATCTGCTTACTATTTCTTCTTCTTTTGATTAAGCTTATCTAAAATTAAAATTAAAAACCCGACTGCCACTGAAAAGATCGAAATAGGTTTGATAGCAGGCGGTACCCATTAATTTTCTTTCGTTTTATGATTGGCAATTTCGATCTTTTCAGTGGCAGTCGGGTTTTTTTTTAATCATTTGTTTTATTTTATACTTTTTAGTTATGATGTGACATGTATATCTATTTGTACCTAATCTGTTTTTTACGGGTAGGTAGGTTTCGCCTACCTACCTGTAAAACATGTTAAATATCGTAATTTTTAGGAATTAGAACATCCAAAACCTTCGGTAAATGTAAACATTTGAGAATACCGTAAGGCGGAACCGGTCAGGTTCAATAATTTCCACCAAGTGCCATCATTCAACAGTATAAATCCTAGTATCTTCCTATTACCTTAGTCAAAATACAGTCGTAACCAGAATGTCAAAATCGGTTGAATATTAATCTGCTTCAATATCGATTTGCAAAAAGTCCCCTGAAAAAATATAGCATACTTGCATTGTAATTGAAGTAAAAGCTTATAACAACCAGTTCAAGTTATTTCAGTTATTAAAATAATATACAAATTCAAATTCTTTTAAAATGCCTACTCGTACGCGCCAGCGAGTTGATGAATGACCCTATATTTTGTGCTGAATTATTAAATTAACATTTACACAAAAGTTACAATAGAAAATGTTTTAAAAATATAATTTGTTTCTTTCTTATCGTTATAAACGTAAATTACTGAGATAGTACGCAGTAACATTGCCGATCCACAGGTACCAGGGCGACATAAACTGAAAGATGATTTATGACTGCGCGTATAGGAGGTCGTGACGTCACAATAAATTGTTACGTTTCCAATTTACCATATCAACGTTGTAAAAATGTTAATACAGTTTTATGAGAGCGATATGAATTAGGTTGAGTGCGTTACGTGACTGTACGCTAATGTAATATGCTTGTAACGCTCAACCTGTACCTTTTTGTCGTATTCAATAAATCTTAGTTTCAATTGATAACTAGCTATTGCCCGCAGAAATACGGAATCTATTTTCGGGACAAAAATCGCAATGATATTCTACTTGATTGCTAAATCCGATATCTTTTTTTTTTTATCGTGCGATAAATCCCCACGGATACCACCCCCACGGAGCCGGTGGAGGTGGTTATGTCGGACTCAAACCGACTAAAACGCACGCTGTCTTGGGTCCTTGGTTGCCGGAGGTGAGATTGCCAAAAGCATATCTCTCGCACCCCGGCAGACCCAGGACCATCTCTTTCGAGATGGCCCCCTTCGGGTTGTGGGGACCGCAGTGTCCCCATCTAGCCCCGGTTACGGGGAGGCGCATTTGGCGCCGCCACCACGGCCTGCTTCTGCTAGGGTGACAGGCGGCTCCACCGGTCACCCCCAGGCCAGCGCTCATGGAGGACGGAGGTCGTTCTGTGACCTAAATCCGATATCTTACCCAAACTAATTATGTATGTGCTAAGTTCTAGAATGGGCATATTTTTTTTATAAAGGACACGTCGATTGGACTTCACCTCGCCCGATGGTAAGCTAAATGCAAAGTCTCGGAAAGAGTTCCAGGTGTTACCGCCACGCCACAGAGTGTCCAAAAAGTGGGTTTACATCAGTTACCCAGGGTGAAACTCGCCAGGGCTGAACACGCTCACCGAGTGTCCGGCATGGACCGGACCGAGGCGGGAGCTAGTGGCGGCCCTGTGAGTGAGAGTTCTCACCCTCGCCACCCTGCTCACAGCAATGGTGGTCCGCTGTGTGGAGGCGTGGGCGGCCGGCGTCTACTTCAGCGAGCAGGAAATGGTCGTGAAGGAGACGGCGGAACGGGAGAGGCGGCGCGAGCGAGAGAGACTCGCGGATCGTGCCGCCCGCGCGCGCAGGCAACTCGGGCGCCAGAGGGCACTGACGCACCTCCGTCCCGCATGAGCGCGGCCCTGGGGGTGACGGGTGGAGCCGCTGGTCATCCCAGCAGAAGCGCGCCTCCCCATTCCGGGGGCGAGTCGAAGACACTGTTGTCCCCCCTCCCGAGGAGGGCCAGACCGTAAGGGATGGCCCTGGGACAACGGGGTGCAAGGGATATGTCGATGACAACCTCACCTCCGGCCAAGCACCACGACCCACAGTCGGCGTGCGGTTTTAGTCGGTTTGAGTCCGACATAACCTCCCTTTAAGCTTCGGCAGGGGAGGTATCCGAGGGGATTTCCGCACGAAAAAAAAAAGAAAATAAGGGTGAAACTCGCAAATATGCCTCTCTCACACCGTACACCGGTTTTTACGCGGATATTTATTTATTTATTTATTTATTCATTATAATTAGTGTACAAAATTATTCACAGTTAAGTTTATCCTATAAACCTATATTAGGTTTGTGCAGGATAAATTGTTCTCATCATACATATTTAAACACAACATTAATCACATAGGTTATACATTACATAAAATAAATATCACACAGGTTATACATAACGGTTCAGATAGTTAGGCACACAAACTTCAAGAACATTGAACAATGTAGGTAGGTATATATCTCATAGCAGGTAGAACACGGGCGCGTGGCGCTCGGCTGTGGTGTCACAGACACAGCCCCCACCAACACGACCGGTCCCTGCACTATACGGGATGCTCCAGTTCTTACGGTCACTGATAGTAATAATTTTTTAAAATTATTTTTATGTTACGTGCTGTTATTTTATTTTTTATTTGTTGGGGCAGTTTATTAATAAGGCTAGGTAAAATGTACTCAGAGGTTCTTTTACCGTAGAAGTTTCTGAATCTCGGCACTGACAGTCTTTTATTGGTGATGCTTCTGGTGACTATGGCCGCTTTGTTTGTTTTAGGAATCTGGATTTCTGTTCTAAAATACTGTTCCACCAGAAGACTAAATTCCACTTTCTGGTGTATTGGCATGACCCGGCAGTACTTGAAGAGTCCTAATGGGTCGTCTTTATATTTTATTTTAATTTTAGATGGTACGATCAATTTAAGTAACCTGTACTGCAGGTTATAAATGTGGTCCAGATACGTCTTGTAAGTCCGTCCATAGCTACTCAAGCCATATGATACAATGCTTTCCACCAGGGCTTTATACATAGTCAGCAGCACGTGGAACGGTATTCTATTTTTAATAATATAAAATTTTATATTATACTAGCTGTGCCCGCGACTTCGTCCGCGTGGAATGTACTTAATAAAAAAAATCAGTTTATTATTTTTTTCTTTTTTTTAGCCTAAGTTACTCCTTATTACATAAGCTATCTGCCAGTGAAAGTCCCGTCCAAATCGGTCCAGCCGTTCCAGAGATTAGCCAAAACAAACAGACAGACAGACAGACAGACAGACAAAAAAATTTAAAAATATATATTTTGGTATGTGTACCGTATATACATTCATATGCATGTAGTAGAAAGCGGTTATTTTAATATTACAAACAGACACTTCAATTTTATTTATTTGTATAGATAGGTAAGTTAATTATAATCAAATTCATCTGACTTAATAATAAAAAATAATAATAAATAATCGATTCGTGGTTGCGACAATCCCTTGGTTACGGCGCGTAAAATTAAACTCGCTCTAACAAAAGCTACCAGAAACATAATTTGGTCCCCTTACTGAATACCGGAATTCCGGTTAATCCCGCCTGTTCGGTTCACCGCCTTTAACCTAAATCGGTTAATTCTGCATTTGATATTCCCCATGCGCTTTTGGAGTAAATATTAGAATTATTTTATTATTAATTATTTTTTGGACTATATTATAATTGGTAACCAGAAGCTGATATTTATTGCGCCAAACGCTAGGCGTTAGGTACAATATAGTCGATAACTGGACTAATATAGGTTTTCCTCCTAAGTTTTTAGACAGATTTATCGCGATAAATAATTTGAAATATCATTATTTATTATTTATATGTGTCAAAAAAAGCTATGGTTCACGTAACTATTCTAACATTGTGCTTGTGAACCATCTCTTGGATCTAAAAATAAAGTTAACTGAAATAAACCTCTGCTACTTTGAAGGAAATTACACGTGAATATTTTAGGGAACATTTCTATGAAGGGAACATAAAATTTCTCCATATGATCAACGAAAAACAGGTCTGCAATGATATACTTCCTCAACCAACTATTAATGCGGAACTATGCTGCGCTCAACGTAACAAATCTATTGTATGTTCCAACCAGCAATTTGTGTACCAAACGGAACAAAACACGACATTTACGGAACATTGTTTTTGCTTGTGTAGTATACCGATGGTGTTTTGAAACTACAAAGATGATGATGAGGTTATTTTAATTTAAAAATTCATTCTAATAAATTGGTAAATGATTCTTAAAATGGTCACTATTTTTAATTAATCTCCTTCACAATAGCTATTGTGTAGATTGTGTATATAATCTACTTTGCCGCCATCGATTTTATAGATTATTAAAAAAAACGCCTGCTACGTACTCCCCTACGACGTAGACAGCTACGAAAAAACCGCTACGACGAACATCACAAAATTATTTGTATACCCGCCACGTTTTTGCCTCCTACTTATATAGGTACACAAAGCTATCCTTATTAGTAAAAGAAAATTTACGTCTTTGAGATCGTCTGCCATCGTTAAATTGTTGCGTCGAGACAAAAAAGCAGAAAGTCGTTCATTATTCCGGCTTTTATTACAAAGGAAATGTTTGTTCATTTCTCAAAGGCAGGTTCATTAAATTGCTTACAGAGTGCATTACTATACGTTTTTAGTAGTTCATGAAGCATGCGGCTTGATGTTTTTAAACCAAGAAGCATTAAGCATATAATATTAGAGTTTTCTAAACTTCATTAGTATGAAAATCAAACTGGTACTCGGTACTGGTACTCAAAAAGATCATCGGGTATAGACCAACCTCATTTGCCATCAGTACACTTGCTGATTAACGGATGATACTCTGGGTTAGGAGGTCAAATGGCAGTCTCTCCCGTGAAAGTCAAGATAACCCAAGAGGAGTACGAATGCCTGGACCCCAAAAGGAGACTGAAATGATTACATACAATCTTGGGCCTAGTTGTAAGAAGATGAAAGTGGTGTCAATTAATAGCTTATATATTATCAACCTTTCACTGAAAATTCTGCGGATTTTGTCAATCTGAGAACAGAGATATAAGAGATTATGTAAAAGTGAGGTTATGTTACAATCTTTATCTAACAGCTGATTCCTGAAGTGCAAAATGTGTTCTTTTGCACTAATAGTTATTATATTTACTAGAAAATGTTTGAAAAATCATATGAATGAACGTCAACGACTTCAAGCGATAGGTAGGTAACAGGTAAGGAGATAGGGAAAGGATGTTTAAAATAAAATAAAAAATCATTGAATATAGTGTTTTATTCACCTTCTATTAAACACATTTTACATTTTAAACCTGCCAGGATGGTAGCTGGTTAGATGAGGTTACAGGTATTTACTTACAGACTGAGGTGCAAGCCATTGCCGAATCACTGACAGAATTGTTTCATCGTGTAAGGGCCGTCGGCCCAGTGTATTGCAGTGACCAGTGGACCCACAATTCACACAGCGAACTATGGAGTTTCAATAATATCCAATCCACAAGCTGGCGGTAAAATGCAAAATAACAATTCCAAGTCAAACGTGTGAGCGATCTTCGGTGTCCAAGGTGAAAGCAAGGGTCGTATAAGGTAGGCAGGGTCAGAATCCGTAAAATACAAAGCAGTTGTCGTAAAACATGACGAATAATCGGGAAAGCACTCAAAACGCATCAGAAAACACGAAACGATGAGCAAACAAAAACAGTCAGCAACTGTCTAGTGTCAATATTAGTCAGCTGCCATGTCAGTGACATAGACTACAAATATAAGAGAGATTTGAATCGATATGAAATCGATAATCATTAATTTTGGTTTTTCAGTAATTAATTGAATTTGATTTAATAATATGACTGTAATTATATGCACTATAATGCATGTAAGTATATATAGTGCATTTAATTACTTTGAGTTAATTATTTACAGCAAATATTTTAGTGTAATCGATTACTCAATTGATAATAATCAGTCTCACGAAAACTATTTTCTCATATTTTCTCCGCATCCAGATTGAGAATTGAGGTGATTTTTCATATTCTAAGATAGAAAAATATGACTAATTTTTTAGATCATATCTCAACTTATTACATTTGGGCCCACCATTTTCCATCTCCTTTAGACTACTAACTGATGTATTTTTTTTTATCGTGCGATAAATCCCCACGGATACCACCCCCACGGAACCGGTGGAGGTGGTTATGTCGGACTCGAACCGACTAAAACGCATGCCGTCTTGGGTCCTTGGTTGCCGGAGGTGAGATTGCTAAAAGCATATCGCTCGCACCCCGGCAGAATGATGCATAATGATGAGAGAACCCATAAATAGCTTCATGAATGTGTTGTAAAAGGAGTATCATACGGGTTACAATTTATTTAATTTTATTTATTATATATCGATTTTTGTCGTTTTCTTGAAAGAATACATCTGTTTTTGTACTGCCAATATTACTCATAATAGCGCTATTTATTACTGTTAGCTTAGAATTGATTTATATTATTCCAATGCCACAATAAGGGTGTGTACACGGGAAAGAATATAAACTTACTTACTACTCGATCCACGTGTTAAGCAATGGACAAGGCTCTCGACGTCGACAGGGTTGACAGCAGTCACTCTCGTAAAAGTCAATAAACCAATCAAAAATAGCAGGCAGATCTGGCATCCTGGCAGGCCTGGGATCCAAAAACGTTAACTTCGGACAAAAACGAGAAATCATAATAAGGACTGCACTTCAGTTTTTTATCATATATCGTGGTACAATCAAGTGACGGACTAAATATAAATAAAGAATAATCCAGCTTAACAAAAATCAATAGGATGAATCACTGAATGAATCTTTAATTTCTGTGATTCGTCCTATTGGGCCGAACCCTTATAGGACGATACTGAACTTGTCTTTAATTAGGTATTACAATATTCGCTAAAAGCATACTATAGAATGGAATAGAATTAATTTTATTTCAGACTAGCTTTTGCCCGTGGCTCCGCCCGCGTGGATGTCGGTTATCGCGACCAAACATAGCCTATGTCCTTTCTCAAGGTCTAATCTACCCTTATTCAAAATTTCTTCAAAATCGGTTCAGTGGTTTAGGCGTGAAAGCGTAACATACAGACAGACAGAGTACCTTCGCATTTATAATATTAGTATGGATATTGATATGGAAGTATGGATTAACTGCGTTATTTTACGCAAAAATATGCTGATTCACCGCATTGCACTTTTGTTGTGAGTAATACCTGCCATTCAATATCGAACAGATCATACGGACAACGTTACTCTAGTAACAATATATATCAACGCGGACAACACAACATGAAATATGCCTTTGTCCCCTTCCAACTGCCAGTTCTCGATATCCTTTTCCATGCTGCTATTTATTATCTGTTATGAATGTTTGATACACGGGTATTGACTGTATTAATTCAGTGATTTAATATTAAAGGCTTTATCTTTATGCCTGTACGCAAATACAAAACCTATGACAGCCTCTGTGGCGTGGTGGTAGTGAACACGACTGCTGTGCAGGAGGCGTGGGTTCGATTCCCGCTCAGTGCAAATATTTTTATGGATAAATATGGCTATTTGCATTGGTCTTTGTGTTTCTGTGTAATGTTTGTTTATCCGCATTCTAGATTCCGTAACACAAGCTAGTTAAGCTTACAATAGGTCTAGAGAGCGTTGTGTAGAATGTTGTGAAATATTTATTTATTTATTAAGTATGTCGTGTTGGTTCTCAGTTACTCCACCGGGCCAATATAATCTGGCAATAGGGCCACCCCAACTCTTCCTAGTTAGTTGCCTAACTAAGGGAAAAAGTTGTTCTTAATCTGACAGTAAACATACAGCCCATGACTAAATACCCGCTTGAGGACGATAGTCACATGGGAACGAAAATCATAAATAGCGAAATGTGGATATTTAGTATACCTCTGCCTACCCCTACAGAGATTCACAGGCGTGAGTATTTTTGAATATTAGAACCGACGTTACTAATATTCCCGCTAACCCCTCCAACTAAGCTAAATGGCTTGTGCTAGGAGTGGGTTCACGTCGGTAGTGTAATGGCCAGGATCGAACCGGGGACCTCTCGTTCGTAAGGCCGTAAGGTGTATGATGACTATAATTAATTCCTGTACCTATTGTAACGGAACGAAATCTGTCATCTGATGTAGTAGAAGTACATTCTTAATCACACAGATGTCGCTAATATAAATTATGTTTATTTATATGAGATATGAAGAAAAACAATTTTGAATATAAAATTACGTGATAAATTATTACAATAATTTGGTTTTAAAGATTAATTAAACAAATAAGGACATTTATAAATCAGTTATTTATTTGAATATTCAAATGCCGTGTTTTATTAAACTTTAAGTTTTTGAACGAAATTCGTATGTGAAGGAAGTTCTGGTCGAATATCAGAGATATTCGTTACATATTTAAGCGGAAATACTAAATGGATAAGATTTTGTCGATATTAATTGATTGCTGTTAATTTGAAAATAAATACAATAATTTTAAGTTATAGTTTGAACGATTCTAGGAAGATAAATCCAAATTAGAATTATTTGTGGATATATTGATTTGACAATGATTTCAAACAGCGCTGCGATAGGCTGGTTGGAATCGTACGATATTTTGTTTCGAGAAGTAGGGATTATTGCGGTTGGGGTGAGGATAGTTGAGGACAGGAAAGATTATTAATTGTTGGGAGCTGCTGGAGAGAGGTGGTCAAGAGTAGACAGTCTGGTGGGTCATTTCGCGTTTTATAAATTGTGTTAAGAGGGTACTGAGAGGTTACTGTGTTAAAATTCCGTTGTACATTAATTTTATTCGCGTTTGAAATTATTTGAGAATCTTAACGTGACTTCAGTGTTGAGAATATATAAACCCGCTTTGTTTCATGCTGAGATAGGACCCCTTTTCTGTGATTGCGAAATATGGGCTGAAGGGCTCATATTAAGTAGTTACTCACGCCTGGGAGAGTCTTCCCCGTGACTTCATGAAACAAGGCAGGATGGGACGGAGATTTGGAAATCTACGTGTCGAGTGGATTGTTAGGGTTTTGAATATCGAATTGGGGTATTAGCGAATATTATATAAACCCGCCTTGGTTCATGCTGAGATAGGACCCCTTTTCTGTGATTGCGAAGTATGGGCTGAAGGGCTCATATGGAGTAGTTACTCACGCTTGGGAGAGTCTTCCCCGTGACTTCATGAAACAAGGCAGGATGGGAACGGAGATTAGGGATTCTAAAGTGGGTAGAATCAGTAGGTAACATACAAGCAGCAGTGATGAGGGAGTTTTAGCTAGGAGTCCCTTAGGAAAGCCAATCGAAGTGATCGGTCTTGGGTGGAACATCTAACGGTGCCAACGAAGCCCTTGTCCTCTGTCTAGCTAGGGAGCTGATCAAGTTAAGGCGAGCAGCTATTCGATTTTACCTGTCTCAGGGTCGAATAAAGCCTTCTGGGTATCGGTGACCAGTGGCCCGAAGTATCGGTGTCGTTGGAGCTGGTAGCTCAGTCTTTATTTATATATTTATTTATACACACAGTTATATATATCTCGTTAGGGCTTTAGTTAACATCCCTGGCTTCGGCCGTTAACTAAGGCAAGCACACAGTCATAGGTCATACAAAATCAAGTCTGACTAGCTTGTTCCCTTACAGAATAGGAGTAGGTACATTACACACCACACGTTTAGAATTAACTAAAGGGAGCAGTTTATTGGGGTTAAAACACACATATTATAGTCTTTAAAGGTAGAAGGAATAGGTACACGTTCTTCTCGCGGTAATATAGGACGTCGGTTATGTAGGTAGAATCGAATTTGTATAGGTTTTTGATAGTCAGTTAATTGCGTCTAAGTTATGTGAGGGGTTCTCATTATAACGAAGTTATTAGGCTATTATTATGGTGTGAATGAATACTGGGGGATTTCGGGTTGGAATCCAGGTCTTTAACAATTATTATCTAAAGTGTATCCTCAGTGTTGACTACCTTCATAATAAAATGTGAAATACTGCCCCCGATAAATGAAAAGGCGCATGTACCAACAAGACAAAACCGAGAAAAAAATGTTTTAATTAATCAATCGGAAAATCTTTAGCTGTCTTTGGATAAATCAAAATAATTACATATTAAGAATTGAAAATAATTGCTACGATAATTGTCTTTAAATGCGGTTAATAAAAATATGAATATTTTTAAATTATTTAATTAAAAATGACAAAAAACTGTTTCATCTTAGTATAAAAATTGGGGAAAAATACTAGGTCCTTAATTAAATAGACGTAAATAGCCAGATGCGCCCTATAAATCTAGAACGCTTATTGCAGTTCTTTTACTCCAAGTGTCATATCATATCCCTATACTTATATTTAAAAAAAAAAGACGCATTTAGTTATATCCGCCTTTTTGCATAAGTATTAAAAACTATGTAGATAATCCTTGGTTAAGGTAAAAAGTATATACAGTTATCTAATTAATCCTTTCATCTGAGGCTGTAACCTATAAATGTTCAGTAAATGTGTTTTGCTGCTAATAAGTAGGTAATGAATTTTTATCAAAAAAGAAAACACTATCGACAGGGTCAAGTATTTATTAAATAAAAATGCTTATCTATGGCACAAAATCAAAATAAATGTAATATTATTATACTAATGAGTTTCACTCGAGAATCACTTAATCCTACTTGTAATTAAGTAGGATAAAACAGCTACAATATTAAACTTTCAAGTTACGTTACTAGAAGTAATACAACTTAAACAAAGTTTAGCTTAATCAGTCTTAATTACAGTCCTGTCATCATTAATTGCCACATACTTTAATAAAAATTCTTTATTTACTATATCAAAAACAAGTCTTCAAAATAATAACAATCAACTAGTAATATTTCTATTCTATGCTGGTTTAATAAAGTGTCTGAATATCCTCCACAGAAACGACAATATACCTTTTGATAATGACTAAAATAACAAGATAAAAAATATTTTAAACTTTAAACTCAGTAAATAACTTTTTACACTAATAATTAGTAGCTAAGTAATAAAATCAGTCTCATTCACATAACAACTAGATATTTTACCTCTTAAAATCAAACTTTCACGGTTGTATCACAGAAAATTATCAACCTTTGGATAAATCTTAAAAACTAGATTCAAGACATACTTTTTAGTCAGTAACAAATATTGTATAGCCATCAGTATCAAAAAGCTTAAACAGAGAGGATAATACTAACGAAGTATAAAATAAGGTATTATTAACACCCTGACAAAGAGTTGTACTCTTTTTTCTTTAATTAATGTCCTTTTGTCACCTTAATCCTCATATTCGTTAATCAAATCAACAGATTCATCATTACATGGCAAATTGTACCAAAACGCCCTTCGGTTCTCTCGGTTCTCTGGCAGTCCAGTACTTCATATGTTCCATCAAAATCGGTTTTAAACGTTATAGTATTAAGTCCTCTTTGAAAAGTGACTTCGCACATGTTTTTCAGGTAGACTCGTGGTATCGTATTTTGTAGTTTATAGACAGAAGAGCAATCTTCAAATCTACAAAAGTCGCCGACATCCATACTTTTTACAGTAATATTACGATGTGTATCAGAGACGGCGCGATGAAAGTCTTCGAAGTCATAAATTCTTTTCTTCTTTTTTAGTGAGAGCTCTACTTGTTGATAAAAATCATCAGCTGACATGTACGTATGTCCCACCTCCAAATATTTTAGAGTGATAATTTCCAAATTGACTTCGCTGGAGTTAACAAGAAACATTAGATGAGAAAAAAGTGCCCATTTTTTGTTTTGTGCGGCGCAGTTGTCAAGCCACAGTGTAATATGTTTGAGATCACTATAGTGCAAAAAAAAATGCTCTGAAACAGCTTATGATGTCGTCTTTTTTCCTGCCTGCAATAGCTTCGTGCCATATACAAGCAAATGTGTCCCTACTTGTACACATAAAAAAGTGGACCTAGAATAACATAGGCAACTTTTTTTATATAATTAACGTGTACGAAGCCGCAGACAGAAGCTAGTATCGCAATAAAAATTTGACGCTTACCTTGTTATAAATCACACAGCGAAAAATTGCGCACACGCGCGACACGTCGTCCTCACTCCCACAGTAGCTCGGGCGCAACTGACACAGGTAATCGTCACCGCCGTACAAATCAAACCCCGCGCACCCCCCGCACTATTGATGGTAATAAGTGACAAGGGCGTTTCTGCTTACTTGCGCCTTTTTAATTAAGTACCATCGGTACTATTCTTTCGTAACATAAGGTATTAAGACGTTTATGACAAATGCGCCTGGGCAAAAAAAAGATTACGAAGTAGAAAGGGCGCAAGTCAGTAGATGAAGACTTTCTTTCTTAGTGTGAAAGCCGTTTCCAATTAGTGCGTTAGGCGCAAATGGTTACTTGCGCCTTATTAATTTCCTCTTAGAAATAGTGTCAAATATGCGTCTTTTAAATTACCTAACTAAAATAAAATATGCAAGGCATAAGGGCATATCTACATAAATGCGACTCTTCAACTAAGTTTTAGCTAAATTCGTCTTTTTATCTTCAAATGGTGGCAAGAATGTATGCAGAAGCTGCTTATTTTGTTGTGCTAAAATCGCACCTAAGCAAGATAGAAAAATATTAAAAAAACAGGTAGATGCGCCTTTTTTTCCTGATTCCGGCAATATATGTAACTCAAATACGGAAAAAATGTTAGATGCGCCTTTTCAACCATCGGGGGCAGAATAGATCTTATATAATACCAGTTGAATGTGAAGGGCATGGTTATCATTGTGACGAATATCAGATGGTGGTTAAATACTCACCTATCTACATGTAATCTAGTAAGATTCAGTTAAGTCATTTGGCTATTGGATACCATAGATCAATTGATTATGAATGTCATTATTCAATATATTATTTATATTACCAAATATAATACTTGGTGCATTTATTTGATTGAATTGGGTTGAATGGATATTAGTGGAGCATTCTCACGGTAGTTGAGAACCGTCCAATTATGGACCTATGTTCTATTTGTCCGGTAACCTAGACGGAAGTTCTTGTATATGAATGTCTTCAATAGAAGATGTAATTTCTATATAAGTTTCAATCAGAAGTGTAGCAAGTGTAGACTACTTTATGAAATACCTATCTAATCTACATTGAAACCTACGGCTTCTAATGAGTTGGTCTTGATCGCAACTATCAGTATATTATACAATTTGCACAGTGATACCGGGGCCTTTGTATTCAAGCGAGCTTATTCGGTTGTAATAAGTGAATGAAATTATCATTCACGAATATTAACATTCTTGTAATTGAATGTCACGATTTTGTATTTATATAATACAAGTGTAATCCAGTTATGGATTTGGGGGTAAAGGGTTATACCGGCTGCCGCGGTATGACTTGAACAAAGTGGACTAGGCCAAGTGGCGTCTGCTATATTAATAAGGCAGAGGGGAGTTGATCTGTGTTGGTGCAACTCACTGTCATGGCGAATTGGAGGAGCCCTGACCTCGGGGGGGGGCAAATAAAAATATTTGTGTATTATTACTGTTCGCTTCATTTACATACTCTGTTGCTAAAATCCTCGAAAGAATAGTCTTATTACGCTTACAATACGTCAATAGAAAGTTTATTTATTATCATATTCTAAACGAGGACGGCCAGAGTCGACTTTCTGCTGTGCAGCTGTTTCGTAGGAAAATGAAAAGGGTTATAGTCTTCTTTTATTGTGAAATAATATTAGGCACAATATTGTAGTATCAAGCGAACCAAAATTGAAAAAGTATTTGGAAGTATTTAATATGATTAAGCACATTAAATGGATACATTCATTATCAAAAAGGCAGTTAATGTTGCACACATAAAAATCTGTAGAAAGAATAAAATAAAACCTCCGACTAATAAATAAAAATATAATTATCAAGATATTGTCAAAG
Source organism: Eilema sororculum (assembly GCA_914829495.1). Taxonomy (NCBI): domain Eukaryota; kingdom Metazoa; phylum Arthropoda; class Insecta; order Lepidoptera; family Erebidae; genus Eilema; species Eilema sororculum. The sequence goes on from OU618541.1 coordinate 1,539,987, forward strand.
ACTGTAACATCCGTACCTAAGTTATGATTATTTTTCATTCACTATCTAAATATTTTTTATTTGAGACCAAAACGTATGCCTAAAATATAATTAAATTGAAAAATGATAATGGGCATGGGTAGGTATTCTATTTTCTTACTCTTATAACACTCGACTACTGTTATGTCATTCGCTTGACGTGTGCGGCTGCTATCATTTCTCGTTATTATTTGAATATTTCTGATACAAAATGGATTGCGATAACTCTTACGACGACCCTGGCTTGCTTTTGGACCCTGTATCTTCTTCTTTAAACGTTGACCCTGGCCATTCTTTGGACACTGCACCTGCTCTACATGAAGACTTACGCTTGAACATGGATAACCCGATTTCTACAGACTGGATGTGGAATTTATACATTTCGTTAATTGTGGTGCTGATGTGACTCATAGTAGAAGACATTCTCAACCTAGATAAAGTGCGACATATAATTCTACAATGGATTGTACCACAAATAATATACACTAAAAGAATATTATTGTAACTGCATTGTTGGCCTAAGGACAGTGGGTTGGGTTGTTGCTCTCATATTATGTCTGTAATCTGGTACTTGGGTTGGGCAAGGTATGAAGTTGGTACTCCGCTAGCTAAGTTCCTCGATAGTATGTTATTGGTGTACGAAAGTGATGAAGAAAATGAAATAAAAATATTCACGTAAAAACCATTTTTTTTAATTAGTTCGGTACTAAACCATTCATATTATCGGTTTATACATAGCTTCAGTTACCAAATAGCAGTATTTTTATTTAAACAAAAAAATGTCTACGCCTAAGCCGGAGCTCCATACAACGTGGCCGTCCTCCTTTAAATTAGTAACCTAAAAATAGGTTAGCTAAGGAATTTGGGTAGGTAATCTTATTAACAGTTCATTACATTCTATGTTTTCCAAATAATCACGATAGGTTATATGTTGTGATAATTAAGTAAATTAAGTAGGTACAGACTTATGCTAGGTAGGTGAATTGGATAAGTAGGGACTTAATTTAGGACAACAGCACAAGCTACCTCTATAGAACGAGGGGGACTACTGGATCATAATAAGAGTCCTAGCTCCCACTAGAACGATCATTGGCCAAACTAGTTACTAAGTAGGTAGGAAATCGGAAACGTTTTGAGTATAAGTATGTTTTTATAGTAAATCGGAAGCCGAAACTAGGTAGGGGATGGTATAGGTTAGGGAGGGTGTTACACTATTTTCAGTCAGATCCTTTGAGCTGATGTAATCCACTTGTCTAAACTACCAATATAGAATGGTGATAAATAATTGCATACATACTCACGTTTATAAACCCCCGAAGGGGTAGGCAGAGGTGTATTAGCACCCACGTTTCGCCAATCATGATTTTCACTTACACGATTTAACAGAGGACGAACCTATTGCCGTCTAGGGGGCATTTGTCTTGGGCTGTATGTTAACTGTCAGATGGAGAACAGCCCTATCTCTTAGCCGCCTTTTACGACAATTATAAATAATAAATAATACAATAGTAAAAATGCAAATGTAACTAAATGCATTTATTTCATTTATTTCTTCTGAACTTCTCACTTCTGCTTTTCATTCTGCTTTTTAGTTTTGTTGATTCTGATTACATCCGAGGTCACAGTGCCCTCGGAGCTCAGGGTCCGCCTTCCGGCTCTTCCTCCTCCACTTCGTACGATCTTGTGCGTCAATGGTAGTGAGACCGTTTGTATGCATGTCACCGTCCACGACGCCAAGCCAGCACTTCTTGGGCCTACCTTGACCCGGTGGGGGTGCTGCAAGCTGGGCATTTACTGCAAGACGTGGCTGCACCAGCGGAGACGACTCTGCACATCCACCGCAGCATTTTCATCTCCGTGACACGCAGCGTCTGCTTGTGTCGCTCCAATTCTTCTTTTTAGATTTGTTAGTGCTCAAAAAATGGCAGACCTTAAGCTGTATGCGGACTTCTGTAGCCCACTCTACTTCTTCTATAAGTTAACTTTGAACAGAAAATATCTACCCCTATTTTATTTCTCATGCAATCGAGCAAAAATGGAGATTTATTTCTTTTTATTGTCTGCAAATATTTGCGGCTCGGTAGTTTTGGGGAAAGGTTTTCGTTGTACAAACAACAGAAACCTTTCCCACACTATCTGTTTGTACAGAATCAGCATTTTTTTTCCTTTATGAGATTAGGAAGAGATGGAGTATTGACGAAAATATAATGCTATAGTGTACGTGGGAAAGAGGATTGGGGATAAGTGTAAGTAATCCTATCATTCCTTTTTAATTATATACAATGATCTTTCCTGTATTTCTAAAGGAAAAACAAAATTGTTATAAAATTACCTATAAAAAACCTAATCTGTTTTCCTGTCTGTATGAATGCCAAGACCGCAAGAGTTCGTGAAGGCAGCAATTTGAAATCAAAATCACTTAAGGTTGAACCGGAATCCTGTGCTTGCTAAATTGCAATAAACAAAATAGTGGACCAGGTGAACTTCGTACCGCGCCAATATTTTGCCGCCTGTGTGGCATCAGATCCCATTCCCGCTGCACCCTTTACTAATTCAATGTATTATACATATAAGACTGTTTATAGTGGAGATTGATGGCGCTTGGTGGAATCTGCTACACATATTGCATAACACACTTGTACTTTTCAACTGAGTTTAATTTATTACAGTTCTAGACCTGACCGGTTTCGCCTTACGGCATTCTCAAAGGTTTACATTGATGTTTCAAGAATTGTAATTCCGAAACACTACTATCTTACATATCTACTTGCTTTGTATGCTCGTGTTAATTTGTTAATTTAATATTGTTACTGACATTCTGTATATTGTTATCCCAGTCTTGTTAAGCACAGTACCATTTGACATCATTAATTTGACAATAACTTTCTTCAATGCAATTTAATTATGATTTTGACATTTCGATGGAATTTTCCTTTAATTTATTTGTAATTTGACATTACCATTCGACATTATTATTTTCATTTGACATTTAAAATTATTCCTTGATATTATAATTCAAATGCAATTTTATATAAATAATATTGATCATTTAAAAATTGTGAGGCCAAACATATAATTATTTCCCACATTTTAGGGAAAAAAACTTTTCACTGGTATACCGAATTTTAAAACTACCCACACATGAAAAAATGCAAATATTGTAGTGTTTCGGAATTACAATTCTTGAAACATCAATGTAAACTTTTGAGAATGCCGTAAGGCGAAACCGGTCAGGTCTAGAACTGTAATAAATTAAACTCAATGGAAAAGTATAAGTGTGTTATTCAATATGTATTATACATATAAATTTTCCTCCTGAAGTACTCTATCTATTTAAAGAAACTGGATCAAAGAATCAGAATCCGTAGCTTTTTTGAGTAGATCTTCTGTCGAATCGAAGGTGCCTCAACTCAAACTCTAACTTAAATTCTGTGTTCCCAGTGTGCCGCCACCTGGATAGCATTTTTGGAGGCGGTCATAAGTTCCTCCGCGGTACAAGTGGACGGGCATGCAGCACATGTCAGCAGGTGGGACATAGTCTGTGGAGTAACTCCACACTCACACCGCAGGTCAGCGCCGTCCGAGAAACCCCATCTTGACCGATTCTCCTTGCTTCGACCGACCTGTGTCCGAAGTCTATTTAGGGACTTCCACCTGATCCAGGAGAGGTCGTGCCCAGGTGGCAAACTCTCCGACAGCGGAACGAATGGGGTTGGTGGCGAGCTCCGCGCTCTCCATAGGTCCACCCTGGCCGGGGAGGGATCGCCATCGGCGGCTGCAACGCACGCCCAAAAACTCTTTCGGCTTTTCAGCCTTTTTGGCACGTGGTGGTGGCCGTGCATGGGGTGTCGCTGATCCCGTTCCAGCTTACCCCTCTCCATGGATGACGCCACGTCTCTACGTACGCTGGGAGGTGCTATACCGGCTAGTGGATACAGCATCTGTACCGGAGTTGGTTTGAGACAACCTGTTATTATGCGGCAGGTCTCATTTAGAGCTACATCCACTAGACCAGCATGTGCAGAACGGCCCCATGTTGGACACGCATATTCACCCGCAGAATAACACAAAGCCAGCCCCGTCGTTCGCAGCACCGGCGGTGCGGCCCCCCAGGTTGTGTAGATCATCATAGATTGGTAGCTTAGTTTTGAAGATATAATCATAAATAGGGACAGACAGACAGAAGAAGCGACTTTGTTTTACATTATATAATGAATATAAGATAGATATATTATATAGAACATATTCTTACTATTAAAGTTTGGTTTGAAATATGAAGTCGTCACCGCAATCAAAACCAATATACAATAAAAATCGAACCTATAATATTTTATTCTTTCGCATCGTCAAATAAAATACATCGAGTGCCATATATACTTTATTTGGGAATTTGTCTACGATACCCGGGAGTGTAGTTTATTGTGACTTATAGCAACTCAGACTACAAACACTCTCTGAATGGGTTCTTATAAGTTTAGTCTCACAAGCAACAGAACTATGGATGACGCAATAGCAAAAATTATAAATGTACTTAGCTACCTACCAAATTGCATTAAAATCCCAAATTTCCAAATATATAATATACCAAATTTCATTAAAATCCATTCGGTAGTTTTCTATTTTTTTATTTTCCATGAAATTCTGGTACACCTATATGTGCAAAACTGCAGATTCAGGCGTCAAATAATTCTTCCCCATCGACGTCAACCAAGAGGGTGGCCAGAAGGCTAGTAGTTTTTAGATTAAAGGGTAACAAATATTCATTCAACCATACTTACAAACTTTCGCGTTTATAATATTAGTAGGTTTTTTTATAATTTTGCACGATTTTTACACACCATGATGAAATACGCTTTCACATTGATTTTTTGCAACAAATCCTGATATTCAAAATAATACTAGGTTAAGTTACATCTTTTATGGTCAGCTATCTGTAGCCAAAAACCTGGTAAAATCAGTCCAGCCATTCGGAGATTTTTCAAAACAAATTATCAGACAAAAAAATATTTTTGTTATGATGCAATCTATAGAAAAATATTTTCATATTACAAATAGACATATATTTTTTTATTGTACACATTTTTTCAAGAGGGATTATATAGGTATATGTGTATACCTGTATAATCCCTCCTGTATAGATACCCAAAAGAGTAAACCGAGGTATAATACGCAGCCATATTTTGCCAACTTTGAAGCCTACTGCCATCCACCGGGTAATTTGAATGAGGGTACTTTCTGTGCGATGGAGAAAGGAGTTTATTAGTAAAGAGTATAATATATCAGCTGTTAAAACATAATTATTGTTATTTCTAACTATTCGGGACTTAACGTGATAAAAACTTTTGACTTACTTTTGCGAACACTATTTCAGATATAATTATTCTACCATTACTCTTATACAGTCTCTCAAGAACTTCACCCCAACAAACTTTGGCCAATAATATACTACAGTAATAAACCCAGACATCGCCAGCTCACTTTATAGACGCTGCTAAGATATTACATTCTTACTCAGAACAAATGGAGAGCCTTATCGAGGTCAGCTCCTAGGAATTAATACACTTTTTACGGCTTGCCACTGTATTAAATGCACAACGAGTTTGATGGCTTTGGCTTAAGACAGACGTCGTCAGTGGCTTATTATTGTTACGACAGGAACAGGAAAACTCGAGAGAATTTGAAAGTAATAAAATAGTGTAATGTTATAATCATTTTATTAGCATAAAGTTACTGTCTCTTCCACCCCTGTTTTTTTTCATTGATAGCTAGATAGAGAGCTCCAATGATACAGGCTATATTAAAAGGCTAGATATCGATATTGAAAAGTATGAAAACTTTACTTACTAATTATTTATTAAACATATTTTTACTTACAAATTTGTGATAATTTATCATCTTTCTTGCGTTAGTTCCGATCGTATCCAAAGCCTCTTCAGAGTCCGGGGTCGGCTAAAAGTTCGGTTTTTGTGGCTATATTGGAAGGGACGGTCCTCTGACCTCCGAGCCTGGGTTGTGGTTAGTGACCAAGCAGTGACAGAGTAGTTTACGTTGCTTATAAAAGCCTCAGTATTGACCCAACGACTATTGACAGATCAATTTAGAACCACGCAAGCCCTCAGATGAAATACTACTAAGCGGTAACCCATCCAAATAGCAACCGTGCCTAGTAGCTTAACCCAATGATCGTTTAACAAGCAGTAAACACAACTGGCCACGAGCACTAGTGATAATACTTATCCATTGTATCATAATTAGTTAATAAATTTGATGTTCTGTCGTATTAAACAAAAGCTGATGCCCGCGGCTCCACCCTCGTGTAAATCTGAACCCTCTCCCGCGTTCCATGGGAACATGTTTCAGATATAAAAAGACTATTAAAATAAAATATACCTACTCTGTATTGTTTTTCCACCGTGAACCTGACTGGTTTCACCTTACGGCAGTCTCAAAGGCTTACAATGACAATCGCTATATACTGTGTATTATTTTCAAAGAGTAAAGCTGTAATTTCAACTCGTTTCATAACCCTTGTTACACTTTTCAAAATACATTTTCCACTATTTTCTTCTCTGTATTTTTGTCGTCATGTTTTGACGTCTTACTTTAAGAAACATAAGTTACATAGCGAATAATTAGATGTTGTAGCTGGAGCGGTATTTCACGGATGTATAAAATATATAATTAACAATGTTATGTACAATTATATATGAATGTAGGTCACCTACACTACCTACAGTAGCTATTAATTACGGATGTTGAAGTTGAGTAATTATTACTTGTACTACTATGTGGATTGATGACAAATACTTGCATTTGAATGAATTTTACAGCATTAAGTATGCTAACTATACCAATCAAATACATAGGGAAAAAGAATCTTCTCGGGCGGGACTCGAACCCGGGGAATGCCTTGACCAACTCGGCTACCGAGACACGCCCGATGTGATTCAAATTTCCCTTATTATCCGTCTTTAAGGTTCGAGTGCTGCCCGAGAAGATTCTTTTTCCCTATGTATTTGATTTGTATAGTTAGTATACTTAATTATAAAGCAGAGAAAAATTGGGCCACCGTATTTCTTCCCATGCGGTGTCGTATAATGCGACTAAGGGATAGGACTGTTTAAAATTAGACAAATACAGCCCAGACTTAGCCTCAGATATAATCTCAAGTCAATAATAGTGCACGGATTATTATGGCAATTGGTTCACCCATTACGTGGGACCGACTACAATTATTGGTGAAATTTGGATGTTAATTCACCTCTGAAAAATAAGTGTGATTATATGTATGCACAAATTCGAGCCAACAATAAAGTCAGTAGCATAACCCAATTCAGTGTAATCAAACTCACAGTATACAAGTGCCATACAGCAAATTAGTGCATGTATCTAAGCTCATACCGCAGTAGTACAGGCGCTCTAGTAATTGAGTAACTCGGTGGGTGATATTCCGCTTGCCGAGCGTCCAACTTCGCTCGTATATCATGTCGAAGCGCAACCTCAGATGAAACTGTCATTGCAGGTCTGAGTTATATTGCTGTTGAATGGGAACACTGCCTTAGAATATTGGTAGTCAAATTCTTTCAATGATTCTGTTGGGATAATCTTGTGGATTGTGGATTAACATTTAGGATTAATATTCTTTTTGCAATTTGCTACTAAGCGGGGCGTGAAAAGGCATCTAATGAGGCCGTCAAGCTGAGTGCCACCACTGTTAACATGGTAAATGTTTACGATGGTGACCCTCTTTCCGAGACTATGCCTTTAGCTTAAAATCAGGCGAGGTGAGGTCAAATTGACGTGTCCTGTATAAAAAAAAAATTAAAAACATATTATTTGTACATTTCTACCTTAATGTACAGTCAGCATCAGAAAAAAAGTTTCCCCCTTCCTGTAAATGGGTTATTGTGATATTGGGTGCACACCTTTATTCGGTCAATCATACAATTAAAATCAATAATACAGAAAGATTTAGAAATGAAAAAAATTGTGATCGGTCCAGGCGAGATTGAACCTTGATCCTTCTCTTACAGGAAAAATGCTTTTGACCACTAAGCTAGCAGACCCACGCCCGAACTAATCCAAGGCTTTGCTCTCTTTATATATTCGTCTTTGAGGCGACAACGGTGGAGTAATCTAATAACACTCTTACGAACTATGTTCTTGATCACATTTTTTTCTTTTTTAAATCGATTTGAATTATTTAGCATACTAAATGCTCAAAAATTCATTAAAAAGACAGTGTGATTTGTTCTGAATACCTCAGGTTTAAGACTTTATAGTCAAGATATTTCTGACGCTGACTGTACCTGTACTGAGTGTTTGTACTTAACTCTGGGTTTGAGTAAATATGTTTGTTATGGGTTGGCGAAATGTGTTAATACACTTTTGTCTACCCCTTTAGGGACTCATAGGCATGATTATAAATGTATATGTAAGTATGTATTAATAAGAAGTGCAAACTCTGTTGTATCTGGGAGCTTATAGTTCCTAAGTTTCATAGAATTCCAAATAAATAAAATCACATTAATTTATTCATTATTTACCATTATGCTACAAGGGCAGACGACATCCACAACCCGATGTTTCCGAACAATAAACTTTCTATAAGTTCCCCGTGCTTCCACGGCAATTAAAATTAAAATATCAAAATTATTTTCTTTCCCACGATATCCATACACAAGTTTTTAAGTCCTTATGGTCAAGGAGCAAATCGGGGAGAAAATGATTTAATAACCACTTACATTTATTTACAAGGTCTTAGCTAACTTAACTATCTTACATTTCAAGAGCACGTCTGCTAAATTGCTCCCCTAATCCCACTCTGTCTAGCTCAGTCCTGCCTTTATACAGGAATCGTTCCGACTAATCTACTACAAGACTATGACGTCAGACAGAATCAGTTTGGGTAAGTGGCATGGAGTTCCTACAATACGATTGCTGACGGCTTGCTCTTCAAAGGGAAGCCGTGGTAGAGATGTTTACGCTATTCACGCTTCGCCACTGTTGGGTATTAAGAATTACTTATATTTACACCAATTAATGTCCATGCTCAAAATAATGAATAATTTAAACAAAATAATGGGGAAGAAAAAAATATTTAGAACAATGAAACGAAATAATGAGCTTTCAACCTTTTTGGAAGGTCTATGACATGTAGCATATAGCATACTACTACTATAAGTTCCAATGGGTACGCCATTTGACCAGCCCTTCTGTGGGGGGCCATTTCACCAATAACGACTGTCGTACATTTTCGTATGGCAACCGGCACCGACGGCTTAACGTGCTCTCTGAGGCACGACCTAGCCAATGCAAGTACTCATATTCATGCATACAAATGTTTGCGCTGATCAAACCCGCGGGGATTAAACCCGCGCCTCCCGCGTAGCGGCCGTATTCACTACCGCCACGCCACGGAGGCTGTCTAGCATATAGCATACTTCTAAAGCTAATTAACTAAGGTGATAATGGCCTGAATGAGGAGGTCGCGTAGCGGTAGAACGTTCGACTGTTATTTCAAAGGTCGCGGGTACAAATCAAGGTCCAAAGTACGCTTTAAGATTTACCGCTCAAATGAAGATGGTTGAGCTTATCAATAGTATGAGTCATCATCATCCACATAAAGAAGTTAGTCCTGATTGCATCCGAGGCCTCTATGTCCTCGGAGCTCAGGGTCCACCTTCCGGCTCTTCCTCCTCCACTTCGCACGATCTTGGGCGTCCAAGGTAGTGAGATCCCTTGCACGCATGTCACCCTCCTCGACGCCAAGCCAGCACTTCTTGGGCCTACCCCTTCTTCTTGGACCCGGTGGAGGTGCCACTGCCAGGAATTTGTTACCCAGATAGCTAGGCTATCAATAGTATGAGTCGGAGATTGTAATTTTTTCACGGACGTAGTACTAAGTACAAAGTCCTGTGGGTAATCATTCCACACTGACACAACATTTTTCCTCCCTTCCTGTTGACGGATTGTTTGGTTTAGTTTCGACAATAGTAAAATTGAAATCAACAAAACAGTTTGGTTTTCTCAAAATACTTGATTTGTAGATCATTTTGAAACTTTTCAGTCAAAATATTTCTGACACTGACTGTACTAAACCAGTATTTCTTTGTGTTGTCTAATCTCATGGCTCATTAGCAAGTCCCGTTATTGCCTACCTGCAAACATCTCGTACACATAACCCCTCAGAGCGAAGTATCTCTCGTATTTCGTTTATGTCGCACGTAAAGTGTGTATTTTACTAAAAGTTCTTTACAACCAAGTGCGCAACCTACCTCGTAAAATTCTTAACAAAGTCTCTGTGGGTTTTTAGTCTATCTATAAGGTCTGAGTACTTTTTTATAATGCGGAAACCCCTTCGAAGAAGCTGAAGTCAGCGAGAGTGGTAAATATCGGACTCAAACCGACTAAAACTACGCCACTGATATCCCTCAGCTCTTTTTTTGTTCAAGAAGAAAAAATGTACCTTCCGCATTTTGCGTGCTCGGGGAAGCTGCGTGGGTATGTGGGGTTCTCACCACACTAAAACAACCTGCCACGTGCCTTACGTGAGTGAACCGTCGGAAACACTACGGTGACAGATCAGAGCGTAGTGTTCCGACGTTCACTCATTCCTCAGTCCCCGGCTAACCCAGGGAAAGAAAGGATTTTTGGTAGCCTACCACCGCCTGCACTCACTCAATTCATACCCTTTTTTCTCTTTTTTACAGCGAGGACGCATGCCACGCGACACTCTATAGCAGCTGAGGCCGACTTAGGCCCCAAATATTTAATGAATAGGGCCCCATGTCAATGGGGGCCCGATTGAAAAAATATACTTATGAGATGTTATGTGTGTATATTTATAAGTAAATCTTAAGATACATACTAGTATGCGCATAATGACGATTTAGAAACTCAATACACCCACACTGTTATTCCAAGACGAGCCTTTCAGCAAATAGTTTCACGTTTTAGCGCCCCAAACTTATTTAAACAATGTCGACCTTTTATTTCTTGGGTACTGGGCGATGTAAGATAATAGCAAATTGAAGTAAGCGTGACATGGCGCGATCCATCACGCACCTTTAATGGATAGAAAGTGCCAAAGTGAGCGGGTACCATTAAACCTTTAGGTAATTTGCAGCCTTCCGCAAGCAAGTATTGAAACTACGTCACGTGTTTCGCCTTTTAAGGCATCCTCAGGATAATAATATAATCTGAGGTAAGACACAATAGTGATAGACACATATATTTGAAGTTTTTATACTGACTGGTATTTATGTTGATCAATTTTATACCTTTTTTCGTACGGAAACCCCCTCGGAAATCCCCCGCCACCCGGCAGAGGCGGTTATGTCGGTCTCGAACCTATAAAAACCGCACACTGTCTAAAATAGGGCCTCATTTCTTCATGTGGATGACGTAGAAGGCGATTTAGGGATAGGGCTGTTCTCCATCTGACAGTGCAATGACTTAGTGCCCGCTTGACGGCATTAGGCTCGCCCTCCATTCCCGAAAATCATAGTGTGACTGTACAGCGCCTAGCCAAAGTTGAGTAAACTTAATTTTTCTTATATTCGACATGAAACTATGCCGAATATATGCCAGCCCCCGCCGTATGGCGGGAGATATTAGTGCCCCTCCGGCCGCACTGATATTGTGAAATTCGTCCAGAGACAGTAATTCCTCCACTGGCTTTAGCCTTTCAATAAATTAGCAATTTACCGCGAGTAAAAGGAAATTCTATTAAAATGATTAAATACGTTGATAACAGTTACTTGTCTCACATTCATTCAATCGCACTTTTGAGCTAGGTTTACATTATACCGCACTTCCGACACATAGACCCCCGAGAGGCTCAAGTCCCCAATCTCCCGTGTGCCATAACCGGTTTTCCGTCAATCTGAACTTTAAGTCAGCTCTTGCATGCTGCACTCATCTGGGACTTTAACCACAGCCCTTCCAGGTATGACAGGGCGGGTGTAATAGAATTTATACTACGGCTGAATACGGCCTCAGTGCGATAAGTTGCTCCTAACCCATCCATACGATGTTCATCAACCTTTCGTCCTCGCGTAGCGCCGCCTCGCTAAAAGATTACAGGCCTCCAAGAGCGTCGTTGGCCGAAGGCACACACAAAGGATAACCTCCAGCCTCCGCTAAAGCATATTCGCACATGGTCCTGGTCTGAGAGCCATGACTCGTTACGTGGGACACTAATACGCATCGAGTTCAGGGTACCGCGTAACATATATCAACGTATCCGCGACTAAATAGATTATATGTGCAATACTAACTGCATAAATTAATACCCTAACCGTCATGTTACTCAACTCTGGGTAGCAACACATATAAAATTATAAACACCATAATAATAATGTAACTACGGCTATTGTAATAATGGTATGAAAGTAACTCACCGCGTCCGTAGAGTCGAACAGTGCCCCATTTATTTAGAGCCACGCCAATAACTTACTCCAATATTCCGCGCTTCGTCCAGACTCCCCAGCTGGCCCGAGCCAACCGCTCTCCTCTCCGGTCCCAAGTCGAATGCCCCGAGTCCCTCAACTCATCAGACCTCGTAGATATTACCAGCCCTTCTTCCCAACAAAGGACTTCGTGCTTTCTCTCTCATAACAATAATATTTCAATAGGTTCGAACCGTAGGCCATTAGTCTTAACACTTTTATGACAAACACGTGTAGAATCTCCATTATTTCTGTATGGGGTCCGCCTAAGTATTACGCAACAATGTCCCTTAGCCTGGGAACTTAGGTGCAACAACTCGCTTCTATTGTTTTCGAAAGTTGAAAATAAAACAATTTATGCCAGATGTGCGAATGGTGAATTATATGTAAGCGACCGTTGATAAATAGCAAATGACCAATGTTCAGACTGATGTACATATTAGAGTTTACTAGTTTATTTATTTTTATCCTTGCGCGACTGGTGTACTATCACAATAGTTGGCGATATGTGGGTGTTAATGCACCTCTGCCTACCCCTTCGGGATTTACAAATGTGAGTATATGTATCTCTTTAATCCATACTTCCATACTTAATATTATAAATGCGAAAGTAACTCTGTCTGTCTGTCTGTCTGTCTGTCAGTCTGTCTGTATGTTACGCTTTCACACATAAACCACTGAACCGATTTTGATGAAATTTGGTATAGGGGTAGATCAGACTATGAGAAAGGACATTGGCTATGTTTGGTCGCGATAACCGACATCCACGCGGGCGGAGCTGTGAGCAAAAGCTAGTAAATCATAAGTGGATGGAACACTTCTAGGTACACATTTTACTTCATACAAGATGACATAAAAATTACGTTGATATTATCGAAATGTGGTAAGCAGTAACTGTATAACGATGAGACGACATTTTCGTGTTTTATGTGCAAATGAAAGATATTAAACTTATTGAGTTAGTGCGTGTTTGAGTAGATATAAACTTCTTCATCTGCTAAGAGGGTTTCAACACTGGTAAATAATAAAATATTATGAATGTTGGACTGTTCTTGAGTGAGGGGGGCGATGTATTAGTAGATACGTTTTTTGGATAATTTGATCTGTTTAATGGAGGAAGTACAATCGTCTCTTCACAAAGAGTCATTATTTTGCTTTTCTACTTACTTATGAGCTTCAATATCGCCAATAAGTTGCGGAGTTCACATGGCAGTGGCACGGAAAATTTCGAAGTTCAGTAGCCATCACAATTAAATCAACTTGATTGGGAAAACGCTCAGAAAATGATTAATCACTGTTTCAATATTAACTGTGTTTATGGGTTCAATTTCCACATGTTACAAATTTTTCAGTGTCATTCAGATAGTGGTTTTAAATGCTACACAACACAACATTTTTGATCCAAGTGTCTACAGTTACATCAAAACTATAAAAAGTATCCTCCAACCTGAACAGGGTGACTAGGGCGCAGCCGACACGCTGTGTCCGGGTAAATCATTCCACTATTACTCGTACCTATGTAATAATAATAAATATATTGTAGTTCCACTCAGTCAACTCCGTACACCATATTATTGTTTTATATGTATACACTGTCATGAGTTGCAGTCCAGTTCAAAATGTTTGCCAGTTTTTTTTTTAGTTGTTTATGTTTTGCTAATAATTTGATTGTAACTTGTTGTGTATCAAAAAATAAATAAATACTGTAAATCTGTATTTTGATAAATACTTCCTCTAACCAACAATCACTCAATAAGCAAAACAAAATCACATATCTCTCACTCATATGCAATACTATTATATATATTTTTGGTTTACGTTTGGAATGAGTTACGTAAACGCTGAGACAGAACCAAACATCCGTCGTCAGCATCTTGAATCATTGTGAATACGTTATTTTATTGTTCAACTCCTTCGTGAATTTATTTTTGTTTGCTAACAGTGTTGTTGTGTGTCGTGAAGTTGATATGTCTCCATGACTTCTGAAGCTTTCTTTATCTTATTTTGTGTGAGTTAAAATCATTCACATCTAAGAAATAGAAAAATAAAATTGGATATTATTGAACTTGTGACTTTATACGCTATTGATTCATTATGTCAATTTGTCACAATACTATGTATTATAATTGTATGTAGCTATAGAAAAAAGTAATTGATTAGTTTTAGTAACTAATATGACTAAATCAATTGGAAAAATAAAATTATGCTTAAAATAAGAGTATCGTTTTATACCGAATATAAAGTAAGCAACAGGGTGCACAGGACTTACAAGCACCTGATGGTAAAAACTTATGTACTTATATATGTATTATCTACTGCGGGCGATAATAATAATCACCAAAAAAATTCACTCTTTTTCATTCACTCCCCTTTGATTGAATGTGAACCAAAAAGTGAACAACTAAAAAGCAACACACAAAGTTATATGCCTTTATTTTTATGATAAAATTCATTTTAGCACCCAGTATACGTGACGTTAGAACGCCACATGTAAAAGCACCTGTGACCATTATGCCCATTAGCCGTTGTACTAGCAAGTCGCCACACGAACAGAACTGGTGTATTTTCTACTAAGTGTTAGCCAGTTAAGTGGTTAACTTAACAGGATAAGTACTTGGAAGAAAATAAAGTATACTGTAAGTATACTTCCTGTAAGAAAGTTGACTGTTGTACACAAAGTAAAACTCATGTATTTTAACATTAAAAGTAGACATTTTATATAGGCAATGCTCGCTGCTTCAACACGTTATTGCAACTTTTGGTCATATCTACTCAGCCAATCACGAAAAGTAAGGTGCGAAACGTAAAAAAAAAACAAATTCTAAAACAAAAAACAGCATCAAAATCCGTTTAGTAGTTTTCGCATCCACAAGAAGAAAGAAAGTAGAAACAAATGTGTCCAATTCGATTACTTAACCACCGCAACTGATGACCCAAGACGGCTATGTACATAGTTTTGGTCATTTTGAGTCCGAAGGGTATCCATGGGGATTACCGCACATTAAAAAAAAGTATTGTCTATAAACAACATAATGCACGTTTTTTTAAATATTTCTTTCTAATTGACAGGCATGAGCACTTCACAATTATTTAATAGTATAGTGTAAAATGCAGTTAATTGTGCAGTAGCAGCGCTGTCTAATTGAATCGCGAGGTTTATTTATATTTAGAGGCAATAATTGCCCACAAATGTGCTGCCGAGTGTTTACGCTAGATTTCCCCCGGGGTGCGGGTTACACCGTCCTTGTTTGTATGAGAGTATCATACAAAAACTGGGTTGTATATAAAATGTTTCGCTAATGAATCAATTTCTGCTCTCATGTACCTATGTTATAGCTTCTAAATGTGTTGTGAAAGTTATGTTTTGAAGATAGAAAATTTATATACATGATGTGTCTAGTTTTCTCGGGAATAGGTTCCTATAGGTTACGGGAACGAGAACAAAATTACAAGCCGGCGTAGCCGCAGGTAACAGCTAGTTTCTTGTAATTTTAACACAGTTTTCTATGATGTAGGGATGCTACACGAAGCACCTCTTATTATCCATCATACTAATCCATACTAATATTATAAATGCGATAGTAAGTCTGTCTGTCTGTCTGTCTGTATGTTACGCTTCCACGCCTAAACCACTTAACCGATTTAGATGAAATTTGGAATAGGGGTAGATTAGACCATGAGCAAGGACATAGGCTATGTTTGGTCGCGATAACCGACATCCACGTGGGCCGCGAGCAAAAGCTAATTAAAAAATAAAACTGATTATATCGGAAGTATACTCCTATAACACTCATTGAAATAAAACCATTATACTACCTGTCAATAAATGAATCAATATTGCAATCCACGGCTGGTCATAGGCCTCCCCCAGTACCTACCGATTGAACTATTCGTCTTCAATGTTCATCTTCAACTAGATCTCCCTCCAAATCAAGGACTAGTGCCACCGATAACGCCTGCTGAAGTTCAGACTGCCATTCGTCGCATGAAGAACCGGAAAGCTGTCGGACCCGACGAAGTCCCCATCGAGGCTTGGAAGGCAATGGGTGCCCGTGGTGTGGGCATCCTCGCTATTCTTTATAACCGTATCCTCCTCACCGGTAAAATCCCAAACCAGTGGAGGCTGAGTGTTTTTACGCCAGTCTTCAAGGGCAAGGGATCGGTGCAAGAGTGTGGTAGTTACCGAAGTATAAAGATAATGTCCCACACCATGAAGCTTTACGAGCGGATAATCGATTCCCGGATCCGACAGGAGAGTACCCTCTCGGAGTGCCAGTATGGATTCCGCCCCGGACACGGGACTATGGATCCGTCGTTCGCCCTAAGGATCGTCGCGGAGAGATACAGGGCGAGGAACACGCCCCTGTACTGTCTATTCCTAGACATGCAGAAGGCCTTCGACTGTGTGCCTCGCGCGATGATCTGGTGGGCACTGCGGTCCAAAGGAGTCCCAGAGGCTTACATCGACACCATCCGAGACATGTAAAAAGATTCCGGTTCCGTGGTTCGGACCGCTGTTGGCGACACGAAAACCTTCCCCATCACCGTCGGGGTACACCAAGGATCCGTACTTAGTCCCTACCTGTTCAGCTTGGTGTTAGACGTTTTGTCGGACAGTATCAGAGACTCACATGAGCAGCCTCCATGGTTGCTTATGTATGCTGATGACATTGCGCTGATGGACGCAGACAGGAACAGATTGGTGCGACGTGTGAAAGTGTGGAAGGAGGCGCTTGAGAACGGCGGTCTGAAGCTAAATGTGGCGAAGACAGAGTACTTGGCGTTAAACTCAACAGATCCCACACCCGTTCGCATAGGCGAGAACTTGGTCGAGCGCACGGATCAGGCTAAGTACCTGGGATCTGTACTTCACGTTACTGGTGACATCGACCACGACGTCAAGGCACGTATTGCCGCCGCGTGGGCTAAGTGGCGGGAAATGACTGGCGTCACTTGCGACACTAAAATGCCAGTCAGGCTGAAGGGGCAGGTCTATAAAACAATCATTAGACCTGTCCTCTTACACGGCTGTGAGGCGTGGCCGCTGTTGGAGCGACACAAGCAGATGCTGCGTGTCACGGAGATGAAAATGCCGCGGTGGATGTGTGGAGTCACGCGTAAAGATCGCGTGAGGAACTCGCGCATCCGCGGCAGCCTTCATATCCGTGACATCGCAGATAAAATGCAAGAGAACCGCCTCCGCTGGTGCGGCCACGTCTTGCGGAAACCGCCCAGCTACGTGGGTAACAAATGCCTGGCAAGAAGTGCTGGCTTGGCGTCGTGGAGGGTGACATGCGTGAAAACGGTCTCACTACCTTGGACGCCCAAGATCGTGCGAAGTGGAGGAGGAAGAGCCGGAAGGCGGACCCTGAGCTCCGAGGGCACCGTGGCCTCGGATGCAATCAGGACTAACGTCTCTATGTGGATGATGATGTTCATCTTCAATTAATATCCAGGAAATTGGCGTGCCCTATAAAAAAAATAGCCTCTGAACTTTTCTTAAAACCCTTTGCTCTATACATGTAGAAAGTCTCGAAACGCACAAATTTGTGCCCCTTCTAACAGAAAACCTTTCAATATTTAAGGTCCAAATGTAATTCATTGAGTGGTAGACCTCACGTTTTCTGTGCTCTGCACATTTTTGTGATAGATTAAGTAATTGCTTTGGTATTACGGAAAGACGTATCCTAGAATATTAAAATATATGAATAGATTAATTACTAGTTTATGCCCGCGGCGCCACTCCCGTAGATGTCCATTTTCACGACGATGCCGTGGAGGAGCTTCCCGGTGGAGTAGAATAGGACCACCCCAGGTCTTCCTGTGGGTGGCGTAAAAGATCCCTAAGAGCTGTTGGATGGAGAACAGCTCTCGCTAGACCGCAATAGGCTCGCCCCATATTACGTCGTAGAACCGAAAATCATAATTGGAGAAACATAGGTGCTAATACATCTCTGCCTACACCTTCAGGGATTTAGAGACGTGAGTATATGGATATATTTTCTCATCATCTCCGGTTTTTTCCATCAATTGCGATGAAAGAGACATACAATTTAAGTTTAACCAAGACATTTAAATAAAAAAAATCTGCACCGAAATTCGTTCAATAGTTCTTGCATCCGTCGTCGCGGAGAAAGAGACAAGACTTGCATGAAATTGTGTTTAATATCGTTAATATAACATAACCCAAGTTTCTTTAAACATCTCCAACGTACAGACACGACTACTTTACAATCATATACTATAGATATAGATGAAAATTTAACAAACAGACTAATGATACTCATAAACAACACAGAGGAAACCCGTAGGTGCTAACATATAATCTAAACTACGCTATAAGAGCTAAAGACCTTTGTTCACTAGCTCTGTTATGACGTGCGCCAAATATTTATGTTTCCAGTAGAATGGATGCTCATTGTCTGAAGTCCCCATGGCTGCGAATATGTCAGTCCAAACTGGTTCAAACTAAGTGATTTGTTTCGTCTGTGTATGACTTGCTAAGGGCTGAAATGTAGTGAAAGTTTTGCTAACTTGCTTAGCTCGATATGTCTGTTAGCTTGATGGTAAGCTGTAAATGAAATCCAACTACCTACAGACACACTGGATGAAGGCCATTATTATAGAAATAATGGTAGTCGTCATATTTTGAGGTAGGTACTATTTTTTATTATTTATATAAGGACCTGGAACTCCCTGCCAGCTCACGTGTGTCCTTCTTCCTACAGTCCCGGGTCCTTTAAGCGGGGCATGAAAAAGCATCTGATGAAGACGTTAAGGTGAGTGCCATCATTATAAAAAAAAAACATTGCTAAAATGGTACGTGTTTGTAATGGTGATCCAGAGACTTTGCCTTGTGGTAGCATGAATCAAATTGATGTATACTATACAACAATAAAAAAGTAAGAGATCTGAGATTTATAAATATTTTATTAATTACCAAAAACAAAGTATTACACCCACAATAATATACTAAATAAAATATACTTATATATGCTAACTAAGAGATCTAAATAAAACACAGGGGATGAAAAATGTCAATAAAACAGTTGAACGAGAAGTGTTAATAAGTGTTGTAAGTGTGTATTAAATAAATTGAAAAGATAAGACCCTCGATATCCAGAATTATTCACACGCCATAAACAAAAACGTGACTGCAACAAAAGAAAGCAAAACAGCGGAACTCCTAAATACCTTTAATTAACGTAACTGCTTCCGACATTCCGCAATCACTTCATTAACTAACACAACTATTAGCGAACTCCGCGTCAAAGAACTTTATCTCTCGCATCTCCGCCGCTCCGGCTCGTCCACACCTTAATTAGTAAAGTTTCATTGAATGTAGTTCCTAATCTGAATGTCAATAGACCGAGTCTACTTAAGATTTTGGTGAGATAGGACACATTCGGGAGTTCTGTGTCAGGTGGGTTGAAGATCTAAATATAGGTGCTTTGAAAATATTTGATGATGTACCAAATTTTTATACTCTCGAGGTAGCAGACACGCACACGGCCTTATGTAGAGGGGTCTTCGTCTGTGCCGTCAGTCCAAGACAAAGCCGGAAAACCTTTTGGTTTCCCCATTAACAGTACAAAAATAATAAATAAATATTCCACAACATTCTACCCAGGGCCATTCTAATTTATATATCTACTATTAATTGCTAAGGTACTAACACTAGATTAAGATTTTATCTTGTATGCTACTAACACTTTGGATATGAATTCTAAAATAATCTGAAATAAAATCAATTCTATTCTATGTTATTCTATTCTACACAAATCTAGACCCATGGTAAACATAGCTTAACTAGCTTATGTTATAGAATCTAGAATGCGTATAAACATACTTAGATACTTTATTATACATAGAAACACCCAGACCGATGCAAATAGCCATATTCATTCATACAAATATCTGTACAGGGCGGGGATCGAACCCGCGCCTCCTCGTAGCAGTCGCGTTTACTATCACCACGCCCCAGAGGCTCTCTAGTGAGCTTTCTAGTGAATGGTAACTGCAACAAAAAGTGAAAGCAAAACTCTCTAGCGAGTTCTATCTACCTTACTCACTGCTTATGTTTAGATTTGAGGTGAAGTGTAGGGAATGCAGGGAAGAGCAGCCGGGGTGCGAGGACAGCCGGGGTGCGAGGGATATGTCGATGACAACCTCACCTCCGGCCTAGCACCACGACCCACAGTCGGCGTGCGGTTTTAGTAGGTTCGAGTCCGACATAACCTCCACTTCCGGCTCCGGCAGGCAAAAAAAAAGGGTAGGTAGGGAAGGGAAGAGGAAGACATCCCCTAGTAAAATGAGCTGATGATCTGAAAAAGGTAGCTGGGATTGGTAGCAATGGCATACATTAGGAGAGGCTTATGTCCAGCAGTGGACTGTCACAGACTATTATAGTAAAACACTCGCCGGGATATTTACCTTGCTTCTCATGTTTTTCGAGGATCCGATATTTCGGCGCTGTTTCAAGCAAATATCCCGATGTGTGTTTTACTATGGATTTAAATGATGACCATGTCAATTTCAAATCATGACTTTAAAATGACCATGTCAGTCTCAAACATACATACATTGTGACAGGTTAATTTATTGATGTGCGGTGCGGAATTAAATATTTTGTTTGTTGTGACTCATAGTGCAGTGTTAAGCTGAAGTGAAGTTCAAATATTAGCAACTATTCCTTGATACTGTCTATAGAATAGTGGTGCCTTTACACTGCAACTAATTTGATTTTTAAATTCATTATTACATAGTAGCCTGTATACTCAGTGTAAACTACAATCTATCACTGAACCAATTTTCATCCAGATACGTTTTTTTTATACCGGACACGTCAATGTGATTTCACCTCGCCTGATGTTAAGTTAAAGGCAAAGTCTCGGCAAGAGGGTCAGCTTTTTTTTTTTGTGCGGAAATCCCCTCGGATACCCCCCCTGCCGGAGCCGGGAGGGGACGTTATGTCGGACTCGAACCGACTAAAACCGCACGCCGACTGTGGGTCTTGGTGCTAGGCCGGAGGTGAGGTTGTCATCGACATATCCTTCGCACCCCGGCTGACCCAGGGCCATCCCTTACGGTCTGACCCTCCTCAGGGGAAAAAGGGTCACCATCGTAAACATGTGCCATGTTAACAGTGGTGGCATTCAGCTTGACGGCCTCATTTGATGCCTTTTCACGCCTCACTTAAAGGACCCGGGACTGTAGTAAGAAGGAAAAACGTGAACTGGCAGGGAGTTCAAGGTCTTAGTGGTGCGGCATAGGAATGAGTCACTGAAACGCTTGGTTTTAGCAGGTAAACTCTGCACTGTATACGGATGGCATCTTAGCCCTGCACGTGTCGTCCTGTGTAGGAAAGGAGAGGGTGGGACTATTTGGAAGAGAAAAGAGAAAGATACGTTCAGCTACTCCAGATTATGCTCCAAATTATATCAAAAATCTTTTGAACTCCCCTGACGTTCACCTAAATTCATACGCTTTACAATCAAGACAAAGGTTAACAATACGCCCCACAATGCACACAACGCATACGTAAATACACGCCTCTGCGTTCTACTCATTCATTGTATAAAACATTTTCGTATACGTGCGTACATAATAATAATTTGTACGCCAGTACGCCGGTATAGCAAGGCTCACATACCCTGGACCCAAGTCACGAGACAGACGAGATCCTGGCGCAAGCGAATTGTTTTATAACTAATAATCTATGTGTGTTTGAGCTCTTCCACGCTTTTAGCACCCAATGTTATCCTCAAAAGATCATAATCACAATAATTTATTGACAAAAACATATTTTACATAGGTACATGTGCTTAAAATAAAAATAAAACAATAAATTTCGCTAGGTAATTAACGAAAATGTTATACTGGAACGGTCATATTATATCATATGGAACATTGGCACCTCATTATATCACAGGTGCCCGAAACTCGCGTAATACGCATACAGAGCAATTTTTTTGGACACGTCTATTTGACTTCACCTCTCCTGTTAGTATGCTGAAGGCAAAGTGGAAAGAGGGTCATCATTATAGATACATTTACAAGCGACCAATATAAGCACAAAAATATACGGCGATGGGTATACGCCGGTATGCTTCTGGTTCACAAACGATGACTACACCCGCAGCGCGCGGAGTCAGTGGCGCACAACGGACGCGTATAATTGTTTTGCTAAAACGCAAAACGTGTTAATTTCCCGGTTGAACACAAAGGAGCGAGATAGCATTCATCTGCCGGAGCGATAACGCGGACAAAGTGCTTCATGAGGGGCCATGGTATCGGTGTGTGGCAGAATACTAAGTTTGAAGTATCTTTCAAATATTTTTGTAGCTTGGTCCACCTCGCACCTGGGGCAAAGGTTAGCAGTGCTGTCAGTGTGATGGGAACATTTGCCCCTGGTACGGTGTGGAGAGGGTTGACAGATTAGTTTTATATATTATGTGGACTGTCTGATTTTGACTCTGTTATACTTATCCGATCCCGTTCCCGCAACCAATAGATAGCTCCTTTAGTAGGTAAAAAGTCAAAGTAATTTATTCTCAATCTTGAACAATAAAATTGTTTTTTATTGTCGTCAATTTTAATTCTACTTAATCTAAGTTTACCACCGCTTCCAAGGCGCTGGTGAAGAAACGGCGCAACAAACTCCACTGCCGCATATTTAGACTTCAATTTACAATAATTATTTTCTTAAGGCTAAATGTGGACGAATTTATACTTCACGTACGAAAAGTTGTACCTTTCAACCAAATCTCATCCGTTTGATCGAGTAACAGACGTCCAAACATAGGATATTGTGATATGAAATTAATTCAGATTCAAATTCAAATTCAACTCAAACTAATTTAAATCTAGAATCATCCTCATCCAAGAAATACAATAATAGACATACGAGAGGAATTAGTACATTAAAAATTGGCTGGATCGGATAAATAAATTTAAGAAGTGATATTACTGTACATTTTCTTACACAGTGGCAATACACAAGGTTAAATAAGGTTGGACATAACTTCATAAGCAGTACCCGAGCACTTGAAGGCATTTACCTAGAAACGCCTAATGTTGCCACACTGTAAGTACATACTTACGCCCCGCCTCGCCTCCACAATGTTCAAATGAGATTTTTTCATACAATAGTCGCATTTAGTTTGTTATAAACTTATAAGTGAAGATGACAGATTGTCTTTTGTCAGTGGTGTTTTTTTACGGCTACGGTAATGTTAGATGGTATCTTTTCTTTAAACTTTGCGTCGTAACCAGGGGTTTAAAATGTAAATTACGATGCTTTTCAACCTCTAGTAGAATATTGAAGTTAAGTATTTTTTTTTTATACAGGACACGTCAATTTGACTTCACCTCGACTGATGTTAAGCTAAAGGCAAAGTCTCGGAAAGAGGGAGTTTTTGTTATTCAGTTTGCAGCGAACATCCATACCGAGGATAGTGAGCTGATCCTGCAATGGCAGTGGTGTGCTCTGAAGAGTGGGAAGGGGAAGGAAAGGACCTACCTTTGCTGTAAACGCACATGCCTGGGTCTTCTTGGCATTGAACTCGACCAGGTTCCTAGCGCCCCATTGAGAAATGTGGTCCAGGATCCGGTCCAGCTCAGTGACAAGAAGCTGCCTTTTTTCCGCGATATCAGACTGCTTGGCCGCAGGATGTGCGTAATAACTCCCGTGTAAGGTGCTGTCGTCTGCATAGCAGTGAATGTTTCCGTTACATAGCATGTCATTGATATGCAGAAGAAAGAGAGTGGGAGATAAGACGGAACCCTGCGGCACGCCAGCATTTACCTGCAAGAACTCCGAAGCTCGTCCATCACAAAGGACGCGAATACGGCGCACCTGCGGGAAGCTTGCAACCCAGTTACACAGTTTAGGAGGCAGGCCAAAGGCTGGTAGCTTAGAAAAAAGCGATTTGTGCCATACCCTATCGAAAGCTTTGGCGATGTCAAGACTAATTGCCAGTGACTCACCGTGCTTCTCCATAGCCTCACCCCAAAGGTGGGTCATGTACGCCAGAAGATCACCCGTTGACCGTTTCGGTCTGAAACCGTATTGCCGGTCACTAAGCAAGGAGTGATCCTCTAGGTGGCGCATGAGCTGTGTGTTAATTATGTGCTCGAACACCTTGCACAGCACTGAGGTGACGGCTATGGGTCGATAGTTGGCTGGGTCCGAGCGATCCCCCTTCTTGGGGTTCGGCTGGACATTCGCCTCCTTCCAAGCCGAAGGCACTGTACCCGAACTGTAGGACAGTCGGTACAGCCGCGTTAGCATAGGAGATAACTCCGCTGCACATTTTTTAAGTACAACCGCTGGTATACCATCAGGACCACTGGCTTTCCGGACATCGAGTGATTGCAGTACTGCACGGACATCGCGTTGCCTGATACGTATATCAGGCATTGCGTGGTCACCAGTGGGCATTGTCCGTGGTTGCATACCACAATCATCGACTCGGGAGTTGGCCGCGAAGAGATTGATCAGCAAATTTGCTTTCTCTTGCGGCTCATGGGCCAGAGATCCATCGGGATTGCTCAGCGGGGGCAGCGAGGGCTGGCAGAAATTGGCTTGCACGGCTTTGGCCAGTTGCCAGTAGCCACGGCTACCCGTGGGATGCGCCACTAGCTCTTGGCCCAGCCGTGCTATGCGCTGGGCATCCGCCCTGACGCATGCCCTCTTGCAGACCTTTGTGGCTCTGTTGTACGCCGCCTTGAAGTGACCCACGTTGGGATCGCGTGTGGCGCGCGCCCGCACCCAGGCGCGGTACGCAGACTGTTTATGCTCAACAGCCTCCGCGCACTCGCGCCCGAACCACGGACGCGCTCCGCGGTCTCCGGTGACATCGGTGTATGGGATATAGTATTCCATACCTAGACCGATCTCACCGGCGACGGCAGTAGCGCTCTCAGATGGGTTCTTACCCTCAAAGCAGCGTTCAACCCACGGGATGGACGCATAATAAGATGTTAATGATAAGACAGCCTCGTTGTCGATTCTTTTTCTTTACCTTAGGTATGATTATGATAATGATAAACAAACGTACATCAGTAACGTGTCTAAGTATATATAAAAATCTATAGGCTAGGCAAATCACCTATCAATTTGTGCTTGGTCTTTAATATCTCCAGTTAAACCCGTCCGATATCATTTAAGACCTATCTTTAATTTTAATTTATGGTTATTTATAACAAAATAAGCCCTCAAGTTTTACGTTTTTGAACATACATGCAAAAATTTGAAGTACAGGTTTACGAAATCCCTTGCTACATATTTTATTACACTGTAATAACGAAATCCCTGGCTAGATTATAGTATTTTATTACGGCTTATATTATTCTAACAAGTTCAAGTAAATTATGATGACTTTCGCGAATAAAACAATTTCAAGTAATTCTGATTTTCAAATAAAAAGGGAATTGAGCTTTTGCTGAAGACTCAAAACCTTTGTTCAGCGCTGATTATCAAAGAAAAATTCAACGTTCGCGTATAGACACAATGGGATTACTTAGTCAATACTAATGGTATTAAGTAAAGACAGGAATTATTACGAAAGAATTTTCTAAAATTACCTGAGGCAAAGATTGAAGCCAAAAACGCCATGTAGTGAATAAAGAATTTAGTGTGGGGGGCAAAACTTCACAGGACGAATGCAATCTCCTTGCCGGATCCCTACCGTGGAACCTGGATGCGAGAGCCCTTTCGACGCTATATCGGTATCGTAAGGAGGCGCGGGAGCAGGGACGGGAACCCGAGCCCGAAGAAATTCAGGCCGTGAGGTCTCAGCTCCACAGGGACATGGTAGCGGAATGGGAGCTACGACTTGGGTGACCAAGCGCAGGGCACGCTGTAATAGCGGCGGTAAGACCCATCATGGAGGAGTGGCTAGAGAGGCCACACGGCAGCCTCTCGTACCGGCTGACGCAGGTGATTACCGGACACGGGTGTTTCCGGAGTTACCTGTGTCGGATCCGGAAGGAGCCAACGTCCGAGTGCCATCACTGTGATGCGAGCGAGGACACAGAGCTGCACATGCTGACCGAGTGCCCGCCGTGGGACACGCCGAGGCGGGTCCTGGTGGCGGCTCTGGGGGTGGGAGTCCTCACACTCGCCACATTGCTCACAGCGATGGTACGATGCGCGAATGCTTGGGGTGCGGCCTTCTGCGAGGATGTAATGCTCGAGAGGGAGGCGGCGGGTCGGGTCCGGACTAGACTCCGGGCCCGGGAAGCCCGCGCAGAGCGAAGGCGAACCGGACGTCGGAGGTCGCAGAACGACCTCCATCCTCCATGTCCTGGGGGTGACCGGTGGAGCTGCCTGTCACCCTAGCAGAAGCAGGCCGCGGCGGCGGCGCAAAGTGCGCCTCCCCGTAACTGGGGCTAGATGGGGACCCTGCGGTCCCCACAACCCGAAGGGGGCCATCTCGAAAGAGATGGTCCTGGGTCTGCCGGGGTGCGAGAGATATGCTTTTGGCAATCTCACCTCCGGCAACCAAGGACCCAAGACGGCGTGCGTTTTAGTCGGTTCGAGTCCGACATAACCACCTCCACCGGCTCCGTGGAGGTGGTATCCGTGGGGATTTATCGCACGATAAAAAAAATAATAAATAAAACAGGACGAATGCAAGAAACAAAATTGATTGTCTTTAAAATTGACTTAAATTTTAAGTAGCTTAGCTTTCAAAAAGTCGCGTGCTTTAAAATCATATTGTATACTTGATGATGCCCGCGGTTACGTTCGCCAACTTTTGATTGCGTTCTCGCTACCCATAAACAGTATATTGTTCCAGACTATAATCTATACCTTTCAGCGAGATTCTATCAACCATTAGAGTGGTATAAATGCACTAATTAGAGCACCCAGTCGAAAAGCACTTGCCTGAATAGCACCTAGCGTTGACCACGTAGAACACCTGGGTTTATGATTGAATTAAAAACATGATTGAATCTTCACAAACTTTCACGTATATGATATTAGTAGGATGGTAGTCCAAGCATTCTTTTTTTTTTTAAGTACAATAATGTTCCCCAAAAACCATAGCGTTTTCTGGAATTCCATCAGAATTACACGGGCAATAGCTAGTGAATAATAACTATGCTAAATTTCAAGAATGTCTTATCATAAATAAATATTCCACAACATTCTACACAACGCTATGTAGACCCATGGTAAGCTTAACTAGCTTGTGTTATAGCATCTAGAATGCGGATAAACATACTTAAATACCTTTTTTTGTAAATTCATACATATTATACATAGAAACACAACCAATGCAAATAGCCATATTCATGCATACAAATATTTGCACTGAGCGGGGATCGTACCCGCGCCTCCTGCATGGCAGTCGCGTGCACTACTGCCACGCCACAGAGGCTGTCGAAATTACATTCCACTACACAATATATGTATAATAGCTCTTAATTGCCACATACATCTGTATATATTACCAGTATCATATATCTATGTGCTCAAAGGATGCGCTAAATTATCCACAAATGTGAGTTTGCGATCACGTCCGCAATATCTCTGTCTATCGCGATCTGTTGATAACAGCTTCTGATTCCCGTCTAATGTTATTCATAGTTCCCGAGGGAATTGATTCCTATCCGCTGTGATTCACTGCGCAATTGTTATGATAAATGACTAGTTTGTTCAAACTGTTGGTTGAACTTAATGAATGTAATTTTAGAAGAAATGGGGAACTTTTTTTGATAAACGATCATGAGGCTGGTAGGGCCTCAGTTCGCTTTTTCTAGATCTAACTTAACTTGACTTTTATAGGAGTGAGTCTGGTATTTAGCCTAGTATTTAGCCTAGTGGTATGGGTAATGAACTGCTGAGACGAGGTCTCGGGTTCGATCCCAGGGTTACCATGGCACACACCAATGACTTTTCGATGCTTTTCGAAGTTATGTGTGTATTTATCGCAGGTTTATAAGTGCCCGGTTAATGGCAATAGGCTCGCCACCTATTACATTGGGACCTAAACATAAACTGGCGAAATGTGGGTGCTGGCACCTCTGCCTACGCCTTCGGGGAATACAGGCGTGAGTTTATGTTATGTATGTATGTTTAATAAAATATAAATGTCCATTAAAATTATATATTATAACTTACAGTATAACTTAAATTATAAAAACGTCACAATCTCCCCTAACGGGTTTGTCCTATTATGCGTCCAGGACTGTACCTGGCACAAACGTACCCATAACGCTGGCTGCATTACCTCGTTGTGTAGTCATGGCCATCTTGCCTGTCAGCCCACTGTTGGACATAGCTGCTGGTATCTCCCAATATACACCACAATACCTGCTCCTCCGCCTTGCAGATCAGATATCCAAATTATCTTTTTCAGAATGTCAACACGTATATTTACTAATTAAATTTCTTTTGATAGAGTACAAAGGAGTTCTAAACTAGATGTATGTGAGTTTGGATATGAAAACTGGCCTTCGATAACTTGCCTAGTACCTACCACCGTGAAAACACGTTTCTAACAATCATAACGATGATTAATTTGGAAACTTTCTTCAGAAGCCTAAAACTTAGGCTGGCTTCTTTTATTTTCAGCTTTCAACATCAGGTTAATGTAGATATAGTAGGTATATAAGTCCAACAATAATTTCTCCTTAATTATTTTCTCTTAATTAAGAAAAAGCTTACTGAGAACGAAAATAAGGAGTAATCTTATATGTACTATCATTTGTGGCCTACATTACTACTAATTTTTAAATCTTTTTTTGAACGTGTTTAACCGATTCGATAACTAAGGCTCATGTAGTCTAAATTGAATTATTTACCCAGGATTCTAATCACGGTACTTTGAGACTGTGATATTTGAGATTGATTTTGAGATTATTTGAGATTTGAGATTATTTGAGACGGTGTGTTATGCGAAAATTTTATTGCGTCATTATAAATAGTCTTAAAATAACAATTTTATAAATAAGTCGTGGTTCTCATTCTTTGTAGCACTTATGTGGAAAATCTTATCATTTAGGAAATTAAAATCAATTTTCCTTCTTCCGACAGTTCCGGGTCCTTTAAGCGGGGCGTGATGAGGCCGCCAAGCTGAGTGCCACCACTGTTAACATGGTACATGTTTACGATGGCGACCTTCTTTCCGAGACTTTGCCTTTAGCTTAACACCAGGCGAGGTGGAGTCAAATTGACGTGTCCGTTATAAAAAAAATCCTGTTCCTTTTTTGTCCACAATTTATTTATTTATTTCAACGTTAAGTTTCAATCTTATAGGAGATTATGAATTTGTGCTGTTTGGAGTCGAAAGGGTGGGGTCATGGGGTCCAAGCGAACGTTAACTCTTCAGGGAGATTGCGAAACGCCTTTAAGCGGAGCAGGCCAGATTCGATGGTAGTCAGAATCTGAATAGGTCTATGGTCGACGCTTCTCGTTACCAGAAGGTTGGCCTCTCTTTGGATCAGAGATTAAGCATTGCCATACAATGTGTGCTGTTGTTTAAAATGAAAAAACTAATGTAAAGTTTTATATTTATTTTGTTACAGGGTTCAAGATTAGCAATCCAATAGATTTCCACCAACGACATGATTGTAAATCTCATTCCACCGTCAACCACTCGCAACCAGTCGTTTTTCTTTTGCGAGAGAGAACCCACTGTATATTTTCATTTCAGCAATGTGATCACAGCCTTATCGAGATTGATAGAGCTTCCGAGACCTGGGGGCTACTACCATCTCCAATAATATTATTTTGATCTTGCTTTGTAAGTTTCATAGTATGAATCGGACCACCGTCAGCTTCCATCAGTATACTATGTGGTCAAGCTGGGTGAAGCAGTATCTTAACCGTAGTGAGTTTTTTACTTATTTTTTTTTATTTAATATTCATGCACACATAAAGCAATTACAGAACATACAATGGATGTTGAAAAGTTGGTACATTGGTACTGCTTATTTCTATAAGAAATTTCTCCAAGCAGACCGGCGAGAGGAGATCGTGACACATAAGAAAATAGGTGTGATTGTGTGTACAGTAATTGGAGAGAAAAACTACGCAGCGACTTAATTGGTTTGATTTACAAAACAGAACACAAAATATATCCAGACAAACCGTCGGTAGCTTAGTGGTTAAAGAGTTGACCTTATGATCGAGAGGTCCCGGGTTCGAATCCTGGCCATTACAATACTGACATGAACCCACTCCTAGCATAAGCAATTTAATTTAGTTGGAGGGGTTAGAGGGATTATTAGTGATTTCGGCTTTAAAATTCTTTAAAAATAACTCACAAGTCATCAAGTCCGGATCACTATAAAAGTAAAGCTTTTTTTGGATCTAACACGTCAGTATGACTTCCCCTCGCCTGATGCTAATTTGAAGGCAACGACCCAATGTAGAGGGTCAGCTACAGACACCAACAATATAATAATGATGTCCCTCAGCTTGATGGCCTCATAAGCTGCTTTTGCACGCCCCGCTTAAAGAACCCTGGACTGTAGCAAGAAGAAAATACGTGTGCTGGTAAAGAGGTCCAAGATTTAATAGTGCCACATAGAAAACAGGCGTCAAAGTGGTAAAGAAAAGATAAAAATAATACAGCTCCAAGAGTTGGTAGTAGGCCACCTGGAGTAATCTCGCAACTGTCAGCCGTAGCTAATGTCGCAGCTAGGTTATGCCCGGAACTCATAACTTGCTGTAAATCTGTATAAATTTGTGGACGAACACTTTACATTTATTTTGATTTAAATGATTGGAAGTCGTTTATTGTAGAGAAACTCTCACGGGGATGTCATTCGTGTATTGTAATATTATTTTTGTGGTCACTTGAAAATCTTCAAGTCATACGAGTATTTTTTTTAGCAAATCGTGACAGGTTTGTAGAAACAGAGTCTGAGGTTTCTGCAATAAATGATAATAATGTGTCGAGAAATTCTAGAATTTCGAGCTGTTTCTGTCAAGGACGTGATCGGATTTAGGATATAAATAATGTTCATATCTATATCATTCTAATTCTTTTTCAATTTAGTAACTTTATTTTCGAGCCGCGTGGTTCCCGGCAGAGAAGAATTTTGGCCACTCCATCTCTTCCCATGCGGTGTCGTACAAGGCGACTAAGGGATAGGGCTGTTTAACATCAGACAAATATATACAGCCCAGACTCAGCTTCAGATATATGCTCGAGTCAATAATAGTGCCCGGAATATTAGTGCAATAGGCTCACCCCCTATTTAATGGGACCGAATACAATTATTGGTGAAATATGGGTGTTAATTCACCTCTGCCTTAACCTCCAGGGATAAAGGCGTGATTATATGTATGTATGTATTTTAAAGCATTACTCATCTTCATACTATTATAGTTAGGTGTTATCAGTTACTTACTATAATATCTGTAATAATAATGAAGCTAAATAATTGGGCAGTTTAAAAACACTAGTGTCTAGAACTTAAAAAGTCTACTTACATTTGATAGCCCAGTTCTTGAGGCAAGTTATAAACTATTTAACATCAGAAAATACAAGAGAATGACGCAACTCGATAACACGCACAATAAATTATTCAAGTTCGGTGAGAGAAACCGCAAAACACAGCTAGCTAAGCCAGCACTCGAAATTACCTAAAATCACAAACTCATCCTAAAGCACCCAAAACAAAATTTTAATTTATTTTTCGAACACCAACTAACTTATATTGCAACAGCATTTCTTGCCATCAGAACCACTTAAGTCTGAGCATGCAATGTGCCAAGGCTTTTACGGCAGCAGCGCTCGGTGTCTTGCGATAGTGGCGGTCTCTGGGGCGGGTCACGTATCGCCCCAATATCCGGGGCTAGCTAATGGAAGTGAGCGGAAACGCCCGCCAGAGTCCTCGGCTGCGTGTCCAAGTCACTTTTATAAAAAGATACAGTGAATTCAGAAGTGGGATGAACTTTTAGATTAGATTTGTTATTTAATGTTCTTATTCTCTGAATCGCTTTAGCATAGACTAGGTCGACGCGAAGCTATCGTTTTCTCACCTCAACTCGCTCTTTTGATTTGGTTTATATTGACTTTTCGGTAGTGAATGCAAGTCTGACCCAATTATTCCAAGAGGCAAGCGTCGTTTACTAATAAGTAGAAGTACTATGTTTGAATATCTCAGTAAGAAATGTGTCATCACATTTATATTTAAGTTCCATGTAGCCTATAGCCGTAAATTGAATCTGCTGTTACTAGAATAAACAATGTTATACAAAAGTTAAAACCACAAAGTGAAAAATTCTAAAAAAATTCAATTCAAAAATCGTAGCGCATTCAACAAACAGTATTTGCAGCAAAGTGAATTGTGTGACCAAACACGGTATGTACGGGTGCTACGGAATAACTACGAACCTGCGCTACGGATGCTACGAATCTAACAAAGGCTTCGCCAGATACAATCAGGCTGAGTGCTCCCGCGACCGTCTTTTGTATTGCTACGAGGTTAGTGACGTCAAAAGGCGAATTCTCGGCGGTGCTCGCTCTGAGAGCGGTCCCTAAGGCCCCCGCCACGTCGCACAAAAGGTGGTCATATTAGGGAATGCTCGTTTGTGGTTGTTATGATTCTTTCTCTTAGTTACGATGAAAATACGTTTTTCATTTTGTTTTCATGACAGGAGTTATAGAAATTTTCAGTCTCTCGACCCGTCTCGAACACGAGCGTGAGTATACAATAATATAAATTGTGTACATCTAGAAGTGCATCATTCCACTAAGAACTCTTATTACAACCCCTTTGAGTGCCAACTTCATATCACAAATGTGCCCATTTGAACAAAACTCTTTACTTTTCAAACAAAGTTGTATAATATGCGCTAGTTTTACGAGTCTGCAAGCGGTATTGCAATAAAGCCAGATTTCTAATATTATTTTATTAACGCCAACTGAAATGTGGAGCTTTTCTCAAGTGCCCATGAAATACATAACACCTTATTTTGAGACATTGTGTCATGACGCGACGAAGCGTTCTCGGAGCATTATTCTGAGTGACATCAAGTTTCAAATGCAGTCGTAGCGTGGGAAAACGGTGGAAGAAAAATGGTGTAAAACTAAAGCGTATCGTAACTACGCGCGTTTGTAAAAAACGTGCGTAGTTACGATAAGGTTTGTCATTCGGATTAAGGAGAGACAGAGGAGCCAGGTTCACTGGCTGTTTGGTTAAAGGTCAATGGGTTAATGTACTTAGGTGTGATAATCTACATAGGCGTTTTTACCATTTTTATGGGTGATCGCGTAGTGGTATTTCATCTGAGCGCTTCCGTGCATAAATATACAGTAAGGAATTAATAAATCTGAATTACATAATTTTCATCTCATTAAAAAAATAGTCACTGATGTACCTAATCGTTTCCATCTCGTTTATATTACTTTACTGGTAAGAAAGAATGAAAGAAAGAAAGAAATTGTTTATTGCGAAACAACGCACACGGCTATACACAATATCAAGCACATAATAACAATATCAATAATAGTAAGCTTGAAATATAGTAATGGTATGTCAGAAAGCACTAGATTCTTTATTTACGGTTGCCAGGAAGAAATATAGATAGACATATAGCTGATGTACTATATCTCATCATTACGATTTAATTATAAAATCAAAAACAAATTGAGAAAGAATACGTCATAAATTTTTTGGATTTCTTTAATGTATATTCATGGATTGAAAATGTTTGAATGGGTTGTAGAAATGCCTAAAAATACAGAGATAGTATTAGTTACAATTAGTGGAACCAAAGTGCCATTTGATAGCACGAAGCACAACAATTTGGTATGTAAGTTTGGCGACGCTGTTAAAAACTGCTCTTTGTAGAGAAGATAAACATTAACTGTTTTAGTTTCGATGCCTGTTTTAAGAAATATTGTCCATAAAAACAATAAAGTTTTCCTATAGGATTCAACTTTATACTCATAAACGTAAATCATACAACATTGTTGCAATTCTAAAGTACGTAGAATTGTCATTTTGGGAGGAATAAAAATGGCATAAATATTTTTTATTTTTTTTAATAGCCGATTTCAAGAAAGGGAGGTGTAGCTTGAAAGGGTTAAGGTCGATAGTAGATCGGTTGAAGTCAACCTCAAATCGCAAAATCAAGTAAGTCATTAATCAGTAAATTTAAATCTGAAATCTGTAAAGTAAAGTAAAAAAAATCAGTAAAGGGTATTTATGGGACACCACCCAAAATCTCTGGGGCTTGAGCCACCCTTACCTGCAAGGACGAACCTCCAGACTTTCCACTTGGGTTTGGAGGATTAGATAGCAGTAGCTCAACAAAAAGCCATATAAGTAAAAGAAGGAAGAATTGGAGTACCTAAGTAATAAGTAAATAATAAACTACATAATATATTTGCTGTTTATACTGTTGATTGATGGCACTTGGTGAAATCTGCTGCACATATTGAGTAAGACACTTTGTACTTTTCCACTATATTTTATTGTTCACCTGACCGTTTTTACCTCACGGCATTCTTAAAAATTCACGGCATTCTTTCTTTCTTTCTTTAAGAATGCCGTGAGGCGAAACTGGTCAGGTGAAAAATAAAATATACTAGAAAAGTACATAGTGTCTTATTCAACATGTATAACATATTTGCCATTATTTTAATGAACAACTAGTCTTACATCTCCGGGAATGTGACCAAATAAACATTACACGATTGAACACCAAAAATATTGCCGATCTGATAAAAGCAACCCTAGATCTGTATCAAAACTAACCAACTCTAAGTACGACAAACCGTTAACCCTTCTCTTTGGAATGTAATAAAAGTACCCCAGGTGCTAAGCTAACGATACGTTCTCAAAGCGTTTTCGTGTACAGTACCGTGATCAAAAGATAAAAGGAAATACGAATACCTTTGTCAATCTTTACACCGTATATTAACCTTGGATCGCGTAGGTAGTCCAATATATTGAAGCGACGCCGACGGTGGAACTTTGTATTTTATACTATCAAATTGGTAGTCGGACAGTCGACGGCAGTCAACGGGTTGAACTTATTGACACCCGATTGAGCAATGTGTGAACTGGTAAAACAAGCTATTGAATGAGCCCCCATATGTGGGTAATTCGTATTTTGAAGATTTTGACGTTTATGACATACTTTGATGACTGTCATAAACATCAAAATACAGGTTAATCCCATATATTCATCATTCTATTGTACAATACGCCAGCCAACGAATTGCCTTTTGTGTAGCAGCTAGAATCTTTCTTTTGTAGATAGTATGGCCGTACTTCCTCTAGCATGGATAGGTAAAATCAGATTTTATGGTTTCGCAACTTAAAAATTCCGTAATCAAGCACGATTTGGCAATACAGAGGTAGCTACATTCTAACACATCACATATTGGATAATAAGTGGATGCCTCAAGCCGATTCAGATGCGAATGCTTCACCCAATAGCTGACATTGCACCTCCCAGTAATGCTGTGAATCTGTAGCCGTGGTATCTTCCATTGAGAGGGACAAGCTGGCATTAGAACAATGACATCCCTTGCATGGCCATCCTTATGTGCCACAAATGCTGAAAAGGCGCATGACTTTCTATGCATGAGTTGCTCTTTCTTAAGATTGCCAAGTCAAAAATTAATACGTATCTTGAATGTATTTCGACACTTATACTTTTATAGTACTTTCATCTCTTTTTAAGCAAATTAAAATAAATTAAGCATTAATTATGTATGTATCCGAGTGCTTCCGAGTAAAGCAAATTTATTTTTACTTAACTCAGTTATTAAAAAAACGATATACCCAACGAGACTATTACATTTTTATTTAAAACTACTTTTGGTAAATTAATTAACATTCAATCAAAGTAAATAAAGACAAGGACTTGTTTCATTTGATGGAAAGTGGTTACCGTGACTTGTCTAACACCATGAGCATCACAGCCTTGTTGCCAACGCTGTATGAACCTTCTAATGCCCTTCTTAAAGAACCCTATATTTTATTCACCATGAATATCCACCATATCTTTCCACAACTTGAGCGTGCGTGGAATGAGTTTCCTTTCATACCTCACTGTGCCCACCGTTTCAGTTGCTATTTGAACGCAGACGCCTTAATACAACAATGGATTGTACCAGGCTATTTTTATATTGATCAACGAAACATTTCACCCAACAAAAAAATACCTATTGAAACCGTTACTGTACTGTTGTGTCCTCTGATAAGCTAAGTACAGCCAAAATTCAAATCCCTCAGGGATGTCCCGACCGCTACCAATAGCTTATCTACCTAAAAACGGTAAGTAAAGTCCAGACTGTTATCGCTCCCTAAAGATTCCTATTAGGCCTTATTCAAGAACATCCGAGTTCTAACCACACCAGTGTATCATAAAGTCACTAGTTCGATTATTTTGTGTACAACAAATCATACATCAGGAAGAATGAAATGCTCAAGTGGGACTTGTTGGTAGATAGCTCCACCGTTGCCCTTAAAGACGATTATAAAGAGAAGGGAAAGAAGTGATTCCAGTGTGGCTTAATAGCTCAGTTGGAAGAGCATTTCTCTGTGTAAGGGAAAGGTCGTGGGTTCAAGTCCAACTTGAGCAATTCATTTTTCCCGATGTATTCAAATTTTAAAGTTAGCTTAATACTCGTAAATGCTATAAAACATTCATTCAAATCTTTCATCTTCAGAGATTTTCCAGCTGTAAGCCTAATTTACATATTGGATCCTGAGGTTTACTTATAGGTCTACATTGGTATGTCAATTGGCCTCCTTACCCCGAGAGCAAAGAGTAAGATTAATTCCAACAAGTTCCTAATCAATATCCAATTTTCCTCCTTTTTGGAAATCGGCTGGAAATGCTTGTGGGAAATGTTTCCTAACAAACTGATAACGTGCTAAAGTGACATTTCATAGCCCCTACGTAATCCCGACTTAACTCCTATTAATTTATTTTATGGGTTTATCTAAAAAATACCCTTTCTTGCATAAAATCAAACAAAAAAATTGAATCGTAAAAGTTACTCGTGCAATAAGGCTTCTGCTTAACAGACACTTGTCTAGATAATGCTCGCGTATTTTTTCACAGTCAAAACTAATTTACAGTTTTATAATCTATAGGTACTAGCTTTTGCCCGCGGCTCCGCCCGCGTGGATGTCGGTTTTCGCGACCAAACAGCCTATGTCCTTTCACATGGTCTAATCTACCCCTATAGCAAATTTCATCAAAATCAGTTCAGTGGTTTAGGCGTGAAAGCGTAACATACATACAGACAGACAGACAGAGTTACTATCGCATTTATACTATTAGTATGGATTCATATTATAAATGCGTAAAATAAAAAAAAACTTTGTCAATCTGTTTATCTGTCTGGCTATTCGCTTTCACGCATAAACCAATGTACTGATTTTGATGAAATTTGGTAAAGGGGTATATTGAATTAGACCTTGAGAAAGGTTATAGGCCTGAATTTTATTATAAGCGTGTTTGGTCGCGATAACCGGCTTCCACGCGGGAGGAGCCGTGGGCAACAGCTGGTAGTATATATATTTCAACACATTTTTCACAATCCCACAAAATTCCAAATTATATCCACCCTATCGAACGAGTTACGGATGGGTCGTAGGGCGTATGGCGATGGCCACCCGTCCAGTCGTTCCGCCGAACATTCTCTAGCGATAAAACCGGTCTTGTGTTTACACAATAAACTATTATCTACTACTATTTCTTTCTCTACAATAACAGACATAATATGTATTGATATGTATGTTAATGTATGTATAGTAAGTAATATATTTATATTATATATATAATATATATATATATATATATATATATATATATATATATATAATATTGTTTAGTCTGTCTATATGTGAATATATAATGTATGTATATGTAGTGTAGGTCTATGATGGATATTTATGTATGTATGTTTTTATGTTATGCCATTTGTTAGGGGTTTATACCTATGTATACCTCCTCACATTATTATAATTTTATATTAAGGTACACGAGACTGCCTCCTTTTCTATTGCTTTTCCTCTGTGCTGTGGGTTTGCTGGAAGAGAACTCAACTTTGAGTTAAGCTCGCCTTTGTATATAACATGTCACTTATTTTGTAAGAATATCAAAGTGTACAATAAAGAATAAATATTATCCACTCATATTCGCACACGAAATGTTTTTACAATAAAACCTTTAGAAGCTCGGAGATCTCATATTTTTGGTCACATTTGTGATATTGGTCTACATCAGTTGTTTGTTTATTGAGTTTTCTTTTAACCAATTTGGAAAGAGGATTATAACATAACATAAACTCACGCCTGTATTCCCCGAAGGGGTAGGCAGAGGTGCTAGCACCCACATTTCACCACTTTATGTTTAGGTCCCAATGGCGGCGGCGGCGGTGGCGAGCCTATTGCCATTAACCGGGCAATTATAAACCTCCGAAAAATACACACATAACTTCGAAAAGCATCGAAGTCATTGGTGTGTGCTATGGTAAACCTGGGATCGAACCCGAGACCTCGTCTCAGCAGTTTACCCATACCACTAGGCTATTAAGAGGATTATACTTGTTTTTATGTATGTTCTCAGATTTCTCGGAGACAGGAGAACCGATGGCTGATACACTACACTGGTCTAAAGTGTAAAACAGTAGGTCGAGTGTTTAATGAGACACGATTGACCTCTTCTTCATACTAAGTCCTAAATAAACGTCGGTAGCTTAGTGGTTAAGTAGTCGGCCTTACAATCGAGAGGTCCCAGGTTCGAATCCTGGCCATTACAATGCCGACGCGAACCCCCCACTCCGAGTACAAGCATTTTAGCTTAGTTGGAGGGGTTAGAGGGAATATCAGTAATATCAAATTTCAAATTTCATATTATTTTATTTATCAGATTACATAGATCCATTATGTTAATACTGACTTAGATTAGGGTAAGTTGCACATTTTTTTTAAATAATTATTAAATAATTAAAAGACCTCGGATTGCCAAGAGCTTCAGTAAGCTCTTTACTCAAACGAATATCTAAAACGGCGTTGATAGGATCTTACCAAATTTGGATAGGTAGAGGGGGAACACGACTGACGGTGGAGGTGAGCGCTGATGCATCACAAGGTGGCCACCCTAAACCTACACCTGGGTCGCAAGTCCCAGGCGCCGTCACAGTGTTCCTCTCTGTACCACGCCATGGACCCGGCGACCGCACGGTGAATCCATGGAATGCTAAGAACCGGATCTCTCCTATATTATATTTCTATTATTCTTTTATGCATCTCTCTTGCCTTTCATAGTAGGACTCCAGCCAGAACTGTGTTCCTAACTGATGGTCCTCCTCACAAGGAATTTTACAATTGGAGAATCGATACTCTCCGCCACTGTTCTTAGAATGCTGTTGTCACTATCCCGTATTCTGCGTAGCAGCGATGCCGTTTTTTTGCGAATGATGGCGTGGAAACCGTCAGTCCTATTCTGCGAAAACATCTCCGACGCGCTACAGAAACGTGGTAGTCCCAACATCACTCTAAAGACATTGTTATACTGGACACGCAGCTCGTCCAGCGACTTTTTAGTGTAACTGACCCATAGACTCCATTGTGTAAATGCCCTGGCAGTATGCTTGAAATAGCGTAATCTTTACATTTTTGCTACAGCGATAGAATCTACGGGCCAGCATTGGTTCTAATATTCTTTTAAAGAAAAAAAAAAAACGAGTTATTACTAGAACCTCACAACTACGCACGAACTAATATCCAAACATATTGACATGTGAGTTTATGCGACATATGGGTTTTTGACGAAATTAAGTCGTAATACACCTCTGCTAACAGCTTTGTTGGACGGCGTGTGTAAAGATAATATGAAAATACCAAAAAAGGTTGTAATACAGACTAAATTAATCTCTCAAAGGCTCGCAGTATATAGCGACAAAAGGTTAAAACTGTTGTGGACATTGGATATCATTGAGCCAAGCTTTATTGCTTATATGATATAAAAAAAACAGCCTAATACGAGTTGAACTTGCCAACAAAGGGTTCCGTGATTTCATTTATACCATCCATATATTCATATCTGTAAATCCATAACCCTTCGGGGTTATGCAGAGGTGTATTAGCACCCACGTTTCGCCAATTATGATTTTCGGTTCCACTACGTCATAGGGGGTGAGTCTAATTCTGTTAAGCGGGCCCGTTGTCTTGGGCTGTATGTTTACTGTCGGATGGAGAACAGCCCTATTCCTTAGTCGCCTTTTACGACATTCACAGGAAGAGCTGAAGTGGTCCTATTCTACTCCACTGGGAATCAACACGGCCGTGATTTCGGTGAGAGTGATTTTAAAGGAGTTAGACATTACTGGCCCCTTTAAAATTACTCTCGTTGAAATCACACATGACTTAACAATAAACGCACTACCACTACGACAAAAATAATAATCAATCAATGCCACTTTTCGTTGTAATGTTATAACTCAACAACGCTTTTACCGATTTGGCTAATTTTGGTCTTGAATTATACGTGGAAGTCCAGGGAAGGTTTGTACGTAGAGAAATAATAATTGCCGGGCACCGACATCCACGCAGGTGGCGCCGCGGGCAAAAGCTAGTAATTTAACAATGATAACTTAAATAGTTAAAACCCATTTGACTAAATATTTAAAACTTAACTTTAAAATTAAATAGTTTAAACCCATTTTTCAATAGATTTCATTAACACCGAAAAGTTTCTTTTTACTGTTGAAAATGCGTCTTAAAATGTATTTCTATTCAATATAAATGTTATTATAGTAAAGTATCTAATCAAAGCTTATAATAGTTCGGGATATCTCGCGATATATTTCGGAAAATAACACGTTTAATCAAAATTCATGAAATAAATAATTCATTAATTAACACGGCTTATTATTTCAAACACGTAATGATACATTTGCGTGCACCCACGTTCATAGCTATCGCTACTAAATATTATTTTAAAACATTATATGCAATGAACAAGAAGTAGATTTGACTCTTAAAGGGCTTTCACACACAGGTATTTTAGTCGCGCGATTGTGTAGATCTTTTGAATCGTACATTTTAAGTAGCGTGGTACCTATCACTGGACCAGAGAAGCGCTGCATAGCGTGAGATTAGTTGGAATTAGATAATTAGGATATAAGAATTAGTATAACGAGTGCATGTGTACTATTTCCTAAATTAACTACCAACGCCTTCAATATTTGATCCATTTGGAAAAGACTGCCTTGAAGCATCGAAGTTTAAGCCAACATCATCTGAATAATCAGGCGAGGTGAATTCAAATTGACGTGTCCTATATAAAAAAAATGGATGAGGCTCTAGTGCAAGCTTTCCTTTCGGGGTTGAGGGTCATAGTGCAGTCGCTGTCATAAATATCAAGATAAACCAAATTAAGACAAACAGTTGCTGTTCCATGGGCTTCGAAGTATATAAATTTGATGTAACGTGACTGACACTGAGAGGATAATTTATGAATAATTTTGAATCAATTCATCATATTCATCTAAAGAACACAAATTAAGCTAACTTTCGCAAGTAAAACGCGTGATTTGTAAGAGACGCAACCGCTGGCGCATAAAGCGTATGTGAAAGCACTCTTAGTCAAAAAAACCTCAATAGCGTTCATTTTCAATGAATTACAGTTGAATTTCGAATCATTGGATCACTAGTCTTTAATATTACGATGTCAATTTAAAAAGAAATAATTTATTGAGGGACATAGTCTGGAGCTCTTCAAAAGGACATAAAGGATCAACGACCGAGTCGGCAGAGCATAAATGTGCCCTTTTAACTGATTTCCAAAAAGAACACATCTTTTAATATAAAGTAACAGATGTAGATCAATATATTTGGTTCGTTTAGTTTGTTAATATAGGTAGAAGTTAGAATAGGTAATAGGATTATACCTTATTATTTGATATTAATATCAAATTATATAGTAAAAAGTGTCAAGTTGATACAGTCACATGTTCTTGAGAAAAAGGTATTGACGGGCAACGCAATGAGCCTATAAGGGCACCGTTTTTTTACGAAGGTAAATCCCTAAAAATACAACACTGAAAACCAGACTAAAATTCACCTACACTATCTTACCTATGTAACCTAATTTATCGCTCCTACTATCTCTGCAATACTTCATTAACAATCTATTCATTCTCCTGCACACCTAAGACACCGATCACGT
Source organism: Eilema sororculum (assembly GCA_914829495.1). Classification (NCBI taxonomy): domain Eukaryota; kingdom Metazoa; phylum Arthropoda; class Insecta; order Lepidoptera; family Erebidae; genus Eilema; species Eilema sororculum. The sequence goes on from OU618541.1 coordinate 1,582,626, forward strand.
AGCAAGCCTAAAGAATAAACAGCGCCCGTCAAACTAACTAAACAAGTTAACGCTCAACTTTGAATGTTGGCAGCTGAAACATAAAGCCTCCCCCACACCGCGTTGTTATCGGTCGATAATATCTTATACGTTATTGCGATAATGCGTCCATATTGCAAATATGGAGTTCACACTGGTAACTAAGGCCGCATGATATTTGCCGCGTGGTACAAATCGACCGTCTAAATGACAATTTGGATAGGCCACAAATGACTAAAGCCGCAAGCCCCAAAGTTAAATAAAATTTGACTTTGGCATCACGGCATCCAGCCACATACGGCTGGCGACTAAAATCGGCCGTGTAAACGATCAGTTTCAGGCGGCACTAACACCTATTCTATTCAATATCGACCAAGCTTCATGCGATTTAGTCACTTTTTTTTATAAAGCACACGTCAATTCGACTTTAGATCACCTGATGTTAAGCTAAAGGCAAAGTCTCGGAAAGAGGGTGGGCTAACGATGTGGCTTGGTAAGGCGGTTTGTGAAGCAACTGGCTGCACAGGGAATATCGACAGTTGTACACCCCTCATTACACACAATATTGTAGCAGTGTATTGTGTAACTGTCGCGTCGTTCTCATACATAATGGACTAAAACAGATATCGCAATAACGCGTATTATCGACCGATAATACCGCGCCTGTGTGGGGGAGACTTAACTTTGACTCTTGCTTGCTGAAATATAAATAGAGGGGCGCGGCCGGGTTAGGGATCCCGGGACAAATAAATTGTACAAATTATAATTTATGTAACGAACTTAGGGCTAGCCTCAGTTAATAGCGATATTGTTTCAAGAGAATGATGAGGAATTTGGGAGTTCATATTAGGAAAATTTATGTTCTACCTAGTACTAGCTGTTGCCCGTGACTCCGTATGCGTGAAATTCCCTGAACATGTAGCCTATGGGAACCTTTTACCTACAGGGATAAAAGTAGCCTGTTTTTAATCCAGATAATTTTCTATTCCTATAACAAAATTAGCATATATACAGCTTTTCGGGTGGTTCTTCGTTCACCTACTCTTTTTTTTTTCTCTTTTAGGTTTTTCTTGTGTGATTTATATGGAAGCAACATCCATTTGACCTCCTAATCTCAGTCAATCAGCAAGTATATCAGCTCACGTTTGAGGTTGACTTGGCCTTGGTGGGGGCATATACCATCTTTTGGTTGCAGGTAAATCTAAAATAGTTTTAATTGCTTTTTATGAAATCAAAAATTTACCACAATTAATTTAACACGTTAATCTAATAACATTAATATGTAGGTAGTAAATCTCCTTAATTTGTTTTCTAGCTTAGGAATGTTGTATGATATATTAGATAATTAATATCGGTCAAGTTATTTGTTGATAGGTATATCGGAATGGAATTTCGATTTCGTGTTCTTAGAATGAAGATATTTTGTTTTTTTATATTAATAAGAATCATGGACATACTTACATATTAATATTATAAATACGAAAGTTACTCTGTCTTTCTGTCTGTCTGTCTATCTGTCTATCTGTCTGTCTGTGTGTATGTTACGCTTTCACGCCTAAACCACAGAACCGATTGTGTTAAATTTGGTATAGGGGTAGATTAGACCATAAGAAAGGAGGCTATGTTTGCTCGCGATAACCGACATCCACGCGGGCGGAGCCACGGGTAAAAGCTAGTCTACAATAAATGGAGTTTTCTTCTTCATCTTCGAGTCAATTGCTAGATCTAACATATTTAAATTTTATCGGCCCAAAACTTGGCTATGGAGTTAATGACAGAAAGGAGGGGGGGGGTATTTGCTGATTATCATGATGATGAATAATAAGTACCATAATTATACAGGTATGCTTTATATAATCACATATACGCGGCTACAACTTAAACATGCCCAGTAGTTCCTTTGACCAGTATCTTGATAATATATTAAAGAGTATAAAAAATATATAGCGTTCAAATAATTTGTGATTTTAATACGTTAAACTTCAAAGTTTGATTTCTAATATTGTTAATTTAAGTTAACTTTTTATTTCTCTTTCTGTCGATGCACTGCATAAACCTAATTCGTTTTTCAACTGGGATAAAATAAGGTGCGATGAAGCACCGCGTGCTAATTGCCAACTAAGTGTAAGAAAGAGAGAAAAGAATTATATTGCAAGCATAGACTGACGACCTGAAAAAGTTGACTGAGATAGACTGGATGCGGAAGACGAAGAATCGGACTAAAAGGTGCACATTGGCAGAGGCCTATGGACAGCAATGACTGCGGTGGGCTAATTGATTGATTGATTGCAAGCATAACATTACACATTATAATATTAGGTATGTATTATTAGTTATAACATCTGCGGTAGCCTAGTGGTATGGGCAATGGACTGCTGAGACGAGGTCTTGGGTTCGATCCCAGGTTTACCATGGCACACACCAATGACTATTCGATGCTTTTCGAAGTTATGTGTGTATTTATCGCAGGTTTGTAAGTGCCCGGTTAATGGCAATAGGCTCGCCACCTATTACATTGGGACCTAAACATAAACTGGCGAATTGTGGATGCTAGCACCTCTGCCTACCGCTTCGGAGAATACAGGCGTGAGTTTATGTTATGTGTTATGCTTATGCCCATGTGTCTCTCAGGTGTACTTTCTCTGTAATGATAATTACAACGGTAAGTAATAATTTAACCCGCGTTCAACTAAATAATTAAGCGAACTACAAACGTTCAAACGCAATCACATTTGGCACATGAATTATTACAAACGTTACATAACGTCTCTGTAGGCTGTCTGCAACAATTCGCCGGGGTGATTAGACAGCCAATTATACAAACGTGTAACATGTAGTGATGCTATCAAAAGCCATATCTGTAGGTATACTGTATAATGCCTGGCATATATTTTGACCTCAAGTTTGCGCGAGAAGCTAGGCCGTGCCGCCCGCGTATTCATTACTACATAGTATAAAACTAAAACCCGACTACCCAAAAATCACGCTCTAAAAAGTGACAAACAAGAAAATATCAAGGATAGCCGTGGTCGTATGCCACTTTTCCCTAGAATATTTATTGTTTTGTCAGAATAAGTGGCATACGACCACGGCTATCCTTGATATTTTCTTGTTTGTCACTTTTTAGAGCGTGATTTTTGGGTAGTCGGATTTTAGTTTTAAACTTTATTTTTTATTTAAATTATTTTGGAGCAAGGTAAAGCTAATAATTTTTATATATTTGAAATGTGCCCATTAAGCACTTTCATTTGATTTCAAACACGGCATATTTATCTCAAATTTATTTTTTAACACAGTACCTTATGAGCGCTAGAGGGCGCCACGCAAGATTGAGTGCCACGTCATATAGCCTATAACCATCGGACAATAAAGCCGCTTGTAACGATACCTCATTTGTCCAGTTCTAATAAGTAGTTGAGGAGCTATGAGGGAACAAATGAACATACATACATACATACATACATACATACATACATAGCCTGTCAAGATCATAACCCTCCTTTTGGCTTCGCCGTAGTCGGGTAAAAACAAAGTCGCTGTCGCTGTCTGTCCGTCCCTACGCATGCTTAAATCTTTAAAACTGTGCCTCAGACTTTGAAGTAGTTCTTCAACTGATAGAGTGATTTAAGAAGAAGGTTTGTATGTATAATACAATTGCTTAATATAGTAGAGGGTACAGCGGGAACGGATCTGTCACCACGCGGGCGGAAAAAAAAATTGGCAGAACGAAGTTCGCCGGGTCAGCTAGTTTGATGTAATCTATCATTGGTGGATTTGAGTTCCTTCTCCGACGTAGCACTCAGTCATCCTGGTCATCCTAAATAGAGACCCAAATACTTGTATTCATTAAATAAATAAAAAATATTTCATACCACAATATTCACCATGAGTGACATTGATACATTTCAGTAGGTATTATAATTTCTACATAAGTTAAAATTACAATGAATATTGCAGAAGACCGGCATGCATATTGGCATGGGTATTGTGTATATAGTTGATATTTTGTGAAGTAACTGGAGTCAAGATATATGCCGGTAACTATATGTGGAGCTACAGGTAAAATTTTGCCTTTGACACAAAGCCTCCGAGCAAATCACACTAGCCTAACATGCCAGGGCCAGGACCAGGGTCGTTTATTGGTTTAGTCAGTGCATATGATTAATAAATCTTTCTTCCTTTCTTGAGTCTCTTTCATCAATCAGTAGGTGAGACTGGTTTGGACCCCAAAAATCTTGGTGAGACTATGTACACAAACCTATTTTACCATTTACACAATTCTTCAATCCGTTTAAATATCACGTATCTCCAATTTTTTAACCAACCACAAGTAATGTATGTGTAGGAAATCGAAACGACCGCGATCTTACATAGTAAAACTCAGCTATAAGCAGTAAAATACGAGTGTTAAATTATTCATAAACACATGTATCTCGCTTAGCGCGTCATTTTTCCTCCGCGTCGTTGCGAAGGTAAGACGCGGTTACCGCCGCGCACGTAATCTCGGATGTGCGATAATGTATGACTGTCAGACGCAGACGTACTTACACCGGAGTTAGCTGGTTTTGTTTTAATAACTGTACTTAGAGGGAATTATGGTGGGTACGATTTAGAACTTTGATGTTATTTTTGTTTGTGAATAGTTATAAAAGCCTATGGTTGTAATTAAATTCTATGGGTTCTACCTGCTTGGAATATTGAGCCTATACCCGAAATCTATACATACCTATTTCTTTGATGAAAAGTAACGTATGTGCTATTTGGATCTAAAATTTATCTTATAAAGTACATAGGACGGGACTGAAAGAAATTTATCTTTGTGTCGAGTTTCATTCAGAGGCATTCTGCCATTCTGGCTTGATTGGGGAACAAACATGCATCCAAATAAATAGTAAGTTGTAATTTTTTTTGAATGATTTTTTATAGCATTTATTATACTAACTTTTAAGTTCGAAAAAGACGGATATAAAGAGAAGGAAAATTTGACATGGTTCAGGTGTGGCCCAATAGCTCAGTTGGAAGAGCATTCCCCCTGTAAGGGAAAGGTCGTGAGTTCGAGTCTCACTTGAGCATTTAATTTTTTCCGATGTTTTTCGAAGTAAACTTACTTTACTTTACTAAGTTTAAAAATCAACCTTCCTTTTTTATTAAAAAAATATTAGAACCGAAGTTACTAATATTCCCTCTGACTCCTCTAACTAAGCAAAATTGCTTGTGCTAGGTGTGGGTTCACGTTGGTAGTGTAATGGGCAGGATTCGAACCCGGGACCTCTCGATCGTAAGGCCGACTCCATAGCCACTACCAACGTTTTAATACACTGTTAGTGACAGTTGCATCAACTTAACTTGCCACGCGAGCACTCGGCTTTTACGACAGCGACTCATCTTTTTGTAATCTTCCCTATCTTACTGGGGAGTAATGTTAAATAATTTGCATTAATTCTCCGTAATACATAACGATGTTAGCTGGTGTTGTGTTCTATATACTTTACTTAGAGATAATCATGGTAGCTACGAGTTGGGAACTCTCAAGTTATTAATATTCCCAATTAAGAATAAGTTTGGTGGGAAAGATACTTTGTTTAATGATGTGTAAGAAACTTTCCGCACGTCTCTTGAGTTTTAACAAATTTTGATTAATGAATTTTACTGCGAGAGCCGTATCCATTTTAATATAAAAATAATTACGTACTGTCGACTTTCTATTCTGACTGAGAGGGTCGTGCGCGATCCACAAGTTAAGACCCGCGCACAAAATTCTTCGTATGATCCGATTTTATGTACATCTTCGACCGCAAACTAAAATGGCTAGCACATTTTTAGTCCGCTTCGGACCTACAAAAATAAGTGTTCGTTCAAAGTTATTTCAGTAAGGCAAAGGTACAGACATGTTAAGTATCGTTATTAAGAATTGTAATAAAAATGAGCCCCTTGCATTTATTTATTAGATAGAAACTCTTGAATCGGACAAATTAGATATAGATGACTGATATTTAAGATAGAACAGACAGTCTCAAAGATTTACTAAAAAGTAAGAAAGTTCCTCCAGATGCCATATAAGCAGGATCAATCATGTTTTTGGTTTCGTTTGGCTATTACGAAAGCAATTGAGGTAGACCTCTCAAGGCAGCCTTCATCGGTATCTCGTCCCTCAATCAAATATCTCTCGATACGAAATAGCTCTCGATAACTATACATACTATAAATTTTTTATAAGAGTAATAATTGTCGACCAAGCAAATGCAACTTGTGTAATCGTAAGAGGTACCCACAGGACAGGCTTGCTTAGTGTGGGGCCAACGGACACTTTGTTAAGAAGCCTTATTGACAATAAAATGTTATTCATTTTTATTTTTCATTTTCTTATTCCTGATAAAACAGACAGATGGACATGGATCAATGAACTAATCCCGTCTTTTGCCTCTTAAAGCAAAGACGGCGGCCTCTGTAGCGTGGCGGTAGTGAACGCGACCGCTACGCAGGAGGTGCGGGTTTGATCCCCGCTCAGTGCAAATATTTGTATGCAAGAATATGGCTATTTGCATTGGTTTGGGTGTTTCTATGTATAATATGTATGTATTTACAAAAAAAGTATCTAAGTATGTTTATCCGCATTCTAGATTCCATAAGACAAGCTAGTTAAGCTTTCGCATGGGTCTAGATATCAAAAAAAAGTATATGAATAACCTGGGTAAATTTACACCCGGTAATTGACACCGGAGACAGTATGTGGTTTAACTCGTTCGAGCTCAATACAACCACCCCCACTGACTAGCAGGGTAGTATCCATGAAGATTTCCAAACCTTAGGGTGACATAGAACCGCAGGCATTTTTAATAAAGGGACACATCAATTTGACTTCACCTCGCTAGATGATAAGCTATAGACAAAGTCTAGGAAAGAGGGTCACTATTATAAACAAGTTCCATGTTAACAATTGTAGTACTCAGCTTGACGACCTCATCTGATGCTTTTTCACGCCCCGCTCATCTTCTTCGGTCTTCTTGGGTTTAGTACTTAATGCATTGTTATTATCCATACTTCAATACTAATATTATAAATGCGAAAGTAACTCTATCTGTCTGTCTGTCTACCAATTTTGATGAAATTTGGTTATAGGGGTAGATTACACCATGAAAAAGGAGATAAGCTATGTTTGGCCGCGATAACCAACAACCACGCGGGTGGAGACGCGGGCAAAAGCTAGTAATATGTACTATAAACTAATTTCACGTGCCCATAAATATAACACTAATCAATCCTATCGGTACTTAACCTTCCACCCTTTGTTACCATCAAATTGAAGGCACAAGATGAACGTCCACCATTCACCTCCCTTTATATTGCGCGGCGGTGTGACGGCCGGTTGATGTACGGCGAGTCACTTCACAGACAGATTACTTCATTCGTTACGTCATGAGTGACGTAGGCTACGAAGTAATGACGTAGAATACTGGCTTACACGAAGTATTAATAGGTATTTGACTATTTTTTTTACTTTCGAAAAATGAGCACTTTGTAATAATATAATGAACTGTAAAATTAAAACGTTCATACGACAAATAGTTTTCAAAATATTTGATTTTGAAATATTTAATTGGTCGCGCCGCCCGAAAACGCTCCATACAAAATCGTACGTAATTGTGACGTCACGTTTCGGTAACGCGTAATGCAAATGTATGGAGTGCAAGGCAATATCGCATTTATCTCGATCTACGTTGCGTTTACATGTATATAGTTCATAATAAACGTTATTTAAAATGCAACGAGGAATCTGAAAAGTTATATATTTGAATTGAATTTGATTGTTTATATTTTTACTTTTTTTGTGATTTTCAACTCATGAAAAGTCATAGTTTCAGTTCAGATTTGAAATATTTTATTTTGCATGCATATTTTTTCAGAACAAGCTAACATAATAAGCAGTATTGGGAAGAATCGACGACTTAGTCAAATAGCCTATTAGCATCATGTATGCATAGTTATTGTGGCAAATTCCCGCTTCTCCTACCAATCGAATTTATCACAGAAATATTATTAGTATAGAGCGGTCATGTGAGCGGGAAACACCTTTAAGACAATTCCTGTCCTATGAGACAGGAACTTTCGAACGCTAACTCAGTACTTTTAAGGCCAGGTAGGCCGCATTTTGAGTTTTTTAAAAGCATTTGAATCATAGGAAAAAGCATTTTAAATTTCGAAAAAAAGATATATATTAGTTAAGGATCCAGTCTAGTCAAATTCGCATTCAGTTACCAGATCTGATGAACTTCACTCGATAGAAAAAAATCCCAAAGTTACCCCTTTTCATTATTTTTTTTTGAATATTATGACTAAATTACTTATGCTTTCTATAAATTTTTTGTACTAAACTAAAGCCACTACATATGTCTAGACATTTTCGCAGATTTTGACTATATTATGAAATAATTTTTAAAGTTATATTTAAATACCTACTAAATTCGCGAGTGCTCGCGCCGCTGAGGCCCGAAAAGTTGCGCCAGTCGCGCGCTGGCGCTTACCGAAGTAGGACCTGTGTCAGTTTTTGCGCGACAGTTTCGTGCACCAATCAATCGCTTTTACGTATTTATAATAAATTGTTGCAAGTCATTCAATATGGGCAATAAACAACGCAAGCTAAAGAAGTCATGCAAAGCCATAAACTAAATTTCTAACTCCGATTGGTAATTTAAAAAATTATCATACCTAAATATTACGCTCATAGCGCCATAGTATAAGAATATCAGTATTACTACTGAAGATGCTACTTACGATTTTCTATAATTCATATTTTATCTATATCAGTACAGGGGTACCTAGTACCTACAATATTCGTGTATATAATTTGTGTGTGTGTAAATAAATATAAATTTAGTTTTAGTTTAGGATAGAATAATTTTAATATTTAGGTAAGTTAGTTTAATTATTGGCCTTTTTTTATCGTGCGCAAAATCCTCGTGGATACCGCCCCCATGGAGCCGGTGGAGGCGGTTATGTCGGACTCAAACCGACTAAAACGCACGCCGTCTTGGGTCCTTGGTTGCCGGAGGTGAGATTGCCGAAAGCATATCTCTCGCACCCCAGCAGACCCAGGAGAATTACTAGCCTTGGGTCAGCCGGGTTGCGAGGGATATTTCGATGACAACCTCACCTCAGGCCTAGCACCACGACCCACAGTCGGCGTGCCCACAGTCGGACTCGAACCGACTAAAAAGTCGGTTCGAGTCCGACATAACCTCCCCTTCCGGCTCCGGCAGGGGGGTATCCGAGGGGATTCCCGCACGAAAAAAGTTGTTAATCTCGTTAACTTTAGGTATTTAACTGCCCTGTCGACGACGAACGGTGCGATTATATAAAGTAACCGTTAGCATCAATTCAAACAAATGTTTGTAGAATTACAAGCATTATTATTATTATAATGTAAGTTTTTTTCGCCCAAGCAACTAAACACATAGAACAAACAGTTCTCAAACTCATACAGTTTTTTTAATTTCGTATTTATTTCTTACTTAATATAATCGTATAACTAAATAAAGTTAAAAAAACTGCATTTAATTTTCTAAGTCAAATCAAGTTTTCCTACTGCATATTTCTATACTGTGACGCTGGCGGGGTCATCGCCGAGTTCACCGTCACTGCGTTCGCGCGTAATATTTTACGAGCGGCCGGGATCGCTATAAATGCCTACTTTTGCAGGAAAACAGGGCCTTAAGACTAGCTTGTAATAACATCGGTGAAAATACCGTCAATATATTGTGTACTATTACTCTAGAATGGAAATGGAGGAGTAAAATTGAAAAATAGAGGCATTTCTTATATCTCATGATTTTAATTACAGTGAAAAAGTCGCCACGCGTTACAACACTGCTTATGGTCGTTCTATTTTATGTTATATCTGTGAGATTTACGATCAGAGGGAGAACTGGGTAAACAATTCATAAGAAGTAGGTAACAGACTACCCAAGGGGGCTTTGCGAAAGCAGAAATGGCCCTAGGTTAGCCGGGGTGCATAGGAAACCTTTGGTCCATCATTCGTACCCAGCTACGACCATGAAATTATTTTCTTCATTTGATAATCAGCTACGAAAACAAAATTAATTTGTCATTTTCGTAACCAAGTTTATTTATTAGCGTAACCAAGGGTAAGCTACGATAGAAGATTTTTACTTATTTTTCTGTAAATGCCTCTTGGGTAATATTTCAGTCAGTTTTAGTACCCCGACTAACGGACCCGCCGGGATTTTGCGTACGAGAAAAAAAAGTGATAGGCATCATCACAGCTCCAGCGTTAGCCCCGGTCATATTCTATGTACTATGGGAGCCATAGTACATAGAATGTGATATGTTCACTTTTTATTAACCACCAACGCAGGGTTTTATAAGTTTGACGTATGTCTGTCGTGACTCTTAACTCAAATCATTTCAATCATCTCTCTAAGAGTATATCTATCCTATATGAATTCCGAACATCAATTAAGTGCTGATTTTGGTTCTTAATAACGCTCTTTAGAAAGTTTTATTATTATTTATTTATCACTAGCGAACTTCGTACCGCCTATTAATTTCCACCCGCTTGGCGTCAGATCCCGTTCCCGCTGCACCCTCTACTACATTAAGCATGTATTATATACATAAACCTTCCTCTTGAATTATTCTATCTATTAAAAGAAACCGCATCAAAATCCGTACCATAGTTTTAAAGATATAAGCATACATAGGGACAGACAGACGCGGAAAACGACTTTACTTCATACTATGCAGTGATGATGAAAGAAAGAAAGAAATAAAGATTTATTTACTGACATTTAAGGTACACTGTATAAAAGATAGGCACTTATATAGAGCATTCATTGAGTTATTTGTGCACCTCACACGCTAGCCGAAAAGGTTCAGGTTCAGCATGTGCTAGACAGCTGTCTAGCGCTGATTTTCAACCAGACCCAAATTGGTGAAGCACGGGTGCAAACCAGCCACACATAAAAATTAAAAGCTATACTTAATTCAAAAACTTTAAACTCTAAAATGGCCTGTACTACGCCATCACCCACACAACAACATTGCACAGGCATCAAATGTGATTGAGAGTTCCTGCCAACCCACCGCAGCCACAATATTATTGAATAAATATATTACATATTAAAGAGATATTATAAATAAAAGTAAGTGCGAATGAATATGATAAATAAAGTTTATAAAAAAATGTGACTGAATGATGCATCGATATTAACTTAAAACTACGGCCATGCTATACATTTATCATAAAATAACGTCTAATACCATTCCTAGAAGGTTCACCACAATGGTGAAGAGCCCAGTTTCAGCTCCGCTTACAACTTATTTAACAAGTCCATTAACCATTGTTTACGCTATCCTGCAGAGAGGCTTTATCATTTCGCGAAATTTAATTACGAAAACCTACTTTGCGACGGTTCCTTCAAACAAAGGTTTATTTACCCCTTGAGGTAAATTTGGACTTTACTGTACTGTTTTTCCTCCTATTCAATAGTAATAGCATCACCTAAAATTGCCATCGTTTTGTTAGTACAGTACTGGCAGTGAGAGGAACCGTGCTTGGTACCTCCCCATTCCGGAGTTAGTCGGGGATACCGTTTTCCCCCTACCGTGGAGGGTCCGACCGTAGGGGATGGCTCTGGGTCAGCCGGGGTGCGCGGTATATGACGAAGACAACCTCACCTCCGGCCTGGCACCAAGACCCTCAGTCGGCGTGCGGTTTTGGTCGGTTCGAGTCCGACATAACCTCCCCTTCTGGCTCCGGCGGGGGAGCTATCCGTGGGGATTCCACAAGAAGAATAAGGACCGTACCTACATGCAAAAAAGATAAATATACCTACGCCTTTTCAAATGAAGATGTTTGTAAAGATTTAAACTTATTTCCTTTGCCAACTATACGTAGATGCCAAGTAAACCATGTGGTATGGTTGCCTTTTCTAAATTGAGTGAAAATTGATGAAAAGATATAAGTATTCAAAAAATATTTTACAAGTTTTACCCTCTAAGGCACAATATACAATAAAGCCTAACGAGTTTAACGAAAGGAAGAAACAAATATATTTATTAAAAAGATTTTTATTACCTACAATTTATTCTTGAACAATCATACTAATGGCCCATGTACGACAACAATGCCACGTATAATGTGCTACACAATGGTTACGTTTGTGCTACGGCGTAGCAGATAGCTACGATATCGTAGCTTGTTACGGAGCCGTTGCAATAGCGCTAATTAAGCATGACATTCGGTTGATGACATGTTGTTTGACAACGCTTTTAATGAATTGCTTAACAAGTAGGTAATATTTGTTGTTGTTTGATTAATGAAATCTTTAAACTCTTAGTAGCCCCCCTTAAAAATAAATTCACATATAAACAAATGGAAAAAAGATTAAAGAAAAAAAGTTCTGCCTTTTTTAAATTCGAAATACATCGGGCAAAAGAAGGACTTGAACCCACGACCTTTCCCTTACAGGAGGACCAATGAATGATAGACTCAATAGCTCAGTTGGAAGACAACTGAGCTATTGAGTCAATCATTCATTGGTTCCAACAGTTCGTAAGAAAGTTGGCAGATGGGTCCACCGTCACCCTTAAAGACGGATGTAAAGAGAAGGGAAATTCGAAGTGATTCAGGTGTTACTCAATAGCTCAGTTGGAAGAGCATTCCCCCTGTAAGGGAAAGGTCGTGGGTTCAAGTCCCACTTGAGTCCTTCTTTTTCCCGGTGTTTTTTTTTCGAATTTTAAAAAGTTAGCATAATAAATGCTATAAAAATTTCATTTAAAGTTCTGCCTTACCTTCATATTCCTAGAGTTTGTCGAGTCCAACTAATAAATTTAAATAATGCGTACCTATTCATATGATATGGCTCTGAAGCAGGTTTATTGGCGGTCATAAAAATTTTAAAGCGAAAAATTTTATCTTTTAATATGCAACCTTAATCACTTAAAATATAACATTAAAATAAATGACGAACAGATTATTTTGGTAATGCACAATCTCGGATTTAATTCCCATATCTGTCTAGACGACCCGGTACCACGACACGCCAGCTATCGTCTCGAACATACTCGAGCATTATAAGTATCGATAATCGAAAATCACGTATACAGTGGTACAGGGATGTAAATGTCTGTTCTTGTCATCTTATTTGGCATAGACTGACAAATTTCCATGATTATTATATTTTATTTCAGTTTTCTGATTGGCTGCCATGACTTATATGTATTTAATTTGCAGGGTGTATCAGTAGCAAAATATGGGCCAAGCCATGCGTACTCCGTGAACAAACTGCTCCTTCCCGTAATCCGTGAGGTTATGTCGGACTCGAACCGACTAAAACCGCACGCCGACTGTGGGTCGCGGTGCTAGGCCGGAGGTGAGGTTATCATCGACATATCCCTCGCACCCCGGCTGACCCAGGGCCATTCCTTACGGTCTGGCCCTCCTCGGGAGGGGGGGGACAACGGTGTCCCCGACTCGCCCCCGGAATGGGTAGGCGCGATTCTTAGCGCGCCTCCGCCGTGGCCTGCTTCTGCTGGGGTGACCGGTGGCTCCACCCGTCACCCCCAGGCCCGCACTCATGGGGGACGGAGGTCAGTCAGTGCCCTTCGACGCCCGAGTTGCCTGCGCGCGCGGGACCATGCCAAGGACATCTGCAAGCCGGTACAACAGATGATTGATTAATGAGGCCGTGATGCAAGTTTACCTCTCCGGATTAAAGGCCGATATCAGCCGATCCCGTAAAAGATACGACCAACTAAATTATACGTAGGAGAACTGACCCTACGCGCAAGTTTTGGAGTTCTTTTTTTTTGAAGTTTTGGAGTTGGCGATTGGGGGACCGACAGATACTGAAGAATATAAAATGAATCACAAATGTGCCATATTTTCTCACAGCATCCAGACTCATCTTCGTTAAACAAGAGTTTGTATAATTTACCAATAATTTAATACAGATACGATTCCACATAATCCAAAAATGAGTATAGCAATAAAATTACAATTTCATTTCAATTTTTGACTGTAATATATTTTTTTAGTCGTTCACGTCAATCTAAAAAATCTCTACCACACCTATTTAAGCTCTGTGAGCTAAGTTCTCGGAAACATCTTTCACGATTTTCTTTTACAAAACAACCTAGGTTTCTGAAGGTAATATTAAATTTCATGACATTGTAGCCGATTGGTATAAAAACTTCACTGTTTTAATGAAAACTCGTAAAGTTTTTACACAACACAGTCTACGACTTTAGTAATTATCGTTACGAGAACACAAAAATAAATAGAATATAGGCACTACAAAAACGAGCTAAGAGATGTAGAAATGGTTTCTAAAAAAACTTCAAAGCATTTTATCGCGCACTTGAAGTCGAGACAATTCGGTCCGAAAACCTCGCTCTTTTACACGCCACACTAAAACAAATAGGCCAAAACAATCGTATTAGACTTAGAAAGAAACACAAAAAAAGAACAATTAACATAATGAGACAGAAAGAACAAAACAACATTCCCATCTAGAAGTCGTCTCATCAGAATTTCATTGCTTACGTTTGCAATTTGAATTTCATCCACCGCCTTCCTTCTCCCCCGTAAATGTCCAAACAGGATTTGCAAGCGTAGTAAACTCATAAGGACCAGGCTTTGTCTACAATCCGGGAAAGGAAATAATATTGGACTGCGTTTAGGACTTTAGTCCACCCGCCTTAATATCGAATTTTTGTAAAGGAAGGACGCCATTAGCATGCTTATGAAGCCCGGACGGGTTTGGGTTTGGTAATTTTTAATTTGCCTTTTCAGCAACGTTTTTGGTGGATATTTGTGTTGGACTTGTGTATAGCTAACAATTTTGAGGTTATGAGAGTTGATAAAGACTAAAGAGAAATAACCTAACCTTGCTAGATTGTTTTTATTCCGTACATAATCAGGCGAAAAGAAATACTTCGTTGCCTGCGTGTCTCTCAAGATTATATCCTTAGGAACACGTGTAGTATCAAATTAAAGTTAATGTCAAAAACATCTCTCTATGTCCGTCTACCTTAAAAGTAAATCAGTATTATGATGATAGAAATTCTTTTTAAGTGGTCCTGAATGCTTCTTTAATTCTTTAATTTTAGATTTATTATTTACGCTTTGCCCGAGATTTCAGCTACTTTTAGCTCGAGATTTCGGCTACTTTTCAGCAGCTATGGTCGCGAGGTGACCTTCTTTAATTCAAAAATAACAAGATATACGTAATCACTGATCACTTTAGCGTAAATTAGAGCAGTACATCCTGTCGATATCAAAATGCACTTAGCCATCAATATAATAAAGCTAAACCAGCCACCCATTCACGCTCTCCGGGCTAATTGATTTAATAGTCCATTAACCTTGGGGAACGCTTAGGGTTGAAGTTCGCTAAGTGACGTAACCGATGTTACCGTGGGACGTAATGCATGCTGGGACCGCCGGGATGTCATTATATCCTTGGTATCACAACTTGTACACAACTTTGTATAATTATTGAAAGCAGTATCGCTAAAAAGTCACGGTGCACAAAATATAATGAAGACACTGAGGGTATAGTGGGCATAAGTATTTATATATCGTAATCGCGATACAGGATAAAAATTTAATAAATATGATTGACTTTTCGTCACTAGATCTTGCTGAGCATAATGGTATTGCAGTAAAACAGAAACTTGGTTTCAGCGCCATCTAGTGTAGTCATGATCAACTGCGATGAAACTACTGAATCTGCATCTCGCAATTGAAGTTTTTTTTCTCTAATTAACGTTTATATCTCAAAAACCGTTAGGTTATAGGCTGGTCGGAGGCTTTCTTTGCGTTGCAGGTACATCAAATGCCGCTCCTCATGGGTTCGAACAAAATTCGCCAAATAACATGAAATTCTATGCTATCGCACGATACATTTTCTATATAAAATTGATTATTTCTGAAGAAAGCACGGCTTGCACTCCAAAATATCAAAGCCACGTACTCTGGCATCCCCTTCAAAGAACACTAGTAAACACATTTTGGCAGCAAACACTGCCGGTACGGAGACTGCGTCGTTCGCGCTGAAAGCGGTTTTATCGAATTTAACACTTTACACACGGCGGCAGTAGAACGTAATACTATTTCCGACGTCAAATCTAACGGCATATTGTGCCGAAAGGGATACTATTTTGATTTTATATAAAGTGCAGCAATGTGCAGGATATTTTGAGAAATATGGTTATAGAAATGTGATATACTATACGTTATCGAGTCATACTTTTACTTGTATGAATGGTTAGACTTGGCTGGTGAAGTACAGTCAGCGACAGAACTGAATACAATACTATTTTCGTACTATATTTTTTGAATGATAAAATAGATGATAGGAGACTGAAATGAAACCTCACCGGATGGTAAGCTGAAGGCGAAGTCTCAGGAAATGGGCCACGATTACAGACACCTTCAATGTTACAATAGTGTCCCTCAGCTCGCTGGCCTCATCAGATGCCTTTTTACGCTTAAAGTACTCAACAATGTAGGAAGAAAGAAACACGAATGCTGGTAAAAACGTCCATGATATACAATAATGTGGAAGTTGCTTCGATAGCTCTGTTCTGAGCGTTGGTGTTAAATCCAAAACACAAGGAGCTGGTTTACAGTCTTTATAAATATATTTTAAAGAAGGGTACAAAAACATTTAGAGAAACACGTCCGTACAATTTCGAGGTTTGCAGGACAGAAAACATTTGTGTTGCTATCACAAAATAAAAAGGTAAAGATTTAAATATAACAATTAACCCGATCGTGTTATAGGTATATTCCTTTGATTTGACTGACATTTGTTTGCGAAGGGTTCGTTAAATACTTTTGATAAACAAACAAACTCTCTTTTGTACTTATAATATAATAAATAGTTGTGATTCAACTCCATACAGTTATTATATTTCACCTACAGAGAATTTCTATAGAGTTCCTGTAAGCAACTTTCTGTTACAAAACTCCCGGAATAGAGAATCTTGTTATTAGTTTGTCAATAACGATGTTGCGAAGAAAATTGAATCAATTTTGTTTTATTGTATTTTCCTGCGGGAAAATTCTAAATCGTCTTCTGCGATTGTTTACGCGTCAGTACCAATGTAGCAATCTCGTATTTATTTCAAGAAAATATGCTGTCATTATTTAATAGTCTGCATTATTAACAACTACTCGTCCCAGTTTCGCCCATGATATACTTCGAAACTCCTTACCTTTGAGCAATATATATAGCCAGTAAATTTTAGGTTTTAAATAATGTATTGTAATTTGCGGATAGGTTGACATTCATTATTACGTACCCACTCCATGAGGTAGTAACAGCATTATGCTACCTATAACCGAATAGTCCGAACGCCATGCAAAACCAAAATGTAAACTGCCAGTGACCTCTTACAACGAATTCTGAAAGAAAATTCCTACTAGCAATTTTTTCAAGGTTTGACCCTATTTTTAGCTAAGTGACGCTGAAAAGTCATGGCCATGGTAATAAATATAGCAAAGAGGTTAATGCCCCATCACCGTTTCCAGCTATCTATCTATACATGTCTATCTATAATAAATTACTTGTCCCGACTGACTGACTGACTGACTCACTGACTGACTGACTGATTCATCAACGCAGAGCCTAAACCACTGGACCTACAAACCTGAAATTTTGACAGTAGATGCATTTTATAATGTAAGCATCCACTAAGAAAGGATTTTTGGAAATTTTGCTACTAAAGGCGTAAAATAAGGGATGGAAGTTTGTTTGGGAGTCCGTCATTTTCAGAGCTAGATCCACTAAATTTCATATCCCTGTGTCTTTAAAAAAGTAAATGAACACGTGTATTAGCGTTTTTCAAAATTTAAATAATAAGAGGGTAAAATAGGTGATAAACGTTTATATGAAAGTTTGTCATTTAGGTCACTATCAAATATGGAATACAAAATTTTCACGAGCGAAGGCGGGACGAGTCAGCTAATACCCTATAAGATAATTATAATTTGTATATCAGATAAATCTCAGAAGTTTTCCCTTCATTAATTAGTTTGCACAGTGTATCTCACGTAACGTGCCATGTGGCGATACCACATGTACCCAGCGCCATCTAGCGACAGCAAGCCGAACTACTACGTCACTAGGAATCCTGCATCGCGATAGTGAAGTTCTCGCGCTGGTACAATACATATAAGACAACCCAACGACAATCGTTGGGCCGCGGCCCGCCAGGCGTGATCACCTTGCCTGGTCGGAGGATCCTCCCTTTGTGTTGGAGGAACATCACACCTCGTACCTCCACAGTGGTGACCCCGACGTGATCTGAATACGCAACCTTGCAAGCAATAACAACTACAACCGTACATCTGGGAAGCAGTATCTACATTGGTGACCCTCAACATCAGGTCAGAGCCCCATCTAAGTTTTGGAGTGAAAAAAATAAAGTTCTGGAACAATCTTTTTGACCTCGGAAATTTTCAAAGTCAAAGTATAAGGAGTTGGTACAAACCATAAGCGGTGAGCGATTTTTTTTTTTACTATGTCTAACCCTGCTTCGGAGGAGGATTTTAAGGATGCGGAAGTGTCGGAGACTACCGAGGTTCTACGAGTCGGAGTTAAATTACCCCCTTTTTGGCCAAGGGAGCCTGAACTTTGGTTCAGTCAGGTGGAAAGCCAATTCGTCCCGACGTGATCTGATCACGTAACCTTCGCTGTGCATATCAGCAGCTCCCTCATCGTCACATCCCACTCACTTCTTCCGCATGAGCGGTAATCAAGTCTTCGCCATCCAGCACTTTCGGCCATTACATGGATACCATAGCATGCAGCGACCGCTGCAGCCTGGTTACCCTTCGGCCACGCCTGCATCCACGCCTGCATCTAAGGCATTCGCCCCACTACACGGGAGACTTACCTCGCTTCATAGAGAATTCACCCCGTCACTACCGAGGACTACTCACCTCAACTCACCGAGGGCTACTAACCTCAACTCACCGAGGTCTAGTTACCTCAACTCACTGAGGATTCACCTCGCCTCACTGGCGGCTCGCCGAGCATTCATCTCGACGCTTCAAGCCCCAACTCACTGGGCGTATCAACGCAGGACCGCAAGCACCGCAGAACCGCACTTGCCCCGCTTCTTCGGGACCAGCGGTAATCCCGACTCACTGGGACTAGCGAGGATGACTGTTCCGCCAAATGGAATACGCGGCGTCCAGCTCCGACGAAACGGAACTACTCAAGACTGGCACTGGCACGCTCCTCAAGAGAGCTAAGACAGCTGACTCATTGCAATCAACCTCCGGTCTTGGAGGGGAGTGATGTGGCGATACCACATGTACCCAGCGCCATCTAGCGACAGGAAGCCGAACTACTACGTCACTAGGAATCCTGCATCGCGATAGTGAAGTTCTCGCGCTGGTACAATACATATAAGACAACCCAACGACAATCGTTGGGCCGCGGCCCGCCAGGCGTGATCACCTTGCCTGGTCGGAGGATCCTCCCTTTGTGTTGGAGGAACATTACACCTCGTTCCTCCACACCACAATACGTGGCGCGTCAATTATTTACAACGTATTAATTCTTTTATTTTATCTCACCCAGAGTACATTTTAATACAACATCACCCCTTATTTCAATACAACCCTTCCCAGAACTACAATGGCCTCAACAACCAATATTTCCCTGTAATTTAATCTCAAAGATGTAATTGAAATAGCTGAGGATCGTCGTCGAGGATCAAATACGTTGCTATAGCGCTTGTTGACCTAAATTGGTATTAGGGTGCTTTCCCTGGGGACAAGATAAGACTTGGAATACATATTGAGAGAGTGATGGATGATGCTGTAAAGAGCTTAGAGACACCTGAGAATAATTTGTTTAGACTGATACGGTAGAATGACATTACCGTACCAATTTCAATAATGTTTGGTTACCTCTGTGGTGTAGCGGTAGTTGGTAGTGTTCGATTGTCGTGGGTTCGATTCCCGCTTAATGCAAATATTTGTGAGCATTTAGGCCGTTAATCGAGTGGCGCCGTTTAATAAATGTAATGTTTTACCGCATTCTAGAATTCCTAACACCAGCCGGTTATGCTATGCTTGGGCGGCCAGCGTCTCCTTCTGCGAACAAGTAATGCTTGAGAAGGAGAAGGCGGAACGGGAGCGGCGGCGTGAGCGAGACAACCTCGTGGCAGCACGCACTACCCGAGTGTGCAGGCGACTGGGGTGTCGGAGGGCACAGACTGACCTCCGCCCTCCATGAGCGCGGGCCTGGGGATGATGGGTGGAGCCACCTGTCACCCCAGCAGAAACAGGCTACGGAGGTGGCTCGCTCGTAACCGCACCTCCCCATACCAGGGGCGAGTTGGGGACACCGTTGACCCTTCTCCCGTGTAGGGCCAAACCGTCAGGGTTGGCCATGGGTCAGCCGGGGTGCGAAGGATAATTATGTCGAAGACAACCTCATCTTTGGCCTAGCACGACGACCCACGTGCTCCGCACGTGAAAAAAGAACGCTCACTATTGATCTAGATAATGCATATTATGTCGTAGAATTTTTATCATATCTGTAAGATACCAATATTTAACAGTTTAAGTAGCGTAAAGAACTCTTAGGCCCGTATTCCAGAAAAACAAACAGTGCTGCGTCTCGATTTATCTAAGGGACAGATTGTAAAGTCAGATGGACAATCTGTCCTCATACAACCTTACTAATTTTGGAATACGGGTCTTAGATCAAGATAAAAAAAACATTGAAGGTGATGTGTAACCCAGAGTGTAATAAAAAGTATACTGTTTATTTACAATACATAGGTACTCAAAGGGCTGCATAAGGACGGCTACGCAATAAAAACCGTGAAACTTTATTTCAACGTTAGGCCGGTGGTACATGGGAGGATACGGGATCGCTCAGCCATGGGTCGCAGGACAAAGGTGAATATTAAATCTGTGGAATACTTCCAACAGCTATTCCTTTGAAAGATAAGCCGGGCGTTGAACAATTCTATCATGAGTATTGAATTATTTTTCTAGTACAGGTAGAAAGTGCACAGAAATGTTATGTGTTATTTTTATTAATTATGTGTTCCACTTATACAGGGTTGAACTTCTGTTAAACATTTAATTCATAGTTTATAATGTTCGAGACTTCACGCGATATATTATGGAAAAACTTACTTTTGCCGACGTTTCGGGTGCGTTACAGTACCCGTGGTCAGACTTGACTGGCCTGCGAGCATCGCGCGGTGTGCGGGAAATATTTTTTGTGCGCCTACCCTCCATTACTTCCATATTGAATGTAAGGCTGGCGACACACCACACTCATTATGTCAGTTTTAGACGGCCGGCACTGTGTTTTTTCAATAGCTTCACGTACAATCCGTGGATAGTAGTGGCGATCAGTGGAGAGGACTTTGGGTTCATGAAGTCGTGAACATTATAAACTATGAGTAAATGCCGCGATAGTTTTAAAGATTTAATTTTTAGGTTATAGTCATTTCAAACAAAGAAACGTGGTTGGAAATATATTAAGAAAGAAAATATTTAGATACATGGGTGAATGCTGAATTAATATACTATCGTTAAATCCATTTAAAATTGACAAATGCTATAGAAATTAAGTTTAAAAAATACTCAATATTTTGGATTTCATCCATAACTTTCAATTACTATTTATTTTATTTTATAGTCTACTAGCTTTTACCCGCGGCTCCGCCCGCGTGGATGTCGGTTATCGCGACCAAACATAGCATATGTCCTTTCTCAAGGTCTAATCTACCCTGTCGGCGCGGCGGAAGCCGGTCGCGCAGCCGGCAGCGCCGAAACCGTCGGCTCGGCCGGCTTCGCCGGCGCGGTCACCGGTGCGGTCGAGGTCGCCGCTGCGGCTGGAGGCACCGGTGGTGCAGCCGGAGTCGCCACCGCTGGCGCCTGTCCGGCCACAGTCACCGGTGCTTTTACCGGCCCGGCAGCGACGCGAACCCCACAGGAGTCGGCCAGCAGCCCATCCGCTGTGCCATCCGCTCCGGCCGCTGCCGCTGCCGCTGCTGCGCAGGGCGCTCAGCCCAAGGGCAAGGGAAAGGGGAAGGGCAAGGGGAAGACGTCCTCTGCCCCAGCCCCATCCCCAGCCCTGGCTCCAGCCTCGACCTCGGCTCCGGGCCCGATCGCCTCCACAAGCTCCGCACCGGCAGGGGGCTGGGAGGTAGTCGGTGAGTCGAGGAGAAAGCGGAACGCCAAAAGAAAGGCAGCCAAAAAGGCCAGAAAGGCTGAGGCTGCTGCGAAGGGAGCGCCGGGAAGGTTGCGCATCCCCCGCACAACGGCCGTCGTCCTGACGTTGACGCCGGAGGCTGCGTGCCCGCCTCATATAGGTCCCTGGCGCTTCCAGCGCTCCCCAGGCTGATGCCATAGCGGCTCAGCTAAGGGAGACGCTGGACGCAGCCGACGTCCGGGTGTCCAGGCCCACAAAGTGCGCAGAACTGCGTATTTCGGGCCTGGACGACTCCATCACGGCCGAAGAGATTCGGGCCACCGTGGCGGAGGCCGGGGGCTGCCCCCTGGAGGCGGTTAAGGTCGGAGCGATTCGCTACGGCCGTCGCGGACAGGGGGCGGCAGTTGTCGGCTGCCCCATCGCAGCAGCTCAAAAGGCTGCCGATCGGCGGGTCCTCGTGGTGGACGGCGTTGTTGGGGTGCGGGCTCAGCTCCTGCAGGCTCGACCGGCCAGGTGCTTTAGGTGCCTGGCGGTCGGGCACGTGGGGGTGCAGTGCACGGCGGAGGTGACGGTCGGTGACCGGTGCTTCCGCTGTGGCCAACCCGGTCATAGGGCCGGTGGTTGCGAGGGTCCGCTGCACTGTTTCAGGTGTGCAGCGGGGGGCAAACCGGCCGACCATCGGGTTGGTAGTAAGGCCTGCACCGGAGGGGAGCCGAAGCCACGAGGCGGGCGTTCCGCAAACTGTTCGCAGCGGGATGCGGAGATGGTTCCATAATGGATCCCCAGCTCCGCATCCTGCAGGCGAACGTGGGCCACGGTGTCGATGCTCAGGCACTTCTGCTCCAGAGCATGGCACAGTGGTCCATACACGTCGCCGCTGTCGCCGATCCGTACACCCACCGCCCCCCCGGGCCTGCCTGGGTGGTCGACCTGGATGGATCGGCGGCACTGGTGCGTAACGCCGCTGCGGGTGCCCCTCCCTTTATGGTGATCGCAAGGGAGCATGGCATCGTAGCGGCGCGTGTGGGGGAGATTGCGGTCGTGGCCGTCTACTTCACGCCGGCATCACACCGACGCATAGGGCAGTATCGGCAGTCGCTGGAGCGGCTGACCGACGTCGTCAATGCCTGTCACCCTCGCCCGGTTCTTGTGCTTGGGGACTTCAATGCCTGGTCTGAGGCTTGGGGGTCCCGGCACACGAACCCGCGAGGTAGAGCTCTGGAGAGCTGGGCCGCTACTCTCGGTCTGGTTCTCCAGAATCGCGGGGCCGAAGCCACGTTCTGGGTGGCGGAGCGCGGGGCGAGTTCGATCGTCGATCTCTCATTCGCGAGCGCTTCGCTGTCGCAACGTGTGCGGGACTGGCGTGTTGTCGTGGAGGTGGAGACACTGTCGGATCACCGATACGTTCGGTTTGATATCTCCCCTCCCGAGAGTGATGCGCTGGTCACACCGGCCCCACGCGAGCCGCGCTGGGTGCTTAGGGGACTGAATAGGGATGCTCTCCTGGAAGCCGCCTCCGTGCAGGCCTGGGCCATGGTGCCGGACAGGCTTGATGACATCGATGACGAGGCGGCGTGGTTCCGGGAGGCCATGACTGTTGTCTGCGATGCGGGTATGTCTAGGGCTCCAGCCTATAGTCCGAGGCGCCGGGTCTACTGGTGGACTGCGGAGATCGCGAGGCTGCGTCAAGCCTGCGTGATCGCGCACCGCCGGTGGGCCAGGCTCCGTAGGAGGCGTAGCCGCCCCGCAGACACAGATCCCCTAGTGGCGGAGTTGCAAGAGGGATACAGGGAAGCCAGGAATGCCCTCCGAGCGGAGATCAAGCGGTCCAAGGCAGCTTCCTATAGGGAGCTGCTGGAGACACTGGAGCGGGACCCATGGGGGCGGCCTTACCGCTTGGTAAGAGGAAAGCTGCGCCCCCGGGCCCCTCCCCTGACCCAGGTTCTCGAGCCGGCTCTGCTTGGAGGAGTGGTGGCATCCCTGTTCCCGGCGCGGGCGGAACACGTTCCGCCGCAGATGACTCCGCCACCTCGGTCGCCTGATGCGCCCGGCGTGGTTATTGACGACGACGTGCCCGAGGTCACTTGGGTAGAACTAGAGCTGGCGGTGCGACGGCTTAGAGCCAAGAAGAACACCGCCCCGGGACCCGACGGCATTCCAGGCCGTGCGTGGGTCCTAGCTCTAGGAGAAGACGGTCTCGAACCCCGACTGCGAGGGTTCCTCAGCGCATGCTTGGAGCGGGGCCAGTTTCCGAAGATGTGGAAGACGGGGAAACTGGTCCTCATCCGCAAGGACGGACGCCCGGCGGACGAGCCGTCCGGGTACCGGCCCATAGTGCTGCTCGACGAGGTGGGCAAGCTCTTCGAAAGAGTTATTGCCAAGCGCCTCGTCGAGCACCTCTCTAGAGTAGGGCCGGACCTAGCGGACACGCAATACGGCTTCCGCCGGTGGCGTTCCACTGTGGATGCCATCATTCGCGTGAGGACTCTGGCGGAGAATGCGGTTGCCCGGGGCGAGGTGATGTTGGCGGTGTCTTTGGACATCTCCAACGCGTTTAACACCTTGCCCTGGAGTTGCATCAGGGAGGCGCTCGTGTACCACGATGTGCCTCTCTACCTCCGCCGCATAGTCGGGGCGTACCTGACGGAGAGGGCCGTCATCTACCCAAGTGCGACCGGCGTCGGTAGGCGTGAGATGTCGTGCGGTGTCCCACAGGGATCGGTCCTGGGGCCGCTCCTGTGGAACATCGGATACGACTGGGTGCTTCGCGGTGAGCTCGCGTTCGGGGCCACCGTCACGTGCTACGCGGACGACACGCTAGTGACAGTGAGTGGCGCTACACACCGCGAGGCGACCCAGAGGGCCACGACCGCTGTTGCTCAAGTCGTAGATCGGATCCGGCGGCTGGGTCTCGAGGTGGCTCTGCACAAATCCGAGGCCTTGTTCTTTCATGGTCCTCGGCGCAGGCCACCCCCGGGATCCAGCTTGACAGTAGGAGGTACTCCCATCGACATCAAGCCCCGGTTGAAATACCTGGGGCTCGTACTCGACGGTCGGTGGGACTTCGGAGAGCACTTCCGAAGTCTGCGCCCCAAACTGTTGGTGTCAGCTAACGCGCTGATGCTGCTGCTGCCCAACTTGAGGGGCCCAGAGGACTCCTGCAGGAGACTCTACGCGGGTGTCGTGCGGTCCATGGCCCTGTACGGGTGCTCCGTGTGGGCGGACGCCCTGCAGGCCAGGTTCGTGCAACTGCTGCATGCACCGCAGCAGACGATGGCCTGCAGGGCCATTAGGGGGTACCGCACGATATCCTTTGAAGCGGCGAGTCTCCTAGCCGGATCGCCACCGTGGATCCTGGAAGCGAGATCCCTTGCGGCACTGTATCGGTTCCGTAAGGAGGCGCGGGAGCGGGGATTCGATCCCGAGCCCGAAGACATTCGGGCCGAGAGGTCCCGGCTCCACGGGATCATGGTGGCGGAGTGGGAGCGACGACTTGAGCAACGACGCGCAGGGCATGCCGTCATAGAGGCGGTAAGGCCCATCATGGGGGAATGGCTCGAGAGGCCACATGGCAGCCTCTCGTATCGACTGACGCAGATTATCACCGGGCACGGGTGCTTCGGGAGATATCTGTGTCGGATCGAAAAGGAGCCAACGTCCGAGTGCCATCACTGCGACGCGAGCGAGGACACGGGGCTGCACACGCTCACCGAGTGCCCGGCATGGGCCGAACCGAGGCGGGAGCTAGTGGCGGCCCTGGGAGTGAGAGTTATCACCCTCGCCACCCTGCTCACAGCAATGGTCCGCTGCGCGGACGCGTGGGCGGCCGGCGTCTCCTTCAGCGAGCAGGTAATGGTCGTGAAGGAGACGGCGGAGCGGGAGAGGCGGCGCGAAAGACTCGCGGATCGCACCGCCCGCGCACACAGGCAACTCGGGCGTCGGAGGGCACTGACTGACCTCCGTCCCCCATGAGCGCGGGCCTGGGGGTGACGGGTGGAGCCGCCTGTCACCCCAGCAGAAGCAGGCCACGGTGGCGGCGCGCTGAACAGCGCGCCTCCCCATTCCGGGGGCGAGTTGGGGACACCGTTGTCCCCCCTCCTGAGGAGGGCCAGACCGTAAGGGATGGCCCTGGGTCAGCCGGGGTGCGAGGGATATGTCTTTGACAACCTCACCTCCGGCCTAGCACCAAGACCCGCAGTCGGCGTGCGGTTTTAGTCGGTTCGAGTCCGACATAACCTCCCCTTCCGGCTCCGGCAGGGGGGGTCTCCGTGGGGATTTCCGCACGAAAAAAAAAAAAAAAAAAGGTCTAATCTACCCTTATACCAAATTACATCAAAATCGGTTCAGTGGTTAAGGCGTGAAAGCGTAACATACAGACAGACAGACAGACAGGCAGACAGACAGACAGAGTTACTTTCGCATTTATAATATTAGTATGGATTAGTATGGATATGGATGCCTTAAGTATGGTCCTACTGTTACACTGCAATTACATGGATGAACCACACATGTAAAGTTCCAAAAACTGGAAAGCGGACCTCTGACTTTGAGGTGAAAGCGTCAGATGCGACAAGGGACGCAAACATATTTTTTTAATGTAAACCTTTGAGAATGCCGTAAGGCGAAACCGGTGAGGTTCAGAAATATAATAAACTCAGTGGAAAAGTACAAGTGTGTTATTCAATATGTGTAGCAGATTCCACCAAGCGCCATAAATTTCCAGTATAAACAGTATTTTTTTAAATATTTTACAGAATAAAGACGATTATTATATCCAGATCCATCTACCTTTAGAGACCTAAGTACTCAGTAACAGGTGAATTAGATGAAATGAAATATACTTATGACGCAACCGTGTCTCGAGACGAAATCCAATTTGTTGAGTGTCATAACGTGACGAACATCAATGTAAGTGACTTATGAATATTTTATAGAATGTGGTAGAACCAAGTTTTTATAGCATAACAGGCTTGATTAGTTACCACCTCTCAAATATTCTTTATCGTGACGAAAACAATATTTTTAACATAAATATAGATGGTTATTAGATGCTTGATATATACATACATACATACTCAGGCCTGTCAATCTATTAAGGGGTAAATAGAGGTTGAAATTATAGCATTTATTATGCTAACTTTTCAATTCGAAATACTACATTGGGAAAAAAAGTGCTCAAGTGGGACTTGAGCCCACGACCCGTCGCCCTTAAAGACGGCTATAAAGATAAGGGAAATTTGAAGTGATTCAGGTGTGGCTCAATAGCTCAGTTGAAAGAGCAATCCCCCTGTAAGGGAAAGGACGTGGGTCCAATTCCCAGTTGAGCGCTTCTTTTTCCCGATGTATTTCGGGTAAATAGAACCCACATTTCGATAACTATGAATTTTCAATCACACTATAGGGGGCGAGCTAATTGCCGTCAAATGGGTACTTAGTCATGGGCTTTATGTTTATTGTCGGATGGAGAATAGCCCTATTCCTTAGTCACCTTCTACGACATGTACAGGAAAAGATGGGGTAGCCCTTTTTTACTCCATCGGGAACCAACGCGGATGCCTGATTGTGATCGACTGATTTACTTTTCAGATCATATGGGTGTAAGTGACAAAGATATAGGTATTCATCACTATTCTACAAACCAGTACACCTGCTGTTAAACTTAGAGTTTTTTTAAGACTATTAGAACCGAAGAAACTAATATTCCCTCTAACCTCTCCTTTTTTTTTCTCGTTAGGAGTGGGTTCACGTCAGATTCTAGTACAGGCTTTTCTGTCGACATCAATGGATCAGATGATAATCACTCTCGTAAAAGTCAACATTAGTTGAAATAAGAGAAAGGAGCTAAGGCTATGATAATAATGTTTATTCTAGTTCGAAATACATCGGGAAAAAAAAACGCTCGAGTGGGACTTGAACCCATGACTTACACTTACAGCGGGAATGCTCTTCCAACTGAGCTATTGACTCACACCTGAATCACTTCAAATTTCCCTTCTTTTTATATCCATCTTGTATTTCGAACTTAAAAAGTTAGCATAATAAATGCCATAAAAATTTCATTCAAATGATTTTTCCACTTTTAATGAATGTAATACTAAAAGTTCTCATTAATAAAAGAACCCATATGAACATTCTCTTTATGAAACTCAACATATTTCGAGATAATACAAACAACAGCAAATATTGGTATGATTTTGGTTCAATTTATTGGTTCAGTGAGCCCTGATAGTAATTAATTACAGAACTTTGCTTATTGAACCAATATAAATAGAATGGACTTTGTATTTTAATGGCTAATGGTGGTGGAGCGCTTATGTATTTTCTTAATTATTTCCCACATAATTTAATTGTATTTCAATTTTTGTAATTTAATAAACCGCTTCTATGTATCGAATAATGTTTGAATATTGGCGCTCATTTGTTGACCACTTAGTGTTGAAGAAGGCCAATGAATGGCGCTGTGAATGGATCTGTTCGAACTATATTTTGAGAACGAAGTTTCTACGCGAGACTCTCAAGCACCACGGCGGATCATCTACCCGCTCGCATTTTTTAATCAGTCACTAAAACGCCGCAGCATCGAAAGGTGCCTCTTTGACTCCGCTAACGCACAAAACGGAAGTTTGACTAATTCAACTCCTCGTTTCTTTTTCTGTGTAATTCTATAAGTTCCTTTGGCCACATTCTCAAGTCAGTATAAGTGAAGTGTATCGGAAGAAAACGACAAATTCAAGAAAGTCACCGGCCGGTCGAAATATACCTACCTACCAGCACGTGCCAGGAACCACGCCTGTCTGCAGCTGAATCCTCACGAGGTGGAACACAGGTCAGTGCCGATTTTCTTACGTTTTCATTCATAGAAGCGGTCACATGAGTATTTCGTTTCTATTACAACCAAACGCCAGGTCATATTAGGTTCTTATACGCTTTGTGTGCAAACACACCAGTTGGTAGGACTATTATACACGTCCTACCATAATTTATGGTCCTTCGAGCCGGATCGGCCAGTAAATAACATATTCACGTAATTATTGGTGAAAAATATTTCTTTCCTATTCATTTAATTAAAAGATTCACGTAATTTTGGTGAATTCTTTCCGCCATCTTAGT
Source organism: Eilema sororculum (assembly GCA_914829495.1). Classification (NCBI taxonomy): domain Eukaryota; kingdom Metazoa; phylum Arthropoda; class Insecta; order Lepidoptera; family Erebidae; genus Eilema; species Eilema sororculum. The sequence goes on from OU618541.1 coordinate 1,611,971, forward strand.
TTCATTACTTTCTTTCGCTAACAGATTTACGTAAATTATTTGGTAAATTCTGCATTTAAAACGCTAAATCTACGTAATAATTGGTAGATATTTATAATAGTTGGTGATTTACGTATTAATTGGTAAATAATCATCATTCTATTCGCATACGCGTAACTTTGTAGGTAAGTACCTATCTAGTTACGTAGTTAGTTACATTCCCGCTCCGCTGTGCTACTTGCGCTATTATATAATAAGCCGTAGTACAATTTTCAATAAAAAAGTAGGTATATCTAAACTGTTTGTGTTGAATTACTATTATATTATAGTAGGTACCTTACAGATAATCTTCTTGTTATATTTCAATAGGTAGGTCCTACCTATCGTTAATTTGCAAACATGTCGTCAGATCTCGAGACGAAGCTTATTCTGTTGAATCAAAAAAAGGAATTATTGTTTGCTCGCATTAATCGTTGGTATAAATCGTCGAAATCAGTTGTTTGTTTTGACATAACTACGTGAGCGAATGAAGATTTTCTGTCTGAGACCGAGAACATCGACGACGTTCGCGATAAATTCGAGTCGATTGTGGATCAAATAAATAGCTTAAATTTATCATTAGAACCCCCTGTGGAGCCCGACTATTCTTGCCTTGACTCATTCGATGAATTGTATTCGAGAATAAAACGCATTAGAAATAAATTATCTACGCTCAAGGTCAGGGAGGTTGCCTCACACGGGTCGAATAATTCAAACGCGTCTGTAGTGAAATTGGAAATGCTTGTTATTCCGAGTTTTGACGGACGACCTGAAAACTGGAATACATTTTATCAGTCCTTTAAGGCCAATATTCATTCAAACAACCAATTGTCTGATTCGCAACGTGTGCAATACCTATTCTCAAAATTAACCAAAGACGCATTAAAGTTCACTGCCGGTATTGTTCCGTCAAGTGAGACCTACAGTATAGTGTGGGACGCCTTGGTCAAGAAATACCAAGATAAACGCTCATTAGGTTCATATTATCTTAATAATATATTAGACTTAAAGAATTGTTCACCTAGTGTGAACTCACTTGATTCATTTATAGGTATATATTCCTCCTCTATCGCCGCGCTTAAAGAGTTAGGTATAAATGATTTAATGGACTTCATGTTTCTACAATGTGCCTTGAGGAAAATGGACACGCTAACCATCCAAGCCTTCGAACTTTCTGTTCGAGGTGTCGATATACCTACGACGCAACAGCTGATCGACTTTGTACAAGATTATGCTAAGATGATTGAACGGTCAAACCCGCGGTCTTCGTCATATGCGAAGTCGTCCACTGCTGGGACGCCACAGTCTAATGATAGGCGTGTACAGCGTAATTCTAAGTCGTTTGTTGTCAGTGTGCCGATTAATAATAAGTCGAATGCGCCCGCCGCAGTTGACGCGTCATGTTGTTTATGTGGCGGCCGCGACCACCGACACCTGTATAACTGCGCTCAGTTTAAAAATATGCAAAATGCAAAGGCTAGATATGAGTTTATTAAATCTAAGCGTGGTTGCGTGAATTGTCTAAGCACATTACATAATCTCCCGCGATGTAAAAGTACGTCAGTTTGTTTCTGTCAGAAAAAACATCATAAATTATTGCATTTTTATAATGTTAATAATTCGCACTCGCATGCGACGAGTGCTGTCCCTCTCTCGCCGCCCCAGTGCGACAATATTAGTCCCATTCCTGAGTCACCGCTCGCTTCAAGCACTGTGTTAGTATGCGTTTCAGGTGGAGTAAAATAGGACCGTCCTATTTCTTCATGTGGGGGTCGTAGAAGGTGACTAAAGGATAGGACTCTAAGTGTCCGCTTGGCGGCAATAGGCTTGCCCCCTATTACGCTGGACCAAAGTTCATAGTTGATGAAATGTGGGTGTTAATACACCCCTGCCTACACCTTCGGGGATTTGCTGGCGTATAATCCTACGTTCTACTTCACACTACACTTCTCTAAACGAGAAGTGTAAAAGCATTGTTGTTGCCATCAAACTAAGGACATTTTCGAACTGATGGTATCTAGAATGATGACCTACCTTTTACCCAAGGTGTACGATAAAGTGGACGTCGGACATAAAGAGAATCATTCACCTCCCGAACTTCAGAGACGATACTTAAAAACGGACCATGTTTTACAGAAAAATTTGGATCTCGCATTCTCGCCAGTAAATCCGCAATTTAACAAATATCCTTGTCCCCTATTTGTTCAGCTTACGGCACCCGTGTCTGGGTTTTAATCCGACCGATGTCATTTATCACCTTTTTAGTGTTCCACACAATTGTGGAATGGCATTCAGACGTAAATTCCTGTGAGTACCACCTTCGTAAAATCGATGTGCGCCTTTGACGACGTTTTGTTACTTTGTTGTACCATTTTTTAGCTACAAAATGTAAATGTTACGATTTATTTTCTTTTTTTTAGTTAGGAAAGTTACAGCTACATAGTTGAATTATTGTTGTAATAGAGTAGTAACTGAAACTATGAGTATACCTAATCCCCTTCATCTAAACTAAATTCATTGTGCTAGAAGTGGGTTTCAGTGGCAGTGTAATGGCCAGGATTTTAACTCTCTGTCGTAAGGTCAATTCATTGTTCACCAAGCTAATATTTTAATTATTATGTCACGAATAAAGTTATACTAAAGTTATGGATAAGTATCCGAATTGAATTATATAATGATTATAAAGTAAAATCTAATGAATAAAGTGAAGTTATTAGAATCTCTTAAAAAAGTAAAGATTTTACTCTATACTAACTATAACAATATTTATAAGAAAACCGTTTAAACAATAAAAATAAGTCACATTTCAATTAAATCTGACATTGCAATATTTTCTTCGCTAAAAGTACTTGTTTAAGGTGAATCAATTAAAAGTCTTAATTAAAAAGTCCCGGGGTGTCCCAGCACCATATTTGTTAATTTAAAAGAAAAAATACAATTGTATTTGAGTTGTAAATGTGAAAACCTTGAGAAATCGTTGCAGTCGTAGAAAAATGACAGATGAAAGCACCTTGAAATTATTACGCTATGTTTGCTGTCATGTTTTGAAAACAGTTAATACAATATTTCGATATATTACTACTTGCCTAAACATTTATAATACCTACGACATGCGCAAAATATTAATTGGATTGTATCATTTAATAAAAAAGTCACAGCGTGATTATAAAGTCACATGCTTTGTGGACAAAGTCACATGATGAAAAAATAACCATGCACTCATGAAAAAGTTACATGCATTATCGAAAAAGTAACATACGTCATACAAAAGTTCCATGCCTCGATATTCTACTACTGCAACCTGCAACTATTGTATAATAGTAAATATAGCCTCGAAACTTGGCTGCATTTACCAATAACATCACAGAGCAATAATTCCTGGCATGCTGTCTAACACAGATCAGTGACTCGTATCTCAACACGCTTGACGAACCAGCCTCCGTTACGCAATATGGGTCACCGTTTTCCTATTCCTAGCTTTTGGGGTTTGATGGACTAGTAGCTATCTAGTGAGGATCATATCGGTTTGCTACTGTTATTTTAAACTATCTTGGCGTATGCTTATAGTTTATTTCGAGAATTCACGGGATAAATTTTGGAAAACTCACTTTTGCCGACGTTTTGGGTGTGTTACAGCACCCATGGTCACGACTGGACTGGATAATAGTTAGGATCCGTTCTGTGGTGGTTATTGGACAATGTTGACGATATTAATTCCTATGCCGCACCATTAAGACCTGGAACTCCCTTCCAGCTCACGTGTTTCCTTCTTCCTACAGACCCGGGTCCTTGCGAGGCGTGAAAAGGCATCTGGTGAGGCCGTCAATTGAGTGCCTCCATTATTAACATGGTACATGTTTAGAATAATGGTGATCCTCTTGCCGAGACTGCCATTAGCTTACTGTCAGGTGAGGTGAAGGCAAATTGACGAGTCCTATACATAAAAAACATATCGGTCAGTTTATTTGAGTATCTAATGAGAAGATGGTGTAATTTTTGTTGTTCTGAATAACCTGTAATGAAATTTTGCAAACAATTTACTAGTGGTGACGTTAACTTTTCCAGTACATTTAGATTGGAAAAATTAAACATCCTAGTTTCCGATTTTGCTAATTGCCAACAACTGTCATACCACACACACTGCAAAAATACCTTTTAATTATGGACTTGACCGGTACTCGAACTCGCGACCAGTCCCTTTTTAAGGGGAATGTTCTGACAAATTGCGTTAGCTAGAGAATTTCTCCTAGTCTAGCCTAGTCGTAGTATCGTAGTTTAGTCTAGTGTTAATCACTGTCTGACACAAAACTCTATGATTTATAAACCATTAACAATCAAATTTTATCACCGTTTTTAAATTAAACCCGTCAATAAAACTTAGTAGTCAGGAATTAAATTTATAATCGCCATTACGACATTAGCAACAAAATTTATTATTTGTTACATTCCCACCCCTCAATAAAAGAACCTTCGAGCAGACAATAAAATTCAAATGTCACAAAAACTTTGAGCGAACCCAGGGTTGAACAATATCACGTAATATAGCAGATAATGCAGTGGTTAATCCGGTTTATTCCGGTTATAACCAGAACGATATTACTGGCACAAACCAGCTTGTACCGGTTATTAAATTAAGATGGGAATGGTGTGGCGGGGAATTTGCTATTTCGTGAATATGCGACGCTTATTATGAGAAGTGTTACGAATGTGGGACCAATTTTAATTTAGCAGCTAAATATAATGGCGATGAAAAAAAAATATATATGTAGTTAATTTTTATTTATGATTTTGAATGAAGTGATTCAGGTGTGACCCAATAGCTCAGTTAGGTGAGCATTCTCCCTGTAACGGAAAGGTCGTGGGTTCAAGTCCCACTTGAGTTCTTCTTTTTCCCGATTTATTCTAAACTATCAAAACACTAAATAATATTATGTTAAATTACTATTAACAATAACATTAGACAACAGTAAGATATCTAATACATAGGGAAAAAGAATCTTCTCGGGCGGGTCGCCTTACAGACGTATAAGATGGGAAATTTGAATCATATCGGGCGTGTCTCGGTAGCCGAATTGGTCAGGCATTCCCCCTGTACGGGAAAGACTGCGGGTTCGAGTCCCGCCCGAGAAGATTCTTTTTCCCTATGTATTAGATTTGTATAGTTAGCATACTTAATGCTGTAAAAATTCCTTCAACAGTAAGATATGAAATAAAATAACTAAATTTAAGGTCATCTGACATACATATAATAGGGGTAGGCAGAGCTGTATCAACATCCGCTTTTCGTCAAATATGCTTTTTGAAGCCAAATAATTTAAAAAAAAAACATTAAACCCCGATCAGTACTTTTTACGTCTATCGCAAGTGACCAACAGACTAGAATTTAAAAAAAAATGTGTTTAGTATCGTAACCAATTTCCTTTTTATAATCCATACTAATATTGTAAATGCGAAAGTAACTCTGTCTGTCTGTCTGTATGTATGTTTCACGCCTAAACCACTGAACTAATTTTGATGAAATTTGCTATAAGGGTAGATTAGTCCATGAGAAAGGACATAGGCTATGTTTGGTCGTGATAATTGACATCCACGCGGGCGGAGCCGTGGGCAAAAGCTAGTAGTAGATATAGAAGTCATTAAAACCACATTAAAACACACTGTTTTCATTTTGCTCTTCTTGCAAATAACTTAAGAATACTCTTATTACATACATTCTTAATCTATCAACGATATTCAGTTATCACGGCCATGGAAGGCTTTATGGTTCTATAATAAAAGTTTTACTATAACATAAGGTTTATAACATAAATTAAAAATTTAAAAATCCACCGTCACAAAAAACACCTCCAAAAAGTTGAAAATAAATGAATAAATTTTGATTCAACGGTTGCCATGTCGGGGGACCCTAACTGGTTAAGCACTGCGTTACATTATCGGAACAATTCAAGGTCCCCAGACATGGCAACCGTTGGATCAAAATTTATTCATTTATTTTCAACTTTTTGGAGGTGTTTTTTTTAACGGGGATTTTTTAAATTTTTAATTTTTAATTTAATTTTTATTTTACACTTTTTAAATTGATCCACTAGTCAAGCTCTTTCATTTGATACCCATATTGAGTGTGTTATGAAGAAATATGTATTCCGACATGTTATGGCGGCGGCCATCTTGGACCGATTTGTTTCAAACATAGCTAAAAACACTCCCGACTAATATACCTTTCAAACTAAAAAAACTAAATCCAAATCGGTTCAGCCGTTTAGGTGCTACGATGCCACAGACAGACACACACACACACACACACACACACACACACACACAGAGAGAGAGAGACACGTCAAACTTATAACACCCCGTCGTTTTTGCGTCGGGGGTTAAAAACAGAATGACAGATTATAAGAACAAAAAAAAATTAAAAAACCCCCGTCACAAAAAACACTTCCAAAAAGTTGAAAATAAATGGAGTTTGCCTTTTAACTTTAACGGTTGCCATGTCGGGGGACCCTAACTGGTTAAGCACTCCGTTATATTATCGGAACAATTCAAAAAAAACTGGACTGCCACCAAAAAAAAACGATCGAAATAAGTTTGATAGCAGGCGGTACCCATTTGCCAATCAAAAACCGAAAGAAAATATTTCGATCTTTTCGGTGGCAGTCAGGTTTTTTTTTATTTTTAAATATTTTTAAAAATTCACATAATATGATTGTGTTTATTGCAGTTCAAATAGTATTGCCAATATGATTAACTTAATTAAGACTCTAGAGAGAAGTACCCCCTCACTATACGTACAGTCAGCATCAGAAAGATGTGCTCAAAATGATCTTAATTCCTTGATTTTCCTCCCTCCCTGTTGACGGATTGTTCTGATATTTAGTAAACAACCCTAGTACGGACAATAATACAATTTAAATCAATAAAACAGTTGGATTTGCTTTTAATTCTTTAGTTATAATCATTTTGAGACTTTGTAGTCTACATACTTGTGACGCTGACTGTACCCAATCTTTCATACTAAACTCATTTCATTTCTGGCTTTAAACAAATTCCACCATTCAAGGTAAATAATTAATCATGATATTTTATAATAATGCTACCCATTCCATTGTTGTTTTCCATAACAACCATGTTTGCGTTATATTTCGTCCTAAATTCATAATCATATTGTGTGTGCTAAAATATATAATAACATGTTATTTTATAATGTTACCCCATCTAAAAATAAGTTATTATGTGTTTAGGAAAATCAACATTTAGAACCTTAAAAAGTTTAAAAATGTATACTCGCCGTAATTGCCCCGATCCCTTTTGATAAGGGTTCCGGTTAAATGTCAGGAGGCAATTTAATTGCTTAATTTCCATGTACGTTACTAATTAAAGAGCATTTGGATTTCTGCCTTAAATTGGCATTGACGAATACCTACAATCACCTCTGACTTTTCAACCTATAAACACTTATTAAGTAATATCCTAAAGACAAGCAAAAGGTGTATTTTTTTTATTATATTATACAACATTCTACACAACGCTATCTAGACCCTTTTTTCTTTTTTTTTTCGTGCGGAAATCCCCTCGGATACCCCCCCTGCCGGAGCCGGAAGGGGAGGTTATGTCGGACTCGAACCGACTAAAACCGCACGCCGACTGTGGGTCTTGGTGCTAGGCCGGAGGTGAGGTTGTCATAGACATATCCCTCGCACCCCGGCTGACCCAGGGCCATCCCTTACGGTCTTGCCCTCCTCAGGAGGGGGGACAACGGTGTCCCCAACTCGCCCCCGGAATGGGGAGGCGCGCTATTCAGCGCGCCGCCGCCGTGGCCTCCTTCTGCTGGGGTGACAGGCGGCTCCACCCGTCACCCCCAGCCCGTCGTACCGTATGCACCATTGACCTGCACCATCAATGGTGCAGATGAGACTAATTAGTTTCATTTGCACCATTAATATTGATACAACTACCTCACCATACTTTCCTTGTCCCCGTCCATCGTACCGTATGCACCAGTGAGACTAATTAGTTTCGTTTGCACATGTTTGCACCATTATTATTTAATTTAAATAAAAAACCAATGAACGTCGCAAAACATGTGAACATCGCCTTGAAAAACAAATGAATATCTTGAAACATGTATGCATGCTGTATGGTATGCAGCAACATGTAAAGGATTATTCGAAAACTTAAAAAACTATGTACAAGTTCAAAATCATTAGGGAAATGAAGGGGTAGAAAACTGAAAAAAAAAAAACAAATTTTAATGAACGTAGGTAAAACAGACTATCCGGAAAATGAAATAATGACACTACATTTAAAAAAACTTGTAAAAAAGTCCTCAGTCCACACACAGTTGTGTATTTAATGTTTCGTAAAATTAAAAATGTTATAACTAAAACACTATGGTCAACCGCATTGATAGCACCTTATAGTGTCATCTCAATGGTGCAGATGAGACCATACCTAATCGATGGTTTCGTTTGCACCATTGATGGTGCAAACGAAACTAATTAGTCTCATCTGCACCATTGATGGTGCAGGTCAATGGTGCATACGGTACGACGGGACCCCCAGGCCTGCGCTCATGGGGGAAGGTGGTCAGTCAGTGCCCTCCGACGCCCGAGTTGCCTGCGCGCGCGGGCGGCGCGATCCGCGAGTCTTTCTCGCTCGCGCCGCCTCTCCGGCTATCTAGACCCATGGTAAGCTTTTATAACTTGTGTTATGGAATCTATAATGCGGATAAACATACTTATATAATTTTTTTTTTGTAAATACATACATATTATACATAGGAACACCCAGACCAGAATAAGTATAACTTTCTTTCATCCAGGATTCAGAAATGTATATCTTTGTAACATAGACTATAATGTATCATCGTGTAACATAGGGTGTCAGAGAATAATAGAGTGAAGTTATAAAATGTTTAAATGATTACTGTCTACAAATTGAATATATATACATATCCAATAACTATGAAGGTATTTACAGTCCTTAAGTCCCAATTTTATGCTATATGCCTTCAGTTTGTCACACATATCATTCTTATCTTTAGATTCAGAAGACAATGACTAAGAAATTAACTAAATTGCTTTACGGCTCCTAGCTTAACTACTAATGGCAGGGTTAGTCTATTAAGAAAGCTATGTAGCGAACAATGGCTCAAGCATTATGTAAGTACACGTTTTGTAAGTGCCGATTTAATGGTCAATGCAAAATGAAATATTTTTGAATTTTGAATTGCTCGGAGATGCTCGAAATAGATTGAAGGCCCTTGAAAGTAAGATGTTCAAAACTGAAGACCACGGAAGCGTGAAGCAGAATGATCCACAGCTGAATTGACCTAAAGGAGATAGCTGAGATAGATTGGATGGAGAATGATCTTTTTCATGTAGGACACGTCAATTTGACTTCTCCTCGCCTGATGATAAGCTAAGTCTTGGAAAATCTGATCTAATGCTGAAGTGGAGAGACAACTTCGTCCAACAAACTACGGAGACTGAATAATTCAGTTACTGCAACTCAGTCATCGTAGCGCTTCCTAAGAGTTAAGATCATTGCTAACAGCGTATGCACATAAATTTAAATTCAAGGTAATAAATGATTTGACTTTAAATTAGTATATGAGTGTATTAAGTAAAAATGTTACGCCCGCAAAAGCACAATGCCTATGAATATGTTTATTACATGTCCAAAATGCCCTGAATAATATTTTCTTTTTACATTTTAACGTAGAATAGACAAATATTTTGTCATTAATGAGAGTAACATTTCTAGGAATTTTTAACAATAAAAAACTAGCAAGTAAAAAGAAAAGTACTTTAATATTCATAAAAAGCCTTTCAAAAGTATCCAATTACATTTTCTTTACTCGTCATACAACACAAGTCAAAAGAAAATACTATTTATTTCGCCCTAAGATCTCAAGAGCTTCACTAACAAATACTAGAACATGTTTGTAGTGTATTTTACATCGCGCAGATAATATTTTGCTTATAGCTATGACTTTAGCCAAAATTCTACTCTACTTCTTTCTGTATAAGGTTGTATTTTAAGTGAAGAATATGAACAGTTCTTACCGCTTTAGTAGCGAGTTGCTACGTTCTTATAAAATCTCTTGTTACACATATAATAGACACGCGATACCCGTCGGCAAACAAAAGGCTACAAAGAGAACAATACTGATGCTCTGGATCCTTTAAACTGACAGTTTTGAACGCAGTTTTATGGCACCTTGACTTTATCTTTGTCAATATTTATTTCCAAAGCTTTAATTTTGAACTAGTCTCATCTGTCAAGTTCATATTCAATGAGTCCATTCAATATAATTTTTTTGGGAATAGTTTGCGTCATATAAGTATTTTTTCTTCCTTTCTTTTTCTTTCTTTCCTTTTCTTTCTTCCTTTTTCTTTTTTCTTTTTCTTTATTTATTTCTTACTTTTATTTTCGAGGGCAAAAACTTAAGGACACAAGAAAACTTCATATTGACTTTAAATTTGTAAATCTTTATTTCCATAGCTTTAGTTTTGGAGTAGTCTGATCTGTCAAGTTCATCATTCAATGAGTCCATCCTATTATTTCTTTTTTAGTGAATAGTTTGCGTCATATTTTTCATTCTTTATTTCTTTCTTTTCTTTTTGGGGGCAAGAACTTAAGGGCTCAAGAAAACTTCACCTGCAAGCCGGTACACTTGCTGATAGATAGGCAAGTTTCTGGTGCAAGTATTACTCTTTGTGTTGGGAGGTCAGATGATTGTCACTTCCATAAAAGTCGTATAAACCAAATCTTAAGTAGAAAGAGGAGAAGAGGCAAGGGCTCCTCAACGCTAATATTTATTATGATGATGATGATAGTTTCCTTGTCAGCTCAGTAACATTGAATTTGAATCGAATATAGCTAACTTAGACCACACCATGTTTATGTCTCTATTACTGATTTTGTTAGTTTTCTTCCCTGTTTTGCTAAAAGAGGGAAGTGAATTTACTGTACAATTTATTCTTAATTAACTTGCTATGCGGATTTTGTTTTGTCCACGGTTCGACTTTCTCTAGTACTCTCTGAGTGTTTTATGTGATGTTTTTGTGGGTCACTCCTATTCCTTCTGATATTATCTTGGCAATTTATTTTTCATGTGAATACCCTCTTTTGTTAGGACCTAAGAGGCGCTAACATACAAACATCACGTCTATAATACATCAGCCCAGCGTTTGGTTATATCCTTACATACATAACGAACTTCCTCTACTGTTATTTAATTTTCATGAAAGCCTGCCGATTTTGAATACCTCTGTCCTTTGAAATATATATAACTCAAAGGTGATCTATCAACGCACAGCCCAAACCACTAGATGGATCAGGCTGAAATTTGGCATGCAGGTAGATATTATGACGTAGGCATTCGCTAAGAAAGAATTTTTGTAAATTCTGCTACTAAAGGGGTAAAATAAGGGATGGAAGTTTGTATGAAAGTCCGTCATTTTCAGAGCTAAATGCACTAAAATGCATAAACCTGTGTCTTTTAAGAAATAAATTAACACGTGTATCAGCGTTTTTCAAATTTAACTACTAAGAGGGTAAAATAGTTGATAAACGTTTGTATGGAAAGTTCATCATTTTCAAAGTTAGAAGCATGAAACTTCGTACACCTACGTCTTTGAGAAATATTTTGTGTCGCGATAACTGACATCCGCGCGGGCGAAGCCAAAGCTAGTGCTTCGATAATTTTGGTAAGGTGCCTATGACAAACGACAACCTACTAAAAAACTACATGATGAACGCAATGATATTACATACAAAAAAGAGGCAGATATGTTATTAGACTGCGCCTGGTGAAGACGCGAAAACGTCCCAATTGGGACGTATCGCATTTAGTATATGTCTGGCAAACGCCGAGTTGTCACGTATGTAAGCGCATAATAAAATTGCAATAAAAATGCCACCGTGTATTTTTAAAAATGTACAAATTACGACACTAAAATCAATAAAACACGAAGGACCTTCTATCAATATTTCTTCTATACAATATTACCGATTTTTTAGTGTATTTCATTAAAATTAGTTTAATAATATTTTTAAAATAATGGCGGCAAAGAAAAAGGACAGAAATACTTTTTGATATGAGCACGACAAGGACACAACAACACTGCTTGCATAGATTATCAGTACAGATGCGACATAGGGTAATTTTCAGTTTACTGCCTACTAAAGTAATAATTTTGACCTGCTGTTCAGTTTTATTTGTTATTTAAAATTGAGTAACAAAATTTTTGTTTTATTTATTTCTTGTCCTTTAAATAATTGTAATAACCTAAATTTTTTTTCAAGGTTTCCGATTAATGAAGTTCGACTTCAAAAGTGGATTGCAATTGTTAAAGAACAACGAAATGAGTTTGACTTGACACCTTCAAAAAGCAGCAGAATTTGTCGCAATAATTTTGAAGCCACTGAGAGATATACTTCGAAAAAAGGAACATTGCTCAGGAAGAATATAAATAACTGACAAATATAGCACTGTTCGGCTTCATTCTGCTCATAAAAATAATCCCAAAATAAAAAACTTTCTAAGAGGCAGAAGAGAAATAAATTAAATTTATTAGAAGCACTTTATTTTTTGATTATAACGTCAGTACGGCACTATGGTTTTCTTTTCGAGAAGTTTCCTAATTATCTTTTTGAATTATTATCATTTTCCGAAATAAATAATGACGTATTATTTTTTAATCGAATCTCATTTCTTGCCTACCAACGAAATACCCCTTCTGTTCAACAAAATCATAATCTATGCTTCGAAGCGATCCTACAAGTGCATCGTCCGAATCATTCCGAATTATAGCTATCTTTTTTACTCACGTGCTTATCCCATCTTTCGTACTACTTTAACGCTAATTGTCAACTATTGTGCACTGACAGACTGCTGGATCAGATTTGAGAGGTCAGTTATTATGAACGTAACATATCTTGTGTAAAATATCATTGGATGAACGTAAATAAATATATTTAAGAAGGTAAAAAATGTCCCCCTAATGATTAGCAGTCATTTTTAAACACTTTAAGGCCTTTCTACGTTTTGTTTATTCTTAGTATCAGCTATGGTAGAGAATTATGGTAGAGTATTTTATGTTAGCAATATAGGCCTGAATTCTGCATGCTACAGATATGACTTTTTACGACGGAAAATAGTTGGGGCCGCTATCTTTTTACTGCTTTCAGTCAGTGTGAGGGTAGAACTGAATGAAATTTTAGCGTAAACTATCACAGTACGCAAGTGTGTTTGGGTGAATCAGGATTAAACAAGAATGCTGATTACTAAGTATCCGGATCATATTGATACTAGTTTTTGCCTGTGGATCCTGCTGAATGACATACTGAGTCTATTCACTCCACCTACAAGAATCTGTACTTGGGAGATGACTAGGTATTATTTTAAAATTATAATTGATGTGATTTAAGACAATAAATTAATAAAAGTTTGATTTGCTCTTACTACGAGAGTTTTACTTTCATTTCGGGACATCGTCGTCTAGATATTTATGACACTGACTGTACATAATTAATAAAAGAAAATAAATTATATTTAGGTTGTCAAAAGATTATAGACCCTAAGCTCAACTCACCTTAAGTCCTATAATCCTTTGACAACTGACTGGTTGCCTGACGTTTCGAACAGGGTTGCACTAGCCGTGGTCACAGCACAACAATCTACGAAGCAAATCTTTTAATGTCAATATAGTTTGTAGATATCCTTGCGTAGTATTCATCTAAAAGATGGTTTTGTATTCGACGCACATTCAAAAATTAGGGAAATTTAAGTTTGGCCGGCATCGGGGTGTATAAGATCCAGTCACGTCTTTACTGTACTTGTAATATTTCAGGATTCAACATAATTCCACCATGATCTTACCCGAAAATACATCTATTATACTGATAAAAATACGGAAAGAAAACCTTGGGTGTATGCTCCTACCAATAACCTCTTGTATCATTCGATAAAATGAAAGTAACATGTATTTTTCCTATACAGGATGGAAGATTATCGAAAACTCAAATCCGAAGAAACACCAATGTATTTTATTTATGACATTAATCGATGGTGACAATAAGGTTCAAATCTCTATAACAAACATGATCGATGAAATTAAAGAAAATCATAACTTGCTTTTCCGGATTCTTGTCGGTTCGATTTACGAGTGTGGCAAGCGATTTTAGAAAATTTTAGAAAGTGGTTTTGTTTCTTTAAAAAAATAAAGGAATATATATCCTTTGAATTAAATTTGGTATCTCAAGTCTTTAAAGTACTTTCCCTCCAGGTAAGGTCAAAGTTTTCCACCCTATATACTCGAGTCCAGTCGTAATGTGAGAAGACGGTGTATTTCAATTGGTTAATATGAAAGAGAGGAGTGACGTAAAAGTAAACCAACTACTCCGTCCATTATATTATTGTATTTTAGACAGCTCACTGACAGTGGTCGGTATAACTTTGTTCTAGCGTCAACACCTGAAAATCCTAACAAAAATTAGGCGCCAATACGTCATTTTCCATTGACATCGTTACGTCAGCCACAAAGCAATTTTAGGGATGTAGATAGTCAATCGACTGTGTTTTTATTATAATAACTTGAAAATGTCACAATCGATATCGACTACAGAAAACATATTTTTTAAAATATTACATAGCTGGCCATTTTTAACCGATTTCTAAGCAAGAATTCGGATGTTTATAATTATTTATATTTGTATGATTTTTACGGAAAAATGTTTTTTGTAACTCCGTCATTTGTAGACGGATTGTCAAAATTCTTTTTTTGTTTCAAAGAGGTTTATTCCAAAATGGTCCCATTTAAATTGCATAAAGATCTGATGATGGATTTCAGAGACAGGCCACGGAACTCTTCAATAAATACCAGGAAATCAGCATGTTGAAATATTCTTCTAGAAGTCAGTTGTTTTGTTTTGGAGATTAGCGTATGCCTTATGGCCAACAATCGTTGTTTATTACATTTGTAAATTGTACAGACACGAAATATCTAAGTACTACTTTATTATTATGTATAGAAAGATTATAGATTATAGTTCCACATGAAATCATTTATAACATTTATTATAATATTTTCATATATCGATTTTTTTATCGAGATTTTTAACTTTGTCGATATTTTAAATTTTCATGCAATCACTACTATCATCTGTCTAAAATACAATAATATGATGGACGGGGTATACACTAACTAAAGTACAGCCAACGAAGTGAGAGAAAAAAGGTAAACAAAGTTTCAGTGGTTCCAAACATTTTTATTTCAAAATTATTACGTAGCACTTCAAGCGCATTCCAGACAGGAATGAAATTGCTCATGAGATGGCGGATGAAAGAAAGAAATAAAATCTTTTTTGATTGCGGCTTTGACAATTTAGAATTGCTGTACTAACAGTTTACCTGTACTACGAAACACGTAACGACAGCTGCCGTTCTGCCATTGTCGCGTACGTGTGACATGTGCGACAAGGTCTGAGAAAATAATCGCTAGTTATCGCAACATAACTCAGTAATGGTCGCTTTGTTTACCTATTTGTCTCGTCTCGTTGGCTTTACTTTAGACGGTGAGTTTCAATTGGTTAACTTGAAAGAGAGGAGTGACGTAATAGTAAACCAACTTTAATGTGTTGACTAAAATGGATGATTAATTTATCATTCATTTGTACTGGAAAAAATCTTCCATATCCTAGCAGGTTTTGAGACGCTGTATTTATGATTCCTTCGTAGTTTCACCCTTTGTTTCCTCGAGGACTTTTAGCTTGAAATAAATATTTTCATTTACTGCCGCGTAAAACTTGTCGGGGCATAATTTTAAATTGCTTCAAGCGTAAAGTTTGAATGCTTATTGTGAGCTTCTAGGGTTCCGTCTACCGTATCGTGATTATGCTTAACATTACAGTATGTGATGTCGATTTTGTGTTGTTGCTGTGTTTGGTTTTTATCTACACTAATATTATAAAGAGGAAAACTTTGTTTGTTTGTCTGTTTGGTTGTAATGAATAGGCTCAAAAACTAATGGACCGTTTTTAAAAATTCTTTCACCATTCGAAAGCTACATTATCCACGAGTAACATAGGCTAAATTTTATTTTGGAAAAAAATAGGGATCCGTAAAATATTTGGGTTTTTCGGACACAAGGTGTAAAAAATCAAAAAGAAAAGTTACTTATTTTGCGTACGCTGCCTAAACTATAAAAGATAGAACCATAAAATGTTTTAATTAATTGGAGATCTTATAAATATATACATAAAAGTCCGCGACACACTATACCTATCTATGTCGAGTGAGGCACAACAACCATTTTTTTATTTAAAAATCTTAATTTTTTTTTGGACTACATTTAAACGCATTTATTTTACTCATGCTATTAATCCTTATCAAAATAAATTATTTCATCACTAAGTACAGTTTATGTAGATAATATTTGTTATTTAAAAGATTAAAATTGGACGTTTGGTTTTGAAGTTATGGCGAAATTAAAATATTACTATTTCTGCGTTGCGAAGTGAGCGTCACCAAGGCGGGGGTGCGCGTGCGTGAGGGGAGTTTAGGTCTATGAGTAAGGTACCCGCGCGGCTCAGTCGTGCGGTCGGCTCCCTACGTAGCGGTCGTGCGCGAAGTCTAATCATTTTCGTTCGATTTTTATTAGACTTTATTCTTAAAACTACACCTACGCAAAAGTTCTTCTCATACTTAATATTGTAAATGCGAAAGTAACTCTGTCTGTCTGTATGTTACGCTTTCACGCCTAAACTACTGAACCAATTTTGATGAAATTTGTTATAGGTATAGGTTAGCCCTTGAGAAAGGACATAGGCTATGTTTGGTCGCGATAACCGACATCCACGCGGGCGGAGCCGCGGGCAAAAGCTAGTTTATAATAAAAATGAGATATTAATTACTAAACGAATTAATAATTAAACGAATTTCCTAGTAATTTCCCTAAGTTAAATTTTAAATTAAATTATTCCACAACATTCTACACAACGCTATCTAGATCCATGGTAAGCTTTTATAGCTTGTGTTATGGAATGTAGATTGCGGATAAACATACTTATATCCTTTTTTTTGTAAATACATACATATTATACATAGAAACACCCAGACCAAGGTAAATAGCCATATTCATGCATACAAATATTTGCACTGAGCGGGAATCGAACTCGCGCCTCCTGCGTAGCAGTCGCGTGCACTACCACCACACCACAGAAACAGGCTGTCGTAAACGAGGCTGATGAAAACATCGGGAAAAATGCAATGCTCAAGTGGGACTCAAGTTCAAGAACCCACAACCTTTCCCTTACAGGGAGAATGCTCTTAGAACTGAGCTATTGAGCCACACCTAAATCACTTCAAAGTTCCCTTCTCTTAAGTTAAATTGCCTGTTTTAGCAGTGGGTTCACGTCGGTAGTGTAAAGGCTAGAATTTGAACTCGCGATCGTAGAAACTCCTAATCGTAAGGCGAAATCCTTAAACATTAAGCACTACTACAAACTACTAACCACTAATTTATTATATAGTGTCTACTGCTGCCTTTTACCTTGATTGCAGTGCAGAGAAGTCCCGGTAATTGAAAAGAACTCCGTCTTAACTAAACGCCATTTATTTCGAAGCTCGTATTAGAGTTTCATAATAAAACTAGTGAACTAGTTCTGAATGGCGATAAATTTTATTTATTGAATCTCCGCCAGCCCAAGGGATTGAGCCCCAAGTCAAACTTACGATTGAAGTTTACTATTGTCAAAAGCGTTAGGTGTCACCGTTGAATATATCATTTTTTGAATTATTTTTCCTTAATACTTCGGTTTATTGGTTCATAAATGTGATATGTTAACAACGGTTTTTGGATTTACGGAATAGAAGGACCGAAAACAACCCGTCTTTTTTCTTGGATCCTTACCTTGAATCCATTTAAATCCTTCCAATAATGTCACTTACAAGAAATCAGGGAAGTTCGCACCCACCAGCTAGAGAGGGTTATGACGGACTCGAACACTAAAACCACACGCCGTTTCGGGTCTCATAATATGTATATAAGTTGGCATTCACGCCTTACCTAGAAGTCCTTAGCATTATTCGTCGAAAGAACCAATGACTGCAAAACTTGACATAATTAAGTACTAGCCTAGTGGTATATGGGTAATGGACTGCTGAGACGAGGTCTCGGGTTCGATCCCAGATTTACCATGGCACACACCAATGACTTCTCGATGCTTGTCGAAGTTATGTGTGTATTTATCGCAGGTTTATAAGTGCCCGGTTAATGGCAATAGGCTCGCCACCTATTACATTGGGACCTAAACATAAACTGGCGAAATTTGGGTGCTAGCACCTCTGCCTACCCCTTCGGGGAATACAGGCGTGAGTTTATGTTATGTTATGTTATTTGCCCGTGGCTCCTTAAACAGCCTATAGGACATAGGCTGTTTAAGGAGCCACGCCTAAACCACTGAACCGATTTTGATGAAATTTCGTATAAGGGTAGATTAGACCCTGAGAAAGGACATAGGCTATGTTTGGTCGCGATAACCGACATCCACGCGGGTGGAGCCGCGGGCAAAAGCTAGTGTTAGATAAAAGTATAGAGTCGGTCGATGTAAACTCACTCACTGTACAACCGTAGATACGAATAAAGGCATGAGTTAAACATAAGTGTTTCTTCATTCCATCGCGCATCAGCCCCTCTCAACTCCAAGGACATCTACAACACTATAGAACCTAAATATTAATCTTTTCGAAGCCTACAAATGAATTCGAGAATATAATTAGATTGGACTCACTCTCCAGGCTGCCCAGGGTCAATATTGTCGGACTGTATCTGGTGTTTAGTCAAGCGACCACAATTTGGAGCGTCTCCGTCGAATCATAATTCACAGTCATGTCAGAGTATTATTGTTAAGTTTCTTGTACACTGAATGAAAGCTTTCTTAATAATTTTAGTGACAATATAAAGAAGAAAGAAAGAAAATGCATTTATTTTTAACCCCCGACGCAAAAACGACGGGGTGTTATAAGTTTGACGTGTCTGTGTGTGTGTGTGTGTGTGTGTGTGTGTGTGTGTGTGTGTGTGTGTGTGTGCGTGTCTGTGGCATCGTAGCACCCAAACGGCTGAACCGATTTGGATTTAGTTTTTTTTTGTTTGAAAGGTATATTAGTCGAGAGTGTTCTTAGCTATGTTTGAAAAAAATCGGTCCAAGATGGCCGCCGCCAAAGCATGTTGCAATGCATATTTCTTTATAATTCCCTCAATATGGGTATCAAATGAAAGAGCTTGACTAGTAGATCAATTTAAAAAGTATAAAATGAAAATAAATGAATAAATTTTAATTCAACGGTTGCCATGTCGGGGGACCTTACGATATACCTAAAGGAGTACCTACTTAACCAGTTAAGGTCCCCCGACATGGCAACCGTTGAATTAAAATTTATTCATTTATTTTCAACTTTTCGGAGGTGCTTTTTGTGACGGGGGTTTTTTAAATTTTTAATTTATTCATAGCTGCAGTACATGCCCAGAAATGTTACAAAATAAAAGACTAAATACATAATTACGACAAATACAATACGATAAAAACAGTCCCGGGACCTTTAAGCGGGGCGTGAAAAGGCATCTAATGAGGCCGTCAAGCTGAGTGCCACCACTGTTAACATGGTAAATGTTTACGATGGTGACCCTCTTTCCGAGACTTTGCCTTTAGCTTAACATCAGGCGAGGTGAAGTCAAATTGACGGGTCCTGTGTATAAAAAAATGATGGTTTGTTTTTATAACAGCACCACTGCCCACCAAAAATGATTAGTGATTAACATACCTAAATGATAGTGAATATAAGTAGCTTGGTTATAGAGGGCTCTGTTACTGAACAGTCGCACGATCGGCAGTCCCTTTGAGCTAAGTCTCCGTTAAACTTGGTTAATAAAACTTGACCTAAATACCAGATAGAGCGCAAATAGCTGCAAACCCAGGACAAGGCTATAAAATTCAGAACCTCGCAACAACTCAGCAGATTTCAGAGAAATATAAATGTTATGATCAAAGTCGTAATTTGCTGATGAGTGAACAGAATGTTTTCAGTGGAAGACACTCTATAGGATGTTAGAGAAGTGCTCCCAAAAATGTAAACAAGCGATACCACTGACAATTTAATAGTGATTAGATCAAAGGTCAAAATCGCGAAGAACGATAGTTTGAAATTTCGGACACGTAAATGCGAAAGTACGCTTTCGATACACGTAACGTCGAATCATTGTCACAGTGACGCACGTTACCGCACAAGTGCACCAATCGATACACGCATTTTCAATGTTTGTTACCGCGATGCACGCCACCGCGAAAATGCGCTACATCGATACACATATTGTCGAATGTTCATCACCGCTTTGCACGTTACCGCGAAAGTACATCACAATATACACAATTGTCGAATGTATTGCAGTGGGATACATGTTCCTGCGAATATTTAGTAAAAACGAATGTATGCTTGTAAGTGTTTTGTAAGTATTATAGATTTATTGGTTCGGGTTAATGGAATATTTGCCCTAACTCAATCTAAAGCTGACCACGTTTGCAGAGTAAACCTTTTTAAATAAAAAGTATTATTTTTCTGCTTATTATGTTAGATTTACAGTAAAGATCGCTACGTAAAGCAACAAGTAGCATGCAGTCGCTTTCAATCAATATTCACGTGTATCGCACTACAATACATTCGACGGTATATGTGTATCAACATGAAGTACTTTCGCGGTAATTTGCATCGCGGTAATGAACATTCGACAATATGTGTATCATTGTGGCGCATTTTCGTGGTAACATGCATCGCGGTAAAAAAACATTCGAAAATACGTGTATCGATGTGGCGTACCTACTTTCGTATTTCTGAACTTTCGAACTACCGTTCATCGCGATTTTGAATTTCGAAATTCAAGGGAACAGTCCCTTGAGGAATGATCTGTCTGAAAATCAAACTGTTTAATAGATTTAAATTGTATTATTGACCCAACTAGAAGTGTGTTCCAAACATCAAAACAATCAGTCGACAGTACGTGGAAAAACCAATGCATTTGGATAATTTTGAGTGCTTTGTTCGACAAGATAGATTTGATGCTGACTGTATCTACAGTACAGAAAGTGACTGTTGTACAATCTCCTTTAAGAAAGCGTCGTAAACACCCTTGGTTGGTAATAAATGTAGTCGTCGGGCCGTCGCTGGGTCGTGTCGTCTCCGCCGAGGGCCCTTATCGGCCGCGAGAAGTCGAGCGATGAATAGCGACTCCCTCAGGATGTTCTCGAAGTGGATCTCGAAATGATACAATATTGTCTGTTACTTAAAAGTGAAGTAGGCACAATGGTATAACCGTACACATTTTGATGATCAAAATTAATTAAATAAATTAAATATTTGGTAGTGAGCCACTTGTAAATAGAATCATTAAATGAATTAAGAAAATGTTTAATATTTTTATCCTACTTGTGTGAGAAGTAGAGAAGTTAAAGCCGGAAATTGGGCCCCGGAGTCCGAGGTAAGTTCCTTGGATGCGATGATTATGATGCATTTGAAAATTTTAAAAACAGTAGATGAAGCTAATGAAGTACTAGCTGACCCGGCGAACTTCGTACCGCCAATTATTTTCCACCCGCGTGGCGTCCGATCCCGTTCCCGCTGCACCTTCTTATACTATGATATAGTTATATAAACAGCAACAAACATAACCACACTGTCACTTCTGCGTATATGACGATACCGGCCGAATTTGTTGACATTAATGATCACTGCTCTGTTCCCTTGAGTAGTAGCGTGATAATATATAGCCTATGTGCTATTCTGATGTATAAGCTATATTATTGTAACGTTATGCCGCACCACTAAGACCTGGAACTCCCTGCCAGCTCACGTGTTTCCTTCTTCCTACAGTCCCGCGTCCTTTAAGCGGGGCGTGAAAAGGCATCTAATGAGGCCGTCAAGCTGAGTGCCACCACTTTTAACATGGTACATGTTTACGTTTCGCACCTTCGGTGCAACAAAGTCATAAATACCCAAAATAGCAAAATCGACTTAAGTACGCCAAATCGTTTAAAAATAATGCTTTCGTTTGGGAAAACAAAGACAGCCGTAAAAATACATCAAAATTTCGCTAGATGGCGTGAGTGCCTTTGTGGTTATTACTGCTTTACCGACGATACTTGGGCCAACAGTGTCTGATTGTCCAATAGTGTCCCCGCTGTCGGGAGAAATCGTCGTGTCCCGGAGCTACAACCGCATAAAGGTAATTGTGACCATTTATATTCTCACTCATTGGAGCAACAAAAACTCATTTGTATTTATAACCTCAATTATTTAATGTTTTAACCAAAGAACTTGGTGCTACAAAGCTATGATTACAAAAATGATTTTGTTGGTCCAATTTAATTATTTTCAATTAGAATAATTGAAACTACGAAGTCTTAAATAAAAATGTGTTTTTGTAGGCCCAATAATAGTACACTCTAGCTATGGTGTTGGTGCTACAAAGTCATAAATTAAATTGTGGTTTTGCATGCCCAAAAATGTTAATTTTAACTTAAGCTGTTAGAACCATAAAGTCATACTTTTAAAATAGGATTATGTAGACCCAATATTATTACTTTTTTAACTAAACTATTGAAAATACAAAGTAGTAAGCGATAAAAATGTTTTTGTAGGTCCAGTACCATATACATAATTTATAGCATAACAATGAAAGGCCTCGTAACTTTGCAGTTTTTTTTAGTATTCTATGTATTGATTGCATTATTTAACACAAAATCGAAACATTATTGCTCCAAAATTATTTATTAAACTTTTTTTTCATCAAAACTGTGCAAAGTCGTTTATATAGGTACTTACTCGATTAAAACTGCAATAAACTAATGAAAGTAACTACTAAGTAACTGTGTCCATACTGTAAATTACTGTATTATGGTGTACAATAAAGAGTTATCTATCTATCTATCTAAAAGTAGTTTTGAATGAAGTATACTTCAAAACTATATTTACTAAGTTCTTTCTAAACTAAGTTTGTGCTACTAGCTTCATATTTTTGTCGACGTCTGTATAGTGGTGATGTACTGTTGCTTTTCACTTCAAAGATTCAATTACCGATATCATCGTAACATTAGTTTTAATCTTTATTGCAACCTTCCACTGACATAATTATCACTCGCTTTGAACTAGTTTTTAATAAAATTAATTATAATTATTCCAGAAAACAATGGGTTCCCGAAGTAGGAAAATTATTTCGATGGTTCCTATTCAACATAATAATTTGATAGAAGACAGAACATTAGTTGAAACCTGGTTAAAGAACTATGATTCAGAAAATCAACTCAATGATCATAGCTACAGTTTTGAAACTTCTCATCCTTCTATAAATAATATGCCCAGTACTCCTGATGGCAGAAAAACCGTTCTTTTAATTACCGAAAATCATGCAAATGATGGTAATGGTGAAATAGTTTTAACTGACACAATTAATGTTAATTCGACATTACAAAACACTGAAGCCAAAAAAATACCAAGTCAAGATATGTCGTTGAACAATGAGATTCCCTCTGATAATAATGAAGATGTGTATGTGAGTGATGGATCTGAATATGAACCACCGAAAAAGAAGCAACTATATAGAAAAGTTTATCCATCGGCCCATAACTCATCAAACAGTAATTCCTCCAGTTCTAGCAGTAGTTCCAGCAGCTCCGGGTCTACATCTAGCGGGTCATCTTCATCTGAAAGTAATTCTGATGTGATAATTGCGCGGCATCATAATGTAGTCCCTGAGACTATAGAACCAAGCACTCATAATGTAGTCCCTGAAACTATAGAGCCAAGCACTCATAATGTAGCCCCTGAGGTTATAGAACCAAGCACTATCCCGAAGTCTAAAAAAAGGACAAGAAACCCAAGTCAATGGAAAAAAAACCAAAGAAAAGATTTAAAAAATAGTGGTCAAGCGTATTTGTCATCTAGAGGTAAAGCCGTGGCGGAAAAAAAAATTCGTCCACCTTGTACGAACACCTGCCGATTGTCTTGTTCAAATAATTTTTCCACTGACGAGAGAAATACCATATTTGAGACATATTGGGCTATTGGTTCCTATCAAAGACAGCGTGACTTTCTTGCTTCTTGTATAAGGCAAGTTGAACCTGAATTCCGTGTCATAAAAATTCCAAAAGGTGGAGACGTCAACAGAAAATGTAGAAAGCCGAACACAAGTTACTTCTTTGTTAATAAAGGTAAAGAGGTAAGAGTTTGTAAGAAGTTCCTAATAAATACATTGGCCATTAGTGAGAAACCGTTACGTACGGCAATTGATGACAAATTTGGAAGTTTAAGCGGAATTCAAGTGGATAAGCGGGGCAAACACGGTAAACAGTCAAAGCTAGATACTGAAACAATACAATCTGTACGTGACCACATAAATTCAATTCCTAGGATTGAAAGCCATTACATCAGAGCCAATTCCACCAGAGAGTATATAGATGGAGGTCTGACTGTAGCTGAGTTACACCGTAATTATAGCGAAAATCGCATAGTTAACAACAAGCAACCCGCAAATTACGACGCGTACCATCGGATTTTTAACACACAATTTAACATAAGCTTTTTTATTCCATGAAAAGACCAATGTGATGTATGCGAGGCGTATAAGAATGCTGTAGATAAAGAGCCTTTAAGTTCCAGCTATAAGCTACATCAAGAGGAAAAGAGTCTGAGCAGAATAGAAAAAAGCAAGATTTAGACGAGTGCAAAAAACCTGATAGCAACATCACTGTGGCTATATTCGACCTTCAGGCAGTATTACCTTGTCCTATAGGTCAATCTTCAGCATTCTTCTATAAAAGTAAACTCAATTGTTATAATTTCACAGTCTCTGATATTAAGGAAGAAAAAACATTTTGTTTTTTTTGGCATGAGGGTCTAGGTAAGCGAGGTGCCAACGAAATAGGAACTAGTGTATACAATTTTTTAAAAGATTGTTCTTCCAGTAAACCAAACTCAGATATAATTTTTTTCTCAGATAACTGCTGCGGCCAGCAAAAAAGTAAATTCTTTTTAAATATGTACTATTATGCCGTTTCAACCTTGCCCATTAGTTCTATAACACACAAGTTCCTAATTCGAGGGCATACTCAGAACGAAGGAGATGCTGTCCACTCGGTTATAGAAAAAAATATACGCCGAGCAAAAAAATCTGGGCCAATTTACACCCCAGACCAGTATGTGACTTTAATCCGAAATGCCAAAAAGGCTGGCAATAGTTACATTGTTAATGAAATGAATTTTGATAATTTCTACGACTTAAAGTTGCTCTCTAGTGATGTAAACTTAAACACCATCAAGAATATTGATGGCGAAACAATCAAAATTTCTGAAATCAAAGCTGTAAAATTTGTTAAAGATTCAAAAACCACCTACAAAACTCAAGAATGGAACGAGGCTAAAATTAAAATAAGCCGTACAGGGAAGAAAAATATAAAAGATATAAGCTTGAGTGCGGTTTATAAATCTAAGTTGCCTATTGCAAACAATAAAAAGCAAGATATTCGTCAATTGATTAGTGATAATATTGTGCCAACATTTTATGCAAACTTATACAACAGTTTGTTTGATTAATTATTTACATACGAAAGCTTTAATTTTTTTAAGAAGTTTATTTTAAGTTTTCCTTTTAAAGAAAGTTTACCTAAGCTGAAAGCTATTTACAATTAGGTTAAGCTGAATTTTGTTACTCGATTTTTTTGATAATTTAGTTTTGTGTTCATCTAAGATAACTTTGAATATTTTATCAGTCAGATGATTGTTTTATTGTTACGAATTAGAAATAATAATACTCAGTAGTTAAAAATAACAATACTTAAGTTGATTTTGTGAGACGTAATAATTTGTGAGAAGTTTGTAGAATTTCTTTTATTTTTATGGGTTAAATAACTTTGAAAGTTTATAAATTTAAAATTTATAAGATTTTATATAAGACTGATTATAAGCCTAAAAGTTAATAAGACTGATTGCGAAGGTTATTGTTTCCTAGCATAAATAATATGGAATTATTTTCCAAGTGTTTTTAATAAAAACAACACGGTGAAATAATTTGGCATTAAAAAAACGTATCTCTAAACAATTGTGTTTGGAGATACGTTTTTTTAATTAGTAGTTGATTTTACGAGAAGAAAATATACGAAATATTTGATTATAACTTTTTATTTTATCTAAAACCTTATCTTAAATCACAATCTGCATAGTGCACAATTTATAAAATTATATTAATTCCTGGTGCAACAAAGTCACAATAAGGCGCACTTTTTTTATTTCGGCTTTTTTAAAACATTTTATTAGTAATTGAAAATAAAATAATTTCATAAAACTATAGCGAAAGAAACAAACAATATAATTTTATTAAAATGTAAAACCTACACTGTAGATAGTAATCCAGTAATAAGATGACAAACCCGAAAAAAACTTAAAAGTGCTTTCCTGTAAAATCACAAAATGAGTTGTTACGACTTTGTTGCACCGAAGGTGCGGTTTGATGAAAATCGATTCAGTAGTTTTTAAGTGAAAGAGTAACAAACATCCGTCCATCCATACTCACAAACTTTTGCGTTTATATTATACTAGCTTTTGCTCCCGGCTTCGCCCGCGTGGATGTCGCTTATCGCGACAAAACATTTCTCAAAAGACCTAGGTGTACGAAGTTTCATGCTTCTAACTTTAATAATGATGAACTTTCCATACAAAAGTTTATCACCTTTTTTACCCTCTTAGTAGTGAAATTTTGAAAAACGCTGAGATTAGTGTTTATTCATTTCTTAAACGACACAGATTTATGATATTTAGTGCATCTAGCTCTAAAAATGACCGAATTTCATACAAATTTCCATCCCTTATTTTACCCCTTTAGTAGCAGAATTTCCAAAAATCCTTTCTTAACGGATGCCCACGTCATAACATCTACCTACATGCCAAATTTCAGCCCGATCCGTCCAGTGGTTTGGGCTGTGCGTTGATAGATCACTATGTCATTCAGTCAGTCACGTTTGAGTTATATATTTAGGGAACGTTCATATCTGACGGAACATGCGTCGCGTATTATCGGTCGCGTAACGCCAGAACAGACAAATGTATAGAAAAACACTTGACCGTTCACACTCGACGCACTAACGTAGCATCGGTTGAGTGTGAACAGTCAAGTGTATGCAGAGAAGTAGGATTAAAGGACATAATAGGACTAATGGCAGGCTGTTGTCTGTTGTGTGTCTACGCTGGAGAATGAGAAAGGCGTGAGTATGTCATGTCGAATCCAATACCACTTTTGCCAAGAATTGAACTCGAGACATAATGCGCATCAGTCACTTCCACTACCTCCGATCCAATCACAATCACGAACTAAAGATCTAAATCCAACTTTAAAAGTAAAAAAACGAATAAAAAAGTTTTCACGTCTAAAGAGTTTCACGTTGCAATCACTGGACCGTTTCTAACGAACTTAAGAACGTCGATAGCGAGTTCTTTTACTGAGCCATTATTCAGCTTGACCAACCGTAACGTAACTGCGCGCGTTCGTATTTGCCGATAAATTTAAATTGGTTTAGTTTTACGTCAGTTCTCTCAGCGCTATCTTTGCAATACTACCAGTCCTACTACCTCATATTCGAAAGTACACTTAAATATGATTTGTTTCTTTCGACTGTGTTGAAAGAGACTATCGTTTAAATACCTAGTCTGAGTTGTGTTTAGTGGTCAACCACTGACAGACTTTGTTGAGGTTGCCCAAATAGGCCTCCAACTTAACAACCGGGACCGACTTTTAAAGTGCTCTCTGAGGCCCCACTCATCGTTTACCCAACAGTGAGTGAACCTGGCCTCGAACACTTTTTTCGCCAGTTCTATTTTTTTTATGTTAAGTATGTTTGTGTTACATTAATAATAAAATGTATTTTCTTTCTTTCTTTCTTTCTTTCAACACGGCAAATATACACTATATTTGCCGTGTTGAAAGAAAGAAAGAAAGAAAGAAAATACACTATATTTGCCGTGTTGAAAGAAAGAAAGAAAGAAAGAAAATACATTTTATTATTAATGTAACACAAACATACTTAAGTTAGTCTTAAGTATGTTTATGTTATATAATATATTATTTATTAAAACTATTGTTGCACCAAGAAAGGGACCAGTTCAGCATAAAGCTGGGCACGACGTACCCAGCGCTGGTTTTCTGACATCTGAGCCGTTATAAAAAAAACACACCTTATTACCTAAGTTTTTTTGCACAAATTTAAAAGATTAAACTAAACTAGTACTAAAATAAAACTAAAATAAAATAGTCTAAAAAGAAAATTAAAAGATAAAAGTTAAAAGAACCAGCCCAACCACAAGCATTCTCCGTCAACACCCCCTTTATGTGGTTGTTGGTTCCCAGTGGAATAGAATAGGGCCACCACATCTCATCAGTCATCAGTCCTATCCCTTTGTCCCCTATTACAACACCCACAGGAAGAGATCTTCCTGTGGGTGTTGTAGTAGAGGACAAAGGGATAGGGCTGTTTTCCATCCGACAGTAGGTAAAATACAACCCATGACTAAGTACCCATTTGACGCAATAGGCTCGCGATATGTGAGTGCTAATACACCTCGGCATACCCCTTTGGGGGCTTACAGACGTGAGTATATGTATGTATATGCATTGTATGCGTAATATATACCGTCAACAAAACTCACGTTACGACTGTGATAAAATCTAAAAGTCAAGCTGAATAATACCTTTAAAATGGGTAAACCGTTCATTTACTTCCAGGGTTTGTGCTCCAGTCTAGGTGGACGTTTTGTTCTCTTGCGGTTCCTTTATAATGTGGTTTTAACTGCTCTAAGAGTTCTGGTGATCGGTTGTCGTTTAAACGTCTCACTGATTTCTGATGTTTGCCATAAATGAAGCGCCTTTAATAAAGGTTTAATTTTAAAAGAGTCCAATTTTTGGTGCACTTTAATGATTTGTAAATTTTATCTTTCTTTTTTCATTAATCACATAGGTGGCAGACAAGCACACGGCCCACCTGATGGAAAGTAGTTACCTTACTGATGGTAAGGTGGCATATGAACATGTGCAGTCACACTCGTGCTGCCTTTTTTTTGTTTTTTTTTTTCGTGCGGAAATCCCCTCGGATACCCCCCCTGCTGGAGCCGGAAGGGGAGGTTATAACCTCACGCCGACTGTGGGTCGTGGTGCTAGGCCGGAGGTGAGGTTGCAATCGACATATCCCTCGCACCCCGACTGACCCAGGGCCATCCCTTGTGGTCTGGAGATCGAACCTGCGCCTTATAAGGCACTGGATTTTGAAAACCAGGCTGTAACCTAAATGATTTAATTCAGTTAAAAGCATTTTTTTATTTATCTATTCAGGCGCACAAAACATAACAATCTTTTAAAAACAATAATAATAAAATGCAGATCCGTAGTGGGTTGTAACATAACTACACGTGCACACAGTTAAAACAATATTACAAAAATAAGACAAAGCTCAAAATTGGTACAAGTATAATAGTGACATGTTTAAATATCTTTCAAGGCCTAACTGCTATGGAGGATGTCTTTCAGAGTTCTAGTGAACCTATTAAAATTTGATTCAAATATGTGTAGAAGTTTGTTCTTCTTTGCCACCTCGTTATATTGACGGGCCAGCCTTGTTATGGGGTTAAAGAAGGACATCACATACATAAACTCACGCCTGTATTCATCTTTCGCCAGTTTATGTTTAGGTCCCAATGTAATAGGTGGCGAGCCTATTGCCATTAACCGGGCACTTATAAACCTGCGATAAATACACACATAACTTCGAAAAGCATCGAATAGTCATTGGTGTGTGCCATGGTAAACCTGGAATCGAACCCGAGACCTCGTCTCAGCAGTCCATTACCCATACTACTAGGCAAGGAAATATTACAGTCCATCAAATCTAAGAGGTACCGTTTGACGTTTCATATTTTTCAAACCGAAACAACTTTGTTCATACGTACATTATTCAGTTTCGATAACCTTTTTCATAAAACCATGAATTTAGAAAGATTTCATTATTGTATCTAAAAATGTACAATTCTTAATATCTAAATGTAATTGAAAACTTTCAAACAAAGCAAAATAACACATATTTACACAGTAAATAATTTCTAATAGTTATATTCTTGACCTCATTACAAAGTTACGTAGTTAGGTCACTGCACGTAGTGTTGCGACTCTTCGGATACACTTGTATGCAAAAAAATCGTTTACATATACGAAAAATCGAATGTATTATTTACAAATTACACTTGACAACCAAACAAATATTTTTTCATGTGAATGGGATTTATCTCACATATTACGATTACATAACTAAATAGTTATGTAATCGTAAAATATGAGATAAAACCCATTCACCAAAAATACGTATTTATAAATCAAATATATTTGCTTCTTTAAAAAGTTGTCGAAAGCGATTTGTCGATTTTTGATTTTCGCGCCCAAATAAGTCGGGGTTTCTCGCGCTAACGCTGTCGAAATAGTAAATGGAGTCAGGGATAGTGTTTTTTACATTTATTTTTGTGTATGATAGTATGGGTTTGCATATTACAGAGAAATAAACAAATTTTTAACAAGCACATCCATTGATTTTACAATTACAATTTTTTCTTCTAAGTCTTATTTCTACGTCTAAAACTAATAAAAATAAGGTATGTAGAACCCATTCACAAAAATGTTGTTGCCTGATGTTATAAATTAACGACGTTACTGCGCGACCGCATAATGCACTGAATACACAGATACCCTAAAATAAATTAATTTAATTATTTTTAGGTCAATAGGCAAAATCGCAGGTGTCCAAGTCTCTACAATTTTTTTTTTCTGGCAACACTGCCAACTACAAGCGCACGCGGTCCGCTCGGTCGGTTCGGCGTCAGCAGTCTCTCGCCATCTTGGAAGCTGACTGTGCGCGTACTTGCTTTCTCGTTTGTGTTTTACAATTTGTGACTTGGCTATTACTTTTCTGGACTGATCATTCTTTATCCGTTTACCTTGGCAATATTTATACTGGACTCCGAACTAAGCAAGTGTTTATTAATAATGTCGAAAAGAGGACGTACTTTGAACAGCCAGGCTCGTGAATTGGTGGTGAAATTACACGAGTATTTTGAGCGTGAATCTCAAAATGGTGGACTTCTACTGCCAGTTACACAAGTTCGGGATCGCGTCGGTGAAGCTCTCGGTATTGGTAGCCGCACCGTTGGCAAAATATTAAGTGAAAAATATGGGCCTTCGGGGAGTGACAGTAACGTACTTCACACACCGAAAAAACGAAAAAGAAATAAACCTGTGACAGGCATCGATGAATTCGATAGTCATGCTATTAGAAACCATATATACGGGTATTTTACAAGAGGCGAATTTCCAACATTGGCAAAGTTATGTGCAACTTTAAAAGATGCCGGGCTGTATAAGGGAAGCATAGAGTCGTTGAGAACGGTAATAACAGGAATTGGCTTCAGATACAAAAAAGTTGACAAACGAAAAATTGTTATGGAGCGACATGACATAATTATGCAGCGACTAACATTCCTGCGCGAAGTTAAACAAATTATATACTGGGATAATGTAATATTTTTGGACGAAACTTGGCTAAATTCCAACCATTCTGTGCCGAAAACATGGACTGATGATTCTGAAGCTTCGTGCTCGAAGGTGCCGATAGGAAAAGGTGGACGCCTCATAATATGCCATGCTGGGTCAGCGTCTACAGGCTTCGTGGAAAACTCTTTATTAGCTTTCCAATCCAAAAGCACTAAAGAGTATCATGAAGAAATGGACGCAGTAAGGTTCCGAGAGTGGTTCTTAAATTTATTACAGAATATCCCTCCTAACAGCACAATTATAATGGATAATGCCCCATACCACTCTGTGCAAATTGATAAAGCACCTACGTCAGCCAATAAGAAAGCAGATTTGGTGGCATGGCTGCAAAGAAAAGGAGTGGATGCCGACATGTCACTATTAAAAGCTGAATTATTACAGTTAGTGAAATTGCATAAACCACCAAAACCGACATATGTAATTGACCAATTGGCCGAAGAGCACGGGCACAAAGTCATACGACTTCCTCCGTACCATTGCCAATATAATGCCATTGAACTGATTTGGGCCCAAGTTAAAGGTAATATTTTATAATATTATAATAATAACACGAGTACTTCTAACATTTATAATTTAAACAATGGTTTTCGTCTGCTATCAAATAGTTACATTATTGTTTTACAGGTTATGCAGCAAGACACAACACAAAACCACCCTTCAGTGTCAAGAAAATGGAAGGTTTATTAAAGGAAGCATGTGCCCAAGTTACACAGGAAGATTGGAGTAAAGTAGTACAAAAAACAAAGAAAATAATAATGGACGACTTCGAAAGAGACGTACACTTTGATAATGTAATGGACAATCAACTGGTCATTAATTTAAATGACGATGATGACGAAGACGACGATACTAGTACTAGTAGTGAATAAAAAAATATCCTAAACATTTCTTTTATTTAATTATAACAATTGATTTCTTAAAATTCGGATATTATAGTAATCGATCTCTTAAAGTTCGGATATTATAGTAATCGATTTTTTCATCCCATCCCTATCATTCAATTGTCAGAACTGTCAAACGGTACTTCTTAGATTTGACGGACTGTAATACTATTTATATTAACGCGAAAACTCATACTTTTTAGAGAAAAAAATTAGAAAATTATGAAGCGATTAATAATAACATTGCTTGCCCTGTATATAGTTGTGACATAGTAGATTAGCAAATAATCCATGTTGGGAATCTCAGAGCGTAGCACAAAGTGGCTGCAAAGAGTCATGTCATGTTCGCAGCTTTGAAATCACGTAGCGAGAACGTATCGCTAAGCAGTAAAGCACACTACACACGTGCGAGCGGTTAGAAGTCGGTGAGTACATTAAACTGCCTGATTATGAAATTTTAAGTAAGTAGTAAAAAAAAGTAAAAAAAGTAATAAAAAGATCTGCGGTAGCCTAGTGGTATGGGTAATGGACTGCTGAGACGAGGTCTCGGGTTCGATCCCAGGTTTACCATGGCACACACCAATGACTTTTCAATGCTTTTCGAAGTTATGTGTGTATTTATCGCAGGTTTATAAGTGCCCGGTTAATGGCAATAGGCTCGCCACCTATTACATTGGGACCTAAAACATAAACTGGCGAAATGGCCTACCCCTTCGGGGAATACAGGCGTGAGTTTATGCTATGTTATGTAGTAAAAAAACCGGCATTGTTCTGATATTGTTTTTTTTTTTTTTTTTTTTTTTACACAGGACACCTCAATTTGACTTCACCTCGCCTGATGTTAAGCTAAAGGCAAAGTCTCGGAAAGAGGGTCACCATCGTAAACTTTTACCATGTTAACAGTGGTGGCACTCAGCTTGACGGCCTCATTAGATGCCTTTTCACGCCCCGCTTAAAGGACCCGGGACTGTAGGAAGAAGGAAACACGTGAGCTGGCAGGGAATTCCAGGTCTTAGTGGTGCGGCATAGGAATGAATCACTGAAACGCTTGGTTCTAGCAGGTATACTCTGCACCGTAAATGGATGACAACTTAGCCCTGCACGTGTCGTCCTGTGAAGGAAAGGGGAGGGTGGGACTAATTGGAAGAGCTCGTCAGAACATTCACCATGGTAGAGACGGTAGAAAACTGCCAAAGACGCAACATCTCTACGCATCTGCAAAGGCTCGAGGGTGTTCGTGACCTTAGGATCCCCAATAATGCGGACCGCACGTCGCTGCAACCTGTCGAGAGCATCTAATAAGTACTTTGCGGAGCCGTCCCAGAGATGTGAGCAGTATTCCACGCAGGAACGAATTTGGGTCTTGTATAGAAGACACCGCTGCTCCGGCGTGAAAAAACGTCTCACTCTGTTCAGGACTCCGAGTTTACGCGAGGCTGATTTGATGATACTCTCGATATAGTTTTTGTTATTCAGTTTGCAGCGAACATCCATACCGAGGATAGTGAGGTGATCCTGCAGTGGCAGTGGTGTGCTCTGAAGAGTGGGAAGGGGAAGGAAAGGAGATACCTTTGCTGTAAACGCACATGCCTGGGTCTTCTTGGCATTGAACTCGACCAGGTTCCTAGCGCCCCATTGAGAAATGTGGTCCAGGATCCGGCCCAGCTCAGTGACAAGAAGCTGCCTTTTTTCCGCGATATCAGACTGCTTGGCCGCAGGATGTGCGTAATAACTCCCGTGTAAGGTGCTGTCGTCTGCATAGCAGTGAATGTTTCCGTTACAGAGCATGTCATTGATATGCAGAAGAAAGAGAGTGGGAGATAAAACGGAACCCTGCGGCACGCCAGCATTTACCTGCAAGAACTCCGAAGCTCGTCCATCACAAAGGACGCGAATACGGCGCCCCTGCAGGAAGCTTGCAACCCAGTTACACAGTCTAGGAGGCAGGCCGAAGGCTGGTAGCTTGGAAAGAAGCGATTTGTGCCATACCCTATCGAAAGCTTTGGCGATGTCAAGACTAATTGCCAGTGACTCACCGTGCTTCTCCATAGCCTCACCCCAAAGGTGGGTCATGTACGCCAGAAGATCACCCGTTGACCGTTTCGGTCTGAAACCGTATTGCCGGTCACTAAGCAAGGAGTGATCCTCTAGGTGGCGCATGAGCTGTGTGTTAATTATGTGCTCGAACACCTTGCACAGCACTGAGGTGACGGCTATGGGTCGATAGTTGGCTGGGTCCGAGCGATCCCCCTTCTTGGGGATCGGCTGGACATTCGCCTCCTTCCAAGCCGAGGGCACTGTACCCGAACTGTAGGACAGTCGGTACAGCCGCGTTAGCATAGGAGATAACTCCGCTGCACATTTTTTAAGTACAACCGCTGGAATACCATCAGGACCACTGGCTTTCCGGACATCGAGTGATTGCAGTACTGCACGGACATCGCGTTGCCTGATACGTATATCAGGCATTGCGTGGTCACCAGTGGGCATTGTCCGTGGCTGCATACCACAATCATCGACTCGGGGGTTGGCCGCGAAGAGATTGACCAGCAAATTTGCTTTCTCTTGCGGCTCATGGGCCAGAGATCCATCGGGATTGCTCAGCGGGGGCAGCGAGGGCTGGCAGAAGTTGGCTTGCACGGCTTTGGCCAGTTGCCAGTAGCCACGGCTACCCGTGGGATGCGCCACTAGCTCTTGGCCCAGCCGTGCTATGCGCTGGGCATCCGCCCTGATGCATGCCCTCTTGCAGACCTTTGTGGTTCTGTTGTACGCCGCCTTGAAGTGACCCACGTTGGGATCGCGCGTGGCGCGCGCCCGCACCCAGGCGCGGTACGCAAACTGTTTATGCTCAACAGACTCCGCGCACTCGCGCCCGAACCACGGACGCGCTCCGCGGACTCCGGTGACATCGGTGTGTGGGATATAATATTCCATACCTAGACCGATCTCACCGGCGACGGCAGTAGCGCTCTCAGATGGGTTCTTACCCTCAAAGCAGCGTTCAACCCACGGGATGGACGCATAATAATCGCGCAATCCATCCCAGTCCGCTGACGAGTAGTGCCATAGCCGCCTCTTCCCCTGCACGGGTCGTGGGGGCGCTACAATGGGCACGGTGGAGCGGACCAGACAGTGGTCGGAGTTACCTAAAGCAGCAATCACCGAGACACTGTACTGGTCCGGGTGACTCGTCATCAGAAGGTCTAGCAGAGAGGGCTCTAGGCCGGACTCTCTTGGTATCCTCGTGACCTTGTGCACAAATTGAGTCAAGTCATGCGCCAGGGCAAATGCGTGAGTGGCTCTTCCCGCATGGTTTGTTATGGCGGAGCCCAACCAGATCTTGTGGTGGGCGTTAAAGTCCCCCAAAAACACCAATTCGGCGTTCGGAAACCGCTCCTGCGCATCATCTGCCGCCTGACTTAGGTATTCGAATTCAATCAATTCAAAAATTCTTCTGTATTACAGGGTCAGCAGCACGAATGTG
This sequence comes from Eilema sororculum, assembly GCA_914829495.1. NCBI lineage: Eukaryota > Metazoa > Arthropoda > Insecta > Lepidoptera > Erebidae > Eilema > Eilema sororculum. The sequence continues at coordinate 1,648,042 of OU618541.1, forward strand.
ACTATCTTTGTACATGTTCATAGGCCACGGTAATCAGGCGGACCGTTTGCTTATTTATCTATTACTTAAGTGGTACAAAAATTATCAGTGCCCCTTCTCTTCCAGTGAGTAGGTATACAGGGCGATATAAAAGTAGACCTGGACTTAAACGGTGATAGCAGACGTGAATGTAAAGTGAAGCTAATCGAATATCTCGTAAATTTATCGCCTCAAAATACCGAGGCTGCTGTTGACGGACGCTTTACACACACTAACAACAATAAAATTGAAAATAAACCTTAAAGCAAAATACGGTGGGCACTGACTTTTAAAATACAGGCGCAGGCCTAGTTTAGGAGTCAGAGTATCACATTTAGCACATATTCCATAGTACAGCCTCAAAGTGTTAATCTGTGTACATTTCCGAACAATAAAGATTTTTTTTTTACGTTTCCTCCTGTCGTTGAGTGTAAAAATTAGTCCTGATGAGAGGAAATCATTCGTGGTAGAACCATTAATGGACCCAGCTACTTATTATACTTAGTTCCCAGTAGAAACAACAACTCCATATTTGGTTCTAAGGAGAAAGAAAAGTCTCACTGGAACCAAAATGGATCTAGACTATGTTTCCAAGTGGAATGATCGTTTTATCACGCATATCCAAATTTTACATTTTGAAACTCAGGGTCCATCTTTTTGTTCATTGTTTTTTTTTACTTCTCAAGACGACTGACCTCCCAATCCCGAGAACAAGGCCAGCACCAGAGCTCATTCGTTATTTGCCAGATGCACTGAATTATAACAGAGGTTGTCTTATACCCCAAGGTTATTAGGACCCTGTACACCACAGAGATCTGTTCTATATGGTATTCGTACATTTTGGAACCATCCTTAAATGCAACCGTTATTTCCCAGTTGCCTGAGGTCTCTTGACGGCGTCGGTTGAGTTATGTGTGTGTGGGAAGCTTTATTTCAAACCACGTCCACATTCGTTCCACGTGCCAAGTATGTTTTGTTGCCACTACATGCGGTAAGTAGGAAACATAAACATATTTTAAGCACAGAAAAGGATTTTTCCTACTAGAGAAACACTACTTTAAAGTGACCTAGTCAAGTGCTTTAGCTTACACTACTCAAGTGAGCGCCTTTCATCTGCGCAACTGGGACGCCAAACGTCAGCTCAGGGTTACCTGGTTGGGATCTGAGTTGGAGCACTGTTTCCACCCGAAGTATTTAGGTGTCACCCTAGATAGGACTCTGAAGAAAATGGTACAAACATTGAATAGTGAGAGCAAGAAGGTCGGTCTAGATATGAACCATATTATATATATAATAAATAATAATAAAAATAAAAATTGTTTATTTTCAAGCTACAGGGGCTCAGAGTGTGTTAGTACAATTGCTTAAAAACTATGTTAGTAACAACAGGATTAAAATTAAATAAATGTTAAAGAAAGTAGGTCCATCAAGATGCCGATAATACATGCAGCTTGATGAACCTACCAATGGTTGGACCATCCAACCTCTCAGCATACACCTTCAGGATGCTGTTATTGCTTCCCCTCACTCTGTGTAATATTGAGGCCACCTTCTTACGCATAATTGCGTAGTAGTCATCCGTATGCGCGTCAGCAAACATACCGGATGCACTACAATAACGTGGAAGCCTTAACAGCGCCCTGAAAGCATTATTATACTGGATTCGTAGGGTGTTGTCTGATTTTTGGGTATGATTGGCCCAGAGTCCGCTGGTGTAAAATGTTTGGCAGAACGCCTTGTATAGTGTAATTTTAACAGGAACTGAACAACCAGCAAACCTTCGAGCCACCATATTACCCCTCACAGCCAAAGCCCTACGCTCCCTATCCATGTCTAAATCATCTTGTAAATCTTCTGTAACAATGTGACCCAGGTATTTAAATTGTTTCACATTCTCCAGACATGACCCATTCAGTAGAACGGGAGGGACATATATTGGACATTTATTTTTCCCTCTAAACACTAACAACTCACTTTTCTTAGGGTTATACCTCAGACTAGCTATGACTAACAACTATAAAAAAACCAATATATGTAAATGATAAAGAAATTGAGTATGTAAACGAATATGTCTACCTTGGCAAACAAGTCTCATTCAATATCAACAGGAACGAAGAAGAAGTGAATAGAAGAGTTTATAATGGACACATGTATACTACCAAGTCTAACATACAGCAGCCAAACATGGGTTTATACAAATAAAATAAAAAATAAACTAATAACAACACAAAGAGCTATGGAAAGAAGCATTCTAAAAATAAAGAAGATTCAAAAAGTTAGAAGTGAAAATTTAAGGAAGAAAACTAAACTAACAGATGCCCTGGAATATGCTTTGAAGCAGAAATGGCAATGGGCTGGACATGTCAGTAGAGTAAAAGACAAGAGATGGACCTTGCGAGCGACAAAGTGGAAGGGTCCTTTAGGAAAAAGAAACGTAGGAAAACCTAAGAAACGATGGGCAGACGATATAGTGAAGATTGCAGGAAATGGATGGATGAAGATAAGCCAGGACAGAGATAGGTGGAAAGAAATGGAGGAGGCTTTTACCCGAAAGGGATCCAAATTCAACATAAGTAACACTTAAGTACTTATAATGTATGAAATGTAAAATATGCTATTGGAAAATAAAGCTTTACTTTACTTTACTAGATAGGACTCTGAGCTTTAAAAATCACTGTCAAAACACAAAAGCCAAAGTAGGTGCCCGAAACAACCTGATACGCTGCCTCACAACTACGACCTGGGGAGCAGAACCAAACGTTCTTCGTACAACTGCACTAGCCCTGTGCTTTGCTGCAGGTGAATTTTCGTGTCCTGTGTGGCACCAATCGGCACATGCCGGACAGGTAGATATTGCCCTAAATGAAACCTGCCGCACAATCACCGGTTGCCTTAAGCCCACTTCTCTCAACATGCTCCACTCATTCTCAGGTATCGCACCACCTGCTATACGACGGGCTGTTACTTGCAGACTGGAAAAGGCAAAACAAGAAACCGACTCCCGACACTGCCTATATGGACATCAACCACCTAGAGCCCGCTTAAAGAGTCGTAAGAGTTTCATGCAAACCGTAAAAGCCGCACCCGCACACGAACATCCTGGCACGATGAGAACTTCCCTATGCCAAGAAAAACAGCCTCCACCTTCGGACTTCCTACCTCCCCAAGAAAAACTACCTCCCGGACAGAACCTCCTTTGGCCCGTATGGAAGTCTCTTAATGGTCTACGTACACAGGTTGGTCGGTCTAGACAAAATCTTTGTAGATGGGGAATGCGAGACCCGGGCTTAATTGCATGTGACTGCGGTGACCCCGTGCAGTCCATGGCGCATTAGGTCTCGTGTCCCTTATGTCCTACCTCATGCACTAAAGACGACTTAAATAAAGCCACTGACAGTGCGATTAAGATGGCAGAATTTTATTCTCGAATAGTGTAGTCATTTATAAGTGAATCGTTGACACGAAAAGAAGACTACTTTAAAGTGAGTATTAAGATTAAAAAAATTAATGAACCTTTGAAATACATCGGGAAAAAGAAGCGCTCAAGTGGAACTTGAACCCACGACCTTTCCATTACAGGGGGAAACACCAAAGCACAGACTAAACATAACTAAATTCATAAAAAAAATTAACCTGCATGCAAAATATTTTACGAGCAAACAATTGATATTACTTCTATGTATTCTATCTTTCTTTTATTTTTTATTTTTTTTATAAATCTTTTCTTTAGATGCAGACAGAGAAGCACACGGCCTGCCTTATGGAAAATGATTAACGTGGCCTACTTCAAAATAAGAGGAGGTTCTCAATTTCCCGGAATCTGAATATGCTCTTGATTTAGTTTATCTTAGCTTTTACAAGAGCGACTGATTTTGTAACCCATCCAACCAAACTACACAAGATATTATATAAACCCAAATAACTGCCTTCTAATACAGATACGAAGAAGCCTTAGTAACTCCAGTATGTTACCTAAGCTCTATAACCTTAGGATGTCGTAATATTTTCAATACACAAAACCGTCTGTAAATATAGACCCGATTTGATATAAAAGCCTTCTTCATATTTACAAATCTTTATGTTTCTATCCTCAGCCATATAGGCGTGACGTAGCACCGTGCAATTTAAAGGTCATTGCATACGTGACGGGTTTTTGCGCGGATGGGACGGGACGGGACGGGACGTGGCTAAATGTGGTGTTAATGCGTACGAATCGACAACCTCCGTGGCGTACCGGTAGTGAACATGACATGTAGGTTCGATCGTGGGAGTGCAAATATTTGTATGCATGAATATGGGTATTTGCATTGGTCTGGTCGTGCCTCGGAGAGCACGCTAAGCCGTCGGCTCCGATTGTCATACAAACATCTATGCCAGTCGTTACGGGTAGGTGGAGCCCTCAAAAGTCCGACAACTGGTCTAGCTGCAATGCTTCAATATCGCCTTTGGGTTGTGGAGGTCAGATGGCAATCGCTTCACAGAAAATATCGTAGTTTAGCCAAATCCGCAGTTTGACTTGTAAAGCGGACCCCAGACTCCAAGCTGAAAGCTTCGGATGCGACTGGGATTAACACTTTTTTTTTTTTATACAGGACACGTCAATTTGACTTCACCTTGCCTGATGTTAAGCTAAAGGCAAAGTCTCGGAAAGAGGGTCACCATCGTAAACATTTACCATGTTAACAGTGGTGGCACTCAGCTTGACGGCCTCATTAGATGCCTTTTCACGCCCCACCTAAAGGACCCGGGACTGTAGGAAGAAGGAAACACGTGAGCTGGCAGGGAATTCCAGGTCTTAGTGGTGCGGCATAGGAATGAATCACTGAAACGTTTGGTTCTAGCAGGTATACTCTGCACCGTAAATGGATGGCATCTTAGCCCTGCACGTGTCGTCCTGTGAAGGAAAGGGGAGGGTAGTAAGGGAAGGCGTGAAAAAGAGGTGATTGTCGCCGCAGCACCGCGTGACAAAATCTTGGAGATTGGTTTTATCTATGAATGTGAGGCGTGACGAGAGCCGACGCGCCGAACGGAAGGGCCCCCGTACCCCCCCGAATATGGGCGCTGGGCTCCCGTCCGGTCGCCAACCGGCCCGACGAGCCATATCGGGATTATGCGCGACCTGGTGGAGCGGCCTCCCAGGGTGGTTAGTCCCAGTTGGGCCCCTGTACTATGCCGTGGGCGGCCAGCGGCACCACCGTTTCTACAGGTCTCCCTGCCCGGCGCGGCGCCCCGCGTCGCTCCCCACTAGACTACGCCAAAACCCACCGGTCCCACTAGTGCTGCGACTACCATCACCTCGGCCCGGCTATGCACTTGCTGATCCCTGAACGCAATCCAACCGAGATTGGATTACTATGGAGGGTTTTTCGCACTTGTGCACGGTGGTACCAGCCCGGTCGAAATAAGTGTCAAATTTGTGCCATCAAATTTCTACCACCTGTAAAACTTAGATAAAGAAGAATGCGTACGATCACTATGATTGAATCTAAAGTTGTTAATAAGGAAGGATATTTTTTTAATATCAAGAATTACTTTAAAACCTAATAATCGTCGGAGACGAGACTTTTCCTTCCACGCACGTGCTACATTCCCGTCCCGTCCGTCCAAAAACCCGTCCCGTATGCAAATACCTTTAGTTAGTATGCATACGACATACCCGCCTCATCATCAGTTCTGGCTAAGTGAACTCCAGGGGTGGTGAACTCACAGGCTATCATATGGAACCTTTAATTGTGAGTCTATTTCCACAACAAATAATGTTAAGTACTTACGAGTATAGCCACAGGGCAAAACTAGTTCTTTAATACTAAGTTCTTGACTTTAAACAAAGTCAATCAGTAAAGCAATCGACCTGTTACACCAAAGTACAGACTAAACAGAATTAAATTCATTACAGAACAAACCGCAGAATACTTGAAGGCGAAATGTTTTAATATTAGAATTATTAACAAAGTTTAATATCAACCTTTGAAGTACTGTTACAAACAAAAATTACAAACGAAATAAATGTGAAATAGCTGACTAGTGCTGCGACCGAGGTCCGCTTTGTTTTTTTTTTCTACTCTTTATTGTCATTTCTTGAAGTATTGAGGTATCAGTATGCTCACTGACTGACCTCCTTCCCCCATGAGCGCGGGCCTGGGGGTGACGAGTGGTGCCGCCTGTCACGCCAGCAGAAGCAGGCCTCCCCATTTCCGGGGGCGAGTCGGGGACACCGTTGTCCCCCCTCCCGAGGAGGGCCAGACCGTAAGGATTGCGAGGGATTTATCGAAGACAACCTCACCTCCGGCCAAGCTCCACGACCCTCAGTCGGCGTGTGGTTTTAGCCGATTCGAGTCCAACATAACCTCCCCTTCCGGCTCCAACGGGGGAGGTATCCGAGGGGATGATATGATATCGCGCAGAATGTATATAATAAATGTACGAAAGTACCTGCCAGTCGAAATCAGCATGCAATATTTCCTTTCACATTGCTAGAACATTCACTTCACGAGTATTGTAACTTTATAAGAGAGACGTCAGTCCCGCGATATCATTTTATATAAAATTCCCGGGAACACTAACGTAATGCAGGTGTTCCGTCGCCTAGAATGTGCATATAAATCAATATTTTTATTGTGTTATGTTTCTGAGAATATGTGCAGGTGATAAAATTTTACTGATGTGTTCGGGGGAAATAGATAGATAGGATTTCTCTTTATAAATTTAGGATTTCTGTGGTCAGTGAACACTACCGAAATCTATGGAGTTGGATCTTGAAGTGAATGTCCTTCAAGTTTCTTTAAATAAAATTTGTTTTAACACTTTAAATAGTTATGTTTACTTTTTTAGTATTAATTACATATAGTACTGTCATAAAAAACCTGTAAATTGAAAACTATAGTAAATTACACACAACTATAATAAATACTTAGTAAATGGGGGATTCCCCATGATCTCACTTGCTATAGGGGTGCTGGTTGGGTAACCTCCACGATGGCCTGCCCGTTTCTTCCCCCTTTGGACTGCGGTCCTGGGGAGCGGAAGCGGGAGGGCTGGTGCACCCTGGACAACGGCTAACAGACTCCCACCTTGGGAGTTCTGTTGGCCGTTGACGAATAACCCATCGGCGGACCCCAATGAGGTGGGGTCGAGGGATGACGGGCCTGTAAGGCCCGTGGTCGTCGGCGTCTCTCCCAGTATCCCTCTGTTTTCAGAGGGGACAGGGGAGAGACGTTCAGACAACCGAGACGGGAGTGGCCCTGTTAGGGGCCGCTCGTGGGCCCTCCACATGTCCCTCTGCTTGCAGAGAGCGTAGTGGAGGGCGCGCTCTAGGGCGGACGGGTTCTCCACCTATGGCTTCGTCCTGAGGTGGGGGACATGGTCTGATGCAGACCACCGTGCGGCCAAGCCGTAAGCCTGACCCAGGTCAGGAACGGTGGTTCCTAGTGGGCTGCGAGGAAGACAACCTCTATAAAAAATTACCCCCAGGGGCGGACGGACTCGGTCTGGTGCAGACCCCGTTCGGCCCGGCCGTAATCCTGAACTGACAGGACCGGTGGATCTTCGGATCCGCGAGGAGTAAACCTCTATAAAAAATCCCCAATCCCAAGCTCTGATGCCTGGCGATGGGATGAGTGGCTGGAGGGAGTCCAGTCCCAAGGGCGTCAACGTCGGAGGACGTAAACCTCAAACAAAACATGCAATGGACGATCATACGAAAAAATCTACCCAGGAGGGTCCCAGCCTAGCTGGGGAGTCCCTCCCGTTGCCAGTCGGCAACGGCAGTCCCTATCCGTATTCTGGGGGGGACACCCATTGCCTGAGCCCGGCGCCGAGCTCTAAATCCGGCCCCAACAAAAACAGTAGCGCGGAGGACGCGCTACCCATGGGCGATGTGGCGTCCGTATCACCGGCGGCAGTGACGTCAGAGGAATCTGGCGTCACCACTAAGGAAGACAGGCAGGCGCTGCCTGGGCTACAGACCAGGTCTGCAGCCAAAAAGCGAGGCAAGGGGGGGAAAAAGGTTCCCCTGCCGCGGGTGGCCGAGCTGGATGAGGCCAGCGGCACTAGCAACAGCAGTGAGGAGGAAAGGGAGCACAAGGTGCAGGCCACCGGCCGCAAAAGGGCGAGGAGGAACGGTGGGGAGGCCGCTCCCCCTCCTCGGGACTCCTCCCCGTGGGTTGGATCCAACCCGGGGAGTGAGGTGCCATTGGTTTCGGCCCACTACCGGAGGACCATGACCCTCGGCCTTCGGCTCGGCCGGATGATGGCGGGGCAGGTAGAATCTCCGACTCCCGAGCAGGCTGCAAGCTGTGCAACCGCCGCGGCCAGCGCAAACTGCGCAGCCGCCGCGGCAACCAGTGCAGCCGCCGACTCGACCGGCAGAGCCGGCGTCGTTGGCCGAATTTATGGCGGCCATACGTGCCGAGATGGTCGCGCAGGAGGAGCGCACCAACCGGCGGCTCGAGGCGGTCCTTGACATCGCCCGCCGTCCTCCCCTCGCGACGCCGGCTGGGTACGCCGCCGCAGTGAGGGGGGGCCCTGCCTCCCCGGCGGCGGTGACGGCTCGCCGCCCCCCTCTAGGTCCTGCGGGTCCCACTCAGGGTGCCCAGGGCAAGGGCAAGGGCAAGGGGAAGAAGTCCCCAGCCCTGGCCTCAGCCCCGCCCCCGGCCTGGGCTTCAGCCCCGGCCCGGGCTCTGGCTCCAGCAAAATCCTCGAGCCCCCCGTTAGGGGCCTGGGAGGTAGCGGGAGCCAGTAAACAGAGACGGAATGCCGCCAAAAAGGCAGCCAAAGTGGCCAGAAGGGCCAAGGCTGCCGCGATGGCAACAGCGCCGAGGAGGCTCCGCGTCCCTCGATCGACGGCCGTCGTCATCACACTGACGGCGGAGGCGTCGGAGAGGGGTGTGGAGTACGCCCAGGTGGTGAGGCAGGCAAGGGCCTGCATCGACCTGGGAGCCCTTGAGATCCCGGATCTGGTGTGCAAGCCCACGCGCACCGGATCTCGGATCTTCGAGGTCCCCGGCGCTACCAGCGGCCCTAAAGCCGACGCCCTGGCGGCTAGGCTTAGGGAGACGCTGGACGCGGCTGATGTCCGGGTGTCCAGGCCCAACAAGTGCGCAGAAGTGCGCATATCGGGTTTGGACGACTCCATCACGGCCGAGGAGCTTAGGCTCGCCGTGGTGGAGGCCGGAGGCTGTCCTCAGGACACAGTAAAGGTCGGAGCTATACGCTTCGGCCGGCGTGGACTGGGGGCAGCAGTTGTCGGCTGCCCCATCGCGGCAGCCCAAAAGGTTGCCGATGGGCGGAGCCTCCTCATCGGGGGCTTCCAGAAGGTGCAGGTGCGGCTCCTGCAGGCCCGACCGGCACGGTGCTTCCGGTGCCTGTCGGTAGGCCACTTAGGGGTGCAGTGCACGGCGGAGGTAACAGTCGGTGACCGTTGCTTCCGCTGTGGCCAACCCGGTCATAAGGCCGGTAGTTGCGAAGCTCCGTTGCACTGCTTCAGGTGTGCAGCGGAGGGCAAGCCGGCCGACCATAGGGTTGGTGCCAAAGCCTGCACCGCGGGGAGGCCGAAGCCGGGAGGCAGGCGCTCCGTCTCTGGTTCGCGGCAGGGCGCGGAGATGGGGGTTCCATAATGGATCCTCAGCTCCGCGTCCTGCAGGCAAATGCAAACCACTGTGTCGATGCTCAGGCACTTCTGCTCCAGAGCATCGCACAGTGGGGCATTAATGTCGCCGCTGTCGCCGAGCCGTACATTCACTGGTTTCTCGGGCCTGCCTGGGAAACCGACCTGGACGGATCGGTGGCACTGGTGCACAACGCCGCTGCCGGCAGTCCCCCCCTTGTTGTCGTGACAAGGGGGAATGGCTGCGTAGCGGCACTTGTGGGGGGAATAGCGGTCGTGGCAGTCTACTTCTCGCCGAGCCGAGTCATAGATGAGTACCAGCAGTGGCTGAATCATCTGACCGTCGTCGTCAATACCTGTTACCCTCACCCGGTTCTGGTGCTCGGGGACTTTAACGCCTGGTCTATGAACTGGGGTTCCCGGCGCACGAATCCGAGGGGCAGGGCAGTGGAGAGCTGGGCTGATATTCTCAGCCTAGTTCTCCTGAATCGCGGGGCCGTCGCCACGTGCGTGAAGAGCTGGGCCGACTCAATTGTGGACCTTTCGTTCGCGAGCGCCCCGCTCTCAGGCCGTGTGCAGGGCTGGCGTGTCCTTGAGGAGGTGGGGACAGCGTCGGATCACCGATACATTCGGTTCGACGTCTCCCCTCCTGCGGGCGCCGCGCCGTTTACACCGGCCCCACGCGAGCCACGTTGGGTGCTTGAGCGAATGGATCGGGAGGTCCTCCTGGAGGCCGCCATCGTACAGGCCTGGGCCTCTGCGCCGGACAGGCCTGTCGACATAGACGATGAGGCGGCGTGGTTCCGGGAGGCCATGACGCGTGTCTGCGACGCGGCTATGCCTAGGGCTCCGCCCTATAATCCGAGGCGTCAGGTTTACTGGTGGTCGGCGGACATCGCGAGGCTCCGACAGGCCTCCGTGATCGCTTTCCACCGGTGGACCAGACTCCGAAGGAGGCGTAGCCGCCCCTCAGATACGGAGCCCCGAGAGGCGGAGCTTCATGCGGGGTACAGGGAGGCCAGAAAGGCCCTCCGAGTGGCGATAAGGCAGTCGAAGGCTGCAGCTCATAAGGAGCTGCTGGAGACGCTGGAGCGGGACCCATGGGGGCGGCCTTACCTTATGGTAAGGGGCAAGCTGCGCCCCCGGGCCCCACCGTTAACCCGGTGTCTCCAGCCGGAGCTGCTCGGAGGAGTCGTTGGCTCCCTGTTCCCAGCGCGGGCGGTGGAACATATTCCACCGCAGATGACTCCGCCACCTAGGTCGCCTATGGCACCCAACGTGGATGACGACGACGTGCCCGAGGTCACTTGGGTAGAGCTAGAGCTGGCGGTGCTAAGGCTTAAGGCCAAGAACACCACCCCGGGACCCGACGGCATTCCAGGCCGAGCGTGGGTCCTAGCTCTAGGCGAAGAAGACGCTCTCGAGCCCCGACTGAGAGGGTTTCTCAGCGCATGTTTGGAGCGAGCCCAGTTTCCGAAGTTGTGGAAGACGGGGAAACTGGTCCTCATCCGAAAGGCGGGACGCCCGGCGGACTCACCGTCCGCCTACAGGCCGATAGTGTTGCTCAACGAGGTGTGCAAGCTCTTTGAAAGAGTGATTGCAAAGCGCCTCGTCGAGCACCTATCCAGAGTGGGGCCTGACCTGGCGGATGGCCAGTATGGCTTCCGCCGGAGGCGCTCCACCGTGGATGCCATCATGCGCGTGGGGACTCTGGTGAAGGACGCCGTCGCTCGGGGTGAGGTGGTGCTGGCGGTGTCACTGGACATCGCCAACGCGTTTAACACCCTGCCCTGGAATTGCATTAGGGAGGCGCTCGTGTATCACGAGGTGCCTCTCTACCTTCGCCGCATAGTCGGGGCGTATCTGTCGGAGAGAGCAGTCGTCTACCCAAGTGCGACCGGGCTCGGTCGGCGAGAGATGTCGTGCGGTGTACCGCAGGGATCGGTCCTGGGACCGCTACTGTGGAACATCGGTTACGACTGGGTGCTTCGCGGTGAGCTCGCGGACGGTGCCGCCGTCACTTGTTATGCGGACGACACGCTGGTGACGGCGTGCGGGGCTACATACCGCGAAGCGACCCTGAAGGCCACGACCGCGGTTGCCCAAGTCGTGGAACGGATTCGGCGGCTGGGTCTCGAGGTGGCTCTGCATAAAACCGAGGCCATGTTCTTTCATGGGCCTCGGCGCGTGACACCGGAGGATTCCAGCCTCATAGTGGGAGACATTTCCATCGGCATCAAGGCCCAGATGAAATATCTGGGGCTCGTACTCGATGGCCGGTGGAACTTCGGGGAGCATCTCCGAAGACTGGCCCCCAAATTGAAGGACACAGCTGCCGCTTTGGGGCGGCTGCTGCCCAACATGAGGGGGCCGGATGACTCCTGCAGGAGACTCTACGCGGGAGTCGTGCGGTCCATGGCCCTATATGGGTGCCCAATATGGGCGGACACCCTGACGGTCCACAATGCGCGTCTGCTGCGTGGGCCGCAGCGTGCAATGGCCAGCAGGGCCATTAGGGGGTACCGCACGATATCCTTCGAGGCGGCGAGTCTCCTTGCCGGATCCCTACCGTGGAACCTGGATGCGAGAGCCCTTTCGATGCTATATCAGTATCGTAAGGAGGCGCGGGAGCAGGGACGGGAACCCGAGCCCGAAGAAATTCGGGCCGTGAGGTCTCAGCTCCACAGGGACATGGTAGCGGAATGGGAGCTACGACTTGGGCGACCAAGCGCAGGGCACGCCGTAATAGCGGCGGTAAGACCCATCATGGAGGAGTGGCTAGAGAGGCCACACGGCAGCCTCTCGTACCGGCTGACGCAGGTGATTACCGGACATGGGTGTTTCGGGAGTTACCTGTGTCGGATCCGGAAGGAGCCAACGTCCGAGTGCCATCACTGTGATGCGAGCGAGGACACAGAGCTGCACACGCTGACCGAGATAAATAAAATCAAGAGAGTTCGTAAATGAATAACAAAAACTATATCGAGAGTATCATCAAATCAGCCTCGCGTAAACTCGGAGTCCTGAACAGAGTAAGACGTTTTTTCACGCCGGACCAGCGGTGTCTTCTATACAAGACCCAAATTCGTTCCTGCGTGGAATACTGCTCACATCTCTGGGACGGCTCCGCAAAGTACTTACTAGATACTCTCGACAGGTTGCAGCGACGTGCGGTCCGCATTGTTGGGAATCCTGAGGTCTCGAACACCCTCGAGCCTTTGCAGATGCGTAGAGATGTTGCGTCTTTGGCAGTATTCTACCGTTTCTACCATGGTGAATGTTCTGACGAGCTCTTCCAATTAGTCCCACCCTCTCCTTTCCTACACAGGACGACACGTGCAGGGCTAAGATGCCATCCATATACGGTGCAGAGTATACCAGCTAGAACCAAGCGTTTCAGTGACTCGTTCCTATGCCGCACCATTAAGACCTGGAACTCCCTGCCAGCTCACATGTTTCCTTCTTCCTACAGTCCCGGGTCCTTTAAGCGGGGCGTGAAAAGGCATCTAACGAGGCCGTGTTAACATGGTACATGTTTCCGATGGTGACCCTCTCTCCGAGACTTTGCCTTTAGCTTAACATCAGGCGAGGTGAAGTCAAACTGACGTGTCCTATATAAAAAAAATCAGGTCTAAGTACAGTAATATAACCGCGGCCAGTTTTTTTATTTTTACAATACAGTTACATTTCCGCTGACCACATTTTCAAGCTACACTTTTTTCCCAACGGAACTACTGGCAGTGCAGCCTGGTAGTGTGGTGAACCAGATTATAAAATAACACAATATAAAAATAACATAATTTTGTCACAAAATATTTCCAACCAATCGACCCGTACCTATAGCTTCACAAAATGTAAAATAGCCCGCTCCAATAGACACGAACGACATTGTGGAGCGGAGACCGGGTCGCTCCAATGACGTAATCAATTGAAAGAGCAAGCCGACACATTCCTCGGCGATCATACGCGCCGCGGCGGCAGATAAAGGTTATTGGGGCGGGTGCGTTCCCATTCGACACTGGAATTTTAATATATTCGCACGATTTTCGGTTTTATTCTCAAGGAATCAAAGAATCAAGAGGAATCAAATTCATTTATTCAGTTTAGGCACATAAAGAGCACATATGAACGTCAGAATTTTACACTGATGAATGGAATGTGAAGAATAATAAATAAAATATGTAAATCATTTGAAAATGATTCTTTCACTGGTTCGGTAGGTTGGTTCTACTGAGAAGATACCAGCAAGATACTCAGTGAACTCGACTTTCCTCCTTTTTTAAACATGCTTTTATTTAACCTTTTTATACAGTGCGAGCAAGAGATTAAATTAGGATGACCATGCATCTTTTATCATTTAAGTTTTCGTCCACTTTATAATAACCTTCTTTCATTAAGCAATTTTTTTGTTATTTTCTCTGCCGCACCAAACTTAGAATTATTTACCAACACACGCATGCTATTCTCGTTTCTATTTCAGATCTTTGAAGTTCGCTTCATATTGTGTTGTTAATTATAAAGGATGGTATTTGAAGCATTTGCTGTACACCTGCTGATGGATGGACGAGGCTCTTACGCAGACATCCCAAACGACAGTCTCTTTTATAAAAGTCGTATTAATCGAACCAAAATGAAAAGAAAAATTAAACGGACTCCAGGCTAAGAGGTGAAGGCTTTGTGTGCAACTAAAAACAACGCCAAGACGATGACTTTTTTTTTAAAGAATATTAGCAACCGAAATTACTAATATTCCCATTAATCCCTCCAACTAAGCTAAATTGCTAGTGCTAAGAGTGGGTTCACGACAGTAGTGTAATGGCCAGGACCGAAACCGGCACCTCTCGATCGTGAGGCCGACTCCTTAACCACTAAGCTATGTTTATGAAGCAAATTACTAAAATAATATTTTTGCGTGTGTATTACGCTGCCACTGGTGACTTTTGACTCGGTGTATGTTTAAAGATTTTCTATAATTCTAGAAATACAAATGTCGTGTCGTATTCAGCAGTGGACACATACCGAATTGAACAACAATAACAGCTGATGAGTCCCGCGCTGTACGAGTATCTCCAGTCGGCGGAACTCGTCCCGGGGACTTATTACACGCCTACTGTTCGCACCATACATACTTGATATTCCATAAGTAGGTATACAAGTATCAATTTTTTTTTTTCATGACTGTAGTTTTAAATTGCTGGTGTGTTGGTTGCCAGTGGATCAGAATAGGACCCCTCATCTATATCCATAAGTATCTATGTTAGACAGCCTCCGTGGCGTGGCAGTAGTGAACGCGACTGCTACGCAGGAGGCGCGGGTTCGATTCCCGCTCAGTGCAAATATTTATACGCATGAATATGGCTATTTCCATTGGTCTGGGTGTTTCTATGTATAGTATGTATTCACAAAAAAAAGTATCTAAGTATGTTTATCCGCATTCTAGATTCCATAACACAAGCTAGTTAAGCTTACCATGGGTCTAGATAGCGTTGTGTAGAATGTTGTGAACTATTTATTATTATCTGAACTAGGCTATCCGATAGAAAACATACAGCCTATGACAAAATACCTGCCTATTGACAACTGGCTCGCCCTCTATTAATGGGACTGAAAATCGTAGTTGGCGTAATTTCGGTGTCAACATCTCTACCTACCCCTTTTTATATGTATACGTGTAAAAATTCATCCATATATCCTCTTCACAACCTTACACACAACCTCCCGGCTGCGTTCAAAGTAAAGGAAGTATTTTTTTAATATTTCCCAAGAATAAGAATAAGAATAATATTTATTTGTTTAAACATGTGTATTACATTTGCATGCAAGATGTAAGTCAAGAATTATGTCCAACATGTTTAGCCGTCTTTAGGCGGCGTACAAATGTTTGCTCACTTATGAAGCTTACATGAAAAAAATCAAAAATGTTATGTGCACACGATGTTCTCAACTTAAAATAATGAACATGAAATATTACAAGATATTATACAATGTTTTAAATGACAATTATGTCACAAAATGTCAAAAATGTCAAAATAATTACAATGGTACAATGTCAATACATAGATATACATAAAATGTCAATCAAAATTTTGTATCAATCTCATCATCTAAAAATTCTGCAACTTTGTAGTACGCTTAACATTCTACACAATGCTATCTAGGCCCATGGTAAGCTAGCTTGTGTTATGGAATCTAGAATGCGGATAAACATCCATAGATACTTTTTTTGTAAATACACACATAGTTTATATAGAAACAGGCCCTTCAGCAGGATATTAATACGATATCTGAGTGGTGTAAAGCGAATTTGATGTTCTTGAATGTTGATAAGTGTCTATATCTTTTACTCGAAAATTTAATAAGCTTATATGGAACTACAATATTGACTAACCAAACTTTAAAGCGAACACAAACTGTAAAAGACTTAGGTATACTTTCTGACGACAAACTTTCATTTAGGGATCATTATAACCATATAATACGCAAGGCCAACGAACTCCAAGGCTTTGTTCTGAGGTCTACAAAACGTTTCAAAGAACCCAGCAGTACTGTGTACCTTTATTTCGCTCTGGTGAGGCGTATTTTGGAATATGGTAGTCCCATTTCGTCACCCAATTACAAGGTCCATATTGATGATATTGAACGTATTCAAAGAAAATTCCTTAAAATTCTCAACTACCGTGTAAACCCAGGCCGTTCAAATTTAAATTATGAAAGTAGACTCATCAAATACAAGGTGGCAGCCACTAGAAAGCCGACGAATATATTTTGACTTAGTTTACCTTTACAAAATTATACACTATATTATTGATTCACCTGAGTTACTTCCTCAAATTAGCTACAATATTAAATTTAGTGCCCGTAGAGCTAATGATACGAACATATTTGCCCTTTTGATATATAAAAACAATATTTCTTATTATAATCCATTAACAAGAATGGCCCGTCAATATAATGGTTTGGCGAAAATCTATAAATCACTTGATGTTTTTGATTGCAACTATAATAGATATATCAAAATTGTAAAAGACATCCTTCATAGTGTGCTGGGCTTGGATGGTTCTGTCTCCGGTGGAGGCATCCAAATCTAGAATTATAAGTTACTATTTTTAAATCAGAGATTTATATTGTGTAAACTTTTTGTTTCTCTATGTGTGCACATATTATTTACGTTACGATCCAGATCTAAACATTGTATTTAGGATATAATATGTATATGATTGTGATGTGTTTTGTGCATTTAAATAAATAAAAAAAAAAACACCCAGACCAATTCAAATAGCCATATTCATGCATACATATATTTGCACTGAGCGGGGATCAAACCCGCGCCTCCTGCGTACCAGTCGCGTTCACTACCACTACGCCAAAGACGCTGTCTAAACTTTTAATTTGGCTTTTACTGGAGTGACTGCTGTCTGACCCCCAAACTGGACAGGAAACTCTACAGAGCCGTTAGTCAACAACCTTTTTGGAGGCCCAACATACACTCTATAGTAGCTATTAATATTACAATAATTCATGTAACACTGCCTAAAACGTATTTTATTAACGGAAGCGTTTCATTAATGTATGTACACATTTACAATTCAAATCATTTGTTCAAGTAGGTCGTAAAGCGGTTACGTACATTTTGAACAACTTTGTTGAAGACGCGAACGTAGCGGGTTACGAATGGGGGGCCTAGACAATGTTACATTCTATTATCTACTTCGTCAGTCGATAGTTCACAAATGTATGGAAGTGACATTGGCTTTCGACCTGTCACGTGATCCGCAGTTATCGAACACAAAGGACAACCCCGAACTCTCATACAATCTTGGGCCTGCATGTACAGGGTTGAAAATTAGGCAATATTTAGACCATCTAAGGACATTTTGTTTGCCTAATTTTCACGACGATTCACAATGGCCAAGTTTGTTTAATCGAGCATTGTTCATAGGTTTTTAGGTTATGTTGTAATACATAATGCGGTCAAACAGCGTCTTATGTTGTGTTGTGTGTGATTGCTACACAAGTTATTCGCGTATCGCTTTTATTTGTAAGTAGGTTAGCCGGTTTTATTAGTATAGAAAAGGGCAGGTCATTAATATTTTTAGTCATTAATGTGGAATGGTCAACTATATATGCTAAATAATAAAACTGATATGTCAAAGCAAAGACATGCTTTAGCTACTTTATTGTTGCACGATATTAAACCTTATAGTTTTATGATATGCAACGGACATTTACTCTAAAGGTGGTAAAGCAATCCTTCCCTACCCTCACTTCAGACGGCAACATCTGAGTGACATCCTTTTGCTACGGTTACCACTTTCCACAAGGCTGTATACATACTTGTTTGCTGTAGTAATATAGAATTAATTATATAAGTAGGTAATAAAATAAAACAACATTATTTTAAAGATTACTATATTTTTAAAAAGTATTTTAATCTCTATCCCGGGTATCTTCCTATTTGGCTTTAGAAGTGCTTTCACTAGGACTTAGGTCTTTCCTCCCCTTTTTAAGCATCATCATAGTTTATTAAAATGTTGTCAAGAAACTGTGCAGGAGGTGTTATATTGTCTTGGAACCGTGCCCAACCGAGATACCATATTACACTCATTATGTGGGCACAGCACCCGACTGTTCTCTTACCTACAATACAATTACAGCAATGCTGTAATATAGCATTCCTACCGCTCAAAGAACTGTCAACTAATATATATACGTAATAAGTTCTACTACTTATATTCCTGGACTTTATTTTTCCTCTTAATAACCAAGTCGTTTGAGATATTGACAGTTCTTGTAGGAGGTCTCTATCCACCTCTCTGCACACTTCAATGACATACAGAATACACACTTGTCTGTGCCCCACTGGTGATTGTGCTGGTCTGTTCTCATCCAAACATGCACATTGAGCTTGAATCCAGCAAGATTCGCAAATGATTGCATTCACCTTAAACAGAGATCATGTTATAAGCACTGAATATTCCATTATTCATATAGGCTAGTTCTTCATGAACGTTACACATATCAGACAAAATAAATTGTCATATACAAAAGTTGACATAATTTTCTACGGGATTAGGTAGACTCGTAGTAATTTCTATTCTATAGCAGCTATCACACAGCTTGTTAACGATAATTATAATAACAATTTCAAAAGAGCGAGAAATAACGAATAGGTACTTACTATTTGTGGTGCGACCCATTCACGTATACAAGCTAGTATCACTGCATCGTTCAATAAATGTCTGCCTATAATATTGCACCGATCGGTAGCGATTCCACAATTCACACAGAGATTTATTGTGATAGCTTTCAGCCGATGTGGTAAAGTCTAGTCCAGTTTTAAAGCCAAGGTCAACAAGTGTAGCAAATAACGGTGTCCGGTAATCAAGCAAGGGTCAATTAGTTCGAAAATCATATACAATTCACAGAGTAAAAGCAGCAAAACACAATGATCTCAGCGAGCCGAAGGAAAAGCGAATGCGACATTTTCAATGACAGGAATGAAAATCAGTGAAAATGACATATGATGTTACAGATTATTATGAATTCTAAATGATCGATTATTTACATAGACTTTGAACACACTACGATTATTTACAATCGATATTTTGATTTCCATTATGAAGCAGACAGGTGTCTTTCTGATTAGTGAACTGAATAACGAACATAAAGATGCTACATAGATATTTTGAAATCATTTAATAAAGCCACGAATTTTAATTTCATAGTTATTAGTTATCGATTCGATTTCATAATCGAATCGATAAAGCAAGTATAATCATAGCGCATTTACGAAGATCGGATTAAGTATTACATTCAACGTTTACGAAGCTTGTTGATTAATGAAAATCACATTTTTAAACTTTTGTCGCACTTGGCCATTGCTGATTGTAATGAAGTCTTAACAAAATTATAACACAAAATAGACGAATTTTTTGAGGTAGGTTTGATGTCTGTGCACTCGGGCCCAAAATGGGGTATCTCCAAAATGATTCGAAACATCATTCGATCGTCGTTATCTATACTTTTTGGTTGCTACTTCAATTAAAATGCGTAGCCAAGTCACACATTTTGACTGGTCCTATCGCTCGTTTTCGAATTTCTTGATGGCTACGGCAGCGAAAGCCCGACCCCTGTCGCAAGCGCTATATAATGTAGATGTGTGTCATATGTGTAGCAAGTAGGTAAGTGTGAGTGCCGAAATACGAGACCGTCACTACCCGACTGCCGAAAGAAGGAGGGTAATGTTTTTTTATTCAGTTATTTTGAGTATTGAAATTCTAATCATTATTAACTTTATAATTACATTGAAAACGCATATGCTGCGCTTACTATGGGCAGCGCATGATGAAAATGTTTGGCAGAGACGCCAAAGATGATATATTTCCCGGCGGGACTTGAAAAAAGGTGATGAGATGCCGGAAACATTATTTATAGAGCATTTTCGACTAACGTTTATAGACCTTTGTGCAGAGTTAAGAGTTTTTAGTGCATTAAGGGGATCTCGGGAGAAACCTTGGAAATAAAGGTAAGACAGTGAAGAATTGTACAATATCACTTGTTAAGTTTTATTGTTTTGCTTTATACTTAATTATCTTATTTCAGGTGCTATGTGCCCTTAGTTTTTTTGCCACCGGCTCGTACCAAAGGATCGTGGGTGTTACGTAGCACATAACGCAAAGAACTACGAGTCGGTGCATTAAACAAGTGGTTGAGGCCCTTAATCAAAACTCCATCATGGGGAAAATGTATAGTTTTCCTTCTTATTCAAGTTTATATTGTCCTGCAAATGAATTATATTTCTTTAATTTACAGATTTGCAACCACAAATTTGAAATGCTTATTGTTAACTCTAAGTTTGGCGGAGCCACCCATGATTCCTATAGGTATATATGGCCCACAAGCAAGGTCGAGCCATACATGAGGAGTCTGTGTGAGTGGAGAATGTGTCTGGTTACTGGGTAAGACAAGACATTAAATTTGTTTTTAAACTTGTTAGGCTCAATACTATTACCCTATTTGTACTTACAAGGATATATTCATACTAATATTATTAATGCGAAAGCCAGTACAATATTTATCCTAAGCTAAGTGGTTGTTTCAGGTGACTCCGGGTATCCACAGCGGCCATGGCTGATGATCCCGACATTAGATGCTGCAACCGGGTCTTAAGCAGCCATGTACCTATACATCGAGCCATGTGCAGGCTCGTAACATCATAGAGCGATGCTTTGGCTTGGCTGACGTTGGAGATGCCTATTGAAACACAGAGTACTGCATTATCATCCCGAACAGTCTATAGCAGGATAACGCTTGCATGCTGTGTATTGCACAACATTGCTATTAAGGCTGCATTACCAGCCATAAGCGATATCCAAGCTGTGGCTGTGAATGATAATGATGCAGATTATTACTCAGAACCTGCACCCTCCGATGGAAGCCAGAATGAGCTAATTCAAGGAAGAGCAATGCTCGATCATTTGATTAGCAGGCTTTAATTCAAGTAAATAATATAATGTTATGTTATCCATTTTATTTGCATACTCGTTTAGCAATGTTATACTATGTTGCGAAATAAAAAAACATTAATTAAAGTGAAAAACACGATTTATTTTACAAATAACCATACACAAAATCAGACCCGACGTTGCTCGACGGTCACAAACTCGCTTGTTGCCCGTTCGAAAGGAGTTGCTTGTGTCTGTCTTCGCCGCGCACCCCGAGGCCTACGCTGCGGCATGGAAACTGGGGACATAAGTGGCCTTTTTTTTTTCTCGCCCAGCTGGAGTAGTCACAGGTGTGGTCAGTCGTGGTGGTGGTAGTACTGCTATCGGTTGTTGACTAGTGGACGGGCGATATAAAATTGATGGCATTGGTGTTGGCGAAGGTGTTGGTGATGGCACTGATGGCAGACGCTGTGGTTCTGTCGTTATTATGTCTGCAAACAAAAATAGCAATAAGTATTGGTTTTTGTTATACTCGTAGTGGCTTTATTGAAATCAATAAGTGATATTTAAGTATTTATTTTACACTAGCTTTTGCCCGCGGCTCCGCCCGCGTGGATGTCGGTTATCACGACCAAACATAGCCTATGTCCTTTCTCATGGTCTAATCTGCCCCTATACCAAATTTCATTAAAATCGGTTCAGTGGCTTAGGCATGAAAGCGTAACATACAGACAGACAGACAGACAGACAGACAGACAGAGTTACTTTCGCATTTATAATATTAGTATGGATATGGATACCATAATGAACAAAAATGTCCTGATCTGCAACATGAGATGGAGCAGCTGATGGTATCTGAAAGAATAAAAAGATAGATAAAAATACTACAAAATAATATTACGTAAAGTATGTACTGTTAAATTCCTATTATAGAAACTATTTGATTTATATTCATCTTTTAACCTCCTCCGCCGGAGTCGGGAGGAGAGGTTATGTCGGACTCGAACCAACTAAAACTGCACGCCGTCTGTGGGTCGCAGTGCTAGGCCGGAGGTGAGGTCCACCCCGTGTTATCTTCAAAATACATCTAAGAAACCTTTCATGTCCAAGATATATGATTCGACCTATACCTACTTAAAAAAAAATTGCTGGCAGACAATGATAGTGCACATTTTTTTTTATTATTGTTTGCATAACATACAAACATACAATCACGCATACATCACTGGGGGGTTAGGCAGAGGTGACTTAACACACATATTTCACCATTTCAAAGTAGGTATTTGGTTCCACGTAATAGTGTCTGAGCCTAAGCATTTGTTGACTTGAGCCCTGCATTTGAGGCTGAGTCTGGGCCATATATATCGGGCTGATATTAAACAGCCCTAACCCTAAATCGCCTTGTAATATATAATATCACCACATGGGAAGAGATGGGGTGACCCAAATGACCAAGTGACATTATATAATAGTTTCATATTTCATCTGCGGTAGCCTAGTGGTATGGGTAATGGACTGCTGAGACGAGGTCTCGGGTTCGATCCCAGGTTTACCATGGCATACACCAATGACTTTTTGATGCTTTTCGAAGTTGTGTGTATTTATCGCAGGTTTATAAGGAATACAGGCGTGAGTTTATGTTATGTTCTGTCCATATTTCAAATATTTTAGTTTGACTGAAAAAATCACTTCACGGTAGAATCTTCTATCATCATAATCATTATTACACCGTGCAAATAATTAGTATGTAAATTATAAATGGAAAATAATAAAACAACTCACATTAAATCCCTGTTCCTGTATGTCGGGGTGGCCCGCTACGGCTAGCGTGCCCATTAGTGCCAGCACCCTCGTCTCGAGTCTTGTTAGAGTATTACTGCTGTGAGGCCCACCACCAGTGCCACCAGCATGCTGACGTATGGTCAAAGCTGTTTTATTGTCTTCGACTTCCAGTCACACCTTAAAATGATAAATATATGGAACTGTACAATATTATACTGAAAATTTTAAATAACATTGTGATTATTCTTAGAAGCATTCATAAACAAGCTTACATTATAAGTTAATACATAATAGGATACATCAAAACAAGTTGTATGTGGCCTAGTTTCAGTATGGTACATACCTTTTTCCACTTTGTGGCGGCTTATTAACATCACTACCAACCGAATTCCAGGTGGTTGCCAAGTCTTGCCATAGCTGGTCTACCTTTAGATGCCCTTTATTTCAAGTAATATTGTATATTTCTCTGATTACTGCACCTTTCCATTAACTCCAATAGAATTTCTGAAAATGAAGGAAAGATTAAATTCTTCCTATGGGATATGTTTATTTAGGTATAACACATATTCACAAACTTTCATATTTGTAATATTAATAGAATAACACTTACTTAATCTCACTTCCAAAGCTCTATAACTAATTTAAAAAAACTTTAAATTTATAGATTTTGAGCCTCCCGCTTCGAAATAAGACTTGACATTTGTCACTCTTGACAGTGATGATCGACAGACCGTAGGCATCGTCCACATAAAAACGAAAGATCATAGACAAAGTCGACCCTACGAATCGCTTAAAAGAACACGAAATGTGATTAACATTGTCTACCAATTGAGGTTCGTTATCGTCAGAGCGGTAGCGAATGTCGTAGTGGAATCGTCCCGGAACGATGGCATGTTGTCTAGGCCCCCAGCATAGCTACATGTGCTACGAGTGCTACGCACTTCTCTAGCTCTTTGCTACGAACTTGCTACGAAGCAGTAAAGGAAGAACTGGGGGCCTAGACAACATGCCATCGTTCCGGGACGATTCCACTACGACATTCGCTACCGCTCTGACGATAACGAACCTCAATTGGTAGACAATGTTAATCACATTTCGTGTTCTTTTAAGCGATTCGTAGGGTCGACTTTGTCTATGATCTTTCGTTTTTATGTGGACGATGCCTACGGTCTGTCGATCATCACTGTCAAGAGTGACAAATGTCAAGTCTTATTTCGAAGCGGGAGGCTCAAAATCTATAAATTTAAAGTTTTTTTAAATTAGTTATAGAGCTTTGGAAGTGAGATTAAGTAAGTGTTATTCTATTAATATTACAAATATGAAAGTTTGTGAATATGTGTTATACCTAAATAAACATATCCCATAGGAAGAATTTAATCTTTCCTTCATTTTCAGAAATTCTATTGGAGTTAATGGAAAGGTGCAGTAATCAGAGAAATATACAATATTACTTGAAATAAAGGGCATCTAAAGGTAGACCAGCTATGGCAAGACTTGGCAACCACCTGGAATTCGGTTGGTAGTGATGTTAATAAGCCGCCACAAAGTGGAAAAAGGTATGTACCATACTGAAACTAGGCCACATACAACTTGTTTTGATGTATCCTATTATGTATTAACTTATAATGTAAGCTTGTTTATGAATGCTTCTAAGAATAATCACAATGTTATTTAAAATTTTCAGTATAATATTGTACAGTTCCATATATTTATCACTTTAAGGTGTGACTGGAAGTCGAAGACAATAAAAAAGCTTTGACCATACGTCAGCATGCTGGTGGCACTGGTGGTGGGCCTCACAGCAGTAATACTCTAACAAGACTCGAGACGAGGGTGCTGGCACTAATGGGCACGCTAGCCGTAGCGGGCCACCCCGACATACAGGAACAGGGATTTAATGTGAGTTGTTTTATTATTTTCCATTTATAATTTACATACTAATTATTTGCACGGTGTAATAATGATTATGATGATAGAAGATTCTACCGTGAAGTGATTTTTTCAGTCAAACTAAAATATTTGAAATATGGACAGAACATAACATAAACTCACGCCTGTATTCCTTATAAACCTGCGATAAATACACACAACTTCGAAAAGCATCAAAAAGTCATTGGTGTATGCCATGGTAAACCTGGGATCGAACCCGAGACCTCGTCTCAGCAGTCCATTACCCATACCACTAGGCTACCGCAGATGAAATATGAAACTATTATATAATGTCACTTGGTCATTTGGGTCACCCCATCTCTTCCCATGTGGTGATATTATATATTACAAGGCGATTTAGGGTTAGGGCTGTTTAACATCAGCCCGATATATATGGCCCAGACTCAGCCTCAAATGCAGGGCTCAAGTCAACAAATGCTTAGGCTCAGACACTATTACGTGGAACCAAATACCTACTTTGAAATGGTGAAATATGTGTGTTAAGTCACCTCTGCCTAACCCTCCAGTGATGTATGCGTGATTGTATGTTTGTATGTTATGCAAACAATAATAAAAAAAAATGTGCACTATCATTGTCTGCCAGCAATTTTTTTTTAAGTAGGTATAGGTCGAATCATATATCTTGGACATGAAAGGTTTCTTAGATGTATTTTGAAGATAACACGGGGTGAACCTCACCTCCGGCCTAGCACTGCGACCCACAGACGGCGTGCAGTTTTAGTTGGTTCGAGTCCGACATAACCTCTCCTCCCGACTCCGGCGGAGGAGGTTAAAAGATGAATATAAATCAAATAGTTTCTATAATAGGAATTTAACAGTACATACTTTACATAATATTATTTTGTAGTATTTTTATCTATATTTTTATTCTTTCAGATACCATCAGCTGCACCATCTCATGTTGCAGATCAGGACATTTTTGTTCATTATGGTATCCATATCCATACTAATATTATAAATGCGAAAGTAACTCTGTCTGTCTGTCTGTCTGTCTGTCTGTCTGTCTGTCTGTATGTTACGCTTCATGCCTAAGCCACTGAACCGATTTTAATGAAATTTGGTATAGGGGCAGATTAGACCATGAGAAAGGACATAGGCTATGTTTGGTCGTGATAACCGACATCCACGCGGGCGGAGCCGCGGGCAAAAGCTAGTGTAAAATAAATACTTAAATATCACTTATTGATTTCAATAAAGCCACTACGAGTATAACAAAAACCAATACTTATTGCTATTTTTGTTTGCAGACATAATAACGACAGAACCACAGCGTCTGCCATCAGTGCCATCACCAACACCTTCGCCAACACCAATGCCATCAATTTTATATCGCCCGTCCACTAGTCAACAACCGATAGCAGTACTACCACCACCACGACTGACCACACCTGTGACTACTCCAGCTGGGCGAGAAAAAAAAAAGGCCACTTATGTCCCCAGTTTCCATGCCGCAGCGTAGGCCTCGGGGTGCGCGGCGAAGACAGACACAAGCAACTCCTTTCGAACGGGCAACAAGCGAGTTTGTGACCGTCGAGCAACGTCGGGTCTGATTTTGTGTATGGTTATTTGTAAAATAAATCGTGTTTTTCACTTTAATTAATGTTTTTTTATTTCGCAACATAGTATAACATTGCTAAACGAGTATGCAAATAAAATGGATAACATAACATTATATTATTTACTTGAATTAAAGCCTGCTAATCAAATGATCGAGCATTGCTCTTCCTTGAATTAGCTCATTCTGGCTTCCATCGGAGGGTGCAGGTTCTGAGTAATAATCTGCATCATTATCATTCACAGCCACAGCTTGGATATCGCTTATGGCTGGTAATGCAGCCTTAATAGCAATGTTGTGCAATACACAGCATGCAAGCGTTATCCTGCTATAGACTGTTCGGGATGATAATGCAGTACTCTGTGTTTCAATAGGCATCTCCAACGTCAGCCAAGCCAAAGCATCGCTCTATGATGTTACGAGCCTGCACATGGCTCGATGTATAGGTACATGGCTGCTTAAGACCCGGTTGCAGCATCTAATGTCGGGATCATCAGCCATGGCCGCTGTGGATACCCGGAGTCACCTGAAACAACCACTTAGCTTAGGATAAATATTGTACTGGCTTTCGCATTAATAATATTAGTATGAATATATCCTTGTAAGTACAAATAGGGTAATAGTATTGAGCCTAACAAGTTTAAAAACAAATTTAATGTCTTGTCTTACCCAGTAACCAGACACATTCTCCACTCACACAGACTCCTCATGTATGGCTCGACCTTGCTTGTGGGCCATATATACCTATAGGAATCATGGGTGGCTCCGCCAAACTTAGAGTTAACAATAAGCATTTCAAATTTGTGGTTGCAAATCTGTAAATTAAAGAAATATAATTCATTTGCAGGACAATATAAACTTGAATAAGAAGGAAAACTATACATTTTCCCCATGATGGAGTTTTGATTAAGGGCCTCAACCACTTGTTTAATGCACCGACTCGTAGTTCTTTACGTCATGTGCTACGTAACACCCACGATCCTTTGGTACGAGCCGGTGGCAAAAAAACTAAGGGCACATAGCACCTGAAATAAGATAATTAAGTATAAAGCAAAACAATAAAACTTAACAAGTGATATTGTACAATTCTTCACTGTCTTACCTTTATTTCCAAGGTTTCTCCCGAGATCCCCTTAATGCACTAAAAACTCTTAACTCTGCACAAAGGTCTATAAACGTTAGTCGAAAATGCTCTATAAATAATGTTTCCGGCATCTCATCAACTTTTTCCAAGTCCCGCCGGGAAATATATCATCTTTGGCGTCTCTGCCAAACATTTTCATCATGCGCTGCCCATAGTAAGCGCAGCATATGCGTTTTCAATGTAATTATAAAGTTAATAATGATTAGAATTTCAATACTCAAAATAACTGAATAAAAAAACATTACCCTCCTTCTTTCGGCAGTCGGGTAGTGACGGTCTCGTATTTCGGCACTCACACTTACCTACTTGCTACACATATGACACACATCTACATTATATAGCGCTTGCGACAGGGGTCGGGCTTTCGCTGCCGTAGCCATCAAGAAATTCGAAAACGAGCGATAGGACCAGTCAAAATGTGTGACTTGGCTACGCATTTTAATTGAAGTAGCAACCAAAAAGTATAGATAACGACGATCGAATGATGTTTCGAATCATGGAATCGTGTGATTGAAACATTGTCTAGCAAATTTGTGTTCGTTATCTGCGGATCACGTGACAGGTCGAAAGCCAATGTCACTTCCATACATTTGTGAACTATCGACTGACGAAGTAGATAATAGAATGTAACATTGTCTAGGCCCCCTGATTATGGTGATACTTAATTTTGGCAGTCGTGAATAAAACAGAATCTGTTTTTTTATATTGGCCATTTCCATACGACTCCATCTCCTTTGATAAGCAAAAGGTCAAGTCTCTGGTCACAGTCTCAAGCCCTGTGCGAATAAATTATCATTCATTCATTCATTCATTCATTCAGTCATTCATCATTCATTCATTCTGTATTGAAAATTGGCAATTTCCAAACTAAATCCACAGGCAAGTTAACATATTATTAATAATATTATTAACATATTATTCAGGTCATTTAACAGGTGGTAGAAATTTGATGGCACAAATTTGACACTTATTTCGACCGGGTTGGTACCACCGTACACAAGTGCGAAAAACCCTCCATAGTAATCCAATCTCGGTTGGATTGCGTTCAGGGATCAGCAAGTGCATAGCCGGGCCGAGGTGATGGTAGTCGCAGCACTAGTGGGACCGGTGGGTTTTGGCGTAGTCTAGTGGGGTGTGACGCGGGGCGCCGCGCCGGGCAGGGAGACCCGTAGAAACGGTGGTGCCGCTGGCCGCCCGCGGCATAGTACAGGGGCCCAACTGGGACTAACCACCCTGGGAGGCTGCCCCACCAGGTCGCGCATAATCCCGATATGGCTCGCCGTGCCGGTTGGCGACCGGACGGGAGCCCGGCGACCATATTCGGGAGGGTACGGGGGCCCTTCCGTTCGGCGCGTCGGCTCTCGTCACGCCTCACATTCATAGATGAAACCAATCTCCCATGTTTTGTCACGCGGTGCTGCGGCGACAATCACCTCTTTTTCACGCCTTCCCTTACCCTTCACCTCATGGCAGCGTACAAAACAAGAATTGTTGAAACAGCGGCTAGGGACTCTCCCACAAAAACTCTATTTGAGGTGGAGTCCACGAACATCTGTGGGCTCCATAAAAACCTCAACGCCGTCCACCAACACCTGGAGACGGCGAAACCAGCTATGCTGTTTCTAACGGAGACACAAATACGCCGCCCTGACGACACGACCTACCTGCTTTACCCCGGCTATGTTATCGAGGAAAATTTCCGAGCAAAAGCCGGGGTGTGCGTGTTTGTTAGGGCGGATATTTGTTGTCGCCGTTTGCGCTGTCTAGAGGACCCATCCTTTTCCATCCTTTGGGTACACGTAGACCATGGCTCCACGAGTCAGATCTATGTGTGCCTTTACCGTTCCCATACAGGAGATGCGGAGATAACTCGACTATTCGAATACCTGAGTCAGGTGGCAGATGATGCGCAGGAGCGGTTTCCAAACGCCGAATTGGTGTTTTTGGGGGATTTTAACGCCCACCACAAGATCTGGTTGGGCTCCGCCAAAACAAACCATGCGGGAAGAGCCACTCACGCATTTGCCCTGGCGCATGACTTGACTCAATTGGTGCACAAGGTCACGAGGATACCAAGAGAGTCCGGCCTAGAGCCCTCTCTGCTTGACCTTCTGTTGACGAGTCACCCGGACCAGTACAGTGTCTCGGTGATTGCTGCTTTAGGTAACTCCGACCACTGTCTGGTCCGCTCCACCGTGCCCATTGTAGCGCCCCCACGACCCGTGCAGGGGAAGAGGCGGCTATGGCACTACTCGTCAGCGGACTGGGATGGATTGCGCGACTATTATGCGTCCATCCCGTGGGTTGAACGCTGCTTTGAGGGTAAGAACCCATCTGAGAGCGCTACTGCCGTCGCCGGTGAGATCGGTCTAGGTATGGAATACTATATCCCATACACCAATGACACCGGAGTCCGCGGAGCGCGTCCGTGGTTCGGGTGCGAGTGCGCGGAGGCTGTTGAGCATAAACAGTTTGCGTACCGCGCCTGGGTGCGGGCGCGCGCCACGCGCGATCCCAACGTGGGTCACTTCAAGGCGGCGTACAACAGAGCTACAAAGGTCTGCAAGAGGGCATGCGTCAGGGCGGATGCCCAGCGCATAGCGCGGCTGGGCCAAGAGCTAGTGGCGCATCCCACGGGTAGCCGTGGCTACTGGCAACTGGCCAAAGCCGTGCAAGCCAACTTCTGCCAGCCCTCGCTGCCCCCGCTGAGCAATCCCGATGGATCTCTGGCCCATGAGCCGCAAGAGAAAGCAAATTTGCTGGTCAATCTCTTCGCGGCCAACTCCCGAGTCGATGATTGTGGTATGCAACCACGGACAATGCCCACTGGTGACCACGCAATGCCTGATATACGTATCAGGCAACGCGATGTCCGTGCAGTACTGCAATCATTCGATGTCCGGAAAGCCAGTGGTCCTGACGGTATTCCAGCGGTTGTACTTAAAAAATGTGCAGCGGAGTTATCTCCTATGCTAACGCGGCTGTACCGACTGTCCTACAGTTCGGGTACAGTGCCTTCGGCTTGGAAGGAGGCGAATGTCCAGCCGATCCCTAAGAAGGGGGATCGCTCGGACCCAGCCAACTATCGACCCATAGCCGTCACCTCAGTGCTGTGTAAGGTGTTCGAGCACATAATTAACACACAGCTCATGCGCCACCTAGAGGATCACTCCTTGCTTAGTGACCGGCAATACGGTTTCAGACCGAAACGGTCAACGGGTGATCTTCTGGCGTACATGACCCACCTTTGGGGTGAGGCTATGGAGAATCACGGTGAGTAACTGGCAATTAGTCTTGACATCGCCAAAGCTTTCGATAGGGTATGGCACAAATCGCTTCTTTCCAAGCTACCAGCCTTCGGCCTGCCTCCTAGACTGTGTAACTGGGTTGCAAGCTTCCTGCAGGGGCGCCGTATTCGCGTCCTTTGTGATGGACGAGCTTCGGAGTTCTTGCAGGTAAATGCTGGCGTGCCGCAAGGTTCCGTTTTATCTCCCACTCTCTTTCTTCTGCATATCAATGACATGCTCTGTAACGGAAACATTCACTGCTATGCAGACGACAGCACCTTACACGGGAGTTATCACGCACATCCTGCGGCCAAGCAGTCTGATATCGCGGAAAAAAGGCAGCTTCTTGTCACAGAGCTGGACCGGATCCTGGACCACATTTCTCAATGGGGTGCTAGGAACCTGGTCGAGGTCAATGCAAAGAAGACCCAGGCATGTGCGTTTACAGCTAAGGTATCTCCTTTCCTTCCCCTTCCCACTCTTCAGAGCACACCACTGCCACTGCAGGATCACCTCACTATCCTCGGTATGGATGTTCGCTGCAAACTGAATAACAAAAACTATATCGAGAGTATCATCAAATCAGCCTCGCGTAAACTCGGAGTCCTGAACAGAGTGAGACGTTTTTTCACGCCGGAGCAGCGGTGTCTTCTATACAAGACCCAAATTCGTTCCTGCGTGGAATACTGCTCACATCTCTGGGACGGCTCCGCAAAGTACTTATTAGATGCTCTCGACAGGTTGCAGCGACGTGCGGTCCGCATTATTGGGGATCCTGAGGTCACGAACACCCTTGAGCCTTTGCAGATGCGTAGAGATGTTGCGTCTTTGGCAGTTTTCTACCGTCTCTACCATGGTGAATGTTCTAACGAGCTCTTCCAATTAGTCCCACCCTCCCCTTTCCTTCACAGGACGACACGTGCAGGGCTAAGATGTCATCCATTTACGGTGCAGAGTATACCTGCTAGAACCAAGCGTTTCAGTGATTCATTCCTATGCCGCACCACTAAGACCTGGAATTCCCTGCCAGCTCACGTGTTTCCTTCTTCCTATAGTCCCGGGTCCTTTAAGCGGGGCGTGAAAAGGCATCTAATGAGGCCGTCAAGCTGAGTGCCACCACTGTTAACATGGTAAATGTTTACGATGGTGACCCTCTTGCCGAGTCTTTGCCTTTAGCTTAACATCAGGCGAGGTGAAGTCAAATCGACGTGTCCTGTATAAAAAAAAACTGACTTGATTACTACTGATTTAATGTAAACATTTCCATGCTTCTACTGACAATTCCCCAACAGAAACACCTTAAAACCCTCAACCCAGTCTATAGTCTGATATATCACGCAAAACTATAGGTATTACATAACCAACGAATCATATGCGCCTTTTTGCCACAAAATGGCCCAAATTATAACCTAAATCATTCGCACACATATATTTCCATAGAAATTATCTCCACACACCATGGTCCAAAGATAACATATGAGGAGACCCATATCAACAGTTAACTTTGCCCACATAAGTCGCATTAGTATTCCACGCGGGCAAAGTTGTCTTCCTTGGTTTAAGGAGTTATTACTTACAGGGGTGGAGATACGAGATAATGCTAGTGATAATATTTTTTACTTAACCGTCTGGTGGTTTAGGGTGGCCCTCGGCGTATTATATCGATATGAATGTCTTGAGATATCGCGTTTCTACGTGTTGAGATATCAGATATATGCTGGACGTGAGTGAGATAGTTCGTTTTGCTGGTCCAGTGCTTGGTAGACTTCTCGAAGCTTCGAGAAGTGTATGGAATTAAATGAAGTCTTGTGTTTAACGAAATATAAGAGAATGCTAATATTGAAAGCACCATAGACTATGATAACTATATTAGTAGAAAAGTTGGTTTTATAATTTCTCATTTACATTTTAGTACAACAATATGGTACATAAAATATCATTTTAAATTTTATTTATACTTCATACTTCAGATATATTAAATCTTACATAAACATATCGAGGAAGTGTTAGAAAAGGGGCAGGTCAGAAGTACCCTGAACCGACGAGCATGCATGAAGAATATAATGAGCGTGAATGAAGCGAGAGTAGTAAGTCAGGATCGTAGCAAATGGAGATCCGTGATCTCTACCTACCCCTATGGGTAATGTATGTATCCCTATTTCATGTGTTAAACGCAAAGGACAACCCCAACTCTCTTATAATCTTGGGCCCGCATGTACAGGGTTGAAAATTAGGCAATATTTAGACCATCTAAGGACATTTTGTTTGCCTAATTTTCACGACGATTCACAATGGCCAAGTTTGTTGAATCGAGCATTGTTCATAGGTTTTTAGGTTATGTTGTAATATATAATGCGGTCAAACAGCGTCTTATGTTGTGTTGTGTGTGATAGCTACACAAGTTATTCTAGTTAGTTGAAAGATTAAAGGTGAAGCTTTCGAATGTGACCTGGACAAACGCGAAAATGATGATGATTTTATTTCGATCATGGATTCAAGCGTAGTGAAAAAAAAAATACAATATTTTATACATTTTCTGCCAATACAGAACATCTAGACCAATTTATAATAAAATATTCATGAAAACAAATAGTCACAGCGTGAATCAAACCCGTGACCACTGTCATAACAATCAAACATCACACCTTACTGACCATTATAAAAATACCCGCAACATAGTACATCATATAAATATCAATAAAACACAAGGAGGTAAATATCTCCTAAGGCTATCAGTTCAATAACGTTTGTAAATTCCTCACAAGCGTGAAGTCGAGACAGTGGTATTAAAATATGGTGTTCTATTCTTTTTACCCGTCTACGGCGAAGCCAAAAGGAGGGTTATGATTTTGACAGGCTATGTATGTATGTATGTATGTTCATTTGTTCCCTCATAGCTCCTCAACTACTTATTAGAACTAGACAAATGAGGTATCGTTACAAGCGACTTTGTCGTCCGATGGTTATAGGCTATATGACGTGTCACTCAATCTTGTGTGGCGCCCTCTATCGCTCATAAGGTACTGTGTTAAAAAATAAATTTGAGATAAATATGCCGTGTTTGGTATCAAATGAAAGTGCTTAGTGAGCACATTTCAAATATGTATAAATTTTACTTCGCCTTAAAATAATTTAAATAAAAAATAAAGTTTATAACTAAAACCCGACTACCGAAAAAGTGACAAACAAGAAAATATCAAGGATAGCCGTGGTCGTATGCCACTTACTCTAATAAAACAATATATTCTAGGGAAAAGTGGCATACGACCACGGCTATCCTTGATATTTTCTTGTTTGTCACTTTTTCGGTAGTCGGGTTTTAGTTTTAAACTTTATTTTTTATGTGAGTTTGGGCTCGGCGATAATCTTCAAGGCTCTTTGAGGCAGGGATCACAGGGGTTTGGGTTTCTGTTACATTAAATTCCTCACAAGCGTGAAGTCGAGACAGTGGTATTAAAATATGGTGCTGTATTCTTTTTAGTCTTACTACTTTTACTTTGCTGCGGCGAAACCAATGTGAGATACTTATACTGGATGATTTTATAGTCGTTTCGGATAAAAAGAGTTTGGCCACACTTTGGATACCAAAATCAAGACATTTTCTTATACGAATAGCATTTAAACTCCTCCTCAAATGTTCACTATTTAACACAAGCTGCACAACCACACATACACTCAGACATACATCAACATCTCACGTTACATTTACACACTTCGCTACCTACACACACAACACCCCCTCTAATACACACATACACACACACTAAATTCTGAATTTAATTTTAAGATTAGGTTATGTTTCTCTAAGCTTCTTCTTACCAATATTGAATACTTTCATGTTTGTGATGGAACTCTGGTGCCCAGTTCGGCCTGGAGGTGGCGTTAGTGTCTGCGACACAGTTCTAAACTAATGCAGACACTATCACACTGTTATGTTAGTATTCCTGTGTTTTATGGTTCCAATAAAGATATTATTATTATTATAAAAAAATATTATTATTAATGTATTAATTTGGCGAAAGATTTTTTTTGATAATGTATGGGAATAATGTTCAGGGGAAAGGAAAAATGTGTGGGGGTTTTAAAGTCTTTGGACTATAAAATCACCAAGTATATTTACTTTGCCATATTTATCATTATATAATCTATTCTATTTCATATTTTTAAAATAAAACTAAAACTAAATAAAGTAAACCTTAAATACATATTTACAAATAATTCTAAAATATTATTAAAATGCGTCATGAAATTCCTCCGCATCGCATGCCTCTTGCGGTAGCGTTCCCAGAAGGCTGGCAGCATTGCCACGTTGTATGGCAATGCTTAATCTCTGACCTAAAAAGAGGCCAGCCTTCTGGTCACGAGAAGCGTCGACCATACGCTTCGCAATCTCCCTGAAGAGATTGCGGGCGCTCGGACCCCATGACCCCAACGTTTCGACTCCAAACGGCACAAATTTGTAATCTCCGATAAGATTAGAGTATTTGCGCCGCTTGAAAGCCTCCGCAGAAGCTGCGGCAGCACCAGCACAGCCAGCCGTGCCAGGTATATGGGTAGGGGCAATGGTGTCAACGCATGTTGCGTCCCACACCAGAGCCCTACCCATCTTCCAAGGCATTAATGACATGCCGTCCGGTCTCTTGCCATCGTCGCGCGCCAAACCGTTAGGTTCTAGCACAGCTGGCACACCGGCGGTGACAAGAGCACGGCGGATTATGTCATTAAGGCTGGCATGCCGTGGAAATCGCCCCGCACTCCTGCAGCACGACAGGCCATGGTGTCCGAGTCGGTCAACAGCCTCTCCACAACGGCATCGATGCGGAGAAACACATGGCGCACCCAACCGTAAGCATGTTAGGGTGACAGGCGGCTCCACCGGTCACCCCCAGGCCAGCGCCCATGGAGGACGGAGGTCGTTCTGCGACCTCCGACGTCCGGTTCGTCTTCGCTCTGCGCGGGCTTCCCGGGCCCGGAGTCTGGTCCGGACCCGACCGGCCGCCTCCTTCTCGAGCATTACTTCCTCGCAGAAGGAGACAGCCGTCGGTCACGGTTACCATACCACAGTTGGAGCCCTCAAAAGTCCAACAACTGGCCTAGCTGTAATGCTACGATATTCCCTTTGGGTTGTGGAGGTCAGATGGCAATCGCTTCACAGAAAATATCAAACTTTAGCTAAATCCGCAGTTAGACTGGTAAACGAACCCCAGACTCCAAGCTAAAACCTTCGGATGCGGCTGGGATTAACGCTAAGATGAAGAAGAAGAAGTTCATAAAATTTACTACATCCCGCCTAATCGTAGCCCTTAGAATGTACTTGTCGCGGTGCAATCCAAGGGATAGTGGCCGCCATTACAATATACCTTGATTTAGGTGTATGGTGTAACCATATCTTCAAAACCACGACAACACCTTCAAAGTGATGGATGAGATTTTCTAAGGATATAACACTCATCGGAATCTGTTTAGCCGATAAATATTTTCGGGGTAACTATATGGAGACGGACAACAAGTACAGTCGGTAAAGGATATAAGTGATATAAGCAAAATGCGCCTCCCCGTAACCGGGGCTAGATGGGGACACTGTGGTCCCCACAACCCGAAGGGGGCCATCTCGATAGAGATGGTCCTGGGTCTGCCGGGGTGCGAGAGATATGCTTTTGGCAATCTCACCTCCGGCAACCAAGGACCCAAGACGGCGTGCGTTTTAGTCGGTTCGAGTCCGACATAACCGCCTCCACCGACTCCGTGGGGGTGGTACCCGTGGCGATTTTTCGCACGAAAAAAAAAAACCGTGACCGACGGCTTGTGCTTTCCGATGGCCAGACCAATGCTAATACCAATTATTTTAATTGCGCGGGGAAACGAACCAGCGCCTCCTGCGTAGCGGTCGCGTTCACTAGCGCTATGCCAGGAGGCTGTCAGTAATTTTTTAGTTGTAGTAAGTATAATTACGACCTAAATATAAACAAAAAAACCTACAGTTGCCATCTTCCTTCTATCAAAAATATATTAAAACATAAAACGCCCTCGAAGTCGTGAGAGAGACAAATTGTAAACATTTATTGTGCCATTACAGGAAGTAATGAATGTTGTTTGTGTTAATCACCGCCAGAAATCATAAAGAAGATATAATTGACTACGCCAGAAGTAACTGCCAGTGAAAACAGTCACTTTTTAGATTATGAATTACACAGTTAGCTTATTTAAGATGCTATTATGACTTCGTATACAAACATGAAAAGACTTTTTAACTTTTTAAAAAGTGTTGTGTATTCTAAATGTAAAAAACGTATATAATTTTAAGAGGTAATTAAGTGAATTATTATTATTCGCATAGTATAATGAGCCAATATAATAAACGTTCCCAATATTTCTCTTCTAAGCTCCTACATTTTTTACTATAATTACGTCACCAGTTCCGACCATATCTACTTGATACATTTGTACCTTTTGTTGCCAGATCGAGTTACAAATACTTGAACATAACTTTTCGAGCGAAGCTTTTTACTTTCGAAAAAACTCTAAAATCACTGAAAAAATTGAACATTGTGTACAATATCTTGACGACGAAGTCTCAAAATGATCTTAAAACTCTCGTAATATGAGCAAATCAAACTGTTTTATTGATTTAAATGGTGTTATTGTCCAAACTAAATATGTGTAACAAATATCAAAACAATCGGTTAGCCTGCTGTAAGGGTACAAAAAAGAAATTACGATCATTTTAAGTATTTTGTTCGTCAACATCTTTCTGATGCTGACTGTACCTCTCAGATCAACAATAATACTATTAAAATTATTATTTTACTAAACCATTTTCGTATTGTCTAGTCCTCCGAATATCTACCATCGTATCTAAAAACACATTATTTGAAATTTACTCCATCTAAAATTCTGAGAATAAAGTTAATATTAGCTCGTTTCAACTTTTCCAATTACAAATATTTAATTACTGGTTAAAATCGAGACAATGATATTAAAATCCAACTGGACCCTTATTCCGCTTAACCAACCGTGAGTTAACTACTTTATTTACATACCTTTAGACATACGCTGTAGCTGGGAGATTACCATTACCAGGAAAGGATCTAGTCATTGTGGTGATAGGTCCTATACCGAACCATTAAGACCTGGAACTCCCTGCCAGCTCACGTGTTTCCTTCTTCCTACAGTCCCGGGTCCTTTAAGCGGGGCGTGAAAAGGCATCTGATGAGGCCGTCAATCTGAGTGCCACCACTGTTAACACGGTACATGTTTAGGATAGTGACCCTCTTTCCGAGACTTTGCCTTTAGCTTATCATCAGGCAAGGTGAAGTCAAATTAATGTGTCCTTTATAAAAAACCCTGCGTTATCGGGTCTAGCTACACCCAGTTGCGCTGCGGGGAGGCTCCTTCTAGCAACCGAAAACTTTTTTAAAGCAACAGAAAACGCTGTTGCTCTAGCCAAGTTTTGGGCTGACAAAGTTTAAAAGTCTAGTCACTATATGCCAGATCTAGCCATTGACTCGAAGAAGAGGAAGACATACATACGCTCACGCCCTATTCCCTCTGGGGTTGGCAGAGACAACAGCCTTCCACTTGCTTCTTTCCTTACATACTTCACGTCAGTTTCGAGTGATTCCTACCTACCCTTTTGAATACCTTGCCAATTTGGTCATAGTTTGTATACCGAGGTTTCCCCCCTTACGAGGAGGGCTAGACCATAAGCGATGGCTCTGGGTCAGCCGGGTTGGGAGGGACATGTCGAAAACAACCTCACCTCCGGCCTAGCACAACGACCCTCAGTCGGCGTGTGGTTTTATCCGGTTCGAGTCCTACATAACCTCCTCTTCCGGCTCCGGCAGGGGAGGTATCTGTGGGGACTTACGCACGAAAAAAAAGTATACCAAGGTTGACGTAACTAAAGGCCTTCGTATTAGCCGATCTCTGCTTGTTCTATCTTCTATGCTAATTAATTGAAGTCCACCTTATGCTCACCTCACAGCTGCGTTTAAGCTATATGTCAAGTAGAACAATGTCTCTAGCAATTCTAAGTCTCTCCTGAATATGCCAAAAAGGGTTAAAAACAAGTTCACTCACCTCTTAAAATCACCGAAGGGGTAGACAGAGGTGTATTAACACCCACATTTCACCAACTGCAATTCGGTCCCACATAATAGAGAGCGAGGCTATTGCCATCAAGTGGGCACTTAGTCATGGACTGTATGTTTACTGTCGGATGGAGAACAGCCCTATCCTTTAGTTGACTTCTATGACTGGGTGTCGTAAGAAGAGATTGGATGGCCCTATTCTCCTTCACCAAGAACTAATATGGTAATTATTAGACCCTCCTGAGCGTGCCCAATAGGGTTAAAGCCAAGTTCACAGTCTCGAGGTAATAAAATCACATTTACGCAGTAAATAGTGTAGTTAATTATGTGTTAATTACGCTGAGGAAGGTTGACATTCCACACGGTGAAGGTAGGGTTAATTTATTGACATTCCTTTACAAGATAATTTTGTTGAAGGTAAAGCCACAGAATAAATGTCGTGCTTACATTGTGAAGCAGTTTTTTAGGGATTATTATGAAATACTGCTCAATCAAAATTTTGACACCTAATCTTAAACCGGTGGCCATAGGCAAGGAGTCCATCCTCACACATTAGGACCGAAAACGGTGAAGACTGTGCGGTATGAAAAGAAGTTCATTCCACACACGCTCGAGCTGTAGGATGAACGCTTTTCTAAGCACCTACAATATAGGTCCGAGAACGACCTCCGTCCTCCATGAGCGATGGCCTGGGGTTGATCGGTAGAGCCGCCTGTCACCCTAGCAGAAGCAGGCCGTGGCGGTGGCGCAAAGTGCGCCTTCCCGTACCCGGGGCTAGACGGGGACACTATGGTCCCCACAATCCGAAGGGGGCCTTCTCGAAAAAGATGGTCCTGGGTCTGCTGGGGTGCGAGAGATATGCTTTCGGCAATCTCACCTCCGGCAACCAAAGACCCAAGACGGCGTGCGTTTTAGTCGGTTCGAGTCCGACATAACCACCGGCTCTGTAGAGGTGGTATCCGTGGGGATTTATAGCACGATAAAAAAGCACCTACAATATAAGGTTCTTTAATGAAAGCATTAGATAGAACGTTCTTACATAGTCGGCAGTGTAACCAATTTCCAGCAGATGAGCCGTGTGTTCTTCTGGATTCTAAGTGGTAAAAAAAGGTAGACAAAATTAAGTGAACGTGGCCAGAGATGGACGGGTTTCTCCGGCATTACCCACATGCATTGGAGCCACGGTAAGAATGTACCCTATCCATCTATTGAGCAATTTCTGATTGAAATGTTTTTGTTTTCCCTTGGCGATATCTAGCCCAAATACCCGGGTATCGTATTCTGTACAGCATCTGTCACTTGTGTGTCACAGCCGTAGACTCAAAACCACGACGATAACATTTATATGGCTGGCCTAGCCACGTTTTTGTTGTATGTAAAGTCCGGTTGAACTCAAGCCCTCCATTTACATAACTTAGAATAACGTCTAGTCATCCAAGTTTTTGCATTTTATTTGGTTTTAAAATATATTCACACACTACTTTATGTTTAGGATCTAAGCTTTATTGGTATACAACAAGTACTAATAAGTAGATTAGAAAAAAAAGAGACTTCGATGTGCGGAACTGTAGGTTGCTAATTTCCTAGTTATTCGAGGTATTAGCAATTAGCAAGGATTCCGTTGTGCCTTCCTTCCTAAAGAAAATAATATTAGTATGTTAGATGTATAGTACTTTTAGCCAGTCTTCTCACTCAACCAATGAACGACGCTAAAGAAATTCAAACTATATCAAACTAATAGTCATATCCTTTTCGCTTCTAAAATTCAATAATCTTTGAGAAGAACGTTAACTACTTTAGCTTGTCGTTAAAGACAGCTTTTATGTCAACGAGATCCAGTGGGTGTACCTTTTTTTTTTTTTTTCGTGCGGAAATCTCCTAGGATACCCCCCTGCCGGAGCCGGAAGGGGAGGTTATGTCGGACTCGAACCGACTAAAACCGCACGCCGACTGTGGGTCTTGGTGCTAGGCCGGAGGTGAGGTTGTCAAAGACATATCCCTCGCACCCCGGCTGACCCAGGGCCATCCCTTACGGTCTGGCCCTCCTCAGGAGGGGGGACAACGGTGTCCCCAACTCGCCCCCGGAATGGGGAGGCGCGTTTCTAAGCGCGCCGCCGCCGTGGCCTGCTTCTGCTGGGGTGACAGGCGTCTCCACCCGTCACCCCCAGGCCCGCGCTCATGGGGGACGGAGGTCAGTCAGTGCCCTCCGACGCCCGAGTTGCCTGCGCGCGCGGGCGGTGCGATCCGCGAGTCTCTCTCGCTCGCGCCGCCTCTCCCGTTCCGCCGTCTCCTTCACGACCATTACCTGCTCGCTGAACCAGTGGGTGTACCACCAGGAAGGTCTGGGTCATAGAATGAATATGATATACCAATATCATATTCATTCTATGACCCAGACCTTCTTGACGAAAAGTCACAAGTTATTTCAATCTAACCAAGCTTGAATCAAAGTAAATAAACCTCAACTGTATCACATCATCGAGTATACTTGAGCAGTATCCATCTGACAAGCCTTTGTTACTGCAATAGCCTTGCGTTATTGGGTTTTGTTCACCCAACAATTTTATTTGTCTGTAAACAATAAAGTGTTAGTATTGTAGAGACTTGTATTACAAGTTGTAGATTTAATTACTAATTCCTTTGTCGCACAATTTATTGTAAAAGCAGTACAGAAAGTACATTTTTACGGCAGTTCTTTAGCACTTTGTACAAGTTAAAAACTCACTTGAAGAGTAAATTTCCGAGACAGAACATCTACTTAATTGCTCGAAGCTACTTCAAAGATCTTTTAAAATTCAACCCTGTTTCTTATTTAATAAGTTTTGTTTACTAGAAGGAACACCTCAAATATTTGTTTCAGTACACCGTATTCTTTTACCTTTGCAAAAATGTTTTCCTTGACTGTAATTTTAAGGCTATACTTTCTCTTTGTAATGGCAGCTGGAATTGATGTTACTTTTGTACTCAAATATTATCGATTACAAGATAAGAAAGTATGTTTTTATATAATTTCAGCTCAATTTTCTCAAACGAGATAAGTTTACTGTGCGATTATGGAGTAACTCCATCGATTACAGAATACCACTGGTTTTACGAACTGACTTTGAAGAGAAATCTATATTAACTAGCATACCTTTGATCTTGTTCAAAGTTGCAAGCTGTCGCTCTCTGTAGCAAAGTGGACATAGGTCGGTTCGATGCGCACATTAACATCCCTCCTCTTTGCAAATAGCGTGACGTTACGTTTAGTACCAATTCTCAATAATGTCTCATCTGCTAAGTAGTATAGCACTAGGGTCCATTCAAGTACTTTTGAACGCCTCCAAAAATTCAATTAAGGTGAACAACAATGGCCACGATAAGAAGGTAAAATTTCTGTTTGTAGTATATGCCAAACTATTTCATGTGACGTAGCACAAATGGGCCATGTCGACTAGAGAAGTATATTCGTCGTATACATAAATATAAAGGCTTACATTTAGTAAAAGGTATTGTATGTTCTAATTCCTAAAACTACGATATTTAGCTAGTTTGCCGTATGCCACCGAGAATGCCGTAAGGCGAAACCGGTCAGGTTCAATATAACAAATACTGTGGAATAAGTACAAGTGTTCTCAATATGTGTAACAATAAATTCCACCAAGTGCCATCAATCAACAGTATAAATAGTACTTATTACATTCATCTTTAAATGTTTCATAAGCAAATTTAATTCAAGTATACTGATACTTTGAAGAAGTGAGAACAAAATAAAATTTGTCCTATATTTGCAGTTTGCTTTTTCTTTCTTTATTCTGGCGGGAGCTACCACCAAGTTCAACTTGTATTATTGCTTTGAAAAATATAAAATGATCACGAACTTAAGTGAAAACAACTTCCAGTGGCTCTTACTTTACATTTTAAACTCACTTTTATTTTGCTTCTTAAATAGAACGACGAAGACACTTGTGACATACTTTTCCTAGAGCAAATCTCTTTGATTCAGTTGGGATGTTAAAAATTAAATGTACTTTTTAGAATAGAAAGATCTTTTTTGTGTACTCAACTCTGTATTTGACAAGTTCGTTGTTTCGTCCTATAAAGATTCGGCCCAATGGGACGAATCACAGAAATTAAAAATAATTAAAATTATCGTTCACTGATTCGTCCCATTGATTTTTTTTCTTCATTTTATAACAGACAAATGTATGACATAATAGGTATTGTGAAATACATACATACATAGATACCTACACCCACGTCTGTAAATTTCCGAAGGGGTAGGCAGAGGTGTATTACGATTTTCGGTCCCAAACAAAACGTTATAAGGGGCAAGCCTATTGCCATCTAATGGGCCCTTTGTCTTGGGCTGTATATTTACTGTCGGGTGGAGAACAGCCCTATCATTTAGTCACCTTTTACGATACAGGAAGAGATGGGGTGGTCCTATACTACATTATTTTTTGTGGAATAGTGTCATTGAATGGGTCATCGCCACATAGTGTTGGATGTGTTGATATGATTTACGAATGTCTGTGATTAATCTATATATCAACCTCATGAACAACTACTACATTACGATTTGTTAAACTTGATACGGTATTTTTACAAAGTAGATATTATACATAATAGATTAGACATGAATCCATACTAATATTATAAATGCGAAAGTAACTCTGTCTGTCTGTCTGTCTGTATGTTACGCTTTCACGCCTCAACCACTGAAACGATTTTGATGAAATTTGGTATAGGGGTAGATTAGACCATGAGAAAGGACATAGGCTATGTTTGGTCGCGATAACCGACATCCACGCGGGCGGAGCCGCGGGCAAA
Organism: Eilema sororculum; assembly: GCA_914829495.1. Taxonomy (NCBI): domain Eukaryota; kingdom Metazoa; phylum Arthropoda; class Insecta; order Lepidoptera; family Erebidae; genus Eilema; species Eilema sororculum. The sequence goes on from OU618541.1 coordinate 1,691,728, forward strand.
AGCTAGTACTTAATATTACAAAATCCAAATTACCCTTTCCATTTACGCCTTCTCGTCCTTTCTGCTTGGCTTATACGGCTTTTGTAGAAGCGACTAACTTCCCTCCCAACCTCAAGAGGTAACCAGATACCAATGCCTCATCTCTCAGTCAGCTACTTTAGTCTAACCAGCCAGTTACTCATTACCAGCTTGCAAGTCAAATTGGTATACCTCAAAAAACCTCAGTGCCATACACAAAAAAATTGTGTATACGACCGACAGTGAGACTTCAAAATAACATGTAAGTACGACTACAATCCTTCTAAAAACCAACGAACAGAATAACGCTACGAATAGTTGATAAACATTTCCCGATTGACTTCTCTAACTTCTTAAGTTTTCCCTAAGTAGTGCTACCAATTTCGCGTGGCAGTTTCATAATATTCGCTTCACAGTTTGAATACTTAAGTTGGCAGTCTGCACACTGACCGGCTGCCGTTACTAACTCGAAGTTTCACTGGCAAGTTATGTGAAGTTTCATTTTTGCATAGCTGTTTGTGCTTCAGATGGGGGCCCGCCTGGATTACTCTGTAACACAACTTAGAGTTTGTTTTTCGAAACTCGTTTGTTTTCCCAACTGTCAAGAAGGATTTTGTTTTTCGTGCGTATCTTATGTTTGTAATTTATTTATTTATTTATTTATTTCTCATTACAACTATCATTACAGGTTTTACCTAATACAATAGTGTAGCTATCCTATATTAATTTTTATGTGTTTATAATCTAATAAAATACTTAATTAGGTACCTATTCTTTATTACCTCTTATCTTCTAAACTACTTTACGGTTTTCAATAATTAATGTCTCAAATTAAAGGTATTTGTCGCCCAAGTGTTACATGAAATGTGAAAAAGTCAAGCCATTTGGCACCAAAATGTATGCTGTCAAAAAAATATTTTCACTTGAACATATCTAGTAGGGTATCGAAATGAAGGTAATTAAAAGGAAATTCCAAAAATATATAACACATAAATATATCGTCACTAAAAAGTATTAAAAAAATGTGATTCAATATAAAAAAACCCGACTGATACTGAAAAGATCGAAATAAGTTTAATAGCTGGCGGCACCCATTTGCAAATCATGAACTGGATGAAGATGCAGAATAATTTTTATTTTATTACTAAAATGTTACAAGTTAAATTATATACTATTATACCTACTGTACAGAATAACTGAGCCTTGGCGGAGAAACTGTGACCACTAATCAAAATTACCATTAGGGCCCATCAATATTGATCCTGACTCTCAACTGATTCAATCAAATTATATTCACAGACTAATAGCTAAGGTTTTCATAGTCAATACTATGTGTAAATAGTCGGAAGAGAGAATGAAAATTGAATGATTATAAATAGTTTAAAGTTTCATTTACTATTAAAACTGCCATTTCGTACTATTTATTAGCAGTATTTGTTGAATATTATGATTGCCACAACACGAATGAACACATAATAATTATATCAGTGTGATCGCGTACTGATAAAATTAAATGCACCAAAAACATAATGTAATGTAGCATAGTGTAATAATATAATATTGGTCCACTGTCCTGTCGCTTGAATCAGCTAAATATTATATTGCTGAGCTATCGATTAACATAAAATTTTATGTTTTAATTTACTATATTGTTGGATGCTGTGATAACATTTTACTTGAACAACAAATTTATTATAGATATTATTTTATCGTTAGGTACAAAATTAACTTGTTTTAACTATACTTCTGACATCTAATAGCGATTTAGAAGTACAATTTCTTTTATGACATTTACATAACATAACATAAACTGCCTGTATTCCCCGAAGGGGTAGGCAAAGGTACTAGCACTCACATTTCGCCAGTTTATGTTTAGGTCCCAATGTAATAGGCGAGCCTATTGCCATTACCCGGGCACTTATAAACCTGCGATAAATACACACATAACTTCGAAAAGCATCGAAAAGTCATTGGTGTGTGCCATGGTAAACCTGGGATCGAACCCGAAACCTCGTCTCAACAGTCCATTACCCATACCACTAGGATAATTGTATAAAAACGCAATTTGGCTATTGATAAAATATGTCATAAAGAAATAAGTGTTACAATTAGTCTCATAATGAAAGAAATTTATTTGCAACTTTGTGTCCGAGACAAACATCACAAAACACCTAGGTGATCTATGAGTACGAAAAAGGTGTTCTCATTGAATAAATTTTACAGCATTAAGTATGCTAACTAAACAAATCGAATACTTAGGGAAAAATGAAACATCTCGGGTAGGACCCGAACCTGCGAACTTTTCCTTACAGGGAGAATGCCTTGAATATTGGTAGATGACTCCACCGTCGTCGTCTTATAGACGAATAAAAATAGACGGTAAATTTTAATCACATCGGGCGCGTCTCGGTAGCCGAGTTGGTCAAGGCATTCCCCCTGTAAGGGAAAGATCGCCGGTTCGAGTCCCGTCCGAGAAGTTTAATTTTTCCCTATATATTCGAAGGTGTTCCCATGGTGAATAAAGGTGATTATTATTCGAAAAATTATCCTTTTTTTTTTTTTTTTATATATAGGACACGTCAATTTGACTTCACCTCGCCTGATGTTAAGCTAAAGGCAAAGTCTCGGAAAGAGGGTCACCATCGTAAACATTTACCATGTTAACAGTGGTGGCACTCAGCTTGACGGCCTCATTAGATGCCTTTTCACGCCCCGCTTAAAGGACCCGGGACTGTAGGAAGAAGGAAACACGTGAGCTGGCAGGGAAAGGGAGCTGAAAGGGAAAAATATTTACAATATGATAAATATTATGTACTAATAGATACACCTGCTAGTATTCTTTAAACCTTCAGTATTATTTCTGAGTACTTCCCGCTTGATTATTAACCGGAACGTTCTGAAACTAAAACTTTTCCTTTTTAGTTCCATAACGAGGACAAACGGTGAGTAACCGCGACTGAATATTTAATTTGGTTTCCAAACAGCCGCAGGTGTTCCGTCGAGACGGTGTGTTCCGCGGTGACGGTCTACGTTCCACGTAGTTATAACTCTCTAGTTTTCCGAGGTGGGTGTTACGTTATATTAATGTGTGATAGGTACACTGATGGAGAAGCTTGATATGGGGTTGCATGAGAGTAACGAATGAGAGAAAAATGCAATAAACTTCAAACGCGTTTTTATGCGCCATGTTAACAGTGTGCGATTCTCTTACATACTTTCCTGTTCCTGAAGCGTCGGTAGCTTAGTGGTTAAGGAGTCGGCCTTACGATTGAAAGGCCCCGGGTTCGAATCCTGGTCAATACACTACCGACGTGAGTCCACTCCTAGCACAAGCAATTTATCTTTGCTGGGGGGGTAGAGGGAATATTAGTAATTCCTGTTCGAATATTCTTTTTAAAAATCGTCTGATTAGTTCTTAATATCCTTGAAGCAGACCCCGGGCTACGTGATGAAGGCCCTGCGACCGGGGCTAACGCAAAGACCCTGCCTTGGAACTCCCTGCCAGTTCACGTGTTTCCTTCTTCCTACAGTCCCGGGTCCTTTAAGCGGGGCGTGAAAAGGCATCTGATGAGGCCGCCAAGCTGAGTGCCACCACTGTTAACATGGTACATGTTTGCGATGGTGACCCTCTTTCCGAGACTTTGCCTTTACTTAACATCAGGCGAGGTGAAGTCAATAGACGACAAAAGACGTGTCCCATGTAAAAAAAAATATCATGATTAGTTACTAATAGCCTTGTCTGCTATCTATCACGCAATCCATCTATATTTAGACCCAACTCTGCACCTCAAGCTCTCCATGCAATCTGCAAAACTTCATTCTCTTCAAGATAATATTTTCTCAAAACTCCATCCAGAAAGTTGAAGTTTATCAAGATCTGAACGAATGAACTCGCGCGTTCCAATCGATTGATAACAAATCGCATAACTTGTTAACTATCCGCGAGTTATAAAACTCCGACAGAGGCCGTATATATTGCACTCTATAAAGTTTTAAAAGCCATCATAAACTTGCCCTAGTAACCAAACAGTTGCTGAAGCATAATACTTCCGAAGCTGTGCCTTTGTGAAACTAAAATTCGCTTTAAGTTTCAATATTCGATGTTTTTAAATTAATGGTACAATCGTATCACTACACAGCATAAAGTAAAGTCGCTTTCCGCACAGGTACATAGGTAATGTACCTGTGCGGTTTTTTAATAATTCAAGGGGAAGTTTTGTATCTACAATATGGTGTTTCTATGTAGGTATAATATGTATTATATTTATAAAAAAGGTATCTTGTTTTTTTTTGTTTTTTTTTTGTTTAGGTCCCAGGGACCTAAACATAAACTGGCGAAATGTGGGTGCTAGCACCTCTGCCTACCCCTTCGGGGAATACAGAAAGAAAGAAACATTTTTTCATTTATAGGCGTGAGTTTATGAGAGTTTATGTATGAAAAAAGGTATCTAAGTATGTTTATCCGCAATCTAGATTCCATAACACAAGCTAGTTAAGCTTACCATGGGTCTAGATAGCGTCCCGAGGAGGGCTAGACCGTAAGGTATGGCCCTGGGTCAGCCGGGGTGCGAGGGATATGTCGATGACAACCTCACCTCCGGCCTAGCACAACGACCCACAGTCGGCGTGCGGTTTTAGTCGGTTCGAGTTCAACATAACCTCCCCTTACGGCTCCGGCAGGGGGGTATCCGAGGGGAATTCCGCAAGAAAAAAAAAGGGTCTAGATAGCGTTGTGTAAAATTTTGTGGAAAATTTATGGAAAAAACATACTTAATATACTTAAATGAAGGGTGCAACGGGAAAGGGATCTGACGACACGCGGGTGGAAAAACAAGGTGGTACGAAGTTCACCGGGTTAGCTGGTAGAATATAAAATTAAGATGATTCGCTACACGATTGCCCACTAAGTAACATTTAATATTTGGTTTTAGCCTATATTAGGAGTGACTGTCTGTCTAATCTATCAAACTGAGTGATATTTAGTGTCTAACCATTGCCAGTATAGTGCAATTCACCCATAAAGACCTCTCTCTTGGCTTGACAACTGTTCACAGTCGTAACTGACTTTTAAAATGCACTCCAAAGCATGAAAACGCCCAGATGAAATGCCACTAAGCGGTCACTTATCCAAATGACTACTTCGTCTAAATAGGGTGACCCATTGAACGTTTACTGTACACTTCTCTGACCTGCCAATCCCAAGCTGAAAGACTGTGACCCTCATCCGTCATTCAGCAAGCGGTAAGTAAGCCTCAAAGGTCTTGTTGGGGACACACCCAAATGCCTGCCTACTACAGTTTATGACAACTGGACAGACGAATATATATAGTAGTCTTAGTTTTCAGTCGACTATCCTAGCGCAAAGAACTATTAAAAGTAAGTTCAAAAAAAATGCTCTATAGTTTTATTGAAATGAATACTAGTCATATTAAATATCATTTCTACATCGAACACGGCACACGGCTGATGCCATATTTCCCTCAAAGCTGCAATTGCTCAAAGCGCTACAGAGAAAGTGCACAAAACAAAAAAACGACACAAATATAACTAGCTATTACACCCGGGTTCGTTCCTTATGCAAACTGCGAACATTGAATGCCGTAAGGCGAAACCGGTCAGGTTCAGAATTATAATAAACTCAGTGGAAAAGTACAAGTATGTTATTCAATATTCTTTTTTTATTTTTATTCGCTAAGGCATGAACGATCTGTATTAAGAACTTTGGATTTTATGGAAAATATTGGTATTAGTCGTCTAGGTATATTTTTACGGATCTCAAGAGCAGAGTCATCTCGGATTATTGCTCAAATTATTAATAATAGTCCAGACTAAGACTACTGTATCTAGATACCAACTAGGCACGATCAGTAAATGAGATTTAGAATACAGATAAACATCGCCTTAAAAACGAATAAAAATAGAAGGGAAATTTTAATCATATCGGGCGTGTCTCGGTAGCCTAGTTCGTCAAAACATTCCCCCTGTAAGGGAAAGATCACGGGTTCGAGTTCCGCCCGAGAAGATTTATTTTGTCAGATGTATTCGAAACATACTTAGATATTCATGTGTTCTCCAACAAAAATGCCCTTGGGTCTGATACATTCTGTGAAAAATTTGGTTTATTCAGGTGTCTTAAAATTGTGAAACGTTCAAAGTATGAAATGAGTTTTAGTGAGATGAATACGAAACAACCCAAAAACTCGGCAATTATTGGTATAAAAACCATAATACTTATCATTACATATTATTATGATAGGACCGTAAATTCAAACACACTATCCCGAACATTCTCAGCACATCCGCGAACCCATTTCGGCGCAGATAAACAAGACCTTTTCTTATATTCGCTGTTATATTTACGCATATCTTTTCCTTTACGCGCTGCCAAATTAACATAGATGATGTACTTGACTGTAACCGTATGTTTAACGGACGTGATCAGTTATCAGGTTGTATGTTAGGAGTTTAGGAGGTCAGGATGTTAGGAAACAGGGTTCGGAGTTCGGTTAAAGTGAGGATGAATAGGGTGCTACTGACCCTACTTGTGCATGACTTAGTTGTAATGGTTTGTGTAAGGCAGAGAAGAAAAATCACGTTCCATATAAGTGTATGCCACGTCGTGTCGTGACCCGTGACGTATGGTTGACAGCCTGAGTGACACTGACATTCATATAACTTGTCAGACTTCTTGTCAGCATACGTCACTTAGTCCTTTTAGTATCTTTCTTTCTTTATCAACATTTCCAGAATCCAAGACATCCTCACCTGGACATGGTACAAGCCTCTGGCGAAAATACTTAATCCCTAGAAATGGTAATAGACTACCCACACATGCGTTAATGAAGTGACTGGCAAACCGGGGGTGTGATAGGGACCTCTTTCTGCCCCTTCGGGGATAAAGACGTGATGTGTAGTAGTGTTAATAGGTGCTGTTGTATGGGATCCTGTCAAGTCAACATCAATATTGTGACTCTAGAGCACGCTTTCCTGTTGGACTTCGGAGGTAGACTTGATCCCAAAGGTCAAGCAAAGGCCACACACACCCATGGAGTGTATAGGACCATGGGGAGTATAGGGCCTCAGGGCGTGCTCTATAATTGAACAGATGATCACTTAACAATAGGCGAGGGCAATAAGAGCTTTAAAATCTACCCACATAGTAAACCAAATTAGTTATATCGAAAATCAAGTCAATTATTATCGAAACAGTGTTCGAATAATCTCATTACTAACATCAATATAATGCCTAAATTACTGAGAGTGGTACATCATAGGAACAAGCTAAATACATAATTAAGTTACCCGGGTAAAACACTTAATGTGTGTATTCCCGGCGAAATTAATTGAACTTAAGGGCTGTCCCAACTCTTCTCCTGGGTTTTATACAAACTGACTAAGAGATGAAATTGTTCTCGATAGGAACCGACGAAAATTAAGAGATTCTTCGAATACATCGGGGAAAGAAATGCTCAACTTGAACCCACGACCTTTTCCTTACAGGGGGAATGCTCTTCCAACTATAATGTTTAGCTTATGTGTTGCTAGCTTCCACTGTGCAAAATGGCGAAGTAAAAGCTGGAAAGTGGTTCTCGTACTACAAGGCGTCAAAAGTCAAAAGTCTCGGTAAAGACCGGAATTAACGCTAAGATGAGGAATTTCTATCCTCTTCTCATTCTGGGTCCTGCAAACGAGACGTATGAAAGGATATGACGAGGCTGTCAGGCTATAAGGAGAGACGCATTTAGACATCTACCACCCTAGACAAGGGACAATTCGTGTAGCAATCCCACATATTCATCATTTTATTCTACAACCAGCTTTTGCCCGTGGCTCCGCCCGCGTGGATGCCAGGTATCGCGACCAAACATAGCTTATGTCCTTTCTCATAGTCTAATTTACCCTATACTAAATTTCATCAAAATCCGTTCATTGGTTTAGGCGTAAAAGCGTAACATACAGACAGACAGACAGGCAGACAGGCAGATTGACAGACAGACAGACAGAGTTACTTTCGTACCTATTTATAATATTAGTATGGATATATATACACCGGCCAAAGATCTGCCACTTTTCTAAAGAGACTATAATAGTAGTCTTCAATGATCGTAAATAAGTAAATTTCAGGCTCCAACAAGAGTAATTAACGAGCTTTCCAGCAAAATGCGTGCATCAGTCAATGGTAGACAAAGCCGCTGTAAGTAATGAGTGCTGGCGGGAGCTAAACAACTGATCTGAACAATGTGTACCGCTAATCGGGGCAGTCAATCGTAGGGGCTTAGGTGAAGCCTGCGTAGTTACGACCGGTGCGAATTTTATTGGAATATTGTAAGCTAGGTTAAATTATAACATAACAATACATAAACTCACGCCTGTATTCCCCGAAGGGGTAGACAGAGGTGCTAGCACCCACATTTAGTTTATGTTTAGGTCCCAATGTAATAGGTGACGAGCCTATTGCCATTAACCGGGCACTTATAAACCTGTGATAAGTACACACATAACTTCGAAAAGCCTCGAAAAGTCATTGGTGTGTGCCATAGTAAACCTGGGATCGAACCCGAGACCTCGTCTCAGCAGTCTATTACCCATACCACTAGGTTAGTTATGCATGTGATTTATAATATACTAGCTGACCCGGCGAACTTAGTACCGCCAATTTTTTTCCGCCCGCGTCGCGTCCGATTCCGTTCCCGCTGCACCCTCTACTATATTAAGCATTTATTTATTTATTTATTTATACATCATACTACCATCCTTACAGGTCATCACCCAATACAATGGTAGTAGACCACAATTAATCCTATACAATCACAATTCAGATAATAAGGTATTACAATAAATAATTAGACGCATAGTATGTATTATACATAATAAACCTTCTTGAATTACTCTATCTATTAAAAGAAACTGCATCAAAATCTGTAGCGGAGTTTTGACAATATAAGCATACATAGGGACATAGGGACGCAGAAAGCGACTTTGCTTTATAATTGCATACATACGCTCACGCCTCTTTCTCTCCGGGGTTGACAGAGACAACAGCACGCCACTTACTTCGATGCTTACACACTTCTCGAAGGCGTGATTGTATGTATGTATATATTTATTTTATTAATTTAAAGCCGAGGTCGACCTTGCGATACTAAAACTGGCAGAATCGATGAGGTATAGAAAAAATGCAGGTTTGAAACACTCGAAATCAGAGCGGGTTTTAAAGATTTAATGACATTAGTATGTCATTAAATCTTTAAAACCCGCCTTTATCCCCCGAGGGTAGGTGTGTAAGGCAGAGGTGAATTAACACCCACATTTCACCAATAATCGTAGTCGGTATCATGTAATAGGGGGTGATACTATTGCCATAATATTCCGGGCACTGTTGTTGACTCGAGCCTATACCTGAGTCTGAGCTGTATATATCTGTCTGATGTTAAACAGCCCTATCCCTTAGTCGCCTTGTACGTCACCGCATGGGAATAGAGATAGGGTGGCCCAATTCTTTACTCCCGAGAACCACGCGGCTCATACACAATACATACCTATTTTAAATTAAATTAATCAACCAGTGCAGTAACTGCATGCGATTATTTATTCGCCTGAAGTACCGCGGCACTAAACCATTTGATTTAGTGTCCATTTTAGTTACACGCTCACCACAGACAGAATTTATTCTGCCATTATTCATAGATTACAGTTAAATACTTTGGTTACAAAGCTGATTAAAATTTTACTTCATTGATAATTTGAAACTTACCTACATACTATCTAACTAGGCAAACGTTAATTTGTCGCTATTAAAAGACGTCTACCGGATAAAAGACGTATTAAAAGAAGCATCGGTGGCTTAGTGGCTAAGGAATCAACCTTACGATCGAGAGGTCCCGGGTTCGATCCTGGCCTCCTGAGGAGGGCCAGACCGTAAGAGATGGCCCTGGGTTAGCCGGGGTGCGAGGGATATGTCGATGACAACCTCACCTCCGGCCTAGCACCACGACCCACAGTCGGCGTGCGGTTTTAGTCGGTTCGAGTCCGACATAACCTCCCCTTCCGGCTCCGGAAGGGGGAGTATCCGAGGGGACTCCCGCACGAAAAAAAAAAAAGGGTTCGATCCTGGCCATTACACTATCAACGTGAACCCATTCCTAGCACAAGCCATTCGGCTTAATTGGAGGGGTTAGCGGGAAAAAAACTTGAAAACAAATTCTTACAACCTAAAAATGTGACAGTATGAAAATATATTAGCTATTCCAGGAAGGACTGCCCTCTGACATGCTTTGCCAGAGCTTCCTCCAAAAAAAAAAAGGTTCGATCCTGGCCATTACACTATTACCCATTCCTAGCACAAGCCATTCGGCTTAATTGGAGGGGTTAGTGAGAATATTTGTAATTTCGGTACCTAATATTCTTAAAAAAAAAAGACGGGGGTCGGTGGCCGACGAGTGAAAATTAAGTGTTATAATAAAATTATATTTTATATATCATAAGTAAACTATAAAGCAAGTACCTCCCTTATCTCTTAAGGGTATAAAAGTAGTCTACAGCCTATTCCCAGACATACCAAATTAATATACACAAAACGTTTCATAAAAATCGGTTAATTCGTTTTGGATGAGTATAGAGCCTACCACTTTATCAGCTTCAGGTAGCAAAGACTATCGTGACGAAATACCGTACATCGTAAATTCCCACCCCACATTGTACCCAGTTAGTAACATATATTGTAGTCACGTGCGAGTGACAAAATAAAGTAATAGCTCCCACAATCTCAGCACAGTTTCCTTCATTTACTACTTCTAGAGTAATCATAACATACTCGCGTTGCGCATCGCTCATTAGACTTGATAAAACAAACTTTACACTGATAATAAAACGGAGAGCAAATGCAGAAGTCGTGTCGGGAGTCCCCTACACCTTAACTCAAGGGGATCAATTATAAACAAAGTAACTTACCGTGTATGTTATATGGTATTAAACAAAATATACGAGTGTAATATAAATGTATGTACGTAAGTATTTTGGTTTAAAAATAAAGCTAAGTTCCCCAACACTAGTTTATGTTATCCGGAAACTTTATTTCTCAGTAAGTACGTCACATTAAAAAGATAAACATCTCGCATAAATGCACTTTATGTGCATAGGAATAAATAACCCTCCTTCCGGCGGAGTCGGGTAATACATAAGTAACTAGGTCAACTTAATAAAACTTGAAAACAAATTCTTACAATCTAAAAATGTGATAGTATGAAAATATATTGGGTATTCAAGAAAGGACTGCCCTCTGACCATGCAGAGCTTCCTCCAATTTTAGCAGATTCTCTGACTTGCAGAGGGGTTCACTGGGGTCCAAGTATGCTAGAAGTTACTGTAAAAATTTTAGTAGTTCCATAATGGTAATATACAATGATACTACAGGGAAATAGATAATTCCGTGGAACTATAATGGAACTGGGTAATAATAGTACTACTAAGATCTCATACCTTGATACCGTGGTTCCCCCTCCGAGGAGAGCCAGACCGATAGGGATGGCCCTGGGTCAGCCGGGGTGCGAGGGATATGTCGAAGACAACCTCATCTTTGGCTTAGCACAGCTACCCACAAATGGTCTGGCGGAGGATGCGGTTGCCTGGGGCGAGGTGATGTTGGCGGGCGAGGTGACATCTCCAACGCGTTCAACACCTTGCCCTGGAGTTGCATCAGGGAGGCGCTCGTGTACCACGATGTGCCTCTCTACCTCCGCCGTATAGTCGGGGCGTACCTGACGGAGAGAGCCGTCATCTACCCAAGTGCGACCGGCGTCGGTAGGCGTGAGATGTCGTGATCGCGTCCTGGGGCCGCTCCTGTGGAACATCGGATACGACTGGGTGCTTCGCGGAGAGCTCGCGTTCGGTGCCACCGTCACGTGCTACGCGGACGACACGCTAGTGACGGTGAGTGGTGCGACACACCGCGAGGCGACCCAGAGGGCCACGACCGCTGTTGCTCAAGTCGTGGATCGGATCCGGCGGCTGGGTCTCGAGGTGGCTCTGCACAAATCCGAGGCCTTGTTCTTTCATGGCCCTCGGCGCGGGCCACCCCCGGGATCCAGCCTGACAGTAGGAGGTACTCCCATCGACATCAAGCCCCGGTTGAAATACCTGGGGCTCGTACTCGACGGTCGGTGGGACTTCAGAGAGCATTTCCGAAGTCTGCGCCCCAAACTGTTGGTGACAGCTAACGCGCTGGCGCGGCTGCTGCCCAACCTGAGGGGCCCAGAGGACTCCTGCAGGAGACTCTACGCGGGTGTTGTGCGGTCCATAGCCCTATACGGGTGCCCCGTGTGGGCGGACACCCTGCAGGCCAAGTTCGTACCCCTGCTGCATGCGCCGCAGCAGAGGATGGCCTCCAGGGCCATTAAGGGCTACCGCACGATATCCTTTGAAGCGGCGAGTCTCCTAGCCGGATCGCCACCGTGGATCCTGGAAGCGAGATCCCTTGCGGCACTGTATCGGTTCCGTAAGGAGGCGCGGGAGCGGGGATACGATCCCGAGCCCGAAGACATCCGGGCCGAGAGATCCCGGCTCCACGGGATCATGGTGGCGGAGTGGGAGCGACGACTTGAGCAACGACGCGCAGGGCATGCCGTCATAGAGGCGGTAAGACCCATCATGGGGGAATGGCTCGAGAGGCCACATGGCAGCCTCTCGTATCGACTGACGCAGATTATCACCGGGCACGGGTGCTTCGGGAGATATCTGTGTCGGATCGAAAAGGAGCCAACGTCCGAGTGCCATCACTGCGACGCGAGCGAGGACATGGGGCTGCACACGCTCACCGAGTGTCCGGCATGGGCCGGACCGAGGCGGGAGCTAGTGGCGGCCCTGGGAGTGAGAGTTCTCACCCTCTCTCTCGCCACCCTGCTCACAGCAATGGTCCGCTGCGCGGACGCGTGGGCGTCTCCTTCAGCGAGCAGGTAATGGTCGTGAAGGAGACGGCGGAACGGTAGAGGCGGCGCGAGCGAGAGAGACTCGCGGATCGCGCCGTCCGCGCGCGCAGGTAACTCGGGCGTCGGAGGGCAGTCCGACATAACCTCCCCTTCCGGCTCCGGCAGGGGATTTCCGCACGAAAAAAAAAAACAAAGCTACCCACAAAGGCCGTGTGTTTTAATCGGTTCGAGTCCGACATAATCTCCCCCTCCAGCTCCGGGCAGATATCCGTGGGGATGTACCGTACGATAAAAAGGGATCTCACTACTTTTTCTAGTTTATATTAAATTTAATAGAAAATGTGATAAAAATAGCTGCTTCAAAATACATTCTCCTAAGAAATCTTACGACTCCCTTGTGATTACAAAATAAATAGATTAATTCACGCTCACTTTTGTTTTAAGTTTTACTTTAGTGCAAACATTCTTTCTTATTATAGTTTTAATATTACGAGATAATGCTGTTGGCATCTGCACTACTTTACTGCAGAGCCATGTGCTGCTACAAACTGGCTTACTAACTCGATAAAGAACATAATTATACAGTTTAAGAGCTTAAAAGAAAAACAGGTAGCACACAAATCCACTACTGCAACAGGTAAGATCTTATACCTAGCTTTTTTACTGTGGTTATGGCATGAGAATATTCTTAGCGTGATATTACCTTCTTATTTTTTTAAAAACGGTGAAGTAAAATTGGGCCACCACATTTTCCTGTGGGTACCATAGAAGGCGACTAAGGGATAGGGCTGTTCTCCATCCGACAGTAAACATACAGCCAAGGACTAAGTACCTGCTCGATGGCAATAGACTCGCCCCCTATTGCGTGTGACCTAAAATCATAGTTGGTGAAATGTATTAATATACCTCTGCCTACCGCTTTGGGCATTTACAAGCGTGAGTATATGTATGTTTTTTTTTATGTCACTTAGATGGCAAACAAGCACACGGTCCATCTGATGGAAAATGGTTACCGTGGTCTATGGACGTATGCAAAACCAGGCCGTCGATTCTACTAAAGCTAAACCATTGTGGTGCCGCAGTCACTGCAAAAAATGATATTCAATTTTAGACTTTATTTCTATTTCCTAAAGTTCAAAATGAAATGAAAACATTTTCATTACCATTTTTCAATTACTCCGCAAAAGTCATTTAATTTTGAACTTAAACTACATCGATTTAAAGTCTATTATTTAATGCCGTTTTTTACAGCGGAGGTGGCGCCACAATGGTTTGACTGTAGCAGAATCGAGGCCCAGGGGTGTCGTACTCATGCTGCCGACCCTGAAGGAACCTAATACCGCATTTCTTGAAGAAAACCTTTATTGTATTATTGTGATATTTTCTGTGAAGCGATTGTCATCTGACCTCAACAAGCCAAAGGCGATATCGAAGAATTGCAGCTAGACCAGTTGTTGGACTTTTGAGGGCTTCAACTACTCGTAACGACTGCCATAGACGTTCGTATGGCAACCGTACGTATGGCATATGGATGGCATCTTAGCCCTGCAAGTGTTGTCCTGTGAAGGAAAGGAGAGGGCGGGACTAATTGGAAGAGCTCGTCAAAACATTCACCATGGTAGAGATGGTTGAATACTGCTAAAGACGCAACATCTCTACGCATCTGGAAAGGCTCGAGAGTCCCAGAGATGTGAACAGTATTCCACGCAAGAACGAATTGGGGTCTTGTATAGAAGACACCGTTGTTCCGGCGTGAAAAAACGTCTCACTCTGTTCAGGACTCCGAGTTTACGCGAGGCTGATTTGATGATACTCTCGATATAGTTCTTGTTATTCAGTTTGCAGCGAACATCCATACCGAGGATATTAAGATGATCCTGCAGTGGCAATGGTGTGCTCTGAAGAGTGGGAAGGGGAAGGAAAGGAGATACCTTTAACTTGTAAACGCACGGGTTCCAGTTTCGTGTTGCCCAAGGAGCTCCAAAAACAGATACATGAAAATTATTAATTTTAAATGCTTACAAACCAGGCATGTCCTTAATTTTCATTCCCAATGTATAACAATATTTCATCATGGTTCCCTAAATTGGATACACTGACAATGTATCTACAAGGCCTTTAGAAATGTACCTCGTTTTTCCTCGTCTAATTTAGATTTAGGTTAACTGTGCCACTATTTCACTTGACAATGTTGTTACCGGAGTCGTAGCAAGAGTAGACGGTGGATTTCAATAGGATATTATAGAAGGAAGAATTGGTGTAAAACGAAACCAACTTAAATGAGTCGGCTAATACGAACGCGCGTTGTTACGGTACGGTTGTTCAAGCCGAATAAGAATCCTGAATTAGTAATACAAATGTCTTTACTTGTAATTTATTTACCTTGGTGTAGCTTGTGGGGAATAATTTGCGTAATTAGTACATTTGTGGATTGAGTTACTTTTGTCAGTTAAATAAATTTCGCTTCGCTTCGCTAATTTTAATTTTGAAATAGACTACAGAGCAAAAATAAACCTATAAAACTTACCTACGTTTGTTTAGCTCTGACGGTGTTTTGTACACACACACGTTTCATTAATTATATTTTTGTTTCAAATATTTTTGAGGAGTAATTTTGTTTAGTTGTGCAATATTTTAAAACCAACACTAGTACAAAGTTTTATTTTTATGCCACTAAGGGTGAGGCCCCACTTGTGCGTTGCGCTGCATCGTCGCAACGGATCAGGGTCATACAACAATCTATTTTTTTTATGAAATAGGGAGGCAAACGTGCAGACGGATCGCCTGATGGTAAGCGATCACCGCCGCCCATGGACACCCGCAACACCAGAGGAGTCACAAGTGCGTTGCCTTCCTTTCAAAAGAGAGTACAGTTGTAAAGATTGGAAGGAAAAGAAATACCGCTGGCGACAGTTCATTCCACGGTTTAGTTTATTACCCGACTGCCGAAGGAAGGAGGGTAATGTTTTTTTTATAACACGATCATGGTATAACTACATACGTACCTTTGATTTGCCTGACGTTTCGACGGTTCCACCGCGTTATCATTCTTGTATATCATGAAACGCTAGAGTTCAAAAGTTAGTTTAGAATCATGGTCATTCTTAGAAATTTGTAATCATATAAAATTACTAGCCTTTGCCCGCGGCTCCGCCCGCGTGGAGGTCGGTTATCGCGACCAAACATAGCCTATGTCCTTTCTCAAGGTCTAATCTACCCTTATACCAAATTTCATCAAAATCGGTTCAGTGGTTTAGGCGTGAAAGCGTAACATACAGACAGACAGACAGACAGACAGAGTTACTTTCGCATTTATAATATTAGTATGGATATGGATACCAATGACATAAATTCCTTTAAATTTCTAAGAATGACCTGCTCCGTTGCAACGACGCAGTGCAACGCACAAATGAGGCCACGCTCTTAGGTGGCAGGCAGACAAGCACACGGCCCACCTGATGGAAAGTGGTTACCGTGGCCTATGAACGTCACACTCGCGCTGTTGACCCTGTAAGAGCTTTCTAATGCCCTTCTCAGAGAATCTGTAGAAAACTGTAGTTGCTTGGAAAAACCGCTCTACAGCTTAAGCATAGATGTTCGTATAGCTACCGGGACTGACAGCTTTACGTGCTCTCCGAAGTACGACCAGACCAATGCAAATGTTCATGCATAACCCACAGAACCCGTGTCTTCTGCGTAGCGGCCGCGTTCACTACCGCTAGGCCATGAAGGCTGTTCATGTCACTATCAGTCAGTAAAAAATCACATTACACTTACGTTCTACATCTTTACAGCATAAATATACAACCAATAACGCTAGCACTGCCTCTTGATTTTACAATCGCACATAAAACAGTCGAGCACATGCCCGTAACGATAATGGCTCGACAACGCGACTCGAGCCATTAAAACTAAACGGTATAGGCGTACCACCGGGGGACATGTTACATACAATGTATGTGTTAATTTTACGAATTACACTGATTACTGTAATTGAAATTATTGCTGCCAGGGTTTTCCCTGGAGTTTACAGTATAGGCTTTTTCAAACAAACTTTTTCTTATAGGAAACGTCAATTTGCTTTCAACTCGATTGATGGTAAGCTGAAGGCAAAGTCTCAGGAAAGAGGGTCACCATTACAGACACGTAGGCCGTCAAACTGAGTGCCACTGCTACCAATGTAACATACTACATGATTAGATTCGCTCAGCTATACTACTCAAGCAAATCACTGTATCTAGACCATAAGTTTTATCCTAAGTAAATGTTTGTAAATAGACCAAAAAAAAGCCCGCTGAGTTTCTTGCCGGAGTCTTCTCAGGTCTGGGCCGCGTTTCGAACCGGCGGTGATCCATTTGCTAAACTAGTATTTAATATTTATTTTATATTGACTTTTTGTAAGTTCCGATTTAATCGTCTATGCAGAATAAATTATTATTGACTTTTTTATTTTTGATGGCACTCAGCTTGACGGCCTCATTAGTAGCTTTTTCACGCTCCGCCTAAAGGACCCGGAACTGTAAGGTGCTTAATTTGCTACACTAGGTACTACCTTGTATATTACAACTCTTCAAGGTTTCAAGAAGAAGAACGACATTAGAAGGCTCTAAAAGCGCTGCAGCATGACTGTGCCACTCCATTTGGCGTTGCACTCGTCCATAGGTAATGGTAACCATTGTCCATAACGTGGACCTTATATGTACTCGTTTGTTTGCCACCTAAGAGAGAACAGTCACGATATGATTATAGCTCTCCTGATAGTAAGTTTTGGTCTGAAAACCATAGAACTAAACCCGTGCGAAGTGTAGGTGGAAATGCCGGAAGCTAGACCCTTGGGCTATCAGATGAAGGCAATGGGTGCAATGGGGACCTTTTTATAATACTTTGGCATTAAAAAACTCACGGTTCACCTGGAGAGATTTCATCGTCTTAATGATGATGGTACTATCTCAAAGGAATCCAAGGCTCATGAATGTCACTCACATTCATTATAAATGAGAAAGTAATTCTGTCTATCAGTCTGTTACGCTTTCACGTCTCAACCAGTGAACCTATTTTGATGAAATTTCGAAGGGACGTAAACGATAGCTTGGGTAAGGACACGATAACCGACATCCACGCGGGCGGGACTGCGAACAACAACTAGTTAAATATAAACTATAGTCAAATTACTTATTCTAGTTATTCAAAATGTTGAAGCTCACATTGCGAATCCAGATAGAGTGCTCAATATCACAAAGTTATATCGAACTAGCTTTTGCCCGCGGCTCCGCCCGCGTGGAAGTCGGTTATCGCGACCAAACATAGCCTATGTCCTTCCTCAAGGTCTAATCTACCCCTATACAAAATTTCATCAAAATCGGTTCAGTGGTTACGGCGTGAAAGCGTAACATACAGACAGACAGACAGACAGACAGACAGACAGACAGACAGACAGACAGACAGAGTTACTTTCGCATTTATAATATTAGTATGGATTACTGGTTCAAGCCCCCTCCCGGTCCAGTTACAAACGTGAGAGGATGAATCACTGCAGATATTGTATCACTGTATCTGTTATATTGAATGAACTAAACGTTAATTTATCGTCTATCAAAATAAATTTTCATCAAAAAAAAATGAACGTCACAGATCAGTTTCTAAGGTAAAAAGTAATTTTTTTTTGCTATTAAAAACGACCTTATGTACCCACATAGGTAGAAATAACAGTAATATTAGAATGGAAAACGTAACCGAACCCCCACGCTATGAAGATGATGACGATATTCGAAAATTTCAATCTAAGCGATCATTTCACCCACCCCAACTAACCTAAATCCTCAACTACAATGAACTCACGTTACGTAGGCCAACAAATGTCACGTGCAGCTTCCATAAAATTAATATGAGGCAAACAAAATTTACTTCTCCAAAGATATATTTAGTAAAGTCAGAATCAAATCGACCTTGACAAACAAAGTGTTCAAAATGATCTTAATGCTTTAGCTTTCCCCTTCCTGTTGACTAATTGTTCTGAAATTTCGTACCATATCTTTAGTTCGGACAATAATACAATTTTAATCAATAAAGAGTTTGATTTGCTCTTATTACCTTAATTTTAAGATCATTTTGAGACTTTGTAGTCAAGATATCTCTGACCCTACCCAAGCACTAAACCCAATCTAGATTGGAAGCCTGAATACTAAAGATAAAACAATCTACTTACCTACTCTCGACGGGTCCGACCCATCTATAATGCAGAAGTATGTTTTGTGAAACTAAAACATCAGGTTTATTACATGTACTGATTTTATCAGACTTTATTCGAAGCCTGTTTTTCTAGGTCAACCTGCCTGCTTTATTGTAAAAAAAAACTGAGTCGGATAAAATGAATCTTGTAAAATACTTTAACGAGATAGTTTGAGTAGATGATTGGGATCGCCCTAGAAATATAAGGAGATGTTTGACACTTTTAAGGAGTGTTAGACCGGTATCTTTTAGGAACACTTTAGCGTGGATTTTAATGATTAATTATTATTTTAAAGTGAACCGGTGAGCATGAATGAAAATAATTATGAAAGTAGGAAAAGCGGAGGAGATTTATTAGGATAGTGGTAGGTTAAAACATGTGATCTCGGCCCACCCCATTATATAAGCATAGTAAATTAACTGGTTAGAAATTGGTGCCATTCGATACTGCAAAAGTACTTTCTCAATTTCTGTTGTTGGCTTCTACTTTCAGACTAGAATTCAATATCAATGAAGCCTGTAAACTTTTGCAATAACTAAAATATCAGTTTACTCAGCAGATATTAATTTCAGACCTTTTTAACCAATTGCAAACTAAGGGGTTCTTCATGCAGATGAGTTTTAACCGTGTTTCTTAGGTTACCTTTACTCATTATAAATCTTCTTCTTCTTCTGTCGAATTGAAGGCGCCTCAACTCTCAAATTCTGTGTTCCCAGTGTGCCGCCACCTGGGTGGCATTTTTGGAGTTCAATTTTGCAGTTTAGTTGAATAGGTTGTAGATTTTCTGAGACCCGTAGTTTATCTAGGTATTACATGGTTCCTTTTTGGACCCTTGGCTCATCCAGATATTCCAAGGCTACTTTCTTGTTCCCATGGTTCGCCTAGGTGTTCAACGGTTTAATCTCTGACCCGTTATTGTTTACTTAAAGGCTGTTCCCTAAGTGTTTAAGCTCTATGTTGATGAAGTAATTACCTAGATGGATTGTAAAGTTTTAAAGGCTTTCCCAACAACAGAACCCACTTTAATATGATCTAAGTTTATCACACAAACGAGGAAAGTGAATTCCTCGTTTCCGTAATACACAAACAATATTGACTGAAACACTACGCTCCAACAGCATACGTATATAAGTGTTCCCGTCGTAACACCGGGAGTAATATCACCGTCTATTGCATCAAACGTTCCATGGCACATTATTATTTGATGGCACGCCATTACTATTTACAGCGAGTACTTTCACGTGTTCCATCAGCACTTAAAAGAAATTGAATTTATTGAGTACGTAAACCAGTGACGATAAATTCTTCATCTGCTGAGTGTTACTGAAATATGACTGTTAGATTATGTCACTAAAATATCGTCCTCGGTACTATTATACGGTACGGCAGAGAAAATAATTAACTTCAAACGAAAAGTGTAGGGAAAGAGAAGAGTTGTGTTAAACAATGTACCATGTTAACAGTGGTAGCACTCAGCTTGACGGCCTCATTAGATGCCTTTTCACGCCCCACTTAAAGGACCCGGGACTGTAGGAAGAAGGAAACACGTGAGCCGGCAGGGAGTTCCAGGTCTTAGTGGTGCGGCATAGGATTTGAGAAACATTATACGATTGATTTTAAAGCCTTTTTTGTACTTTTAACAAGGTGTAGAAGCGGTGGTTACAGGTTCGTAAGTAGGTAGGTACCCCAACCGCTTCTAACGAGTTAAGCACTGCGTGGGTATCGAACCCGCGCGTCGGGGGTGCTTGAGGACTAGGAGTAACAAATAAATAATAAACCAAGCAGAGAGCTATAACTGGTTATTTATTATACATAGAAACAATTACGACTGACACTGAGGAGCGATGAAGTAGAAGAAGTGAGCGTTTATTACAAAATGTTTGGCTTTTATATTTACACAACAAGTAACAATTAATAATAATAACTGTTCGCTCCTGGCAGTTTTGCTACTGATGATTGACGCCTCCCACCATGGCGGACGTCTAGAAAACAAAGGCTCGGGGGCGGTCCTCTTGTACCGGCCGCCAGCGTAAACAAAAGGCTACGCGCGGACATCTTGAAGTGGGCGGCGCATGCAGGATGCGCGCGCGACGCACCATCGCTGCGTCTCACCGTATCAGGCCATATGACGTCACATCGCGTGATGTTGAAGTTGGGTCTGACTGCTATGAGCGGGAGCGGTTGAAGTAGCGGGTAGTGGCCGCTACAGGACTCCCCCGCCGAGACCGTAGAATCTTACGGGCGGTAATAATCGGGGAATCTAACGACGCGCCCGCTCTTCGTCTTCTTGACTGTTGCTGGCTCCTCCTCTTTGTGCTGCTCCGGTACCGTCGCTGCATCCCTCGTGATGTAGGCAGGTTTGAGTCGGTCTATGGTGACCGTCTGCGTCTTCCCCGCCACGTCGATGTCGAACGTCTTTGGGCCGCGCCGGAGGACCTCGTATGGGCCCTGGTATGCTGGTTGCAAGGGTCTTCGTAATGGGCCCTGGCGCATGAATACATGGGTCGCCGTGCTCAGGTCCTTCGGTATGTAGAAAGACCTGCTGCTGCTAGTGTGCCATTCAGTTGGCTGAGGTGCTAGCTTGCTTATGTGGGCACGCAGTCTGCTGGCCAAGTTGCAGGGCTCCACCGCAGAGTGTGAGCTGGACGTGAAGAATTGTCCAGGCAGCCGTAGCGGCTCACCGTAGACAATTTCTGCTGCCGAAGATTGCAGGTCTTCCTTCCAGGCGCTGCGGATGCCGAGCAGCACCCAAGGGAGAACCTCTGTCCAGCTTGAACTGGAGTGACACGCGATGGCTGCCTTCAACTGACGATGCAGCCTCTCCACGAGACCATTGGCAGCTGGGTGGTATGAAGTGGTGGTATGGTGAGTAGCGCCCACCAGCTCGGCGACCTCACGGAATATATGCGACCGGAACTGCTGGCCTCTGTCCGTCGTTAAGTGCTCTGGGCAACCCAACCGTGCTATCCACCCTGATACCAGAGCGGCTGCACAGGTTTCGGCTGTGATGTCCGGCAGGGGTATCGCCTCGGGCCAACGATCGCCACGGCCACAATTGAGCAAAGTATTAAATACCTGTCGGCGATGTGAAGGGGTTATATATGGCCTCGTACTGGCTGTCGATATGTCACAATATACCTCTATGCCGCTCTCAGATAGTCCCACTTTCTTCAGCCTCAGGGATGAGCCATTTGTCAGCAAACTCCTCAACTCGTCATCGGATTCTTGTGCACGCGCTAAGGACTGGTAATCTATCGGCAAACAAAGTTCGTCAATGCGTGAAAATGCGTCTGCAATAATGTTCTCATGGCCAGGTACGAATCGGATGTCAGTTGTGAATTGACTGATAAAATCCAGATACCGGAATTGGCGTGGCGAGCAATTATCCCTGTTGTTGACGAAAGCGAAAGTGATGGGCTTATGGTTTGTCATAACAGCAAACGTCCTAGCTTCGACCATATGCCGGAAGTAACGAATGGCCTCTGAGATAGCTAAGAGTTCGCGATCGTAGGGGCTGTACTTTTTCTGTGCTGGAGACAACTTCCTGGAGAAGAATGTCAGTGGCTGCCATTCTCTTCTTTTACGCTTTTGTAGTACGGCGCCTATTGCGGTATCCGATGCATCAGTCTGGATAGTCAACTCTGCGTCAGGATCAGGATGCACTAACAGCGTAGCCTGAGAGAGGCTGAGCTTACATCTATTGAAAGCTTCCCGTAGCTGCGGTGTCCACTCAATAGGTTGACTTGCTTTTGTCTTGGGGCCAGCTAGCAAAGAGTTGAGGGGGGCCTGAATATTAGCTGCGTCAGGGATAAAGCGACGGTAGAAGTTAATAACGCCGAGAAATCTCCTCAGCTCTTTTATGTTCTTCGGCTCGGGGAAGTCTTGGACCGCCTGGACCTTGGATTGTAACGGCTGGACGCCCGCTGCGGACACTGTATATCCTAAAAAGGTTACCTCGGATTTGCCCAGATGACACTTAGAAGTGTTTATAAGTACGCCGTAATCTGCGAGGTGCCTGAAGAGCAACCTTAAG
The DNA here is from genome assembly GCA_914829495.1 of Eilema sororculum. Lineage (NCBI taxonomy): Eukaryota > Metazoa > Arthropoda > Insecta > Lepidoptera > Erebidae > Eilema > Eilema sororculum. Next base: position 1,714,931 of record OU618541.1, read on the forward strand.
TGATCTTTATGTTCCGGGCTGCTCCTGCTCGTGACTAAAATGTCGTCGAGATAACAGTAGCAGAAATCCAGCCCGCGCAGCACTTCATCCAAGAACCGCTGGAAAGTCTGTGCAGCGCAACGCAAGCCAAAGCTCATGTACGGGAACTCGAATAAGCCGAAGGGTGTGGTGATTGCAGTTTCGGGTATGTCCTCTTCTAGGAGCGGTATCTGCTGGTAAGCTTTCACTAGGTCTATGGTCGAGAAGACCATGCTACCTGATAACTGCTGTGCGAAATCCTGGATGTGTCTGATCGGGTAGCGATCCGGTATTGTACGAGCGTTGAGAGCTCGATAATCGCCACATGGTCGCCATCCATCATCTTTCTTGCGCACCAGGTGAAGCGGTGATGACCAAGCGCTCTCCGATCTTCGGGCTGTGCCATTCTCCAGCATGGCATCGAACTCCTGCTTGGCTATCTGTAGCCTTTCAGGGTCTAAACGACGAGGTCGGCTGAATACGGGAGGGCCTGGCGTTGTCCGTATTTGATGCATTGTGTTATGTTTAGGTGTGCTAGGCTTACCGGCCGGACGTGTGATGTCTGGGAACTCCCTCAGTAGCTGGAGGTAAGCATCTTCGTCAGCAGTTGCACAGGTCGTACGTACGGACAAAATGCTGTTTGTTGACTGTTGTTGAGGAGCAGGAACGGTGAGTGAAGTAACGCCATCGATGATCCTTTGGTTGCGGCAGTCGACAAGGAGGTTATAAAAACCTAGAAAATCGACGCCGATTATTGGTTTCGATACGTCAGCAACCACGAAACGCCAGGTGAAAGCACGTCGCAGGCCTAGATTGAGCTCCAGCTGTATGTAGCCATAGGTTCCTATTGATGTCCCATTTGCAGCGAAGAGTGAGTAGTTAGTTCTCGGTCGCGTTTCCCGTACAGCTAACCTAGGATACACACACAAGTCTGATCCGGTGTCGATCAAATATTGTACTTTTGTGATGCGATCGGTTATGAAGAGGCGGTTCGTAACTTTAGGGCAGTCGCTTACCGCTATTGTCGGCTGCCGGGGCTGTTTACTGCCTTGTAACTGCAGGGCTGTGTACACTTCCTTGCATTCACTCCGAATCGGTAGTGGTAGAAACAATGCGGGTGATCCGCAGGTCACGAACGAGAGCGGGAACTACTGCGGTTCCTGTAGAAACGTGGTTCATTGAAGTCGCGTCTGGATCGCCTATGAAACTCCGCCGACATTACCTCTACCTTTCGTGTCAACTCTGCTATCTGCTGGCCTAAATCGCTACCGCTTGTGGATGTGGCCGCGGCTGATGTCACCGATGTGCTAGCTATCTGGCTAGTAGTGGGTACGATGTCATTAATGCGATCCGCCAGCTCGGCTGCGTCCTCCATACTAATGCTGGCCTGTGATGCTAGAATGGTTTGCAGGTTAGTGGGTAACCGGTTCACCCAGATCGTGCGTAAGAAAACGTCCGGAACCTTTGGTTCAGCTAGGCTCTGCAGGTGCACGAGGAATTGCGACGGCTTCCTATCACCCAGCTCTTCGTGCATCAGGAGCTGTTTGGTTTTCCTCTCCTGTGATGCTGACAACCTCTTGATGAGTTCTGCTTTCAGCTTCTCGTATTTACCGTCAGCCGGCGGGGAGATTATAATGTCCCTCACCTCGGTAGCATACTGAGATTCCAACTGAGCTAACACGTAATAAAATTTAGTCTCGTCCTTCGATATACCAGACAAAATAAACTGACCTTCGATCTGGGCAAACCATAGCGTCGGATCGTCCGGGTTGAACTGTGGCACTCGTACGCCGACTCTGAACGTCTCTGCCATTCCCCCCTTTTTCTCCTGTTCTCCTGCGTTGCTGTCCTTCGGCATCTTCTTCAAACGTCGGGGTCACCAGTGTAGAAGCGGTGGTTACAGGTTCGTAAGTAGGTAGGTACCCCAACCGCTTCTAACGAGTTAAGCACTGCGTGGGTATCGAACCCGCGCGTCGGGGGTGCTTGAGGACTAGGAGTAACTAATAAATAATAAACCAAGCAGAGGGCTATAACTGGTTATTTATTATACATAGAAACAATTACGACTGACACTGAGGAGCGATGAAGTAGAAGAAGTGAGTGTTTATTACAAAATTTTCGGCTTTTATATTTACACAACAAGTAACAATTAATAATAATAACTGTTCGCTCCTGGCAGTTTTGCTACTGATGATTGACGCCTCCCACCATGGCGGACGTCTAGAAAAACAAAGGCTCGGGGACGGTCCTCTTGTACCGGCCGCCAGCGTAAACAAAAGGCTACGCGCGGACATCTTGAAGTGGGCGGCGCATGCAGGATGCGCGCGCGACGCACCATCGCTGCGTCTCACCGTATCAGGCCATATGACGTCACATCGCGTGATGTTGAGGTTGGGTCCGACTGCTATGAGCGGGAGCGGTTGAAGTAGCGGGTAGTGGCCGCTACAAAGATATGCAAATAATCTAAGATCCTGCAACTCCACCCCCTTTTTTCAAATTTCTCTTTTATTAAAAAATCTCAAAAATAGGTTGTTTTTAAATCAAAGAACATGTGACTATCGATTTTGCTATTACGGAGTTGACAAACATACACACATACGGACGAAAGCAAAATTGGCAACCTTGTCGAAATAGAAACTCTCGTTCACTTCGCTCACTCGGTCAATAAATCCCGATAAAATCTGATAATTATCCTTTTTATCAGTCGGGTAAAAATAGTATTATTTCAATTTGATATTTGGGGAAACTTCCAACGGTATCAATACAATTTATGTTGTAGTGAATTTCGCCAACATATGCCGTTGACAAATTCTAAAACAGAATTACTCTAGTAACTGGTGGCTCAGAGAACTTCATTTAAATGAAAACTTTAGTTATTAAAGTGCGAGAGTGTGGAAGATAAGGCCGCGTTCACAAGTTTGTTGATAACTGTACCAGTTTGTTACTAAGAGTAAACTAACATGTTTCATTTAGAATTGAAGCAAACAACGTTGTTTTATGTTTGAATTTCAGAAAACTGGCCGAATCCAACGTGATTAATTTTCTGTGATTTTAATTTTTACAATTTTTTTATAAAGGACACGTTAATTTGACTTCACCTCGCCTGATGTTAAGCTAAAGGCAAAGTCTTGATGATTAAACGAACTTACCTGTAAGTGAAGTTCTATCATAATTATGCGAGGTGTTTCGTTCGAAGAAATTAGATAATTACACTTGTAGTCACACATACAATGTCGCCACTATGCACTCAGTTAAAAGAAAAAAATAAAAATAAAAAAAATAAGAGGTGGGTATATTGTCATCTCTTAGATTTACCGCGTTCTATACGTCATTTAGTTCAGAGACAATAGAAAACGATTTTAATTTCACAATGTTGAGGGTTAAGTTAGGGGGGGAGGGACTCTAATTTCTTCGAACGAAACACCTCGCATAATTATGATAGAACTTCACTTACAGGTAAGTTCGTTTAATCATCAATTATGCTTCTGTGTTTCGTTCTCGAAATTAGATAATTACACTTGTAGATATTGAGAGATAATTGTGAAATTAAGTAGGTTATTCAATGAAATATTGACAAGGCCAAGATTCATTACCTGCTTTATTTAAATCACAAGTAATTAAATGGTAATACATTCTATAAAATTCAATAATAATATGATATTTAGTTACACTTTACATTATTCATGTAAATGATTAATTAATTATTTTCAATAATACTTCTAGCGAATCGTTCTCTTGAATCAGTTAATATTACCCTATTATAAAATTTGGCAAAAGTGGTGGATGTGCCAGACCATCCGGCAGTTTTCCTTATTAGATCCAAATTGACACCCATTACATGAGCTCGAGATGTACTGGCATGTCGAGTACTATGAGCAGAAAAGATGCTAACGTCGATTCCACTAACCTCTAAGGTACTTTTTATCCACCTACTTAAAGTTTGAGCGGCAACTTTATTATGGGGCTTTTTAGTACTAATAAAAAGAAAGGTGTGATTATTACGTAAATATTCGGTGGCACGTAAGTAATCAATTAATAATTTAGCTGGACATATTTCCGGTCTGTCCCGAAAGTATGGCAAAATAAGCATGGGGTTTTTTGAATTTACACTAGATGTTTTTATTAAATCAGGTATCTTTATAGAAATTTCGTTAGTTGAAACAGTTATATACTCAATTTTAATTTTTGATAGGGTTTGGACCCTATGTGCTGTAACAAGTGCAAGTAAAGTAACCAACTTTTTTGTGATCTTTACTAACAGTAATTGATCGTTGGGTACCCAGCTAGCCAGAGTTTCTATAACTAATGAGGTATCCCAGGTCGAATCATATTTTGGCAAAGGTGGACGGAGTCTAAATATACCTTTGAATAATCTTTTTACCCGATCATCATTACTGATATGATTTCCTAAAATTAAAGACAGCGCCGATCTGCAACTATTCAGCGTACCATATTGAGCACCAGATTTAAAAAGATTAGTAATAAAATAAATAATATATTATTAACATTGTTTTTCTTACAAAAAAGGTACCATTTTTTCAAACAAGAGTCATACTGTTTGATGGAGCTATCTGACAGGGACGCCAACATGATGTCAATAGATGCTGGAGGAATACTTCTTCTCAGTAACGATTCCCGCACAATACACCGGCAACCAGGGTAATCCTCTGGTGTATCTGGCGGTTGCTGGAATGAGATATTATTAATTCATTAGAAAAGCGAAATGTCAATGGTTTATTTTCCAACAGCTTGTTAAACAAGGGATACCACGGCTGTGAGGGCCATGCTGGGACAAGTAGTATTCCTCTAGCTCTATCCCTAATAATCTTTCTCAGCGTTTTGAGAATGATAGCGAAAGGGGGAAAGCCGTAAAAATACCATTTGGACCAACTCATAGAAAAAGCGTTTATATTATACGCATCAGGATCTTTGTGCCACGATACGTATTTATCACATTTTTTATTTATACGACTTGCAAACAAATCTATGTCAGGTTGGCCGTAGGATTTAATTATCTGTTGAAAAGCAAAATCTGATAATTCCCATTCAATCTCTTTTTTTCATTCATTATTATTACTTTTCATTCATTATTACGCATTATAACACGTAACATTAACAAATATATTATACTGTGTGGAGATTGGAATATCGATGTTTTGAAAATTAATACAGACACCAAAAAATTTATGTCTATTTTGAGAAATTTTAACATATTGACGCATATTAATACCCCCACAAGAAAAACTACGAGTATAGATCAGATAGCTTCTAATATTAAAATTGCAGATGTGGTGGCTGATACACACACCCTTAACCTATCGGACCACGACACAGGTCAATCCCTAATGTTTAATATAGAAACAAGTATTATGAACTCTAAACAAACTTTTTGGTATCAAACAAAACGGAACTTCTGTAGATATAATATGAATAAATTCAAAAAATATATTTCGGCATTATCATTTTCAGAAGTATACGAAGAAAGGGACTGTAACCAATCTTTTGATGTCTTTCACGATTTGTTCACACTTATATTCAAACTATGTTTTCCTTTGGTACGTATTAAGAAAGGTCATAAAAAAGTAAAGAATTCGTGGATCAGTAAAGGACTTAAAACATCTTGTGAAACGAAGAGACGACTATATTATCAATATCAAAACGAAACTTTAAATAAAGCACATCATAAAAATAAATATATAACCTACACTAGAATATTAAAAAAATGTATTCAAAAATCTCAGAATATCAATAACAATAGATACATATGTAATTCGAAAAATAAATGTAAAGCGACTTGGACTGTAATTAAGAATAATATGAATATAAATAATAATAATCAGGACATTAAAGAATTGAAAATAGATGACGAAATTATTAATAAACCTAGTGACATTTGCGAATATTTCAATACTTATTATATAGAATTAACTAATAAACCAAACAATGTTGACAATAGTAATATAGAAGACATGAGTTTTAGTAATAATGTGCAAAGCATGTTTATAACTCCAGTAAGTCAGGAAGAAGTTATAAAAATTATACGGTCACTAAATGACACAAATGCAACGGGATATGACGAAATAACTACGAAATTAATCAAACATAATGCAAGAAGTTTAGCCATGCCCCTGAGCTACTTAATTAATAAATCATTTGAAGAAGGAATTTTTCCCACCAAATTGAAATTATCAATCATTAAACCAATATTCAAAAAAGGCGACCCGAAAATCGTTAGTAATTATAGACCGATAACTCTGGTACCCATTATCTCAAAGATTTTCGAAAAAGCCATGTCTGAAAGAATCAATAATTTCCTAACGAAAAATAAAATATTAATAGATAATCAATTTGGATTCCGAAAAAACAGTTCTACGGAATTGGCCTGTTTTTCACTTGTAAAACAAGTCACTGAAGCTCTTGACCAGAAGATGACAGTGCTATCTACTTTTTTGGATATGAGTAAAGCATTTGACTTTGTTCCACACAACCGCCTACTAAACAAACTGGAAAGATACGGAATAAGAGGGAACGCCTACAATTGGCTAGAAAGTTATCTCTCAAATCGTCAACAGCGCACCATTATTACAAAAATAATAAAAATAAATAGTTGTGGCGTTCCTCAAGGGAGTGTGTTAGGGCCCTTACTGTTCCTCATTTATATAAATGACTTCAGTAGGAGTGTTGTGCACGACTGTATACTATTTGCTGATGATACGACTCTCATGATTAAATGTAAAAATAAATCTGATATAGAAAACGAAACCAATCAAGAATTAAAAAGGGCAGCACAATGGCTACAAAACAACAACTTACAGATTAACCCTAAAAGCCTTATCTACGCCTCCGAGGCGTATACAGAATCGAAAATTGTCTATCTCTCTGTAACGGGTAAACCAAACGTATTGTGCCGCATAACCAACTCAGTGTTCAACGTTCGCTAGCTACTGGCACTTGTGTCATTGAGGTAAGTACCCACATTTTTGAATTATAGCGATGTTGTACGTCTGACAGACGTATGTTTAGGCTTTGTGTAAGTTTTAACTTCCTACTTTGTGATTTATTTTTATCAGTTTTTATTATATTTTGTTGTTGTTTTGGCATTGTTTCAGATTTAAATATGTCATTGTTTAATAGATTAAATAATGACGATATTTTATCAATTTTAAATGAAGAAGGCAGTGTTTCAATGGAGGAATCGGCTTCTGAAGACGAGGATAACCAGCTGGAGGACGACGTGTAAAGCGAAGACGAGTATAACTACGTTACGGAAGAGGTATTAATGATTCTAGTGGTAAACCAGATATGATTCATTTTTATAATCAGACAAAAGGGGGAGTAGATTCATTCGATCAAATGTGTTCTGCTATGTCATGTAGTCGAAAAACTAATAGATGGCCTATGGCTGTATTTTGCGGCATTTTAAATATGGCTTTTGTTAATTCGGCTGTCATTTATGGCCACAATATGGTAACGAATAATAAAAAGCCCTTGAATAGAAGAGAATTTATGAAAAAATCAGCACAGACTTAGTTAAACCTTGGATGGAGACAAGACTAGAAGCACCAACTCTGAAGAGGCCATTGCGAGAAAATATATGTCAAATTCTGGGCAAACCGTCAGAATCAGTACATTCAACTAACGAATTAGAAGCAGAAGAACCTGAGCCCAACAACCGTAGATATTGTGCCTTTTGTTCCTACAAAAAAAAGAGAATGTCTAAGTTAGTGTGCTTCAAGTAATAGATTAGTCTTCTAGGGTTAATGTCGATAAAACTAAAGTAGTTAAGTTTGAAACATGCAGTTCGAAATACACTTCACCAAATATTCACATTAACAATACATTAATTAAACCTGTCAACTCAACTGTGTTCCTTGGAATCACTATAGACAAAAAATTAAATTGGAAAGAGCATATTGGAAATGTATGTGCCAGATTAGACAAGTTTGTTTTCGCTCTAAGGCAACTGAGACAGATAGCTTCCAGAGAGACAGCTCTGTCAGCGTATCACGGATATGTTTCATCAGTGCTACGATATGGAATCGTTATATGGGGTAACTCGGTAGAAGTAGAGAGCGTACTTATAACACAGAAGAAATGTGTCAGAGCACTATATGGAGCTGGATACCGAGAACACTGCAAACCAATTTTCAAAGAACTTAAAATTTTGCCACTTCCTTGCCTCTATATTTATGAAATGTGTCTATTTGTGAAAAAATATCCGCAAATGTTTCCGTTACATGACAAAATATTAGGAAAGACAAATAGTAGAGATCCATATAAAATTTTAGTCCCCCAACAAAGGCTACATCTATATTCCTCAAATGCATACTGTATGGCTATTAAGATATACAATAAACTACCAGTTGATGTGAGAGCGCTACCTAGCACAAAATTTAAAATCAACATGTTCAATTTTTTATTAGATAAATGTTTTTATTCGGTAAGGGAATATATGGATAGCAAATTTAATGTAAATGATATTATATTGACTGATGTAAAATAAATAATTGACTAATGAAATAATAATTAAATTGCATGCGTGACATAAGTTGTATTTGACATTATTACTTGTATTATTATTGTAAAACTTTATACTATTCTTGTAAAACTTAATATTTCTACACCTATTATGGTAGAATATGTATGACCACCTGTAATAACTTAAAGACCTCGATGTACCATATTCTTTGAAATAAATCATTCATCATCATCATCATCAATATCGGGGTGAACTCGTCTTGATTCGGCATCGGCAATGCTATTTTCAATTGATGGGACATAAAATGCGGAAATAAAAAGATTACGACCCTCACACCATTGCCATATATCTTTGGTAAGTTGTGTTAAATGAGGAAACTTCACACCTCCCATACGATTTATATAGGAAATGGCCGTAGTATTGTCAATACGTAAAATAATTTGACACCTAAATAACTGATTTGCAAAAATTTTTAGACCGATGAAAGCAGCCATTAGTTCCAAATTATTAATGTGCTGCTTTCTTTCCTCCTGACTTCAACTACCACTGGCTGTCTTTCCTGCACAGGCGACACCCCATCCCGTAGTTGAGGCGTCAGAATAGATTTCCAAATTGCAATCATCAAATTTTATTTTACATACAGAGTTATCGATAGAATTTATCCACCAATCAAAATCCGGCTTCAACATTGGTGGTATATTCATGAATTTCTCATAATTATCATCACCTTCTAGGTTTAAGAATTTACTTCTCTCAAACCCTTTCGTATATAACCATCCATATTCAATAGCTGGGCAAGCCGATGTCAAAAGTCCTACTAAACGAGCAAAATCTCTTATTTTACATCTATCTAGGTTTTTCAATTTTATCAATTCCTTTTTTATCTTCACACGTTTTTCAATCGGTAAACTAATTTCCATTTTATTAGAATCAATAAAAAAACCTAAAAACCTACATAAATGGTTAGGAATCATAGAACTTTTTGTTTCATTTATTATGAAGCCCAGAGAATAAAGTAATTTCTTGGTAACATTAACATTATCAATACAGTCGCTATAGCTCTGTGATACCAAACATAAATCGTCTAGGTATATAGTTGACAAATTACCAGCGCATCTCAATAGTTTGACAACTGGTTTCATAATTTTAGTAAATACGTAAGGTGCGGTATTGAGACCAAACGGAACAGCATTAAATTCGTATAAACTATTTTTCCACTTAAATCGTAAATATTTTTTGGAATTGTCGTGAATTTTTATTAAAAAGTATGCATCTTTAAGATCGATGGTTGACATATAACAATTCTTTGTTACAAGCTTAATAATTGTGCGAAGGTCTTCTAATTTAAAATGGTTTGTTTTTATAAAAGTATTTAAATTCTTTAAATTTAGAATAAGGCGAGTTTTTCCGTTTGGTTTCGGTACCAAAAATATACTCGATATGAATTGACCATTACAAGGTTGACATTTTGAAACGGCACCATTGGATAGTAAACTTTCTATAGCCTGGTCAAAATCACGTATTTCTGAAAGAGAATAATTACCAGACTGTGGTATGTTAATCTGATATGGGGTTTGTGTAAATGGGATTTCATAACCCTTAATCCATGATAGTATGGTTCGGTCCGATGTTATTTTTGACCATTGATTATAAAAATGACATAGCCTGCCGGCAAAATTTACCATAGTATCTATCGGCGGTTGCGGTTGTTGCTCGGAAGTGACGTTCTGGATGACTGAGCGCGCTGTTGCTTCGTCGAGAGTGCAGACTCCTTCGATCTCCGTGGGCCCGTCGTCGGTCTGCGATACGAGGCTGGAGCTTTCCAGTTTAAATTCTTACTGGACGGTGGAGGCCTTGGCTTGTTTCCTATAACTTTAGGAGGTGGCATAGACTTCAGTTCGGCTCCTGACTTGTTTATAGCCTTAGCAGTTTTTAAAGTATCAGCCAGCTCTTGTCCAAAGAGTAGGCTATCAATTCTAGTCAGCAGCATCTGATCTTTTAGATCTTTTTTCAATTCCTTAAGGATAAAATTACGCCTGGTGACAGAATCGTTATGTTGACAGTCACACAAGATGCGCCCTGTATCCACAAGTAATTTTAATATATTTGGATCCTTTGTTTCCTTAGACAACAGAATTGTAATAGCCTCACTAAGACAGGCAATAGCACTACTAATCTGCTTTTGTTTCGCTTGAATAGCCTTATCTCGCTTCACTACGACGTCATTGACAGCTACCTTAATCTCTGGATTAAGGGAAGGTGCATCTATCAGCTTACAGTTAGCTGGAGTCAAATGAGATTCTAAAAGTTCCCTGCGGAGTTCTTTTGTTAAACCAGAAGTGGCTATGAATTGGTAACGTATGGCTAAGTCCTTCTGGATATCTTTGCCAAAGGTTGTAGTGGTTGAAGGGTCAATTCCCAAAATTTCTAATAAGGTTTCATCTAATACCTGTTGTTCATCCTCCTTCTCAATAACAGTGGCTACTTCAGCTGGTAACTGGGGGAGAAGCTCTTGTGCAGCTTCAGGTACATTTGTTTCTGGCGGTGGTGTCAAGTTAGACGCGCTGGTTGATGGTACTGGTTCGTCAAGGTTCACCGGTTCGGATAGGTATTCATTATTCTCCGATTCCAAAATTGCGTCATCTGCCATAAGGAAACAAATAAAATAAAAATAGCAGAAGCAGTGCTTAAAGCATTGTGGGTACTTCTGGAGCTAATGTAAGTGCGTAATTCATAATAATGTACCTAAACAGGTAACAATTATGTGTGTACCTTAACAGGTAACAATTATGTAGGTACCTAAACAGGTACTTATCAATTACATAGGTACCTAAACAGGTAATGATTACTTAACTAAACAGGTAAGTAATAAATATGTAGGTAGGTACCTAAACAGGTAACAATTTTTTCACCCATGAACATGAACCCATGTACAGCGGCTAAAATATACGTAGACGTTATATAGTGGCTTGGCGGGGACGTTATATTGGCTACGTAGTTCTAAATAGGTACCTAAACAGTTGACCTTCACGCAACATTCGTTTACAGCGGGTAAGATGAGCTCAAGACATTGCATCGTTAACCCGAGATTATAAAGGATTCGCTGTAACTATGCTCCAGCGTTAATCCACATGATATGTATATGTTATGTATTGTATATTGTATTATTATAAGTTAACAATACCTTGAGGTTCTGATAACATCTGCTCAGAATCTGAGGACGATGATCTACGAAATCCTTGCAGTTTCCTTTCCAACTTCTTTATTTTCTTCCTAATATAACTTAATGAATCCTTGTCATCACGTTTTCTCTTCGGCATTTTTAAGGTTAAACTCCAAAAAAGAACACTAAACAAACGATAAAAACTATAACGCAGTAGCAGTACAAAGTGGCGGAGCACTGGAATGTGAATGACGTATAGAACGCGGTAAATCTAAGAGATGACAATATACCCACCTCTTATTTTTTTTATTTTTATTTTTTTCTTTTAACTGAGTGCATAGTGGCGACATTGTATGTGTGACTACAAGTGTAATTATCTAATTTCGAGAACGAAACACAGAAGCATAATCGGAAAGAGGATCACCATCGTAAAAATGTACCATGTACCATAAGTAGTAGTGGTATTCAGCTTGACGGCCTCATCAGATGCCTTTTCACGCCCCGCTTAAAGGACCCGGGACTGCAGAAAGAAGGAAACATGTGAGCTGGCAGGGAGTTCCAAGTTTTAGTGGTGCGGAATAGGAATGAATCACTGAAACGCTTGGTTCTAGCATTGTTGTATTTCTAAATGTAAGATTTTATTTCCAAGTTTATGCATGATATTTTTTTTCATTTATTTGGTAAATACAATTTTCTGTCTGATTAATTAATTATCTAACATCCCAACCTTGAGAGGGATGCCTGTTCCAGAACCTTGTCCGTCAATCAGCAGGTGTAGTGACTTGAAGGTGAGCTTGCCTTCGCCTTGAAGGTTTTTATACGGCCCCAAATACCCCACTATAGTATTTTAGTTATACAAATTCATAAACGAAATTGGTAGATCAATCAACAGTGACTTAACATTCTTCATTTTGAATATAATTAATGAGTGCCATAAGTCATACAAAGGTCGTAGAGACTATAAATCTGTTGAACATGTTCTTGGAAGCCTTTGTTTTACCTGCGGCATTATACTGAGTGACATCGAGTTTCAAACGCAGTTGCAGCGTGAGGACACAGTGGATTAGAAATAAAGAACTTGCGTATACCTAGACAAATTTAAATGTGTCGGCTTTTACGAAAGCGTGTGGTTACGAAATGGTCTGTCTTTTAGAATAAGGGCCCTGCTGCATAGTTAGAATGTGTGCCAAAAATATATTATAGTGTCAAAATATTGGCATTAGACCCAAGTCCCATTGCCATAGGCCGAGGAGGGCTAGACCGTAAGGGATGGCCCTGGGTCAGCCGGGGTGCGAGGGATATGTCGATGACAACCTCAGGCCTACCACCACGACTCACAGTCGGCGTGCGGTTTTAGTCGGTTCGAGCCCAAAATAACCTCCCCTTCCGGCTCCAGCAGGGGGGGTATCTAAGGGGAATTCCGCACGAAAAAAAAAAGTCCCATTGCCATTGGACCTAAGTACGGAACGTAAGCCACCAAGGCCTGAGGTATTATTTTATCTATTAGGCGTGATGCTTAATGTTATATAATTTTTTATTGATTTGTTGATTTACTGTGGTCGAACTTTTCTGTCCCTTAAGTGTTCCTATACATATTGATAAAAAAATATAAAAGATGTGTTTCTTCCTTAATATCTTGAGTCTCCAAATATATTTTTGCTTTTATTCAAAATTATATTGCTTGTAGCGCTTGGTGTGCAACGTTGTGTTAGTTTTCGGTGGAGTAGAATAGGACCACACCAGCTCTTCCTGTGGGTATCATAAAAGGCGGGTGAGGGATAGGGCTGTTCTCCATCCGACAGTAAACATACAGTCAAAGACAAAGGCCCCCCTAGACGGTAATAGGCTTGCACCCAATACGTCGGGGGACTGAAAGTTATAGTTTGGCGAAACGTGAGTGCTAATACAACTCTGCCTACCCCTTCAGGGATTTACAGACGTGAGTATGTATGTATATTGCATAAAAAAATGTCACACTCATTAAAAATTCCACCTCATTCAAAATCCAGACAATTCAATCGCGTCACGAATGCAAATATTTGTTCAGAAATAATTGAACAACTGGTGAATATTTCTGCTGTAATTGAAGTTAAAAGTCCAGTAATACGAGTACTATATCGATATTGGAAGAATGACAAGTGAGTGACAATATACACCGAAACTTCAATTTAATCGAGCTGATTCATCAATCTTTTCTACAATTGTTTTACGTAGTTGCAATCAGTTGGAAATACTGTTTATTTAAAGTAAATTACTTCACGACTATGCTGTATTATTTAATTTGTTATAATTAAGTGGGTAATCGTTAACTTCTTTCGTTTGTGTAAAACTGTACCTGCATAAATCTCGATGAATCTTAGGAATACGCCATCTTGTATTAGCCTATTTCAGTACACTCCGGCAACACCTTTTAATAAAATTGGTAATGGGGGTGACTGTACTAAAATTTGTGAAGTGGACGTGGCGGTACTCAAATCGACTTTTTCAACGACTCGACAAGGTGGGAATAAACGCGAGAGTTTTGAAAGTAGACGTAGTGGGAACTCGACATAGTGGGACTCGACCTCGTGGGAATAAATCTTACTTATTTCATACGGCCAGAGGACCTATCTACTATTTGACAAAACACTTTTAAGACGTTTTTACCTACGACGGAACGGAGACGGTATATGCGTTTCGGGTGAGAGGATATTTGTGTGTTTGTTTGTGCAAATCCATATTGCCATTTTCTCTGAAACTACCAATGCAATTTTGATGCAGTTTTCAGTTATGGATTCGACTTTATTTGAAGCATGTTTTTAGATAGGTGTTTCAATGACAACTCAACAGGGAGCGCTACAGCAAGCATTTTTAATGCAAATCAATGTTGCCAATTTTCTCCAAAACTACTAGAACGATTTTGATGCAGTTTTCAATTATTGTTTTGGGTTTGATTGGTGCATGTTCTTAAATATTTGAAATTATTTTTGAACTGTTGTGGATTTTTTCAAAAATTTAAATTTTTCACTTGTCACCTCGGCAGTCAAAGCAGTGTCCTTTTTTCTTTTTTATTAATTCATACTATTACGATCACATGAAACAAATTTTAATATAATTTAACGACTGATAATTATTACTTTGCATCTACGTTCAAGTAATGTATTTGGAACATTTCTTAAAATATCGAAGCATATTCAAATAACAAAGCTGTTTTACCGGCACGTCTCGCGAACACTCATGCTGCTATTATTGATGGTTCGAGAAGGTTCGAGACGACACCGCCACCATTCATCACTATCTGTAGACTCCGGCACGTGGCGTTCATTTATAAAACCAAGCGTCTTGAAATGTGCAATGATTTCCTTTGATTTGCATTTTAGGAACACGATTTGTTTGAGAATTAGATGATTTTTGGCTCACAGGCGTATGTCAGACTTGTTACGAGTCCCAGCCATATAATAGTTGCTTCTTATCGGGTTATTTTTAACAATATGTTTCCAACATATAATAGGATGCTATTCATTTTAGTAATCCTAACATGTCAAATAATTACACAAAACATATATTATATCAATCAATCGCTAATTCTATTGTAGACATAGTACGCCGGCTTCACAACAAGCCACATAGCAATTCGTTCTCCACCTTCCACATCTAATCTGTACCAGTGCCCGCAGTTAAATACCCCAAAAAATTACATTTTCCAGTTACAATGCTCAAGGATCTAAACTCATCACATACGTGTATAATCTCTCTTATATGATCCCCCACATCATTATATGTCAAAATCTTTTTTATCTACTCTTAATGTAGCCTTCATAGCCACAATGTTATTGCTTACGTTGCATGTCAAATTATAAACTGCCATGCTGAGTAAAGATAATAAAGTCGCGACACAACCTTCGTACTCGAGCTTAAGGTTCAAAACAGATTGAAATATGTTTCTATTGGTTAACTAGCTGACATTGTCGCACCTTCATTAGCTAGTATTGTATGAAACGGCAAAATGTTGAATGGAATCCAGTGGGTTTTCTTTTTCAGAATCAATATTTGACTGAGCACCTGTTATATCCGGGATGTTCATCGTAAATAGGAAGTAATAAATGTACTTAATCCATACTTCCATACTAATATTATAAATGCGAAAGTAACTCTATCTGTCTGTCAGTCTATCTGTATGTTACGCTTTCACGACTAGACCACTGAACCGATTTTGATGAAATTTGGTATAGGGGTAGATTAGACCATGAGAAAGGACATAGGCTATGTTTGGTCGCGATTACCGACATCCACGCGGGTGGAGCCGCGGGCAAAAGCTAGTATTATAAATGCGAAAGTAACTCTATCTGTCTGTCAGTCTGTCTGTATGTTACGCTTTCACGACTAAACCACTGAACCGATATTGATGAAATTTGGTATAAGGGTAGATTAGACTATGAGAAAGGACAAAGGCTATGTTTGGTCGCGATAACCGATATCCACGCGGGCAGAGCCGCGGGCAAAAGCTATTATACAAAAATGTTAACGGGAATTAACGCGATCATGGTATAGGTACATGAATACCTTTGATTTGCCTGACGTTTCGACCAGGGTACACCGGCCGTGGTCACAGGCTGACTAAATAGCCTGTGACCACGGCCGGTATTTATTGTTCTGGTTGAGAGTTTCATTATATTTTTATTATTTTATTTCAGTGCTACTCCATGCCCTTGTTCACGTCTGCGTCCGTATAAAATCCCTCCCAAAGAAACATTTTCCGGAGGTAAAGGAAATCTATAACCGGTTGTACCTGTTTCAGGTAAATTTATTTCGCCATTTTCAAGAACGGTTAAGGGTCCGTACTACTCCAGCTCGAATTCAAATTTTACCCCCGCGCGCCTCAACAACGCACTCGCGCCGGTACTACTCGCGCGCAGATGCCGCTATCTCGCTCCCGCGATGACCCCGGGCCGGCCGACGCGAGGCTCGGCCGCCAAGTTCACGCGTGTATCAATCGATAGGGTAAAGTAGCTAGTAATTAGACATCAAGAAAGTTATGGCAATAAACAAACTTTTGAGAAAAGTGTGCATATTGTAATGATAATTTACATAAAACTTATAATATATTTATACTTATCCTATTAATATTATAAATGCGAAAATTTGTGAGTATGTATCGCTGTATGTATGGATGTTTGTTACTCTTTCACGCAAAAACTACTAAATGGATCTGGCTGAAATTTTATACAGGGGTAGATTAGAACCTGGAATAACACATAGGTTGCTTTTTATTCCGTGTTAAGGTTCCCATGGGTTGCGGGAACGGGAACAAAACTTCACGCGGGCGAAGCTACGGGCAGCAGCTAGTATAATATAATAATAGCAGCCCTTTCAATGTCTCACTGCTGGGCACTGCTCTCTCACCTGAAGGTACCTTGGTGGCCAATAGTCCACCAAGGAGGGGAGGCCTTTATGGTCGGTTTCGAGTTCTCCGCACGCGCTCTGCTAAGCCTAGCGGAGAACTTTAAGGGCGACGAGTACTTTGCCACTGAGCGATCAGTGGTGAAATACACGGTCCCATGGGGACCATCGATCGGCCGAGCCGTACCGCCGTCTGGCAACAGAGGGGCATGGTAGCTCTTAGGAGTTGCGAGGAAGAAAACCTCTATAAAAAATCACCCCGAACCCCACGCCTGGCAATGGGATGCATCACTGGGGGGAACTCAGTGCCTAGGGCGTCACTCACTCACTCCCACCTTTCCTATCCTCACATACAACCTCTCTACTTCCACCTCAATGTCGGTGGACATTAACCGTAAAACAAAGTATGGTTATGGAAACGATAACGGATAAATCTACCCATGAGGGTACCCGGACTCCGTCTGGGGAATCCCTAGCTGTGACTGGTGATCGAATTGACACCCATTCGGTGACTAGCCATGGCGACACCCGCCCATGTTCATCGTGGGTCTGAATCATCGAACAGCGAGGAGGACCTTCCTAGTAAGGCTACGCTAGACGGCTAGGCGCGGGTAGAGGACGAAAGCCGACCTCTACAGAGCGAAAGAGAGAGTAGCAGAGCCGGCAGCGATTGTCTCCCCGCTACCAAGGGAGGTCACGGAGGTGCCGGCGGTACAGAACATCCTGGCGGCTCTTTCCCGCATTTCTGGCGCCGTAAAAGCCCAGAAAAATAATACGGGAAAGAAGAGGGTCGTGGCGGACGCGATAAAAGGTGCCGCCAAAGCGCTGGAGGAGCTCCTGGAAAGGAGCGTCTCCAGTGAGGAGGAGAAACTCCGGGCTCGGGTTGCGAGCCTGGAGACGGAGATTGCTGACTCCCACAAGCAGCAACGGCTGATGCGGGAGGAGATCGGTCAGCTGACGCAGCTGGTCCAGGGGGCCGGGGAGGCTCGGGGTGTGAAAACCCCCGCTCTCCGTGCTCCATCTAAGGTGACACCAACGGTGGTCCAGCTGCTGGAGGTCATCGAGCGACGCCTCGGCGTCCTCGAGGACCGGGCATACCACCCACCGCTGGCGGCACCCGTCGTCGCGTCTTGAGCGACGACGGCTGCACCCAGTGGTGCTCCTGGTCCCAAGCCAAGGCCTCCGCCCCTAAGAAGACGGCACCTAGGGGAGGTGGTGGAGAACGACGTGCCCGTAGTTACGGAGGGTGAGGAACATCGGCTACGATTGGGTGCTGCGTGGTACGTTGCTCAGAGGGGTCAGCGTAACGTGTTCCGCCGATGACACCCTGTTTTTTTTTATCGTGCGATAAATCCCCACGGAGCCGGTGGAGGTGGTTATGTCGAACTCGAACTAAAACGCACGCCGTCCCAAGTCCTTGGTTGCCGGAGGTGAGATTGCCAAAAGCATATCTCTCGCACCCCGGCAGACCCAGGAGGACCATCCCTTTCGAGATGGCCCCCTTGGGTTGGGAGGACCACAGTGTCCCCATCTAGCCCCGGTTACGGGGAGGCGCACCTTGCGCCGCCGCCGCGGCCTGCTTCTGCTAAGGTGACAGGCGGCTCCACCGGTCACCCTCAAGGTCGTTCTGCGACCTCCGACGTCCGGTTCGCATGACACCATCATTACGGCGCGGGGAGCAGCGCACCGAGACGCAGCACTAAAGGCCACGGCTAGGGTTGCTCAAGTCGTGGGTCAGACACGGCGGCTGGGTCTCGAGGTCGCTCTTCACAAGTCCGAGGCTCGGTGCTTCCACGGACCTCGGATGGGGCCACCTGCGGGATCCAGCCTACAGATAGGGGGTGTCAGCATCGGCATCGAGCCCCCGATGAAGTATCTGGGGCTCGATGGCCGGTGGAACTTCGGACATCACTTCCGAAGTTTGGTCCCAAAACTGAGGGGGGCATCAGCCGCACTCGCGCGGCTGATGCCCAACGCTCCCTGCAGGAGACTGTACCTGGGGATCGTGCGAAGTATGGCCCTATACGGGGCCCCCGTATGGGCAGAGAATCTGACGGCCAGTAATGTGGCTAGATTGCTGAGCCCACAGAGGGCGATGACCCTTCAATAGAAACAGATGAATGGAAATTCATAATTACGTACTGTCTATAATAAATATAGGAATACGTATGGTAGTAGTACCTAACTACTGCTATATTTATATTATGGTTGGTAGGTACTCATGTATTTACAGAAATATTCCGTTTATTCCGAAACTGACCCGAAAACTTGACCCGGTCGCGGGTTAGGTAGAAACTTTAAAAATTTGTTCCGAACGTAACCCTCTTCCCAACCTGACCCGACGGTCTCGTTCCTATCATAACCCGATCTGGCACTTCGCTGTCCGCTGCTGCGGCACGCTCGCTACGCTCGCTCGGCTCATGCGTTGGGGTCACAGTTCTAACCTAACCTACAGAAGATGGAGTTACCGCACTTCGACTTTCGGCTCTGAGTCGCCCAACCGCGTCGTCCGTAAGTCGTCGCAGTGAGCGACCTATAGTAGGCAGGACCTGCCTGAAAGACTTGGGCTGCTACTGCAAGATTATTTTTGTCGATACATAGACAGGTATGCCTATTTCAATCCAAATTTTTGAAATAGGTAGGTTTTTACTGACCTATTTATTACTTTCTACTAATATAGTACCTATTGCAAATTGTTATGTACAGTATAAGCTACTTAGGTAGGTAGATTAGATACTTACTATAATAATAAATAAATAAATATTCCACAACATTGTACACAGCGCTATCTAGACCCATGGTAAGCTTAATTAGCTTGTGTTATGGAATCTAGAATGCGGATAAACATACTTAGATACTTTTTTGTATGTACATAAATATTATACATAGAAACACTCAGACCAATGCAAATAGCCATATTCATGCATACAAATATTTGCACTGAGCGGGGATCGAAACCGCGCCTCCTGCGTAGCAGTCGCGTTCACTAACGCCATTTTTTTTTATCGTGCGAAAAATCCCCACGGATACCACCATCACGGAATCATCATCAATACATACATATTATACATAGAAACACCCAGATCAATGCAAATAGCCATATTCATGCATACAAATATTTGCACTGAGCGGGAATCGAACCCGCGCCTCTTGCGTGGCAGTCGCGTGCACTACCACCACGCCACAGAGGCTGTCTACATAATACATTAATTAATACATTCATATGTTTTAATGTTTTTTTACGCCAACATACACTTTTCCTCTTTCAGTTTAGGTACTTTATTACCCATTTCGCCTGTCAAAAGATAGGTACTTGAATACTTTCGTATCGTCTATCGTAATCGTCTGCGCAGAGCGCGTGCGACACAAGTTCCCCGTATGATAGCCGAAGCAACACTGAGGAGGAGGCCGGGCGGCAGGGCGGTTCTAAGTTTAATGGTATCGCTTGAGTAAAAATTTAGATATTTGCTAGTTACGCAGAAACCAATGTATATTTGTAAAATTTGAAACACATAATGTCTCTTAACCACTAAACTGCAATTATTGTGTAAGTTTAGTGCGTATTTTGCGTAATTAATCCATAATATCGTTTTATTTGTACGGTTTAGAGGTAACTTTGCAATGGATTTCTATCAAGAAAATTTTACGTAATCGTGTTTTTGCCACACATAAACGTTAGTATATATCCTCACCTTTACCACAAATGAATTAAAAAGTCCATGCTTTAGAACTTTTGATATTATACACGTTTATGCTATGTCATTTGAGGTAGTACGGACTCTTAAGAACGGTAGCCTGGTAATTTGAAATCACAACTGTTATTTTCCAATTTATATTTATTCCTAAATAACTAAAATTTGGAAAATTCAGCCCAAAAATATACTCGTATATAAATTTCCAATAGTGTAAAATGAAATTCAGAGAAAAAAAAACAAGACTGCTTGTTTTTTTTTCTCTGAATTTCATTTTATTATTCCCAATTCCCAGAACTACATGAAGATAATCTGGGTACAATCAGAAACATCTTTAACAAAGGGTCAGAGCAAATCGCGTCAAAAGGACATGTCTCAAAGGCCGCGTCCCCCGGGTGGCAGATATTATCATATCTTACACAAATGTAAAGAAAATTGTCCTCTAAGCCCATTGTGCTTGTGTAGTGGATTGGACTGGGTACTACAGTAGCCGTTACAAATTTATAACATAAATTTATTTTATTTTATTGGTTTTCATTACTTATTGGGCAAGTATTTATTGTAAAATTTGTATGTGCCTCACAGGGGCGAGTGCCTATTGTTATCTACGCGGCATATTTCTAGATTCCTGCAATTATGTGCCTCACAAGAGTGAGCCTTTTGCTATCTACCGGGCGTTAGTTTCATCCTGCAACTGTTTTTTTTTGCAAAAGTAACACCCATTAATCATTTGTCTGTTCCAACATTACACCACACTATTACTAGACATCTTTAAGCAAACTCATATCCTCAGCCTATGAAAATTCTCTAAGAGCACTCTGACGCAGACTTTCATTACAGAGATGGGTATAACACTGTATCGATAACCCTAATATCCAAATGAAGCTAAACGAAACGTGGACCCAATACTCTGAAATGAAATCAGACAATGCAACTGATTAAACCCGGTTAAAGCATAAAAATGCCACAATCAACGGAATATGAAACTAATACAATCGACGCCCCGTTCAACGCGGTGAGCATTTTGCTCAATTTATTCATCATGAAACGTACGTTCATAATGCGATGATACGCTAACGTGTGTATACGATAATGCTCACGAATATTTGCCTGCATTAGCAGGTTAAACCTGGCAATAATAACGTTAGGAGCGAGCGAAGCGTTCGAAATTGGCATTTCGGGAAATTCTGCTTTCATGACCTGCATGCTACTTGGGCTTATTGCGATGGTAACCTAATCTTTTACGTTGGCAACATTATTGTTTTAAGTATTTATTACGTCCGCTGAGACGGGTCCGGCCGTTATGCTCCCATTCCGGGTTGCCCCCGGCCGGTATGCTCCCACATAGAAAAATTTGTTATTCCGGTTTGCCCCCGGCCGCGTTGCCCCCATTTTCTTTGTAACAAAACTCTTGAGCAAATACTGTTGAGTACAAAAGTGTTTTTGAATTTAACTTATATTTATTTTATACTGTGTATCATTGTTTTAGACATTAATAGGGATAGTTTTTGAGTATATTCTATAAGGATTTAAAAACGCGAACAAAATTAAATTAAAATAATGCTGATTTCGAAAATTAACACTCTTAGGTTGCTCGTTCATAGTTTAGACTACCTACCAGAGCTCAAACGAGTTTTTGGAACAAAAGACAATTTAAGATAAGATAGATGTCCGAAGTCCCTAAAAGCGGTGAGTCATGGGCTCAGATACAATGGCAAAAAGAGTGAGATTATGATCTTTAAGGCAAACACAGTGACATACTCAGATGTGCCCACAGTCTCACTATATGGGAAACCCCTTAATAGAGTTGACAGGACAATGTATCTGGGCCACTGGATCACTGAGGACTTGCGAGATGATTGTGACATTGATAGGGAGCGCAGATCGCTGGCTGTCCGATGCAACATGCTGGCCCGTAGGTTTGCACGCTGTACTAAATCAGTGAAGGTTATGCTTTTTAAAGCATACTGTTAATCCTTTTACACGTGCAGCCTTTGGGTTAGCTATACGCAGCGGGCATACAGCGCTCCGCGTGTCCAATATAATAACGCGTTTAGGGTTCTGGTGGGGCTGCCGTGGCACTGTAGTGGATCAGGTATGTAATAAATGGATATAATAATATTAATTGTCCACTTCTACCTGAAAAACGAATATCCGAACGAATATCCACTGTAGTGGATCAGGTATGTAATAAATGGATATAATAATATTAATTGTCCACTTCTACCTGAAAAACGAATATCCGAAACAATGGATAATTGCATCCTTTTCGCTCATGCTTGAATATTGCAAATATGCAAGTGATAACATAGGTTAAGCGGTCAGTGTGTCGTTTTACAATGTCGAAGATAGGTGACCGAAAACAATAAAGGGGTAGCGTGCCCATTGTCAGCTCTACCTGAAAAACGGATTTCCGAAACAATGGATAAGTGCATCACTTTCGCTCATGCTTGTATATTGCAAATATGCAAGTGATAACATAGGTTAACCGCGCAGTGTGTCGTTTCACAATGTCGAGTAAAGGTCCTTCTTCCTCTCAAGGACTACAGCGTATTTATAAGCTTATTTCGAATACATAGGGAAAAAGATAGAATCATCTCGGGCGGGACTCGAACCCGCAGTCTTTCCCTTACAGGGGGAATGCCTAGACCAATTCGGCTACCGAGACACCGCCCGATGTGATTCAAATTTCCCATCTCATACGTCTTTAAGGCGACACCGGTGGAGTCATCTACCGATTATCTTACGAACTATCGGAATCAATGAACGATGTTACAATCATTTTTAAACATTGATTTTTGATAACTAATCTTTGTTATGATATGCTTGTGTTGTGTTATAGATTTTGTAAAGTTGAAAGCATAACGAATTAAATAAGTAGGTACACACATCAAAAAAAGTTTGCGATCAATGGCATAAGCTCCTAGAATTCTTTAAATTTAACTTTATCAAGGAAAAATATATGTTGTATGCTTTCTTTAAATAGGAATACCCTAATTGAAATTAACATATAAATCTATTTTTTATTATTTATTAAAAAAAATTGATTGTTATTTTATGCAAGTTCGGGACTTCACGCGATAAAAACTTCCACTTACTTTCTGCCGACGTTTCGGGTGCGATGCTGCACCCGTGGTCACGACTTGACTGGCCGGCGAGGGTCGCGCAGTATGCGCGGAACATTTTTTGTGCGTCTACCCTTAGTTACTTTCAGAATGAAAGTAAGGCTGGCGACACACAACACTCACTGGCCGGCGAGGGTCGGCGGTATGCGCGGAACATTTTTTGTGCGTCTACCCTTAGTTACTTTCAGAATGAAAGTAAGGCTGGCGACACACAACACTCACTACGTCAGTTTTGGACCGCACAGTGTTGTTGGGTTTTAGTGTTTTTATCACTGGATTCCACGTCCCGGATAGTCGCCGGCCAGTCAAGTAAGTGGAAGTTTTTATCGCGTGAAGTCCCGAACTTGCATAAAATAACAATGAGTTTACACCGCGATAGCTTAAAAAAAAAGAAATTGAGCCATTAATCATAATGCAATTGTGATAGAAATTTCATAGAAAGAAAAATACTGTTTGATTAAACTTAAACTACAATTTATTATTAAAAGGTGTAAATTCAATATAAAATAACTCCTCCCCTGGCTCGAACACATGCGGAGATCCTCCTGGGCATGCTGAGGATCATGTTATCCAGCATTTCCTGGGGTAACCTATCCCATTCTTCAATAGCGGCTTCCCTGAGCTCTGGAACTGTCTGGGGATGTGGCTCACGGTTCCATACAGCTCGTTTAAGAGCATCCCACGCGTGCTCTATTGGGTTTAAGTCGGGCGAGCCAGCAGGCCAGTCTAATCGTGTGATATCGTATTCTTGAAGAGCAGCATTGACTCGTTGAGCTCGATGTGCGGGCGCATTATCATTCACCAGTACAAATTGGTGCCCATGGTTTACTCGGAATGGTTTGACGATATCATCAATAGCAACTGCTTTGTACATGTCTGCTGTCATGAAGCCCCGATACGGGATCAAAGGCGTTCTAGCTCCAATCATAATGCCACCCCAAAAAGACACTGATTTTCCGCCTTGCTGAACTGTTCCGTTCGTGGCAGCAGAAGTGGCAGTTCTTTGTCTTTCACGGTCGCCTGGTCTTCTCTGGTCCACTCATCCAGATAACCGACGTGTCCGTGTCTGGACACGGACACGTCGGTTATCTGGATGAGTGGAGATTTGTAATTCGTCAACGAAGAGACAGTTTTGCCAAATGTTTTCTTCCTCACCTTCTTCATTTTGCCGAAGTCTAGCCCACTGCAATCTTCGTTGTTGACGTTGCCGGGAATTGAGCGGAGCTTGCCATGACCTCCGTGCTCGTAATCCAGCCTGGTGCAAGCAATTGCGAACGGTCTGCGTGCTAACTTCAAGCCCAGAGGCGGCCCTGACTTCTGCTTTTATTTTAGTGGCGTTGATTGTGGGATCACGGGCTGCCAGCAATCTAATATAGCGCTTTTGGGCAGCTGTCAAAACAGTTGGGCCACCGCTGCGGGGTCGGTCAGCTAAAATCTCCATTCCGTGGTACCTCTGCAACGTAGCCACGACACAGGATTGGGATATAGCAAGTCTGCGTGCTATTACTCTCGTGGTGTATCCTTCTTCCCTCAAAGTTACTATTTTAGGTCGTAAAACCTCTGATAATCCTTTTGGCATTTTTTCAATCACTACTTTCCGCGAAAAATATCTTGAATCGGTTATAATTCACTAAATCAGATTTCTGAATGAGCGTAAGCTAGGACTGAAAGCCTTTTTGTAAGAAAAGGCAATTGAACGGTGTCATTGTTTTGGGTTCTAATTCTTTATTTTTAAATAAAGAATCTAAAAAGAAGAAAAAATCATAATATAATCTACAGTAACAAAAAAGATTTCAGTTTTTCAAAGTGATCGCTTACTTTTTTTGATGTGTGTATGTATATTAAATAAAAACACTGTAGGGGAATCTACATTTTTAGACATTTTTTTCTAAAAATGGAAATATTAATGTATATATATTGATGAAATGTTCTCCCATTAAAATGTTTCGATTGTTTATCTTTACAATTGGTACATCCTTGCATACTAAGAGGGAAAAAGTTCTATTCATTATTTTTTTAATATTGATGGATTAGTTTAGTTTTTACTACGGTGATGATTACCGCCGTTGTAATAAGATTCTATATTGCTAATGAGATTTATTGAAATCGTGGATGTATGTTTGTTAGGTACTTAATTAAACCACACAACGGTAGAACGAATCTGGATCAAAATTAGCAGAGATAGAGAATTAAAAAAAAGGAATCCTTCATGATCCAATCAATTCAATTCAAAAAATCCAAGAAATCCATACTAATATTATAAATGCAGAATACAGTAAATCTGTATGTTATAAAGTATTATGACAAAAACTCAAGACAATAAATCAATATAAATGTTCCAAACGTAACAATAACAATCTGATATTAAAAACTACGAAATTAAAATGTACAACAGTCACTGTGACGCGGACACTACTGCAGGACGAGAGCGGGGCATCGCGCGGAGAAGCGGGAGGAGGGTTGTTTGCAAGGCCAGGTGCCATGTTAACTCACACGAGCTATAGCTACACACATCAGTCATGATGATACTCTTCATTTCCATTTATTATTTTAACACTTGTCTGCTCAACCGTACTGAATCGAATATCATGACAAAAGGAGAAACTATGGGGGCAACGCGGCCGGGGGCAAAACGGAATAACAAATTTTTCAATGTGGTGGCATACCGGCCGGGGGCAACCCGGAATGGGAGCATAACGGCCGGACCCGATATGATAATCATTTTGTATTTTATAGTTGTGTGTTTGTGTGTGTGTGTGTGTGTATTGTCCTGATGCAAGATTTTCTATCGAGGTTCAGAAGTTCAGATGGCAGTCAACCGAAGTTGGCTCTCAGATGATGATGGCGTTGTATGTGACACAATACAATGGTGAACCAAAATATATGTAGATTACAAATTTTGAACTAAACTAAGACATATAATTCGGAAAAGTTGAAAGGACATTGCTACGATTTCCTAGCAATTAAAACGCATAGCAAATACTTAACCGACTACTCTACCGACTTGTCGGTTTTTGCGCAAACATAACCTTAAAATCTGTCATATTTGTTTCATTTATGCGCTTGACTAGCTTGTCCGTCTTAAAAATACAATGTGGTAAGAAAAAATATTTCACATCTAACAAGCCTTTTTCCATTCGTGTTGATTCTGGGGCGATATTCGACGATATCCTTTCGTTACCATTTACCTATATACCGAAATATCGGCGATATACAGGATGAATACAATGTTTCTTCATACCTTTCCAAACAGAAAGCTCAAATTAAAGTGATATGTGGCAATAAAACCAAATCCAGTATTCCAAATTACAAATGTTTTGAGGTGAGCTATCTCTTCCAGCCGACTGGCTCTCCGATGGGTGCGGAGTACGAAGGTCGTTTGCTTTAACAACAATTTCTTGGTGCGCCCATTCACCCAATGAGGCGTTTCACCCTGTCTACATGACTGATCATCTACCTTTATCATTGTTGTGCGGATCAGGTAAAAAATGCTAAGTTTTTTGTTTATATCCGTAGGTATTGCTTTACAAAGATATTATAAATAACAACCTATTAAAATTTCAAGTTGCCTCAATTACAATCTTTATTTATGTTTTTTTAATACTTTTGAACTTGCCTGGTAATGTTAAGGCCCAGACCAAATGGGTTGGCTTATTTTTTTGTATTCTAGCATTAATCTACAACAACATAAAAATTGCATATTGTCGCAAACATGTTTTTGGAAACCTTTTTTTTATGATTTCAAAAATTTATTGGATGGTCACTCATCAGCCAGATCTACACCTTCGTGTTGGGGGTCATATGAGAGGTGTGTGACAAGGTTTCAGCTTGCCTCAAACATGTACTCCAAAAATCGTGCCAGATATCGTACTATATTATTGTCAAATATCCATTATTATAAACGTGAGATTTTGTGAACAGATACATCTTAGGCAATCAATCATGCTCAAACGGCTGATTGAATCTGTCTGAAATTGGTACAGGAATAGATTTTGGTCTAAGACTACTTTTTATCTCTGAAATTGTTCCCATAGGTTGCGAGAACGAGATTTATTTACCATACCTACCAAGGGCTACAATTAGCATTTTATAATTTCTTATCGGTAGAAGTCAAACTTGTTACCTTTTGTTCAAATAGTTTTCGGTCACCTAGATCTGTCGAATCGAAGAAGATACAGATCCAACACATTACTTTCCTTTTTTGGCTTCTAATATTCTTATTTTAGACAAAGAGAAAAAAAGGAATTCAAAAATAATCCCCTGTAGTACAATTCATTATACGAATCATTATATATATATATATAGCTGGGAAAGAGAGAACATAACATGTGCTTTTTTAAATAAATATTTTTTAAAAATAAATAAACATTCTACACAACACTGTCTAGACCCGTGATAAGCTTAACTAGCTTGTGTTATGGAATCTAGAATGAGGATAAACATACTTATAATACTTTTTTTGTTGTAAATACATACATATTATACATAGAATCCAGACTAGTGCAAATAGCCGTATTCATCAATATCCTTGCGTTAGTCACGGTCACATCCGGGGCTTTCACCTGCGCGTCCGTATATAAAAACTTCAAGAAGAAGGAATGAAATAGATTAAATAATACTGTTTTCCAAAAATATAGACAACAGGTCGTTACAAAGTCGTGGAAAAAGAAATATTTACCAAACTTAATTGTTTTCTTTCCATTGCTCTCTCTTACAAAGTTTACCTTATTTTTTGGGTAAACATGCTACGTAATAATATAATGGGAAAACTGCTAAGTTGATACTGGCAGGATAACTTAATTACGATTATCAAATTTTGGTTGTGTATCTTTCGAGAGATATTCGCAAAAAATGAAGAGAAGATTAACTTTTGTGTCGGTTTAGAAGAAGCTGGTTTTAATTTAATTTAACTGTGCCTTTTTTAAATTATATAGAGTATAGAGGGTTCCTGGGAGACTTTCCACGTTTCTCTCTGTCTAGCAGAGGGCCCAGTAGAAAGCAGGCAAGGAGCAATAATCTTACCTTCCCCTTCCCCTTCCCACTCTTCAGAGCACACCACTGCCACTGCAGGATCACCTCACTATCCTCGGTATGGATGTTCGCTGCAAACTGAATAACAAAAACTATATCGAAAGTATCATCAAATCAGCCTCGCGTAAACTCGGAGTCCTGAACAGAGTGAGACGTTTTTTCACGCCGGAGCAGCGGTGTCTTCTATACAAGACCCAAATTCGTTCCTGCGTGGAATACTGCTCACATCTCTAGGACGGCTCCGCAAAGTACTTATTAGATGCTCTCGACAGGTTGCAGCGACGTGCGGTCCGCATTATTGGGGATCTTGAGGTCACGAACACCCTCGAGCCTTTGCAGATGCGTAGAGATGTTGCGTCTTTGGCAGTTTTCTACCGTCTCTACCATGGTGAATGCTCTGACGAGCTCTTCCAATTAGTCCCACCCTCCCCTTTCCTTCACAGGACGACACGTGTAGGGCTAAGATGCCATCCATTTACGGTGCAGAGTATACCAGCTAGAACCAAGCGTTTCAGTTATTCATTCCTATGCCGCACCACTAAGACCTGGAATTCCCTGCCAGCTCACGTGTTTCCTTCTTCCTACAGTCCCGGGTCCTTTAAGCGGGGCGTGAAAAGGCATCTAATGAGGCCGTCAAGCTGAGTGCCACCACTGTTAACATGGTAAATGTTTACGATGGTGACCCTCTTTCCGAGACTTTGCCTTTAGCTTAACATCAGGCGAGGTGAAGTCAAATTGACGTGTCCTGTATAAAAAAAAAATAAGTTATTGCAACCAGATCATTGATTTTTAATCCGCAATGTTTTCGACAGGCATTATTTTGTTACGATAAAACTGTGCGAGAATTTTCGATAATAATATTTACTATCATTATGTGTTTCATAAAACAGATACGCATACTTTCTTTTTTCATACATATACAAAAACACATCAGACAGTCTAACCTTGATGTGATACTTTGTCAGTCACTTTCGTCCATACAGAATGCGTGTCAAACAAGCCTCCAGGAAATGAGCCAATTTCCTCCCGGCTGACAGCTTTGTTTGAAGTAGTTTCGGGTTAAATCCACCCACTGCATAATTAATCATCCACCACCACAGGAAGAAGAGGGGACGTTACAAGAATACTGGTAAATAATTTTAACTCATAACTTATACAACAAACTATGTTTTACTGTACAAAACGGCCATTCTGTCGACACAGGTTAGCGTTAATGCTTCTTAACACTAGTAAAGCCAGGAAACATTAATTTATGTTTATTTAGGTGTCTGGAGTCCTAAAATTAGGTTTGGAGTCAAAGGCAACCACACCTTCAAAACAGTACATTAGTTTATTGATGGATGAATAGGTAGATTGTTTTTTCTTACATTAACCAAAATGTGGATAAATTGAAAAAAAAAATCCTGGCGCTCCCCATCGCACTTTAACCCCGATAACTCTTAAAAAGTTCAACCGATTTTCATCAAACATGTCTAAGAACACTTGCACGTAAAACACCTTTAAAACAAAAAAATAATAATATCGCTTCATCCGTTCGGGAGATATGATGCCACAGACACGTCAAACCTATAACACTCCTCGCTTTTCATCGGGGGTTAAAAAGAGAAGTGGACGCGTAGGTCCTTGGCTCTAAAGTTTATATTTTATGCAACTGAGATTGTTGCTATCGAGCTCAAAAAGCAGTAGTTGATCCAGTTGATCAAACTATTGCAACTCTCCAGTTGCATTAGTTCGGTTGTCAAAAAGCATCGAACTAATAGCACAGAATAGATAATAGTACTAGCTAGAGCATCATTTTAACTAACATTATTAATACGAAATGACTTTATATATTTGTTACTTAATTGACAGCCTCCATGACGTAGCGGAAGTGAATCAATATAAATATTTGTGTGCATGAATATGGGTATTTGCATTGGTGTGGTTGTGCCTAGGATTACACGTTAAGCCGTCGGTCCCGGTTGCCATACGAACATCTATGGCAGTCGTTACGGGTAGTTGGAGCCTCAATAGTCCAACAACTGGTTTAGCTGCAATGCTTCAATATCGCCTTTGGGTTGTGGAGGTCAGATGGCAATCGCTTCACAGAAAATATCGAAGTTTAGCTAAATCCGCAGTTAGTCTGGTAAAGCGAACCCCAGACCCCAAGCTGAAAGCTTCGGATGCGACTGGGATTACCGCTAAGATGGAGAAGAAGATATTTAATCATGCCAAAACAACTAATCAGGCGACGTGAAATCAAATTGACGTGTCCAGTATAAAAAAAAACTAAAATTATTTGATTGTTATTTAACCCTACAATCCATCACATACCTCAAGTTAGTTTGTCGCAGGAGCGGTTTCACTAACCCACACAGACGCGGGCATAGTTTAATTCCTAATAACTAAAAGATAAAGATAAAGAATAACTAAGAGGAAGAACTAAAAGAGATCTGCGGTAGCCTAGTGGTATGCGTAATGGACTTCTGAGACGAGGTCTCGAAATCGATCCCAGGTTTACCATGGCACACACCAATGACTTCGATGATTTCGAAGTTATGTGTGTATTTATCGCAGGTTTATAAGTGCCCGGTTAATGGCAATAGGCTCCCCACCTATTACATTGGGACCTAAACATAAACTGGCGAAATGTGGGTGCTAGCACCTCTGCCTACCCCTTCGGGGAATACAGGCGTGAGTTTATGTTATGTATGTTATGTTATGTAAAAGAAAATATAGATACCACTATCCCTCAATCATAATAACTCTGTATCCAATCGCCTTTCAAACCGGCAATAGCCGCCCATCCGGTCCGGTTCCGGCCCTAGCCAGTAATAATATTGTCGTTGCCAATAAAACCGTTATTGTATTTACGCAAAAACTATTACTCTCTCATATTTTTACGTACAAAAGAACGATACAATAAAAACAGCTGGGGACCGGACAAGCTCGTTATTTTTATGTTTATTGTTTTGGTATTTGATTGGCGTGTCATACTGTGAAATTATTCGATAGTATGTTTGTTTATGAGTGGTGTTTCAGATGATAATAGGAATAATGTTCGAATACATAGGGAAAAAATGAAACTTCTCAAGCGGGAATCGAACGCGCGATCTTTCCCTTACAGGGGGAATGCCTTGACCAACTAACTCCACCGTCACCTTAAATACGGATAAAAATAGAAGGGGAATTTGAATCACATCGGGCGTGTCTCGGTAGCCGAGTTGGTCAAGGCATTCCTGTAAGGAAAAGATCGCGGGTTCAAGTCCCGCCCGAGAAGTTTCATTTTTCCCTATGTATTTGATTTGTATAGTTAGCATAGTGTTAATGCTGTAAAATTCATTCAAGGAATAATGTTTTCGAATCCAGGACAACTTAACCTATTATATAGATCCCATCACATTGTTTTTATTTACAAGCTTACGGCTACCCTTAAGAGGATTAATTACCGCAGCCTATCGACTGCCAAACTTTCTAATGCACTTCTTGAAGAACGTCATCATAATTGTAGTTGCTTAGGAAAATCACAGCGGAGATCATTCCACAGCCTGAGTGTGCGTGAATTGAAAGAAATCTAAGATTTAATGTTGATACATTTGTAAAGATGACAAAAATGTTCACTTCATGATACAATATCGTTTTTCAATTCATAATAGAACCCCGTAACCCTCAATCACTGCCCACATCGTCGCACGAGCCCCGTCCCTTCTCACGTTGATGCGGAGTGCGATGGCAGGCGATCAATTATCGTGACAACTTACACATTTTTACATGAAATGTCTTCCATCTAGGACAAAATCTCAAGAAAAACGAGAGCAATATTGTATATTATATTTGTACGGAACTCGACAAAAGTATTATCAAATATTTTTGAGTATATTTTTTTCGGAAATACAGGAAATTATCAACGGGAAGTTGATTACTTTTATACGCCATAACGACTGAAATTAATCGTTTCAATCCTGGAATAAGTTCCCACTAGATAAGGGAATGGGGTTAGAATTATTTAATAATGCACTTGTCAAAGGCATTGTGAAAGGTTTACATGCTGTGGGTGAAAAATAAAAATAAACTCTGTGGAAAAGTACAAATACATTATGCAATAATGTGTAGTAATTCTACCAAACGCCATCAATCTCCAACATAAACAGGATTTAGAATACAATGCAGGCGGGTCACAGATAAAAAACTAGTATATTATCGATTCAACATTACAATTTAAGATCCTCCAAATAGAAACAAACTAATACAGAACCACCCAATTACTTAGAGACAGTAATTAAGCAGTGCCATACAGGATACAGCTCGTTAGTACATCCACAGACCAAGAGTCTTCAAAACCGAAGTGTGCCAAGTTAGGGTTAACCACAAAACGGTAATGTAACGTGTACTGATCGCTTCGTGTAATGTCGATGTCCCTGCGGGTAGTGAAGGGTTAACCGCTAGTATTTAACGGATTATATTAACCCTAAAGGTGCTTCGGTGAATAGAATGTTAGGGTAGTATTATGTATGTATATACATGTTATTATCTATTAGATTTAAATTCTATTGGCAGTGGCGCCCCCACCGGATCTAGATAGAAGGGGTAGGCCCAAGAAGTGCTGGCTTGGCGTCATGGAGGGTGACATGCGTGCAAACGGTCTCACTACCTTGGACGCCCAAAATCGTGCGAAGTGGAAGAGGAAGAGCCGGAAGGCGGACCCTGAGCTCCGAGGGCACCGTGGCCTCGGATACAATCAGGACTAACGTCTTTATGTGGTTGATGATATTTAAATTCTATTGTTATTGACTCTAATACATACTAAGTATGTGCAAATAGCAAAGAAAACCTAACTACATTTATGATTACAAAGGAATAATTGGCATTTTGGTCGGTACTTAATACTTTTACTGTAATTGTACTTAATACATTTTATTAATTTGCATACTGTCATTATTTGATTGAGTTCAAAAACACACACAGTTATATACATAGATACATATGCTCACGCCTATCTCCCTCTGGGTAGGCAGAGACAACAACTCGCCATCAACTTCTATCCTTAGACACTCCACGAGCTTCTTCTATTGTCATTAACCCTTTCATGCAAACCCACCGGTTGCTAGTACTTCTAACTTGCCCTACTTTTGACGCAGTTCAAATCAATCAATCAACTAGCCCACCGTTGTCCACTGCTGGACATAGGCCTCTCCCAATGTGCGTCATTTCACGCAGTTAAATCCTTTAATGAATTTTTTATAGCATTTATTATGCTAACTTATGCCCTAAAAGAGGTATATAAAGAGAAGGGAAATTTGAAGTGATTCAGGTGTGGCTCAATAGCTCGATTGGAAGAGCATTCCCCCTGTAAGGGAAAGGTCGTGGGTTCAAGTCCCACTTGAGCGCTTCTTTTACCCCAAGGTATTTCGAAGTTAAATACTTCTTTTTTTTTTTTTTTTTTCTTTTTTTTCTTAAAATTATATTGTCATGTAAGCTGTATCCATATCAAAAATGCGAAACAACCCAGTAACCATGCTTCATGTAAATAAATCATCTTATCTTATCTAAACTCATAAAACTCCTACAACTAAAATCGTAAATTACAACACGACAACTACCAGGCCTCCAGACACTCTCTGGAGCTTTGAGGGTCAAATCTTATAATTGTGTTCACTAAATTGAACTGGAGTGTGACTAGACTTACAAAACTATGCCTATCTTTGTCTCTCAGTAGTCAAATGTCCAATTTTCTGTCTTAATTTCAGGTACTTCATTAACTTCTGTGAAAAATTGTACTCCTAAAATAGAAGGTAGTTTTTTTTTTATAAATGTGTTTTTTATACCACTTACATTGTCTGCCTCAAGCTCAAGGCCCGCTTGATATGAATGTGGTTACCGTGGCCTATGATCGTATGCACCAGGGAGTCACACTGGTGCTGTGAACCCTGCAAGAATAGAGAGTTTCTGTGTCATCAGTGCAGAAGACAAATCAGGACAAGCCCTTGGTCTTCTCACTGACAGCGCAAAAAAAATTCCAGTGAGCTCTGGCTACCCTATTCAACGCCGGGAATACAACATGAGGATATTATGGCCGAAGTATTCTGTAGGGTGGAGGTATTTCTCCAATCGGACTGCTTAATTGAAGACAATACAGTCGTGTCCTATGTCCGTTAATTAGTTTTTAGTGTTACCCCAATAATCACAAGATCAATTGTAACTGATGCTAACTCCATCCCATAACTCCAGGCATTAGATAACTTATTAATGAACTTGAAGATTAACTCTAAGTTTGAACGTAAATTATAATTCGCGCAATTTACAGATCTCGGGACAGATCCCAGACGCACCGCTCATTTATATTTCAGCGGCCAACAGACAAAATTAAATGTTAACTTGTTGTAATTACTTTGAAGGATAACGTATTTATTCTTTTGGACTGTATAAATGCGTCATTCCCGTTGGTTAATACTGGGGGTTAACACTGTTAACTACTGGGAATGTTTTGTTATCTAGTATAGTCTTAAAATCTATTAAAAGGAGGTGACATGCGACCAAGCCTACCTGCAGGCCAGTATACCTACTGATTAAAAGGTGAGGCTCTAGTGAAGGCTTTCGTCACGGGATAAGGAGGTTAGACGGTAGTCACTCCCATAAAAGTATAAACACCTACTAGCTGAAACAAAAGGCGGACCCTGAATTCGAGGTGAAAGTTTTCAGCACTAAGTGGTTCCAATAATTCTAACCAAGACATTTCTTTTAACTACATTTAGTGTAGATACAGTCAGCATCAAAAAGATGTTGACGTACAAAGTACTCAAAATGATCTTAATTTAGTTTTTTATCCCCTTCCAGTTGATTGATTGTTCTGATATTTGGTACACACTTTTAGTTCGGACAATAATACCATTTAAATCAGTAAAACAGATTGATTTGCTCTTCATACGAGAGTTTTAAGTTCATTTTCAGACTTCGTTGTCAAGATATTTATGACGCTGACTGTAACAGCTGAGACCTGCGACTCCACCTACATGAAATACTAATCCTGTTCCATGTCGTGTTTGTAATTAATATTAACAAGAGAAATAATAAAATATTTCCACGATAAAAAGTTGCTGACCTCTGCCTCTTGGTCTCACAATGGATTTCAGTGAAGAAAATTCGCGTCAAACAATAAAACTCATTTTCGTACTCATTGTTTAGCGTTGAGCTACGATCGTGAAATTTTACGCAAACAATAATGTAATTTATGACACAATACAACTTTAATAAACAGACTTTTTGTAAAGATGTCTGACTGCGAACAATGAATGATATTCCAATAATAATAATTTTCTGAGACTTAAATAATGCGGTTTGAGTACGACATGTCACTCAAAATAAGCAATGGTATATTGTTCTAGAATGCAATGTTATGTATTTTTTATATACGTTTACAGAGAACCTGAAAAAATCCGGTCAGACTCTCTAGGATACCCTTTCTATAGCATTTCTTATAGTATCAGATTTCACGGTCACACGGACGAAACATTGTGCGGTTTTAGTCGTTACGGACCTCATCTCGCAAAACTCCAATGAAGTGAAATCCAAGGGGGTTGGTTTTACAAATTTAATTATTCGGTTAATTTTAGCGTTTAACTAAGATTTTATTTTTATTATTTAGTAAGTATAATACCGAAAGGTAACTAATAACTATTAAATACTCTATGGCATAGAGTACAATTTCCGGCCAAAACTCAAGCATTTCAAGAAATATCTCCAGAGAATGAGAAACATCCGTGTTTAATGAAAATGTATACTATATTGTTGTGTATATTACTATTACTCGACTGCCGAAGGAAGTAGGGTAATGTTTTTCGAGACTATGTTTGTATGTATGTATGTCCATTTATTTGGCACGGCCTACAGCCTGAACGGCTTGACGGATTTGGACATGTGAGGTGTTATTTGATTCGTCGTGATTGTGTAAGTGACACCAGGAAAATAATAAATTCTAGAAAATCAAATTGGTAGAATTTTGGCGCCAAAACGTATGTAATCAAAAATATTTCTGACTCACACTTATCGAGTACGATAACAAAATGAAGGAAATTAGAAGGAGATTACAAAAAGACATATATGTCATATAATAATAACTAAAAAGTATAAAATAAAACAAATGATTAAAAAATTTAAAAACCCGACTAAAAAAGCCCATTAATTTTTTTTCTGTTTATGATTGGCAAATGGGTACCGCCTGCTATCAAACTTATTTCGATCTTTTCAGTGGCAGTCGGGTTTTTTTCTTGTTAACATCTGGCCTAGAGTAAAGTGCCTTTCTCCCAGTACTAAAGGTACATAGAATCAAAAACCTACAGCAAGTCTCTACCCTTCCACAGCCCTCAGCCCCCAACTAACCAATGCCAGGTGGATCCTTCCATCAATGCTCATAACACGGGTGTAATAAAATACCTTGTCGGAACGGAGACTCTTGCTCACTTCACTCACCAAATAAATCGGTCAAATTAATTAAAAAAATATTAAATCCTTGTATCTTAGTGTTCCTCCAAGGAACCCAGCTACCAACGCCCACTGTATGATATTACATACATCCCCTATGTTAGTCTTGTGAATCGCTAACACCATTCACGCATTACACAAAAGCTTCGCATACTACAGGGGAGCAGATTTATTTTATAATGCCGAGAGCACATAACATGAATACTATATGAGGAGTTTTAGAACCCAATGCGGGTTAAAAATCAAATTATGTGAGGAATTATGACTAATAGCATTAATTCAGAGACAAGTACTTGTTCGATACACAATCACGTAAAAACGAATATAATTTCCAAGTTGATACGCCTCCTAATTGACGCACAAAGCTCTGGTTTCCTGGTTAACAAATGAAAAAAAAGAAACATCAAACGGCAGCTGCTCCCAAAAATGCGAACCAAATTATAGAAAGGAGATCGAACCTTGGACTCCTCATTTTCTTTATCCATGCGGAAATTCTCACAAATACGCCCTGCTGCGTAGACCCACGGATGTGATTATGTCGGGCTCGAACCGACTCCTACCGCACGCTTCGCCGTCACGAGCCATCATCCTTGCTAACCCAGAGGGATCATCACTGGTTTCAAGATGGCCCCCCGATGAACCTTGTATTTATAAGTGTAAACTTTGAATGCAATTAGGATTGGCCAGTGGATATAATTTCAAACCTATTATAACACATAACAAGAATTCATAAAAATAGTTCACGAATATTAAACTTCTTGCTGAACTGAATTACCTTCATTGTTTTATTTATATTCAAAACAATTCCTATATGTACACATAACAAATCAAAACAATCTTCATCATTTAATTATTTAAATTAATCAACGCAGATACCAGTTGTTGTAAGATTAAATCCTCGTCATCAATCACGTGTTATTGGCCGGCGCCATTGCTACTCCGAAGCGCTGATCAATCAACTGCCGATCAATACCTGTCTCTCCCCAGAGTAATAACTTCACTATTCAATGCTCGTTCAATAGTGAAGCAGCGACCAATCTCGTATAGGGTCTATTGAGAAGTTTGTATCAGGTCACGATCTATAGTTACTGATAGTCTGGCTTTTATCCGTCCGGCCGGTAGCGTCCTTATATACCTCACGAGCTCACTCTACTGGTAATAAATTTATATTCAGTTAAGGATGCTTGGGATATTTCAAAGTGATAGTCAACTAGTTTTATTTAATGCAGAATATCATGGTTGTTTTCTATTGAATTATTATTCGAAGTTGATATCAACGAAGAAGAAACGTCTTCAACGTTGATATCAATTTACAATGGGTTTCAATATGGATGAATGTACTACATTTTCTTTCTTTTAAATCCCATCCTTATCCCACCATCATGTTATTAATATTTAAAAAGTAAAATGTATGATATATGTAATAATGAAGCTTTAGAGTTTGTTTGCTCCTAGAACTACTTGTGAAAGGAAGAAAAAACAACAATGTTAATAATAATGATACAGAAACAAAAGGAAAAACACACACACAACAAAAAGTAATATTCTGCTGATATGCCGGTGGCTCGGACGAACAATGCGCCCGGCTCATCAGCATTCATTGACAGGCATAAACCTCGCAGGCATGCTGAATAGAGCCTGGTTCAGCATATGCCATACTGGTGCCTGGCACTGGTTTTCATCCAGACCCTTTTTGACCTACGGATGTCAATCAGCTATCCCACAAAAAGAAAATAATAATATTAACACAAAACAAATAGGTACACAGCTATGCAACAAATTGAAACAAAAATAAAAGAACCAAATACATATACACAACAGTATGACAGATACTAATCTACAATTGTACACTGTCCACTCCTCCACCACACAACTGAACAGTGTGTATTAATATATCGCGAGTCCAAGACGCTGCAACTGAGGTACCCGCATCATACATATTAAGCGCTGTAAGTAAAACCAATACAGAATACAAGACACCGATTATGAACATACATTATATCCCTTTTGAATTGCCTGACGTTTCGTAATGTTGTGTGTGATCCACTTGTATATCATGGAACGCAAGAGTTTAAAAGTTAATGCGTGGACAATTTCTAAATCCGTTTGATACTGCCTGATTTTTTCATACTTGCCACCATATTGTCTGAACTTGCCTCTAATTCATATTACATTCATTATTTGAATTATATGAACATTGACCGAATGTACTCAGAGGTGCGATAAATTAGGTTCAAAACAATATCAATAAATTCTCGTTCAACTATGCAGCGAAATATCTGCATTGAACTTTGGACAATGTTCTAGTTAATTAATCTGTATAGTTAATTATGTGCATACCAGCTGATGCCCCCGGCTCCATTTGCGTGGAAACCCTTTACCGCGGTAAATTGCTATTTTCCTAAATAAAATATAACAATTGGTGCAGCGATCAAAGCATATTAATTATCACACAGACAGAGCAATTTTTGGACTATAGTTCACAGTAAAAAGTGAGGTCTTACCACTTTCATAAACAAATTAAAACTATAGCATGCAGCGACTTAACATTACACCTCAGTTCGGAGTGTTGGAACATAAAACAGGACTCCATCAGAATGATATAAAAAAATAAAAGTTTTTTTTTCATTCGAAGCGATGTGTCAATGTCGTCTTTTGACCTGCATACCTACCAATATTGGGATATACCCCTGTACGACACCCTTGGGGTCCAAGTCAACCTGACCTGCTAGTCGGTACATCTACTAATCACTCGACGAGATGCAAGCCAGGAAGTCTTGCTTCTCGTTCAGGGTTGGAAGGTCAGGCGACAGTTGCCAATGTACCCATCTAAACGAATAAGCTGACCCCAGAGTCAAAACTTTGGACGCAATCTGGAAATCTCTAGGAATATAATGATGATACTTAGCGTATGATACAGAACGAGATAGCAATCGTGGAACTTGAACCCACGACCTTGCCCTTACTGGGGGAATGCTCGTCCAACTGAGCTATTAAGCCACACCTGAATCACTTCAAATTACCCTTCTCTTTATATCAGTTTTCAAGGGCGACGATGGAATCATCTACCAACTTTCTTACGAACTGTTGAAACCAATGAATGATTTTTCAATCATCAGCATTCCCCCTGTAAGGTAAAGGTCGTGGGTTCAAGTCCCATCTTGAGCATTTCGAATTTTAAAGTTAACATAATAAATGCTATAAAAAATTCACTCAGAGATAGCTATATTCAATTGCACTTAAAGTTCAAAAATCCTTTCTGAATATCTCTGCAACAGAACCCCCATTAAGTTATCGACCTTATTTTTATAACAGTTCTATCTCTTTATCGATTGGCACTCATCACAAACCCTTTTTTGAATAATATATTTTTCTAGCCAACAGTCTCTGATACAGTACCTACAAATTAGGCCTCTCTTTGGTCCTCATTACGGTTTCTTTCCCTCTCATTACCTATTTACATAACCTGTACAGTACAAACCCATCCTTACTCTTTTAGG
Source organism: Eilema sororculum (assembly GCA_914829495.1). Lineage (NCBI taxonomy): Eukaryota > Metazoa > Arthropoda > Insecta > Lepidoptera > Erebidae > Eilema > Eilema sororculum. Next base: position 1,755,775 of record OU618541.1, read on the forward strand.
CCGCTTTCGCTCTAATGTCGACTTCAAGCCCCCCTTGAAGGCACAAGATTAACGTACGCAATCTTGTTCCTAATATATTATGCATTGATGTGTTGTGTGGTCTGATGTACGAGTGAGCTACTTGGGGATAAATTACTTCATTCATTACGTCATGACTTGACTTTTACGAACTAATGACATAGCTTAGTAGGTTATACATACTTTGGATAGTGAAGTACTTGATCCTGACGAGTTAATTACCGGTTTTAGGCACCTTATCAAGGGCTGTATGTATTTTGCATTAAAAATCCTTACTTCCTTACTAATATTATAAATGCGAAAGTAACTCTGTCTGTCTGTCTGTCTGTCTGTATGTTACGCTTTCACGCCTCAACTACTGAACCGATTTTGATGAAATTTGGTATAGGGGTAGATTAGACCATGAGAAAGGACATAGGCTATATTTGGTCACGATAACCGACATCAATGTATGTGTTAATTAATCTCTGCCTAATCCTCCAGGGATAAAGGCGTGATTATCTTCCTTGTCTTTATGAGTCGCGTGGAACCCAAGAAATTAAAATAGGTGTATATTATCGAAAAAGATCTTGGTGACCCATTTCACCTGCCAGCTGGTACAGTAAGCTTCAGAGAAAAGGAACCCCCCTTGAAAATGGTTTTATCCTCAAGGGGGGTTCCTTTTCTCTGAAGCTTACTGTACATCTACTGATTGAAAATGAGGTCCTCCTGCCCCCTCAAGCCACCCAAAACTTAATAAACTAAATTATAAGCAGGAGTAACAGGATCTAAGCTATCAAGTATCTAGTGTTACCGTATAAAGTTTACGGAGAAAATTTTAAAATCAATTTCACCATCACGTCCAATCCCACTCGTGTGGAGAATGAGAGATGTTCGCATTAGAACGTCGCTGTCGTGGCGATATTGAATATTTTCTGAAGGATAGCTCCTTTTTCTCCTTTGGCGATAAGGAAATCTTTTAGATAATATGGATCACGATTACAAAAAAAAAACAAATAGGAACACGATATAAGGTCACTTTCGGTAGGTACTTACTTTGCTGATGGAATGTGTGCAAAATACGACGGAAAGAGAATCAATCTTAAAGGAATTCAGTCTCAACAGATTAAAATGTTGCACTAATCAACAGTACCTACCTTTCTCAAACCCAAAATCTGGTGTTGCCCAAAAATTCTGCAGTTTGGTAGTGATGGCTCCTATTATAAATATCACACAGCTATTTACATTAAGTAAGCTTATTGTAGGTATTAAAATCCATTCGTTATTATTCCATAAGTAGGTAATAATAATGTGCTTGTTATTTTAGCTTACGGTACAATGAAGTTGTCGAGCCCATGTAGGCAAAAGCTCCCTAAAAACAATATATTTAAAAAGGCAGGTATTTTTGGTTTGGATTCGAATCAGTCGAATATTGCAAGTTCATTCTGACATCATAAACAGTGCTCCTTATATATAAACACGCCTATAAATGCCAGGATTGATAGGCAGAGGTGTATTGACGCCTACAACCTACATTTCAACAACTATGATTATGATTCCACGTAATCGGCGAGCCTATTGCCATCAAGTGGGCACTTTGTCATGGGCTATATGTTTACTGTTGGCTGGAGAATAGCCCAATCCTTTAATCACCTTCTTTGACACCCGAGTGATGATATCTGGTGGCCCTATACTGCTCCATCGGGAACAACAAGAAAGTACGACCAAAAGCAAATCCATTATGTTGCAAATTCATGTTATACATACATACATATTTTTTATTTTTATATTTCGGTAACTTACAGCTAATACAGTTACATAATAGATTATATAGATTATAATAGATCGAAGGACCAAAATGTAGAAGACGCGACTCAAGTGGTTCCTATTAGGTAGCTATGGAATCAAACAGCTTAAAGACTTTAACGGTGTTTATTGCTAAAATAGTGAAAACTATAAAAAGGATATGCTAATTGCTAAAATGATGTAATGAATGCACCCGGTTTGCTGTCGGAATATGCACTGAGGCCGCGGCGCATTTGACGCGGCCGTGTTAGGTTGCTAGATCAGCAAAACGTGTTCGATGGAAATTATTACATCGAACAAGTTAATAGTATTTATAGTATGAGAAGGCCACTTAAAAGTTTTCACATATAAACAAGACAATGAGTATTAAATAATAGTAAACAGCAACAAGAAATAAGTACATAATAAGTATAGCTAAAGATACATAGAATACATAGGTACATTGTTACTACATAGCACCACAGATTTAAACAAAAGCAAATAAATAAATATTATTAAGAGAGAAAGTCCAAGTGCAACAATGCTGATGTGTTCAGCATTTACCTACACCAAAGCATCTCCAAAGAATTGATGTATCAAAAATATCGATATCAACACACCGGCATGCTTCATTGTACGTGCGACCAGCTCTGATTACATATCTGCATACAATCACGCCTTTATCCCCGGAGGGTTAGGCACAAGTGAATTAACACCAACATGTCACCAATAATTGTAGTCGGTCCCATGTAATAGGGGTGGGCCTGATGCCATGATATTCCGGGCACTATTGTTGACTAGATCCTATATCTAAGGCTGAGTCTGGGCAGTATATATCTGTTCGATGTTAAACAGCCCTATCCCTTAGTCGCCTTGTACGACACCGCATGGGAAGAGAGGGGGTGGCCCAAATTGTTCTCTACTGGGAACCACGCGGCTAATTCATGTTACGTATTAGATAATTATGACAGGATTTAAAATGATCCTAAATGATATTTGGTTGCTAGTAAAATATAATTATTTATTCAAAATGTTCTAGAATTACAGTCTAACGAAGCTTGAGTTGATCGATCGATTCGAAAGCAGTCTATAAAATAAGGTCTCTAGAATAGCGAATAGTCTCGAGAGACCGCACGTGGTAAATATTAATTTTCTACAAGAAAAGCGTGCAAGCTATATTACTCTTTATTACGTGAACTCGTGAGTTGCTTTTTATTAAAACAATTTCATAGAGTTAGGCTCTTATATTATGTAATGCTATTGGTTACTCTGTGACAAAACCACAGGTTTTGTGTCAAGCAATAACCGTGAAGAAATATGAAATGAAGAGATCCTTTATTTAACCGCCTTAACTATTACGTCCGTAAAGTTTCCCAACTTTCTATGCAGTAGGTATTCTGATTGCCACAGACTGAGGGATCCAATGATAAAACGGTTTAAGGTTATACTATTGACTAGTTATTTCTTAGATATGGTGATATCTGGCTGAAACTGTATCCAATTTCCTGACAAGTTTATTGAAGTTTTGCCCAAACACTGTCTTATGAGAAACCAAGATCTTTACACTGATGGTTGCATAACATTTTTGTCATTACTAGTTCTACAAACCTATATAAGCCATAATAGACCTTATCATCATGACCTAAGATTGCCTTTCTAGAACCTTGGTGCTAGTAGTTAGGTTTCTCTGCTACCTTATTAGTAGAATAAAATGTAACATGTGACAGAACCATTTCTTATCATGCGCTAGATATACTCTCGGTATAGCCGCGAGCAAAAAACCCTTCTCGGCCTGGCACTTAACTAAAGTACACATTGTCCCATTCTAAGGGCAGTGTACAATCGTACATATACTTTTTTGGTAAAAGATAAAGCGGTTTATAATATCTGGCTCACAAAATGTTCACATATTCTCTCCAAAGGATTTAAGTACATGTAGACAGGTTCTTTACGTACGGAAAACCCTCGGGCTTCACGCATGAAGCAGCTTAAACCACACGATGATTCCTCTCATCAGGTGCTCCTTAAAACGGCAAACTTTACCTCAGACAGCTTTGACTGTCAGTATTGATGACTCCACACTGTTCTTTCAGCCCTGCTCTATAAGTAGAACACCCTAGGACTCCTTCTGCTGCGATGATAACTAACCCGAATGTTAGTCCTTATACCTAATAACGCCTTGCCGCCAGAACCCTATTTTACAGAGAAGAAAATCCCCCTTACCGAGAAATATATTAGAACATTTTCAGTTCCTTATCTGAATGCTGATGACTACTGGAATCTTAGTATCAAATATGTTGATCTATTCAGTAGTTTAAGTGTGATTGAATCTTATAAACTTTCACAACCTTAATACTAGTTAGAAAAAGATAGACTTCAACAAGAAAAATACAGTAATCTGTTTGGAACATCCATCTAAAACTTATATCTCATTAGTATTACTTTACTTACTTTTCTTTGTACCCCTACCCTATCCTTTTTACCGCCCAAACAAGCCCTGAATCTATAGTAAACTGATTAGGACCAAACTTTTCTGGAGTCCGGGCACGCAAATATTGAACTGTGCCTAGGAATTTAACTAGTTCGAATCCTATTACAGCGATTTATTTTTAGGTAATCCGCCGCCGGCACATCATACAAAGTGGTATATTTATACCGATTAAGTAATTAAATTCAAAGGGGTAAGTAAGAAAGAGAAATAGCTTGAATAAGAAAGAACTAGCAGCAATCTCTTTATTATGAACAGCATACAACTACATAATATTATCTGTAGTTGATTTATTATTGTTTAGCTTTTTTTCCAATTTGAATTTTTATTTACACTTAATAGGTACAATTTAGAAAAAATTAAGTAATGACAATAAAAATAAAAATATTTACATACATAATGCGTCGTGGAATTCCTCCGCATCGTCGCCGATCGGTAACATACCCAGAAGGCTGGCTGCATTGCCACGTTGAATGGCAATGCTTAACCTCTGTGCAAGGTAATAACCAGCCTTCTGGTCACGCGTAGCGTCGATCAGCCGCTTTGCCAGATCTTTATAAAGAAAACGGGCACTTGGGCCCCATGTCCACAACGTTTCAACCCCAAACGGCTCAAAAACATAATCACCTGTTAAGTTACAGTATTTGCGCCGTTTGAGGTTTTCCGCAGATGCAGCAGCAGCGCCGGCACAGCCTGCTGTGCTTGGAAGATGTGAAGGCGCAAGGGTGTCGACACACGTTGCGTCCCACACCAAAGGCCTACCCATCTTCCAAGGTAGCAACGACATACCATCCGGTCTCTTGCCATCGTCACGCACCAGCCCATTAGGTTCACGAAACGCTGGCACGCCAGCGGTGACAAGAGCACGGCGGATAATGACGTTGATGCAGGCGTGTCGCGATATGCGCCCAGCGCTTCTGCCGCATGAAAGGCCATGGTGCCCAAGGCTGTCAACAGCTTCACCGCAGTGGCAACGATGGGGAGAAACGCACGGCGCTCCTAAGCGAAGGCAAGTGGCAAGGCGGAAAGTGGCATCGTCCAACATAGTACCTATATTGGGCGATGGGAGTGCCTGAATCCACAGGCCTGACTCCCATTCCCCCACAGCCAGTAGGCGCGCACGCTCTGAAATATGGGAAGATGTGTGTAATAATCTTTCTCTTACCAGCTTGCAGAGCGGCGCATCCCATTGTCTCTGGGAGAAAAGGTTACCAGGCAACTCGGTGTTGGGACAAGCAACCTTCCAAGCATTAATGGCATCGGACTTACACGACACCTCGGAGTTAACCTGTGTGTTGATAAGAATTTTCCTGGTCAACTCCTCAGTGCCGTGGACCGATGACAAAAATGCTGGAAGGCTTACATCTGAAATTTTGCGAACGCCGAGACCACCCAAGCGAACTGGCAAGGACGCTTAGAGCCAGGCTCGGTCGTTCAAGGCCACATTTGATTTATTATTATTTTATTATTATCTGTCGGCTCGGCACCTAAATCAAGAGCTGCCGTTTTACGCGGTACTTAAAACGAACGGAAATCCGTAGCTACTGCGTAAACTGGTGTACAGGGAGCGAGCCCAAGTCCCTGTTGCATGATTTGATAATTATTAATTATAATTTCCATTTTCACACGAGCGAACTTTCTGAATGTTTCAGTCCAGGGAATGATGATTTAACAAGGATGTTTTAATAGATTTTTAGGCAGCTAGACAGGAAGATTATTGATTTTGACGCCTGGTATCATGACCAGGCGTCAAAAGTCATTTTCAAAAACAAAACACAGAAATCAGACAGGTTAAAATTGACCAAAATTACTTCAAAATTGATTCGTTTGTGACAAGAAACAAGGCCACCCCCCATTAAACATTAAAACAAAACAATCTTTTAGCACTTTAAATTTAGTCATCTGGAAAATTGAACTGGGGTTCGAGGAGCCAAAATTTGAGAAACCGTGCACTAGACTACTAATAATCCTTTTTGTGATAACTTAAATCTGTCAATACCTGCGACACCGAAGAAAACCGAAATACGGAGAATAGAAAAGAGTACAGACAGATCAACTTTTTTTATGGGATAGAGAGGCAAACGAACAGACGGATCGCCTGATGGTAAGCGATCACCGCCGCCCATGGATAACACCAGAGGAGTCACAAATGCGTTGCCTTCCTTTCAATAGAGAATACGCCTATTTTCTTGAAGGTTTGAAGGTCGTATTTGTTCGGAAATACCGCTGGCTAATCAATAGTTGAGCTCTCTCGCGAAAGCTTCAAAATGGAAAATTAAAAGCTAGTACTGTTAATTTCTCTCTACTGAACAAGTACCAAACAATATCCGATATTTACGCAAAATTTTACGGTACTGCCCTGGTAATAATAACGTCCAATATGGACCTAATAAATGGCCTACAACGGGCATTTCCATTTTATGCCGGTTTTAACGTCTGCTGTGAAACAGAAGGCTTAATTAGGAGCACTGTATCAAACGCCGTGGGCTATTGTTTGTAGTATTAATTCAACTGCATTGGTAACAGAGGAAATATTGTGTGGACAGTTTGGAATGATCATTTTGATAGTTACACTAATTGCAAGTTCTGTAGTTGATAATAATTCATGTAGAAAAATTGCTTTGAAGGGGCAGAAGTTTGACGTGCTCCTATTTTTTTATCTGAATGACAAAATGTACCTTACCTTACCAGAAGTAGTTATGAGAATATAGGAATTACTTGTAGATACTAACCTGTACGATGGAATTCGGTCGACCTTTGTTAGACAGTCTTCTTGATTCATATTCATAACATACATACATACATATTAACACGCCTTTAAGACCGGTAAGGCAGAGGTAATTAACACCTACATTTCACCAATAATGGGGGTTGAGCCTATTGCCATAATATTCCGAGCACTATTGTTGACTCCAGCCTATATCTGAGGCTGAGTCTGTGCTGTATATATATGTCTGATGTTAAACAGCCCTATCTCTTAGTCGCCTTGTACGACTGCGTGGGAAGAGATGGGGTGACCCAAATTCTTCTCTGCCGGGAACCACGTGATTATTCATATTCATAACATTAAGTATATTAGGAATCAAGAATATTAGCTCCTAATCATAAATCATAATCATTTATTGACAAAGCATATTTTACATACATGTGCTTAAAATGAAAATAAAACAATAAATTTCGATAGGTAATTAACGAAAATGTTATACTTGAACGGTGATATTATATCATATATGGAACATTGGCACCTGTACTAATGTATTTAAACATTCCACCTCCGTGGCGTGGTGGTAGTGAACGCGACTGCCACGTAGGGGGCGTGGGTTCGATTCCCGCTCAGTGCAAATATTTGTATGCATGAATATAGCTATTTGCATTGGTCTGGGTGTTTCTATGTATAATATGTATGTATTTACAAAAAAAAAATGTATTTAAGTATGTTAGATAGATAGAGATTAGACTAGACTAGATTCCATAACACAAGCTAGTTAAGCTATGCTTACCATTGGTCTAGATAGCGTTGTGTAGAATGTTGGAAAATATTTATTATTATTATTTATTGTATCACAGGTGCCCGATACCCGAGCTAGGTCAGGTGAATGTAAGCATGAGGTGGTGGTCCATTCAACCTGCTCAAACTGTACATCACATATTATAATTCAGTCTTTCAACTCTTCTCTGTTTTAAGATATACCAGCGAACTTCGTACCGCCAATTTTTTACCGCCCGCGTGGCGTCCAATTCCGTTCCCGCTGCACCCTCTACTATATTAAGCATTTATTATACATATAAACCTTCTTCTTGAATTACTCTATCTATTAAAAGAAACCGCATCAAAATCTGTAGCGTAGTTTTGAAGATATAAGCATGCATAGGGACGCAGAAAGCGACTTTGCTTTATGATGATGGTCATGCTCAAATCAGAGTAAAAAGAAAGGTGAAGTTTTACAGAGACGAAGATGAACCAGATAAAAATCGTATTAAACTACAGTAATATATTAATTAAATGGTCTTTCGACTCACAACACAACCAAAGAACTAAAGTCAACATTTCAAATAAAAATATTTCATTTATAGTACCACCTACAATATTTTTTCTCATTACATAAAGCTAAAAGAAAGTCTAAACAGCTAAAATTTACATATTTAAATTGTATTTGTGAATCGTAAATTTCCTAGATGGAGAAAGGGATCGTGAGGGTTTGAAGATTTGTAGCAAGATGAGACATTGTCTGCATTCCTAGCTATTTATTGTAATAGAAGTTTCTTTTAAAGTTCAAAAGTCAAGGTTCACTCGAAAATCATCCTTTTATATCTGTCTTGTCCAGATATCCCTTTTAGTTTTTAGTTTTTATAAAACGTATGTAAAAACGAAGTATTAATGTGGTGTCGATTGTAATGAAATATCATAAAACATTCTACTTATTCAAATTAAAACTATTAACTTATATAATTGTATATCAAATGCCCCAGTCAAATAGGTACGGATTTGACCTCATTTCAATAACCACCTACTATTAAAAGTAATATTAATTTACACATTAAAATCATTGCTACTTCATTTCTGTGATCAAATACCCCATAATTGGTAAGGCTCCTTAAAACCGAATTATTTTAGTTGTGGTATAATTAGACCTTGTCGTGTAACCATAATTTTAAAGTAAAAACCCATTAATTGACTCATGTATACAAGTGAAGTTGAAGTAATATTTTTTAGTAAACCACCCAATTTAATGGACCTAATTGGGTTAAATAGGTTCAATTTAGAAGTTTAATACACGTATTAAGGTCAAAGTTCTATAAAGAAGGTGTCAGATACATTAACCACTATAGTGGTATCATAAAAAGGGGCAAATAGCAAAACCAATTATAAACCTGAAAGAGTTTTCTAAGGAGCTTGAATTTATTCCACCCACAATAGGTCGCATATAAATTAGTTTTTGAGACGACAGATATTTATTCATTAAGTTAGTACTTTCAATGTATGCGACGGTAACGACAGCCCAATTAATTTGAACTGCTCCGAAGCTAGATCGTCTGCCAAAACCACAACATGATTGATTTTCTCACAATTTATGTTGAAAATCAATCATTAGAGAAGTTTGCATTTGCAGCTGTTCTGATCTGTAATTAAGATATGCAGAACTATGTGATTGGAAAGTCAAAGTCCAGTCCTTAATGGTCCATGGATTTAAGGGTGACTTTTTGTGTGTATCATACTATCTAGTGATAGTTTTTTTTTTTTTTTTAAATCGTTTATTTCCTCAATAATAATATTATTAGTAAAAAGCAAAGTCGCTTTCCGCGCCTGTCCGTTCCTATGTATGCTTTTATCTTCAAAACTACGCTACTGATTTTGATGCTGTTTCTTTAATAGATAAAGTAATTCAAGAAGAAGTTCATTATATGTATAATACATGCTTAATATAGTAGAGGGTGCAGCGGGAACGGGATCGGACGCCACGCGGGCGGAAAAAAATTGCGGTACGAAGTTTGCCGGGTCAGCTAGTACTGTATAGAAGCAATTACGAATAAGTATGTGTATCTACAATTACCCATTGTGAAAGTTATAAAAGCGTGCAGTGAGTATCACTAATTAGTTGTGGAAGTCCGATCGCAGTCGCTTCACAGAAAATATAGAAGTTCAATCGCATCACGCGGCTGAAAAGCTGACTCCAACTAAGAGCGTTGAAAGCAGAAGAAGAAGAAGTGAAAATTGATGGTCTCTATCTACCTTATTGGCAGACGAGCATGGGTATAGATATGTATATAAGTACACCGTAATAGGTAAGTTTTGAAGATACTTCTTTATTAAAAAGACTTACAAAAAGATTCTAATACTCCGTCTGACATGGTTGAAGGTCATCTACAAAAGTAAGTATGATTCAAGGTTCATACTAGCCAAATATTCTTACCTAACATTTATCTACGGATAAAAAGAAATCACCCTTTACACTATGAGGTCTGACGTTCACGATATTAGGGTCATAGCAGACATAGCAACTCAGAAACAGATCGTAACCGTATCATCTAAAATTATTGACATAGTAAACAAATGAAACGCGCTTACTGGCTCTCCGTCACACAAAAACGCAAAAAATATCATATGTAATGAATTATTTTTTCAGTCAATACTAATAAAGTCTAGAATCGGTCGCTTCGCTTCGCAAAAGCGTCGGTAGCTTAGTGGTTAGGGATAGGGGTCCCGGGTTCGAATCCTAGCCATTACACTACCGACGTAAATCCACTCCTAGCACAAGCAATTTAGCTTAGTAGGAGAGGTTAAAGGAAATATTAGTAATTTCGGTTGCTAATATTCTTAAAAAAACGAATCTAGAAAACAAATAATATGTAATAAATAAAAAATAAAAATCGGGGTTATGGTGACAGCTAGGTCAGCCAGCGGTAAGCGTAGCGGCGTCGCCTAGACGAATGACGATCCGGCGACGATCTCTTTTCGAGTTAATGTCTGCTATGACCCTTAGCCACACAAGAAGATACGTATTTCTCCAGAGACAGGAGACGTGGGTTGATACAAATAAACCTGGATAGCAATTATGATATTACTATTTTTTATTCTTGTCAGTATTTTTAGACACAGAGTTATTCAAAGCACAATTGCTTAGAAATTGGAGTCTCGAAGTAAAGTATACCTTTTTATTAAGGAATATATCTATATACGCGACGTGTCTCCAGATCGTAGAATCCAGTGGTTAAAACACTAAAACCCAAGAACATAGTGCTGTCCAAAACTGACTTAGTGAGTGTAGTGTGTCAGCCTTACTTTCATTCTGAAAGTAACGGAGAGTAGACACACAAATAATGTTCCCCGCTCACTGCGTGTCCCTCGCCGGCCAACCAAGTCGTGACTACGGGTGTTACATCGTGTCAAACAATTTCTTCAAAACTTCAACAAATCGTTAGGTTGCATCCAAGGCTTCTTCTTCGGAACCTGCTGTTTGCTCTCCAACTCTCTGTACTGATTTGACTTATCTTGGCTGTCTTAGCCTTACGTGAGCGACAGCTAAGCTAAAAAATAATATTCGTCGATCGTCTTTTAATCGCACCCGAAACGTCGGCAAAAGTAAGTTATTCTTTGAAATAAAACCACTCTTTACGGATTCTATCGCGATATATTTGTTATTGTTACTTTTTAACCCGACGTTTCGGCTGCTTTCCAGCAGCCATTTTCGCGGTGTGACTCACGATGGTAGTTGTCACATAGTTTGAAGTAAAAGTTATCTCAAAATACCCGAATCATGGTGAATTTATTGGTGTTCGTATTTACGCAGAACGAGCTCACTGTGTTGTTAAGTCTTGCTGGATTTTGCTGCTTACTGGGTTTGATTAAGTGGATGACTGGGTCCCAAGCTGGTGGTACGGTCCATCCATCCTCTCTATTAAAATTTGGGTGTTTTTTAATTTCAATAGCCTCGCGGATCATTCTAGGAATATATCGGTGTTCTTTGGCGAGTATCTGTGGTTTATCAAACCTTAGGTAATGGTTGGTGCCTTTTTGCGCGTGTTCACATACAGCTGACTTTGTTAAGCGTTGGTGTTTTATGTCAGCTATGTGTTCTTTGACCCGAGTGCCAATGCTTCGCTTGGTTTGACCAATATATGAGAGCCCACAGTCACAGTCTATTTTGTAGACCCCTGCATCTTGTAGAGGTAGTTGGCACTTGACAGATGGTAAAAATTGACTTATCTTCGTTGGCGGCTTGTAGTATGTGTTGATTGAAGCTCGCTTCAAGATGTAGCCGATCTTGTCAGTGACCCCTCGTACATACGGTAGTACAGCATTCTGGCGTTCGACCGTGGCTGGTTTTTCTCGGGATCTGTGACTCAGGCGCGGTGGTTTGAGCTTGTTGTCTTGCAGTACTTGCTTGACATGTTGAAGCTCAGCGTTCAGGTGGTTCTTGTCACAGAACCCACGGGCTCTCTGAAACAAAGACATTCCTACGGTAGCTAACTGTTTAGGGTGGTGGTGAGATTCACCGTTTAAGTACCTATCAGTATGAGTCTTTTTCCTATACACAGTGTGGCTCAAGGTATTATTAGGATTTCAGATAACAAGAACATCTAGGAAAGCTAATGAATTATTATAATATAATATAACAATAACAAATATATCGCGATAGAATCCGTAAAGAGTGGTTTTATTTCAATGAGTGACATTCGCGTAAACTTCAGAAAATATTAAGTTATTCTTTTTTTTTATCGCGTGACGTCCCGAATTGTTAAAAAAATCTATGTACATTTCATCATTATTCTTTATTATATAATCTGTATTATATAATCTGTCGCTTGTCAGTCATTATTTATCCGTATGGTGGCGAAGAAATAATACAAGTATCACTACCCCGTCTCATCTGAAGTGTGTCGTGTATTTAGTACTTAATTATTTATATATTCCGGATTATCCATTCCAAGAGGTAAGAGGTGACTGACGGAAAAATACGCAGACGATATCACTGCGACAAAAGAAAACTGTATACTTCGATTCATATATCTTGGACCTTAAATGTGCCCAAAATGTGCTCTATACGCGGAGCACACGTTTCTTGGATGTATTAGATAGCACGAGATGCTACTGAGGTGGACGATCAAATCAGTATAGATTATAAAACTATCTGCGCGCGGCAGAGCCTTTCATATCTCGTGATTTAGTCCTAGATATATAAATCGAGCTATACCAACCCTGTACTGCCTGGGTGGAAACAATAGGCCAAAGCCTCCCAACTGTAGAAGAGGCCTGTGTCTATCACACTACATCACAAGTGGACTTTGATAGGCTAATTGATTGAGTGACCTACATTTCATCTACCTACCTATACATTATTGCTATATGAACCAGTGTGATTTAAACAATCTCGAATAGGCTCGACGTCACGTGTGTCACGGAGCGCGGTAAATTTCCCAAATCCAATATGGCTGCCGTCAAATGCATCAAATAGCAATGACGAATGTACTGGGATGAAATCTGTGGAAACAAACATGAACTAATCGGGTAGTTCAAGCTGGTGAGGGTTCCTGCATATTATGTAGGAATTACATGCATCTATCTATACTATTCTATAATATCTATATATTCTACAATATATAGATATATAGATAATTCTTTATTGTACACCAATAGATTTACATTGGAACAAGTAGGTAGCATGATACAGTTTAATGTGTGTGGCCTTATCGCTGGAAGCGATTTCTTCCAGGCAACCTTGGGATGGATAGTAATGTGCTAAAACAGGGGCAATACGGTGTAGTTAGCAAATAAGTCTTATACTAGGTGTGTTACAAAGCGAAAAAAAGATAGGGACAGAGAGAGAGTGAGAAATAAAAAATAAAATAAATATTGTCATAACGTAAAGTATTATAACATATACAACTAAGTACAACATAAAAATAGATACATAAAGTAAATAGTACAACATACTAATAAGACAGGAAACAAGTGAGTGAGAAAGTACCGAAATTGTGAGTTATCATACTGTAGAAGATGGAAGTGGTCCTTTACCAGATTTTTGAAGACATTAATAGATTTTGCTTGTCAGATGTTCACTGGCAATGCGTTCCAGAAACGCACAGCCTTGACAGTGAAAGATTTGCCAACAAAGTCTGTGGAGTGCACTGGCATCTTCAGCCTCAAATTTTCGGATGACCTCAGGCATCTAGTGTGTGTGTCATGGAGGAACTGGAATCGTTCTTTGAGATATGATGTAGTGGTAGGTATAAAAATAAAACAATTATATAATTATAAATTGAAAAAAATTTTTCGCGTTGGATGCAAAAACTACTGAACGGATTTTGATGCGGTTTTTTTATTAAAAAGGTCTTGATCAGACTTAAAATCTGATGTTTGTTTGATTGCAATTAAACAAACGTAAGATATAGTTTGCTGTGGGTCGCGGTCACGGAATCAGTATTTCTGTAACCTGGTACATTGGCATGAAGTACCAGGTTCACAGAAATTTTAAGGAACTTTATCTGGGTCGCGGGAACAGGAGCAATGTGTCCTAAACCTTTCTATTTCGAACTTGACGCGGACAAAGTCGCGAGCAAAAGCTAGTATATTATATATCAAACAAATAATATTACTTAGTACAGCACATTGACATGAGGAGGACCTCACCAAGATCTTCTGTGTACTTTAGTACACTTTAAATCAGCTAAATTAACGAGGACAAGAGTCTGGTCTGGTCTTATCTGCCAACTAAGAGGTATTAAAAACACACAGGTTTATTTAAGACGTTGTTGGTTATGGAATCAGCGAAGAGAGTAGAATGAAAACATAAGTTAAAATACAATAGCTATCGAAGCTTGTCATGAGATTCATCTAACACAAGTTAGAGTGGACCAGAGTAACTCAATTTTGGATAGAAGAAAGAATATCTTTAAAATATAAATGTCTTAAAAGCTTTTAAAGAGAATTAAGTTTCAGTGAGATTTTTTATCTACTAATTTCTACCAATTTACTAGGTTTTTCTTTGTTAAAGGAAAGGGTTTAAAATAGAATTTAAGTTATAGAAAATTATGTGTGATTTATTTATAAAAAAGCAATGGAGAATCTGAATAGCCCCAGTAATTTTCAACTCTATTTTGAATGCTAATGTTTTACAGAAAATCACTATATTGCTCAACTTTTCATCAAAATTCTCTCGAACTCGATCAGTATGGATATGGATTTCACAACTGGTTCCTCAGCTAATACTTGATTGACAAGAGAAACTTAATCTTCCTTGATGCATCAAAGTTGGTACTAAGGATCCCGAAAGATACTGTAACACACCTGTTATCTCCTTCGTACCACTAAATATCAGTTTAAGCGTACTTTACGTACGTTTAATCTGATATTAACGAGACTCCGCCCTGCATACCTAACGATATCATAAACTCCTTCGTACTGAACAGACCGACACTACATTCAGACAACCTGTGGGGAACTTTGAATGGGAATATTTACATCCAACGCTTCATTGATTGCAGCCTCTGTGGCGTGCTGGTAGTGAATGCAGCCATACGCAGGAGGCGCGGGTTCGATCCCCGCTCAGTGCAAATATTTGTATGCATGTAGAAAGTAAAGGTTGCCAGTGTAAAACAGCTCGCTTGGATGTCGGTTATCGCGACCAAAAACCGCCTATGTCCTTTCTCATTGTCTAATCTACCCCTATAATGAATTTTATCAAAATCGGTTCAGTGGTTTAGGCGTGAAAGCGTAACGTACAGACAGACAAACAGAGTTACTTTCGTATTTATAATATTAGCACAGTCTAACGATTCATACTACATACAGTCTGCCAACGAAGCCGTCTAGACAGAGCAATCGTGCGGGGGCAGGGAAGTGGTGGGGGACGGGGTATTACTCGGTACGCCCATACATTTTACTCGGTACTAAGGATTCAGGGCTGTCTCATTTGTAATCACACTAATCACGTTTTTAATTTAGTATTTTTTTTTTCATGACTTGTTTTGTTTGTTAAAATTGTTTTTTTTTTTTCACTTATAAATTTAGCGACCAAAGATGGCGGACTCGAAATTTTCAGTAAAATCGATATAGGTATCGTTTTCAGAGTTCTTGTGGTCGCTGATTGCGAATATGAAATCCATTTAGTGATCCAAGATGGCGGACACGAAATTTTTGCGAAAATCGATATGGGTATCGTTTTCAGGATTTTTGGGGTTGCTGATTGCGAATATGACATCCATTTAGCGATCCAAGATGGCAGAAACGAAATTTTTACGAAAATCGATATGGGTATCGTTTTCAGGGTTTTTGGGGTTGCTGATTACGAATATATCATGCATTTCGCGATCCAAAATGGCGGACACAAAATTTTCAATAAAATCAAAATTTTAAATTCAATTATAATTCAGATTCAGACTCAGACTCTCAGATTCAGACTCTCAGACTCAGACTCTCAGACTCAGACTCTCAGACTCAGACTCTCAGACTCAGACTCTCAGACTCAGACTCTCAGACTCAGACTCTCAGACTCAGACTCCCGACTCAGACTCTCAGACTCAGACTCAGACTCTACTCAGACTCCCAGACTCAGACTCTCAGACCCAGACTCTCAGACTCAAACTCAGATTCTCAGACTCAAACTCTCAGACTCAGACTCTCAGACTCTCAGACTCAGACTCTCAGACTCAGACTCTCAGACTCAGACTCTCAGACTCAGACTCTCAGACTCAGACTCTCAGACTCAGACTCTCAGACTCAGACTCTCAGACTCAGACTCTCAGACTCAGACTCTCAGACTCAGACTCTCAGACTCAGACTCTCAGACTCAGACTCTCAGACTCAGACTCTCAGACTCAGACTCTCAGACTCAGACTCTCAGACTCAGACTCTCAGACTCAGACTCTCAGACTCAGACTCTCAGACTCAGACTCTCAGACTCAGACTCTCAGACTCAGACTCTCAGACTCAGACTCTCAGACTCAGACTCTCAGACTCAGACTCTCAGACTCAGACTCTCAGACTCAGACTCTCAGACTCAGACTCTCAGGCTCAGACTCTCAGGCTCAGACTCTCAGACTCAGACTCTCAGACTCAGACTCTCAGACTCAGACTCTCAGACTCAGACTCTCAGACTCAGACTCTCAGACTCAGAGACTCAGACTCTCAGACTCAGACTCTCAGACTCAGACTCTCAGACTCAGACTCTCAGACTCAGACTCTCAGACTCAGACTCTCAGACTCAGACTCTCAGACTCAGACTCTCAGACTCAGACTCTCAGACTCAGACTCTCAGACTCAGACTCTCAGACTCAGACTCTCAGACTCAGACTCTCAGACTCAGACTCTCAGACACAAATTCAAAAGTCAGACTAAAAATATTACGTTTGATCATAATTGGTTAAGAGTAGAAACGGAGATATTATTGAAAGTCGCAATAGCCAACATCCACGTGAGCGGAGCCGGGGACACCTGATAGTTATTTATGTCAGCGTAAGTTGATGTGCCTTGGGAGAATAAACAGACTTAATAAAATAAAAAAATTTAAGTGACACCCCTGACAAAACTCCAAAAGGCGGCATTTCCGCAAACATCAAACGCGATGAACTACTGTAAGATTACTCGTTATACTGTAATATTAGTAGGGATTAAATTTTTATGTGTCGTAATTATTTATTTAAGCTGTTGTTTTGTAACATTTCTAGGTATGTGCTGTAGCTATGGTTTTCTATTCTCTTTCTTTAAATTTGTATTGCAGACCAATGCATTAGGAGAGTCCTATACCCAGTAGTGGATTGCACTTGGATAATTCATTGAAGTCATCCTTCTACATATAGCTTATCACTATCAACCTTTTTTGCTGAAACCCAAAGAATAATATATTATCCACTAAATCCACCACATGTGTGAGCAATTTCAATAAACTCTACTTAGCTAATAAAAATAAATGACCGCCATTCTGTGCGACACATCAAAACGGGTACCCAAGAAAAATTAACGCCATTTTTAAAGCTCTACGAGGGTTCCTAAGCCTGTGACGTACTTACTCATGACGTCATGACGTAAGAATATAATACACACCCACAATTTTGTCACAGGAAATGATTCACACAAAAGAACTGGACTTTTTATAATGAGACTTGCTGAGGTGCTGGCCCTAAAATGATTTTCTTGGATTTCATGATTTGCATTTGGTACCGCCTTTGAAATTAAAATCAATTATGTTATGTTATGTGTGTTTACCTCAATTAGCTGGATCAAATTCTTCTAATTGGAGCTCCCGACACCAATAGGTCACCTGGGAGCATACACCTACGGACCTCATAGGTCGCTGACCTAGTGGCGGCTCTGCGGGTGGGAGTCCTCACACTCGCCACATTGCTCACAGCGATGGTACGATGCGCGAACGATTGGGGTGCGGTCGCCTCCTTCTGCGAGCAAGTAATGCTCGAGAAGGAGGCGGCCGGTCGGGTCCGGACTAGACTCCGGGCCCGGGAAGCCCACGAAGAGCAGAGGCGAACGACCTCCGTCCTCCATGAGCGCTGGCCTGGGGGTGACCGGTGGAGCCGCCTGTCACCCTAGCAGAAGCAGGCCGCGGCGGCGGCGCAAAGTGCGCCTCCCCGTACCCGGGGCTAGTTGGGGAACCGAGGTCCCTACAACCCGACGATCTCGAAAGAGATGGTCCTGGGTCTGCCGGGGTGCGAGAGATATGCTTTCGGCAATCTCACCTCCGGCAACCAAGGACCCAAGACGGCGTGCGTTTTAGTCGGTTCGAGTCCGACATAACCGCCTCCTCCGGCTCCGTGAGGGTGGTATCCGTGGGGATTTTGCGCACGATAAAAAAAAACTGAGCTCATAGGTGGCATAGGTCAATGAGGCCCATATACCCATCGGGCCCATATACCTATAGGGCTCATACGTCACCGGGTTCCGTACACCCACAGAGCCCATATATCTATGAGACCCATACAAACATATACCACTACGCTCATGGGCGTTCGAACTACCATGAACCATCAATTTCTTGTACTTTAAAAAAATTGCCCTTACGTCCACAGAGCTCCCAACACCACCATAAAGATTTTCGCGGCCCAAGCAAGTCTGCAAATCCCTTCCATCGTTTGCTTTATGTGAACAAATGGTATTTTGTTACGAAAAAACGAAAAAATATCAAACTTCAGATTACATAGAAGAATATCATCAAGAAGTGTTTCGAATTCGAATTCCAAATACAAAATTTGACTCATTGACGTTAGGAACACACCTACAACGCTTAGACAAAGGTGAGTGCTTGTAATATATGAACTTTATACAATAGCAATAAAGATCAAATTGACTCTACGTTTTAGTTAGAAAACGTTTGTATGGGAAAAAGAAAAGGGCTGTTTTTAGGGCTTTTCCGGCAATTATTCAAATATTTCTCGCCGTAAAAACCATCCTTGAACTTCAACAAACATGGCCAAATTGGTTTATGCATGTGTCCAGCGCGGCGGTGTCATCACAATGGTTTGGTTTTTTTTAGCACAATCGAGGCTCTGTTATTCTGTGAGGTACCTAATATTTGCAAGAATGCTAAAGTTAATGTCTATCAGCATCTTAATGTATGTAAGTCCTTTATAGGACGAAACACCGAACTTGTCACTCTCATACGAGGATAAGTCTAATGACCAGTACGCAATTATTGTAAGCAATTTACACGACGTTTTTTTGTCGCTGTGATGTCTCGATGTAAATTGCGGGAAAGTTAGCGATTTTCAATTTAATTCGATTACAGCGAACGATACGATTACCGCTTCAAAATCCGTTGCGTAGTTTTAAAGATTTAAGCATACATAGGGCGGTTAGAAGCGACTTTGTTTTATACTATGTAGTAATAGTGATATACGTAAAACAGTACTTTAGAGATGATCCCATTGCCACCAAGAGAAAAGTCTAACTCGTATTGTCTTTTAAATGAAATCTGTAAATAAGTTATTTTCGTTTACCAGCCCCTGTTTTGATCCGTATTGCAACTCTTAAATCAATTTCAATTCAATCACTTTCTGATCTGTATTGTTATAAACTTATAAGAATTTATCATCAAGATATGGATACACACGCGCCCAATAAATGAATCGATAATAAGTTTGGTGCTCCTCTTAGAATTGCAAATATCTCGTATTTGACGACACGTTATTCTAATAATACTGGCATAACTTTTTATTTTTATACTTATTTAAATTCTAATTAAACCTGTTGTGTTGGAGATTGCGAGGAGTGTGGCGAGGAGCCATATCGGCAAGGCGTGAAGTGTTGATCATGTACTGAGTTTTTGTACTGTCGTCGAACAAATAGGATATTGTTATAAAATGCTTGAACTTGTGCCGTACCTCGCTCTTGTTGGACTTGCATTGTCAGCAATATGTTTATCATCACAAATCCTACTCTTCATACTCCGGCCGCGAACGAGGAAACTAGATCAAAAAGTTCTCATGCAACTAGCATTCGCGTGGGCTATGTATACCTACAGCTGCGGGTTATGTGGTGTCCTCAAATATATTATATGGAATAATAGATCTTAACCTAAGATGTTGGATGTATGTCTACACAAAAAGTTTGTACGACAAAATGGTGAAAGTGTTTGCTCCTGAAATGTGGAAATTTCTAAAACTTTCGTTATTTGTCTGGTGCCTGTCAATTTTTGCAGTTGTATCACATGAAGTACTATATGTTTGGTATCCAAGTAGTGATGATACGATTATCACAAACACGATTCTGACGGCATATTACTATGTGTACTTGGTCGCAATGCTCGGTGCCCCGTGGGTGAACTTGTTGATATTTTGCAGGATATTGTACACTATTATCAGTAGGAAGATCAGGCACAAGATTGACGGCATCCTTACGAACTTTGCCAGCGGTGTTAAGATTTGTGTAATCTCGTTCATTTTGGTAAGCGTTGCCAGTTTGCAACTTCTGGCCCATGATGTAGTGCTATTAATAATTATTGTCTTCGATGATATAGATATATTTGATATGGAATCGTTTATTGGTGAATATATTTCTTGGGTCGGAACTATAAATTGTTACCAAGGTGCTGGTATATTTGCTATTTTCCTTATTTTGCAGTGGTGTTTTTTATGAAATTACCGTTTCATTAGCTTTACTAACACGATGGGGAGTAAACAATACAAAATAAAAATGATATAAAAAATCTAATTATTTTGCCCTACTAGGGGTTTTCGGCTTCGAGAGCGTTCCCCTTAAACCCAGTAGGTATATAAAAAAAAAAGATTTATCGAAAATCCTTGCATGCAATTTTGTTTCTTTGAGCGAAATTCGCTATCTCCAGTATTTAGAGTAGGTACACTACTTCCCCTCCAGGTAAGGTTAATATTCCATCCTGTATATACAAACTATAGACGCCGCAAGTGTTATTTCAAAACGGTGTAAAAAATGTGTACTGGTGTAATTTGAATTATCTTACACACAAAACGGATTTTGACGCCGTTTTTTGTGCGACGAATTTTCTTAGTACCTAAAGCTAGCTGTTTCTGGCTATTATTTGGTTTAAGGCTAAGCTGTAATAATATATTATATATTCTGTAAATGTACCTAATTAAAAAAAAAATATTTTTTAATTTGATGAGAAATTCCACATAACTTTATAAGTTCTTTGTATTTCACTAGCATTAAGTATAGGTATTATTAAATACCAATTATTATTATTTTTTAACCGACTTCGAAAAAGGAGGAGGTTCTCAATTCGTCTGTATACATAATATTTTTTTTTAACTCCTAACCTACACACACACCTAAACAAAGTTGGCACCGACTTCTAACAGATCGAAAATCTCTAAATTCTCTCTCTAAATTCTGTTATTTTAAACATTTTTTTCCTATTTGGTTTTGAAGTCGGTTCAATTTTTTTTTAATCATTTATACGTATTATAGTAGTAGTAAGTAACATATTAAATACATAAATAACTATTATAAATATAAGTTTCTTTTAAATATGAGTATGATGAAAAATAAGTTTATAAATGCTTCATAATTCATTTTTTTTTAATATCTACCTACCTGTGTACCGCGGCTGCACCCGCCTGCGACACCGATCCCATTACATAACCCAGGATAAGAAATATGTGCGCTATTCTACTCTATAATCTTTATGCCAAATCTCATTCAGATTCCTTTAGTTGTTTTCTGTGTGAAAGTAACAAATGTCCACACACAAAACAGTACGAAATATTGCACTGTCGCTGTCGGTTGCATCCAAAGCGTGCACTTCGGAGCCCGGGGCCCTCTCTCCTATTTCACCTTTCCATAATGTGGTGTGGTTTCGAGCAAGAATCTCGTCCGTGTATCAGCAGATGTACCGACTTATAAGATAGGCTTGTACCCCGAGAAGTTTGGGGCATTAAGATCACCTTGAAATAGATACCTAAAAGCCTTACAAGATCAAACTTACTTATTCTTATAGAATCTTTACCAATTAAATCAATAAAATTTGATTATTCATGAGTGTTTGAAGCAACTTGATCTAATAAAATTTGCGCTTTCGATAATATAGTATGTATAATTTGGCAGTTAGTGACCCCGGCGGCGGCGTGTTGTTGAGATGAAATCCCAACACCTCTATAGTATATGATCGCATCCTGTCTGTGCATCGGGCCTGTTTCTGCTACATAGGACAAACAACCGAGTCTAGAAATCCCCGGAAGAACTTCTTTATTTCCCAAGGGACATGAGTCAAGGCTCCACGAGATGTCTCAACGCTCTTTTTTTTCGTGCGGAAATGCCTTCGGATACCTCCCCTACCGGAGCCGGAAGGGAGGCTATGTTGGACTCGAACCGACTAAAACCGCACACCGACTGAGGGTCGTGTTGCTAGGCTGGAGGTGAGGTTGTCATTGACATATCCCTCGCGCCCCGGCTGACCCAGGGCAATTACTATTATTAATTTAGAAATAAGTAAAATATTTGCTAAAAAATCAATCCGCAAAAGAAGTAAAGTGAAAAACTCAATTATAGATCCTAGTTTATAACCATGAAAGTTTGTATGTATGGATGGATGGATGGATGTATGTTACTCTTCCACGTCAAAACTACTGAATGGATTTTAATGACATTTGGTAGGTATGGAATTAGCTGAAACCCTGGATTAATACTGTTACGGGAGACGGGTAACGGGATTGGAAATAGCTTCGTATGTGAGACCGCTTTATTTACAGACCCCAACAGCCAAATCTTGAACACGATACTCACGGCGCGACTGTACCGTACGATGCACTATTGCACAAACAGTCTTATTCGCGATACTCACAGCGCGACTGTACCCGCACGATCACTGCGCTTACACGACACTCAGAGCGCGACTACACTTTACTTGCACTTTTCACTGTTTTCCCACTTTTCTTCCTTTTTCCTTCTTCTTCTTCTGTTCACTTTGAACTCCCAAACTTAACTGTCCCTTCACGGCTCTGACAGCTCCTTTTATACCCTTAATTTCGATCGTCTTTTCGATATTCATTTTATTATTTCTCTAGAATTTTCTATGCTCTCCCAGAAGAGCTAAACTATATTTTTGATCTTCATTTCGTTTCTCATTTTCACTCTTCCAGAATGTTCTGCTAATAACTAGAAGATTTTAAATATAGAATCTTCTGTTACCTTTACCAAATAAAGATTTACATAAATTAGAAAATCACAAAAACCACATATCGTGACACCGGGATTCGATCCGTCGACCATCGTTTTGGCAGGCGTTGTCTAAACCGCTCAGTCACAGCTGCTATTGACAATAAATTCGAATTTATCGTTCCGATGCTGTTACATGTTACGTCACATTTGTAACAATACATAGGCTATATTTGGTCGCGATAACCGACATCCCCGCGGGCGGAGCTGCGGGCAAAAGCTAGTTTAAGTAAAACGAGTAAGACTTTTCTGGTGAATTCGGTGCTGGACTCGAAAGCCAAGAACTAACCGTACGTTGTACACGAGTTTTCCCATTTCGGGTGCATTGCTGGAAACGTGGACACTTATAACCGTACTTAGTGCCTCACTCCTGTATTTGTCATTTTGAAGTCTCGCTCTTACCAACACACACCCTTTTTGATTTTTGAAGTCAGTTTATTATTCAAATATTTTTTAAGCTTAGTGACATCATCATCATCGTCATGCTCAGTGACTTTGCGCCGTAATACGAATTATTTATCATTCGAAATACATCGGGAAAAAGAAGAACTCAAGTGGGACTTGAACCCACGACCCAATAGCATAATAAATGCTAGGTATAAAAATTTCATTCAAATATTTGGGCCGAGTCATAAAAAATCTGTTTAAAAAAGGTTGAAAAATCATTCATTGGTTCCAACAGTTCGAAAAGCAACAGTAAGAAAGTTGGAAGATGGCTCCACCGTCGTCCTTAAAGACGGATATAAAGAGAAGGGAAATTTGAAATGATTCAGGCGTGACTCAATAGCCCAGTTGGAAGAGCATGCCCCCCCTCCCCATAAGGGAAAGGTCATGGGTTCAAGTCCCATCAAATAAATAATCACATATCAATATATTTTCATCATTTATATGCTTTTTTAAATCAAATAAATTACCTTACTACAAATAAACTGAATGTTTAACAAAACAAGTACTGCAGAAAAAAAAATACATCAGCATGACATTACTTTTATCCTCATAATGCGATACAAATTAATTTATTTAAGTACAAAAATTATAAATGTTTATCAAAAATACTAACTGCACAGCAAATTAACTAGTGCGCATGCAGAAGATACTCATTGTCAAAGTAAAATATCTATCCGAGCAGCATGTATACTAAGTAATTAAGTTCAGAATGATCACCACCCACCCCGAAATGGATAGGTTAGGTTAGAAGACTAAGGCGGGAGCGAAGCGAAGCGGAGCTCACGCTTTAAGTCTTCGTGGTTATTTTTTTTTATAAGCAAGTAAGTAGTTTGTTGGTGCTCAATCAGCATTTTTGATGTGAATTTGGATTATTTTATCGTGCATTAGCATCAGTGTGCAGCAGCATTTGTAGTGTGTTTTCTAATACTTTTGAGTTGTAGTATTCTGCTGTGCAATCAGTAATTTTGATGGAAATTTGGATTATTATTTCATAAAAAAGTATTTTATTTGATTTGCGTTTAAATACCACCCTTTATTAAGCACATAAATACGCAAAGACCAAACGGTATACGACTAATTAAAAATGTTTTATTGTACAAAGTAACGAAACATACACTTGAACATAATTATATTATATTTAGTTTGTGTTAAAACGCCATAAGCAGGGTCCAGGAAGTTGTACCGAGTAACAAGTTACCGTCTAACGGAACCACTTAGATTTTATTGCAGAACACAGGGAACTTCAACACTATTGTAAATGACCTCCTTCCCTTATATTACAGAGCGACTACAGCTGCTATTGTTTTTTTCTGTTACAGCGCTGCTTTATAAACATTCGTGATGATTTTAACAGCAGTTCTTTTTTTTTATTTTTTTTTATAGGGCACGTCAATTTGACTTCACCTCGCCTGATGTTAAGTTTCGGAAAGAGGGTCACCATCGGAAACATGCCATGTTAACAGTGGTGGCACTCAGCTTGACGGCCTCGTTAGATGCCTTTTCACGCCCCGCTTAAAGGACCCGGGACTGTAGGAAGAGGGAAACACGTGAGCTGGCAGGGAGTTCCAGGTCTTAATGGTGTGGCATAGGAATGAGTCACTGAAACGCTTGGTTCTAGCTGGTATACTCTGCACCGTATATGGATGGCATCTTAGCCCTGCACGTGTCGTACTGTGTAGGAAAGGAGAGGGTGGAATAATTGGAAGAGCTCGTCAGAACATTGTTTATTTAAGGTCTATTTAAGTTCTTTAAATTAGCATGTTTTCTGAATATTTTACATGTTACTTGATGATGAAATACATCAATTTATTTTTAAAAGAATAGGTTCCTTCTGATGACATGGGTAACCATATACATTTCAGGGATTTCCTTTCAATTAATTTACCATGTTTGTTAGACCGATTTGATCCTTATGATTGCCACTATCGATTGGAGCCATAAAAATACACGATGTTATTTTTTGGGTTTTAGTCGGTTCGATTACCGGGTGTGTCAAGCGAGTTTTTGAAAATCTTTGAATGCTGTTATGTTTCTTTTTAAAAGTAAAGGTATGTTTCCTTTAGGTGTAATTATCTTTCTCCAGTATTTCGAGTACTCCCCCTCCAGGGAGCATGAAAATCTTCCACCCTGTATATTAAAGGTTCTCTCGAATCCAGCAAATTTTTCTACTAACGGTCATCTATACCGGGTGTAAGGGGAACGCTACAGAAGCTGAAAATCCCTAGTAGTACTCCAAGTACATAAAAAATTGGCATAAAAATAAAATCGATTTGGACAAAAATAACCATTTTTTTTTTACTTTGCGTTAATTACTCTCCATCGCGTTAGTAAAGCTAAATGAAACGGTAATTTCATAAAAAAAACATCACTAAAAAAAAAATAACTAGCGCCAAGCGCGTGCTTTTTTGGAATGGTATTATTTTATAAAATAAATTTTCATTTAGCTTTACTAAAACGATGAAGAGTAAATAATGCAAAATAAATATTAAAAAATAAAATGTTTTTTTTATCCAAATCGATTTTATGCCAATGTGTTATGTACCTTGAGTACTATAGGGGGGTTTCGGCTTCTGTAGCGTTCCCCTTACAACCAGTATTATTTGGACTTCATCCTATAGCTTCTTATCAACCAATAGGGTCAGTCAATTGACGGGCTGAAAGTTCCGGTGTATAATAACATTTATACGTCATAGTCTTGGGGCTAAAGAAATAATCGTACAGTGTAAAGACGCCCAATCAAGAATAACAAGTAGGCACCTCAAGATGTGTTCAATGAATGAATATTGAATATGTGTTCAACACGGTAAGTCTGCGGTCACATTACGTATGCAGGAGGCACTCACCTTACTATCTATGTAAACGTGGTTTAACAGCATCTGAGTTCAGAATGTGTGGGAACGCCAACACGTTTGTAACATGTTTAATCGGTTCATCAACGTCATTTGTCAGTCAAACAGAGCGTAGTACTAAGGTCCAAGTCCTGCCGAACTAAGGGATTTTGCTGTTAGGGTTGAAAGATCAATCGGTAATCAGTTCCGTAATCCATACTCCTATACTAATATTATAAATGCGAAAGCAACTTCGTCTGTCTGTTAAACTTTCACGGCTAAACCACTGAACCGATTTTGTTAAAATTTGATATAGGGGTTGGTTAGACCTTAAGAAAGGGCATAGGCTATGTTCGGTCGCAATAACCGATATGAATTA
Source organism: Eilema sororculum (assembly GCA_914829495.1). Taxonomy (NCBI): domain Eukaryota; kingdom Metazoa; phylum Arthropoda; class Insecta; order Lepidoptera; family Erebidae; genus Eilema; species Eilema sororculum. The sequence continues at coordinate 1,782,837 of OU618541.1, forward strand.
GTATCTAATATGACAAGAAAGCCCAGGGTCTACTTAGTCCTCGTTATTGTCAGAATTGTACGAGTTTTATGGAAGTGAAGTGAAGTATGATTTTTTTGTTTTGAATAAATATTTTTTCAAAACTTTTAATTTACGATATATGTGTTATATATTTTATCTCCTTTTAATTATCTTCATTTTGATACCCTAATCGATAAGTTCGAGTGAAAATATGTTTTTGAACACACACTTTTTGCGCCAAATGTTCATCATATAGCTCTTTTTAAACATTTCATGTATCCAAGAACACTTGGGCAATAAATACCTATAATTTGAAACATTAATCAATGAAATATATAGTGGTTCAGAAGATATGAGGTAATAAAGAATATTACAAACATACATACAAGATACGCGTGAAAAACATAACCCTTTTTGACAGTCGGGTAAAAAAAGACTGATAGACTGCGGAACTCACAATAAATCTTGATAAAACCCGTTAGTAATAGTTTAATATCAATATTCATCAATCAATCATTTAAAAAAAATATTTATAGCATCCGCGTGGTCCCCAGCACACGCGGTGTCGTAAAAGACGACTAAGGGAGAGGGCTGTTTAACATCAGACAGATATACAGGCCGGAGCGGAGTTGCGATGCGAGCACTCCCCTTTTTTCCATTGTGGTCCCCGCACTCAAGAGTACCTTCTCAAAGTCGGAGATGGCGCAGGTCACCTTATACATATTCTAAAACAGAGATGACATGCGGTTTTAGTCGATTCAAGTTCAACATAACCACCTTCGACAAAAGACACTTCACAAAGCAAACATATCACTGTACACAGTACACGTAAAACGAACGACACTAATTGTGCAATCGTGATTCAGGGAAATATTATCATTACTAATGTTAGATAGAAATTAAACTACTGCCACAATAACATAATTATATTCAAAATAATATGGAGCGACCACACGTCACACTCCTATGCTGTCCCGAATAGTTGTCCCCTTGTCGATCACTTCACTCAATCGATAGCCCTGCGCATAGTGTTGGGAATTCATCGAAATATTGTTTACAGTTCGGCCTTCCTGACTCTCCTGCATCCTCGTAGGAGTATGCGGTTGACATCCAAGCTCGTAACATCACCAGGTTTTCAAAGACTGCGCCATAGACGATCTCGTTATAAGCCCCTGAGGCACCTGAAAATGAACCTGAAGGGAGGCAGCGCCATGTCACGTTAACGCCCCGAAGGCAGTGACATGATGCGGCCTCTTATTAGACGTCACGTTAACGCCACGAAGGCAGTAACCACCTGAAAATGAACCTGAAGCGAGGCAACGCCATGTCACGTTAACGCCTTGAAGGCAGTGACATGATGCGGCCTCTTATTAGACGTCACGTTAACGCCACGAAGGCAGTAACCACCTGAAAATGAAACTGAAGCGAGGCAAAGCCATGTCACGTTAACGCCCCGAAGGCAGTGACATGATGCGGCCCCTTAGGCAATGTCACGTTGACGCCCCGAAGGCAGTGACTTGATACGGTCCCTTAGGCAATGTCACGTTGACGCCCCGAAGGCAGTGACTTGATATAGCCCCTTAGGCACTGTCACGTTGACGCCCCGAAGGCAGTGACTTGATACGGCCCCTTAGGCAATGTCACGTTGACGCCCCGAAGGCAGTGACTTGATACGGTCCCTTAGGCAATGTCACGTTGACGCCCCGAAGGCAGTGACTTGATATAGCCCCTTAGGCACTGTCACGTTGACGCCCCGAAGGCAGTGACTTGATACGGCCCCTTAGGCAATGTCACGTTGACGCCCCGAAGGCAGTGACTTGATACGGTCCCTTAGGCAATGTCACGTTGACGCCCCGAAGGCAGTGACTTGGTATAGCCCCTTATGCACTGTCACGTTGACGCCCCGAAGGCAGTGACTTGATACGGCCCCTTAGGCAATGTCACGTTGACGCCCCGAAGGCAGTGACTTGATACGTCCCCTTAGGCAATGTCACGTTGACGCCCCGAAGGCAGTGACTTGGTATAGCCCCTTATGCACTGTCACGTTGACGCCCCGAAGGCAGTGACTTGATACGGCCCCTTAGGCAATGTCACATTGACGCCCCGAAGGCAGTGACTTGATACGGCCCCGTAGGCAATGTCACGTTGACGCCCCGAAGGCAGTGACTTCATACGGCTCCTTAGGCAATGTCACGTTGACGCCCCGAAGGCAGTGACTTGATATAGCCCCTTAGGCAATGTCACGTTGACACCCCGAAGGCAGTGACTTATACAACCTCGATCCAGCCTCAAAGTATCGCCGTCAAAGGCTCGTGATTTCATAGAGGATATTCTGAATATTCATCTGATATCTACACTTAATCTGTTTTTGTCTCGAGCATAGACTTATTCTCTGTCTCGACCACTTATGGCACGTAAGCAAACTATTGACAATCTTATAGTCTTTCACCAGTTCCGTCTAGATTTGATAGAGGATATAAATAAATGTATCATCTCGTTACAAATCTACATTTAACAAACACATTACGATTTGATTGTGTCTTGAGTAACCACTTTGTTATGGTGCGGCAAAGCAACCATTAATATAATAATCTTATGATCTTTAACCAGTTGCATCGAGATTTGATAGAGGATAGATCATCTCGTTCCAAATCTTCATCTAACAAACACATCACGATTTGATTGTGTCTTGAGTAACCACTTTCTTATGGTGTGGCAAAGCAACTATTGATATAATAATCTTATGATCTTTTACCAGTTTCATCGAGATTTGATAGAGGATTGATCATCTCGTTCCAAATCTTCATCTAACAAACACATCACGATTTTGATTTTGCCTTGATTAACCACTTTCTTATGTCATGATAAAAAAGAGCCATTGTCAATCAATTTATTAGTCATCTCTATATTACAGTAACATAACTTCATACCATTTCATCCACATACTCGTTACTCGTTGACCAGTGATATAAGTAAGCCTTTTCCGAGTTGTTCGTTATATTGTTTCCACTATTTTATATAATACTGGACCTTGAACAATACAGTCGAAACTTCTCAACTGGACTGGTCCGGTTGATTATTTAATAATAACTTCACAAGACATCCCTTGTTTACTTTTACTCACATTTTATCTCCTCATTAATTACGTGTTTTTCACGTCTGGGCTTTCTGTGTTCGCTCATATTATAATATTTAATAAGTTCAGCCCTTTCTTCTATGATCATTTTCTCCATCATTTCCATTACCAGGATCTCCGGAGGTTCTGTCCGCCTTTCACTAGTTTTTAGGTTCCTTTTATATTTCTTACTGATAGAACGGCTTTTCTTCTCATTCGAGCTCGAGGAAGAATAACTGTGTGATCTTCTCCTTGTGTTGTGTCGTCCCATCTTATAAGCCAGTAAAGTACGAAATGGGTACACACAAAAGGGTTATCGTGTCCAAAATATATACAAATACAATCGATTTATAAAACTACTTTCTTTTTAAATAAGGCACGTCGATTTCACTTCACCTCGCCTGATGGTAGCTTTCTTTAAATCTATTTATAGACACTTCGCTGAACTGGCCAAAAAAAGTAAAACGATCACATAGTAACAATCTGACCGTGTTCGTTGATAGTGAAGGGCCGCGGCGATAAGGGACTGCGTACAGCGGAGCCGACGACGCTAGCACTTGAATGGATTTTTTGTTGGTACGTCACCGGAAGGCGTTCTGCGCCCGTACGAGAATGTCTTAACTTAGTTCTTTGTTCGCTTAGTTGATTGCGGTAAATAATTATGATCCAGGAATGTTCTTAATTTCAACACTTTCAATGCAACTTTCAATAGGTACGTTGAAATGAAACCTCCAACCAATGGTTATCCCTTTTAACCCAAAATGTTCTCTTCTGCAATTTTATTTCTCTTAAACGTGATCATACAAAAATGTCACTTCTTACGGCAATACCATATACCTATAGTTCACTTATGGTATAATGCAATCGTCCAAAGCACAACAATAGGGGTTGGTAACACACACACCCGTCTTTTCTCGCCACATTATAGTAAGTGTCCAAGTGTCCTCTTTTACCACAATTAACAAGTACACACACTAGGCACGATACGATAAGCCTATGTATAACTCTACGAGTACGTTAGGTAGGCATCACTTTAGTAGGCGTAGCTAGATCTCACTTCTGAACTGTTAGATAGAAATTAAACTACTGCCACAATAACATAATTATATTCAAAATAATATGGAGCGACCACACGTCACACTCCTATGCTGTCCCGAATAGTTGTCCCCTTGTCGATCACTTCACTCAATCGATAGCCCTGCGCATAGTGTTGGGAATTCATCGAAATATTGTTTACACTAACTACCAGTAATTAGTAGGCCGACTGTCACATTAGTTAGTACAATGAAATGTGTGATGTGAGGTGAAAGTGTATATGACACGTATTTAAATGATAAATAGTGGTACGGGGTGTAATGTTCGAGTGACACAAAGGAATACTTCGACCATTCAAGGTGATAATACTTGGCGGGCTGCGGAGCTTTGGTTGACTATGTTGTATGGTTTAAGGCGTCCATTACACGGGATCCCTCTTCTTGGCATAATATTTTAAGGCTAAAATGTTTTGGCTCAATGAATTTGGCATTTTTTTTTGGCATAATAATACTACTGCACAATAATCCTTTGTCTAAATAAAAAAACTTTTTTCTTTTCTTTCTTTTCTTTTCTTTCATAATGCAAATGTTAGCATAACTATCATTTAGTATAATATGTATTGCCATAAGAAGACATAAATTTTAAAGACTGTTTTTAAGACAGTTACTACACAACCCGACTGGGTTGGGTTAGGTTAGAAGGTTAATGCGGGAGCGGAGCGGAGCTCCCGCTATTAGCCTTCGTGGTTTTTTTTTATTTTACCACCTCATATTTGTTTATGCTTATAAATTTCATGCTTAAATATGCCAATTTTATTTATGATTAAGGTTAAGGATATAAAAATTATGCAAAATATCATTAGTCTAAATTACCATATGCCAAAATATTTTTTGGTTATTTTTTTTTTTGCAAATTGATAGTGAACCCCATTACACGGTAGGTTTTGCTGGCAGATTCAAATGAGTCACGACCGTGATTGGCAGAAAACCTATCGTCTAAGGTGACTGATGGTTGCATGAAGTATTTTTGTTCTAACCATCATGACTGATGGCATGAATGACACTTGCATGAGCGTGTAGTAGACGCCTAACAATACGGGCATCAATTACCAGTGAACATATGATTACACTGTCGTTTGCTAGTTTCTTATGCCGTTCACGCGATCCAAAGGAACCTAGAATAAAATTTGCATCCACCCGCGTGGCTGTCGGTTATCTCGACCAAACACAGCCTATGTCCTTTCTTATGGTCTAATCTACTCCTATACCAAATTTCATCAAAATCGGTTCAGTGGTTTAGGCGTGAAAGCGTAACATACCGACAGACAGACAGAGTTACTTTCGCATTTATAATATTATACTAGCTTTTACCCGCGGTTCCACCCGCGTGGATGTCGGTTATCGCGACCAAACATAGCCTATGTCCTTTCTTATGGTTTAATCTACCCCTATACAAAATTTCATCAAAATTGGTTCAGTGGTTTAGGCGTGAAAGACATACAGACAGACAGACAGACAGAATTACTTTCGCATTTATAATATTAGTATGGATTGCAAACTGTAATCATACCTATACAATGCAGCCATATCCATCCAGCTATTTGAGATTTGAGACCGAGTGATATTTAGTAACAAACGTCTAAACAAATAGAAAAAATCTGCGGTAGCCTAGTGGTATGGGTAATGGACTGCTGAGACGAGGTCTCGGGTTCGATCCCAGGTTTACCACGGCACACACCAATGACTTTTCGATGCTTTTCGAAGTCATGTGTGTATTTATCGCAGGTTTATAGGTGCCCGGTTAATGGCAATAGGCTCGCCACCTATTACATTGGGACTTAAACATAAACTGGCGAAATGTGGGTGCTAGCACCTCTGCCTACCCCTTCGGGGAATACAGGCGTGAGTTTATGTTATATTTATGTTTACATCTAAACAATTTGATACATTTATTATATTCTAACTTTTAAACTCTCGCATACAATAATAATGACGGGAAGATGGGTTTAAAATTATGTGCAACATGGAATCCAGTGATACAAAACATGCAGCCTCGCTTTTCTGCGCATTTGAATAAACACCGGACAGTTTTCTTACAGAATAGGGACACCGTGAGTGTGGTATGTGACGGTACATGGCGAAAACATATTTTTTTATAATTAATTTAAAATCGAGAATGTGTGGGTAGATGAAGAACCTACTACCTCACGGACTCGAAAACGGCGAGTCTGAAACGGTTTACCAACAGTCGATTTGTCCATGAACCGTTGGTCAACATAATCTTTCAAACATAAACTTTTCCTCCAATGGACTTTTCATCCACGAACGTTTCGCGGGCGTGCACTACTGAGCCAGTCAGCGTGTGACCACGGCCGATGTAACCTGGTCGAAACGTCACGTCAGGCATATCAAAGGTACGTGTACCTATACCATGATCGCGTTAATTCCCGTTATAATTATTGTACATTCATTATTATTGTTACAATAGGGTTATGTGTTACTGAAATTAATCAAATTATAATTAATAGGTAATTCGATTATCTTGCAAATGTCTGCTTAGTAATTGAATCTGTCAATTAAGTAGCGACTATATCAATACGTTACCATTGTTACCAATCCAAGCAATATAACAAACTAGCTGTCCCGGCAAACTTCGTTTCGCCTTAGAAATTAGAATCAATTAGCTGTATCAAATTCTCCTAATTATTTTGAGAACGGAAAGCATTTCGATTCGGGCCCCATACGCCCACGGAGCTCCCGACATGATCCCTCCGCGTCGCCCGCAAGCAACGCCTCTCCTCGCCCGCCGGCCAGGCGCAGCGTCAGGTTTTGCACATCATGCGGCGCGTGTAAATTTTATATCGGAGTTATTTTAAATTGTAATATCTTCTAAGATGTTCATTGAAATTAAGTAATGTCAAAGACAATTTTGTTTACAATTAAATACTCTTAATCAACAACACATTTATTTGGATAAAGATTAATATTATTATGTTGATACAACTCTAACAAATAATTGGTAATAATGCATTAATTTCGACCAAATTTGATTACCAAAAAAACGGTTCTAGTGAGTTAATCTTAAAAGATAGACATATACTGTTGCGGACATTTTTTTAGATCATTTCAAGAGGAATAATTCTTTCATACATATGTTTTTGGTATCTTGAACCGTTTTCGCAGCGCACGCAACGGAAGCCCTCAAATATGAATAATTTCCCCGTTTTTTTCCACATTTTTCATTGTTTCTTCGCTCCTGTTAGTTGCAGCGTGATGTTATATAGCCTAAAGCCTTCTTCGATAAATGGTCTATTCAACACAAAAATAATTTTTCAATTCGAGCCAGTAGTTCCTGAGATTAGCGCGTTCAAACAAACAAGCAAACAAACAAACAAACTCTTCAGCTTTATAATATTAGTATAGATTAGTGAAACGATGGTTGATTGACATACATATACGTTTGATAATAGAATATATCCTTCAGATACATATAATTACCTACTAGATTTTGTTAATAATGACCGTTACGATACAATGACGACACGATATAATTCTTCACCACGCGCAATCCAAACATACATAAGTAATATGGGTTCTAGAATTTGTCTTAGGCCTGACTCTTCAATGACGTTAACCTAAGAAATAAATATATTTGCAACTGAATTAGCGTTGTGTGGTTAGCGGAAAAAGAATACAAGTATCACCAGCCCATCTCAGTGAAGGTTATCATAAGAGGCGGCTAATGAAAGAAAACCGACTTCAAAACCAAATAGGAAAAAATGTTTAGTTAAGGAGTTAGTTAACTAGTAAGTTAAGGCTAGGAGTATTTAGCTTCTGACCTCCGTCCCCCATGAGCGCGGGCCTGGGGGTGACGGGTGTAGCCGCCTGTCACCCCAGCAGAAGCAGGCCACGGCGGCGGCGAGCACCAAGACCCACAGTCGGCATGCGGTTTTAGTCGGTTCGAGTCCGACATAACCTCCCCTTCCGGCTCCGGCAGGGGGGGTATCCGAGGGGATTTCCGCACGAAAAAAAAAAAAGGAGTACCTATTTAGCTTTATCATCAGCACAGCAGCACCAGATGTTGACACCCTGAAGCAAATACCTGAGTAAGACATGATTACGTAACTTTGGTTACGTACCACACCATCCGAGCATACAATTTTCGGTGGCCAAAAAAAACATTTTGAAATCCGTCTATAATTGACGGAAATATCGGTGAACATACATAAAAAAAATATTATACATACAGACGAATTGAGAACCTGCTCCTTTTTTGAAGTCGGTTAAAAATACGCAGACGATATCACTACGAGAGTAAGGAAAACTCGAAATAAAAACATGTACCAACCCGTCTGGCCAGCGTGGAAACAGTAAGCCAACATCTACCAATATTGAAAGAGGCGTATGTCCAGTGGACTGCGATGCCTAATTAATTGATTGAGAAAATCCTAAACGATAATTATTTCTTTTTCTACAATTTTACAAAACTAAATGGGCAATAAGTCCGCGCCATTTGCATCCTTTGAAGGAACGTAGCTATGCAGACGTATAAAAAAGAAATTGTCATGTCCTATGCCGCACTACTAAGACCTGGAACTCCCTGCCAGCTCGCGTGTTTCCTTGTACCTACAGTCTCGGGTCCTTTAAGCGGGGCGTGAAAAGGCGTCTGATGAGGCTGTCAAGCTCAGTGCCACCACTTTTAACATGGTACATGTTTACGATAGTGACCCCCTTTCTGAGACTTTGCCTTTAGCTTAACTTCAGGCGAGGTGAAGTCAAATTGACGTGTCATTCATGAAAAAAAAGGCATGTCGGAATCGGAACGATGAATGATACATATCGGAATACCATTATGTATAAATACTTTATACTATGTAACATAACATATGGCAATACTGTACCGTTACTACACAGATTGCTGAATAGCGCAGCAACACTATAGAGGTTCGTGTACCGGGCACCCAAACACTATTATCTATTCTGTGCCCAAACTATGAATTGAATCAAGTTACAGTTCACAGCAGACATTGTTGTGTGGTAACACAATCACGTGAAGATTCTAAACACTCGGAATAATATTGAACTAATATTTGTATTCCTTCAATTGTTTGGGCGCAGTTATCAAAAATCAATGTTTAAAAATGATTGTAACATCATTCATTGATTCCGATAGTTCGTAAGAAAATCGGTAGATGACGCCACGTCGCCTCAAAGACGTATAAGATGGGAAATTTGAATCATATCGGGCGTGTCTCTGTAGCCGAAGGGAAAAGGGCCTGTAAGGGAAAGACTGCGGGTTCGAGTCCCGCCCGAGAAGATTCTTTTTCCCTATGTATTCGATTAATATTTGTAATATAACTAGCTAGGAAATTCAAGTTTATTTGTTGATATTTAGGCACGTCACGTTTGGGTAGGCAGCACGAGTGTAACGCCCCTGGTGTTGCATACATCCATAGGTCGCGGTAACCACTTACCATCAGGAGGGCCATGTGCTTGTCTTCCATCAAAGAGGTATAAAAAAACGTCAATGTCCACATACTTTATTAACCTCTAGCCGGCTCTCCCCGGCTTCGCTTATGGTATACAAAAAGCATACCTGCAAGCCGTATGTCTGCAATTAATTATTTTCAAATAATGCATTGTAATTTCCCGGTATTGTAGTCATTTGTGATTTTTGCTAAAGGAGCGGTCTCTGGTAGTCATGTGATGTAGCTATCTATTCGAACCAGTAGTTTTTAAAATTAGCACGTTCAATCCAAGTTCAACCAAACGAAAAACTCTTGAGCTTTATATTATTACTAGCTTTTGCCCGCGGCTCCGCCCGCGTGGATGTCGGTTATCGCGACCAAACATAGCCTATGTCCATTCTCATGGTCTAATCTACCCTTATACCAAATTTCATCAAAATCGGTTCAGTGGTTGAGGCGTGAAAGCGTAACATACAGACAGACAGACAGAGTCAGACAGACAGAGTTACTTTCGCATTTATAATATTAGTATGGATACATATATACATATAATCACGCCTTTATCCCCGGAGGGCTAGGCAGAGATGAATTAAACACCCACATTTCTCCAATCAATGTATTCGGTCCCACGTAATAGAGGGTGAGCCTATTGCCGTATGCCTGGCACTATTGTTGGCTCGAGCCATGAATATGAGGCTTTTTTTATTGTGCGATAAATCCCCACGGATGCCACCCCCACGGAGCCGGTGGAGGGGGTTAGGTCGGACTCGAACCGACTAAAACGCACGCCGTCTTGGGTCCCTGGTTGCCGGAGGTGAGATTGCCAAAAGCATATCTCTCGCACATGCATATGAGGCTGAGTCTAGGCTGTATTTTATCTGTCTGATGTTAACAGCCTTATACCTTAGACGCCTTGTACGACACCGCATGGGAAGAGACGGGGTGGCCCAAATTCTACTCTGCCGGGAACCACAGTACAGTATAGATTTGTTTGTTACCACATAAAGGTAAATAGATTGAGAAAATCGCACACCGACATAAATATCAAAGGTACGATAGATTTAGCTTAACTAGTTTCTCTTTTAAACCATTTGCGCATTTCCTTCAAAGAAAACTTATCAACCTTCGTAGCACGAGCTATTCTTATGATGCTATCCACATAAATAATAACATTATCACAAACATATACAATTTCATACAAGCTGGCTAGCACTAAGCTCGACAATTTTCGAAAGAACGATGTGATTTTCGAAAATTGCTAAGCTTAGCATGAAATTGTATTCATAGACTGGAATATCTTAGTCTCTGCTTACTATGGGCGGGTGCTGTGATAGAATGAATAATGAAATAGATTTTTCACGGAGCCGCGACTCACAAGGAATACTAATTTGTGCGCTGTCATAACTGTGAAGAACGGTACATGTGATTGGGTTATAGATAGGGTGCCTCTTACAGGATCAACAGTTGTGGATATTCTCGGGAATTTTTTAAAAGAAAAAAAAGAAATAAAATGCATTTATTTTTCGTAGCTGCAGCATATATCCAGAAATGTTACAAAATAACATGTTAAATAAATAATTCCGACAAATAAAGTTTATAAAATAAATATTAGTTTTTATAACGGCAACTCTGCCCACCATGATCTCCTTCAGCCTTGAAGTATTATTGTGGATCGGAAAAAGGCAATATTAAGAGCGGGCCCTTTTGTTTGGGCGAATGTAAACGCCCATGTCAGCCTTGGTGGTTATGTCGGACCCGGACCGACTAAAACCGCACGCCATCTCGGATCTATATTACAGGACCCTAGGACATATGTAGATAGCGAGGAATATACCTGCCAACCTCACCTTCGGCGTTGCACAACGAGCAATAGATGGCGTGCGTTTTAGTCGGTTAAAATCCGACATAACCTCCCCCACCGGCTCCGGTGGAAGGAGTATACATAGGTATTTCGCGCACGTAAAATAAAAAGAAACAAACATTTCTACTATCCAAAACACAGCACAGGGTACAGTCAGCATCAGAAAGAAGTTGATGAACAAAATGATCTTATTTCCTTGGTTTTTCCTTCTTCCTGTTGACAGACGGTTGTAATATTTGGTACATATCTTTAATTCAGACAATAATACAATATCTAAATCCATACTAATATTATAAATGCGAAAGTAACTCTGTCTGTCTGTCTGTATGTTACGCTTTCACGCCTAAACCACTGAACGGATTTAGATGAAATTTGGTATTGAGGTAGATTAGACCATGAGAAAGGAAATAGGCAGGCATGTTTGGTCGCGATAACCGATATCCACGCGGGCGGAGCCGCGGGCAAAAGCTAGTATATGTATATAACTCAAAGGTGACTGACTGACTGACATAGTCTAGAGATCTATCAACGCACAGCCCAAACCACTGGATGGATCGGGCTGAAATTTGGCATGTAGGTAGATTGAAATAAAACCACTTTTTACGGATTCTATCGCGATATATATTTTGTTATTGTTAATTTTTTACCCGACGTTTCGGCTGCTTTGCAGCAGCCATTTTCGCGGTGTGACTCACGATGGTAGTTGTCACATAGTTTGAAGTATAAGTTATCTCAAAATACCCGAATCATGGTGAATAATATGAAAGTCACAGTCTATTTTGTAGACCCCTGCATCTTGTAGAGGTAGTTGGCACTTGACAGATGGTAAAAATTGACTTATCTTCGTTGGCGGCTTGTAGTATGTGTTGATTGAAGCTCGCTCTCATATATTGGTCAAACCAAGTGAAGCATTGGCACTCGGGTCAAGGAACACATAGCTGACATAAAACACCAACGCTCAACAAAGTCAGCTGTATGTGAACACGCGCAAAAAGGCACCAACCATTACCTAAGGTTTGACAAACCACAGATACTCGCCAAAGAACACCGATATATTCCTAGAATGATCCGCGAGGCTATTGAAATTAAAAAACACCCAAATTTTAATAGAGAGGATGGATGGATCGTACCACCAGCTTGGGACCCAGTCATCCACTTAATCAAACCCAGTAAGCAGCAAAATCCAGCAAGACTTAACAACACAGTGAGCTCATTCTGCGTAAATATGAACACCAATAATTCACCATGATTCGGGTATTTTGAGATAACTTATACTTCAAACTATGTGACAACTAACATCGTGAGTCACACCGCGAAAATGGCTGCTGCAAAGCAGCCGAAACGTCGGGTTAAAAATTAACAATAACAAATATATCGCGATAGAATCCGTAAAAAGTGGTTTTATTTCAATGAGTGACATTCGCGTAAACTTCAGAAAATATCATGTAGGTAGATGTTATGACGTAGGCATCCGCTAAGAAAGGATAATTGGAAATTCTGCTACTAAAGGGTAAAATAAGGAATGGAAGTTTGTATGAAAGTCCGTCATTTTCAGAGTTAGATGCACTAATTTTCATAAACCTGTCTTTTAAGAAATAAATGAACACGTGTATCAGCGTTATTTCAAAGTTTTACTAGAGGGTAAAAAAAGTGATAAACTTTTGTATGGAAAGTTCGTCATTTTCAAAGTTAGAAGCATGAAACTTTGTACACCTACGTCTTTTGAGAAATGTTTTGTCGCGATAACCGACATTCACGCGGGTGAAGCCGCGGGCAAAAGCTAGTAAATCAATAAAACAGTTTAATTTGCTCTTAATACCTTACCTTTAAGATCGTTTTGAAACTTTGTAGGCAAGATATTTCTTACGCTGACTACGTATTTTAACCGAGCTTGTAGACAATTGAGAAAGACACTAACGCATGTTCAAGTTTTATATTTCGATGTGGACATTTTTATTCATAGATTATGACAAGCCTAACCTGAAATTCCAGTCATTAGTAAGCTATTTGATGAATGATCAATGTTCTCTTAGATAACAATTCCACAGAGGAAACCCAATTTCAATCAATCAATTCTGTGCAAACCCCATATCACCTCAGTGGGTGAGCAATCTATATTGCTATTGATTGTAGGATGATTTGCAATTATTGTGTTAATTGCCTGTATATAGATATTTGTCTATATCTGTCTATATTTATATATATCGTTATGGCAGAATATTTTCAAACACAATCCGTGTGGTGATGCAGAAAAATACACCCCATCTCATACGAAGAGTGCCATAAGAGGCGACTGACGGAAAAATCATTATCATCATGTCGTCTAAACCGACTCCTAAATATTTAGTTAGTCCCTATGATGGGCTCTAATGTGGCTTGCAAATCCGAACTTCGACTTGAAAACACGACCGCAAGACGTACAGTATAACTGGCCAGTTTTTTTTTATCGTGCGATAAATCCCCACGGATACCACTCCCACGGAGCCGGTGGAGATGGTTATGTCGGAATCGAACCGACTAAAACGCACGCCGTCTTGGGTCCTTGGTTGCCGGAGGTGAGATTGCCAAAAGCATATCTCTCGCACCCCGGCAGACACAGGACCATCTCTTTCGAGATCGCCCCCTTCGGTTTGTGGGGACCACAGTGGCCAGTGACCATAACTGGCCAGATGAATTATACGTATAGGAGTAGAAGGGTTTTGGGCGAGTCTTCCATGCTTGGCGTTCCACGTCAAGGGTCTTCTAGACGTTTTTCTTTAACGGAAAATACACAGACAATATCACTGCGAGAGAAAGAAAACTCTAAATAAAATCCTGTACCAACCAGTCTGGCTAGCGTGGAAACAGTAAGCCAATACCTCCCAACATTGAGAGATGCCTCTATCCAGTAGTGAACTGGGATTGACTAAAAGATACATACAAAAACCAATAGAAAAGCAGCATTACATCATGATATTACGTAATTGAGCAGTCCGACTGGAATACCTTCGCCCTACAGAGTACCGCTGCCATAAAAACCGTGTATTGTGTTCCCGGCGCTGAATAAGGTAGCCAGAACTCACTAGAGAGTTTGTGTGCTGTCAGTGGGAAAACCAAAGGCTTGTCCTGCTTCTTTCACACTGAAGGCACAGGAACCCTCAAAGCGTACAGGGTCTGCAGCGTTTGTGTGACTCCCCTGGTGTTGCACACGTACCTACATAGGCCACGGTAACCACTTTCCATCAGGCCGTGTGCTTGCCTGCTACCTAAAAAAGGTAAGTAAAACCAATTTAAGGTTGTGATACATTGTATTCTAACAGCAATCTACCTATTGCCTTTTTTTTCGTGCGGAAATCCCCTCGGATACCCCCCCTGCCGGAGCCGGAAGGGGAGGTTATGTCGGACTCGAGCCGACTAAAACCGCAAGCCGACTGTGGGTCGTGGTGCTAGGCCGGAGGTGAGGTTGTCATAGACATATCCCTCGCACCCCGGCTGACCCAGAATCTACCCATTGCCTAGAACATTCGAAACGTGAATATCTATAAGTTATAAGCGTATAGTATTTCCATTCTTCGTGACACAAAAGTGAGATTATCCCAATTTATTCAGTACAAAAGGAAACCCTGGTACAGCAGCGATATTGCGCTTAAGTGATTTTTTTCTTTAATAATATTGCCAATTGTGATTGCGTGTACTTATTTCACGCACAATAACGCAGACAATCTAGTTATCTGCCGCTCTAGATAAGTGGCAATACGCTTGTAGAATAGAATAGATTGATCAATGTATGGGATTGACTTATGTCGACGACTGTCATAAACGGCATGAAGATCAAATTGACAAATGTCAATACGCTAGCCAACGAACTGCCTTTTGTCTAGAATGGTTGTGCAAATAAATTTTCATTCATTCATTCGTTCATTCATTAATTCATTCGTGTGTTCATTCACTCATTCATTCATTCATTCATACAGTGTTCAGCCCTATTTGGTATTTATGTTACCGGAAATGTGTATAATCCGGTATTCTATACAATGCCTAGGCATTTTATACAATGCCGAGTGCGCAGCAGGCAATGTATGAAATGGTATCAAAGAACATTGACGGTGGTTATAAAAAAGGCAACCACTTAGGCTAATGCTGGAGCCTCGCTTTCGCTTCAGTCTTCTAACCTATAACATATCCAGGTCGGGGCGCAGTGTCCACACCACGCAATTTAACTGGGATAGATTAGGGCAGAAGATTAATGCGGGAGCGGAGCGGAGCGAAGCTCCCGCATTAATCTTCGTGGTTATTTTTTTTATTCATTCAAAAATATAAATTGTCCACAAAATCATCCGCAAATATAGACAATAACCCATTTATTTCACACATTTCCGGTGGAACTGCAGGCATTCTATGAATTAACACACATTTCCTAATATTTGTATACAATTCCTTGATTTCATACATTTCCGGTAACATTTATAAATCCTATAATGTTTTAGTTGTTATAACTAGCTGTTACCCGTAGTTGCGTACACACGTTAAGTTCTCTGGCAAAAAGCATCTACACTTTTGAGTTTTGCTACAGCCTGCTATTTTTTTTATAAAGGACTCCTCAATTTGACTTCACCTCACCTGATGGTAAGTTAAAGGCAAAGTCTCAGAAAGAGAGTCACCATCGTAAACATGTACCATGTTAACAGTGGTGACACTCAGCTTGACGACCTCATCAGATGCCTTTTCACGCCCCGCTTAAGGGACCCGGGACTGTAGGAAGAAGGAAACACGTGAGCTTGCAGGGAGTTTCATGCCTTAGCGGTGCGGCATAGGAATTATGAGAACCAATAATATAAATGATCATGCATGCCCGATTTATAAAATCCACGCACCACGCATCCATAGCACAATGGCAGTGCTCTATGATTTCAGAAACAGTTTTTTTTATATAGTTATCGGCAAGGTATATCTTGACGCCAAACACGTCACGTACTTTTATTCACAGTAGTACCACTAGATTTTAACCTCAAAGAAACTTAAACTAATCGAAATTAACGCAGGTTTAAGTTTTATATTTTGTACCTAATGGTGACTTTTCCCGAAGAATATCCTCACCGTAGAACTATTAATATAAATGTTTACATATAACTTTGATCATCACAACATACAGACAATTAATATCCCATCATATTTATTTATTGTTCCCCAACTTGACCAAAGATCCTCAAAAGCATATAATAATCGAGTTCCAAATTTTCTTAATAATGGCCCTTAATTAAAATGAAGAAGTCACGTTAAAAAAATTAATTATACGCTCGTTGAGGGGGCGTCGTTTAGCTGGAATCAATTAAAAGTCATAATTAAAAAGTAGTACGGTAACGGAGGGGAGCTGTTAAAGAACAATGTCTGTTATGGTGTTGCCACTTTATAGAAAACAAAGTTACACAGTAGATTTTACGCTTTTCTTTTACACTCATTATCATACATT
Source organism: Eilema sororculum (assembly GCA_914829495.1). Classification (NCBI taxonomy): domain Eukaryota; kingdom Metazoa; phylum Arthropoda; class Insecta; order Lepidoptera; family Erebidae; genus Eilema; species Eilema sororculum. The sequence continues at coordinate 1,799,764 of OU618541.1, forward strand.
AAGAGACCTATTTTCCTGATTACATCCGAGGCCACGGTGCCCTCGGAGCTCAGGATCAGCCTTCCGGCTCTTTCTCCTCTACTTCGCACGATTTTGGGCGTCCATAGTAGTCATTGGTATACATATCATTATCCACGAAGTCAAGCCAGGACTTCTTCTCCAGGGCAAACCATTTCTACCTGGACCCGGTGGCGTCGCCAGGCATTTACCATTCATCACTCTAAAACATCGAAAAAAAACTGCCAGAAGAAAGTTCCGAATTCCAAAATTCCAAAGTTTCTCAGGCCGAGTCTGTCTGATGTTAAACAACCCTATCCCTTAGTCGCTTTGTACGACACAGCATGGGAAGAGATGGGGTGGAACAAATTCTTCTCTGCCGGGCACCACGCGGACAGAACATACATCTTTTAAATTATTACCTAGATAGTTGTAGCTTCGATATTCTCCAGTATCGAGGTAATGTTTCTAACATTGTAACACTGATTTCTTCATCATAATAAAGACTGTTTGATAAAAAGTTTGTTAAAAGTTGCTTAACACTACAATTTATGTAAATACCTTTGTGGCAAAAAAATTATGTAAGTATATAGTTTTAAAATTCCCAGAAGATATGGTTATGTCACAGTATAACGAAGTTCGTATATCATGTTTTGTTTCCGGAATTGTCTCCCAAAGAAGTTAATAATCATTTATAACTTACGACAAATCTATTCCGTATAACATTCATAGTTCCACTTAACATTCTATCTACTGGTAACACAAGGCATGCATATGCATAGCCACACGTGTATGCACACACAAACTAATATGTCATGCAATCAGTTCCACACACAGGTCAGGTAAATAATTCTAGCATTCCAATTAATATGCGCTCACTTTGATTTGTCCACTGCGTTACGTATGTATCAGAGTTATTTTTGTTTTTGCATGATGTTACACTGTGGCACTACGATGATTGTATGACATATAGGGGGCGTTGGAGGGCACTGACTGACTTCCGTCCCCCGTGAGCGCGGGCATGGGGGTGACACCCCAGCAGAAGCAGGCCACGGCACCAAAGCGCGCCTCCCCATTCCGTGGGCGAGTCGGGGATACTGGTGAGGGATATGTCGAAGACAACCTCACCTCCGGCCTAGCACTAAGACCCACAGTCGGCGTGCGGTTTTAGTCGGTTCGAGTCCGACGTAACCTCCCCGTCCGGGTCCGGCGGGGGAGGTATGCGAAGGTATCCGCACGAAAAAAAAAGCTATGACATATAGCGTGATCTTGTCATACTAGATACAAAATATAAAAAGTGCCCCTGAAATTCATAAATACATATTATCATCCTGTAAAAGTCTGCATTTTGGATTTAGATTTCCACTCTCATATATCTCCTTTCCATAGTCCTGTAGTCTGCTGCCTCACACACAAGTACCAGTAATAATCATTTTCATATACATTAACACTATGCTGTCATTTTCATACTGAAACAAAAACTACGACCTCGAGAACAAAAGATTCTATCCTTAAAAGCCAAAAGAATTATTAGGTGCACACTTTTTAAAGATTTCGCGGCGTTTAATCCGGATCATTCCGGTTATTACCAGACCAATATTACTGGAACAAACCGGCCTGAACTGGTTATTAAATTATCGCACGGACGCCGCGTCAGGATTTAATAGCGGGGATTTGCTTTTTCGCAGAACTACGGTGTTTATTAATAAAATTTGTGAGGGAAATCTGCGCTAGCCAGGAGGATTCAAGGTGTACGTATTATTCTGTTGCCTTTAGTAATAAACTGTTAGAATGATTTCCATATTATTAGGAAGATTTTATTATTATTAGGACCACCTTTTTATACCAAACACTCGTACTATCGACACTGTAGGAATCTTCTAATGTCCTTCGTGAAGAACCCCATATTGTAGTCGTTTGCAAAAACCACAGCATGGCGTTTATTCTACAGCTTGAGCGTAAGATGAAGTTCATTTATTCACCTTTGCATAACTATGTAAAACAGTCATTGTAAAAGTAACCCAACTCACAATAATGACTCTTGTATAGTAGCAATATGCGTGTACTTCTTCATGAAACCGATGGCAATGTTCATCGTTATTAAATGTATCCAGCACAAAATCACACAAGTCAAGTCACCTCGTTCAAGTCCTCGATTTTGCAAGTATTTGAAGCACAATGAGCACGATAGAAGTTGGGTGATTGTTTGCAGAGGCGCACCACAGTCATAGCCCACGCCCTCTGTATCCCCATTTTAGCCAGTTTGCCTTCTAGCTACTGACTTAGGACCTTGATCTATTAAGGGACGTCCAGGCCGTCTACCGCAGTTCTAGCATGGGCGGATGTAGCATTTTTTGTGAACTCAGGCCATATACCCACTATCGGGGAGGGGCAGCAGAGTAAAAGTAGATCGCAGTGTAAATTGGAATTGTACAAAAATTCAATACATACCTCTCTGAATCATTCATACTTTAATTATATTTCAAACCTTAAGAAACCCAAAAGTAATTGGAATTCACAAATTGCGACGAACATCTTCACAATGGAATACGAATATGAACGAATTTCAAAATGATATCGTCACCCAAATTGAATGTTGTATTCTTCGTCACATTTCCACAACACGTAATATGCAACTTCGTACTTTCATTCGCACCAAATTGTTGTATTTTCGCATCGCATCTATGGATATGACACATTTTTACACAAACGAGAACCAAAACAATATATTTATTCATTTATGCCAATGTCACGTTGTTTTATTCGTAGAAAATCTGCGAAAATATGACCGATTCACCCCTGTTGGTTTGTTGTTGTTAGAATAAATTGGATTCAGAATTTTGAGAATTTGAAGTATTTTTCAAATGCAAAGTTCATTAGAATAGCTGTTGCCCGCGATTCTATCCACATTGATATCGGTTATCGCGATCAAACATAGTTTATGTCCTTCTTCAAGCTCTAATCTATTCCTGAAATAAATTTCATCAAGTTTAAATCAGTAGTTTAGGCGTGAAAGCGTAACAGACAGAATTACTTTCCCATTCATTTATAAAGTATGGACGGTCGTTTTTAAAACTGGAGTTATGATACCAGAAAAGAACCTCGATTCTGCTAAAACCAAACCACAATGGTGCCACCGCCGCTGCAAATAAATGATGAGTTCAAAATTAAATTACTTTTGCAGAGTAATTGAAAAAGTATAATGTAACTGTTATAATTGCATTTTGAACTTAAGGCATATAGAAATAAAGTCTACAATTTAAAGTCATTTTTCGTAGTGCCCATAGTGGTTTAGCTTTAGTAGAATCGAGGGAATGCATCGATTATAACCAGTGTTGTACCTTAAAACGAGTTACTGTCTAGGTAATGTCTATTTTCATTCACATTACAAATGCATTTTTATTATCTAGTGCGCTAGTAGCGGGTCCCTATAACCCGATTCTTGCCCGCTTTCTCTACAATGGAAAGCCGTGGTATAGATGTGTAATTCCGTACAAAATTGCGTTAGTCATTCCATAAGAGGTAAGAATTTTTCCACCAGCTTCCTTGTAGGATAGTTCTTCATCCTTTGCCGATGTGGTGTAGGTACAAAAGTCACAGCCGAAGCAAAGTGGGTCAGACTACCTCCAAAACAAAATACCCGCAGCTTGCCTCGCCTCTATAGCCGCCTCTATAATGTGAAATTTACGTATATATTGCCTTGTGACCATTTATTTTGTATAACAATAGAACCCAAGATCTCTTCGCCTTTGACAAAAATTTAATGCTGTTGCATTATCATCCATATGGTCAAATCTAGTCAAATATACTTGCATAAATTTTTGTTAAAAAAAATTAATGTTTAAAAATGATTGTAACATCATTCATTGGTTCCGATAGTTCGTAAGAATATCGGTAGATGACTCCACCGTCGCCATAAAGATGGAAAAGAAGGGAAATTTGAATCACGTCGGGCGTGTCTCGGTAGCCGAGTTGGTCAAGGCATTCCCCCTGTAAGCGAAAGATCGCGGGTTCGAGTCCCAACCGAGAAGTTTCCCTATGTATTCGATTTGTTTATTAAGCATACTTAATGCTTTAAAATTCATTCAAATATACTCTATAGTCACTAATCTAGCCTACATTTTATAAAGATGTTATCAATTATCTGTTTGTTTTTAAAGTAATCTTTAATAAAATGCTTCTGCAGTTACTATTACTGTATTTGCGAATATTTTTCTCACTCAGACACACACCCCCTTATACATCATCACTACATAGTATAAAACAAAGTCGCTTTCCGCGTCTGTCCGTCCCTATGTATGCTTATATTTTAAAAACTACGCTACAGATTTTAAGATGCGGTTTCATTTAATAGATAGAGTAATTCAAGAAAAAGGTTTATAAGTAATAATACATGCTTAATATAGTAGATGGTGCAGCGTGAACGGGATCGAACGCCAAGCGGGCGGAAAAAGATGGCGGTACGGAGAAACAGATTTTTATTCCCCGTGGTGTAAATGTGTTAATACAATTCTTTATGTTGTGTAATCCTCCAACAAAACTGTATATTATGTAAGCCCCAATTTAATCGACATATAGCTCGTTTCATCTTGAACCTAAATCGCGAAATACAAAAGGCACTAGCGCACAGAGTCTTTTGTAATCCATACCTACTTAATATTATAAATGCGAAAGTAACTCTGTCAGTCTGTCTGCCTGTTTGTCTGTATGTTACGCTTTCACGCCTAAACCACTGAATGGATTTTGATAAAATTTGGAATAGGGGTAGATTAGACCTTGAGTAAGGACATAAGCCATGTTTGGTCAAGATAACCGACATCCACGCGTGCGGAGCCGTGATCAGAAGCTAGTAATTTATACTTGGTGAATTTGAGCTCGTCCACTGCTGTAGCAATGTTCCGTTATCTTCAAAATACATCCAAAAAATGCATACTGCTCGTATAGAGCATATTTTGAGCACATTTTAGGTCTAAGATATATAAATAGAGCTAAAGTAAAGCCAACGAGACGAGAGAGAAAAGGTAAACAAACCGACCTTTACTAAGACGTTGCGATAACTAGCGATTATTTTCTTTGTCCTTGTCGTACATGTCACACGTACGAGATAATGTCCGAGCGACAGCTCTTGTTGCGTGTTTCGTAGTACAGGAAAGCTATCAGCACAGAGCGTTTCTAAACTGTCAGCTCCGCCATCTTATGAGCAATTTCATTCCTGTCTGAAATGCGTTGGAAGTGATATGTAATAACTTAGTTTACCTTTTATCTCTCGCTTCATTGGCTTTACTTTAAATCACTATAATACTTAGTTAGCATGTCGACATAAACCACTGCGCCACCAGTTCAATCCGCAATATTTCAAGCAAACAAATGAATAATTTTAAGCATGCGACATAACACGTTGTGTGTACCGTCTGTCTGTCTGGCAGGAATAATTAGCAGCTCGGGGCTGCGGCCAACAGATAAATATGAGGATTACGACGACTTAGTACAGTACACGCGACGGTACAGTGTGTAATACTGTTATACGTACGGCCAGGGAACTTCAGTATTGCTTTACATATTAATATCCGACTTCAAAGATAAGTTAAGTACTTGAATGAATTTTACAGCATTATGTATGCTAACTATACAAATCGAACACATAAGGAAAAATGGAACTTCTCTCGCACGATGTGATTCAAATTTCCCTCCTATTTTTATCCGTCTTTTCTAAAATTCATTCAAGTATTTGGGCGGTTTAAACATCATTCATTGGTTCCGATAGTTCGTAAGAATATCGGTAGATGATTCCACCGTCGTCGCCTTAAAGACTAACCCCTGTAATGGAAAGGTCGTGAGTTCAAGTCTCACTTGAGCGTTTCATTTATTCCGATGCTTTTCAGACTAACTACTACTAAAATTTAAATCAAATAAAATTTAAATCAGCCTGTCTCGACAGCCGAGTTGGTCAAGGCATTCTCCCTGTAAGGGAAAGATCGCGGGTTCGAGACCCGCCCGAGAAGTTTCATTTTTCCCAATGAATTCGATTAAAGTACTAGTACTTACGATACATGAGACAATACACATTATGTAAGAATGAATAATTGGGTATTCTACTGACTAGTCAAATTAAAACGTCAAAACGTTATGAAAAGGTTACTGGTATGAAAAAAGATTTAGTGACGTCATAAAGTTTAATAGTCAAATCAGTTACTATTATAGGTAGGGTGGATTATTAAAAATAAATGAAAACTATAAAATAAGAACCGACGCAATTGTTATCGCTCTTTTACCATTCTTAATTTAATAAGCTCGGTTAGATAATTTATTTTAACTATAAAATAATACCCTATCATATAGTCAGAGCTCATTATTGCTTTTAATTAAAATATTTTAAAATTAAAATAAAGCATCGGTAGCTTAGTGGTTAACGAGCCGGCTTTATGATTAAGAGGTCTCGGGTTCGAATCCTGGCCATTACACTACCGACGTAAACCCACTCCTAACACATGCAATTTCGCTTAGTTGGATGAGTTAAAGGGTATATTAGAAATTTTGGCTGCTAATATTTTCTTTTTTTAAATCTGGTTCAAAAGATCATAATGTTCTAGCACTTGCCTGCTTGGTAGGTTAAATTCGCTCGAAGTCGTGTTCTTTTGTAGCCAACTATTTAATTTACATTGTTCAAAGTACATAACAAATAGCATAATTATGAAGTTATTATCAATGCAGGAGCTTTTGCGAGTGTTAAAGACAAAGTTCTCTACTGCAATAATATTTCTTACTAAGTACCGCAGTTGACCGTACCATTTTTTCTTCTACAATACAGGATAGGAAAGGGGATTCTTTTATCCGCACTTGGCCTCTCTTCTTGGGCCATTGTACGTGAAGAGAGACTAGATTAGCCAGCCTAGCTCCGCCCAGAAGCGCAGAAGCTTACCGGGGGCTTCACAGGCTTCCCGAAGCGACCTCACTCTGCCGAGGATTTGGGATCGTTGATTGACCACTGCCTCGCAGTCCAGTATTACCGTTAGGTTACAGTACAGTACAGCATAGAAGTTTAATACTGATATTCAGCTTATTAATTTATGTTAAAAAATCTGTTTAATACCCTCGATAACAAATCTTCCCAACGCACCCTAATCGTTTGAATGCAGATCCTCTTTATCATTTTATTTGGGCCGCAGTCACTAATTTCATCGCGCGCTGCCTCCAACTTTAATTAACAAGTCTAACTAAATTAGCACAATAGAATTAACATCTTTAAGATCGTCTGTATGTCTGTGTTGTGGCGAAAAAACAAGATAGCATCGAGTTTAGTATTACACTGGTGGCCTACTATCATCTCTTAAAGTTTACAATAATAATAACGGGAATTAACGCGATCATGGTATGGGTACATACGTACCTATGATTTCCCGTGGCCACAGGCTGACCACGGCAACTGCTACACAGGCTACCATAATCATGGAACGCGACAGTTTAAAAGTTAATCTTTTAAAGTAGTCTTATTTCTCCCTTTACCACTTTACTTTCATAGCTAGAACCGAACTCGGACGGTTGTCTTGTATCAAGATATGTATGTAATTCGTCTTTAAAAGGTAAAAAATTATACCGATTGATCCAGTTTGACGACATACTAATATTGCCGCGATGGTTACCGGTGGAATAGAATAGAACCACCCCATCTCTTTCTGTGGGTATCGTAAAAGGCGACTAAGGGATAGGGCTGTTCTCCATCCGACAGGAAACATACAGCCTGAGACAAAGGGCCTGCTAGACGGCAATAGGCACGCCCCCTATTACGTGGGACCGAAAATCATAGTTGGTGAAACGTGGGTGTTAATACACCTCTGTTTACCCCTTCGAGGATTTACAGGCGTGATTATATGTATGTATGTCTTGTAAACCTAACAAAATAAACACAGTTATAATACTGTTTGTCCCAGTTTGACCACATAACACTAGCATCCTGACGAACACCGACGATCCGGTTCACACTATATAAGTCGAAAGGTAAGATTTTTTTTTAAATATAAAGGACACGTCAATTTCACTTCACCTCGCCTGATGGTAAGCTAAAGGCAAAGTCTCGGAAAGGGGGTCACCATCGTAAACTTGTACCATGTTAACAGTGGTGGCACTCAGCTTGACGGCCTCATCAGATGCCTTTTCACGCCGTGCTTAAACGAAAATAGAAAAGAAAGGAAGATAAAAAAATACCATTGGAGATGTTAGTAGCCCTCCTAATCTCGTTTCAAAGTAAGGTTAGTGTATTTCGGGGTGGGTCGTTCGTTGAATTGCTGATAGAGTGAATAACAATAAGACGCTAATTGCGTTTGTGTTGCTCTTGAAACTTTCTGGTTGCTTGCCCTAATTTCATTGACAATACAGTCGGTATTAAATGGCCGTTGGTTCTACGAAGGCAGAGAAAGAAAATGTACTATTTTGTGTCGTATTTTTAAGGTTTCGTGCGTCAAAGGATAACACGAAACCCTTATATTATCTTTTCGTTGTCCGCCTAGACATCTATCAAGATCTTTATCTCTGGAACGCGTGGAGACATCAAATTAAAATTAATCTACCAACAAGTTAAAATTAAGATCTCAGAATCGTACAAAAACATAAGCACATAATATATTTCGCGAGATCCATACGGCAGAACAACTTTACATAAAATTATTAAACTCAGCGACATCAATTTCTACATCCCTTCAAAACAATTCGCAGAAGTTTCTCCCACGTCACAGAAACGTGTCATTTATCTTCGAGGTATCTACGTTAAGGGGCAACCACACATCGTTTTGTGTTATGTAGCTAGGCTGTTTTGGTTTTTTTTGTATGGTATTAAAATTATTTTGAGACTTTTTAGAAAAGATCGTTCTGACAATGACTGTACCTGCCCTTAGTAACCCGCCTCAAAAATACCTCCTGTATATTTTGTTATGTTGCTTCATGCAGATGTGTCAAATTTACCAAAGATAAATGTCTTAATGGTTGTTGCCTTGGTACTAGAGTGCTCGCAAGATACCTCTGCGCGCGGGAGAAATCGGAACTATTATTTTATTCTCTTTTGTGTTCCAACAATAATAATACAGACGCTTTGGGTATATAACGTACCTAAACAATTCGATGTTTTTAATCAGAATAAGGACATGAAATGCTCGTTACTAACACAACAATTTCCAATTATAACAACATCGTACGCTAGTGCCACCATTCGCGAGCAGACTTATCGTGCGAGCACTCTAGTGGCAGATTCGTTTCCTCTAAAGTGTATCAAAAACTAACATGTATATCGATACGCGTATTTACTATGCGTTATGAGTTATGAGTGTGAAAAAGGCAACTATAAATGAATGAGCCCTATACTGTGATCGTATGAGGGAAATAATATAATAACACTGAAGGAGATGTGGTTCCGCCTTAACACACATGTATATAGTCACGCGAACTGATTGCGAAGTAACAACATTTCACTGCCGATGTGTCGCGAATTTACTCATTGAGGAAAACAGATATTGCTGAGCGATGCTCCAATATTTATATATCGGAGATAAAAGTATAGAATCTGATTATCTGGGGTAGAAAGATAAGCAAGTTATTTTTACATTTTATGAAATAGCTTCCTTGACACCCCTCATGTTTTCTAAATTGAGGTGGAAAAGTAAAGATTCATACTGTTTATACTGGAGATTGATGACACTTGATGGAATCTACTACACATGTTGAATAATACACTTGAACTTTTCCACAGAGTTTGATTTTATTTTTGAACCGGATGGGAAACCGGTCAGGTGCAAACATAAAATGAAACCCTGTGAAAAAATACAAGTGTATTTATTATTGAATATGTAAATATTCATACCTTTATCAGTCTGGGTAGGTAGAGATGGGCTAGTAGTAGATAGAGGGAGGCTTTCGAAACCGGGACCAAAATTTCGGATTCCCCTTTTAAAATTAATTATTATTTTTGAGGAGTATTTCGGGACCGCAATATAAAGAAATTTAAAGTAATATAATAATTATTATAAATAAAAATATAAAGCAAGGTATGTGCAAAACTGTAGGTTCAGGCGTCAAAGAATTCCTCCCCATCGACGTCAACCGGGAGGGTGGCCAGTAGGCTAGGCCACATACTTCTGGTAGTTTATAATAGTTCGGGACTTCACGCGATATATTTTGGAAAAACTTACTTTTGCCGACGTTTCGGGTGCGTTCCAGTCGTGGTCACGACACATACTTCTGTTCTTGAAATATCTATCACTAAAGATTTTATGCAATTCTACCGGTTTTGAATGAGGTTGATGTCAGACTGAGGGGAAGGTCTCTATAAACATTGCAGTTAGAAACAATACTAAAATGGTACTTCTCAGTTTGATGGCCTCTTTAGACACTTTTCTCGCCTTGTTTAAGGGACCTGTGATCTTAACATTATGTCAAACATATGCCAGACACCAACAGGGTGATTATTCCGAACCTGAACCGAAAACCTGACCCGGTTGCGGGTTAGGTTAGAAACTTGAAAATATTATGTGATATTTGTTCCGAACGTAACCCTCTTCCTAACCTGACCCGACATCTCGTTCCTATCAAAACCTGAATTGCGCATATTTCTGTTACTTTGAATAGCCGAAGTGCTCGGGTTCGGGTTACGATAGGAACGAAACTTTCGGTCAGGTTAGGAAGAGGGTTACGTTCGGAACAAATTTCTAAGTTTCTAACCTAACCCGCGACCGGGTCATGGTTCGGGTCAGGTTCGGAATTAGCGCAACAGGGCCATGGAAAGTATGAAAATGAAGATCCAATAACACGTATCTTATTTTCAACTACTATTACGTGTTTAAGGCTCGCTCCGACGCCCACATGAGACGTGAAACATATAAGTTTACAGTACACCCTCATCATTTATCACAAGCGTCTCCATTAATACGTAAGCGCCTTCAACTGACGCCTGTTCATCATAGCCGGAGATTAAACGCCAAATGAATTGTAAATGAGTACTGGGGGGCTACTATCTGTTACTATAATATTATTTGAATCTGCCTGTATAACTTATAGAGAGTGAATCGTATCGTCTGTGTTCGTCAGAGTGCTAATGTTATTTGGTCAAACTGGGTCAAACAGTATCTCTTACCATGGTAAATAATTTGTTTGAATTAGAGTCATTTTGAATAAGGCGAAAATCGCAACCTTCCATTAGGACAAAAACTACAAGGATAAAAAGCAAAATAAAAATTTTTGAAAAACAAACGACGTATAAAAATAATTAAAATAATGTTTACTACAGGGCCCCCTAGTGGGTTGTCACTGAAACACCTATCTAAGAACATGCACCAATAAAGCCTAAACTAATAATTGAAAATTGCTTCAAAATCAGACTAGTATTTTTGGAGAAAATTGGCAACATTGATTTGCATTAATAATGCTTGCTGTAGCGCCCCCTGTTGAGTAGTCATTGTAACATCTCCATACTCCACAACAAGAACATGCTCCAATTATAGCCAAACCCATAACTGAAAACTGCATCAAAATTGGATTGGTTTTTCGGAGAAAACGGCAACATGGATTTGCACAAACAAACCAACAAACAAACAAACATCGTCTCACCCCAAATGCATATACCGTCTCCGATCCGTCGTGGGTCAAATAGGATGCAACAACGCGCTAGCCTTATCATACTACTGCTGCAGTGCAACTATCTTCAACCTTCATCAAATGGAATAATGGTGATATGTAATTAACATTTAAAAAGTGCTCGTGCATTTTTCAGTATGCGTATTTTTTTAAATTGACCCTTACTACACAAAATACTAACATAAATATACCGACGAAAGGTAAAAAAACGAGTCTGATTTACACTATGAAAGTAACGTAAGATTGAAATGATATCGTCAGAGATGATAGTAGGCCACCAGAATCCGCTTACCTATTGCTCTCTATAAATTATGTACCCACTACGGATTAATTAATATACTGTCTTAATCTTTGAGCTGAATATCTGTTGCTACTGAACGTTAATACGATACTTGATACTAATCTGGTCTTGATGTTTGACATTTGATCTTTGATCTCACTCATGTACTATTTTTTGACCCAATTGTCGGTGACCCCTCCCAAGCCAAGGAGAGCACAGGGCCCACTATCGACCCTTTTCGCCCGCTTTTGGAAGAACTCCTGCCTGGACATGATCTATCCTGGACCAGATGGAAGTCATTAAACAGACTCCGGACTCGGGTCGGCCGAAGCAAGGAATGCCGGGCCAGATGGGGGTTCTCAGAGGGGGCCGACCTGCGATGTGAATGTCGAGTTACTCCACAGACAATGACCCATCTGTTAACGTGTGCTAAATGCCCATACACATGTACACCACAAGACCTTATGTGCGCCTCCGAGAACGCCATGCAGATGGCAGCACACTGGGAGAAGATAATTTGAGGACCTAGGCGCCATCGCCACCATAGAAGAAGACGTACTAATGAGAATAGCTTGTAGTATAATTCTGATACAATACATAACTATAATATTATGAAAATCTTTTCAAATCCATACTAATATTATAAATGCGAAAGTAACTCTGTCTGTCTGTCTGTCTGTCTATCTGTCTGTCTGTCTGTCTGTATGTTACGCTTTCACGCCTAAACCACTGAACCGATTTTGATGAAATTTTGTATAGGGGTAGATTAGACCATGAGAAAGGACATAGGCTATGTTTGGTCGCGATAAACGACATACATGCGGGCGGAGCCGCGGGCAAAAGCTAGTATACAATATATACATTATGTCAATAAATAAATTAATCAAATAACCCGCCCCTGACCGCTCCTGGCGCAAAAGTGCCCATCACACTCGCCGCGTTGCCACGCTGGATTGCAATGGCCAGCCTTTGCACCAGGAACGCTCCGGAATCCTTTTAACCCTTTTAATCTTTTAACCCAATAGGGTATTTTCCTTAAATCAAAAGAAATTTTAACTGGGCTTAATAAATTAAGAATGGTAGCTGTAAAAGTTGTGTGTTCTCATTTTATTGTTTTTAGTTATTTTTCATAATCCACCCGAGCTATATGATAATAAAAAATGATGACGTCGCAATTGTTTATTTCAAACAAGTTTCGTTATAAATTACTGTTTTGATATAAATTCAAAAGTAACTAATTTGATTAGACAGAAATTCTCTTATTTAACCACCAACCACCAGTGCGTATTGCAACCATAATTTCGACGACAGCCTCTCGCGTGTTTGACTGTAACGCATGGGGTGCGGGTTCGATTCTTGCTATATTGCAGATATTTGTATTTTGTTTGCATGGCTATATATATTTACATTGAGCTGGGTATATCTATGTAGATAAACAATATATGTGTCTAGATAGCACTGTGTGAAATGTCCTAGATTTTTTTGACTGCTGTAAATGAATTTTCTAGAACTTAAGTCTATAGATTTATTCCATTAGATTTATTCCATATGTGTAATCGTGAGTTGGTGTTTTGCGTATGTGGTTTTATGCGTCAAAAGGGTTTTTAACATATGGCAATAATATGATAAAGGAAATCTTATCGCCCGTACGGGAGTAACTCACAGAACGTCCATAATATACTGCTCTTTAATAACTCATATCTATGCATGGGTTAGAATTTATGTGTTTTAAATGCCATCCCATGCACAGATAACATAACACCCTATATCAAAGGTGTTTCTTGAGCTTACCGTGTCCCACATTAGTATTCTGTGTGAGGCACACGTGTATAAGAAAAAATGACGAAATCTGGGCGTGAATCCTTCGATAGGTAATACTTTCTGTTGAATCGTGTTTTGATTGGGTACGGTGGCTCTGTCCTTCATCGAATATCAATATATTTTGTATTGCAATTGGGGAGTAGTGTATAAAGTTATGGGTCTGGTTGAAAAATAAATTGTTTCGAGTGTGTAAGTGGCGGCATACCTATTTTATACTCAAACCCGCGATCTTTCCCTTACAGGGAGAATTTCTTGACCAACTAGGCCACCGAGTCGCGCCCGATGTAATTCCCCTTCTATATTTATCCGACTTTATGCGACGGGCGACTGTTAAAAAATTCAATCAAAAATACATTTATGTTTTGATTGGTCAAGCCTGAAAATTGCATGGAGGAGAGAACTTGTTTCAACTTATCAAGCTGTTTTTCAGCCATTAATGTTTCTCTTTGTCAACTCGTTCCTATGTTACCTTGTTCCTGCCATTTCATCAAAATACGCCAAAGTTCTAATTGGACATGTCTATGAAAAGTACTAACCGTCAAACTATTTATACTGTTGATTGATGGCACTTGGTGGAATTCATTGTTCCACATATTGAGAACATTTGTACTTCTTCCACAGTATTTATTATATTGAAACTGACCGGTTTCGCCTTACGGCATTCTCAAACATTTACATTTAGCAAAGGTACAGGTAAAAAAACTTCTTTAGGAATTAGAACATCCAAAACGTCAGGTTCAATATAATAAATACTGTTTAAAAAAGTTCAAGTGTTCTCAATATTTATGTAACTAACCGTCAAGTCTTCTAAAAGTTAATATGTTCCGATTCTGATACATCAAGTCTATTTGTCAGTTCTTTGGGAGTCGAAACAATTTTCAGACTTGACCAATCATATTTTAAATCCTATTTACGCTAAAACTCAAACACATAACTGGGACTCCGGACATCATGTTGTTGTACACACAAGGCGCTCACAAAACATGCTTCTGTTTATGTTGTCCTGGTACCCGCGCATCGGAGACAGCGTTGCTGGAGATTATCCCCCGCGTCATAACCAAGTTTGCAATATCAGGCACGTGTATTGTGGGCCTTTAGATAATAGCTTAAGCCATGGTTTATACCTGTAAAGGTTTGCTTTGGTAATCAGTTAACTACATTATGAAATGAGACGTCAATGGAGTAACTTTCATAATATATACTTACATCATAAAATGCATCTACTGTCCAAATTTCAAGTTTTTAGATTCTGTAGTTTAGGCTCTGCGTTAGTGAATCGGTCAGTCGGAACAAGTAATTTCATATATTATTATATAAAATAGATAGGTGAGATTGTAACTGTACCCTAAACTAAACTAACCCCCTACATCATACTTACTAATAATTCTATACCACAAGAACATCACTGTAATAAACACTAGTAATTAACTGTAACAAAACACGACGATTACAAAATCTCAATATTACATTAGTTATTTCATCAAGGAGAACAATAAACACTAAAGTTAGTGGTTCCAAAGCAAATATCCAGCAGTTTCTGCAAGTAACATGTAATTATGTACCGCACACACTAGCGAGCAAGTTGTTACTCGCACAGTGTACGACTAAACTCCTTTTCTTTGAATTTTAAAGTACCATTATTCTGATGTTGGCTGGGAACAACCAGATAAATGATATAGGGAAATGATCCTGACTCCTTGAGCTATCGTCTTTCAACACACAACTTTCTATGGTAGGTACGTATATAACCCAGAATTTCCAGGGACAGCCGGTAAGCGAGGAAATTACCTTATTGGGCGACATGCGGTTTTAGTCGTTTACCTTAATTTCTTATTTTTATGGAATAGGGAGGCAAACGAGCAGACGGATCACCTGATGGTAAGCGATCATCGCCGCCCATGGACACCCGCAACACCAGAGGAGTCACAAGGGTGTTGCCTTCCTTTTAAAAGGGAGTACGCTCTTTTCTTTAGGTTACCTTAGTCCTTTAATTTCGCTCGCCGAAGTTATTCCCGTCCCAAATTGAGCAGTCTGACTGGGAAAGTACCTCCGCCCAACAGAATACCGCGGCCATAATAACCTCGTGTTGTGTTCCTGACGGTGAGTAGCGCAGCCAGAGCTGACTGGAGAGTTTTTGTGCTGTTTGTGGGAATACCAAAGGCTTGTCCTGCTCTGTCTTCTGCACTGACGGTACAGGAACTCTCTGTTCTTACAGGGTCGACCCCCCTGGTGTTGTACACGTCCATTAAGGCCACGTTAACCACTTTCCATCAGGCGGGCCCTGTGCTTGTCTGCCACATACTTATGGCATACAATTTGTAAATTTACTTCTGTAAACAAACTATATCTCCAAAATATATCAAATGTTTATACTGTCATATTCAAAACACACCGCCATCATCCATACTCCATCCATCCATTAAATTGACGTGTCCTGTATAAAAAAAAAAAAAATACTAATATTATAAATGCGAAAGTAACTCTGTCTGTCTGTCTGTCTGTATGTTACGCTTTCGCACCTAAACCACTGAACCGATTTTGATGAAATTTGGTATAGGGGTAGATTAGACCATGAGAAAGGACATAGGCTATGTTTGGTCGCGATAACTGACATCCAAAAGCTAGTCTCAAATAAGTTTGATATTTTTACTCGTATCCAAAAAGTGTGGAAAATATTGTAACATGGAATCACAAACTGAGTATTTTTGACTGCAACACGATTCCCCTTTCATTGTGCCATTTCGTTCACAACTAGTGAGGCTGCTGTAATAGAGACATATGAAAACCATTCTTTGTTTACAAGAACTATCAGTCATCATTATCATCTGACTGCTAAACCAAGATGCATACAGTAAAATACAGTTTGTAGCCTGAGCAAATCCCACTCGCTTTATTGGTTAGTTGGCCTTAAATTGGCCAAGTAACCGCTTGTCGTGAAGGTCTTTGCTCGTTTTCGTTTAAATTTGGCTTTGCTGCCAGATGGGAGTTTTTTTATAAAGAACACACAAATTTGACTCCACCTCGCCTGATGGTGAGCTAAAGGCAAAGTCTCGGAAAGAGGGTCACCATCGTAAACATGTACCATGTTAACAGTGTTGGCACTCAGCTTGACGGCCTCATCAGATGCCTTTTCACGCCCCGCTTAAAGTACCTGGGACTGTAGGAAAAAGATAATAGGTCGTAATGGAGTGATTGCCGTTTGCCCCCCAATACCGAGTGGAAACTCTGCATCTGCATCAATAAGTAGAACGATGGCGGCGGTTGGCAGGTCAAACTCCACCAAGCTGGCTGGCTTGGACCCGATATTGTAGTAAGGAGACACGTGTGTTTCTAAAGAATTCCAAGTTTTATCCATTAACTAGTTAATCTGGAATTCTAGAACGCGCGCGTTTTGGCACGTTCGATTTTATTTTATTTTTTGATCGTCGACACGCGCACTTATTAAGGTTGTACAGTCAAATAAAATGGTTCAAGTTCACTCAGTTTGCATTGCAAATGATTGCAATGCACAATTGCATTGCAATCATACAATAAATTGCTTAACAATCACATTTCATCCCATGATATCGCAGCATTGTCGTCAGTAATAGTTCGCTAGTGCATACTCAGCTTTACAGCCAAACAGCTACAGCGCTTGTAAAACAACGGTCCATATTATCTGTTCCCGTATTTCACGTCCCGATGACGACATCCGGGAATTAATTTAATAATACAACGTTTAATATTAACGTCTGTGGCGCGTAAATATCAGGCGGAGGCGTGTGCAAACATTGTATGCTATATTACTAGACGGTTCCGATGTGGTTTTGGGAAACTACAGAGGGTTGGGAATTTGGGAATCTTGTAGTTACAATTGTTTGATTAATCTGAATCTGAATATTGTTTTCTTTACAGGGGAAAAGGCTACATCTTTTATTGCTGTCTCTAGTCTTTGGACTGCACTACAACTCACCATCAAGTTCAGACATAAATATCAAATATAGTCAAAAACAACACTATGACACACAATGACAATGCATGGGATATGAAATTCAAATAACACGTCATTGCAAATTACACAACTTTCTCAAGAATTTGATGGAATTCTTTATCAGTGTTGTCTGATGAGACCATCTACTTAATAAGAGGTCCCTTACTCCATAAAAAAGAATGATTGAAATCGATTAATACCTGCAGTTGGATTTAGTGGTTTGTATTATATCCTTTTAGAACTATTATAGAACTAGCTTTTGCCCGCGGCTCCGCCCGCGTGGATGTCGGTTATCGCGACCAAACACAGCCTATGTCCTTTCTCGTGGTCTAATCTACCCCTATACCAAATTTCATCAAAATCGGTTCAGTGGTTTAGGCGTGAAAGCGCAACATACAGACAGACAGACAAAGTTACTTTCGCATTTATAATATTAATATGGATTTTAGGCGTATTAACGTCTTAGCCATGTAAGCATAGGTTGTAATTTACCAGACCCATAATAGGACACGCTTAATGTAACAGTCGCTCGCACAAATTTAACACTATCACTTTATCAGGATATAGCAATGCTGATTCAATCTGATTACAAAAATACGACATAATTATGCTTAATAATGTCTGTAATTCCAACACACATCTGCCCCACTAGACAAATGGACAATAATAATAAATAAATAAATAATAAATATTCCACAACATTTTACACAACGCTATCTATCTATCTTGTGTTATGGAATCTAGAATGCGGATAAACATACTTAAATACTTTTTTTTTTGTAAATACATACATATTATACATAGAAACACCCAGACTAATGCAAATACTCATATTCATGCATACAAATATTTGCACTGAGCGGGAATCGAACCCGCGCCTCCTGCGTGGCAGTCGCGTGCACTACCGCCACGCCACAGAGGCTGTACAATACATTTGCAAAATATCACTATCACTACATAGTATAAAACAAAATCGCTTTCCTTGTCCCTATGTATGCTATATATACCTTTAAAACTACGCTACAGATTTTGATGCGGTTTCTTTTAATAGACAGAGTAATTCAAGAGGAATGTTTTTAAGTAAAATTCATGCTTAATATAGTAGAGGATGCAGCAGGAACGCGATCTGTCGCCACGCGGGCGGGAAAAAATTGGCGGTACGAAGTTTGCCGGGTCAACTAATAATGGATATAGAGGACAATTGATATACACTGACGGACTCATAAACTGCATCAAAGTTCAGGTTTACTCTAAAAGGATTTTTTATAATAAGTATGCAAACTTTTTAGATTAAATTATATAAATATGGAAAGACTGGCTCTTAATCTTAAAAAAAAAATTAAATTTAAAAATAGAACTGCAGTAAAACAAATGAATATAGCCGGGAAAAGAAAATTTACTTGTAGTATCAGATTTGCGTGTTATTTATAGCAAAGTTTTAAATTGATTCTCATTGATTTTTTTTGTTTTGTCAATTGAATTATTGTTACCAGCATAATTGTTGGGTTAGTTTTTTAACACATCGAGAGTTTTTGAACCATAATATGGATACTTCGTCCGAACAAGCGGCACAAATTGTAGCATTGGTGCGGGAGGGCTTGGATCAACGAACGATTGGTAGAAATTTAAATTTAAACCAGTCTACGGTTTCTAGAATATACAGAAGGTTTGTAGAGACAGGTTCTTACAGGAGGAGACGTGGTACAGGCAGAACTCGAGCAACCACAGGTCGTGATGACCGATTTATTGTTATAACTTCCCTGCGAAATCGTTTCCTCACGTCAGTTAACATCAAAACCGAGCTTAATGAAGTGCGTGGAGTAAACGTTTGTGCACGAACAATAAGAAGAAGGTTAAAGGAAGCGGATATCACCCCTTTTAGACCAGCAAATGGTCCAAAGTTGTCTACAGCTCACAGACAAGCTCGCTTAAGATTTGCGCGTCATCACCTGAATTGGACAGAAGAGCAGTGGGCCTCTGTATTGTTCACGGACGAGTGTAGGACATGTTTATATGGTGCAGATGGTCGCAGAAGAGTCTATCGTCGACGTGGGGAGCGATATGCTCAAAGTTGCATTGAGGAGCGTGTTCCTTTTGGAGGCGGTTCATGTATGGTCTGGGGTGGCATATTGATGAACGGGCGAACAGAACTTGTGTTCATAGACATGGTCCGTCAAAACGGTAATAGAGGGGGTTTGACAGCACATCGCTACATAACAGAGATATTAGAAGATCACGTGGTGCCTTACATGGGATTCATAGGCGAAAATTTTACTTTAATGCAGAATAATGCCCGGCCGCATGCAGCTGCACAAGTTCAACATTATTGCGAAGAGGTTGGGATACCTACAATGAATTGGCCAGCACGCAGCCCGGATCTTAATCCCATCGAGCATGTTTGGGACAATTTAAAAAGAGCTGTATATGCGAGAAACCCTTCGCCCACGACAGTGGCAGCACTAAGAACAGCACTTTCAGAAGAATGGGACAATATTCCGCAAGATCTTTTAAAAACCCTTATAAAATCTATGCGGAACCGATTAGAATCCGTAATAAGGGCACGTGGGGGTAATACACCTTATTAAAACACAAATAAACCCTTGCATAAAGTTTGTGTCTATTGTTAAAACCAATTTTTTAATTAAACCAATTTTTCTTAAATTTCTGTTTTTTCTTCAAAAAAAGTCTTAAGGTCCTTTCCAGTACATAAACTTAAACTTAAAGATATGACCCTACGCTGTTTTAAAGTTCACGAACCAATCTAGAGGTTTCAATTTAAATCTGTATAGAAAGTATGCATACTTGGTTAAAATATTTATTTCAAAGTCGTCTATTACTTTGATGCAGTTTATGAGTCCGTCAGTGTACGTTAACGACTGTCACAAACATCATAAACGTCAAAATCTCCATCATTCCATTGTAGTTTCTAAGTTCAGTAAATCGCCAGGTGCTCGAGCCGTGTGCCACAGCCCCAGTCCCCGAGCTCGCTCAGCTAGCTCGCCCGTTCGCCACTGGATTGCCCATTGTGAACTAAAAGAGCAGTTTTTCGGGCAGATTTTAATAAGTGCTACCCTCCCAAATAGGATTTAATTTTGCGCTGTCACAGCCAGCGTAGGCAACCGCTCCGAAAGAATCCGTTGCCAAAATAAAAATAGAAGTTGCTTTAGAATATTAATTTTCGTTGACCCCAAAGCCATGATTAAAAATGGCGGGGTGAGTGAATTAATCCCATTATATGTGTTTGTTTACTCTTCAGAGATTGTGCAAATGCCATTGCATTTTATCCTACTAATGTATAAACGTGGAAGTGTGTGAGTACGGATGGATGTATGTATGGATGAATGTTTGTTACTCCTTTACGTAGAAATTACTGAATGGATTTTCATGAAACTGTAAATTAATATAGCTTATACATCAGAATAACACATAGGCTATATATTATCACGCTAATACTCAAGGGAACGGAGCAGTGATCATTAATGTCAACAAATGCGGCCGGCATCAGCATAAGTGACAGTGTGGTTATTTCACTTGCTGTTTACAAAACTATATCATTATAAAAGAGGATGGAGCGGGAACGGGATCGGACGCCACGCGAGTGCAAAATAATTGGCAGTACGAAGTTTGCCGGGTTAGCTAGTGTATACTATGTATAAGCTCAGCAGGAATGATCGGACGCAAACGGGGAAGTATCATCTTCTCAACTTCGTGAAGTATTAACAATACTCGTATTTGCTGCAATCTTATGCCTGGGATATAGGTAGATACCTTTTCGCTGATTCTATCTCAAGATTAATCCCAAGATGAAACATTTATTTGGTGTATAATCTATAATACTAGGTCGTACGTTGAATGTGGAAATTTCAGCCAAATTAATCAAGTCGTTCATCCGTGATTGGTGATTGAGTAAATCAAAATTACTTTTGCACTAGTAGGTAGTAAGTAAGCCACTAAAGTTACCTGCGGTTCCACCCTCATGAAATACAGATTCTGTTCCCAGTATCACGGGAACGGGATCAGACGGGGGATCAACGGGAACAAGAACCTATTATTAAATTTTACGGTGAAAAGTAACAAAATCAATACCTTCACGTATTCATCTTCAACTTTCCCTTTTATAGTTTTATTGAGGATTTTCCTATATATCGAGCCTGTTTATAGTTTCACTTCAAATTCCTACAGATGTTAATTAATAATGTAGCCTATGGTAATTCTCCCTGCCGTCTATGGAATATCGGATGTAAGCTTCAACTTATTTAGATTAGGGGCGACGAACCGAACGAGCAGGATTATAAAGTAAGTTAGTGAGCGCCCAGATTGAGTACCTGACTTTAGTTAGAGGGAATTTAATGTTGAGGTTGGAGGTAATGGCTATTATTGTAAATATATTGAACGAACCATATGAAGGGATAGAGTAAAATTGAGTACATACCCATTTCCACATAAAACCTCTATGAAGGATCAAACAAAAAATCTTAGCACTGGACACTTTTAAAAGAGATAAAAAAAAACTAAATTTGAAAATGCATCTGTGGTACCGCCTCCGAATTTTATTGCCTCAATGTCATTCTCATTACTGATTTTTTTTATTATGGTGACTTTCTGAAAATTAATTCTCTAGACTTCGAGCGGGAAAGACGCTGAAAGTATTCGAAAATTATTTTTACCACTTATTGGAAACTAGCTTTTGCCCGCGTGGATGTCGGTTATCGCGACCAAACACGCCTATGTCCTTTCTCAAGGTCTAATCTACCCCTGTACCAAATTTCATCAAAATCGCTTCAGTGGTTTGGGTGTGAAAGCGTAACATACAGACAGACAGACAGACAGAGTTACTTTCGCATTTATAATATTAGTATGGATTTGACTGCGCTACGTTGGGTAAATTGATTCAAGTAACTAATTCATTTCTTTTGCGTGCTCCCTTTATCGGAAGATAATTCAGAGCTAATCAAATCATATCATTTAAATGAAGTTAAAAAAAATCCTATCTTAATCAAATCATATCATATTTCAAAATTCACATTTAAATTACACTTTATACTTCACATTTCACTGCAGCGTATTCCAACAGGCAGAATTTATTTTCTCTTCTTATATTATTTTTAAAAGCGCACTCCGTTAGGTGAGTGCCTGTCTTTCCATCTCATTAATTTCCTGCCAGTACCTTCCTTCACTTTTGTTCTGGACCTAGGGTCTGGCTGCTACGAGTTCTATTTTTAAATTCAGAAATGCATTTTTAAGTAAAGGCTGCCTCTGTATTTAGTAAGGGATAATTCATTGAGTTTACAAGACTTTTATTCGCATTAAGATTTTTCCTGTTTTGAACCAAAAGGTGCATGAAGAGATAATTGCCACCAAGAGGTGTATTGTATGGTTGCCAGGGAGTCTCCTTAGGGTATAGGAACCTGGGGTCCTTGACCAACTCTGGTGACATCAAAGGTAAGTAATTACTTACCTTCGATTTAATTTAACATCGGAATCAGCATCATTTCATTTATGTTCTTATATTCTATACTATTTTACAATCTGTCATAATATAAAAATGGCGCCCTCAATATAATCCATTCCTAATCTACTTTTCAAATAAAACCCTCAATAAATTTGTTCTTCACTGTCGCCCCTAACAACTCCCCCGGCTTCAATTTAGTTTTTCCATAACCTTTATCGACTATTACAGTAACAGATTGACCTTTTTGCATATTCTTTCATTCGCCAAACACGTACTTTGGTCCCTTTTCTTATTTAAACTTCAATCGTAGGTCTTAATTCATTCGAAAGTTTGCAAATTATAATCGAATAGCTCGATTTATCGATACTTGGCAAGTGCGATAGTATCGTTTGCACATTCCAAGTTTGAAAAACTGTTTAAAACAGAACGCACTTAAGTTATAACCGATACTTGGCCAAACTTTGAGAACTCATTAATCTAATCAATTATTTTGAGAAGATTAATTGATTGAAACTTGTGTTCTTTTTCTGAAAATGAGCATTCTATGCTGACTATATCTTATCACATATCTACATCAGATAATTGTATTTTTTAAATTAAACATTCGTTTGTTTGCTGCACAACACAAACAAACTATCTGATAGGTAGCGGTTTGTACCTTTTTTTAACCCTCGCACCTCAGCGAACCCAGGGCCATCCATATTTTTTTTTTTTTTTATTTATTCAACTTTATGCACAAGTACAAAGGCGGACTTAATGCCGTAGGCATTCTCTACCAGTCAACCAAAGGTGGTGCAGAGATAAATAAGTAGGTGCATTATTGAGAGTGACATTTATTATTTTGAACTCTATACACAACTAGGTATAGGTACAATGTTGTAGTACACAATGTAAATACCAATAATATGTATTGCTAAATAGATATACATTCATATAAATATACATATACAGATTAATATACATACGCCTACATACATACACATATTATACATATCAATAAATAAATACACATTACCTACCTAAATATATATATATATATATATATATATATATATATGATAAAAGTACAATTTATTTGAGATCATTGCCTAGATGATTCTGCCAGTTCATCGAGAAGTAATTGGCGAACTTTCGACTTGAACACTAGAACACTGGTGGCCTTCCTGATTTCTAGAGGCAGCGCGTTCCATAGGAGTACCGACTGTATAGGAAAAGAAGAGTGAACAAACCCAGAAGTATGAGCAGGACAGCTTAGAAGAAGATTACTTTTTGAGCGAAGGTCTCTATTGTGACTTTCATGTCTATATTGAAAGTAAGGAGATAGGTAGTTAGGAGGAGCAGGAGATGTAAGAAAGGAAAAGAGAGTAGTAAGTGCACGCAGATTTCGCCGCTGGCGAATCGGCAACCAATTCAATTGCTCACGATAAGCAGACACGTGGTCATACTTACGGAGGTTGAACACGAATCTGATGCAATTATTTAGAAGTCTATCAATATTAGTATGGATACATCAGAATAACACATAGGTTATATATCATCACGCTACTACACAAGGGGACGGAGCATTGATCATTAATGTCAACAAATTCGGCCGTCATCAGCATAAGTGACAGTGTGGTTATTTCTGTTGCTGTTTAGATAACTATATCATTGTAAAAGAGGGTGCAGCGGGAACGGGATCGGACGCCACGCGAGTGCAAAATAATTGGCGGTACGAAGTTTGCCGGGTTAGCTAGTGTATACTATGTATAAGCTCAGCAGGAATGATCGGACTCAAACGGGGAAGTATCATCTTCTCAACTTCGTGAAGTATTAACAATACTCGTATTTGCTGCAATCTTATGCCTGGGATATAGGTAGATACCTTTTCGCTGATTCTATCTCAAGATTAATCCCAAGATGAAACATTTATTTGGTGTATAATCTATAATACTAGGTCGTACGTTGAATGTGGAAATTTCAGCCAAATTAATCAAGTCGTTCATCCGTGATTGGTGATTGAGTAAATCAAAATTACTTTTGCACTAGTAGGTAGTAAGTAAGCCACTAAAGTTACCTGCGGTTCCACCCTCATGAAATACAGATTCTGTTCCCAGTATCACGGGAACGGGATCAGACGGGGGATCAACGGGAACAAGAACCTATTATTAAATTTTACGGTGAAAAGTAACAAAATCAATACCTTCACGTATTCATCTTCAACTTTCCCTTTTATAGTTTTATTGAGGATTTTCCTATATATCGAGCCTGTTTATAGTTTCACTTCAAATTCCTACAGATGTTAATTAATAATGTAGCCTATGTTAATTCTCCCTGCCGCCTATAGAATATCGGATGTAAGCTTCAACTTATTTAGATTAGGGGCGACGAACCGAACGAGCAGGATTATAAAGTAAGTTGGTGAGCGCCCAGATTGAGTACCTACCTGACTTTAGTTAGAGGGAATTTAATGTTGAGGTTGGAGGTAATGGCTATTATCGTAAATATATTGAACGAACCATATGAAGGGATAGAGTAAAATTGAGTAGGTGTTGTAGTACATACCCATTTCCACATAAAACCTCTATGAAGGATCAAACAAAAAAACTTAGCACTGGACACTTTTAAAAGAGAAAGACGCTGAAAGTATTCGAAAATTATTTTTACCACTTATTGGAAACTAGCTTTTGCCCGCGTGGATGTCGGTTATCGCGACCAAACATAGCCTATGTCCTTTCTCAAGGTCTAATCTACCCCTATACCAAATTTCATCAAAATCGGTTCAGTGATTTAGGCGTGAAAGCGTAACATACAGACAGACGAGTCAGAGGTACTTTCGCATTTATAATATTACTAGCTTTTGCCCGCGGCTCCGCCCGCGTGGATGTCGGTTATCGCGACAAAACATAGCCTATGTCCTTTCTCATGGTCTAATCTACCCCTATACCAAATTTCATCGAAATCGCTTCTGTGTTTTAGGCGTGAAAGTGTAACATACAGACAGACAGAGTTACTTTCGCATTTATAATACTAGCTTTTGCCCGCGGCTCCGCCCTCGTGGATGTCGGTTATCGCGACCAAACATAGACTGTGTCCTTTCTCATGGTCTAATCTATCCCTATACCAAATTTCATCAAAATCGGTCCTGTGGTTTAGGCGTGAAAGCGTAACATACAGACAGACAGACAGAAAGACAGACAGACAGAGTTACTTTCGCATTTATAATATTAGTATAGAAGTATGGATATGGATAGTATGGATAGTATGGATTTGACTGCGGTGGGCAAATTTATTCAAGTATCTAATTAATTTCTTTTGCGTGCTCCCTTTATCGGAAGATAATTCAGAGCTAATCAAATCATATACCTGATTTAAATAAAGTTAAAAAAATCCTATCTTAATCAAATCATATCATATTTCAAAATTCACATTTAAATTACACTTTATACTTCACATTTCACTGCAGCGTATTCCAACGGGCAGAAATTATTTTCTCTTCTTATATTATTTTTAAAAGCGCACTCCGTTAGGTGAGTGCCTGTCTTTCCATCTCATTAATTTCCTGCCAGTACCTTCCTTCACTTTTGTTCTGGACCTAGGGTCTGGCTGCAACGCGTTCTATTTTTAAATTTGAAATGCATTTTTAAGTAATTCATTGAGTTTACAAAATTTATTCACTTTAAGAGTTTTCCTGTTTTCAACCAAAAGGTGCATGAAGAGATAGTTGCCACCAAGAGGTGTATTGTATGGTTGCCAGGGAGTCTCCTTAGGGTATAGGAACCTGGGGTCCTAGACCAACTCTGATGACATCAAAGGTAAGTAATTACTACCTTCGATTTAATTTAACATCGGAATCAGCATCATTTCATTTATGTTCTTATATTCCATACTATTTCACTATCTGTCATAATATAAAAATGGCGCCCTCAATATAATCCATTCCTAATCTACTTTTCAAATAAAACCCTCAATAAATTTGTTCTTCACTGTCGCCCCTAACAACTCCCCCGGCTTCAATTTAGTTTTTCCATAACCTTTATCGACTATTACAGTAACAGATTGACCTTTTTGCATATTCTTTCATTCGCCAAACACGTACTTTGGTCCTTTTCTTATTTAAACTTCAATCGTAGGTCTTAATTCATTCGAAAGTTTGCAAATTATAATCGAATAGCTTGATTTATCGATACTTGCCAAGTGCGATAGTATCGTTTGCACATTCCAAGTTTGAAAAACTGTTTAAAACAGAACGCACTTAAGTTATAACCGATACTTTGCCAAACTTTGAGAACTCATTAATCTAATCAATTATTTTGAGAAAATTAATTGATTGAAACTTGTGTTCTTTTTCTGAAATGAGCATTCTATACCGACTATACCTTATCACATATCAGATAATTGTATTTTTTAAATTAAGATTTCGTTTGTTTGCTGTACAACACGCACAAACTATCTGATAGGTAGCGGTTTGTACCTTTTTTTAACCCTCACACCTCAGCGGACCCAGGGACATCCCTATCAGTCTGGCCCTTTTCGGGAAGGGGGACACGAAGTCCCCAACTCGTCTCCGGAGACAGGGAGGCACGCGAAGCGCTCCGCATCCTCAGCTTGCTTCTGCTAGGGTGATAGGCGGCTCCACCCGTCTCCGTCAGGCCCGCGCTCCTGGGGGACGGATGTCATTCAGCGACCTCCGACGACCGAGTTGCCGCCACTCGCGGGCAGCGAATTCTCCGAGTCTCGTTCGTTCTCGCCGCCGCTCCCGCTCCGCCGTCTCCTTCTCGAGCAGAACTTGCTCGCAGAAGGAAGCGCCGGCCCCTAACGCATCCGCGCAGGGAACCATATCGCAGCGGGTAAGGAGGCGAGCCTGAGAATTCTCACTCCCAGGGCCGCCACCAGCTCCCGACTCGGTGTGTCTCACGCCGAAAGGTAGCGTTATGTACCTCAGTACTAGTATTTTCGTGTTCCGCAATATAATTTCTGTAATCATAATTATATATTCATACCAGTAAGCTAGCAAATAGTCACGTACCGTAAACCGTTACGTCCTCTAATTAAATAATTTTAAACGTGGAACCGCAATTTAGTTCGCGGTGCGTAGCGCTGCCGCTGCATCGAGTTTTTATATCATCCACGTGATGGGAATGCTTATTATAATAAAGGAATATTATAATAAAATAAATATAAAATACAGGGTCCTCAAACCTTGTTAATATAGAAGCTAAATGTCACAAAAATTTCACATATACTGACGACTGACAGTCGAGAGAAAAAAGGTAATCAAAGTGACCATTACTGAGTTACGTTGCGATAACTAGCGATTACCGTTCGCGACAATGGCCGAGCGACAGCTGTCGTTGCGTGTTTCGTAGTACAGGAAAGCTGTAAGCACAGCGGTTCTAAACTCTCAGATCCGCCATCTTAGGAGCAATTTCATTCCTGACTGGAATGCGCTTGCAGTGATACGAAATAATTTTCAAATAACTCTGTTTGGAACTGCTGAAACTTTGTTTACCTTTTTCTCTCGATTCGTTGGCTTCGAAAATCCGTGGCATAGTTTTAAAGATTTAACCATACCTAGGGATACAGGGACAGAGAAAGCGACTTTGTTTTATACTATGTAGGTACTGATACATGGTCTACAGTGCAGCATATTAAGTTTATCTTGGGAAAACTATAAATTATGAAAAAAAAACTGTAATAGTCTGAAGCTGAATATTAAAATAATATGAGAACAGTTTAGTATCAAAAGAAGTAAATGAAAATCTTTATCAAAAGATGTACGTTAACGTTATTATGAGATAAACTAGGTTCATCTCGTGATGTTTAGTCTGTTTTTTATGTTCATGTAATGAAAAGTTACGAGCTTCATATTTATACCTGAGATATAACTTTATTTGAGCACAGAATCTTTAATTTAGTTATGAGATATTAGCAGCAATATTTTTTTTTTAATAAGGTTCACCAATAATTGTTTACATGACGTCCTTTCATCTCTGTGCGTGGCGGTATTGCATGCGGCGCCACGCAAGAGACGCGGGTTCGAACCCCGATCAGTGCAAATATTTGTATGCATGAATATGGCTATTTGCATTGGTCTGGGTGTTTCTATGTATAATATATATGTATTTACAAAAAAAAAGTATCTAAGTATGTTTGTCCGCATTCTAGATTCCATAATATAAGCTAATTAAGCTCACCATAGGTCTAGGACTTGTGTAGAATGTTGTGGAATATGTATTTAAATAAAAAAATATATTTCTAAGCCATCCCGGATTTCCCTGTAATAGATACCTAAATGTTTATTTATATTTTTTTTATTTATTAACAAAATATAATGCAAATACAAAGATACACATAGTACGAGGACTCATACTAAATACCGTTAAAGAAATGAAAGACTGTTTAAGGCTTACTACTGTACTATACTTTTATTTTGAATTTCGCTATGTGGATATACATGAAAACCTTGGCGTGTCCAAATGACGAAAGAATAATTTGTACTAGTTTAAAGTTTCACCAACTGAACACACGTGCGGTCTGTCTCTCGTGTCGAGTTGGTGAAAAACCCCTATATTGGTTGATATACCACTGTACTTGCACTGCCTCCGAGTGCAAATACAGTGGCATTTCAACCAATATACCGCCGCTCTTTCATCGGTGTTTATTACATTTTCTGTGCACCCACTTACATACCCCACGGTCGCCTCCCAAGTAACGAGTTTGAATGTCACTTGATGTGGGTCATAGCACGAATTTAATTTTAACTTGAATAGGGAAGGAATGCTTTCCCCGCTTGATGTAGGTTATGTGGAATTAGAATTGCAATAGTACCCTATGGGGTTGCGCAATATTCTTTTAGGATAGGTTGGAGATGTGACGATTTACTCTTTGTGAGTTGTAGAGGTCGTTTCAATTGAGGTGTATTCCTGTCCTGTGCTTTTAAAGGTGGACAAGTCCCAAAATCTCAGGATCTCAAGGATAAAAATTAAAAATCCTCTTCTGGCAGAATAATAATTTACTGGTCCCTGAACGATACAATTGATGGAATTTGTACAAAACGAACAAAATGCCAATGCCTTGTATACAGTTCTTGTGAGACAAACGATATCTCGAATTTATTTCGAGCAACGCCATCTAGTTGCGGAGTTGAAATTAAACCAAATTTGACTGAATTTTTTATAGCATTTTTAATGCTAACTTTAAAGTTCGAAAAACATCGGAAAAAATAAAGCGCTCAACTTTCGAACTTTAAAGTTAGCATTAAAAATGATATAAAAAATTCAGTCAAATATTCGGGCGGAGTCATCAAAATTCAGTGTTTAAAAGTGGTTGAAAAATCATACATTGTTTCCAGTAGTTCGTAAGAATGTTGGTAGATGGCACCACCGTCGCCCTTAAAGACGGATACAAAGAGAAGGAAAATTTGAAATGAATCAGGTGTGGCTCAATAGCTCAGTTGGAAGAGCATTCCCCCTGTAAGGGAAAGGTCGTGAGTTCAAGTCTCACTTGAGCGTTTCATTTATTCCGATGTTTTTCGAACTTTGAACCAAATTTATTTACAGCTTGAACAAAAGGTTTCTACATTATCCGCGTGGTGACCGAGAATGAATACAAGTATCACCGATCTCATCCAAACGGCGGTGATTAACTGAAAAATACGCAGGAAAACTCGTAATAAAACCCTGTACCAACTCTGGCTGGCGTGGAAAGAGTAGTAAAGCCTCCTAACATTGAGCTCTCTGAATATTCCCTCTTTCTTCCCTCTGTCTATGTTATGCCATGGACTGCGATATGCCAACTGATTGAAGATCATGATCAAAACATCTAAAGCATACACTGTGGCGCCAGGGTTCCGCTGACCTTCCAACCAACTCGCAAGATGAGAAATGAGGTTGTATTTCAAAGTTCTTGGTCCCATGCAACTACTACTGTGGTACCTGTTACAATAGTATCATGTAACTTGTAGCCTGCACCAGATTTAATCGAGGAGCTAGAGTACTGATTAGTACTGACAAAAGGAACCAACCAAACGCATGTTCGTAAAACAGTAACAAATTGTCCAGTAGCAAACCAAACATAGCATGAAGCGAACGCAAATTACTTCACAATACAGTTTACAAATTAGAAAACTAATACAACATAAATTTGCAGGAATTTTTACAGCATTAAGTATGCTAACTGTACAAATCAAATACATAGGGAAAAAGAATCTTCTCGGGCGGGACTCGAACCCGCAGTCTTTCCCTTACAGGGGGAATGCCTGACCAATTCGGCTACCGAGACACGCCCGATATATGATTCAAATTTCCCATCTTATACGTCTTTAAGGCGACGTGGCGTCATCTACCGATTTTCTTACGAACTATCGGTATCAATGAATGATGTTACAATCATTTTTAAACATTGATTTTTGATAACTGCGCCCAAACAATTGCAGGAATTTTTACAGCATTAAGTATGCTAACTATACAAATCAAATACATAGGGAAAAAGAATCTTCTCGGGCGGGACTCGAACCCGCAGTCTTTCCCTTACAGGGGGAATGCCTGACCAATTCGGCTACCGAGACACGCCCGATATGATTCAAATTTCCCATCTTATACGTCTTTAAGGCGACGTGGCGTCATCTACCGATTTTCTTACCAACTATCGGTATCAATGAATGATGTTACAATCATTTTTAAACATTGATTTTTGATAACTGCGCCCAAACAATTGCAGGAATTTTTACAGCATTAAGTATGCTAACTATACAAATCAAATACATAGGGAAAAAGAATCTTCTCGGGCGGGACTCGAAACATTCAACATAAATTTCCTTGTACATTGTATACAAAAGCGGACTTCAACAAAAACTTTTCAACTCGCTGCCAAAGCGAGCCCGCTATTCATATTTAACCGACCAGAGAGTAATTATCTTGCAGTGGCGAGCGCAGCTGCGGGGCGAAAGTGTACAAGTCTAAACTTTGTCGTATTAATAGTGAACAACGTCGGATTACTGCCAGAGTAATTTATGAATGCAGGCGGTTCTTGGATGGCATTCCAACTAAACGACACTGTATTACACAGTTTCGTAGTAGGTATGGCTCAAATAGACTTAAAGCTTCTTTTTTCGTATAGTTCCCGGTGAACCGGAGAGATCCGGTACTCAGCATTCCATGGATTCACCGTGCGGTCGCCGGGTCCATGGCGCGCGTGGTACAGAGAGGAACACTGTGACGGCGCCTGGGACTTGCGACCCAGATGTAGGTTTAGAGTGGCCACCTTGTGATGCATCAGCGCTCACCTCCACGTCAGTCGTGTTCCCCCCTCTTCCTATCCAAATTTGGTAAGATCCTATCAACGCCGTTTTAGATATTCGTTTGAGTAAAGAGCTTACTGAAGCTTTTGGCAGTCCGAGGTCTTTAAACAAGTTATACAGGGATTTAGCTGGAATTCCCCTTGCTCCTACTTCTACGGCGGCTGCGTAGTGTTTAACCACATAGCTCGCTTCCGCAGCTTCGGCTTACTGGTCACCTTCGGCGACTAGCCTCAGCCGCTCCAGCTCACCCGGGCGCCTGAGCTTTGTTACGCAAGGGCGGAAGGACTGCACTTCCCGTAGCGCCGGAGAAGAGTAAAACGAATGCATGCCTGCATGCATGCTTGCCTGCATGCTTGCTTGCCTGCATGTATGCTCACCTGCATTCATATTTTCCCATTTGCAGTTATAGCAATTGCTTTATCAATGTGTATTTTGTAATCAGTAGGCGAAGAAAGATTAAAACAATATAATGCCAACAATTCTACTTACCTCATCATGCAGGTTTATAAGGCGTTATTTTTCGGGTTTGTGTTGTTTCGGAATTTTAATAATAGGGATTCCTATTTATGAATTTCGGACTAAGTATTATTCATCCAGAATTGTAATTGTTCGGTTAAATTGTAATTCGGAATTCTGACATTCGTAGTTATAAAAATAAGGAATTTTGAAAGTCGGGATTTCAATAAAGAGGATTTATGATACATTGTATATCTGACTTTCGGAATTTTGAATCATTTGTAATTATGGAATTCGGATTTTTCAAATTCGTGATTGTCAACTTTCGGATTGAAGTTTTTCGTATTTATGTAGTGTACCCTGAGAAAGGACATAGGCCATGTTTGGTGGCGATAACCGACATCCATGCGGGCGGAGCCGCGGGCAAAAGCTATTCCATACTAATATTATAAATGCGAAAGTAACTCTGTCTGTATGTTACGCTTTCACGCCTATAACACTGAACCGATTTTGATGAAATTTGATATAGGGGTAGTTTAGACCATGAGAAAGGACATAGGCTATGTTTGGTCGCGTTAACCGACATCCACGCGGGCGGAACCGAGGGCAAAAGCTAGTAATTATTATACTCCTAGATATTACTGTATAGGGTTATTGCAATGAAGAATAAGTACATCATAATAGGGGCACGTGTTCCTTCTTTTTTTTTTTCAGGCCTCGGATTTGTGCAGAGCCACCTCGAGACCCAGCCGCCGGATCCGATCCACGACTTGAGCAACAGCGGTCGTGGCCCTCTGGGTCGCCTCGCGGTGTGTAGCACCACTCACCGTCACTAGCGTGTCGTCCGCGTAGCACGTGACGGTGGCACCGAACGCGAGCTCACCGCGAAACACCCAATCGGGCATGAGTTTCTTCTGGTAGACTGTCTGAGCGTTCAACCCCAGGGAAGGGTGGAGCCGCCTGTCACCAGGCCCTTATGGCCTGGCCCTCGTCGAGAGCTTAGTCGGTTCGCGTTCGTCATAATCCGAGAGGATTTCCGCACGAAAAAAGGTAGACTGTCTGAATTTCTTATGCTTATCAGCATCAGCAAACCGCAGCATTTAAAGTAGATAAAAAAGTAATTAACAGTTATAAGTATCAGATAACTTAAAAATATTTTTGTCATACAATGGCTTTGTTGTACAAAGTTCGTACAGCTACATGCAACAGCTAAATGCAAGCCTTATCGCTAAGAATTATCTCCTTCAGGCAGCCATTGTAGTTTCAAATAGTCCCGTACTATTAGTGTTATCTAAATGTTTGTCCGTGGAAACATGAGGATTGCATTCTGCAGAAGATTTACATTTATATACTTACCTAAGCAAGACTATTATTTATTTATTTATACTATCTACTGTACTACTATACTATCTGCTATATACTGGTACATTTGTATGAAGTACCAGGCTCACAGAAATTTAAAGGAACTTTATCTAGGTTGCGGATGCAGTGTGTTCTAAACTTTTCTATTCCAAACTTAACGCGGACGAAGTCGCGGGCAAAAGCTAGTTACTATTAAGACTATTATAGGGGACGGACTCCGAGGTAAAGACCTCTGATACTACCGGGAGTAAAGATGATGATGGAAAGTACATGATTATTGTGGTGCAATATCAAAAAGTATAAAAATAGATAATATAACTTTTTACTTATTTAATACTAGCATTTGGCCACGACTCCGCCCGCGTGGATGTCGGTTATCGCGATCAAACATAGCGTATGTTCTTTCTCATGGTATAATCTACCCCTATACCAAATTTCATCAAAATCGGTTCAGTGGTTTAAGCGTGAAAGCGTAACATACAGACAGAGTTACTTTCGCATTTATAATATAAGTATGGATATCTAATCTTATCCTACCTACTATTAAACGAGTGATACTTTAAATGTATACAACACTAGCTTTTGCCCGCGGCTCCGCCCGCGTGGATGTCGGTTATCGCAACCTAAATAGCCTATGTCCTTTCTCATGGTCTAATCTACCCCTATACCAAATTTCATCAAAATCCTTTCAGTGGTTTAGGCGTGAAAGCGTAACATACAGACAGACAGACAGACAGACAGACAGACAGACAGACAGACAGAGTTACTTTCACATTTATAATATTAGTATGGAAGTATGGATTAAAAGTATTGGGAAATGACAAGCGATTCGGATGAACATCTTTTTGCATCTGGATAAGGTTTTACTTTATAAGTTTATCTGCAAATTGTGCAAGCATTTGAAACGTGATTCTCACGACATTCAGGAACCTATTCCCGATATAAATCCAGAAGATGGTAGCCTATGTTCTAATCGTGATTAAAAAATAAACAAACTTACTTTAACATTTTTATAATATCTTATTGAAAGAAAAGCTATACGACTTTTACGACAGACTATATTAAAGTAGGTTACCAAAAGAAAAATTCACAAATGTCTCAAAAATACCTAGTTGATCGGACATTGAACAATAATATGACGCTTGTAGGAGCGCCGTGACGTAATCTCGGCCTGTCTCGTGTAATATGACAGGTTCGAAGCTCCAGGACTCAATCCAATCTGGCAAACTATTGAATCTTTGATAAGAATACAAAGATTTTGTGTCAGGACAGAACATATGTCGTCCAGATACATGTGTATTGGGAATTATTTATTAGATATAGACTTATTTGGATAATAAATCGGGGTTAGTATGTTCTAGGATATAGGTAGTGAAGTCTAGAGCTGTGTGACTAGATGAATATGTGAGCAGAATTGACATTATTTTTAACTGGACTGTTTTTTTTTTTCTGATTGTGATGGAAATTTCCCAATATAGGTAACGACCTATGGAAAGCGAACATGATTGTCTAAAAGGAATATCACAATACAACTATAGGCCGTGCCAGATCAATAGAGAATAAAGTTTGTAGTAATAGTTACGGGAGACGGGTAACGGGATTGGAAGTATACAACCTCGTATGTGAGACCGCTTTATTTACACACCAACTCTTCAACAAGCCTAATTTTGAACACGACACTCACGGCGCGACTGTACCGTACGATGCACAAGGAGGTCAATGCGCTTACAGTCTTATTCGCGACACAGCGTGATTGCACTATCACTCCTCTTTACTTGCACTCTTTTCCACTTTTCTTCCTTTTTCCTTCTTCTTCTGTTCACTTTGAACTCTTAAACTTAACTGTCCTTTCACCGCTTTGGCAGCACTTTTATACCCCTAATTTCGATCGTCTTTTCGATATTCATTTTATTATTTCTCTAGAATTGTCTACGATCAACTAGAAGAGCTTAATTATAGAATCTTCGGTTATCCTTACCAAATAAAGATTTAGATATAAATTAGAAAAACACAAAAACCACATATCGTAACAGCAGGATTCAAACCGTCGACCATCGTATTAAGTAGTAGGCTGTGATCTAAACCGTTCAGCCACCGCTGTCACTCGACAATATGTTCGAATTTACCGTTCCTATGCTGCGTCATGTTACGTCACATTCGTAAAAATATCATAAGTAGTGATTTTTGTGTAACACAAAAATTAAGGTTTACGCGGGTGCCATGTGGCGCTGCAGTCAGTTTCGCTACAGTGCGAAAAATGTTTACAACCCCTAAGTAACCGATTCAAACTGGTCGCAAGGCCAACTCGGTCAACGAACTTTATTCTCAATCCATTTGGCACGAGGTTTAGTCCTTTCATTTCAGACATACAAACGCGCGCGGCACGGATTACTTGAAGTCCCGAGGAGGAATAGGAGGAGGATAAGGAATGGCCCTGGGTCAGCCGGTGTGCGAGGGATATGTCGATGACAACCTCACCTCCGGCTTAGCACCACGACCCACAGTCGGCGTGCGGTTTTAGTCGGTTCGAGTCCGACAAAACCTCCCCTTCCGGCTCCGGCAGGGGGCGTATCCGTATTTCCGCACGAAAAAAAAAAGGATTACTTGAAGTACCAAGAAACACGAGCTACGAGGCTAACGGTGATTTTGGTATAACTATAGGACACGAAACAATGAAAAACACACGAAGATTTTTACGTTTTTTAGGGTACGTCCTTTTTAGTGTCACATGGATATCCTTCCATGTGACACTGAGGTGTTATTTAGAATCAATTCCCGCCTCAGAAATAGCCTGTGCAGATGCAGAAACTCTTCGCAATTTCTCCATGATAGGTGTTAACGCCGCAATTGTGGAGTGCCCCATAGCCCTTCATTATAATTCAGTTACCTACTTGAAAATTTATAAAAACTGTTATAATTGAAAACCCAAACACAGTTGCCAAATAAAATAGGCACTAAAAAAACGTGCGATTGAATTTTTCCGCGCTAGAACAATTCAGTGACACTGTTCTGATGTTCCACGTATCCCGTTAGCATATTGAATTCACTTTTTCCCGCTTTGTATTTGTTTTGTGACCTCACAAATAAAATAAATTGAGTCTCGTATAGTTTGATATTCTCTCGCGGGATTGATTAATACATTTTCACGGCTATTTGGCAATTTTTAGTTGAAACAAAATTGCTATTTACTCTCGCTAATGGAAAAGGTAACTTGTTTGTTAGCACACAACGTTTTTCATGAATAATTTTAAACTTAAATTATTGAAAACTCATTTACTATGATAATAATGATAGGGTAAATATTGAGATCATTATTTATATTATTTTATACTAGCTGTTGCCCACAGCTTCACCCGCGCTTTAAATATACCCTACTTCCTTTCTCAAGCCCTTTGTACCAAATTCATCAAAATCATAAAACAGACAGACAAATAAAAGTTACTTTCACATTTACCACAGTCTAACGAACTTACCTACATTCTGTAGTATTAGTATAAAATATAACGTTTAAAAATGTCACTGTTGTAATGTTACTGAATCGGTACCCTAAAGGGAGGAAATCCTGCCTATATATTTATGTATCTACTTGTTTTCGCCAATCTGAATTCTATAAACTCTAATCTTACAAGCGAACGATAACAACTGTTATGCATAATTTATTATACCTACTTTTTTACTGTACAAGCGTGTTTGGATGAGAAAGAGCTCCCCCACATATCAGTTGCTATCTGAACTTACCACTTGACGTACGCTGGTGCCATATCAGTAAGTCATATTTTTTTATTTTTTTTATAATTTCGATATCTGTTAATTACTTTTCTTAGTGTGATCCACTTTATCACGTTTTCTCAACTCAATTGTTGTCGGTCAGCTTTCAGTTGAACTATACAGTTGAACTTCGATATATTAGTGTGATCATCTCGGTAGGTATAGCATTTACAACCCTATTTACTGTTACAACTAAATTTTTGGCGTTTATTAACAATTTCAAAAAGTATATCAAATAAAGAATGTATACTTTTCACGCGTTTCAATTTAATGGCATCTCTGGGGGAAGGAACCGCCTTGCAAGCAATATTCTTATTGCCCAAGTATTTTTAAGCCTCCTTAGGTACGTCTACAGTGATGTTTCCTCTCGGAGTTTCGATAAGTCCCCTTTTTATCCATTGGAAGCTTAAAACATAAGTGAATGAATAGGAGATTATATATTAGACTAGCTTTTGTCCGCGGCTCCACCCGCGTGAATGTCGGTTATCGCGACCTAACATAGCCTATGTCCTTTCTCATGGTCTAATCTACCCCTATACCAAATTTCATCAAAATCCGTTCAGTGGTTTAGGCGTGAAAGCGTAGCATACAGACAGACAGACAGAGTTACTTTCGCATTTATAATATCAGTATGGATATATATCCCAGAATAAGTAACTACTTTACGTAGAAACAGTTACAGTAGATACGTACAGTTCCTTCCTTTTTTTCAAAATATATGTATTAATTGTCCATTAATTGATTCTACAGCTAGACTTCATAACCACCACACTTGGCACCATGGTGACAGCGCGCAGATATTTCGTTATTCAACACTTCGAAGGTGATCCAAAAAGGAGCGATTTTAAACTCGTAGAGTATGAGCTACCGAAACTCCAGGAAGGAGATATTCTCGTCAAAGTAGAGTGGGTTAGTGTGGACCCTTATATGAGAGCTTATAACAAGAGATACATCGTGCCTTATAAGGAATTCGGGTACCAAATTGGCATTATTCAAGAGTCGAAACATCCAGATTATCCTGTTGGTACCCGTATAGTGTCTAATCAGGGGTGGTGTGACTATTACATTATGAATCCTGATGTGAGAGTAGGCCAATTCGATTTTGAGTTACTCGACTTCGGACACTACAAGTTGCCTGACTTGCATGGACTGCCAACGTCATATGGAATCGGTGTTCTTGGCATGCCTGGTGCTACAGCTTACTTCGGCCTTCTAGAAATCTGCAAACCAAAAGCAGGAGAAACTGTCGTAGTGACCACGGCCGCTGGGGCTGTAGGTTCTATTGTAGGACAAATAGCAAAAATTATGGGCTGTAGAGTTATTGGCTTCACCAGGAGAGACGAAAAGGTCCAGTGGTTGGAGAAAGAACTAGGTTTCGACAAAGCGTTTAACTACAAAACCGTGGATGTGACTGCAGTGCTGAAGAAACATGCTCCTAACGGTGTAGACTGCTACTTTGACAACGTCGGCGGTGACTTGAGCTTCCTCATCATGAACCAGATGAATCCATACGGAAGAGTCGCTATCTGCGGCAGTGCGAGTTCCTATAACGATGATCCGGCTAAAACGACACAAACCAGCATTCTGCAGCCGGTGATCTTGATGAAACAACTTAAAGTGGAAGGTTTTGTAGTATTTCGGTGGAGCGACCGCTGGCCCGAGGCGTTTGACCAGCTGATAAAGTGGATAAAAAGTGGTCAACTGAAGGTAAGGGAGCAGGTGACTGAGGGCTTGGACAATGTGTTCGAGGCATTCAACGCTATGCTTACAGGTAAAAATTTTGGAAAAGCTGTTGTCAAGGTATCATAAATTGGATTTAGTGCATAAATTTATCGAATACTTACAATATGCATGAACAAAAACAGATGGTTATGCAATAATAGATAATTATGTTTGTGATAATTTTGTTATTTTTATTATGTAGATAATGTTTCAGTACATAATAATATTACAATAAGATAACCTTCAACCTAAAATTCAACATTATCAAAATGTAATAGGTAATTAAGTATTTATATTAAGTGCTGGGGGCTGTTGATATCGAAACGTCATTACCTATCAGCTTCAGGCCGATCTTGACAAGCAAAGTACTCAAAATGATCTTAATACCTACCTTGGTTTTCCGGGTTTTCCCCCTTTCTGTTGCCTGATTGTTCTTATATTTGGTACACACCTTTAGTTTAAACAATTAGTCCAATTTAAATCAACAAAACGGTTTGATTGACAGCCTCTGTGGCGTGGTGATAGTGAACGCGACTGCTACGCAGGAGGCGCGGGTTCGATCTCCGCTCAGTGCAAATATTTGTATGTATCAACATGGCTATTTGCATTGCTTTGGGTGCCTCTATGTATAATATGTATGTATGTGTTTACAAAAAAAAGTAGTAAGTAAAGTACTTATATTTATTCGCATTCTAGATTCCATAACACAAGCTAGTTAAGCTTACCATGGGCCTAGATGGCGTTGTGTAGAATGTTGTGTAATATTTACTATTATAAATAAATAAATAAATAAATATTCCACAACATTCTACACAACGCTATCTAGACCCATGGTAAGCATAGCTTAGCTAGCTTGTGTTATGGAATCTAGAATGCGGATAAACATACATAGATACTTTTTTTTTTTTTTGTAAATACATACATATTATACATAGAAACACCCAGACCAATGCAAATAGCCATATTCATGCATACAAATATTTGCACTGAGCGGGAATCGAACCCGCGCCTCCTGCGTAGCAGTCGCGTTCACTACCACCACGCCACGGAGGCTGTCAAATATTATGCTCTTTATACTTGAATCTGGTAGGTACATTCTTATTGTGGCATTTTAGAGCACAGAATCATCAAAGCACGGTCCGAAAAAGCACCAACTAGAAACACTCTACTTTGTATTGCTTTTCATAATTTGCATTATAGGTAAATTTAAATAAATATTTTTCCATAAACACTGTTTTTTTCATTCTTGCACCTACATGTTAAACTTTACTCAATATGATAAATGTAAAAGGTTGTGAAGATGTTTGGATTTTTATTTTTGGGTCGTCAATTGACATAACCCAGCCTTACGATAAGCAAGGGTGCAGTCTACAATACGGGAGTCTACAATACAATAGGCGAGGTGAAGTCAAATTGACGAGTCCTGTATAAAAAAAAAACGGGCATAGTGGTCACTATTATCCCATATCCCTTGAATCGTACAAATCATCAAACCGGCTGAACAGATCCAACGGAATAACCATAGTCATAAATAGGCTAATTTTTATCCCTATAGATTCCCATGGGTGGCAGGAACCTACACCATTACGAGCAAGACAACGTCACGGAAACTCTGAGGAAGTAATGTAGAAACAAAATACATCATAACCCTCCAAGGATGAAAGGATTTAAACTGTCAGCTACAGTATAATCTCGTTATTTCCCACGAGTGACATAAAACGAACGAGAGATTATTCAAATCGAAGTGTGACGTACGAAGGAAATACAGTGAAAGTATTCATGGATATTCTGACCTCGATACAGGCTATCGTGTCGATATCATTAAATATCATATACCTACTTAGATAGTGAATTTCCAAAAGCAGGCAGGCCGCTTTTATTTCCAAGCGTTGTTACTAGATGGCGACAATGCTTTGGCAAATTTTACTATCAAAAATTAACTTATATATGAGTGAATCCATACTAATATTATAAATGCGAAAGTAACTCTGTCTGTCTGTCTGTCTGTCTGTATGTTACGCTTTCACGCCTCAACCACTGAACCGATTTTGATGAAATTTGGTATAGGGGTAGATTAGACCATGTGATATATCGCTATGGCTTGTATGGATTGGGATAGGCTATGTTTGGTCGCGATAACCGACATCCACGCGGGCTGAGCCGCGGGCAAAAGCTAGTAAAACCATAAATATTCTAATTTAAATTGATTTTGCAGTAATTTGGATAGTTTTATACAACATGGACGGATTTTTTTAAATCGCTAGATGGAGATCGCTAGATGGCGGTTTCGTAATTATCACTTTTGTCACGAAATCTTTATTTATTATATTACCAACGAATTTAATATGCTCAAATGCTTACATCATCATATTTTAAGGTACTGAAATTATTTACGTGATTCTAAATGTGTAAATAAGCGTTATCATTTTTTTATTTCTTAAAATGATACTACTAGTGCCGTCTATTACTTTTTAGATATACTAAAGATATTTTATTTAAATGTTGTATTCAGAAACTTATTTTATTGATTAAAAACTTATATTGAACCAGTAGTTAGTCAGTTAGACTAGTTTAAATTGTTTAATGTGTTTTTACAGAAACTCGCCCCAAGGTTATCGTCACAATCAACATTAAATGTTTTTTGATGCCCTGATAGGCCTAGACCTTTCGGGGACCCGACGTCCTCACCCGGCTATTTGGTAAAACCGCTTTTGTATACTACAAAATGCAGATAAGGTTACTAGGTACAGTCACCATCAAATCGATCTCGAATACAAAAGTACCTACTCAAAATAATCTTTCTTTTTCTTTCTTTTCTTTTTAAAAAAAAAAGAATATTAGAACCGAAGTTACTAATATTCCCTCTAACCCCTCCAACTAAGCTAAATTGCTTGTGCTAGGAGTGTGTTCACGTCGGTAGTGTAATGGCCAGGATCGAACCCGGGACCTCTCGATCGTAAGGCCGACTCCTTAGCCACTAAGCTACCGACGCTTCTCTTCTTAACGTACCTTGGAATGTATTAACCCTCCCTGTCGATTGATTGTGCTGATATTTGGTACACACTTATAGCTCGGACGATCTCCTCTTCATCTTAGCGTTAATCCCACTCGCATCGGCAGCTTTCAGCTTGGAGTCTGGGGTCCACTTTACCACTGCGAATTTGGCTAAACTTCGATATTTTCTGTGAAGCGATTGCCTACTGACCTCCACAACCCAAAGGCAATATCGAAGCATCGCAGCTAGACCAGTTGTTGGAGTTTTGAGAGCTCTAACTACTCGTACCGACTGCCATAGATGTTCGTATGACAACCGGGACCAAAGGATTAACGTGCTCTCCGAGGCGCGACCGGCCCAATGCAAATAGTCATATTCAAGCATACAAATATTTGCATTGAGCGGGATATCGAACCCGCAACTCCGCATTCACTACCGCTACGCCACGGAGGCTGTCTGTGTAGCTCGGAGGATAATACAATTTAAACAATTTTGATGCTAACTGTACCTTCTTACTCGTGTCTCCTGTCGCGTGTCCCTTGTGTGTATCGCTGGAAGCCAGGGGCTACAAAAAATGTATTATTCTTTTAGTTTGGCTATGGATTTTGCCTAATTTAAGGACACGTTCACTCCTGGGACCATAAAGGTCACATACCTATCTACCCACTCATTCCTTTTATCAGAAGCTAAGCTTAAGATCTCAGTTATGTAAGTTTTTATGTAGATATTTTAAACAGAAATATACCTTTTTTTGTTTTGTTTCTTTAGTTCCTATCGGAACAGGCTAAGGTAGGTACTATGACCATGCTGCCTCGTCATCAGTTTTATTTATTTTCTTCATTCATTGAACTGATTGTGTATGATAATAATGATGATGAGTTGATGATGTTGATGATGATGATGATGATGATGAAGATGATAACGGTATGATAATTGATGCCTTAGTAAAGTTGCGGGGACTTTACTAAAAGCTCCCTGTGGAGATTTGGATGGAATATGTCAGTCACAATCCACTGTTAAAATGACATAGCTCGTCATTCACTAGCAGCCCTGAAAATCCAGGGGTAGCTAAAGCTAGTCCCCCCCGCCCCGCGGTAATGAGCGGACGTGTCGTTGACCTATATTAACGGGCACTTGTAGAAAAATGGCAAGCGAAACAAATAAAACGAATTCGAATACAGTGAAGTGTGTTACGTGTAACATTGTGATAAATGAGTTACTTGCATACATTCAAAACAAAATAGATGTAATGGATGAAGTGAGTTTACATCAGATCTGCTCATCGGCCCTCTTCGGAGGAAATAGTGAACGCCAAAAACCTTTTGTTTGAGTCCATACCTTCCACCAAATTGAAAAACATAAAAAGAAGAGAAGGTAAGAAAAAGATGTCGAGAGATCTGGATGACATGATCGGCTTGTTGAAAGGTACGAATCCCGAACTGTTTCCAATTTTCGTAGCCAGAAATCTCTACAAGCTCCCACCGGTTGATTTTAATAGTGTTGATGTTACAAGCCTGCTACGTGACATCGGCACCCTTAAATATCAGATTAAAACGCTAGAAGATGCTACTAAGGAGCAATATCAGCTGTTGAAGGTAGATATTGACGATTTGAAATCAAAAAGAACAAATCTTAAAGAAATAACGGATTTATGTTTGACAACACCAAAAATATCCCGTATCGCACACACGCAAGACTCAGATTTGAACGGCAGTAATGAAGCTAGCTACAACGGAGATGCAAATATATATGATAGTACAAGTGCGAATGAGACGGCGCAAAAATGCACAGAGAGCGATAATACAACATGTTCACCATGTTTCACCTACTACGAGTCGCATACCGTGCGTTCGAGTAATGCAGGCGGGCGAACGTCGAGAAAGCAGTGAGGTTATGCGTAAGAAACGTGAGAATAGTGCGAGTTTAGGCCGTGTATGTGCACCAGTGGTTATGAGTCAGCTGAGCGATCCCGTTGCACATGAGGTGACGTCACTCGCAGTAACAGATGTACATCATTCAATGAGTAGCGAAGGATGGCAGACTGTATCTAAGCAACGTAAAAGAAATCAAGCGTATAGGTACCGGGGCAAATCGGGTGTCGCGAAAGACACTGAATGCAATTTTAGGTCGGCTACTCGGCAAGTACCTATTCTAATAACAAATGTGCATTACGACACGAAAGAGGAGGAAATAGCGAAGTACATACAAGATAAAACACAAATTAATGTAGTACTACGAAAAATAAA
Organism: Eilema sororculum; assembly: GCA_914829495.1. Taxonomy (NCBI): domain Eukaryota; kingdom Metazoa; phylum Arthropoda; class Insecta; order Lepidoptera; family Erebidae; genus Eilema; species Eilema sororculum. The sequence continues at coordinate 1,844,729 of OU618541.1, forward strand.
TATGAAAAAAGGGAAGGAATATAATGCGTTTAAATTTTTTGTAAATGAGAATAAAGAGTCAATATTTTTGGACGAGAACTTATGGCCCCAAGGTATAATATTTAGACGCTTTGTGAACTTTACAAATATACATACGAGCAGCAGAGTATCAACGATGGCCGGCCCTACCAACAAAAACGATGAATAATACACTTAAGTTTACAACTTTCAACTGTAAGGGTATTAAGCGATCTACAGAGGACGTGAGACGTCTCTGCCAATCGGCAGATTTCATTGCTCTTCAGGAAACGTGGCTACTGCCTTGTGACATTCCATACTTAGGAACAATACATACCGACTTTGAGTACTATGGGAACTCGGCTATAGACATGACTCAAGGAGTGCTGAGAGGTAGGCCTTACGGAGGACTGGGGCTGCTGTGGCGCAAAGGTACGTTCAGTTCTGTATCCGTTGTTGAATGTGATAATACGCGTGTAGTGGCCGTCAAGGCGGTTCTCAGTGATCGTGAAATAATGATACTTAATGTTTATATGCCAACCGATGACAGAAATAATCTAGTTGAATTTAATGACTGTCTAAGTACCATAAATGCGATAGTATCTACTAGTGATATAGAATCTGTGTACATATTAGGGGATTATAACGCTCATCCAAACAAACCTTTTGGCCGCGAACTTATAAATTTTTGTACCGAGTGCCAATAGGCGTGCGCCGATATCGACAGGCTTGAGTCGGACTCATACACATTTGTTTGCAGTGTATACGGTGGTAGGACGTGGTTGGACCATTGTGTTGTTACTCAGTCTGCATTAAACACTATATCAAATATTTTTATACATTACGATACTTATTGGTCTGACCATATGCCTATGACAGTGGAATGTAATTTGAAAAGTGTAAGGACCAAAGTCAGAGAGAGTCCGATTCCCGTGAACAAAGCTGTGTGGGGGGATAGAAACTCGGAACAAATAAAACAGTTCTCGGCAGCTTGTCATGTTAAATTTAGAGAGATCCATTTTCCCGAGACCTTCAGACAATGTGCCGATGGCTTCTGTAGTGATCCGGATCACATGGGAGAACTTGATAAATTGTATAATACTATAGTCTCTATTCTATCGGAAGCTGCAACTGAAAGCCACACAGTTTTGAATCGCGGGAAAGGTAGGAGGCGTGTGCTGGGGTGGAATGAACACGTACGGCAATCGTACCACACAGAACGACTTAAGCATAGGGTGTGGTTACGGAACGGTAGACCCGGGAATGGCAACCTCTTTGAAGAGATGAAAGAGAGCCGAAAAATTTTTAAAAGTAGGTTGAGCTCGTGTATGAAGCATCAGGATCAACTTAAAATGGATAATATTGCATCTCTTCACTCTTCAAAGAAGTTTAAACAGTTCTGGAAAGCCACCAATAAGCTCAATGTTATTCCTAGGCGACCTGAGACTGTTGATGGGGAAACTCAGGTGGAATGCATAGCTGAGGCGTTTGCACAACGTTTCAGAAATGCGTCCCCCCTGGGGCCGTCACAGGGTAAGCTCATGGGCACGGACGGTCATGACACGGAGTTGCTTCGATTTACAGCTAAGGAAGTGGCCACGAGAATAACTAAGATGGCTAGAGGCAAATCACCGGGTCATGACGGTTTAAGTATAGAACACCTAAAATATGCGGGCTGCCATCTACCCCGAGTGCTGTCAATGTTTTACTCGCTGTGTCTGAGTCATTCCTATCTGCCAGCGGATTGTATAAAAACTATTGTCGTTCCCATACCGAAAAACAAAACGGGTGACATGGCGGATGGTAGTAACTACAGGCCCATATCATTGGCTACCATAATAGCGAAGGTGCTGGACGGTCTGCTTGATACTCAACTAGATAAATACATTCATATAAATGATGCGTAGTTCGGTTTCAGGCCCGGACTATCGACGGAGAGCGCAATATTGAGTCTCAAGCATACCGTTCAGTACTACACCTCGCGGCGAACGCCTGTGTACGCATGCTTTTTGGACCTCTCCAGAGCCTTTGATTTAGTGTCATATGACACGCTCTGGAGAAAGCTCGCTGGTAGAGGCGTGCCAACGGAGGTGTTGCGTATGCTGCAGTTTTGGTATGGCAACCAGTCCAACTGTGTGAAATGGGACCAGGCCCTGTCGCAGACATACGGGTTGGAGTGTGGAGTGAGGCAGGGAGGGTTAAGCTCACCTCGGCTCTTCAACTTGTATGTTGATAACCTTATCGCTGAGCTCAGCAGTATGCGAGTCGGCTGTCACGTACGAGATACATGTGTAAACAACATTAGTTACGCCGATGATATGGTACTGTTGAGCCCAACGGTAGGAGCCCTCAGGGACTTACTGCAGGTGTGTAGTAAGTATGCGAGGGAACATGGGTTGGCCTATAACGCGCAGAAAAGTGTGTCTTTAAAGCTGCCGGTACACTACCCGAATCCATACCTCCAATCACTTTAGATGGAGAGACACTCAACAGGGTACAGCAGTTTAAATACTTAGGTCACTGGGTTACCGAAGGCTTTAGAGACGATATAGACATAGACAGGGAGCGGAGAGCACTGGCTGTTAGGTGTAATGTGCTGGCTCGCAGATTTTCCAGATGTAGCGTACCAGTCAAAATCACACTTTTCAAAGCTTACTGTCAAAACCTATACTCTGGGGGTCTATGGACCAGCTATACACAGCTGTCATTGAATGCTCTGCGAGTGCAGTATAATAATGGCTTCAGAATGTTGTTGGGATTGCCTCGTTACTGCAGTGCGTCGGGTATGTTCGCAAACTTGCATACTGCGGACTTCTTTGCCATACTCCGCAAAAAGACAGTGTCCGTACTGAACAACCTGCGGGGTAGTCACAACAGCATTCTGAAGACAATAGATGGCAGCTACGACTCAGCTGTGTATCGCCACCTTGTTGGGCGAACGACCGGTGCGGTCACAATGTCAGAGAATCATAATTTTAGATTTTATGAAATTGTATCTGGGACTCATGTACATATAGCAAATTCGAATTACTAACTAAATTAACATTAAATTAAGAGATCGTTTGTAACTAACAATACTAACAAAATATGGATTTTATTATCTGATGAATAAATGATTATTATTATTATATTACTGTAATATGCTACTTTCCGACACGCGTGTGCGTTGTCCAAGACGTTATGTCTAAAAATCCAACATTTTTATTCATAAAAACTCGAATTCACACCAATTTCGGAAAATAAAATAATACCGCGATGCGTCCTCTACGCTTTCCTGCCAAAACTCTTTTTTTGTTTCTTTAGTTCCTTTCGGAACCGGCTAAGCTACTATGACCATGCTGACTTGTCATCGGTTATATATAAATTATAATTAATTTCTTCATTCAAATGGTTGTGGATGAACTAAAAGCTCCTTGGGGAGATTTGGATTGAACACGTAGAATCACAATTCACTGTAATATGCTACTTTCCAATACGTGTGTGCGCTGTCCAAGATGTTATGGCTAAAAACCCTCTAATTTTATACATAAAAACTCGAATTCACACCAATTTCGTAAAATAAAATAATACCGCGATGCGTCCTCTACGCTTTCCCGCCAAACAATCTAGTACGTATACGTTTTAGACTACATTTTTTAATTTGCGTTTTTTTACACTACACAACATGATGTGGCACTGAATACAGGTGCCAATAACCTTTGATCCTCGATGGTCTTAATCACACCTTCGTCTGATAGTAATATTCAACCAATTAATCATATTCCATACAGATTGACAGCCTCTGTGGCGTAGCGGTAGAGTGTTCGAATGTTACGCAGGGGTCACGAGTTAGATTCCCGCTAAGTGCAAATGTGAGTTAGTTTAAGTATGGGTGTTTCTATAGGAATCTATAGGTATATTTACTTAGTTACTAGTAGGTACTTAGCCGCGAGCCCCTTCTTCATCCTAGCTTTAAGCCAAGTCACATGTGAAGCTGTTACCTCGGAGTCGGAGGTTTGCCTGAACGTCGATATTTTCCTTGAAGCGACTACCATCTGACCTTCACAACCCATTGTTAGCCACGAGCCCTGTTCTAGAATAAATGTTTTTTTTTTTTTTTTTTTTTTTATATTTATTATACAGAAACAGTAACGAAGTAATACAGTAACAATGTGTACGATAATAGCCACAGTAGTCAAAGACTGAATGTTAGGTAAATCAAACTCATATTGAAGCTAAAATGTTCTTTATTAATAAGTATAATACAATACATAATAAATGAGTCTTAATACGGGCTTCCAATGTCCAATACTGGGAGGCGAGAAGCCTCCTATAAAATAAGAGCTACATTGAGGTATTCATTCATTAACAATTCTACGTATATTTATTCCAACTTACTAAAAATCTAATACTTAAATTACATGATTGCTTTTTGGTGTAAACTGTTAATCACAATTGCTTTAAATTTATAATTTTAATTTGTAATGTTAAAAAATGAAAATGTCGTTTCTAGAATTTTTATAAAACTACGTTAGTGCTGAATTATCTAGTGTGCAGAAAGTGCTACCAACTTGGAAGAACGTTAAAATATATCGCTAACCTTTTATCGAGTCTTAAGTAACTTTAACTATCACAAAGTTTTAGTCCAAATACATCGTCTAATTAATCGTTAACCGACAATATCGATTGGTAACAGATAATCGATGTACCATTCACTCATTCACACTAAAAAGTAAAAATACTTATTTATATTCGATATCAAATATCGATTGATTCGAATCGAAATAGTAAAATTAGAGCTGTAGACACAGTCGTTTGAATCGACTACGCCTCTCTACTTCTTTATGGTCATTGTGTGCAAGTTCCTTGACATCCAAAGTGAATGATGGTGGCAGCTTATTGTTACCACACACGAAAAAGACAATAGGCTGAAGCCTCTCAATATTGGAAGCGGCCTATGTCGCGCAGTGAACTAAGATAGGCCAATTAATTGGTGTTAAAATCTTCTAAACTGGCCAGTGGTACAGACACGGCAAGGTCTGGTTAGGAAGCCCCCTATGCGGAGGACACGACACAGTTCCTGGTTGTTTTTCAGTTTCATATTTCAAATTAGGGCTGGTTCTGTTATTTCTGATTAATGTATCTTCTGCAGGGAGCAAGTGGTATCATAAGTCTACGATTGGTTTTTAATGAATACCTTTAAAAATGGAATTTCATTAAATATTATACATTGAATATACATGCAATTTGGAGTTTCTATGAAGGTATGTATCAATGTGGATTAGTTGTAATAAATTCACGATATTGGTAATATTAATTACGTAATATTAAAAATTATGTTCTGAATTAATAATATGTTATCAAAATTATAATATCAAATGTTTTAATAAAGTATAATTTATAAGTACCATCTATTTTGTCAAACTACACCTTTAGTAGAAAAAAGTAAGAGCGAGATAGTAGAAAAAAATATATTGAACCATAGACAAAAAAAACAAACCGCTAATCAAAATTGGAAACAATCGGAAAATAAAACAAATAGGAAATAAATTCAAAAAAGAATTTTACTAGTATACACGAAAGTGCATCAGATATATACATAATACATGTTTGTATACCCGTTTATTACAATCACCTGGCAGCTGTATCGCGCTACTAAAACACTATTTTGTACACTCACACACATTACGGGCGCTTTATAAAACCCCGCAAACTGCTGACATTTTTATCGGCCGATAGTTCGATCTGATTGGGCTGTGAATATATCGTTCTATAATCTAGTTTAAAGGCAGTCGTGACACGCGTTCAACTTATTTGTCGGCTGTGTGCACACTTTGTTCGTATTGAAAACTATCAACCGACAGAAGGTCCGCAGTTTGTGTAGGCTGGTGTCAATTCCCACTGAAAGGACTGTGGCAGCGGCTCTTTGAGGCTAACTACAAATAACTTTGAACCTTATCTACAGGAGATGACGCTCATAGTCATTTAAAAGCAAAGGGAAACGGCTGCACGAACCTTCTAGCAACGTTTCTGCCGCCTGCCAATTACTCTTGCAGCGGATATTGACCCTTAGAAATAGACAAAGAGCTTTCTCCTTTTTATTTTCAATGATATCGCCAAATCACTTGACACTGATTGCAGTATCTAGTATTCTTAACCGCATAGTGTGCTGAATTCTTACAATATTCATTCTATGTTACACACACTTTAATGAAATCCGTTTATTTTTATTTGAAAATATAAAAAAACTGCATGCGGTCGCAAATGTAAAAGGAAGTTGTTTATAAAACAACTCAATATTACTTTAATTACAATGAAGCACGAGATATAAAATCAGGACCGCCATACTTACTTTTGTCCAATCGTATCAAAAACAATCACATAATTGATTTTCAACAGACCACACGCCAACGAAGATTCGTACACACTTATATACAAATTTATTTAAAAGGGTGTATACTGTATACGTATCTCCTTTGCTATGTCAGTAGTTAATCGCGAATTATATTGCAAATCTTAGCAACATTGTAGCACACAAATGATAGATTCAAATAAGAGAAGCACTGCCTCTATATTTTATATTCCGTGCAATAAAACAATATAAAAATTGTTGATAATCGTGCATTCAAATACTTAATATAAACTATACAAAGCCTAAATAATATTGTCTAGAACTTACGTGATTGATACAACACAATAAACAAAGAAATAGGAATCAAATTATAAACCGAAACACATATTTGAGGTTATACAAAATGCATTGCTATTTATTTTGCACACATACACAAACAAATATTTAAATTCAGAACATAACAGACTATTAATATTTTGGCAAGAGCTTACAATATGGACATCAAAATTAAATTCTTTTAATTATATCACAATTAATTTTATTTCAATTATGATGTTAATGCGATTAATTAAAAATAATATCGTATTTAAAGAAGAGCGATTAATTTGAATTCTTTTTTTTTTACAAAATGTTGCTAGTGTAAAATTTAATGAAATTTTAGAAGTTTTTTGGATTACAGTGAGATTTAATAAGTTAGGAAGACTTTTAAAATGTAAAAACTGACAATGTTGAAGATATCAAGTCTACGGTAACAGCTAAAACTACAAAAATTTAAACAAAGCTACTTTATATTTTTGGTAGGCAAGCAAATGTTTGTATTTTTCACATTCTTTCCTTACTAATTACGATCATTTAATTACATATATATCTATAAAAATCAAACATATTCGTATTTTTATTCATACGATATTTAATATAATAAAAGTAGACGTAATTTTTAACGTTTTTAAAATCACCACGACCATTTTATCAAGATAGGATAATTAATCGAATATTCTACAGAATAACTTGGCTGTTTAGTGAAAATCATTGCTTATTTCCTATTTGAAGAAATATACGAGTTTAATAAGGCAGAGATATTTACTACTCGGCCTTGAATCTAGGCTCCATACAACTACAGGAAGATCTCTATCTGATTTCAATGAGGCAGTCTTTGGTGAGTCAATTTTAATATTTTATCTAATAATTATCCATTTCAAAGTATTTTTATTTTAAAAATTTCCAGAATGTATATACAATCCTGACAAATCTTAAACATTAATGTATTTTTTTTTCAATAAAACTGCTACGGTTTAAAAAGTTAATGCACTGTCAAATTAACCTTAAAAATCACATTTGAGAGTACCATTCGCCGATAAAATATAAAAAGTTTGGTTCCTTTGACAGTAGGAAAACTTTTTTAATATCATTATAAATTGTATTATCCTTAAAATACGTCTAATCAATTCAAAACTCGATTCCAACCATTACTAGTGTTCCTAATGTCACAACTTTGATTCGTTCGCACTCTTTCTCCCATTCACGCAATATCTCTCTTGGTTAAGATACTTTTTACTTATATTTCGAATGTCTCACTCCATCTGCAGCAAATTACGGCTAGAACACAGTGGTAAAGGGTGAAAAAAAGACCGCCGGCCGATGGGAAAAAGTTCTTCGATCTAGTGTGCCAAATTTAAACATCTCTCCTACCCCACCCTATTGGTTAGGGTTATAGGGACCCATCCCCACTGCTAGAACGACACTAGATCTATCAATGTAACGTATATTTTGGGTAATTCGTATTTAATTATACCGATAGTATCGATAGTAAAAAATATTTAAGCAATCCTCCACATTGTAGTTCAGCCTCGAATCCCAAGTCCTGTATCTCGATTTATCTGAAGACATTTTGACAAATATAACAGATTACACAATATCTCCTCAGATAAATCGAGATTCAGAACAGAATACCGTTCTAGAATACGGGCCTCAAACTAGCTTTTCATTGTTTCGGCAAAATAGATTCTCGCTATATTTATTATATGACATTTTTAGTTCTTCCCGTGAAACTAATCTGTTCGATATTTACTTACACATATTACGAATCTTATACTTACAAATCAAATGATCCGCGCTTCGCATGAGATTTTGGTAGGTACAAACATGTATAAAATCTTTAAAACACATTCTACGTATAACTGGGAGACTGGACATTGCTCGTACTGTTACTATTCAAGTTTAAAACAGCTAGTCTACAAACACAATTAGTATGGTATATGGTACTAAAAATGATGATAGGGATTTCGAAAATGAAAGCACAAATTAGATGCTACTAGGCACAAATTAGATCGACCAAGAAGTAATTTGAAAGAGAACTTTGAATATGTATGACATGTCCAGATAGTTCTACCACTACAAAGAGACTGTTCGCCGGCTTCAATATCGCCTTATGGGCTGGCGCCCAGTGGCGGCATCGGCAATGATCAGGATTTGTAGTTGTCGAGTAACAATAGATCGTATTATTACAGATATAAGATTGAACTTTAATCGCTAACTATACCGCTGTAGAATGCCGATCGATGCCGACGATTGTCATTAAAATTTTAATTTTACGATGATAGTGATAAGATCTATTATGCTCGGCCAAAAAAATCCTGAAGCTCGCCGATGCCGATAATGGGCGCCGGCCCTAAATGTTGAGTTTTCTTATATGAATTTATATTTTAGATCTTTGCAATTGGAATACACGTTGTCAGAGACATAAACCAACCAACGTCTGAGAGCAAAGAAAGCTAAGTAAAGTGCGCAGCAACAAGTTTCTTACTCGTTCTTCAATGACGCAACGAGATCGAAGCAATGACGCAATCAATACGTGATAATAACGTAATTAGTTCATGATATTGACGCAATTAGTTCATGATATTAACGCTATCTATTCGTGATATTGACGCAATGACTGCGTGTTAAAGCAATCAGTTCTTAGTATTATTTTGTTGCATATATGATTTTGTTGCAGCCACAGAACCAGAACGTGGCTTTCACGCACAAATTACGAACTACGCCATATTGGCAACCATTTTTAGCCAGTTCGCGGTACCAATGCAGCTGGTTTTCGAACTTGACCTCATTGCAAACTAGTTTAGATAAGCATTCATATGAAAAGAGCTTGTTGGGGATACAAATTATTTCTGGATTACACAATATATTTACAATTCGTAATTCAAGATATCGGAACATAGGTACAGTCGGCGACTAAACGTTCGGAGTGTAAAACATAAAAAAATGCATAAAAATTAATAATTATATTTTTGTCAAAATATAAAAACATTTTAAAACCCACATACTTAGTGAAAGAACACAGTTTTTATCAACAAATACGAAACTACAAGTACTAAGAGAAATCTACAGTTCGTTCAAAAACAGCTGGACAACTGCGTCTTATATTTTATCAAACAAATTATTACAGTTACCATATTTTATCATAACTGCTTACAGAATTGTATTATTAGTTATCGGTGCGTCGATATTAAGTAATAAATTAATAAGGAAACAATATTTGAACTGTATCGAGATAATCTTTAATCTCATGCGAAGTTGGTATGAAAGAGAATTGTTCAATTTATACCTATTTATATAAACAAAGATAGGAAGAAAGGTGATGTAGCGTTTTTTCTTAATATGTTTATTAGTATTGAACTGTATTACTGCGCACTAAGGTACATAATTAATTAATTCTGAAACGGTCGTACGATAATTTCTCAAGCTATGATGTTAATAATTAATCACTCCTTTTGTTACTTTTTAGGAGTTTTAGACTACTTTTTGTATTGGACACGTGTCGTTACGACTTCACCTTGCTGATGATAAGCTGTAGTCTCCGTAAAATAGCCTCTGTACACTCTAGTTAAGAATTAAGGTCGCCTTATCGGGCACGAATTAGTCATTAATATTTAACGACGTGCATAGACAGATATGAACTGTCTGATAGCATTCGAACTTCTGTCGAACATGTACCAGTGACGTCGCTGAGAACTCCGTCAAAGGGTAGATATTTGTTCCCAGTTCGATTGTTTAAGTAGACTAGTGATGTGAACAGTATATTTATTTGAAACCAAGTTCTACCAGACCATTTAGTTTATTTTGTTGATACCACAGTGTTATAGAGTAGGCTAGACCCTGCACGATCAGTGCCAGTATCGAGTATCGTCAGTATCGTCACGCGAGCCATTTAGTGATGTTCAACACAAACAAAATTGTATCGATATTTTAATTTATGTTGACAATCGACTTGTAAGGTTATAGTAGATTAATTTAGAAGCGTGAAAACACGTAATACACTGGTTTGCGGTATCTGGTCTACTCTGAGTCTGTGTTCAATACACACTTTTGTTGGATAGTTCAAAAATGTGTAGGGCAAGATGGCCGCGTTGTACCTAGAACACGATTTCAAATAATTTCAACATTTTAAATGAAAAACAATAATGTTAATGTATTTTAGATGAAAGCTAATTAAATAATTATACCTAGTTCTTTAACAATTCAATGCAATTCTATAGACTACAGAAACAATTGTTTCGATTAAATTTCACTTTCACTTATAAATCTCTTTGTTATATTATATCCGTAAGACAAATATCTACAACGATTGTATCTACTTACATGATAATATCAATTATATCAACAATATCAAAAAGTCTAAATGAGGTAATAGCACTGATACTTCTATCAATCGAAACACATGACATCAATCGATTCTATCGATAGTATTCTACATCAATAGCATTAAAACAATCGATAGTATCAACAGTAAACACTTACACTATCAAGAATATCATTTACTTTTATTGCGATTTGTGCTATCGATACTTTAGATAGCTTATCGATATTAAAACTATCGACAATCTCACATCCCTACCATGTAATATTATTTCTCAATTCGATCTTCCTATTAACACACTTCAAATTCGATGTTGAAATTATGAGCATAATTAAATTTACGATAATCGTTCGTTACTTTTTGATACACACTGAGACTCTTCCCGTGGACGAATATTTCACAATTCACAAGGGGATTTGTTCCCGATAATTAATCTACACAATGAGCTTCCCGTTTTGTTTGACGTCACCGTTCGGTTTGACGTCACTGGGCGGGAGGCCTGGGGCCTGGTTACGTGATAGCTTGCGTTTGATGAGGCGGTAGGTGGGTGCCACTAGTAGTACCAGGCCCGACACGCCGATGAACACTCCCGCCAGGTAGAACGACAGGTCGTACGAACCTGTCACGTCGAACACCCAGCCTGGAAATTGGGAAGGAAACTTATTAGTCGCAGTAAGTATTATTATTTCTTAATAATGGGATTCTGTTTAAATGTAATTCAAAATGAAGTTGACTTTTTTTATGGAATAGGGAGGCAAACGAGCAGACGGATCGCCTAATGGTAAGCAATCAGCGCCACCCATGGCCACCAATCACGAACACCAGAGGAGTCACAAGAGCGTTGCCTTCCTTTTAAAAGAGTAGGTACGCTCTTTTCTTGAAGATTTTCAAACTTGACCTTCACGTCGTATTGGTTTAGAAATACCGTTGGTGACAGTTCATTCCACAGCTTAGTTGTGCGAGGCAGAAAGTTTGTCGAGAAACGCACAGTTATGGACTGCCAGCTGTCCAGATGGTGAGTGTGGAACTGCTGTCACGTGGAACGACTTTTGATTGATTGTGATTGTATCAATTTTATCTTTACATAGGTTGGTCTCTTTAATCATAAAACATATTAAATTGCACATTGCGGTAACGCTTTATTCATTTTTTGGTCTCTTTGGTGTATGTGACGAACTAAACATACTCGTACATTAGGTATTAAAGCGATAAGGCCGCCCATTGTACTGCTTTAGTAGACATAGATTTTAACTATATCTTTTAAATGGTGTACAACCAATATTATAATAAATAAATATTCAACTAATAATGAGCTTAAAAGGTTAACGTTATTGATTGATCAGTAATTTTATTGTGCCGTACAATTACAATGCACATACGCGAACTTACTTCACTTGATTTTAACCAATATTTACCAAAATCTCTACCCCATGAAACTATAAACATTCAGCTATTACCGGGCACAGGCTGTTCTACCAGTTTAACAACACCTGTATATGCAGCAACAGATTGCACCAACGCTATAGAAACATTGAAGCACACTTCGAGGGCAACTGTATACGCTTTTTTAACAAGATTCCTAATGAAATTAGAGATTTACCTATAACTAAATTTAAAAATGCAGTTAAGAGTAAAAGCAAAGCACTGTATCTAGACCATAAGTATTAGATTATGTAAATACTTGTAAATAGACCAAAAAAAATGCCCGCTGAGTTTCTTGCCAGAGTCTTCTCAGCTTTGGGCCGCGTTTCGAACCGGTCGGTGCTTCATTGGCTAAACTAGTATTTAATATTTATGTTATATTAACGTTTTGTAAGTGCCAATTTAATGGTCCATTTTTTTATACCACTTAGGCGGCAGACAAGCCCACGGCCCACCTGATGGAAAGTGGTTACCGCGGCATATGGACGTATGCAACACCAGGGGCGTTACACTCGTGCTGCCTATCCTGAAGAAACCTTCCAATGCCCCTCTTGAAGAACCCCATTATTGTAGTCGCTTGGGAAAACCAAGGCAGGGAGTTTATTCCACAGCTTGAGCGTGCGTGCGATGAAGTTCCTTTCACCGTATTCGGATGCAATGTGTAAGGATGAATTCCCTGCCTATGGCGAGCGGTGCGATGATAGAATGTAGCTGTGGGCATCATGTCATGATTTTTGATTTGATTTGATTTGATTAGACTCACCAGCTAAAGGCGGTCCCACAAGGTTAGCCACGCCCTGTATGAGCAGCAGCAGGCCGTACGCGTTGGTGAACTTCTCGAGCGTGATCTGCTGCACGAGGATGATGCTGGTGAGCGAGTAGTTGGCGGCGATGGCGGCGCCGAAGGCCCCGGCCGCGGCGCCCAGCGCGCCGTACGAGCGCACCAGCGGCATGGCCACCGTGGCGCCGCCGCACGCCACCATGCAGCCCGCGTACACCACGCTGGCGCTCACGCACGACCAGTCGCCCACCCAGCCCAGGAAGATCTGCAATCCACAGGCACGGGGATGATGTGCTATACCGGGTGTATTTTTTTTATCGTGCGATGGCATGGCAGAGAGGCGAATATGGAAAGTTTTCGCGCTGCCCGCCCGGCGACCATAGACAGCGAATCTGATCTATGGTCAGGGCAAAAAAAAAATCTTGTATGTAATCCTTTGTGTATTATTATTATTTCGAAAATGTGCGCTGTTTTCTAAATAAAACATATTTTCTTTCTTTCTTTCTTTCAAATCCCCACGAATACCACCCCCATGGAGCCGGTGGAAGTGGTTATGTCGGACTCGAACCTACTAAAACGCACGCCGTCTTGAGTCCTTGGTTTCCGGAGGTGAGATTGCCGAAAGCATATCTCTCGCACCCCGGCAGACCCAGAACCATCTCTTTCGAGATGGCCCCCTTCGGGTTGTGGGGACCACAGTGTCCCCATCTAGCCCCGGTTACAGGGAGGCGCACTTTGGGCCGCCGCCGCGACCTGCTTCTGCTATGCTATACCGGGTGTAAAGCCTAGTTCGCACTGCTTTAGTAATTTAGTAGAGTAGCATTTAATTTAGTGACTAAACTACTCGCTACCACACAGAAATCGTTCGCATTACGATTTAGTATGCAAGTGAGTGGTATTGTGTTGTGCATGACGGGCGGGCGGCGGTCACTAATGTACTCGACTAAATCAACAGGTTCGGACTTGTTAAGCCGTCACCCGACTAAACTACTCGCCCGAAAAAATAGAGTAAAACGGATCGATTCGACTAAATCATTTATTAAATTACTCAACAAAGTTTTTGTAGTTCGCACATATTTAGCTACTCTAATAAATTACTAACCTAGTCCGAACTAGGTTTAAGGGGAACATCGATTTGGACGAAAATAAATTAAAACCACGTGTGCTTTTAGATGCCTGCTTTGATGATGTAAACCAGGGCTGTCCAAACCATGGCCCGCGGGCCGCATGCGCTGCCCGTACCTACCTTTGTGAAAGTGCATATTCAACAATGAAGTTTATAAAATCGAGATACAGGTCTTCATTGACAGATACTTCACTTAAACATGCACAAACATGCGAATTGTAAAAGACAAATTAATGAAAACGTAACCTATATTTTACTTTTATTAATATTTTGCGGCCCTGCAGTGTATTTAGTTATTTTTGTTGGCCCTGGGTGCCATCTAGTTTGGACAGCCCTGATGCAAACGTTAAAATTTTTTTAATAATTATATATTATTTTGTTAACAACGGTCAAACGGGGCGGTTGGAACAATATTCAAAATGTTGACTCAATAAGGGGGCGTATAGGAGGTGGCCGTTGGGAATAAGCTCGAAATCGCCAGTTACGAGTAGAGGATCTTTCGTTTCACGGAAAATATTTCTCTAACTAGTTCGTAGTTACACTGAAGACCGACTTCAACTGACTTCACCACGCCTGATGGTAAAGGTAAAGGCAAATTCTCTGAAAGAGGGTCACCATCGTAGTATGTAACAGGTTATCAATGATGGCACTCAGCTTGACGGCCTCTTCCGATGCCGTTTTACGCCCCGCTTATAGGACCCGAGACTGTAGGAAAAAGGAAACACGTGAGCTGGCAGGAACTTCCAGGTCTTAATATATATATAGGAATATATAGGAATGATTCACCGAACCGCTAGGTTCTAGAACGTATATTCTGCACCGTATGCGGGTGACATCTAAACCCTTCACGTGCAAGTGGATTATGTCATCCTTTTCCTTTTCGAGAGGTTACATAATCCTAATGTCTTGCGTCTAGCCGTCTATACTTCGAAATGATATAATTGTGTCAAGTCAATGACTGCCACTTCAAATCAAGCAGTGATAAGATACACGCGAAGTACCTATCACTAATGTAATGTACTTACGATTGCTATTTTGGTATCACTGCTTAGTACACGCGTACTCGTAGAGTAACAATAGTTAATAGAAAACAGAATACGGATGTACAAAATACTAATAAAACTTACAAATAATTTAAGGGTTCTGTAGTGAGGATATCTAAATGTAAAGCACTATATATTATTTTACTTATCCTACCTAATACTAATCCATACCAATATTATAAATGCGAAAGTAACACCGTCTGTCTGTATGTTACTCCTTCCCGCCTAAACCACTAAACCGATTTTCAACAAAATTTGATATAGGGGTAGATTAGACCATGAAAAAGGAAATAGGCTATGTTTGGTCGCAATAACCGATATCCACGCGGGCGGAGCCGCGGGCAAAAGCTAGTATTATACGTTTTGAAGATGCTTGTATGTTTACCGCAACTCGTGGGACCAATATTTCAGGGACAAAAGTAACCAGTATTCTATGTATCCCTTTACCATATTTCCAACTGTTTGAATGACATTGAGTTACTAACATCCAAAACTCTTCCCAAACTTAAACACTTTATAATATTAAGAAAGATATAGATTTGCATTACAAAAGAGTCTCCCAGAACAGTGAAACGCATTCATTACTAATCCAATAAAATTCTATTACTCACCTCTCCAAACATATTCACTATTCCAATGATAGATATCAGCATGGACGCTTGGGACTCATTGTACCCCCTTTCCAATCCGTTATCCGCCAAATACACGTAGGGCACGTCGTACCACATGTACAAGAGAAAGTTGGAGAAGGCGAATATACAGAATGCTGGATTCTTGAAGTGCGAAAAGTCCAAAACGTCCACAACTAGGTCCCAGAAGTCCCACAGCCCGGCGTACCATTGGACCTGGAAGATAAGAGTCAGCTGTGAGTATGAGCAGTGCATAAACTAAAAGTTAGGAAAATTCTGCCGTAACAAGAATCTGTCGTAACCAAAATCTGTCCAAACCAGAATCTGTCCTAAGACGAATGAGGGGGAAAATACACTCAGCTGTACATTTGATATCGGCAGTACCTGCTATGAGAAGTATGCCGAATTAAGTTCGAAGAATGAAGAAATCGAAATCAGATGACAGGTTTTGGTTTCGATACCATCCATATTATATTTACATTTTTGCTACTAATGTATTGTTAATGGTCTCCATAATATGTTAATTTTAATTATGTTGAATAATTTCAGTTCGTAACCAAATTTCAGGACAATATTCTGAAACGTCGATGTAAGTAAATGGGGCACAGCGGGATGTTAGGAATAATTCCAGTTAACAGAACATTGCAATTAAGAAAAAGCTGTTATGTCAACAGGGGAGCTTTTTCAATACGCCAGCAAGTGTCAACTTTGAGTCAATAAGCTGTGATAACGGCGTTTCTGGCGCAAATATCTAATACATAAATAATTGAAAATAAAAAAATGATTTCTCACCTTTTCTTTAGCAATGGTGGTCATAGAATTCCTGAAGATATTTGGGCACGAGGATGCTCTGAGCCTATACCTATTGATGTTAAGCATAGCACCCCTGTATGTGAGGGAATGTCTGTGTACCCTGAGGTCTTTGAGGAATGCTGGCGGTTTCTTCGTGGAGCCAGTCGCTTGCCTTCGAAGCCATAGTGATAAAGCAGCTTTGTCGGTGAGAGGTACCGACGAGTTCGGTTCTTGCGTTCTTTGTGTTGTTGAAGTGGGTGACAAGGCTCCAGGAGATGCTGTTCCTGGAGACATTACGGCTCTTGGAGGGGACTGCTCGTGCAGTCTTCCGCTATCACTAAAACTCCTTGATGGAAGCATAACCCCTGGATAGTTTTGAGCTAAAATAGCGTACGCACGACCACGGTTCGACATCATTTCAAACACTTCAAGTGAGACGCCCTCGCCTCCTGTCATAAATGTCGGTAAATCTACCAAAGAACTAAATTGTGGCACTATCGGTGACGTCACAGTTTCAATGTGCACAGTATCCACCACTTTTGCAGAACCACCAGCGCTACTTTTACTGTCCGAAAAACTAGCACTATCTGCTGATGAACCAAAGCGCTTGTTCCGTTTTCTTTCTCTCTTTCTTTTTCTTTCTTTTGCCCTTTCTTCGTTCATAGTTGCCGTCCAGGGCAGATCTCTAAATAGCAGACCACATACTGCCATATTTAAGAATAATCCAGCTAATATTAAAGTAGTTCCACGCCAACCATATTCGTCTAATAACAGATAGGTTAGTGGTGCAAAGAGAAATGTTCCAATGCCACTACCGCAAACCGAAATTCCGGTGGCTAAAGATCGTTTCTTCTCAAAATAATAAGCTACTATGACAACTGCTGCTACGTAACACAGACTTAAACCAAATCCGGCCATAATACCGAATGTTAAAAACAACGTCTCCATGTTCTCTACAAAGGCGGAAATGACGAACCCAATTGCTGCTAAAATGGAACCGAATATCGTCACTCGCCGGCATCCATATCTATCCGTGAGGAAGCTGGCGATCGGTCCAGAGAGCAGTGGCATTGCCATGAAGATGCCGGCGATCCAGGCCGTCTTGCCTTTACTTTCACCAAAATACTCCAAAAAGTGCGGGTAGAACACGCCGAAACTGAACGTAATGCCGTCGGCGATAAGATTGACCATGAATGAGGCGAAGACGACGACCCAGCCCCAGCCGCCGTCCGGCGGACGCGCCTCGGCGATGGACACATCTTCGTCGTCGGACGAGCTCGAGCTGGAGCTGGAACCGGACACGGACACAGGAGCGGGCGGCGACTGCGCGTCGAACTTCACGTGCAACGGCCGACCGTTGTGTTTCCGCGTTACATTCTCACTATTAGCACTGACACTGAGCGGGTCGCGGAGCAAGGGTTCGCTCTCGGGGATGGAGGGTAACGCACGCGGCGCGGGCCGCGGAGTCTCTGGTTCGTTTAAGGCCTCCGCTGGCGGGCCTGCGGTAACAAGGGTTTCGCGGGGTCCTCCTTGGAGCGGCCGACCGTTCGCGCACTCCGGGGGCGACGAGACGCGCGGGCGGTCCATTCCGGCAGGGCACGGCGAAATTGCGCGCGCAGCGGGTGCAGCGCTTTATCACCAGTCCGCCGGGCTTCCATGCGGACACCACACCACCGCCGTGACCTCATGCTGTAACAGTAAGAAAACATCGTGTTAAACACAACTTAAGAGACATTTTTAGCATGAGTTGCTTGGAATAATGTTTTGCTACGCAAATCTTACCACTATGCACGAGTGATTTATCACAGACGAGTGGTTTATCAACTGACCTACGCACATATGAATGAACTGATCGCCTCCGTGCGATGTCATCTGTGATTGAGGTTTTGCTGGGTAATAAAACTAGTATAATGGTTGAGTTCATCTGCAGCGGATGTAGCAAGTGCTAAATCGTCGTTCTGCAGACCATGTTGATTGGTGGACAATGGACACAACGGGAAGCCGCGCGAAGAATCAACTTGTATCTATAGATGTGTATACGAACAAGATACGGAACATACAAGCGATAACATTTATGCGTTTCATGTATGTACAATGACACAATTTTTAATATTCCCTAACGGCTTATAAAGGTCAAAATATTATGAAATGTCAGCAGCAAAGTAATGGAAAGGTTAATTCTTTCCTGTTCATATCCGTAGGGCATTATAAAATATCTCTTTGAAGCGGCTTCAGGTCGTGTATCTTTATAATGGTAATTAAATAAACAATATAATGAGACATTCTGAATATTCTGTGTCAAGCTTTAAATCCAAATCAACTCGAACATGACAGCAGCTATAATACCACCACAACCAACACGGTGTACATACATACAACAGATTATACAATAGCCTCTAGAGCGATACGTTAATTATGTAGCGTAATTACATTGGGATTAATTACCCTCAAATTAACATGGTACGCTGCCGGCTCCGTTCACAGATTTCGTACGTCGCAATATCGTCCTAATTTATAATTAAACTGGACCCTTGCTACTCATTCGCTCTAATTATTTCACTTAAGGGCCATCAAGTAACTACGAGTACATATCACTATTTCCAGTCATTTATGTATACTTCGCGTCAGTAGCTTACGAGAGACGGAGACGGGAGACGGCCTTACGATCGAGAGGTCCCGGGTTCCCCTAAAGAAAACATTGTCTAATCAGGGAATGAAAGCGAAGTCATCACGATTGCCATTAAATAAGTTAATTCTCTCGCGCTAGGATATTACCCTTATCATAAGACAGCCTCTGTGGCGTGGCGGTAGTGCACGCGACTGCCACACAGGAGGCGCAGGTTCGATTCCCGCTCAGTGCAAATATTTGTATGCATGAATATGGCTATTTGCATTGGTCTGGGTGTTTCTATGTATAATATGTATATATTGTTTACAAAAAAAAAGTATCTAACTATGTTTATCTGCATTCTAGATTCAATAACACAAGCTAATTAAGCTTACCATGGATCTAGATAGCGTCGTGTAGAATGTTGTGGAATATTTATTTAGTTATTTATTTATCCCTGTCCATTAACTCTGGCGAAACCCTACATTGAAATGGATTTTTTTCACAAAACATGAGATTTTTTAAACAAAAACAAATCTTGACGGTCACATGTTGCGCCCTCAGGGCAAAACATCACGTTTCGCTTTGATCCTTAGACAGTAACCGGGCGACCCTTTTTTGCCGAAAACTCAAAACAGCCGAGTAGTAAGTTTCCGATTTCATTTAAGTGATGAATGAGGGCTAAACAGTGGGGATGAGGATTCATAGCACAGTGTGCAAGACTGAGAAACTGTCAAACGAAATGTAGCTTCACTACATAGTATAAAGCAAAGTAGCTTTCTGCATCTGTCCGTCCCTATGTATGCTTATATCTTCAAAACTACGCAACAGATTTTCATGCGGTTTCTTTTAATCGATAGAATAATTTGAGATTGAAGTTTATATGTATAATACATGCTTAATATAGTAGAGGGTGCAGCGGGAACGAGATCAGACACCACGCGGGCGGAAAAAAATTGGCGGTACGAATTTCGCCGGGTCAGCTAATCCATACTAATATTATAAATGCGAAAGTAACTCTGTCTTTCTGTCTGTCTGTCTGTCTGTCTTTCTGTCTGTCTGTCTGTATGTTACGTTTTCACGCCTAAACCACTGAACCGATTTTGATGAAATTTGGTATAGGGGTAGATTAGACCTTGAGAAAGGACATAGGCTATGTTTGGTCGCGATAACCGACATCTACGCGGGCGGAGCCGCGGGTAAAAGCTATTTAGTCATAAAATCGAAATAAATAAAGTATTACATAGTTTTGATGTAGTCGGAAGTTTACGCGAATATCACTCGTTGAAATAAAAACCGTTAAAAAGTATTTTGGTTATAAGTATTTCAGTAAGAAGATTTGCTCAATCACTTAGTGCTTCAACGTTTCAGCATATTTGGTGTCACGAAGCGAATAGTCACGCGAGAGCAGTTAGCAATTTCTATACACTTATACAGGTTGATGGTCGTTTCAAAATTATACGGGAGTATTAATTTGGCGAAAGAAATATTTTTTTTAAAACCCACATACGTTTTCCCTTTCACCTGAACATTATTCCCGCACTTTATCAAAAAAAAAATGTTTTCTTTCGCCAAATTAATACTCCCAGATGATTGTACTTCGAAACTGTGTCCAAATTCTTCTTATCAGAAACGACTATAAAATCACCCAGTATATAATTCAAGTGTTAAAAAAAATACAGTAAAGAGCCAACTATGCCAGAAAGGCTATTATAAAATCCAAGAATACTTAAACGATAAACAAGCTTGGAAATGAGCTGTTCGCTCAGCTATGCTGCTCAAGCAAAACATTGTATCTAGACCATAAGTTTTAGGCTAAGTAAGTAAATGTTTTGTAAATAGACCAAAAAAAAAATGCCCGCTGAGTTTCTTGCCGGAGTCTTCTCAGGTCTGGGCCGCGTTTAGTATTTAATATTTACTTTATGTTGACGTTTTGTAAGTTCCGATTTAATGGTCTATGCAAAATAAATTACTTTTGAATTTTTTGAATTTTGAATTTTGTAGCGTAGGCCTAACACCTCGAAAATGGCGAACAACAATTTATTTTGTGTGTCCAAAATTCACTATCTGGGAATCCGCAACGCTTTTAATAAATAACGAAATAAAATATTCATCCTCGCTCGTAGCCTAGTTTGTCGGGTCCTGCTCCCGAGCGCATTGCACCACGTGACCTGTTTCAGTTTAAGGTCATCAGCACCGGGGCTGCATACAAGGGCCTATTTCTTTCATTAACCTACATGATCAACATTTATTTAGCACGGAAATATTCCACAACATTCTACGCAACGCTATCTAGACCCATGGCAAGCTTTTATAGCTTGTGTTAAGGAATCTAGAATGCGGATAAACATTCTTATATACTTTTTTTTGTAAATTCATACATATTATACATAGAAACACCCAGACCAATGCAAATAGCCATATTCATGCATACAAATATTTGCACTAAGCAGGGATTGAACCCGCGCCTCCTGCGTGGCAGTCGCGTGCACTACCACCACGCCACAGAGGCTGTCATTCAATATGAGAAAAAAGTTGTCATGGGGATTAGAAAAATATTGATAGTAAAGTACCTATGCAGACTTTTGATACAGTAAAAGTTTGTTTTATTTGTTTAAAATCGGGTGTGCGATGTTTTATAGACAAAAGTTTCATATAATTTCGTTTTACAGAAAATGTTTCGCATAATTTCGTTTCATAGAATAATCAATATACATAATACTTACTTTAAAGATTTTTAAATCATTGACTTTTGTTTCACATAAATTTTAATGTTAGAATAATCATTTCATAGAATAACAAATCAAATATTCTTCTTTTTTATATTGGTTATTTCTTATAAAACTTATTTGCGCAAAGATATTTTCTGGGTGGTTTAAAAAAAAATAACCACGAAGGCTAAGGCGAGAGCTCCGCTTCGCTTCGCTCTCGCCTTAGCCTTCTAACCTAACCTATCCGAGTCGGGGTATTATCTAATTAAATTACTACAAGCATTCGGGAAAAAAAATGATGGTGGTTAGTGGTTGTTTTTAAGATTCCTTAAATAATAATTCTACAGTTTGATAAGTATGTTAAACAAAAATATGTGAAAAAAAATTCATTAAATTGTGTTTCTGTGAAAAGTGATTCATTGTGGTAAATTGTCTTTGAAACAATAATATTCGAAATAAAAATATAAGAACCAAATATTATATGAAACATTTTCTGTAAAATGAAATTCTATGAAATTTCTTTCTACGAAATAAGGCGCTCCCGTTTAAAATCATTATCATCTGAACGTCAATACCGGTAGCATGAAAAACTTTCACTTTGCAGCACGGGGTTCGCACTCCTGCCTACCTTAAGGATCCATACTAATATTATAAATGCGAAAGTAACTCTGTCTGTCTGTCTTTCACGCCTAAACCACTCAATCGATTTTGATGAAATTTGGTATAGGGGTACATTAGACCATGAGAAAGGACATAGGCTATGTTTGGTCACGATAACCGACATCCACGCTGGCGGAGCTGCGGGCAAAAGCTAGTTGGTTATATAGTTGTTTACAGGAGCGACTGACGGCTTATCGTATATCTAACATCCACGTATATAGTCTACATCTGAAAGCATTATCTCAAAACTATTTTCGGATCCTCTATAACTTCCAAGAAGATACCTCAATGTTTCAACATTTTCTAGTAAACAAAGGTTATTACTAAAATAAAATAATCCATATGGCGGCGATCTGTAACTAAAACCCCAATATAAATATAAAGAATATTCTGCCTCATTGTTGAGTTTGGTCAATAAATTAATATAGAGCATGTTAATCATTTGTATGCAAATATTTCAATTACAACCAAAGGCTTTGCTAATTGTTTGATATTAAAATATAATGTTTCATTTCGACGGAATGTCTATCTGAAATTTTTTAGGTTGGTACTGTGGTTTCATGTCCAACAAAAATAACATAAAAAGGACGACGAGTTGGCGTAATACGACTGCCATCTGACCTCCACAACTAATTGGCGATATCGAAGTGCTGCCGTTAGACTAGTCGAATTATTGAGGGCTCCAACTACCCATAATGACTGCCATATGAACATATGGCAGTTGTAGTTCAGTAGATATATGCCACTAAGTACAAAAACAGAATACAACCTCCCAGGTATAGTGCAACTATGGTAACAAAAGTACGTAATTTTGAAGCATTTATTATGCTAACTTTTTAAGTTAAAGACGGATATAAAGATAATGGAAATATGAAAGGATTCAGGTGTGGCTCAATAGCTCAGTTGGAAGACAATTCCCCCTGTAAGGGAAAGGTCGTGGGTTCAAGTCCCACTTGAGCGCTACGTTCAATATCGTTAAAATTCTACGTATCTACTTATTACACCAGCTGTTTAGAATTATATGGTATCACGGTTCCTGTGTGAAGTATCAATGAATTTTGAATATTAATGCAGAAACGTGACCGCTGTATCGCCTGTTTCGTGCCCTAGATATGCGCGGCGTAGCGGGGGACGAGGTAAAGAAAGAGAAACAAAGAGTACGAGTCGAGAGCGGGCGAGTTACCGCAGTGAACGCTAGTGGTGGACTGACCAAATCTGACGGTCGATGTTTTTTTATACGACTTAGGCGGTAAGAAACGGCCCACCTTATGGAAAGTGGTTACCGCGGCTTATGGACGTATGCAACACCAAGGGCGTTACACTCGCGCTGTGTACCCTGAAGAAACCTTCTAATGCCCTTCTTGAAGAACCCCACATTGTAGTCGCTTGGGAAAACTTGTTGGTTGACCATCAGTGGTAGACTGGTGCCACAAAACAAATATAATAATACTTAGTTCGTTACATACTTATTTATTTTGCTCTTTACAATAATCCATACTAATATTATAAATGCGAAAGTAACTCTGTCTGTCTGTCTGTCTGTCTGTATGTTACGCTTTCACGGCTAAATCACTGAACCGATTTTTATGAAATTTGGTATAGGGATAGGTTAGACCTTGAGAAAGGACATAGGTTATGTTTAGTCGCGATAACCGACATCCACGCGGGCGGAGCCGCGTGCAAAAGCTAGTTTATACATAAAAGTCGCTTTTCTAGTTCTTAATACAATATTCAGTCAAAGCAAACATTATGTAAGCAAGATTTTTGCTGTAACGTAACTGAATAAAGAAATTTTAAAATTTAGACGCAAGGCAAAATACATGTGGGTAGAATGAGTTGGATCCGACAGCGTATTAATATTCAATGATTTGGCCCGTTCGCGTTACGTACACAAGGAAGTTATCTATCTCCTATCTCCCTGGCTGTTTGGAAATACATACCGTCGTAAATTACAATTTTTCATCAATAAAATAGGTAAAGGAATATTTTATTGCTAAACCTTTACTACTGTAAGTGAAGTTAGATAAGATATAGCTATATAACATTGTTATTACCGTTAATATAAAGGTCGCAGTGAATAAATGGCTTTGTCGCTAAAAGCAACTTCTTTATTAATTTGTGTCATGGTCATAAATCTAGTCGTTACTTATTTGAGGTCGACGCAACATGTGCTTTTCACATTTATATCAAAATCCATACCCTTTCGATCTTATCATCTTACACACAGTCTATCTTCTTCTCCTAGTTATTTCTCCTTGGAAATTTCATAATGCCTTCTTTACGACATTATTTTCTTACGCAGGAAACTATTGTAATTGCAACTAAACACGTTTGTCCAAAATCGAAGGGCGAATCCTGATAATTCGAATTTTCTAATCGTTTAAATATGTATATCTAAAAAGCCAAAGCAGTGCAGTTGTTGCAGTGATTGCAGCCTAAAAAATAAAATATTTTTTCTTCTTGGTAAGACAAAACATACATTATATCAAATACTAACAAAGTCTCGTGTCTAAATCATCGTGTTTGAAGTATTACGCTAAAACACTTCACCTTGATCGGAGGTCGAGCTCACGAATGTTATTTTAGAATATTTCTGCGCGAACTTCCTTATAATAATACAAAGATATTAAAATGCATACCTAACTATACCTTTATAACTTTATAGAAATAAAAGACAAGACTAACCCCTTCCATTTTCCTACATTCTACCTCGATTGATGACTTTTCACCCATTGTATGAGGAAGCACGTGTGATGATTATGATTCCTCCCGCCCCTAAATTGTATGAATAAAACACGTGTATTGATAAATAATTTCCAGCCTCAGTATTGTATGAGTTAACACGGTTTGTTCCCTTTATGTCGAGTCCCGTTATGTCGAGTCTGGGACTGGTGTGAAGAATTCCCCGCCTCATGAAGTTGCATAAGAAAAACACGTGGTAAGTAACTTTCACGCCCCGGAACACGTGTGTTGGTTAAAAATGCATGGTGCGACAAAAATAAATGTCCCGCTTTCCTACGTGGGACCACAATATGTATAGTGATTCACAGATAGTGGTTCTATGTCTGTACTTTGAACTATCCGCTAGTTAATTATGTTTGTGAAGTTCAAACAGAGATAATTGCCTAGCGCATGCTCTAATTGCACTACTTATAATAAATTATATAATATTAGTGTACATTATTATATAAAATAATGTTTACCAATATTATAAATGTAGGACATTCTACACAGCGCTATCTAGACCCAAAGCAAAGCTTAACAAGCTTGTGTCAAGGATTCTAGAATGCGGATAGACATACTTAGATCCTTTTTGTTCGTAAATACATACATATTATACATAGGGTCATCCAGATCAATGCAAATATTCATATTCCTGCATACAAAAATTCACAGGAATCGGGAATATAACGCGCGCCCCCTGCGTAGCAGTTGAACGTTGCGCCACAGAGACAGAAGCAGTGGGGAAAGTAAAACTGTCTGTCACGCTTTCACAACTAAATCACTGAACCGATTTGGATGAAATTGAGTACAGAGGTAGATAAAATCTTGGGAAAAGACTTACGCTTTCACACCTAAACCACCGAACCGATTTGGATGAAATTTAGTACAGAGATAGAAGTCCTTGGAAAAGAACAGGCAATAACCGACATTTACGCGGGCAGAGCTGCGGACAACGGCTGGTTAAAAATACTAAGTTTGCTTTAGGTTGCTCATGATATAATTTTACGGCTAAGTTTGAGCTATCGTGAAGAGCATTATGTGGGACCGATGAAATATAACCAGCAAAATGGTGACATAAAATATATCAGATGTATTACGTATTACAAGAATCAACTGGCGTGATTACACGTAATCATGTTTAACTTTAACTTGTAATATTTGCAATGTTAGTTTGTTTGTTTAGGTCAAATCTCTCAAGTTAAATTAAACCAACTTGTGTTTTAGTATCGATTCAAAACTTTGTACGTAGGAGAATATTAGGTAATCTGTGATAGTGAGGATAATTACGTGAATCTGACTCCATCAAGCCAATTTGGGACCAGCTGACTCCTACCGAGGTGGGCCGGAGTGCGAGAGATGTGTAAGTTACTGGCTATCTCAATGCTAACTGTATACTCATGACGGCGTGCGGTTTTAGTCGGTTCGAGTAACAACTCCGAGAAGGGCGGTCCGGGGTGGTACCTAATCTACTTACTGATAAATTAAAAAATAGTATTGCAACGGGAGGCGGGATTGGTACTCTCACTCAAAGCGTGACTGTACCGCACGTTGCACTAGGAGTGTCGTACGAGATTTGGCTGTTGGGGTGTGTAAATAAAGTGGTCTCACATACGAAGTTGTTTACTTTCAATCCTGTTACCCGTTATTCACCAGCGACGAACAGTGGGACACCGTTGTCCCCACTCTCCAGGAGGGCCAGACCGTAGCCGGGGTACGAGGGACATGGATATGTCGATGACAACCCCACCTCCGACCTAGCACCACGACCGCCAGTCGGCGTGCGGTTTTAGTAGGTTCCGGTCCGACATAACCTCCCGTTTCGGCTCCGGCGGGGGAGGTATCCGAGGGGATTACCGCACGAAAAAAAAATGTCGAAGAGTGAAATATTTCAAAAAGCAAGTCGGTGGAATTTGTCAGTATAAATGTACCACTCTACCACGCAATCTTTTGCACGAAAGCCGGTAGGAATCGTGTTGTAGGGACTCCTTGCCACTGGTATTCACCTAACTATAAATCAAATTGTTCGAGAAACGCATAGCACGGGACAGATCACACGACTGGCCATCTTCCAGACATCTCTCTACGTCACACGTTATAAATAACCCGAATGTTTGGCAACAAACGGCTGACTTCGATATCGTGGGTGTGATAGATTAGAGATACTTAGACGAAACAGACAGACAGCTGGATAGGAAGAGAGTACCGTGACCTGTTGACTAGCAACAACAGGTGTGGAACTTACAAGATCATCGGAAACCAAGTCAAATTTACCTGCAAATCGGTATACCAGTAGACCTACGATGAATCTACCATGAATAACTTTGTAATGCCATATAAATATATAGGATTACAAAGTTACATTTGCACTTGGTAGAATGGCAACCGTTCAATTATTGACCTGTTTAGAGTTCATGGTACGGGATCTGGATCCAGTTCTGCTATTTGTGATACTGCAAGAAATGCCATGAAATTTTAGACTTTCTTTAGGCCCGTATTTTAGAATGAAACTCGGCCTGAATCACGATTTATCTGATGATAGATTGTATAGACAGATTGATACTTTGACATGTGGTCTGCACAATCTGTCCTCAGATAAATCGATATTCAGGCTGAGTGTCATTCTAGAATACGGCCCTTAAAATACAAATTAGATGAAAAAGAGTTCATAACATTTTTCATTAACAAAACAACATAAAGTAAAGTCTAAAATGAAATGGCATTTTTTGCAGTACCTTTGGAGGTATGACAGTGGTTGACAATTAACAGCATCGATGTCCTGATTGACAGACAAGAGTCTGATGCAGGCTTGACTTTACAAAGAACCAAAAAAGCAATACCTAACTGAAAGTACGTACAATTAGAAACACTTCTAAATCGTTGATAAAAGGTTTAACATACTGTCAGTTTAAATTACGAGGTTCAATGTGTTCATTGAATTGTATAAACACCCAATAAATACTCTGACAAGCATCAGATAATTCATCTCGACAATGCGGTACACGCGCGAGGTGTGTTGCCGAAAAGTGAAAACAGCGTGGGAGTACGGAAAATTATACGACGCAAAAACATTATGAGCAACTGTATTTTTCCACAGAGACTAACAAATCAAATAACATTTTTTAAAGCAACGAAAGTCGTTTCATTTGCTTTCCTGTTGTAAGCTGATCTGTAGCTCAATCTATCATCTTGTTGTATTGTTAAATTGTACGTAATACCTAATAGGTCTGCCATTTGGTTAGGTTAGGTTAGGTTAGCTACTTACCTACTTAACAATCTTGAAGCTATTTTTTACACAAACACTGTATAAACTAGCGGTTCGATTTAGATTTTTAGTCGTGGTTTTTTAACCGAGTCTTTAATTATTAAAAGACACATCAAGAGTTTACTTTACCTTTACTTTACCGAAGTACCTTACCAAAAGGAATAATAGATGTTAATTCCTGATCAAAAAATTGTTGAATAAAAAAGTTCCACTCTATAAGACAGCGTGGCATGACTGATCCGATAACCTTTAATTTCGTCGCGGCGGCTTTTGAACTTTTACAACAAGAGATCACAATGAGAGCATTATTCTAGGAAGTAAAATAATATGAGCTAATAAACCCATCCTTCCGTTACTAGCTCAATCAAAACTGCCTATTACCATCACTCATCATTCAGTGCTCTTACCGTAAACAGTCTGTAGGAAAGGGAGTCTGATGTTCCTCATATTACTACGAACTTCGACGCAAAAGGGAGATGCTCGAAGAGGCTCGTCGATATTAAACGCATACCTACTTGAGTCCAGTCGCGACTTAAACCACACGGTATCTCCGACTTCTGAACCTATTGCCCAAACGAATGGTTTGTCCTTAGAGCCGAATGACCACCAGTTCTCGACAGGTCTTGGCTATCATTAATGGTAAACTCAACTCTAGAGGTTTTAGGGGCTTGGTACTCAACACCAGATTACCCTATGGTAGTTACGCCATAACGCCACTGACTGAAAGCTATCAATTTTCGTAAGCCATAATAATAAAAGGTAAAATTGAAAATCTGAGCAGTATTCCACCGTTTCGTCCAATTACACTTTTCATGTTTCATAATACTTGTCATTTGCAAGTGAAATGTTACATCTGAAAGTATAATTTCGTCACCGTTGCTCTGTCGAGCTCAAGTGATTCAAAGATGTAAATGTTCAGTATTCATTCATGCGCAAAACATTCAAAAATACATCAATGAAATACTTTATAAAGGTACACAAGTAGGTATATATGCTCCAAAATATCAGATAAGGTATCCATTATTTATTACACCTACTTACAGTATTTCTCCATCTCCAGTGATGTTTTATAGTCTCTTACTATAAGGAGTGATGAGCCAATTGCCGTCTATCCAGCGTGTTCCATACTCTACTCCTAATGACCATTTCCTAATGGAAATAGGCAATAACCCTTTACCCGAGCCGGAAGTCCTATCCGGGATATCACGATCGTACGGAAACATAATTACAATCGGTTTATTCCGCATTCGGACTACGAGTATCTTCGCACAATGTTCCAAAAATAGTTTGTTTGATTGCCACAACGGCATTCACAGAAGGACTTCTTAGTGGATACCCATCACTTTTTTATACTACTTAGGTGGCATGGCCCACCTGATGGAAGTGATTACCGTGGCCTATGGATGTTATAACCCTGAAGAAACTATCTAATACCCTTCTTGAAGAACCCCATATTGTTATCACTTGGGAAAACCATAGCAGGGCGTTCATTCGATGGCTGGACTAGTAGTAAGACTTAGTATATGACTGGTCAATTATGTTCCACTATGATGTAGGTAATTCACGGAACTAGAACATAAATCATCTGGCGGTGAGTTGAGGCTGGAGTACGACAATTGAGTGACAACCGTCATCCTGTAGCGGTGGAGCTCAATTGATAATGATCCTTAAAACAATTGGTAGCCTCAGCGCCGGCGTTAGGCGTGTGCCAATCCAATTATTGTCACCTACGAGTATATATGAATATACAACATCTGCTACACTACAATGCATTTGTATAGATGCATCGTTGTGTGGCAATGTTGTTTGAAGAATTTTCCTTGTTATGAAATTCGATTATATTGCAAATTGAAACTTTTAAGAGGTAGATATCACGCAACTTACAACTTCAGAAAAGTTAGCACCTTATTTATCAGATAAATGATGTTGAATGAAGAGACCAATGACATGCGAGGGTGTTCTGTAATCGAGGAATCTTTGGGAGTAACAAAAGATATCAATAAAATTTAATCAAAATCGGAATCCATCTGTGATGTAGTATTTTTTTCTCGAAACGACTAAATAGCTGGATGTCACAGACCTTTTTATAACACCATAAAAGAAAGATTCGTGATAAACCTGATAAATATAAACACATTGTCCCTGTTGGCAAATTGCAAATTTCCTCCCAGCTTATGATGGATAGTCTTGTCATCTACCATTGAAGATTAAGTGGAGTTTTAGGCCAGATTACAAAAGATTGTTTGTTAACAAAGCGCCTACGGTCTGCTAATAGGCCTTGGGCATAAAATGAAACATTATTCCGTGGAATACAGTTTGAAGTTAACAAGAAAGTGACTACCTACGCGCCGCCGTAATGGCAAGTATCAATTTTACATTTAATTTCCGGCCTGTCTGTGAAGAGATAAGACGTTCATAACAATTATACGATATTTTGGCACCAGTATTTCAAATAGAATCTATGTAGGTACTCGGTCCGCGTCAAAACGATGTTGATTTTGCTCGTGAAGATAAATTGACGAATCATCAACTATAATCAGTTAGGTAATTAAATATAGTCTATTTGTCCGTGTTTTGATACTACTTGTTTGATAGTAACTAGATGTTGCCTATGGTTCCACCAGTATGAATACTGAACACGATGGCTAGGTGCTATTCGCACAGCACAGGTGCTATTCAGCTGGGTGTTCTAAGTGGACTACACCGTTCCCGCGTCGCATGGGAACTTACTGCCGAGATAATTCTGGAATAGATTTTTTTGAGTACCTACCTATTTAATGTATTTCTATACCAAATATCATACGTCTTCACAATCTTCACATTGGTTATTTATTTATAGTATTAGTAGGATTTATTGTCTACATAGTTATTATTAACGTTGGTTTTTCGAAGTTTCGCTTGTTTTGCGGGCGCCATTAGAGACGGTAAATGGTGGCCATCGCTAGTGTTAGTAAGTCTATCAGCAGTATCAGCTATGGATTTTTGCCTCCATACCTGACGAGACAAATTAGTTTGCTCTTTAAAAAATACTATTTTCATCTTTCGATTGATTCTCCTATTATTGTCATGAAACCAGAGCACGCTCATTAGATGAAGGAAATAGAAACCTCTAATCCAGAAAAAAAAGCGTGAATATAATCTATTTATGGTTTTTCTTCCAAAATTACACCGTTTACCATGGATTGCCTTACTGTTGCCATTATAAGCAGGCAAACGGTATGACATGACCACAGTGGTCCAAAAAGCAGTTATCAATATCATAGACAACAATATCCTTGGATTCATATTTTGTTTATGTTCGAAAATTATCGCAGAAACAAAAACAAAAATAGGTTACCAGAAAACAGCGAAATAATACGGAACATCGCTTGATCTACTAGTGCCATTAACATTTAAAAATCATTTGGCCCCGTTGAACAAAGGCCCGATAGCGTGGAGCGACGGCTAGTGTTGTAGAGGGAGGGAATTAAGGTTATCCTGCGGCATAAAAGAACTTGGCTCGACTTGGCACGCCGCCAGTTGCCCGGGATTTGCCGATGTTACTTACGTAACGGTTACGGAGGCTGTTTAGTTATGAAACTTTACTTAGCTCTACAAGTACTAGACGTAACGAACTGTTAGGACTTCATAAGTACTAATATTTGTAAATACGATTAGACTCACACTAGGTTTATTATCAAATTATTATAATTTTTACCCGACTACGGCGAAGCCAAAAGGAGGGTTATGATTTTGACAGGCTATGTATGTATGTATGTATGTTCATTTGTTCCCTCATAGCTCCTCAACTACTTATTAGAACTGGACAAATGAGGTATCGTTACAAGCGGCTTTATCGTCCGATGGTTATAGGCTATATGACGTGTCACTCAATCTGGTGTGGCGCCCTCTAGCGCTCATAAGGTACTGTGTTAAAAAATATATTTGAGATAAATACGCCGTGTTTGGTATCAAATGAAAGGGCGTAATATGCACATTACAAATATGTATAAATTATTAGCTTTACTTGACCCTAAAATAATATAAACTTATTCTAACAATACAATACATTCTGGGGAAAAGTGGCATACGACCACGGCTATCCTTGATATTTTCTTGTTTGTTATTTTTTAGAGCATGATTTTTCGGTAGTCGGGTTTTAGTTTTAAACTTTATTTTTTAACAGTCCAGGTGTTCAAATATTTTTATTATAACTGGTAGCTTGAAGTTATACGCATTTCCCCGCATATTTGCTTTTGATTTTTTTATTAATCCACATGTGGAGTATGTACCGTAAGTCCTAGAGTTCTACGTCTTCTTGACCACTCTTTAAAACGATCCTGACAACGCAAATTTCGCAATTACCCAAATTCTTGACGTAGATACAGAATCGCAAACATAAATTTATTAAATGTATTTGAAGATTTATCGTATTTAAGTAGGTTAATTCACACTTATCACAGACGATAGGTAGTATAGGTACCTACTTCTTTTATCAGACTAAGTCTGTGTTTCCATTAGAGATGTGCGCGGAAGTAGACCCGCGCACGGAAAAAGTCCCGAAATAAGCATTCGGTACGTACTTCATTTCATAGCCACTTTTAGCACATCTCGGATAAAGAAATTAGCGGAACGAGGTGATTGTACCTCATAAGATGTGAACGAGGTAAGTGATTAGGTAATACCTAGATGCAAACGAAAAAAGTTTACAGGAATGTGTGCAAAATAGCGTAAAGTGAGGCTGAAGCCGAGTGTGCTTTGCATCAATGACGCCCTAGTTGAGAAAATGGAGGTTTTATACGTAGGTATACTCGTGTGCAGAAGTACCGGACAACTTTGGGTGCAGGTAGCAGGAGCAGTAACGATTCCCACACTGTGGAGTTGCCTCGCATATCTCTAATGCAAACACAGCCTAAACACTATTGATAAGCATTCTTCAAAATTATTAGTAAAAAATCACATCTCGAGTCGAAGGTCAGGCACTGATAGAGTTATCGCAACCTCGTCATAGGCACAAGTTCGATGCCCAAGTTGAATGAATGGCTGGCATGACCGAAAATATTGATAAAATGTGTGTGCAAAAACTGCCTTGCGATATCAGCTAACCACACGGATTTTTTAGTACTTTTTTGTTATTACCAGACCTGGTAAAGAAAATACTGCTAGGTATACTAAACGCCCACAAGTATAGGCAGGCATTAATGAAGAGGTGGGTGCTATACCGGTCATTTATCTAGAAAAAGGTATTACTATACCTACGTCATTTTCTTGTACAAAGAATAAAATTTCCGTTTCTAAATAGGTGCTTACCAAAACGTAATACATTCTTTCAAAGCCCACGCTCCATTATTATATTATATTAAACAAACCCTATTTACCTTCTTTGTCCATTTTCACTTTAAAAATCATAATCGACCTTTCTCGTAAATAATGTAGTAATCCTTCGAGGGTAAAAAAGTTAATCTGAAGATAAAATATGAGCGAATGAAATAATATTTTTTTCCTTCGAAAATAAGAATGGACAGTTTTTGTTAGTATAACTTACCTCTGCTCAACCGCAATAAATGTCAGTCAGGGCTGAGGTTTGTCGTAATTTCAATCAATACTGACTTTTAGTCTTCGGGTTTCCAATTTTATTTTTTGATAATAACATTTTAAGGAAAGTTTTAAGTGTAGGTACAATTCATCCTACACTGTCCTACAGTGTCACTCCCTAAAATTATTCAGTACGCTCTCTCCATACAATGTTACTCTAATAACAATAACGCACCTACTGAGTCTTTCTCTGCACCACCTTTGGTTGACTGGTAGAGAATGCCTATGGCATTAAGTCCGCCTATGTACTTGTGCATGAAGTTTTATAAATTAAAAAAAATAAGGGGAAGTCAACGGAACTAAGTACTTCATTGTCGGTCTGTGTGTGTCTTGTTTGTTTGTGAAGACCTTTTTCTCGGGAATGTGTGGAGGTATTCAGGTTAAAATTTATACCAAATACTCTATCTGTAATACTTTGAAGCTCAAATCAGTTGAGTACGGAATCCTAGTGTGACAGCACTTGACCGGATCTTTAACTTGTCAACATTAGTCGTGAAAGTTTAAAAACAGTTTACCAGATACGACGGAATTAAAGGTTAGGTAAGATTACTCACCGTGCTGTCTTGTAGTGGAACTTTTTTATCAACTGTGTTATGATTAAAGTTTCATACACAATATGCGAAATGATTCGATAACGAGTCTGTCGTACATTCGAGATGAAACGCTATTATATTAACCTCTAATAATGTATCAGCGTTTCAAACTGAGTCATTTAATTAAATAGAGGATTCAGTAAAAATATTACAGCGACTGATCTATAGTGGGTATGACATCTTCCTGAATTCAGAATTCTAAATTCAGGAAGCTATTTAGGAAAAGAAATTCAGTCACCGAAGCTCGCGATTACACGTTCACTAATTTAGGATCCTAAATCATTTTTGAAGGACGAGCGGCAAGGGACGGACGTGTCGACTGTCGAGTGAATTGCGACAAAATGCCCTCAATACTATAAAAAAAAAAACAAAATATTGATATTGCCATAACCCTTGCGGTTAGCTTAACGACGAACGAATTTTTTCTTTCATAATCAATTTGAATAATTAGCATACTGAATGCTGTAAAATTTCATTCAAACATTTGGGCGGAGTTAAAAATCAATGAATAAAATGAATGACAGATCATTCATTGGTTCCGATAGCATAGCTCGTAAGAGCGTCGGTAGATTGCTCCACCATCGCCTTAAAGACGGATACAGATTGGTTTGGGCGTGAGTCTGGTAGCTAGGTGGTCAAAGCATTCTCCCTGTAAAAGAAGGATCGCGGGATCAAATCCCGCCTGGACTGATCATATAATTTTTCCTTGATCTATTTGAATAATTAGCATACTAGATGATGTAAAATTTCATTTATTTCGTCGGTACATACGCAATATTATATTGGGAGGGAAAGACGAACGTGCGCTCTCGACGGCCGGCGCGCGGCGACTGAGCGTCCTGAATTCAGGAAACGTAATTACACTCATCCGATTTAGCCATTTAGGACGTCGGAAACCATTCTTTTCCTAAATAGCTTCCTAATTAGGAAGCTTTGCTTCCTAAATGCAATTACACTGTTCTAAATTCAGAATTTTCTAAATTCAGGTTTCTGAATTTAGGAAGATGTAATACCCCTTTATCGGGTTAATCGAGGAAATAACAATATTGGTAGGTATAGTATAGACCTAACGCCGCAAGCGCTCACAGCGGTATCTCGCTCGCTCTCAGATAATGTCTCTCTTTCTTTCTCTTTTTTTACCTCGTCCCCCGCTCGGCGTGTATTGTGGCAGCGCGGCGGTACAAGTACAATGCTCGCGGTAGGTCTATAATAAGAAGCTTGCATTTTTGGACCCGGAATCTACTCACCAGCTTCTTATAATTTGGTTATCTTTGGTTTTACAAAAAGCATTAAATTAACCCCATTTACGTGAGTCTCCGACATTTTATATTTTTTTAATTATTTCAATGAAATGCTTTGGCTTGATTCAATATATGATTATTAACTATAAATAATGTTACTTCATGTTACATAATAAACATCTGTTCCTCCCGATAAATAAC
The DNA here is from genome assembly GCA_914829495.1 of Eilema sororculum. Taxonomy (NCBI): domain Eukaryota; kingdom Metazoa; phylum Arthropoda; class Insecta; order Lepidoptera; family Erebidae; genus Eilema; species Eilema sororculum. The sequence goes on from OU618541.1 coordinate 1,881,060, forward strand.
AAGTATGACCTATTATCACCTCTCACAGGTCACAATAGGGTCAGTACTCAGTAGGTACTGCGTAGGTACTTAACATTTCTCTGTAGTGTACCTACAGACAGACTGCATCATACCAAAATTAGGTACTTCAACTATATATTTTAAGAAACACCTATATTTAATTAATTTCTTAAAGCTCATTTTGAAAGATTTTGAAAGGGCGTTATCTTATAATTACGACACTTACAGTTAAAAATGTAAGACTCACAATAAATTATTTACTACAAATTATGATGAAGTCTTAATAATTGCATTTTATAATGACATTTTTAACGATCATTTCTTCATCATCATCTCAGTAATAATTATTGATATTTATGTTTCATTATTCAATGTGATGACTACATACACCTATATTTAATGAAATGTAATGAATTTTTGTAAATTTAATATAAATGGTTTCATGCGACTGAAAACTAATGTATCTAGTAGAAAGTGTAGGTATGTAAGATGCAATAACAATGACTAATTAATGAACATAAAACGATAAGTTACATACGGACTGACAAATGACAATAATAAGGTCTATAGGTCTGTTGTATGACCACTACTTCGAAAGTGTTGAAGCAGACGTCACCAGTCATCCATCAGTATAGATACAGACGATATAAAATAGCTTTGTGACTTCAATAGCCATAAAGTAATAATAAATTCATTTGTATCATGAAACAATATTGTTGACAGAACACAAATAATTCATTGAACAAGACAATCGTAGGTTGTTGGAGTACATGTACCAAATAAAATGAATTTAAGAAGTCATGGACAAAACAAACCACAATTGGATATCCAAAATGATTAAAACATAAAACAAAAAAAAGAACATAATTTATTGCATTTAGAAAAGTCTTAAAAAGCGGTTAGGGCCCCTCTAAACCCAAAAGTATGATAGAATCGGAATGAAAATAAGAGAGGCATTAAAGCTAAAACGAAAAATATAGGACAGGGAAATACAATAAGAAACGCTATTAATAAAATTGTTATCCTCGAAGAATATTCGAGAATGAAAAAGTTTACACTTGTAAGTTTAAGATAAAGTTCAGTGACAAACAACGTTTGAGATAAATGGCCATCTCAGAAGGCACAAGATATGAGAAATTACGGCATAATATCAGCTGAGAGCACCATCAATAGTATATGTTTCTAGAAATCATACTAATATTATAAATGCGAAAGTAACTCTGTCTGTCTGCTTTCACGCTTTCACGCCTAAACCAATGAACCGATTTTGATGAAATTTGGTACAAAGGTAGATTAGACCATGAGAAAGGACATAGGCTATGTTTGGTCGCGATAACCGACATCCACGCGGGCGGAGCCGCGAGCAAAAGCTAGTATAATAATATAAAATCACATAAACTAAACAATAGCGTTAAATAGTTCGTGTTATAAATGTCAACGACCCTAGCATTGATCTTCATAAGTAGAATTAATAGTTGCACACAGTTTAATTCTAATTAGTCTGAAAATAAATCTCAGTAACCTATTTAAAGTTGTTTACAACATCTCACTGTTGTTGACGCTTCACTGCATAAAATATTCAAAAAAAATAATCTGCATCACGACCTTTGAAGAAATTAACAGCAATAACATTTTTAAATGTTAAGTTCAAAACATCTTCAATGACAAAATATTCTCAATACAATATGTAAATTAAGAGTCCAATGTAAATAAAAACAAGACGCACCTTGGTAACTGTCATATTGGCACTCTCTCCGTGTATTGCGCGCTTGCCAAAGCCCGGTATTTTCAACGTACACAACCACATTTCACAGACAATTATTATTACCGGATATATTTATGCATATTTCATTTTGGTCACCAGATCACAAATATCATATTTTTAAGCTAACTTTTGATTTTAATGTCAGTTCACTGAGGTACAACACTGTGCAGAGTTCTTAGATTTTTGAGTCCTAAATTAAGTTCACTGTTGCACGACACTACGCAGAATTCTTTCTTGTCTAGATTTGAGTCCTAAACGAATTTAGTGATAAATGTGATGTTCGGTCGGAGCGTCCATAACCGAACTAGCGCGTGCGCACTTAAGAAATGATCGTTAAAGCGCGCGCGTCGTCACTACCCATTATTTAATGGACAGATAAAAGATTATGTATTGTAGTGACGCGTCGGCGGTCAATACTGCAACACATTACGCAGTACGCACATTAAGAAAATTACCGAACAGTTTAATATAGATTATTTTTTTACGTTACTGAACAGTTAACCAGCACTTATAACTAATAAGTAACGAAAAATATGTCGCACTTCTTGGAAGTAACATGAATTCTTAAATTTTGGAGAATTCAAATCACCGTTGAATTCATCTGGCAGCTTTTGAGAAATTAGATTTAAAACTCAAGAAACACAGGCCAAAATGGAAAGAACTTAAACCGTTTATACTGCACATGATTACGAATTATCCCGTTTAAATATAATCAAAAATGGCGACACTGTGTACCCTATTAACTGTCGAATCGAAACTGACAAAGATAAATCCAAAGGTCCACTCCCGGCACACACATTTGAGATAAATGTCGTCAACGGAGATAACAAAGTTTAATTAAATGGACTAGAAATTTGAACCGGCGCGCCGGTTATCTAGTTAGTCTAAATAAATAATTTATTGATATAAGATTCGATACTATTTGCACAAGATTAATTACATGTTAAACATACCAGTTTTTCTTAGATTAAAACTTAAAATAATGTAATAAGCATGCACGCAGTGTAGATGTTACCGGAAATGTATGAAATCAAGGAATTGTATACAAATCCTAGGAAATGTGTGTTAATTCATAGAATGCCTGCAGTTCCACCGGAAATGTGTGAAATAAATGGGTTATTGTCTATATTTGCGGATGATTTTGTGGAAAATTTATATTTTTGAATGAATAAAAAAAAAATAACCACGAAGATTAATTAATCTTCTAACCTAATCTATCCAAGTTAAATTGCGTGGTGTGGACACTGCGCCCCGACCTGGATATATTATAGGTTAGAAGACTGAAGCGAAAGCGAGGCTCCAGCATTAGCCTAAGTGGTTGCATTTTTTATAACCACCGTCAATGTTCTTTGATACCATTTCATACATTGCCTGCTGCGAACTCGGCATTGTATACAATGCCTAGGCATTGTATAGAATACCGGATTATACACATTTCCGGTAACATAGATATACATAATCGTATGACGTAAAAAAGCTATGAATCATAAAGTTAAACATAATGATTATCAAAACCTAGAAGATGTCGGGCTACCTAGTTGTTAGATTATGTCATTCCAAATACTTGGGAAAGACAAGGAAAAACTCCAGGACACCAGGGATTATGTTAAGAGAGCAGTAAAAATGACCCTTTAAAAACATTGCAAATTAACAATAATTGTTGAACACCAAACACACTTAACCTAGAAGCGCAAGAAAAAACAAGTCAGCAAGATAAATTATCATAATATATGTTATGTCTGAGGAAGATAAATGTGTCCATAAAACTAGGTCCAACTTGGTGACAATTTAAACCAATGATATTACATACAAAAAAGATCATTGATTTAAACCAAATTTTCACCTAGAACAATCCATGTTTACTATTTCAATTTTGACAGAACTGTCAAAACTCATATAGTCAACTATTCGAAAAACTATTTGCAAAATATAGCAGTTATATGTATCTAAGAAACGTTTGATTTCTAGAAAATCATTAAACGTTGTATCATTGTGTTTAGATGACCCCGCCACCCGGCCACGAGTCACGAAGTTGTTAAGATAAGTCAACTACAATTTATGTAATAAAGCCATTAATATTTATTTTATCTATATCTGCACTACTATCATGCTTCCAATAATGGCCATAGCGTTAGTTTTTCATATCTTCTTTGATATCCACCGGTTCAGATTACATTTTGATATCTTCTAATCGACGACGTGTCGAATTTGTGCTATTAACCGATATATTAACACTATCTGTGCTAAAATTACATACAAATGCATATCAATCATCAGTAGCATTAAGATTGCATAGAACTGATTGATGGATTGCATCATGAGGACGTGACGTCAATAATCATTCAAAATAGAGATAACATCGTAGACATGAAAATAATAGAATATGGACTTGAAAAGATAAAAATTAATTTTAGTGACAGTTTTTATGTTCGGAACCCAACAAGCTTTTTATATAACAGCGATCGCAAACACAAAACATATAACTCCAAGTTCTTAAACAGCTGCATGACAGTAAAATTAAATAAAATGTGATTTACGAGGTTATGGATTAACAATCGCCACGTGGAAGAGTAAACTGCAAGATGTGACATTATGGTAATGACTCACCAAACACGTGGTGAACCAGCTGTCAGAGATATACCATACCTTCCAAGACACACATATCATCACACGTAATAAAGATTAGTTGTTATGGTATTGTTATTATTTTAGTTATCAGTTTACGTTAATGAACACGTATCTTCACTCGTAGATAGGTATATCCTCATAGGGTGTATGATATGAAGACTCGTGTCTGAAAAACCTTCAAGTTTCAATTTTTCTATTAATAATCAAAGAATTTTATCCAAATCCGTTCAGTCGTTCTGGTGTGATTGCTTGACAAATATCCTACAAATTCAATACCAGTACAGCCTATAAGTTTTAACGATGCTTCTAGAACAGCATTACAATTTTATTAAGCTCAACAAAGATGCTAAACTTATATCATCACAATGAGAATCTTAAAGGTCATTGTTATAGTTTTCAAGGTTTTACATTACATAAATTATGTAAAGTAAAATTACTAAATTACTAAATAAAAATGGCAAGTAATATTACCGAAGGTTTTTATAGAGTTGCCATGCCACGAGGTTCCCGGCGAAGTAAAATACAAAGACCAATTCATCGTTACTCGTTTATGCGGTAAGAGGCAAGAAAATAAAATATCCTTTTGATGACAATAAGCTCGCTCTCTATTACGTAGCTCCAGAAACTTTGTTGGGTGTAGTACACTTATATTGTATAGTCACTGGCTCGTCAACCTCCAACGTGAGCAGATGATAACGTTCGTCACTCCCGCCTCCTGGCTCTCGTGATATGTCATGTTGACGTTTCATCCCACCACGGTGTGGCCCGAGACAGTGTTGCCAGTTACACAAACACTACATAGGGGAAATCTGCTCTGCTTCTTTCCATTTCTGTTACCGTCATTATTTCCTTTACCTTACGGTTATGTCCTTCGTCAAGAACCTAATATCACATTATCGTCTTTTATATTTAGTTTCACAAATTCTGCAGCGTATATTCGATCACTTGCGTATAATAAAGTCTCTAGTTTGTTTTAGTGAGCACTTTCCTTTTTTTTCCTTTACTGAAGACAGGTACAGTCAGCATCATCAGCAGATGTACCTACTCAAAATGATCTTAGTTTAGTTTTTGAACCCCTTCCAGCCGACCGGTTGTTCTGATATTCAGTACACACCTTTAATTCGGACAATAATACAAAATAAATGAATACAACAGTTTGACTTGCTCTCTCAGTTTTAAGATCATTTTGAGACTTCGTCGTCAAGATGTTTATGACGCTGACTATACAATAGTGACGTGACACTTAGTTATCTATGCAGCATTATTGGCATTAGAAGCGGTCATAGTTCAAGGCACGGAGGACAGAATATGATTGTTCAAGGTGGTTACTACGCGGCTTGCTACCGATCGGCAAAAATGTCAATATCAAGTTCAAGCAAAGTAATCATAATCAATCATTACTTAAATATTAGCCTATCTCCGGAAAGCCAATCGTTTTTTACGCTCAAATAAATTGGCTACAATCGGAAGCTCAAACATTTATCAGTAGTTCAACGGTTCAGTAGAGAGTAATCAAGTCAAAATATATTTGTGTTTAACTAAAGTACTGTACTGTAACGATCTGCAATACAAAATAAATTAATAATGTCAATTCACTTCAAATACTTTGCTAAGGTTGTAGCTACCGTTACTTGAAGCTTGACAATTTTAAATTGTTAACAAAGTTGATTATTCTAAGGTAAGTAAAAATAATGATTGGTCTCCTAACCCTTTTTACAGGTGATAAACCAAATATGTATGATAATTTAGCAAAACTCGCTTGCAAAATATATCCGTTAGTGTTTCGAGTCAGCAAATTTTTTGTACAATTGACCTTTAACGACTTCTATATGTGGTTATCCATCGATCGATTCCAGCCATCTGTCGATTAATTAAGCGCTTAGACATGTAACTCTAATTTCTTTGTGCAGTAATTATCACATTAAAGTTTAATTTAGTTGTCGCATTCTGAGAGGTCTGTGGCTGAGGCCCCCGATGGTTGAGGCCCAGTGTCTGAGGCCCCCGAATCCAAGTTCGTACTGTGATGCGCCTTCGCCCAGCATATCCACTGTCTTTTCAACAGTCATTCATAAAATATCTTACTGTACACATGTCTGCACATGACTCGAAACGTACCTAAACCTCTTCTAAAAACGTCGAACATACGAATTAAAAATCATCTCTTAACTAAATTTAAATTAAGCAAAACCACAGAATAGATATTAGTACTAGCGGCGAAACTTAAATTCCACAAAACAGCTCGGAACGTCCCAACTAAATCACTATAACGATATAATTAGTTCTAAATGATGTCCCTTCTATCCCATGCCCAGACAAGGGCAATGTACGGCCATCCTCTATCCAACTACATTTTGTAAATTCTATTATATTTAAAGGGCTTGGAAAGCAAAAAATTCATTCCCTAACGTGTAAAGCGTTCGTGCGTCGAAAACCATTTTATTTTCAATTTGGTAGACGTCTGTTACAAAGAAAACGTTCAAGAATATACGTCTATTCGTGTAAGGTTAAATGTCAATTTGAAAAATCTTTAACAAAGCGTATAAGAATTTTCAATAATGGACACACAACAAGAAAATCAACAAGAGAGGTGATTCTCTAAAGATTATTTAGTTACGAGCTTATTTCTTGACCCCAGTCCCGTCACATGTACGTCAACGACAAAAGTTGATGAACACTAAAATATTAGCATGTATTTCAACTTAAACCTATTTTAAGTTGAAATACATGCTTCAATAAATGTATCTACAAGTAGTTTTATGATGCTCAGAGGACAGAGTTAGTGTATTTAATGTTTTGTTAATTTATTTTTTGCGAGATTTAGGGGCCACAGTGATCAATAAATTAGACTTTGTTAAGCTACTTTTGTCATTGAGTGTACCTACTCTATATGTGCAGTACGTTTTGGGATGTCTTTTAGCAATAGCACAGGGGGCTACATGGAAGTCATGGAACCAAACCGCGCCGCGAAGATTTATCTGGTTTGCCATCACATTCGCGACCTTTTGATTTGTTGGAAGTTATACAGAGTATAACTTCCAACAAATCAAGAGGTTACGTCATCACCACCCTGAGTAACGACAAAACCTGACCTGATAACTGATAAGACAGCTTCTGAATGGTGAATATAACCTGACCTTGACCAAGAGAAACGACTATTTTTGTCAGCGAGTGCATCACAGACCGGTTTTGCCCCCTGTTACTGAGAACTATGTCTAGTAAATAATAGCTCATATTAACACACATAATATTGAGAACACATGTACTTTTTCCACAGCATTTACTACATGTAGTATAATATAACCTGACCGGTTTCGCCTCACGGCATTCTCAAAGACATTTACTAAAGGTTTTGGATATTCTAATTCCTCCTAAAAAATTTTAGGAATTCCACCAAGTGCCATCAATCAACAGTAAAAATAGTAGCTTATATTAAAACTCAACTGTTGCCATTTACTTGAATGCCTAATCTATGTAATTAGGTATTCATTTGCATTATTCCGAACCAATTCGACCTTCAAACCTTCAGGAAAAGATAGCACTCTCTTTTGATAGGAAGGCAACGTACTTGTGACTCCTCTGGTATGTCCATGGGCGGCGATGATCGCTTACCATCAGGCGATCTGTCTGCTCATTTGCCTCCCTATCCCATAAAAAAATCTAATGAATGCGAAGGAAAGCAATCTACACTATATAATGTTAAACTGTGAAAAACCGAAGCATTTGCTCTGAAATATACTCAGGGTTAACGACCACGTGTGCAAGACAATCAACGTGATACGCACGTGTGACCTTCAAACCTCAAAAAGAAAGAGCAACTGAACCGTAGCATCGTAACGTCTAACAAAAAAAGGTGGCTTGATAGAACTTAATTAATCTTTTTTCTTAATTGACTTTGATAAATATTCCAAGAGCGAGCGATCACAATTTTAAAACGGTGAGACAAAATTAATACTGAGTGAAACTCTGGAATGACAGTAACCGCGACCAATTTTAATTAAGCTGGGTTAGATCACGTTTTATAAAGTAAACGTGAAAATTAAATTCAGTTCGATATTGATCAAAATAAATGAATATTCAAGTTCAATTATGTTGACAGGAGAGCCGCGTGGTACCCGGCAGAGTAGAATTTGAGCCACCCCATCTCTTCCCATGCGGTGTCGTACAAGGCGACTATGGGAGGGCTGTTTAAAATCAGACAGATATATGCCGCCCAGACTCAGCCTCAGATGCATGGCTTGAGTCAACAATAGTGCCCGGAATGCGGCAATAGGCTCACCCCCTATTACGTGGGACCGAATCCAATGATTGGCGAAATGTGGGTGTTAATTCACCTCTGCCTCACCCTCTGGGGATAAGGGCGTGTTTGAATGTATGTATATATGTATGAAATGGAAATTCGATGACCAAAGCACCAAAGTAACTAATATTGTGGCATCCGAATTGGTAAATATACAACAGAACTAAATGCTTAACCGACTGAACTGAAAGCTGATGACGTCATATTATTTATAATTAAGGTAAACAGCTATTCCGTGGATATAACCGAGCTAGCAAAACGAGTTCACTAGCCCATTTATAATAGCATGCTATTATCATAAAATTCGGTTATGCATAGCAAGCAGTAAACAATATTTTGCTGAAAAATCTTCCTGAAATTGGCTGTATCTTGTGGTTTACATTATTTTGTTACGTTTCTAAAAGCATGCTATATTATTTCAGTGTTATAGTACGTGGTTTGTTTGAGATATCTCAGACCCGACTACCTAATAGAAACCGATATTACTGGTGTTCCCACTAAAACCCTTCCAGCTATAAACGAAAGTGAGTTCACGTCTGTAGGGTATTTTTTTTTATCGTGCGAAAAATCCCCACGGAGCCGGTGGAGGCGGTTATGTCGGACTCGAACCGACCAAAACGCACACCGTCTTGGGTCCTTGGTTGCCGGAGGTGAGATTGCCGAAAGCATATCTCTCGCACCCCGGCAGACCCAGGACCATCTCTTTCGAGATGGCCCCCTAAGTCAACAATCGAATCCTTCATAAAAGGACCCTTCTGCTTGACCTGGTGATGGTTACTGTAATTCCTAATAGATATGATATTAATAATAATCAAGCATGACGACTGAGTGCCTCGTCTTCTCATATAATAAGTAGCAAAGTAATTGATTCAATTGAGACAGTACTTGTACCGAAGGGTAATTGTGTACAAGTACAATACGCAAGCACGTGGAGAACTAAGCTATTAATATTGTAGTTTTACCCGAGTGCCGAAGGAAGGAGAGTAATGTTTTTTACAACCTCAAAAGAGGAAGCAAACGTGTATCTTATCTATATATTCATCTGAAATCAGGAGTCTGTCTTTCGGATTTTTCTCCTCCAATTCGCTCGGTAACTTATTCTTATTGTCAAAAACCCAGCACGAGAAACTAATATTTGTCTTAGATTTCCACTCTTTGTTTATGAGCAATATGCGTTGAACAATATCAACCATAACCCGTTAGTTGTGTGACCTTATGTAAAAGTCAAGGTCCGGTAACTCAAGGCCAGCTTTTCAGAACCACGTAGGGGTGGGAATCTAAACTACTAAAATTGCTACGCCTAATACGGTTTTCTTAGGGGAATGATTTATTACGAAAGAAAAAAAAATTAAGTTGGTTATAGGACTAATATTGGTAACATGTGTATGTGATACACAACACACACATACGCAGTTATAATTTTAAATTAGTAAGATAGGATATGAACCTCTGCCAAACTTTCATACAGAAATAGCAGATTTTTTTCATAAATTGATTTTTTTCACATGTTTAGGTAGGCCTGTCTTATTCTGGAATTCAGTAATGTCGTACACGCCAGCTGTTCTCCGGCTCCGATCTTTAACGTATCGTGAACTTGGAATAATTTTCTTATTCACCTCTCAAAACTAAGGTCCGTAATGGGCCTGGCTCATTTGTGTTTTTTTTTTAATTTTTTTTTTATTGATTTTTATATTGAATTTTTATTTTGAATATAATGAACATAATATATAATAATATAATATATAATAATAATAATACATAAAAATATAATGAATATATTGAATATAATGAATAAAATATAATGAATATAATGAATTTTATAATTGACTCTAGCAATTATAAAATTCTAGCTTTGCCCGCGGCTGCGCCCGCGTGGATGTCGGTTATCGCGACCAAACATAGCCTATATGTCCTTTCTTATGGTCTAATCTACCCCATACCAAATTTCATCAAAATCGGTTCAGTGGTTTAGGCGTGAAAGCGTAACATACAGGCAGACAGACAGAGTTACTTTCGCATTTATAATATTAGTATGGATTACCACTGTAATCTAGAATACATTCTTTAGTGTCGAAAACTATCTATTATTAAAATAACCGACTACATACAGACCTATCTACGTATTTACTTATTATTTATTTAGATTTTGTTAAAATAACGTAAAGCTTCTACCAATGTTTTTGTGTTCCTTTGCCTTTTTTGCCAGAAAAAAGGAATGCCTAAAAATTCTTTATATAATTTAGATAATACCGCAAGGGAAACCTTTTGCGTATGACAGAATGATATTATATACGGGTCAAACGGGCGCCCAAAAAACAAAGATAACACAAAAATGGGTGTCATCAGAGAGTACCTATATATACTACACATCACAGAGCTTCAGAGCTTGTTGAGTATAACGAATTAACAGTATCAAGACGTACAATTTCTATATGTACCTACTTCTTCTTCATCTTTCTTGTCAATGTTCGACATTTAAAGTTAAATAGTTCGGGCATAAAATTCTGCCATCTCTACCGCGCTGTCAGTGCCTTTAATAAGGTCATCTTTTAAGCAGGAGATAGGACATACATAATCGACAAGAAAGCAATTACGACATTGAGCAGCTGCACAAATTGTATCTCGACCAGGGCATTTATTCGGTTAGATTAGACAATGAGTTTCAATCGCAATCGTAACATATGAAGACGTTGGATATCACAATTGATATCCAACGTCAAGCCAGTTCTATCTTCTTTAACCAACGTTAAAGAATCCCTTCTGTTTCACATTCTTAGGAACTGTTGGAACCAATGAATGATTTTTCAACAATTTTTAAACATTGAATTTTAATGACTCCACCCAAATATTTGAATGATTTTTATAGCATTTATTATGCTAACTTTAAAGATCGAAAAACATCGGGAAAATGAAATGCTCAAGTGGGACTGGAACCCACGACCTTACCCTTGAGCATTTCATTTTCCAGATGTTTTTCGAACGTTAAAGAAGATAGAACTGGCATAAAACTAGACTATCTTAAATATGTCAGAGAATACGAACGCGCTAAGTTACGTTACGGTAATAATGTCCAAGATGACGATTTCTATACAAGTCTTGCGTTGAGGCAGGTTAATTTATCTAATTCCTACAAAATAACAAGATTACCATTACGCAGATAAATCTGTAACAAATTGTATGATTGCATAGCGTACTACTTTAGTACACAATCGTTCTACTGAGTAAATCAAGATAACAGTTCATTAATTTCCTGCTTGTTAACTGGAATTTTACAACGCGTTGTCGAAATACAATAGGCCATTTCTTCACAATCATTATAATCACACTTTAGCCCAAGAATTCATAACCTTCTGCGATCACCAACCTGCTTGTCACGTTTTGCAATTATTACAGTACAACAGAATTATGTGCAGATAGTGTTAAGTAAAGTATCAGATAATGTATAGGTACAGTTGTGATTAAAAATTAAAGGTTTTCTTAATTTCACGTCGGTCCGCGCCTTAACAACTCCTACATATTACATTGTGTAACAAGCGTCTATGAATTAATTGGCAATTAATCATCATTAATAGTATAACACTCACCGGGATATTTACCATGTTTATGATTGGTATTTGGTAACCGATATTTCGGCGCTGTTACAAGCGCCATGATCACGGTGTACTGACGACCGCCGAGCTAGTTGTTATTGGGCAGACCGTATCTGTCTACCCTCTTCCGCACTCGTTTATGACGCGCGTCGTCCCTACCACTGTCCGCGTTCTCGCACTGTACTCGATCGCGTTTTTGACATACAACACTCACTGAATCGACTCGCACGGGTTTTGAAATTGTAGGTCTTGTGAACATTCGAATCACTGGATGCCAGACACTCGACAGTTGAAACCCATCTTCCCGGTTGAAGTTCTTGTATTTTTTAATTTCAATTGCTTCTTTCACCATTCTGGGTATGTAGTGGCGTTCTGTCGAGAGAATCTGAGGGCTGTGTAGCTCAATCCAGTGATTCGACCCTTCCTCCAGCAGGTGCTGAGCGATAGCCGATTTCTGTGGCTCGTTGTTTTTGACCGCCCTGATGTGCTCCTTGATCCGGCATGAGACAGTGCGTTTGGTCTGGCCTATGTAGGAGCTCCCACAGCTGCAGTCAACTTTATAGACACCTGGACGTTCTAAAGGAAAACTGTCTTTAGGTGTGCGTAGGTATTGTGACAGCTTTTTGAAAGGAGTGAAGATAGTTTTTATTGAGTACTTCTTTAAAATGTTGGCGACCTTATCTGTCACTCCTTTCATGTATGGTAAGTACGCAGGTTGTCGTTCGACCTTATAGTCCAGACCTTATAGTATAGTATAGTATGTCAAAGTGTGGAAGAGGTATGTAGATGATATCTTTTGTATACTGGAAGGTGACGAGAGTGTTGTGAAAGGGTACCTGGCTCATTTAAACAGCATCCACAGGAAAATCCAGTTCACCTACGAGATGGAAAGGGAAAGAAGTATAGCGTTTCTTGACGTTAGGGTCGTGGTCCGGGAGGATGGATCCCTTGGTCACACAGTTTACAGGAAGCCAACTCACACTGACCGATACCTGCACGCCGAATCGCATCATCATCCGCGACAGCTGAACTCCGTAGTGACGTCACTTACTGACCGCGCATACAACCTATGCGACCAGGAACATTTGGAAGCTGAAATAGTGCACTTACGTGGCGTTCTACGGAGAAACGGTTATAAGGAGCGGATCATGCCACCTAGACGTACGCTGACACCTAAGCACCTGGACTATAAGGTCGAACGACAACCTGCGTACTTACCATACATGAAAGGAGTGACAGATAAGGTCGCCAACATTTTAAAGAAGTACTCAATAAAAACTATCTTCACTCCTTTCAAAAAGCTGTCACAATACCTACGCACACCTAAAGACAGTTTTCCTTTAGAACGTCCAGGTGTCTATAAAGTTGACTGCAGCTGTGGGAGCTCCTACATAGGCCAGACCAAACGCACTGTCTCATGCCGGATCAAGGAGCACATCAGGGCGGTCAAAAACAACGAGCCACAGAAATCGGCTATCGCTCAGCACCTGCTGGAGGAAGGGTCGAATCACTGGATTGAGCTACACAGCCCTCAGATTCTCTCGACAGAACGCCACTACATACCCAGAATGGTGAAAGAAGCAATTGAAATTAAAAAATACAAGAACTTCAACCGGGAAGATGGGTTTCAACTGTCGAGTGTCTGGCATCCAGTGATTCGAATGTTCACAAGACCTACAATTTCAAAACCCGTGCGAGTCGATTCAGTGAGTGTTGTATGTCAAAAACGCGATCGAGTACAGTGCGAGAACGCGGACAGTGGTAGGGACGACGCGCGTCATAAACGAGTGCGGAAGAGGGTAGACAGATACGGTCTGCCCAATAACAACTAGCTCGGCGGTCGTCAGTACACCGTGATCATGGCGCTTGTAACAGCGCCGAAATATCGGTTACCAAATACCAATCATAAACATGGTAAATATCCCGGTGAGTGTTATACTATTAATGTTAATGACCATGTAAATCTCAAATCAATTAATCATCATTTATTTAGTTCATCATTATGCAGTTTATTTTTAGCGGCGCAGCGGCTTCCGCATCAAGCTTAAGCGGACTGTATCGCGGAAAAACAATCAAATTCTTTGCATTACGGTGCTATTCTTTCCGACTACCGCGTTTACAAAAAACGCTGCGAATCATAACTCATACGACCGTATCTCTTAATTCAAATTAGTTGAAAAAGAAATAATTATCTGTGGAGTTTATGAAAACTAAATCTTGCCTGGAGACAAGGTTTTCAACGGGAAAGAATCCATACTAATATTATAAATGCGAAATTAATTTCTGTCTGTCTGTATGTTACGATTTCACGCATAAACCACTGAACCGACTTTGATGAAATTTGGTATAGGGGTAGATTAGACCATGAAAAAGGACATAGGCTATGTTTGGTCGCGATAACCGACGTCCACGCGGGCGGAACCGCGGGCAAAAGCTAGTACCTATGAAATATACCTGATGTGTTGGTATGAAGGATCTTATGAGTCCACGGTCAGTGAATTTCATTGAGTAAGAACCCAGTTTGGAAGTATCTACTACACAGGCAGTAGTTTATACTTCTACAGTTAGAATGATAGGAACAACCTATTACTTACGAGTGGTTGATTAGGGTCCATTAGAGTACAGCCTATTAACAAAAATACCCGAGACGTCAATACGTCTAAAACTGAAATTGCCTTTATACCAAAACGTCTGAAGCTCAAATCCCTGAAGTCTGTAAATCCCCGAAGGAGTAGGCAGATGTGTACTAGCACCCACGTTACCCCAATTATGATGTTCGGACTCATGACGTAATAGGAGCTGAGCCTATGCCCGTCAAACTGGCCCTTCGTCTTGGGCCGTATGTTTACTGTCGGATGGAGAACAGCCCTATTCCTTAGTCGCCTTTTACGACAGGAACACACACAGGAAGAGCGGGGATGTTCCTATTCTAGTCCACCGGGACCAACACATCAAAAGCCCAAATCTATGGTGTCAATATTCTATCTAAAAATCTCTTTAATATAATTCGATACTGACCAAAATATAAGTGAACTCCGCGTTGTTGTAGCGCGTTAGCAGTAATATCTTCTTAATAACAAAGGCTTCCGTTCGACAGCCACACGTGTCGGCGTTTACAATAAACAGGTGTACATACAAAATAATAAAGATTATGTTGCAATAAACAATACACTACAATATCGCATTTGTTACGCATGCATAGAGTTTAAAATAGGTTGGAATGGTTCGTTATCGCGGTACGCAATACTGCGCGCGGTGTAATGTGCGTTTATGAATTTATGAGGGTCGGGGATGTTAAAAAGGTAATATGAATGTTCACATAATTCTTAAAAAGGTAAAGGTATGAGACCTGGCACTATTAGATTACTCGTGATTATGAATATAAATAAAAATAAATCGCCAAATTGCTAGATCTCTCTAGCTCAAATTTCGAGAACGGGTCTCATAATTTCGTTAAATTCAAATTAAACCTCACACAAATAGTTAAAATATAACTTTCTTCATCTCTAATACCTTAGGTATATCAACGTCCATGGGACACGATAACCGTTCACGATCAGCTGGGACGCATGCTTTTTATTACGTCAGTGTAATAAAAATAGTAAAAATGCCGACTAAAGTTCGAGAAATTATTAAAATAGTTCATAACTAACATGTAGTTACGTCAAGGGGTCACAACAAGTCACGGCCACCATGATACTCCCCTCTGTGTATCCACGCTTAACACGTAATAGGAGGTGCTAGCACAAACTCAATCCATAAGTTATATGGATTGAGTTTGTGCTAGCACCTCCTATCTACTACGGTTGCCCGACGAATACTCGACAGAGGGGTCTCAATTAAAATCCATAACAAATTGGCTAATAGCCAAGAAATAATGTAAGTTTTAGTTTTACTTTGATAGGGAACGAAAAGTGCTGAACAATACTAATGAAATTAAACTCTATTCAAAGTCCAACCTAATTAAGATGCAAGCCGCACTTCCTGCCAAATTGGCTTGATGGCTATTTAACTGGATTATCCTACTCGAACGTTCGAAGACACTCGTACCGATTCAATTCAGGTCACCGGGGCTATTTTCGACACACGGTGGAATATTCTAGTTCACTGTCAAACTTGCAACAGGGATAAATTCATTTTCAATGATATACTTCTAAGGAAGCAAGTAATATACGGCCCACCGCTTAGGGTTGAAAGTTCATAGGCCAGAGTAACCCTTTGCTCTCAGGAGCAAGCGATTGTAGTGCTCTATGAATGTTTGCATGAACAGTGGTTTTACTCATACAAGAGAGATAGTAATTATACGAGGGGTAAATGGCAAAATGGTAAGAAGAAAAAGCCTCCGTTAGTTTCATCACCTGTAAGTATAGTTCTTAACATCGTCTCTGCTAAGTAGGGACTTAACGTCATAGGAGATTGTAACATTCCCGTCGACGACGTTCAAATCGGAGTACCGACACCGATTAGAACGTCGACGGCGAATTCGGTGATTGAAATCATTATAGGTAACTCCTATAATGATTTCATTTACCTAATTTTCTTAGAGATATTGGAGTGGCCAATAGAACAAGAAATCTATTGAAGGTGAAGCTTACTTATTATCAATCAACAAAGAAAATACATTCAATATTAATACATATGTATGTATAATTCAATTAAGTATTTCAAATAAAACGGTACACTCGTAACGAAACTTCCAATACATTTTTTTACTGAAAGGTTTCCCTTGAGGCTTACAAAAAGTTAAAGATAAAAAGGTAGCTCCCGAGGGATGGGGAAAACATTACCCTGTATAAAAACCCCCTATACACCCCCAAATCGTATTTACATTCACGAATGCCCTCCCTATGTATGATATTAAAATGTATAGGAATAAATTAAGTGTATTCAAATTCTGTATTATGGATTTTTTATTGTTTGAATCGACATGTAATACTTACATGAATGTTCCACAAAGTACCCATTGTCTTGAAACATACTGTAGAATGTTCTGTAGACAGTGCAGACCACCTATTGTCTTATCAATTAATGGTGGCATTTATTGTTAATCATTATCCTTTGTTCGGTGTGCAATAAAGACTGGATATCTATCTAAGATGTATGATTCTACATCGCCTTTAAGAAACTAATCACTGTGACGTAGTTGGTAATACCTTGTATCTTTGGCACTGGGTAAGCGTGCTGTTCTGTTGCACGCAATAAATGTATTGCTTTCTACGGGGTTTTCATGGGTTATGTTGACCTATGCGGTCAACCCAGAAAGGAAACCCTGCGTCAGAGGATAGTCCGTTATTCAGTATAAGCAGCAGGTACTGAGTGGCTAATGAGTTGGCTAGGGCCTCGATACTCTTAGTATGAACTCATGTATGACTACGGTTATCATTTTCTGAGCCTTTTGCCAACCCAGTTGGGATCGGCTTTCCAGTCATAACTTCCATAATTACCGTAAAGCGGCTGCTACCTAACTTCCATAACCCACTAGACTACGGTGAAATGACTAAACACTGTCACAAGGTAAGATTTCAGGAACTCTCATTCCTTATCTTTTGAGTCCAATGAAAAAACGATATCTGTGCTCTAGTTTCTTGTAACAGAACAACATAACTGTATCATATATACACTAAAGATAACCCGTTATGACATAACAATATACACCTGGCACTAATACCTGACTGTCACCAACTGACCTTGAGTACAACGGTATTGTTGTTACGCATACATTTGACAAAAAGACCAACTATTGGTATTTGATGATATCGTCACTATTATATAAAAACACAAAGGATATTCATTATTTACCGTGAATCCGGTTTGTTGTTTTATATTATTACGTATTAAATAGTTACAGCTTACAGCCTAACTCATTCCATTTAAGAAAATTGCACAGAAAACTAGCGTAATTTATTTGCCAAGATTACTACAGGTGCTAACATTCTGAAGTTTTATTAATGTGATCGGTATAAACTATACCTACCTATATAATATGGTCGTGGTATATAATATGGCACCGTAGCGTAGTTACCGCAAAATAATTGGATGTTTGATCGTAAAATTGTAAGTAAAGATTTATACTTACAGTTTCGCAAGTTTTCAGAATGCTTGTTAATTCAAAGAGACAGAAAAATCGCCTTTCAAGATACGGCCATGTTTCATGGGTAACTGTCTGGCTCCAAGAAAAACCAATTTCTGGGCATTTATGGTTTAAAGGTGGTGAAAGGGATATGCTACTGTAAAATATAAATTTACGGGGGTTTTCGATAATTTTGATACGGGAAATTACCTTATCTCGTATAATTTCCGCTATCACTACTGGAAGTCACCATTAAGTAGTTTTATCACGATTATAAGTGTATTTTTTATCTTGATAGTGTAAAGGAAATGGTGAAGATTACATTGTTTAAACGTAAGTAATTGTTATATTTGATACTTTAATAAGACTTGATTATATAAACAAAAATATAAGGCTTCGAATTTCGTGCGAGAAATACATTACGATTTGTATCAAACAGTAAATCAAAGTAACAGCGGACCCCGGACTAAAGAGAAAGCTTCGGATAATACCAGGATTAAGGCAAGGATGATGAGTAAATCATAGTAATAATCCGGTGGTATAGATGGACCGACCTACGACCGCCAGCGCTCATGGTGGTATCTCGCTCGCTCTCTGGTATTGCTCTTTCTATCTCTTTTTTTACCTCGTCCCCCGCCGCGCGTAGCATGGGAGCGATACAGCGCTAGTGGTCGGTCAATCTATCTATAGCAATGTTACCAATACCTACCCACCTACTACATGAACTAATGTAGGTATACTTTTAAACATGAACCAAACATTTAAATATATATCAGGCCGTATTGTCTTTAAATCAAAATTACCCTCGCGATTACACGTATAAACATTGTTACTATTGTTGTAGGACTGCTTTGTTATCGTGTGACATGCTTTCATAATATAACAATAACAGCTTTAACACGTGGAACTAAACATGGCCGAACAATACGTTAAATTGAAGCAACCATAGCAATCTCCAACCGAAAGCAAACAAAGTCAGTACTTAAAGCCAACAACTCCTACTAGGCCGTTGAAAGTACCTATGACCTAGTTCGTTGATTCAATATAGGCACTTACTACAGTTGATACTATTATTACTAACCAGTCTCCGGCCCCGAAGAAACTAGAATGACACTTTAGACTTACGAGTGTCTCTCGAAATTTTACAACGAACGAAATGAGTGGTTTTATCATCAGAAATATTTTTCTGCTATTTCGGAACTTGTCCATTTTGTTGTTTATTGTTGTTCCTGTTACAAAAGTTATTATTGTGATTAGATATACCATGTTTCCTAGCGGGGGTTGGGGGGATAGGCTAGTAAAGATAAGCCAAATCAAGAAACAGAGTAAGTGGAAAGGTACAATTAATACAATTTTAACAGAGAAAATCGTTGGAAAGTAGCAGCTTGGAATCCAGTGATCCAGAATAAAACGATATACCGCAAGATTTCAAGAACGGCAACGGAATCAGAATGCTGCGGGACACGGCTAGTTAGATTTACATTGCAAATTGCAAGTTATTTAAAATTACCAACCTGCACATTAATACGAGTAGACAAATACACCTACTCAAGTTCCATAATATAGTGAAAAGCAGTAAGTAATCTTCTCAGAAGACGGCATTTAATTATTACGTAATCAGGCTAAGAAAGCGGAATGTTTTCTTATTTTTGCTAGCAAAGGAAACCGGGGAGATAATATGTCTTCGGTTCCAGGTAATAGAGGTGACCCTATAGTATGCCAAGCACTTTTTCATAGCACTGTCGAATGAAGAATGGATGGAGAAGTAAAAATATAATACTCAAACTATTAAAATAATTTATGGAGGACAGATCACATCCATTGAACGACACGATGACGTCAATAACTCAATACCATTATGAATAGCCAAATGATTACCAAAACGATTACCGTAATTTACGACGCGTGCTCTCTGTGGGAGTTATTTTTATTGATTCCTATGTTGTCAGGGTTACCCTGACGATTAGTGCTGAATATTTTCGAAAGTAGGTATTGGTGGAATTTTATACCTACACATAGATCATTTGATAGTTCCCTATCAACTATCAAATGATTGGCGAACTCAAGTATTGGCAGGTTGGCTGTGACTGATCGGACGACGTGGACTCTTTTTTCCTGTAGGTCCAATCGGTCGGACGACGTGAAATTTCTCTTCCCGTTGGTCCGATCGATCAGACCGAACGATCCGACTGATCGGACGACGCAGATTCGTTTTTCCTGTTCTTCCGACTGTTAGGACGATGCGGAGTTTTTTCATCCTGTTAGTCCGACCGTTCGGATGACCGTACAAGATGACTAAAGGATAGAGCTTAGCCCCAACCAACAATATATAAAAATGTGCCTCACATGTCACTGAAAAACTAACACATCAGCACAACATCAGTTATAACAACAAACGCACGCAACAATCTAAAACTCTGTAATAATAAAAGTAAATATAATACTAAAGGTACTGTTATTATACAAATATGTAGAACGAATTTCGAAACAAATCAATGCGGAGTATGTCCTCTTACGGTCACCGCAAGAGATCATGAAGGCCAATCTGACAATCATTGGGATCAATTGATTGATTGACTTGAGAACTTTGCCTTGTAAACAATAATATTGCAACTGCTCTCATTTCATCATTACTTACCTCTCTTTACATCTAACAACTACATAACCTATTTATTTGTTAGCCCGGATGTTTGACAATGATTAATTGAGAACTGTTTCGATTAATGGAATACATAGATATTTACATACTTAGGGATAATTCTTATGAGCTGTATGCTCACATGACACTTTTGAAAGTATTGCCAAGGGCATTTTTAACTAAATCCCGAAATATTAAAGAATTCTATATATATCCTACAGTCAAAAATGCTGACGATTTTGTTTATTTTCGAAGCAACGATTTTCACACCCATTATAGTATCTACAAATATTGACGCTCAGTTTAATAGCAATATTACCACAGTATTTACTATACCTAAGGTGTTACTATCTATACGCCATATTGCCATAACTCAACGAATATTGCCTACCTACTATGTATAGTATGTATGTAATGTATTTACAAAAAAAAAGTATCTAAGTATGTTTATCCGCGTTCTAGATTCCATAACACAAGCTAGTTAAGCTATGCTTACCATGGGTCTAGAAAGCGTTGTGTGGAATGTTGTGGTATATTTACTGTGGAATATTTATGGAACTTTGCAGTGATTGGAGGCAAAAGCTGCAAGAATCCGTAGACAATGGCTGGAGAATTCTTGTACTTTTCTCTTTGTAAACGTACGTTTTGATCTTTGACCGACCGTCACATTGTGACTATTTGATTGTAGTACCTAACAATGGATTTGAAAAGAATGCGTTCTTGGCAAATTGTGTAATGTAGTCGTATGTGTCGAATCTCACCAAAAATCCAAAAAAAAAACACACCTTATAAAGAAATAAAGCCTTAAACCAGTTTGGTCGCGTTTAGTCCAATTGTCAAAAAACGACTTGGATAGGTTAGGTTAGAAGGCTATATATGATTTTTTTTATAACCACCCAGTAACAGGATAGAAAGTCTGCACTTTTTTCCTGTTTTTGACAATTGGACCAAACGCGTATTGGATCAAACGCGACTAAAAGCCTTAACCCACACATTATATACAGTAAAATATACGTAAACAGTATATAATACCTTTAAAGTATTTGGCTATTTTTTTCTTCATTGACTTATCAAGTTTAGCAAAGTTGCCTTTGGAATAGTATAATCTCATTCCCCTACATTTACGTACGGTATTTTTCAATGTTCTAGCTAGCATAATAATATATAGATTCCATTTTCCGTTATTTAATAGTTCTTTTGTGCCAAGTTCTTTTGATTTGTTGACGTGACATATAATATATGAGCTTATTTAGCAAATTCTTGCCAACTGTGTAGTGGCCCGTTGGAAATAAGCCGCACTGCGACTGGCGCATCGATCGCCGGGCCTATCCCGAGTTATCCCGGGACCCATAAGTGATTTATGCCGGGATATAGTTAAAATAACTAACTAAATACTAATTGTTTACCCATTATTGTCTTAAAATTTATACTTAATATCCTCAGGCAAGCCCTTAATTCGATAATGTTCTACATTAAGCAAAGTATAGGTACTTAGCTAAAATAGGTTTCATAAGAGGGAAAATTGTTAAATACAACAAAACAGAGCACTTTAACGTTCTATTTTTTAATTATAATGGTCCCTACTGTAAAATTCAGCCTCTTGTAAAATTTCTGCGCAAAAAGGTTGAAGTAATTCACGTTTAATTAGAAGCACGCAGAAACGCGTACCGCCTGTCAGTTCTAAGCTTTATCGAACAAAAGAAACATCACACAGTGTGTAACAGACCTAAGTTTGGTTCACGTTAAATACTTAAATTATACAATGCAGGCCTGTGCAAGTGGAATAATTAATTACCGGCGTATTTTTCCGTCTTTTTAAATAGGTACCATACAACTGTACTAAATAACGCACTCAACAGATTAAAGTACCGTGTACTCAAAGTCCCCAAAAAAATAGAACTGATGTGACTTTTTACCCGACTGCCGAAGGAAGGAGGGTAATGTTTTTCGAGACTATGTATGCATGTATGTATGTAAGTCTATTTATTTGGATTTTTGGCGCCAAAACGTATGTTGTCAAAAATATTTTTGACTCAAACTTATCGAGTAGGGTATCAACATGAAGGAAATTAGAAGGAGATTACAATAAGCTATAGATGTCATATCATACCTGAAAAGTATAAAATAAAACAAATGATTAAAATATAAAAAACCCGACTGCCACTGAAAAGATCGAAATAGGTTTGATAGTAGGTGGCACCCATTAATTTTCTTTCGGTTTATGACAAATGGGTACCGCCTTCTATCAAACTTATTTCGATCGTGGCAGTCGGGTTTTTTTATTTTTTAATCATTTGTTGCTCTCTGCGGTCTAAAGTGTCTCGTAAGCTTTAGACAGCCATTCATTTGCAATTGATTCACCAGAACAAGTATAGTAAGGTCAGCTGAAAATACCTACTGTTGAACAGAAGTCCTCTATGCCGCGAACATAGCACCTGTATTTACATAGGCACAAAGAACAAAGCCAACTACTACTTGAATTCTAAATTAAACATTCATTGTAACAAATGAATTGTTAAAAGTAACAGCAACTCTAATGGAAGTCCAATCCCAAACACATTTCACGACCTGGCCCTCGATTCCACTAAAGCCAAACCATAGTCACGCCGCAGCGACTGCAAGAAAACGGCATTAAATAATAGACTTTAAATCGATGTGTTTAAAGTTCTATATTAAATGACTTTTTGGAGAGTGAACGTAAAAGTGTAATGAAACTTTTTTCATTTCATTTTGGACTTTAGACGTATAGAAATAAAGTCTATAATTTAATGTAATTTTTCGCGTTGACTAAGGCATCACAATGGTTAAGCTTTAGTAGAATCGAGGCTGTGTATAATACTCGTTTCTTTCCTTTTTATCTTAAAACAGTCAGCTGATTGTTGTCAAATGCTCGTACTAATTTGTTTAAAGTTTTAATGGCAGACGATAGACGTTAGAAAACTTAAGCCGCATGGTTCCCGACGAAACAGGACACAAAGGCTATTCCCTATCCCATCTCTTGTCGTTAGGGTACAGGGCAATTCTCTACCCGAACAGCCGATGAAAAGTGACTGATAAAAATATTACTCTTTATTATGAGAAGACTCTGCAAGAGGAGTCAAGACCAGTCTCTCCTCTATGCAGAGGCACCCTTACATTGCCGCAGACCCAAAGCCCGTCGAAGCGTATATCTAGTTATCTACATAGCAACCACCAACCATAGCGTAATGGACACATTTCTATCAATATTTCTTTGGGATTGACCGTTTGCATAATCATTTCAATCGCAGGCAGACTGTGGCCTTCGTTGTTTGTAAATATCGACGGTATCGTCTTAACTCATTCGACACGTGATTGCTTACGGCGAAATGCGAACTGTATCATTGTTCGATACCTTGCATCAATGAATTCCGATGGCTTTGTTGACATGGAAACTGGTATTTCTAGCAAACGTTATCATATCATACATCGAACACCAAACAGCTTCACGAAAGCTCGGGTGTTTTGAAGGTTTTATGAAAGGTGAGATGGTGTTTTTCATACAGGAGCCGCAGTCTTTCTGTGCGGAATTCTGTTTATCAGATAATATGTTCGGCAGATTCCAGCGTCGTAGTTTTTGTAGTCTCGAGATCACACACCCCCATCATATGTCCGTCACCTTAGAATCTTTCTGCTTATATTTTACCACAAGTGTTTGCATGAGCTCTTTTGGAGGTTTTGATGTGTGTATTAAAAAGAAAGTGCGTCAGAATCAGGGTAAATAACACATCGCGTTATTATTATAATCTCTTAATAGTAGACCCGATAATGCATTGACAGTAATTATAATTGATTTAGGCTATAAATTAGATAATATAGGTTTCCTTCTTAGATTATTAATCCACAAGCCTGCGATAGTAGCAAAATTTTACGAGGAATAAGGATAACACTTTTTATTGACGTGGACCGATGTCTCACGGTTGTCCAAAAGCGTGTGAAGTGGAGGAGCTGAAGCCGGAAAGTGATCCCCGGACTCCTGAGGTGATAGCCTCAGATGGGATTCGACGGGATTAACGCTAAGATGATCATAATTAAGTGAAAGGGTATTTGGGTTGAAAACTGGCCCAAACACCAAATACTTATTTCAATTTTATATAGTCAACGTCCCATGTGTAATTGCACTATATCGTTTTGAATAAATTTAAAGAAAATACGTGACGACACTGTTACGACCTATTATATAGATGCCGTCACAAAGTTCAACGTCACCGCGCCCCAGACTCCCAGACAAACACTAAAATATAAATAAAATTGTTTGGATGAGGGAATTCGAATATGAGCCAAGTGCGCATTGCATAGATTATTATGAAACGTAAAAATATAGTTATGTAGGTACGTAAAAAGAACCAAGAAAAAAATAGATTGTGTTACGAGAATTTAAATAAGTTTTGATTCATTAAATAAATTGAAAAAAAGAAAAACAAATTGTTATTTGCGTGTCAGTTTTCCAATTTTAAACGTTATTTTCCAGTAAGCCTGAACTACTATTTGAATAAAAAAATACATGAAAGTTTTTTTGACTATTTTTAGGGTTCCGTAGCCAAATAGCAAAAACGAAACCCTTATAAATTCGTCATGTCCGTATGTCACATCGACTATTCTCCGAAATTCCCATTTTGTTGAAACTTGGTAAGTAGATGTATCCTGGAAATCGTATTAAGAATGTCACACAAAAATAGAAAAAAAGCAATAAATTTTGGGGGTCCCCATACTTAGAACTGAAGGTCAAAAAAAAAATTTCATCAAACGCATATATGTGGGGTATCTATAGATAGGTCTTCAAAAATGCTATTGAGTATTGAGTTTACTAACATTTTTTTTTTAAACTGAATAGTTTGCGCGAGAGACACTTCCAAAGTGGAAAAATGTGTGTCCCCTCCCCTCTAACTTCTAAAATAAGAGAATGATAAATCTAAAAAAAAATTATGATGTACATTGCCATGCAAACTTCCACTGAAAATTGGTTTGAACGAGGTCTAGAGGTCTAGTACGTAGTTTTTTTAACCGCAATTTTCGCCTTTCATTCAATTAACTCAAAAATAATAAAAAACTTTTATAGGTATTATGTTACTTGCTGTTACGGAACCCTTCCTGGGTGAGTTCGACTCGCACTTGGCCGGGTTTTTTTATATCACTTATGTAGCAGACTAGCACACGGCTGACACGACCCACCTAATGGCAAAGTGCCATAAGCACATAGCAGCCCTAACTTCAATATAAGTAAAGTGCTTTATTATTATGCTGGCATATAATAACATGGATGTAGCATTGTATTCAGAAAATTAACCACTAGCAGTCGCACAATGGATTGATATTATTTTATGGTCAGTGCAATAATGTTCATGTAATAACAATAGAACTATATGAATCACTACATGAAACATTTATATCTGAATATCTGTGATTCTGTGCATATTTCATAAAGTGTCTACTATTTGCATTCCAAGCCTCATTGCTTTCTCTTATATCTTGAAAAATCTTTGATAGAACATGTATTTGCATTGGTCTGCATGTTTCCAAATGTCATACAATATGTACAACTACAACTATCTAAATTCTATATTCCCCATTCTAGAACCCATATTACAGGCAATTTTTAGTTTATGTCTAGTTAGTGCTGTATAATCCATATCCACACTAATATGACAAATGCGAAAGCAACTCTGTCTGACTAAATAATATGTTACATTCGCACCTAAACCACTGAACCGATATTGATGAAATTTGGTATAGGGGTAGATTAGACCATGAGAAAGGATATAGGCTATGTTTGGTCGCGATAACCGACATGCACGCGGGCGGAGCCGCGGCAAACACTAGTATGTCATATTTAAAGCATGATTGTAGAATTTATACATTAACAAGTACTTGGACATCAATTTAAACTGAATACTTTCAGATATCAATTGAGTATGTATCATTAGAGAATGTATTTTTGATTTGTAATAGTCATCAAAGGCTATCATATGAAGAGCAGTGACCCTGCTGGCTGGGAGTAACCCTCAACAAACTATTATTCAAATAGTCATACAGCTATTTTAGTACTGTACCTACTTAGAAGTCTCTGCTTTCAGTACACAAACAATCAGTGGTCCAAGGAGAATGAATCTGTCCTCCATGCAGTGGTCACATAATGTGTTTAAAATATTAAAGTATGTTTATGTGGTTTTTCAATGACCACATCAGTCTATTTTAAATAACTATCTAATAGTTTTCTTAGTTAATGATAAAGTTAGACTATTATTGCCTTTTTTCCTGTACACAACAATAATATATATCTACTATATAAAAATAAGTCGGGTTTTCCTTCCTGATGCTATAACTCCAGAATGCACAAACCGATTTGGCTAATTTTGGTCTTGAATTATTTGTGGAAGTCCAGGAAAGGTTTGTACGTTGAGAAAAATTCAAATAATTGCTGGGAACAGACATCCACGCGAGCAGAGCTGCGGGCAAAAGCTAGTTGTACATAAAAATAGATATATAACAACAACTTTTAAACTTGACGATCACAGCCTCAGTGGCGTGGTGGTAGTGAACGAGACTGCTATTCAGGAGGCGTGGGTTTGATCCCCGCGCAGCGCAAATATTGGTAAGAATGAATATGGCTATTTGCATTTCTATTTATAATATGTATGTAGTCACAAAAAAAAGAAAAGAAAAAAGTAGTTTAGTATGTTTATCTGCATTTTAGATTCCATAACACAATCTAGTTAAGCTTAGAATTTTTGCTTACCATGGGTCTAGATAGCGTTGTGTAGAATGTTGTGAAAACTGGACCTATTTTTTTTTAAATCATTATTTACCATCACAACCTTTTATTACAAGAAGAGCAAATGAGGCGACGGAGTTAGCTGAGTTTTGGGCTGGACGCATCTAGACATATTAAATTGCTGCCATTGACACAAGAAGAAGACCAGAGAGGTAAAGTAAGCTTTAGTAATTCCATTATTAAAGTACATGCATCAAATAAATGTAATGCAAATGTATAACTTACATATTGAATAAAAACGGAAAAAAAACAAAGGCTCAGTGACATACTGAGTTTAGCTTTTTTTTTTAAGTATGAGTAGACTTTGAAATCCCATGCAGAACTTTATTTGCACGTGTTCACTTGTTACAAAATATTCATTTGAACAGTTTGCGTAACTCTCAAGGCCCTTATTATAATATCAACCATTTTGAGGCCAAATTAACGTGTTGTTAAGATTTAAAATAATTAAACTCTCTAATTAGCATTTCATCAATTATCTTTCAACAACTTATTATAACAGTAATTCAGAATATAGCAGAATATCTTAGAATAAATATACGAATATATTTCTATTTGTATAAAATAAAATAAATTATTACTTACCAAAATACTTTACTCGACTGGACAATGCTAGAAAACAGCTCGGACCATTGCAAAACTCGCGTAAGATCACAAAACACCAACCGATAACAAATGAAAGTCGATAAATATTGGAAACAACAAAAGGTTGTAAAATGTTAGGCACTTGGTTTCGTTTCTGTCGCTGATCACTAATCAAATTATTTGTTACAAAGAATTAAGTAATCTCGCGGGAGTATTATGACTTAAATTGTACTTTTTAGTTACAGTAAAATCTACTGTAATGAAAAATAATTTGCCCAGAACATTTAAGTAAAGCAGCGGGTATTAAAAAAACTCCGTACAATGAATGTGGAGCGGATTGAGTGGAATGGAAATGAAATAAACACACACCGACACCAATGCAGACAACGAAACGAACGACATCGAACATCGACAACTGAAAGTAATCGAATGTGAAATTCTCAAATCGATTGCACCAGTTCATAATCGAGTGTTCAATGATGTTGTATTTAATCGAATAATGTTTTGAAACTTCTTTTAATTCTAAATTGTTCCGTTACTTTTGCACAAGATCGAAACAGAAAATTAGCCTATATGGTATGTTTGTGAATAAATTATACAGTTTTTTGTAGTAGTTCTAAATCATTATTCCTTCTTATAGTAATCAAATGTGTACAATGCCTAATATGTCTATCCATAAAGTTTAAAGAATTATAGACCATAGAGTGAACGCGTTTTATTATTATTGCACCTTGTTTGTATTTCAATAGTGAACAGTGGCTTGAACACTACAGAGCGTACTAAATAAACAACTTTATTCGTGATGTCATAGAACATAGAACGCATTATTATCTTACAAGACTTACAGCCACAGAGTAAGTTTATTTTTTATTTAGTGGTTTGTTCTGTGAGTTATGGTATTACCTACCTACTAATTAAACGTATGTGTCAAATCGATTCGAAAATGTATTGTTGACATTTGACATTGTTGTTGAATTGTTGATTTGATTTTGAAATTTGATATCCTAACCGTCCTCGGATTTGATATTTTGCAAAATATATTACAAATTTATTAAAATACAGTACAGCAGACTTTTATAATGGTTAATTCAACATTACAAAGTCGTGATCTGTTCTTAGTAGAAGAAAGAGTTAAAACTTTCAAGAATTGGCCATTCAGTGATAAAGACAAGTGTAATGTCCGTAATATGGCAGAAGCTGGTTTTTATTCTATAGCAACTTGTGCTGAGGACGTCGATACTGCAAAATGCTTTCTTTGTGGTAAAGAATTAGATGGCTGGGAAGCCAGTGATGACCCCTGGGCTGAACATAAAAGTCATGCAGCGAAATGTGCGTTTGCACAGCTGGGGAAGAAAGAAGACGAATTATTGGTATGTCTATAGAAGTTATTACATGTCTCGTGTGTAAATATTAGCGAATAGTCTGGCAGTTCCTTCTGCAAATACCCTTATATCCCGATGGACTGATGGTCACCTCGCGGGGGTTATCTTACCTTTCCCAAATACCAGGGAGCGTGATCTAGCTACACAGAAATACTAAAAATATCCTACAATGCTGTTAAAATGGACCATACTAACTTTTAAACTGGTGCATTCATTATTATACAATAATGTTGTATCAGGAATCAATGCAATTATAGTACCTTCACTCCCGTTAACCATATTGTATTAAATGAACCATGATTGAAATTGTACAGTCTATACCTATTAAGCTTATCAGAAGCTGGAGTACATCTACATTAATCTTGTAATGTAACGTTCTACTGCCTCGCTTTGTGTATATTATCATCACTCTATTTGACAACTTTTTCTTTATTTCCAGCTATCAGAATTCCTCTCCGTGATCAAACAGTACATGTCAAATGAAACGAAACGTCTAGCTGAAGTAGCTAAGGAACTCATCGATGAGAGAGGGAAGGCAGTACGACGAAGATGTCTGGGACGGAAATAAATGATAAATGCCTTATTGTTGAAACTATCTAACATACTTTATGCACAGAAGCTACTGTGATGGCAGGTGACCATGTTACTACTATAGTTACTAAACAAAAACTCGACAACATGGGTTAACCTTAATAGTAAAACACTTACCGGGATATTTACCATGAGATGAGATCCGGTTCTTAGCATTCCATGGATTCACCGTGCGGTCGCCGGGTCCATGGCGTGGTACAGAGAGGAACACTGTGACGGCACCATCTTATAATTTTTGAGGATCCGATATTTCGGTGCTGTGCCAAGTGCCATGATCGCAGATGTCCTCTATATCGCCCTCAAGAATTATAAGAAACATTGTAAATATTTTGGTGTGTTTTACTATCAATGTAAATGACTATGTCAATCTCAAATCATACACGGGTAAACCTGTTACGGAATAAAAAACAGAACCATAATAGTGATAGTAATTATGAAGTTTTTATTTAAATACTATGGACAGTATCGAATAAAATATAATTGTGTATGTAATATTGTTTTTTATTTTATAGTTCGTCACAACTATCGGTAGAGGACTCTCTTGTCGCCCTAAGAAGAACGGCCATAAGCAGTGTTACTTGCATGTCACGCGTGCGGACTTTTCACTGTAATTCTGTTAATAATAATTGCGAGATATAAGAAAGCCTCAATTTATTCTATATTTATTTTTAATATTTCAAATTTTCTCCAACGCTTTTATTCTAGAGTTGAAAACTGGCGTATTAACGTTTTTAACAATGTTGTTACAAGCTAGTCTTAGTAGTACTGAGTGAGCGTTTGGAAGTTCCTGTCTTATAGGACAGGAATTATGTTAAAAGTTGGCACGCGTTTCATCAGCGTAATCTACCTTCCCATGTCCTCAATTATTTGGGGTCATTCTGACATGTACTTCTCGCATACCACAGATCTTAATAGATGGTTTTTAAATGGTCTGCAACGCGAGTGTGATGCTCTTGACCTTGCATACGTCCATGGTCCCTTACCGTTCCCATCAGGTGGGCTGAAAGCTTATCACACTCAAAAAGGTCACTTTCTGTGATCATGACCGTACGACACCATTTTTTAAAATAAGTAGTTTTTGGTGATTATCACTACATAGTATAAAACAAAATCGCATTCCGCGTCCCTATGTCCCTATATAGGTATGCTTATATCTTCAAAACTACGCTACAGATTTTGATTCGGTTTCTTTTAATAGACAGAGTAATTCAAGAGGAAGGTTTATATGTAGATATAATACATGCTTAATATAGTAGAGGGTGCAGCGAGAACGGGATCGAACGCCACGCGGGTGGAAAAAATTGGCGATACGAAGTTCGCCGGGTCAGCTAGTTAAAAAAATAAACGACATACAAACTTATTGCTGAACATAAAAGGTATGACAGCGTCAACTGTCGCCATGACAACGGTCTTTAGTTATTCGATGCCAAGCAACCAAAATCAAACACACCAAAGTCTTCTGAACTGACAAAATATATTTTTGTAACTTTCATATTTTTTATTACTAATAAATCATTTAGACAATAATATAGAAGACTGGAATCAACATGGGTGAGGTGAAGAACTTGGAATCATATGCGATCATTGGATTCGATGGTAAGAAAACTTGTTATGCCTTCACTTCTTACGCCAAGTCAAAATGTGTGTGCGAATATTTTATTAACCACCTGTGGGCTACCAAAAAGCCAGGTCCGACCTTGAACTGCAAGTGAAATGGCTGTTAGTTAACTGTCAAATAATTTGTTTTTGCTTCTGCACCTCAGGAGCCCAGGAGCTCTTTCAGACAAGATAAGAATATCATCACCTGAAGGCCCATCTTGGTTACATCTAAATTTTGTACTGTGGAGACGTTCACTTCGTACGGATTGCTTTATTTTGACTTTTACATGAGCGACAATCTGAGCTCTTATCCTCGAGTAGAACCCTTGCGACAGTCTCGTCTGTCAATCAACATATGTACCTACTGGCTGGTAGGATAGGTTGAATTCGTTTATTCCGAACCTGACCCGGTCGCGGGTTATGTTAGAAACTGGAAAATTTGTTCCAAACGTAACCCTCTTCCTAACCTGACCCGACGTCTCGTTCCTATCATAACCCGAATTGCGCAAATCTGGCACTTCGCTGGCCGCTGCCGCGGCACGCTCGGCTTGTGCGTTGTGGTCACAGTTCTAACCTAACCTACAGCAGTTAGAATAACCGCACTTCGGCTATTAAAAGTAACAAATGTGCGCAATTCGGGTTTGATAGGAACGAGATGTAGGTTCAGGTTAGGAATAGGGTTACGTTCGGAACAAATATCACATATTTTTTCAAGTTTCCAACCTAACCCGCAACCGGGTCAGGTTCGGAATAATCAGTTGAATTGGGCTCCAAAAATCTTGGTGAAGCTCAGACCCATACATCCATCAGGGCCACTTAGTAACCAGGGCTGTCTTTATCCTAATTATTCTCGTGACCGTGGCGCCGACTGATTCAGTTTACTGTCAAAGTGAATGCGCATCTATTTCGACAAACTGAGCTGATAATTCTGTAGGTACATAGTCTCTATACGTCCCATAGCCTATAGTATACTAACCTATCGCATAAAAGCAAGAAAGAAAGAAAATATTTTATTCAAACTACGTGATAGGTACAGATTGAGAACAAAATAATAGGACCTCTAATATCCTGTAGAACAGCATTTGTTACAACATCGTTGAATTCTCAAATCTCAAATTTTGGAAATACGTCATATGGTCCTCGTTCTGTTGATGAATACAGGCTCAGCTCTCAGAGGTCTGAAAGTCCACCCAGACGGTGAGCACATCGTATACCCGATGGGCAACAAGATCTGCATCCAAGAATGGAAATCGAAGAAGATGTACTTCCTCAGTGGCCATACGAACAGCGTGTCTACGATAGCTCTGTCACCAAAGGGTACTTTCGTTGGATCAGGACAGATCAATCATATCGGGTTTAAGGCGTCGGCGAAAATTTGGGACTTTAAAAAGAAGGCTTTGATTGGGAGCCATGAATTGCATAAGGTAAGCCCAGTCTATTAACTTTGGTCTTCTTCTTCGTCATAACATAACATAACATAAACTCACGCCTGTATTCCCCGAAGAGGTAGGCAGAGTTTATTCCCATCTGCCAACCCCAGAGGTGCTAGCACCCACATTTCGCCAGGTTATGTTTAGGTCCCAATGTAATAGGTGGCGAGCCTATTTCCTTTAACCGGGCACTTATAAACCTACGATAAATACACACATAGGTAACTTCGAAAAGCATCGAAAAGTCATTGGTTTGTGCCATGGTAAATCTGGGATCGAACCCGAGACTTCGTCTCAGCAGTCCATTACCCATACCACTAGGCTACCGCAGTTTTCTTCGTCAGTGGCAACAATTCAGAATAGCTAGATGCGTTCAGCCTAAAACTTGGTGACTACTCTTTCAGTCACTTCACTCAGGTCGGCAATTGTGCAGGCGTAGGGGCACGGGGTGGTGTTATATGTAGGTATCCTCCTTGGTAAAAGATATCGTCTTTGGGTTGGGGTGGTCTGGCAGTTGCTTCACGGAAAATATCGAAGTTAAGCCAAATACGCAGTTATACTGGTAAAGCGGACCCCAGATTCCAAGTTGCAAGCTTCGAATACGACTGGGATTAACGTTAAGATGAAGAAGAAGATCCTCGTTGGGAAAATAGTGAGAATTCGCCTAAGATCTGCAGCTTGTTTCGCTTTTGTTGAGCATTCTGTGGTTCGCACATTTGACAGGCAGTTTAATGCACGGGGTACGGCACTGCACGTAATGGCGCCTGATGTAGGAAGGTAGTACCAAGCCAAGTTTTGCCCAGTACATTTTATGTTTCCACGTGAGGAGGAACTAGAAATTTCTAAGGGTAATGGAAGAACAGCTACTGTAGATTTTGGCGCAGGGTTTCTTGCGCGAGTGGATTGATTAAAACCAACTACATCTTGTTTATGAAAGTGTCTATTATAAATCACAATACAATCACAATTATATTTGCACATTTAACTCAAATTGCTCGTAATTACTTATTAGAATAAAATTTAGCGAGTCGGGGGGGAGTCGCGGATTGTCCACTTGGCGCGTGTCCTCCCGATGCGTAACCATTTTTGACTGCCCGCTCTCTCCTGTCGCTTTCTTTTCAACCCCTCACGTCGCTCCCCGCGTATCCCCCTCGCATCGTTCGACTCGGCGCGTACGCCAATCAAAGGTAAGTAGGTAATAGGTACAAAGTGTGACAAAATTCAGATCGGTTGCCTACATTTCCCACCCTCCTGTTCCTGAACACAAATTAAACACTATCAGTAGGCAATACAATAATTTTAGAAACAGGTCTGATCAAAAGCCCCTTAGAGGTTTTTACAGTCACAATTCTCACGTGGCCGTCACGGCCCGGGTGTACAGCACTTATCACGCCCCTAGGCCAAACATTGCGCGGTACATTCTCATCATAAACCAGTATAACGTCACCTACTTTGACAGGTGGCGTGGGAGTCGACCACTTCTGACGTCGTTGGAGTGTGGGAACATACTCCTTAAGCCACCGTTGCCAGAACATGTCAGCGATGGCCTGAGCCTTTCGCCATGCCTTTCTTCCGTTGAGATCGGACGCATCAAAAGAGCCTAGACTAGGTGCCCCGGTTGCCGTTCCTAATAATAAATGATTAGGCGTTAACGCAATAGGTTCATTCGGATCATTATTTACAAATGTTAGTGGTCTACTGTTTAGCGTCATTTCGACTTCCGCTAAGACTGTCGACAGAGTCTCTTCGCGTGGTGCACGTTCTTTCAGTACGACCATTAACGCCGCTTTAATCGTTCTAATAAGCCTTTCCCAGCTGCCGCCCATGTGAGGGGATGCGGGACTGTTAAAACGCCACGTAATACCTTTTGCCGTAACGAAATCTTGAAGCTCGCCCTGGTTCATAGCCCGCAATGCAGCTCGTAGCTCTTTGTCGGCTTTTATGAAGTTGGTACCCCTGTCGCTATACATCACGGATGGCACACCTCGTCGCGCAACAAATCGACGGATAGCCATGATGGCCGAATCAGCTGTAAGGGTAGCTGCTAAATCAAGCGACACTGCTCTAGTTGCTAGACATGTAAATATTACGCCCCATCTCTTTTCGTGACGCCTACCTATAGCTACTTGCATGGGACCGAAATAATCAATACCGCAATGGACGAACGCTCGCCGCGTATTTGTTAATCGTACCGATGGTAAATCTGCCATCTTAGGGGGAATAGGCATAGCTCTACGAATACGACATAATTGACAGGACGCTACAACAGCTTTGACCGTTCGACGAAGCTTCGTAATCCAGAACTTCTCTCTTATCGAATTGAGAACGGTTTCCAGATTAGCGTGATGCAAACGTTTATGAAAATCCAATATGATGAGTCGCGCCGTGTAACTCTGACCGCTAAGTATAATCGGATGCTTTTCACTAAAACTCAAACCAGGTGCATCACCTAAACGTCCTCGAACTCGCATCAGATTATCACCTTCAAACAAAAACGGGTCTAAATCGCGGATGTTACTCTTTTCTGAAACACAGCCACTACTTTTTATCCTATCTAGTTCATAAGGAAAATCTTCGGCCTGAGACTGCTTAATAATAAATGTTTCCGCGTCGCGTACATTCTCACCTGTCAAACAGACAGGCTGTATCTTTCTACAAATGTTAATGAATGCGAACACCCGTGACATAACTCGTACCGCTATTACCCACGACGAATAACGGCTTATGTCAATTATCGGCTCATATTTCTTTACGACATTGACCTTTTCTACACGTTCCAGGTTCACCTCGATGTCATCTTCAAAATCGTTGGCCGGCCATTGGTCAGATGTAAGTTTCAAAAACGAAGGACCTGAAAACCATAATCTAAATTTTGTGGGCCAATAAGCCTTCGTCGCCTCGTCCGCTGGGTTCTCAGCTGTCGGTACCCACCGCCATTCGCTAATTTTACTTTTGTTGTCTATTTCCGCTAATCGGTGTGAAACAAACTTTTGGAAATCTCGCGGGTCTGAATGTATCCATTTCAGTACAGTTTTAGAGTCGGACCACAAAAATCTACGAATGATATTGATACCTAATTCCTTTTGAATCATGCACGCTAGGCGACACGCTAAAACACTAGCCTGGAGTTCCATTCGTGGTATAGATATAACTCTCAGCGGGGATACACGAGCCTTACCACCTACCATAGCTACAAGTGGGTTTCCGTACGAGTTCCGGCCCACCAAGTATGCCACTGCTGCATATCCGGACGCACTGGCGTCACCAAACACGTGTAGTTCAACCTCTTCTAAACCTAGACCATACCAACGTGGCACCCGTAAACTCGACAACTGACGTATATCTGTCAACCATTTACGCCACTCCGCTGCGTCTTTATCAATCAGCTGATCGTCCCAGCCAACTCCCGATTTCCAAATACTCTGAAGTATGAACTTAGCTTTTATAGTAAAAGGACACAACAAACCTAATGGATCAAAAACGCTCATAACAATCCTTAAAAATTCGCGTTTTGTTGGAATCACTCTACCTTCCACTATTTCCGTAGGTATCTTTTTAAACGATAAATCGAAAGCCAGCTCATCCGACTCTGGCAGCCACAGCATACCTAAAGTACGTTCCCCGCTACTGGGCAACTTATCTAAATTAACAGCGCCAGTGACGACGGCAGGTAGCTCGCTGCGCAACGTTTGTGAGTTCGTCACCCACCCTCGTATCTCGAACCCACCAGCGGCATGAATCATGGATACCGCGCGTATCAATTGCCGTGCTGCATCGACCGAATGTGTACTGTCTAAATAATCATCCATATAATGATTTTTGTTAATGGCCTCGACGGCATCCGGATGTGAACCTATAAACTCACTCGCATTCTTACGTAAAATGTACGTGGCCGTAGTCGGTGACGACTTAGCTCCGAAAATCATTGAGTCCATCACGTAGGTATCTGGTTCCCGAGTACGGTCCTGCCCTCTCCATAAGAACAGTTGAACACCCTGATCCTCTTTTCTAATTTTAATCCTCATAAAACAATCAGCAATATCACCTGTAAACGCAATCGGACCGAGGCGAAATTTCAATAGAACACCTAGCAACGAATTCAATAGATCGGGCCCAGTTAACAAAACATCATTCAAACATACATTATTACTTTTCGCAGCACAGTCCCAAACAAGTCGGACTTTACCCGGTTTATTGACATTGACGACCGCAAAATGAGGTAGCCACCATACGGGATTAGTATTCACCGGCTCTCGTAATATTATTGCATACCTTTCATTCACTAAACGCTCGATCTGTTTTGTATACGCTGCTGCAAACGACGGATCGTTATCCATCTTTTTCTCGACATTACGTAACCGCCTAAATGCGTAATTATAATTATTTGGTAAATATATGTCATCCCGTGCCCACAGCAAGCCTACTTCCCAACAAACGTTCGCCCCGTCCACGCGCTTTCGACTCGTGGCCGCTAAAATGTCGCACGCTCTCTCATGACATAAATTTTTACGTGATTTCTCTATTATACCTATAGACTCTAACTCGAATTGTTGTTTCACAAACTCGTGCAACTCATCGGTTACTGAGAGAAAGTTCACAGACCCACACTCCGCTACAGCTTTACCGACTGGTCCGTGAACAACCCAGCCTAATTTAGTATGTGACGCTACCGGTTGCCCCGATTTGCCATGACGTATCTGCTGGTTAACAATT
This sequence comes from Eilema sororculum, assembly GCA_914829495.1. Classification (NCBI taxonomy): domain Eukaryota; kingdom Metazoa; phylum Arthropoda; class Insecta; order Lepidoptera; family Erebidae; genus Eilema; species Eilema sororculum. The sequence goes on from OU618541.1 coordinate 1,919,138, forward strand.
AATTCCCAGTTATCCTGACCAATTAATAGCATCGGTTTCGCGTTCGACATAGACGAACAGTCCAGATCTCGAAGATGCTTATAACGCCGTAAAATTTCATCTGACATGGTCTGCGACGGTAGGCTGATGTTATAAATAGTACGTAAATTTATCTCGTGGGGTATACCATTAGGACCTGTGATCTGTGCTGCAACCCTACGCGAGGCATTATCTATGATTACATGACCACTTGCACTAATAACTTTAAGCGGCATTTTAGTGCCACTGCTATTACATACTAAACTACTGTCCACTAACGAAATAGTAGCGCCATCGTCCAATAAGCAGTAACACTCGCGTTGTACACCGTTAACAGTTAAAGTCACTGGTAATATTTTTAACAAAGAGTACTCGTTACCTCGATATCCCATACTTGTAACTGACTCACTCTGCAAATCGTGCTGCGTTGATGAGCTCGCGTTGGGCGTCGCGGGCGCGGGAACTGACCCTGCGCTCGCCCCGCCGCCGTCCGCTGCTGAGCCGTTGGCGCTTATGCTCGGAGCGGTCCGCGCTGTCGCTGACCGAGCTGCGTGTGAGCGCGCGCCCGCGCTCCTCGCGTTGTTGTTGTTGTTAAAATGTAACAACTCGTGGTGTGGGGATCGACACTTTCCACACTTCTTCGCTTTACATGTGTAACGGGAGTGTTTACCCTTGAGACATTTAAAACACAAATTGTTTGACTTAACAAAGGTCCACTTGTCGTCATTATTTTTATTAACAAAAACACTGCACTCCGTTATTAAATGACTTTCAGCACAAAGTAAACACGTTACGATATCCCGTTTCTCCTCCTCGTTGTCGACGTCCGTATTCTCGTCACAATCGGTAACATGTACGCGGTGTGCGATAGGTCGGCGTGAGGCTCCGGGTTCGATGCTCGGCGTGTAGTATGACGTCGCGCGGCAAAGATGAGTAAGAAACTCGAGGACGACATTCATATTAGGCGATATTCTGAGATCTTCGCAATATCTCGTCTTATCAGTTTTCATTACGAATTCACCGTACTGCGAGCGTTGTATGGGTGTCAATTTTGCTAATACTTGATTGATAATCTGGGGATTATTTATGTAGCCCTCGGCTCTTATACTTTTTAGTATATGCACGCAATTCCTTACTGTCGCTGTCATTCTACGTAACTGCGTACCTCCCTCCGTAACATGAGGAAGTTCTCTTATATTTTGTATCACGTAATCCAATAAGAGACTTGGGTGACCGTACTCCTCTTCTAAAGCCTCGATGACCTCCGTGGGATTCACTCCAGTACGAAGCAGGCCGTCAACGGCGCGCTTAGCAGCGCCGTGTAACGATTTCTGTAAACGTACTACATTCCTGTAGTGTGAGTAATGGTGCGCACTATGCTCAAATGCTCGTTTGTATGATAGCCATTCAACAGGATTACCATCAAAATCAGGTAAGTCATACTTCTGCTGGGACATCGCCATTATCGCGCTAGCTAATTGCTTGATATCCGACGAACCAATAGCAGCGCTCGACTCGTTCGCCGTTGCGTCCCAGGTTGCGTGGCCGCGGCGATCGGACGACATCGCGACGAACTTCGACTTAGAGGGGTGTGGGGGCGGGGCGCTCACTTCGCACGTGGTCGCGGTTGGCCTTGGAACTTTCGTTTCGCGCTCGTAGGTACATGTTGCCTCGCCCGCCGGCGGATATACAGCTTCATGCCTTTCTGTTCCAAACCATCGGGTTGCGTCCCAGGTTGCGTGGCCGCGGCGATCGGACGACATCGCAACGAACTTCGGCTTAGAGGGGTGTGGGGGCGGGGCTCTCGCTTCGCACGTGGTCGCGTTTGGCCTTGGAACTTTCGTTTCGCGCTCGTAGGTACATGTTGCCTCGCCCGCCGGCGGATATACAGCTTCATGCCTTTCTGTTCCAAACCATCGGGTTGCGTCCCAGGTTGCGTGGCCGCGGCGATCGGACGACATCGCGACGAACTTCGGCTTAGAGGGGTGTGGGGGCGGGGCGCTCGCTTCGCACGTGGTCGCGGTTGGCCTTGGAACTTTCGTTTCGCACTTGTAGGTACATGTTGCCTCGCCCGCCGGCGGATATACAGCTACATGCCCTTCTGTTCCAAGCCACTGCGTTACCTTCTCATCACCAACATCTTGTTCACACCACTCTTCATTTTCTGATTCGTCATCGATTTCAGCAATATCTAACGCTAACTTTTTTCTTATCAGCTGCTCTTTTACTGCGGCGATCTGTTTTTCCGCTTCATATTCGGCACGGAGACGAGCGGCTTCGCGGCTGGTGGACCTCGATGTTCCACTGGGCGAGCGCGTCACGCGTGTCGCCGCCGGCGCCGGCGCCATATTCGTGTTCACGGGGACGCGGGTTGCGCACGATACCCGGTCTACATCTAACGCCGGAGTCTTGACCGCCTTACTCCTTGTCACAACACCTTCGGTAGACATTATTATACGACACAATTGGTAATACCACTCCGCAAGATAGATCCGGCTCGAAGAAATGTAGATTTTGGCGCAGGGTTTCTTGCGCGAGTGGATTGATTAAAACCAACTACATCTTGTTTATGAAAGTGTCTATTATAAATCACAATACAATCACAATTATATTTGCACATTTAACTCAAATTGCTCGTAATTACTTATTAGAATAAAATTTAGCGAGTCGGGGGGGAGTCGCGGATTGTCCACTTGGCGCGTGTCCTCCCGATGCGTAACCATTTTTGACTGCCCGCTCTCTCCTGTCGCTTTCTTTTCAACCCCTCACGTCGCTCCCCGCGTATCCCCCTCGCATCGTTCGACTCGGCGCGTACGCCAATCAAAGGTAAGTAGGTAATAGGTACAAAGTGTGACAAAATTCAGATCGGTTGCCTACAGCTACATTCTATCATTGCACCGCATTGCATCCGAATACGGTGCGCACCGTGCGGTATGAAAGGAACTTCATCCCACGTACGCTCAAGCTGTGGAATGAACTCCCTGCCATGGTTTTCCCAAGCGACTACAATATGGGGTTCTTCAAGAGGGGCATTAGAAGGTTTCTTCGGGGTAGGCAGCGCGAGTGTAACGCCCCTGGTGTTGCATACGTCCATAGGCCGCGGTAACCACTTTCCATCAGGTGGGCCGTGTGCTTGTCTGCCACCTAAGTGGTATAAAAAAAAAAAAAGATTTGATAATAGGCCAATCTTTCCAGTGAACTATACTTCAATAAATTGTAAGTAAACCCTACATTTCATTGGATATCTGTAACTTTCTTCAACTCTTAGGTACGCGTCGAAGCCCTAATATTCTCATCGGACGAGCGCTATATGATATCCCTTGGCGGCCGAGACGACGGCTGCGTGGTACTCTGGGACTGCGTGGCAGGATCAGCCACCGGTACCATGTCAGCCGCCAAACTAACCACGGGAGATGCCATGACCTTAGCGCCGCTGATACAAAGACACTGCGCGTTTGTTACAGGCGGTGAATGTAAGTAAAACCTACATTTTACTATCTAGGTATTGCCGTACGGATAACCTCTCAAGCTTCACCTCGCTGGAGCTAATGATGACGATATTGGATTAGAGTCCACTAAAACCGCACGGTGTTTCAATACATCAGCTTATGTGACTGGGGAATCTTGTGTAACTTAGGAATTAAATAATATTTGAGATCCTGACTGGCCTTGGTCACTTACATTGGCGACCCCATCCGCCGCCGCCATGTTCCTGAAGAGAGATGAGATCTGTATTCACACAGAGCGCATATTTGAGAAGTCCTGTAGAACACCATTTAATCAGGACATGTTTCTTTGTGCAGCAAACCTCCGCGTATGGAACATTAGTTCTGGCAGCAAGAACTTAGATGTGGTAGATGTCCAACTCGGCAAGTTACGTCGCAGTGTCCGCTGTATCGCTGTCAGCAAAGATGATACATACGGCCTTGCTGGTACCACGTGAGCACACCATGAACATACGTACCTACTTATCACATTATATTAGACATTTAAATAGAAAGTTTTGATTTGGATATATGATCTTTTACCTCCTATTCAGAACGGGCGATATGATAAAGTTTTCGATCAACTACCCTTCGGACCCGCAGGCGTCTGTTGCACCACACAAGCCGACGCTGATTGGGTGCCTTGCCAAGTGCGGCCCTTGGAGGAAGGGCAAGCGACCTGAATCTGCCTGTTATAGTCAAGGTGAGTTATATCTGAAACCTGTTTGAGAAAGTAAAATACAAAAATTAATGGCGTCATTATCATGATAGTAGTGTTTATACCTGTTCGACACCCGTGGGTTTCACCACAGAGCACATGGTCCGTTTTCCAGCTTTGCAGGCGTATGATTTTTGTATGATTAAAAGGACGAACGTCTCACAGGACCTCACAGGGCCGTATGACCAGCCAGCGGAGTCGTTATGTCGAACTCGAACCGAATAAAACCGCACGATATCACAGTTCGCCAATCTACAGAATAACACTCTTCATTTTCTGTTTTAAGTACCTTTTCCGCAACTACTTAATCTTATATTTAATATATCAATCTTTTCAGGAATTGAAACTATAATAATAATGGACGACGGGTGTCTGATCGTGGGTGCGGGAGACGGCACGATTGATATTCTTGACGAGATCAACTGGAAGGGCTCTTTTCCGAAAGGCAAACTACTTGCCCCTAATTTTCCCAACTACAAAGCTGTAAGTGAACTGTTCTAGGCACACGGGTATCACTGCGCATTCTGCGCACAAGTTTCTACTTTTCCGTTCATTAGTTATCATGTAGTCTTAGCGTAGTCGATGAGGCCTTGCGAAACGAGGCTCCTTTCGTGCATTATCCCAAGTAGCCTAACAAGAAGAGATCGGCGAAGGTCTCACAAGTAATAAAACATTAATATTTGAAAAGACAACGGTCGATTCTTAGAAATAGCATCATAAACTTCCAAAAATATGCTTTCGGCGAAGTATCCAAATTGTTCTCTCTATATTTCAGTTAAAAACTACAAAATTGCACGGCGCGATCACTTCGCTAGAGCTGATGGAGTCACCCGCACATCAAGGCAATAAGCGGATGCTACTAGTGGGTACCAGGAGCAGCGAAATCTACGCTATTAACCTGGCTACCTTCGTACCTATACTGGTGGTGACGTGCCACCGCTGTGCGATCAACGATATTGCTTTTCCGCAGTAAGAAAAGTTTTGTATTAACTATAGCAGCTGTTGCCTGTGATGCATAGAAGCGTATTCTTTGCATATATGTAGCCTTTGTATGCTTAGGGCCCTACGCCAAACTGCATCCAGATCCGTTTTTTCGTGGAAGAGTAACAAACTTTCATCCTTACTACTTTCTAATAATATAAAGGTACTGATAAATTTGAACATTCACTTTTAATGACAAATCTTCAGATTTTTACGTTACAGAAAAATAAACGAGAGCGTACGACCGTTCCGGCGAGCATTCTCGCGAAAGGATATGAAATTTGCATCGACTAGCTAGAGAGTTTGCTAGAAAGATCATGAACATGTTCGTAGCGACGTTTGGCTTAATTGAAATTGGTTTGCGAGCATGGGGTCAAAATTTCACGTGTCCACGCCACGGGAAACAGCTAGAATACTGATCGCGTTCCCCTAACTCTTGGGAACCTATTCTCAAAATAAAGTATAGCTACTGCAACGCGAATTCTAGCATCTAAAGAAGGAAACGAATGTTCATTGAAAAAATAGCTTCCATTTCTTGTTTATTCTCCACCTCCACTCCGTCTCCTGTGAATATTCCAGCGGCATGTCAGGAGTGTTCGCCACGGCGGGCGCGGGCGATGTCCGCGTGTGGTGCCTGGAGACATGCCAGGAACTGCTGCGGATAGCCGTGCCTAACTTCACGTGTTCCTCTGTCCTATTCTCTGCGGATGGGAAGTCCATTGTATCTGGTGAGTTCCAATTTGAAAATGAAGACTAGGATTGCATGTTACCCCTAGCACGAACAACTATCGTAATCGTTTAGCAAGCGTATTGAGTGAATCAAGCGATTGGTCGGCTTCACACACACACACACACACACAGGTTCACAGTAGCCAGATGGTCAATCGCAATGCTCTGTTCTTTCAATACGCTTACTATGTACCTACCGTTGTTTGAATTCTTAGCTCATCAATTTCATTCTAATAGCTCAATGCTTGCTTGTAAAAATCAAATACTCAGGAACAGGTCTCTCTTTTTTTTAGGTTGGAACGATGGAAATATTCGAGCATTTACTCCACTGACGGGTCGTCTTATCTACTGCATTTACAACACCCACAACAAAGGCACTTCGGCCCTCGCCATGACCACTGACTCCAGGACGCTGATATCTGGTGGCTGCGAAGGACAGGTTTGTACACCTTTGACATCGTGAGAAATAAACGAGAGAATGCCGTTTTAAATGTGAACGTTGATAATGTTGTCCAGGTGCGAGTATGGGACATACGGCCAGAATGTCAAAGTCTGAAGAAGGTACTAAAAGAGCACAAGAGTCCAGTGTCCGCTATACAAGTATCTCCCAATAACACAGAGGCTGTCAGCGCTGGTACCGATGGATCTGCCATCATATGGGACCTTATGTAAGTTCTTGCTACACTCTTCATATTCCTATCTTTCACCTTTGAGGGTCGGAGCAACATGTATTTTTTACTTCAGCGTGTGCAGTTATGTAGTAGCTTCCTGTCCATAATCACCTATTACATAGTTTATCCACCTTCTCTTAGGCCTTCCTGATAAGTGTTTACATCTATATCTACTAAACGTTTGATTTATCCCTTTTCTAGTTATGATTCTTTAGTTTTTCCAAAACACTACCGTTTTTGTTCGTTTCGCTGATTGGTTGAAGGGGTGTTACATCGTCCAAATGGCATCATTAAAACTATTTCTGTGGTTTATTCCAGTTCTCTGTCTCGTCGACAAGTAATGTATGCGAATACATTGTTCATGTGCATATGCTTTGAGCCACAAGGCTGTCAGCTTCTGACTGGTGGTACGGATAGACGGGTCGCATACTGGGAAACTGGCAGCGGGAACCTCGCCAGAGAGGTAAGTGGACGGGAGTCTCACTTAATTGTTCATTTTATATTGTTTACGAAAAGCATATTGGGCATATTGAAACGGATACGTAGATGCAATAAGCTCTAGAATACTTCAGGTAATCTTGTAATATGGAACAGGATATAACATAATTTGTAACTATAGTAACAAATAGTGTAAATTTTGCAGTTGGAGGCGAGCAAAAATGGAGCTATCAACGGCTTACATATCACTCAAAACGGTGAATTGTTCGTCACCGGCGGCAATGATCAAATGGTTAAAGTAAGTGCACGTAGTCTGTAGCTACAACTTCTGTGGCGGTAGTGAACGATACTGCTATACAGGAGACACGGGTTTGGTTGCCGCTCAGTGCAAATATTTGCATTGGTCTGGGTATTTCTAAGTATAATGTGCATTTATTTACAAAAAGGGATAGGGGTGTTTAACATCAGACATATATACAGCACAGACTCAGCTCATATAGGCTCGAGTCAACAATAGTGCCCGAAATTTTATAGCAATAGGCTCACCCCCTATTACATGGGACCAACTACAATTGTTGGTGAAATGTGGGTGTTAATTCACCTCTGAATAACCCTTCGGGGATAAAGGCGTGTTTATATGTATGTATATATAAAAAAGTATCTAAGTATGTTGATCCGCATTCTAGATTCCATAACACAAGCTAGTTTAACTTACTATAGGTCTAGATAGCGTTGTGTAGAATGTTGTGGAATATTTGTGATTTTATTATGACGTGGACTATTTAGCTTCTATCCCTTGCCTATCTACCTACTGTAGCTTTAGCAATAAACCCTCGTTCGCCTCCCCCGCAGCTGTGGAAGTACCAGGAGGGCATCTACACGCACATGGGGCTCGGCCACGCCGGCGCCGTCACATGCACTCGCTTCAGCCCCGACGCGCGCCACATCGTCAGCAGCTGCGCCGCCGGCAGCATCATCGTGTGGAAAATGCCCGAGGTGACACTTCACATCCCTTCACGACCATAACTTCTCTGCTACTCAGTTTGCTGGTAGAGAACTCATTTTGAGTTAAGCTCGCCTTTGTACATGTTCTTTGAAATGTTTTATGTATGATCTCTGTACTGTTTGTGTGCAATAAAGAATTAAGAATAACTGACTCATGTTGGTTCCCGGTGGAGTAGAATAGGACCACCCCAGCTCTTCCTATGGGTGTCGTAAAAGATGACTAAGGGATAGGGCTGTTGTCCATCCGATAGTAAACATGCAGCTCAAAACAAAGGGCCTGCTAAATGGCAATAGGCTCGCACCCTATTACGTCGTGGACCGAAAATTATAATTGGGGAAACGTGAGTGCTAATACACCTCTGCTTACCCCTTCAGGGATTTACAGACGTGAGTATATGGATAGATGGCCAATAAATAAGGGGGTCAAGTAAGAAAAAAACAAAAGATAATATTTATTTATTCAAATACAGAAAATAAAGAAAAAACCCAAGTGTGAGTCGTTCTTGCGCATCGAGGGTTGCGTAACTTAGGCTACATAAACCACGTTATATTTTGATTGCATCGAGTTAGAAGTTTGATTTTTGCACAGCTTCAAGAAGTTGTAGACATTAAGGTTTACTAATTAAAAGCATAAAATGTATAGACAAAGTACATTGGCATAACGAAATTCAGCATAATGATCATAACGCATAAAGCATAAATGTTTTGGCATAATGCCTGTTGCCATAAATACTAATAGCATAATAATAATAATGAAGCACGAAGGTTAATTGCGGGAGCTACGCTCCGCTTCTTCTAATTAAGTTTCTTTCGGTCTAGCGTTAGCAAATGGGTACCGCCTGCTATCAAACTCATTTTGACCTTTCAGTGGCTGTCGGGATTTTTATTTTTTAATCATTTGTTATATTAGGTCCTTACATATGAAATTGGCGTTTTTCGTACTGGCCACTTTAATCACGATTTTCTCCTCTTTGGTAAGGAATTCCAAATTCAAATTTGTACAGCTATTTACTCATGTATTTGTGCTTCGATGACCGTCATTCATTTGTTTTTTTTTTCTGTTTGCGTCACTCATTTTACAAAATGGAAAACTTAAAATATCGCATTATTTACAAATACGAGTTCCGCCGTGGCACTAGTGCTGCGGAAACGACTCGAAGGGTGAATGATGTTTATGGCGGTCATGTTGCAAAAGAAAACACAGTTCGTTTTTTGTTCCAACGTTTTCCGTTTCCGTTGGATCCTGACCAGCCAGCCAAATCCTGCCCCAAGCGAAAATTAACCTCAAAAAAGTTACTTGTGAGCGTTTGGTGGACTAGTGCCGGTATTGTTCATTACAGATTTCTCAAATCTGGCCAGACTATTACGGCTGATGTCTATTGTCAGCAATTGTAAACAATGATGGAAAAGCTAGCGGCTAAACAACCTAGGCTGGTCAATCGCTCCACGCCACTGCTACTTCACGACAGCGCTAGACCGCACACGCACAACAGACGGCTACCAAATTAGAAGAGCTTCAATTGGAATGTCTAAGACATCCTCCGTACTCCCCGGACCTTGCTCCAACAGATTACCATTTTTTTCGAAATTTAGATAACTTCTTGCAAGGGAAAAAATTCAACTCTGATGGGCAGTCCAAATCGCCTTTACAGATTTTATTGATTCCCGTCCGACTGGTTTTTTTAGTAAAGGGATCAATGAACTACCTATGAGATGGCAAAAGTGCATAAAAAACAATGGTTCATACTTTGATTAATTAAATATATTATATTAAAAAATATTCGACTTTTTGTTCCTCCCATACAAAACGCCAATTTCATATGTAAGGACCTAATATTTCAAAACAAGCTCACATATTAAGCAGTATTGGGAACGGACAAAGTTAATGTTTTATATGTTAATTTCACAGCAATATTTACACAAGACACCACCGCCTACAGCAAAGAAACAGTCTATAACGTCTCCAAAGGCCTCGTTAAAAGAGGAATTGAAGTTGCCGCTGGATGAGAAACCTACTCAAAAAGCTTCAGGGGACCGACAGCTACATGTACCCACTGCACGGGGAAAGGTAATTGTTTTGTACCTATATCATTACTCTTTTAAGAAGTCTGAGAAGTATAGCAAGTGATGAACAGCGTGTAACCACACTGATTATGAGAGAAAAGACTCATAGCATCAACTCCGTTATTTCTCAAATTTTGCGCCGTTTGCACCAGCTTTCGTTGGCCAGACTCTAGCAGCCGTTGGGCATTTATAAGATAACTATTATGAAAGTGTAAGTAATAAATGAAATAAATTCCATTTCCCACATGCTACGATCTATACTTAGTTATAACTCTTCGTGTATCTGGTAAATCATGTTAGAAAAGAGGCAGGTCAGGAGTACCTTAAACCGACGAGAATGAATGAGAGTGAATGAAGCGAGAGTAGTAGGTATGACAGGATCGTAGCAAATTAAGATCTGTTATCTCTGCCTACCCCTATGGGAAACAGGCGTGATTTTATGTATGTACCTATGTAAATTATGAATCGTGGTAATATAAAAGATATAACATCTAGATACAGATCAGAGATAACATCTCTTCCTCTTCCATGGTCACATATCGTCCCTTAGCTTACAACACCGCTTAAGTCATTTTTACAAGGTTTACAAGAGACGAAAAAAAACTATATTTTAAAAAATCTGTGTTTTTTTTTCTATTGCTTCTTAAGGACCGGGTCCGCGGAGCGCACGACTCAAAATCTGTCAAAATACAGACGCAGCCGTGCACGCACACATCACCGAGATGCACAGTGGGCTGCTAGACGCACTTTACCAGTTAAAATAATGATGAAAATTGTCTTACCAATGATGAAAAAACTATTTTAAGCCTTGTGGTTAGAGTGCATTTTTGAGTAATATGATTTATTGTGACGTATTACGTCTGTCAATTACATTTCGTATCTCTTTTCTTCTTATACATTCATCCCTGTCATATTATGTTACGTGACGTCATTGGCATGTCTTTTGTTTCAGTGTCATACATAGCATGTTAAACTTTTCGCAGAGATTATGAGATTTCTAACAAAATAAGGCTGGGGACATACCTACACCTAATTTTTGAAATCTGAGGATACTGAAAATACTCATAAAATTAAAATGCCCACCGCGTAGACACCGCGTAGTCGTAGACCATACCTACCGGTTAAGTACAAAAAACTATATTTAAAATCCCGAATTATAAAATTCAGAAGTTCAAACCTGTACGAAATATCAAACTACGAGATACCGAAGATCACATTAGTTTAGATTTTATGTATAGAGCGCGCATATTAATCTAAATGTATAGGAGCCGAGCACGACAATTTGAATTCTCGGCGCCTGACGGTTAGATAGAGGCAAAGTGTCAAGAAAGGGCCACCATTACAAATACGTTCTTAGTTAACAATGGTGGCACTCAGCTTGACGACCTTACTAGATGCCGATCCGATTGTCGTTTAGTGGTAGTGGCGTGCTCTGAAGAGTGGAATAGTGGAAGAAAATAAAATACCTTTGCTGTGCCTGCGTCTTCTTAGCATTGAACTCCACCAAGTTCTCAGAGCGCCATTGCAAAATGTGGTCCAGGATCCGGTCAATCTCAGTGACAAGAAGCTACCCTTTCTCATCGATATCAGACTGTGTAGCCGCAGGATTTCTGTGATAACTCTCGTGTAAGGTGCTATCATCTGCATAGCAATGAAAGCTTAAGAAAGAGAGTGGGTTATATCCATCACAGAGGACACGAATACGGCGCTCCTGCAGGCTCCTAGCAACCCAATTGCAGTTTCAGGGTCCATCTTGCAGCTCTTCTTCCTACATTTCCTCCCCGGCTGGAGCCGGGTGGGGAGGTTATGTCGGACTTGAACCGACTAAAACCGCACGCCGACTGAGGGTTGTGGTGCTAGGCCGGAGGTGAGGTTGTCTTAGGCATATCCCTTGCACCCCGGCTGACCATCAGGGCCATCCCTTGCGGTCTGGCCCTCTTCGGGAGGAGGGACAACCATGACTCGCCCCAGAGTGGGGAGGCGCGCTTCTTAGCACGCCGCCGCCGTGGCCTGCTTCTGCTGGGGTGACAGGCGGCTCTACCCGTCAGCCCCAGGCCCGCGCTCATGAGGGACGGAGGTCAGTCTGTGCGCTCCGACACCCTAATTGCCTGCGCACGCGGGTGGTGTGATCTGTCAGTCTCTCTCTCTCACGCCGCCACTCCCGTTCCGCCGTCTTCTTCACGACCAATAGAAAGAAAAAAAAAAGAGGACGCAGAAGGAGACGCTGGCCACCCACACGTCCGCACAGCGGACTATCATCGCCGTGAGCAAGGTGGCAAGGATGAGAACTCACTCCCAGTGCCGCCCCAAGCTCCCGCCTTGCCGGCCACTCGGTGAGCGTGTGAAGTCCCGTGACGTCGCTCGCGTCGCAGTGATGGCACTCGGACGTTCGCTCCTTATCGATCAGACGCAGATTGACGTGATCGTACCAATGAAGGCGGCTCTCTTGCGTATTTGCGACATTGCGATACATATGGCTTCTAATCCAGTGCACCAGGTCTACTGGTGGTCGCACTAACTGATACCCGCGACTCCTGCGACTCTAGTGATGCTGCTACATGTGAATCAGTATCTTTAATATACGAGTAACATAAGCCAACGAAACTTTTTTTATTACTAATGTGTTCGGAAACAGCTACTTCACAATATACATATATACTTACCTATACAATCATATAAAATAGACCATGAAGTTAGTATCTAATTATAATTTCATTACAACAGAACCTAAAAATATTGTTTCTACAAAAAATATTTTAACTAGGTATATCCCCAACTTTACAGTTCAAACCTTAAAGCAAGTATGTCAAAATCTGAAACATTATGCTATAAATGTACCAACGAAAGTGTGAAATGGCTAAAATCGGAACTATGGTTGTCACTGTAAAATGCATACTATTTTATTGCCGTCCAAATGATTAATGAAGACGGTGGCGCCTTTTTTCATTTCATATATTTCTTGGTAGGCCTATTTGTGTATGCATGAACTGTCATCACGCGCCAAAGAGACGTGGTCCTGCTTCGAAGGCCCGTGGGCGACTGACGGGCGATGAGAAACAATATGGCAGAAAAAAGACACTATTTTACGCGTTTTTCAGTAACTTTGAAGTGATTTTTTAGATTGATTACTAAATGTATCATCAAATAAGTTTTGTCTTCCCTATCAAAAAGTCTTTGACTTTCAAATGTATACCGGTTCATTGCTAAAATCACTCATTTTCAATATGAATTTATTCAAAAACTGGAGCCTATTTCACTTAGCCTGTATGGAGAATTTACGTAAAATATATCTAGATTTTAGGGCTTTAAAAGAGGAAGTCCTTGTTTGTAAAGGTACAAAAAACGTACACGCTATATTTTATTGGTTTCTTCAGTGATCAAAAAGTGTTTCTTTTTATCAATTTGTGTTGATTTATTGGGTTAAATCTGAAAAATACGAAGGCATGTTTTTGCATTTTTTCTCAATTTTGTGCGTTTGTTGACGTTTATTATTTAACAACTATTAGGTTTTAAGAGTTTAATATAAGCATACCATAATTTTTGGTCTTTGATTGTAATATATACAAAGTATCATTGATATCAATCATATCTAAATAGGTTAAATATGAAAAATTGTAACACTCTTTTCGGTGATTTTCACGATCTGGCCCCTTAATACATACTCTAGTTAGGGGTTAAGAAATAATTAATTATACTTATTTTGACGATTTACTTTATTTTAACTTTTATTTTATGACTTGAGCGGTGTTGACTGATATTTTATTAGATTTAGGCGGTGTTGTTTGTGAAAATGTTAGGGATTAAGGAATCAAAAGATGACAGAGGAGTAACGTCTTGTGCGGTGTTGCGACGCCAACCGACTTGAGCGCTGTCACTATTTTTTGAATTACGGCGTCTGATTGGCTGAAATCTATTTCATGAGACCAATGGTTCGACGCGCAATGCGCAGCTTCATCCAATGGCATTAACATGTAAAAACCGCCAATTTTCGACTTGAGCGGTGTTGTTAGCTAAGGGACGATATCTACCCTAGTAGTTTTCGACCGAATGTCCGCTTTAAAAGGCTGTCATACGATACGTAGGTAGAGAAGATAGACGCGATGGACACAACGCGTGACAGCGTGCACTCGTGCTGTCCGTGCGACGCGCCCACTGCCCGTAGCGACAACACCAAGAACTCGCCCGCCAACAAGACTGGGACCAAATGCTGCAAACCACCTGCAGGTATTGTACTTTATAGTGTACCAAAAGTACCTATCAAATCAAATTAAATCAAAAATCATTTATTCTGCATAGACCATTAAATCGGAACTTACAAAACGTCAATATAAAATAAATATTAAATACTAGCAAATGGACCACCGGTTCGAAACGCGGCCCAGACCTGAGAAGACTCCGGCAAGAAACTCAGCGGGCATTTTTTTAGTCTAATACTGGTCTAGATACAGTGCTTTGCTTGAGTAGCATAGCTGAGCGAACAGCTCATTTCCAAGCTTGTTTATCATCTAAATATGTTTGGATTTTATAATAGCCTTTCTGGTACATATATCTACATTATGAGCTACTTTTTGGAGTGTTTGGGACCCATGGAGAAGTGACGGCAGAGTTGTTGCAAGGCAAACGAGTCTTGAGCTTTCCATAAGTCAAAATGACTCATTTGGTCTGTGACGTCACTGTTTAGTACTATTGAAACGCCAACCTCACCTGCCAGCGCTCTCATTTTAGGCCGAAAACAAAGCTCCAAAGTGCAAGCTTTTGATGCAACCGAGACGAGATTGGCGCTCATGACGATGACAAATATACAGTCAGGGATAAAGTGCCCAGTGACACCCGCGGGAAGAAACCGGGAACCATCATATTTTGATCTCAATCTCCGTATTAACAAAAACGATCAGTGTCAATATATTGAATAATTTATTGTACTACGTGAATACCGTTTTTAAAATGTGGTTGAGATTAGATCGAGATGAAATTTCAACAGATTTTTATTTTGAGAATTGGCCCTCTGTTTATTAAATTGATATTATCCCGCAGATAATTTGCCGACGCGAACGACGAGTAAAGAGTATGTGAGCGGCAGCGGCGATAAGAAGTGAAGACTAGGGTTGAACCATTTTATTTATTAAATATATTTGTTTTTGTATTAAATTACTCATGTTTTTTTTTCTTTTACAGTATACCTAACCGTCTCTTTTAGTATGGGCCATCTAAAAACCTTGTATAGTCCAGGGTCAGCCAGTGTGCGAGGGAATGACAGATATAAAGAGAAGGGAGGTTTGAAGTGATTCAGGTGTGGCTCAATAGCTGAGTTGGAAGAGCATTCCCCCTGTAAGGTCGTGGGTTCAAGTCCCACTTGAGCATTCAATTTTTCCCGATGTACGCGAATTTTAGGGATGTAGTTAGTCGATCGACTGTGTTTTGTTAAGTAATAACTTGAAAATGTCACAATCGATATCAACTACAGAAAATCCCTTCTTCCTCGTCGTTCCACCAACATATTTTAAAAATATATTACATTTAACCGATTTCTAAACAAGGGGTAGGTTCTCAATTCGGTTATTGAATTTTTTTTTATAGATATTTGTAGGCGGTAAATAGATTTTTATAAGTCCGTCATGTAGGCCGAAAATTCTTGTTTGTTTTTGTTCTATTTGAAAGAGGTTTATTCCGAAACTGTCCCATTTATATTTCATAAAGATCTGATAATGGGTTTCAGAGACACCCACGGAAGCCTTCAATAAATACCTACTAGGATATCAGCTGTTCTTCTAGAAGTCAGTTGTTTTGTTTTAGAGATTAGCGTGTACGTAATAGATCAGGATTTGAAATATTTCCCAGATTTTTATACAAAAGTCGTTAAATTAAAAAAATTAATCAATATTCCAATAAATTTTTATTTTTTTCCCTAGATATACATTGTTTTGCATAGATAAATCGCAAAAAGCACATCTCGCCATAAATTTTTTTTATCTCACAAGCTTTAGAAAAATCACTGCGACCCGAACGCCCGGCAAAAAAAAAAACATAATAAGTTCATACTTGAATTCCGAGAACGCTATACATCAAGTAGCTTGAGTTCTTATTTCATACGTAAACATGGTTCACATACTTATTGTAGACAGAGTTTCAGATGCTACAAAATTTTACTATAATACAAATTGAACACTAAACCAAGCACTTAAAAATAAGCTCAAAAAAGGTACTCTCAAACTTTGTATCACAAAATAAATTCTAACGCATTTATTTTAAATACAAATTAACATTCTACAATTAGATGAATGGCCCAAAACGATAAGAACAACACAAGGGCATGCTGCCATACAAAAATCTTTCGATAACGAACAATGAATGTTTACAATTTCGGTAACAGATGTGACAGGTCATAAAAAATACGTGTAACATAGTATGGATACGACCAATACTGTTATGTTACTCGTGAACAAAAACTACGAACAAAATATAAGTATCTAATTGATTTCGACAATCAATCAAGTATCTAATAATTAAAAATTAAGAAATAAATGTTAAGAATTTACATTTTCATACCAAGATGGTGGCAAAAAAGTACACGACCATATAAAAAACCATTCAATTCATACCATTCAAGATACGACCAATACTGTTACACCTAAATAATAAATTAGAACAAAATATAAAATATAACTTTTTTATACCACAATGGTGGCAAACAAGTATATGACCATGTAAAACACACGGATGGACCGTCATTTTAAAAAAAATCTCTTTTTCTATACAACGATGGTGGCAAACAGACATGTACCCTGTAAAAAACGCTCCTAATGAAGGCTGACTGGCATTCTGGGATCATTTCTGGGCCTTGTAAAAGTACAGGCGTAATGATGGTTTTATAGACCCGCCCCTTCAACGTAACCGGCATTCTGGGATGACTCCTGAACCGTGTAAAAGTACACGCGTAATGACGGTTTTAAAGACCCGCGCCATCAACCTAACCAGTATTCTGGGCTGACTCCTGAACTGTGTTAAAGTACAGGCGTAATGATGGTTATATAGACCCACCCCTTCAATCTAACCGGCATTCTGGGATGACTCCTGAACCGTGTAAAAGTACAGGCGTAATGATGGTTTTATAGACCCGCCCCTTCAAACTAACCGGCATTCTTGCATGTCTCCTAAACCGTGTAAAAGTACAGCCGTAATTATGGTTTTATAGACCCGCCCCTTCAACCTATCCGGCATTCTGGGATGACTCCTAAACCGTGTAAAATTACAGGCGTAATGATGGTTTTATAGACCCGCCCCGTCAATCTAACCGGCATTCTTGGATGACTCCTGAACCGTGTAAAAGTACAGGCGTAATGATGGTTTTATAGACCCGCCCCTTCAACCTAACCGAGATCCGAGATTACAAATGACATCCACCGCAGCATATCCATCTCCGTGACACGCAGCTCATGCTTGGGTCACTCTAGCTACACCGTGCTCCTGAACCGTGTAAAAGTACAGGCGTAATGATGGTTTTATAGACCTGCCCTCTCAGCCTAGCCGACTGGGATGACTTCTGAACCGTGTAGAAGTACAGGCGTAATGATGGTTTTATAGACCTGCCCCCTCAGCCTAGCCGACTGGGATGACTTCTGAACCGTGTAAAAGTACAGGCGTAATGATGGTTTTATAGACCTGCCCCTTCAGCCTAGCCGACTGGGATGACTTCTGAACCGTGTAAAAGTACAGGCGTAATGATGGTTTTATAGACCTGCCCCTTCAGCCTAGCCGACTGGGATGACTTCTGAACCGTGTAAAAGTACAGGCGTAATGATGGTTTTATAGACCTGCCCCTTCAGCCTAGCCGACTGGGATGACTTCTGAACCGTGTAAAAGTACAGGCGTAACGATGGTTTTATAGACCCGCGCCATCAACCTAACCAGTATTCTAGGCTGACTCCTGAACCGTGAAAAAGTACAGGCGTAATGATGGTTTTATAGACCTGCCCCTTCAGCCTAGCCGACTGGGATGACTTCTGAACCGTGTAAAAGTACAGGCGTAACGATGGTTTTATAGACCCGCGCCATCAACCTAACCAGTATTCTAGGCTGACTCCTGAACCGTGAAAAAGTACAGGCGTAATGATGGTTTTATAGACCTGCCCCTTCAGCCTAGCCGACTGGGATGACTTCTGAACCGTGTAAAAGTACAGGTGTAATGATGGTTTTATAGACCTGCCCCTTCAGCCTAGCCGACTGGGATGACTTCTGAACCGTGTAAAAGTACAGGCGTAACGATGGTTTTATAGACCCGCGCCATCAACCTAACCAGTATTCTAGGCTGACTCCTGAACCGTGAAAAAGTACAGGCGTAATGATGGTTTTATAGACCTGCCCCTTCAGCTTAGCCGACTGGGATGACTTCTGAACCGTGTAAAAGTACAGGCGTAATGATGGTTTTATAGACCCGCCCCTTCAACCTAACCGGCATTCTGGGATGACTCCTGAACCGTGTAAAAGTACAGGCGTAGTGATGGTTTTATAGACCTGCCCCTTTAATCTAGCCGACTGGGATGACTTTTGAACCGTGTAAAAGTAAAGGCGTAATGATGGTTTTATAGACCCGCCCCTTCAACCTAACCAAAGACATCATGTGGCCCCCGCACGTACAAAGGTGTGGTACAGTGAGTATACACAAATATATAGATAAATATGAAATGAAAAAATATATACTTATAAATGAATTTACATATATTATGTATTCTTAAATTAAGAATGGAGAGAAAGGAAACAGGAATCTATGCAAACGGTTTTTTTGCAACCAAAACAGAAAGTATGCACCTGTTTTTTACACTGCGTGCACGCCCGACGCAAGCGTTGAGATCTACCCATCGGATACTCACTGATCCGATGGGTCACATCTACTTTCTGTTTGGTTGCTGTTGCAGGTGGAATCGGGATAGGTCGAGGAGAGAAATGTTTGGAGAGGAGGGATTTTATGAGAGCATTCCTAAAATTGCGGTGTGTAAGTGTGTGTTGTTGTGAAGTCTTGTGTGGTTGTGAAGTGTTGTGGTGTTTGTATATTATATAAGAATTTAAAACAGAGACATTCAGCAGCCTTCGAAAGAACTTTTTATACCACACCCTTGTACGTTTGCGTTCAATGGGATAGGCGGCAAGAAGCTGGTCTTTTTTATCCACCCCACCCATCATGATATTATAATCCAATATCAGGATGGGTTTGGTGGACCCTCTGGTGGTTTGCTGAGCGTTGCCATGGTATGTAGATATCATCCCTACCGTATTTGAATCTCTCCATACCATGACATCGACGTCACCCGAGGTAAGACCAGTGATCTGCCCCGGCCGCATGATGCTCTCGGTTAGTTTGTTAAGCGCCGCCGGAACAAACTTCCGGTCGGTCCTTAACGTTCCGACGCAGTCGAACCCGAGGCTCTTGAGCCGTCTAGCTAGGCACGGGGAATTATAGTAATGGTCCATCCACACGGTGTACCCTTTGTGCTCCAAGCCTTGGAGCAAACGTAGCACGGTGGATGGTGTAGACGCCTCTAAGGGGTCACCTGTATGCTGCGGTGGAGTTTTTTTGTGAGCGTGAACCTCAAACCGCCACAAATAGCCGGTTTGAGACTCACAGATTTCGTAGGTTTTGATCCCGCGTTGTGCAACCTTGTTGGGCATCAGCTGGCTGAATTCCAGCCAGCCTTTCCACATTACGAGGCTTTCGTCCAGGGCAATGTTCTGCGCCATCGTGTACATTGTTTGAAATTTATTATTTAAGTGTATCAATATTGGTCGTATTTTATACAGTTTCGCCTCGGAGTACTCCAGTTCTAGCGTACACATGTTCTGATTGTCATTGAAGTGTAAGCATTTGCTTAGTAGCATGAACCTGTCAATCGACATGTGTGCGCTAAAACCTGGCGTATAAAATATGTCAGGGGTGGCACCCCAGTATTCCTCCAACCTCGACTTCACCACCATCCCCATCGCCAGGATCATGCCGAAGAACGTAAAAAGTTCATCGACAGTGGTGTCCCGCCACTGTGCGATGCGGCTCCTGGGATAGAGCTTGTGGCTTTCGAATAACTGGGTTGCCACCTGCTGAGCGTATTTATTAGTCTCCGAGACTATGTACTCCATTATTTGCTGATCCCATATTTCAGTGAATATTTCATATGGGTCAGCACTTGGAGAAGTGGGACCGACATTAATTTGGGAGAACGTTTCTCGCCTCGAATTAGGAGAAATCGGAGGGCTTGGAAACGCTCTCCAGTCAAAAGTAAAAGCACTCCACGGCTGCTCCGTGGCCGAGGTGGAGACATCTTCGGGCACTTCGCCGGCAGCTGGCTCCAAGACAGCATCCACATCATCACTTTCCTGGTCCAAGGGTGTGTCCAAAAGACTCTGAACCACCCTTGGAATCGCAGGAAAGAGCATGTGTCCCTCCTCGTCGTCGCTCTCGTCAGATTCCAGTTCGCTGCCTGTACCAAATGATATAGGTATTGCTTTCAAATCTGATAAGAAACATAATTTTGGCCATTGTCTTAGGCCCCGAAAAAATCTGCAGTTACTTACCATAGTTGGCGAGCTCACCAATATCGTCATCATTGAGACGACAACGAGGTGGAGGTGGATGCTGCAGTGGGGAGGCGGACCCCTCACCACATTCCATAAACCTGGAACAAAATCAATATTGTAGTACACATATCTTTCGATAATTTACTTTATAGATAAATATAAAAGTCCGTAAGCTACTTACATTGCTGGCGAAGGCCCTGAATATGACGGCGATGGTGATGCAGGTGGTGCATTCAGGGGCAAGGCAGACTCCTGTAATTTCATACTGAAACAAAATCAGTATTGTAGTACCCATATCTATCAATTATTTACTTTACAGATTAATTGAGAAGTCCGTAAGCTACTTACATTGCCGGCGAAGGTACCGAACCAAGAGAAGGCGATGGTGATGACGGTGGTGGTGGTGATGGTGGCCTCAATGATGGTGGTGGTGGCCTCAGTGATGGTGATGGTGGCCTCAATGATGGTGGTGATGCGGGACGCGATCTAGATAGACATGTTAAAACAAAAGTTACAACTTGTTAGCAATTATTATTATTACCAGAATATCTACAAATAACATACTCCCGCAGTACTACTTACGATTGCCGCGTGCGCCTCCTTTTTGGGTGTAAGGCGGTCTCCAGCCCCTGGCCTTCTGGAAGGTCATGTAGATCGCGGATTTCGAGTCTAAAATCCGAAACGAATTTAATTACCTAAAATGAAAACCCTTATAGCAAATTTCATCAGAATAGTGATTTAGGCGTGAAAGCGTAAAATACAGACAGAGTTACTTTCGCATTTATAATATTGGTATGGGTACTGGTCGTATAGAATTTAAAAAAAACTAAGTATTAGCCCCGCAAGTTGACATTGCCATGGAACCTTGTCACAATAACAGCTGCGTGACGTCATCCACCGCACAAAGGGACAGAGGTAGCAAAAAAATAGGAAATAAGTATTTTATGCGTTTAGTACCTGAGACCTACAGACAATGTAATCTAAGAATAATGGCACACATGTTAAGGCAATTAACAATAACAAAAGCGAGATGGCTGTTTGTGACCTCAGGTATCTTCGTTTGAAATTTCGGCACCTCAAAAGATTCGTTTTGTAAACATACATTGTTGTTTATGTTTAAATATGAATAAAAATAGATGTTTTTATTCAACAACTATAAAATAGGATAAAGTAAACAAAAAGCCTTTTTTTTTTTTTTTCAATGTTTTTCGAACTAAACAAAAAGCTTCAAAATACGTGGTGACTAATAGTATAGGAGCTAGCAACGTTTTGAAAGTGAGAATTTTAGGTCAGCTGATTTTGTGATATGCTCTTGTTCTTGCTCTTTCGGTTAGAGTCTGGGCTATCTGGCTGGCGGGGGCGGTTGCGTTCATTACTGCGCATCCTACCTGTCCAGGTGATAATCCTGGATTTTCAAAACATTTTAAGAAGCGTAATTTTAATTTTTTTGTTTTTAAATAAGACTACCTGACATACTTTTTTTATTGCCAGACATTTCTGACATTGCGAATTATGTGCCATACGCGATACTTTTAATTTTTTTTATAAAAATTTAAAAGTATTTTATAATGTCTGTAATTTTAACATTATGTTATTGAAGATAAGAAAAGCTTAAAATTAATTTGCCAGACATTAATTCGATTGTTAAACCTTGAATTAAAATAAAAAAGGCATGAAAAGTATTGCAGTATGATGCTAGTAGTTTGAAAGAGACAGTTGCAGAATAAGCTGAGAATAAGACAGAGAACCATTGCAAATATACCATTGATATTATCTGACCTCCTCCTCGTAACCTGTAGCCTAGCCCTGAATTCCTCAGTAAGGTACTGAGAGGATTCAGTGCTAAGCAGAACCAAAGGGGACTCAAACTGACACCTTGGAAAATGCCTCGCTCAATATTTATTGGTTCGCCGTTACTGCACACCCCTCGACATCCTGGATAGCTAAGAACTGTTCTCCATTGCCTCATACATGACGCCAAGAAGATGCACAGAGTTTTATCTACTTTATACAACTCTAGCACCCTCAGGAGCCATGTATGGGGCACAGAGTCGAACGCTTTCTTATAGCCTATCCAGCATGTCGATAGATTCTTACGGCTACGGCGAACTTGTTGACTAATGGCCATATCAATGAGGAGGAGCTCCTTAGTACCACGGGCCCCACTCCTACATCCATTCTGAGAGGCACTCATAACAGTGTTTGTAGAGATGTGCTTTGTTATTTTATCTCTCAGAATAGATGTAAGAAGTTTATAGACCGATGGTAAACACGTGATCGATCTATAGTTACTGGGGTTCGAGGTACATGTCTTATGGAGCAGGTGGGTAACACCAGTGGTCATTAAAATTGGCAACGACCCTGACTCGATAGCAGCCTATTATTATTATTATTTTGTTTCTCCGTTCCGTGACTCTCGGGGCTATGGAGTCCCGGTCCTTTGGAAGGCGTGCGTCGGGCTGGTGCCAAAACGTAGAGGCCCTTATAAGAGAGTTTAATATGCTAGGGATAGTCACACATGGCGGATACCACCCCCGAGCGCAGAATATGATACACCCGAGAAACATAATAATAATAATAATAGGCTGCTATCGAGTCAGGGACGTTGCCAATTTTTATGACCACTGGTGTTACCCACCTGCTCCATAAGACAGGAAGTACCTCGAACCCCAGTAACTATAGACCGATCACGTGTTTACCATCGGTCTATAAACTTCTTACATCTATTCTGAGAGATAAAATAACAAAGCACATCTCTACAAACACTGTTATGAGTGCCTCTCAGAATGGATGTAGGAGTGGGGCCCGTGGTACTAAGGAGCTCCTCCTCATTGATATGGCCATTAGTCAACAAGTTCGCCGTAGCCGTAAGAATCTATCGACATGCTGGATAGACTATAAGAAAGCGTTCGACTCTGTGCCCCATACATGGCTCCTGAGGGTGCTAGAGTTGTATAAAGTAGATAAAACTCTGTGCATCTTCTTGGCGTCATGTATGAGGCAATGAAGAACAGTTCTTAGCTATCCAGGATGTCGAGGGGTGTGCAGTAACGGCGAACCAATAAATATTGAGCGAGGCATTTTCCAAGGTGTCAGTTTGAGTCCCCTTTGGTTCTGCTTAGCACTGAATCCTCTCAGTACCTTACTGAGGAATTCAGGGCTAGGCTACAGGTTACGAGGAGGAGGTCAGATAATATCAATGGTATATTTGCAATGGTTCTCTGGATTATTCTCAGCCTATTCTGCAACTGTCTCTTTCAAACTACTAGCATCATACTGCAATACTTTTCATGCCTTTTTTATTTTAATTCAAGGTTTAACAATCGAATTAATGTCTGGCAAATTAATTTTAAGCTTTTC
This sequence comes from Eilema sororculum, assembly GCA_914829495.1. Taxonomy (NCBI): domain Eukaryota; kingdom Metazoa; phylum Arthropoda; class Insecta; order Lepidoptera; family Erebidae; genus Eilema; species Eilema sororculum. The sequence continues at coordinate 1,943,170 of OU618541.1, forward strand.
TTATCTTAAATAACATAATGTTAAAATTACAGACATTATAAAATACTTTTAAATTTTTATAAAAAAAATTAAAAGAATCGCGTATGGCACATAATTAGCAATGTCAGAAATGTCTGGCAATAAAAAAAGTATGTCAGGTAGTCTTATTTAAAAACAAAAAAATTAAAATTACGCCTCTTAAAATGTTTTGAAAATCCAGGATTATCACCTGGACAGGTAGGATGCGCAGTAATGAACGCAACCGCTCCCGCCAGCCAGATAGCCCAGACTCTAACTGAAAGAGCAAGAACAAGAGCATATCACAAAATCAGCTGACCTGAAATTCTTTCTCGAAAACGTTGCTAGCTCCCGTACCATAAGAAGTAAGTATTTGATACAGTCGATACGCGTAAGCACGTAAGCGCGGGCTGACGAACTTTTTGTATGGTTGCTGACATCAGCGGCAGCGTGACGTTAGGTGACGATGCGAGCACCATGATTTTTCCTCACCCAAAACTTTCTATGACAACTGCACAACTCGCCTAAATAAGTTTTCACTTCAAAAAACAAATCAATTGAAAAAAAAATAAAACAAAAATACTAACTCGTCAATGCTGTGCGGGCCCGGTCGCACTTGTCGGGCATTGCCGCGACCACGGCTGCCCGAAGGCACAGCAACCGGGGCACCCACGTGTCCGTGTGAAGGACCAGCCGCCGCCACCTCCTGCACCGGTGGTGGTGCTCCCATTGCACCACCATCGCGTACCACCTCCTCCAACAGTGGCGCTCCGCCTGGACCACCTCGTCCACCTCGGACACGCATACCCCTACCGCGTCGACCACCGCGCGTGCGGGGGCGTCTAGTCTCACTATAAAGCACATAAAAACATAATGCTAATAAAATATATAAATACTCAAATAAATAACAACGCGTAAAACCTTTGAATTCGATCAAAATATGTAAGTAAATGAATTTAAATAAAAAAAGTCGTTAGGTACTAAAATCCGTCACCGAAAAATATAAAATTCAAAGTCACGAAAGTCTTATCCATAGTTTAAACGAATCACCAAAAATGACCGTTAAAAAAACGGCTGTTTACTGTCATTGGATGGCGTCGCGTCATGGCACCAATATCTCTGATCTGTGTAAGTGTGCGTAAGCTCTTGAGCTCGCTTGGGTTTCATTTGAATGTCACGCAAAATCCTTGCAGTAGTTTTGAAATTTAAAGCTTGATTACAATAAAGGAATACGTAACAATATATGAAAAATAACGATAGTGTGTCATCTTTGTGTATTTATTATTCGAAAATAAATACAAACGTACGGCCCGCACCGCCATGACATCCCAATGAATGTTTGTTGAAATGACTATTTCTGTCTTCTGTCGAAAATCTTTATCTAATACACAATCTATGAATTGAAAACTGTTAATTACTTACCTATTCATGTTGAAATCTACAAAAAAACAATTTTCTAACACTTTCACTAATTTTAATACGGGGTAAACTTCACCACACGAAGTGCACAACGCGCGCCAAGACGATATTTTTTTTTATATAACTTTTTTAAGTGTTGCCAACTGCTACCGCCCTACCGTTGTACTGTAGCTTAAAGGAAGTATGGAGTATAGTGGGTATTACATCTTCCTGAATTCAGAAATCTAAATTCAGGAAGCTATTTAGGAAAAAGAATTCAGTCACCGAAGCTCGCGATTACACGTTCACTAATTTAGGATCCTAAATCATTTTTGAAGGACGAGCGGCAAGGGACGGACGTGTCGACTGTCGAGTGAATTGCGACAAAATGCCCTCAATACTATAAAAAAAAAAACAAAATATTGATATTGCCATAACCCTTGCGGTTAGCTTAACGACGAACGAATTTTTTCTTTCATAATCAATTTGAATAATTAGCATACCTACTACATGCTGTAAAATTTCATTCAATCATTTGGGCGGAGTAATCAAAAATCAATGAATAAAATGAATGACAGATCATTCATTGGTTCCGATAGCATAGCTCGTAAGAGCGTCGGTAGATTGCTCCACCATCGCCTTAAAGACGGATACAGATTGGTTTGGGCGTGAGTCTGGTAGCTAGGTGGTCAAAGCATTCTCCCTGTAAAAGAAGGATCGCGGGTTCAAATCCCGCCTGGACCGATCATATAATTTTTCCTTGATCGATTTGAATAATTAGCATACTAGATGATGTAAAATTTCATTTATTTCGTCGGTACATACGCAATATTATATTGGGAGGGAAAGACAAACGTGCGCTCTCGACGGCATGCGCGCGGCGACTGAGCGTTCTGAATTTAGGAAACGTAATTACACTCATCCGATTTAGCCATTTAGGACGTCGGAAACCATTCTTTTCCTAAATAGCTTCCTAATTAGGAAGCTTTGCTTCCTAAATGCAATTACACTGTTCTAAATTCAGAATTTTCTAAATTCAGGTTTCTGAATTTAGGAAGATGTAATACCCCTTTATGGTCGGTGGCCCGTAGCCGGAGAATAAGGCGTGGCCGAATGAGATAGAAGATTATTACCCGTAGACAGAAAATCCTCAATCTTTGTAGATTCATCATCATCACTAAGAATTTCTTAAAACCGTAGTAAATTTCTGGAAATGCGACAATGACTTTTGTCCAGCTAGCTTATCCTAATCGAAATACTGTGCGGCGTGCGGTTTGTCTCATATTATTCTACTTACAACACTGTTAGTAGATTAATCTAAATTGGGTAGGTAAAAGAGGATTAGTCATAGTGACACTTCATTATCTTTCTCAAGTTAATATTTTATCAACTGTTTGTTAATATTTTACGACTTTTTGGATTTTTATGACTCTCACATTTCGCAGTTTGACCACATATATAAAGACGGGCAGAAACCCAGTTTAAAAATACCCTGCGTGGCCTTCCAACCATTATCTTTCTGGGCTTCGTGAAAAAGAACGAAGTACTGTCGTAGTACAGTAGCCCAATATAATTAGTTACTAGTGAACAACATATTTTAAGATTATCAAGTATCGTTAATACAATCATCAACAGACAGGTAAGGTAAGACAAATAACCAAACGAATTAGAGTACCTAATAGTATTTTATTTTTATAAACTTAGAATAGTACCTACTTATCTACACGTTCATGATATCACATTATTTGAAAATGCGCAGAAGCACAACATCGGGAGGGTCCACCGATAATAGTCGTCCAGATTTATGACTATCTGTTGAACATTTATGTTGTCTAAAATATAAATTCCAGCAGACTTTCATTTATTCTATTTAGCGTATTATTCATTTAAATATACAGATCTATATATTTTAATAGGGAGTCCGCCTGCGCCTGCACATTTCATTACATTTGTTTGACGAAACGATATTAATGCAGTCACTTTAGACAAGCGGCAATTTGCTGCCCGGCGGCGTATCGTGGAATAGAATGACGAATGTATAGGATTTGACGTGGATGATAGTCGTCAACGAATATCATAAACGTCAAAATCCCATACATTCGTCATAATATTATTTATTTTTATCGCCAACGCTTTTTCAACGAATTTTTACTTGTCTAGGGGGCCAGATATTTTGTGGAATCACGTTAAACACGATTTCGTATGGAATGTGACCAATTGAACATTCATCATGTCATGAGTCATGACATGACGTACGGTATTGTATGACGGAACCCGTGTAAATAAGCCCTTATATTTCAAGACTTAACAAATCAGATTCCATTAGGAAAGGTGAAATCATATTTACGTTTCCCATAAAAAATATGCCCATACAAAATGGTTCATGATATTTGGTTTTAACTATTCCTTCAACCCTTCAGTGACTAGATATATCTATAATTATGCCATATTTAATTTGATAAGCCTTTAACATAGGGTGACCTATCAGTGAAATGGGCCAATTCTGTTCATGATCATTGTGTTCTGATAAAACTCTTTGAAAAATATATATGACCATGAGACTTAGAAAGTGCAAAGCGATCTTTCGCTCTAAAATTAAATTCTGGGCATATTAATATGAAATTGTGGGTCATGTCAGGGTGACTCACAATTTTGTACCCATCTTCGTATATACATTGGTCATTGATAACATAATTGGGGCCCTCATGGATCGCAGGACTCGCCTTCAGTATGTCAAAATAATTCAAAGTCAGCCTTTATACATTTTGCTAAAATATTCTTACAACTAGTTTTTATACAAAAAAAATATTGAAGTATAACTCTATTCATATATCTTGCACCTAAATTGCGAGATATAAAAGGTTCTGGTGCGCTGATTTTTTGTAATAGTCTATGCTTGGTGAATTTGAGCTTGTCCACCACCAACTTAACACCCCGTGCTATTTTCAAAATAAATCCAAGAAACGTATAGGTACAGTCAACTACAAAAGTAGCTTAACAAATTCTAATTTATTGAACACTGTGGCCCCTAAACCTTACATCAAATTGTGAAAAAAAAACATTGAATATGTAAATTAAGTTTGTCTTCTGGGAATCATAACACTACATTCACTATAGACAGATGCATTCCATTATGAGAAAGATTTGTGAATATTTTAGTGTTAATCAACTTATGGCGTTGACTGTACTGCTCTATAGCACTTTTTGAGCACATTTTAGGTTCCAGAATATATGAATCGAGCTATATGTCATGTCAGGCCATCTTTAAACGTTTACTTTCGAAAGCAATTCTTTGTAATTATTGCAGGCAGCATTATATATAAAAAAAAAACAATAATATAACAAGATTTCTGTTGGCTTCCCCTTTTAAAAAATTACATTTTGCCACTGTACTTAAGATTTTTTCAGCATACCCTACATATTTATTTAAACAAACTAATATAGATGGATACACTAAGATTGACTCAAATATAAATACATTCTTTTCATTAAGGGCCGGTGCCCATTATCGACATCGGCGAACTTCTGGATTTTTTGGTCAAGCATAAATAGATCTTATACTTATCGTCATAAAATTTAAATTTCAATGACGATCGTCGACTATCGTCGGCATAGATCGGCATTCTGCAGCGGTATGGTTAGCAATTAAAGTTCAATCTTATGTCTGTAGCAATACGATCTATTGTTATTCGACAAATCCTGATGCTTGCCGATGCCGCCACTGGGCGCCGGCCCTAAGTGGGAATTGTGAAAGGTACAAGCAAACTCTACTTGATAACAGTCAGCTCTAAACTGTTTTTTTTTAAATTTATCATATCAATGTGAATTAAATGTCATCTCACTGAACGATGGCCTGACAAACCACATCTATTTTATTCAGTACAATACAGCTCACGAATTACCCCCACGCTTGACTTTTACAGTAATGTAGTACTAGCTTGCCATCGGTGCCAAAACACTCGTACAAATTTTTCACTATCTGATCGGGTGATGGTGCAAATGTTTGGTTCACATACAAGAACTGTAACAAAATATTGCATATTTAGATTAACATGATAATTTTATCTTCAGGGCAAAAATGTCAACACCCCATGCACTCTACCACTACCAATGCCAGTAGGGAGGCCGTTTGACCGGACGGATGATCAGCCCTTCAATGTGGGCCCTTTCACCGAATTCCCCTGTAACGACTGCCATGCATGTTCAACAACTGGGACCGACAGGTTAACGTGCTCTCCGTGGCACGACCAGACCAATGCAAATACTCATAAATAAGCATGCAAATATTTGCACTGAGCGAGGAACGAACCCGCGCCTCCTGCGTAGCGGCCGCTTTCACTACCGCCACGCCACAGAGGCTGTCCCCCATGCACTTAGTACGCTTTTTTTTTTATCGTGCGATAAATCCCCACGGATACCACCCCCACGGAGCCGGTGGAGGTGGTTATGTCGGACTCGAACCGACTAAAACGCACGCCGCACAGTGGTCCGGATTTGAAAAATGAGTGACTTAGGGATCAACTTTCTCTTTTCGAATTTTTATTTATGGCAATGGATAGATCTTATTAACCCTAATAACAATTGTTCTAGGTAATTTTCTTAATGCTTATGGTTTGGGTAAAAAAAAATATTTTCAGTTTTCTTTGTATGGAACGGGTTATAATGAGTTCAATTTCTCCCAAGTCTTTAGCGATCCGGCTTTCAAACCTTTTTTTTCTTATTCCTTGTCCTATTTGCTATATTGTAACACTATTAACATGTACCTAAACTTGCAATTCTGCCAGATAAAGGGATCGAAAAAAGTGAAAAATATTGAATTTTACTATGCTAAGTTTTTAATTTTTTTACGTTCCTGTGGCCTATATTTGGTTTATGGGGCCCCACTAAGATTTTTAAGATCAAGCTTACTTCACCTGCTAGGCTGTACACAATTTACACCTGCAGATTGATAGACTAGATACTGCCAAACATTATAAAATTCTACGTAGAATTCTATTTATACCTTATTATTATGAATAACTTATCTAATTCAATTCAAATTCATTTATTTCGTGAAGTATAGGTAATAGAATATACCTACGTTATATTAGTCTAAGCTATGATCTGCCTGAGGCATACAAAATATTAAAATGATGTCAAAATTTATAAAATAGATAAATAAATATGTCAGAATCCAATTAAGTTAATTAGGTCAGAACGTAATCGCAAAAAAAGTCCATATCAAAATTAATCGTTTCCAAAAGTCTAGATGTCGTCAAATTGAGTAAAGCTTGCAGTTTAAAAGAAACTCCATCTTCGGTTATTATAATGTCTTCCTACTCTGGATAACACCTTAATTTTGCTTCCAATAGTTTATGATAAGAGGGATACAAATCAGAGCCATCTTCGCGGGCAGATTTTCTGAGGTTCATATATTACCACTTAGATAACTTTAGTGAAACTGCTAAAGCCAGCGCTTTCTCGGGTAAATATGTACGATCTTTTCCTTTACTCTCTCTTAAACAATCTTTGACTTTTTCTTATTCTTCTGGGTAACTGAGCAAATGATCCATTATTTTTCCAATATCTTCATTTCCAGTAGATTTCAAGGTGTTTATTTTAACTAATTTTTGTTCTTCTGGCGACAACGATTTATTTAATCGCTCTAAACGTCTTCGTTTCTGTCTTAATCCTTCTTCTTCAAAACCTTTTCAGCTACTTATATTGATGGTGGCAGATTTTCAACATTATCAATTTCATCTTCTAATTCAGGATTCACTGATAGCCGAATTAATTCTTTAGGCCAATTTATTGAATTCTAACCACTTCTTATTTCTTCTGATAAATAGGGTTAAAGTGCGACTCAATTGTTCCCATTAAGTACCTATATTTGAGCAAAACCTCTGGCAAAATTTTCAGAAAACAATATCATCTTCAATATTTAATAGTTGTTGTAGGTAAACTTCTAAAAAACGTTTTTACTGTCCGTAAACTATTTCAACTCATGTCATAAGATGACAAATAAATCCAAATTATTAACTAAACTCTCCATAATTAATAAAAGATCACTAAGTAAGAAGCAGTGCCAATAAACGAACACAAATAGTAAATTTAAAAACACTGTCTTTTTATGAGCCAGTTGCGAATCTTGAGCATTATAATATTTGTATTGTAGGATGTCGGTAGATCAACATTTTGCACAATACTAGTTCTAAATTTTACCCCAGACTTTATGGGAGAGTAAGATTTAACTATTTGTCTAAATTTACACCCTAGCTAGCACCATCCACGTAACTTTATGTATTTTATTTAGTAAACTATGCCATTTATCATACTGAACACTGTTGTTCAGCTTGACCAAGCTAAGTAAAGCTATTTTGACGCACCTAATAATTGTAATGTATTCGCTAAATCTTAATTCAACATTTTCACCTTTTTGTGATTTAATCTGATATGTATTTGATGTTATTTCTCCCAAACTTTTGGGGTAAAATATTGAACTGGTATTGCTCATTATTTTGATCTACCCACATGCCTATATAGTATTATTGTTTTAAAGTTCTAATGTTCAGAAATTAACATAACGAATTTTAAATCCTATAAAGTGAAACCGGTGAGGCTTAGGCAAACATATTGGATATTGTGAAAAGTAGCAGACAGAATCTTGATATAACTAATATAAGTCAAGTCATTACTTGACTTATATTAGTTATATCAAGATTCTGTTTAGGGTTGAAGTGATTATGACAATAATTAAAGAATGATATCAAATAGGAATAATAATGCGTAAATGAAGTATTTTTTTGTAAAAATATACCAGGGTTGCATCAATTTTGATATATATGTTATAGCTAATTTTCGTATCTTACTATTTTATACTTGAAGTAAAAATTCTATGTAAAACTTTACAATGTTTGGCAGTAGCTAGTCTATCAATCAGCATGTCGCACACCCAGAATAACACTGTATTATGTCGAAAAATCTCAAAATCGACTTTTTTATATATTTGTATTGCCAAAAAATTGCCTCGTATACCAATAATACAGTCGTATTTTTAATCCAAAAATTGACCAATAGAGAGCGCGCTAACTCTCTATTGGTGAAGACGCGCCGCCAAAATCGTGCCGCGAATACGGTACTATTTCTTGTTACGACTTGTCCGTCTTGGGAACAACACACAGCTCGTTAAGAAACAGTGAATTATTTTGTTTTAATGCAGTGTTGGTGACTGTGCTCATTTAAGAAGTTAGACAGTAATTCGAAATAACACTCTCTTGTTGACGAAGGTAAGCTATATTTATTGTATTATTCCAAAATATTTCTGTATCGTTCAAAAAAGATGATAATTTGCGAAATGATGCACTATTGATGGTTTATATTAATAGTGTCTTAATTGGTTATAAAATCATACTAGATTTTTGTTTCCTATTTACAATTGTTGCTTACCATAAAAATTAATAGAAATAATATTTACAATTTATATTGTTTTATTTACAAATAGAAAAATCATTTTTTTAAAGATAATGCACTATTGTTGAATTAAATAAATTTATAATTATTGTTTGGCAGATGATGAAGGGGCTTAGTCTCCTATTAGTAAAAAAGGCAATCGAAAGCACAACAAAAGAAAGTGGACTTTCTTTTGAACAAAACAGCATGGAAAAGGATGTCGGAAATTCAACCGTTGCAGCATCAACAAATGAGAAATCAGTGATGGCAGTTTTAGCCGATGAAAAATCAAATAGGGAGGTGCCTCTATCAATTTTACCTAATCATAGTAGTGAAGAAGATTTTATTGATGATCCTACTTTTTCAATGCCCGTTAAGAAATTATCTCAGCCACTTATAATCCCGAGAAGATTGTCATCTTCATCTGATTCTAGCTCGTCATCTTCGAGCTCCAGCAGCTCAAGTAGTTCATCTGATGATGAATTCATTAGTTCGAGACCATCTACAGCAAATACTCAACAAAATTCCAATGGCACTGTGACTTCTTTTGAGTTTTCATTTTCTGATGATAAAAGATTTAGAGATATTTTTTTTGTGAGTTAAATCACACATTTATGTTCAAATTACAGATACCTATTGATTTTAGTACAATTTGGTCTTTTATTTAACTTTTTATGCCTATTCCTGTATTAACAAAATTAATAATTCAATATTGTATGATATATTTCATTAAAAAAACAATAGAATGATAGTATTTGAATTCATAATCAATCAGTAAAAAGCACTTATGTCGAAATAATTATTTTTTATTTCGTTCTGTCACTACGCAACAGTGAATTATGTCAAAAACGCATTATTTTGATTTAAAGCGAATGTTTTGCAGCGACTGAACTATACTATATTAATAAGGATTGGATTCTTCATATGCAAAGCTCATTAAATATGCAATAATTTTAATATAACGTAAGTTATCGATTTTTCGTCGTTTCTGAAAAAAGAGCTATTTTGACTTAGTGCAGTGTTGTTTTGGACGTGCGATGTGTACATTGTGTACAGCCTAGCAGGTGAAATAAGCTTGGTCTTAAAAATCTTAGTGGGGCCCCATAAACCAAATATAGGGCACAGGAACGTAAAAAAATTAAAAACTTAGCATAGGAAAATTCAATATTTTTCACTTTTTTCGATCCCTTTATCTGGCAGAATTGCAAGTTTAGGTACATGTTAATAGTGTTACAATATAGCAAATAGGACAAGGAATAAGAAAAAAAAAGTTTGAAAGCCGGATCGCTAAAGACATGGGAGCAATTGAACTCATTATGACCAGTTCCATACAAAGAAAACTGAAAAATATTTTTTTTACCCAAACCATAAGCATTAAGAAAATTACCTAGAACAATTGTTATTAGGGTTAATAAGATCTATCCATTGCCATAAAGAAAAATTCGAAAAGAGAAAGTTGATCCCTAAGTCACTCATTTTTCAAATCCGGACCACTGTGCGCCGTCTTGGGTCCTTGGTTGCCGGAGGTGAGATTGCCAAAAGCATATCTCTCGCACCCCGGCAGACCCAAGACCATCTCTTTCGAGATGGCCCCCTTCGGGTTGTGGGGACCACAGGGTCCCCATCTAGCCCCGGTTACGGGGAAGCGCACTTGGCGCCGCCGCCGCGGCCTGCTTCTGCTAGGGTGACAGGCGGCTCCACCGGTCACCCCCAGGCCAGCGCTCATGGAGGACGGAGGTCGTTCTGCGACCTCCGACGTCCGGTTCGCCTTCGCTCTGCGCGGGCTTCCCGGGCCCGAAGTCTAGTCCGGCCGCCCCCCAAGCGTTCGCGCATCGTACCATCGCTGTGAGCAATGTGGCGAGTGTGAGGACTCCCACCACCAGAGCCGCCATAGTACACCTGCCGTTTGACAGACAAAGTTCTGATATAGGATATAATTGTCTCAGTACTGGGCAGGTTGAACAGCAGATAATGTCAAAGAGATATGACATAAGAGAATGGCAATGAATAAATAAATAATGGTACATTGAAATAAAACCACATTTTAATGCATTTTGTTGCAATTTATTTGTTACTAGCTGACCTGGCAAACTTCGTACCGCCAATTTATTCCACCCGCGTGGCGTTCGATCCGTTCCCGATTAAGCATATATTATACATATTAACCTTCCTCTTGAATTACTCTATCTATTAAAGGAAAGCGCATCAAATGTTCAAATCTGTAGCATAGTTTTGAAGAGATAAGCATACATAGGGACATAGGGACTTGGAAAGCGATTTTGCTATACACTATGTAGTGATAGTGATACTTATGTCCACTAAAAAGTGGTAATTTCAATTATTGATAGTTATGTCAACCTTAGAAAGTAACATTATGAACAGTTGTCCTATGTTTGTTGATCTTTCATACAACTATAAATCATGTTATTTTCTAGCCCATCTAGCCAGCCCATTTACCTGTGCTTTACATACCTGGTGTGTCATTAGCTTATTACAGTAATCATTTGCTTTATGTGCCCAAACCACATTAGCATACTCTTCAAAGATTAGGGTTGATTCAAGAAAGTCATAACTCATTACATACATACATAATAATCACACCTTTATCCCTGGAGCGTTAGGCAAAGGTGAATTAACACCCACATTTCACAAATCCTTGTATTTGGTCCCATGTAATAGGGGTGAGCCTATTGCCGTATTTCAGGCACAGGCTTGAGTCAATAAGACTCAAGCCATGCATCTGAGGCTGAGTCTGGGCTGTAATCTGTCTGATTTTAAACAGCCCTATCCCTTAGTCACCTTGTACGACACCGCATGGGAAGAGATGGGGTGGCCCAAAATCTACTCTGCCGGGAACCAGGCGGCACATTAAGTGACAATATGTATTTAATTATATTTTTATACCAGTTTCTCATCCTGTTCTAACTTGAGGTACTTCTTCACAAACTCCATGATCCAACCAATTGGCTTTTCAGCATCTACAGCCCATTTTTTCTTTTTCATTATCGGTGCATTTCCTGTGGCCTTCAAAAGAATGTCAACTGAAAGTATAAAAGAAATAATCCTTATCCTTACTAATATTATAAATGCGAAAGTAACTCTGTCTGTCTGTATGTTATGCTTTCACGTCCAAACGACTGAACCGATTTTGATGAAATTTGGAATAGGGGTAGATTAGACCTCGAGAAAGGACATAGGCTATGTTTGCTCGCGATAGCCGACATCCACGCGGGCGGAGACGCGGGCAAAAGCTAGTATTTATTTATTTATTTATTTGATTATAGACGAGCAGCATTGAGCTGATGTGTCTATGTCACAGTTCACACTTGTTGAATTACCAATGAAGACAGCTGGCTGGAACAGACTGAATGTGGAAGGTAGAGAATCAGACGAAGTGGTTCAGCAGTGGATTACGGTGCACTAGTTGCTTGATTAAAAGTTAGCTTGAAAAATTGTTCCCATAAAGATTTAGAACTACAGCAGTTGCGTTGCTTATGATGCGTTACTGAAGTATAAGCTACTGAAGTATAATATTGATAGCAAATGTATGTGCTTTTAAAATTTATCTTGGGTTTCAATATCCGGTGCCGCTCGCATTAAACACGAATATACTAGGGTGATCTTAATAAGAGGCAGTTTTAAATAAAAATAATGAACAAATTGTATGTGCTACTGCATGAATGCATGCTATACTTTTGGAATCTATGATCGAGATTGTGCTGCGTAAAATTTATTATTGTCTTCATCTTCATCATAAAGACGTATTTTTCTGATTACAAGTGAGGTTAAGGTGAACTCAGAAGCTCAAGGTTTGCCAAATACTATTATCATTTTATGTGTAACACAGCCCAATTAAATGGAATTTGTCTCTTACTTTTAACTTTTTCCAATTTATTTGTATCTTCGTTTTCTTTATGTTCTCCGTCAATTTTCAAGCCCTCTGTAGCGTTAGATAAATCTGTTTGAGAATCAGATGCTTGTTTTTCGTCACCCATATTGTTTCACAATCAATTTTACTTTGCAATCAATTCTGATGATAATGTTAAAAGTGATAATAATAAAATATAAACAAAATGACGCGAGTGCCGTGCTGAGTGCTCAAGACATACAAGACATTAGACAATGACATTAATGACAAGGAAGGATTTTTTTGTTTCTTTTGTTCCTTTCGGAACAGGCTAATGTACTATGACCATGCTGCCTATTTTAGTTACACAATATTTGGAACACCCAAAGAGGGTATTTAATTATAATTGCTAATTCAATTACTTATTAAATATCAATTCACTATTATTCACTATAACTGTAGTTATTACTACATTCACTGTTATAACACTATAAGTACATATTATTATAACATTATAAATGTAACAAAGATATAGAGTACCTCACTTCGACGGCTCGGGATCAACTGTCCCGACGACATTCGATGTCGACGATATTCGATGTGTGTGTTTCTTAGCTCTTCGCACCTCAACCGCTAGACCAATACGGATGAAATTAATAATAGAGATTGGTGGGACCCTGATATGTCACGTGTGACGACATTTAATTATGATTCCATCTATAAGTCCAGTTGCTTTGTCAATATACTCGCTGTTATGACCTCTATCTTTTGTAGTTGCCTTTTAATAAGTCAAATTATATTGATTACTTATGTCTAATTTGTACATTATTTGACTGGCGACGAGGGAAAAATAATTTTATTGTAATGAATCATGAACAATTTACGCAGTTCTTACGCGCTCAACAGGCGCAGCAGGAGCAAATGGTGCAAACTTTACAATTGTTGATACAGACAATCTGTGAAACTGACACCCAAACCAGCGCGACGAGCACAATATCAACTTCATCTAACATCAAAAATTTTGACATTGGACAATTCAACCCATTTTATAAACAAATGCAAAATTTGCAGGAGAATTTGTCAAGGGACATTTTGCTATATTCTTTGACTCCCAAGATATTCCGAGAGCTCAAAATAACATTGATGTCTACTTTTGAAGCCAGTTCATTTGGTGTAATACGTTCCAAACTTCTTGACTTGTATCTAATCAAGAAAACTGTATATCGCGCACTGACAGAATTTTGGAAGTGCACCGGAGAGCAATCTGAATAAATGGAACACTCATCATTATCATTCCGTATGGCCCCTGCTCGAGTCCTCATTAAAAAATCAACACGTTGCAACACTGAATATACACCGAATTAACGGAGTCGATACCTACTAGAATCTTTTTCCTATTAGGCGTGCATGAAAACTAGTCTACTATGGTACATGGCCAGAGTGTAGTAAGTGTTGCAACCTGTTGATTTTTCAAATTTGGCGCCAACTTTTCGCGCCATCTTTCGTTGGCCAGAGTCTACAACTATATAGGTCAGTGAGTGGACAGCTCAGGCCAAATAAGTAGTAGATTCGATGCTACTACAAAATTGATTCATATTATCACTTCAGGATTCACGTCAACCGTCATATTTCGTTCTAGCGTAGTAGCCATGTAGTAGCACCTGATTTATGGGTGTACCCATCTTCCTTTAGTGGGTAGGGAACAACGTGATGCGTGGCCCCCTCCTCCCTATGGGCTTGCATGAACGCCCAAGGGTCATCAGCTGCTGGAGGTAAGATATGCATTCGCATCTCTCGTATCCTGGCCAACCCTAATCCAAATCCAGTATTCGAGATGTTCCCCTCGGGGGAGGAAAGAGCACGAAGAGGCGCGCATCGTTATCCACAGCAGAGGCCTTTTGTGGAAGCCATTCAGGCCATTTGACAGTTCTGGCCCTATTCTGGAGAGGTCCTCGACATAGCGCTTTGCGATAACTCGTAGAGTTTGCACTTCTCTTCGAGCAATGCTATGGGTGAGTAGGTGGACGGCGAGTTCACTGGGCACTGGGCACTGGATGAGGCCAGTTTTATAGTTTTCCACAGTTTTGGAAACTGGCCTCGCTCCAGACATGCGCTGAGAAACCCCTTCAGTCCGAGCTCGAGAGCATCTTGTCTTAGAGCTAAGTCCCACGCTCGGCCTGGGATGCCATGGGGCGTTGTTTTTATCTAAAACTTTCGTTATCCAAACAGGGATATAACAACTCTTCTGAGCAATTCCGGCTGGGTCAGCGTTGGGGCATGGGTACTTTAACTTAACTTTAGTGTCTTAACCAGTTCCTTGCGGGTCACGGAATTGGCGCGATGGATTTTCGCACCTTCGATGGCATCGAATTCGGTGTGACGTGTCTATTGAACATAAATTAGATTCTGTCAAGTTTACACCAAGATCCGTCGATCTTCAATATTTCTATCGAGACGCTCGGGCCTTAAGCACCTAAATCAATGTTTATTTTAGTCACTTTATTAAATTATTTTCTTAAAAAAATACTTCGGGTCAAGGAGGTTAATCCGTTAATCGTTAATTAACGAGGTTAATATTTTTGGTAACGGTTTAACTTTCAAGTTAACTTAAAAATATATTCTAAATTTTATCCGTTAATCGTTAATCTTTTCACTAACATTATTTAATTACTATTAAATTATCTTAGAATTATAATGTACGCAGGTAGTCTTCGGGACTTACATGGGAATACTTGAAGACAAAGACATAATGTCTTGGACAACGAACACATTCAAGTGTAGGAAAGTGGCATATTACAGAGGATTGTGACTCCTCGTATTTATTCCAACTCTCCCTAGTGATTTTTTAATAAAGTCCCCACAACTTTACTGAGGCAGAAATCATCTCATTCATCGTTATTATCATCATCATCAACATCATTAACCCATTATCATCCTTGTCATCAGTCATCAATCATTTTAACTATATACAAAATAAGACTTGACATAAAGGTCTAGCTACCATTGTCATGAAATTATTATAGAAAAAAACTGCACTATGTCTATGATGTAATGGAGATTGGCGGGAAACGTCCAGCGTTGGAGGGAACGCATTGCGCTATTATTTTATTTTCCAAAATTGCCGTGAATTCTAGTTCTTATGTGTAAAAATGGTGGATTTTTAGACATAACGTCTTGGACCATGCACACAAGTGTAGGAAAGTGGCAATATACAGTGAACTGTGACTCTTCGTGTTAACTTCAACTTTCCCTAGTGAGCTTTTAGTAAAGTCCCCAGAAGTATACTAAGGCATCAATAATACTTGAAGACAAAGACATAATGTCTTGGACAACGCACACATTCAAGTGTAGGAAAGTGGCATATTACAGAGGATTGTGACTCCTCGTATTTATTCCAACTCTCCCTAGTGATTTTTTAATAAAGTCCCCACAACTTTACTGAGGCAGAAATCATCTCATTCATCGTTATTATCATCATTATCAACATCATTAACCTATTATCATCATTGTCATCAGTCATCAATCATTTTAACTATATACAAAAAATTAAATTAAAAATTTAAAAAACCCCCGTCACAAAAAACACCAAAAAGTTGAAAATAAATTTTAATTCAACGGTTGCCATGTCGGGGGACCGTAACTGGTTAAGTACTCCTTTATATCGTTAGGTCCCCCGACATGGCAACCGTTGAATTAAAATTTATTTTCAACTTTTTGGTGTTTTTTGTGACGGGGGTTTTTTAAATTTTTAATTTAATTTTTATTTTATACTTTTTAAATTGATCTACTAGTCAAGCTCTTTCATTTGATACCCATATTGAGGGAATTATAAAGAAATATGTATTCCAACATGTTGTGGCGGCGGCCATCTTGGACCGATTTTTTTCAAACATAGCTAAGAACACTCCCGACTAATATACCTTTCAAACAAAAAAACTACATCCAAATCGGTTCATCCGTTTGGGTGAGCTACGATGCCACAGACACACACACACACACACACAGACACGTCAAACTTATAACACCCCGTCGTTTTTGCGTCGGGGGTTAAAAATAAGACTTGACATAAAGGTCTAGCTACCATTGTCATAAAATTATTATAGAAAAAAACTGCACTATGTCTATGATGTAATAGAGATTGGCGGGAAACGTCCAGCGTTGGAGGGAACGCATTATAACCTAAGTATCGACGTGCTCCTTGCATGGATACCAGGCCATTCTGGTATACCAGGTAATGAGACGGCAAATGCTTGCGCGAAAAGTGCAGCCCTTTTGGGTACACTTGAGCATTACCACACATATTGCCACGACCTTTGTTTACGACCTAAAAATATGCTTGCAAAGTCTTGGACTAGGATATGGAATGATTCAAAGCTCCTCAAAGGAAAGTTCTATGCTAACATCCAGCCAGACATCCCCTCTTTCCCCTGGTTTTTTAAATTTCGCAAATTTGATAAATCTGTGACGTCAACCATCTGCCGACTAAGACTTGGTTTTGCGTGTACTCCGGTATTCCTGGCGAAGATAAGGATACGGGACCATTCGATATGTGAGTGTGGTCTTGAGGAGGGAAGTGTAGATCATATCTTTTTTAATTGTCCGAACCTGCAATTCTCTCTTTACGATATCCTCCCCCCTGTTGTTCCCCTTCCTGCTTCTTTCCAGATATTATTGTCCCTGATATACTCCCCCTCAATAAATTTCACTCTCTGCAAATTTATAAAGCTCAACAATATTAAGCTTTAAAAGTTATTTATATAGTTTTTTTTCTTGTGCGAGTTGGATCACTTGGATGCATTTTATAATATTTAGATATTTTTAAATTAATTGAGATAATAATAATTTTTTACTCGAAACCGATCATTTTATCTTGAAGTTTATGACACTCCTGGGACGTTGACACTGGCAGAATCGCAGCACATCGCAAGCGGAGCCATAAAATAAGAACTGAACTGAACTGAGGGAACGCATTGCGCTATTATTTTATTTTCCAAAATTGCCGTGAATTCTAGTTCTTATGTGTAAAAATGGTGGATTTTTAGACATAACTTCTTGAACCATGCACACAAGTGTAGGAAAGTGGCAATATACAGTGAACTGTGACTCTTCGTGTTAACTTCAACTTTCCCTAGTGAGCTTTTAGTAAAGTCCCCAGAAGTATACTAAGGCATCAATCATTTTTCACCGTCATCATCATCAACTTCATCAAATCATCATCATCATCATCGTCATCCACAATCATTTCAATAAAGAAAACAATTAATTATAGTCTGATGACAAGACAGCATGGTCATAGTACCTTAGCCTGTCCCGAAAGGAACTAAAAAAATTGCTATGTCATTTAAATATACTCTTTGGAGCAAAGACTTTGATTGAATTGAATACACTAAATACTACCTAGTAGTGTTCGGAACGGCTACATTTTGATAACATGTTAAAACGATACGTTAAAAAGAAATAACGTTATTTTTATACGTTCCGTTAAAAAATATAACAGAACGTCTCTTTAAGTTAAAGAACGGAACAAAAGAACGGAACGAAAGAACATATCAGAAAAATAATTAACTTAACTTCGATTCTAAACTATTGTTGGAATTGGAAATGTAGCTCTTATTTGCTTACAGTAAAGCATGATTTGGCAGAATCGTTTCGTGCATCGAAAACATACGAGATATTTATTGCAATATAAATCCTAAACGCTCACACAGAGAATAATTTCGCACAAACTACACTTGCGCCATATTTGTATAAATTTACACTGTACCTTCTTTTTTTTCGTGCGGAAATCCTCTCCAATACCTCCCCTGCCGGAGCCGGAAGGGAAGGTTATGTCGGACTCGAACCGACTTAAAGTCGGTTCGAGTCCGACTGTGGGCACGCCGACTGCGGATCTTGGTGCAAGTTTTTATGAAGTATTTATATAAATTTAAACTGTACCCTCTTTTTTTTCGTGCGGCAATCCCCTCGAATACCTCCCCTGCCGGAGCCGGAAGGGGAGGTTATGTTGGACTCGAACCGACTTTTTAGTCGGTTCGAGTCCGACTGTGAGCACGCCGACTGTGGGTCGTGGTGCTAGTTTTTATGAAGTATTTATATAAATACTACCTCTGCCTACCCCTTCGGGGAATACAGGCGTGAGTTTATGTTATGTTATGTTATGTTATTTATATAAATTTACACTGTTCCTTCTTTTTTTCGTGCGGCAATCCCCTCGAATACCTCCCCTGCCGGAGCCGGAAGGGAGGTTATGTCGGACTCGAACCGACTAAAAAGTCGGTTCGAGTCTGACTATGGGCACGCCGACTGTGGGTCGTGGTGCTAGTTTTTATGAAGTATTTATATAAATTTACACTGTACCTTCTGTTTTTCGTGCGGAAATCCCCTCGAATATGTCGGAGTCGATGGATTATTTCAAAACAATATTTAACTTTAAATTTTCTATATTAGAACAGAACAAAAGAACGTTTTAGATATTTAACTTTAACTTTTCCTTATTGGTAGGACGTGTAAATAGTCCGACCACTGGTGTGTTTGCACACAGAGCGTATAAGAACCTGTGACCTGAAGTTTGGTTGTAATAGAAAGAAAATACACATGTGACCGCTTCCATGAAAGAAAACGCAAGAGAACCGGCACTGACCTGAGTTCCACCTCGTGAGGATTCAGCTGCAGACAGGCGTGGTTCCTGGCACGTGCTGGTGGGTAGGTAGGTGTCGGCCGGCCGGTGACTTTCTTGAGTTTGTCGTTTTCTTCCGATACACTTCACTTATACTGACTTGAGAATGTGGCCAAAGGAACTTATAGAATTACACAGAAAAAGAAACGAGGAGTTGAAGTACTCAACTTCCGTTCGGAGCGGCAGCGGGTCAGAGACTAAAAAATGCGTGCGGGCAGATCGTCCGCCGTGACGCTTGAGAGTCTCGCTCGTAGGAACTTCAGTCACAAAGTATAGTTCGAAACATCTGTGCACAGCGCCATCTATTGGCCTTCTTCAACACTAAGTGGTCAACAAATGAGCGCCAATACTCAAACATTATTCTATCACAGAAGCGGTTTTTTTAAATTACAAAAATTGAAATACAATTAAATTATGTGGGAAATAATTAAGAAAGTACATAAGCGCTCCACCATGCACCCGGCTTTGGAACGTCGCAAGATGTTACGAAACAAACAAGCGAACACTGGCTGATTAGAGCCCATAGTGAATTTGTATAACATAATAATACACATAGCTAAAATAACAACTTAGACTAACAATATTCTATCTAAAGTATGTTTAAAGTTTGAGTTAAAAATTAAAGTTTAAGATTCTATTTAGCGTTGTAAGTTATTGCGTTGGGATAGGATACAATTTGGTTACAGCGCGTTTGTAAGTACCAGTACGCGTTTTAACCATTGCTACGCGAACCACGTCATCAGAGCCTCTGAACACGTCAGTAATGACTCCTAACGGCCAATTCAACGGAGCAGAATTTTCCTGCTCTAGAAGAACAACGGTGCCGATCTCTACTGGTTTGTCGGGAGTAGCCCATTTTTGTCTGACTTGCAACGTGTGCAAATACTCTACGTTTCGATCTACCAAACTAATTCGTTGATCTGATAGATCAGCCGAGGGTAAGTATTGCAACGGTGTAGTCATTAAGAAATGTGCGGGAGAGAATGACTTAATAGGCCACTCATCAGGGGGGCCGCGGATCCATGCTGGACCGTTCCACCACAAATCATAAGTCAAAAGTTGCGAGGGGAGCATGCCGCGTGATAGACAATCACTCGGGTTAATGGCTCCGGCGACTTGACAAAAATGTCCAGCGCTCACGCTTTCTTGACACTGAGCGACCCGGTTGCTAACAAAAATCGACCACCGATGTGGTGACGAGTGAACCCATGATAAGGCAATCGTGGAATCAGAAAAGGCGTAAATGTCAGTAACGGGAATGCGTAATGCATACGAATCACGTACAGTTCTTATTAACTTTGACATAAGCAAAATAGCACATAACTCTAATCGAGCAAGCGTAGTAATCTTTGTCGGAGTGACCTTTGATTTTGCACACAAAATGCGAGTTTGAATGCTAGATGGGTAGGTACAATGTGCATAAATAACACATCCCATGCCATTCAGGCTGGCATCACAAAATGCGACAAGACGTAATTCGCAATCAACTTCGACACCTATATATCGCGGAATTTTTAATGTGTCAAGCAATTTTAATTCTTGAACGAGAGCGGAAAAGCGTGAGCGTATATGCTCTGGAGCAGGGTCATCCCAATCACTCTTACTAAGCCAAAGTTCCTTAATTAACAACTTGGCGTAGAGTATCACAGGTGCCACCAACCCGAGCACGTCAAATAGTCGCGCAACTATCGAGAGTATATTTCTCTTAGTGCACTTCTCATCTACCGAGGTGGATGTGAAATAAAAATTATCTCCACACGGTTCCCACGAGAGACCTAAAACCTTTGCGACATGACTGCCAACATCAAACACAAGCGATTTGCGGTGAGTATCAGGAAGTGAGTCTAGCAGCACAGAAGAATTGCTAGACCACTTCACTAAGTCAAAGTCGCCAGCCTTGAATAGTTTTATCAAGTTGCGAGCTAAGTGTACAGCAGTGTCCTCATCAGATGCGGAATGAAATAAATCGTCAGTATACAGACAGGTCTCTGCGACTCTCGCGGCGTCAGGGAAGTGCGGACTCATGTCAGTAGCCCGCTGACGCACAGTACGTATAGTTATATACGGACCCGACTTCAGACCAAACGCTTGTCGATTAAACACATAGGTCTGAATTTCATCCGATTCCTTGAACCTGAATAAGATGCGCAGGTATTTACGATGGTCAACAGGTACGCCAATACGTAAATAATGTTGTTTTATGTCAGCGTTCATTGCGATAGGAAATAGCCTAAAATTTAATAATAATAAAAACAGGTCTGCCTGTAAATTGGGACCAATATGTAAAATATCATTGAGCGAAAGACCAGTGTGGGTTTTAGCGCTCGCGTCTAACACAATACGTGGCATCGGTTTGTCATGTCGAACTACTGCGTGATGTGGTATGTAATAACCATCCATAGACAAATTAGAGTCATCAACGAGACTAAGATAACCGTTATCTAAATAATCCTGAATAACCTTATTGTAATTTTCACGTACGGTTGGTGATTGACGAAGTTTACGCTCGAGCGACAAAAACCGGCGGTGAGCGACGCCGCGCGAGTTCCCTAGTTCAGAGGGATCCTTGCAGAACGGCAGCGCAACAGTATAACGACCTACGTCATCGCGAGTCACAGTAGATGTGAAAATATTCTCGCACTCGGTTTCCTCTGGAGACAATAGGCGCTTCATAGGAACTTCCTCAAGTTCCCAAAATTTTTGCACTAAATCATTTAGTGCTAGCGCAGAAAAGGATGCGGTTGTAGGCACAACATCTTTACGTGGGTAATCACCCATAAGTACATACCCAAACGCGGTTGATAGTACACAAGGGGCACTGGGACCACACTCGACTCTATTTCCTAAGTAGATATACGGGAAGAGCTGTGCACCTAATACTATATCAATGTTTCCTGGAATGTTCCAGCTTAAGTCAGCAAGCGGTAAATCGCGGAGATTTAACTCGCGATCACACTTAATTAATTGCGAGGGCAATTGATCCGTAAGGCTATTCATAACTAACGCATGTATAGTATACTTATGATCTGCATAAATACGAGATTCAATGTCCAAATACACATAGCCTACTATCGGGTGCGAAGTGGAACCAACACCTTTGACAACAGAATTACTCATTGGTATTATTGGTAAATTTAATAAACGACAACAGGACAATGTTATTAAGTTATTCTGTGAGCCATTATCAATTAGACATCTGACTACAGATTTATTTCCAGTGCTACCTTTAGGGCGAGCATACACCTGAGCGGTTGCCAAGAGAATATCACACTTATGGCTAGAGGCATACGAATGCATAGTGCTTGAAGCGAGCGGTGACTCAGGAGTGAGACTAACATGGTCGCACTGGGGCGGCGGGGAAGCGACAGCAATCGTCGCATGCAAGTGCGAATTATTAACATTATTATCAAAATGCAATAATTTATGATGTTTTTTCTGACAGAAGCAAACTGACGTACTTTTACATTGCGGGAGATTATGTAATGTGCTTAGACAATTGACGCAACCACGCTTAGATTTAATAAACTCATATCTAGCCTTTGCATTTTGCATATTTTTAAACTGAGCGCAGTCATACAGGTGTCGGTGGTCGCTGCCGCCACATAAACAACAGGACGCGTTAACTGCGGCGGGCGCATTCGACTTATTATTAATCGGCTCACTGACAACAAACGACTTAGAATTACGCTGTACACGCCTATCACTAGACTGTGGCGTCCCAGCAGTGGAAGACTTCGCATATGACGAAGACCGCGGGTTTGACCGTTCAATCATCTTAGCATAATCTTGTACAAAGTCGATCAGCTGTTGCGTCGTAGGTATATCGACACCTCGAACAGAAAGTTCGAAGGCTTGGATGGTTAGAGTGTCCATTTTCCTCAAGGCACATTGTAGAAACATGAAGTCCGTTAAATCATTTATACCTAACTCTTTAAGCGCGGCGATAGAGGAGGAATATATACCTATAAATGAATCAAGTGAGTTCACACTAGGTGAACAATTCTTTAAGTCTAATATATTATTAAGATAATATGAACCTAATGAACGTTTATCTTGGTATTTGGACGCCTTGGTCAACAAGGCGTCCCAAACTATACTGTAGGTCTCACTTGACGGAACAATACCAGCAGTGAACTTTAATGCGTCATTGGTTAGTTTTGAGAATAGGTATTGCACACGTTGCGAATCAGACAATTGTTTGTTTGAATGAATATTGGCCTTAAAGGACTGATAAAATGTATTCCAGTTTTCAGGGCGTCCGTCAAACTCGGAATAACAAGCATTTCCAATTTCACTACAGACGCGTTCGAATTACTCGACCCGTGTGAGGCGACCTCCTTGACCTTGGGAGTAGATAATTTATTTCTAATGCGTTTTATTCTCGAATACAATTCATCAAATGAGTCAAGGCAAGAATAGTCGGGTTCCACAGGGGATTCTAATGATAAATTTGAGCTATTTATTTGATCCACAATCGACTCGAACTTATCGCGAACATCATCGATGGTCTCGGTCTCAGCCAAAAATTCCTCATTAGATCGCGTCGTTATGTCAAAACAAACAATGGATTTCGACGATTTATACCAACGAGTAATGCGTGCAAACAATAATTCCTTTTTTTGATTCAACATAATAAGCTTCGTTTCGAGATCTGACGACATGTTTGCAAATTAACGATAGGTAGGACCTACCTATTGAAATATAACAAGAAGATTATCTGTAAGGTACCTACTATAATATAATAGTAATTCAACACAAACCGTTTAGATATACTTTTTATTGAAAATTGTACTACGGCTTATTATATAATAGCGCAAGTAGCACGGCGGAGCGGGAATGTAACTACCTACGTACCTAGATAGGTACCTACAAAGTTACGCGTATGTGAATAGAATGATGAGTATTTACCAATTAATACGTAAATCATCACCAACTATTATAAATATCTACCAATTATTACGTAGATTTGGCGTTTTAAATGCAGAATTTACCAAATAATTTACGTAAATCTGTTAGCGAATGAAAGTAATGAAACTAAGATGGCGGAAAGAATTCACCAAATTACGTGAATCTTTTAATTAAATGAATAGGAAAGAAATATTATTCACCAATAATTACGTGAATATGTTATTTACTGGCCTATCCGACTCGTAAGGACCATAAATTATGGTAGGACGTGTAAATAGTCCGACCACTGGTGTGTTTGCACACAGAGCGTATAAGAACCTGTGACCTGAAGTTTGGTTGTAATAGAAATAAAATACACATGTGACCGCTTCCATGAAAGAAAACGCAAGAGAACCGGCACTGACCTGAGTTCCACCTCGTGAGGATTCAGCTGCAGACAGGCGTGGTTCCTGGCACGTGCTGGTGGGTAGGTAGGTGTCAGCCGGCCGGTGACTTTCTTGAGTTTGTCGTTTTCTTCCGATACACTTCA
Organism: Eilema sororculum; assembly: GCA_914829495.1. Lineage (NCBI taxonomy): Eukaryota > Metazoa > Arthropoda > Insecta > Lepidoptera > Erebidae > Eilema > Eilema sororculum. The sequence continues at coordinate 1,967,953 of OU618541.1, forward strand.
CTGTATAAGTGAAGTGTATCGGAAGAAAACGACTTGAGAATGTGGCCAAAGGAACTTATAGAATTACACAGAAAAAGAAACGAGGAGTTGAAGTACTCAACTTCCGTTCGGAGCGGCAGCGGGTCAGAGACTAAAAAATGCGTGCGGGCAGATCGTCCGCCGTGACGCTTGAGAGTCTCGCTCGTAGGAACTTCAGTCACAAAGTATAGTTCGAAACATCTGTGCACAGCGCCATCTATTGGCCTTCTTCAACACTAAGTGGTCAACAAATGAGCGCCAATACTCAAACATTATTCTATCACAGAAGCGGTTTTTTTAAATTACAAAAATTGAAATACAATTAAATTATGTGGGAAATAATTAAGAAAGTACATAAGCGCTCCACCACTTATTATAACAGAACAAAAGAACATATTAGAAAAATAACATTAACTTCGATTTGGAAATATAGCTCTTATTTGCTTACTATAAAGCATAATTTGGCAGAATCGTTTCGGGCATCGAAAACATGCCTACTAGATATTTATTGCAATATGAATCCTAAACGCTCATGTATAAAGAACAATTTCGCATGAACTACACTCGCGCCATAAAATTCTCGAAGCTTGTCGCCGCTCGCCAATACATTGTTGGCAAGTACTTGTCCGACGCGATGGTTAAATAACATATCAAATATACCGTTGGCCCTCTAATGTTTTCTATGACCAAGAACTCATTCTGTCACAAGCTGGGGCACACTTGAAAATGAAACCATCCGTATAATGCCATAGATAGTTACTAAGTCATTAATAAATACGCACACGCCTTTACACACATACACATACGCACGGTTTACGACAATAGGGAGGTAGTGTAGTAGGTAGGTAACTTACCCGAACAGCGGAGCGGCAACAAAGCACGCCGCCGCGCCGGCGCCGCGGGGCCGTGCCGCCGGCTGGCGCGCTCACGTACCTACGTACGTAAGTAGGTACCACCAGATTCCGTAGAATCACAGGTTAAGACTTATAGTATGCAGAACTTTTAATAACACTGTAGATTGTAAATTTAAATCTTTGAATTTTTCAAAATGTCCGCCACTTGCTTGAATACACAAATTACATCGCCGAACAATATTGTCCCGATTTCGATTCGGATCGAAAGCCATAGCTTTCAATTTGTTAAATGCCTCAATAATTCGGCTGCGCAGTGCTTCTTGACTTTCAGACACACATGGATGGCACAATAACAAATACAATAGGTAATAATAGTTTTAAATAACACATAATTTCAAAATACACAATAGTTATGAAGAAAACACTCACACTGGATGGCACAACACGAAATAAATACTTACTATTATAATAGTTGAAAATAACACTATTTAAAAATACATAAAAGTTAATTAGTGTCAATTTCACTCTAAAAAACTATGTCGAATAAAATCTCGATGCGAACATGCGCGCGTGCTCGCGGTCACTGGCGAGGAAACGTCACGTCACAGGGGAATCCCCGAATAGCGAACAATGTACCTACGACATTGTCAGGTGCATGATAAGGTAAACGCACCAACAACCACCATTTGCATATTATTACTTTTATTTTAGATTTTTTTTACTATACACCCATATTGAAGTCTTTGATGAAAAATGAAATAGGTACGAGTATGTACAAATGTATGATACTAAATTAGCAAATAAGCTATGGGATCCCACCAAGATCTTCGGGACCCAAGCCAACCTCACCTGCAAGCAGGTGCACCTGCTGGAAAACGGAAGAGGCTCTGGCGCTGGGTTTCCTTTCAGGGTTGGGGGGTCAGACGGCAGTCGCCCCCGGAAAGGCCAAAACTTAGCCAAATCGTAAATCAGGCGGACCCTGGGCTCCAAGGGCACCGTGGCCTCGGATGCAATCAGGACTAACGTCTTTATGTAGATGATGATGATGACTAAATTAGCAAAGATATTATTTATGTGCGTTTTCAATTTTTCATTAAATTACTTATTATTAATTATAATTAACGAATGTATTGCGGAATAAATAATTAAAAATCAAATACAAAGTGTAAGTAATCTACGTTAATTGATAGGTATCTACTTAGATATTCGATTAGATAATCGAATACCTTTTTATGTCATCAGTCATCATAATCATAATCAACTATTGTTCTTCTAGGATTAACAGACAGGCGTTAAAACGGGTGCTTTACCCTAAACCTGGCGGCATCTCAAAGCATTATTTCTCTCTCTTTTTAGTCGTATTTTTACGAATTTGCTGAATGAATATTTGAATGAATACCTACACAGTGCGGCAACGTCGCATTTTAAAATTTCTATAGTAATTAGGTTTTCCATATCTTGAATCAAATCAGGACAAGAAGTTTTTTTGTACTACTAAGGTGGCAGACAAGCACACGGCCCACCTGATAGAAAGTTATTACCGTGGCATATGGATGTATGCAAGACCAATATCCTTTTTGAAGAACCTCATGTTCTAGTCCCTTGGGAGACTCATAGCAGGGAACAGTTTCAACGGTCCAACACCAAGCTATGCCGCACCATTAAGACCTGGAACTCTCTGCCAGCTCACGTGTTTCCTTCTTCCTACACGCCCGGGTCCTTTAAGCGGGGCGTGAAAAGGCATCTGATGAGGCCGTCAAGCTGAGTGCCACCACTGTTAACATGGTACATGTTTATGATGGTGACCCTCTTTCCGAGACTTTGCCTTTAGCTTACCATCAGGCGAGGCGAAGTCAAATTGACGTGTCTGTTATTAAAAAAAAACTCATTGGCGACAGCTACGAGCTGATGGACTCACATGGACAAGTAGGAGTGGTCATAGTGTTCTCCGAAGTTCCGTGACAGCATTTTGGAGATGAAAGACTACAGCGCCCAACTTAGGGTCGTGACTCTTGAGGACTGCGTCGAAACTTGGACAAATCCGGGGAAGCCCGGACGGATGGTAACCCTAATAGTAATAGAAATTTTACGACTATCATTTCTAATGCCGATTACACACTCGCTTACATTTTGTTCTGAATTAAATCTGAATCGTGAATGTAGAAATAAATTTATCTTAAAATTTGTAACAATTTCGAGTCGGTCTTTTCCTGTATGTAAAGTTCAAAGTATTCATGATCAATAAACATAAACACTACTGGTGAAATTATTAAGCATAGGCGGTTTACGGCGGTACATCATCGACCGCGAGGTCGAAAAATCCTGTCTCTGCCTGCCCCTTGACGCGGCCATGCCATCCGCGCGGAGGTGCGGTGCCTCACACGCGCATACGCATAACCACTCTATGATCGAACCGGTCAATTCCGCGTTAAATACATAGGCGCGCGCTACGCGCGTCTATCGCCGTACCGCGTGGATGTCGAGTGTGAAAGAGTCCTTATACGTAGGAATACAATTGAATGAGAATTTAAAGTTCATTGAAAACTGCTATTCTACAGAGTGTTCACAGCTGATCAAAATTCACTAAAATTAAAACTCTTGTTTTTGACCTTAATACTTGACCGATTTTGTTCAAACTTTGCCCGTTTCATGCTAACAGGGTACCAAGTATGTGGCTTCAATTAATGCCTATATGTCGTATCCATACTGTATAACAGTTGTTATAATTATTTTTTAAGAACATGTTATTTTAACAGTTACGTATTATAACGAACACTCCTACTAAATACAGTGTTCGTTATAATACGTAACTGTTAAAATAGCATGTTCTTAAAAAATAATTATAGCAACTGTTATATATTCAATCAGGCAAACGTTAAATTATTTGATATGTTATTTAACCATCGCGTCGGACAAGTACTTGCCAACAATGTATTGGCGAGCGGCGACAAGCTTCGAGAATTTTATGGCGCGAGTGTAGTTCATGCGAAATTGTTCTTTATATATGAGTGTTTAGGATTCATATTGCAATAAATATCTAGTAGGTATGTTTTCGATGCACGAAACGATTCTGCCAAATTATGCTTTACAGTAAGCAAATAAGAGCTATATTTCCAAATCGAAGTTAATGTTATTTTTCTAATATGTTCTTTTGTTCTGTTATAATATTGAAAAGTTAAATTTAAAATGCTATTTTTCTAAATGTTATTTTGTTATGTTATAATATTGAAAAGTTAAATTTAAAATGTTATTTTTCTAATATGTTCTTTTGTTCTGTTATAATATTGAAAATTTAAAGTTAAATACTGTTTTGAAATAATCTATGGAGTCCGACATAACCTCCCCTTCCGGCTCCGGCAGGGGAGGTATTCGAGGGGATTTCCGCACGAAAAACAGAAGGTACAGTGTAAATTTATGTAAATACTTCATAAAAACTAGCACCACGACCCACAGTCGGCGTGCCCATAGTCGGACTCGAACCGACTTTTTAGTCGGTTCGAGTCCGACATAACCTCCCTTCCGGCTACGGCAAGGGAGGTATTCGAGGGGATTGGCGCACGAAAAAAAAGAAGGTACAGTGTAAATTTATATAAATACTTCATAAAAACCAGCACCACGACCCACAGTCGGGGTGCCCACAGTCGGACTCGAACCGACTTTAAGTCGGTTCGAGTCCGACATAACCTCCCCTTCCGGCTCCGGCAGGGGAGGTATTCGAGGGGATTGCCGCACGGAAAAAAAGAAGGTACAGTGTAAATTTATATAAATACTTCATAAAAACTAGCACCAAGATCCACAGTCGGCGTGGCCACAGTCGGACTCGAACCGACTTTAAGTCGGTTCGAGTCCGACATAACCTTCCATTCCGGCTCCGGCAGGGGAGGTATTGGAGAGGATTTCCGCACGAAAAAAAAGAAGGTACAGTGTAAATTTATACAAATATGGCGTGAGTGTAGTTTGTGCGAAATTATTCTCTATATGTGAGCGTTTAGGATATATATTGCAATAAATATCTCGTATGTTTTCGATGCACGAAACGATTCTGCCAAATTATGCTTTACTGTAAGCAAATAAGAGCTACATTTCCAATTCCAACAATAGTTTAGAATCGAAGTTAAGTTAATTATTTTTCTGCTATGTTCTTTCGTTCCGTTCTTTTGTTCCGTTCTTTAACTTAACGAGACGTTCTGCTCCTGTTATATTTTTTAACGGAGCGTATAAAAATAACGTTATTTCTTTTTAACGTATCGTTTTAACATGTTATCAAAATGTAGCCGTTCCGAACACTACTAAAATACATACGTTCAATTTGGAGCTCTTTGATTTTAGATTAAGTTTTGATTAGTTTGATTGGCACCACTGCTTGCACTTGCACACCATCTGCACCAAAAATCTGCACAGAGCACACTGAGGTGACTCAGGCCTGCGTAGTGTATTCTTATAAGTCTATGACTAAGGCAGAGGCACTGACCTGGATAGTGGATTGGCACATACGAATAGGAAGGAAATAGAAAAGAGAAAAATAAAATCAAAGCAAAAATCAATTTGATTGATGTGATGCACAGATTAGAAGATATGTGATGCTGATTGCTGATAAGTCAATTTACCGGAGCGAGACATTGGCGGCAATTTATGGTGAAACGAAACTTACTGACTGTTTCTACAATAGCTTTATGGTGTTTTAAAATGCAATATACGTCGCGATTCCTTTCAACAAGCTGTCGTCTTATAAATTAGATTTTTTATATTTGGGGTCATCTACCTTCTGTGTGCAAAAATACGAAATGTTTTAAACAGGTGATGAGTACGTATAAATACATACTTTCTACACGAGATAAGAAAGACCGCTTTGTTTTCAATCTTCATCGACGTACCTGCTTTACCTAAGTATCAAATTATACCTAGTGACAGTTCAACATGAGTTCAGACAAAGCATGGCATACGAAACAGGATGTACTGAAAGATCTGGCGAGAGCATCAGGGCGGCGAGTTGCTGTAGGAGACCTAGACAGCCGCCACATTGTGACGGGCAATAATCCACCACCAGTGCGCTATGAAGCCCAAGGTAAGTTGATAAGTCTAGCAACGGTTTATAGAGAGGAAAAGCTTCATATTGTTGGATAGGAAACTGCTCCGAACATGTCTGTGTTAACTTCTTACAGAACTCTGAAAGTTGAAACATGTTGCTACATGTTAGAACCATATTATTTGAATATGTTGCACTTGTTTGTACATGTTGAGTGAGTTCATAAATAATTATATTTTACTAGCATTAAAGTAAATCCTTAGTAAAGTATTTTTTTATTATTATTTTGAAAACAGATGACATCAATACAGCTAAATAATGATTAACAATGAATGCCATAGTGATTATTTCTATTAATTTATAGTAGGGTAAACATATTTGAATGAATTTTTTATAGCATTTATTATGCTAACTGTTAAGTTCGAAAAACATTGGAAAAAATGAAATGCTCAAGTGAGACTCGAACTCACGACCTTTCGCTTACAGGGCGACTGCTCTGCCAACTGAGCTATTGAGCACCACTTGAATCATTCCAAATTTTCCTTCTCTTTATATTTGTCTATAAGGGCGACGGTGCAGCCATCTACCAACATTCTTGTCACAGAAAAGAAGGCAGCCTAACAGTCCCACTGTTAGGCTGCCTTCTTTTTAAACTCTCAGAGGTTATCCCAGGTGTGTAGTCTTCTTAACCGTCTTGTTCCCAGTTGATTCACGAGACTCTGTGCTAGTCTATTCTGGTGGTGAGTGACACGGTCTAAGTATGACTGGGTAGTTTTGACTTTTTCCTCCTTTATTGTAGGAATAGTCAAGTATTTATGCAATTCATCCATTCTAGTGAACCATGGAGCATTTGCAATAGATTTGAGCACTGAATTTTGAAATCTTTGCAAAATTTCGATGTTTGATATTTTAGCCGTACCCCAAACTTGGATGCCATATGTCCAGATTGGTTTTAAATATGGCTTTGTTTTCGTGTTTATAATATTAGTAGGATATGTTCTCTTGTTCAGCAATATTTCTCGGTATTGTGTTCTTTTGCTTAGTATGCACATAATGTTTATTGTAAATCATGATCCATATGTGTTTTAGATGTCAGAAGTTATGTAGAATTTCATAACATGCCCTCTGTGGCATAGCAGTCCATCTTTCAAGTGCTATGCAGGTTTGATCCCCTGGGTCAGCTGGGGTGCGAGAGATATGTCGAAGATACCCTCACCTCTGGCATAGCACTACGACCCACTTACTTACTTACTTACTTACTGCCAGCAGGGGACGCCGCGGCCGGACGGGTGATCCGCCCTCTTGCGTAGGGCCATTTCACCCATTTCCCCTATTTCCTTGGATGGGATGTGGGATGTCCGGCAATCACGGCGTTTCGTTGAACCTACCTGTTTCCTTGCAAAAACTTACGATCTGTTCCACCTTCAGATTTTCGATGTCTTCTTGTTCTAGTCTGTTTGTTCCCATGATTTCCCATCTTTTCAGCGAGTACATAGGGCATTCGGCCAGCAGGTGGAGGCTGGTTTCCTCGGCGTCCATGCACTCCGGACATCTGGGGTCGTTCTTTACTCCTATTAGTGTCAGGTGCCTGTTCAGTCGGCAGTGTCCTGTTATCACTTCTATGACAAGCCTCATGTTTTTCCTGGATAGTTTCGTCAGGGTGCTTGTTCTTTTTGTATCTATGCCTTTTATGAAAATTTTCGATTGTCTCATGACAGGCGATGATTTCCATCTTCTATTGGTCTCTGCCACTATGCTTCGGCTGATGACTCCCTTAGTGATTTTATGGGCAATTGGCAGCCTGGGTTCGGGGCCCACCTGGTTTTCATCAGCTCCTTTCCTGGCCAGTTCATCTGCTACCTCGTTACCCGTGTTTCCTTCATGGCCGGGTACCCAGGCCAACGTCACCTCGGCTGCTCTGGCCAGCTTTACTAACGCCTTCTTACACTCCTTGACCACTGCCGAGGAGGTTTCTACCTTGCCGAGTGCCTTCAGCGCTGCTTGGCTGTCGCTGTAGATAGTGACCTTCCCTGTGTTCAGGTGTGTTGTCATATCCGCGCACTCCATGATGGCAAAGATCTCTGCTTGAAATACACTTGCAAACTTACCCAGTGGTATTGAACTGTTTAGCTCCGTCCCGTCTTCACATTTGATGTGCACTCCGGAGCCGGAGAGCTTTGTTGATTCTTTCCTTGAGCCGTCTGTGTAGCAGATGGTGCCATCTCTGTTTGTTTGCCAGTCGTCTCTCTGTCCTATGTGTATTCTGTACTTTTTGTCAAACATTCTCTCCTTCTTGATGAGGTCATTGTTTGAGAGAATCATTGACAGTTTGTCTTCGTATCCTTGGTTGATCTTAGCGTGGCCTTCGTCGAAGCTGTTTGCCATCCATAGGCCAGTGCTTCTTAGTTTGAACCATTGTTCAACTGCTTTCTTTTTTTGCCTCTAGGTCCAGGGGATTTAGTCCCAATATTATTTCCAGCGCGGCAGTGGGTGTTGTTTTCATTGCACCCGTGGTAATTAGTGCCGCCATTCTTTGGACCTTGTCCAGTTCTTTTTTGTTTCTCCCTATATTGGCTTTATGCCACCATGCTAGGGCACCATGTAGAACTCTAGGCATTATGATTGCCTTATAGATCCACAGTACTATGGCGGGTTTAATTCCCCATGTTCTTCCTATGGCTCTTTTGCATTGCATCATGGCCATTTTGGCTTTTGAGCATGCGTTGCTTATGTGAGTGCTGAACGTCAGTTTGCTGTCTAGTGTTACCCCTAGGTATTTAACCTCTTTCACCGTTTCGAGGTTGTGTCCACTCAGTCGTACCGGTTCAGCTCGTCCTAGTTTTCTTTTCCTCGTGAAGAGTACTAATTTGGTCTTGTCAGGGTTGAGGTTCAGGCCTTTGCTCCTGCACCATTCTAGTGCTATGTTAAGTCCTCTGTTCATCATGTTGCATATGACGCTGAGGACTTTGCCTGTTATCAGGAGCACGCCATCATCAGAGTATACCTGTGTGTATATGTGCTCTCTGTTTATCTTGTTTACTAGTTCATCTATTAGCAGGCACCATAGCAGGGGCGATAGGCATCCTCCTTGGGGAAAGCCTCTCCTTGCTATCACCGTGCGTGTCGTTCCTGCTAGGTCGGCTTGTATCAGTCGTTGGTTGAGCATGTTTTTTATCCAGCTTGATATATCTTTGTTTATGCCTTCGCGGTTAAGGGTTTCCTCGATTGAAGCTGGGGTTGCCTTGTCGAAGGCCCCCTCGACATCGAAGAAGCATCCTAGTGCGTATTCTGTGTTGCTTAGTGACCTCTGTATCCTGTTAACCAAGTTATGCGGTGCTGTTTCTATGGATTTGCCTTCCATGTATGCATGTTGGTTTTTATGGAGCGGAGATCCACTAGCTGCTATTTGTTCTCTTATTAGTCTATCCAGTATCTTTTCTAGGGTTTTGAGTAGAAATGAGGAGAGGCTTATGCATCTAAAGGCTTTTGCCTCTTGATAAGTCTCCTTACCAGGCTTTGGTATGAATACCGCCCGTACTTCCCTCCACTTCCTAGGGATATATTTCATTCTAATGCTACTGTTGTATAGCTCCAGTAGGTCGTCTTCAATGTGCTTGATCGCTTTTTGGAGCATTCCCGGGAATATACCATCCGGTCCGGCCGCCTTATACGGTTGGAATGATTTTATGCTCCACTGTAGGTGTTCTTTGGTGATCAGTGTCTTTGCCTCAGTGTCCGTCGGGTTTCCTGTGTCCACGGACACTTCGTTGCTTGTGTATTCTACGCATTCTGGAAAGTGTGTTTCCAGCATTATTTCCAGTATACTTTCCGGGTCAGATATTAGTTCGTTCCCTCTCTTGATGCTGCCTAGTTTGCAGGTATTGGTTTTGGGGAAAATTTTGGCGAGTCTAGCTGCGTCAGGGTACTTCTCGACGCCTTCGCAGAAGGCTCTCCAGCTTTTCCTGTTCTCCCTTCTGCATTCTTTTTTAAAAACGTTTCTTTCTGTTCTATAAGCGAGCCAGCTTTCCTCGTCGCCCTTTCTAAGGGCTGTCCTAAGGGCTCGTCGAGTCTTTTTCCTTTTTTTCTCAAGTGCTTTTGTCCACCATGGTTGACCTTTTCCTGGTTTTATCTCTCTGAGTGGGCATGCCCTATGATATGCCTCCCTGAGAGCCTCGTCCAGTCGGTTGGCTTCTATTTCTATATCTGCGGTGTTCTTAATCGTGTCGCGGGCTGCTGGGGTCCACTTTTTTATTTGGTGTTCAAATGCGGTCCAGTCAGTTTTCCTCGCATTCCTTGTCATAATTTTCTCAGTATCGGCTCCCAGACTGAAGGTTATCCGTCTGTGGTCCGATTTTGAGTCCCTTTCGTCCACTTTCCACTCTGTGATGTGCTGGCTTATCCTGTCTGAGGCAGCACTTCTTTCCGGTCCTTTGTGACGAATGTTGGGGTGTTGCCCTCATTTATTACGTCGAAACCTGCTGAACTAATAAAGTCCAAGAGTAAGTCACCTTTATCGTTGCAGTCGGTGCTTCCCCACACCGTGTGGTGGGCGTTTGCATCGCAACCTAGGATAATGGGAATGTTCTTACCGTTGTATTTCCTTGTTATTTCTTCCATTTCTGGCGATGGTGGTTTGTAGTCTCTTTCGCTTGGTAGGTAGGCGGAGACTATTAGCACCCTCATTCTTTCACCTGTATTGAACTGCATTGTTGCTGTGGCGCTGGCTAGGTCACTGTAACAATCTGCCTTTATTAGTCCTATCGATCTTACCCTGCTGCTGGCGTATATGCATGCCCTGGGGGTAGACTCACCGCTTTCGTGGTAGATAATTTCTCCTCCCAGGGAACTCAGCCCGGATACACGTCCTTTAACGACGTATGGCTCTTGCAGCAGAGCAATGTCTATTTTCTCATCAACCACGTGTCTGCAGAACTCAATCATAGCGTCACGGCAGTGATGGAGATTAACTTGAACTATTTTTATTTTTTTTGTGTGTTTTTGTGGTGTGTTACTGTTTGTGTTCATGTGTGAGTGAGTGTGTTGCGTTTGTCTGTTAGTGTGTGTAACTGCTCCCGTCCTCTGTTGCATTACGCAGGAGGACTCTTCTCCATCCAAGGCGGTTGCAGTATTGCAACGCTTGGTGGAGGAGCCCGATCACTACGCTTTGCGGGGGCGTGGTGTTCTTGAGCGTCCGGACGTTGTTGTCGACGAGGCGCCCCAGTCCCAGGTATGGCCTCTTTCGAGGTTCCTGGTCGGGGATCGTTGCTGCTCTCGCCGACAGCCAACGTCACCTGTGTGTGCGGTGTCTGTTGTGTGCTGCTTTGGTTGGAGCGCTTTGGGTTCGGCGTACCTGTTTCAGTTGTGCCCACCTTCGGGGCAACAGACTGATCGGTACTGCCGCTAGGCTCGACAACCGGTGTCTTTGTGTTGTAGACAGGGCAGATGCATATGTCCGGTGCTGGTGTTGTCTGAGTTGGCTTACTCAAGGCACGGACGTAAACAACCGTTGCCTGGTAGTTAAGCCAAGTGTCTATTGCCGCTATCCGGGGAACACCTACCACAAGTCGGACTCCCAGAGGGAGTACTTCCTTGCGGATCAGGTTCCACTCGGAGATCTTTAGGTCTTCTTCCCGGTCGCCGTTTTGGATCTTGATTAGCTCCAGGGGCTGTATTCTAATGCCACCTGCGTTGCCGGGGAGCCATATCGCTACTTTGTGGAGGTCTAACTTTTTGGGCCTGAGAGGTACACCGGCGAGCTTCCCGAAGTCGCAGCTCAGGAGCCACGCCATCGCCTCCTCGTTCCTAGGGCTTACCAGGAAATATCCTTCCGCCACTAGGCCCGAGGCGACGAATTGCAGGCTCCGGCCGCTTACTCCGCCAAGTGCCGCCAACTCTATCAGGTCCACTAACCTCGTCCTTATGACTGCCGCCGTGGCCTCGTCCATCGCCATACCGTCTCCCCGTTCTATAATAACCGATAGCTCACTTTGACCCGCAGTGGGTTTTGGCGGGCCCTCGATTTTGGGTCTCTTGGTGGGGCGCTGTTGAGTCCGCTCCCCCGGGTCAGTGCCTTGTCGCTTGATCTTATTGGCCCTCTTACCTGAGTCCTCTGTCGCGGTTGCTCCCGAACTGGTCGACGCACCCAGTTGGATTTGGCCAGAGGGGCCTTCTGATGTCTTCTTGCGGCGAGTCCTCCTCCGTCTGTATTTGACGGTGGTCCACTCACCTTCCTTGGTGTTGCTACCAATGCCTACTGCAGCGAGGCCATCCCCTAGAGATTCAGAGACTGATCTCCTGGGTGTTGGCTGTAGGCTTGGGCCACTTTTATTCTTTTGGTTATTAGTACTAGTATTGTTTTTATTGGTGGTTCGCGCAGATGTGTCCCCCCCAGAATACGAAGGACGGCTTGCACCTTTTTGAGGTACAAGGAGGGATTCTCCGGCTTGGCCGGTACCCTCCTGGGGTAATTTACTTTTTTCATTTGCGCTTTGCATATTATTGTTGTCCGGGATTGCCGGTTTGGTTGGGTGAGGGTGGGTTTATTTGGATGGATGGGTATTAGGAAGTGGGTTTAGGGTAGGGGAGGTGATAGGAGAGAGGGGGCTTGGACGGTTGGATTAGGAGGGGTATCTTAGGATGGGTATCTTAGGATGGGTGGGTTTTGAACTGGAACACTGGAAGGGGAGAGATGTTGGGAGAGGGAGGTTCTTTGGGGTGGGGGATGGGGGATGGGTTTATTGGGATGGGTGGGTTTTGGGAAGAGGGCTTGTGGTGAGGAGTGGTGAGGATGGGAGATGGGGGAAGGGGGGGGCTTCGACCGAGGTTTCTGTTACATCTGTTTCTTATGGAAACTAGATCAAACAGCAGGCGGTACCTCGTGCAGGATATCCTCTGGTCTTGCCGTGGGGATCTGTGCGACTGTTGCGCTCCCCCCATGGCCTTACTATCCTCAGCACTGGAATGATGCTGAGAATAAGGCTTCACCTAGTCCAGGCGCAAGGTCCCCGGACTGGTTCCACCCCGCCCACTGGTTCCACCGACCCACAGACGGCGTTCGGTTTTAGGTGTATAAAGTGTACATGTACAAAAGTATTTCTATGTACCCCTGTACGGGAAAGGTCGTGGGTTCAAGCCCCAGCTGTGTGTGTGTGTCAAAAAGTCAAAAGTCCAAAATCATTTATTCTGATTAGACCATTACATCGGCACTTACAGAACGTCAATCAACATCATCATCCACATAAAGACAGTCTGACTTGAGTTCTGAGTTACTCCTGATTGCATCTGAGGCCACGGTGTCCTTGGAGTTAAGGGTCCGCTTTCTGGCTCGTTTTCGTTTGAGTCCACTACAGAGTTGAGTAAAGTGTCGAGTAGAGTGTGGAACACAGAGATGATTAGAGGATCGAGTAGTGAGACGAGTAGAGAGTTATTTATTTCGATGTAATATTTTACCTCACAAATAACTATAACTACTATTTTGACCACCGCGCACCGTTGTGACATCGTTGGTGCCAGCTTACCATCAGGCGGGGTGAAGTCAAGTTATACAACGAGTAATATCAATTACATCCTTATTCCACAATTGACAAGCAAGTAGCAGGCTATAAATAAAAGTATATTACTTTTTTAAATACCTACCTACCTTTTATTTATTGATAGATACATAGACTGTCAATACGACATGCAGTTGTTATAATATTTGTCTAAAAACTTAAAATGTCATATTTGTTGCATTTTTGCGCTTGACTAGCTTGTCCATCTTATAACTACAATGTGGTAAGAATTAAAAAAATATTTCACATTTAACAATCCTTTTTCCATTGGTGTTGGTTCTGAGGCGAATGATGTAAGGACGCGTAGAAATGTCCTTTACAACACTATGCAATAAGCGACATCCACGCGGATGGGGCCACGGGTAACAGCTAGTCTAGAATATTATTATAATTAGCTTTTGCCCGCGACTTCTTCCGCATTAAGTTCGGAATAGGACACACTGCTCCGGTTCCCGCGACCCAGATAAAGTTCCTTAAAGTTTCTGTGAGCCTGGTACTTCATGTAAATATCATCATCATCATCATCATCATCATCCACATAGAGACGTTAGTCCTGATTGCATCCGAGGCCACGGTGCCCTCGGAGCTCAGGGTCCGCCTTCCGGCTCTTCCTCCTCCACTTCGCACGATCTTGGGCGTCCAAGGTAGTGAGACCGTTTTCACGCATGTCACCCTCCACGACGCCAAGCCAGCACTTCTTGGGCCTACCCCTTCTACCTGGACCGGGTGGGGGCGCCATTGCCAGGCATTTGTTACCCACGTAGCTGGGCGGTTTCCGCAAGACGTGGCCGCACCAGCGGAGGCGGCTCTCTTGCATTTTATCTGCGATGTCACGGACATGAAGGCTGCCGCGGATGCGCGAGTTCCTCACGCGATCTTTACGCGTGACTCCACACATCCACCGCAGCATTTTCATCTCCGTGACACGCAGCATCTGCTTGTGTCGCTCCAACAGCGGCCACGCCTCACAGCCGTGTAAGAGGACAGGTCTAATGATTGTTTTATAGACCTGCCCCTTCAGCCTGACTGGCATTTTAGTGTCGCAAGTGACGCCAGTCATTTCCCGCCACTTAGCCCACGCGGCGGCAATACGTGCCTTGACGTCGTGGTCGATGTCACCAGTAACGTGAAGTACAGATCCCAGGTACTTAACCTGATCCGTGCGCTCGACCAAGTTCTCGCCTATGCGAACGGGTGTGGGATCTGTTGAGTTTAACGCCAAGTACTCTGTCTTCGCCACACTTCATGTAAATATACCAGGGTCGCAGAAATACCGATCGCGCGACCGAGACCCACAGGAACCCGGGATGAAAGAAGATCGAACGGGATGAAAAGTATCCTATGTCCATCTCCTTGTTCTAAGCTACATCCCCACTAATTTTCAGCCAAATCGGTGCAGCCGTTCTTGAGTTATAAATAGTATAACTAACACAACTTTCTTTTATATAATTATAGATTTCTGTTAATTAAAATATATCATCCACAGATGAAGAGATGCGTCTTCTCTACGGGGACAACGACATCTATGCGGCAGGGGATATATATGGTGAGACTGAGCCGCCAGACCTTGAGGCCATATCAGCCATGTTGCATTTGGTGAGTCAAATTACATCAGCTCTATATTTGAAACTTCGTCAACTCATCAAAATTAACATATTGTGTATTTATGACGACATATCTGCATTATGCAGTCGGTATTGCAGTGTTTATGCAATATGGAACCAAGAACATTTATTAATTAAACCTAGGCTAATTGAAATCAACGAAAAAAGATAATATTATTGATATTAGAATGATTATATTATTGTATTTTAGACAGCTCACTGACAGTGGTCGGCATAACTTTGTTGTAACGTCAACACCTGAAAATCCTAACAAAAATTAGGCGCCTACACGTCATTTTTCATTGACAACGTCACGTCAGCCAGAAAGCAATTTTAAGGATGTACTTTAGTCCATCGACTGTGTTTTTATTAAAATAACTTGAAAATGTCACAATAGATATCGACTACAAAAATAATTCTTCTAAAAAATATTACATAACTGGCGGTTTTTAACCGTGTTCTAAACAGAATTCGGATGTTTATAATTTTTTATATTTGTTTGATTTTTACGGAAAAATGATTTTTGTAACTCCGTCATATGCAGACGGATTGTCAAAATTCTTTTTTATTTGAAAGAGGTTTATTTCAAAATGGTCCCATTTAAATTGCATAATTATCTGATGATGGGTTTCAGAGACAGAACACGGAACTCTTCAATAAATACCAGGAAATCAGCATGTTGGAATATACACAATCGTTTTATAATACATTTGTAAATTGTAGGTATAGACACAAAATATCTACTGCTTTATTATTATGTACACAAAGATAATAGATTATAATTCCACAGGAATTCATATACTTATCATAATATTTTCATTTATCGATTCATTATTTTTTAATCGAGGTTTTTAACTTGTCGATATTTTAAATTTTCATGCAATCCCTACTTCCATCTGTCTAAAATACAATAATATGATGGACGGGGTATAGTGCGTGATATTCGCTCGACGACTTACGCTCGTCGCATATTCCGTCAGATGTAACATAACATAACATAAACTCACGCCTGTATTCCCCGAAAGGGTAGGCAGAGGTGCTAGCACCCACATTTCGCCAGTTTATGTTTAGGTCCCAATGTAATAGGTGGCGAGCCTATTGCCATTAACCGGGCACTTATAAACCTGCGATAAATACACACATAACTTCGAAAAACATCGAAAAGTCATTGGTGTGTGCCATGGTAAACCTGGGATCGAACCCGAGACCTCGTCTCTGCAGTCCATTACCCATACCACTAGGCTACCGCAGATGCTTAACGTTTATCGCCAAGTGACGCTAATTTCGGCTCCGTCATACAAAATGCAGTCGCCAACGATAAACAAAACCCGCGGCAGGGGTTCTGTCCAACTCAAAGCGACTAAATGAGATAATTTGGTGCACTAAAGGCGTGACTCAGTAGATGTAAGGGGCTGGTGGCTTGTTCGAGTCCCGTCTGAGTCGTTTCACTTTCTCGTGAACCCAGACTCCCTCGTTACCAAGTTTCAATATTAAGAGGTTTGGTTGTGAAAACGTAACAAACAGTTACTTTTGCCTTTGTAAGATTAGTGCATTAGTTGACTCGTTTATAAATGTGCGACAACTTATGTTTATAAACGTGCTTATTTGACCTAATTCTGCATAAGGCATAAGTGCATACTGGCTGTTTTTACGGGGCGTGATGTAACATTCGCAATAATAAGAAATACGAGCCCACGAAGCGGTGCTCCGTCCACATTGCACGTAATAAACCATCATATCAATGAAAAAAAAAATGATTTTAGGGATTATGAACTGCGGGATTTTGATACTTTTTTCGAAATTCAGATGAAGGAATAGATACGCAATGTGTTGAAAGTTTAAACAATGTTATACAATGTTAGTGATCGGGGAACTCCGTAACTGGTTTTTTGGTTAACCAGAGAGTATATAATAGCAACTATAGAACTGATTAGAATATCGGGCGACCACAATATTTATCGCGTATCCGCCATGTAAACACGGTGTTCGCTATAGGACAATAGTAGTTTACGAAACTGTTGCATGATAAGGGTTCTTAAAATTACGAGTATGAGTTAGAAAAACGAGCCGCAGGCGAGTTTTTTTATAGTATCACACATGTCAATCAAAAGGATCATTGTTCCATTTACTATATTATCATTTTTTAACCGACTTCGAAAAAGGAGGAGGTTCTCAATACGTCTGTATACATAATATTTTTTTCTATAGATTGCCCGTGACTCCACGCGCTTGGAACACATATCCCATTCCCACTGCACATTCTTTCTGGTCATGTTTCTTGATACAAAACTCGTTCTGACAATAACGAATATAAAACAAAGAAAATATGCAATTTCATGTAGTTTTTCGAAAGTTATGAGCATTTTGGCAATCCGTTTTATATAGATAAGTAAGGACCAAATCGGGGAAGTGTTAGAAAAGGGGCAGGTCAGGAGTACCCTAAACCGACGAGCATGCATGAAGAATGTAATGAGAGTGAATGAAGCGAGGGTAGTATATCAGGGTCGTAGCAAATGGAGATCCGTGATCTCTGCCGGGGTAGGCAGAGATCACGGATCTGGGAAACAGGCGTGATTTTATGTATGTATGTATGTAGATAAGTTCCTTATATGTTACACCGCGAATCACAGAACAATGTAAAGGTATTCTCATTTTAGACATGTTAAAAAGTCACTGATTCATTGAAACTTCAACAAAAACTATTCTAATGTTTAGCAACAGTCCCGGGTCTTTAAAGCGGTGTGAGAAGGCATCTGATCAGGCCGTCAAGCTGAGTGCCAGCACATATTATACATACACAGGTACATGTTTACGATGGTGACCCTCATTCCGAGACTTTCCTTTTAGCTTGCCATCAGGCGAGGTGAAGTCAAATTGACGTGTCCTTTTTTAAAAAAATGGGCCACCGGTAACCTTGATAAATAGCATTAATATAACGATGACTATTTTGTTTTCAGGTCAAACAACAAGACAGAGAGCGAAGAGAGGCCCAAGGTTTTCATGATGAAATTGATTTGTCTATGTTTGGACAACCATCGAACTGTGTCATTGCTATAAGCAAAGGTAGTACACTAAACCCTGATGTCAAAGAATTTATACCTAAAGGTGCTTCTTCTAGTCCTAGTTCTAGTGATTTAAGTGAAAAGTGTTCAACAAGCGTTGAAAAGACTGACGACTCTGCGGCTGAGAACGCAGAGACTATTGATAACTTTAAAGTTGAATCTGCCAAAACTGTGGATGTAGATTTAGCAACCAGGCTGAGGAATGAAATTAGCGATGCTTCGAAATGTAACACGTTTGAAATTAAACAACAAAGGAATGTTGCAATCTCAACCTTGCTACGTTTGTACGCCCCCCGTGACAAATCGCCACCGAAAGAAAAAGAAAAAGAACCCGCACCGCTGAAGTTAATCACCCCGGACTATTTCGAAAATGCAAGTAGTCCAGTTACTGATGAACCCAAAAAAGAAAATAAAACTCCGACACCGCCATCAACACAAAAGAAAATTTCAACACCACATTCTACAACAATGTCTCCGCGCCCCTCCACATCCACTAGTTCGAGTATTGAAGTAAAGTCAGAGCCAGCGTTACCCACGCAAGCGAAGAGCCCAAAATCTCAACTAGACCCGATGGTTAAAAAATCCATAGAAAAAGTAAATAATTGGTTAGGTGGTGAACCTACTGTACGGAAACCTCCTCCAGTTTTCTTAGGCCCCGTTTCTTTCAAGAGGAGAACTCCTGCTCCAGTGCAATCAACACCCACAGAGCGCACAGTTGAACCAGAAACTCCCGCCGCAGCAGGCCGAATACAACAGTACCAACCGAGTGCCTATGCTGCAGAATTACACAAGAAATACAAGGAGCGAAGTAAAGCTGAAAAAGATAAACAAAAGAGAAATATGTGGACTGATCTTGACATCATTTTAAAAGAGAAAGACGAGGCGAAGAAGCGTCCAGAGAGACCAGAAGATTAAGATAAAGTCGCTTAACTCAGACGTTTTGCGGACACGTATCTTGGACCTAAATCGCGAGGTAAACAAGACCCTCGCGCGCGTATTGTTTTTTAATAATCTATGCTTGGACGCAAAAGATATCCGAGAGACGTGTACTGCCCGCATAGAGCACATTTTAGATCCAAGTTATTTGTCCCGAGCAATACCATCATCTAGTGGCGACGAGTTCATATTATCTGAAGCACAGCCGATAAACAAATAAGTCATACGATAATAATATACGGAAAGTCTAAATTAATAGAATTTTAGAAGGGATTGAATAAAATTCTGATACTTACCCAATACATAAAAGAAACATCAAAATGAGTTAACTTTTTACGCCGATCGCGGGCTGACGAATAAACGCAGACGTAATGCAATGCTTCTGTCTCGCCAAGGTGAGCATAGCCCCGTCTTACTCCATACTGCTAGACTTATTATCCTCCTAGCCATTTCCCAGTTGCGTCTAGGTCCAAAGTTTGCGCTTCGGAACGGGGGTGGTTTTGTAACACAAATCAGAAATGATATTTATAATTTTTCATGAAAATTATTACACCCCGTTTTCATTATCCTACCAATTAAAACTTTTTTAACTGAATGCCAACATAGTCTAGCATTTTCTCAAAGAAAAAGTGTTTGAAAAATCGTTTGAGGGTAGAAATCGATTATATAGACTCTTTGCCACTAGTACTTACATATTCATAAGTATTGATTTTGAAAATGTTTATGATGCAGACGAAATCTTAATATAGGTGCAACAAGAGTGCAACTTTTGTTGAATAGTTTGAACTTGTCACCCTTGTATCCTTGATTACTTACTGAATAGTATTGTAACTTGTAATGTAACAAGTTGCAAAGCGGCGAAACTCTAGGGGGCTACTATGAAACACGCCCTTTCGAGTTCCTTCGTATTTCTTTGCAGGGTTTAGGCTGAACGAAGTATGATGTTCCATGGAACCGATTATCCGAAACTTCGGTCTGCAATTTTGAATGTTTCATAGTAGGTCTACAGTTCAGGTGAGCACATGAGCGCCAATCCTTATGTATCGTAATGTTACAGATTCACGGTGTATCATTGTGCTTACTGGAAATGTTACATCACAGTTGAGAACAATTGCATTCCAAATGCAGTGGACTATACAAAGTATGGTTCTTGTTAGGATATTACATATGAGTTTCAAAATGTATGCCTTCTAAAAGAAGCGTTTTGTGATTCTTAATTTAATGAGTATTATTGAAGTACTTGTAGCGATGTGATAGTATCTAGTAAATTCGAAATTAATATTTTACCAAATCAATTTTGTA
Organism: Eilema sororculum; assembly: GCA_914829495.1. Taxonomy (NCBI): domain Eukaryota; kingdom Metazoa; phylum Arthropoda; class Insecta; order Lepidoptera; family Erebidae; genus Eilema; species Eilema sororculum. The sequence continues at coordinate 1,988,305 of OU618541.1, forward strand.
GTCAACTTAATAAATGTTTTATTACAAAATTAAGTTAGTCATTACTTAGCTACTTAAAAAGTATGTTAGGTACCCTAGTTCTAAAACTTTTTTTAGGAATTGAGAGGGAACTCAGAATTCTTCTTCAAAAAGAAGTAGCCAACCCTCTAAAGGTATTAATGTTCTTGTATCTGGTTTATCCTCACATATAATATGTACTCCGGGAGCTAAGCTTCGAACTTCGTAATGGATACGAGGGTGTCTCTTGTCGGAACAAGAGGACGGATTCTTGACTTGTCCAACTGTCAATTTAACACAAAATACTGAACGCTCATTGGTTGCCTATTGATCAGTGATCACCTTCAACCAATTAGCGATCATTATTTAGTTTATAAATTATATGAACCGCTACAAACCGCATTCCAGTTTCAAACTATTCAACAGATTTGTACATTAAAAGTTGCTCGGAACGTAAACGTGATGAAACTAAGACTGGGTTGAACTGAGAGACATCTTTTTAAACATATCCTTATAGTAGGTATTTACACAATGAAGATATTTTATTTATCGATGTGTCGATTTATTTTTAAATGAGAACGAAGTTATTATTATGGAACTGAAGACTGAGGCAAATAAATTGACGAATCTTTAAATGAAGAGAATATATAATTTGGTAAATTAAATTTATTAATTTAATTTTGTAATTAAATTTTAATAATTTATTTATACCTTAGAAGTAAAAGGAGGATGTATTGTATTTATAAATATCTTCATATTGTTACATGCACCATTAGCACGGCACTTCGACGAATGAACACGCCGAAAACTCTTTTGTCACGTGACTAAAGTAAAAAAACGAACTGGAACTTACAAAACGTTAAAATGAAACTTATAGAACGTCAACTCAACTCTTCACCTAATGATATGTCTTGATTCGATTCGACACAGAAGTCTATAGCGCCGTGCTAAGGCTGAAATTGTATATGGTTTCTCCCAGCTCGCAATACATAAGTTCAAGATGTTATGAAGTGAATGTTTCCGTCTCGCTCTCACTCGCATTTAAAACATTCAGTGCTAATTTTGTTACTAGAAATTGTGAAAAAAGAAATTAAAATGAATTTTAATCATTAGTACTGAGTATTATATAAGTACGTAACATGATTACAGGGTATTGTAAAAACGGTGTGAGGTGAAAAATGAAAGATGTAATGGAAATCAAGCGCTTACGTTCACCAATGATGAATATGTTAATGGCATATGTATATGTAACTATCTGGCAATTTTAAAATAAGCTGCATAATTTACTGTCAGGTTTTATTCGATAAGTCGATGTCTCAAGAAATCTTGCAGTAAATTTGCATTTTTTAGAGTAAGTTTGTTGTGTTTTAATTTTATTTTTCGTTAAGAGAAAAGAATTGTTGTGTTTTAGTGTAAGGATTTTCTGTTGTATCATATTAATATACAGAATATTTACATATTGATGTTTATTATTGGTATTTTATTAGCTCTTATAGTTATGTAACTATATACATAACCATTTAGTACAGTTATCAATAGTCATATGATGCGAAATCTGCAGAATAATTTTATAAAAATAAAGCTAAAAATAGTTATTATTTTTGGTACCTATCTACTTCGGTCATATTCTATATTTCTTTATTATAAGTATGTACTCAACTTATAATAGAAAAAAAACAGTTTAATTTAACAATACTATTACGGGGCCCAAATCAGGATTAAATGTTAATAAAAAGGTACAAAGATAATCCAATTCACCATGTCAAACATTCTGTGATTGCAGTTACGACACCCACGACTCTTGGCAGGTACACCAATCCCGATTAGTAATAAAATATCGTTAAGAATATTGAGGTTCTGTATCCGGTTCCTGCACGTGGTGCACCTTTGGCAACGGAGACGACAGTGCCTCCTCTCTCCTCCCCAACACAAGAATTGCCTGTGGAAACTACCGACCGTGGCGGGAGCAAAGTGCTTCCCACACCCTAGGGGGCTCTTAAAACCGTACATGGCCTAAGGTCAACCGGGGTGTTACGGACCTGGGAAGGGCTTCATGGGCGACCTTACATCTTATATCCCGGCATCTGAAGAACCGACACGGCGTGCGGTAGGAGTCAGTTATATAATCGTTCCCGGGCGTCGGCGGGTAGACGAAGGTTGTGGAGGACTAGGTGTTTATCTGAGGGGATTAATTGGCAACGGAGACGACAACGCCTCTTCTCTCCTCCCCAACACAAGGATAGCGTGCCTGTGGCAAATACCGACCGTGGCGGGAGCAGAGTGATTCCCACACCCAAGGGGGCTCTTAAAACCGTACATGACCTAAGGCCAACCGTGGTGCTAAGGACCTGGGAAGTGCTTAACGAGCGACCTTACATCTTATATCCCGGCATTTGAAGAACCGACACGGCGTGCGCCAGGAGTCCGATATTTAATCGTTCCCGGGGGTGTATTCGGGTAGGTGAAGGTCTTGGAGGGACTGGGGGTTTATCTGAGGGGATTACCGCACGAAGACAAACGCTTCTGCAACAAGTTCGTTAGCTGTACCTCTAGGGTTTTCTGTCAAACCTCTTTAAATATATCACTCAGTCTGACCCGGACCACCGTCAGGCCAACCCGTAACCTTATGTAGTAACGTTCTTGAAATAAAACCACTTTTTATGGATTCTATCGCGATATGCTACAGTGGAGTGTGTTGTGACGTTTCTTCTACACTGGTGTCTAGGAAGCGGTGGTAAACTTATTTAAGCAAAATTTGACGTCAAAAAGCTGTAGTAGTGAAACACAATTTTGAATAAATACTTTGAATTTGAATAATTTGGTTATTATTTACTTTTAAACCGACGTTTCGGCTGCTTTTCGGCAGCCATGATCACGGTGTAACACTGTCGTTAAGTCTTGCTGGACGACACAGTGAGCTCATTCTGCGTAAATAGGAACACCAATAATTCACCATGATTCAGGTATTTTGAGATAACTTAATCTTCAAACTATGTGACAACTACCATCATGAGTCACACCGCGATCATGGCTGCTGAGAAGCAGCCGAAACGTCGGTTTAAAAGTAAATAATAACAAATATATCGCGATAGAATCCGTATAAAGTGATTTTATTTCAATGAGTGTCATTCGCGTAAACTTTAGAAAATATCAAGTAACGTTATGTTTAAACGAATACAGAACAATCCAGAATACATATTTGGAATGTTTATTTGTTTCTACAGATAAGTTAATTACCGTATGTGTCCACAACATAAATGCGTTAAATAATGAATGGATGATAATGCAGTAGATACTAATAAACATTTAAAAAATAGCTTACCTATCTCATGTGATTTGTATCTACCTACTTTTAACTTGCAACTTGATACTGTAACGTGCTACTAAAACAAAATATTGTAACTAGATTAAGTAAATATGTTTGTAATCTATTACACATAAAAGGGACGGGCGACGTTTTTTTTAAATTTACGTTTTATAATAAGGTACCTATTTATAATTTGAATAAACAATTTTCTTTACTTAGATAAACAGTAGAATTTTTTTTTTATCCCTTATGTATGCAGTAGGTATTTATGGCAAGTTTAATTAGAGCGTTATGTGCTGCTGTGTGAAGGTGCGCCGCATAAAAAAATTGTACGTGTTGTCGTGTTGTCCGCATATTTGATCTTATTAACAGTGTCCAGTCTGGTGATTGCTAATATTAATTATTTACTACGTAATTAAATCTGTAGTTATGTGATGTGTTATCTATCAACTTATCACTTATGAATATCTCAAAAAAAATAATAAAAATACTTTTTTTATACCGGACACGTCAATTTGACTTCACCTCGCCTGATGTTAAGCTAAAGGCAAAGTCTCGGAAAGAGGCTCACCATCGTAAACATGTACCATGTTAACAGTGGTGGCACTCGGCTGGACGGCCTTATCAGATGCCTTTTCACGCCTCGCTTTAAGGACCCGGGACTGTAGGAAGAAGGAAACACGTGAGCTGGCAAGGAGTTCCAGGTCTTAGTGGTGCGGCATAGGAATGAGTCACTGAAACGCTTGGTTCTAGCAGGTATACTCTGCACCGTATACAGATGGCATCTTACCCCTGCACGTGTCGTCCTGTGAAGGAAAGGAGAGGGTGGGACTATTGGAAGAGCTCATCAGAACAGTCACCATGGTAGAGACGGTTACGTTACGTTACCTGCATCCAATGCAAGTAGCAATGAACTACGAAACGAAAACGTTACGGTCGTACCTATAAACTATACGGTATTGGTTCGACTTATCCATACTAATGTTATATAGGGGTTAAATGGCAAAAATGGAGAGGGGCTGGGGAATAGGAGATGAAAATTTTAATCAAAGTGCATCATTATAGATACCCGGATGAAATTTGGTACCTACACAGACAGATTTCTTATAATTATGTAACTTGCTAACTAACTTCATACAAACTTTCATTCCCTAAGTCTCCCCCTCTATAACCCTCCTTTTCGCAATAGGTAAATAAAATATCCGCGAGAAAGACTCGCGGATCGCGCCGCCCGCGCGCGCAGGCAACTCGGGCGTCGGTGGGCACTGACTGACCTCCGTCCCCCATGAGCGCGGGCCTGGGGGTGACGGGTGGAGCCGCCTGTCACCCCAGCAGAAGCAGGCCACGGCGGCGGCGCGCTGAATAGCGCGCCTCCCCATTCCGGGGGCGAGTTGGGGACACCGTTGTCCCCCCCTCCTGAGGAGGGCCAGACCGTAAGGGATGGCCCTGGGTCAGCCGGGGTGCGAGGGATATGTCTATGACAACCTCACCTCCGGCCTAGCACCAAGACCCACAGTCGGCGTGCGGTTTTAGTCGGTTCGAGTCCGACATAACCTCCCCTTCCGGCTCCGGCAGGGGGGGTATCCGAGGGGATTTCCGCACGGAAAAAAAAAAAAAGTAAATAAAATATAATAAATATTTGGCTTCAAAGATAACTATTGTTGATGAGATAATGTTTAGTGTTGATGATTTCGTGAGTAAAAGTGCTGTCTCTGAGTTGGCATTCAATTTATACATAACTAGCTTTTGCCCGCGGCTCTGTCCGCGTGGTTGTCGGTTATCGCGACCAAACATAGCCTATGTCCTTTCTCACGGTCTAATCTATCCCTATATCAAATTTTAGTTCAGTGGTTTAGGCGTGAAAGTGTAACATACAGACAGAGTTACTTCCGCATTTATAATATTAGTATGGATTTTAAATTTCAGGGATTTCCTTTCATTTAATTTACCAAGTTTGTTAGACAGATTTGATCCTTATGATTGCCACTATCGATTGAAGCCATAAAAATACAGGATGTGATGTTTTCGGGCTTTAGTCGGTTCGATTGCCGGGTGTGTCAAGTGAGTTTTCGAAAATCTATGGAGGCAGTTTTGTTCTTTTCAAAAATAAAGGAATGTTTCCTTTGAGTGAAATCCTCTATCTCCAGAATTTCGACTTTTCGACTTACTTCCCCTTCAGGGGAACACCCTTTCACCCTGTCCAGTGAGTGTTACAACCTGTTGGTTTTTCAAATTTGGCGCCATGTTTTGCACAGCTTTCGTTGGCCAGACTTGAGACTATCAATAAATATCAAAATCAAAAATAGTTCATTCTGCATAGACCATTAAATCGGAACTTACAAAACGTCAACATAAAGTAAATATGAAATACTACTTTGTAACTAATACTAGCAAATGGAACACACCGGTTCGAAACGCAGCCCACCTGAGAAGACTCCGGCAAGAAACTCAGCGGGCATTTTATTTGGTCTATTTACAAAACATTTACTTATCCTAAAACTTATGGTCTAGATCCATACAATGTTTTGCTTGAGTAGCTAATAATAATATAGTAGGGTATAGGGTAGGGCCAGGAAGTCGAGACACATTGACGCGGAGTCGCGGAGTCTAGGTACTATACTAATTTATGTAATTTATTTTATGGATGAAACTAACGAGCTAATACAGAAGAAAGATAATGAATGTGTAAAAGTAGCAGCTGTAAGAATAACCAGTTGGGAGTGACTAAAAAAGTTGGCATTTGGCATGTCGCCTAAATCCGATAAATTATTATAGATCCTTTTAAAACGTTATTGTCCAAAATGTAGTTTTAAGAGGTATGTTCAGGGAGTAGGTTCCTGGCATCATGAGCATTCGTATTTGGACGTTGGTAGCTTGCTCCACGAATATACCACTGTCAATGTCAATTGTCAAGCGCGACCATAGACATAAATATACAGACGTGAAGCTACTACGAAATTCATTCATAAAATCATATTAGGAAAACGCCAATCCCTCATCTTGCTTTCCAACGTAGTGGGGATGTAGTAGCACCTGATTGGTCAAATAAAATTGCTAGTGATGTGGTGATAGAATTTTAATTATCGATATTTTCCCAAATATTTAAAGAACGAAGACCACTTTCCATACATAGTGAATGACTTTTGAAATGCCGTTGACTTTTTATTATTCTATCGCATAATGGTACTGGTATTACTGATGAATAGATACTAAAACATTTTTTACAAAAAAAAAAACAAAAATATTAAATAAAAATTCGATTTTTTTTTGTCCACATCGATTTTATTTTTGTGCCAATGTGTTATGTACCTGGAGTACTACTAAATATATAGATATATATATATCGTTACTCAAAGACTGTAAAGAATCTTTGTAGATTCTACGTCCTTCTGGGCGAATTATTCGAAACTCCGGCTATCACAAGGAAAGTCTGACAGAAAGCCATAAGCACACTGCAACCTGAGAATACAAATAATCGGCATCCACTTAAGCTAATCACTTAATTTTTTCTTTCAAATGTATAAATTTTTAGTCTGTGCCCTTTTTATATCGATAAGTAGTTATCGACAGTTTACTGGATTCCCTACTAGACCGCCATACTGCTTTCCATTCATTCATAAAATCGAAGTTTAGGTAGGCAGTTTTTTTTCGTAGGTATGGCACCTCTTGATATACTCTAAGAGCGCGACACTGCAGAGAGAGCAGGGCGATGTTGTCATATTGGGGAATGCCCCTGAACAAGAGGGTATGTGCATATTTTTGGAATATAAATATAGAATATTTTTTTGAAGAATATTAGAACCACAATTACTAAAATTCCCTCTAACCCCTACGTGACTTAAAGCTACGGTAAATTGCTTGCTTATTTTTGGTAGATCTATGTGTAAGGTTCACTATCAATTTGCATAAAAAAAAACCATAAAATATTTTGGCATATGATAATTTAGAATTTTAGACTAATGAAAGGCTAATTGCGGAAGCTCCGCTCCGCTCGGCTCCCGCATTAGCCTTCTAACCTAACCTAATCAAGTCAAATTGTGTAGTGACTATCCTAAAAACAGCCTTTAAAATGTATGCAACTCCTTATTTCAAAACATATCTAACTAAATGATAGTTATGCTAACATTTGCATTATGCCAAAGGATTATTATGCAGTAGTATTATTATGTCAAAAAAGTATGCCAAATTTATTGTGTCAAAATATTTTATCCTTAAAATTTTATGCCAAGAGGAAGACCGCCGATTTACAATGGGGAATTTGGTGGGGTTTTTAAATGAAGTCTGGAATTAAAATAAGAAACAAAATATTTACTTTCTTCATTACCTACTTTTAAAGGGCTTTTAAGGTAAGTAATTAAATTGTTTTGGGGGTTTTCTTTCAGCGTGTGCTAGTCGATGAGAAGCGTGTGAAGTAGTGAATTTATTTTTTCTTCTTTTTCTTTCCTTTTTTTTTGAATGTGTTGGAGAACTGTGTGAAGTGAACTCAATTTTTCTTATTCATATAGGGAGAAATTGCGCGAAATCAAACAAGTGCCTTGGCAACTGTCAACCACTGGCAACACGCAAGTTTAAAAAAAAATGTAAATTGTAATTGTATTTGTAAATAAAATAAAAATACCGGTAAAAAATTGCTCAGGTCCCAGGTAACAAATCTTTATCTTTTTTAATATAGTACCTATTGCTTTTCTTAACATATTTATTATAGTAGAACGGCATTATCAAGTTTTGTTGTGATTCCAAAATTCGGAAAAAATAAAATCGTAAGTAGGCGTACATAAGTTATCGAAAAACACTACCTATTTCATATTTAAAGTGAAGGATCGGTTGGTAGTTGTTTCGTGTTTATGTGAATTAATTTAATTTATTTTATAGTATTTTTGAGATAAACAAGTATGTCTGACTGGACAAGCCTGAATGCAATAATGCGGGATCTATCAGTGGCTCAGGGGCGCAGCGTGCCTGCTTCCCTGCGGACATTTGGTAACTGTGCACCCTCTACTGCTGGCTACGAAGAAGGTATAGTGAAATCCTGTCTTAAATGTTTATTGTAAAGGAACAGCATATGGGGTTCTTCAAAAAGGCTCTTACAGGGAAGGGAGTAAGATTTTATGACCTTGGTAGCTAGAACTTTATGTCAAGTCTTATTTTGTATTATATTACTTAGTTAAAATGATTGTTGACGATGATGTTAATGGGTTAATGATGTTGATGATGATGATAATGAGGATGAATGAGATGATTGCTACCTCAGTAAAGTTGTGGGAACTTGAGCTCACTAGCATTAGGTAATCTGTGTCACTAGGCAGAAAAATAATATTACTTACATTAGCTTTTGCCTGCGGCTCCGCCCACGTTGATGTCGGTTATCGCAACCAAACATAGCCTACGTCCTTTCTCAAGGTCTAATCTACCCCTGTACCAAATGTCATCAAAATTGGTTCAGTGGTTTAGGCGAGAAAGTGTAACATAAAGACAGACAGACAGAGTTACTTTCGCATTTATAATATTAGTATGGATACACTACTCCCACCTGAAGGGGTAGGCAAAGGCATATGGACACTCGGAATTCTGTATACACTATTTCTTGGTCTTACATAATAGTGGGTTCTGCAAGGGTTATACAGATGAGGGAAGCTGTAATTTCATACTCGCCTCACACAACACCCACGGCCGGGTTTATGATTTGTACTATTCATAAATAAAAATGTTTAAAATATATTCCAGTAACTGAGGAAGAATATTACACATCTTATGGTGATGTTGACTACAGTCAACCTCCAGACTTCCAACTGATAAAGGAAATGCTGAATAGGGTAAGAATATGGATACTTACTTTGAACTTTATTGCAATTTCTCTTTTGTCTTAACATTCATAGATGCTAATTCTGTATTGTCAAAACTACCTAAATTACACTAAAAATCTCTAAAATTTATTATACACTCAGATTGTATAGTTGTTTCAAAAAAGATTGTTATAGTGTGTGGCCAATTCCAGTCAGCACCAACAGATTTTGGCCACAGTTAGCAGGCAGCAGGCCGGCTGACTAGTGTTAGCAATTTTCGACATTATTGACATCACATAGAACATAGTATTTTTTCGTATAGGTATTCGTGAACAGCAGCATCTGTTTATGCGAAAAGATGTGTAATTAAACAAAATGTTATTAAGGTTGAAAATCGTTTTTCTGTTCTTAGTAGTCCTTGTAGTGGGTTCGAGTTCCACATAACATGACCATCTAACGTTTGGCTATCGAAACTGTTTCCAAAAAATATTTTTTTACTAAATTACTATAGAATCTGGGTGTATAATACCATTTTGGAGATTTTTTGCATATTTTTAGTTAGCTTTGATAATACAAAATTAGCATCGTAATCTATTTAAACAACATGCAGCATCACATGTGCACAGGTACCCAGGATCATACTAGTACAGGTACAGTCGACAAAAATAATATGGGTGCACCTTTTCAAATAAAGTTGTAACTAAAGTTGTAACCATATTTTCACACATCTGATATTGCAAGTTGCATTGTTACGTCGAAACCTGTATTTGTAAGTCTCATCAAAACAGATTATGTTACTATTTCAGGTAAAACAAGGGAGGGAAGAGTTAGAAGATGATATATTGTTAACAAGTAACTTAAATCCATTGAGCTCGTCATTTGAACCGGGTAAAAGACATAAAACACTAATTGATATTAAGAAGAGGAGAGCAAGAAATGTAGCCATAGAGTCAATATTACAGAGTATAGAAATGAATACAGTAGAGAAACAGATTGAAATTTCAAAAAGTCCAATGAGCATGTTCAAGTCGAAACGTAAGACAGAAAAGAAAAGTGTAATTGAAGCTTCACCACAACCTGATGCTATTATTAACCAAGGTTATAAAATTAAGGAATATACACCATCGCCCTTAGCTAATGTTTACTACAATAAATATAAGGAACACGCGAGGCTTAAAAACGAAATCAGAGAAGATATTTGGACAAAAGTTGAGCAAGAAATGAAAAATAAGGAAGACAGAGAGTAAGTGCTTTTTTTACAACTAAAGTAATTAAAATAAAAAGTTGTACTTTTTAATAGTAAAAATAAAAAATGCTTTTACCACGAATGTTACTGTATCTCCTAGAAAATGGACAACCAAAACACAAACTACCCACTCCTGCATTGACACTCCTGCAAGTGTATATACACCTGTGGTCTGGACAGTTTTGCAGCTGAGGTTTGCTGACATGATAATTTCTCGGCCTTATTTCGGTGTACAGAGCCAAAATCAAATCGATAATAAATTTATTGCATTCTTGTGTGCCTTTCTAGAGGTTTTATTCACATGCATTTGATTGCGTGAATCACGAGCTTGATCTTGACACATTAGCAGATAATTTCATCAATGGGAACAAGGCTATCGATTTTCTGACTTTATATTTGGTTATTTTAATTTAGAAGCCCGATGTTGTCGATAGTAGATAAGTGAGTGTATATCAGAACATGGGAGTGCCACAGGGTTCAATACTTGGACCATTCTTATTTTATATAAATTACCTGCCTTATTACGCTGGGTTTCCACGGTGCGAGGTTCAACGGACGCAGTCACGAATGTACTTACTATGACAAACATGTCTGCAGTATCAAGGACGAGCCTTTTTTTACAGCGAAATACCGCACGCGTCTTACAAAAAAAATCTTGTAATGATTTTAGTTTTTAAGATGGTTTGTAATTGCAGGCTTGCTGTATTATTGTAAATTTACTGTTGTATAAGTTTTGTGTGCTGCAGCATGCCGGAATAAATGAATTTTTCTTTCCTTTCTTGCTTCTTTCTAAAATAGCGGATCGTGAGAAGCGGCCCTTAGATGTACTAAATTTTGATTCGGTAATCGGCTACTTTGACTACTTTGAATATTTTTCTAATTTTATGCCCGTGAAAACCTATTATTTTAGTTCAAAAACAGTTTCGATAGAGGTAGCCTTCAAAGAAATATGTATTTTCATTTCAGGTTTTCGAGACTAGAAGAAAGTCCACGCAATAGTGACCAGGGTTCAAGCAAGGAAGTTACTGAGACTAATGGTTTCCCGTATGGTAGGTATTGAAGTTTTTTTTATAATACTTAGGTCGCAGACAAGCGCACGGCCCACCTGATAGGAAGTAGTTAAGGTGGCCTATGGACGCGTGCGACGCCAGGAGAAGTCACACTCGTGCTAAGGACCTTCTGGTGCCCTTCGTGAAGATCTTGTGGATAACCAGTGTTAGTGTGTGTGTTTTTTCAGGTATTTTCAAGGTAACGTTGGAGCAGTACAGACATTTGTCACTAGACTCCAAACAAGACTGCGTGGTGTGCGATGTAACTGCAAAACATGGCTACCATTTTGATGATGAAGAATGTTAAAAATATATTTTTAAGATATACTAAAGTTTACGCGAATGTCACTCATTGAAATAAAATCACTTTTTAGGGATTCTATCGCGATATATTTACTTTTAAACCGACGTTACAGCCACTTTTCAGCAGCAATGATCGTGGAGTAACTCATGATGGTAGTTGTCATTTAATAGGTCTTATCTATGAAATAGTCGTTCTGCAGTAGGTACTGGCCATTTCAAAACAAAATAATTTTTGTTTGGCTAGAGATTTCTAATTTCAAATTAATTTTATTTAAAAAACATGGAAGTTTTCGAACTCAATGATCGCCAGCGCGAAGTACGCGGCGAACTCGCTTGCACTGCTCAACAGACACACAAATGAAGGAATTTTGAACCGCATTGCTACCTGCGATCATGAAAATGAATTCTGTTTGATGATTGCATGGGTGAAAAAAGATTGTTGATATTTTTTTATACAAATACACACATACATTTTCAAAGGCAAAGACCAGTACATGTTATCTCAAAGTACCCGAATCATGTTGAGTCGATTTAAAAGTAATCCTATTAATATTATAAGCGTGTATATGTAGTGTGTAGTATGAATGGATGGATGGATTTTTGTATGTTTGTATGTTTGTTACTCTTTCACATCTAAACGTCTGGAGTGATTTTAATAAAATTCGGTATGGGGTTAGCTGACATAGGCTATGTTTGGTCGCGATAACCGACATCTACACGGGCGGAGTCGGGGGCAAGTAACAAATATATCGCGATAGAATCCGTTAAAAAGCGGTTTTATTTCAATATTTTTATCCTAAGGATAATGTCAATACACATAGTTACATAAGAAATTTAGATGTAAACACAGTATATTTAGGTACTATTTAATATTAAATGTGAAAATTTGTGAAGATTGTTTGAATATTGTTATTCAAGCACGCTTTTAGTCTCTAGGTATAGATTATAATCTGGAATAACTATTCCAATTCTCATAGAATACTTGTTATCCCGGAAATAGGTGCCCATTTGAATGAATTTTACAGCATTATATAAACTAACTATACAAATGAAATACATAGGAAAAATATATCTTCTCGGGCGGGACTCGAACCCGTGATCTTTCCCTTACAGGCGGAATGCCTTGACCAACTCGGCTACCGAGACACGCCCGATGTAATTCAAATCACCCTTCTATTTTTATCCGTTTTAAAGGCGACAGTGGAGTCATCTACCGATGTTCTTACCCCGTCGAGTCTCGCCCGAGAAAGTTCCCATTTTATGTGTGTTTAAAAAATACGTTTGTTAGCTCGATTGTGTGATCTAGGTAGGATGCCTGAGTATAGAAAAGTATTACTTGGGGCTTTTTGTTGATGAAAATGGATTAAAATATTTTTGAAGTAAAACTTCTTTACGGACGCTTTACTTGGGGAGCTAGTGAATAAGTGACGAAAGCGTTACGAAAGTTGTGATCTGGCGAGGCAAACGGAGAGGGAAGAAGATAAAAAGAGAGCGAAAGAATTGCTTATTACGTTTCGTATATTACTGTAGACACATGAGAGTAAGATGCAACATTTTCTTTCTATTTGTCTCTTTGCCATGTTATTTTAATTTGCAACTTTAATTTTACTATTATTTTCCTAAAGATATTAGATGGATTCGTCGCTATTGGCTGTTATTATTTATGAATTAAAAACCTGAAGTTTAAGGATTACTAGTCAAACGTTTTATAATGTATTATTAAATTAAAAAAAAGTATTTTTACGTTAATTAGTTTTATAGAAATTATATTCTTTTGTACTATGATTAAACGTTCTTTCCTTACATAGTAAGATGAATATTTGTCATGTATGTATGATACAAATAATATATGATATAAATTAATAAGGCTGATGTTTGTAAGTATTGTATTGTATTTAATGTTGTTTAAGTATTTTGTAAACTAACAAACTTGGGGTCGTATTTTTTTTATCGTGTCAAAAATCGCCACGGATGCCACCCCCTTTTTTTTCCGTGCGGAAATCCCCTCTGATATCCCCCCTGCCGGAGCCGGAAGGGGAGGTTATGTCGGACTCAAACCGACTAAAACCGCACGCCGACTGTGGGTCGTGGTGCTAGGCCGGAGGTGAGGTTGTCATCGACATATCCCTCGTACCCCGGCTGACCCAGGGCCATCCCTTACGGTCCGGCCCTCCTCGAGGGATCCCACCTCCAACAGGAGCCGGTGGAGGTGGTTATGTCGGACTCGAACCGACTAAAACACACGCCGTCTTTAAGTCTTTGGTTGCCGGAGATGAGAATGCAGGGAGCATATCTCTCGGCAGACCCAGGACCATCTATTTCGAGATGGCCCCTAAACTTGGGGTCGTATGTTTGATTCCTGTGTCAGCTGAAGTGTTACGAAATTGTATGGAAAAGTATCATCACCTTACAATTTTTTCAGTTTAGCACCAAGGAAAAATTCGTGACAAATCATCGTTTTACCCCACCGTCGAAGGAAGGAGGGTAATGTTTTTTGAGACTATCTATGTATGTACACACATCAAAAAAAGTTTGCGATCACTCTGAAAAACTGAAATCTTTTTTGTTACTGTAGATTATGTTATGATTTTTTCTTCTTTTTAGATTCTTTATTTAAAAATAAAGAATTAGAACACAAAACAATGGCACCGTTCAATTGTTTTTTCTTACAAAAAGGCTTTCAGTCTTAGCTTACGCTCATTCAGAAATCTGATTTAGTGAATTATAACCGATTCAAGATATTTTTCGCGGAAAGTAGTGATTGAAAAAATGCCAAGAGGATTATCAGAGGTTTTTCGAGCTAATATAGTAACTTTGAGGGAAGAAGGATACACCACGAGAGTAATAGCACGTAGACTTGTGTCGTGGCTACGTTGCAGAGGTACCACGGAATGGAGAATTTAGCTGACCGACCCCGCAGCGGTCGCCCAACTGTTTTGACAGCTGCCCAAAAGCGCTATATTAGATTGCTGGCAGCCCGTGATCCCACAATCAACGCCACTAAAATAAAAGCAGAAATCAGGGCCGCCTCTGGGCTTGAAGTTAGCACGCAGACCGTTCGCAATTGCTTGCACCAGGCTTGATTACAAGCACGGAGGTCATGGCGAGCTCCGCTCAATTCCCGGCAACGTCAACAACGAAGATTGCAGTGGGCTAGACTTCGGCAAAATGAAGAAGGTGAGGAAGAAAACATTTGGCAAAACTGTCTCTTCGTTGACGAATCCCGAATCTCCACTCATCCAGATAACCGACGTGTCCGTGTCTGGAGAAGACCAGGCGACCGTGAAAGACAAAGAACTGCCACTGGAACAGTTCAGCAAGGCGGAAAATCGGTGTCTTTTTGGGGTGGCATTATGATTGGAGCTAGAACGCCTTTGATCCCGTATCGGGGCTTCATGACAGCAGACATGTACAAAGCAGTTGCTATTGATGATATCGTCAAACCATTCCGAGTAAACCATGGGCACCAATTTGTACTGTTCGATGATAATGCGCCCGCACATCGAGCTCAACGAGTCAATGCTGCTCTTCAAGAATACGATATCACACGATTAGACTGGCCTGCCGGCTCGCCCGACTTAAACCCAATAGAGCACGCGTGGGATGCTCTTAAACGAGCTGTATGGAACCGTGAGCCACATCCCCAGACAGTTCCAGAGCTCAGGGAAGCCGCTATTGAAGAATGGGATAGGTTACCCCAGGAAATGCTGGATAACATGATCCTCAGCATGCCCAGGAGGATCTCCGCATGTGTTCGAGCCAGGGGAGGAGTTATTTTGTATTGAATTTACACCTTTTAATAATAAATTGTAGTTTAAGTTTAATTAAACAGTCTTTTTCTTTCTATGAAATTTCTATCACAATTGCATTATGTTATGATTAATGGCTCAATTTTTTAAAATAAATAATAAAAATAGTTTTATATTTTAATTTCAAACAAGGTATTCCTATTTAAAGAAAGCATACAACATAGATTTTTTCTTGATAAAGTTAAATTTAAAGAATTCTAGGAGCTTATGCCATTGATCGCAAACTTTTTTTGATGTGTGTATGTCCATTTCTTTGGCACGCTCTACAGCCTGAACTGCTTGTAAGATTTTAACATGCGAGATGTCATTTGATTTATCGTGATTGTGTGAGAGACAGTGGGTATGTGAATATTTTTAAATAACGTTGGCCTCGAACCGAGAGTCAATTCAGTGATGATTAGACAGCCCCTGTGGCGTGGTGGTACTGGTCGCGACTGCCACACAGGAGGCGCGGGTTCCATCCCCGCTAAGTGCAAATATTTGTAAGCATGAATATTTGCATTGGGTGTATAATATGTATGTATTTACAAAAAAAAATCTAAGTATGAAAAACATCGGAAAAATTAAATGCTCAAGTGAGACTTGAACTGACGACCTTTCCTTTACAGGGGGAATGCTCTTCCAACTGAGCTATTGAGCCACGCAAGCCTGAATCGTTTCAAATTTTCCTTTTCTTTATATACGTCTTTAAGGGCGACGGTGGAGCAATCTACCAACATTTTAAACATTCCAACAGTTAGTAAGAATGTTGGTAGATGGCTCCACCGTCGTCCTTAGAGACGGATATAGGTTCTGACAGGGTCGGCAAGCTTAATCACTGTGGTGCCACAATCACTGCAAAAAATAACATTACATTTTAGACTTTATTTCTATACAGCTAAAGTCCAAAATTAAATGAAAATAGTTTCATTACACTTTTTCAATTACTCAGCAAAATGTCATTTAATATTGAACTTTAACCGCATTGCTTTAAAATCTATTATTTAATGATGTTTTTTTGCAGTGGTTGTGGGACACTATGGTTTGGCTTTAGCAGAATCGAGGCCCGGTTTACCATGTTCATAGAAGCGTGTTAAAAACCGTTAAGTATAACTAAGTTAGTCCATATAAGTACTGTAAGTATGTAATTATTGGTTTGAATTGCTATTGTAATGCAGAATTAAGCTAAATTATTAAATATGTTTTTAATTATGTATTGGTTTTCTTTACTTCTATTCATCTTTCCACTTTTCTCAAGAATAGTACATGCTGGCAAGTAAAGTGAAGTGTGAAAATAGTGAAATGAGAAGCCGATGGAAATAAACTTACTTCGATGTATAGTAAAGCCAACGAAGCGAGAGAAAAAAGGTAAACAAAGTTTCACAGGTTCCAAACATTTATCACTTCAAGCGCATTCCAGACAGGAATGAAATTGCTCATAAGATGGCGGATCTGACAGTTTACAACCGCTCTGCGCTGACAGCTTTCCTGTACTACGAAACACGCAACGACAGCTGTCGCTCGGCCATTGTCGCGTACGTGTGACATATGCGACAGAGAAAATAATCGCTAGTTATTGCAATGCAACTTAGTAATGGTTGTTTTGTTTACCTTTTTTCTCTCGTCTCGTTGGCTTTACTTTAGTTTGTCATACACCATGAGGACTCAATGGGAAGCCTGCAGAACCCTCGCCACTGTGTGCTGGTCTGCGTTGTCATCCTCATACGATAGAAACAATACCGTCTCTAAACCAAGCGGTTCATAAACTTTATTAGGTGTATAGTACGGACAGACTCACGGACTGTTTTCTGCTTTGACTAACCAGAGAAGAAATCGAGTAAATGAACAGCTTAGTTTTTAAGCAGCCGATCTTACAATCGAGAGGTCCCGGATTCAAATCCTGGTTACTACTAAGCAATTTAGCTTCGGTAGAAAGTATATATTTGGGGAAAATAGTAAACCTGAAAACAGAAAGGCATTGAAATCATATGCCTAGAAGCTTTTTGTTTTGTGTAAGAATATATACAAATAACATATTTTTATTTGTAAGAAATTAGTTATATTAACATAGGTCAGAATTAGGTGGAGTTATTCCTTTATTCGGTTTGTCAGATTCTGCTTACGACTGATTCGCTTTAAGACAGAATTAACCCGAGCTATTTATGTAGATACTTACACTGATTTCATGCAATGGATATAGGTAGGTACCTCGAAACCCGACATTTTTTTTTCTTGTTCATCTTAGTATTTATTTATTTATTTTTATTTATTGAACTTTATGCACAAGTGTACACAGGCGGCATTCTCTGCCAGTCGATATAATCGATAGGGAAAGAAGAATGAACAAACTCAGTGGTGTGCGCAGGACAGCTTAGGAGAAGGTTATTTTTTGAGCGAAGGTGTCTGTTGTGATTTTCATGCCTATATTGAAAGTAAGGAGATAGATAGTTAGGAGGAGTAGGAGAATTAAGAATGGTAAAGAGAGTAGTTAGTGCACGTAGATTTCGCCGCTGGCGAATCGGTAACCAATTTAACTGCTCACGATAAGCTGACACGTGGTCATACTTACGGAGATTGAACACGAATCTAATGCAATTATTTAGAAGCCGGTCAAACTTATTGAGATGTTCTACATTTAGGTCGAAGTAGCAAACATCACCATAGTCAAAGACAGGAAAAAGTAGAGTCTGCACAATCGTAGTCTTTGTCTTTGCGGGCAGAAGGTTCCGAAGGCGATATAAAGAACGAAGCGATCCCGTCACTCTGTGACCGACATGTGCTACTTGGCTTCGCCAACTCAGGGTTGAATCTAAGAACAGACCCAAGACCTTCACAGATGCACTTAATGTTATGGTGGAGCCATTGAAAGTGATGGGTGGGAGAGATGAACCAGTCGCATCCGAAGCTTTTAGCTTGGAGTCTAGGGTCCGCTTTACCAGTCTAACTGCGGATTTGGCTGAACTTCGATATTTTCTGTGAAGCAACTGCCATCTGACCTCCACAACCCAAAGGCGATATCGAAGCATTGCAGCTAGACCAGTTGTTGGAGTTTTTAGGGCTCCAAATACCCGTAACGACTGCCATAGATGTTCGTACGGCAATCAAGACCGAAGGCTTAACATGCTCTTCGAGGCACGACCAGACCAATGCAAATACCGGACCCATATTGAATGCATACAAATATTTGCAGATTGATCATTAGGTATAAGCATGAGATTGATGTACATTGACGGCTGTCGTAAACGTCAAAATACGTGTCGATCCCATACATTCATTCTTTTCTGCATGTGCGATACGTCGGCCAATCAAAACCAAAGTCAAAGTCAAAAGATTTTTATTCAACGTTGAACAACGTGGTAGTTTCATATTGCCGTCAATAGTGCACTGGAGTACTATATTATCTATTCTGTGGCACTGGCTGACTTTTCATCACAATAGATAATAGTCCTACCTACTTGCATTTTGTAGAGCTTTCTCTCTATCTTACATCAAACTCATAGTTGAGTTTTACACATATATAATACTAGCTTTTGCTCGCGGCTCCACCCGCGTGGATGTCGGTTATCGCGACCAAACATATCCTATGTCCTTTCTCAAGGTCTAATCTACCTATATACCAAATTTCATCAAAATCGGTTCAGTGGTTGAGGCGTGAAAGCGTAACATACAGACAGACAGAAAGAAAGACAGACAGACAGACAGACAGACAGAGTTACTTTCGCATTTATAATATTAGTAAGGAAGTAAGGATTCACGCCTGTTCCCCGAAGGAGTAGGCAGAGGTGTATTAACATTAACATAACATAACATAAACTCACGCCTATATTCCCCGAAGGGGTAGGCAGAGGTGCTAGCACCCACATTTCGCCAGTTTATGTTTAGGTCCCAATGTAATAGGTGGCGAGCCTATTGCCATTAACCGGGCACTTATAAACCTGCGATAAATACACACATAACTTCGAAAAGCATCGAAAAGTCATTGGTGTGTGCCATGGTAAACCTGGGATCGAACCTGAGACCTCGTCTCAGCAGTCCATTACCCATATCACTAGGCTACCGCACGTTTAACCCACATTTAAACTATGTTTTTCGGTCCCACGCACGTAATAAGGAGCGAGACTATTGCCGTCAACCTGGTACTTTGTCATAGATATGTTTAGGTACCTACTGTCGGATGTAGAACAGCCTTAGGTATCCCTATGCGTCTTCTTGGACACCCACTCGAAGAGATGGGGTGGACTTATAGCAGACGAATTAACGTTATTTAAAAAAATCCACTAAATAAAAGTGGTATAAATCCCCTTTGGCTTCAAGGACCTAAGCAGACCCACCGGTAGGTCTCGTGAATATAGCGATAGAATCAGTAAAAGATAGTTTTATTTCAATGAGTATATTTGTTTAGGGTTATTATCACATCGTTAGCGATGGCACTCGCTAATAAACACGAGTGTTATGGCGACTATTCTGTAGTACACCTCAACTAAACTATTATCTACTAAATTGTTTTTTTTCGTATTTCGAATTTAAATTGTTTTTATTTGAATTGCCAACCTTGATTGGTTTTGACAACTATAGTCGAATTTTTAATTAACGGAGTCCGCTGACGTTGTCAGTTTTTGATGAAATAAAAATAATGTTGTGACAAATCGAATGATTATGACAATCCTAATAAAATCATTTTTTGATTCTTCTTTGATCCGTCAAGAAAGTCATGACAATTTGAGGGTGGCGTTGCCGCGCCATGAGTGAACAAGAACTGCTGCTGTCAATTAACTGAAAAATCTATATACTGCGTAATAAATCAGTGGTAGGTCCATTTCTGTACATACAGATATTTTGAAAACACCATTTGAGGGCAATCTATATACCTAATCGACACTGATTAGTTTTAATTTTTGTCAGTTGCCAATTACGACGTACAGAATCAATTTCGTTTATTAGGCACATAAAAATCACTATGAACGTCAAATAATATAAAGTATCGGAGGAATAACATATATATAATCACGCCTTCATCTCTGGACAGCTAGACAGAGGCGAATTAACATCCATCTATCACCAATCATTGTATTCGGTCCCACGTAGTAGGGGGTGAGCCTATTGCCGTATTCCGGGTACTATTGTCGAGTCGAGCCATACATTTGAGGTTGTGTCTTGGCTGTATATACCTATCTGATGTTAAACAGCCCTATCCCTTAGTCGCTTTGTACGACACCGCAAGGGAAGAGACGGGGTGGCCCAAATTCTACTCTGTCGGGTTCCACACATCTAAATCGTAGGAATAAAAGACGAAATTAAAATAATAGACAATATAGTAGCTTTTTTAGACCTATAGAATTCGAATCCGGTCCTCCTTAACCATTAAGTAACCGACGCTTCTTATACAGTGTACAGTTTTGACACCATCGAACAAATTTTTACCTACCTATTTAGAAAGTTTCGTAACAACAGAATCGGCGCCACTGCCAATACCTTCCCGATACATAAATATATGTCTCTGTATACATACCTATTACCACGGAATAGATAATATACTAATGCTAATAGTTACCGACTTTATTAATTGTCTCTTCTAATGGCAGCCAGTCGACTCGAGTCGTCAGTTTAAAATTCATGGCCGTCTAACACGGCTTGTTATACAATTCAAATTGTAACGCTAAACATACTTCGTTTCTCAATAGTTTCTGCCTATTTGCGTAGATTATAAGTGGTATGGTGTTTTTGGAATCTATTAGAGAAGAAGGTATATTGAAGAATTAAATTAAATGTTTAAATAGGGTAGTGAGAGTATTGAAACGTAGAAAAGCGAGAACCTTTCCAACTTTTCATTTCATCATAATCTCATTTTAATTAACGAATACCGTGAAAAGTGTAAAGGCAGAAGTATCTGTCTGTTGTCTCTGCCTACCCCGTCGGAGGGAGAAAGACGTGAGTAATATAATTAATGTAGTATCTATCCACTGGTAGAGACAGTTGGACTCAGTATACAAAGTCGGTATGTACCTACTTATAAAACCCCTCTCTTTGCGTCGGGGATTAATAATGGTTTGTCGTGGACCACGTTCGGTAACTGTGTATATTTTCAATTCTTGAACTATGTTTCACTATTCGAATCCATTCTGAGGTTGTGAAGGGTTAGTAGCTTAGTCGTTAGGTAGTCGGTTTTCGATCGAGAGGTCCGGGTTGGAATCCTGGCAATTTATTTATTTCGCAATGTATTTATGGTAATTTCTTTTTTTTTGTAGTGTGAAAATGGTGCACAATATTGCAATCAATAACATATCAATAGGAGTGGCGGGAAACGAGGTAAGTATTATATTTACATTTGTCTACCCCTTCGAAAATTTGTAGGCGTGAATACCATTTAACTAACGTAACTGAATCACAAAATAACTGGCATAACCTAGGTTCTTTTTTTAAATAATCTCCAATGCACAGACATTCTATTTAGATTGAAAAAAAAAAACGTCTAAGACGGGACTAGAAGCCACGACCCTGTCCCTTACAGGGGGAATGCTCTGACGAACAGACCAGTATGGATACGTCTTGAATACTCGAGATTCTCCTAAGCAATGGTCTGTAGTGCTGCAATCCGAAACTTTCACTTCGATCTCTGGGGTCTGCTTTATACAGTATAGCTGCTGGTTCGTGAAGCGACTACCATATGACCTCCACAACTCATTAGGGATATCGAAACATTGCAGTAAGACCAGTTGTTGGACTTTTTAGGGCTTCAACTACCCGTAACGACTGCCACAGATGTTCGTATAGCCTATAGCCAATGATGTAGGTACACTTATTATAAACAGTGTATAGTACATCATTGCGTATAGCTACTGGGACCGAGGGCTTAACGTGCTCTCCGAGGCACGACCAGAAAATTTAGCATACTAATTGCTTTAAAAAACATTAAATAGCAAAAACTCAGTATATGGTAAAGATTCCATAGATATACTTTATATAAATAAAATTTAATGAATTTTACAGCATTAAATATGCTAACTATACAAATTTAATAAATATATTTCCCAACATTCTACACAACGCTATCTAGCTAGACCCATGGCACACGTCGGAAGCTCTCTACAAAATGTATGAAAAATTCGAATTGTAATTACAACATTCGTAGATCGTGCACATGCACAGTAGTGTTGATGTGTGAGAGACTTCAAAATGTTAGGGTTGGCATTATTTGAAGTTGTAACCAATATTTGAGCGAGATAGTATGATTTTTCTCGCTCTATCCCTTAATGTCATGACTTACGTCACATCCGACAACGGTGCCAATCCTGTTGTTACAAACGTATTCCATCCTTGTCTTCAATTCGAAAAAAAAAATGATGGCGATACATTTTAGTCCCCTCAAACCACCAAATCAACACCAATAACAAAACACTTACTATAACGATATCTTAATAGAGTAGTTAAAACCGATTGTGTCTATGAAAGACTAACTATTGCTCGCGACTTCAGCTGCATAAAATTATGATCGGACTGACTTCTGATCTTATGACCCACAATCCTATTTCTGGGATAACACATAGCCTATGCTATGTTATATCAGGGGCACTATTCACTATAGACTAAAAAATATATTATGTCATAATTCGATGGCATAAAACGTTAGTATAATATTGCTGTTAGTAGCCAAAATGGCGAAAGTGGGTTTAAAATACCATTAGAATCAGAAAAAATATACTGCGTCAAATGATGTGGGTCTCATTTCAATATGTTAAAAAAAATACTTACGTCGTCACAGTTAAGACTACTACCCCTGTCCATTTGCTGTAAGCATGCAAAAAATTCGTCTTGGACTTCTTTTTCTACCTCTTTTACTTATAGCATTTAATATTCTGTTTCTTGTAAATAATACTGTAAAACCATCGATGTTAGGCCTCGCCATACACCTATCCACAGATTATGACATTTTTACGTTCCGAAAATAAAAACTGAATTGCTATATGTGACCAATATCCTGTTAATAACAACTTTTGCAATTATTTGATAATTCGATTTGAAGGATAAGGATAATTCCATCTACCTGCGATTTATAGATAATGAGTTATGTTTTTTTTTATATTTTTAAAAGATTTTCGGCTCTTCTGAAAAGTTTGACATCTGGTACTTAAAAGAATTACGTTTTCTGCTATAAAATCATAATTCAAAAGTTTTAAATAATATTAAAAAATAAAAACACAACTGCAATTAAAACAAGTTTGATAGCAGGCGGTAGTAATTTCATTTTCATTCAGTTAATATGGGGGGCTAATAGGTACATTTTCAACCGCAGTCAGAATAATTTTATTTTCACATTTTATGTCCGTTCTTAGGTACAGAAATGTTGTTTTTTATTATTGCATGGATGAAAATAACTTATGCGATGAATACCTTTAATTTGAAACATCAATAACTGAAATCCGTAAAATGGTTCTGAAGATAATTATGGTAATAAAGAATATTACAAACATACCTGTATTCATGCATACACACAAGTTACGCGCAAAATCCTTCTTGACTGTGGGATAATGTGCTACATTCTAAAACCGTATTTTTATTTAATTATTTTTTTATTGATACAAACGGTTTTAACTACTCTATACCTTGCAAAACTCACGTCTATGAAGTTTCGTATTTAATTTGGCACAAATGTTTTACAGATAATGTCGTACTTTATTGACGGGTAATGTAACCCTTCAATGCATACTCATTTACTGATGTGGAATTGCAGTAGGTATTTATTTATAAATGTTAACGAAACGAAACTATTTATTATTATCATTTTTAGATGAATTTTCATTGTTTGCGCACTATTTGAATTATATTTTCGGCTCAACTTTAGTATCTCCGCACTCGAGTTAGGATATCCATATTTTTTTTACACAAAGCTAATAATATTAGAAGCCCCCACGCAAAGTTTCAAGTTACGGAGATCAATGGTTAACGAGAAAAAAAAAAAAAATCATAGAAATTTACCTTTTTTTTTTTTTTTTTTTCGTGCGGAAATCCCCTCGGATACCCCCCCTGCCGGAGCCGGAAGGGGAGGTTATGTCGGACTCGAACCGACTAAAACCGCACGCCGACTGTGGGTCTTGGTGCTAGGCCGGAGGTGAGGTTGTCAAAGACATATCCCTCGCCATAGAAATTTACCAATATTATGACACTTTTGACACTTTTGACATTTCGTCTCGTCATTAAACGTTTCATTTTACGTAATGTTAACGTACTACAATGCTTTACTCCGTTCAATAATTAAATAAATACGTATATTTAGTGACTAAGGTAAATTTTATGCATATTTTATTATAATATTACGTATATTTCGCTGATTGAAATGAATATGAAATCTTTTAAATTTATACTTACAACACAATTATTTACCGACTATTGCCGGTATGTGAAACTAAACGTAAAACGTCGTTGACGCACTGTGTTACTAGCTATAGGCTATGTTTATAAAATTTAATAAGAAATGACTGAATTTAAATTTCATTGTGTTATTTTAATTATAGTATATATTTATATACCTGTGTGACAGAAACAAATCGCTGCAAAACCGACTCCACGTAGTCTTGTCTGCCCTACCCCTAGAGTGTTATTTAAAATCGCGTAGGCGCGGAGGGGCGATGCGGCCCGCGAGCTAAGGAGCAGGTGGTTTCAACACTCACCACCGCAGCTTCGGCAAGCCGAAGCTGCGGTGGTGAGTGTGAAACACATCTGCGACGATAAGCTCGCATGGGACCGCTGGAGCCCTGTAGCGCCGGAGCCGTGACAGAAGCCATAACTGCTGCATGCTTGCTTGTTTTATCATGATAGACCACTCAGAAATCAACAAACCTCGACCTTGAAATCGATGTCAATACAAGAAAATACGAAAGTTAGGTTAGAATTAAAAAAAAATCGTATCTCAAAAAGGGGGGGTTTCCGTAACTTTTCCTTCATAGGGGGGGTTCTACACCCCCTCCCCCCTCCCCTCCACCCACTCGCAGCGCTTAACTCGAGTGCGGAGATACTAAAGTCCTACCGTAAAAATACGTCTTGTTGGTTAGCAGTGCAACTTTGATATAAGTAAGTACTTCGTAATATTTTGAGCCAAGCGTTGCCGTGTCGGGGGACAATTGACTCCTTGTCCACTTGTCCACTTGACCAAGGAGTCAAATATCCAATGTCAAATAAACGTATGTATGTCGCAACTTTTCAACGTTTTGTAAGTTCTGTTTTAATGGTAGGTATATACTTTGAATACAATCTTAAAGCGGACGAAGTCGCTGGCAGAAGCTACAATAATTCACTAAACACCCACCCATCAAAATATTTTTGCAAAAACCATTATTGTACCTACATGTTTGTGATTCCAATAATAAATAATATGATTGGATTGTGATATTGTGTTAGAAATTTAATTTTATT
Source organism: Eilema sororculum (assembly GCA_914829495.1). Classification (NCBI taxonomy): domain Eukaryota; kingdom Metazoa; phylum Arthropoda; class Insecta; order Lepidoptera; family Erebidae; genus Eilema; species Eilema sororculum. The sequence goes on from OU618541.1 coordinate 2,014,185, forward strand.
TATTGTAGAATTCATTAAAATCTACATCTGGTATAGCACATACGATGTATTATCCCAGAAATACACAGAAATAGGTAATATTTTGTATTTTTAATATTTTCTCACTCATCAACTGGTAGTCTCCCAATGTGCGCTATTTCTCCCGAACCTCCCCCTTCTGCATCCAGTTAGTATGTTACAGTGAATGTCCGAAATGGAGCGTATGTTCAGATAACTAATTGTCTTTTAACTTAGTTATTGTAGTTTTTGGTGTAAACGAAGGGTAATTGGTAATGCACTCCGACTTGATCATTTCTCAATTCAGTATTGTATGACTCACACTACAATCAGTTTTGTAGGTTTTTAACGAATTTAATCCCGGTCGAAGCCGGTACCCCAGCTGCGGTTAATTATTTAAATAAAAATCATGCATTTCAGGGTTAAATCAAACTGTGGGTTGTGCGATAGAGAGGAAGCTTTACAAAATCGAAGTAAGCCGATCTTCTCGCTCTTCTACTCGACGTATCGTACTAAGCACCTTTGAAAGGCACATCCCTTGTTTTATGTGCCTTTAATCGTACCTCTGATTCGAACGTGCGGGGTGAGGAAATCAAATCTGCGCGGGGGTGGGAGCTTCCGTTCTGTACGCTAGTATAGTACTATTATCTATTCTGTGCCCATGGTAAGCATAGCTTAACTAGCTTTAACATAGGGTTCGAGTCCCGCCCGAGAAGATTTATTTTTCCCTATGTATTCGATGTATAAAATAAACTTCTCGTAACATTCATCATTGTAAATATGAGACTGTATGCTAAAAATAGCGTCGTGTGTTGGGAGATAGAGGCCCTTACTATGTGACTGTTAACATTTCGTACAAACACCTATGTGCTATGTATTGATGTTTAACAAACTAAAGTCATAGACTCGTATTATTACGTAGGTGTAATAAAGTCTACTCACAATTCATTGCATATTAAAATTAAATCCACGACTGCCAGCTGAAATATTATAATATACTTAACTACCAATAGGTATCCTATTGGATACCGTAAAAGCCTAATAAAGCGCTAACAACTATAAACTACTAGCTGTTGCCCGCAGCTCCGCTCTTGTGGATCGCGACCAAACATAGCCTATATCCTTTCTCCAGGTCTAATCTATCTCTACATCCAATTTCATTACGTTCGGTTCAGTGGTTTAGACGCGAAAGCGGTACAGACAGACAGACAGACTGACTTTTTTTTCTATAAAGGACACGTCAATTTGAATTCACCTCGCCTAATGGTAAGCTAAAGGCAAAGTCTCGGAAACAGGGTCACCGTCGTAAACATGTTCCATGTAACAATGGTGGCACTCAGCTTGACAGGCTCATCAGATGCCTTTTCACGCCCCGCTTATAAGACCCGGGACTGTAGGAAGAAGGAAACGCATTTATTAGTACTTATTGATTTTCCTTGAAACACTTCCAATTCTAATTTATTTTAATAAATTTCGTGCTCTCGCGTTACTGATCTGATTTGCGTTACAAATCTGGCATTGTCACAGAATAGATAAAAGTTTGTATTGCTCTTCTTAAAAAACCCCATTTTATAGTCGCTCGGGAAAACCACAGCAGGAAAATTGTTCCACAGCCTGAGAGTGCGCAGGGAGTTCTCTTCTTATCTCCGTTTCCGGTTTCAAGTGTTTCTTTACTCTTTAATTATTACTATCTTTTGCCGGCGGCTCCGCCCGCGTGTATGTCGGTTCCCGGCAATTATTTTTTTCGCCTTAAAAACCATCCTTGAACTTCAACGAACATTTAAAAGAAAGAATTGGCCAAATTGGTCCAGGCGTTGTTGAGTTATGCGCTTACCAACACATTTAGCGATTCATTTTTATATTATAGAATATAGATTGGGGATGGTTGCAAGTTTAGTCTTGAAACCATGTTGCCTTACCTGTAAAATATCTTGGTACTTATTCCTAGTTTTGAAATGGGTTACCTTGGACGTTAGAGAGTTAATAAACCACGATAGCCCACACTAAACTATACCATTACCTGTTCTGGCCGTGTCCTTGTCTGCTACCTAGATATTATAAAAAAGGTACCTACAGAACCATACCCACCATACCAATGTAAAACTCCAGCCTCTGAGGCGTGCGGTAGTGAACGCGGGTTCGATACCCGTTGAGTGCAAATATTTGTATGCATGAATATAGGTATTTGAATTGGTCTGGCTGTTTCTATGTTTAATTTGTATGTAATTTACAAAAAAAAAGTGTATTTATGTATGTGTGTATTCTAGATTCCATAACACAAGCTAGTTAAGCTATGCTTACAATGGGTCTAGATAGCGTTGTGAAAAAAAAACACTTAGAATTGTATTAGATTCAGCATCGTAGTTTTTACCGATAAGCATATCTACAATAGAAATGATGCCAATATTTCTTGATACGAGTACGTCATTCGATTCGGCGTACAAAATGCAAGCGATGCATTTAGAAGCAGAGCACTGAATAATGAAGCATACAGGCTCATTGATAGTCATGTGGTTTGATTGAATGTAATTCAAGTTTTAAGTACTTAGGTATGGACAAAAGTGAGTGTTTGTATAGTGTTGTGAGCGATAAGGTACGATTTTTATGTATTATTTATGGATGTTCTTATTCGTGATAATGTTTTACTATGCAATTCAAGTAAACATACGTATGATACGTAGGTACGTCATATTTTATGTATGACATTAGGTCTGTCAAGACGCCATTTTTTTCGCCGACTTCCGAGAGGGTTATGTTTTAGCACCTTTTAGCATTGTTTTGTTTGTCAATTTGCTTTGAATAAGGCATCGAGTAAGGTTATCTCCCGATAGTAGATTATGTCAAGACTTAATCTAAAGAATTATATTCAGTCAGACAAACCTAATATTTATGTTCATAAACCAGATATATATTTGTGTTTACAAAACTTTTTCTTTTTTCTACTGCTTTCAGTCCTGCTTCCATCCGTCATTCATTGCATTCATCAACTTAATGGGAACATTTTCCATAATAATTCCATCGAAGTTGTAAAATGTAAAATGTAAATCAATAAAACCAAAGTTAAACAAGACCATGTCTCACTAGTTACCACATTTTGTTCCATGGAACTAGTGAGCCTAACTTGTTGAGTTGCTCAAATACCCAGAAGTTAATGTTGGTTTTGCTAAGAGAAAACATTATCCTACATAGTTACCTAGGTACTATGCTTTTGAAAACACATCTGTCGCTGTAAAGTTGCTTGATTTGCAAACAATATGTTATCAAATCGTATTCAAGGCTTCTTTGCTGTGGCCTGTGGCTGTTACCGATTCATTGTTAAAGAACCGAACTACGGAAATTTTACGATCCATAAAAAACATTTAATTTACATGTATCTTTGAAATGAACATACAATGTGAATGCGGTCTTATTTACAGCGCTGCACATAGCCGCGCTATTTTATTTCATTATTTTATTTAACAACTAGCTGATCCGGCGAACTTCGTACCGTCAATTAGTGTCCGATCCCGTTCCTGTTGCACCCTCATAAACAATGATATAGAACCTAAACAGCAACAGAAATAACCACACTGTCACTTCTGCGTATTTGCCAATGACGGCCGAATTTCTTGACATTATTGATCTCTGCTTCGTTCCCTTGAGTAGTAGCGTGATGATGTATAGTCTATGTTTTATTCTGATGTATAAGCTATATTATTGTGAAGTTTCATGAAAATCCTTTCTGTAGTTTTTACATGAAACAGTAACAAACATCCATCCATACTCACAAACTTTCGCGTTTATAATATTGGTAGGATAGAAGGCAATTCATTGGTGTAATCTTAATTTTTCATGGTTACAGGTCCCCCCAGACGAAGCGTCCAAGGAGAATGAAAGGAGGGGTAACGTGACGTACGGGATTGACGACGTACCACCATGGTACCTGTGCATTTTCATGGCTTTGCAGGTGGGATACAGTTCTAATATAACATAGTAACTGGCTTTACTGGCCTCTATACTATCTACAGTATTCCAAGATTATGAAGTATGTAAATCTGAAAAGAGGACCCCAGGCTCCCAGCTGAACATCTCGGATGCAACCAGAACTAACGCTAGATAGGTACTATAGGCAAATTGGGTTATGTTGAACACTGTTTATACTGGATATTGACGGAGTTTGGTGGAACTTGCTACACCTTAGGTACTGAATAAGGCACTTGTACTCAACCACAGTATTTTATTTTTGAACCTGACTGGTTTTCGGTAACGGGTCAGATTGTAAACCTTTGAGAATGTTGTCAGGTGAAACCGGTTGCGGTGAAAACCAAGATACCTAAATCTAAAATATCTCCTAAATATAATAGTTCTGGACGCAACCGGGAATAACACTGATGATGATTACTTGATACTTGATAGCAACTGTAAGTGGGTAGGTAGGTTCCTGCTCTTTAAAGATTTCCCTAAACATAAATAATTTGTTTTCTTATCAAGTTTGAAGCGCCGATGGGTCGGATCGAGTTCCTAATTAACATGTATTTAGGTAGGAACGCAAATTTGCTGGCGGAGAAAGTTTTAATGAGACTGTTTGTTCAGCTGCCGTGTTTCAGATAGGAAAATTTGGTAATTCAGCGCTTTATCTACTATGCAATGAGTTAGTTTACTTGTAGGTAGTGATAGAAAGAGTGCCTGCCTTAAAGTCTCAGTAGTCCGGTAGCTAGGCCGGTTGACCGGACTACTGCGACTATTTAGTAGTCAGTAGTCCGGTTGTCAAACGGGCCAAACGGCCTCGAACTATTGCTGTTTTTGTGTAGCAGTATTCCGGTGGTAGTTTGTTTTTTTTTATCTAGGACACGTCAATTTGACTTCACCTCGCCTGAAGTTAAGCTAAAGGCAAAGTCTCGGAGAGAGGGTCACCATCGCAAACATGTACCATGTTAACAGAGGTGGCACTCAGCTTGACGGCCTCATCAGATGCCTTTTCACGCCCCGCTTAAAGGACCCGGGACTGTAGGAAGAAGGCGTTGGGCACCTATGATCAAGCAATCAATCCATCAATTAGCCTATTATTAGCTGGACATAGGCTGCTGTGGAACGTTTGACGTACTGTTTCCACGCTGGCCAGACGGGTTGGTACAGGCTTTTATTTCGAAATACATCGGGAAAAAGAAGAACTCAAGTGGGACTTGAACCCACGACCTTTCCCTTACAGGGGGAATGCTCTTCCAACTGAGCTATTGAGTCACACCTGAATCTCTTTGAATTTCCCTTCTCTTTATATCCATCTTTAAGGGTGACGATGGAGCCATCTACCAACTTTCTTACGAACATTTGGAACCAATGAATGATTTTTCAACCATTTTTAAACATTGATTTTTTTATTTTTTTATTGGAGTTTTTCTTCTCTTGCAGTGCCTATAGCGAAAACTCGACTGCATATTTTCCGTTAGTATCTCCTGTTACGATACCCTTCGAAGTAGTAGGCCAAAGTAGGTAAAGCTGTTCTGGTGAGAGGCTTATGTCCAGCTGTGGACTAAGATAGGCTAATTGATTAATTGATTTATGTTGTCTTCCACAGCACTACCTGACCATGATTGGCGCTATAGTGGCTATCCCGTTCATCCTGTGCCCGGCGCTGTGCATGCGGGAGACAGACCCTGACAGGTCCAACATCATATCCACCATGATATTTGTCACAGGTATGTTGAATTTATACTACTGGTTCTTTTTTATACAGGACACCTCAATTTGACTCACCTCGCCTGATGTTAAGCTCAGGCGCGGATCCAGGGGGGGGGTCATGGGGGTCATGACCCCCCCCTGGGCAGATCGTCTTCTGATAATTTCCTAATCTCATATAGGTCGTCATGCATAAATTGAACAAAATAAAATAAAAAATGTATAAGTAAGTAAAAGAATGTTATCTAAGCTCAAGCATATTTAACGAATGACACGCATAATACCTACCTACTTATGACTATCACACTCTCCACATATCCAGCCCGCGCCCTTCGCGTGAACTGCGCTCTCACTCCGTTCAAAAAATGAACGAATTTCTGTGCCCGAACGACAAGCTTCGAGCTGATCATTGCATTGCAACTCATGCGGTTTTAGCGGGCTGGCGTAAGACGTAACTATCAAGAACGCAAAATTTTGTGCGGGCGTAATTTATTATAATACCGGGTGTAAGGGGCCCCCGAAGCTGAAAGCCCCTAGTAGTACTCCAGGTACATAACACATTGGTATAAAAAACAATTTGGATAATTTCTTTTCTTTTTTTTCAGTTTTTTTTTATTATTTTTATTTTGCATTATTTACTCTCCATCGTGTTAGGAAAGCTGTTTGAGAAACCCCACCTTGACCGATTCTCCTTGCTTCGACCGACCTGTGTCCGAAGTCTGTTTAGGGACTTCCACCTGATCCAGAAGAGGTCGTGCTCAGGGGCAAACTCTCCGACAGCGGAATGAAAGGGAATGGTAGCGAGCTCCGCGCTCTCCATAGGTCCACCCTGGCCAAGGAGGGATCGCCATCGGCGGGTGCAACGCATGCCCGCAAAGCAAAGCAACTCTTTCGGCTTTTCAGCCTGTTTGGCACGTGATGGTGGCCGTGCATGGAGTGTCGCTGATCCCGTTCCAGCTTGCCCCTCTCCATGGATGACACCACGTCTCTGCGTACGCTTGGAGGTGCTATGTCGGCTAAAGGATACAGGATCTGTAACGGAGTCGGTTTGAGACAACCTGTTATTGTATGTCTCATTTAGTGCTACATCCACTAGCCCAGCATGTGCAGAACGACCCCATACGGGACACGCATATTCACCCACAGAATAACACAAAGCTAGCCCTGTTGTTCGCAGCACCTGCGGTGCGGCCCCCCAGGTTGTGCTCGTCAGCCTTTTTAAGAGGTTGTTGCGTGCCGTGCTTCTGTTTGTGGATCTTGCGGTTCTTTTTCAAGGTCAGGGACCTGTCCAGGTATTTGGGGTGTGAGCAGTGTTCAATTTCAACTTCGCGCCACTGTATTTTCAGCTCTCACTTTGCCAACCCATTGCTGAGGTGGAAGGCGCACGACTGCGTTTTTGCTGGTTTGGGCTTCAGGGCATTACTGATGTAGTAGCAACTTAGATCCTCGAGTGCGTCATTCAGGTTTTCCTCTACCTTCTCAAAGGATCCCTGTGAGAGCCAAGTCGTCAGCATTAAGGAAACGTGTCGTGCGTGGGTTAAGGGGTTGGTCGTTGGTGTAGACGTTGAAGAGCAACAGAGCCAGAACACTACCTTGAGGTAGGCCAATCCTCAGCACTCTCCAGCCGCATTTTTAGGAGTGCAATTGCACCTTATAGCGTCGGTTGCGATCTCCAGTGATTCTTTCCGTCTTCCAGAGCAAGCGTTTGATTTTCACAGTTTCGTAGGCTGAAGACAAGTCAACAAAAACTGCGCCAGTCACTTTGCGTGTCTCAAAGCCATTCACGATATTTCGCGTGAGATTGAGGAGCCAGCCTGCTCTGGGATCAGCCTGGGGTCCATGATGTTAGCTAGACGATTAAGAAGCACCCTCTCGAAGAGTTTCAAGGTTTGGCACAGGAGAGAAATTGGTTTGAAACTTTTGGGTTCGTCCATTGGTTTCTTCGGCTTCGGTATGGCGATTACTTTGGCCTTTCTCCAGAGACGTGGGACCCTAACAGAAGCAATGCAGTCATTGAAGAGAGTGAGGAGTCATGGCACGGCAGCAGGACCGAGGTGTTGTACATACTTGCCCCACTGAAATATTGTCTCTTTGTGAATGTATTCCGGGCGAAGTCGGGTCCCAGGCAGCATGTTGCTTGTACATCCATACTAATATTATAAATGCGAAAGTAACTCTGTCTGTCTGTATGTTACGCTTTCACGCCTAAACCACTGAACTGATGTTGATGAAATTTGGTATAGGGATAGATTAGACCTTGAGAAAGGACATAGGCTATGTTTTGTCGCGATAACCGACATCCACGCGGGCGGAGCCGCGGGCAAAAGCTAGTATAACGTATTTTTGAAAATAAGTATAGTTTCAAAATATTAATTACAGAACTTTACCTATATATTTTTTTTATTAAAGCACATATTGTAAATGAATTCGAGTCTTGACCTCGACTATGACCCCCCCCTGGCTGGAAAGCTGGATCCGCCCCTGGTTAAGCTAAAGGCAAAGTCTCGAAAAGAGGGTCACCAGCGTAAACATGTACAGTCAATTACAAAAGTAGCTTAACAAATTCTAATTTAGTGAACACTGTGGCCCCAAAACCTTACATAAAATTGTGAAAAAGAAACATTGAATATGTAAATTAAGTTTGTCTTCTGGGAATCATAACACGACATTTACTATAGACAGATGCATTCCATTATAAAAAGATTTGTAAAATATTTTAGTGTTAATTAACTTATGGCGTTGACTATACCATGTTAATAGTGGTGACACTCAGCTTGACGGCCTCGGGACAGTAGGAAGAGGGAAACACGTGAGCTGGCAGGGAGTTCCAGGTCTTAGTGGTACGGCATAAGAATGATTCACTGAAACGCTTGGTTCTAGCAGGTATACTCTGCACCGTATACGGATGGCATCTTAGCCATGTTGCACCCTATCAAGATTTCGGAGTCCCAGCCAACCTCAGCTTCTGATTGACCGATGAGGTTAGCTTTCTTCTTGAGGTTAGAAGGTAGCTGCTTTCGTAACAGCCAAGATAAACCATATAAGTTATAGGAGTAGTGAACAGTGGGCTCCAAAATCCACGTTGCAAATTCAACCAGGTGGGCCTAAAAAGATCACATTTAGCGATCCCGTTAAAAATAAGTTACTTTATAAATTTCCAGTAGATCTCAACCGATTTCTATAAATTCGTGAAATGGTCCTTTCCTGATCATATTACCTAAAAAGCAAATTGTGGCAATTTGGTTTTTAGGTAATATGCAAGAAAGAGTGACTAATTTTTAATTCGCCTATGATGCAGAATGCAAAATTATAAGTAGTAATTTTGTATCTTTATAATGGTAATTGATTAATTGATATGGGTACCAGTCTCCAGTAAGCAAACTTGTTTATGTGTTTATTTGCGTCGGTGCACGTGTAATGAATGACCAGCCGGGCTAAAAACGCCTCAATGAGAAATGCAAAATTCTGCTAAAAATGAGTAACGTTTGAATTTCCAGTAAATAAATTATAAATTATATATTTTTTTTAAAAGAATATTAGAACCGAAGTTAGGTACTAATATTCCCTCTAACCCCTCCAACTAAGCTAAATTGCTTGTACTAGGAGTGGGTTCACGTCGGTAGAGTAATGACCAGGACAAAAAAAAAACTCGGGTGTAGAACAAAAACTATGGCTGTATGTATCGGACGGAAAATAGCCTTTCACGATACTCTGCTGTAGCTCTGTCCTCTACCAGGACCTAAGGCTTTGTAGTAAGAATAGCTAAGTAAATATGCCATAAAACATTAATTCATTTACTTACAAAGCAGTTAATCTTTATCATTAGACATTGGCAGATATCGTGACGAACAATCAGTGCACTGTTGACTGATAATGCCGTTTGCTGATCGTAAACCAGTTGTTGACAATGTGACGTCACAAGGAAGTTTGTCTTGCGGTTAGAGCTGTTACTGACGTGCATACAATCTCGTTTAGTATACTATTTCAGTCACGACTGATAATAGTAGGTATTTTATGACTTACTAATAGCTGATGCCACTGCTGATAGTTGGCCACCAACTATTAGGTACTTTTCCAAGTATTAGGTATTATTCGTGAGCATCAAGATGGCGGGATCAACCCCCAAATTTAAAATTTAGCTCATTGAAGTGTTTGTACTACATTATGTACTATTTGTACCCCAAACAAGACATTTGTACCCTTAAAAGGTAAAGGAAGGCTTATGCTATGAATATAAAAATTACACAAATTCATGTAATTTTACACGATCTGTAACGATTCTCACATGAATTCCGCTGAATTCATGTGAGAATCGTTCATCAATTTGGCACTTCCAATTATAATAAAAACTAGCTGTTATCCGCGACTTCGTCCGCGTTTATTTCGGAATAGCTCAAACTCATTATTAAACATGGTGGAAGATTTTCATCCCAACTGGAACGGAAGTACTCGAAATACTGGAAATAGTGAATTTTACGCAAAGGAAACATTTCTTATTATTATAGTCATTTCTACTATTCTCTACTATTCAAGTCATTTCGAAAACTCGCTTGACATCTTCCACCTTGCATTTTTAAATTAAATATTATGAAGACAGTCTTTTGAGTGACTGACTTATAAATACAGGGCTAAACTACTGAAAACTACGAAAATTTACAGACTTCTTATATGGGCTTGGCAAATATTGCGGAAGGATTTTGAAAAATTCTACATTTTGCTGACGAAATCATTATCAAGTATGTGATGAACATTGTTATATGTGGACTTGGTAATGTTCACCAGTTTTAATGGTTTAAATATTGTTCCTTCCTCTCAAATTCTTAAAACATGCTACCACCACTTACGAACTGAACAAATTAAAATAAGTACATCAAGTATCACACAAAATAGTTTCAAGAAAACCCGGTGCCTTGCACGCCCTGAGCAGTGAGCAGTGGTTCTCTTCTTTGCCGAGCCAATGGTGGGTAGTCCAGTTCTATGATAAATTCCATCGACCACAGTCACATCGTTGTTCATTGCTTTACACACAGGTAGAGAAGAGGGGCGCAGTGGGCAAGAGAGCAAATACAGCATTGACTGGGATGGGGTCATATAGCCTCATTTTGCTACATATTCCTTGTATTGGTAAGCTTGTTTCCAGCAGATGATGTAGATACTTCCAAATTGATACTGGAGTTGATGTCCACGTGGCGGGTTTTTTTTGGTCTGATGAAAATTACCGGAACTGAGTGTTTCTCTGCCCACATTCAGTCTCTTTTTAACCCCCGACGCAAAAACGAAGGGGTGTTATAAGTTTGACGTGTCTGTGTGTGTGTGTGTGTGTGTGTGTGTGTGTGTCTGTCTGTGGCATCGTAGCACCCAAACGGATGAACCGATTTGGATTTAGTTTTTTTTTGTTTGAAAGGTATATTAGTCGGGAGTGTTCTTAGCTATGTTCAAAAAAATCAGTCCAAGATGGCCGCCGCCACAACATATTGGAATCCATATTTCTTTATAACTCCCTCAATATGGGTATCAAATGAAAGGGCTTGACTAGTAGATCAATTTAAAAAGTATAAAATAAAAATTAAATTAAAAATTTAAAAAACCCCCTTCACAAAAACACCTCCAAAAAGTTGAAAATAAATTTTAATTCAACGGTTGCCATGTCGGGGGACCTTACGATATAAAGCAGTACCTAACCAGTTAAGGTCCCCCGACATGGCAACCGTTGAATTAAAATTTATTTTCAACTTTTTGGAGGTGTTTTTGTGAAGGGGGTTTTTATATGATAGGAGCAGCGGTATCTTTTATATACCTAATACATAGGTTGGCACAGCATAGGACACGTCAATTTAACTTCACCTCGACTGATGTTAAGCTAAAGGCAAAGACTCGGAGATAGGGTCACCATTATAAACGTGTACCATTTTAACTATGGTGGCACTCATCTTTATGGGAACGTCAGAAGCCTTTTCACCCTTAAAGGACCCGGGACTGTAGGAAGAAGTAAACCGTGAGCTGGCAGGGATTTCAGGTCTTAATGGTGCGACATAGGAATGGGTCACCAAACCGCTTGGTTCTTGATGGAATATTCTGATCCGTATGTGGATGACATCTGAGCCTTGCATGCGTTGTCCTGTGTAGGAAAGGAGAGCGTGGAACTAATTGGAATAGCTCATTAGAACATTCACCATGGTAGAGACGGTAATACGATAGGGACAACTATCTCCTATACGTAATGTTCTTCTGAGAAGGTGCAACGATTTACTTCCTCCATGAGCGCGGCTTTGATGGTGATAGCTTAGGCTACCCATCACCCTAGCCGAAGCAATCCCTGCTCTTCACGTTGAGACCGCCTATTTATGATAGGTAACCAAGGCAGGTATACTGGGGTACCTAACCCCAGAATACCCCCAATGCCCCATTCCTCTGTTAAATTTTAATTGGTTTGATTCCAATATTGCGCTTGCCCCGATGTGGTGGAATCGGTATCAATGGGGGATACCAGTTTCATTTTTATGACTTCTCAGGTGGGTGTGACCACTTTTTCATTCTCCGAAATGAAGAATTTTGTAGAGATCTAAGAATATTATATAATAAGTTCAACTATTACTGTCACAAAGCCTAGTTTTATGTACTACCTATAGAATACTAAGCATAGAATTTATATTTTACTTCAAATAAAACTATAAATACAATAAAATACAACAAATATACAATAAAATAAAAAAGTTAAGCAAAAGTAAATAAAAAACCATAAAAAAGAAAAATTACATTTTAGACGGATTCGAACGCGACTCAGCTAAGTTATAAGTCCACCGCAGACGTATTGAGCCACAGTTACCATGGAATCATAGTGTGAAATAGACGTTTACATATTATGTCATAAAAACATTCTGTCCCATTCCTTATTATAATAGCGTGATGATATGAATTATGAAAGCCAGGAGTCTTTTTACCGAACCAGCTGCTTACTAATTTGTTGGATTCGAGAGAAAATCGTTCGAGAACAATGTGAATTCTATCGAGACACTTGCTGTGCCGAAGATTCTGCAGTAACCTGACATGACTTGGCTGAGATGTAGAACTCTGCTCTCTCGACGTTCTTCAGATTCCTATAACCGAAATAATATCTTCTTGTAAGCATTGTTGCTTCTTTATTGGTTCGATCTATTCACACAATCACAAATTGTTAGCCGTGATATGCTATTATTGACATAACTTTTTTATTTCTGAACCGATTTCCAAAAACAAACACTAAATGTTAAGTGAAGCCTACCACAATATATTAGTGAAAACCGCAACCAAATCCGTTCAGCCGATTCTGAGATTAGCGTGCACAAACTCACAGACAAACAGAGAAACAGAGAAACAGAGAAACAGATAAACAGATAAACAGATAAACAGATAAACAGATAAACAGATAAACAGATAAACAGATAAACAGATAAACAGATAAACAGATAAACAGATAAACAGATAAACAGATAAACAGATAAACAGATAAACAGATAAACAGATAAACAGATAAACAGACAAACAGACAAAAATTCCAAAAAACGTTCGTTTGGCTTCTATTACGTTTATAAAGTCCCCCTATAACAATTTTTCTCATTTCCTTTCCATGTACAGACATCGATCGTTTACAGATTTATTATATGTATAGATTGAGTATATACCTGTACATATGTAGTACTAAGTCTTGGGGTGTGAATTACCTGCCTCTGAGTAGCGCTTCCAGAAGAACCCGCCACTTTGATATCAAAGTGGCGGGACCAGGGACGTCTTAATATAGGTACTTCCTTTACCTTAAATGGTACAAATGTCTTGTTTGGGGTACAAATAGTACATATGTAGTACAAACACTTCAATTTGATAAATTTTAAATTTGGGGCTTGATCCCGCCATCTTGATGCTCATTATTATTCCCGTTCCAACTATTATGTAATATGTGACGTGGCACTACTCGGGGGGATTTATAACCTATTCCAAGTATAATACTGTTGTCTTTCACTTATGTGTGTTATTTCAGACTCTAACACCGAACAGACTATGACAGCCTCCCTGGCGTGGCGGTAGTGAACGCAGGAGTTGCGTGTTCGATCTCCGCTCAATGCAAATATTTGTATGCATGAATATGAGTATTTGCATTGGTGTGGTCGTGCCTCGGAGAGCACGTTAAGCCGTCTGTCTCGGTTGCCATACTAACATCAATGGCAGTCGTTGGAGTAGTTGGAGCCCTCAAAAGTCTAACAACTGGTCTAGCTGCAATGCTTCGATATTGCCTTTGGGTTGTGAAGGTCAGATGGCTGTCACTTCACAGAAAATATCAGTTTAGCCAAATTCGCAGTTAGACTAGTAAAGCGGACCCCAGACTCCGAGCTGAAAGCTTCAGATGCAACTGGGATTAACGCTAAGATGAAGAAAAATTTCAGGCTATAACCTATCCATCAGTGGCGAGGTCCCTATAACCCGATTCCTGCCGGCTTGCTCTGTGAAATTCAGTAGTTACCAATATTAAAACTAAAATTCAGTATCTGAAATGAGAACACCCGGAATTTCTACAGAATTGCCCACGTGGGACCCATACTCCAACTGCCATGGTTGTTCTATTAGGCTTTGAGCTGATATTATTCTCCGGCTTCCCTTTTCAATATTTCCACCCATCGTCACTACCCAGATCCGTTCATAACGAGTGTTAACGTCTTCAGAATGTATCTGTTCCATATTCTTAAAAGTAAAATCTGAAATGTGCGGTATAACACTCCTTTGGCTTTGCCGTAGTTGGGTAAAATGAAATGACTGCTTAATGATAATTATCGAACCAATTTATATGCCATTAATAACACTAAAATGTTCTGCTTAAATTTAATAACGTTAACAATTCTCTTACGCAATAAAAACAGTCACATTCTACACTGTATCCTAGCGTTAGGATAGAAGATACTTATTCACTGCAAATTAATGAACCGCGAGTAATTGTTTACTTACTTGCATCTACGTCAAACATTATAGCCTTGCGTTAATAGTTATGGACTCTTTAATTTTATTATACTACATAAAAATATTGAAGTTGTCTATATTACCCGACTGCCGAAGGAAGGAAGGTAATGTTTTTCAAGACTATGTATGTATGTATCTAACCATTTCTTTGGCACGCCCCACAGCCAAAACGGCTTGACGTATCTTTTTTATACCGACTCACATCACATCTTTATCCCTGAAGCAGTAGACAGAGGTGCGAAATTTCTGCCAGACACCTCCTCCAAGTAATATGTGGCAAACCTATTGCCGTTTCCGGGGACTGAGTATATTCGCCAGAACCACCTATAGTTAAAATAAGTACTGCAATATTATTGGAGTTGAAAAAAATAAAGTTTTAAACTAAAACCCGACTGCCGAAAAATCACGCTCTTAAAAGTAACAAACAAGAAAATATCAAGGATAGCCGTGGTCGTATGCCACTTTTCCATAGAATGTTTTGTTTTATTAGAGTAAGTGGCATACGATATATATATCCTTGATATTTTCTTGTTTGTTACTTTTAAGAGCGTGATTTTTCGGCAGTCGGGTTTTAGTTTAAAACTTTATTTTTTATTTATATTATTTTGGGGCAAGGTAAAGCTAATAATGTATACATATTTGAAATGTGCTCATTAAGCCCTTTGCTTTCATTTGATACCAAACACGGCATAATTATCTCAAATTTATTTTTTAAGACATCACCTTAAGAGCGTTAGAGGGCGCCACACAACATTGAGTGACACGTCATATAGCCTATAACCATCGGACGATCTAGCCGCTTGTAACGATACCTCATTTGTCCAGTTCTAATTAGTAGTTGAGGAGCTATGAGGGAACAAATGAACATACATACATACATACATACATACATAGCCTGTCAAAATCATAACCCTCCTTTTGGTTTCGCCGTAGTCGTTTCTTGTGGGTGTCATAGAAGGCAAGTCCTCCAAACGACAGTACCTGTACTACGGAGGACAGAATATGAAAAAGTACTTAAATACAGCCCATGACAAAATGTCCGCTTGACGGCTGATGGCAAAAGAAAACTTTAACAGATAAGGATACGGCTAGAATAGTTTATTTCAGCTATTTTCATAGTATTACGAGCTACGGAATTCTCCTTTGGGGTAATTCCGCAGATTTAAACACAATATTTGTCTTGCAAAAGCGGGCTGTGCGAGCTATTTATTTATAATTTGGGCCCAAGAGTCTCCCTCAGAGATAAGTTTAAAGAGATAAATATTCTAACCATAGTGTCTCAATACAGTTTCGAAAACTTAATGTATGTAAGGAAAAATAATGCAAAATTTCCAAGACTTTGTGACAGGCACAATATAAATACCAGAAATAAAAACAATCTTGTAGTTTGTCATAGCAGACTCCATAAAATAAGTAATTTTTTCCAGGGCAACTGTATACGCTTTTTTAACAAGCTTCCTAATGAAATCAGAGATTTACCTGTTAATAAATTAAAAAATACAGTAAAGAGCAAACTGTGCCAGAAAGGCTATTATAAAATCCAAGAATATTTAAATGATAAACAAGCTTGGAAAAGAGCTGTTCGCTCAGCTATGCTACCCAAGCAAAACACTGTCTCTAGACCATAAGTTTTAGGCTTTTAACTTTAAACTTTTAACATTTATGTTTTGTAAATAGACCGAAAAAAAAATGCCCGCTGCGTTTCTTGCCGGAGTCTTCTCAGGTCTGGGCCGCGTTTCGAACCGGTGGTCCCTTTCGTAGTATTAGTTAGTATTTAATATTTACTTTATGTTGACGTTTTGTAAGTTCCGATTTAATGGTCTATGCAGAATAAACTATTTTTGAATTTGAATTTGAATTTGAATTTGAAATAGGCTAGGCTCGCCCTTTTTTACGTGGGAACGTAAACATAGTAAGCAAAATGTGGATGTTAAATATACTTCTGCCTACCCCTTCGGGAATATATGTGGGTCAATTAACTTATATTTGTCATGTAAGTACTATGTTTTGTCCCTGGCCAATAATTGTAGTTCTAAAGAAAAATATGTGGTTTATTGGCACATGTCGCATTTATCATAATATTAAGCAAACATACGAGTCAATTATTTTAAATAAATCACTATTATACTGGAATTTTAATGGTTGTCCGGGTGACAAAACATCTGATGAAGTATTTTATTGTTATTTAAATCCATCCTATGTTAAGTGAGAATGAAGTGCCGGTTTACAATTGGACTGAATTTTATATGGTTCAGTAGCCTATTTAGTTTAGATGTCCAAGGGACTATCTTAGCTAGAGTCATGTCGATTTCGGAGTCAAATTAATATTCTCTATAAACAAATTGTTCAGCTCTATGTGAATTCTTAAAATATAAATAATCATCTACAAAAATGTATTAAAATATAAAAAAAAAAACAAATAAAATTAAAAAAAAAAATTTATCATTGATGTACACTTAAAAGTTGATTGACCCATGTGTGTCACCCATGTATGTGTGTATCTACATTTTATTTGTAAAATACTTTTTCGATCAGACTAACAAAGTAGTAAGACTACCGCCTGATAATAATGTCATAGCAATGTGTAGATATATTGATTGCTCGGTTATTGCTCATGATGTCAATGAACTGTCTCCGACTCCAATAATTCTTATAAACAGTCCCTACGCTATTAATCTAAAACTCTGGTCACCAGTATCAATAAAAACGGATATAAACGTCATTTTGCGTTCACGTTGCGAAATTTAACAGCTGCGCACGAATTCATTGTAGGTATTTGTGTGAGTCACAGATGAATATTGAAAGTATGAATGCGTTTTGTGTACATGAACTGTCTTCTAATCCACACTTAACTTAACGACTGACGCAGGGGTGTGTTCGATTCCCGCTCAGTGCAAATATTTGGATGTAAGAATATGTCTACTTATTTGCATTAGTCTGGATATTTATATGTCTCGGTCTCAGTTGCCATAATAAACATCTATGGTAGTCGTTACAGGTAGAGGGAGCCTTAAAAATCAACTGGGTTAACTATATAGAGCTTCGGTATCAACTATTGATTGTGGAGGTGATATGGTTGTTATTTCACGGAAAATATCGAAGTTCGCCGCATCACAGTTAGACTGGAAAGCCGGCCCCAACTGAGTTGGAAATGACTGGAATTCATATCAGTGTCCTCCAATTCGGCTACCAGGAATTTTGTGTATTGTTCACTAACCGCCGTACCCAATACCATACTGACAGTTAAAGATAGATCGCATCTACGGATAAAGTGCTCGGCTGTTTAAATTCAAAACATAGTAACTCCTATTTCACACCAATTTCGGAAAATAAAATTATACCGCGATGCGCTTTCCCACAAAAAATCAGTTACCATGTTTTGAATTTAAACAGCCGATACGTAAAATTTTACTGCTGCGATCTATCTTCAACTGTTTATTTGGGAACGGCCGTTAGTAAACAAATTCAAAGACGTAGGGATAGTGTCAAAAACATTGCAATAACGCCTGTAACTTCAAAACGGTGTCCTCAAATATGGCTATCAGTATTTTGTGATTGTTTACTAAATAAATAAATTCAAAGACGTAGGGATAATGTGAAAAACATTAAAGTAACTCCCGTCACTTCAAAACAGTGTCCTCCAATTTGGCTATGAGTAATTTTGTGAATTGTTCACTAAGTAAATAAATTAAAAGACGTAGAGATAATGTCAAAAACATTGCAATAACTCCCGTCACTTCCACGTTATAAAGTTTATAAAAAGTAAAATGTACGTGGCCAGGCAGTTGGCAGTTTTCTGTTGGACATTGCGCGCAATTAAGTTGAGTTCTTCAAGTAGTCCATTCGCTCAGTTCAGCAGTTCGTTCAATCATTTCAGTAGTTCATTCGTTCAAAAGAAACTATTTTGTTCGTGCTAGAATACTTACTTACTTATAGTTGTACTGAAGACAGTGTATAGTGTGTATCTTATTAAAAGTTTATTAAAGTGTAGTAGTAGGTAACAAAAGTGTTTCATTTTAAAGACTGGGGTGCCATTCGTTGCAGCTTCAGCAGTAGGCACGACAGAATATGTAGATCTATATTTCTTTCTCTCAATTTAATCTTACATTCAAAATGTTTGTTTCATTCCTCTGGTCCATGAAATCGGTTCTCAATGGGTTTAGAGCTTGGGGTCCGTTCTCTGTCTAGACTTGATTTATCTTTTTTTGCGGAAGCGACTGCCTTCTCATCCCAAACCCTGAGAACTAGAAACAGCCTGCGTTAGGGTCTCATCCGATAATCAGCCGGTGTACCTGTGGCCGAGCCGAAGACTTTTGTGGGATTCTCATACACGTTTTATCCAATGCTATATGTAGTTAATGTTTACAACAATACATACAACAAGCAAGCATTTAATTTAAATAAAGTTGGTATCTACCCAATCCTTATTATACAAAATCAAGCGAAAACAATTTTAACAAAGGTTTAAACAAAGTTTTGGCATAAAATTTGTATTCTATTTGTTTGTTGGCGCAAACCAGGGGAAAATTCTCAAGTATCGTCATACGGTATCGTTAAGAGAGCTGTATGTGGTATCTGCAAAATTCAATTAGCTAAGAAACGTTAGGTACCTACGTAGGATGAGATCCTCCATCCGAGATGATAGATCTGTCAATATTAGAACGTGGGCAAGTACCGATGTCTTTTTAATAAATACTGTATGAATACATTAAATATTTTTTGTTTTTTAGATTCTAGGAAAAATTATCCATTCCATTGGTTTTTTTGTAGTGATTTTCTTTAGAAATTACATTTCATTTAGCTTTACTAACGCGATTTTCGGGTTTACATACAAGATGTATACAGGATGAGTGGATTTTGAATTGTTTCTACATTTTGAATTTTTTTAATTTCCCGTGTTAAGGAATTGTATATCTATGAGAAATATATTTAGGTAGGCAGATGATCCTCCATCCGGCTGAGAGTCATTTCAAAATATGTTATGAAGGTTAGAATAAGTTATGGAGAAACAATGGGAGAAATAGACAAACGCGTAATACTGTTAGCTATTAAGTAATCTGTGATAATTTTATTTTACTATTTTTTTCATTAACTAGAAGCCTAAATAATTAATTATTACGTTTATTAAGTTACCTACTTATTATTAACTAAATTATTATCCCATTATTTTAAAGTTAACTTAAAAGGCTGATCGCTTGTTCCAACCGCTTCGTCCGACTGATGACTATTTTTCCTGTTGTTCCAACCGATCAGCGGACAATGTGGAATTTCTTATCCTGCTGGTTCAACTGATCGGACAATGCGGAATAGTCAAGGTCTTAATATACTGAGAACTCATGGTTATTTATGAATATTCGGGACGTCACGCGATAAAAAATTTTGACTTACTTTTGCCTAAGAACTGTCATATTTTCTACATTTCCCGCCCAATTCGCTCGTCATAAATCAGCACTTTGTACACCAACGACCAGAACAAATCTCGCTCCAGTCTCATTTCACACCGACATTGTTGAAACTACAATGCCTTTGTAAACAAAATTATTTTTCCTGACATTTTTCATGGCAGCTTAGCTTAGTGAAAGCATAACAGAGGCCAACACGAAGTTTTTGAATAAGTAGGTATTACCTATTTCTTTTAATAAACATTTTGAAATATTGTAGAACTAGCTTTTGTCTGCGGCTGTGCCCGCGTAGGTAGATGTCGGTTATTACGATCAAACAAACCTGTTATTGTCCTATTCCAAAGTCTAATCTATCACTGTACTAAATTTCATCAGAATCGGTCCAGTCGTTTAAGCGTAAAAGTATAACAGACAAACAGTTACATTCGGATTTATAATATTTGTATGGATTTCTTATAGCCTTAGATTTATTCTGTATTATGTATTATTCAACAACTTACGAAATAATGTTTTTATTTAACTATTCAACAGTTTTATACAGTAAAATAGGGAATAAACTCAAAAAGTAAAAAGACAACGTTTTGGAGATGCTGGGATTTGAACCCAGGACTTTCAGCATGCGAAGCAGACACTCTACCACTGAGTTACATCCCCTGATAACAACGTTGTCGAAAATTAAGTACACATACAGTAAGTCTGTACACGTTACTAGACTTTCACTGCTCCGGGCAAGGTGAACAGTATGTGTGATGAATTTTTATTAAGGACATGCTGTTTAACTCACTTCTTGTATATATATATATATATATATATATATAATGGGAATCTCGGAATCGGTTCCAACGATTTTCATGAAATTTGATATACAGGGGGTTTCGGGGGCGATAAATCGATCTAGCTAGGATTCATTTTTAGAAAATTTATATAAAAAAAAATACCGAGCAAAACTCGATCAAACCAGATATTATAAATTTAAGCGACCACAAATAGGCTAAAGTATGCTTGTTTTTTAAACTTATTTTTTATATTACTAAGTATCAAACAAGCACAGGGCCATTATGGTAAGCACGAACTGTAAACTGTAGTGAACACTTGAAATACTAAACCGTGAATTTATTTCACCCGGTGATAAAAATACATTGGGATATTTCCAGTACTTTGGGTCTAGTCTAAATAGCATTGTATAGTCACAGAGTTCACTATTCAGACAGAAACTAAATATCGTTTGTACTATCGGTTCTAGAAAATATTTTAAGTAAGTTTTTTTATTAAAACACAGGTAGGTACATAAGTTATTATAAATAAATAATAAATAAATACTCCACAACAATACCCATCGTAAGCTTAACTAGCTTGTGTTATGCAATCTAGAATACGTATAAACATACTTTATACTTTTTTTTGTAAATACATACATATTATACATAAAAGCACCCAGACCAATGCAAATAGCCATATTCATGCATATAATTATTTGCACTGAGCGGGTATCGAACCCGCGCCCCTGCGTAGCAGTCACGTTCACTACCGCCACGCCACAGAGGCTGTCGATGAATAAAAAACTATAAATCCCCTAGGTCTGGTAACCTGGCTGCAAGCGACCTTCGGCTGCCGGCTGCCCATCGTCCAAGGCGGCACCATCTCCTTCCTCGTGCCGACCCTGGCGATACTCAACCTGCCGGAGTGGCAGTGCCCCGCGCCCGCAGCCCTGGAGGGCCTGACGGAGGCACAGCAGAGAGAGGTGTGGACCTCCAGGATGTGTGAACTGTCGGGGGCTATCGCTGTGTCAGCACTTTTTCAAGTAATTTTTGGTGAGTTTGGACATTTTTATTCATGTTCATAGTAATGTTAACTTATAAGTTAAGTGTGGGTGTACTTAACTCTGTCTGTCTGTTTGTTTATCCGTCTGTCTTTTACGCTTTCATGCCTACCATTGAACCGATTTTGATGCAATTTGGTACATAAAATTATACCTTGGGGAAAGGACATACTGTGCGAGGGATATGTAGAAGACAACCTCACCTCTCCGGCCTAGCACCATGACTCTCAGTCGGCGTGCGGTTTTAGTCGGTTCGAGTCCGACCGCCACTTCCGGCTCCGGCGGGTGAGGTATCCGAGGGGATTCCCGCACGACAATAAAAAAAGGGGAAAAGAGATAGGCCACATTTCGTAGCGATAATCGACATCTGGGCGATTTTCCTTTAGGTGATATACAGACGTAAGAACATAATAATTATATATGTATATCTGGTGTTGGGAGGTCACACGGCAGTCGCTCTCAGAAAAGCCGGTGTAACAAACACAACCCCAGTAATAGCACAGGTCTAAACCGTAGTGGTTTTTGTGCTATTACTATTGTTCTTGTATTGTTTTGTTTTAATGGTAATAAATAAATAAAAAATAAATAAAATAAGAAACCAATCAGCGAACCTCAAACTCCAAAGTACTTTGGACGCAACTGAGAAGTCTCTAAAAAGATGATGATGATTTAATGGTTGTATCATTGACAGGTTACTTTGGAATCATCGGGTCCATGCTCCGGTTCGTGACCCCACTAACGATAGCCCCCACAGTGGCGCTTGTGGGGCTCACCCTGTTCGACCACGCGGCGGAGGCGGCGTCACAACAGTGGGGCATAGCTGCTGGGTAAGTACAGCATATCCTTCCACTTGATGGAAAGCGGTTACCATCGTCACTGACTTTGTGATACTGAGTTTTTTAACATATGATTAGGAAATACACATACACATTTGGGGCACTGGATCTCGGAGGATCTCAAAGATAACCTGGACATAGAGAGAGAGCGTAGGTCATTGACTGTCCGGTGCCGGTGTAACATGCTCGCCCGCAGGTTTGCACGTTGTACTAAACAAGTAAAGGTGACGCTGTTTAAAGCATACTGCCAATCATTTTACACGTGCAGCCTGTGGGTGGGTTTTACGCGTCGGGCATACAGTGACTTACGAGTACAATATAATAACGCATTTAGGATGCTGATGGGGCTGCCGAGGCACTGCAGCGCCTCCGGGATGTTTGCGGGGGAACGTATCGACGACTTCGCAACTATAATGAGAAAGCTTTGTGCTTCCCTAATGGATCGCACGAGGAGCAGCGCCAATAGCGTCCTGGCTGCGTTATCAAACCGGTGGGACTCCCCCCTATTTAAAAGGTGGATGGTACTCCACACCGACATTAATAGTGAAATTAAAATAAGAAACTATGTACCTTACTAACAATAGGTTGAAAAATGTATTGTACTAACAACCTCTATGGACTCGTTCCGAAATAAACTTTAATTATTATATATTGTTATAATTAATTCTCGGCATTAGACTGTGTGATTTCTAATTGGATTTAGATGAAAAATGAAACTTAACCAAGATCTTTAAAAAATGGTTATTTATAACTATTCGGGACTTCACGCGATAAAATTGTTTGACTTGACGTGACTGTCCTGGTGCATTTCGAGTGCAGCATCGCACCCGAAACGTCGGCAAAAAAAAAAAATCGCGTTATGTCCCGAATAGTTATAAATAACCATGAGTTTACACCGCGATAGCTTAAAAATAACATCTTTAAAAATGCTTTTAAGAATAAGAATTTAATTCTATACGTAACTACCTTTTGCCCGCGGCTCCGCCCGCGTGGATGTCGGTTCCCGGCAATTATTCGAATTTTTCTCAACGTACAAACCTTCCCTGGACTTGCACAAATAATTCAAGACCAAAATTAGCCAAATCAGTTCGTGCGTTCTGGAGTTATAGCGTAAGGAAGGAAAACCCGACTTATTTTTATATAGTAGATAAACAAATACATTCAGATTCACCTTGTAAATTTTGGAGCCTTTGTACACACATATGGAATTGGTATCAATTTCATCATCATTATATAATCACGCCTTTTTCCTGGAGGGTTAGTCAGAGGTGAATTAACACCTACATTTCACCAATCATTCGCTTCCACGTAATAGGAGGGGAGCCTATTGCCGTATTGCGGGCACTATTTTGACATAACATAAACTCACGCCCATATTTACCGAAGGGGTAGGCAGAGGTGCTAGCACCCACATTTCGCCAGTTTATGTTAAGGTCCCAATGTAATAGGTGGCGAGCCTATTGCCATTCACCGGGCACATATAAACCTGCGATAAATACACACAACTTCGAAAAGCATCGAAAAGTCACTATTTTGAGTCGAGTATTAATATAGATATAATAATACTAGCTTTTGCCCGCGGCTCCGCCCGCGTGGATGTTGGTTATCGCGACCAAACATAGCCTATGTCCTTTCTCAAGGTTTGATCTACCCCTATATCAAATGTCATCAAAATCAAAATCTGTTCAGTGGTTTAGGCGTGAAAGTGTAACATACATACAGACACACAGACAGACAGACAGTCAGAGTTTCTTTCGCATTTATAATATTAGTTTGTATTGAGTTCCTCATAGTTTTGAGTGATGAGAACTATTTCATGTACTATCTATTGTCACAACGCACTGGGCGTGCTCATAGATACCACCCGGGGTCAGGGGTGAACGTACCTACGTGTGCCCTATCGATCCGTATCACCAATAACTGGTTATCAACCTAGTTTTATCTAGGACAGCAATCTCGTGTTACTTGTTTTGTTACAGTGACAGAATCCGCGGAATATGCGAGTATGAGGGATGAGTGGGTTCTGATAACTGAGGTTACGCCTTACAGCTTCAGTTATCTACAGTAAATTTTATATCCCGTTACAATCAGATAGAAAAACAGACAGACATACTTTATCTTATTGCTTTTTTTTGTTATTCCTACTATTGCATTAAAAAGTTGAGAAACCGACACTTTCATTTATTTGTATTGATAACTGCCTAATTTTCACGAAGGTCAAAATAGGTAGCTTTACCGTCAGCATCAGAAAGATGTTGACAAACAGAGTACTCAAAATGATCTTAATTACGATTTTTTAACCCCTTCCAGTTGACCGATTGTTCTGATATTTGGAACCCACCTTTAGTTCGGATAATAATCCATACTAATATTATAAATGCGAAAGTAACTGTCTGTCTGTCTGTCTGTCTGTCTGTCTGTATGTTACGCTTTCACGCCTAAACCACTGCACCGATTTTGATGAAATTTGTTATAGGGGTAGATTAGACCATGAGAAAGGACATAGGCTATGTTTGGTTGAGATAACCGACATCCCCTTGGCGGAGCCGCGGGTAAAAGCTAGTACCATATATTTCAATAAAACCGTTTGATTTGCTCTTAATACGAGAGTTTTAAGATCATTTTGAGACTTCGTTGTTACTTATGACGCTGACTGTACCTACATTACATAATATAGTTCTTCTTGTCTTGTTACCCAAAAATCAATGTAAGACCGTCACCATTACGTGTTTAAGTGTTTAAAATGCATCGTAATATTGACAAGTATTGACATTGCAACTGCGTTCTGCGCCCCCTACCTCAAAATCATTTCAAAGTAATATAAAAATCTAGACAATATTAAACTCGAAAAACATTGGAAAAAATGAAATGCTCAAGTGAGACTCGAACTCACGACCTTTCCCTTACAGGGTGACTGCTCTTCCAACTGAGCTATTGAGCCACACTTGAATCGTTCCAAATTTTCCTTCTCTTTATATCCGTCTATAAGGGCGACGGTGCAGCCATCTACCAACATTACCGTCTCACCGAGTCTCACTTGAGCATTTCATTTTTCCAATGTTTTTCGAACTTAAAAGTTAGCATAATAAATGCTATAAAAAATTCATTCCAATATTAGACTGACAGATATTGGTTCGGGTGAGATCTACTTACTAATTACTTCCAGCGGGGTCCTCACCCCTTTTGTATGGGCCATTTCACCCATTTTTCTGGAGATCTAAAATCGGGCCACACAATTATTGCGTGTAACTATATAGATTATTACATTAATGTAGGTTCCTACTTCTTGAACGTTGTTAAACTAAATTGGAATTAAATTACATTGAAACTATCAAGGGCAACCTTTGAGAATGCCGTAAGGCGAAATCGGTCAGGTTCAGTAATAAAATGAAACCCTGTGAAAAGTACAAGTTAGTGTATTATTCAATATGTGTAGTAGATTCCACCAAGTGCCATCAATCTCCAGTATAAATTGGAAGTCGTTTATATACTTTTATTGTGTACCACAAGATTGAAGCTAGCGGTACATTTAACAAGTACGCAGATACGTGTTTCCCGAGTGTAGAACATCACTAAAAGGCTTGAAACCGGATCCTTATAAGTTTCCCGTACCATACCTTAACAATACTCCGGAATCCTACAGTAACTTCTAGTGTTGTTCAAGTAAATCTATGCGGGTTTTACTTATTCCGTTTTCAAAGACTAGAAACTGGATATCTGTACTACGATACCGAGTAATAAAATGTCTGTTGCATGGGAGACGGGATAGGTGGATATAATAGGGAATATTAGGTGATATTTACTCTGTACGTCGATAGGGTGTAGCTATTATTTATTCTGGATCAAGGATAGTTTTGTTCTGTGATGTTTGAATTTAGTACTGATAATCATCATCACACGTCTCGGTTTCATCCAAAGGTTGTATTTTAGACTCCACTCCGGGTCCTCTCTCCTACTATTTCATTACATTTGATTGTACTTGTAGGGAAGTTACTAAGGACTGGCACCCCAATCTTATGAGGAAATCTTGTACCAAGGCCTCACCCGTTAAGCAACTGGTCAGCAAATGAGGTAGCCATGGAGCCAAAGTGTTTCTTCTAGAATAATCTAGAAGAATGCTCTTCACTATCTTCATATTGTCTTTAATGCTTACTAATTCATTTCATTCATTAATCACTGAATTGAATGCAGTGCTTTTCAATAATGTATGCATAAACCACAGGGTCATTCGTAAACTCGCGGGCGTCAAACTCGCGGGCTTCCGCGAGACGGCATTTTTGGATTTTATTTTATTTTGCTGTCGTCAACTCGCGGGCATATTAAAGTACAGTCAAATAAAAATGTCCATCCATCCATCCGTATACTTACGGTAGAGGTGTACTAGCCCCCATGTTTTGCCAATTATAATTTTCGGTCCCACGACGTAATAGGGCGAGCCTATTGCCGTCTAGCGGGCTCTTGTCTTGGGCTGTATGTTTACTGTCGGATGGAGAACAGCCCTAGATAATAATTTATCGGAACAAAAAAGTAAATAAAAACTAACATTTATACTCGCGCATTTATCCACCCGCATTTGTTAATACAACTGTTTATTTTTATTTATATATAAAAATGTGCAAAATGAGGTGAAGAGAGGCGGCCAATGCTGTATAATACATGCTATTTGTTATGAAATCATATCAAAAGTCGTACGAATATCGTCATTTCCTTATGTTGAGACAGAGGTAAGCTGTGCTCGAGTTAGGCCCCTAAAACTTGATGATACACTGCATAGCTAGGTTTAGCATTCTGCCCATTGTGTCGTACTACTTCGTAGTATGACGTGGTACCCGAAAATAGGTTGTAGTACATACGCCCAGTAATAGGAAATTAGCCTTCCAATATATAAGTAGACCATGCTTTTGTAGTAAATTATAACAATAATAATGCAATTCAGCAACGAAAGGGTATAATTGCGTATAATGGATTAACCGGGAAAGAGGTCAGTTGGGGCCGGGTGACTAAACCTATTAACGTCCGGGCTAATGGACATTTTAAATTTATTATGACTTTCGAGTTACCTACAAAGAGATCAAGGACAGATGATATATTCATCACCATCATCATCTCAGCGTTATTCCTGGTGGTATTTGACGCTTTCACATTCCATTTATACTTTACTTTTTTTTGTTTGAGTTAAACGGTTCTTATGGTCACTACTGCCGCTTGTTTTTCCAAGCACGAGAAGAAAGGCTGCACCAGAATTAGGGATTGCAATTCCTAGTACCGAGGAGGGATACGGCGACCGATTCTAATGAAAACGAGTGACTCATTCCTATGCCGCACCACTAAGGCCAGGAACTCCCTGCCAGGCCAGCTCACGTGTTTCCTTCTTCCTACAGTCTTGGGTCCTTTAAGCGGGGCGTGAAAAGGCATCTGATGAGGTCGTCAAGCTGAGTGCCGCCACTGTTAACATGGTACATGTTTACGATGACCTCTTTCCGAGACTTTGCCTTTTGCTTACCATCAGGCGGGGTGAAGTCAAATTAAAGAGTCTGTCGACGACCGGTCTGACCACCCTAGACGACGGAGGAAGCCACCGTCATGATAGACACGCGCGCACCCGCTTTCTAAATTTTATAAATATAAAATTAGTACTATTGTAATTATTGCGAGGATTAAAAGGTTGTAATCAAGAATCTGCATTTTCCTTCACCAACAGAGTCCTTTATTAAAAAAAACTCGGACATAACCTTTAAGTTATAAGGGCCCACCCAAACATATTCTTTTTTGGCAGTGTTTTTTTTTATTTTATTATTTATTTATAAAGAATATTAGAACCGAAATTACTAATATTCACTCTAACCCCTCCAACTAAGCTAAATAGCTTGTGCTAGGAGTGGGTTCACGTCGGTAGTGTAAAGGCCAGGATCGAACCCGGGACCTCTCGATCGTAAGGCCGACTCCTTAACCACTAAGCTACCGACGCTTATCATTTGGTATTGGCTACTATAATTTGGCACATACAACCAAAAAAATTCACCCTTCTTCTACTAACCCCCATTTTTAATAGTAACAAAACAACATTTGCCCCTTCAGTTACTTTTACTATAAAGATCGTTTGTAAATATGTTCAACGACTTCTGAGGGCGACCCTTCTCCAAGAGCAATAAATATTAAAAGTTCTGATTAACCTGTTAACGGAATTAGCGCGTCGAACTAAACTAGTACACTAATGAATAGTTATTGTGTTAGTGGTTCTGTAGTTCTACCATGAAACGGAATAAACAGATCGAAGTTTCGGGCAATCGGCTTTGCAAAACACATTTATCCCGAAATCAGATCCGAAGATGGTACGTTGCACTTCGACTCGCCTTAAACCCTTTTTCCATTCCCTATAATATGATGCCAATATAGTTGATCTCATTATTTACTTATAAACTACCAACCTGATAACATCGTATAGCGATTATGAATACATTAGAAATACAGAAATACTTGAGGCAAATTGATTTAAATAGTAATGTCTACGCAGCAAACCGCTTGCCGATTCATGTAGATATGCCTAATATCATAAGCAACTTAAATTGCGACAATGAGCCTAGTTCCCATTGGATTGCTATACTGCCGTATTACGGAGAAAAGGCTTAACTAACATTTTTTTCAAAATTGAGTTATATACATATTTGGAATCAGGAGAAAAAGGTGCATCTACCCAATTTTTTGTGTAATTTTATCTCTAGAATCTACGGAAATACATTAAGCCCGAAAGGCACATCTAACAGCTAAATTGTTATTGAATAAATTGAAAAGGCTTATTTGACACCGATTAAGAAGAAACAACATAAATACGTACTTATGACTTGAAAGTGTTATAAAGAGAAGTCACAAGTGACCAGTTGTGCCTTTTCTTTTAAGACGCCAGTAAGGTAGTTAAGGAATGTGGGGGTGTCTTTGCGCTCATCATTGCGCCAATGTTTTCAATTCAAAGTAAACGCAAGCTGATTTATTGGTAAGCAATGTTGTTTCTTTCATTGTAAAATGTTAAATTAAGTTATGATTATGTAATCAGATGTTTTTCTTAGATAATCATAACTTTCCAATTCATTCTGATAACTCAAATAGGTGAACATATAACAGTAATATGAACAGAGGGTAGGCTGAAAATATGAACTTGACAAAAAAATATTAATATTTTAAAATATGTCATCCAATTTTTGGAAAATTGAGTAATATTTTCAACCTACCTTCTACGCACGCCTGTTAGGTGCCTACCCGCGCGCGTTTACGACGTATATTATAAGTAAATAGTACTTAACAGTCACTAAAGCTAAAGTCTCTAGTTTTTGTGTCCGATATCTGAAGTTGTGTTTCTAAATCTATTTGAACGCAATGGACGAAAAGTTTTATTATATTAAAAAAATATAACTCAAAGAAATAAACAATTGTTGACAATGGAGTTGTTTAGCATTTTAATTAGTTTATTTTCCAGGTTTTGCTATTATTTCATGAACCGTTATAGCTAGATCATTAAACTGAAACACTTCGGGCGTGAGTCCGGCCTCGTAGAATTAGATTTTGTTCTAAAATCAGAGATAATACGGTGGTTTAAAAAGTGTAACGTCAAATTTATCATATTATTTGAAATAAAGAGTTTTCATTACCAATTTTTTGTTATTTGTTCAATGTTCATAATTAAAAAGTAAGTGAAAAAGGCAATCATTTTAAAAGTAACAATTTTATGTAAAATTTATACTCTTTTAAACTCGCAATGAACATTTATGATTACGTTACAAAGACATAATTACATAAATTATGTGTCCTTTCATTTTAATACTGAATTGTTTTTAAAAAGAAAAGACTTATCTGGTTAGTTGTGCCTTTACAACGATAAAAATATATTTTATTTGTAATTATTTTGTTAAGATGAAAGGGAAAATTGGGATTATCTGTATAAAAAATAAATAACTAAATATATTCCTATGCATGGTTGGATAGGTATTTCGATTGTGTACCTTAATTAATAACTTGTTTCTCCCAATAATACACAAAGGATTTTTTCTGCTAAAAAAACCTTGAAAATTTTCAAACTCGATTATCTTACATTTTTGTTTTTGTATAAGACGGCAGTATACACATAGAAGCGAATGGAGTTGGTCAATACTTGGATTTGACTGAATTTTTTATAGCATTTTTAATGCTAACTATAAAGTTCGAAAAACATCGGAAAAACACTTGAGCGTTTCATTTTTTTCGATGTTTTTCGAATACTTGGATTCTTACGGAAGGGCACCAACAGGATACTTTTTCTCCTCAGATACTCCTAAGGCGTCTATGTTGGACTAGACCTAACTGAATCTGCGCGCTATCTTGGGTCTTCTCATGCCGGGTAGCTCGGCTCAAACACTAAAGTAAGAAAACCGAAGCGCCTTCATAATATGGCTTAATGCCGTCTTTCGTTCGTGTTTCGTGCGGGACGAAGTTTTGGTTGTTTCATAGTAGCCCCCTATGCCTAATCCGGCCCCTAATGGAATATGATTAATGGCTGCTGCTAGGCCTACCTACTTGTTGATTGCCGCTACTTTTCTATTTCCGCACGATAAATATCAGGGCGGGTGTTTTGGCATTGCACCTCATATTATTTCAGAACGGTGTAATCTTTTTCGTAATAGATTGAGAAGGAAAATTGCTGTATTAAAAACATTAACTATTTAAATATTAACACCAGTCTTTTGCCATTCTCCGAAATATTTAAGAACTGTGTGCTGTTTCCATTTAATAAATTAAAGATTTAATTTACTACATAATAGTTATTTAAAACGAATTTACTTCCTCCAAAAGAATCTATTGTGCTTTCAAGTTCCGTCTTGGTTGTGACTTTTTCCTATAGGAAAAGAAGTCAGTAGTACAGGAAAAGTTTAGCATAACAACCAATATTTATTTATGCCCATTACTGGCTCGCGACCAAACATAGCCTATGTCCTTTCTCATGCTCTAATCTACCCCTATACCAAATTTCATCTAAATCGGTGCAGTGGCTTAGGCGTGAAAGCGTAACATACAGACAGACAGATAGACAGACAGACAGCAATTCTGTGCAGACAGACAGTTACTTTCGCATTTATAATATTATTAGTATTAGTATGGATAAGCCCTTCAAGTTCCCCCGTGCCTAACAAATAGTTTAGAGATCACGTTGTTTCCAGACATTTACCAATCAAACTTTACTTAGGTATACTTCACCTATTATATATTAAAAGTCCACAGCCGAAACCTCATGTGTGCCTTGTTTTGTAAGATGAAAGTTATCCCTAAAGTAAACCTACCCGGTCACGTTGGCCGCCTCACGTTATGTGGGTACCAGGGGAGCATATTCAAAAGTAAGTTGTCGTAATTCATAGTTAGGTACATGTTAGGTACGAGGTGAGCCGTTACCATGGTTACCGGGTCGCCGGCCCCGCAACAAGTAAGCTATATTGATTTCATCTGCACCGGACGCTGAACTATCTCTAGTTTATGCAACAGTTGCACACAGAAATATTAAACAACGGAGCAAATTTAAGGTACATGCTACATTATGGTACATAATGTACCTAGATAATATTTTCTAGAATATAGTTCTATTGAATTCGTGTTCACCTCTTGTTAAACAAGTAAGTAATAAAATTAAAAAAATTGAAAAAACCCACGACATAATATATATATAAAAGAAAGTCGTGTTAGTTACTCCACTTATAACTCAAGAACGGCTGAACCGATTTAGCTGAAAAGGCAGGGAGGTAGTTTAGAGCCAGGAGAAGGACATAGGATTTTTATCCCGTTCGGCAGTTATTTTATCGCGGGTATAGGTTCCTGTGGGTCGCGGTCACGGGATCAGTATTTCTGTGACCCTGGTACATTTGCATGATGTACCAGGCTCACAGAAACTTAAAGAAACTTTAAATGAATCGCGGGAACAGGAGCATTGTATCCTATACCTTTCTATTCTGAACTTAACACGGACGAAGTCGCAGGCAAAAGATAGTAAGCAATTGGTGGGAAAGAGCGTACTGTGTATGGCTCCCAAAATCTATATATATAAAAATTAACCCCTATTTCCCTTGGTCACGACATCACGCGTGAACGGCTGAACCGATTTCGCTTATTCTTTTTTTGTGGTGTTCGTTATAGTTAGGGGAAGGTTTTTATGAAAGAAAAAATTAAGAAAATTGCGCGGAAAATTAGAAAAAACCACCATATAAAAAAAAATAGCTGATCCGACATACGCCATGTCTAAATTTTGAATTTGGAATACGAATTGGAAAAAAATGTAATTTTTTTTAATACTGCTGTATGATATTCTTCTATGTTATCTGACGTTTGATATAGAATTGACATAATGCGTGCAAATATCGTCAGAGGGTGATTAGTAGACATTCTTCTGAATTAACAAAATGCCCGTTGCATGGGCCGCGAAAATATTTATGGTGGCTATTTTTTTATTTAGGTCGAAAAATTAATGGTTTATGGTAGTATGAACGCTCTTGAGCGTAGAGGTATATGGTTGTATGGATCCCATAGGTATATAGGCTCCATAGGTGTAAGTATGGGCCCCGGTGACTTATTAGTGTCGGGAGCTCCGTGGGCGTATGGGGCCCGAATCGAAATGCTTTCCGTTCTCAAAATAATTAGGAGAATTTGATACAGCTAATTGATTCTAATTTATAAGGCGAAACGAAGTTTGCCGGGACAGCTAGTAAAAAATAATTCAATAAATGTTAAAAAAATTGGCAACATTGATTTGAATTAAAAATGCTTGCTGTAGCGCCCCCTGTTGAGTTGTCATTGTAACACCTATCTAAGAAGATGCTCCAATTAAAGCCGAACCCAAAACTGAAAATTGCATCAAAATTGGATTGGTACTTTCGGAGAAAATGGCAAAAGGATTTGCACAAACAAACAAACAAACATCCTCTCACCCCAAACGCATAATAATATACCTACCGTCTCCGTTCCGTCGCGGGTAAAAAAGTGACAAGAATAAGCCCTATCCGACCCAGTTGAAGGCAACAGGCTCACCCACGATTACGGGAAGAAAAATCGAGGATATGCAAAAAATTCGTAGTGATTTTGCGCACGAAAAAATAAGGTAACTTCAAGTATTTTTTTCGTGTATTAGCAATGAAAAACATGCATGTGCTTTGTACAATGCAAAGTACAATTTTCGCTAAAATATGCTAGATGATATGCTAAACAGCAAGATCAAAATACACTATACCGTTGCTTTAATATTCCCAAAGGGTTGATAACAAACGAACTTGAATAGTATATTTGAAAAGAGGTCTCCAAGTTAGCATAGAAAAGAGAATTTTGCATTGAAATGGCCGAGAGGTAGACGGGAGGGAGTTGGTTGCTCCCACCTAAGTACACCCGCGCAGGTGAAGCGAATTTGAAATTCACTAACTTTATACTTTTGAATAGGTTAGGACGCCTAAAGTTTGGTATACACTATACATTACATTACAGTACAGTACATTAATATAATATGAAACGGTTTTGCAACGTAATGAATTGTTAAAGCGGAAGGCGGGTACCAGGGTTGTAGGAATTGGAAAGATTGTAATTATTGGGAGCCCCTTTCGTTTGTATAGTTCCCGGCATATATGTTTACCCCAAGCCGTGAAAGAGACAAGGCTCTGGTGCGCGTGGATTGTTTTAGTATAGTCTATGAATGGTAGATAAAAAAAGTACATTTTGTGACGTCACTGGGGACAAGATACCTATACCGGTAACTAAAATATATCACTTTAGATCTCATATCTTTATAATATTATAGTTATTTATCTATCGTAATTCCTAGCCCACAATATCTTCCTCAGTTGCCGTCATTAGCACAATATTAAACTGAGTTCAGGCGAGTAATTCCACAGAGTTCATTACGGCTGGGTTACCTTTGATCTTCGCTGTGTAATAGTCGCCATTTTGTAATTAAGCGCACCTCAGCGGCGGTAAGGCGATTACGTCGGTACCTAGTTGTCGCTTGCAAGGGATTTTGAGCCATTGCTTCTGGCATATGAAGTTAATAGAGGGTTAATTAGTTCCGAACCTAGGGGGACCCCAGACGAGCAGCCGCCTCCTGTATTTGAGTGGTGCGGTCGATGGCCCTATACGGGGCCCCTGTGTGGGTCGACGCCCTGATGGTTCGCAACATTGCCCTCTTGCGACGTCCGCAGAGGGTGATGGCCGTCGGTGCGGTAAGAGGATACCGCACCATCTCATTGAGACGGCTTGCGCAATGGCGGGCTCTCCTCCATGGGAGCTGGAGGCCGGAGTCCTTGCGTTAGGGTATCATTGGCGCGAGGAGGCCCGGAGCCGGGGCGAGTTCCCGGCACTTTCGGAGGTGGGAGAGCGGAGGTTCCTGGTGAGACGGTCCATGCTCCTGGAGTGGGAGCGGCGGCTGGCCAATCCCACGGCTGGCAGAAGGACCGTCGAGGCGATCCGTACTGTCCTCAGAGACTGGATGGACAGATCGCGGGGGTCGGTAACGTTCCGCACGGCGCAGGTCCTTTCGGGGCATGGATGCTTCGGAAGCTACCTGTGCCGCGTGGGACGAGAGCCGACCAGTGGGTTTTTTTATCGTGCGATAAATCCCCACGGATACCACTCCACGGAGCCGGTGGAGGTGGTTATGTCGGACTCGAACCGACTAAAACGCACGCCGTCTTGGGTCCTTGGTTGCCGGAGGTGAGATTGCCAAAAGCATATCTCTCGCACCCCGGCAGATCCAGGACCATCTCTATCTCGAACCATCTCTTTCGAGATGGCCCCCTTCGGGTTGTGGGGACCACAGGGTCCCCATCTAGCCCCGGTTACGGGGAGGCGCACTTGGCGCCGCCGCCGCGGCCTGCTTCTGCTAGGGTGACAGGCGGCTCCACCGGTCACCCCCAGGCCAGCGCTCATGGAGGACGGAGGTCGTTCTGCGACCTCCGACGTCCGGTTCGCCTTCGCTCTGCGCGGGCTTCCCGGGCCCGAAGTCTAGTCCGGACCCGACCGGCCGCCTCCTTCTCGAGCATTACTTGCTCGCAGAAGGAGGCGGCCGCACCCCAAGCGTTCGCGCATCGTACCATCGCTGTGAGCAATGTGGCGAGTGTGAGGACTCCCACCCCCAGAGCCGCCACTAGGACCCACCTCGGCGTGTCCCACGCCGGGCACTCGGTCAGTGTGTGCAGCTCTGTGTCCTCGCTCGCATCACAGTGATGGCACTCGGACGTTGGCTCCTTCCGGATCCGACACAGGTAACTCCCGAAACCGCCGTGTCCGGTAATCACCTGCGTCAACCGGTACGAGAGGCTGCCGTGTGGCCTCTCTAGCCACTCCTCCATGACCCACACGACGATGGCGGAAGTTGTTGTTCCCGCCATCGTCGATATGTGGTGACGACGGACACCGTGGTGGTTTAGTGGGTAGTCTGGCTGCCTAGGCGGGCGGCAGAAGGACTCCTCTTCTGCCGCACCAGAGACGGGCCTGCCGCCGTCGATCAGTGGCGGGCGACCCACACGACGATGGCGGAAGTTGTTGTTCCCGCTATCGTCGATATGTGGTGACGACGGACACCGTGGTGGTTTAGTGGGTAGTCTGGCTTCCTTCGAAGGCTAAGAGTCCCACACGAGCCCCACCCTCTGCCCCGTGGGGGTGAGCGAAGTGCTTAAACGCATTCCACCACGTAAAAAAAGGGTTAATTAGTTGACAGACGTATTGACTTTCAAAATTTGGATTATTTCATGGAAATAATCCCACCAAGTTCTTAAAGACTGCAAAAATATTAAATACAATTTTCTAAGTTACGTATAACATTTTGAAAAGTTATGTATAGCTACGTGAGGTCTTGAATGCAAAAACAAGATGGGCGTCTGAACAGAATCTGAGTTACGTTTTACAAGATCTACCTATTTTATTTGTTTTTCTTTTACCTACCTAATAATTTCTTTAAGAGGGGGTATAAAGGAAAATTGCCGATCTTTGATTTGATTTTTATACCCGAAAGTGTGCCACAAATGAACTTGTTTTTTTTTTAATAGTAAATTCGTTATATCTGAAAGGTACTCAATTTGGTGAAAACATAAAATAATAATATTTTGTCGATAAAATAAGATCACAAAGTTAGGCCTAATTTTAGATTATAATTAATTTATTTTCAAGATTATTCATATAACTGAGTCAATTTTTATGTACAAAGTGTAAAATTTTAAAATCTAGTGACTCAATTTTTCACTTTGTAAAAATTATCTGGAATTTACGAGTAATTAAAAAAAAACGAATTCGGCGCTTACGATGTTCTTATTCCGCGCATAACGGTCTCTTGCTATCGCACCTGACCCGAGGTGCCGGCCATCTGTTGTTTCATCAATTAGTCGGGGTCGCCCCGTTGAGACGAGAGCATTGTTTTTCTGTTTTCCGTCGAAAAAGTTCGTCGAAATTATGGGAAATAAAAAAAATCAAAAGATAAACTCTAAAAGAAATTATAAAAAACTAAGAATTCAACTCTTGGCTAATTGTCGAAAGTAATATTTCTTTATTTTCTTTAGTTTGTTACTAAGTACAATTTTTGTATCAACCGTTGCCAGGCAGTCCGGGTATAGTATATGAAAATCAAATAGATGTCTAAGACCACCTCGCGTTTGAAGTATGTAACTATACTCTGTCCATTAGTTTATTTTCTTTTTGACAGATGGAAATAGTGATCGTTGCACAAAAATTCAAAATATCGATTATCGTTTTTCGAATATCGATTAAGTTAAAAACCTCGATTTATAAAATTATAAATCGATAATAGCAAATGATTTCATGTATTCATTATTCATTTCATGTATATATTTCATGATTTTATGTAGTATTTTATTTATTATCTATCTATACATAATAAATTAGTAGATATTTCATGTCTGTACATTTTATAACATAACATAAACCTTCAGATTAAACTCACGCCTATATTCCCCGAAGACCCCGAAGGCAGAGGTGCTAGCACCCACATTTCGCCAGTTTATGTTTAGGTCCCAATGTAATAGGTGGCGAGCCTATTGCCATTAACCGGGCACTTATAAACCTGCGATAAATACACACATAACTTCGAAAAGCATCGAAAAGTCATTAGTGTGTGCCATGGTAAACATTTACATTTTATAAATTTATCATAAACCGATTGTGGGCCTTATGAACGCACACGCCAACTTCCAAAATTATATACCTAATTCACATTGTGGAATCTTTGGTATATTTCGATTTAATCGATTTAAAAGACAACAACGCAAATTCGATAAATCCTTTCATAATGCCCGCGTGACAAACAATCGGCCCTAAATCAATTAAGTGTTAATAAAAAAACCGGTAGCATTGCATAACATTTTCAAGTTATTATAATAAAAACACAGTCGATCGACTAAATACGCCATCCCTAAAATTTATTTCCGGCCGACGTGGACTCGTCATGAATTGTGACGTATTGGCGCCTAATTTTTGTTCGGAGTTTTAGGTGTTGGCGCAAGAACAAAGTTATATCGACCATTGCGTGTGAGCTGTCAAAAAGAAAATAAACGAATGGACAGAGTATAATGTTATTTTTATAGCAGTAATATAATTATATTTTGCGAAAGTACTAATACATTGTATTATCAATTTTAATGCTTTTCAGAGTTGCTTCAGCTCGTAATATAACATAAGCTGATGAATCCGATCCAGTCGCATCGCTTAGTAAAAACTGTAACTTGTAACTGTTTATACTGGAGATTGATGGCGCTTGGCGGAATCTGCTACACATATTGAATAACACACTTGTACTTTTCCACTGATTTTATTTCTAGACTTGACCGGTTTCGCCTTACGGCATTCTCAAAGGTTCACATTGATGTTTCAAAAATTATAATTCCGAAACACTACAATATTTGCATTTTTTCATGTGTGGGTAGTTTTAAAATTCGGTATACCAGTTAAAAAAAAATTCCCCAAAATGTGGAATTAATTTTGTTGTAGTGTGATTACTCACCAGGATATTTACCATGTTGTTTATTATACAACGTGGCATATTTTTTAATTCTATTTAGTGAATAGAATCTTAAATGTTTACTGAATGTGAGAAAAAACAATTGCAACAAGTTACACATAATTGAATAACACACTTGTACTTTTCCACCGAATTTTAAAACAATAACTATAATCAATGCAATTTAATTATGATTTTGACATTTCAATAGAATTTTCCTTTAATCATTTGTAATTAGACATTACCATTCGACATTATTATTTTCATTTGACATTTAAGCAAATATAAAACAAGTAATAGAAAAATTCGATCACATGGAACACGGAAGACCGCCCGTGGAAGGCTAGCTCAGAGTAAGAGCACTGGAACGCCAGGGTTCACGACTCTGGCGTTGAAGTCCCATTGTGGTTTGAATTTTTCGAAAAAATTGTCCACATTGAATATTTTTAGTTTCATATTCTGTATGAACTAGTTAAAAGTAATACACTCAAGAAATAGATAGTTTTCAGGAAAATACGTAGTAAGTTTTTCATACTCTTTAGCCGTCAAAACAATAATTAATAGGTCATTTCCTAAACCTTTTCCACAAAAATTCACAAATAGGCGTAGGTTTCAGGTAGAATAATCAAAATCATACATACATACATACATACATACATACATACATACATACATAAACTCAC
The DNA here is from genome assembly GCA_914829495.1 of Eilema sororculum. Lineage (NCBI taxonomy): Eukaryota > Metazoa > Arthropoda > Insecta > Lepidoptera > Erebidae > Eilema > Eilema sororculum. The sequence continues at coordinate 2,053,559 of OU618541.1, forward strand.
GCCTGTATTCCCCGAAGGGGTAGGCAGAGGTGCTAGCACCCACATTTCACCAGTTTATGTTTAGGTCCCAATGTAATAGGTGGCGAGCCTATTGCCATTAACCGGGCACTTATAAACCTGCGATAAATACACACATAACTTCGAAAAGCATCGAAAAGTCATTGGTGTGGCTATTAAAATTAAAATACACCCAAATTTTAATAGAGAGGATGGATGGAACGTACCACCAGTGGGACCCAGTCATCCACTTAATCAAACCCAGTAAGCAGCAAAATCCAGCAAGACTTAACAACGCAGTGAGCTCATTCTGCGTAAATTTGCAGCAGCCGAAACGTCGATTTAAAAAGTAAATAATAAAAAAATAACGTGTTAGAATCCGTAAAAAGTGGTTTTATTTCAATGCTTATGTTTATTTTACAAATCCCACTCATTTTATCTATCACCAAAAATAAAATTATTGTGTGTTCAAAGTATACCTTATATAGATAATGATCCAGCTCGTACTTTGCCAAGTTTTATCTGATTATTTTGAGTATACTGTGCGCCTGCGTACCAAACACAGCGGTTAGCTGCCACACAAAATACTGCGAGACGACAGACGTGTGGACAGACGAGAGCGGGACGTATGAAGTGTGCGGGTGAAATCTGACTTTTTACTAGCTTTATGCGCGCTCTTAATTATATTGGAACGAAGTTCCATAGCGCGTGTTGCGAATGCGAAAGGTGGCTCGGCTAGGTTAGACGGAAAAAATTGGGAGTTCTATCTGACACACTTTTTACCCGACTGCCGAAAGAAGGAGGGTAAATGCTTAAGTTGTTACTTTCTTGTCTCTAATGTCTATGAGTGCTATGTCGCTACTACTTTTTCGGTGGAACTAATTAAATACAATCACTGTTGCAATACTCGTTTATAGAAAAACATCCGGGATAAATACTCTTATCGGTAACGGAACCATAACGCGATCTAACTTCCTTAGGAAAGCTCCATCTAGTTTGATTGTGTTGAACTAAACTAAACAAAATTAATTAATCGACAGGAACTTCGTTTCATCCGGGTGTCCCTTGCACCTCTCAAGTTTTTTTTATTTACGTACAGATATTCTACAGATGTTTGAGGTAGGTATTGCTACACTGACCTGAAAACCTTAGTTACCACCGAACTAAGTTAGGAAAAGCAAAATACCTCTAATTAAACTTGGCTTCTTACCTGACCTAGTTTAATTTACAAATGTTTATAAATTGACCTGAAATCTTAGCCCTTTAAATGGATTAGGTAGATATTAAATAGTTTGCCATGTAAATTGGGTCAGGTTAATTATTAACTGTCTACAATACCAATAAAAATATTATTACATCGTCAGTAGTTTGATTTATCGTAGGTACGGTATGCACAGTACAAGTGGTACGAGTAGGTACGGTACGAGTCTGGGCAGGGTCAGTTTACTGAACAAGTCAGGTCTGCTCTGCGGTGAATCGCACGTACTCCTCAAACACACAAACTCGTCCACTTCTATTGGTTTAAATTCCGGAGCATTCGTGATTTCAGCCATTGCAATGTTAGCGTGCAGGAACTAGAAACTCACTCGATATTTTAGTATTTATTTATCGAATGTATGTGCAAGTTCCCGCGACTATCACACAGCTTTGAAACTACTATTATCGAAGTTCATACATAATATGCTCAGGCCTATTTCTCTTCGGAGTAGGCAGAGACAACAGCTCGCCACTTTGTTGAGATACATTATATAGGTGTGCTTAAAGTGTGCCCTGTATGCGCAGTAATTTTAGATATCTTTTGAGGATGGCACAGGATCTTACTGAGGTGAACGAACTCAAATTTTCGGGTCTCGTTTGTCCCACGATTTAGGTCCAAGATACGTGTCTCATGCTATATGTCGGAAGTCATCGCAATTTATTTGTTGTTATATTCCATAGACGATCTGTGTAGTATTTAGAGTATTTTAGTTTTGTCTTCTTCTTCATATTTGCGTTAATCCCAGTTGCATCTGAAGCTCTCAGCTTGGAGTCTGAGGTCCGCTTTACTAGTCTAAATGCGGATTTGATTAAACTACGATATTTTCCGTGAAGCGACTGCCTCCACAACCAGTTAATATTCGCATATTAATTGCAGTTGTTGGATTTTTGAGGGCTCCAACTACCCGTAACGACTTCCATAGATGTTCGTATGGCAACCGGGACCGACGGCTTAACGTGCTCTCCGAGGCACGATCACACCAATGCAAATAGCCACATGCATACAAATATTTGCACTGAGCGGGTATCGAACCCGCGCCTCCTGCCTAGCGGCCGCTTGCAATCCGCTACGCCACGGAGGCTGTCTAGTATTTAAGTTTTGTAATGTATATTAATTTATCTGTTTTCAAATATTTCTTACTATTTATTTATATATGAATAGTTTTGTAATTTGAATAATTTTATTGAGGAGGAGATTTGAGGCAAATAAATACACGAGCGAGGCGAAACTCATGACAAAGGCGGAAAAAAACCAGACATAATTAAAAAAATCTTTTATCCGTCTTCTACGCAGAAGCAGTGTTCTAAAAACTTTTATTAAAAAAAAAAACATCCGCATACGTTAAAATTTTGATCAAAAGAAGCCGTTCCTACATAACACATCCAAACAAAGTTAATTGGTATTAAGTTATGCTGTAGTTTCTATGTTTTCCTCAACGTTGATTGAAAATGCACTGTATTTGGTGCAAAGTATAGCTTCTGGCGATTTTTTGTTTAAATTCATAATTTAATATGATGCAAATTAATCAAAATACACTTAACTGGTTTTTAACCTATTTTAGAAAAGTAGGTAGGTAGGGTTAAGAGGAATAAAAATGATAAATCTGGTTTTTAGGCGTATGTTTAGAGAACAACTCCTTTTTTATTTGTGGACGTATTTGAAAACTGTTTACACTGTTTTATTTGTTGGTTTCTTGTCTACATTTGGTACATTTTTAGTTATTCTCACTTTTCAATTACTATACGAAAATCATACCCAAAGCAAAAAGGTCACTCAAAAGAAAACTGGCAACTACTTCTAAACAAAAAATATTTTTTACGTAATTTTTTAACTAAAAGAAAGACAAAGATCTGGAGTATAAGTGGTACATTTTTCCGTGCAATACATTGACTTTTGAAGTCACAGGCCACGTTTTTGTTACGTTCTCGAGAGTTTGGCTTAGCGGGTGCCTATGCGGGGGCCGGGCGGCAGTGCCGTGATGGCTGTTGGACGGGGAGGTTGTGCTTCACGTTTTCGCAGCTTTGACAGCAACACAATTCGAGATTAATGCACAAGTGAACAGATAAGACACTTCTTTGAAACGCCGAAAATAAATTCGGTAAAAAAGCGAAAGCTTTAAACTCTCAAGAAATACATGAAAATGTTGTGTTGATTATTTTATTCACACACTTTATTTGTTACCAGCTGTTGCCCACGGCTCCAGCCACGTAGATTTTGGATGCCGTTACTTTTATCTCACTCATAGTGTAATTATATAAAACCTATGACACTGATAAATAGTGTGGGTTTCTATTGGTGAAATAATTCTTAGAATTGGTTCTATAGATCCAAAGATTAACCTCTATAACGTCACAAACTACCTTTGTATAATAATACTATATACACCTATAGCTACATAGTAAAATATTATAAAAACATGATCACTACTTAACTTCACTAGTATAAAATAATTCACTTTCCGCTGTCTGTCTGTTTTTAAAGCTACGCGACGGATTTTGAAGCGGTTTTCTTTAATAGATAGTAATCATTCAGGGGGTAGGTTTATATGTACAATAGAATCTATATAATATAACAATGAATCCCTATTGGATTTTGGCTGGACTGGCTGAGGCTGGACCAATTTCGCTTTTTCCTTTTTTTGTTGTGGAAGTTGTGTTGGAGAAGGTTTTTATGAAAGAAAAAGTAAAAAATATGCGCGGAAAATAGAAAAATTTAAGAATACATAACCATCATATAAAATATCTCACCCTAAAGACGTTTTACGTCCTATTGGTGTCAGGATATTCGTGGGCGTATGGAGTCCCTGTCGTAATGCTTTCTGTTCTCAAAATAATTAGAACGAAAAACATCGGAAAAAATGAAACACTCAAGTGAGACTTGAACTCACGACCTTTCCCTTACAGGGGGAATGCTCTTCCAACTGAGCTATTGAGCCACACCTGATTCATTTCAAATTTTCCTTCTCCTTATATCCGTCTTTAAGGGCGACGGTGGTTCCATTTACCAACATTCTTACGAACTGTTGGAAACAATGAATGATTTTTCAACCAGTTTTAAACATTGAATTTTGATGACTCCGCCCGAATATTTGACTTGAATTTTTTTTATAGCATTCAGTCAAATAATTAGGACGACTTAATACAGCCAATTGACGTAAATTCTAATTTTTAAGGCGAAACGTAGCTTGCCGGGTCATCTAGTGCATATTATAAGAGGTTTGTGATGATGTGATGTCTTAAATAAACACATTTTTGGGCTTACACTGCAAACGATGGCACTGTGAGAATGTGTAATGTGTGTGAATTGTTATGCCTATAGCATACTTATAGCTTTCATATTCACCTACCTCAATGTATCTATGCCATATACACCCTAACCAATGGATATATATGTAAGATTCATGTATATAAATAAATAAATAAATAAAGAACTCTTTATTGTTCACCAATTAAATATAAAACATATCAAATTAAGTATAAAACAAATTTATGTGGTAGACAATTGGCGGCCTTATCGCACTGAGGCAATCTCTTACAGGCAACCATGGGATGGAGAGAGATACAGATGAAGAGATTTGGGGCAGTTGGTGTACTTTGATTTATAATGTTATTGTGTGGATGATTACAAATATATATGATGAGTATCTAGAGAGAGAATATAAAATAATAAAACATACATACTAATGACATTTCGGTACATAAATATAAGAGCTGAGTGGGCATCGAACCCACAAACTCTGAATGCTCCACCGCTAGTCCATGGAATTTTAACCTTTTGAAATTGAATTTGTCTGTTTGTTCACAATGGACACAAACGCTACTTGGTACACGGATTTTGATACGGTATTTTTATTTAAAAGGTTTTGGTAGAATAGTACCAGAGATAAAACCAAAGTCGCGATAATAGACATCCACGCGGGCGGAGCCGCAGACCTTAGCTATAATAAAGAATCATGAATCAATCAACATCGATGTCAAAAAAATACCAAATCAGTTAGGTACGTGAAGTTAGGCAGAATATGATTGTCCACTCTGTACCCTTTTTACCGACATCTTTTCCCATATTTTTATATTATAATCACTTTAGTGACATGTGTGCGGGGTGGTGCGGGGCTGCGATTATTACGTTCGTAGACTCCACCCATTCGCTCTAAAGCATCGTCTCAGGTAAGGACCTTAAATGCGAGTCGGGTATCGCGCAATATAGCGATATTTTCATATATTATGTACCACTTCAATTGTCATTAAGCCTATCATACAAGCTCGCCATTTTCAAGTGCTTCTGATCTGCCCTTTTTTACCCACGACATGTTATCTGTGCCACGACGCACGGAACGGAGACGGTATATGCGTTTGGGATGAGAGGATGTTTGTTTGTTTGTGCAAATCCATGTTGCCATTTTCTCCGAAACTACCAATCCAATTTTGATGCAGTTTTCAGTTTTGGGTATCGGCTTTAATTGGACATGTTCTTAGAGATAGGTGTTACAATGACAACTCAACAGGGGGCGCTAGAACAAGCATGTTTAATGCAAATCGATGTTGCCAATTTTTTCCAAAAATACTAGACCGATTTTGATGCAGTTTTCAATGATTGGTTTGGGTTTGATTGGTTCATGTTCTTAGATAGGTGTTACGGTGACAAACCACTACGAGGCGAGGCAGTTAACCTTTTTTTAAATTATCTTTTATACGTCGCGGGTATTTTAATTTTTTATTCAAATATATTATCAATACCTCATTAATTTGGTCAGTCCGTGTTCTGAGAGATAGACCCTGGTTAGCCTGCCCATTTACCTATAAGAACCTTATCCATACTAATATTATAAATGCGAAAGTAACTCTTTCTGTCAGTCTGTCTGTCTGTCTGTCTGTCTGTATGTTACGCTTTCACGCCTAAACCACTGCACCGATTTTGATGAAATTTGGTATAGGGGTAGATTAGACTATGAGAAAGGACATAGGCTATGTTTGGTCGCGATAACCGACATCCACGCGGGCGGAGCCGCGGGCAAAAGCTAGTATTCGATAAATTCCAACAATTTATTACAATAAACGGTATTGTCCAACTGCTTATGTCTTCCACCCCCTGAAGTGGCGGCTTCTGCCTGCTTTGATTACACAAGCCGCCCTTTGTCTGGCAAACAAAGCACTAAGCTGTTTATAGAACGCTGGTGCATTTAATTTCTTTATCTCTAAACAGTGCAGTCAAAGTAGTAATTCATATTTTAGCTTATAGGAACGACAATTAACGAAAGATTTAAGATTCAAGAATGCGTAAGCGTACGCGTAATGCGGACATTGATACCAATTTACATGTTGTTCGTTATTTAGCATAATTTTTTGGCACTAAATTAAACATACATCAAGAAAAAGAGCCACTAAAACTGAAAAAGCAATTGGCATAATTTGAACAGAAGTTTTCTTTGGATAATGAGAAGATATAACAGTCTAAGTATTTACTGTTATATGGTGTATGGGGCCTCAAGCCAACCTTTGATGGAAGCCAGCACCTACTCCAGTTGATTGATGGATCAGATTCTTTTCGAGTCTATAGGCTAGATTCTCACTTTCTGGTTCACAATATTATTTGATACTGTAATTATTCTTTCTTTGGGGCACAAAACTTTTTACCAACGATAGGTGCTATTTTTTAGGTACTGATCTACAACTTTGCGATATGAAATATAAAAAAATAAACAGTTTACTATTTTTCGAGTCATTAAATCACAAGGCAGCAGCTCCCTTGGAAGCAGTATAGACCAAATCTGGTGGAAAAGGTGCCTAGATACATTTTCCTCAGCATTTGTGATCTCTGGTTCCGAGGTTAGAGGCTCGGCCCACCACCATGCCAAACCACCACCATTATTATCCTTATAGTGATTTCTCAGTTATATCCAGAGTCTGCTTATTATTATTGTGTCAATTCCGGGGGCGACGGCCGTCTGATCTAATAACCACTAGACTTAGAGCAAGGACTGCCACAGGGACACTTTTGTTGTTTAGCAAGTCTGGCATATGAACAGTCAGTGTCATACATATCTTGTCGACGAAGTCTCAAAATGATCTTAAATCTCTTGTATAAAGAGCAAATTAAACTGTTTTATTGATTTATATGGTAGTATTGCCCGAACTAAAGGCTTGTACGAAATATCAGAACGATCAGTCAACTGAAAGGGGGTAAAAAACGAAATTAAGATCATTTTGATGCTTTTCGAACTTATGTGTGTATTTATCGCAGGTTTATAAGTGCCCGGTTAATGGCAATAGGCTCACCACCTTTACATTGGGACCTAAACATAAACTGGCGAAATGTGGGTGCTAGCACCTCTGTCTACCCCTTCGGGGAATACGGGCGTGAGTTTATGTTATGTTATGTTATGTTTGAATACCTTGTTAGGCAACACCTTTCTGGTACTGACTGTACACTGTCTTGTGAGGGTGGTATGAGTCCCGAAGCGTTGTGGGACTTTGCACAAGTGCATAACCAAGTTTAATCCTACTAATATTATAAACGCGAAAGTTTGTAAGTATGGTTGGATGGATGGATAGATGTCTCTTTCAGGTCTAAACGGCTGCAGCGATTTTAATAAAATTGGAATGTGGCAATAGGCTCACCCCCTATTAAGTGGGACCGAATCCAATGATTGGTGAAATGAGGGTGTTAATTCACCTCTGCATAACCCTCCGGGGATAAAGGAGGGATTGTATGTATGTATGTATGTATGGTATGGAGTTTGCTGATTCGTTTGGTCGCGATAACCGACATCCACGCGGGCAAAAGCTAATATTTTATGTTTTAACCGAACTATGAACTGTAAACAAAAGTGCATAATATTGCAAAGCGCTTAATCTTCGAAGTGCAGAAGTCGTTCCGATATTAATCCGCAGAGGTCGCTCGCAGCTCGGAGGGGTTTAACATTTAACTTATTTCATCAGACGGATGGAATGGCGGCAAGCGCGAGCGGTGCAATCTCCTGATTGGAAATATTTGCGTAGATGGTTCCACGTAGGGCTGTTGAGATGATCTATATTATAGCATCCGTAGATTTATATCTGGCTAGCTGTTGCCCGTTTGCTCTGTCCGCGTGAAATTCTATTACAGGTTTAACATAACGTGCCACAAGCATTCATTTGGCGAAAATGATCTAGGTGTAATAAACTCTAAAAAAAAATTTAAAACCCCCATACATTTTTCCTTTCACACGAACATTATTCCCATACATTATCAAAAAATTTTTTTTTTCTCTCGCCAAATTCTTCAATACTTCCAGATGATTTTGCTATCGTATCTGTGCCCAAACTATTTTTATCCGAAACGACCTTATAATCACCCAGTAACAAGACCGTCAGAAAATTATTATCATGATAAAAAGTTGCCTATTTCAGACTGTAATCTACATCAGCTGTGTCCAGGCATTCGCTCAAATGTGTTTGCGTGAAATATTAACGAATCAGACGAAGAAATCGGCAGAAATGTCTTATATCAGGTTGTGCGATCCGGGACTCGAGCCCAAGACTGATAAACCTACTAATGGACACTGAATAATTTTCCACAGTCATCCATACTTATACGAGTATTAATGCGAAAGTAACTCTGTCTGTCTATCTATCTGTTACGCTTTCACGCGTAAACCACTGAACCGATTTTGATGAAGGACATAGGATTGGTCGCGATAACCGACGTCCACGCGGGCGGAGCCGCGGGCAAAAGCTAGTTTGATATAATTTGTTGTTGTCAAGGTACTAAATTGAATTCCGGACTACATAAAACCGGGAGCGAATCTAGAGAGGGTTGTTTCTTCAAATAAAATTGTGATTGGATCGTGCTCACGTTCCTTGATGTTCAAGAATCAATAAGAAAGGATGCTGGTCAAATAAGTCATGTAATCGTAATGAGAGAGGCTGAAGGAGAAAACTTTTTGAGGAGAGAAATTCTTATATTACTCGCGGATAAATTAATTTATCATAAAACGGCAGGTCAGAAGCTCTAGAAACAGGGTTGTGTTTACCGTCCATGCTACAGTCCATACCATAAACTCTTAAAACAAATCAATAATTGAACGGCTCTCTTATTACCACCTCCAAATGAAACTTTTTTTTGAAAATCACCATAAGTACCACAACTTTCTTTAAAGCATTTTTGGAAGCCCATAATGACATCCCTAGTTACCACCAGAAATTATTTAGTAACCTACTTTTGACAGTAGAGGTAAGACACCTTCCCTGAGTCCGCGTTCTTTACTAATTAAAACGCGAAATCCCGTTATGTACCTCCTCTGATTAACAGACGGTAGAAAATTCAATATAAAACCAATTATTGGGTGCCGTGGATTGCGACGGGAAGACACTGTTGAGTTCCGCCATATTGATTTGTTAATACGATTAAACAGCTCGTTAACCAATCTACTAAGACTTGTACCTATTCATAAAGGTACTTGGACTTGTACCATTCATGACTAGGAGTTTTGGAGACCAAGCCATTGTTGATTGACAGTCGCTCTTGCAAAGATAAAATAAATCATGGAGTAAGAGTATCTCAATCTATAAGGTGCAGGCTTTGGACGCAACTGGGCCTTGCACTCAGATGAATTTTCACTATGCTATTCATATTTTTAATCTTCGGATTTGACACTCAATTACGCTCAAACGGCTGAACGGATCCAGCAGAAATTTAGTAGAGGGATAGATGATTTATATCAGAAATCCACGCAGGCAACAGCTACACCATAACTATAATCGGCAAAATGTATTCTAGACATTTATTGTATCTCAGACGCGTTTGTCACCGCGTGGTGCGCCTCTTTGTGCATGTTTTATCGCAGCAATTTTTGTACTCAATAGATTTGTTCAACGTTTGCTCAGAAAGCTATTGAATGCATACAAAACATCCGGATATTTCTCGCTGCTAGATTTCTGCAGCTCCAATCACTGTAAGAGATATGTTTCTGGCATATTCTAAAGAAACAATATGAAAATGTTTTAAAGTTAGAGTATTGAATAAGTAAATGTTCTCCACGGCCTTACTTGTGTGGAATACTGTTCTCGTTTAAATAACCCAGAGATGAAGAGAATAGTATTTATATTGTTCCAGACTTATAATTATTAGTCTATAATCTATCTATCAAATTTCAACTAGATTAAACATTCAAACATTATCAATGACGGATCATTCGCACTGAGCTATTCAAACTATCAATTAGCATATTGCAGACTACTGCTGGACATAGGTCTCTTCTAAGAATTGCTTCTTCATATGCCAGACTTGCTAAACAACAAAAGTGTCCCTGTGGCAGTCTTTGCTCTAAGTCTAGTGGTTATTAGGTCTGACGGCCGTCACCCCCGGTATAGACGCCATAATAATAAGCAGACTCTGGACATAACTGAGATATCGGTATAAGGATAATAATGGTGGTGGTTTGGCATGGTGGTGGGCCGAGCCTCGGAACCAGGGTTCACAAATGCTGAGGAAAATGTATAGGCACCTTTTCCATCAGATTTGGTCTGTACTGCTTCCAAGGGAGCTGCTGCCTTGATAACTCCTAAAAGAATCTGATAGTCAATCAACTGGCGTAGGTACTTGCTTGCATCAAAGGTTGGCTTGAGGCCCCTACACCATATAACAGTAAATACTTAGATTGTATGATATGATGGGTGAAATGGCCCTACGCAAGAGGGCGGCTCGCCCGTCCGGCCGCGCGGTGTCCCCTGCTGGCAGTAAGTAGTAGATTGTTATATCTTCTCACTATCAAAGTTATAATGACGGCGCCATATTTGTGTTGCCAAAAAGACCAATAAAGAATCTATTTTCCGACCGCGTGGCATCCGATTCCGTTCCCACTGCACCCTCTTATACAATGATATAGTTATCTAAACAGCAACAGAAATAACCACATTGTCATTTCTGCGTGTATGCCGATGTCGGCCGAATTTCTTGACCTCGCTCCGTTCCCTTGAGCAGTAGCGTGATAAATAATGTAAGATATATATTATTGTTAAGTTCCATGAAAATCCATTCAGTAGTTTTAACGTGAAAGAGTAACAAACATCCATCCATACATACATCCATCCATACTCACAAACTTTCGCGTTTATAATAATATTAGTAGGATTTATTGCCAAAAATTAGGCTAAACAACGAACGACTTGTAAATTGGTAGGTATCACTGTCCACACGCTTTGGTACGTATTCTTGAATCTTAAATCTTTTTTTTTATAAAGCACACGTCAAATTGACTTCAACTCGCCTGATGTTAAGCTAAAGGCGTCTTCTTATGGTAAATCTTGCGTTTGTTGTCGTTCCGCTAAAATATGAATTACTACTTTGACTGCACTGTTTAAAGATAAAGAAATTAAATGCACCAGCGTTCTATAAACAGCTTAGTGCTTTGTTTGCCACACAAAGGGCGGTTTGAAGCCGCTACTTCAGGGGGTGGAAGACGTAAGCATAATAACAACGTAAATAACATAAGCGTAGACTGCAATATGCTAATTGATAGTTTGAATAGCTCAGTGCGAATGACGGATCATTCGCACTGAGCTATTCAAACTATCAATTAAACGTGACGTTGTCAATGAAAAATGACGTATTGGCACCTAATTTTTGTTACGCTAGAACATTGATATACTATAGTATATCAATGCGCTAGAACAAAGTTATACCGACTACTGTCAGTGAGCTGTCTAAAATACAATAATATAATGGACGGAGTATAATATAATTAATTCATACTAGTGTGAGTGTACGGGACTGCCTTGATGCTGCCGTACGACCTGCTTGATTGATCTTGATGTATTGATAAATGATAAATCCTTGATGTTTATAAATATTTATTACTTGATGATAATACACGAGTTTTACAGCGCGACTTGTTTGCGACTGACTTTATGTGTAATGATTTTACAATAAAGCAATCAAATCCGCTGACGCGGTAACATGTGCGGTAATTGGACCGTACATATTCCCGGGCCAAAGAAGATAAGAGCCAAAAAATCAAAAAATGAAAATTTATATTTATGACAATGAATAAAAAAACAAAAGTGTATATGTAAATGGATAATAAACAATAATTCATTAAACCACCGAGTTATCAAACATTTAGCTGAATTTGCGCAAAACGGGACTTGTAGATCTCTTCTGGAATGTTCTTGCACGTGAGCTGGGTGCCGCCGTCGCCTCTGGCCTCGACGAGTCGCACTCGCCGGCGCGCGGACGCCGCTTCGGAGCTTCCACCACCGCTCTGTCCACCATCACTGCTGGCTCCTGGATCGCCTCACCACCATTACCTTCATGGCTTCTTGTGCATTCGCCGTACTGCAACTGCGATGGCGATAACCAATACTATTCCAAAGATAATGTAGATCATAGCGTAATGGTGTATACCTATCATGTGACGAAAGTATAGACTCACGAACGGCTTCGTTGTCCTTTAATTGTCGTATTTTCATCTGTATGTTTTCGTTTCCCTCTTGAAACTGCAAATGCGATTTGTTTGATATTTCGTACGTGGGGATGCTGATGTTAATGATATGATTTATCGGTGCAATTACAGGTGTGTATAAGTCGGGCGATATTCGTAACACACTTGTATGAGGTTTGTGTGGATATATCGTAAACTCTTCCGTCTTGATTAAACAGCCGTGACCTACACTTAATAGCCCGGCACCGGTCAGCTGATGTGCGGTAATCTGCTCGTCGCACATTGTTCGTACCTTGCATCGGTCGCAACAAATATAGATATGTGTGCTCATAATGTAACTATCTTGCCATGTATTTTTACATAAAATTGTTTGGGTTAAACATTCTTGGTTTTCTTGTTGACAAAGATTTTTGTCACTCTTCATCAGGTATTCAGGCTTCTGGCTATGACAAACATATGCTTCTTGAACGAGACAATCCTTGATGTCGGCTACGCTCATAGGTATGTAGGTACCCTTTCTTAAGTTCAAGGCAACGTAATCCGCAACCGGGGATATGAGAATAATGCTTTCTCCATGATATTTGGGAACTGGTATCAATTTGAATATTTCGTAGGACTCTCTACTGATTAACGGTATCCTTATTTCAAACAGAAGGTACTGTTCGAAAAACATTGGAAAAAATGAAATGCTCAAGTGAGACTCGAACTCACGACCTTTCGCTTACAGGGCGACTGCTCTGCCAACTGAGCTATTGAGCACCACTTGAATCATTCCAAATTTTCCTTCTCTTTATATCCGTCTATAAGGGCGACGGTGCAGCCATCTACCAACATTCTTACGAACTGTTGGAAACAATGAATGATTTTTCAACCATTTTTAAACATTGAATTTTGATGACTGCGCCCAAATATTTGAATGAATTTTTTATAGCATTTATTATGCTAACTGTTAAGTTCGAAAAACATTGGAAAAAATGAAATGCTCAAGTGAGACTCGAACTCACGACCTTTCGCTTACAGGGCGACTGCTCTGCCAACTGAGCTATTGAGCACCACTTGAATCATTCCAAATTTTCCTTCTCTTTATATCCGTCTATAAGGGCGACGGTGCAGCCATCTACCAACATTCTTACGAACTGTTGGAAACAATGAATGATTTTTCAACCATTTTTAAACATTGAATTTTGATGACTGCGCCCAAATATTTGAATGAATTTTTTATAGCATTTATTATGCTAACTGTTAAGTTCGAAAAACATTGGAAAAAATGAAATGCTCAAGTGAGACTCGAACTCACGACCTTTCGCTTACAGGGCGACTGCTCTGCCAACTGAGCTATTGAGCACCACTTGAATCATTCCAAATTTTCCTTCTCTTTATATCCGTCTATAAGGGCGAAGTTCTGTCACTCGTCCCATGACCCACTTGCCGGGGGGTAAGTTTTCTTCGTGAATGAGAACCACGTCATTTAACTGGACATTTTCCTTTGGAGTTTTCCACTTAGACCTTGTTGTCAATTGTGTCAGATATTCAGCATTCCATCTTTTCCAAATATCTTGCATAATGTTCTGTATAAGACACCACCGCGTTCTTAAATCTCTCTCGGTAGGTATAAGTGTCAATAATGGACCACTTGCTAGAAAGTGAGATGGCGTCAGATATTCTAAGTCTGCGGGATCGTCAGTTAAGAGACACAGCGGCCTAGAATTTAAGCAGGCCTCTATCTGGGTCAGCAATGTGTTGAACTCCTCGTAGGTGAGCTTCTGTTCTCCTATCACCCTCTTCAGATGGAATTTAAAGCTTTTGACTGCCGATTCCCAGAGCCCTCCCGCCGACGGATTCCCGGGGGCATTGAAGTGGAATGTTATTTCCATGTTGGCTAACTCTTGCTGTAGCTCGTCGTCGAAAGTTTGCACAATGTCTTGATATTCTACTTGTAAAACTCTGGAGGCTCCGATAAAATTGCGACCATTGTCACAATAAATATCGCTTGGTGTACCCCTTCGGGCGGCCATCCTACGTAGAGCCGCGAGAAATGCTGTAGTGGTCAAGTCGGAGACCAACTCTAAGTGTACGGCCTTGGTTGCCATACATACAAAGACGGCGACATATCCTTTTGTGGTTTTGATACCACGACCCTTGCTGGCTTTCAAAAGCATATGCCCCGTGAAGTCTACGCCCGTATGTTTGAACGGACGAGAAGGACGAACTCTGGCTTCAGGTAAGTCCCCCATTATTTGCTCTTGCATGCTTGGTTTTTGTTTCTTGCATAATACACACTGGCGTATGTATTTCTTAGTTGTTCTTGTTCCACTAAGTATCCAATACATTTGTCTCGAAAACGCTAGAGTTACTCGGGCTCCGCCGTGTAATGTGTGCTCGTGAGCATTGTTTATGACTAATTCCGTGAATCGATGACTTTGAGGTAATATGATGGGGTTTTTCTTGTCAGGACTTATGCAGGCGTTCCGTAGCCTACCTTCAACGCGAAGAATATCTTCATTATCCAAAAAAGGGTTTAAATTTATAATTTAGCTTTTCTTTGAAATACATTTATTTTGTTTCAGGATGCATATTTCTTCTGCAAATACTTCTCCTTGAACTTGTTTTATTATCTTTTTTCTTGTTTCTCTTAACTCGGGTACAGTCAGCCACGATGTGAGCTTCCTATCCTGTTTTTTGGTCAGGAAAAAGAAAATTCTGTATACCCAGGCAAGTACTCTGATAAGTTTTGATAATGAGCTGTATTTTTCTATCATTTTCTTGATAATATTAGTGTCATCGGCTTGCATGATGATATGAACT
Organism: Eilema sororculum; assembly: GCA_914829495.1. Taxonomy (NCBI): domain Eukaryota; kingdom Metazoa; phylum Arthropoda; class Insecta; order Lepidoptera; family Erebidae; genus Eilema; species Eilema sororculum. Next base: position 2,069,038 of record OU618541.1, read on the forward strand.
TGCTTTACAATTTTTGCTTCTTCATTGGTCGTATATGTACGTTTCTCTTGCACTATATTTTCAGGAAAAGATAGCCAAGTCGGACCTTGCCACCATAATGTATGTTGTATTAGTTGGCTGGTTATCAAGCCACAGCTAGCACAATCTGCAGGATTTTCTGAAGATTTAACATACTGCTAGCAGCCAGGTGGCATTACTTCAATAATTTGACGTACTCTATTGGATACGAACGGCTTCCAGCGCTCGGGATTTCCTTGCAGCCACCCCAGCACTGCCATGGAGTCAACCCACCCGTAGATCTTGATCTCAACGTCTGGTGATATCGCTTGTTTGATTTTCATCATAACCTTCGAGAGAAGGAGGGCTCCGCTCAGCTCCAAACGAGGTAAGGAAACCTCTTTATTACAGGGTACGAGTCTTGATTTGCCAGCAATAAGTTTTATTTCCGCTTGACCTGATTTTATTATTTTGCTATAAACGACGCACGCGTACGCTCTTTGTGATGCATCGCAATAGCCGTGTAATTCGAGCTTATTCGTGTCGTCGCAGCCTAACCACCGTGGTATTTGAATGTTCTTTGTGTGGATAATATCGTTTTTAATTTTTTGCCACTCATTATATATATCCTTAGGGAGCTTGTCATCCCATCCCAAGTTCGTCTTCCATACTTGTTGAAAGATCAATTTGAGTTTGGTAGATAATGGAGTCAGCCACCCCAGGGGGTCGAACAGCTGGGAAATGGCAGACAATAGCGATCTTTTTGTGTCCTGAATGTCCTTGTTGACTTCATATTGAAAAATGAAAATATCCTTTTCAGGATTCCAATATAAACCGAGGGTCTTTGTCGATTCGGTTAAAATATTATAGTTGCTTTGCCCCTCTTGGCTCCTATCTCCTAATAATTCTTGATAATTTGATTTTCATTTCCTCAAATTGAAGCCGCCTGCTTTCATAATGTTTTTAAGTTCTTCCTTATTTTTCAGAGCAGATTCTAGAGTAAGGACTAAGACCAGAAGTAAATCATCCATATAGCAGTTATTCTCTAGGATTCGTGCAGCTTCAGGATACTTTTCCCTTTCGTCACTTGCTAATTGACGAATAGTCATCATCGCGAGGAAGGGCGCGGCCTTGGTGTCATACGTCACTGTAGTGAGTTGATACTCTCGTAAAACTTCTTGGGGACTATCTCGCCATACAATTTTTTTGGAGAGGCTGGTCATCTTCATGCAACCAAATGGCGCGAAACATCTTTTCACAGTCGGCGGTGAAGGCAACCTTATATTTCCTCAATCCTAATAATAATGTAAAGATATCTTTTTGTAAGTTAGGCCCCGTATACATGCAATCATTGAGACTTAAGCCACTCGAAGTTTTTTCCTATGCATTGAAGACTACACGTAGCTTCGTCGTACTAGAATCGCTTCGTAGCACGCAATGGTGTGGCAAGTAACTGTTGCGCTCGGATAACGTGTCCTCGTAGCTTGTAAGTTTCATATGACCTAAGTCTTGGTATTCGTGAATGAAGGATTTGTAGGCTATTTTGAGATCATTGTTTTTGTTTAATTTTCGTTCCAACTGGCCAAATTGTGCAATCGCTTTGTTCTTCGACTTTCCTAATTGATCGATATTTGACTTAAGGGGCAGTCTCACTATGTACTTTCCATCTGACGACCTTGTTGTCGTAGATTTATAGAAATCTATGCATTTATTTTCTTCAATTGAAAGAGACTGGTTCTGAGGTATGTCTTCAATATCCCAATATTTTTGAAAGTCTTGAAGGTTGTTGAGAACCATATTGCATGCGAATGTTTGGATTTTTCCACAGAGAATCCATCCAAGGCGTGTTTCCTGGATAATCGGTGACTTGCTTCCGACTCTGTAGATTCCGTCCAGTATAATATTTGCATATATGTCGGCCCCAAACAAGATGTCCACAGGCCTACTAAGATGGAAGTCGGGGTCCGCTAATTTTATTACATTTAATAGTTGCCATGTTGGCGGCTTGAATGACGCATTTGGTAAGTTTCGTGTTAAACTTTTCATAATGTAAACATTTGTAGTAAAGTCGTACTTTTCAGTCATCGAATTGCAATTGATTGTTATCATGCCGTTGCAGATGTTGTCCGTGGTGCCAACACCCGTTACGACCCCTTTAAATTTTTGACGGGGTAAACGTAAAAGCTGAGCGGCCTTTGTAGTTATCAGAGAGACTTGTGAGCCTTGGTCAATGAGCGCACGTAAGACTTGGTACTCTCCATCTGCCCTTTGTACTTGTATCAAGGCCGTTGCTAGTAAGATTTCAGGCATTTCCCCTTGCTGGGTCACGTGCGAGTTCTTGGCACTGCATTCGACTCCCTGGCTTGAGTCCGGGTTACTTGATACGAACTGTGACGTCATGTCGGTTGAAGTCACGTTGTTTTTCGCAAATGCTGAGTGCAGCAATGTGTTGTGGTTTCCATTGCACTCGCGGCATCGTTTATTTGAAGTGCATGTTTTTCCAGTATGCTTATGTAGACAATTCCAGCAATAGTTCAATTTCGTAATCGCTTGTCGCCTTTGCATTGGTGTCATTTCCAAGAATTTTTTACAAAAATAGACGCCGTGTTCTGCACTGTTACAGATTAGGCATGTTAACTTATTTTTTGAACTCGATTTTGATGCAGCTTGATTGCTTGAAAAATTCTTGCAATTGGATGATTTATTTTGTCTACTTGAATAATAATAATAATAATAATAATAATGAATTAATAGCTTTACTGAAGGTAACTGAAACATTCAGTAATTCTATTAAAATGGCGTTTGGTGTGGACAAATGTGCAGTCATTCATGTAAAGCGAGGGCGGGTGGTGGAGTCGGAGGGTATACAACTCTCTGATTCCACTAACCTAAGATCACTCCTCGTAACTGAGACCTATAAATACTTGGGTATGTCACAGGCGTTATGCATCAATGAGGTCGACATGAAACAAATGTTACAGGAACGTTTCTTTGGCCGCCTGAAAAAGGTACTTAACAGTCTTTTGTCAGGTGGTAACAAGGTGCGTGCCTGTAACAGTTGGGTCATGCCACTCTTGATGTACTCTTTTGGCATACTCAAGTGGACTCAGACTGAACTCGATACCATCGATAGGAAAGTCCGGACTCAGTTGACTGCATTCCGAATGCACCACCCAAGGTCGTCAGTCATGAGATTGTACATCCCGCGGAAATGTGGGGGTCGAGGTTTTTTAAATGCTAAGACCCTTCATAATCGCGAGGTGTGCAATCTCAGAGACTACTTTCTAAAGTCGAACGTGGATATGCATCGTGATGTAGTCAACGTAGATACCGGGCTAACCCCGCTCGGTTTGGCTAAAGAGAACTGGCGCAGGCCTACAATAGTTGGCACTGACAGCCGCAGGGAGGTATGGCAGAGTAAGGAGCTACATGGCAGGTTCTATCGGGCCCTCCACAGGCCCGAAGTAGACCTACTGGCATCCGTGTCCTGGCTACGTTTCAGTGACCTTTTTGGGGAAACTGAAGGTTTTGTCTGTGCAATTGCAGACGAAGTTATCAAGACGAATAACTACCGGAAGTATATCATGAGGGATGGCACAATTGACATTTGTCGAGCGTGTCACCAACCTGGTGAATCCCTCAGGCATATTACTTCCGGTTGTTCTCGTCTTGCTAACGGCGAGTACTTGCACAGACATAATCAAGTAGCCAGGATAATCCATCAGCGACTTGCTCTGAAATACAACCTTGTGGAAGTTGAGGTACCGTACTATAGGTATGTTCCTGAGCCAGTTCTAGAAAATAGCCATATCACATTGTACTGGGATCGATCTATCATCACTGATAGGACTGTTATAGCTAACAAGCCTGACATTGTGGTGATAGACCGATCCGAACGCCGAGCATTGATTGTTGATATCACCATTCCTCATGACGAGAATCTCGTGAAAGCTGAGAAAGATAAACAAGTTAAATACTTGGACTTGGCCCACGAGGTTGTCGACATGTGGAATGTTGACTCAGCAATCATTGTACCGATAGTCGTATCAGTCAACGGATTGATAGCAAAGAGCCTCGACCAACATCTGAAGAGGCTCGGGTTGGATGGTTGGGTCAAGGGCCAGATGCAGAAGGCAGTACTCCTTGATACGGCGCGCATCGTGAGGAAGTTCCTCTCTCTGGAGCCCTGACCACCGGTAGCTTGGTCCCTGTACTCGATGCCGGTGGGATACTATTTTTTATATTTTTAAATATATGTTTTTTTTTATATGTATTTAAAAATATAATTTATAAGTTTTTTTAAATGAATAAAGAGGATAATAATAATACTATTTTTTATATTTTTAAATATATTTTGTATTTTTTTAGGATATATTTAAAAATGTAATTTATATGTGTTATACTTGAATAAAGGAAATAATAATAATAAATAGAAAAGTAAAGATATACAAAGACTATATTATTTTGTTATACAAAGACTATCGGACCAAGTACGGGTCATTCAACGCAATCATTTGTTGAATGAAACCGTAGTTGAGACACTACGGCAAGAATGCTTACGAAATATGTGTGTTACCCCCGCCCCGGCCCCTGCTTCCTGCTTCTACAACTGCATTGAATGAAGATTCACATGTTACGCGGGATGACACACCTATTCCAGTAAGTATTCAGTACAATGAAGAGATTAAGGAGGCTTTGGAATATGCGCTGCGGGAATATCGATCAATGCCCATACATGTCAGGCCACGTCTCCCGCGGTTGCCCATACATAGACGTAATATAGCGCTGGTGAGTGCCCTTGATTCATTATTACCTAAATATTTAGAAAATAGTGAAAACCTCGGTGACACTCATTCAATTCTGTATTGTACTGCTGTGGCAGCATGTCGTATGGCAGGTGCTAAATTTCCCATTAAAGATCCTGCCATACGACCTAAGCCTGCCATACCGGCATGGCAATGCAGGATTGAACGACGTGTGGCCGAGGCAAGGGTGCTCATCGGTAAATTAATCTGCTTCAGGTCGGGCAATACTCGCCCAAGGGTGATGCGCTATGTGACCCGAGCGTTTGCGGGAACTAATATTAGTCCCCAAGATTATACGTCTCGGGTCACAGAGCGTATTGACTTCCTGAAGCAGAAAGTCTGTGCATGGGCAAACCGTATTCGAAGATACAAAAAGCGAGTTGATCGATATACCGTCAATCGTATGTTCCAAAGAGACCAAAGGTGGGTATATAGAAACTGGGAGCGAACAGATGAAAGTGTGGATGACGTGCGACGGCCGGATGCTGAAGCCACAAATGCGTTCTGGCGCAGTATCTGGTCGGTGCCCGTCAGCCACACTGAAGGCGATTGGATGCGTGAGGTAGAAAGAGCATGCGAACCTATTCCTGAAATGGAAGAAATTTACATTGATGCCACCGATGTAGATTGTGCAGTCCGTTCGCTGTCTAACTGGAAATCTCCAGGACCGGATGGACTGCACAATTTCTGGCTAAAATGGCTACGGAGTTCGCATGTTGTTTTGGCCTCACAATTTCAATCCGCTGTAGAATCTGGGACGCTACCAGTTTGTATGACGACAGGAGTTACTCACCTGCTCCATAAAACTGGTAGTACTCTGGAGCCCAATAATTATAGACCGATTACATGTCTCCCAACGGTCTATAAACTTCTTACATCCATCCTGAGAGCTAAGATTAACAATCATATAAACAATAATTCTATTATGTGTGCCTCTCAGAATGGATGTAGGAATGGGGCCCGGGGTACTAAGGAGCTCCTCCTGATTGATATGACTATTAGCCAACAAGCTCGCCGCAATCGTAAGGATCTGGCGGCATGCTGGATAGATTACAAGAAAGCGTTTGACTCCGTGCCACATACATGGCTTTTGAGGGTGCTGGAGTTGTATAAAGTGAATACAACTCTATGTACCTTCCTAAGGTCATGTATGGGGCAATGGAGGACGGTTCTTTTCCATCCAGGGTGTCGCCAGGCTTTGGGTAGTGGCGAGCCGATAACAATAGAGCGGGGTATTTTTCAAGGGGACAGTTTGAGTCCCCTTTGGTTCTGCTTAGCCCTGAACCCACTTAGTACTTTACTAGTGAATTCAGGGTTAGGTTATAGGTTACGAAGAGAGGGTCAGATGGTTTCCCACCTCTTTTACATGGACGATTTAAAGCTATTCGCCCACACCAACCCTCAATTAATAGCTTTACTGAAGGTAACTGAAACATTCAGTAATTCTATTAAAATGGCGTTTGGTGTGGACAAATGTGCAGTCATTCATGTAAAGCGAGGGCGGGTGGTGGAGTCAGAGGGTATACAACTCTCTGATTCCACTAACCTAAGATCACTCCTCGTAACTGAGACCTATAAATAATTGGGTATGTCACAGGCGTTATGCATCAAAGAGGTCGACATGAAACAAATGTTACAGGAACGTTTCTTTGGCCGCCTGAAAAAAGTACTTAACAGTCTTTTGTCAGGTGGTAACAAAGTGCGTGCCTGTAACAGTTGGGTCATGCCACTCTTGATGTACTCTTTTGGCATACTCAAGTGGACTCAGACTGAACTCGATACCATCGATAGGAAAGTCCGGACTCAGTTGACTGCATTCCGAATGCACCACCCAAGGTCGTCAGTCATGAGATTGTACATCCCGCGGAAATGTGGGGGTCGAGGTTTTTTAAATGCTAAGACCCTTCATAATCGCGAGGTGTGCAATCTCAGAGACTACTTTCTAAAGTCGAACGTGGAAATGCATCGTGATGTAGTCAACGTAGATACCGGGCTAACCCCGCTCGGTTTGGCTAAAGAGAACTGGCGCAGGCCTACAATAGTTGGCACTGACAGCCGCAGGGAGGTATGGCAGAGTAAGGAGCTACATGGCAGGTTCTATCGGGCCCTCCACAGGCCCGAAGTAGACCTACTGACATCCGTGTCCTGGCTACGTTTCAGTGACCTTTTTGGGGAAACTGAAGGTTTTGTCTGTGCAATTGCAGACGAAGTTATCAAGACGAATAACTACCGGAAGTATATCATGAGGGATGGCACAATTGATATTTGTCGAGCGTGTCACCAACCTGGTGAATCCCTCAGGCATATTACTTCCGGTTGTTCTCGTCTTGCTAACGGCGAGTACTTGCACAGACATAATCAAGTAGCCAGGATAATCCATCAGCGACTTGCTCTGAAATACAACCTTGTGGAAGTTGAGGTACCGTACTATAGGTATGTTCCTGAGCCAGTTCTAGAAAATAGTCATATCACATTGTACTGGGATCGATCTATCATCACTGATAGGACTGTTGTAGCTAACAAGCCTGACATTGTGGTGATAGACCGATCCGAACGCCGAGCATTGATTGTTGATGTCACCATTCCTCATGACGAGAATCTCGTGAAAGCTGAGAAAGATAAACAAGTTAAGTACTTGGACTTGGCTCACGAGGTTGTCGACATGTGGAATGTTGACTCAGCAATCATTGTACCGATAGTCGTATCAGCCAACGGACTGATAGCAAAGAGCCTCGTCCAACATCTAAAGAGGCTCGGGTTGGATGGTTGGGTCAAGGGCCAGATGCAGAAGGCAGTACTCCTTGATACGGCGCGCATCGTGAGGAAGTTCCTTTCTCTGGAGCCCTAACCACCGGTAGCTTGGTCCCTGTATCCGATACCGGTGGAGCACTATTTTTTATATTTTTAAATATATGTTTTATTTTTTTATATATGTATTTAAAAATGTAATTAATAAGTTTAATAATGAAATAAAGAGAATAATAAATAAATATTCTACAACATTCTACACAACGCTATCTAGACCCATGGTAAGCTTTTATAGCTTGTGTTATGGTATCTAGAATGCGGATAAACATACTTATATACTTTTTTTTTATGTAAATACATACATATTATACATAGAAACACCCAGACCAATGCAAATAGTCATATTAATGCATACAAATATTTGCACTGAGCGGGAATCGAACCCGCGCCTCCTGCGTGGCAGTCGCGTGCACTACCGCCACGCCACAGAGGCTGTCAATCGGATGAGCTTGACCTTTGTTGAAAATTTTCTTGTTTTCGACGGGCCGATTCGATTGTAGTGAACTTGTTTTCCAAAAATTTGAGGAATTCATTCAGATTTGGCAACTCTCGAGGTTCTTTTAGCGATTCTAGGTAATCACTATGAGTTTCGGCATCTAATTTTTGTACTAAAAGGTAGACTAAAATCGGATCCCAAGTGCTTATATCAACGCCAAGGTTTTTGATAGCGTTTAAGCATTCTGTGGTAACGTCATGAAGTCGTTTTATGTGGTTTGCATTGACTTGTTGCTCATCACAGTATTCATGTGAGTTGTAAATATCAATTTCTTGTTGTTGTACCTGTGGTTTAATATTTCCCAGCAGGCAATATAGTTTTCAGAACTAATTTGTAGGTGTTGTACCAAACGCTCAGCTTCTCCCTTAAGCTTGCTTTTAAGGAATTGCATTCTTTGCGCGTTTGATAGGCTGGGGTTGTTATGTATGGCCTCGCTAAAAAGATCTTTAAACGAGACCCATTGTTGGTAGTTACCGTTAAATACTGGAATGTCGAGCTTTGGCGTAGAATTTTCTCGATGGGACACGGACCATAACTTGCTATTTATGGCCTTCTTGATATCAAAGTATTTTTGTTCGTGTTCCGTGAACCTTGCTTCGTACTGTCAGTTAGATCCGCTTGTTTCACTATCTATCTCCCAATGAAGTAAGTCGATTGCTTTCCAGCGGATCTGGAGAGACTTCAGGGTGTCTTCAAACTCCCAACGTTCTTCTATGGTATCTATATTGATCAGAGAGGCAGTTCTTGCAAATGCCTTGAAATTACTTAATTGTCTCTTAAACATCTCGTCAAGCTTGCTGCAATTACCTGTATTTGCGGTGTGTGTAGTGGTAGCCCAGTCTATTACCTTCGGCTGGGCCGTCTTGTCTTGGGTCGCAGACGCGTCCTCCGAGGGCAAACTCTCAACTTGCTGAGCTGCCCGGGAAGTAGACTCTTCCTCACACACTCCTATCTTGATCGCCTTTTGCTGAACAGAAGGCTTACTTTCCTGCAATGTAGTTTGTATCACCGGAGGATCCATCGGATTGAGAGCAATGCTAAACTTCTCAATGTAGTTCTTAGCATCCAAATAACTTTGTCTCGCTTGCTGGTAATAATCACCGACCAAATAATCATGATCAGCTGGTAAAAGCCCCGAAAGTTTTATGTGGATTGACCTGTACTCATCCCAACACTTTTCGAGAGCTTCGAGCCGTCTCTTGATCAGATCAGATGTCTTGCGGGACGCACTATCCTTCTTGAAATTTATGAGAATTTTCTTGATTTCCTCTGATAGCAATGATTGCTGATAAAGCAGATCATTCACACTCATTTTGATATGACTTGATGTAAACTTGCTAGGTTAACACTGTAATTCACTTGAAAACTCGCGATTAATTTACTTGCTAGATAAGGTACCTTATTTGATATAATATGTTTTAGTGTGCACAAATTGACTTGAAATAAATGACACGTGGACTTGTATTTCACAACAAAATTTCCACGTGGAAAACTTGGCCTTGCGACTTGTAACCTGCTGGTTCTTGTTAGTTTAGTGTCTAAATGCGAACTCGCGTGATATATGCGACTTCTCAATACAGTCGGTGAGACCCGCTTGTGGGAGGCCGACTGTACCGATTCGCTATCACACAAAACCTCAAAAAGATCACTAAACCTCGACTTCGAAGGACCACAATGTACGGGACTGCCTTGATGCTGCCGTACGACCAGCTTGATTGATCTTGATGTATTGATAAATGATAAATCCTTGATGATTATAAATATTTATTACTTGATGATAATACACGAGTTTTACAGCGCGACTTGTTTGCGACTGACTTTATGTGTAATGATTTTACAATAAAGCAATCAAATCCGCTGACGCGGTAACATGTGCGGCAATTGGACCGTACAGATATTCGTCAGAAATTTCACTTAATTGCGAAATATAAAAGGCCCCGGCGGCGCACGCAGATTGTTTTTAACCCCGACGCAAAAACGCCGGGTGTTATAAGTTTGACGTGTCTGTGTGTGTGTGTTGGCATCGTAGCATACAAACGGATGAACCGATTTGAAAGTAGTTTTTTTGTTTGAAAGGTATATTAGTCGGGAGTGTTCTTAGCTATGTTTGGAAAAAAAATTCATATACCTAGTAATATTTTGATTCAACGGTTGCCATGTCGGGGGACCTTGAATTGTTCTGATAATATAACGGAGTGCTTAACCAGTTAGGGTCCCCCGACATGGCAACCGTTGAATCAAAATATTACTAGGTATATGAAAAGTTAAAAGGAACAAACTCCATTTATTTTCAACTTTTTGGAGGTGTTTTTTGTGACGGGGGTTTTTTAAATTTTTAATTTAATTTTTGTAATAATCTATACTTGATTAATTTGAAATCGTTTACCGCAGTAGTACCGCGTGCTATCTTCAAAATCCAAAAATACATCCAAGAAACGTGTATTGTGCGTATAGAGCACTTCTTGAGCACATTTTAGGTCCAAGATACATGAATCGAGCAGGTTAAAGTCATCATTTGTTACAGAACCTTCACATTACTGACAGTCTTCTCTCAAGTCATGACTGACGTCAGTATACCCACCCTGAGCTGGCAGAGGGGCAGAGGAGTCACCATTACATGGTTCCCGCTGTTCAAGTTGTTTCCGGTGAGTTTGATATGTGTCCCTAAAAAGCTACCTACTTCTATGTTTGACTAAGGCTGCCCACCCACGTCCGATAATCGGTGACCGACTTTTTGTAGGAGAAAAATAGAATGTACTGCTCGCAAAAGTGCAACGCTCACGTCATCCCGACCGATCCGATTATCGGTGAAAAATGGAACGTTCGGAAATGTAGGCGTAAACGCACACTACTCACTGACAGTCGGTCGCATGCAAGGGAAGGACAAGGACGTGTCGTGTTGCGAATTGCGATAGGGGTCGATATTGAGAGTTTGATCGAAGAAGTAAAAATGCGACCTGAAAAGTATTCTAGTCATTTCTGTCTTTTTTTATATTTGACTTCACCTCGCCTGATGTTAAGCTAAAGGCAAAGTCTCGGAAAGAGGGTCACCATCGTAAACATGTACCATGTTAACAGTAGTGGCACTCAGCTTGACGGCCTCATCAGATGCCTTTTTACACCCCGCTTAAAGGACCCGGGACTGTTGTGACTGTAGGAAGAAGGAAACACGTGAGCTGGCAGGCTGTCTTTGATAAGGAATGCTTTTTGTAGGTTTTGCTGACAATCGTCATCATGTGGGCAGTTTGTGGCATCCTCACTGCGACTGGGGCGCTGCCGCCGGGGCACCCGGCCCGGACCGACGTGAAGCTGAACATTATTGAAGACGCGCCGTGGTTCCGTGTGCCGTATCCAGGTTCGATATTATTTTAATTCCCCGGGAGTATTTGAATTATGGTCAAAATTCAGTTTTATAGTGTAACAAAGTGTTCTACAATTAACTGAGATTCTGACAGACAAAAATGCCCGCTGAGTTTCTTGCCGGAGTCTTCTCAGGTCTGGGCCGCGTTTCGAACCGGTGGTCTATTTGCTAAACTAGTATTTTATATTGACGTTTTGTAAGTGCCGATTTAATGGTCTATGCAGAATAAACTATTTTTGACTTCTGACTTTTGAATTTTGACAGTATTTCGTTAACAGTATTCTGCTCGATTTTATTGCTATTGGTACGCTAGTAGTTAGGTACTATTATTTATTCTGTGCTAAATTGGCATGGTAATAAATGAAATCTAATTCGTCTTCTTTTCTCCTTATATCCTTTCAATTCATATTTCAATCTCAATTGAATTAGCCTGTAAGTATGTCGTGTGTACCCAGATTGCCCTGTTTAGTGCACCTATCAATTTAAAAAAAACTTTGATGGTTTAAGATTTTGAGAATTGGCTTCTGATCTTTTGTCCAACACAGACTTATTTGGAAATATTCATCGCATTGATTACTGTATCAACTTGTTGTAGGACAGTGGGGTGCCCCCACAGTGAGCGTGGCAGGGGTGCTGGGCATGCTGGCGGGGGTGCTGGCCTGCACTGTGGAGTCCATCAGCTACTATCCCACTACTGCTAGAATGTGTGGTGAGTGCTGAGGACTTTGTTTCACCTATACCTACAATACATATACATGTGCTGCTATGACTTCTGTCCGTCAGGTTAAAACATTGAGCAAGATGTTGCATGTGGGGTAGTTTTAGGACTTCATGCCTTTAGTATCTACACATACATATATGTAACAATCTGGTTAATTTAGACAGTTAATTAGATCACTAAACCGTTCTTCGGATACCGGCATTCAGTCAAATGGCTGAAGAATAGGGCTTCGATTGTACTAAAGCCAAAACATATTGTTGCCGCAGCGCCTGCAAAAAACGGCACTAAATAATAGACTTTGAAGCCATGCGTTTAAAGTTCAGAATTAAATGACTTTTTGCAAAGTTAACGAAAAAGTGTAAAGAAACTTTTTTTCATTTAATTTTGGACTTAAGAGGTATAGACATAAAGTCTAATTTTTTATGTAATTTTTTGCACTGATTTGGCACCACAGTCTTTTAGCTTTAGTAGAATCGAGGGCCAGGTCTTCAAGGTTCTACCTAATGGAATATTTGTACATTTCTCATCATATAACTTAGTAAGCTATATCGACGGAGTCACGTAAAGTGACTCTTTCATCTTGCATTATCACGAGTAACCTATACACTGATTTGCGCTGCTAAGAGGTTCAGGTCACAATGTTCTTCTGCTTCATACAAAATGATATGTTCGTACAGCGGCTCCCCCGCCTCCCTTACACGCCATCAACCGCGGGCTGGGCACGGAGGGGCTGGGCTGCGTGCTGGCGGGGCTGTGGGGCTCCGGCAACGGGACCAACACCTTCGGCGAAAACGTCGGAGCCATCGGCGTCACCAAGGTATGTTCTTATTCACAGAATCCTATCACATCAAGTAGGAGGTAGTATGTAGTGTACCCGTTTGATGGTAATAGACTCACCCTCTATCACGAGGGACCGACCATCGTTATTTTTATTGATGACATGCGGGTGTTATAGCAGGTATATAGGATACAGTTCTGTGTACCCCTTCAAGGATTTACGGGCGTGCATCACTACATAGTACTCGTATAAAGCAAAGTCGCTATCCACGTCCCTATGTCCCTATGTATGCTTATATCTTGAAAACTACGCTACAGATTTTGATGCGGTTTCTTTTAATAGATAGAGTAATTCAAGAGGAAGGTTTATATGTATAATACATGCTTAATATAGTAAAGGGGGCAGCGGGAATAGGATCGAACGCCACGCGAGTGGAAAAAATAGGCGGTACGAAGTTCGCCGAATCAGCTAGTAGTATATTATATGTATGTGGTATGCTGCATGATATGGTTGTATAGCCAGGCTTCGGTTTGTGTCCCATACCTATAAGTACTCTCGTTAACCCCAGCTTAGTTAATTACAGTTTCTCTTACTATTGTAGTATTTATGGGTTCATGTCAGAAGTGTCATCATCATCCACATAAAGACCTTAGTCCTGATTGCAACCAAGGCCACAGTGCCCTCGGAGCTCAGGGTCCGCCTTCCGGTTCTTCCTCCTCCACTTCGCACGATCTTGGGCTTCCAAGGTAGTGAGACCGTTTTCACGCATGTCACCCTCCACGACGCCAAGCTAACACTTCTAGGGCCTACCCCTTCTACCTGAACCCGGTGGGGGCGCCATTGCCAGGCATTTGTTATCCACGTAGCTGGGCGGTTGCCGCAAGACGTGGCCGCACCAGCGAAGGCGGTTCTCTGGCATTTTATCTGCGATGTCACGGATGGCTGCCGCGGATGCTCGAGTTCCTTACGCGATCTTTACGCGTGACTCCACAAAACCAAAGTGTAATATCCAGGATTCGAAACCAGGTTCTCGAGTTCTAGCTGCCTTGTACCTATTCCCACTATTCCCAGGTGGGTTCCCGCCGCGTGGTGCAATGGGCAGCTGCCCTGATGTTAGTCCAGGGGGTGATAGGCAAGCTGTGCGCCGTGTTCATCATCATCCCGCAGCCCATCGTGGGGGGGCTGTTCTGCGTCATGTTCGGGATGATATCAGCTTTTGGTAAGTACGCCTGGTGATGGCACATTGAAGGCACAGGAATGGATAGAGGAACCTACAGCTGTACGTCACCGAGGTACGGCGGGGTATCAATGCGTTAAAACTTCTACGAATTGCTTGACTGACTGTCTTTTTTGATATCGAAAGTAAGTAATACTAGTTTGTAAGTTACTCTGTCTTATTTCTGCGTGTGTAAATAAGATACTTCACTGTAAAAAATATTTTTATTTAAAATTTTTAATATTTCAAAAAGTCATAAATTCATGACTAAACTGCAAGCCTTAGCACAATAACACAACAAGTCCATTCATATCCATCCATATAATTACGTCTGTAAGTGTAAGGGGTAGGCAGAGGTGTATTAGCATTCACGTTTCGCCATTTATGATTTCTGATCCTATGACAATGGTTGCCGCTTAGCGGGCCCTTTGTCATAGGCCTTTTGTCACGAGCTGGGGTCGACCTATTCTACTCCACCGGGTACCAACACAGCAAAAAGAATTTTTTAAATTACAAGTAACATGCTCTTTTTGTTGCTATACCTTATAAAATTTACTCAAACATAGAAATATTAGCACCAACCAGGACTTTGTTTGGGTTCGCCACCACCTCAAAAATCATAAGTTATCATTATTGTTCTATCCCCTTTTCCCTAGGTCTCTCCTCCCTCCAATACGTGAACCTGCACAGTTCCCGGAACCTGTACATCATCGGCTTCAGCCTGTTCTTCCCGTTGGTGCTGACGCGCTGGATGTCCGCCCACGCCGGGGTCATCCAGACCGGGGTGGACGCCCTGGATGCCGTACTCCAAGTACTGCTGTCCACTTCCATTCTTGTGGGGGGAGTTGTGGGATGTTTTCTGGATAACTTAATACCAGGTGAGTGTTGTTTAGGGTTCTGAGAGGTAATCAACCGAACCCATTAATGCTAGACTATTTGTCCGTTAGCGGGCTGTATCTCATAAACTACTCAACATATATAGACAGCTGAAATTGAATAACAACAAACCTTCAAGAAAAGAGCGTACTCGCTTTTTAAAGGAAGGCAACGCACTTGTGACTCCTCTGGTGTCGCGGTTGTCCATGGGCGGCGGTGATCGCTTACCATCAGGCGTCTGCTCGTTTGCCTCCCTATTCCATTAAAAAAAAGAAATAAAATAGGCTCTCTTGTGTCCTATGAAAGTAGTCCGCATAGAAATATATTCCTGTTCCCGTAACCGTATTCTAAGGATAAAAAGTAGACTATGTATTATTCCATATTATAATCTATCCATGTACCAAATTTCAGCTAGATACGTTCAGCCATTTGAACATACAAACATCTTAACATTAGTAGTAAACAAAACGCAATGAATTAGAAACATTTAGGTACATTTCGATAGTTTACCGCTTGTCCCGTGTTTCTTACTATTCGATTACCCAAACTGGGCCATTGGGACTCAAGTTTCAAAGTTTACAAACATAAAGCTCAAAGGGTGGATCCTAATAGTTGAATATTGAGTTAATATAGGACCCGGGGCCGTCGGAAGGCATAAGAGGGACCAATCTTCTGTATTTCTGACTGTCCTTAGCGAGGTACTGTAGTGGTGATTTTTTAGGAATTGGGCATTTTTAGAAATGGGGGCAAACATTAAACTCATGAAACCGTTACCAACACATCTGTATTTAAGTTTAGTATAGCGCTACCTAGTAGAGGGTTTGAGACCTATTAGTTTAGTTATTTAGTTTTTTGTGTCTATTGTATTTGGTAGCCGGTTATACCATTTTTTATATTCTTCGCGTTTTTTAAGTTCTCACTGTGTTTTTTTAAATTAAATTCACATAGTAAGGTACACTTTCATGAGTAACAAAAAGTTCATAGTATTTTGAAGGCAAAAGGAGGGCAGCTCGACAGCATGAACCTTCTCGCAAACTATTTATAATAACAAATTCTGGGAGCTGTCGGCTGCTTCCTTTTCGTTGGATTAACGAAGCCCCTGGTGTGGTCAGGTACGGATGAGGAGCGTGGACTGGCGGCGTGGGCGCAGGAGATGTCTCTCGACGCCGTCGGCGCGTCCGAGGAGGGAGACACCTACGACTTCCCCGTGGGGATGGGACTCATCAGAAGGTATAGTGGTTTGTTATACCAAATATATTAACTGATAAAGTGCTCTTAATAACTAACATTAATACATACATACATAATAATCACGCCTTTATACCCGGAGGTGAATTAACACCCACATTTCACCAATAATTGTAGTCGGTCCCATGTAATAGGGGGTGATCCTATTGCCATATTTTCTTTTTCGGGCGGTATTGTGGACTCGAGCCTGTATCTGAGGCTGAGTCTGGGCTGTATATATCTGTCTGATGTTAAAAAGCCTAACCCTTAGTCAAATAGTCACCTTGTACGACACCGCATGGGAAGAGATGGGGTGGCCCAAATTATTCTCTGCCGGGAAGCACGCGGCACTAACTACTTCTAAATGATCCGTGGAGCAAGAAAAGGTATGAAACGAAATTCTTAGTTATCCATGGGATCCATGGATTAATAATGCCGTGAGGCGAAATCGGTGAGGTGAAATATAAAATTAAGTGGAAAAGTACAAAGTATCTTACTCAATATGTGCAGCAGATTCCTCCAAGTGCCATCAATCAACAGTATAAACAGTTTATTATTATTATTGTTCTGACTGCACAACATTAAAAAAACTTTTATCTTTCGCAGATGGCAATGGACGAAGTACCTACCGTTCATGCCCACGTACGAGGCTGGCAAATTTACAGCACTATTCAAGAAGAAAGAAGTCTGAACAGAGTGAACAATGTCTTTATATCATCATGATACATGATCATCACTGCATTAGCACCGATCGCGTCCGGGACCGGGCTTCGATTCTTTATCATTATGGTATTAGTAAGAAAAAAAGATCAGACACTCGTTTCTATCATGTTGTTTTTGTTTTATTATTAATTTTTTGTTTTTTTTTAAATTATTTACTTTACATTTAATTATCTGAGCAGACAATAAGATTATACGTTTAGTGTTCAGTATGTAGATATAGATTAAACAAGTGCGAGTCGGACTCGCCCATGAAGGGTTCCTTAAGTGTTCTTGTAGTTCATTAAATGTTTTTTTTAGTTATTTTTGAGTTAATTGAATGAAATGCGAAAATTGCGGTTTATGATCTATACTATATCTCGTCCAAACCAATTTTCGTTGGAAGTTTGAAGTGGCTGTGACATACGGACAGACAGACATACAGACAGACATGACGAATCGAATACTATAGGATATTTAATTTTTAAACTACATTATAAGAATCAAATCCAAGTCTACATTATCAACCTTCGATGCACAACTTAATGTAGGACTTCGTAGAGTGTGGGCAAACACGTAAACAAATAGACTTATTATAAAATCACTGTGATGCCGCAGTGACTACAAAAAAATAACCTTACATTTTGAAATGAAAACTGTTTCATTACACTTTTTCAATTACTCTGCAAAAAGTCATTTAATTTTGAGCTTTAACTTTATCGCTTTAAAGTGTGTGTGTTAATGCCGTTTTTTGTAGTGGCGGTGGCACCACTGTGGTTTGGCTTTAGCAGAATCGAGGCCCGGGTTGGTTTGATTTCTGGGTTAGCCGGGGTGCGAGGGATATGTCGATGACAACCTCACCTCCGGCCTAGCACCACGACCCACAGTCGGCGTGCGGTTTTAGTCGGTTCGAGCCCGACATAACCTCCCCTTCTGGCTCCGGCAGGGGGGGTATCCGAGGGGATTTCCGCACGAAAAAAAAAGGGTTGATTTGAGTTTGATTAAAGCAGAGAATATATTAAATTGTCTGTTTCAATTACTAACCCACAGATATGTCCAAATTCCGATATATATAAAGCTCATTCCCCATCAGAGACCATTCATAAATCACGTTTCGTCGTAATCTTATCATCTCAATGTATGTTAAGGCTGAACTACACTTCGTTAGTATATTAGTTACTAGTTGTTACCTACGGTTCTACCTGCGTGGTAATCAATTATTGCAATCAAACATAGCCCATTTCATCTCCCAAGTTTTAATTTATCTGTATACCAAATGTCATCAAGCTATCTTCACAAATGAGATGTGAAATCCTTCATCGCCTGTTTGAATTTCTTTTTTTGAGATAAAAGGTAGCCTGATTTGAGTTTGTAATACTCACCGGGAGTTTTATCAAAATATCGATT
The DNA here is from genome assembly GCA_914829495.1 of Eilema sororculum. Lineage (NCBI taxonomy): Eukaryota > Metazoa > Arthropoda > Insecta > Lepidoptera > Erebidae > Eilema > Eilema sororculum. The sequence continues at coordinate 2,087,429 of OU618541.1, forward strand.
GCTAAATAAAAATAGTAAACATGGTAATTTAGTAAACATGGGAATTGGAATATCCAAACCATTAATGAAAACCTTTGAGCGAGAGAATAATATGCGAAATCGATCAGGATCAGAAATTAAATAAAACTCAGTTGAAAAGTATAAAGTGTATCATTCAATATGGTGAATTTTCTGGTGAGTACTACACTATTAAATGGTAGTCTACTATTTCTAATTATATTATTAGTAATAGTAGGCTACCTTTTACTATTTAATTATTTGTATTCACTTGCTTGCGTGGATAGCGTGCAAATAGTATGTCTCCAATGTGTCACACTACTCTCTCAATTTCATATTTGTGCGACTACAACCTACCTGCATAACAGATAACATAAAACGAAGTGTGGTTCCGCCTTAACATGTATGTAATCAGTTTTTGTAACATCATTTGCCGGGATCTTAGGCTAGATGTAATAGGATAGGACTATAAGCCGGGTTATGTGAGGCTTAGCTAGACCTCGCTGCCGAGCTCCACGTAAATGGATTTATAATACATCCTAGTACAGTTCTTGTGATGTATTATTAAGTTTGGCCAAGCATTTTTCATACTGTCTAATTTTAAGTTAAGAATTGGGTACGAGTATTATTCTATAGTTAAAATCAATTATCTAACCGAGCTAATTGAATTAAGAACGGTAAAAGTTACGTCGCGTCGGTTCTTATTTTATAGTTTTTTATTTATTTTTAATCACCGACCCGACCTGAATTAGTAATTGATTTGACTATTCAATTTTATGACGTCAGTAAATGTTTTTCATACAAGTTACCATAAAACTTATCGTATTGAGGTTTAGTAAAAAGTAACTAATTTGACTAGTAAGTAAGGCAATTAAGGTCAATTTTTAATATGGTAGCAAACAAGTTCATGGTTCATCTTTTTTGCACTTTGTCAGTTTCTACTTCGAACAATGGTGTACAAATTCGGACCTACTCTATAAATAATCATGCTTGTAAATCTCGAAGGGGTAGGCAGAGGTGTATTTAACACCCATATTTCGTCAACTATGTCTTTCGACCCCACGTACCTAACAGGGGGCGAGGAAAGAAAAATGTGATAGTACAATCTACCGAGTTATCCACTTCTCGTGCGATATCTTTAAGATATCGCATCACCGTCCCCCCAATGTTGCATTATAGACTTCGATACGCATTTCCGATTTTGATCATTTCACGGATTCTTTGTACATTAGACTTTACCTAATAAGACCTGGAACTCCCTGCCAGCTCACGTGTTTCCTTCTTCCTACAGTTCCGGGTCCTTTAAGCGGGGCGTGAAAAGGCATCCGATGGGGCCGTCAAGCTTCACCACTGTTAATGTGGTACATGTTTATAATGATGACCCTCTTTCCGAGACTTTGCCTTTAGCTTACAATCTATACAAATAAATAAAATTGGAGTGTCTGTTTGTAATATTAAAATAACTGCTTTCTACTACATGCATATGAATGTATATACGGTACACATACCAAAATATATATTTTTAAATTTTTTGTCTGTCTGTCTGTCTGTCTGTCTGTTTGTTTTGGCTAATCTCTGGAACGGCTGGACCGATTTGGACGGGACTTTCACTGGCAGATAGCTTATGTAATAAGGAGTAACTTAGGCTACTTTTATTTTAGAAAAGATTTTTTTATTAAGTACATTCCACGCGGACGAAGTCGCGGGCACAGCTAGTATTATATAAAAAAACATCTAATCGCTATACATAAAAATCAATAAAATTGCTGTTCGTTAGTATCGCTAAAACTCGAGAACGGCTGTACGGATTTATCTTATATTGGTCTTGATATGATGGTGGAGGTCTAGGGAAGTTTAAAAAGGTGAGAAAAAATTCGAATAAGTTTCAGGAAAACCCTAAAAACAGCCCTTTTCTTTTTCCCATATAAACGTTTTCAGTGTTTCTGTTACCCTGGTATATTTGCATGAAGTACCGGGCTCATAGAAATTTTAAGGAAATTTATCTGGGTCGCGGGAGCAACATGTTCCAAACCTTCTATTCCGAACTTAACATAGACGAAGTCGCGGGCAAAAGCTAGTACTTTATAAGTATGTTGAGTACGTGAAATAAATGACAAATTGACTACACAAACCGGTCGGTGTCGACCTCAAGTACATGTCGACCAAATTGATGATGTTCTGAGAAAGGTCGCGTTAGAAGCAGCTGAAACTGGCGGGTCTGTTTGAAAGTAATGACGAGAATGGGAACAGATCCGGAGTATGTATTAGGTATGTAATGGAAATTATATTATGTCGGTAAGTTTACATTTGTCAAAGTCATAGTCAAAGTCATTTATTCTCAGCCTTGAAAAATAAAATTGTTTCCTATTGACGTCAAAATTAATTCTACATAAGCTGAGTTTACCACCACAAGGCGCTTGTTGAGAAGAAACGGCGCAGCAAACTCCCCTGTGGATTTTTTTAGGACGTTAATTTGAAATAGTTATTCCATAATGTTAAATGTCGAAGAATGTAGGTACATATTATACATTTGCAGTGTCATTTCGCGTTTGAATAAACAAAAGACGATTAATTAGATATTGATGCTTATTATGTATTTTCAAAGCTATAAATCTCAAAAAATTATTATACACCCAGATTGTATAGTCGTTTCGTAGAAAAAAAAAATTATAGCGTGTGGCCGATTCCAGTCTGCGCCGACGGATTTTGGCCGCACAGTATGGCCGTGAGACAATTTAGCAGGCAGCCTCGTGCAAGCAATTTTCGACCTTATTGACATCACATAGAACAGAGTAATTTGCCGTATATTCGTGATCAGCGGCATCTATTTATGCGAAATGATATGTAATTAAGAAGTTTTTATTAAGGTCGAAAATCGTTTTCCTGTTCTTAGTAGTCCTTATAGTCGGTTCGAGTCCCACATAACGTAACGATTTTGCTATCGAAACTATGTTAATTTTTTTTTTTACGAAACGCTATAAAATCAGGGTATATAGGTAGCTTTGACAATACAGAATTAGCATCATTATAGTCATAAAGCGAAGCCCAAACCAAATCTAAATCCGCGCAGACGCAGTAGTGGGCAAAGTTAGTTATTTGTACTATCAATAGAACTAACAACAGCGCCTAATGGATATCGGGATGATTAATGGACGCTGGGCATCATAACGTAATGAAGACAAAACTGTTTTATAATATATCGTTATCGAGTGCTGATCCCGGTTACATCCAAAACTTGAAGAACTGGAGTAGTAGGTGAGGTTCGCTAGAACCGAAAGTTTCGAATTGATACAATAGGAACAATAGGTAAACGATTGAATATAAAACAGTAAGATATAAAGATATCCATACTAATATTATAAATGCGAAAGTAACACTGTCTGTCTATCTGCCTGTCTGTATGTTACGCTTTCACGCCTAAACCACTGAACTGTTTTTTATGAAATTTGGTATAGAGGTAGATTATACGTTGAGAAAGGACATAGGCCATGTCTGGTCGCGATAACCTACATACAGACGGGCGAGACCGCGGGCAAAAGCTAGTGACTCATAATTTATGAGCTTGCTCATTCTGGCTACTTGCTTCATCGGCCTAGTACTGGGTGACAGCTACAACGTTACGCCATATGCATCCACATCACACAAATCTTCGTTGGTATGGTACAGATGGAGGGTACAATTAGATGTGCTTTGTACCACAGTATAACCACAGAATAGATAATAGTACTAGCGTACAGAACGGAAGCTCACACCCCCGCACAGATTTCATTACCTCACCCCGTACGTTCGAATCCACGGAGGACAGAATATTTCAATCAGAGGTACGATTATAGGGACATAAAACAAGGGATGTGCATTTCAAAGGTGCCTAGTAGTACGTCGAGGAGAAGAGTGAGAAGATCGGCTAACTTCGATTTTGTAAAGCTTCCTCTCTATCGCACAACCCACAGTTTGACCCCAGTTTGGTATAGTGTTTGTACAGTCAGCATCAGAAAGGTGTTGATGAACAAAGTACTCAAAATGATCTTAATTTATTTTTTTACTCCCTTCCAGTTGACTGACTGTTCTGATATTTGGTACGGTGATAAACGGTGGTGAAATCAATAAAACAGTTTGATTAGCTTTCACTACGAGAGTTTTAAGATCATTTTGATACCGTCGTCAATATAATAATATCTCAGACGCTTACTGTACTATGAAAATATTATTTTATCACATAAACCACGTGGCTTACGTGATTAATTTATTTCATTTCAAGAAGGAAGTCGTGAGTAAATATAAAACAATCATGGTTTTATGATATGAGGGACAATTGTTCATTGACTTCGCGCAAAGTCCACGTACTATAATGTACGACGTCACCCAAATGTGGACTTTTACGACAACCCTCAAGTTATGACTTATAAAAGAAAAGCACTTAACGTATTTTTTTATAGTATAAACTATTTTTCATGTTATCGTAATGGAACTGAAAGTAAACAAACCCGGAGTTCGCTCATAGTTATTGATTGGTACGCATTTAAGGAGCGACTGCCCTCTGACCTACCAAAAGCGTCCGCCAAAGATGAGACTCTCTCTCCGATGTTTAGTAACTAAGTGTAATATCAATTAGCAATTATGTTCGTAGGTCCAATGCTATGGTGCACCCATTCTTTTATCCTAGCGATAATCTCAGTCGCATCAGGGGGCCTACCACAACCGTTTACAAAACAGTCTTATTGCAGGAGAGTTTTGTGTCAAGCTTGAAGTAATCTTGCTTATATTCGTACCACAACCGTACATTGTGCATGTCATGTATTCCTGCTTAGTGCTTTTGTGACGTCAAATTAATTTTAGTTCATTCAATTCGTACCATGACGAGATTTTAAGAGCAATATTGTATTTAACATTATTGTTTTTATGTCAAATTTAGCCGTTTTAAAAAAGTTGCTAGTGAGCAACTTTTTTATTATTGTTTTGCAAAATACTGTTCAAAAAATCATTTTCGTAACCCAAAAAGCAAGTGAACCGTATTTATATACATTAACCTAAACAAGAAATGGTCAAGCTGACTATTATAAAGGTTTAAAAGTACTTTTTATTGTGTTCCACGGATACCTCCCTGTTTGGCCAACACGGCCATTATATCTAACTCAAACCGACTAAAACCGCACGCGGTTTCAATTAGGTGGATCAATAAGGCATTTACGTCACCCACCCTCAGTCTTCTTCGGTTTTTAGCTAGCATGGTGCCCAGTGAGAAGACTCCCATCCCGAGAAACGCCTATAATTGCAAGTATAAATTGTATAGAAGAATGCATAGAAATTGCTTAGATATTAAGCAAACAAATACAATTCTAAAAATTACAAGTATTTTACTTCAAAGTAAAAACTTGTTTTTAAAAATCCTTTTTGAATAAAAAAAACTCTATGGTCTTCTAAAAAAGAAATCACTGACATTAGGCGTAGGGCTTGACTCCCGGGAAGATTGCAGTATCCGGTGATTTTTCTCTAGGTTTAATAAATCTTCGAAAGCCTCCGGACATTCTTCGATTACGCGGAAGTATATTTAGTCAGTTTCGTAATTTTTTTAAGTACCTACCCAATTGAGACATTGTATTACTATTATTATAATAATCTTCTTATTAAAACATTACGAAAACATCCAATTTGTACACTAATGAAATCAACTTATTACCGACTTTGTGCCCGGAATACGGCAATAGGTAGACCGACCGAATGCAATGATTTATGAAATTTGGGTGTTGATGTTAATTCGCCTCTGCCTAACACTCTGGGATATAGGCGTGATCATATGTATATATTACCTACTTTTTAACAAAATGCACGAACATCTATACGTCATATACTTCGATAAAATCGTATCGCTATGAAATCTAATTCATAACTATATAATCAAAAATATATAGTAAAATAGTGTTCATGAAAAAAGGCGAATATTTTATTATTAACTCTATATATCTCCGGAGTTATGGAAAAAGATAACCGGTTGTTCGCAAAAATCTCCAGAGGTGCTCCGGTTTTTTTGTCTCCGGAGTACAGCCCTAATGCGAATGAATTATTGCAAGGAATACATAACTCTTTCTAAATAGTTCATTCATTTCCGTCAATAAGCAGGAATAAAATAAAACATTATTGTACGCTCATGGTACGAATTTGAGTAAGGTTATTTTTGTGCCTGCAAACAAGGAAAAGAGAGATCGTTGTACGTTCTGTCATACTGTATAGCGCCATCTCTTTCTCACACACAACGGAGCAACGTTCACGTAATTTGTAAAACGTTTTTCATATAAATACTCTTTTAAATAACTGGCAGAATATTGAAAGAAAAAAAAAGAAAACTATCTGTCATCTGACATTAAAATAATTTTATTATGACATTTTATTTTACACCTACACCGCAAATAATATGTAAAGCCATTAATAATTTTATAGTTTAAATTGTCTGCGGATTTATGATCAAATCCTGCAAATATTACCTATTTATACTTTATATGTACTATTTAAAATGGTAGCAGAGCGGGGTTGTAACTTGTAAGCTGGGAGTCCGAAGCAACGAGCATCTACTATGTCAACTGCTTATGCTGAATGAAGAATATAATTATTATTATGTCGCTATCCGAAGCTGTGAAAGAGCTCTCCATCTAAGACTACTGCTGAAAGACATGACAGCAGTGTTTGATGAATATTAATGATTTTCAGTGATAACCAAGTGGCATTGGAGCTATCCCATGTGAAAATGCTATCCTAAGTAGCAAATTAAAACACATCGACCTGAGAAAGCTCTTCTTTATTATACAACGTGGAATAATTAGTGTGCGATACAAAGAAACTTCAAATACCTACCAGGGCCTCAACATCTAAACCTACGTAAACGCAGGAGTGTTGCATGTAAACTTAAGAACAAAATACAATTCATTCATATTCAATGTCTTCATAACAATCGTGAATTTGGTATTGTAAAATTTTATTTTCTACCGCAAATATAAAGCCGTAATAATTTTATATGTTTTTAATTGTCTGGGCATTCATGATCACATCATACCTACAATTATAATAGGTGCAAGGGGTGCGAGGCACCGGGTCCTAGGGGCAAGTTTTATTTCAGCACATCGATAGCACCGACTCGAGTGCGATACGTATGACGTTGCACGGAGTTGCACCCGCATTAGGAATACTGCTTTTGAACTTGAAGACATTCAAGGCTCTCGAGTCCCTTGGTTAGATAGAGCTTTTTAGTGCATTCCACAATGGGACAGGTTTTTCATTACCTACCTATTTATTTTGGTTATACCTATTCAGTAGGTAGGCAGCTATTTTGTTATTATAATAAGATCACGGCATTGACAGCTCATAGAATGTCAAAAGGCATTAGGAGTTTGGGCCTTTCGCACGAAAGCCTGCAGAGGCCGCTAGTGAGGTAGGGTGCCATCTGACATTTGACAGTAAAATTGTCTTGTCACTCAGCGTTCAGTTGACGTTCAGTATTGTTTGAATTTTATCATATATTTTCCTATTAATTTCCGTTCCGCTTATCCTCCCAATATCTCAAACTGTGCTTATACTCTCTCTAAATTGTATCTGCCTGTTTGCTCTGCAATTTTTACTTTGAAAATGCCGTTCATTGAATGTTGTGTACCGTCGTGTCGGAAGACCAAGTACGATGAAACTTTGTATCGATTACCTCGAAATGATACAACGCAAGTGGCTCAATCAACTCGCACCATATTGCCCAGGACTTGTACAGTTGACTTAGAGAAAGGAAGATTTGTTCAAGACAATTTGAACCAAAATGTCTCATTGGCAAGAAAAGACTTTATAATGCTAGACATGCCAGGTTAGTTGTTTGAATAACCTATACAACTCACTAGAGTTAGGTAGGTACTAACCTACCTCTTGTAATAATACTTTTTACAATTTTTGTATTGTTGGCTTGTCACAAATTAAAGCACTGATTGTTATAATTGTTAAATTTCAGTTGAAACTGATCACACTTGTGTGAAAATGTCAACAATGTTAGATCACACATATTGCAAGAGGTCGTCATCGAGTGATTCTTACCCACAACCTGCAAAAATTCCCAAAATAACAAATGTTTCAGAACAAGACTGTACCTTGCCCTCTACATCAGTATGTATGCTCTATTCACTTCTTGTCGTTATTATATATATATGAATGAATTCCGAGACTTTGCCTTTAGCTTAACATCAGGCGAGGTGAAGTCAAATTGACGTGTCCAGTATAAAAAAAAAAGTTTTTGGTTAATTTTTCGTTACGTCGTTACCTCGTTAAGCTACATGCAAAGTCTGGAAAAAAGGGTCACTATCGTAAACATGTACCATGTTAACAGTGGTGACACTCAGCTTGACTGCCTGATCCATATACGGATGGCATCTTCATCTTATCAGCATATCTATGGTCTACCATAGGTAAAGTTGTTACTACTACTACCATTATACATGTTCGTATGGCGACCGGGACCGACGGCTTAACGTGCTTTCCGAGGCACGACTAGACCAATGCAAATAGTCAAATATAAGCATACAAATATTTGAACTGAGCGAGGATCGAACCCGCACCTCCTGCGTAGCGGCCGCGTTCACTACCGCCACGTCACGGAGGCTGTAGGTAAAGTGGTTACTACAACCAAAGATTCTTGATATTTATTTATCTTCAGTTTAACAATTACGATATGGATGTATTGTAATTAAAATAACATTAAAAAGCTGAATGGAGAAATTGCTTTACATGGATATTGTAAAGCAATTTCTCCTATAACCTCCCTAAATTAATGAGTTATCAAAAGCAGAACAATGATAGAATGTCTTGGAACATAAGTAAAATCACATAGAATAAATTGTTTATAATTTGTGCAATATTTGTACTACATTTATCAACGTACATAATATTACTGACATGAGATTGTTCATAAATTTTGATTGTTTTTATTATAACTTGTTAATCTTCTATTACATGTTATCTTACTGCACTGCTTAAGGGTAATAATTATATATCTCTACCTACTAATCTCCGTCCCGTCCCATGTTGTGAAAGATATTCCAAGAGATTGCCTAGTGTGATAAGGCCACCAATTGAGTCATTAAAGTGTGGTGAAATATTATATTACTAAAGCAAAACTTTTTTTCAGCTGTGAAGTCTAGAAGAGTGCGTTTGACAAGCAGTATTAAATGTTTGTCCCCAAAAGGCAGATTATTGAAAAAAATGAAAAAATGTCTGGGTTGAGCATGGTGCAGGCCCCTCCTAAATTGCTGTAATTACGGCATAGTGCTTAATTATGCACGCGAACTTCTTAGTCTTTATTTTTTGTTAAGGTTAATTACTTTGTTATTAGTTTTTTTATATACTTTAATTATCTTAACACGAGACAAATGTACAGTCGTCCATATTTAGTGTTAAGATATCACTTTTTGTAAATTGATGTCTGTAAAATGCTAGTGTGTTTCTTGCGCCGTTTCTTCTCCAAATATAGAATTAATAAAAAATAAACTATTGTTTCATTCTGTGTCTAGTACCAAATATAAAAATATAAATCATACAACACCCCAACATAGAATGGGCTATCGACTAACGACATCACTATTATCGATATCGTTATTAGGTAAAAATATGAATATGGCCTGCCCTACACGCAGCTCACTTTTTTTTTTAATTTACGTCACGTCACGTCAATATGACATGATGGTATGCGATGCGGACCCGCTCCTTACGATCAGTTTTTGTTCAGAGACTGTCTTATCTGTACGTATAGCCCGTCAAGAAAGTCGTGAAAATTGAGGGTGGCGCTGCTGCGCTTAATCTGGTATCCCTGTCATACTACAACTGAACAGTCTTGATCTGTTGTTTTTTTATGGTATAAAGTTAAATATAGTACATACCTCTAAAGATAATAAATAAATGAAAGTGAAAAATGAATTAATCAATCAATCAATCAAATTGGTAGATGGCTCCACCGTCACCCTTAAAGACGAATAAAGTATATAAAAAGGAGGGTGATTCAGGTCAATTCACGGTGTGACTCAATAGCTCAGTTGGAAGAGCATTCCCCCGTGTAAGGGAAAGGTCGTGAGTTCAAGTCCCACTTGAGTTCTTCTTTTTCCCGATGTATTTCAAATTTAAAAGTTAGCATAATAAATGCTATAAAAATTTCATTCAAATGTTTTGAAATATAAAATGTTCACTCTAAGCAAATCAATTTATTAGCAGATTACATTACCTATACTTACTGTGTTGAAAAATAAAGAAAACGTACATAAGGTAATTGTACCAGTTCTTGATATTGTCCTAGAAGTTGATAAATTTTAGTTTAACTCATTATAATAAGAATTCCTGCACAGGTATCAATGAAACATTTATTAATTATACTGGCAGATACATCTCTTAATCCCATCTGATAATTACTTTCTTTGTGATGGCTTTCAAAGACTCATATTTTTATTATGTTTACAATAGTGTCATCATGTGTTCGCCGCTCAATGTTTATGTTAACTAATTTGTTAAGGACCTTACGTGTTTCGAACTGTGTTTCTCAAAATTGAAGCTCATCAAGTGGTAAGTATATACATTATTCTATTTGGAATTGTATAGGTTATGTAAATGTTTGATTTTCTAATAGTATTTTGAATAATTAGATGAAATACAGGGATATCAAATACTAGGACAAAAATCCTTTGATTTCCAGTACTTGATACAAGTAGCATCTATTAGGTATATTCTCATAGGTAGTACCGATGATCTCAATAGCGATGATTCTGATGATTTACATATTTTTTTCTGATCATTTAGACATTTCGCAACTTTTTACTTGGAATTAGTTATACTTTTTGTGAAGAAAAATTTTATTTTATGTGATTTTAAGAAAAAATGAAGTAATTTTCTACAATCACTGTGATTTTTTTTAATTTATCGGATTTTTATAAAGAATATTCTTGTCAAGTACTGGGTCACCAGTTTAAAAAAGTCATAGTCAATTACTGGGACAATTAAAAATTTACCCATCAATTACTGGTACCTTTTTAAGCCTCTCGAAAAAAATCTACATTAAAATAAACAACACTTATATTCTTTAGTTAAGTTCAATGTAAGATAAATGGAAGGCAGATTAATATTTGTATCTTACTCTAAAAATTCCTACTCATTCTAATAAATTGTTATGAAAGAAAACGTGTTTTTTTCTCACTCTAGTATCAAGTACTGGTACATTTACCTTACCGGTTAATTTTCCGGCTTGCATTTCAGCCATACACTGCTGAAAAATATTGAATAAAACCTTCCTCAAATATTAGAAAAGTATGTTCAAAAGTATGACATGTGCGGAAATCTGCGAATTGATTGCTATTTTTCTTTTTTCAATCTAAATCAAATTTGGGAGTCGTGGAGGTTGTCAATACAAGGAAAAGTATTAATTCCTCAATTAATACTTTTCCTTGTTGTATTGACAACATTGTATTCATGCTTTTTTTATACCACTTAGGTGGCAGACAAGCACGCGGCGCACCTGATGGATTATTATTTAATCGTAATAAAACTTACAGCTAAACGATTTACAAGCATAGATATTATGTAAAATTTAGGGCGTGTGATCCGAAACCTCCATTTGGTGCAATCTATACAACAGAGATGGCAATGCTACTCTGCTCTCTCTTCCTCAGCACAAAGGAAACGCTAACACTTACTGTAATTAAGGGCCGCAGTGGGAGTCCTTAGTCACAGGGACCCGTAGCGAGCCTATAGGGCTACCTATAGGCTCGCTACGGGTCCCTGTGACTAGCAGAGGACATAGAGGTTAGATGAGGACCCCATGCTTCCTACACCCAAGAGGGCCAACTTAAAACTGTATATCGCCAAAGGTTACTGGGGGTTTTTTTTTTTTATCGTGCGATAAATCGCCACGGATACCACTCCCACGGAGCCGGTGGAGGTGGTTATGTCGGACTCGAACCGACTAAAACGCACGCCGTCTTGGATCCTTGGTTGCCGGAGGTGAGATTGCCAAAAGCATATCTCTCGCACTCCGGCAGACCCAGGACCATCTCTTTCGAGATGGAAGGTTACTGGGGTGCGAGGGAAATGCCTTATTTCTTTATCAGGATATATATAGTATTAAAAAATTAAAACAATAATCTTTTATAAGAATAGTTTTTTTTTTTTTTTTAAGAATAGTTTATTGGTATGAGTATTGAACACCTGAAATGCTGCTTGAAACTCCATGAGTAATTATATTATCTTCGATAGTTTCCGAGTCACTGGCAATATCATCATACTGAAATGATATGTCTTGAAATGTACTTTTGAAAATCTGAAACAAATACAAACGTCCTGGATAAATACAGCTGTATTCATACCTCGAGTATTTTTAATTAGTTTGGGCCTAAGTGGTTAATACAAATTACCTAGATCAAGAATGTTCAAAAACGTCAAAGTGATGCACTATGATTTGTTGTAATCGTAGGATATTGACATAACCACAATAAATGAAAACAATGCTTTGAAACACAAAATATTCACTTAAATTATATAATTTTTAATAGATTACACTTTCCATACCTTGTTTAACATTAAAGTATATGAACGTACTGGTTAGTTTAGCATTTTGGCCATCAAAATCGTCAAAGTCGGAAAGCAGCTTGCCGGCTTGAACTTCTGCCGTGTTTCATACTATATCCCTGAAATACTTTGAATACGACACGTTTCGCACAACTATTATTCACATTTCAATTCATTTTTACACTCAAAACTGTTATCCTATGAACAGTAATTAAATACACGTAAATAATATACGAAACATCTACAACGAGCCTTGGTATTTGTTGCAGTTTGAGTATTCAAACCTCTTTTGTATTCCGATTTTATTTTATATTCCAAAAGAAGAATGTTCTGTCACTATGTAGATTTTACTGTCATGTCAAGATCGAAATACATGAAAAATATTTAAGCTTTATTTTCATTAATTTTATTACATTTATTCTCCAAGCCTCCACTTCCACTGCCGAAACTATAACAGGTTATCGGTCCCACCCCACGACGAGATGGAGAGTGTTACGAAATTACAAATTGGTTTGCTACAAGGAAAATCGAACTGGGATACATGGAAATACAAAGCCGTAAGTTTGCTACGCACCGTCCCGCATGCGCTGGAAGTAGCAGAAGGCTCGTTCATGAAACCTACCGAACCCGGTCCTTGCGCTGGAGAACCTGCAGTTGCTACTTACAAAGCAAACTTAGATCGGTTTGTAAAAGCGGACGCAACTGCTCTTCTCATAATAACGACCAATATGAATGAAGAGACACTAAGGAAGGTCATGAGATACACGAATGCAAGAGACGTATGGCTTGAGCTGCATAGACTGTTCGACGGTACCGACGAAGACAAATCTTACAATTTATGCATGAGCTTCTTTGGCTTTAGAAAGGATCCGGCAGATGACATAGCCACACACATGTCAAAATTGAAGAACATTTGGACGCAGCTTAATCAGGAGTTAAGTAAGGACAAGACCGGCGAGCTACCAGAACTGCTACTCCTATGCAAGATCTTGGATACACTCGACGAGACCTACTTCTCCTTCAGAAGCAGTTGGCTATTGCTACCGAAATCCCAGCGAAATATAGAAAGCCTCACAAGCCATCTGTGTGCATTTGAACGAGCACTGCAGAGTAACAACGTACTTCAACAGGAAGCCCTCGTTTCAAATTCCGGCACTACGTCAACTGCAGAGAAAAAGGACAGGAAGTTGAAATGCAACTACTGCCAAGCTATCGGCCATCGAGTGAGAAACTGTCAGAAGTGGATCAAAGACGGAAAGCCTCCGAAAAGCAGTAATTTGCAAGCAACACCTTCTTCCTCCAAATCCGCAAACATGATCCTGATGTCTATAGAGAGCACAGAAATTTTTTCGATCGATCCTGACACAGAAAACTGGTACGTGGATAACGGCGCCACGAGCCACGTGACAAACCGGGCTGATATATACCAACATTTCCAACGCTTTGACGAGATCCGTACTGTAACAACGGCTAATGGCAATTCGATTCGTGCTAAAGGCAAAGGTTCAGTAATACTCGAAGCAAATGTAAAAGGGAAGCTACAACGAGTGACCCTGCAAGACGTTTGGTACGTCCCAGCCATAACGAAAAATCTATTTTCGGTACTAGCAGTACACGACAAGATTCCGCGCAGTCAATTCTCATCGACGACAAAAGAATGCACCGTCTATGTCAACGGAGAAGCCTGCTTAGTAGGAAGACGTCAGAAAGAAGGTGGATTATACAGACTAGATGTCAGAGTCGTACATCCTGCGAATCCCGTTGAAGTCTATGCAACATCCGATACTATGCAACTTTACCACGAGAGGTTTGCGCACCAGAACAAGAGGCACGTGAAAGCTACAGTTAAACGCGAACTGGACTTAGACCTTCCTCTTGATAAGGAATTATGCGAAGGCTGCATATACGGAAAAGCTCACAGACTTAAATTCGGTACGAGGACCCGAGCTACCGCGCCCGGAGAAATCGTACATACTGACGTTTGCGGACCTTTTCAACCAAGTTATTCAAAATTCCAGTACTACGTGTTGTTCAAAGACGACTACACAGGCTACCGTATGGTATACTTTCTGAGACACAAGTCAGAGGTTAAGGATAAGCTCGCCTTAATGTTAGCTCAGACGAAGACCGAAGGACATACCTTAAAATGCCTGCTAAGCGACAACGGTGGTGAATTTGACAACAAGTCCATTCGAGAACTACTAGACTCCCATGGAATACAACAACGACTGGTAATGCCATACACACCGGAACAAAATGGTGTCAGTGAACGCGAGAATAGAACTTTGGTTGAAACAGCGAGATCGATGATGTATGCGCACGAAGTAATGCCACAAGAACTCTGGGCAGAACTTATAAACACCGCCGCGTACATTCTCAATAGAACTGGTCCGACAAACAACAAAGACAAGTCACCGTATGAACTTTGGAGTGGAAAGAAACCAGCGATCAAACATCTTCGAATTATAGGCTGCAATACCTACGTCCACATTCCAAAGCAGAAACGGAAGAAGATGAATAAGAAAGCCATCAAGGGAAGACTTGTTGGTTACGATGAAGATGGCTACCGCATCTGGATCACCGACGGAAAAAGCAACAGGCTCGTCCGATCCCGTGATGTCACATTTGATGAGAAACCGCTTCCTAACAGCGATGTTCACCCTGATTGTGTAAACAACGACGCAAATACGAGGGAGTACACATTGCGAATGCCGATGGACAACGCCATCAGGAACGAGGAACCGGCTCAACAGATTGATGCTCATCATGATCCAGTACCCGAACCCGAAGGAGACCGTGAAGAAGATCAGCTCTCAGTCTCTGAAGATCATGAACGTGGCCTCGAGGGAGATGATATGGAACCCGAAGCAGTCCAAGAAGACCACGTCCGTGAACCAGAACCACATCTTGAAAATCCAGAAGTAGACGAATTCTATGACGCTGAACCGCCGCGTTACAATATGCGCGATCGCAACAAAATACGACGTCCCGACAGACTCAACGACTATGTATGCATAGCAGAGACATACCCGTCAAATTTTGCTGATGCGATGAATAGGAATGATTGTGAAGAATGGCGCAAAGCGATGCATAGCAAAATGAAATCTCTAAAGGATCTCAATGTGTGGACAGCATGTGATCTACCGAAGGGAAGAAAAGCGCTTCCTTGTAAATGGGTTCTACGAACGAAACGAAACCCAGACGGCTCATTAGACAAGTATAAAGCACGACTTGTTGTGAAGGGCTTTAAACAGCGAAAAGGAATCGATTACGATCAAACCTACAGTCCTGTCACACGTCTAGCAACCGTCAGAGCACTATTGAGTGTTAGTGCTAAGGAGAACATGCACCTAGTTCAGTTTGACGTTGCTACAGCGTTCCTCAACGGAAAACTTGAAGAGGTAATTTATATGCAGCAACCTGAAGGCTTTAGCGACGGAACATCTAAAGTCTGGAGACTCAATCGAAGCTTATACGGCTTAAAGCAAGCTCCGAGATGTTGGAACTCTTGTTTCGAAGGAATTCTACTTGAGATGGGCTTTAAGCAATGCGAGGCTGATTGTTGTCTATACACCAAGTCAATAGACGACAAAAAGTTGTTAATAACATTATACGTAGATGATGGACTAGTAGCCGCAACTGATGAAGAATTAGCAAATTCTTTTCTGAACGATTTACGAAAACGATTGCAGATTACGACGAAGCCCGTGTCGTATTACCTTGGACTACAAATCGTAAGAGAAAAGGATGGCTCGGTGTTCATAAATCAGGAAGCCTACGCGAGAAAAATCCTGGAGCGTTTTGGGATGGCTGATTGTAATCCTGTAACTACACCCATAGAAAATTCTCAATCAGGGAAAGTAGAAACAGAGAAGAAGGAAAAGTACCCGTACAGAGAAGCTGTCGGTGCTTTAGCATATCTCATGGTCGGAACACGTCCGGACATTGCATATGCAGTGGGTGTTGCCTCCCGAAAACTAGAATCCCCCTCTAAGGAAGACTGGCTTGGCGTAAAAAGGATTCTACGATACGTCAAAGGCACGTATTCCTATGGAATTAAATATGACCCGCATAAACCAGGAATACTCGAAGGATATAGTGATGCCGATCATGGAGGAGATCGAGAGACCAGCCGATCTACTACAGGCGTGGCCTGCTGTTATGCAGGAGGCGTGATATCCTGGCTCAGTCAACGGCAAGCATCGGTTGCTATTTCTACTACAGAGGCAGAGTTAGTAGCAGCTAGTGAGGCAGCCAGAGAATTAGTTTGGCTAACCAGAATCATGCAAGAATTGACTAAGCTCAAGAATACTCCTGCATTGTTTGTCGACAACGAAGCAGCTGTTCGTTTGGCACATAATCCAGAGTTTCACAAGCGAACGAAACATATTCGTATTCGACATTTTTATGTTCGAGAGCAAGTTGCTGAAGGTGCAATAGAGGTGAAGAGAATCGGCACAACGGACCAGCTGGCTGATATCCTAACGAAAGGGTTGCCTCGTCCTAGATTTTGTAGTCTCTATTCAGCCCTCGGAATGCAGAAGTTTTGAATAAGGGAAAGTGTTGCAGTTTGAGTATTCAAACCTCTTTTGTATTCCGATTTTATTTTATATTCCAAAAGAAGAATGTTCTGTCACTATGTAGATTTTACTGTCATGTCAAGATCGAAATACATGAAAAATATTTAAGCTTTATTTTCATTAATTTTATTACATTTATTCTCCAAGCCTCCACTTCCACTGCCGAAACTATAACAGTATTGACATCTGATTAGTCAGTTTGGCAGTTATCGAGTGTTGCAAGTACAAGGAAAAATTTTAGTTCCTCTAACATTAATTTCACGACTTTCTTGACGCACTATAGTACATATCTTCTAATCTGTGAATAAGATCGTTGCTATGAGAACCGAACCGATGTCACTTGATGACATTAAAATGGACATGCGCACTGATGCTCTGTCACAACAAAGTGCCCAAAGGCGCAAAGTGCCCTCCCCGTACCCGGGGCTAGATGGGGACACTAGGGTCCCCACAACTCGAAGGGGGCCATCTTGAAAGAAATGGTCCTGGGTCTGCCGGGGTGCGAGAGATATGCTTTTGGCAATCTCACCTCCGGCAACCAAGGACCCAAGACGGCGTGCGTTTTGGTCGGTTCGAGTCCGACATAACCGCCTCCACCGGCTCCGTGGGAGTGGAATCCGTGGGGATTTTCCACACTATAAAAAAAGGCTTTGTCACAACAAAGAGTACATTTTTGTAAAATTGCACACTGCACATCTTTTTGTCTTTTAGTTGGCTTCTATTATCTAGATCTCCGCGCCACCCGCTCTAATAGCTTGAATTCTAATTAAATAATGCTTGATACTCGTAGCTTGATAGATATTTACACTTAGCGGTCATCACCTCATCGACATCATTACAATCGACTCTCGCTCCGGATCGTTTTTGGTGCTGAGGCTGGCCATCGCAATCCAGCTTGGAAACGCGGCAAGTGTGATGGTGGAAGCAAGCGTACAAAGATAGTTATTCGATTAATATAGACACCATATTATTTATTTAATAGATATTACATGGAATAATTTATAAAAGCAATTATATTTGTAAAATAGTTATTATTATAACTGGATCTTAATGCGGCCTTTCGAGCAACCGTTGAACTCTTGAATAACCATCATGCATGTTATTATTTGTGCGTGGTTGTTCACTCAGCTTATTCTATGGCTCTCGCATCAGTTGCCTATAAAATGGTAATGCAATGAACACCTAGAAAAAAACAACTATGTTAAGAACATGATATATTTACGAAACTAATAGTGGTCAATCACACATTACATACAATACATTAGCGTGTACTTAATTCAATATAAATATGGGCTTACCTTGGTCTTTACAGAGAACTCTGTAGATAGGGATTTTCAACAGTGTGGACTCTATTCATCTCTCTGTGGGAGTCTCTTTCGCTTATTGAACCAATTTCATATAGACAATGGAAAGGGTCTCATTTTTATCGTGATTGCATTCGATGACGATTTCGTGAATAAGCAATATTAGCATAGCTTTTAGAAGCTGATAAACTCCTCGAATATTGTTTTTTCAATCGTTTTTTGTAACTATTGACTTTATAAAGGATGTCATATTTGACGCTGAACGAACAAAAAGAACGAAAACTATGGGTGACGTCCTAAAACTGCTAATTTAAACAACATTATTGTAATATTGCTTTAAGAGGTCATGGTATCAAAACACGAAGTAAGATTGAAATAATACTGCTTTAAGAGGTTGTGGTTGGCCCCCAGCTTTTAACTTTCAAAACGCTTTACCAGTCTAACTGCGGTATGTGCTTGGTTGAACTTCGATATTTTCCGTGAAGCGACTACCTTCTGGCCTCCACAACCAAAGGCGATACCGAAGCACTGCAGCTGACCAGTTGGACTTTAGAGGGCTCCAACTACCCGTAACGACTGCCATAGATGTTCGTATGGCAACCCGTCCCGGTATCACGGTATCCGTCATAGATATCTTGACGACGAAGTCTCAACATGATCTTAAAACTCGTATGAAGATCAAATCAAACTTGTTTATTGATTTATATGGCATTGTTGTCCGAACTAAAGACGTGTACGAAATATTACAACAATTGGTCAACTGGTAGGGGGTAAAAAAACGAAATTAAGATCATTTTGAGCACTCTGTTTATCGACATCTTTCTGATGCTGACTGTACCTAGGCCACGACAAGTTTCTAGTTATGTTTGCATCCCCGGTTTGCATATGATCTAAGTACTTATACCTTTTTAACATTAATAATCATCATTATTCCTGCTCTTCAGTATTGTGTTGTGTGAACTTGTGTGATATAACTTTTGTTTTTATTTTTAATTTTTATTTGCTAGCCTTTGCTTACAAGTAGGTAACTATACTAATTTCTAGAAGTTCAAACTTGTAATTGGCTTCCAGATGTTTAATCTGCCTTCTACTTGTAAGTTTTCTATGTGTAAATAAATAAATAAATAAAAATAAATTAACGTCACATTATGACATTAGTCACGGTAGCATCCCATCCCATCTTCACCTTGAAATCCCGGCTTTTACACGGTCTTGAACATCCATGATAGCGAGACCATGAACAAACGAATATTAACTTGAACTTATGAGTACAACAACCCCATTTGTTCCCGTTGGACTTTTGATTAGCTCCTGGGCGATTTATTGCATTAAGTATACATGTACGGAACGGTGAACGACTCATAAATTGATTTAGTATAGCCGTTATCGTTGCCATCTGGTTCCTATAGATTCTCAGAGGTCTTTACGGAAAGAATGAATTTTCGTCTTTCTACCTAAGTTTTGCTCATATCAGCATATTCTTTATTACAGAATTTAATTATAAGAAATCGTAGCGTAATCGCAGCGGCACGTTCTAACCATTGTCACAGCCATTGCAAAAAATTACTTTAAATTGTAGACTTTATTTCTATACGCCTAAAGTACAAAACGAAATGAAAACAGTTTCATTACCCTTTTTCAATTACTCTGCAAAGAGACATTTAATTTGGAACTTTAACTGCATCGCTTTTAAGTCTATTATTTAATAGACTTAAAAGCCGTTTTTTTGCAGTGGCGGTGGCACCATAATGTTTTGTCTTCAGCAGAACCGGGACCCTGTTTTAGGGCCATTTAACCCATTAGGGGAAATGGGTTAAATACATTTTACCGATGACTTTTAGCAGAGTCTTAGTAAAAGGTTTCTTTTGGTTACAACAGGAACCCTAACAAAAAGGTCAAACGAACGTAGCTGAATCTTTAATGAATGACGCAACACTTATCACTTACACACCTGAGCTCATTTTCACAAGATCTTTTGAGAAGGTCCTAATAATATTATATTTGACGATTTGTAAGCGATTTTTCGTAAAGGTATTCGCTTTTATGGAGAAAGGTAGCAAAAAAATTGTGCTAAGTAATTCATCTACTACTTGAAAAAGATTTTCTTGTAAGGGCAAATTCATTAGAACGAGTGCCTAGATATATTTACATGACCTTTTGCTCCATCCTAGCGTTAATGCCAGCCGCATTCGAAGCTTTTCCACTAGGAGTCTGGGCAGGCGTCCGTCACTCGCCCGAACTGCCGAGATAAGTACCTACCGCGCGCCTCACCCGCAGGCTGCTAGCGTAGTCGGGGCTGCCCGCGCTTGCGAGCGCACGAGTGACGCGACTTGCGTAGGTATACCTAAACAATATCGTGACCGATCTTATGAGATCAGTAGTTACCATTTTTTATGTGTGTAGGTACACTAGGTTAGGTACCTACTAGAAAAATAAAATAATGAATCGCAGTAATCATCACTGTTGCGTGGACGAATGTCAAAATACATTATAGAACTCGAAGTTGCTTTTTACATTACCAACAGAGTGTGAAAGAAAATATTTGACTATTTTTATACGCAGAATATATCTTGTTTAACAAAGTCATTAGGTAGGTACTGGTCACCTGACATCTTCGCATTATAAAATACCTAATCGTAGTGAACCTGTGACATAGATACTTACATACATCGAGATAGAGAGAACGAAAAATTGTTATGTAAGTACCTATGTACAGTAGTGGTCGCGCTGTTATTTTTGTGGCTACTTATTTTATTAATTATAATATTACTTGTAAGTACAGTCAGCGTCAAAAGTCAATTAACGTAAAATACTAACACTGTGTCTACCTACCTACTTATCTATGATAGTACCTACCTATAGATAGTATAGTATTCTGATATCGGTGAACTACTTAAAATCAAAACTGAACACGGTACTGTTACAAAATGCGGTAAATTAGGTACAATTTCATGTTATTTTGTTACACTAACTATATTATAGGTACCTACTACTACTTTATATAGATGGGTTACAAAAGTGGGTGCACTTTCTCATAATGTAGATTTTATCGTTTTGCTAAGTTTGTATTCATGTTATTTGGTTGCACTACTTACATTACACATATTATAAGAAAAACATTCGGGCGTCAATAAACATCTGTCGAAGCCTTCAAGCTAGGGACAGTACTTGTGATGGCGATCACTATACTTTGAACTGATTAAATAAATTATTAAAAATAATATAAACCCGGCTGTTGATGAAAAGATCGCAACCAGTTTGATAGCTTGCGGTAAGTTGACCCATTGATATTAATTCGGTGTATGATTTGTAAATTATTATTATTATAATACACCAACTTTTTTGTGTCGGGGCTTAAAACTAATTAGTAATTCACATTATATTGGATTGTTTTATTTTCATTGACAAAATGACAACCCTAACACTCAAGTTGGCGGCGTAGTTTGTTCGGAACAAAGGGCGATACCTACGAAATTTCGTAGGTTATTATAACGGCGGCTTTCGTCAACATCAAAGGAGTGCAACTTCTGTCCTTATCTATTCTGTGGTCTGGGGTCCGCTGTACCACATTTTGACAGCCTCTGTGGTTCGGCGGTAGTGAACGCGACTGCTACGCAGGTGGCGCGGGTTGAACCCACGCCCTTCCAACGGAGCTATTGAGCGACACCTGACTCACTTCAAATTACCCTTCTCTTTATATCCGTCTTTTAAGGGCGACGGAAGAGCCATCTACCAACTTTCTTACGGACTGATGGAACCAATGAATGTCAACTCAGTTTCAACTTTCAGCTCAGTTGGAAGAGCATTCCCCCTGTAAGGGAAAGGTTGTGGGTTGAAGTCCCACTTGAGCGCTTCTTTTTCCCGATGTATTTCGAAGAGAATTAATATTTGTGAAAACCTGTTCCCTGGAGAAACCTATGGCCTGCTGCGTGGTAGTTTCAATAACCAGGATATACTCCCAATAACTGTCGACGGTTTTAAGATGATTCTCTCGGGTATTGGTATGTATGTTGTTGTTGAAAACTAATTCTGTGTACACTACCAACAGGAGCCCAATCCTGGTACAATAGTACCTATTCTCTGTGTCAGTCCAGGCTATGTTCCATCCCGGCACCAAACAGCCAGTAGATCCATTCATAAGTTTAAGATTGACTCTGACTTAGACATTTTATCTTTTTTTTTAAGAGGATATTAGCAGCCGAAATTACTAATATTCCCGCTAAGTAAGCCAAATTGCTTGTGCTAGGAGTGGGTTCACGTTAGTAGTGTAAAGGCCAGGACCGAACCTGAGACCTCTCGATCGTAAAACCGATTCCTTAAACACTAAGCTACCGAGCTATAATATTAGTTGGGAATAGGATATAGGATAGGTATACGTAATAGGGTTACAAATTACCTGTTTTCTGCGAAAAGGTTCCGTTACTTAATAGAGTATCGTGTTCCGTGATTATGTGTCGAACAAACGCAAGGATTGTATGAAGGAAATTTTCCGCTACACCAAACGCTGTTAAGCACGAAGGTTCATAAACCGGGCTGCCACAGCAAGCGAAGCGTACCTAATTCATAGTGCGCATACTGGCAGTCAATATTATATTATGTATAGCAATCCTGTAAATAATATTGATGATGTCGACAGAAAATTGATATGGAAAAAACGTAATTGGTCCCTACACTGGATTGGATCGCAATATAGCACATACGGGGTACGTTTACATAGCTCTGCTTACAGGGGAACACTGACTAAAGTCCTAATTTGTGCGGAAATATCCAAGGTCATCCCGGCCCACCAGCGTGTTGGCTATGTCGGACTCGAACTGATTAAAACCTACTATCCATCACTGGTCTCAAAATGCCGAGGTACACCTCGGCATTTGCAAGGTGACACCCTTACAAGGTGACCCGAAAAAGAAGTAGCTTGGTTAGTGACACGCGTGGCTTCACCTATGACCCTCAAGCTTTTACTCATAAAGGACGGAGGTAATTTAGCGACCTCCGACGCCCAAGCCGCCTCAGCTGCGGTGACGGTTTAACTCCTAATCAGCAATTTGGTTAAATAAAGCGGATTAACAAATATAAATACAATATAACTGGAACATCGTTCATGAGCTGCAGAATGCACGCACCGTCACGTACTGCGGCTACTGGCAGCTTAGTTCACTCTTCGGATATTAGACCTTATACGTGTACAGGCACGAATGTGGCTACTGAATAAATACGTGCAGAAGACCATCTTCATTGAAAACGTAAGCACACATTGACCCATACCCTCCTTACCAGAAACATAAACTCATTTTCAACTTCGACTCATTTTTCGGTTATAAGTCATGGTAACCGCTTACTTTTTAGTCGGACGTGAACTCGTTAACTACTTTTGTCCTTTGACAGCCTCTGTGGCGTGACGGTACTGAACGCAACTGCCACGCAGGAGGTGCGGGTTCGATAAATACCTGTGCAGTGCAAGTGCATGAATATGGCCATTTGCATTGGTCTGGGTGTTTCTATGTATAATATGTATGTATTTACAAAAAAAGTATCCAAGTATGTTTATCCGCATTCTAGATTCCATAACACAAGCTGGTTAAGCTTACCATGTAGAATGTTGTGGAATATTGCTGAATATAATATTATATTATTACAGCTTATTTTTATAAAACATTTTTTTATATATTCACCCTGTTAATTGGCTACAGCCGGGTGGTAAGTACTCGTATCTAAGGTGAAGTCCAGATGATAAGGATCACCAGTAAGAAGTGGAAACAAGGGTGTGGGTACATCATTCCTTATCTTTGCCGGAGACAAAAAAATAAACTTTCAAACCATTTGGTTCGAAACTACAAAAAACATTTATTGTTGCAAATATAATAGTTTGTACTCTAATCAACTATCTGAGGAAAGATAACGTAGCATGTCTGTCTTGCAGACAAGTAAAACAAAATTAAAATTTTAGAAAAAAAAAGCATAATTTATTCAAAAAAGTAAATTCAAAATTTCTAAAATTTACTCCAAAAATGGCAACATTGATTTGCACTAACGATGTTTGTTGCATTGCCACCTGGTGAATAGTAACCCTGACACCTATCTAAAAACAGGCACCAATCAAATCCGAACCCATAACTGACAACATGGATTTGCGCTAAAAATGATTACTGCAGCGCCCCCTAGTGGGTGGTCACCGTAACATCTATCTAAGAACATGCACCAATCAAACCTAAACGAATAATTGAAAACGGCATCAAAATCAGTCTAGCGGTTTTGGAGAAAATTGGCAACATTAATTTGCATTAAAAATGCTCGCTGTAGCGCCCCCTGTTGAGTAGTCATTGTAACACCTATCTGAGAACATGCTCCAATTAAAGCCGAACACATAACTGAAAACTGCATCAAAATTGGATAGGTAGTTTCGGAAAAAATGGCAACATGGATTTGCACAAACAAACAAATACACAAACAAGCTCTCACCCCAAACGCATATAGCTTCTCCGTTCCATCGTGGGTAAAAATCAATGATGTCGGCACGCATAAAAAGAAATTCCCAAAAACTACAAATATCCCGAAGAGTTATTTCAAGAGTATTATTAGCCGTACCCCATTGCTTGCATATGGCACAGTTATAAAAGAATGCGCGCTGTTGACAGTTAGACAAATATTTATGCTGCACTGCATATTATGTTAAGAAAGCAACGCAGTCCGACTGCTGCGACTATTTTGAGCCAAACGCTTGTCATATTTTCCCAATCAACGCTCGAATCCAACGGCAGTTCTTTAATGAGTCACACGTCACACATAATACCTATAAGCATTGACTTTTTTATACAGGACACGTCAATTTGACTTCATCTCGCCTGACGGTATGCTAACCGCAAAGTCTCGGAAAGGAGGTTACATACACGTACCATGTTAACAAAGTGGCACCCGTGATACTCAGACCCCTTGACCTCAGACCACCAAGCATCCCCACTGGTGGGGTAAAGTGGGATGTTAGAAAATTGTAAACCTATTCAATTTTCCCCACTGATAGGGAAAATTAATTATGCCCGTCTAAATTCCTGGCGGTCTCATCAGATACTTTTTCACGCCCTTCTGACTGGGCGATTCTGTTGCTTTAAATATGAGATATGTCACTCACTTCTGAATGGGTATCACCCCAAGATCATGAAGCCACGAAACAGTTGATGAAACGTGGATAATACTGCAGAGATATAAGGTTATCATATCAGCTACGATTACATCTTATGCTTTTTCTTTTCATTTGGTTTATTATGGCTTTTAGGGGAACGGCTTCTTTTATCGTGCGCTAAATCCCCACGGATATCACCCCCACGGAGCCGGTGGAGGTGGTTATGTCGGACTCGTACCGACTAAAACGCACGCCGTCTTGGGTTCTTGGTTGCCGGAGGTGAGATTGCCAAAAGCATATCTCTCGCATAGGGGAACGGCTGCCGTCTTAAACCCCAACCACGAAAGAAAACCCAGAGCTAGGGTCTAGCATTGACCAATAGTGGCCCCAAAGTCCTCGTTGCGGCGCATAACCGGTTTAGGTGACTAATATCCAAACAAAAAAATGACTAGACATAAAAATGTCTAGCTACTTAAAAAGAAAGCCAAAAATGCCAAAAATGTGTGTAATGTGAAAGCATTAGGCCAATGAATTACATTGAATATTACTCATTCATTCGCATTGATATTCTAACACATTTCTATGACGTCAGGTTCCACGGTGACGTCAGTTTCAGAGCTTTCGTGACGAATGCTATGACGCAACATGGTTGAAAGGGTGAAATTCTTTGAAATTGAATTTTAAATTCTGTAGATTTCTGTTTGAATGAGGTATATATGTAGATAGAAGTAGTCATCTTTACGTTGCCTTCTCAAAAGATGTGAATATCCAATCAATTCACCGTTATTAGACGCCATGCAGTAACGTCAGTAGAAGCCACACTTAGCGGTAGTGCATTCAAGAACTGCTAACCATTTTTAAAAGGGTTTTTTTACCGTTCACTTACGAAAAAAAACGCTGAAGAAAAACATACAAAGAGACAGTAAAAGGTAGATTTACGATGGTTTAACTGCAGTGCATCAATATCGTCCATGAGTTGTGGAAGTCAGGTGGCAGTCGCTTTATGGAAAATATCAAAATTCAGCCAATTCCGCAGTTAGTCTGGATAAAGTGGACCCTGGATTTCGAGGTGAAAGCTTCGGATGCGACTGAGATTCATGCAATGACGATGATGATGATGATGATGATGATGACAATGAAACAGCAGTAGTCCTGGAGAAGCCGATATACCAATCAAAAACAGTAGACGGAATTCAGGCTTCGAAGGACAGACTGTAAGATCTAGAACTCCCTGCCAGCTCACGTGTTTCCTTCTTCCTACTGTCCCGGGTCCTTTAAGCGGGACGTGAAAAGGCATCTGATGAGGCCGTCAAGCTGTGTACCACCACTGTTACCATGGTACATGTTTGCGATGGTGACGAGAAGAAGTCTCGGAAAGAGTCCGAGAATTAGCCAAAAGGTGAGGTGAAATCAATTTGACGTGCCTTTTAAAAAAAAAACTTTGGACTGGAAATTCACTATAAGAATAATGATGACATTAGAAAGTGTATAACTAATAAAATACCAAAACGTTAGTTCATTAGTGAAGCGTATTACATCTAATTAAAAGTTAACATAACTAATTTACTTAATATAGCGTGCGCCACTTCAAATTTATCGCTCCGCCAGCTAATGCCCGGCATTAATGCTTCTTAATTATATTATTTTTAACAATATGAAACTTTACCCGGGTGTTTGAAGGCTCCACGGAGTTATACAAGACCTATATAAACTTCATTAGTAGCGGGTATCCCTTGTTTGTTACCGGACAACTCTGTTGACAGGTTATCCTCTGGGGATAAAGACCATCATGGGAAAGAGGAGGTGCAGATCGAATTCCGGACTCCAAACAGTCAGTTGTGAACGCAACCACGGCTTATTTTTCTCCGTTTTCCCCATTGACAATCCCCGTTGATGGGGATTATTGAACTTTTTGTTCACTATTCCCCGTTGCCGCAAAATTTTTGAATAATGGGGATAAGTGAACTAAAAAGTTCACTAATCCCCATCATAATGAATTCTATGAGACCTAAAAAATTCAATAATCCCCTTTACGTACGTTAAAAATAAAATACTATAAATGAATAATCTACATTTTATTTTTTTAATGGGGATTATTGAACTTTTAGTTCTAATAGAATTTATCATGATGGGGATTAGTGAACTTTTTAGTTCACTAATCCCTATTATTTAAAAAAATTTCGTCAGCGGGGCATAGTGAACAAAAACTTCAATAATCCCCATCAACGGAGATTGTCAACGGAGAAATGTGCAATAAGCCGCAACCACAACTATTTATATCAATTGTGTCATTACGCTACTGTAATCGTTATATATAAGAGCTTCAGCGTCCATAAGTGTAATATCAATACTTATTTATTTGCATACAATGAGCCGTGGAGTGTAGGCTGAACGCGATTGATATTTCATTTTGAAGTTGTTACATTCATAATGATGTATTCTTTATTTCTGATTTCTCGGAATTCTAAAGTTTATTTAGGATAAGACTAGCTGTTGTTGGGTCCCGTTCTTGCTGCTGTCCTTCCCCGATAGCGTGATAATGTATATCTATAGGCTATAGCACAGAAAAACTATGGTTTTAGCCTACAACGGTAAAAACCCAAAGCTGTTGTGTTCCAAAGGTTCTATAATGATTATAATAGGTCTGGTATGATGATAATGATGACTTTCAAAATATCAGGGTTGAAAAAAGATATTGGAAATAAGGTGTAAATATATAGTGTAATAGTAACATTGCAAGATAATGCACAGTTCAATTTTTCTAGCTTCCCATTCTTTTAATATCAGAACAGCCCGAAAAGGGGTCGAGGTGTTTCCTCCATATGATGCAAACAATGCCAAACGGCTCCGTACCTCTTATATTTATCACACGATAAAGTACTGGAACACATTTCCTACACACGTGTTTCCCTTTCCCTATATCCCGGTCTCTTTAAGCGGGTCGAGCAAAAATATCTATTGAGGCTGGCAAACTAAGGACCGCTATTTAAGAATTTATAGCATCTGGAATCGCCTTAACGTTTTTAACTGAACCCAAGTTTACTAAACGAGGCAGGCAGGCAAGAAGGATGGCGTATAAAAAATATTTTTTTTTTCGAAAAGCATCGGAAAAAATGAAACGCCAAAGTGAGACTTGAACTCACGACCTTTCCCTTACAGGGGGAATGCTCTTCCAACTGAGCTATTGAGCCACACCTGATTCATTTCAAATTTTCCTTCTCTTTCCGATGTTTTGCGAACTTTAAAGTTAGCATTAAAAATGCTATTAAAAATTCAGTCAAACAATTTTTTTTTAGTTCAAATTCAAATTGGTAAGTTGTTGTATTATGTAGTGAAGGTTTGTGACTATTTAAATTTTTGAACATCGGAGAATCCAGTAAAATCACAATGTCCACGAAAATTGTGTTGATATTTGGGAGATTGAGATTCGATTGGGGGGAATTTCGAACAGATTTACATTACGAGAACTGGCCTTCAGGGGTAGATATAAATCCTTACTGCCTCTGCAGTAGTTACTCGCTGTAACAACGTAAAAGATAGTTGATACCCCACTGCGCAGCGCTATCCAATCTACCAGGAGTTCAGTAACCCAGCGCAACTAACTGCTGAGACCTTCTATACTTTGTGCATACCTTTTTACCGTAGACATGTTAGTGCATAACTAAAAGTACGTGCAGTTGTTTGTGCACTAATACGGATTTAGGTTCATTAGTGAACACTGAACGGTGGAGACGCGGGTGTAGGAATGTTTACATTTCGGCGCACGCATAGAGACCTGTTGTGCGAGTATCGACCGCGAGGCGGGCGCGGCGCGACCGACCTCAGTCCAGGACGCAGCTCGAGCGCGCGCGGGTCGCATCTACACGCCGTTAGACTAAGTGTCTGTGCAGTTTTGTGACCGATATGCAGTTGCCGGCACTGAGCCGGCACTACTGAAGACAGCTTCAGGTGAATATTATGTGTTTTTTGTGTCTTTTTCGTGCCGGTGTTTGGCGTGTCTATTATTGTTTGGATATTGGTTGGTTTCTTTATATTTTTATTGGAACTTTTTTTAAATAACTACCGTTAAAATTTGTGGTGTTAAAGTATAAAATTGATAATTAGCTATGTATATTGCATTTTTTACTTCTTTTGGAATGTTTTTTTCGAAAAAGTTTTGCTTCGAAAAATTTGGATATCGATATTTTGTCAACAGCCATTATCATGACAATATAAACAAATATTTAGTTCTGTTTACATAAGTGTGACATAATATAATAATGAAAAAGTATTTTCTGAATAAGAAATGAATTAATAAAGGCTATTTATGAAAGGGATTCAATAGTCGGTACGTTTTTGCGCGTCTGCGTCTTAGATCAGATAATATGCTATTAAATAAGTAATCTTTTAGATTTCATAAGAAAATGTTGTTCCAATATCATACGTATTTTGAATTCCTTCATACCTTGAATAAGATTTTGCAATTTTTCATTTTCAAATAACAACGTAATTTTTTGCACAACATTTCGCGCAGCGTCATTGACATTCTCGCTACGAATAATGAATTTTACAAAAGACAACACGACATGGCTCCTTCTTTACTCACAGAACTCGTTTTAACAGATAATTAAATTGTTAAACGTAACCCAAACATCGATATTTTCTTTGTTAGCACGCCAAACACCGAGTCGCGAACAAAAACAATTTTCATCAGACGCACCGCGCGTTTCTTTGTGATGTCGACGTTACTTTAACCTGTATATGCTAGTAGCTTCTGTAGCTAGTATCGCCCCCTGACCTGCTTCATCTGACTCATACGTGATTTATGAACAACGTGATTGGTTTGATTAATGTTATTTTGACGTCAGACGACAGCTATAGGAGTAACGTTTCAGTTCATCTCGATTAGCACGTGTCGTTAAATTTTGTCATAAATTTATTAATAATTTTGTACATCGCTACAAGTTTTGTAATGTAGGCACGTTCATTGATTTAATGAATTTTAACTTTTCTACGATAGTAAATGATAGTATTTTTTGATACTAGCAAGTTCTACAACAACCCGTGAATTTTATAGTATTTTTTGACATTTAAGTAATGTCATAAGAATATTACCACCAAAAGCAACAAAAGCACTAAATGATTAAGTTTATGGATAAATGTATTTAGGTATGATATTTATTGTTTATGTAGGTACCTATACACTATAGTAGCTAAAAAGTTTGTTTACCGTAAGATCTATAATGTATGTGCCTGTTATCATGAGCTACCATTTTGAAGTAAAGATCAATAGAATGTTGAATTATGGAATATTAGCAATTGTAGGTCACAATTTATTAGGCTAAAAGCTTCTAAATGGCGCAATACTTGTAATTTCCCAATAGTCTTGCGCAATTTGGATAAGTACTTTACGATTCATAAATAGGTTAAAGCATAAAATTAAAGTTTATATCGGCTATACTGTAAAACTCAATATTGAGTACCCGGCGAACAGAAACTGGAAGAGATATTAATATTTTTAGCTTCATATTTTCAAAGTTTGTTCATTTTATATCACTTATAATGTCTGAAGTTTTTAAAACATTTATTTTCTGCTGTATAGTACTGAAATCGGTATAAAACACCAATGACAGTACAATTTCGCAATTCTAAACATTTTCCAAACATTCGCAACGTCACGTCACGTCATGGCGCTGGCGTTGTAAATGTTCCATTACCCCTTCCCAAGGATAAACTCGCTAATTCCTTTCGCATCTGACGTCCTAGTACCTCCTTTGTGATTGGTTGAGAGTTTTTGCGTATCTTTTTGTTATTACTACAATTTATTCAAATTAGGAGCAGCGGATCTCCAATTATGGTCTGGCTATCCTTTTCCAATAATGGCATGGATATCTTCAAGCATAGATTAATTATATGATGTAATGCTTGATACAGCCTTTAATCAATCAATGCAAATAGACTAATTATTAATTCTTATATAACATTGTGAGATTGATTTCTCGTATTGAATCTAGGATATTTGCGAACTACCCTCACTTATTAGACCAAGTTTTTTTATTGGTCGTATTGATATGAAACGAGGGCTAGACCCTCATTCTCGGTTATATTGTTTTCATAGCTAATAAACAAACCTAATAACCTTTTATCCGACCCAGAAATTAAATGAAGTACCTACCTACATATCGAATTCACTCATACCTACTTATGCGACAAATTTCTTTAAGCTTCTATGTAAAAAATATTCGAGAACGTAATTGAATTAATGAAGTTTGACACCTAAGTATGTCTGTATCGTCAAACAGAGAAATATTTGAAAGAATTGTCACAAAATACATTACAGAATTACTCGGTATTTAATGCCAAATGATAGTATTGTCCCATAATATATTATACAAACTAGGTATTATTGCCAGTAATACAATGATTAATTGCCAGGAGGCAGGTAATCGCCACGGTAGTCACCGCTAACCCAACATTACAATGTTAGGGTTGTGGCGAATGCCGTGACGATTACCATTTCCGATTACATTACTCGGTCGACTCCGTTTAATTTAATGTTTAACAGGTAGTGTAAATACCTAGTAATGCAGTAATAATGAAATTGAACTGATGAATGTTGTAATCCATACTTCCATACTAATATTATAAATGCGAAAGTTACTCTGTCTGTCTGTCTGTATGTTACGCT
Organism: Eilema sororculum; assembly: GCA_914829495.1. Taxonomy (NCBI): domain Eukaryota; kingdom Metazoa; phylum Arthropoda; class Insecta; order Lepidoptera; family Erebidae; genus Eilema; species Eilema sororculum. Next base: position 2,119,658 of record OU618541.1, read on the forward strand.
TTCACGCCTCAACCACTGAACCGATTTTGATGAAATTTGGTATAGGGGTAGATTAGACCTTGAGAAAGGACATAGGCTATGTTTGGTCGCGATAACCGACATCCACGCGGCAGGAGCCGCGGGCAAAAGCTAGTAATATTATAAATTCGAAAGTTACTCTGTCTGTCTGTCTGTCTGTCTGTATGTTACGCTTTCACGCCTAATCCACTGAACCGATTTTAATGAAATTTGGTATAGGGGTAGATTAGACCTTAAGAAAGGACAGAGGCTATTTTTGGTCGCGATAACCGACATTCATGCGGGCGGAGCCGTGGGCAAAAGCTAGTCTTACATATATACTTTGTAAACAGCTATTAAAAAAAATAGTAACACATACCCAATTCAAAATGGATGCAATCGTAAAGTACACTCGGATCTCGGACGAAAAATTGACAAAATATAACAAATGATACCAAATTAATGGCATTACATCTTAATCATTACTATCTGCTCTTGTTTCAATCATTACTTCCATGTTTTCCTGTTAGATATTTGTTAGAGTTTTTATTTTCTTGAACATACCTATAACCGGGGAAGTTACTCAACATATTTTCAACTAACTTTTGCCCAGGGCTTCGCCCGCGTGGATGTCGGTTATCGCGACCAAACATAGCCTATATCCATTCTTATGGTCTAATCCACCCCTATACCAATTTTCATCAAAATCGGTTCAGTGAAGGCGGCGTAAAGGCGTAACTTACAGACAGACACACATATTTACTTTCGCATTTATAATATTAGTTTGGAGTATGGATTTACCTGTTGTCTTAACATGTGTGACATGCCTGTGACGAAACATTGTGCGGTTTTAGTCGGTTTAACTCCGATATAACCCACTTCAACATTAGCTTCGATGACGTGTAACTCACAAGGTGTCAAAAAGAAAATTCTGACAGTGACTAAAGTTATGATGACTTTTTTTTTTTTTTTTTTTTTTTCGTGCGGAAATCCCCTCGGATACCCCCCCTGCCGGAGCCGGAAGGGGAGGTTATGTCGGACTCGAACCGACTAAAACCGCACGCCGACTGTGGGTCTTGGTGCTAGGCCGGAGGTGAGGTTGTCAAAGACATATCCCTCGCACCCCGGCTGACCCAGGGCCATCCCTTACGGTCTGGCCCTCCTCAGGAGGGGGGACAACGGTGTCCCCAACTCGCCCCCGGAATGGGGAGGCGCGCTATTTAGCGCGCCGCCGCCGTGGCCTGCTTCTGCTGGGGTGACAGGCGGCTCCACCCGTCACCCCCAGGCCCGCGCTCATGGGGGACGGAGGTCAGTCAGTGCTCTCCGACGCCCGAGTTGCCTGCGCGCGCGGGCGGCGCGATCCGCGAGTCTTTCTCGCTCGCGCCGCCTCTCCCGCTCCGCCGTCTCCTTCACGACCATTACCTGCTCGCTGAAGGAGACGCCGGCCGCCCACGCGTCCGCGCAGCGGACCATTGCTGTGAGCAGGGTGGCGAGGGTGAGAACTCTCACTCCCAGGGCCGCCACTAGCTCCCGCCTCGGTTCGGCCCATGCCGGGCACTCGGTGAGCGTGTGCAGCCCCGTGTCCTCGCTCGCATCGCAGTGATGGCACTCGGACGTTGGCTCCTTTTCGATCCGACACAGATATCTCCCGAAGCACCCGTGCCCGGTGATGATCTGCGTCAGTCGATACGAGAGGCTGCCATGTGGCCTCTCGAGCCATTCCCCCATGATGGGCCTTACCGCCTCTATGACGGCATGCCCTGCGCGTCGTTGCTCAAGTCGTCGCTCCCACTCCGCCACCATGATCCCGTGGAGCCGGGACCTCTCGGCCCGAATGTCTTCGGGCTCGGGATCGTATCCCCGCTCCCGCGCCTCCTTACGGAACCGATACAGTGCCGCAAGGGATCTCGCTTCCAGGATCCACGGTGGCGATCCGGCTAGGAGACTCGCCGCTTCAAAGGATATCGTGCGGTACCCCCTAATGGCCCTGCAGGCCATCGTCTGCTGCGGCGCATGCAGCAGTTGCACGAACCTGGCCTGCAGGGCGTCCGCCCACACGGGGCACCCGTACAGGGCCATGGACCGCACGACACCCGCGTAGAGTCTCCTGCAGGAGTCCTCTGGGCCCCTCAAGTTGGGCAGCAGCCGCATCAGCGCGTTAGCTGACACCAACAGTTTGGGGCGCAGACTTCGGAAGTGCTCTCCGAAGTCCCACCGACCGTCGAGTACGAGCCCCAGGTATTTCAACCGGGGCTTGATGTCGATGGGAGTACCTCCTACTGTCAAGCTGGATCCCGGGGGTGGCCCGCGCCGAGGACCATGAAAGAACAAGGCCTCGGATTTGTGCAGAGCCACCTCGAGACCCAGCCGCCGGATCCGATCCACGACTTGAGCAACAGCGGTCGTGGCCCTCTGGGTCGCCTCGCGGTGCGTAGCGCCACTCACCGTCACTAGCGTGTCGTCCGCGTAGCACGTGACGGTGGCCCCGAACGCGAGCTCACCGCGAAGCACCCAGTCGTATCCGATGTTCCACAGGAGCGGCCCCAGGACCGATCCCTGTGGGACACCGCACGACATCTCACGCCTACCGACGCCGGTCGCACTTGGGTAGATGACGGCCCTCTCCGTCAGGTACGCCCCGACTATGCGGCGGAGGTAGAGAGGCACATCGTGGTACACGAGCGCCTCCCTGATGCAACTCCAGGGTAAGGTGTTGAACGCGTTGGAGATGTCCAAGGACACCGCCAACATCACCTCGCCCCGGGCAACCGCATCCTCCGCCAGAGTCCTCACGCGCATGATGGCATCCACAGTGGAACGCCACCGGCGAAAGCCGTACTGAGTGTCCGCTAGGTCCGGCCCCACTCTAGAGAGGTGCTCGACGAGGCGCTTGGCAATCACTCTTTCGAAGAGCTTGCCCACCTCGTCGAGCAACACTATGGGCCGGTACCCGGACGGCTCGTCCGCCGGGCGTCCGTCCTTGCGGATGAGGACCAGTTTCCCCGTCTTCCACATCTTCGGAAACTGGCCCCGCTCCAAGCATGCGCTGAGGAACCCTCGCAGTCGGGGTTCGAGACCGTCTTCTCCTAGAGCTAGGACCCACGCACGGCCTGGAATGCCGTCGGGTCCCGGGGCGGTGTTCTTCTTGGCTCTAAGCCGTCGCACCGCCAGCTCTAGTTCTACCCAAGTGACCTCGGGCACGTCGTCGTCAATAACCACGCCGGGCGCATCAGGCGACCGAGGTGGCGGAGTCATCTGCGGCGGAACGTGTTCCGCCCGCGCCGGGAACAGGGATTCCACCACTCCTCCAAGCAGAGCCGGCTCGAGAACCTGGGTCAGGGGAGGGGCCCGGGGGCGCACCTTTCCTCTTACCAAGTGGTAAGGCCGCCCCCATGGGTCCCGCTCCAGTGTCTCCAGCAGCTCCCTATAGGAAGCTGCCTTGGACCGCTTGATCTCCGCTCGGAGGGCATTCCTGGCCTCCCTGTATCCCTCTTGCAACTCCACCACTAGGGGATCTGTGTCTGCGGGGCGGCTACGCCTCCTACGGAACCTGGCCCACCGGCGGTGCGCGATCACGCAGGCTTGACGCAGCCTCGCGATCTCCGCAGTCCACCAGTAGACCCGGCGCCTCGGACTATAGGCTGGAGCCCTGGACATACCCGCATCGCAGACAACAGTCATGGTCTCCCGGAACCACGCCGCCTCGTCATCAATGTCGTCAGGCCTGTCTGGCACCATGGCCCAGGCCTGCACGGAGGCGGCTTCCAGGAGAGCATCCCTATTCAGTCCCCTAAGCACCCAGCGCGGCTCGCGTGGGGCCGGTGTGACCGGCGCATCACTCTCGGAAGGGGAGACATCAAACCGAACGTATCGGTGATCCGACAGTGTCTCCACCTCCACGACAACACGCCAGTCCCGCACACGTTGCGACAGCGAAGCGCTCGCGAATGAGAGATCAACGATCGAACTCGCCCCGCGCTCCGCCACCCAGAACGTGGCTTCGGCCCCGCGATTCTGGAGAACCAGACCGAGAGTAGCGGCCCAGCTCTCCAGAGCCCTACCTCGCGGGTTCGTGTGCCGGGACCCCCAAGCCTCAGACCAGGCATTGAAGTCCCCAAGCACAAGAACCGGGCGAGGGTGACAGGCATTGACGACGTCGGTCAGCCGCTCCAGCGACTGCCGATACTGCCCTATGCGTCGGTGTGATGCCGGCGTGAAGTAGACGGCCACGACCGCAATCTCCCCCACACGCGCCGCTACGATGCCATGCTCCCTTGCGATCACCACAAAGAGAGGGGCACCCGCAGCGGCGTTACGCACCAGTGCCGCCGATCCATCCAGGTCGACCACCCAGGCAGGCCCGGGGGGCCGGTGGGTGTACGGATCGGCGACAGCGGCGACGTGTATGGACCACTGTGCCATGCTCTGGAGCAGAAGAGCCTGAGCATCGACACCGTGGCCCACGTTCGCCTGCAGGATGCGGAGTTGGGGATCCATTATGGAACCATCTCCGCATCCCGCTGCGAACTATCGGCGGAACGCCCACCTCGTGGCTTCGGCTCCCCTCCGGTGCAGGCCTTGCTGCCAACCCGATGGTCGGCCGGTTTGCCCCCCGCTGCACACCTAAAACAGTGCAGCGGAGCCTCGCAACCACCGGCCCTGTGACCGGGCTGGCCACAGCGGAAGCAGCGGTCGCCGACCGTCACCTCCGCCGTGCACTGCACCCCCACGTGTCCGACCGACAGGCACCTAAAGCACCTAGCCGGTCGAGCCTGCAGGAGCTGTGCCCGCACCCCAACAACGCCGTCCACCACGAGGACCCGCCGATCAGCAGCCTTTTGAGCTGCCGCGATGGGGCAGCCGACAACTGCCGCCCCCTGTCCGCGGGCCGTAGCGTATTGCTCCGACCTTAACCGCCTCCAGGGGGCAGCCCCCGGCCTCCGCCACGGTGGCCCGAATTTCTTCGGCCATGATGGAGTCGTCCAGGCCCGAAATACGCAGTTCTGCGCACTTGATGGGCCTGGACACCCGGACGTCAGCTGCGTCCAGCGTCTCCCTTAGCTGAGCCGCTATGGCATCAGCCTGGGGACCGCTGGAGGCGCCAGGGACCTGGATGAGGCGGGCCCCCGTCCGAGTCTCCGTGACTCGGAGGGGCTTCGCCAGCTTAAGAGACCTCATATCTATGAGGCCTCTGGCCCGCCTCACCAGGTCGGGGTATTGCACCCCCCTCTCCGCGGCCTCCGGCGTCATCGTCAAGACGACAGCCGTGGTGCGGGGGACGCGCAGCCTTCCCGGCGCTCCCTTCGCGGCAGCCTCGGCCTTCTTGGCCTTTTTGGCTGCCCTCCTCTTAGCGTTCCGCCTCTTCCGGGTTTCGCCGACTACCTCCCAGCCTCCTGCCGGTGAGGCGCCTGTAGAGGCAGTCGGGGCCGGAATCGAACCTGGGGCCAGGGCTGGGGCTGGGGCAGAGGACGTCTTCCCCTTGCCCTTCCCCTTTCCCTTGCCCTTGGACTGGGCGCCCTGCGCGGCAGCGGCCGGAGCAGATGGCACAGCGGATGGGCTGCTGGCCGACTCCTGCGGGGTCCCCGTTGCTGCTGGGCGACCCCTTTTCACTGCTCCGGCATAACCTGTAGGCGACGCCAGGGGCGGACGGCGGATAGAGTCCATGATGGACTCCAATCCGCGCTTTGTCCGCTCCTCATGCGCCGCTTGCCGCGCCTCCTGCGCCGCCTGCGCTGCCTCCAGCCGCCTTTCCATGGCGGCCAGAGCCGCCACGACGGCCGCCAGACCGCACGCACCGGCGACACCGACCGCACCGGGGATGCCGGCCGAGCCGGCGGCTTCGGACCCGCCGGCTGCGTGACTGGCTTCCGCCCCGCCGACCGCGTGACGCGCACCTCCGGCAGCCCGGCGACGATCTTCTGCAGGTCCGCAAATTCGGCCGCCATCTTGGCCATCTCCTTGCGGTACTCTGCCGCCTGCCGCTCGGAGCTCTCGATGAGCTCGACCTGCCGCCTGCCCAGTTGAGCCCGGTCGCTGCGCGACTCAGCCAGCTCCGCTCTCAGCAGGCCAAACTCATCGACGAGGCGCGTCGTCGCCTGTCGCAGCCGGATCTCTTCCGGCCCCAGGGACCCGGTACGGGCCCCTAACACAGTCTCCAGAGCCTCTAGTACCTCCCTAGAAGTAGGGTCGGTACGAGGCATGGGCGCCGCCGAGGTGGAGGGACTCGGCGGCACTTCAGCGTCCCTCCGGGCCGGGACCCGTGAGGAGGGCGTTTGAGGGGTGGCTCTCTTGCCACCCCGCGTTTTTCCCCTGCCGATCATTGCAGCCTTGGGCGGGGGGGAATTTTCGCTCCCGCTGCCGTCGGTGGAGGACGAGTCAGTCACTGTGACTGCCGTGTCTGTCTCAGCCCTCCGTGGAGGAGGAACTTTCCTATCGCCGTTCCTCCTCCGTGCAGATTTCCGGGTCTGCAGACCCACCGGGCTGTTGGCCCTGCTCCTCTCTGTGGCGGTGTCGAATTTATCCGTCGCCGCCGCGACGTTCTTGGACGCGACCTCCGCGTCATGGCGCTGCGCGACCATTGTTTCGCTGTTGTTTCGCTAGGTAAGGGGGGGGTTTTATGTGTATTAGAAGTATGCATAAGGTTCCCACGAGCATGAGACGAACTATACTACACTTTCCGGGTGACGCTCATTCCGAAAAGCGGGGTAGATACTGTGGAGGTCCCCTGGTGTCCACAGGTTTTAATCGACTTCGCTGTCGGGTTTTAGAGACTTTTCCTTGTCGCGGGCCGGCCAATTAAGGCAAGCCCCGCGGTCTCCAGGATACCGGCGTACCGAGTGTGGCTAGCACTCAGATCGTTGTCGATATCTAGGAGGTTACGCGACGCGGGGGAGCAGCCAACTCTCCCAACACCGACGGTGGCACGAGTGCCTGTCGGCCCCTGCGCGAGCAGTGGACCGACCCGTCCCTGGATCTCACGGAACCCTTGCCTCTCCCCTGTCCCCTCTGAGAGCAGAGGGATACTGGGAGCGACTAGCGGGAACCGGATCTCTCTCCGCGGGCCTTGAAGCCCCGCCACACCACGACCCCGTCTGGGTCAGCTAGCCCTCAAAAGGGCTGTTTGAACGGAAGGAATCCTACGGATCCCTTCCCGCGGGCCTTGCAGGCCCGCCATACCACGACCCCCTCTGGGTCAGCTAGCCCTCAAAAGGGCTGTTTGAACGGAAGGAATCCTACGGATCCCTTCCCGCGGGCCTTGCAGGCCCGCCATACCACGACCCCCTCTGGGTCAGCTAGCCCTCAAAAGGGCTGTTTTAATGGAAGGAATCCTACGGATCCCTTCCCGCGGGCCTTGCAGGCCCGCCATACCACGACCCCCTCTGGGTCAGCTAGCCCTCAAAAGGGCTGTTTTAATGGAAGGAATCCTACGGATCCCTTCCCGCGGGCCTTGCAGGCCCGCCATCCCACGACCTCCTCGTGCAATGAGGTCGGCCGTTGGGTTATTCGTCAACGGCCAACAGAACTCCTAAGGTGGGAGTCTGTTAGCCGTTGTCCAGGATGCACCAGCCCCTCCGCTTCCGCTCCCCAGGACCGCAGTCCAAAGGGGGAAGAAACGGAAAGGCCAACGTGGAGGTTACCCAACCCGCACCCCAAAGTTATGATGACTAAGTATCAACACCCGAAAAATGTAATAAACTTTATATCTGCGTATAAAAAGGACCGAAAATTCGTGCGAATACAACAAAAGTCCTTTCTTGTCTCTTTGTGCCGTATTACGCGTGTGATATACCAGTTTGTTGGCGCCAACATCAAAGAGAACATTTCAAAGGGATCCTTTTTCTCGAGCGAGTGAAACCATTGACAATAGTAAATCTATTCCGACGTTTTATTTGTTCAATGACTCGTTGGCCGCTTAAGTTTGCGTGAGGACGTGGGTTCAGTTACCGGGTGGAGGTTTTCCTGTTATGAAGTTCTCGGTGGAAATTACGATTTCTTAGAAACGAGGGGATGAAACTCGTTAGTAATACCAAAGATGTTCAAGTGAATTCACTTTTTATAAGCAATTAGCTTTTGCGTGCGGCTCCGCCCACGTGGATGTCGGTTCCCGGCATTTATTTGAATTTTTCTCGCCGTAGAAACCATCCTTGAACTTCAAGGAACATTAAAAAAAATAGGTCAAAGTGGTCCAGGCGTTGTTGAGCTATGCGCTTATTATTTATATAATATTATTCATTTTTATATTATAGATTTAGCTTAGCTGAAGGGGTTAGCGAGAATACTATGATAGCGTTTTGGTAGTGAAAGGTGCTTGTGATTTTAAGTTCGATTCCTGGGTCAAACAAAGCAAGCATGAAGTGCGTAAAAGTTGTAAAAGTTGCTCATTCCCAATTAGCTGAAACAAAAAAATATAACTTATTAAATAATGGTGCTTTTTTTTTATCGTGCGCAAAATCCACACGGAGCCCGTGGAGGTGGTTAAGTCGGATTCGAACCGACTAAAACGCACGCCGTCTTGGGTCCTTGGTTGCCGGAGGTGAGATTGCCGAAAGCATATCTCTCGCACCTCGGCAGACTATCGCACCCCGGTAGACAGGAAATATTGATGTTAACGTCTGCCTACCTCTTAGAGGAATGAACACGCGAATACATAAACAATAGCTTTATTTCCTCACACAGTTCCAATACACTGAGTCAGTTCATTTATCTCAATTTTCTCAGTAAATCCAAAGCTTATCACAAAGTGTTTTCCGAGAAATCTGTGATATTGTCATGGTTGATTCTGAGAACTCAAGTCTGTTTCTTATTTAATTTTTTCAAGAAAAGTTTTTGATTCCTCATGCTACTTGTATAAGTTTTTCTGAGTCACCAAAATCTTTGGAGGTCAATTTGCAGCGCGGGCTTTCCACTCGAGGTTTTCATTAACATAACATTAACATAAACTCACGCCTGTATTCCCCGAAGGGGTAGGCAGAGGTGCTAGCACCCACATTTCGCCAGTTTATGTTTAGGTCCCAATCTAATAGGTGTGAGCCTATTGCCATTAACGGGCACTTATAAACCTGCGATAAATACACACATAACTTCGAAAAGCATCGAAAAATCATTGGTGTGTGTCATGGTAAACCTGGGATCGAACCCGAGATCTCGTCTCAGCTGTCCATTACCCATACCACTAGGCTACCGCAGATTTTCGCTCTCATGGAAAAAATAGCCGTAAATAGAAAAAAAATGGAAAGAGAAGGTGTACCCCTGGGTTACGAAGGCCACGGCAAAGGGCCTGGATGCAATTAGTAACAACGTAAAGACGATGATGATAACTTGACCGATTTGAACAATATCTTTTTTATTGTATTCTTAATTATCAAAACATTATATGAACGAAAATTCTAGAAATACGCGCGTATAGACGTCTGGTTGGCACCGGGGTAACAGATAAGCTAACAAGAAAAATAAAAAGCTAAACCATGTTGAGAGATTCTCCGCAGTATTGCAACATTCGATGCAGAGCCACAACGCACAGTGAGTCACTGTTTCGTTTAGTCACTGTCCCGCCGTGCATGCGCCAAAGTTCAATACTCCCCCTTTTCTTGCAATCCTGGTATCCAAATACTACAGACTGTTTATTCTGTCATAAAGAAGGAATTAATAGTAATATGCGGGACGTAAGTCTATTAAAAACTAAAAGACAGCCGACTGAATAGAAACTTAATGGCACAGGTAATAGTGGTTAAATAGAAGATAAATACAGTTTAAGTTTGATTTGAATTTTGCTGGAATATTTATTTAATTGATAGTATTAGTCCCTGTTCCTAAACAAACATGTATTAGGCAGAAAGAAGCCTATGTTATTTATTGAAATTGGTGCTTATGTCATTTTATAACGTGGTCATTTCAAGTTTTAGTATTTCTAGTAAGCTAGTCTATTTACTCTCGGGCGTCGGAGGGCACTGACTGACCTCCGTCCCCCATGAGCGCGAGCCTGGGGGTGACGGGTGGAGCCGCCTGTCACCCCAGCAGAAGCAGGCCACGGCGGCGGCGCGCTGAACAGCGCGCCTCCCCATTCCGGGGGCGAGTTGGGGACACCGTTGTCCCCCCTCCTGAGGAGGGCCAGACCGTAAGGGATGGCCCTGGGTCAGCCGGGGTGCGAGGGATATGTTTTTGACAACCTCACCTCCGGCCTAGCACCACGACCCACAGTCGGCGTGCGGTTTTAGTCGGTTCGAGTCCGACATAACCTCCCCTTCCGGCTCCGGCAGGGGGGGTATCCGAGGGGATTTCCGCACGAAAAAAAAAAAAGTCTATTTACTCTAAAGGCATTCTGAAAATAAGTCGTTTAGCGATTTGGGCATTTTGCTTCATAGGCGAATTAAAAATTAGTCATACTTTCTCGGTGGCAATTCGCTTTTTAGGTAATACTAGCTGTGCCTGCGACTTCGTCCGCGTGGAATGTACTTAATAAAAAAAATCAGTTTATTTTTTTTTGTTTTTGGCATTTTTTTTAGCCTAAGTTACTCCTTATTACATAAGCTATCTGCCAGTGAAAGTCCCGTCCAAATCGGTCCAGCCGTTCCAGAGATTAGCCAAAACAAACAGACAGACAGACAGACAGACAGACAGACAGACAGACAGACAAAAAATTTAAAAATATATATTATATATTTTGGTATGTGTACCGTATATACATTCATATTATATAAAAAAAAAAAAAAAAAAAAAATATGCATGTAGTAGAAAGCGGTTATTTTAATATTACAAACAGACACTCCAATTTTATTTATTTGTATGTATGTATGTATGTATAGATGATCAGGAAAGCATTTATTACATGATTTTTTTAAATGCAAAAAAATATTTGCACTTAGGTCCTTACATACTTACAACAAACATACAAAAATACAGACTCAGTGTAATTACAAGCATACGGTCCACCTAATGGGAAGCGGTTACCGTGCTCTATGGACATGTGCAATACAAGTGGCGTCACATATAAATTAAACCTATGAACTCTAAAATTACAGTCAAACGTCCGCCCACTACTACGAAACTTGAATTAACTTAAATAAATTACATAAAACATAACGATTTATAGAAATTATACTGCGCCGCTCCCACAGCGAGGCAAGAAGCGTGAAGTTAATCTAATCCATTTATCTCTGGCCGTCGCGGGGTATCAGCGCCGGAATAACAATCCGACTTAATCCGGCTTTTTGCGAACTTATCGCGGGAACTGATTGTTAGTAGCGTTAAGCTGCGTACACACTTGGCGACAAGTATCACGCTACAGACTCGAGACACTACTGGGTTATACGGGGCCGTATCAACACCTTTGCGACCAAAACTTACCTGGTAGTCGGTGCATTAGCTAAATAATGACCCTCGTCAGCTCTGGTGTAAGCTTTCTTCCCGAGTTTGGGAGGTCAGATGTCTGTCGTAGTAATTAACGATATAGTAATTTCATGTTTTGTGACCAGAGTAGCTTACAACTACAGCAATTACCCTCCTTCTTTCGGCAGACGGGTAAAAAGTGTCTTTACAACTTTTGGTCCAAAGGAGATGGAAAACGGTGGGCCCAAATGTAATAAGTTGAGATATGATCTAAAAAATTAGTCATATTTTTGTATCTTAGAATACGAAAATTCACCTCAATTCTCAATCTGGATGCGGAGAAATATGAGAAAATAGTTTTCGTGAGATTATCAATTGAGTAATCGATTACACTAAAACATTTGCAGTAAATAATCAAATCAAAGTAATTAAATGCACTATACTGTGTATATACTTACATGCAATATAGTGCATATAATTAGTCATATTATTAAATCAAATATCAATTAATTACTGAAAAACTAATATTATTGATTATCGATTTGATATCGATTCAAATCTCTCTTATATTTTTAGTCTACGTCACTGACATGACAGCTGACTAACATTGACACTAGACAGACAGTTGCTGACTGTTTTTGTTTGCTCACTCGTTTCGTGTTTTGTGATTTTAAATTATTACGGCAAAATAATTTCAACGTAGCCAGTAAATGTTTAATGAAAGATTTTGAGGTGGCCGCTGCCCTTTTAAATAAGTTTCATCCTCCTATAGTTGATCGTGTAGATGCTGTGGAAATAATACAAGAATAGATAGGTATATGAATGTAGAAAACGAATTAGCTGATTTTATTATTAGGAATAATTATAATAGGCGTCGAGCTAATTTGGAAGCTATCACCGTACATGATGAGATCCTTAACGATTTTCCACAGCTCTCCGATAGTGAACTAATACTGATTTCTTTAGGAACATACCAAATCAAGCAGGCACGTTCCTACTACGGTGAACATGTAAGAGGAAATGATGGTTTTAATATAGAAGTGTGCAGGGAGGTCAGCAGTAGCCTTCTTCGAGAGCTGTCGGCTGCCAATTCCTCAATACTTAGGGGTCGCATAAATTCCGACATACAAGTCGAAAAACTTATTTTATTTATATTTTAGTCGATGGCTGTCGTAGAGGAAGGGAGGCTATAGTAATGCAATTATTGTATTGTAGGGAAACGAACTGTAGGCTGTTGCGCTCATATAATGTGGATTATGCGGTACCTTAGCTGGGCTAGGTACCAAGATCATAATTATAGTACCACCTGCACAATTTCTAGACGACATTTTAATTTTAATAGAAGGCGAATAAAACACTATATTAAATGATTTTTTATTTTATTTTAGATATCCTTTCCCTATCTCCTATCGCTTGAAGTCATTGTCGTTAATTCATATGATTTTTCAAACATTTTCTAGTAAATATAATAACTATTAGTGCAAAAGAACACATGTTGCACTTCAGGAATCAGCTGTTAGTTAAAGATGTAACATAACCTCACTTTTACATAATCTCTTATATCTCTGTTCTCAGATTGACAAAATCCGCAGAATTTTCAGTGAAAGGTTGATAATATATAAGCCATTAATTGACACCACTTTCATCTTCTTACAACTAGGCCCAAGATTGTATGTAATCATTTCAGTCTCCTTTTTTCCGTTTAGCCCCCTTCCACAACGCGCGATAAGGAACTTCGTTCCAATAAACTGGATGAGGAAAACCGAGGATCAGGTGCTTTGGCACGCATTGAAAGAGACTAGGGACAGCAGAGCACTGAAACAAATTGGTAATTAAAATACAACTATGAACCTCTTCCCTCACAAACAATTTATCTTAACTGAAATACTATACACACTTTAAGAGAATATTAATAGATGGATTGGGCGTTTCTGCTTTCTACCCTCGGTTTTCTAACCCCAAGTTAAACTACGTTGTTAGTGATGATTTAAAGAAGGCTAGTGATGACAAATAACGTCGTTTGATGTGTTTATGGACACGTGTCGCGTGTCATTTGTCGTTCAGTATGTACACGGCCTTACTATGCATCTGATCTAAAAATAGGACCGCGCTAGGGGACAACTTCAATCACATGTGTCATTTTTGTACTGTCAGCAGAAACATATTTATGTGTGTCGTGCGGCCCCAACACAGTTGAGTACTGGCAGCAAATAAATTTCGTTATACCAGATAATGTTTGTTTTTTTTTTGGTTTCTTCTTCTATTATGTTTGCATTGTTTTCATGAAAAGTTGCTTTAGCGTTTAGTTAGTCTGAACTTGAGTAGTGGTTCATACAGACACCCATTCGTCGGTTGAAGCATAAACTTTATATGAATTAGCAGAATTTTTAAGCTTAATTTTAAGTAAGCCAAAACGTTAGGTTAATTCTAAATTTGGTATACTTAACAACGACTGATGACAGTATAGTATTAATTAATCAAAAGTAATGGAAATATAAAAAAAAATAACTTTAACTCAAAAATTAACCCTAATTTAAGTGGTGAACACTTTTCAAAGTCGACCGATTGATTTACCATAAATAAAAATAGTAAAAGTAATAGTCAAATAGAAAATACAAGCAAAGTAAGATATCATATTTAAAAAAAACAGCTTGCATTTTATCATTTAAACCCGTTTGCATTTTCATTTAAAACTGTTTGCATTTTCATTTTAAACTGTTTACATTTTTATTCGAAAACGGCTTGGCTTTTCATTTATTTTGCGTTACTTGTGTTTTTACCCGCGTTAACGATTCTGCCGCGGTGCACAATCGTAGCGTATATTAATTAAAACCGAGCACAAGGTATACGTATACGGTTATAATAATACCGCCAACACAACCCTCAAGAACCTATTCCCAGGACAAATATTGGCGTACGTGCTATTCCACACTATAGTCCATCTCTGTGTCAAATTACTTTCGAAGCCATTTAGTGATTTAAGTGAGAAAATGTAAGAATAACCTCCATCCACACATCTACAAAAACTTTTACATTTATAAAATACTAGCTTTTGCCCGCGGCTCCGCCCGCGTGGATGTCAGTTATCGCGACCAAATATAGCCTATGTCCTTTCTCATGGTCTAATCTACCCCTATACCAAATTTCATCAAAATCGGTCCAGTGGTTTAGGCGTGAAAGCGTAACATACAGACAGACAGACAGAGTTACTTTCACATTTATTATATTAGTATAAATGTTAGTTGAAAAAAGAAAAAAGGAAGAGAACCATATAAGATGGTACCAGGAAATAGTCCATCCAAAACTACAAGCGTAACAAAATATATCTAACTAAAAGAGAATATATTTTATCTTTTCCAAGGAAAAGATGACACTTAAATCTACTTAACTTTATGAGGGCACTACGGCGTAGCTCCTACGACGTAGCCGCACCGTGCTCGTAGACGCCTACGCCGTAGCTTAAGAGCGCGCATAAAGCTAGAAAAAAGTCAGATTTCACCCGCACACTTCATACGTCCCGCTCTCGTCTGTCCACACGTCTGTCGCCCCGCAGTATTTTGTGTGGCAGCTAACCGCTGTGTTTAGTACGCAGGCGCACAGTATACCCAAAATAATCAGATAAAATTTGGCAAAGTACGAGCTGGATCATTATCTATATAAGGTATACTTTGAACACACAATAATTTTATTTTTGGTGATAGATAAAATTAGTGGGATTTGTAAAATAAACATAAGCATTGAAATAAAACCACTTTTTACGGATTCTATCGCGTATATTTGTTATTATTTACTTTTTAAACCGACGTTTCGGCTGCTGCAAATTTACGCAGAATGAGCTCACTGTGTTGTTAAGTCTTGCTGGATTTTGCTGCTTACTGGGTTTGATTAAGTGGATGACTGGGTCCCAAGCTGGTGGTCCGTTCCATCCATCCTCTCTAATAAAATTTGGGTGTTTTTTAATTTCAATAGCCTCGTGGATCATTCTAGGAATATATCGATGTTCTTTGGCGAGTATCTTCAGATACTCGCCAAAGAACATCGATATATTAATAAACATCTTTGTATCTTTGTATACCCGTATATCGCAATAAAATATATTTGAATTGGAATTTGAATTAATATTAATATATAAATTTATTTTGGTGATAGATAAAATGAGTGCGATTTGTAAAATAAACATAAGCAGCTTAGCTTTAATAAACAGCTTAAAATATAGTGGTCAAAAAATGCATATTTTTTGAAATCGTCAAATATTTATACTAAGACAGTTTTATCACGATATAAATTTTAATAAATTTTCACTGTATTATTATAATTTGTTGTGTTTTAGATAAAATCACCCTAAGAACTATGACGATTCGCTGAATAATTTTACAGGTAGTGCATAAATAATACGAAAAAGTAAGTTATAGAAATATTTATTTCAATAATAATTACAAAATGCTTACATGTAATATACTTGTAATTTTGTTATGAGAAGATAAGAATAAGGTAAATAAATGTATATTTCATACTGAAATTGGTTCAAGACGCCTAAAGATATTACTTTCAGTTCATAAAAGTAGACGATCACGGTAGAAATTTAATTTGAAAAAATATCTGTTTAATCTATAATTGGAAATACAAAAAGAGTTGAAGCTATTCTATGCATATGACGTCAATAATGTGGATATTACGAGGCCGTTTTCGAAATATTGTCATTTTGCTCGACACATGTGATTTTAGAAATGTGATTTCATAGTTAAAAACTGTATTAATTCGAGTTTAAATTAATAAATAAGAAAGATCATCTCAAATACTAATGAGAAAATGGGCTAGGTACGGTATTTACTTATTTTTATTACATGATTTTGATTATTCTACCTGAAACCTACGCCTATTTGTGAATTTTTGTGGAAAAGGTTTAGGAAATGACCTATTACTTATTGTTTTGACGGCTAAACAGTATGAAAAATTTACTACGTATTTTCCTCAAAACTATCTATTACTTGAGTGTATTACTTTTAACTAGTTCATACAGAATATGAAACTAAAAATATTCAATTTGGACAAATTTTTCGAAAAATTCAAACCACAATGGGACTTCAACGCCAGAGCCGCCGTGAACCCTGGCGTTCCAGTGCTCTTACTCTGAGCTAGCCTTCCACGGGCGGTCGTCCGTGTTCCATGTGGTCGAATTTTTCTATTACTTGTTTTATATTTGATTTGCTTGATTTATATAAATGAATGTTTAACCAAAGCAAAGGAAATTGCTTATTATGTAGTGAGATTTTGAAACTCACTTATCTAATATATTTTTTTATAAACAGTACTAGTCGGGATGTACATAACTAATGTGAATGACCATGTGAATCTCAAACCACTCTACTTGTTTTTATTACACTCGGCGCTGGCTAGCCAGTTCCTTTGCTTGAACTTAGCTTACACGCTACTGCGTGTCTAGATTTTACAACGTTGCATATTTTTTAATTATATTTAGTGAATAGAATCTTAAATGTTTACTGAATGTGAGAAAAAAAATTGCAATAAGCTTACAAGTTACAGTTTTTACTAAGCGATGCGACTGGATCGGATTCATCAGCTTATGTTATATTACAAGTGCAGATTTTAAGATTTTTGATTATTTTATTTTTATTTTTTACTAACACTAGATCATAAGAGCAATGTAACTAACAAAAATATGGGCTTGCCTGAAATAAATCTTTATTATTATTATTACGAGCTGAAGCAACTCTGAAAAGCATTAAAATTGATAATACAATGTATAAGTACTTTCGCAAAATATAATTATATTACTGCTATAAAAAATAACATTAGTTACATACTTCAAACGTGATGTGGTCTAAGACATCTATTTGATTTTCATATACTATACCCGGGCTCCCTGGCAACGGTTGATACAAAAACTGTACTTAGTAACTAAGTAAAGAAAATAAAGAAATATTACTTTCGACAATTAGCCAAGAGTGGAATTCTTAGTCTTTTAGATTCTCTTTAAGAGTTTATCTTTTGATTTTTTTTATTTCCCATAATTTCGACGAACTTTTTCGACGGAAAACAGAAAAACAGTCCTCTTGTCTCAACGGGGCGACCCCGACTAATTGGTGAAACAACAGATGGCCGGCACCTCGGGTCAGGTGCGATAGCAAGAGACCGTTATGCGCGGAATAAGAACGTCGTAAGCGCCGAATTAGTTTTTTTTTAATTACTCGTAAATTCCAGATAATTTTAACAAAGTGAAAAATTGAGTCACTAGGTTTTATAATTTTATACTTTGTACATAAAAATTGACTCAGTTATATGAATAATCTTGACAATAAATTAATTATAATCAAAAATTAGGCCTAACTTTGTGATCTTATTTTATCGAAAAAATATCATTATTTTATGTTTTCACCATATTGAGTACCTCTCAGATATAACGTATTTTCTATTTAAAAAAAACAAGCTCATTTGAGGCACACTTTCGGGTATAAAAATCAAATCAAAGATCGGCAATTTTCCTTTATACCCCCTCTTAAAGCCCCGTGTTCACTGAACATCATTACTTGCGTAATACATTTATGGAAGTTGTCAATAAAGTCAACAGTGATGTCAACTGTTGCACAATATTTTGCAATTATACGCAATTCTGCGCAAAAATTTATTTTATTGAAATGTTAAGGGTGGTTGATGTGACTCAGTGGTAGAGAGTGGGTCTACTGTGAATGAGTTGAAGGTTCAATTCTAACAAATTAGATAATAACAAATGATGATAGACAAATCACTTAGAGACTCTCGACGAGAGTAGTATAACATTAAAATAATCGTGATAATCACTTTTAAAATATCTGGTTCCATGATATACGAGTATAATGATGACATTCTCTGTGACGTGGTGGTAGTGCACGCGACTGCCACGCAGGAGGCGCGGGTTCGATTCCCGCTCAGTGCAAATATTTGTATGCATGAATATGGCTATTTGCATTGGGCTGTACGTTTCTATGTATAATATTTATGTATTTACAAAAAAAAGTATGTTTATCAGCATTCTAGATTCCATAACACAAGCCATAAAAGCTTACCATGGGTCTAGATAGCGTTGTGTAGAATGTTGTGGAATATTTATTTATTTATGGTGGTAATGGGTGTTAACGCGATCATGGTATAGGTTACCTTCGATTTGCCTGACGTTTCGACCAGGTTACACCGGCCGTGGTCACAGGCTGCCTGCAAGCAAATCAAAGGTACTATTGCGGGAGTGTATAGAGAACTACCACAGTCTGGTTGTAGTATAGTTATTACGACTCAATGATTTAATGAAGCAATGTGGAAATCCTCTCGGATACCTCCCCCACCGGAGCCAGAAGGGGAGGTTATGTCGGACTCGAACCGACTAAAACCGCACGCCAACTGAGGGTCGTGGTGCTAGGCCGCAGGTGAGGTTGTCATCGACATATCCCTCGCACCCCGGCTGACCCAGAAATTAGACCAACACTGACGTTGCAAATCTCCATAGGCCACGGTGATCATCAGGTCAGTCTTATGCTTATCTGCTTCCTGGCATAGAAAAATATCGGTGGCCTATGTCTCCGCGTATTTTACAAGGCTATTAAAAAGCAAATACGCTATAACCTCCAGGCTCGTGTACTGCCGTTAGCTACTTATCTATTCATGGCGTCGGTCGTGAAGGCAGCGGCATGGTGTGTAACTATGGATTATGGTAATACCTATGAATGTTATGGAAAATGCCACGGTGTAACGCGCAGGTTTATGGGTAGTTCACGATAATAGAACATAAAGTTGAGAAGTTAAACATTTGACTGTCCAAAGGTATTATGGTCATATTTGGAAGCTAAACATTATGGTGTATTTTATGGTATGGGTTAATTTTAAAATAATGAAATCAATTTATTGCTATATCATCATTTAATATTTTAAAAACTAACCAAGTGCGAGGCGGACTTACGCATGAAGGATTCTAAATAACATTCTCCAGTCAAGTCGTGATCACGGATGCTGTAACGCACCCGAGACGTCGGCAAAAGTAAGTTTTTCAAAATTTATCGCGTGAAGTCCCGAAATATGAGGATTCTTTACCGGGTGTAAGGGGAACGCTCCCGAACCCGAAAACCCGTTGTAGTACTCCAGGTACATAGCATTGTCCAAATCGATTTTATTTTTATGCCAATGTATTATGTACCTGGAGTACTACGAGGAGTTTTCGGGTTCGGGAGCGTTCCCCTTACACCCGGTATATCCACCGCGTGGTTCCCGGGAGAGTAGATAGCCCTGTGATTCCCGGCAGAATAGAATTTGGGCCCCCATCTCTTCCTATGTGGTGTCGTACATAGCGACTAAGAGATGTTTAACATTAGACAGAAAGGTATATACGGCCCAGACTCAGCCTCAGATGTATGGCTCGAACGTTTATTACCCGTGTTACTACCAATCTTACTACTAGTAGTAACACCGGTAATTGAGCTACCGTTCTTACTACTAAAGTTTAAAGTTGTTAGAACAGTAAAAAGAAATTACCCATGTTACTACCGTAAAATTAAAATACAAAATTAAACAAAATTGACGAATTTGTATAATAGTGCCCGCAATACGGCAATAGATTCACCCCTTACTTACATGGCACCGGTGTTAATTCACCTCTGCCTAACCCTCCAGGGATAATGGCGTGATTATATGTTTGTTTGTATCTGTATAATCTAAATTCTAAAACACTATTTTACATCTAACCTTTTTGTAGTTTCAACTGTCCTTTTTTATTATCGCGTATAGCGTAAAAAGAGGCAACAAATCATGTTTATTGTAGGAACCCCTATACAACAAAAGTGATAGGCTAGATAAATATATGATTCGGAACCTTTTGTCCGGTAGTCTGACTCGCATTGGCTGACTTTTTACCTATTGGGTATTATCCTATAGTTAAAATAAATTTATCTAACCGAGATTATTAAATTATGAATGGTAAGAGCGGTAAAAATTGCGCCGTTTCTTATTTTATAGTTTTTACTTATTTAATCATCCACCCAACCTATAATAGTAACTGATTTGACTATTAAATTTTATGACGTCACTAAATCTTTTTTCATACAAGTTACCTTATAACTTATTCTTTTGATGTTTAGTAAAAAGTACCTAACTAATTTGACTAGTCAGTAGAATACCCAATTCGTCTTTCTGACTGAAGAGCGTTCCACCTTCCATTTGCCTACCATTCTACAAGTAGGAATGCAATTATTTGAGCCATTTAATTCGACATCTTCTCTTCTTCTATATATATATTATATCTCAAAGGTGACTGACTGACTGACTAACATAGTGACCTCTCAACGCATATAACGGGTAAAATAAGGGATGGAAGTTTGTATGAAATTCCGTCATTTTCAAAGCTAGATGCACTGAATTTAATAAACCCGTCTCTTTTAAGAAATAAAGGCACGTGTATCAGCGTTTTTCACAATTTTACTACTAAGAGGGTAAAATAGGTGATAAACTTTTGTATGAATAGTTCGTCATTTTTAAAGTTAGAAGCATGAAACTTCGTACCGACATCCACGCGGGCGCATTCGCGAGCAAAAGCTAGTTGTCCATAATAACGTGTGTCCATAACTTTGACTAGGTTACATAAAACATCTAATCAGATACGGCAGTAACCCTGACTTTGTGACGTATGATTGCAACCTTATCATTATGACGTCACTATGTCACTTGACAGCCGGCATTGTTATCAAAGTTTGAATATTGCGTCACATGTTTTAGAGGCTGTTTGTTTATTTTGTTATATCTTCTGGTGGAGTCAAGGGTATCATAAGCATCGGTAGCTTAGTGGTTAAGGAGTCGGCCTAACGATCGAAAGGTCCCGGGTTAGAATCCTGGCCATTACACTACCGACGTGAACCCACTCCTAGCACAAGCAATTAAGCTTAGTTGGAGGGGTTAGAGGGAATATTAGTAACTTCGGTAATATTTTTTTTTTAAAGTATTAGACTTTTTAAAAATATTTAAACTTTATTTAAATGCTGATAAGTCTTCCACTTGTGAACACAAACTTACTATAATAATATATAATTGTAAAGTAGTCGGGTCTATACTTTGAAGATATTTAAAAAATACTTCGGTGCCTAACGATTCTAAACGCAAATATATTCTAACGAAATTCTTGTCTGTTTGTTCACTATGGGTGCAAAATTTACTGAATATAAATTAGTAATTTGGAAGTTGTAACAGTCTTATTTTTTTGGACTTTAGCATTTTTCTTGCTGACTATACGATTTTTCCAAAATCTGTAAATGCAGTTCAAAATATCTCAAAAAATTAGAGAAGGTCTCCTAAGAACATTTTGCTGTAACTACGACGATTAAGGTTACCTGCCTTTACTGCCTCGTTTCAAAAATACACCCTGTATAACATACGTTACTTGTAAGAAAAAAAGTATATCACGGTAACATTACTTCACTTCATTCAAAATATGAGAGAAAAATAGTCTTTATAATGATTTTTCAGCGACTATACAAACAATATAAAAGTAAAACAACTGAATTAATTACAGCACTTTCAATAAACGATTTCCAAACTGTCAATATTCATGCTTGTATAACCCCACACATGCGTTAATAGCCATTACCGATTGTGACATCATATTCCAGTCGCGGTAATCTGTGAACAGTGTCAACTGGATGGGTGTGCAAACAGTTTGAGAGCTCGAGAGCACTCCAAACAATTGATCCCCTACTCCGCGCTTATCTGTGCGATACCGTTTTGTAGGGCTTTGTGTATCTTCGTGCTTATGTTGCCCTGGTACTTTTTTGCATACAGTTAAGTTCGTTTGGTAGATTTTAGTGCTTTTTAACCGACTCTTAAAAGAAGGAGGTTATTAATTTAGTTACCATCATTTGTGATTGGGTTTAGGTTGTACATTTCGGTAATTCTAATGATTAAACGCAAAAGACTTTAAGGAAACTACTCAAAGTAGCAGATTACACATGGTGGTAGATTACACATGGTGGGTGTAGTATCGAGTATTTTCTGTGTTAAATGAAGCGTTTGCATTCAGAGATTATATATTTCGATGAAGTAGAAACGATAAAAAAAACCACAGATCCTAATTATCTATTAAAACCTTATTGATATCTCAGATGTTTTTAAGCGGCAGATGTCGCCTCTTTCCATGGCTGCACAGATGCATGTCTCCCAGCACCAAAAAATATGTTTAAAAGCAATAAAAATCGCTATAGCATGCGTTACTCAAATTAACTAATTGTCTGATATTTCAGCTATGTACTTCTTTCGAATTGACAAACCGCTATATATAATTTGTTCACGATAACAAAAGCTGAAGATATAACAGCCAAATAAAGGTGATATTACAGTCGATTGGTAGGAGCTTCTGTTTATCGTACCTTTATATTATGCGAGACAGATTCTCGCGTTGTCTCGGCCATTGCGAGCATATTGTAGCGATTTAGATGCACGCAATTCGGTGTTTACGGAATGATAATATTGTGTCGAGTTGAATGGCGTTCCGCTCGTAAGGTTTACACGCATTGTTGAATCGCGTTACGTTTCGAGTACACAAAATCAAGGTTATATGGTTCAGAGATTATTATTCTAAGCTTTGTTAACTACCTGTTATTCGAATGTTTACAAATAAAAGTTTAACATTGTAGTACTATTATTATGACATCTATATCTATCTATATCTATACATATAATAAATCTGTAAACGAGCGATGTCTGTACATGGAAAGGAAATGAGAAAAATTGTTATAGGGGGGCTTTATAAACGTAATAGAAGCCAAATCAACGTTTTTTGGAATTTTTGTCTGTTTGTCTGTTTATCTGTTTATCTGTTTATCTTTTTCTCTGTTTCTCTGTTTGTCTGTGAGTTTGTGCACGCTAATCTCAGAATCGGCTGAACGGATTTAGTTGCGGTTTTCACTAATATATTGTGGTAGGCTTCACTTAACATTTAGTGTTTGTTTTATTGAAATCGGTTCATAAATAAAAAAGTTATGTCAATAATAGCATATCACGGCTAAAAATTTGTGATTGTGTGAATAGATCGAACCAATAAAGAAGCAACAATGCTTACAAGAAGATATTATTTCGGTCATAGGAATCTGAAGAACTTCGAGAGGCCAGAGTTCTACATCTCAGCCAAGTCAGGTCAGGTTACTGCAGAATCTTCGGCACATCAGGTGTCTCGATAGAATTCACATTATTCTCGAACGATTTTCTCTCGATTCCAACAAATTAGTAAGCAGCTGGTTCGGTAAAAAGACTCCTGGCTTTCATAATTAATATCATCACGCTATCATAATAAGGAATGGGACAGAATGTTTTTATGACATAATATGTAAACGTCTATTTCACACTATGATTTCATGGTAACTGTAGCTCAGTACGTCTGCGGTGGATTTATAACTTAGCTGAGTCGCGTTCGAATCCATCTAAGATAATTTTTCTTTTTTTATGGTTTTTTATTTACTTTTGTTTAACTTTTTTATTTTATTGTGTATTTGTTGTATTTTATTGTATTTATAGTTTTATTTGAAGTAAAATATAAATTCTATGCTTAGTATTCTATAGGTAGTACATAAAACTAGGCTGAAGCTGAGAACTTATTATATAATATTCTTAGATCTACCTATACAAAATTCTTCATTTCGGAGAATGAAAAAGTGGTCCCACCCGCCTGAGAAGTCATAAAACTGAAACTGGTATCCCCCATTGATACCGATTCCATCACATCGGGGCAAGCGCAATATTGGAATCAAACCGATTATAATTTAACAGAGGAATGGGGCATTGGGGGTATTCTGGGGTTAGGTACCCCAGTATACCTGCCTTGGTTACCTATCATAAATAGGCGGTCTCAACGTGAAGAGCAGAGATTGCTTCGGCTAGGGTGATGGGTAGCCTAAGCTATCACCATCAAAGCCGCGCTCATGGAGGAAGTAAATCGTTGCACCTTCTCTGAAGCACATTAAGTATTCTGGGAGATAGTTGTCCCTATCGTATTACCGTCTCTACCATGGTGAATGTTCTGATGAGCTATTCCAATTAGTTCCACCCTCTCCTTTTCTACACAGGACAACGCATGCAAGGCTCAGATGTCATCCACATACGGATCAGAATATTCCATCAAGAACCAAGCGGTTTGGTGACCCATTCCTATGTCGCCCCATTAAGACCTGAAATCCCTGCCAACTCACGGTTTACTTCTTCCTACAGTCCCGGGTCCTTAAAGGGGGGCGTGAAAAGGCTTCTGATGATCCCATAAAGATGAGTGCCACCATTGTTAAGATGGTACACGTTTATAATAGTGACCCTATTTTCGAGTCTTTGCCTTTAGCTTAACATCAGTCGAGGTGAAGTTAAATTGACGTGTCCTATATAAAAAAACTCCGGATCTTAAAAAGAAGAAAACACATGTGTGGGCAGAGTAAATACAGTTCTGAACCGCCTGATAAAGAAATGAAGTTCCGAACAGCTTGGTTCGAGGTGGCATTATTTCTACCGTATGTGACTGACGGAAGGAAGGAGAGATTAGTTGAAAGACTCCTAATAGGCTCTTTCACTCGCCGTGGTGCGGTAGAAATGGTAAAATACAGTCAGAGAGACAACGTCTTTATGCAACTGCAGACATTATACAATGTTAGTGACCTGATGACTACCAACGCACGCCGCTGCGATATTTTCG
Organism: Eilema sororculum; assembly: GCA_914829495.1. Classification (NCBI taxonomy): domain Eukaryota; kingdom Metazoa; phylum Arthropoda; class Insecta; order Lepidoptera; family Erebidae; genus Eilema; species Eilema sororculum. Next base: position 2,144,676 of record OU618541.1, read on the forward strand.
ATTCCGTCTAATAAGTAGGTATCTAATAGTAAATACGTAGATAAATCTATCCCAGAAATGATAACGCCAGGAGAAGCCAACCTATGTATTAGGTATATAAAAGATACCGCTGCTCCTATTATATAAAAGAGACTGAATGTGGGCAGAGAAACACTCAGTTCCGTTAAATTTCATCAGACCAAAAAAATCCGCCACCTGGACGTCAACTCCAGTATCAATTTGGAAGTATCTACATCATCTGCTGGAAACAAGCTTACCAATACAAGGAATATATAGCAAAATGAGGCTATATGACCTCGTCCCAGTCAATGCTGTATTTGCTCTCTTGCCCACTGCGCCCCTCTTCTCTACCTGTGTGTAAAGCAATGAACAACGATGTGACTGTGGTCAATGGAATTTATCATAAAACTGGAACTACCCACCATTGGCTCGGCAAAGAAGAGAACCACTGCTCACTGCTCAGGGCGTGCAAGGCACCGGGTTTTCTTGAAACTATTTTATGTGATACTTGATGTACTTATTTTAATTTGTTCAATTCGTAAGTGGTGGCAGCATGTTTTAAGAATTTGGGAGGAAGGAAGAATATTTAAACCATTAAAACTGGTAAACATTACCAAGTCCACATATAACAATGTTCATCACATACTTGATAATGATTTCGTCAGCAAAATGTTGAATTTTTCAAAATCCTTCCGCTATATTTGCCAAGCCCATAGAAGAAGTCTGTCAATTTTCATAGTTTTCAGTAGTTTAGCCCTGTATTTATAAGTCAGTCACTCAAAAGACTGTCTACATAATATTTAATTTAATAATACAAGGTGGAAGATGTCAAGCGAGTTTTCGAAATAATTTGAATACAGTTTGTTTCTTTTTTTAAACTAAACAAATGTTTCCTTTGCGTAAATTCACTTCACTATATTCCAGATGGGATGAAAATATTCCAACATGTTTAATAATGAGTTTGAGCTATTCCGAACTAAACGCGGACGAAGTCGCGGGTAACAGCTAGTCTAATATATAAAATTCTCGTGTCACAGTTTTTGTTGCCATACTCCTCCGAAACGGCTTGACCGATTTTGATGAAATTTTGTGAGCATATTGAGTAGGTCTGAGAATCGGCCAACATCTATTTTTCATCCCCCTAAATGTTAGGGGTAGTCCACCCCAAAAATTTTTATTTTTATTTTTTAGACAAATTTTTTAATTTCTATTTGTTTATGATACAACATACAAAAATACATACAATCCTCAATTTTCACCCTTCTACGATCAACCCTTATTTTTTAATAGCCATTTTAGTAATTTAATCATTTTTTCTTTCCGGTAGAAAAATGATCAATCGTCATTTAATTATTATCTATTTTTCATCCCCCTAAATGGTGCAGCGGGAACGGGATCTGGACGCCACGAGGGTAGGAAAAAATTGGCGGTACGAAGTTCACCGGGACAGCTAGTAAACTAATAAATGGGATGAATATAAACCCCCTTTTTTGGGCTCCTCAGCGTCCGGAGTGGTGGTCCTTACTATATCTGTAAAATAACCTTTATTTTAACACTTTAATTATATTAATAAACTAGCTTTTGCCCGCGGCTCCACCCGCGTGGATGTCCCGGCAATTATTCGAATTTTTCTCGCCGTAAAAACCTTCCTTAGACTTCCACGAATAATTCAAGACCAAAATTAGCCAAATCGGTAAAGGCCTTGTTGAATTATAACATTACAACGAAAAGTGGCATTGATTTTTATATATATAGACTAGCTTTTGCCCGCAGCTCCACCCGCATGGATGTTGGTTCCCGGCAATTATTCGAATTCTCATTTTAAACCCTCCCTAGACCTCCACGAACATTTCAAGACCAAGATAAGATAAATCCGTCCAGCCGTTCTCGAGTTTTAGCGATACCAACGAACAGCAATTGATTTTTATATATATAGATAGATAGATGATGATTTCGAGTTGCCGCGCTCTTTTCATGATACAGAATGCAATATTTACAAAGTCAGTACGGAAAATGAAATTATTCCCCTAATTTTTTTACTAGGTATGACGCAAATTTAAAAAAAAACTAAACTACATCAAAGTTGGAAAATATGCTTTGACAGATTATTAACAAACATGAGCGGAGAATATGCATTTCTTTTGAAGAAAGTTAATTAATGAAATCGTAGATTGAAAGCCGATTGAATGATTTGGTTGATATGTTTACATTTCCACACGATCCAGTGATGTTATCCCTATACTGTAAATGTTTTAATTATCATTTGGTAACCTTTGCCATCACTTTTTCACAGACTTGGAAAAGGAAAGGAGGAAATTCTCAGTACATTTTTAAATCATTTTAATCAAGTTTTCGTTTGAATACAACTATGTATATTAATAGACTAGCTTTTGCCCAGGCTCCACCCGCGTGGATGTCGGTTATCGCGATCAAACATAGCCCATATCCTTTGTCATAGTCTAATATACCCCTATACCAAATTTCATCAAAATCAGTTCAGTGGTTTAGGCGTGAAAGCGTAACATACACACAGATAGACAGACAGAGTTACTTTCGCATTTATAATATTAGTATGGATAATCGAAGTGGAATTCAATAAACATAAACCACAATCGACTTCCAAAAAATTATAGTAAAACAATAAAAAGTAAATAATTGAACATTTATGTATTTTCTTACTAGCTTCACTTCATTTAGATTTATTTGTGCAGAACTGTAAAATTACTTTCCCCAAAATTAAAGTATTCTAGTTTACGTCTTATAAAGTCAGCTTTCTGTGACAATTATTGCATCGAAATCAGCTCAGCCACTTCATAGATTATTCGGAACAGACATGAACCACCAGGTCACAGACTGTAGAGTATTTAAAAATACATAACAATCTAGATAAGAGTCTAACAAAGCTTATTACATAACACATACATACGTAGGTATGACGTCAAGGCAACCGGTAGGACACGCGACACCATCGCACTTTACGTAATGGACCCATCACTCTGTTTACAACTCCTTAAACTGTTTGCTGTCGTTACAATATTGAAGCTTCAACAACCTCCATATTTATTTTTGTTTTTATACTAACGGTAGGTAATGAACTTGAATGTTTGGAAGAACCGATGTGTTACTGGGGCGTTGCTGTTACCCGCTAAAGTAAAGAAACGGTCTTCTTCTTCAAGCCGATGGCAATTTTAAGTACAATTATTGGCAGATGTGTCCAGCCCAAAATTCAACAACACTTACGGCTTAAGAAATGGTAAAACCAATGGTCAGAGTAACAATAATAAGATTAACAGTCAGACCAAATACGAAGGATAACGTTAAGACGAATGCTGTTAGGCCAGAAGCTTGATTGACGGCCCATCATGGGGCAATAGCTAGAGAGGCGCACATGGCAGCCTCTCGTATCAACTGACGCAGATTATCACCGGACACGGGTGCTTCGGGCAGTATCTGCGTCGGATCGAAAAGGAGCCAACGTCTGAGTGCCATCACTGCTACGCGAGCGAGGACAAGGGACTGCACACGCTCACCGAGTGTCCGGCATGGGCCAGACCGAGGCGGGAGCTAGTGGGGGCCCTGGGAGTGAGAGTTCTCACCCTCGCCACCTTGCTCACAGCAATGGTCCGATATGCGGACGCGTGGGCGGCCGGCGTCTCCTTCAGCGAGCAGGTCTCGCTGGTCGCGAAGGAGACGGCGGAACGGGAGAGGCGGCGCAAGCGAGAGAGACTCGCGGATCGCGCCGCCCGCGCGCGCAGGCAACTCGGGCGTCGGAGGGCACTGACTGACCTCCGTCCTCCATGAGCGCGGGCCTGAGGGTCAGCCCAGCAGAAGCAGGCCACTGTGACGGCGCGCTGAAAAGCACGCCTCCTCATTCCAGGGGCGAGTCGGGAACACCGTTGTCCCCTCCCCGAGGAGGGCCAGACCGTAAGTGATGGCCCTAGGTCAGCCGGGGTGCGAGGAATATGTCGTAGACAACCCACTATGACCCACAGTCGGCGTGCGGTGTTAGTCGGTTCGAGTCCGACATTACCTCCCCTTCCGGCTCCGACAGGGGAGGTATCCGAGGAAAAAAAAAGAAGCTTGATTGACGGTCAGAATAAGAAGGCCAGCGGTTAAATCTTACAGTTCAACCAACTGTTAGGATAATGAACAGATCAACATTTAGGTTGAACCGATAACTAAAACAAGAGTTGATCTACCAATGCAACGAAGCAACAGTTCAGCCAACCCACTTAACTCCTGATTTAGTCAGAAACTCGCCTAACTACTGAAGTCTACTACCCGATAAAGACGGCTAAAAGTATTATCATGTACTACAATCACTGAAGTATCGATACGCCTCGTAATGTGTCGATATCATACCAAAGTATCGATACATTAGCCTGCATATCGAGCTATATGTATAATTACAATGCATTTGTTACCTACCACATGTCGATATTAACCAGAGTCATGCTAAATATAACGCGCTTGCGCCCTGTAAAGCAGTTACATATATAGCAGCTATAGAAGCTATAGCAATATCTTTTATCGTTACGTATTCACTAGACAAGCTTCGTACGATGTTTAACAGACGAATAGCTATAGTCTTTGTTGAGTCATAAAAGGCAATAAATTTGGCGGGTTGCAGACTGGGAAGGAAAATTGTGGATACGTTCGAAAGTATTTTGTTGAGAGAGGATATTGTGAAGTTCAATAATGTATGAAATGCTTGTAGTAACGTAGATATAGCAAGAATGAAAGTTGAGATTAAAATTTTATTTTTACCACATTGGGAATTAGGAGTAGGTACATATACTTATAATCATCATCATTTTAATATTGTTCCCTGTTGCATTCAAAGCCTTTGCCTCAGAGCCCAGGGTCCGTCTACTTCTGGTTTTTGTTTAAGGTTTTATAGGAGGTTAGAGGAGAGTCAACCAATCAACTATAAGACGAACGCTTAGAGTAATGTAAAGGATCGCAGTTAAGTTTTTTTTGGGTTTCGGATATTTTGGTGGGGCTCCCAAAAAACATCTAAAACTTAAGGTTTATTTTATTTTAAAGGACACGTCAATTTGATTTCACCTTGCCTGATGTTAAGCAAAGTCAAAGTCTCGGAGAGAAGGTCACCATCGTAAACATGTACCATGTTAACAGTGGTGGCACTCAGCTTGACGGCCTCATCAGATGTCTTTTCACGCCCCGCTTAATTGTAGTAGGGTAGAATCAGTACCCTTTTCACATATGCCTAAAACATTATTCTTCAAAATTCTAAGAGGTAAAGTACACAACTAGAACTAAATCACTGGGAGACAGAAGCACATGTATTAGTTTTTCACGTTAAGTTTCCCACGAGGGTCGTACTAAGAACCCCAGGAGATGGTCGGCTGCGTCGCCTAAGTACTTTTCCATGTTCACTCCTTCGACCCTGTAGCTGACCTTGAAAATCTATTTTTTTAACCTACTAATATTAGATGTGAATGTGAAAATATGTCAAGATTTTTAGATTTATGGATATTTGTTACTTATGCATCCTCAAACGGCTGAACGGATCTGGTGAAAATTTTTTAGTGATAAATAAATAAATAAAAATAAATATTCCACAACATTCTACACAACGCTATCTAGACCCATGGTTAGGTTTTATAGCTTGTGTTATTGAATCTAGAATGCGGATACACTTTTTTTTATATACATACATATTATAAATAGAAACACCCAGACCAATGCAAATAGCCATATTCATGCATACAAATATTTGCACTGATCGGGAATCGAACCCGCGCCTCCTGCGTAGCAGTCGCGTTCACTACCGCCACGCCACAGAGGCTGTAGGCTGTAGTGATAGATTATAGGCCACGTTTATCTCTGGAACAGCCTTGTATGAACGAGATTAGTACTTGACGAAACTCAACAGTTAGTTTTATAAATACGACTCTTTATTTTAACTTTTAAAGCAATTAAAGTCAAAATTGGAATCACATTAATCTCCCTCCCTTTTCTGTTTAAAACAGGAAGACGAAATAGGATACTTTTTATCTCGGAAAATGGCAATTTACTACGATAAAGGGGTTTTAAGGTGCGGAATCGCGTGCATGTCTCCGTATTGATTTAAAAGTAAATGCAAGCTGTTTTCTAGACACATAAACAGTCAGACTATCGATAGAACACAACATCCTTGAAAGCTTTGAACATAAAACCTACCCCACTGCTATAGACGACTATCTTTTATATACAGTGTAGGAATGTTCTAGATTCTACTATGGATTATATCTTGGTGGGTGGGTAACGTTTTTATATTGTACACACTTATATTCAAAAATACTTCAAACTGACCACGAAATTAAGTGAATGATTAATAGTGAATACACTCATTGAAATAAAACCACTTTTTACGGATTCTATCGCTCTATCTATATATTCGTTATTGTTGCGTTTTGTTGTTATTATTGTGCGCAAAAATGGCTGCTGCAAAGCAGCCGAAACGTCGGGTTAAAAAGTAACAATAACAAATATATCGCGATAGAATCCGTAAAAAGTGGTTTTATTTCAATGAGTGACATTCGCGTAAACTTCAGAAAATATCAAGTGAATACACTATTGAAATGCCTGTATGAAACTGTCTGTACTATGATTAATAAAGTATTTAGTAAAGTCTAAAACGGCTTGGTGGTAGTGAAAGCGGCTAGGAGGCGCGGGTTCGATCCCCGCTCAGTACAAATATTAGTATGCATGAATATATTTGCATTGGTGTGAGTGTCACAAAAAATATCTAATGTTTGTTTATTCGCATTCTAGATTCCATAACACAAGGTAGTTAAGCTATGCTTACCATGGGTCTAAATAGCATTTTGGGAAATATTGTGGAATATTTATTTAATTATTTTATATTAATTTATTTCTAAATTCCTGTGTACTTAATAAATGGTTTTCCTTCTTTCTTTTTGTCTTTCTACTTTTTTTTCTAAGTATATGTTTTGTAAAGTCTGACATAGACATTTCCTTGGTCAAAAGTTAACCTTGATTGATGAACCAATACAAAAGGTGGTTATTTGGAGCTGCAAGAATAAAACATCATCCTTATACCCAGGTGACAGTGGGCTGTACGTTCGTTACTTTATTAAGGGCCTCTTGTATCCTGCACACGCTTTTCAAGGTGGAAGACAAAAGGTCCCACTTCGACATTTACAAGCGCATAGTCGAGCTCTCAACTTCGCTTCCACTCTGAAAAATTAAATCCTGTAGTAAATTTAGACGCATTGTCACATCAGCTTGATAAAAAGACATGTATTCAAACCATTAGAATGGAAAAACAATATCAAATATTGCGAAACGATATTTTCCTTTCATTTTTAACAAATTTAAATGCGGTAGCTTAGTGGATAAATAGCTGGCCTTTGGAACGAGAAGATCCGAGTTCGGATATTGGTCTTTACGCTACCAATGTGAATCCCTGCCAGCTCACGTGTGTCCCTCTTCCTACAGTCCCGGGTCCTTTAAGCGGGGCGTGAAAAGGCATCTAATGAGGCCGTCAAGCAGAGTGCCACCACTGTTAACATGGTACATGTTTCCGAGGGTGACCCTCTTTCCGAGACTTCGCTTTTAGCTTAACATCAGGCGAGGTGAAGTCAAATTGACGTGTCCTATATAAAAAAAAAAAAAAGAATCCACTTCTAACACGAGCAAATTAAGCTTAGCTGGAGAAATTAGGGGAATACTAGTAATTTTAGTTAGACTAATATTGTTATGAAATCAAATTGGACGCTTTGTCATATCAGAATGATGATCAGCTTATGCTCAATGCTCAATTTAGCACTTCCTCCGCAAAATATTTATTCACGATTTCCTTCAGATACTTATTCCAACCACAAGAATGCACGTTAAGGCATCTGCCAAAATGAACAAGCTTTGCATTTCACCGTTAATATCCAATCAGTTTTAAAGATTTGCGGTAAGATCCAAAAGTGGGTCTGTTTGTTTGTTTATCTCCACGGAATTGTTATTTGATTGCGATTGGATTGGCAAACAGAGTCAAGGTTAGTGGCCATTAATACCAGTGGAGGAAAAGATTCAGTTTGCAATAAAAATAGTTCTAACATTTGCAGAATTATACGAATGCATTGCCGAACATTAAAGATTTCTATTCATAATCATCTAACTTTCCTTGCACCAATTGTTTGCAGTCTGCACAATATATCATCTGCACAAAATAATAATTCGTCTATACTTTCTAGTCAGATGTCATCTCCATATTTACTCCCTTCCAAGCCAATGCTCTAACATGCATTCTATTAATATTTTCTTGAGTCTCACTCTGCTTCTAAAGCCCTCTAAATTCTTATTTGAACCAAGAATGTGACTTGATTACAATTACTTTTGATGAAATTCGTTTTATATAAATAAAACTGCAGTTTAAATAAGTTGAAAGCGTAATTAACCATTGAAATTGCCGCGAAGCTCGACTGGCAGTCCCGCTAGGCAAGTGGCAATATGTTTGTTTACTAAATAAATATTGTGGAACAGTCAGTGAATTCATGTAATGTTTATAAGCAAGTTCCACTGAGTACGATGGTCAACAGTATAAAATATAAGCTGAAAGCTCGCTTATTACATCATTCCCGGAGACTTCTTATCAGCTGACGTGTCTGGGTTAACGTGGCAGCACGTGTTTAGCCACTTTCTTTATCTATTAGAACAGTATATAATAAAATTACACGTTTATAGTGCCCAGTTAGTTCCTACGTTGTGACTATCCCGGTTGTAGCCGGCTGGCATCCGTTCCATGCAGGCTTTTACGGTAGCGACAGCACCTTAGATCCGAATCTCAACAAATTCATATTGTAGTCGGAACGTCAGCAAATATACCTACTACAACAACTTGCACGTACCCAGTCTGCTTGGCAGGTTAGTATAAACAGCCAGAACATACCTGATCCATTAATTTTTTTTTTTTTTAAAGAATATTAGAACCGAATTTACTAATATTCACTCTAAACCGTCTAACTAAGCTAAATTGCTTGTGGGGGGTACTTTACTAACTTGTAGGAGTGGGTTCACGTCGGTAGTTTAATTAAAGTAAAACTAAAGTGTAAAATCGTATGAGCATATCGAACTCGTGCAAAAACGCTTCGAAAGTGAAATCCATACATATATTCACGCCTGTTAATCCCCGAACGAGGTAGGCAGAGGTGTATTAATCATATTTCGTTGACAATGATTTTCACGTTTCTGGGCAGTTGGTACAACTCCTATTAGTTCCACGTTATAGAGCGTGAGCCTATTGCCTTTTACTGTCGGATGGACAATATCCCTAATAGTCTTATCCTTTAGTCGCATTCTATGACACAGGAATAGCTGACACCACGGGATAGGGTGACCCGACTAAAATGAGAAGGTGGCACCAAACGAGCAATGTTCTACCAATTACGAGAATCAATAAAAGCACAAGTATACTAGAAAGTTATCCGCTATTAAGTGCCACAGTACCTACATTATAAACATATGTGTAACATATAGAGGTCACCTGAAGGTCGCCTCTTCGTAATTAGCCCCGCGACGCGAGTGCTAAGCCATGTCAGTACAGCCTGTGGGGCAATAAAATTGGTATTGAAGCCAAGCCCCATGGTAACATCGCCACATCGTACAATTTACTGTGCTATGTTGGACCAAAATTTCACCTACCGTACCGCGTCGCAATTCCTTTGTGTCTTTTTTTACCTGACTGCCGAAGGAAGGAGGGTAATGTTTTTCGAGACTATGTGTGTATGTATGTCCATTTATTTGGCACGGCCTACAGCCTGAACGGCTTGACGAATTTGGACATTTATTTTTGAAAAAAACGTATGTTTTAAAAAAAAATTTGGCTCAACTTATCTACTCGATATCAAAATGAAGGAAATTAGAAGAAGATTACAAAACGATATACATACACAACAATATAAAACCCCGACTGCTACTGAAAAGATCGAAATATGTTTGATAGTAGGTGGTGAGATTCACCGTTTAAGTACCTATCAGTATGAGTCTTTCTCTTTTTCCTATACACAGTGTGGCTCAAGGTATTATTAGGATTTCTGATAACAAGAAAATCTAGGAAAGCTAATGAATTATTTGCCTCTGATTCCATAGTGAATTGAATGTTGTTGAATGCACCGCGATCATGGCTGCTGCAAAACGCTGCGGCCGCTGCGGCCGAAACGTCGGGTTAAAAAGTAAATAATAACAAATATATCGCGATAGAATCCGTATAAAAGTGGTTTTATTTCAATAATAAAGCTTTTAAAACATTTATTTCTTTTTTTATCCAGCAAATCTCGGAGGCATCTTCGGGCTGTGTCTTGGAGGCTCCATCATCAGCGTTATAGAGTTATTCTGGTTTCTCATTGAGCTGATTTTCGCTATTGTTTCTTCATTTTTCAAGACGCCCGTCGCCCCGAAAGAGAAAAAGCCCGTTTTTATACTGTCACAGAAGAATATGACAGCGACAAAACCAATTGTAAAAAATAATTTAAAGGGAAAATATAAATTTGCTGTTCTTTCCATTGCTTTTGTAGATGTAGTATATACCATGCACTTGATTTGATATTTTACTATTTCTTCAGTGGGTACAGCCAGCATCAGAAATATCTTGCCTATGAAGTCTCAAAATGGCCTAAAAGTCAGAGGAAATCAAACTGTTTTAATGGTTTTTTGTCCGAACTAAAGGTGACGTACCAAATATCACAACAATGCGTCAACAGAAAGGGGAGAAATCAAGGAAATAAGATCATTTTGAGCACTTTGACAGCCTCTGTGGCGTGGCGGTAGTGCACGCGACTGCCACGCAGGAGGCGCGGGTTCGATTCCCGCTCAGTGCAAATATTTGTATGCATGAATATGGCTATTTGCATTGGTCTGGGTGTTCCAATATATAATATGTAAATATTTACAAAAAAAAAGTATATAAGTATGTTTATCCGCATTCTAGATTCCATAACACAAGCTATAAAAGCTTACCATGGGTCTAGATAGCGTTGTGTAGAATATTGTGGAATATTTATTATTATTATTATTTACTTTGTTCATCAAGATCGTTCTGGTGCTGACTGTACCTACTTCATTCAGTATAGATCGTACCCATTAATTTTCTTTCGGTTTATGATTGGCAAATGGGTACCGCCTGCTATCAAACTTATTTCGATCTTTTCAGTGGCAGTCGGGTTTTTTTATTGTATAATCATTTTTTCTTATCTAATCATTATTCTTCATCAACTGATCCATATTTTGAATTGAATCTGTGGTATTACGAGAGCGGAACTCGGTCAGAGCGCTATTTTGTAACTGGCTTTTATTTGAATTTTGATGACTTATTTGCCACCTGCCATGAGTTGGTACTTGAAAAAAAAAACATCGTAAAAGCATCGCTGTAAATCATGGCCGACCTGCGCGAGAATGCATTGACCGACCTCATTAATGTTTAGGGCTGTCACAACTCCAAAATATGATATTTTAATTTATTAAACAGTGATTTCTAGAAGATAATATTAAAATCTTTTGTAATTTTATAGTACAGTCAACTACAAAGAGATGTATCCAATTTAATCTTACAAAATTATGTACCCTTGCGAGTGCCACTATGAACTAACCAAACATTGTGATAAACATTGTATCCACCGAACTTGACAGTAACATGTATGCGCGTAAAGCGCGATAATTATGTATCCGACTACATCGTACCTATATGGATTTAACCATTTTCGTAAGATTTATAGTAACAGTTAGAAACTTTAGAATGGCACCACTGATCTCTAATAACTATTTTATTTCTTGTAATGTTATAAACATCATATAACATTTATATGTGAGAGAGATTTTCGAGTAGTCTACGTGAAACTGCGGAACCTGAATGCCTCCAGGCCAGTAAATAAAAACGAGATATGATCTTCAGTCCTGTAGAGTATGGCGTGTCAGTCCAGTTTTAGTTCTAAAACTGTTACACTTCAAAGCCTTCCGTAAAAAAATCATTAATACGTTACGTTTTATCTTTCCTATATTTTAATCCCAAAGTAATCTAACAATAGACCCATCCGTATTAGAACTGACATAATCTGGCATACAATACGCCTCAACCAAACCCTTGGGATGCACAGGGCGTGTGTTCAAAAGTTAAACAAAAATAAAGTCCACCAACTCTATCAAGGGTTATAACCGGTTGATTCTCCATACTCGTTTTCGACATAATCCCTAGATATTAATTTTTAATCATGCTAATAGAAGGTTCGCCTTTTACGTCGAGATTTTGTGACAACCCTGGGGTAATAAACGCTGCGCGCTGCATTACGCGCTTTACGCCTGTTTAACAGCGAGCTTACTATAGTTTATATTCAATGTATATGCAACTCATTAGTGAGTTTAATTATTTCTGCGTCGGTAAGTTTTATTGATCGCATAGACTGGTGCGTAAGATTTTCTGTATAATTCTAGTAGCCTTGTGACTAAGGTTTGACACTTTGGAGGTCGTGGGTTTGAATACTGGTAACATTACCGTAGTGAATCTATTCTTAAAGTAAGAAATTTAGCTCGGTTAGAAAATAGAATAATCTATTTTTGTAAAGGGTCATCAATGGATTACCTCGGTCCCTTTAGCCGATTTAGCATCAGTTTTCCATCCATCCCGTCGTCTCATCCGACTTTACAAGATTATGCGTGTTAACCGTGCAAGCTAAAGGTGATGAACGACACGACTACACACAAAATAAGAAACGGCTCCGTTCAAGGGGAAAATTTTGTAAAGATTTGCTTTAAACTTAAAAAAAAAAACAATTAAAAAAGTAAAAATCCTGATCTAAAATATTCTTTATTCTTAATTCTTTATTGCACACAAACAGTACAGAGATCATACATAAAACATTTCAAAGAACATATACAAAGGCGAGCTTAACTCAAAATGAGTTCTCTACCAGCAAACCTTTGAGTAGCAGAGAAGTGATGGTCGTGAAGGGGGATGTGAAGTGTACATAAAAACAGATAAAAAAAAAGGAACATGAATAAGAAAGTGTACCTAAACAGGTACATTATACTTATATTTCCAGAAGTATCTATTATCGTTGACTGTACACGATAATAAATATCTTCACTATATTGCTTTCACTACCAAGCCTTACACTGTGCTTACACTAACAGTTTTATACAAATCGTTGTTGTACCCAAATATACCTCTACCCACTAACCAAACCGTGTGATCCCGACCGGTCGTTTACTACCGATGTGCACCGCATATGCGACAATGGTTCTAGCAACTCATCAGGCCTATAGTGCCCGATAAACGACGTTGTCAACACGTTGTCGGCAGCGAGCTTGTTTGTACAAAGCCTCGTTTGGTAAAACGCTTTTGTGTGTGATGATACTGAAACGTTTTCAAAACAACGATATTGATGGCAACATTTTTTATAGGACCGGTCTTTGTTACTCGTTTGCGTATACACTAACAATAACGGGAATTAACGCGATCATGGTATAGGTACATACGTACCTTTGATTTGCCTGACGTTTCGACCAGGTTACCTGGTATAGGTGCATACGTACCTTTGATTTGCCTGACGTTTCGATATCATGGAACACGAGAGTTTAAAAGTTCGTTTGCGTATTTTAAGGGGTAGGCTGAGGTGTATTAACATCGATATTTCAGTATTATCAGGTAATAAGGGGCATGCCAGCCCTGTATATTACGGTAATTCTATTCCTTACCACTAAGACTTTCTTAATTTAAGTCCCCCTCTGGAACCTGGAACCTCAGACACTGAAGTAACACTAGTAGTCACTGCACCCCGATGCAATATTTCTAAAGTGTGTTACGACTATAAGATTAGATTCAAATCTGATATTCGGTTCTGAGCTCATTCTCTGTTGAATATATAACCATCTAGCTGACTCGGCGAACTTCGTACCGCCAACTTTTTCCCACCCGCGTGGCGTCAGATCCCGTTCCCGCTGCACCCTCTACTATATTAAGCATGTATTATACATATGAACCTTCCTCTTGAATTACTCTGTCTATTAAAAGAAACCTCATCAAAATCCGTAGCGTAGTTTTAAAGGTATAAGCATTCATAGGGACGGACAGACGCGGAGCTTGCTTTATGCTATGTAGTGATGACATCACTGTATCGTGTGACGTGATTTTTCATAGAATATAGGTAGTATATATATTTATGTGAGAGTTGGACGACACCAGTTTCCATAATAATGAAGTTTAAGGGCCTTTGATTTTATATCGTCTTGTTTCCATGAACAACTTTAACGGAAAAGAGTCTTCAATCCCAAAGTCATAAACCTTAAGGGTCCGTTCACACAGACCGGCTCGGAGAGGAGAGCAAATTTTTATCACGTTTGAAATAGAGTTTTGAATAGTGTAGTAGAGTTTATTTCTGGCATATGCACTTATTTGTCATTAAAAATGCTTGAATGCGCTGTGTGTGCAACAATTAGAGGAGCCGACCGGCTCGCTCGCGCATTGGCTCCGATTACACGTCCTTTTTTTTTTAAGAATATTAGAACCGAAGTTACCAATATTCCCTCTAACCCCTCCAACTAAGCTAAATTCCTTGTGCTAGGAGTGAGTTCACGTCGGTAGTGTAATGGCCAGGATCGAACCCGGGACCTCTCGATCGTAACTCCTTAACAACTAAGCTACCGACGCTTCAATACGTATTCTTCCAGCCAGTCTTTGTGAAATAATCTAAACGTATAAGATCAGATCTATATGAAAAGAAAAAATTCTCTTTAAGCAGGTCTGTGTGAACCGACTTTAAATAAACAAAAACACCACGATTACATCAAAGATATTTCCTGATGCCCACTCCAGCCAGTCCCACATATCTGCCGACAAACGCAGATACTAGCTATACATCGAACACAATGGCATAAGTCGTAAAATTTGGAATCTGCGCAATAAACAAATCGTAACATCGTTTCATGGGCCATCGCCGGATGAACGCGCGCGCAACACACCACTTTACGGCCCATACGTTGTGTCATATGGAACCAATCGGTCTAATTTGTTGTTAACCTAATTGTGGGTTCTATGCGCTGTAGTTTGATCGATATTCTAATCACGCCTTTATCCCCGAAGGGTTAGGCAGAGGTGAATCAATCATAGTATCCTGGAACCTGGAACTCCCTGCCACCTCAAGTGTTTCCTTCTTCCTGTCCCAGGTCCTTTGAGCGGGGCGTTAAAAGTCATCTGATGAGGCCGTCTAGCTGAGTGCCACCACTGTTAACATGGTACAGTTTTACGATGGTAACCCTCTTTTCGAGACTATGCCTTTATCTTAACAATAGGCGAGGTGAAGTCAAATTGTCGTGTCCTTTATAAAAAAAAAAAGTATTCGAACTCACGTAATAGGGGGTGAGCCTATTACTGTATTCCGGATTCCGAGCACTATTGTTGACTCAAGTCTTGCATCTGAGGCTGAGCCTGGGCTGCATTATATCTGTCTGATGTTAAACAGCCTTATCCCTTAGTCGCCTTATACAACACATGGGAAGAGATGAGGTGGTCCAAATCTTATTGTTTTAAAGTGGTTTTTTTTTTATCGTGCGATAAATCCCCACGGATACCACTCCCACGGAGCCGGTGGAGGATGTCGGACTCGAACCGACTAAAACGCACGCCGTCTTGGGTCCTTGGTTGCCGGAGGTGAGATTGCCAAAAGCATATCTCTCGCACCCCGGCAGACCCAGGACCATCTCTATCGAGATGGCCCCCTTCGGGTTGTGGGGACCACAGTGTCCCCATCTAGCCCCGGTTACGGGGAGGCGCATTTTGCGCCGCCGCCGCGGCCTGCTTCTGCTAGGGCGACAGGCGGCTCCACCGGTCACCCTCAGGCTAGCGCTCATGGAGGACGGAGGTCGTTCTGCGATCTCCGACGTCCGGTTCGTCTTCGCTCTGCGCGGGTTTCCCGGGCCCGGAGGCTAGTCCGGACCCGACCGGCCGCCTCCTTCTCGAGCATTACTTGCTCGCAGAAGGAGACAGCCGCACCCCAAGCGTTCGCGCATCTTACCATCGCTGTGAGCAACGTGGCGAGTGTGAGGACTCCCACCCCTAGAGCCGCCACTAGGACCCGTCTCGGCGTGTCCAACGCCGGGCACTCGGTCAGCGTGTGCAGCTCTGTGTCCTCGCTCGCATCACAGTGATGGCACTCGGACGTTGGCTCCTTCCGGATCCGACACAGGTAACTCCCGAAACACCCGTGTCCGGTGATCACCTTCGTCAAACGGTACGAGAGGCTGCCGCGTGGCCTCTCTAGCCACTCCTCCATGATGGGTCTTACCGCCGCTATTACGGCGTGCCCTGCGCTTAGTCGCCCAAGTCGTAGCTCCCATTCCGCTACCATGTCCCTGTGGAGCTGAGACCTCACGGCCCGAATTTCATCAGGCTGGGGTTCCCGTCCCCGCTCCCGCGCCTCCTTTCGATACCGATATAGCATCGAAAGGGCTCTCGCATCCAAGTTCCACGGTAGGGATCCGGCAAGGAGACTCGCCGCCTCCAGAGATATCGTGCGGTACCCCCTAATGGCCCTGCTGGCCATTGCACGCTGCGGCCCACGCAGTAGACGCGCATTGTGGACCGTCAGGGTATCCGCCCATATTGGGCACCCATATAGGGCCATGGACCGCACGACTCCCGCGTAGAGTCTCCTGCAGGAGTCATCCGGCCCCTCATGTTGGGCAGCAGCCGCCCCAAGGCGGCAGCTGTGTCCTTCAATTTAGGGGCCAGTCTTCGGAGATGCTCCCCGAAGTTCCACTGGCCGTCGAGAACGAGTCCCAGATATTTCATCTGGGGCTTGATGGCGATGGAAATGTCTCCCACTATGAGGCTGGAATCCTCCGGTGGGACGCGCCGAGGCCCATGAAAGAACATGGCCTCGATTTTATGCAGAGCCACCTCGAGACCCAGCCGCTGGATCCGCTCCACGACTTGGGCAACCGCGGTCGTGGCCTTCAGGGTCGCTTCGCGGTATGTAGACCCGCACGCCGTCACCAGCGTGTCGTCCGCATAACACGGGACGGCGGCACCGTCCGCGAGCTCACCGTGAAGCACCCAGTCGTAACCGATGTTCCACAGTAGCGGTCCCAGGACCGATCCCTGCGGAACACCGCACGACATCTCTCGCCGACCGAGCCCGGTCGCACTTGGGTAGACGACTGCTCTCTCCGATAAATACGCCCCGACTATGCGGCGAAGGTAGAGAGGCACTTCGTGATACACGAGCGCCTCCCTAATGCAGCTCCAGGGCAGGGTGTTAAAGGCGTTGGCGATGTCCAGTGACACCGCCAACACCACCTCGCCCCGAGTGACGGCGTCCTTCGCCAGAGTCCTCAGGCGCATGACGGCATCCACGGTGGAGCGCCTCCGGCGGAAGCCATACTGGCCATCCGCCAGGTCAGGCCCCACCCTGGATAGGTGCTCGACGAGGCGCTTTGCAATGACTCTTTCAAAGAGCTTGCACACCTCGTCGAGCAACACTATGGGCCTGTAGGCGGACGGTGAGTCCGCCGGGCGCCCCGCCTTTCGGATGAGGACCAGTTTCCCTGTCTTCCACATTTTCGGAAACTGGCCACGCTCCAAACATGCGCTGAGAAACCCTCTCAGTCGGGGCTCGAGAGCGTCTTCTTCGCCTAGAGCTAGGACCCACGCTCGGCCTGGAATGCCGTCTGGTCCCGGGGCGGTGTTCTTGGCCTTAAGCCTTAACACCGCCAGCTCTAGCTCTACCCAAGTGAGTTTTAAAGTAGTTAATTTATTCTAGGATATGCTATCGGTTTTATTTTTCTGTTTAGTGGCTTGGCTTGGAAAAAAGATCTGATAGTAGCCCCATACTATCGGATCTATGTGCGACATTACGGACCGATTGGCGGAGGTTTTTATTTGATTGTGCCATACACTTGAGACTGGGAATAATAAAATGAAGCATAATGATGCTATCAATTGATTAATTTCATCGTAAAGCGGCCGATATTAGTTTTATTGTAGCTGATATAAATCAAAGAAAGAAATGATGATCCAGATGCCGTGTTAGTTCTCTCTGGAATAAAATAGAACCACTCCATCTCTTGCCGTGTGAGGCATAAAAGGTGACTATGGAATAGAATTGTTCTCCACCCAACTGTAAATTTACAACCCATGACAAAATATCCGCTCAGTGGCAATTAGCTCGCCCCCTATCAAAGATATCTGTAGGAATATTAAATATGAACACAAAATCTGATAGTTGAAATGGCACACCTCATCGTGTAGCGATCGATCAAGCACCCTTCCTCTCCTGAATGCGTGGCGATAAATCAGTGTCAGTTCGACTCCCCGGCTGTACAGATGCGCCCTAAATAAAGTGACGCGGGACGTGTCACTTAACATCGCTTATGATATATCTTTTATACCGCTAAGGTATCTAACAATGGTTAAAACTGTTCGTTTAGGGGTAATTTCAGTTGGATCCTAATCTTGCTCCTTGGAGCGCGGTGTCTGCTCTCCTAGTCATTCTGATTGGTTTACGTAGACTTTTACGGGAGCAACTGTCATATGACTTATCATTACTACATAGTATAAAGCAAAGTCGCTTTGGGCGTCCCTAAGTCCCTATGTATGCTTATAGCTTCAAAACTACGCTACAGATTTTGATGCGGTTTCTTTCAATAGATAGAGTAATTCAAAAAGAAGTTTTATAATTATGTATAATACATGCTTAATATAGTAGTGGATGCAACGGGTAGGGGATTCGACGCCACGCGGGCCGAAAAAAATTGGCGTTACGAAATTCGCCGGGTGAACTAGTCCGGTTATAAATCGTAATTTAATTCAATAAAAGCACTTTCATTACAATGTGTATTATTCACGCAAACTTCCGTAAGAGCATTTTGAAAACTATTGAACTGTTAAAGAAACGAAAAGATATTATATGCAGTTTGCTTCATCTATAATAAATCATCTTCTTCTTCTTTGCATTAGTCCCGGTCAAATCCGGCAATTTCACCTCGGAGCAAGGGGGTCGCTTTGTGGATTTCACTTCTCCACTTCTCTTCACTAATAAATTTAACCAATATAAGAAGTCATGTTTTGCAGAAGACCAGGTTTTTTTTTATATATAGGACACAATCAATTTGACTTCACCTCGCCTGATGTTAAGCAAAGGCAAAGTCTTGGAAAGAGGGTCACCATGGTAAACATGTACCATGTTAACAGTGGTGGCATTGAGCTTGACGGCCTCATTAGATGCCTTTTCACGCCCCGCTTAAAGGACCCGAAACTGTAGGAAGAAGGAAACACGTGAGCTGGCAGGGTTTTAAGCCGCTTGGAATAGTTCTCCACAAAGCTATTGACAAGCCAAACAATTATATTCAACAGGTACGATTCCGTATTCTCTAAGTTGTCCAAATCGGCTGCCAAAACGCGCCGACACATTTACACTCCCAATACAAATAACGACCGCATGATACGTCGTAAAGCACAAATACCAATAAAATACAACTGTTTTATGTGTATTTGTTTAACTTTTGATTACTGTTCCGTTGTTTAAATGTACGAAAAAGCAAATTAAATATCTACATCACAAGATAAATGCAGCTGAATTTGGCCATGACTTTAGATGTAAGCTGTTTAAGAGATAATATACATTTATGTAAGTAGGTACGTATTCGAAAAAGCACTACTCTCAGGTTGGAGATAAGACGATGGTCGATTCCGCAAATGCCAAGATAAGTCAGGAAGTAATAGAAAGAGAATAATAACACAGGGTTCTTCAGTAATTACCTACTTGGAATGCAACTGGAACTATGGCTACGTACCCGCTCGACCTCCAAGATTCTACCCTCTCACAAAAGTACCCACTGAACCTCACTTTTAGGTCCCACTAATGATGGAATATCTGACAGCTACATGATATTACTTGAATTTGTGTATCTGTGAAGAGGAACAAATGTGTATTATACATCCACTTTTAATCAGCTATATTTTGAGAGGCTCGCTAACTATTACGTGGGCCCCATTGCCGCCAATAGGCTAGAAATTCACAGTAGCGCAGCTTATAACTTTATGAGCTGCTACTGTGAATGTATTTACGGAAAATCTCAGTGCAGCACTTGATCCGATAACCTAACTATCTAACTATCTCATGTTTATACGCAAACGTAAGCGCAAACCATCTACAAAACAAAAAATAACTCTTTTCCATAACAATTCTCTTATTTTCCTGTTATCGTCGGAATAAAACCCCATAGCAATGACGTCAATGGTAAAGGAAAATGGTGTGTAGGGACTATGGAAAATTCTATTATACTTATTGTCGTTTAGACTGCGGTATTTCAAGATGACTGCACACCTTCAAGATATGGTGAGACTACATTCTAAGTCTTCACGTGCCCCGTCAACCTTTTTTTTATCGTGCGAAAAATACCCACGGATACCACCCCCCGGACCCGGTGGAGATAGTTATGTCAGACTCGTACCGACCTCTTGGGTCTTTGGTTGCCGGAGGTGAGATTGACGAAAGCATATCTCTCGAACCCCGGCATCTCCCCGTGACCATGGTTGTTGAAAAGCTATCAAAATATAAAAATACAAAACTAACAAGCAATAAATCGGCATTAAATCTGATGAATTTATTTTTATTACAATTTGCTATCGCAAGATTCACATAAACTTCCGCAAGTATTTAAATGTAGTTTTATTTTATTTGTGATTAATTGTTAGACAAAAAATAACTGATGCTTTTTTATCAAATGATTTACAAATTTATATTTTTAATTACTAGCTAACTAGCTATGGTTGGGTCATTCATCAACTCGCGGGCAATAATGGTTTTGCACTGGATTATCTTATTGTTTTTTTTTCCTTAGCTAATTAAAGTCACACGCTTTGAAAATGTGGCTTCACTGAATCGGTACTGATAAAAAATCAGGCCTTTACATTTTGCAGGTTCCTAAAGCATGATACATCGATTCTTTTTAATATTAAGGTTTCGAAATTTACAGCTTTTATAGTAGAACAATCTAACTAGTATTAACCGCAATGCAGTAAAACGATAAAATTAAATAACAACCATATTTGTTTCGTGTCTGATATGAAATTGCAGCATTAGTATCCTAAATCTATGCAAAGTATCTATCTAATAACAAAAACGTTCAAGAAATCCACATTCCGTAGAATATCGATCGTTTAAATCTAAGTAATAAGGAGCCATAAATAAAGAAAAAAGCTATTTGAATAACGTTAATGAACGCTTAGGAACGTAAAGCGATTACATACTCAGTTAAAAATAACGATATTTCATTTTATTAGCAGAGGAAATATAGATATGTGTGTTTGTTAGTTTTAATAAAAAGTAAAGGCGGTGACACAGAGTAGCGGAGCGTGCGTGTGTGAATTTTTTCAGTGATGTAAAATAAACTCAAATGCGCGCTTTTCTTCCTCCGAGATAGGCAAAAAGAACAATCCGGCATTTGTCCGACACACTTAATGTACTTCCTTTTATTACTTTCTTTTTGAAGAATTAACTTAAAGTTTATCGTATGCCAGGGTGTCATATAGATGTTTGGAGTAAGCCCTGTCTTTAAAAAATCAAACTGTAAGTGAACCTCTCACGTCTTTACTTTTGATAGTTATCAATTCACTTATTTCATCATATCGTTTATCATATCGTTCATTTTGTATATCAATCAATTAGCCTAGAGAGCTCTACGATTGTGGGGCGCAATCTCAGTACATGCCACATTTGCTCTCCTGCTCATTGTACCCCTTCACCTGTACTACTGACGGCCTTTGTAGAGCAACAGAAAACGCTGTTGCTGTAGCCAAGTTTTGAGCCAAAAAAATATGCCATTGACTCAAAGAAGAAGTTTATTACAGTCCACTGCTGGACATAGGTCTCTCCCAATGTTGGGAGATTGTGTAAATAGGCGCTACATCACCTCAATAAAATTGAACAAAATGATAACTATTGTAAGCGAAAACGAAGTAATAAAAAGCAACCATATCTAAATAACTAAACTACTACTCCGTGCACCCGATATCCATGGAATCATTATCTTCACCTCCAATTCTCTCTCCGCTCCTCGCTCCGCTACTCTAAACACGCGGCCTTAGATCGGGCCGCGGTGATTTAGTGCGTATGCCCGTCTACATCAGATGGATATAGCGGATAAAGACAACATAACAAAACTGTGTACAATTGAAGATACTTACACACGAGTACATACATCGCGCGGGTCACCTTGTGTTTCGTACTGGTTCAATACTAGTTTGCTACTTAATGCTGGCATAGTGGGAAGATGTTATGACAGCTTCATTAGAGATGCAAGTTCGATTCCTACTCAGTTCAAAAGTTTGTAAGCATAAATGTTTGATGTGTCTATGATACCTTATTATAAAGTCCAATTACTTGCAGACGATTGCATGGGACAATTTCGAGTTTCCAAGACGCGGTCCATATAGCTTAGTTAGTCAGAGCATTCCCGCTGTATGGTATGGTAATGGTCGCAGGTTCAAGTCCCATCTTGGATCACTTTTTCCGATCTAAATCGATAAGCTATGCTATATTCATTATTTTTTAACGATTATAACAGCAGGGTCCACGCCCGCGAGTTTGACGCCCGCGAGTTGATGAATGACCCATGAATAGGGTCATTCATCAACTCGCGGGCGTCATGCTCGCGGGCGTCCACGAGATGGCATTTTTCGATTTTTTCATGCAACCAAGTATTAAAATAATTAGGCGAAAACTCAAGAGTCACTCGAAACGTAATTAGCAGTGAGCACTGCTCCTTATCTATTTACCAATTAAATACGAGTGTGGATCAAATATCGCCGGAGAATTTCCCATCAATCACGTAACTGCGCGTCGGGTGTCGGGAGAACGGCGATTGAACACGGTAACCCTGGCAACGAGATAAATTTGCTGTCACACTTGAAAGAGCTTTTCATCTGAAAATTTTATATCATTTTCTGCAATCGCTTATCGGAATCACTCAAATTCAAATATCTTTTTCATTTAGATTATTATAAAGTAGAGTTTATGAATGTTAAGATTTACTGTTTTTATTAACCCCCGACGCAAAAACGACGGGGTGTTATAAGTTTGACGTGTCTGTGTGTGTGTGTGTATGTGTGTGTGTGTGTGTGTGTGTCTGTCTGTGGCATCGTAGCGCCCAAACGGATGAACCGATTTGGATTTAGTTTTTTTGTTTGAAAGGTATATTAGTCGGGAGTGTTCTTAGCTATGTTTGAAAAAAATCGGTCCAAGATGGCCGCCGCCACAACATGTCGGAATACATATTTCTTCATAACTCCCTCAATATGGGTATCAAATGAAAGAGCTTGACTAGTAGATCAATTTAAAAAGTATAAAATAAAAATTAAATTAAAAATTTAAAAAACCCCCGTCACAAAAAACACTTCCAAAAAGTTGAAAATAAATTAATAAATTTTGATTCAACGGTTGCCATGTCGGGGGACCTTGAATTGTTCCAATAATATAACGGAAAGCTTAACCAGTTAGGGTCCCCCGACATGGCAACCGTTGAATCAAAATTTATTAATTTATTTTCAACTTTTTGGAAGTGTTTTTTGTGACGGGGGTTTTTTAAATTTTTAATTTAATTTTTTGTCCTAAAGTGTTTACGGATTCGTAAAGCATTATTCGCAATAAACGTGGAATCAATGAGTTTGAAAGAAGGAACCATATTATTTCTTTAATATTGAATTTCGTCAT
Source organism: Eilema sororculum (assembly GCA_914829495.1). Lineage (NCBI taxonomy): Eukaryota > Metazoa > Arthropoda > Insecta > Lepidoptera > Erebidae > Eilema > Eilema sororculum. The sequence continues at coordinate 2,168,396 of OU618541.1, forward strand.
TCTTTCTTCAAAAGTACGATCCGATCCGTTCAATTGTTTGAACGTGATTGGGAAACAAACATAAAAAAGCGCAAACTTTCACATTTATTAGAAAGAAAGAAAGTAAAATCTTTTTATTAAGACATGCTCCAGCACATACAACTTATCATGACTAAATTACAATTATTTTTTACAACTCCACCTTAGTTGCTTAAAAACTAATTATTGCGTACGATGTTCCCGATGTATTTCGTAATTATTACGAGTTACTAATTACAATCGTATTCAATAATATGTAATGGCATCACTGAACAACATTCCCGTCTTTCTACAACTATTTAAAATTCACAGTACATTTCATCAGTCTGTAGTACTGACATTACATTATGTATTACTAGCTGTTGCCCGCGGCTCCGCCCGCGTGGATGTCGAACTCCTCGCTACTTATAGCCTTTGTGTCAATCTAGGGTGTCAACTAACTCCATACCAAATTTTATTAAAATCGCTCCAGACGTTTAGACGTAAAAGAGTAACAAACATCCATTCATCCATACTTACAAACTTTCGGATTTATAATATTAGTATGGATATTAATTTTACAAGAACAACATGCTTGAAAAGCATTTTAGATTTTAATTTTACAAATTTTAAAACCTTGGACACGAGTTACTTATTTGACGTCACTGTTCTGTTTGGTTCTGCTCCGCTCATCTCTATAATGAAAACACAACCTTATAACCCCCGGATAACGCACATAGTAGTACGTAGTACAGTCAGTGTCATAAATATCTTGACGACGAAGTCTCAAAATGATCTTAAAAACCCGTAATAAGAGCAAATCAAACTGTTTTATTGATTTAAATGATAATATTGTCCAAATTAAAGGTGTGTACAAAATATCAGAACAATCAGTCCACTAGAAGGAGGTAATTTTGAGTACTTTGTACGTCAACATCTTTCTGTAGGAGCTGAATAGCACCTTATTACGTTAAACCTAAAGTAGCTATTCATTTAACTGTTGTTCGGAAGACGAAGCTATTTGAAATACTATTGTTAATTCTGTGATACAGCTGAAGACTGACAGCTTCCGTTGGAGCGTTGATAACAGCGAACTGGGATGATCGCCTGCCAAGACTTTCCACAATAGCTGTTTACATCTGGTTTAGAGCAGAACTTGTTGTTGATAAACTATAGATAGTCTAGCATTAAACGTATGTCCGAAATTTCGGGCTAGAACGTTACATGGCCATATTATGACAAACGTAGCCCAAAACAACATCTCTCGTTTGTGTTGTGTTACATGAGGTTACTTCGAATTTCTTGCAGTAAAATGAATACTGAACGAAATATTACCTACCACCATTGAACTAAATAGCGATTTATTTGCGTTTTTGGTATCATATGGTATTGGTCTATAACTTCAAGGCAAGTCTACGGCTGGGGTGCTGGTTGGGTAACCTCCACGTTAGCCTTCCCGTTTCTTCCCCCTTTGGACTGCGGTCCTGGGGAGCGGAAGCGGGAGGGCTGGTGCATCCTGGACAACGGCTAACAGACTTCCACTTTGGGAGTTCTGTTGGCCGTTGACAAATAACCCATCGGCGGACCCCACTGAGGTGGGGTCGTGGGATGACGGGCCTGCAAGGCCCGTGGTTGTCGTCGTCTCTCCCAGTATCCCTCTGTTTTCAGAGGGGACAAGGGAGAGACGTTCAGACAATCAAGGCGGGAGTGGCCCTATCAGGGGCCGCTCGTGGGCCTTCCACACGTCCCTCTGTTTGCAGAGGGCGTAGTGGAGGGTACGCTCTAAGGCGGGCGGGTTCTTCACCTCTGGCTTCGTCCAGAGGTGGGGGACAGGGTCTGGTGCAGACCTCCGTGCGGCCAAGCCGTAAGCCTGACCTAAGTCAGGAACGGTAGCTCTTAGTGGGCTGCGAGGAAGACAACCTCTATAAAAAATTACCCCCAGGGGCGGACGGACTCGGTCTGGTGCAGACCCCGTTCGGCCCGGCCGTAACCCTGAACTGACAGGACCGGTGGATCTCCGGATCCGCGAGGAGTTAACCTCTATAAAAAATCCCTAATCCCAAGCTCTGACGCCTGGCGATGGGATGAGTGGCTGGAGGGAGTCCAGTCCCGAAGGCGTCAACGTCGGAGGACGTAAACCTCACAATATGCAATGGAAAAAATTACGGATATAACTACCCAGGAGGGTCCCAGCCTAGCTGGGGAGTCCCTCCCGTTGCCAGTCGGCAACGGCAGTCCCTCGTATTCTGGGGTGGACAACCATTGCCTGAGCCCGGCGCCGAGCTCTAAATCCGGCCCCAACTCTAACAGTAGCGCGGAGGTCGCGCTACACCTGGGCGATTCGTCGTCCCCAACAGCGGCGGCAGTGACGTCAGAGGAATCTGGCGTCACCACCAAGGAGGACAGGCAGGCGCTGCCTGGGTTGCAGACTAGGTCTGCAGCCAAAAAACGCAAAGGGAAGCTGGGGAAAAAGGTTCCCCTGTCGCTGGTGGCCGAGGTGGATGAGGCTTTCATCCCCGACAGTGACAGCAGTAGCAGCAGCAGCGGCGAGGAGGAGCGGGTGGTCAAGGTGCAGGCCACCGGCCGCGAAAGGGAGAGGAGGAGCGGTAGTGAGGCCGCCCCCCCTCGGGACTCCTCCCCGTGGGTTGGAGCCGACCCAGGCCGTCGTCATCACACTGACGGCGGAGGCGTCGGAGAGGGGTGTGGAGTACGCCCAGGTGGTGAGGCAGGCAAGGGCCTGCATCGACCTGGGAGCCCTTGGGATCCCGGATCTGGTGTGCAAGCCCACGCGCACCGGATCTCGGATCTTCGAGGTCCCCGGCGCTACCAGCGGCCCTAAAGCCGACGCCCTGGCGGCTACGCTTAGGGAGACGCTGGACGCGGCTGATGTCTGGGTGTCCAGGCCCAACAAATGCGCAGAAGTGCGCATATCGGGCTTGGACGACTCCATCACGGCCGAGGAGCTTAGGCTCGCCGTGGTTGAGGCCGGAGGCTGTCCTCAGGACACAGTAAAGGTCGGAGCTATACGCTTCGGCCGGCGTGGACTGGGGGCAGCAGTTGTCGGCTGCCCCATCGCGGCAGCCCAAAAGGTTGCCGATGGGCGGAGCCTCCTCATCGGGGGCTTCCAGAAGGTGCAGGTGCGGCTCCTGCAGGCCCGACCGGCACGGTGCTTCCGGTGCCTGTCGGTAGGCCACGTAGGGGTGCAGTGCACGGCGGAGGTAACAGTCGGTGACCGTTGCTTCCGCTGTGGCCAACCCGGTCATAAGGCCGGTAGTTGCGAAGCTCCGTTGCACTGCTTCAGGTGTGCAGCGGAGGGCAAGCCGGCCGACCATAGGGTTGGTGCCAAGGCCTGCACCGCGGGGAGGCCGAAGCCGGGAGGCAGGCGCTCCGTCTCTGGTTCGCGGCAGGGCGCGGAGATGGGGGTTCCATAATGGATCCTCAGCTCCGCGTCCTGCAGGCAAATGCAAACCACTGTGTCGATGCTCAGGCACTTCTGCTCCAGAGCACCGCACAGTGGGGCATTAATGTCGCCGCTGTCGCCGAGCCGTACATTCATCGGTTTCTCGGGCCTGCCTGGGAAACCGACCTGGACGGATCGGTGGCACTGGTGCACAACGCCGCTGCCGGCAGTCCCCCCCTTGTTGTCGTGACAAGGGGGAATGGCTGCGTAGCGGCACTCGTGGGGGGAATAGCGGTCGTGGCAGTCTACTTCTCGCCGAGCCGAGTCATAGATGAGTACCAGCAGTGGCTGGATCATCTGACCGTCGTCGTCAATACCTGTTACCCTCACCCGGTTCTGGTGCTCGGGGACTTTAACGCCTGGTCTATGAACTGGGGTTCCCGGCGCACGAATCCGAGGGGCAGGGCAGTGGAGAGCTGGGCTGATAGTCTCAGCCTAGTTCTCCTGAATCGCGGGGCCGTCGCCACGTGCGTGAAGAGCTGGGGCGACTCAATTGTGGACCTTTCGTTCGCGAGCGCCCCGCTCTCAGGCCGTGTGCAGGGCTGGCGTGTCCTTGAGGAGGTGGGGACAGCGTCGGATCACCGATACATTCACCGGCCATTACACCGGCCCCACGCGAGCCACGTTGGGTGCTTAAGAGAATGGATCGGGAGGTCCTCCTGGAGGCCGCCATCGTACAGGCCTGGGCCTCTGCGCCGGACAGGCCTGTCGACATAGACGATGAGGCGGCGTGGTTCCGGGAGGCCATGACGCGTGTCTGCGACGCGGCTATGCCTAGGGCTCCGCCCTATAATCCGAGGCGTCAGGTCTACTGGTGGTCGGCGGACATTGCGAGGCTCCGACAGGCCTCCGTGATCGCTTTCCGTCGGTGGACCAGACTCCGAAGGAGGCGTAGCCGCCCCGCAGATACGGAGCCCCGAGAAGCGGAGCTTCATGCGGGGTACAGGGAGGTCAGAAAGGCCCTCCGAGTGGCCATAAGGCAAGCAAAAGCAACAGCTCATAAAGAGCTGCTGGAGACGCTGGAGCGGGACCCATGGGGGCGGCCTTACCTTATGGTAAGGGGCAAGCTGCGCCCCCGGGCCCCGCCATTGACCCGGTGTCTCCAGCCGGAGCTGCTCGGAGGAGTCGTTGGCTCCCTGTTCCCAGCGCGGGCGGTGGAACATATTCCACCGCAGATGACTCCGCCACCTAGGTCGCCTATGGCGCCCAACGTGGATGACGACGACGTGCCCGAGGTCACTTGGGTAGAGCTGGAGCTGGCGGTGTTAAGGCTTAAGGCCAAGAACACCGCCCCGGGACCAGACGGCATTCCAGGCCGAGCGTGGGTCCTAGCTCTAGGCGAAGAAGACGCTCTCGAGCCCCGACTGAGAGGGTTTCTCAGCGCATGTTTGGAGCGAGGCCAGTTTCCGAAGATGTGGAAGACGGGGAAACTGGTCCTCATCCGAAAGGCGGGGTGCCCGGCGGACTCACCGTCCGCCTACAGGCCCATAGTGTTGCTCGACGAGGTGTGCAAGCTCTTTGAAAGAGTCATTGCAAAGCGCCTCGTCGAGCACCTATCCAGGGTGGGGCCTGACCTGGCGGATGGCCAGTATGGCTTCCGCCGGAGGCGCTCCACCGTGGATGCCATCATGCGCGTGAGGACTCTGGCGAAGGACGCCGTCACTCGGGGCGAGGTGGTGTTGGCGGTGTCACTGGACATCGCCAACGCCTTTAACACCCTGCCCTGGAGCTGCATTAGGGAGGCGCTCGTGTATCACGAAGTGCCTCTCTACTTTCGCCGCATAGTCGGGGCGTATCTGTCGGAGAGAGCAGTCGTCTACCCAAGTGCGACCGGGCTCGGTCGGCGAGAGATGTCGTGCGGTGTTCCGCAGGGATCGGTCCTGGGACCGCTACTGTGGAACATCGGTTACGACTGGGTGCTTCGCGGTGAGCTCGCGGACGGTGCCGCCGTCACGTGTTATGCGGACGACACGCTGGTGACGGCGTGCGGGTCTACATACCGCGAGGCGACCCTGAAGGCCACGACCGCGGTTGCTCAAGTCGTGGAGCGGATCCGGCGGCTGGGTCTCGAGGTGGCTCTGCATAAAACCGAGGCCATGTTCTTTCATGGGCCTCGGCGCGTCCCACCAGAGGATTCCAGCCTCATAGTGGGAGACATTTCCATCGCCATCAAGCCCCAGATGAAATATCTGGGACTCGTTCTCGACGGCCGGTGGAACTTCGGGGAGCATCTCCGAAGACTGGCCCCTAAATTGAAGGACACAGCTGCCGCCTTGGGGCGGCTGCTGCCCAACATGAGGGGGCCGGATGACTCCTGCAGGAGACTCTACGCGGGAGTCGTGCGGTCTATGGCCCTATATGGGTGCCCAATATGGGCGGACACCCTGACGGTCCACAATGCGCGTCTGCTGCGTGGGCCGCAGCGTGCAATGGCCAGCAGGGCCATTAGGGGGTACCGCACGATATCTCTGGAGGCGGCGAGTCTTCTTGCCGGATCCCTACCGTGGAACCTGGATGCGAGAGCCCTTTCGATGCTATATCGGTATCGAAAGGAGGCGCGGGAGCAGGGACGGGAACCCGAGCCCGGGAAATTCGGGCCGTGAGGTCTCAGCTCCACAGGGACATGGTAGCGGAATGGGAGCTACGACTTGGGCGACCAAGCGCAGGGCACGCCGTAATAGCGGCGGTAAGACCCATCATGGAGGAGTGGCTAGAGAGGCCACACGGCAGCCTCTCGTACCGGCTGACGCAGGTGATCACCGGACACGGGTGTTTCGGGAGTTACCTGTGTCGGATCCGGAAGGAGCCAACGTCCGAGTGCCATCACTGTGATGCGAGCGAGGACACGGAGCTGCACACGCTGACCGAGTGCCCGGCGTGGGACACGCCGAGGCGGGTCCTAGTGGTGGCTCTGGGGGTGGGAGTCCTCACACTCGCCACGTTGCTCACAGCGATGGTACGATGCGCGAACGCTTGGGGTGCGGCTGTCTCCTTCTGCGAGCAAGTAATGCTCGAGAAGGAGGCGGCCGGTCGGGTCCGGACCAGACTCCGGGCCCGGGAAGCCCGCGCAGAGCGAAGACGAACCGGACGTAGGAGGTCGCAGAACGACCTCCGTCCTCCATGAGCGCTGGCCTGGGGGTGACCGGTGGAGCCGCCTGTCACCCTAGCAGAAGCAGGCCGCGGCGGCGGCGCAAAATGCGCCTCCCCGTAACCGGGGCTAGATGGGGACACTGTGGTCCCCACAACCCGAAGGGGGCCATCTCGATAGAGATGGTCCTGGGTCTGCCGGGGTGCGAGAGATATGCTTTTGGCAATCTCACCTCCGGCAACCAAGGACCCACGACGGCGTGCGTTTTAGTCGGTTCGAGTCCGACATAACCGCCTCCACCGGCTCCGTGGGGGTGGTATCCGTGGGGATTTTTCGCACGATAAAAAAAAAAAAAAAGGCAAGTCTACGGCTTCTAACTAAGGTCTGTATTCCAGAACAACGCTCAGTAGTGAATCGACTCTCAGCGTGACTCAGATCTAGTTATAAATCAAGGTTTATAACTAGATCTAGACTGAGTATCGTTCTGGAATATGGACTTAACTGCCTAAAGCGTATTAGTGCAAAGATTCGACTATCATTTTTATCATAGAATTTTCCTTTAAGATATTGAGATGAGAAGCTCTCTAAATATAAGTAGTCCATACGCTCAGCCAACGGAGGACCGCCCTGTTTTATTAAGTTTTCTGTTTCAAGGCACCCCAAGCAACAAGGCCGGAATTCTAAGTACTCACAATTTAATTTTTAATTAAGTTTCTTAGTTATCAAAGGATGTTACGTAAAATATTCTTAAAAAAGAAAATTACAAAAGGTAGAAATGAAAATCGAAATCATCCTACTAACTTCAGAAATACATAGATCTAGATCATGATCATGAAGCAGAGAAAAAGATAATGAATCAGTCACTAGATACAGCGTACCGTTTTGAAAGTATCGTCAGCGTCAGAAATATCTTGACGACAAAGTCTCAAAATGATCTTAAAACTCTTATTAAGAGCAAATCAAATTGTTCTTTCGATTTAAATGATATTATTGTCCGAACTAAAGGCGTGTATTAAATATCAAAACAATTAGTTAACTGGAAGCACTTTTTTTGAGCACTTTTTTTGTCAACTTCTTTTTGATGTTGACTGTACATAAAATGTATTAGAAAAGTTCCACATTAACAGCAGTAGGTACTCCCTCGTACCTGAATATACTTCCACGTCAATTTATTTCTGCAAACAGTCTGGAGGGCTGAAGGCTGTAATGGAGTCTATTGGCAGCCGCGCCTCGTGTGCAAACACCTTCACTTGCGTCATACCTCGACAGTATATCGACTGCAAACATATTGTCACCTTCTTGAGGAGACTTGACCTTAACTTAACTATTGCTGGAAAGCGATTTATTTGGTACTTATTATTTATTTATTATACTAGCGTTTGTCGACGGCTCCGCCCGTGTGGATGTCGGTTATCGCTACAAAACATAGCCTCCTTCGTCAGCCGTCCTTTCTCAAGTTCTAATCTACCCCAATACCAACTTTCATCAAAATTGGTTGAATACTTTAGGCGGGAAAGCGTAACATACAGACAGACAGACAGAGAGACTTTCGCATTTATAAATATTAGTACAGATATTAGTATAAATATTAGTAGCGGTAGCCTAGTGGTATGGGTAATGGACTGCTGAGACGAGGTCTCGGGTTCGATCCCAGGTTTACCATGGCACACACCAATGACTTTTCGATGCTTTTCGAAGTTATGTGTGTATTTATCGCAGGTTTATAAGTGCCCGGTTAATGGAAATAGGCTCGCCACCTATTACATTGGGACCTAAACATAAACTGGCGAAACGTGGGTGCTAGCACCTCTGCCTACCCCTTCGGGGAATACGGGCGTGAGTTTATGTTATGTTATGTTTTATGTTTAGTACAGATTTACATTGCCGATGTTTCTGTTGCTTTTCCGAAGCTATGTTTACGGGGAGATACTAGGATAGAAGAAACTATGATTTTATTGATTTAATTCGTGTAAACTTTTTACAATATTTAACATTGCTTTTTAACTAGGTAATTGGTTAAGTTAGTTTTAACAAACTCTGATTAACTTATGAGGTCCTAGTACCATGTTATTTAACTCTCAGTAGCAGAATTTCTCAGCATAAACTTCTTTTATGACACAACATAAAAGGCTTTGAACAGTGAGGCAGTTAATTAAAATCGATAACGGTGAAGTAATTATGCTATTTTTAACCACAACCTTTAGCTTGACGTTAAAATTAAGAACGCTTATTAAACAATTTTCATACTTTGGTGTTCATTCCTTATCCTGGTGGTTAAAGACTGCAATACGCTTGTTTATAATTTGTAAGCCATACCAGCCGTACCTAGGTTTCGTTTTATAAACATCATTAACTTATAATTTCCTAGTATCTAACGACCATAGTGTTTAGTATTACCGTACATAAAAACCTGTCAGCCGATCCGAATAACTTAGGATTTCTTTTTTGAAAACCAAGTTGAAATATAAAATTCAAATGAGTACAATCCTAACGTCGCTATCATAGACTATGATAATTGCTTACCATCAATGATATTTTATACAAGATATGTTACGTTCATAGTAACTGACTTCTCAAATCTGATCCAGCAGTCTGTCAGTGCACAATAGTTGACAATTAGCGTTAAAGTAGTACGAAAGATGGGATAAGCACATGAGTAAAAAAGATAGCTATAATTCGGAGTGATTCGGACGATTGCGCTTCGAAGCATAGATTATGATTTTGTTGAACAGAAGGGGTATTTCGTTGGTAGTCAAGAAATGAAATACGATGAAAAAACAATACGTCATTATTTATTTCGGAAAATGATAATAATTCAAAAAGATAATTAGGGAACTTCTCGAAAATAAAACCATAGTGCCGTACTGACGTTATAATCAAAAATTAAACTCCTTCAAATAAATTTAATTTATTTCTTTTCTGCCTCTTAGAAAGTTTTTTTATTTTGGGATTATTTTTATGAGCAGAATGAAGCCGAACAGTGGTATATTTGTCAGTTATTTATATTCTTCCTGAGCAATGTTCCTTTTTCCGAAGTATATCTCTCAGTGGCTTCAAAATTATTGCTACAAATTCTGCTGCTTTTTGAAGGTGTCCAGTCAAACTCATTTCGTTGTTCTTTAACAATTGCAATCCACTCTTGAAGTCGAACTTCATTAGTCGGAAACCTTGAAAAAAAATTTAGGTTATTACAATTATTTAAAGGACAACAAATAAATAAAACAAAAATTATGTTACTGAATTTTGAATAACAAATAAAACTGAACAGCAGGTCAAAATTATTACTTTAGTAGGCAGTAAACTGAAAATTACCCTATGTCGCATCTGTACTGATAATCTATGCAAGCAGTGTTGTTGTGTCCTTGTCGTGCTCATATCAAAAAGTATTTCTGTCCTTTTTCTTTGCCGCCATTATTTTAAAAATATTAATAAACTAATTTTAATGAAATACACTAAAAAATCGGTAATATTGTATGTACTTACATGTGATAGAAGGTCCTTCGTGTTTTATTGATTTTAGTGTCGTAATTTGTACATTTTTAAAAATACACGGTGGCATTTTTATTGCCATTTTATTATGCGCTTACATACGTGACAACTCGGCGTTTGCCAGACATATACTAAATGCGATACGTCCCAATTGGGACGTTTTCGCGTCTTCACCAGGCGCAGTCTAATAACATATCTGCCTCTTTTTTGTATGTAATATCATTGCTTACCATCAGATCATGAACTTGCTGACCACTTTAGCACAGAACACATTAATTAATGAAATCCAAAAACACAATGGACCAAACAAAGAAACAAACAAAATATTGAATAATTTCATATCAACGCGCACAAATTACCAGGACAGCATCAAACATTAGCAGTTAACGGTTGCGGTGCGAAATATAAACACTGCCATCGAACGCGCTATTTTTGAACATTTGCGTTCCATTAGCCATGTGTGTACACTACCGATAGAAGATTAATGTTTAAGCTTACACTGTGCAACGACACAATGTGAAACGAGTTCATTGATTTTGGGCTTTGTTTCGAAATTGGAACTCTGGTGATATTGCATTTGTTTGATCGCGGAATGTATTGTACCGAGGATATACTAGGCTATCAGAGAATTTATAATGAACTGTGTGTGTAGTGCATATTGCAAGTTTATTTAACACTACCTCTTATTTCTGTAATCCCAGGAGGACAGTAAAGTGATTATGTTAAGTGACTTAAAAGTGGTTTAAACTAGTAATTAGCCAGAAGTTCGTATTCATGAAATAAACTTCTGACTAATATAATGCGTAATGCGTTCTACCAAACATTTCAACGAAATGATTTGAAATAATAATTATTATTTCAAATCATTTCGTTGAAATGTTAATAAATAAATTAATAACAACAAAACCTGTTTGTTTACATTTGTACTACGTGACTTGGGTTCTTCATAGAACTGAGTATTGACGTCATTAAATAATAGAGTTACTCGTAGAAAATGAAAAACTATTCAAAGCCAAATTCGTGCTCCATTTTTGTAAGTGTGCACTGCAACAAACTGGTCGAATTTCACCAGTGAACACAATAGCTATCAAGTGAAACTTCACTGGTTTTTCTCGTTTCACTTAGTGAGCTCCATTGGACATTTTTTAATGTTTAAATTGTTGTTGTTAGGATTGGAAAAGCGGTAGAATAGCATACCATTGGCAAAAGTGTTAATCTGCAAGATAGTTTTTTCGTATTTTTCTTACAATAATATGCAGATAGATAGATCATTCTTTATTGCACACCAATATATTTACATTAGGACAAGTAGGTAGCATAGCGTACCTACAGTTTAACGTACAATGGGTGGCCTTATTGCGATTTCTTCCAGGCAGAAAAGAGTAAGAAATAGAAAGATTTTCACATATTTCATCATTACCTTCACGTTCACATCTCAGAGTCCGCTGTAACACCCAAATTTTTATATAGTTAGTTCATCCATAACCACTGAACCAGTTCGCAATATATAGTACATGTACAATGTACTATTTAGTTTATATTATTACTCGCTCGACTGACGCGATTGATCGCACGCTTTTAGCTCAAAGCTTTGATGATAGCCTGACTACTATATACTCTGTACCGGCCTGCTCTCCGCATACATTGCTTGTTTACATCTATCGGAACAATAACTTCCGTTAAATAAAGTATTTATAACTGACCGATAACTGAGAAATACGGTTTCGATTTGTATAGTACCAGCCGATTTCCACAGCTCCATGTCCCCATGGAATCGTTATATAGTTCCCGCAGCATATGGAACCCTAATAGCATTCCAGGTTTATCTATCCCTGCACCAAATTTCAGCCAGATCTATTCAGCCGTTAGAGGCTTAGTAGGATAGGATATGATTAGTAAGATTGTAGCTAGCTTAGCCCTATTTACCCGATTGTGACCAATCCAGAGTAGGGTTATTAGTTTGACCAATATTATGGTTTTCTGTATGTCCGGTTGTCTACATATTGCCCACGTAACTACCAAACGGCTGAATCTATTTTAAGGACTGATTTATCCTGTAATAATAATATTATATAAATATTTGTGCTATTTATCACACTCTATAATAAGAATTGAAAAATACATGTTACGTAACAACAGTACAATTAATAGATAGTTAACATATAGGTATTTTATGCCTTATTACGCCGATAAGACACAAGCAATGGCGTGTCTGCGTCAATAAAAGTATAAACCATCGCGTAATAATCAATATGGAGTCTATCATTCGTGTTATTATGTACCGAGTTGTAATGAGGGCTATCGGTATCAAAGGAACGCCGCACCTGTCATAAATTTACGTGTGAAAACCCCCTCGAGATTCACTTCATTGGAACTAACAGTCAGGTGGGTACGAAGGGAACGACTAAAACCGCACGGCGATAAAACGCACGCCGCCGCGGTCTTGGGTTTTCAACCGGAATGCATAAAACCACAGATAATTTCTATAAAGATACACAATCAGGCACAAAAAACGGTTACGCTCGTAACTTCCAAAAGCAGGCAGGCAACTTTTATTTCCAAGCGTTGTTACTAGATGGCGACAATACCTACTTTGGCAATCTTTTCTAATTTTTACTATTAAGAACTAACTAACCAAAAATAAAAAATACACTAAACACATTATTGAATATGACTGAATAAAACCATAAATATTCTAATTTATTTTGATTCTGCAGTAATTTCGATGGTTATAGACAACTTGATGGTGTCGCTAGATGGCGGTTTCGTAAAGTATCACTTTTGTCACGAAATCTTTATTTTTTAAATTACCAGCGAATTATATATGCTTAAATTCTTACATTATCGTGTTTTAAGGTTCTGAAATAATTAACTTGATTCTCAATAGGTAAATAAGTGTTTTAACTTTTTTTGTTTCTTATAATGAGACGACTAGTGCCATCTAGTTTGGTAGGACGTGTATATAGTCCTACCACGTGGTGTGTTTGCACACAAAGCGTTAAGAACCTATGACCTGGCGTTTGGTTGTAATAGAAAAGAAAATACACAAGTGACCGCTTCTATGTATGAAAACGTAAGAAAATCGGCACTGACCTGAGTTCCACCTCGTGAGGATTCAGCTGTAGACAGGCGTGGTTCCTGGCACGTGCTGGTGGGTAGGTAATTTTCGACCGGCCGGTGACTTTCTTGAATTTGTCGTTTTCTTCCGATACACTTCACTTATACTGACTTGAGAATGTGGCCAAAGGAACTTATAGAATTACACAGAAAGAAACGAGGAGTTGAATAACTCAAACTTCCGTTGGTGCGTCGGCGCGTGAGTCAAAAAGACACCTTTCGGCGCTGGGTGCGGGTTAGTGACTAACTAAAAATGCGAGCGGGTAGATGATCCGCCGTGGTGCTTGAGAGTCTCGCTCATAGAAACTTCGTTCTCAAAATACAGTTCGAACAGATCCATTCACAGCGCCATTCATTGGCCTCCTCCAACACCAAGTGGTCAACAAATGAGCGCCAATATTCAAACATTATTCGATACATAGAAGCGGTTTATTAAATTACAAAATTGAAATACAATTAAATTATGTGGGAAATAATTAAGAAAGTACAGCGCTCCACCATGCACCCGGCTTTGGAACGTCGCAAGACGTTACGAAACAAACAAGCGAACACTGGCCGATTAGAGCCCATAGTGAATTTGCATAACATAATAATACACATAGCGAAAATAACAACTTAGACTAACAATATCTAAAGTATGTTTAAAGTTTGAGTTAAAAATTAAAGTTTAAGATTATATTTAGCGTTGTAAGTTATTGCGTTGGGATAGGATACAATTTGGTTACAGCGCGTTTGTAAGTACCAGTACGCGTTTTAACCATTGCTACGCGAACCACGTCATCAGAGCCTCTGAACACGTCAGTAATGACTCCTAACGGCCAATTCAACGGAGCAGAATTTTCCTGCTCTAGAAGAACAACAGTGCCGATTTCTACTGGTTTGTCGGGAGTAGCCCATTTTTGTCTGACTTGCAACGTGTGCAAATACTCTACGTGCCACTTTTTCCAAAAGGAGTGGATCATGTTGTCGAGCAATTTTTTTCGATCTACCAAACTAATACGTTGATCTGATAGATCAGCCGAGGGTAAGTATTGCAACGGTGTAGTCATTAAGAAATGTGCGGGTGTTAACACCTCCGGATCAGGGTCAGAGGAGAGCAAGCCCAATGGGCGCGAGTTCAGAATGCATTCTATTTGAATGAGTACCGTTTGCAATTCTTCGTATGTGAGTAATTGACTACCTATGACTCTGAACAAATGAGTTTTCATACTTTTTATATTTCCTTCCCATATCCCACCAAAATTAGGTGATCTTGGGGGAATCATCTTCCATTCTATACGCCGAGATAGCAACTCGTTTGACAGCGCGGTTTTAAAATTGGAGTTCAATAGGAACGTGTATAACTCATCTAATTGTGCCTTCGCACCAATGAAAGTAGATCCGTTGTCAGAATAAAGACACGAAACGGGTCCACGGCGGGAAATAAAGCGTTTAAAGGCAGCTAAAAAATTATCAGTGGTTAAATCACTGGTCAATTCGATATGAAGGCCACGTGTGGCCATGCAGATAAACAATATAATGTATGCCTTTTGAGAATGCTGACCTCTACGACGAGAAAGTATGGTCTTTATTGGACCAGCGTAATCAACCCCAGTATGACAAAAGGCTTTGGCTTCTGATACACGATAATTGGGCAGATCAGCCATTATTGGTGTAGGGTGCGTTGGATTGCATTTAAAGCAAATGTTACACTTTCGTAACTTAGATCTGATAACAGTTCTAGCGTCCAATATCCAGAAGCGTTGGCGTATGATAGACATGAGGAGTCCAGGTCCAGTATGACAATTGACAACGTGAAAATGCTGAATTATTAGATCAACAACGTGATCGCGTTTAGGGAGAAGGACAGGATGTTTAGCTTCAAATGGAAGCATCGATTTAGAAAGTCTACCACCTATGCGCAAAATGCCTTCTTCATCTAAGAAGACTGCAAGACGCAGCAGCTTCTTCGAGGGTGACTTCTCAGCCTTCATCAATTTTATATCTTCAGCAAAGTGAACTGATTGAACGGCGAGAATCAATGCCGTCTCAGCGATTGACAATCCTGATACAGAATGAGGTTTGATCTTAGATTTAAATCGTGCGAATTTTAAAACGTATGCAATGATGCGTAGTAGTTTCTGCCAAGAAGAAACACGTTGTGCTAATGTACATAACAATGGCGACTCTGTGTGTCTTGTTGTCACACTCAACACATTCGCCTTATGCTCAGGTAAGTCAGAACAGTTGGCGGGAGAGAATGACTTAATAGGCCATTCATCAGGGGGGCCACGGATCCATGCTGGACCGTTCCACCACAAATCATGAGTCAAAAGTTGCGAAGGGAGCATGCCGCGTGATAGACAATCACTCGGGTTAATGGCTCCGGCGACGTGATAAAAATGTTTAGCGTTCAAGTTTTCTTGACACTGAGCGACCCGGTTGCTAACAAAAATCGACCACCGATGTGGTGACGAGTGAACCCATGATAAGGCAATCGTGGAATCAGAAAAGGCGTAAATGTCAGTAATGGGAATGCGTAATGCATAAGAATCACGTACAGTTCTTATTAACTTTGACATAAGCAAAATAGCACATAACTCTAAGCGAGCAAGCGTAGTAATCTTTGTCGGAGTGACCTTTGATTTCGCACACAAAATGCGAGTTTGAATGACAGATGGGTAGGTACAATGTGCATAAATAACACATCCCATGCCATTCAGGCTGGCATCACAAAATGCGACAAGACGTAGTTCGCAATCAACTTCGACACCTATATGTCGCGGAATTTTTAAAGTGTCAAGCAATTTTAATTCTTGAACGAGAGCGGAAAAGCGTGAGCGTATATGCTCTGGAGCAGGGTCATCCCAATCACTCTTACTAAGCCAAAGTTCCTTAATTAACAACTTGGCGTAGAGTATCACAGGTGCCACCAACCCGAGCACGTCAAATAGTCGCGCAACTATAGAGAGTATATTTCTCTTAGTGCACTTCTCATCTACCAAGGTGGATGTGAAATAGAAATTATCTCCACACGGCTCCCACGAGAGACCTAAAACCTTTGCGACATGACTGTCAACATCAAACTCAAGCGATTTGCGGTGAGTATCAGGAAGTGAGTCTAGCAGCACAGAAGAATTGCTAGACCACTTCACTAAGTCAAAGTCGCCAGCCTTGAACAGTTTTATCAAGTTGCGAGCTAAGTGTACAGCAGTGTCCTCATCAGGTGCGGAATGAACTAAATCGTCAGTATACAGACAGGTCTCTGCCACTTTCGCGGCGTCAGGGAAGTGCGGACTCATGTCAGTAGCCAGCTGACGCACAGTACGTATAGCTATATACGGGCTTGACTTCAGACCAAACGCTTGTCGATTAAACACATAGGTCTGAATTTCATCCGTTTCCTTGAACCTGAATAAGATGCGCAGGTATTTACGATGGTCAACAGGTACGCCAATACGTAAATAATGTTGTTTTATGTCAGCGTTCATTGCGATAGGAAATAGCCTAAAATTTAATAATAATAAAAACAGGTCCGCCTGTAAATTGGGGCCAATATGTAAAATATCATTGAGCGAAAGACCAGTGTGGGTTTTAGCGCTCGCGTCTAACACAATACGCGGCATCGGTTTGTCATGTCGAACTACTGCGTGATGTGGTATGTAATAACCATCCATAGACAAATTAGAGTCATCAACGAGACTAAGATAACCGTTATCTAAATAATCCTGAATAACCTTATTGTAATTTTCGCGTACGGTTGGTGATTGACGAAGTTTACGCTCGAGCGACAAAAACCGGTGGTGAGCGACGCCGCGCGAGTTCCCTAGTTCAGAGGGATCCTTGCAGAACGGCAGCGCAACCGTATAACGACCCACGTCATCGCGAGTCACAGTAGATGTGAAAATATTCTCGCACTCGGTTTCTTCTGGAGACAATAGGCGCTTCACAGGAACTTCCTCAAGTTCCCAAAATTTTTGCACTAAATCATTTAGTGCTAGCGCAGAAAAGGATGCGGTTGTAGGCACAACAACTTTACGTGGGTAATCACCCATAAGTACATACCCAAACGCGGTTGATAGTACACAAGGGGCACTGGGACCACACTCGACTCTATTTCCTAAGTAGATATACGGGAAGAGCTGTGCACCTAATATTATATCAATGTTTCCTGGAATGTTCCAGCTTAAGTCAGCAAGCGGTAAATCGCGAAGATTTAACTCGCTATCACACTTAATTAATTGCGAGGGCAATTGATCCGTAAGGCTATTCATAACTAACGCATGTATAGTATACTTATGATCTGCATAAATACGAGATTCAATGTCCAAATACACATAGCCTATTATCGTGTGCGAAATGGAGCCAACACCTTTGACAACAGAATTACTCATTGGTATTATTGGTAAATTTAATAAACGACAACAGGACAATGTTATTAAGTTATTCTGTGAGCCATTATCAATTAGACATCTGACTACAGATTTAATTCCAGTGCTACCTTTAGGGCGAGCATACACCTGAGCGGTTGCCAAGAGAATATCACCCTTATGGCTAGAGGCATACGAATGCACAGTGCTTGAAGCGAGCGATGACTCAGGAGTGGGACCGTCAAGGCCGCACTGGGGCGGCGGGGATGCGGCAACAGTCGTCGCATGCGAGTGCGAATTATTAATATTATTCTCAAAATGCAATAATTTATGATGTTTTTTCTGACAGAAACAAACTGACGTACTTTTACATTGCGGGAGATTATGTAATGTGCTTAGACAATTCACGCAACCACGCTTAGATTTAATAAACTCATATCTAGCCTTTGCATTTTGCATATTTTTAAACTGAGCGCAGTCATACAGGTGTCGGTGGTCACTGCCGCCACATAAACAACAGGGCGCGTTACCTGCGGCGGGCGCATTCGACTTATTATTAATCGGCTCACTGACAACAAACGACTTAGAATTACGCTGTACACGCCTATCATTAGACTGTGGCATCCCAGCAGTGGACGACTTCGCATATGACGAAGACCGCGGGTTTGACCGTTCAATCATCTTAGCATGATCTTGTACAAAGTCGATCAGCTGTTGTGTCGTAGGGATATCGACACCTCGAACAGAAAGTTCGAAGGCTTGGATGGTTAGCGTGTCCATTTTCCTCAAGGCACATTGTAGAAACACGAAGTCCGTTAAATCATTTATACCTAACTCTTTAAGCGCGGCGATAGATGAGGAATATATACCTATAAATGAATCAAGTGAGTTCACACTAGGTGAACAATTCTTTAAGTCTAATATATTATTAAGATAATATGAACCTAATGAGCGTTTATCTTGGTATTTCTTGACCAAGGCGTCCCACACTATACTGTAGGTCTCACTTGACGGAACAATACCGGCAGTGAACTTTAATGCGTCTTTGGTTAATTTTGAGAATAGGTATTGCACACGTTGCGAATCAGACAATTGTGTGTTCGAATGAATATTGGCCTTAAAGGACTGATAAAATGTATTCCAGTTTTCAGGGCGTCCGTCAAAACTCGGAATAACAAGCATTTCCAATTTCACTACAGACGCGTTTGAATTAATCGACCCGTGTGAGGCGATCTCCTTGACCTTGGGCGTAGATAATTTATTTCTAATGCGTTTTATTCTCGAATACAATTCATCGAATGAGTCAAGGCAAGAATAGTCGGATTCTACAGGGGATTGTAATGATAAATTTAAGCTATTTATTTGATCTACAATCGACTCGAACTTATCGCGAACGACATCGATGTTCTCGGTCTCAGACAGAAAATCTTCATTCGCTCGCGTTGTTATGTCAAAACACACAACTGATTTCGACGATTTATACCAACGATTAATGCGTGCAAACAATAATTCCTTTTTTTGATTCAACAGAATAAGCTTCGTCTCGAGATCTGACGACATGTTTGCAAATTAACGATAGGTAGGACCTACCTATTGAAATATAACAAGAAGATTATCTGTAAGGTACCTACTATAATATAATAGTAATTCAACACAAACAGTTTAGATATACCTACTTTTTATTGAAAATTGTACTACGGCTTATTATATAATAGCGCAAGTAGCACGGCGGAGCGTATAATAATAGTAATGTAACTATGTACTTACGTACCTAGATAGGTACCTACCTACAAAGTTACGCGTATGCGAATAGAATGATGATTATTTACCAATTAATACGTAAATCACCAACTATTATAAATATCTACCAATTATTACGTAGATTTAGCGTTTTAAGCAGAATTTACCAAATAATTTACGTAAATCTGTTAGCGAAAAAAAGTAATGAAACTAAGATGGCGGAAAGAATTCACCAAAATTACGTGAATCTTTTAATTAAATGAATAGGAAAGAAATATTATTCACCAATAATTACGTGAATATGTTATTTACTGGCCTATCCGACTCGTAAGGACCATAGATTATGGTAGGACGTGTATATAGTCCTACCACGTGGTGTGTTTGCACACAAAGCGTTAAGAACCTATGACCTGGCGTTTGGTTGTAATAGAAAAGAAAATACACAAGTGACCGCTTCTATGTATGAAAACGTAAGAAAATCGGCACTGACCTGAGTTCCACCTCGTGAGGATTCAGCTGTAGACAGGCGTGGTTCCTGGCACGTGCTGGTGGGTAGGTAATTTTCGACCGGCCGGTGACTTTCTTGAATTTGTCGTTTTCTTCCGATACACTTCACTTATACTGACTTGAGAATGTGGCCAAAGGAACTTATAGAATTACACAGAAAGAAACGAGGAGTTGAATAACTCAAACTTCCGTTGGTGCGTCGGCGCGTGAGTCAAAAAGACACCTTTCGGCGCTGGGTGCGGGTTAGTGACTAACTAAAAATGCGAGCGGGTAGATGATCCGCCGTGGTGCTTGAGAGTCTCGCTCATAGAAACTTCGTTCTCAAAATACAGTTCGAACAGATCCATTCACAGCGCCATTCATTGGCCTCCTCCAACACCAAGTGGTCAACAAATGAGCGCCAATATTCAAACATTATTCGATACATAGAAGCGGTTTATTAAATTACAAAATTGAAATACAATTAAATTATGTGGGAAATAATTAAGAAAGTACAGCGCTCCACCATAGTTTTTGAGATATATCAGAGATATTTTTTTAGCGTTCGTACCCCATGATAAAACTAAATATCCGTGAGACTGTCCCAAGTTCCACCTTTGCTTCTTTCATCATCCGTATGCTGTACATCTCAGCTGCCCTATTTTGACTAATCTCATACCAAAATAATAATACAAAGTAACATGCCCGAGGTCGTTGCCCTTTATTCTGGTATACCAAATTAAAATTCATGATCAGTCGTCTCCCTCTGTCCTCTGGGATAAGCCCTCTGTCACCACACTTATCTTTTTAATGGCACTTCCATAATTCGGACCATCTGTATTTTCTGCTATATTTAATATACAGTTAAGTCTCTTTAGCTATTAGAAATAATGACTAAAGTTGGTTAACTTTGGACCAGTTGTTTTTATAACTTAGGAAAACTTTGCTACGAAGTAGGTACTATAGTTTATTTATATAGGGTGTCTCAATAAGAGTGCACTTTCTAATTTTAAAATAAAAAGAAGTATTTTATGACAGAGTTGTGATATTTTTATTGTATTTTAAAGAAGACATGTTCCGATTAAGTATGGAATAAAATATCCGGTATTTTCTTGAAATTTTCCATGACTTTTGCATAGAGACGTGGCTGTATCTCACCGATGACGCGTTGAATTTTCGATTTTGGCTCAGGAATTGTTTCGGGTTTATTCGCACAAACCCGAGATTTCACAAAACCCCAAAGAAAAAAATTGCACGGCGTTATATCGCACGATCTTGCTGGCCAGTTGACATTAGAATTTCGTGAGATAATGTGTTCTGGAAATCGTTGCTGCAATAAATCGATTGTTCTGTAATGAGTTTTTGCAATTGCAACGGGTTATTCTTTCGAAAAGCGCTCCATTTTTAATTATCGGAATAAACTGAGGTGACACCTGTAAAATTTCAGAGTTGCCAGTTGCATGAAAAAAAAAAATCAATTTTGAAAAGTATTTAGTAGTATTTTTACTTACTTTCCGTTTTCCTCTACATAATTCCATACAAAGGATGTAAGGCGAGTTACTGGTAAGCCGGTGCGACGGTTGATTAAAGAACGCTTCGGCTTGGGAAGTCAAAAGACACTCTCATAAAAACCATATAAGTCTAAAGAAAGTTAACCGGGAAGGTAGCATCAATAAATTCCCATATCGTTATGCTAACGGACACCAAAAGCTAGCAGTTCTCTCCAAATAATAATATCGTATCCCGAACATGTAGTAAATTATTTTGTAGAAAGTTTCAGGGGACAGGTTGTCCATTTTAGGTGTTATTTAGGGATCAGAGGCGCGAATGTTATATATTATTTATAGCAAAAGAAAGTAGCAAAAGGGACCAGCCATGTTATATAAAGAAAAGGTGAGCTTTTAGTTGATAGGCTTATAATCTACTTAGTAGAGAAATCTTTTTACCTGCGTGTGTCCTTTTAGGAATACAAATTTGATCCCAATGAGTGGATGAATGTAAGTGGCTAGAGTGGATTTCAATGGCCGTTTTGCTGTGAGGATTATATGCTTATGGAGAGGTCGCAGATTCGAACCCAGGCCCTCCATTCTACTAAAGTTAAAACACACTACAAACCGTTAGACTTTATTTCTACACAACTAAAGCATTGCACTTTTTAAATTACTCTGCATAAAGTAATTTAATTTTTAACTTTAACTGCATCGCTTTTTAAAGTCTTTTTTTTTAATATACAACACGTCAATTTGACTTCACCTCGCCTGATGTTAAGCAAAGGCAAAGTCTCGGAAAGAGGGTCACCATCGGAAACATGTACCATGTTAACAGTGGTGGCACTCAGCTTGACGGCCTCATTAGATGCCTTTTCACGCTCCGCTTAAAGGACCCAGGACTGTAGGAAGAGTCTATTATTTAATGCCGTTTTATTGCAGTAGCGGTGGCACCATTGTGGTTTGGGTTTAGCGAAATCAAGGCCCTGGTTGGTAGTACGAATATAAACTCACTTCTAATTCAACGACAAAAAAGTTCCTGGACAAAACAGTCTTGATACTTAGAGAGCCACAAAACAGACAGAAGAGACTGACAGAACAGGCTTACAGACAGGCTGCTTGTTTCAATTTTTAAGAACAGCATCATAGGAAAAATTATCCATTGAATTTTGGTTTCAGTTCAGGACACAAACCATCTCGTCTTTCAATTAAATCGTGGCAATGAAACGTTTTAACATTGACCAGATACATTTTCTTTCATACAACGATCTGCGCTCGACCATTTGTGCCGTACCCATTCGTACCCCGTTTATTGTTCCCCTGTCCGACACATCCGGTTATCAGACACACAATGATCAATATTTTCACAGTATAATGTAAACATTAGATCGAATAAAGCTTGATCGTTAAACATCAGTAATTTCGCGGCGAAATAACAAAAATAGTGAACCGGTTTATGTATTTGTATTTTAAATACTATAAAGGCACAGATTTGGAATGGGTTCATGTGAAAAAAATGTATGTGGTGTTCAAATTGCTTGCACTGTAAAAAACGTTAAAAGAGCTTAGACGAGCAAAATGCGAATTTGGTGAACGCGACCGCAGAGTAATATTGCATTGATAAGTACGACATTTAAACTCAGATTTAGATTCAAATTCAATTAATTCCGTGATGCCTAAATGCTTAATGTCACTTGCCTTTTCTCACGTGTTTCCTTCTTCCTACAGTCCCGTGTCCTTTAAGCGGGGCGTGAAAAGGCATCTTATGAGGCCGTCAAGCTGAGTGCCACCACTGTTAACATGGTAAATGTTTACGATGGTGACCCTCTTTCCGAGACTTTGCCTTTAGCTTAACATCAGGCGAGGTGAAGTCAAATTGACGTGTCCTGTGTAAAAAAAAATGTAGGTATATCTCATTAATGTTTTCCTCCAATTTTTTCCCGCCTGCGTGGCGTCCGATCCCGTTCCCGCGGCACCCTCTACTATAATAAGCATGTATTATACATATATACCTTCTTCCTTAATTATTCTATCTATTAATAGAAATCGCATTAAAATCTGTAGCGTAGTTTTGAAGATATAAGCATACATAGGGACATAGGGACGCGGAAAGTGACTTAGCTGTATACTATGTAGTGATAATAGAAAGAATATTAGCAATCGAATTTACTAATATTTCCTCTAATCTCTCTAAGCTAAATTGCTTGTGCTAGAAGTGGGTTCACGCCTTATGAAGAGCCAGGCTTTTAACTGTATGCTAACCTAATATTCACCCGCGCGCGCAGGCAACTCGGGCGTCGGAGGGCACTGACTGACCTCCGTCCCTCATGAGCGCGGGCCTGGGGGTGACGGGTGGAGCCGCCTGTCACCCCAGCAGAAGCAGGCCACGGCGACGGCGCGCTGTCAGCGTGCCTCCCCATTCCGGGGGCGAGTCGGGGACACCGTTGTCCCCCATCCCGAGGAGGGCCAAACCGTAAGGGATGGCCCTGGGTCAACCGGGGTGCGAGGGATATGTCGATGACAACCTCACCTCCGGTCTAGCACCACGACTCACATTCGGCGTGCGGTTTTAGTCGGTTCGAGTCCGACATAACCTCCCCTTCCGGCTCCGGCAGGGGACCTACCCGAGGGGATTTCCGCACGAAAAAAATAAATGAAAAGAAAAGCTAACCTAATACTTTCTGTATCTCATATGTAGAGATATGTGGTACATTGTTCTGTGTGATTCCTAATCATAAGTTATCTACAAATCCTACAGTAAACTAACCTAATAGTAAAGAATTTTAAAAGGTTTCCTGTACCAGTTCTCATAGGAACAAAGCATATCCTAATTGATGAACGAACCACTATCGATCCCCCTCTTACAAACCGCTTCCCCCATGTCGAAGTTGAGATGGAATTTCACGCTCTGTTGTCTCATAACTCGAGGTATTGTCCCGGAAAATTTCTATTGATTTGAGTGCTGCTACTGTCTTCTAGCCTTTTAATGTAATGTTTCCCTGGTATGTTGAAGTTATTTGTATCAATTATGTTTGGTTCATTGCATTTATAAAAAATCAAGTGACAAGTTGCCCGGGTTTATATTTCACTATCTATCAAGTTCTTAGCAAGTGAAAATACGAAACATCGGTTTAAAAGTAAATAATAACAAAAATATCACGATAGAATCCGTAAAAAGTGGTTTTATTTCAATGAGTGACATTCGCGTAAACTTTAGAAAATATCAAGTGAAAATACGTTCAAATAAATTCAGTTTTCACTTATTTAACTGCTCGTTGAACAACATTAAATATCTCAATTCTTACCATTAGTGAAATCAACGTTTCAGGGAAAAATAACGGAAAAACAACGATTTTATTTACCAACCGAGTATGTTATCGTGGTAACCCAAACAGATTAGACGAAATAAACTTAAGAAGCTACGAAGCCAAACAAGCTTATAATGTTATACATATTTTATTTTGTGTTACCGGGCGTTGTGTGACATTCATGACCGAGGCGAGGGTGTTTGACCTCTCAATATTTACTACTATCCTGGTATTTGAGTTGGCTGTCTTTTACAAATAAATATTGTTTGGCTTTAGAGATGTTTGCCAATATTGAATGTTTGTATTTGGTCATCAAAGTCCTATTGATTATTTTAATTGGACTTAAAAAAACGATAGATAATTTGATAGCTAGAAACTATATACACATGTATATACATCTTTCATTCTACAGTAGATACAACGAATAATGATACTTGTATAAAAACTGTGAATATAAATATAAAATAAGATAAAAACAGAAATGTGGCTAAATTGATTCCCTTGAGCTCATCCTTTTTCATAAAGTTTGACATAAAGAATATTTTCATTGTAGCCTTTCGCGATATTTATATGCCGGATTAAGTGCAGTTAAAGATAATCCGGGTCAAAACACCTTGTACCAAAATTTGCCTAGGTATTAAACTCGCATAAAAGAAAACGTGTATTAACAAAAACTAGGCTTCAACCATCCTAAATAAAATAAACCTGGTTCTCTTGTTAGTCCAAGTTTTGTTTTAAGTATATAGTTTTTTTGTTCTTTTTTAGTTAGAAAGCTTGATTTTTCCAGGTCTTGACGGACACAATTTCAAGAAAGGCTATTTACAAAGGACAAGGTAGGAACAGTCAAATAACCTTAATTACAATATTATATAGTGAATGAACGTACTACACATTATAATGTGTGAAAGTATTTTCTTTTTGATCACCATCATCCCCTTGTCTTAAAAAAATGAGTTCGGCTCAACATGATATCCTCTTACACACATTCCTGACAAATCTCACCTCCTTAGCCTCCTCCTCTTCTAGCCATATCCTCTTTTACACAATTCATTCATGCCTCTGGTACTAAAGCCCTCTAAATTCACGCTTAAGCCTATTGTGTTTTTGGATTATATTGCAATTTATAACTTACCAACGTTGTATTTACGTTTCCCGTCGTTTCGGTTGGTTTTCAGCAGCCATGTTTGCGGGGATTATGTCGTGATTTATTATTAACAAATTTTATAATCCGTGATATAATCTAAAAATAGTGTTTTATTGTAGTAACAGTGAGGTTAACTATTTATTCCTTTTCATTGTGACAAAACCGCAAAAATACTTTCGCGACACGACTCTTTCATGTAGCCCAACAGGACATGACCAAAACCACGTATCTTCTCTTTTTATAGCAATTAATTTCTTTTATCACATTTCATTTAATACCTCACTTTATTTTTTTTTTATTTTTTACAACACTTTTATTCAATTTCACACCTCTCTTTCTATTAAATCACTTACTCCATTTTGTTATTAAATTTCTTTTCTTACTTTCTATTTTGTGTGCAAGCTCATCTGTGATATTATGTTTCATTGATCTTTCGCCAAGGTAATTGTACTTACCGCTTACCACGCCGCGCCGGAGAGATTTGCGTATTTGACTGTTTTTATTTACTTTCGGGAAATGATCTCTTTTTAATAATATAATGAACTGTAAAGGTGACATTTTCTTACGACAAATAGTTTTAAATATATTTGATTTTGAAAATTCAATTCCTCTCGCTGCCCGAAAACGCTCCATACAAAATCGTCCGTACTTATGACCCTCGTCAGTTGCGAGTAGTGCAAATGTGTGGAGTGCAAGAGAATATAGCATTTATCGTGGTCTACGTTACGTTTACATGTATACAGTTCATAATAAAAGTTATGTAAAATTGAATGATGAATCTAAAAAGTTATAAATTCGACCTGAATTTGATTGTTTATATTTTGATTTTTTTTTTTGAAATTTCAATATTTTTAGTTTAGTTCAGCAATATTTTATTTTGCAAGGCATATTTTTTCAGAACCACCTAACATTTTAAGCTGTATTGGGAAGAATCGACGACCTAATCCAATAGCCAAATTGTATGTGATTCTTATAAACCAAACCCCTGTGATAGTTTGTATGCTTAGCGCCTTATTGAAAGGCTGGGAACTATCGTACTTCAATTATAGCCTCGAGACACACGTCACATCTCTAATACCGCTCATCTCCGTTCAGTAGAAACGCAGCCATACATTCTGATGGCTCAATAAACCTTATCAACTCGTGCCGTCCCACACAGACGATTGGTCGTAAGATTGTGATCAGACCCCAACGGCACCGAACACTTCCGATTGGGTCCGACCATCCCATCCCGACTATGCAATTTCTTTTATCGGAAGCAACCGCGACGTATTGCCAGTTAGTAGTAAATATAAAATATCCTTTTTTCTTAGGTTAGTCATATCCTTATCAATTATTGGATCAATTCGGAAGTAGTGTTTTCTGGAGAAAGGATTTTCTGGAACCGAATTTCTGAAATTATTCTATTCAGAATTTTGTTGATGTGGTGTATACTTCATAGTCGTCACTGGTTCGCTGATGGAAAAGAAAATCGCTTTCGATTACTGTTCATATAACAAGTAATAATATCGAATTCAAAAACGATAAAATCCAACTGTGTTTTTAAGTGCTTATTTTGCGCCAACATCCACAATTTCATTAATCATTGTAATCGGCGCAGCGGTTAGGAAAAATGTGCAGATGAAACACTTAATCCTCCTTTTTTGTCTTCTTTACAGCTGGATAAAACACATATTTAAATCTTGAAAGCTTGCAAGATATATGTAGACGTAATTCACTTGCACGTAGCTGCAATTTAAAATGAATTTCCAGCTAGTGAAGTGCAAGATTTGTTGAGATTTCTATGTGAGATGAAACAAAGGAGTGAAACGATGAGATTGCTTTGTTGATCCCGTAGCTACGGTTTCTAGCTTCTGGCTATAAAGTGTTATTATATATTTGCTCGTAGCTAAGTGGAATATTGTTGGGTACAGCAGTATTAGCCAGTTAGTCTTAGGGTGGGAGTTCATTCCTAATACAGTGAAACCTCTCTGTTATTTAGAGAAAAGTTGAAGTCATCCCAGTTGCATTTTTTTTTTTTTTTTTTTTTTTTTTTTTTTTTTTTCAAACCATGCTCTTAGGAGGCTTTTTTATTGTGCGGAAATCCCCACGGATATGTCCCCCGCCGGAGCTGGAAGGGAAGGTTATGTCGGACTCGAACCGACTTAAACCGCACGCCGGCTGAGGGTCGTGGTACTAAGCCGGAGGTGAGGTTGTCTTATCGACATATCCCTCACACCCCGGCTGACCCAGGGCCATCCCTTACAGTCTAGCCCTCCTCGGGCTTCGGAAGCTACTCTAGTATTTGGGGCTCTACTCTCCTACACTTCCTTATAAGAGTGACCGCCATTTGATTACCCATTCTCGAGAGGAAAGAATGCGTCGCTGAGATCGATGTTATCTCTTTCAAGTAAGTAGGTACTTATCCTTCGACAAAGTTCTCCTCTAAACATGTCCATTCTTCGTCTACTTAAGTCTATCTTTCGCCAAGACCACGATAAACCTATTAAAATATTGCAATTTATATAGCAACACTTGAGTAACCGATCAATATTTGTTCGTTCCCTTGTCATCCGCCATGTTCGCTTGGCTCGCCGCGTTGCTTCACGCGTAAATATACAAATTGGGTCAGTTTCTTAGCGTTGTTTGAAAACAAACCAAACGTGAACGAATTGTTGCCATAACATACAACATTCGCTGGACTCAAGGCCGTAAGATTATAAGTAGAACTATTAACGTTAAATGTTTTACTAAATATTTTAGATAGGATTATAGAATTACACAGAAAATTACATGCGTAAATGGTGTACTTTATAAACATAGGCAACATTTTAAAAATTAAAACTGAAGTATATATGACCACGTGAAAAAGCAGATAGCATTGTGTTTTGTGTTTGTAGATCATGCGGAATTCTAAAGGCACAGCTAAAGGCTTTATTTTTGTTATCCTCTTCAATAGACTTGAAATCACCCGTTTTGAAAGGAATATCGACGTGCGAAAAATAATACAGTGGACTCCGAGGAGTCTCTATGACTAATTAGATGATCAACTGGGATCATTATAAAGTTAATGAGGACGATTGTAACATAGAGGCTGGTTTTATCGTTACGCGTTTCGGCAGCGCCGTTGGAGTGCGCGCGTTCAGAGATATATGGGAGTAGAAGTTGCGTTTTTGTGTCGCGCGCTTGGGCAGCGCCGTTTAATAAACGCGCGATGTTCGACAGCGCTGTCCAAACGCGCGCTGCTCATTCGCTTCTACGGCCAGTGTGCGTTTTAGTGTGACGCTGTTGAGACGCGCCGTAGGTATAATTGTGTAAGAAATGAATTACATCGATACGGGACGAGTAATCGAGGAAGTTCGATCCAGAAGGTGTTTATGGGACCCGGCCGATGAATTATACAAAAATAAGGATGCAAAAAGAAATTGGAACTACTCTTTTTCGCCGTTGCCTTCTTTTCCATAAAAAGTAAATAGCCAGTACTCGACTCGCATTAACCTTCATAATATTGTACACGACTGTCGCACAGCAGCGGAACGCGTGCTTTATAATCTTGTTTTATAGTGCACCGCTGTTCAAACGCGTGCTGTTAACAGCGCGCTGCTCAACAGCGCGCCTAGCGGCGTGACGATAAAACCAGCCAGAATATTGATTATAGTTTAAGAAAAACTCAGTCCATTACTAAACATATATTCCTACGTGCACCATAGCTTTTAGTTCTTCGCCTTCCGCATCCACTTTATCCTAGCTCCCTTCTTGAGGCTTTTAGTCTATCTATACTTATTTTTTTAACAAAATTACACAGATGAAACAAGCTCCTAGTTGAAACATTTACTAGTAGCTCCAGTATATTTTTTGAATCGTTGTGTTGATCAAGACTTGTGGTTGAATAAATATTACTTGATTAAGTATCTATGAATCTCGCTCTGACTCACAACATTAAATGAGCTTGAATATATTTCATACAAACATGATCTCTTAATAATTATTTACGCGCGCTTTCATACATCATTTTTAAAGCCAGTTAAATCCATATTATAAACAAATAACAGTATTGTAGAACGACCTATTATGAACCGGCGGGGCTTTTCGAGCGGACTTTGACCGGAGCCGTAGCGTGGCCGGGGCTAAATGTTTGGCATTCCACAGACGATCGTATGTTGTGTGTTTAGTACCTCAAGGCACGTCTCAAGCCTAATTTGAGATTTAAAGATTAGGTTTGTAGCACTTGAAAGTGTACTTTATGAGCGGGCAAACAACTTAATAATACTTTTAGCTATTTCTTTCAAGTATTTGGGGTGGATTAAACGAATTTTTCAGATACATTTAGTGAGTTATATTTATATATTTAATTGAAAGCATAAATAACATTATATACAATTACTTATTACAAATAAAAATAAACGAAACAATTGGAAAACCAAAGCTAAGACTAAAATTAAAACCCGTCGTAGAATTCCTCCCCATCGTGCCCCTTGTGGCTGCGTTCCCAGAAGACTGGCAGCATTGCCACGTTGTATGGCAATGCTTATTGTCTGACCTAAAAAGAGGCCAGCCCTCTGGTCACGAGAAGCGTTGACCATACGCTTCCCTGAAGAGATTGCGAGCGCTCGGGCGCCATGGGCCCAACGTTTCGACTCCAAACGCCACAATTATTCATAGCCTCCAATGAGATTGGAGTATTTGCGCCGTTTGAGAGCCTCTGCAGAAGCAGCGGCAGCACCAGCACAGCCAGTCGTACCAGGTATACGTGTAGGGGCAGTGGTGTCTACGCATGTTGCGTCCCACATCAGAGCCCTATCCATTTCATTACCCTTTTGTGAAATGTGGCAGGGCAGGGCAAGCATCTAAAATGTTTATAATTTCAACAACATTAATTTTTATGAGTATAACTCACGGAGGACAGAATTATTTCCTTCTCCATGGTATAGTTATTAATTATCAAACAACACCTTTATTCGATTCAAAGCTTCAGTGCCAGTGCAGATTCGAGCCCCACCCTAAAGTTTTCACAAACCCTTATAATCAGTACTCTAAGTACCTACGTACCAGGGCAGTATATACGCGATGTGATATTTATTACATTCGTACGAGTATGTGGCCTGCGGGCTGCACAACATATACCAAGAGAAATCTCAGTCACGCTCCAATTGCTTTCAAAACGAATCCCCGCGGAAAGTCGCCGAGCTCCGAGTCGCGTTTATCGCCTGCATTTCATGCAGTCCTAGTACTGCTCTAACTATGTAGTGGAATAAACATTTCATGAGCGAGCATGCGGTCCTCTAATGAAAAATTTAAATGGGAGTTTTACGTTTGCTCGGCTATTCATTTTAATAAGACGAAAATTTCATACTAGTTTTATTGTTCTAAATAGTAGGACGCGGGCAATGACTTCTTTATGGCGCTGCAACGTGGGTGAAATAAAGAGTGCTCAGCACCATTATGATATTTAGAAGTACTTACTATAAATAATTATGAACAGCGTAGGCAACTGAGTACAAACTCGTAAAATTGAGAGTAATACAACTTTTTACTACGTTTTTATTATAACAATATTACACTAACCATAAAATGCTTTAGTACGTAGTTTTAGACTAGGTACATAAATTGGTAAATTTACAGTACAAGAAGGGGTCTTGTTCTTCTATTGTGGCGATGACTCCTCGATTCTTAAATTGTATTCTCCCAATGTGCTGCTTACTGTGTATACCTCTCATTTACCACAGCTACCCTGGTAATCAAATTCTACGCAGGCATCACAAAGACCCACACCCACAGCCTACAATGATTCATTTCAAAAAGGTCCTCTCCCTCGATAGCACTAGTCTGCAACCTATATAACTAGTAAATAGTTTTCAGAGAATACACTTAGAAATACTTGTGTGGTTCATTTGCAGTTGTGCGATAAGTTTACTAGGTCACACCGACAACGCAACATGCAACGGAGCGAAACTCGAGACTCAATCAAGATCTATGTAGTCGTACTCTGAAGCCGCACAGATAAATGTATTCGATTAAACTTTAGATTAATTGTATTATTGAATATGTGAATGGGTATGTGTGTGTGTGTGCGTGTGTACGTACGTGTGTCTGTGTGCTTTGTGAGGGTTACCACCAGTAAGTTGTGGAGTTGGATGGTTTTTTTTCGTGCAGAGATCCCCTCGGATGCCTCCCCCGCCGGAGCCGGAAGGGGAGGTTATCTCGGACTCGAACCGACTAAAACCGCACGCCGACTTAGGGTCGTGGTGCTAGGCCAGAGGTGAGGTTGTCTTCGATATATCCCTGGCACCCCGGCTGACCCAGGGGGATTTAGATGGCAGACACTACGCGTAAAATATCGTTCAGCCGTTGTGTACTTACATTGAAAGCCGACATAAGGATCATTTTATAAGGCCTAACCACAGTTCCTATCACTGGGGAAATATAGCTTTTTAGGGCTATGATGGCACAATACATCAACGCCAGGAAACATCTTGACGCAACATATCATATACACGCGGCGATATATCACAGTTTCTCTGTAACGATCGATTGCAATATACCCGTATATAAATAGCTTTACGTCCATTACAGTATGGCATAAATAATAACTGATCTGTGCTCTGTTCCGACTGGCTGTCTCTCTGTCATTGCAAGGTCGTACGTCCATGGCTTCATGATTGAGGAAACTGTTCATTCTGGTGAATATATCATCTTTTGACATCTGGTAAATCTTTAACGATTATGAATCCACTAGTGTTATATATAGATGCAGATATAAAGGTTATTTTTAGACCCGGATCATAGATTGAAGTTATACACGAAGATCTATGATTATATTTGTAATCTATTATATTATATAATATTTCTAATTATATATAATCTATTGATATACTAGCGGACCCGGCAAACTTTGTATCGCCAATTTTTTATCTGACATCAATGTCAACCCTACCCATATAGTAAAGTGTAAAAAAAGGTTTCAAAAAGTGACCCAGAGTGTCCTTCGTGCAAAATGTGCAATAGTTAGGTTCGCTGTTTTAATATAAATATTTAAGCTTGTTAAATTATTAACCATATTTTCGGTTGACTGTACTTTATTATAAAAACGGGTGGAATCGGGAACATAAATAATTATCATTTTTAATGATAAATTTTCGGGTTGAAACGGGAACGGGTGGAAACGACACTAACCCATCTGAGGGTATCTGATCCCGATCCCGCTGCACCCTCTATTTTATTAAGCATGTAATATACATATAAGCGTTTGTCTTGAATTAGGTACCTACTCTATGTAGTAAATGAAACCATCATCAAAATCCGTAGCGTAGTTTTAAAGATAATAAGCATACATAGAGACAGACAGACACGGAAAGCGACTTTACTATACGAATTTTTAGGTTTATTTTGGTTAAAAATAAATTGCCAGTATTCTCCTTAACCCATAACTACGCTAAATTATAGTTAGTTATGTTAGGAGTGGATTCACGACATGTAATAGCCAAGATTCGAACTTAGGACCTCTCGACTAACCTAAAACGTGTATTTTCACTCAGGCATACGCACTTTTTACAGGAATCCCATTTAATTATTAGAATAGAATATAATTAACGAGTATCGTTCTTAATAGAATCGAACCAAATCTAACTTATCCATTCTATAATAAAATATTATAAATGTGTAAGTAACTCTGTCTGTCTGTCTGTCTGTCTGTCTGTATGTATGTTACGCTTTCACGCCTAAACCACTGAATCAATTTTGATGAAATTTGGTATGGGATAGATTAGACCATGAGAAAGGACATAGGCTATGTTGTTCGCGATAACCGACATCCACGCGGGTGGAGCCGCGGGCAAAAGCTAGTTTCCCATAAAAATGTTTTTTTTTCGCCGTATACCGAAGCTACCATAAAATCACTTTACCTAAGAATAACTAATAGTATGTACCTACCTACTACGTACTTTACCTCGATATTGGTTTCCTTTATAAAAGAAAAGCCCACCCCCGAAGTCGGACGTCCCGACCACACTACGCTCTCCTGCGGCGAAAAATATCAAATTAGTGTATTAGAGGCATTCTTATTTTCACCCAGCTTTCAAATAAAATTAGTGGGGTTGGGGTTGGGTTAGGGTTCCGTAGTATTATACTAAAAATTTAGCTTATGATAACAGATAAAATATTCGTGTTTCTATCTATAACCGTAGAAATAACAGTCGTTCGATCTGAAATAAGCCTTAATAAATAAAAAATGTAGTGTTTGGGTTCACTTGCATCATTCGGCATTAGTCTGTTAAGTGGTGTTTTAGTGGGATTTTTAATCCTTATTTACAAATTAGTATTTATTGATGAACTTTAATATACTAGGTATTTAAATGTAAAATCATGTAAATCATGGTGCTTGCAATGCCGAAATATCGAAAACTCGAAACTATACAACATGGTAAATATCCTGATACCTCTAATAATAACTTAATCTATGTACAGTTAGCATCAGAAAGATGTTAACGAACAGAGTACTCAAAGTGATCTTAATTTAGTTTTTCGACCCACTTCCAGTTGACCGATTGTTCTGATTTTTGAAACACGCCTCTAGTTCGGACAGTAAAACTGTAAAATCAATAAAACAGTTTGATTTGATCTTAATGCGAGTGTTTTAAGATCATTTTGAGATTTCATCGTCAAGATATTTATGACGCTGATTGTACTACTTAAACGGTTTTTTTTTATATAGGACACGTCGTTTTGACTTCACCTCGCCTCATGTTAAGCAAAGGCAAAGTCTCAGAAAGAGGGTCACCATCGTAAGCATGTTAACAGTGGTGGCACTCAGCTTGACGGCATCATTAGATGCCTTTTCACGCCTAGTGTCATATTTGTATATTTACGTGTACGAATACCGCGATGCGCGATGAATTTTTTAGACTTCATATTTCGAAGAAGAATCTATGTCAGCCACTGAGTACCTACATTATAATATCCTTAAGGGATTCCCATTCCCATGCGTCAAATATATCTGTTATTTGTAACAGGTATTTCTTAGTACCGCTCTACGATGCGGTGTAAGGGGATATCTAAATTACTTGTATGTACCTCGTGGGAAGCTTTTCATTGTTCTCCAGTAATTTTCCAAGATATAAATTTTAAAGTCAAATTAATGTAATCATGCAATCAAAGTACATAGTACACTTCGCTGAGTAAATTGTTCGTTTTGGGGTAAATACACGAAGTTTGTTTATCCATTTTGTTTTTTCGAGATCACGTATGTAACTTTTTTGGAACAATTTTTATTATTTACTAGCCTGCGTGGATGTCTGTTATCGCGACCAAACATAGCCTATGCCCTTTCTCATGGTCTAATCTACCCCTATACCAAATTTCATCAAAATCTGTTCAGTGGTTTGGACGTGAAAGCGTAACATACAGACAGACAGACAGAGTTACTTTGGCATTTATAATATTAAGTATGGATTATCTACTACCTATATTCCTGTATTCACTGCAAGGTATAATATAACACCCATATTTTTTGTTCTATGTTAGGTTCTCACATTTCTCATTACAATAAGGTCGAAGTATATTTTTTCCATGAATCCTTTTAATCACCGCTTCTGCTCAAAATCTGGACGAACGAGGCTATAGGTTGACCTTTTTCTCAGGGGTCCTAATACAGTTGCTCTCATAAAATCCAAAATAATTATGGACAATGAAGACCTGTTGGGAGCTCTGGTTAGGGTTTGACGTTTGGTTGTAAATGACATATTCGCAACCTCGTTACTACAGCACTATTCAGGCATGATTCACTGTTATTCGAATACATTGGGAAAAATAAAATGCTCAAATGGGATTGATCCCACGATTTTTCCCTTATAGGGAGCTATTTAGCCACTCGTGAATCACATAAAATTTCCCTTCTCTTTAAATCCGTCTTTAAGGGTGACAGAGGAGCCATCTACCAACTTTCTTACGGACTGTTGAAACCATAGAATAATTTTTCAACCATTTTCAACATTGATTTTTGATGACTCCGCTCAAATATTTGAATGATTTTTTTATCAATAGCTCAGTTGGAAGAGCATTCCCCTGTATGGGAAAGGTCGTGGGTTCAGGTGCCACTTGAGCATTTCCTTTTTTCCCGATGTATTCGAATTTTAAAGTCATTCCAATTCACTGTTATACTACACTTGCCATTATCTATATCGGCAATACGACAACAAATCTAATTAAATATATATACAAAAATGTATAAAGCATGCCCCTCAATAAGTTCAACGCAAACCAAAATCAATTAACATTAAAGTATGTCCGACACAAATGTGTCTGTTGATTGTGTATCAAACGAAAACAAAACAAAGCTCTCTGAATCAATCACACACGAGCGTGAGTCAGTGGCCGTCAACCGCAGGGTTGCCACTCTCGGCGAAAGTACCCGGAATTCGGGACTCGGGTATAATTATAGGCTTTAGAGATAAACATCGAAGTTTATAGATGGGGAAGTTGTAAAATTTATGTTTAAATTGTTAATAGTTATATTTTGATATAAGCTAAATATTGTACTATAATGTTTATACCTGGGATACATTCGATAAAGAATATTTATCTACCGTTGTTTTCTTTAGTCTGGTGAACAGATTTCACTCATGGGTGAATGTTAAATATGGTTAACATACTTATCCTATTAATATTATATTATGCTATGATGTTTGTTATTCAATCAGGCTCAAACGGCTCAACTGATCTAACTGCAAATCAATATAGGAATATGATATGGTCTGACACGTAAGTCACATCTTATCTTGAGAATAGGTCTAGATGGATTGCACTTGCAGGTTTCGGGGTCCGAATTCTATGCGACTAGTGAATTGTCTGTTATTATGCGTAAATAAAATCCTGTCTGCAATATTTCAATGAAAACAACTGTTTAAAAAATCTAGTTAGATTTACTCTCCATATCCAAAAAACATAATCCTATTATGAGTTTTAAAAGGCCTCAAGTGGTTTTATCGATATCGGCATACGAGTATAAACTATTTATCGCAGAAAAAGCTGCACACTCAATATACGGGCTTCCCCTAACAGCAACATTTATAGTACAAAAAACTTTGGGGTTTTATATTTATAGAGCTAACTGATTAAAAACGTATATTCTGTGAGTTCAGTAGGGTTATTTTTAATGTTAATCTTATTATTTGCATATGCGACAATCAAAAAATATTGTTCCCGATTAATAACGAAATAGGTCAACAGACTTCATATGCGTCGATTTTAAAACAAAAGCAGAGTGTATTAATTAATTAATTCCAGCGCATGTTGCTCACTGAGTGGAAAAGGGGAAGGTCACCACCCCAATCGCTGGGAAAGCAATTAATTTGGAAAAATGTTTGCAAGCCCATATTTATTTACATGGCAATACAGAATTCTGCGCGCAAACATTTCACTAAAATTTATTTTTAACGTTTTGAATGAGGTTATATTACTTTTATGAAGTAACGTTTTATTTAATTTTATCGTTTCATTTAATTAACACTCGTCATCATCATCGGTTCGATGCCAGGTTAACCATGGCTCACACCAATGACTGATGCTTTTCGAAGTTATGTGTGTATTTAGCGCAGGTTTATAAGTGCCCGGTTAACGGCAATAGGCTCGCCACCTATTACATTGGGACCTAAACATAAACTGGCAAAATGTGGGTGCTAGCACATCTGCCTACCCCTTTCGGGGAATATAGGCGTGAGTTTATGTTATGTTATGTTATGTAATAACTATTGAGAGCCGGCTTTTAATGTGCCATAGGTAGCACGATATAATACATAAATCAGTATGTTATAAACATAGTTTGTCAGAAAAGGGAATCAAATTATAAAATACACTAGCTGACCCCGCGAACTTCGTACCGCCAATTTTTTCCCCCCGCGTGGGGTCCGATCCCGTTTACGTTGCACCTATAGTTATTAAGCATGTAATCCATACTTCCATACTAATATTATAAATGCGAAAGTAACTGTCTGTCTGTCTGTCTGTCTGTATGTTACGCTCTCACGCCTCAACCACAGAACCGATTTTGATGAAATTTGGTATAGGGGTAGATTAGACCATGAGAAAGAACATAGGCTATGTTTGGTAGCGATAACCGACATCCACGCGGGCGGAGCCGCGGGCAATAGCTAGTGTACATATAAGCCTTCCTCTTGAATCACTCTATCTATTTAACAAAACTACTTCAAAATCCGTAGCGTAGTTTTAAAGATTTAAGCATATATAGGGACGGACAGACAGCGACAGCGACTTTGTTTTATACTATGTAGTTTTTTTTTTTTTTTTTTTGAACCGAAGTTACTAATATTCCCTCTAACCCCTCCAACTAAGCTAAATTGCTTGTGCTAGGAGTGGGTTCACGTCGGTAGTGTAATGGCCAGGATCGAACCCGGGACCTCTCGATCGTAAGGCCGACTCCTTAACCACTAAGCTACCGACGCTTTTCCAAATGTAGTGATTTAACTGTTTACTGTCAGATGAAGATCAGCCCTATCCCTTAGTCACCTTTTACGTTACCAACAGGAAGAGAGGTGGTCCTATCCTACTCAACTGGGAATCAACACGACAGGATTAGTAATTAATGTTTCGCTCTTAAATTCTACTTCTAGAAAGCACTTTATATTTTGCGTTCTCCGTGGTTCAACCCTAGATATTTATTACGTTTGTACCCTGGCAGGGAGCCAGGAGCCAGGAGTTATCCAACTTAGT
This sequence comes from Eilema sororculum, assembly GCA_914829495.1. Classification (NCBI taxonomy): domain Eukaryota; kingdom Metazoa; phylum Arthropoda; class Insecta; order Lepidoptera; family Erebidae; genus Eilema; species Eilema sororculum. The sequence goes on from OU618541.1 coordinate 2,206,763, forward strand.
GCGACACCTGCCGGGGACGTCTGACATTACTTGTACACCTGACCGGCTTACAGATATCTCTTGTTGATTATAGTGCTTAAGATTTAATCCAGAAGACTATTGTTTTATTTCTTATTGTGCAACGATCATGAAAATATAAACTTAGTTGGTTTGTGCACGCTTCAAAAACTGAAATAGATCTTCATAGATTTAAGCAATTGGGTACTATCCTATAGTTAAAATAAATTATCTAACAGAGCTTATCAAATTAAGAATGGTAAAAGGGCGGTAAAAATTGCGTCGGTTCATATTTTATAGTTTTTATTTACCTACTTTAAAAGTCCACCCAACCTATAATAGTAACTGATTTGACTATTAAATTTTATGACGCCACTATATCTTTTTTTAACCCCCGACGCAAAAACGACGGGGTGTTATAAGTTTGACGTGTCTGTGTATGTGTGTGTGTGTGTGTCTGTGGCATCGTAGCGCCCAAACGGATGAAACGATTTGGATTTAGTTTTTTTTGTTTGAAAGGTATATTAGTCGGGAGTGTCCTTAGCTATGTGTGAAAAAATCGGTCCAAGATGGCCGCCGCCACAACATGTCGGAATACATATTTCTTCATAACTCCCTCAGTATGGGTATTAAATGAAAGAGCTTGACTAGTAGATCAATTTAAAAAGTATAAAATAAAAATTATTAAAAATTTAAAAAAACCCCGTCTCAAAAAACATCTCCAAAAAGTTGAAAATAAATGAATAAATGATATTTTCTGAAGTTTACGCGAATGTCACTCATTGAAATAAAACCACTTTTTACGGATTCTATCGCGATATATTTGTTATTGTTACTTTTTAACCCGACGTTTCGGCTGCTTTGCAGCAGCCATTTTCGCGGTGTGACTCACGATGGTAGTTGTCACATAGTTTGAAGTATAAGTTATCTCAAAATACCCGAATCATGGTGAATTATTGGTGTTCGTATTTACGCAGAATGAGCTCACTGTGTTGTTAAGTCTTGCTGGATTTTGCTGCTTACTGGGTTTGATTAAGTGGATGACTGGGTCCCAAGCTGGTGGTACGGTCCATCCATCCTCTCTATTAAAATTTGGGTGTTTTTTAATTTCAATAGCCTCGCGGATCATTCTAGGAATATATCGGTGTTCTTTGGCGAGTATCTGTTATTTATCAAACCTTAGGTAATGGTTGGTGCCTTTTTGCGCGTGTTCACATACAGCTGACTTTGTTGAGCGTTAGTGTTTTATGCCAGCTATGTGTTCTTTGACCCGAGTGCCAATGCTTCGCTTGGTTTGACCAATATATGAGAGCCCACAGTCACAGTCTATTTTGTAGACCCCTGCATCTTGTAGAGGTAGTTGGCACTTGACAGATGGTAAAAATTGACTTATCTTCGTTGGCGGCTTGTAGTATGTGTTGATTGAAGCTCGCTTCAAGATGTAGCCAATCTTGTCAGTGACCCCTCGTACATACGGTAGTACAGCAGGCTGGCGTTCGACCGTGGCTGGTTTTTCTCGGGATCTGAGACTCAGGCGCGGTGGTTTGAGCTTGTTGTCTTGCAGTACTTGCTTGACATGTTGAAGCTCAGCGTTCAGGTGTTTCTTGTCACAGATCCCACGGGCTCTCTGAAACAAAGACATTCCTACGGTAGCTAACTGTTTAGGGTGGTGGTGAGATTCACCGTTTAAGTACCTATCAGTATGAGTCTTTTTCCTATACACAGTGTGGCTCAAGGTATTATTAGGATTTCTGATTACAAGGACATCTAGGAAAGCTAATGAATTATTTGCCTCTGATTCCATAGTGAATTGAATGTTGTTATTAATGGAATTAAGATGGTTCAGGAATGTATTTACACTATCTGTTGGTAGTATTGTGAAAGTGTCATCTACGTACCGTTTGTAATAACACCAGCTAGGGTACCGTACGAAACCATCATCTGCAATGTTGAGGACTGCCTAGTTAAAAATACCGAAACGTCGAAACGTCGGGTTAAAAAGTAACAATAACAAATATATCGCGATAGAATCCGTAAAAAGTGGTTTTATTTCAATAAATGAATAAATTTTGATTCAACGGTTGCCATGTCGGGGGACCTTGAATTGTTCCGATAATGTAACGGAATTCTTAACCAGTTAGGGTCCCCCGACATGGCAACCGTTGAATCAAAATTTATTCATTTATTTTCAACTTTTTGGAGGTGTTTTTTGAGACGGGGGTTTTTTAAATTTTTAATTTAATTTTTCATACAATTTATCGTTTTGACGTTTAGTAAAAAGTCATTAATTTGACTATTCAGTAGAACACCCAATTAGTATCAATCAATCAACACTGCTGAACATATTTATTTATTGATAGCTTTATTTTTCTACAAAAACAGTACATTATATAATAATTAAAAGAAAATTTAAGTTGTTATCTTTTGTTTTTAGTTACTGTTATGCAGCCCCCTTGGGTAAAAGCCTCCTCCATCTCTTTCCACCTTTGCCTATCCTTAGCTGTCTGCATCCAATCCTTTCCTGCTTTGCTTGCTATATCATCAGCCCATCTTTTCTTTTGCCTCCCAACATTTCTTTTCCCTTCCTGCAATCAACTCCCGCCTGAGTCAATTAATTTTTACCAAAATTTTCATAAAGTGATTGAATTTTGACACGCTTCAAATCAAATGTAGTTATAGTACATTTTAGTTGGCGCAGCAATAATTTCTAATAATTCACATAATTACATTAATCTTCATTAGTTTGGTGTGTGCCTGGCCTAATAATCAAATACGATGCTAAATATGTTATATCACGCACGTAAATTGATTATCCGTTCATTCCATGACGATGAATAGCGTTTTATACACGTAACTTGATACGGATATAATACGCACTTTGAAGGTTTCAATCTGACGTATTAGCTATCGGTTGATTGTATAACACTCGCACAGGTGTGATATCAAGGGCATTGCTCCATTATTACGTGGTACTATGGAGTCAATTGATGACCTCTGTGAAGTAGTCAGAAGGCGTGGCTTCGATTCCCGCTTAGAGTAAATATTTGCGTCATGGGTTTGAGAATTCACATTTATTAAGTACTAGCTTTTGCCCGCGGCTCCGCCCGCGTGGATGTCGGTTATCGCGACCAAACATAGCCTATGTCCTTTCTCATGGTCTAATCTACCCCTATACCAAATTTCATCTAAATCGGTTGAGCGGTTTAGACGTGAAAGCGTAACATACAGACAGACAGACTGACAGACAGACAGACAGACAGAGTTACTTTCGTATTTATAATATTAGTATGGATATTTGCTTTCTTAAAACCTTCAACAGAAGTGAGTTGAGCTATGCTTAGGTACTATGAGTTTAGAATTTTAGATAGCGCCTCCATAGAATATCATGAATGCTAACGGCACGGATCCTGGCTTCGCCCGGCACTTACGTAATCACACCAGGGTATCATACTAGTACATACACACATACTTACCTGTCTTTTTCTCCGAAGTAGGCAAAGACAACAGTCTTTGCTTCTATCCTAATACATGTGATACATGTCACCCGCGTACGGTGCAGAATAATCCATTAATAACCAAGCGGTTCGATGAATCATTCTTACTAGTGGTCGCCCGGTGGTCGAAATTCGACCATAAATAATTAAAAATTAAAAGTTTTAACATTATTAACGTTTATATACATATTGAGATTTTATTTCAAAAAGAGCGGTATTTCAGTATATAAGACTATAGACAAATAATAACTTTATCATATCTGAAGTTGACTACATACTAATAAAGGTTTGGAAAATATCGTATTCTCCGTCCACGCAATTTTCGTAAAAACTGACACAAAGTGTTAACTTCACCCTGCTTCGCCTATTAATCAATAATGGTATTAATTTATAACTCCTTACAATTTTTTTTGTATCTCTTTTTTTATTCGTCAGCTGTGAATATTTCAAATAGGTATAGGACTGTGCGTATTACCAAAGCTTTAAAAAAAAGTATGAACACTTGAGTAAAAGTTGACCACAGACTAACAATAATTAAAGTTTTGGGGAATTGCATACTTCTCCGTTCGCGCAATTTTCGTAAAAAGAGATGCAAAGTTACCTATTTATTTATCAATATATATTAAGTTAAAACCTCCTTACTATTTTTTATATTATTTTTTTTATGTCGTCAGCTGTCAACATTTCAAACAAGTACGGGTTTTTTTTGGCCGGAAAGCGTAGAGGACGCATCGCGGTATTATTTTATTTTCCGAAATTGGTGTGAATTCAAGTTTTTATGTACCTATAAAAATGGTGAATTTTTAGCCTGAATGCCTTGGACAACGCACGTGTAGGAAAGTGGCATATTACAGCGAATAGTGATTATACGCGTTCAATCCAAATCCTGGGGAGATTTGGATTGCTTTTAGTAAAGTCCCCACAACGTTACTAAGGCATGAATTATCTATTTATCATTCACCATCATCATCATCATCATCATCATCATTATCATCATCATCATCAACATCACCATCACCATCACCATCTCACCATCATTAATATCATCCACTGTTATTTTTTTTCTGTTCTGTGGTTATTTCAATGAAGAAAATATTTGTAACTGATGATAAGGCAGCGTGGTCATAGTACCTTAGCCTGTTCCGAGAGGAACTAAAGAAACAAAAAAAATCAAAGAGTTATGGAACTGTTGTGATGATTTACCTATGCCTAAAAAAAAATAACTGTATGTAGGTACACGTAAGTGACATGCGTATGTGTGTGTGAAAATTGGCTACAGTGTGCGTAACGTTTATTTTAATAAAAATAAGGTATTTAATGCATTATTATAAAAAAATATTAATCTTATGCACTTCTCTTCGGTATGAACTATCAATATGCCAAATCTCACCCTCCTACGTACCCGCAATTTTCGTAAAAAGGGATCCAAAAATTTTCCTTCACGTATTAATATATAGATGCCGCACCACTAAGACCTGGAATTCCTTGCCAGCTCACGTGTTTCCTTCTTCCTACAGTCCCGGGTCCTTTAAGCGGGTCGTGAAAAGGCATCTGATTAGGCCGTCAAGCTGAGTGCCGCCATTGTTAACATGGTCCATGTTTATAATGGTGATCCTCTTTCCGTGACTCTGCCTTTAGCTTACCATCAGGCGAGGAGAAGTCAAAATTAACGTGTCATTTTATTTAAAAAATATAGTACCACACTAAACATCGGGAAAAACATACAACAAATCCGCAAAATTACTCAAGTATTTATATTTCAAAATGAACCTGATGTAATCACTTGACATTCGCTCTTTCATTGAGTTGTTGACAACTCGATGGGCCATCGAGGGAGACAAGTGGCCGCAGAGGGTCCCACTTGACAACAAGTGGACATCAAACCACTTTTTAAATATCGAACGTTATTATGAACTCCATAATCATCCTTGTTTGACAGTAGAGGAAGCTTGTAAAATGTGTAAGGAGGGCCAGACCGTAAGGGATGGCCCTGGGTCAGCCGGGGTGCGAGGGATATGTCGAAGACAATCTCACCTCCGGCCTAGCACCACGACCCACAGTCGGCGTGCGGTTTTAGTAGGTTCGAGTCCGACATAACCTTCCCTTCCGGCTCCGGCAGGGGAGGTATCCGAGGGGATTTCCGCACGAAAAAAAAACAGTAATTGGATTGTGCTCTCTGCCTACCCCAGAGGTAGATAGGCGAGAGCATATATATGTATGTTTGTTTCTGTTTAAAGTTGCAAGATGTAGAATGGGACCGCTGAAACAAAACACCTGGAATCTCGCCAAGTAGGCCATTAAGAAAATATCTTTTAGCGTACATGTAGGAACTTCCGAGTTACAGTACTGAATAAGAAAGGTAGAGATAGGTAACACATATATGACTATACTAGCTGACCCGTACTTCGTACCGCCAATTATTTTCCACCCGCATGGCTTCCGATCCCGTTCCCACTGCACCCTCTTATGCAATGATATAGTTATCTAAACAGCAACAGAAATAACCACACTGTCACTTCTGCGTATATGCCGATGCCGGCCGAATTTGTTGACATTAATGTTCACTGCTCCGTTCCCTTGAGTAGTAGCGTGATGATATATAGCCTATGTGTTATTCTGATGTTTAAGCTATACATCCATCCATATCACAAACTTTCGCGTTTTTAATGTAGGACGCTAGTACTACTGTTTATCTATTCTGTGCTGTAGTGCAGTTAAGTTCTAAAATGCAATAGTAATTAGAGAGAGAAGAAACCATACTTCCTTCCTTTTCCAATAAATGTTATAAATGTGTAATGCTGTTCTAGGCTGTTTCATAACTTTTCCTTTCTATAAAGTATTTACAAACAGGCTTGATTTCACGGTAGATAGATATAACTTTCAACAACCATGGTTTCGGGGAGATGGTGAAGGACATCGATTCAGAGCTAATTACCGCTCATAGTTCGCGTTGGATCATAATAGGGACGTAAAATTATTAGGGTGATTTAAGTTATCGCTAAACACGAGAAATAGCGATTCTCACCAAAATATTATGACGGTAGATTTAGTGTGTTTTTTTTGTTTTGGTGACAAGGTCTCGCCGAGCCCCGCCGAGGGGTCCGGGGCTCCTATTTTCGTACATTATCTTAACTAACCTAACACCTGCCTCTGCCTCTGTGGCGTGGCGGTAGTGAACGCGACTACACTACTGAGGAGACGCGGGATCGATCCCTTCTTTTTCGTGCGGAAATCCCCACGGAAACCCCCCTTGCCGGAGCTGGAAGGGGAGGTTATGTTGAACTCGAACCGACCAAAACCACACGCCGACTGAGGGCCACGGTGCTACGCCGGAGGTAAGGTCGACATATCCCTCGCATCTCGGCCATCCCTTACAGTCTGGCCCTCCCCGGAAGGGGGGACAACGGTGTCCCTGACTTGCCCCTAGGATGGGGCGGCGCGCTTCACAGCGCATGGCGCGCGCTAAATTATTAGGACTAGGTGGAGGTTAATCAATAAATGTATTTGGCGATAGAACCACCATATTTGTTATAGATTTACCACATTTAGAGTCAGATCTACCATTTTGACATATTTCCTAAATAATTATAGCCATTATATGCCTACATAAGCCACATGCACACTCTATTATCTTATTACCATACCAAAATCTGATAAGTATAGTTAATTAGAATCTGCAAATAAAAATATGATATCAACGGAAAGGCTGTCCCCAATAGTCTTCACAAATCACACCCGAATTGAATTGGCAGCGTCTAGACGTATGGTAGTGCTTATGTTTTTCCATAATAAGAGACATACCGGCGCTGAACGCTGAGTGGAGCTTGGCGAAATGCCAGCACGTCATCAAACTGAATAAGATATCCGTCCACATATTGGGGATGGCGCGAATAGCCCTTTCATGGACATACGTGTTTATGTATACTTCGGAATGTTGGTGAAAAGAATGGTGGAGTTATTTTTGGAATTTGTGGTTGGTGTCAAATAAATAAATATTCCACGACATTCTACACGCTATCTAGCTAGACCCATGGTAAGCCTAACTAGCTTGTGTTGTGAAATCAAGAATGCAGATAAACATACTTAGATAATTGAATGAATTATTTATAGCATTTATTATGCTAACTTTTTAAGTTCTAAAAACATACTTAGATACACATATTATATATAGAAACACCCAGACCAATGCAAATAGCCATATTCATGCATACAAATATTTGCACTGAGGGGGGATCGAACCTACGCCTCCTGCGTGGCAGTCGCTTTTACTACCGCCACGCCACAGAGGCTCATATTAGTTTAGATTTAAGGAGTTTTATTTAAATTTTAACATAAATGTTAACAAATTTCTACCATTTTAAACTAATAAAGTAATAGGGATAAAAAGGCAGGTCAGAAGTACCTACTCCAAACCGGCTTGCATGAAAGGATATAAATCACAGTAGAAGAAGCTGATAGAGTCAAATCGCGGGCTGTTGTCTCTGCCTACCCCGGCGGGAAATAGCCGTGAGTGTATAGGTGAATGTAGCATGGACCTATTGCTTTTTATATGTACGTACGGGGTCCTTTAAACGTCTTTGAGGGCCAAGGCAACCTCACATACTGCCAAACGAAGGTACAGACTCTAGGGCAGGATTTCCTTTCAGGGTTGGTAAATCAGACGGCAGTCGCTCTCGGTAGAACTGACGTTCCAAAAATGCGGACCTCTCCAATATATTAAGTACACTTTGTACTTTTCCACTTAATTTTATTTTTCACCTGACCGGTTTCGCTTCACGGCATTATCAATACTCATTCTTTACATCATACCTTTGAGAATGCCGTAAGGCGAAACCGGTTAGGTGAAAAATAAAATTAAGTGGAAATATACAAAGTGTCTTACTCAATATGTGTAGCAGATTCCACCAAGTGCCATCAATCAACAGTATGAACAGGTCCTCTCCAAATTAAAAAAAAATGGATGCAACTATGAAATCGCTATGAGGGTAACGAAGGTAACAAAGTAAGTTCCGTGACTTAGAAACAGTTTAACTCAAAACTGTTTTATAACAACATTGTGTACTTACTGTAATTTTATGTGATAGACCGTAAAATTGACGCAGTACACGAAAAGCTTATAGAACCGAATAACGATTTTAAAAATGAAATTGCGCAAGTCGTTTTCTATATTCGCTATATTTTCCTATTTTATCATGAAAAGGTCATGGTGAACTCGTAGAATAAACTGAATAATAATGAAATGTAAATTTTGAAAATTGCCAAGTCTAGAAATAGTAGTGCACGCTTACAACAACTGGTATGTACAGTCCCCCTTCTGAGGAGGGCCAGACCGTAAGGGATGGCCCTGGGTCAGCCGGGGTGCGAGGGATATGTCTATGGCAACCTCACCTCCGGCCTAGCACCAATGCCCACAGTCGGCGTGCGGTTTTAGTCGGTTCGAGTCCGACATAACCTCCCCTTCCGGCTCCGGCAGGGGGGGTATCCGAGGGGATTTCCGCAAGAACAAAAAAAAAGGTATGTACAGTCAGCGATATAAATCAGCGTTATAAGTCAGCGATATAATTGACGACGAAGTCTAAAAATGATCTTATTTTTCGGACTAAAGGTATGTACCAAATATCAGAACTATCGGTCAACTGGAAGGGAGATAACAAACGAAATTAAGATCATTTTGAGTACTCTGTTTGTCAACATCTTTCTGATGCTGACTGTACCCGCAAAGATAAAGAAAGGAGGACGGGTAACAGCGAAAATGGGCTATAACTTTATAAGTCGTAGAAGTATTATCACCTACGGCAATGTATGAATTATAAATAAACAACAATTGGGTTTTTCCTGTTGTTTTAACTGAGCTTATTAAATTAAGAATGGTACAAGAGCGGTAAGAGTCAAATCGCTACTTATTTTATCATTTGTATTTATTTTTAATTATTCACCCAACCTAGTAAATGATTTAACTGTTAATCATTTATTTCCTACAATTTTCATTATAACCTACCTGTATGATGTTTGGGAAAAAGTGACATATTTGAAAAGACACTCGAATACCCATTTTTTTTTTAATTTCAGGGCCCACTTTTCGGTGTGTCGTGCACCTCACTCGGTCTTTTGTATACCCTAGCAGTGATACAGTGCAATAGTGAGAATATTGCCACAAATTCCAAATTCCAGTTATCTTTCAATATTTGTTATTTATTTGCGGAAGCGGTCAAGCCAGACATTTGTTATGATGGCTACATATAACTTTGGTTGCCGTAAAACGCGAAACATTGTCGCACCACCAAACCCAGTATGATATTTATATATCTTGCAGTAAACTGATAATAGTGAATAATGTCTGTGGCTGACAATTGCTACAATTTATGCATCCCTGGTTATGATTAATATCGGAGGCATGTTTGGCGATCTTCCAGAGGCTACGACAATAAAATACTGAAGAAGCCTCCGACCTAGATATATAATTCACTGAAACTATACACCTAAAATAAATATATTATTTCTAACAATAACATTATTTAGGTCTGATTTCACCACAAACCATATTTTATTTTCTTTCATAGTTTTGGTTTATCTAGGTCTAGTTTTTATTATTGCTCAGAAACTAATTCACCATGCTTTTATTACTAGTGTAGGATTTAGGAATTACATGGCCTCAATCTAGCAAACCAGTCCAAAACCAGAGAAGTCTCTCACTTTTCGCCAAGATGATAGATTTTTGATATGTCAAGTTATTTTATTAGTTATAGACTTACGATTAACAACTATCTCACCGAATAAAGGGTAATAATAAAGCTTTACTTATTCCATATCTTTAAATTAAACTTAGACTTGTGTAAAAGCTTCCTCCAATTTGAGTCATTGTCCCCTGTCTTGGGCTGTCGCCATCCAGTTCTTGCCAGCAGTTTATGTGATAACGTCCACCCACCTTTTGCGGGGTTTGCTCTTTCTTTCGTTTTCCTTGGGGTCCTGTCCATTTGGTTGTTATCAGTGACCATCTTTTTGTACAATGTTGGTAAATTGTATCTTTTATCACTGCTCCTTGATAAGTTTCCTGCCCATTTCCACTTGAGACGTAAAGCATGTTTTAGGGGTCTGAGTTTGGTTTTCTTTCTTATTACTTCATTTCTAGTTTTCTGTATTCTTTTTATTTTTAACAAGCTTCTCTCCATGGCCATATCGTTATTTTGTTTTTATTTTTGTTGTGTAAGTTAATACAGGTATCCATGACAATTTTTTTGAAGTGTAAGTTAGTCACTTTTAAGAATTTCTTTTTGCATTTAGAATTTTTTTCAATAGATATTAATCCTTCCATCCATTTCGCTTTCATTGCTCTTCAGGTTAAGAACACTTGCTTTCCGAGATAAATATATTCTTTTACATATTCTATGTTGTTTCCTGAAAATTAAATATGGTCGATGATATAACACGCTTGCCTAGAAGTAGCCTTTTTCATCCTAGCGATAATCCCAATCGCATCAAAGCTTTTTACCTTGGAGTCTAGGGTCCACTTTTTAAAATCTACCTGCTGTTTTATCTGATCTTCAATATTTTCTGTGAAGCGATTGCCATCTGACCTTCACAACCCATTAGCGATATCGAAGCATTGCAGTTAGACCAGTTGGTCAGAAGCAGCCTATTTACCCAAACTAGAATGATGCACCTCAGCAATGAAAGACTTCGCACATTATCATAATAATAGACGTTCAAAGAATAGACTTTCAAAGAATGCATCAACTAATCTTTTCAAACTGTTTATACTGTAGATTGATGGCGCTTGGTGGAATCTGCTACACATATTGAATAACACACTTGTTCTTTATTTCTAGACCTGACCGGTTTCGCCTTACACAAAGGTTCACATTGATGTTTTAAAATTATAATTCGGAAACACCGTAGTGTTAGTGGTGGTAGTGTTTCCGAATTATAATTTTAAAACATCAATGTGAACCTTTGAGAATGCCGTAAGGCGAAACCGGTCAGGTCTAGAAATAAAGTCAGTGGAAAAGTACAAGTGTGTTATTCAATATGTAATCTTTTCAACTTAAAACTTGTCAATCCTTCTATAAACATTTTTAATTGACAGCCACCCACAGTCATCATCAAGCCTTCGCTATCATTCACTAGCTCAACCTACCAGTTTAAACGCCACTCAGTATAACGAAATTCAAACGCATTCAGCATTTCATTTTGGAGGCTATTCATTCAGCGTCGGCATTCACTAAAACGCTTTAATGTGGCGTCGGTGTAAAACAGGCCTTTATGGACACGTTCTGCAATGAGACGGTATATCATTGGAGGTACTGTAATGGCTATTACTGTAATTAATGTAACAGTAAGGCATTAATTATTGTTATGTGGGTGTAGGAAACAAGCAAATATCTTCGGAGCCAAGGCAACCTCATCTGCAAGTTGGTATCTGGTAATTGATGGACAAAATTCTAGCGCAGATTTTGCTCTCATGGTTGGCAAGTTGGATGGTAGTTAGTCTCCGAGCTATGAACCTCAAAAGTGGAAGCTGAGGAGGTCCCTGGGGCAATGATATGATGAAGAAGTTATGTTGGAAATGCCTGATGTAGATTACAGGGGTAGGCAGAGGTGCTAGCACCCACATTTCGCCAGTTTATGTCCCAATGTAATAGGTGGTGAGCCAATTGCCATTAACCGGGCTCTTATAAACCTGCGCTAAATACACACATAACTTCGAAAATCATCGAAAAGTCAATGGTGTGTGCCATGGTAAACCTGGGATCGAACCCGAGACCTCATCTCAGCAGTCCATTACCCATACCACTAGACTACCGCAGAATTCCGTTAAAATTAATTGACTATGAAAGTGAAATAAAGGCAAATATCTAGGGTATTTCTAAATGTTAGAATATTTTCAGGCCAAGCGTGAAATATTAAATTTGCACTTGATGATTATCTTCACACTACTGTAAACCTATAAAATATCCTGCCAATTATATGTTCACGTAAAATTGTACTCAGTAGCTTTATATTGGAAGTTTTCCTCAGGGTTACCCTACTCACGAAATCCTACTAAAATGAGGACAAATTCTATGAATATTTTAGCGGGGACCATCATTTGTGGACCTGTGATATATTTTTAGGGAAGAATTTCTGCGGAAATCCAAATGTTGTTATGTTTTATAGTCAATTTAGGAATACATTAGTAATGAAGTTTGAATTGAAATGTTTTGATTCAACCGTATGAGGACTATAACGTATATATAGAGTTCAGTAATAATTTTCATTCAACAACATTCTGTAGATGAAAAACGATTCTAAGGCTGAATGCGCCACGCAATGATTTTAATGCAACTGGGATCAATAAATAAACGTAGTATAAACCTTCGTGTAAATACGAAATATTCGTGCAATACATCCAATAAGTTGGTAAAGTTTTATCGAAATCAAATGATTGCTATGGCTGTGGATACCAAAACTAACAAAGATGACATGACATAACTATTAATAGAAAGACCGGATACGAATATAAGTAGAAACGGGAACGGACTTGATGGTACATAGTTTGTTTTATATTTTTACTTTCAATGGTAATTGGATCAAGCCTTTGTTTAGTCGTTGATTCTACCTCTTTAGTCGATTCCTATACATGAGACTGTGCGTCACGCGATTACTCAAGTTCCTTCCCGAAAGCTTTTCTGTGGCGGTACGTCCGCGGTACGGCACGGGCACGGGTGGTGGTACTCCGCTGGGCGTGCGGCAACCCGCGCCTGCGGCCACGCCTCGCGGCTAGATCGGGCACGCACCGCCCGCCTGACGGTGGACGCTGCGTTCCCGAACCGAGGTGACGTCACCACTCACCCGTGCCCGTGCTTGCAGGATGCATGCGGTCGGCCTCCACTCGGCGCTCGCCATCCGCCGCGAGAGGAAGCGCCGCGCCGAGCAACAACGGGCCCGTGAGCGCCGGTACTCCCTCCAGTCCTCAGAGTCTGGAGTCACCTCCCCGCACTGCTCCACCGGCAGCTTGGAACGACGTCGATACAGAAAGTCCAGGGCTACCGAAAATGAAGTGGTCTCTTCGGTCGGTATGCTCCACCTTGGAGTCGTATTTTTAGTGCTTGGACTATTTCTCATCGCATCCGGCTTGCTGCCAGATGATGTTACTTCGTGGAGCAGCATCGGCTCTGTTAGCTGGATCAATGAACTAGTGTGCTCAGGACTTTTCGCTCTGATCATTGGCATATTTTTGATTATTCTACATAAACTCTTGACGAAACATGAGGAAGATGCTCTGGAGGATTATGTACAGCGACAGCTTACAAGGTCTCGATCAGGGCATAGATTGGAAAGAGACGCAGAGACAGGCGGTATGCGGACAAAGAATGCACGTCGAGCACGAGCCACTGAGGTTCTGCCGGAGACTACAACTGAGACATATACTGAGCCTCCCCCGGACCGAGCGCATGGTTTCGTCAACGCTCTAGCGATTAATGGTGATGCACCGCGGGAGCTACCCTTAGAGCAGATTGCAGAAGAGGAGATCTCTGTGACTTCTGAGACGGATCGTCGCAGATTTAACAAGGACACATACTCCTCACCATCGGTGGCGCCCAGTCTTAGTCCAGGATCCCCCAGTGACACGAGGGAGCTACTATCAGACGGACGATACATGATCATGTCGAAAATATGAGCCAATTAAATTCGATAGCTCCCTGATTCCGAGCTGATGCATGAGATTTTACAAAAATATGCCCCAAAATTAAGGTTCCTAATATTTTGCTAATGTTAAAACGAAGCAGCAAACGTCCACAAATTATATTGCAGGAACTCGTAAAGATACGAGAGCACTCTCACCGTGTCGAGTGTAGTGTAGTCATGACCTATTTAAGTATGAGTGGCGTGCACCTCACAATACTCATCACGGAAGCTTTACAGTGTGCGGCCATTTCCTCAGCTTCCGTTTTCCATCTCAGATATGCTCGGAATCAGTGAATTGTCGAAGATGGGCTTCTTCGCGTGTAATGCGGCAAAGTGAAATGAACTCAAAGTCTATTGTAATCGCGTTCATATTTGTATGTGCCGCATATTCCGTAAGCCACGGTTTCTATCTATTTCGCTATTTCGTTCGAGTGCTTCGACGCTTCAACGTTTGAATGAATATTTCATTTGTATTCAAAGAACACTTCTCTATTTTATATTTTAACAGACGGACCAACTCTTTGGTAGACTTTAGCAGTAAGTTGTATTGTAAGCTCGTTTATAACTGCAGATTTATAAGTTAAAACGAATATCTTTGGTGATTGCATGACTGCAACGTTCTCGAAATACTAAGAAATCAAAATATGAGTAAAAAATATCATAATTCTGAGAGAGAAACGATGGGAGTCCAATTTGTAAATAAGATGCCAGAAAGAAATGATGAAACTGCGTCAGCACCGGATAACCCCACACTCCAACCTAATAATTTGGCCATAATGTCAAGGATAAAGAAAATTTATGTAATTTGTGTCTGCAGATGTAAACAAGACTATATCGTGTGTATATTAATTATTATTATTACGATTGGGATTCCGCATGTAGTGGCTTGAGACTGATTGTTATTACTGTTCTTCTAACTGACGATTTTGTATAATATTGTATGTTTGTTTGTCATCTGTGTATTGATTACTATTTAACTTGCTAAGTTAATACACGATATCGAAAACAGCAATACCAGATGTATCTAAATCTATCTCAATGATAAAGACGTTTGTTAAATAAATAAATTGAATATAGATTCAGAAATATATACTTGAATACATATTTGCACAAATAGTGAGTGAAAAGATCTCGTATAAATAGCAAAAATTGTATTTGCGATTTTTGAGCCATGGATTATATCAACATAACTCAAAGCTTACCACATTATCATGCTGAACCAGTATACATATTGTCTAATTTCTAGCAGATCTGTGCCAAAAATTTCATGGCAGTTTTATTCAATTAATTGTATTTCTTATTATACAAATTGTTCCTTAAGTATTTTTTTAAAACCGACCTACTTTTGAAATAGACTTTCACTCTTAGTCTATATGATGATGTCTTCTACTAAGTTACTTGGCTTTGCTTGTAATATTCTGATAACAACTTCAACTAGGTCGATTTTAAAGTAAATATTTATATTATCATTCCAAACATTAGATGTTTTGTCCCACCGATACGTCTAGTCTTAGTTATCGTTAGGTTTACTTTTATTTGGGGCTGTGAAATACTTTCCATTTATAACCAAGATGTCAAATTATGATATAAATATAATATTATGTATACTACATTATTAAACATTGATATTAATATTAAGCTTAACCACACGAGCTTAGCTTCACAATGCTCAAGATTTGAATTATTAGGTTTACACCCCTTTCCATTTCTTCTCTCCTAGTATTTTTCCCTTTAACTCTTCTTTCTCATTCTTAGAGCAGTTGATGTTCTTTGTCAATAATGCTAATAAAATAATGCAAAGTTCCAAAAGTTGATCTCACTATCCGAGATTGGTTACTATAGTCGCCATACGTATTAGTTTAACTCTAAGGCCCGTATCTACAATGGTATCAAATCAAATCTGTCAGAACTGTCAAATTTATCAAATCTGTCAATCTGTCTGTACAATCTGTACTCAAATACATCGGGACTCAGGACTGAGGCCCTTATTCTAGAATGACACTCAGCCTGAATCGCAATTTATCTGAGAACAGATTGTATAGACATATTGATAGTTCGACATATTGTCCAAACAATCTGTCCTCAGATAAATCACGATTCAGGCTGTCATTCTAGATTACGGCTCTGAGTGTCGTTGTAGAACATGGGCCTTAAACTTAAATTTAATTTGTCTTGTGAAAGTTACAAAAATAATTATAAGTAAGTACATCATTTATTTATTTGATAAATTATTTGAATATCAATATCGTTTGTAAATTCAATTTTGAGGACGACTGTACGGATAAATGTGATTAATAAAAGTCATTAATAGACAAAGGACATCAAGTTAAGCGCGTATTTGTACCTACTCGTACTAGCGGGTATTTGATATCTGTCTCTAACTATAAGTGCTGTCTATAAACATTGCCTTATTAAATAAATATTTCACGAGTACTGTATTGTGTATTTGTAATGGCACAAGTTTTTTGTAAATTTTAATAAGTAGAATAAGATTTTTCAGGAAAATACTGAACTACGTAGTTTGAAATGGTGAAAAGCTGGTGTGTGAATATATACAAAAGAGTAATCTATTAGTTGAACAGTTTTCATTGACTTCGTTGAATAAACAAGTACATTTTCGATAACTTGAAATCTCATGTACAATCAACAACAATAGTATGACTGATCCACTAAGGAAGGAACTTTGGAAATTTCACCCCTATTCTAGGCAAAAATTATAAATTTCTACGATAATCCACCTTCATGATTGATTGTACAAAATGTAACTTAAACATCATCATATCTGAATAATTACTGTAAAATTATTTTATTATAAACACCAGTAAAAATTTACAAACAGTTATTAATGTCATACTTTTTAAAGTACTAGGAATGTATGAGGACGTGAAAAGTGCTAAGTAGCTAAAATATTTTCCTAATGAGTGCGAGTCATAGCTGTGTGTTTCTGATGTCCTGTCGCCTGGTGTCTAGAATGCTAGCTTCGTGTTAATAATAAGAAAGACTCGTTGAATTTGAATAATAATAATATGATTAATAATATTACTATTACCTCGTGCACTCTTTTGTTATATTGGTAAAGTCGATCGATATTGGTAACAGTATTATTTTATAAAATACTTTTTAAAAATCTTTAAGAAAGTTTAATAATGCATTATTAAATACTAGCTTTTGCCCGTGGCTCCGCCCGCGTGGATGTCGGTTATCGCGACCAAACATAGACTATGTCCTTTATCAAGGTCTAATCTACCCTTATACCAAATTTCATCAAAATCGGTTCAGTGATTAAGGCGTGAAAGCGTACAGACAGACAGACAGACATAACGGCAGACAGAGTTACTTTCGCATTTATAATATTAGTATGGATTGGATATGGATTGTTTAAGTTTGTTTAAGTTCTAGTTCTTTGGAAAATCTATTAAAACAATGTGAATTAATCTTTCCTGGTAGAGCAATAACTCATAAATTATGCTGGTACTTTAAATGTATCTACTTACCAAATTACTATTTCAGGTGTTTTAAGTTAAACAGGACGTTTATTTTAAATTCAATCATAAGTTTATTTTCATTGTAATTACATTTATAAGTGAAATCCATCTTTAATTTTTACAAACACTACGATTCCCTACAGATTAATAACACTTTAATAATGCAATATTAAATTTATAAATAATAATACTAATCTGTAATAATAGTTACTTTATTGTACACTACATTCTGATCGCACAGATTATTATTATAATAGCGCAAAATATAGTGTTTGCACACATTAATTATTAAATTTCTTGTGCCTATACTTTTTATATTTAGGTATTTTTGATAGGATAATTCAATTGATATATTCGGCTGTAAGTGTCATCTGTACATAACCAATGCGTCTCACTATGTTCTATTAACTATATCATACCTTAAGAATGTGGCCGAATTTGGTCACAGTTTTTATCGCCTTCGTAGCAAAAGCGCAGCTGACCAAGTTTTTACATTTCCTCATCACATTTTGTATTAAATCATGGCTTTAGTTTAAAAATAATACTGTATTATCATTTATATCTAAATCACTATCACTCATCAACTGGTGAGAAAATGATCAAAAGCGGGGCCTATCGATAATAATCTGCTAAGATTCTGAATAAAATTTTGAGGGATTTCAATTCATCTTGTTACACTTTTTTATGCTAGGTACCATGGCTTTTACGCAGTTTCATTTTCATTGTATGTATACAGAACTGTATTAATGGAGACTACCTTATTCCAAAGAGTATAAAACTGCTAACAAACGCCAGTTGCAAGTTTAACATACATTTGGAGGCTAAAAACAATGACTTCTAATGTATCCTACTACACCTGCTATAAGTACAGAACTAACATTTCGTATTTCAGCCTCAAACAGACGCGTTTTTATCGATCGATAAAACCACTCACATTATTGATCGAACGAATCACTATTCCTTCAAATAATGGTCTGTTGTGTCATCGCAGCCACATCCTAATATATAATGTGCTAAAACAGGTATCTAAATGACGCGTGCGGTATTATCGAACGACAGTAACGCGTCTGTGTGCTTGAAGCTTTTAGATTCTGTCGATTCACCATAAATTGGCTTAGTTAAGATATCATCTGCTGATCTAATAGTTGGTATATATAAAAGTCTTGGAAAGCGCTTTTGCTAAACTTCACACTAAAAAGAAATCGGCTGTGTAGTTATAAAATCTTCTTTTTTTACAAAATATACATTTTGTACTACATCTGTACACTTGCCAGATTTATAAAATAGGGACGTCATATTTCTAGTTCTTTGGAAAATCTATTAAAACAATGTGAATTAATCTTTCCTGGTAGAGCAATAACTCATAAATTATGCTGGATACTAGAGTAACCTTAAAGATTTTGTAATTGCGCAGCCGAAATCAAGTGTTACAAAAAAAATATGTGATTTACAAAGTCTGGAGTATTATTTGTAGTGTCGTTCTGTTGTCCCGTTTGGTGTCGTGTGTAAGGCTCAAAAAGTGTTAGTTGTGATTTATTTATGCCATTTCGGTGTCGTGGACAATTTTTTATGAACGCTTTTGCGCATTTTAAAGTATACTATACACTCGTGAAGCACTAAATGTATTTAATCGAAACAAATAAAACTGATTCAGTTCATCCGACAGTTGCGTGCCATATTGTATTTCTTAATTTTTGTTGTTTATTAATAAACAATAATAATAATTTATTTATTACTTTAAACACTGTGACGTGATATATACAGATTAGAAGAAGACTAGCAAGTACATAAAATGGTGTGATGATAGCGTGACATTTTTTGCAGCGAACAGATCACACGAGTTTAAACTAATAAAAGATATATAGATAATTCTGTTTAAAAAAAACGATAAAAGCTATTATGTCGACATTAAACCGAATTGCTTATCGAAGCCCAGCGTGTCTATCGCAACGGGCTATCTCTGCGATTGACACGCTAAAACTGGCGGCTTGCTATTCTACCCTAAATCTGTACTTTTCACATTATTTTTAAACCATTACTACTTATTGTACTATTATTTATTGTACTGTTAACATAATCGTTGAAACATTGAGTCTGAACATATACCGGTTGTTGTTTTCGTCACAAAGTGATACTAAGCATAGGTAATAAATTGAAATTCCAATATTGTAATAGGATATGAGTGTTTTTCTAATACCGGGTAGGTACATACCGAAAGGTGATGGCGAACGTGTGGAAATTATTTAACACAAAATTTGGATGTCGGTTATCGGAACCAAAAATAGACTATGTCCTTTCTCAAAGTCTAAGCTACCACTATACCATATTTCATCAAAATTCGTTCAGTAGTTCAGGCGTGAAAGTGTAACATACAGACAGACACACAGACAGAGTTACTTTCGCATCTCCTTAGTATGGAAGTATGGATCAATGTTCCAGCGTACGAGGTCCAAATAAATTAATATTTTCTTCGAACCAAAATAAGAAAAAAACAATAACACCTCTCGTTTATTCTGTCATTACTACAGCAGTTCAAACTTTAACTAAAATTGACGATTTCCACTCGTTTGTCGCTCTCCTTCGCCTTTTGTACCCGACAATACACTTGATGAAGGCGTGTAGCACTTGTTTATGATAATACTCATATTTAGTTTCAGGGCATTGATTCTATCTGATCTAAGAACTGGATGGACATATGACATATGTTTTTAACTCCTGATACAACACAAATAAGTGAGACGTGCATTCATCAATGTCAACAATTAGAGAGGCCACACACCAAAGCAGCATTTGCGACGCACACAGGAAATTGCCAAGGAAAATGCTTTTTGATAAGAGATAATCAAGAATTTGCTGCGTAAATATACGGTAATTTGCTGTGTGCTTGGTACTGCTTTGGTGCGCACCTTCATATTTGTAATTAAAACATTTTGCCTACTCTAAAAACTAAAGGAATTTAGTAGTGTTTTCTGTATTCTTTTCGACTTAGCCTTAAAATGTACAGATGATGAACTCTATAGAGATTAGCCAGTTTTTTGAATATTAACAAAAGAATTTTGTATTAAATAATAATTTAAGAACGACTAATCGGGGGGAAATGATTATTGTTTCTGGGGTAATAGTACAAGATCTGATATAACAAATATATTACTCACGTTTATAGTCGTCATTTTTATTTTTTTTAAGAAAACAGGGGTTTACTATGTCAAATAAGAGATAAGAGATCTTAGACCATTAATCATAATTTTTTATCATTTCGGCGAAGCGTTTATGATAATTAGCGTGCAAAATCAGCCATAACAGCTCACAAAATATCCTAACGCCGAAATTATAAAACTTGGAGTGTAATCGTTTCCCACCGATGCGCAGATTTTATCTCGACTCACAAATCGTACCACGTTAGCGAACATTATTTATTTCACTCGATTTATTACACGTTTATTATTAATAAAGTAATTATTACAAAGATAAAGGTTTTTTTCTTTATATTTTTAGTCAAAAGCAAAGGCAAACTTTCTTATTAAGGGGCCAGAAAGTTAAAGAATTTCAAAGGAGGGCCAGAATTATCACGAATATCTTGATAGGTATTATCGGACTTGAACCGACTAAACTATAACGCACGCCGTCCGTGGATCGTACGCTGCTGTAGGTGACATTGGTTGAGACGCCCATCACATCACCCCCAGTGCGGACCACCGGAATCTACTTTATACTTCTGGCCCATCAAAATAAATTATCACGGGCCATATAGCATACTTTTTTTTATAAAGGACACGTCAATTTGACTTCACCTCGCCTAATGTTAAGCTAAAGGCAAAGTCACGGAAAGAGGGTCATCATCGTAATCATGTTAACAATGGTGGTACTCAGCTTGACGGCCTCATCAGATGCCTTTTCACGCCCCGCTTAAAGGACCCGGAACTGTAGGAAGAAGGAAACACGTGAGCTGGCAAGGAGTTCCAGGTCTTAGTGGTGCGACATAGGAAGGAGTCACTGAAACGCTTGGTCCAAGCAGGTATACTCTGCACCGTATACGGATGGCATCTTAGCCCTGCACGTGTCGTCCTGTGAATTGGAATTGGATACATGTCGAAGGACGGCCGGCGGGCCGGATTAGATGCTTTCGCGGGCCGGAGCTTGCCCATCCTTTCTCTACCATCTAACATTTTGCTATTTACTCTCAACGAAACAGTGAAGGCATCCAGTTAAATACAGTCAGCATCAGAAAGATGTAGATGAAGAAAGTGCTCAAAATGATCTTAATTCCTCGATTTTAGACCGATTTTGTGAAATTTGGTACACTCCTTTAGTTCGGACAATAATACAATTTAAATCGATTCAACAGTTTGATTTGCTCTTAATACCCCAGTTTTAAGTTCATTTTGAGACTTTGTAGTAAAAATATTTCTGATGTGGTCTGTACCTATCTATATTTCCTATATTGTATGAAAAAGTTCCTACGTAAGTGTGTGTGATTATGTGTTAGTATACTGATTCCTTCAGCAAGGTGTTGTATTATGCCCGTAAAGGTCCTTATAATGAAAATAGTAAAAAAATAGAAGCGTTAGAAAGCAGGCAGGTATCAACTAGTATACGTGCACCAATATATTTACAATAAATCTCAACAAACGGGAATCGACGTCAACTGCAACATGTTTTATTCCAAACTGTCGTCGGACCAGCCCTCGTAGTAGCTACAGTGCTACACAGATTTAGAGCGCGCTAGATACGTCGATCTACAGAATTTAAATATCGTTTGAAGTCAGATGGCAGGTTGCTAAAGTAAAACCAACGAGACGAGAGAAAATAGGTAAACAAAGCGACCATTAGTGAGCTACGTTGCGATAACTAGCGATTATTTTCTCTGTCCTTGTCGCACATGTATGTCACACGTACATGACTATGGCCGAGCGACAGCTGTCGTTGCGTGTTTCGTAGTACAGGAAAGCTGTCAGCACCGCAGTTCTAAATTATCAGCTCCACCATCTTATGAACAATTTCATTCCGGTCTGGAACGGGCTATACGTAATAATTTTCAAATAAAAATGTTTAGAACCGCTGAAACTTTGTTTACCTTTTTCCTCTTGCTTCGTTGGCTTTACTTTACAATGTATGATTTGAAATTGACATGGTCATTCACTTTGATATTAAAACACTCGTCGTGATAAATACCATGTTTCTTATAGTTTTTGAGGCGAATATCCCGACAACTGTTTTACTATCGAGGTTGCTACACGGAAAAAAACCGAATTTCGGCTGTTTAGTAGTTAGACAAAACACACCACAACACAACTTAATTGGGAGAGGTTCGAAGCATTATTGAAGAAACGAGGAAGATTTAACATAGACAAAGTAGATGCATCGAAAGGCCCAGACAGCTTGTGCACTTGATGTACCAGTGGCGGTGGATGAACTTTTTTAAAAGTGAAGTTGGTGCGACTCATTGGGAAGTGAGCAGGTATCTGGTTATAGGGCACCTTGCCACTGTGCACTTCACCAGGTCCTCGATTATACTAAAGCTAAACCACTGTCATATCACAGCCACTGCAAAAAATTACATTGAATTTTGGACTTTATTTCTATAGATTTAAGGTCCATAATTAAATTAAAAAGTTTTATTATACTTTTTCATTCACTCTGCAATCAGTCATCTAATTTTGAATATCAACCGCATTGCTTAAAGTAAAAAAATTAATGCCTTTTCTAGCAGAACCTCATGATGCAAATCGAGTATTGCATACTTTTAATACAAATTACAAAAAAAATAGTCAATTATTCAATATCTATGAAACTCATTTTAGTCTACAATTTTAATCTGTCCTTCTATGATTATCAACGAATTGTCTCTGGTGTCGAATCGGGCCCAATTTGGTAACACGCTAGGAGGGATGGCTTGCGGCATCTAGCCTGCTCTAAATCTATGAGTATACCAATAAATCTGTACAAACGAGAATCGACGTCGAAAGCAACTTGTTTTATTCCAAATAATGGCCGTCGGACCAACCCTTGCGTCCCTCGAATCTGTTTTAGGCTTAGGGCTGACAGGCGACAAAATATTACTGTTGTATCGGAGAGTAAAGGATTGGTTCTAAATATATTTGATATTGTTAGGGGAGATAAGGGTAATGCTATCTATTAACCTAGGGCCACTGGTCGAAACCGTTGCAATCCCAGTTGCATCCAACGTGAAAGTTTCTTATACAACCGGTCCTAATGTGATGAAGGGAGTGTACTATACTACTCTTTATCAGGATTTGGCTTATCTTGGCTTTACGTAAACGAGTGCCCTCTGGCCCCCCAACTCCGAGACGAAAGTTTTTAACAGTCTCTACCATCAATCGGAAAACTGTCGCGTATAAAAAATAGAAAAAAAAAAAGACTGTTTGTCGGGTTTGGGAGTTCAGACGTCCCTGCCTTTCAAACAGCTTTTTAGGGAAAATAAAAGAAATGAAATGTAATTATACTTGCATGTGAAATGAAAGACATTGCGTTATTATTTACTCGGGAATCCTAAGGGGGGCAACCATGGACTCAACTTCCACAAGAGGTCCTTGAACTAATAGTCTAGTGTAAGCTACCGAGGGTTATATCCGAAGTAGCAAAGAACATCAATATCGTAAGTATCTCCTCACTGTCGCATAACATCGACATTTCTTTATATTCCTTAAAAGCTGTTTGAAAGGTAGGGGCGTCTACCGACCTCCCAAACCCGACAAACAGTGTCTATTTTATTCTTTTTTTTAAGCCCGCCAAACAGTCTTTTTTTTATTTCCTTTTTTATACGCGACAAAACGTATCGACTTTTAGATGGTATTTACTTGAACTCCGAAGATCAAAAAGTGTTTCCTAACCTCCAGAGACTTTGCTTCAGTTTACCACCAGGCGATATGTCCAATATGACAAAAAAAATACAAAATTATACAGACGTTAGTCTTAAGAAAAATCGAATACTCCTTGAAAAATATGAGCGAAATTGAGAAAAAATCTTTTGTCATCTCAAGTAGGTGTACGAGCACATTTCAAATATTGGCAAATATAAGTCTCATTTCTCCAAGTTTTGCGGAAGGAAATCAATTTGATAACTTCCTCGAGTAATTTGGCCACGTCGGACTAAACTTGGATCCGAAACTACTTAAATTCAATGAGCGAAGTATAAATCCTCTACTGCGAGGTCGCGACTTACGCAAGTCGAAATAGTTTTAGAGAATCAATAGGTAAGAAATGATGCTTTGCCTAATACGTGAGTATAACTCACACTATAAAGTGAGAGCTTGAGTTATATGGCATATATTGGGAGAGGCCTATGTCCAGCTGTGGACGGCAATAGGCTAATTGTTTTTTTTAATTTTTAATTTATTTATTACACATCACAATTTACATTTGATCTAATCTAAGAGATTGATTGACACAATAAAGGCGAGCACATGTTTGAAGCGTAAAACGAGGAGATGTTACGGCAGGACGGTATGGTACGCCATCAGGTGTAATTAATACAGAAAGGTCTGGCTTAAGGTGAACGCGGTCTTGGAGCAAAATCGCCTCGATACGAGCCATTTTACTTTGACTAAAACTTACGTTACGCCTTATACCTTTTGCCTTTTCCTTATACCTATTTTTTCACGTCTTATACATGCTGGCTTCTGCTGGGTCTGCTAGCAAAGCGAAAGAGGTGTCCACCCAAGAGACGTGACTACTCCATGTCTGTATTGCAAAGTTACGACGCGTCGCTTTTGTATATTTTGTATTAAAACATTTGATTAATGCGATCGTAACGATATCACTTAACTCATAGACAGTTTATTGAAATAGATGATAATTTCGATCGGTCCTAAACGAGTATGTCAGAATCTAGTTAATTAAGTCTCAAGATAACCTTCAACAAAGTGCCTAAGGGTCTTGCGGTTCAGAACACCAAGGCTAAATCAAAACTAATGTAAATCAAATTTACTGGTAAGGGAATACAATAAATGGGAATTGAAGAGAGGCTTCCGGTGACTGGGACCACCTTCAAATGCCTATATAAAAGTCTATTGTTCAAGCCAAAACAGTACAGTCAAATGAAACATTTGAAGTTCTTTAAAGTTCTACTTAATTAGAGAAAAAACTGTTTGAATCAAAAATATTATTTACTAGTTGTTGCCAGCGACTTCGTACGCGCTACGTTCAGAATAACTCGAACCTACTTATTGATTAGCGTGCACAAACGCACAGACAAACAGATAAACAGATAACATTTTTTAACAAACGAAGCAATAATGAGTTCATATAGAAGTGGACTAATCTTAGACTCAAAATGTTTTCATATTTTAAACAATTTAAATTAGACATAAAGCAGTCAATGAAAGTGTCCACCAATATAGTGGCTTATCGCTTCTGCCTACCCTGAGCAATAAATGATTTTTTTCTTATTTTTCTGAGGGCGAGAAATGTCAGCATACATATCCATTAACCTTCAACTTCAAATAACGCATAACCCCAACATCAGATCCATTTCCAAAACACGTCCATTTTCCCGGTACCTTCCCGACGTCACATTATAGAGGTATGTTATTTACGAGCGCCATATAAATATGTCATATGTAAGAGATAAGACGCCGGAATAACAGTGATTATTATAAGAAGCTGACCCGGCGGATGATATATGAGCGTTACATTGGATAAGGTTTGCAGGGAAAGGGATCAGAAACTAAGCTGCCTATTGGTATGGAATCCATTTGGTGTCGATCTACACGCGTAGATAGTATATACAATCACGTCTGTAAATCCCCGAACGGGTAGGCAGAGGTGTATTAGCACCCATGTTTCGCCAATTCCTATGCCGCACCACTAGGACCTGGAACTCCGCCAGGTCACGTGTTTCCTTCTTCCTACAGTCCCGGGTCCTTTAAGCGGGGCGTGAAAAGGCATCTAATGAGGCCGTCAAGCTGAGTGCCACCACTGTTAACATGGTACATGTTTACGATAGTGACCCTCTTTCCGAGACTTTGCCTTTAGCTTAACATCAGGCGATGTGAAGTCAAATTGACGTGACCTGTATAAAAAGATGATTTTCGGTCCCACGACGTAATAGGGGGCGAGCCTAAATTGTCGTGTAGCGGGCCCCTTGTTTAGGGCTGAATGTTTACTGTCGGATGGAGAACAGCTCTATCCCTTAGTCGCCTTTTACGACACCCACGGGAAGAGCTGGGGTGGTCCTATTCTACTCCACCGGGAACCAATACGACATGGTGTCGATCTCTGAATCTTTTACAGGTAAAGGGAGTATGTATTTAGACTCTGCACTGTTAAGTCACCCTGATGAATGAGCCAAACGTGATAATACAGTTTAGTTTTAATTAACCTTGGTCTTTGTTTTTAGTGAAATCTCCACTGGCAAACTGGCACTTCCAATTATCTACTTTGTTGAACGGATTTTCAGTGGTAAAATGAACGGTGTAAGATAATTGATAACCTAGAATTATAGCATAATAAATTCAAGAAGACAATTTTTTTTTCTTTAATTTTCATTTAAATAAGACAGGGTTTTTGTTCCACATAAATAAATAAATAAATAATTTACAACATTCAACACAACGCTATCTAGCCCCATGGTAAGCTTAACTAGCTTGTGTTATGGAATCTAGAATGCGGATGAACATACTTAGATACTCTTTTTGGAAATACGTACATTTTATACATAGAAACACCAAGACCAATGCAAATAGCACAAATGCGTGCAAATATTTGCACTGAGCGGGGATCGAACCTCCTGCGTAGCAGCCACGTTCACTACCGCCACGCCACTACTACTATAACTCCCGTACACAAACATCAACAGCCCTGTCACTCGGAAAATCCCAGGCATAGTTAAACTATTTCGGAAACCATCAAATTTAGTTGAATTGGAAGAATTATAAATATCGTTCAACAACTGTGTACATTCTATTCCATTCTTCCACACCTTCCGTGATAGCTTCTAATCCGTTTTTGAACGTTAGAATGACGTCAACACTACATAACCTGTCGCGCACACATAAATCGATAGAACAAAACAGTTCACTCAAGAATTTAGTACGTACAACACATATTTAACACATAACAGAAATAGCCACAGCATAAATAAAATACACTCTTCTCCGTAAGCTCTTCGCGGAACTATTGACGTATACACCTGTGCTACTATTGAGACCGAATAATAGGTATACTTGCATAACCTTACACTTTAGTGATATATATTATCTGTGGATCACGAAAAAAATGGAGAAGATAAGACATAATAGCGTATACTCAGTCTGGTTTCCTTATTTTTAAGATTAAAAGCTATGGTTGTGATTGTCATCTCCAGTTTAGCAAACTTTTAAAGACGTAATGTTGGCCTTCAAGCAGGGTGTCAAACAGGGTATAAAAAAACCCCTAGAAATAAAGGAGTATCTGATTCTGAGGTCATTCCTAAATTGGTAATATCGTGCTTATGAGTTTAATTTGTGAAATGATTTCCGAATTCTGAATTAGACTCAATATGAAATTTGTATAGGTTTGTATAGGTTGTGTGGTTTTATATTACAGAAACATCATCATCGTCATATTTTTTCCGCTTGATGTGACTTTACTAGGCTCTCAATAAAATAAAAAAGCCTTTATTTCCCAATACCCCTAAAAATAATCTCAATATAACATTAAGTTTGTATTTGTATGAATTTGAATTAAGTTTTTCTTATTAGTGTTTCACTAGGTTATGGGCCCCTCCTCGGATGAAGGCCTCCTCCAGTTGTTTCCAATTATCTTTATCATTTGCTATGTTTTGCCAATCATCTCCTGCTGTATCTTTTTAGTCGGCAGCCCACCTTCTTTTCGGTTTGCCTACTATTCTTTTCCCTATGGGCCTTTTCCATTTGATAGTTTTGGCTGTCCACCTGTCGTTCTTAAATCGTGCTACGTTACCAACCTATTGCCATTATAGTTTTAGGGCTTGTGTAAGGGCACCGGTTACCATTGTTTTTTGTCTTATAACTTCGCTTCTGACTTTATGTAATGGCCTTTTGTGTTATTTCGATTTTTTGTTTAGCTCTTGCCATGAACAGCTAAGTTTGGCAGTCGTACAGCAGGCAGGGTAGTATACAGGTATCTATACCGGTTTTGTTCATGATTGTTGTGTAGTCTCCTTCTAAAATTTCTTCAAGAGACCAGAATTTCTTCCATGTTATATTAGCTCTCCTTTCAACTTCGTCTTCATTGTTTGTTTTCTTAAATGATACTTGTTTGCCCATATAAATGTAGTTATCGTATTCTATTTCGTTATCTCTTACGGTAATAGGCTTTTCCTTGCTGCTTGTCATTATTTTGGTTTTACTAGCATTCATTTCTAATCCTACTTACTAAGCTCTTACGGGAGCGAAAATACCTCATCCATTAATCAGGATCGGATTTGTGAGGCTTCATACACCCACCAAAAAAAGAACTTTTTTTCAATTTGACTTCACCTCGCCTGATGTTAAGCTAAAGGCAAAGTCTCGGAAAGAGGGTCACCATCGTATACATGTACCATGTTAACAGTGGTGGCACTCAGCTTGACGGCCTCATCAGATGCCTTTTCACGCCCTGCTTAAAGGACCCGGGACTGTAGGAAGAAGGAAACACGTGAGCTGGCTGGGAGTACATTTCTAAACACGTGCTAAAAGTTGTTGTAAACACTAAACATTTCCTTTTCGCTTCTAATAACAAAGTCTAAGGCCCTATTTTTGTTCTTGGCACAAACAGGAACTATGAACATTCAATAGCAATATATTAACCACAAGTTATTAGCAGTCAACAGCTGCGCGCTCCTCACAAAGTATCACCGTTTACAATGAGTTTAGGTAAACTATAACCCCTTAATGTTGTAAGAAATTGCATATATATTTCAATGTTTATTATAGGTAGTTACAATTCACTGCCACTTCAAAAGAAAAGTAAATAAAATAAATATTCTACAACATTCTACACAACGCTATCTAGACCCATGGTAAGCTTAACTAGCTTGTGTTATGGAAACTAGAATGCGGATAAGCATACTTAGATACTTTTTTTTGTAAATACATACATATTATACATAGAAACACCCAGAAAAATGCAAATAGCCATATTCATGCATACAAATATTTGCACTGAGCGGGAATCGAACCCGCGCCTCCTGCGTAGCAGTCGCGGTCACTACCGTCACGCCACAGAGGCTGTCGAAACGTACTTTGTCGTTAAACGTACTTTAAATACCTACTGAAGAAATAAAAAAAATATTCTATTCTTATTTTCTTCATTGCCTGTTAGACTTTCCTTCTTCCTACGCGTCACACTAAAAATAAATTACTGTAATAATGGATACCTCAATACTTTACTGAATAGAAGCTGAACCCAACTTACATCTGAACATCATTTCCTCCAATAGGGTGTCTAATGTGTAATATAGTATTTATGCTATAGATAATGTATTCAATGCCTTTAAAGATATAACAGTGTTATAACAGTAACAAATCTTATATGTTTCAAATAAAAAAAAAAACAAACTTTAAAAATCATCTTATTAAAAGAATATAGTGGAATAAATTTGTCGACACTTCAATAGATAAGCAGTTATTTCTATTTCTCCTATTGTTTATTCCACATTATAATTCTTTACTTGTCCATTTCTTAGAATTATTATTTTCTTGTCAGTGCATTTGGAATATACACTTTAGAGATCTACCTTTTAGCCGGTCCATAATTCACCCTCCAACGGATAATGACGCAATACCTAACATATTTGCGTCTGAAAGCTTCTAGAAATTCTGTTCTTTTTTCTTGAAAATATTAATTTAAGGTTATATACCATAAGTTTCAGGAATAAGGGTAACCATTATAGCTACCGTAGCAATGCTGTAGCAATAGTACTACAATAAAATTACAGATCCTTTTTCACGCCATTTTCACATCCGGGTCTGAAGGAAGAAGGAAGCATGTGTACTAGTAAAAAAATAAAAAACTTATTATGTGTGTAATTATTAAAAAATGTTTACGTGTGGCAAAGAACCTATATTTGTCTGTCTATCTGACGTAATCTTTCAACGTAATTTTCTTCAGCTTCCAAACCCGACTGTTAGCTCTTTATCAAGTTCTGAATTTGAAGGGATGATTAATTAACTCACTGACTGACAATAAACGCCCCAGAAAACGTTTCAACTGAAACGTTGGTTATGATAGATTCGTTTTATAATGAAACAATAACTATATAAGAAGGATTTTACTCAGCTGGAAAAAGTTGCAAGCGCGGTTTGGAAATTTGATTAAAAGTTAGCCAGTGGGGTGACTGGTGATTGCAGCTAATGTAATCATTATCCACTTGGCATACTTAATGCTGTAAAATTCTTTGAATTATTTGGGCGGCGTTATCAAAAATCAATGTTTAAAAATGATTGTAACATCATTCATTGGTTCCGATAGTTCGTAAGAATATCAGTAGATGACTCCACCGTCACCTTAAAGACGGATAAGAAGGGAAATTTGAATCACATCGGGCGTGTCTCGGTAGCCGAGTTGGTCAAGGCATTCCCCCTGTAAGGGAAAGATCGCGGGTTCGAGTCCCACCCGAGAAGATTCTTTTGCCCTAAGTATTCGATTTGTATAGTTAGCATACTTAATGATATAAAATTCATTCAATTATCTACCCTTATCTGTATACTAGCATCGCCCTGCAGTTTCATCAGTGTAACTCTTGAATGCGCTGTACGTAATAAACATAACATAACATAAACCCACGCCTGTATTTCTCGAAGGGGTAGGCAGAGGTGATAGCACCCACATTTCGCCAGTTTATGTTTAGGTCCCAATGTAATAGGTGGCGAGCATATTGCCATTAACCGGGCACTTATAAACCTGCGATAAATACACACATAACTTCGAAAAGCATCGAACAGTCTTTGTCAATTGGTGTGTGCCATGGTAAACCTGGGACCTAACCCGAGACCTCGTCTCAGCAGTCCATTTCCCATAGCACTTGCAGGCTACCGCTACTACGTAATAAAGGGATAAAATATATTCTATACATATAAAATTACTTGTCCCGACTGACTGACTTGTATTCAACGCAGTGCCTAAACCGCTGGACGTATAAACTTGAAATTTTGACAGTACTTGCATTTTATGATGTAAGTATCCACTAAGAAAGAATTTTTGGAAATTCTGCTACTAAAAATAAGGGATGGAAGTTTGTATGAAAGTCCGTAATTTTTAGAGCTAGATGCACTAAATTCATGAACCTGTGCCTATAAAAATAAATGAACATGTGTATCAGAGTTTTTCAAAATTTAACTACTAAGAGGGTAAGGGTGAATTTCTCAAATGTAAAATTTTCGCGGCGTGACTGAAAATCATACCCTAAAGTTAACATTATAGTAATGATTATTTTTTGTAAGAAAGATTCTTTTTCTCTATATGCACGTATAAATTATATTATTGAAACTATTTTTGTGAGTGTGTAAAAAATGTCTTTTCACCTAAATTCTAAGCTTGGTGGCGCGTCCACAACCTGTTTTCTTGGGAATGATCACAGTTTAATCAAAACTTCATTAGTTTACTGAGTATACCTAATAATAATTCGATTCGGCATTATTTTAGCTATCTTTGATAATGTCATTCGTAGTATTTAGTACTATACTTTATCTTAAAAATAAAATATATGATGCGTCCGCGGGAAATGTAAAATTTTGGTGGGATTTATAAAATCATCGAAGGAGTCGTATTGAAAGTACCTATAAGGACGACACTATGATCATAGGAAACGTTCAGTTGGGTGTTAATGAGCACTAGTGCCAGTTGTCCCCAGTCCCGTTTCGTTTTTCTGCCAAACACGTAAGTAGGTCGTTTCATAAGCCTCGGACAAAAATATTGTAATTTTTGTGTTGATTATTTAAAACGGTTTACTCTCATTGTATGTTTTAATATTTAAGTATAGTGTACAGGTTCAGTATGTGTATTACATTTTGGTAATGTAACCACTATATTCTAAATAGTATTTTTATAAATAATTTTTTTAGACGTGAAACTAATTTTGGTGGAGCAATTTTGGTGAATTTGGTGGGGTTTTACTAATCATCAAAATTGTATATTTACACCAAAATTTGTTTTCATAGTTATGAGTATTTGATTAAGCTCCTACGTAGTCCGACGGGCTATAAGGTCAGGTGGCCTCTACGTGGTATACCCTGGGCAATGGAGAAAGCACCGCCTCTCTCCCTAGGTGGGAAAGAGGTTGTTGGCTGTTGAGGGTTGTTCGGAAGCTTTCCTAATTTTCTCTCAGATTAACCATTAGCATATGAACTACCCATACAAAAGACAGGCGAGTAGTTGGGTGAAGTCAGCTGATGCCGCAGTAGGGATAGGCCGGTGTGGTGGAGCATCGTGCGCTCTTTCCGTCACCTGCTTCTACTGGCGTGAAAGGCGGCCTCACTCTTTACTACCAAGCCTACGCCGTTAAAACCTGCCCACCCTTCTTCCCTTCTCTCCACTGTCAACATCATTTGGCTTTTCTTCCTCTGCTTTCTCACTTACATGAAAGTTACCGTGGATACAAGAGTGCCTCATGCAATCTTTTGCACGTGACTTCACGCAACAAAGCGACGACGTCGAAGATGTAGGTGACACGCAACTCCTGCTTATGTTGCTCCAGCAGCTAGCAGTTTGCTATCGTGTAAAAGGTACTCAATCTTCTCCACAGAAGGCTTCTGACCTCTACCATCCTCAAGCTCCTACATCCACATCCTCACATGTTGCACCAATCTATCGGCGTCCACCACCGATATTAACAGCATACATGGGTAGTTATGGAGTGATTGTCTGATGCTTTCCGACCAAAATACCATGCTGATTGGGAATGGACTAAGAACAGATTCTAGATGTACCCCGACAGTGATAAGGAAGATTCTTATATTGCCAACAGCGGTTCGAACAACGGAATCAGAATCGTGGTACATGTCTCGGATGGTGTAAACCTCTGGAACCTTTTTGAACCGCAATGCCCATCAGCTCACCGCGTGAGAAACTTGTTCATCACACTACCAACTAGTCTTGCCACTACCAAGTGTCCATGGCATATCTTCCGTCCACCCTTAGGCATACCGAGTACCACCTCTCCCACTTTGAGAATAAATCTTTTCCCAGCAATCTTGAATAAGTTCGTCGATAATATTGGCGCCATTAGAGTAAAATATAATCCTTGCTTCTAAACAATCAAATGTTTTGCTTTTATACTGATACTACTAACAACTAAAGTGGTTTTGCCATATAAAAATGAAGTTGGTGATAAAAGGGTGAAAATTAAGGGTTATATTAAGTGCCAAATTCTAAAAAAAAACAAAGAAATAGTGTAAGTAATAACAAATAAAAAATAAAAATAAGTTGATATGCAATTTTGGTGTTAGACACGAATTTTGATGTATAGGCAATTCAGGTGTATAAAATAAACAAGTAATTCCCAGGGCTAATTACAGTATTCAAGAATAATAGGCATCTAAATATGTATTTCTAGCTAAATATTGAAAGAGATTACCTAAATTCTCTGGGACTCTGGGACGGCTCCGCAAAGTACTTATTAGATGCTCTCGACAGGTTGCAGCGACGTGCGGTCCGCATTATTGGGGATCCTGAGGTCACGAACACCCTCGAGCCTTTGCAGATGCGTAGAGATGTTGCGTCTTTGGCAGTTTTCTACCGTCTCTACCATGGTGAATGTTCTGACGAGCTCTTCCAATTAGTCCCACCCTCCCCTTTCCTTCACAGGACGACACGTGCAGGGCTAAGATGTCATCCATTTACGGTGCAGAGTATACCTGCTAGAACCAAGCGTTTCAGTGATTCATTCCTATGCCGCACCACTAAGGCCTGGAATTCCCTGCCAGTTCACGTGTTTCCTTCTTCCTACAGTCCTGGGTCCTTTAAGCGGGGCGTGAAAAGGCATCTAATGAGGCCGTCAAGCTGAGTGCCACCACTGTTAACATGGTAAATGTTTACGATGGTGACCCTCTTTCCGAGACTTTGCCTTTAGCTTAACATCAGGCGAGGTGAAGTCAAATTGACGAGTCGAGTATAAAAAAAAAAAAAAAAAAAAAAATACCTAGGAATAAAAAAATCACCAAAATTAGCTAAAAATTCATAGATGTTGAAATTCACCCGTAAAATACACTCCCTATCAAATATGGAATACGAAATTTTCCCGGGCGAGGCCGGGACAGGTCGGCTAGTAACCTATATTACTTCTAAGCTAAATAATAGCTAATAGCTTTCTAATAGCAGAAAAATGGGGTAGCTAGTAGAAAACTGTAGTCTCTGCCTACCCCGCTGAGAAGACGGCGCGACTGTATGTATATATGTATGCACAATTAAACAGAATCGCAATACTTCTCCATCAAAAAGGGTACATCCCGAATTATTATTTATAATGCGTACAACTCATATATGGAAGCGAAAGGGCCTGTAGATGGCAATCGTAAAAGTAAGGTTTATTGCAAGTTTTTACGAGACGCTCGAGTTTATGTCAGAGAGATAGCATCTCGAAGTGGGGGGTGTTTGTTTGATACGATCCTTCTTGTTGCAGATATGCTCCAGTCATTGCTACAGCCAAGGGACAATCAGCGGCGTAAGTATTATGATTTTGTTTTAGAGCTACGTAGTGTGGAATGACTTCTCTGCCATGGTAGTCCCAAGTGCAAGTGTACATAAAAACGTTTTATGCGGTCCGTGAAGTACAATCTTGACGAAGAAGTCTCAAAATGATCTTAAAACTCTCGTATTAATAGCAAATCAAACTGTTTTATTGATTTATATGGCACTAGCTTTTGGCCGCGGCTCCACCTGCGTGGATATCGGTTATCGCGACCAAACGTTGTCTATGTCCTTTCTCATGGTCCAATCTACCCCTAGGTATACCAAGTTTCATCAAAATCCGTTCAGTGGTTTAAGCGTGAAAGCGTAACATACAGACAGACAGAATTAGTTTCGCATTTATAATATTAGTATGGAATATTTTACGGACTAAAGGTGTGTACCAAATATCAGAACAATCGGTCAACTGGAAAGGGGTAAAAAAACTAATCATTTTGAGCACTTCGTCAACATCTTTCTGATTCTGACTGTACACGTGACACTACTCATGTCTAAAATCGTTCATTCTGACATGTTCCGCATTTGTCCTATGAGTTTTACCTCACCAAATTGATTGCCCTATTAGGGAAGAGCTAGATACGTAAATCAGAATAGTCTAGCTTACCTACTGAATCCTATAACGACCATGATAGTTGTAACTCTAAAAATAACTAAAACTTTCTATACATTAATTACCAAAGTGGTTTATTAAGCTGTATTTCACTGCTAATAGGTGGCCTCGGCCTTAGGACTTGTATAGTATCTACTGTGTATCGATTACATTGCAAGGCTAAGCTTTGTAAATATTTTAATGGTACACGTGTTTTACCAAGAGTTTAATTCCAAAACCTAGAAATAATTAAACACTAATGATGTGAAGGAACCTTTGACTTCGCAATACACTCTACCACTACACCATGGTACTGCAGTGGTGTAATATTTGTTACTAAATCACGCCAGAATGGCTGCACGGATCGGGTAGAAATTGGACAACTAAGAGCTTCACCTCAAAGTCTGGGATCCTATTTCTGACTCCTTCTCCAATTCGCACGAGCGCGATTGTGACGCCTCTGGTGTAGCACACGTCCATAGGCCACGGTAACCACTTTCCATCAAGTAGGCAGTGTGCCTGTCACCTACCTAAATAGTATAAATAATATAGCTTGCGTTATAGACTCTAAAATGCAGATATACACACACCTAATACCAAAAAAAATGGGCATCCATGGCAGTGAGAATTTTGAAACACTATTTATTTTCATCATCTTCTATGAAATTTTCTGAGTCTCCACCTTTTACCGGGTTGTAGTCCACTTAGAGCTCCCAGCTGAATAGCACCTGTGCGAATAGCACCTAGCCAGGTCCACGAAGAGTACCTATCAAGATTTTTGGCAGGTGCTATTCGTGGGGCCCGGAAATTGCATGACCAGACCATTCATTACCCACGTAGCGTGGCTTAAACATCGCTGGACCATTGAAGCCGACTGACTTTCTTACATTTTATCAACGATGTCACCGATAAGACTGCTGCGGATGCTGAAACTCATACTGAATATATACTGCTTAGTAGATGTATTTATTATCCTTAATATAATGACGTAAAATAATGTTACAGTTACCACGAGCAGCAGAGCCTAAAGTTATCAAAGTTTCTCTCCCCCCAGCAAAGATGATTGGCGCAATGCCCGCCGTGGCGGTCCGCCACGAGCGGCGACGCGCGGAGAAGCGAAACGCCGCCATGGGCAGGAGACCATCCCAGCTGCCTCTGCAGCTCAACCGCCCCCTGGACGCCGACGCCACACCCTCCCCCGACATCCACCGCCTCAGAAATGAGTTGTACGTTTGCGGCAGGGTGAGTGAAGTGAGTCGTATCATCATTTCACCCCATTATTATCCTACTAACTAGCCTTAGGGGCAATTCTCAATGAAAGAGCAGCGGCTGAAATTGCCGAATCAAGTTCTACTGGAGTAACACCCAATTTATGATTTGAAATTGACATGGTCATTAACATTAGTAGTTAAACACTTACCGGTATATTTATCACGATTTTTGTATCGCCGACATATCGAATACTCGATGTGGTGTTTGTTTCTATGGATTAGCTATATAATTTATATTGTCTCACGTAGACCTATAGTTGGGTTAGCTGTCATTGGGGAGTCGATCATTGATAACAGACAAGAGGACACACACAAACCTGCGATATTGAGTGGAGTAGTGAGCCATAGCAATTATATGTATTAAATTATAAGTATTACAAGCACAGAGTATCCTAAACTCGAAAATACAAAAAATATAGTAAACTAGCTTTTGCCCGCGGTTTCGCCCGCGTGGATGTCGGTTGTCGCGACCAAACATAGCCTATGTCCTTTCTCAAAGTCTAGCTAGCTAATCTAGCCTTATGCCAATTTTCATCATTTCATCGGTTCAGACCGATTTTGATGAAATTTGGTATAACCACTGATGGTTCAGGCGCGAAAGCGTAACATACAGACAGACAGAGTTACTTTCGCATTTATAATATTAGCATGGATATCCCGGTGAGTGTTATACTACTAAAGTCATGTGTCACCCTAGAACCAAGAAGAGG
Organism: Eilema sororculum; assembly: GCA_914829495.1. NCBI lineage: Eukaryota > Metazoa > Arthropoda > Insecta > Lepidoptera > Erebidae > Eilema > Eilema sororculum. Next base: position 2,244,620 of record OU618541.1, read on the forward strand.
TTTTTGAGAATAGGATGGGGCCATGTAAAATCCACTGATGCCACAGGGCCAGTCGGGTTGCGAAGAGGAAGCGAAAACCTTATGGATAACCTTGCTCCCCGCTAACTGAGACACAAAACCTGGTGCGGTTATAGTCGGTTCGAGTCCGACATAACCACCCCTGATGGCCAGCTGGAGATTTCCGCACAAAAAAATAAGTAAAGCCTCGAGAAACTTATTCTTCCTCACCTAAGACTCATAATTGTTTACAAATACATTTTGTTTGAAAGATTTTTTTTTATAGCATTTATTATGCTAACTTTTAAGTTCGAAAAACATTGGAAAAAATGAAATGCTCAAGTGAGACGAACTTAAAAGTTAGCATAATAAATGCTATAAAAAAAAATCTTTCAAATATTTGGGCGCAGTCATCAAAATTCAATGTTTAAAAATGGTTGAAAAATCATTCATTGTTTCCAACAGTTCGTAAGAATGTTGGTAGATGGCTGCACCGTCGCCCTAATAGACGGATATAAAGAGAAGGAAAATTTGGAATGATTCAAGTGGTGCTCAATAGCTCAGTTGGCAGAGCAGTCCCCCTGTAAGGGAAAAGTCGTGAGTTCGAGTCTCACTTGAGCATTTCATTTTTTCCAATGTTTTTCGAATACATTTTGTGTCAAAAAGTCGGTGCCGGCGGCGGCGGCGGCTCTTTCAGTGAGAATCTTATCCTTCCTCAGCTTGAAGCAAATCAATCCAATCCCGCATGTTATCCAAATAAATGGCTTAGCTAATAATGTGTGATGTATCTACTCTAAGAAAATTTTAGCAACGGACTTCCACTTTATGTACAGTCAATATCAGAACTAGCAAGTCCTCCATCTTAATAGAAACAATCAAATAACAATAATAAAAAGTAAAGCAATCCAAGGTATTAAGATCAATTCGAAATATATCGGGAAAAAGAAGACGGATATAAAGAGAAATTTGAAGTGATTCAGTTGTGGCTCAATAGCTCAGTTGGAAGAACATTCCCACTGTAAGGGATAGGTCGTAGGTTCAAGTCCCGCTTGAGCATTTCATTTTTCCCAATGTATTCGAACAATCCTATCATTTTGAGTAATAGATGCTGACTGTACTTTAATATTCTGGGAACGACTATTACGTCCAAAACAACGGTGTTTACTAAAGAAGCTGTTCAGAACAAAGACAAGGCAGACAGAGAAGAAATAAACAGTAGGCAGTCGCTCCTGGAAAAGTCTACATAATAATCAAAAACAAACATTGGACGTAACTAGGAAATTGCTATGACGATGATGATAATGATGATTATTCTTATCGAAAACTAGCTATTTCCGAGGCATATAAAACACGCAATATTTCGCGTGCCGACATACAATTGGGGGAAAAGGCAAATTGTTCCTAACTATTACCAATTACGCCCTGATGGAGAGGACATTACGTAAACCAACGAAGCGAGAGAACAAAGGTAAACAAAGTTTCAGCGGTTCCAAAGACTTTTATTTGAAAATTATTACGTATCACTTCAAACGCATTGCCAGAAAGGAATGAAATTGCTCATAAATGGCGGATCTGACAGTTTAGAACCGCTGAGCTGACAGCTTTCCTGTACTACGAAAAACGCAACGACAGCTGGCGCTCGGCTATCGTCGCGTACGTGTGACATGTGTGACAAGGACAGAGAAAATATTTGTAGTTATCGCCATGAACCTTTATACTAACTGGACTGCGCACTATGAACAGAAAAACGAGCCGAAAGAGAGGTTCCAAAGTACGTTCGTAGTAGTGCGTCTCTTTCAATATCATGTTTTTATTGGTCTTTATTACAAACAATGTTGCCGCATAAGAATTTTGAAATGGTACCAATGTCACTCTCACAACATTTAAAATAAAAGTATTACTTTGTACAACTTCATAATACTTTGTACAAATTCATAAAAGATGGTCAAACCATTGTATATTTATAGTTTAAGTATTTTTATGCAAAGTTTCATCACAAAAACATAACGCACAAATATATGGAAAATTAAAAAAAAAATACCATTTACAACAAAAAAGAATTTACATTTACTATGGCAAGTTGTTAGACAGGGACAGACTTCTACTTTTTGGCTGTCTCGCTCGGCACGATTTTTCTACTTTCACCGAGACGATGAAAAATGTACCTTATGTCATTACAGTTGGGTGTAAATTTGTAATTATTGTATTTTACAGTACGCAATCCAGTTAGTATACAGATTCATGGTTATCGCAACGTAACTCAGTAAGGGTCGCTTTGTTTACCTTTTTTCTCTCGTCTCGTTGGCTTTACTTTAGATTTATATAATAAACAAATATTCTACCGCTATCTACTACCCATAGTAAGTAAGCATAACTTAACAAATGTGGCACCCTTTGGTGTTGTCCGATGGCGTGGTGAAGTCAATTAAAAATAAAAACGACGACTACTGTCCATCAGGTAGGCCATGTGCTAATAGATTGCGTTACGGGTAGGATGTAGACATACACACTTAGATACATTTTTACGAAATCATTGGAAGTATTGAGGCTGTTTTACGAGCTAGTTATAACCCAAACTGCTAGAATGTTCATCCATGCAACATTCTCGCTTATCAATCAAAGCTTTATCAAAAATCGACTGAAGTTTCATATACATACTTACATACTAACTACATAATGCTTTGCAATCAGACATTACTAACGATTCATTCATTCAGATAATGATCATCAGGTCCTTACACTAGAACCAGAAGGACACTAGTCAGAAGGTTCTAACAGGGTCGGCAGCACCTGTGTGACGTCTCGGATGTAGCAAGCGTCCATAGGCCACGGTAACCACTTTCCATCAGGTGGGCCGTGTGCTTGTCTGCCACCTAAGTATGTGGTAAAAAACTTAATTTACATCAAACTTTACTGTTAACTGATGGCATTTGATGGAACTTAAAAGTCATACTGAATCAAGTCCACTTGTGGAATAAACATAATATTATTAATATTTATTGCCAGAACTGACCGCTTTTACCTCGTGGCTTTCTCAAAGGATTTTATGACAGTTTTTTACACGAAAACATTTTTGTAAATGTTACCGGAAATGTGTATAATCCGGTATTCTATACAATGCCGAGTGCGCAGCAGGTAATGTATGAAATGGTATCAAAGAATATTGATGGTGGTTATAAAAAATGCAACCACTTAGGCTAATGCTGGAGCTTCGCTTTCGCTTCAGTCTTCTAACCTATAATATATCCAGGTCGGGGCGCAGTGTCCACACCACGCAATTTAACTTGGATAGATTAGGTTAGAAGATTAATGCGGGAGCGGAGCGGAGCGAAGCTCCCGCATTAATCTTCGTGGTTATTTTTTTTATTCATTCAAAAATATAAAATTTTCCACAAAATTATCCTCAAATATAGACAATAACCCATTAACGGGTGGAAACGGGAACGGGTGGAAACGCCACTCACCCGTTTATTTCACACATTGCCGGTGGAACTGCAGGAATTCTATATATTAACACACATTTCCTAGGATTTGTATACAATTCCTTGATTTCATACATTTCCGGTAACATAAACATCAGAAAATTGGATGTATGTTATCGATCCCATTGGCAGTCTTACTGGAAGGCTGGCTTGAATCTTAATAAATGATCTTAATAGAAATGGCCTAGCTTCCTACACAGGAAGGCAAGGGAAGCCCTATATTTTTTAAATTCCGGCTATCTCTTATGCAAACGTCGTTGGACCAAAGACATCCAGTTCAGTCTGCAATCTTAAAAAGTTATTGTGGTGGGCAGTTTTGCTAAATTCTAAGAATGGTTTTGTATTTAGCCCCCTAAAATTAAGCAGATACCAATGAGATTAACACATACCAAGTATTCTAAAACCTACATAAAATAATACACACAAATTATCCTTCCGGACCATGCAAAAGTTGAAATCCCAATACAACGTCGAATTTCCCTGAATCTTGAGTTCTTCTAATTTCGATATCAGAAATCTCAAGTACGTCGTCTGTAAATTTCAAAAATTAATTTATCAATTTAATTATTGATGTATTTATATAGAAGCTGGTAGAAGATGATGATGTCTTTCAAACCCGTTTTAAGTCATATCGAACTGAATTCTTGACTACTCTATCTAGTCATCACGACTAAGGATTGCTGGATGTTTCATCAGAGACATGTTGTCTACTTAATTACGTATATTAATTATAGGTAGCTGCCCTCCACGCAGTGGTGGGATCCTTACTGCTGGGTATCGTGGTGCTGGTGGTGGGACTGGTGCAACTCTCGCCAGGTGCGGAGGCAGCTCAGCACCGCTACTATCTGATGGGAGCCGGTGCCGCACTCGTCGGCACTGGAGTTCTTGGAGCTGTGCTAAGGTAAGATGCTACATATCGAAGATATTCACGCTGTGCTCATTATAAAAAGCTTCACTTTCATGACGAGTCTTTAAACTCGATTAATGGAATGTGGAATGAGAAAAACTATATAAAGAGTATCATCAAATCAGCCTCGCGTAAACTCGGAGTCCTGAACAGAGTGAGATGTTTTTTCACGCCGGAGCAGCGGTGTCTTCTATACAAGACCCAAATTCGTTCCTGCGTGGAATACTGCTCACATCTCTGGGACGGCTCCGCAAAGTACTTATTAGATGCTCTCGACAGGTTGCAGCGACGTGCGGTTCGCATTATAGGGGATCCTGAGGTCACGAACACCCTCGAGCCTTTGCAGATGCGTAGAGATGTTGCGTCTTTGGCAGTTTTCTACCGTCTCTACCATGGTGAATGTTCTGACGAGCTCTTCCAATTAGTCCCACCCTCCCCTTTCCTTCACAGGACGACACGTGCAGGGCTAAGATGTCATCCATTTACGGTGCAGAGTATACCTCCTAGAACCAAGCGTTTCAGTGATTCATTCCTATGCCGCACCACTAAGACCTGGAATTCCCTGCCAGCTCACGTGTTTCCTTCTTCCTACAGTCCCGGGTCCTTTAAGCGGGGCGTGAAAAGGCATCTAATGAGGCCGTCAAGCTGAGTGCCACCACTGTTAACATGGTAAATGTTTACGATGGTGACCCTCTTTCCGAGACTTTGCCTTTAGCTTAACATCAGGCGAGGTGAAGTCAAATTGACGTGTCCTATATAAAAAAAATAAAAAAAAAAATACTCTGGAATATGAACCAACACACTTAGGGCCACTTTCCACGACCCGCGATGATGCTGACGCGTGCGTGATTTTGCGAACCACGTACCGTAGAAAGAGACTAAACCTCGTGCCAAATGGATTGAGAATAAAGTTTGTTTACTGAGTTGATCTTGCGACCAGTTTGGACCTTAGGGGTTGTAAACATTTTTCGCACTGTAGCGAAACCGACTGCAGCGCCACGTGGTGCCCGCGTGAACCTTTATTATAGTTACACAAAAATCACTACTTATAATACGATATTTACTACAAAATTCTCAATCCATTTGGCACAGCCTTTAGTCTGTTATACTGCAGACACATTTACCATAGTTAAATGCGTCCGTGTCCGCGTCCGTGAAACCTCGCACCGTGGAAACCTGGCGTTAGATCATATTTTCTTTGCATTGAATCGGGGTCCAGGATGGGGGTAAAATTTCACTAATTTACTACAGGCCCACCAACAAATAGGTCACTCACGTAATTATGTTTTTGTTCTCAAAGTATGAACCACGAAGTAATAAATGAAACACTGCCATTTGGAGCAACAACACAACACAACCACATATTGTTGTTATTAGAGTTAAAAGCTATAAACGAGAAAAGTTATTTCTTCAGATATTACGCTTTATATGAAAAGTTATATGACTCGTTATGTTAACTAACCGTCGAAAATTACGAATAGAACGCATCATAAATTAAATTATATATATATTCACGTCTGTATATTCCCGAAGGTTTAAGCAGAGATACATCAAGTATGTTTTGCTGTCAGTCATTAGTTTAACTACTGCGAGTAAATACAAAATTATTCTATATGAGATCTCTCATTTCTTCCTAAACTATTGTTTCTTTTACCTAAACTTTATGGACACAAGTCCTCTGCGTTGTGCATCTGCTAAACAACCCACGAGACTAGCACAGGATTATTTTTCGGGATTGGGAGGTCAGTGGGCAGTCCCTTTCGTAAAATCAACAAACCAATCAAAAACAATAAGCGGACCCCGGGCTCGACAGTGAAACTTTGGACGTAGCCGGGAAATTGCCGGGAGCGTTGTGAAATTTCTCGATTCTAACTTAACGGGAGGTTGTTATCCAGTTCGATTCCCTTGCGGCCGTATCTTTTGGTTTTGTTGATTTAGGGAAGATTTATATAAGACCACCAGCTCTGCCTGTGTAGATGTCGGTTATCATGAGTTTGGGTCACAATCTCCGGTTCTACCCGACCGATTGTGGTCAAACAATTTTTTTAAGTCTGACCAAGGCCTTGTTAACAAAAAAAACCGCATCAAAATCCGTGTAGTGGTTTCTGCGTTCATCTCGAACAAACATCTTCAATATACAGTTATTATGATAGTACAGTAGATAGATAGATAGTAGATATAGAAGCCATTCCGGGCCGTACCGTAAACAGTGCTAATCCGTGTCTTGTCCGGCCCGCACGTGGCCCCGTTTCATAAGCATCTTATTGATTTGAATGAAGTTTCTATAAAATTTATGATGCTAACTTTTAAATTCGAAATACATCGGGAAATAGAAGCGCTCAAGCGGGACTTGAACCCACGACCCTTACAATTCAATTACAACATGATTCCTCCAAACTTTCCTAAGTAAAAAGGTTTAATAGAAATATTAGACGTGTTGGTTCCCGGTGGAGTATAATAGGACACCCCAGCTCTTTCTGTGGGTGTCGTAAAAGGCTACTAGGGGATAGGGCTGTTCTCAATCCGATAGTAAACATACAGCCCAAGATAAAGGGCCCGCCAGACAGCAATAGGCTCGCCCCCTATTACGTCGTGGGACCGAAAATTATAATTGGCGAAACGTGGGTGCTAATGCACCTCTGCCTAACCCTTCGGGGATTTACAAAGGTGGATGGACATACTCACGGAGGACAGATATGATTAAGTAATTTCCTTCTCCATGGACATATTAGATATGCAGAAACAAACAAGAGCAATCCTATAAATGTTTTCTAAATTTCCCTTTTGATCATGTTTTATTCAGGACTTCACGCGATAAATTTTTGAAAACTTACTTTTGCCGACGTTTCGAGTGCGTTACAGCACCCGTGTAAGTAAGTAAGTAAGTTTCCAAAAAAATATCGCGTGAAGTCCCGAACTATTATAAAACATGAGTATACGCCGCGATAGTTTAAAAATGCCCTTTTGATGTAAACGCAACTTTCATCGCCAATATACTTAATCACTATTATCAGGGTCACTTCAAACTGCCCGATACTAACGTTGAACCCTCTAAGGCACTATCCCCTCTCCCCTATCAACTCTCCTACAAAACGCGGTCTCAATTATAGCAAGCGTATTCACTTAGCAAGATTAGTAATTAAGTGGCCCCAATTAAGTAAATGAACTAGTCGAGGTTAGCAACACTTTTAATCCCATCTGAAAAGTACCGCTGGGTATTCTATATAAATGTTTTCTTTAGCACTTGGTATGTTTAATGAAATTTAGACTCGGTAATGGTGACGTTCTTTACCGAGATTAGAAAGAAAGAGAGAAAGAAAAATTGTTTTTATTGCGGACTAATCGCACACATTACATGATGATTATACCTTCAGGTTGCCATAAAGGAAGTGAATTATATTAAGTGACAGCTTCTGTGCTGTAGCGGTAGTGAACGCGGCCATTACGTAGAGGGTGCGGGTTCGAACTCCGCTCAGTAAAAATATTTGTATACATGAATATAGGTATTTGCATTGGTCTGGTCGTGCCTCGGAAAGCACGTTAAGTCGTCGGTCCCGGTTGCCATACAAACATCTATGGCATAAACGTTACGGGTAGTTGGATCCCTGAAAAGTTCAACAACTGGTCTAGCTGCAATGCTTCAATAACGCCTTTGGGTTGTGGAGGTCATATGGCAGTCGCTTCACAGAAAATATTGAAGTTCAGCCAAATCCGCAGTTAGACTGATAAACACGGATCCCAGACTCTCAGCTTCGGATGCGACTGTGTTAACGCTAGGATGAAGAAAGGTGAATTATATTGAAGTGACCATTATATTTTTTATCGTGCTAATATCCCCACGGATACCACCCCCACGGAGCTGGTGGAGGCGGTTATGTCGGACTCGAACCGACTAAAACGCACGCCGCGCCATCTTGGGTCTTTGGTTGCCGGAGGTGAGATTGCCGAAAGCATATCTCTCGCACCCCGGCAGACCCAGGACCATCTCTTTCGAGATGGCCCCCTTCGGGTTGTCGGAACCATAGTGTCCCCATCTAGCCCCGGGTACGGGTAGGTGCACTTTGTGCCGCCGCCACGGGCCGCTTCTGCTAGGGTGACAGGCGGCTCCACCGATCACCTCCAGGCCAGCTGACATATCCTAGATATTCAAAATTCTCCTTATGTATTTTAGGCAATGGTTTTCAAAACTTCTGAAAGCTACTGAAAGTTTTGGAGGTTTATGGTAATTAACTAATTTAAAACTTTTACGATTAGGATACATATTTAATTAAATAATAATGACTCTTAGTGACGATTATACTAAGTGCTTTAAGTTGATAAGTAGGTACCACCACATTTAACAAAAAATATTTTACATACGTTTTTGCACTAGAAGACTTAGGCAGAGATGTATAAAGAACCGCATGTTGACAGAAATTAGCCCTAACCCTGCTCTGAAGAAATCAAGTGGCCCTTGTAATCTATTTTATCACAAAATTACTTCAGTTTGTGAAGCCTTTACCTCGTCTTTCCCTACTACAGTTGAGAACATAATTATTATGGTTATTGCCTCCAGTATGATAAGTGTTAATAGGCCACATTATACTTACACATCACCAAGTAAAATAAAATATAGACATTACATTACATTCCATAGAATTACGCCTTTATCCCCTGAGGGTCAGGCAGAGATGAATTAACACCCACATTTCACCAATCATTGTATTTGGTCCCACGTAATAGGGGGTGAGCCTGTTGCCGTATTCCGGGCACTATTGTTTACTCGAGCCATGCATTTGAGGCCGAGTCTGGGCTGTACTCGTATATCTGTCTGATGTTAAACAGCCCTATCCCTTAGTCGCCTTTTTTTACGACATCGCATGGGATCAGATGGGGTGGCCCAAATTATATTCTGTCGGGAACCACGCGGCTTATAAAATAAATATATATACCTACACCCTTATCATATATCCAGTTCAATTGAAAACAAAAAAAAACGAACTTAAAAATAGGTAGAAAATACGAATTTTACTTGTGCAATATCTTCACGCATTCCTTTGTGCAACTAAAGCACCTTCGTTTTCAAAGGCATAAACGTTTTGAAGAAAAACGATGTTAATTGTGTTTGGCCACTTCAGTTTGTTCCTTCTAAACAGTGACTAACAGAGCGACTACTACGGTACATTGTTAACCGCTAATAGCTCTATAGCTCCAGCGATAGCTCTAGCTATTAGCGCGCTGCTGTTTTTAACGAGTAACTTCGTTATTTATATAGCTGTGGCCTACTTTTTGATGTGGTCGCGTCATTCAGGCTGCCCTTTAGGTCGTAGTGAGTTAGTGTCTACGATTGAACCTTGACCTAAGGCTTCTTTTGTTGTTAAACTTAGGTATCTACCTAGTATTTATTGATGTCATGTCGTTTTTAATACATTGGGTATAAATACTTACAGATAGATTCTTTATATTACGATTACGTCAGGAAAAATGAATTACTTAGATGGGGCTTGAACCCACGACCTTTCCAGGAATGCTCTTCCAAACTACTGAGCCACGTCTGATTTAATTCAAATTTCCCTTCTCTATTTATCCGTATTTAAGGCGACGGTGAAGTCATTACCAACACTTTTGGACCAATTTTGGACAAAATTTTAACTGTTGGAATCAATTAATGATATTTCTTTACATTTTCAATAATCTTTTTTTTTATATTAAATATTTACTGATTTCTAAATTGTACACGGTTTGAACTGCACTTATATAACCCAATGGAAAACCTTTCTACCCTGTTTTATAGTATAGTACCGAGTACTAACTTACAAACACGAGAGTTGTAGGTTCATAATGATGAGTATGAGTTATCTAGTGACTATCTGAACCGGCGAACTTCGTACCGCCAATTTTTTTCCGCCCACGTGGCTACAGGTCCCGTTCCCTCTGCACTATATTGTGCATATTTTCTCACCGTTTAAACCTTCCCTGGACTCCCACGAATATTTCAAGACTGAAATTAGCCAAATCGGTTCAGCCGTTCTCGAGTTTTAGCGAGGCTAACAGAATTGCAATTAATTTTTATTTATATAGATAGATGGATAAGAATATTCGATACAAACACGCGTGAGAATAATCGAATAATAGTTATACATAATTTTTAAATAAAAAATATTGATCAGGTAAGTAGGTTTATACCTACCTATCTGTTATCTGAATGTGAACACGGATATTATAGTTATTTAGATATAAGTTATGGTCAATGTACAATATCTCTTAGAACATAAGTTTTCTTTTGCTTGAAATAAATAAGTAAATAAAAAGTTTCTCTAGCTCTCTATGTAGCTATATTTTTTGTACCCAATTAACATATTCATTATCTATGGAACACTTCCATGAATCAAGGCGAGAACATGCTTAGTTAGGCCAAGGCCGTAGTTAGAAGATGCTAAAATGTAAATCTCTTAATAAAACCTACCTAGCCTTGAATTTGACATTCAAGCCTGAAGCTCTCTAGCAAACAGTACTAAATGTAGACTACCCAGTTACTATGGTTTATAGTGAGGAAAAGCCTCTAGAGTAGATTGAAGTCAAGAGAACGTAATTTTTTTGAGTTTAGGGTTGCGTAATTTGTAATTTCTGCTGCGTTGAGTTTCATAGAAAATTCCTGTTTGATTCATACGATGACACATTATGATTTGTCTGAAGATAGTTTTTTACTATGAAATCGATCTCAGTGACCGAAATTAACTTAAAATATTATGCTCGTTTGGCTTCAGCCATAAGTGCCTTAACTAATCACAACCCTAGTACAAAAGCCCAATCAAAATAAACGTACTGTACTATATTTTGAAGATAAAGTTTGCAGTAAATATCGTAACATAGAGTAGTGATTTTTTTGTAACAAAAATGAAGGTTCACGCAGGCGCCACGTGGCGCTGCAGTCGGATACGCTACAGTATGAAAAATGTTTACAACCCCTAAGTAACCGGTCCAAACTGGTCGCAAGGTCACCTCAGTCAACAAACTTTATTCTCAATTCAATTGGCACGAGGTTTAATTCTAATCCAATTTCTGTATAGGTACACATTTGCGTGTATACTCATGTACAAAACTATGATAATCAAAGTTGTGTCATTATTACTCAACCAACTAAGTCTTAACAGTTTAAAATCTAATTTCCAGATGCATATGTCTTCACTGGTACAACAGAAAAATGCGTGAGGAATGCGAAGAAGACCCGGAACCCACACAACACAAGCACGTCGTCAGCACCGTGGACAGCGGCCATGACAACAAGGGGGGTCACCACGACCACCACAAGGGAGGCCACGATCACCACGACCACCACAAGGGAGGCCACGACCACAAGGGCGACCACAAGGGGGGTCATGACCACAAGGGAGGTCATGACCACAAGACAGGACATGACAAGATGACCCCGGAACAAAAACCGAAGCTGAAGACACAGGCGAGCGTAGGTCGGGATGTAGACCTGATCAAGCAGCCGTCTGCCGTAAGTGATATCTAAACTAAGTCCCGACCACTAGTGTGTAACCTACATTAAGCGTTATGCCGCTGTTTATATAAAATTGTATAAAGCGGCAACGTACAACATTTACTCGTCGTGTATATTTCGATGTGCCCATTGAATACTCATACAGTAACGGGTTTGTGTCTCTTGGATTTCCGTCTACGTACAACAGTGTACTATTTCGAGATATGACTGTTTAAGCTTAAGAGGTTTTAAACTTTCAACCGATATTTCAGCTGTTTCTGTGGTGGTATCTGACTATTTTATGATATAAATTTAAATTGTATTGATAGAATAAAAGAAACTCAGTGTACGTGGAATTAAATAGTCTAACAAACTTTAGTCACATAACACTGACGCAAAGTTTTCACGAAATACTCATTTATTATTATACGGTTCATAAAAAAGTTAATTTATTAGTCACACTAAAAATTTATATTATTCTTTTTTATAGATTTTCAAAGACACCGATAATAAACCAATATTTTGTTTAATGTCAACTTACCTACTCTATTTTGAGAAATTAATGAAAATAATAATTTCAAGTACTCACTCATAAGTAGGTAAATGATTTATTTTCCTATACGTAAGCCTCGTTACTTCAACATTCTAGTATTAGACTTAATATAATATGTGTACGTTTATTTTTAATCTATTCTAATACTAAAATTTTATAAATGGAACTGCTGCCATGTTTGTATGTGTGCGACGCCGTCGAACTAAGTCGAATTAATGTCAGTCGCCATCTTTGTAGCCATGGCGACTAATAAGGCAATTTCTCTCAATTAATTTATAACTTTCAGTCGGTTCTCACGTATCGCTTACCATAATTGTATCTTGTACATATTTTATAATGTATCTACAAGTATTATTGTTTTTGTATCTATTATAATATACAATGTTATTTACATATCATTTTGATTAGTATCTATCACAAGCTCACACCGTAGCTCACATCAAATGCAATCCTTTTCAAATATTTCTTTATGTCATAATTTATGAATCGTCAAAATTTTAGAATTGGGACTATTTATAATTTATAGGTCATATATTTTTGAAAAATTTACAATAATGTACTTACTCAAGAACTTAAAAAAAAAAACATGTATCGTATTCCCTAGATAAACATTTATTTTATGTAACGCCTACACATAAACAAAATTTCATAATAATATCTGTATTAGAACAATGAAAACTTTCAGAAGCCTTACCGTCCGCATGAGCACAAATAATAAAAAATAATTAAAATTGATTTTAAAGAAACATAAGCACATTAATTAAATAATATACTTGTATAACACATGATTAAGACCATGTACAGTTTTGGTATAATTATTCTGATGAATGTTGTTGGTATAAAAGAGCTTAGTAACCTAATAACATATAATCATAACTCTTTCATACTTTACTAACTTTCTAGTCAGACCCCTCACAAAGTTACAGTGTATATTATATTCTATCATCATTCATAAAACTTGTTTATTTCAATCTGCTTCATGTAGGTATATATATTCTACATATCAGATACATATTGTTACAATATTCACCAGTAGATCCACAATTTTATTCACCTGCATTTCTACTGTAATTTCATGTTTTTCAGATACGTAAAATACTTATCTCTCTTTGACCGCCGATAAATAGCGTAATATTTTCCCAAGGGTACTGAATCTTGTATGTAAGTAAAACATAAAATTTTGAATCATTATTATGGATATAACCACGATATCAATACAATAGCTGTTGGTGTACATTCGGTGTTGTGTATTCGATGTTAATGAATAACCACGATATTTACTTAGACCAGTGATCGTCACTTAATATAATTATAATGTCACTATAATATTGTATGTGCGATATCATATTGAAATTAATTTAAAATAATATCTATATCAGTAGGGACTTTACATTGTTTATTTTCAATATTTTTGGAAATCCTTGGAATTTTTATCCTAAGAGACTGAGAAGAGTGTTCTAAAGTAAAATTCAAATTAATCATTATTTATCAGTTTCTATCATTTATTTTCGGAAATGTATTTAATAATCATCATTTTACACGGTTTTATGTAATTTTGAAACATGTTTTTTTTTTGTTACTGTACTGTAAAATATATTAAATACCATCTTGGGGTCCAATGCTTGGTCCAGAAAATTCAATTATGTAATTATGGAAATAAATGAAAATTTGTTTAATTTTTGACAAAACTCTTTATCATGTCATGATGCATTATTTCCTACAAAACCGAAAGCGATTACTACAATTTTATTGTATTTTTGTAATGTATATGTATAAAAACTCCTGTGTAAAACTATCTAACTTTTAAATTGATGCATATACATATATTTACATGTTTTCGCACATTACTAAGGCCATTGCTGCTAAACATATATGTATATGTATTAAGCAAGGATCAGTTGTCAAACCTTACATCGAAAGATACTTCTGAAAGAAATGTTGTTATATATCTATATTTTATTTGATTAAAGGTAATAATGAAGACAATGTGTGTTGTACTGGTATCAATGTTAAATGTATATTTATTTAACTTATGGAATCGACTGACGAATGCTTCTATACCAGCCAATGACACCAAGGTATGGGTGTGAAATTTAAATCATGATTTATTACGTTAAAATATCTATAATGAAACGAAACAAGAAACTTCTGTATTCACATCTATGTTAAAAAAAACTAACATTTCATGAATCAGTATTGTTGGCATACGTCAGTGGTTTTCAAAGAAAATTCCATATTATAATGATATTATGTTTGTCGATGTTTAGGTTAAGAATAAATTAGTGTTATAATAATATAACTGGTAATGTTAGTGTATAATTATATAAAGTTATTTTAAATCAGCATAATGAGCTTTAGCGCCTGAATTTCGCTTAAGAAACGTTGCCAAAGATACTATTTATTTATTTTGTACAATGCTTTTTATATTTAACTAAGAAATTAAATACTGTGTTTCAAATTCAGTTCAAAGAGATGATTATAACAAAATTAGTTCACCAAACTGTGACACCAACTATGGGCTTAAAGCAAAACTGTAATAACTCAAAAAGTCACAGTTTTAATTCAAAAACATACTAAAGGAGAGTTTTTTATAAACTGTGTATACTTTGATACTTTGATGAATCTACACTTTATAAACTGAGTTTGGACGAAGTATTTTAATTTATCATAGCCGAATTACATTGTTATAACATTTGATATATTGTAAATTTCGCTGTTTCCTTTAAATATATTGCCGTGCCAAAGTTAACGTGGTTTGACCATTTGAATTTTAGATAATATTTCATTTTTATTTAGAGCTTTTCAATTTGATTATAACAATAAAATGCGAATTGAAAGGAACAGGATTAAAAGGAATTTATACAATTAGTAAATATATATCTATGATATAACGTATTGCCGCCTTTGCTGGAATATTATAAGAACCGTAAGTAATGGCAGTAAACCTACTTATATTACAAATTGACGAAATATTGTGAACGAACGCAAAAATTTATACGCCCGTGAAGAATAGGCAAGCAATTTTTAAGTGTGATTAAAATTTTCTTTTAAAATACATAACTGAAATGTATTTATTAAACATTGTATTTATTGTTAATTTATATGAAATATGACCCAAGTGTTTGTATTTTGTATATTATATTTAAATTAAAAAATAACATAGCTTCCTTTATAGAAATAAATAATATTATAAATCAGTGAAAGGTTTAACTTATTTTTCGTCGTTATTATGCCGTGAATATCAATCCAAACACAATCCGATTGGTATTATATTACTCATAATGTAGCAAAAAATTAATAGGTCAACATGGCGAATATATTTTTTTTAAGTTATTATTCACACTTTGACACTGCTCAATCTTTTTCACCATTAGTCTTTCTGTTCACAATATTTAGTCAGCTTATAGTAAATTGTGACCAGGTTTTTAGGATTTATAACTAAGGGTTCTATAATTTTTCCCGCTGACGTGGTTTTTATTAATTGCAATTTTAAAAAATAGATCTGCTATAATCTATTAATTAAAAATATGAATTTAAAATATTATATATATTGTAAAATTGTAGCAAATTATAATATTTATTATACATAATAATTTAAGTAATTAATTCGTCCGTCACGGGCATTTTTAATTTTAGGTTATAATTTTGATAATACTTTTTATATTTTACTGTTACATTTAAAATGCTCTAGATAGAAAAAAGGCTACGCTATGAAATCAATGTTCAAATATTATGTATTTTAGAGTTATGACATTATATCACGTATGATTATTATGAATGATTTCCTTTTGCAGTTAGGGAGCAATTCTATTACAGTGTCGGCCAAATAAATTGGTCGTTGTGCTCTACGCTCTGTGAAATATAAACACAAGAAATTAAAAACAGCAGTTCAATGTTCTGCCATATCGTTTCTTCTACTTCACTGTTCTGAGCTAGTTTTTCCCCCAAGGTAACGTGCACAGAACTCATTTTACGTGGCATTTACAAAGGGGATTAAAAGAGAGGACGGTACTGACGGTGAATTTCTACTAGGACAGGTTCAATTTATTTGGCCAACACTGTAACAAAATTATTTGGGGTGCCCATGACTAGTGCGTGATCGTGAGTCAGTGTGAGTCACTATAAGAACGGCTTAAAAAACTAACTAAATGATGGATAAAGTACAGCATAGGTATTATATACTACTTAACGTCGTCGCGTCGATCTTATTTGAGCGTTGATGGTGAAATATGACCTTAACAAAGTTTATTTATTAATTTTATGATAAAGTTTATTACAACAAAAACTACAAAAAAATTAACATTAATAAATATATTCGTGTTGCTTTGTAAAAAATAAATTAATAAAGATATTTTGTTTTTCCAATGGATTGGGTGAGATGGGATGGGTAGGGATGCGATAGGATGGGATGCGATGAAATGGGATGGTATGGGATGGGATGGGATGGGATAGGATAAGTGGGGTGGGATAGGATGGGATATTAAATCCGGTTTCCGGGCGTGTGCCAAAAGAATAATTGCCAAATAATTTTGTTATAGAATTGTATCATGCTCCAGTTAGTTTTCTTTGACAACGTATTGTACGAGACATTCCGCGACGCTTTCTCTGTTTCAAACTCTCGCCGTATAAATGTATTTAATAATGTGGAAAGTTAGTGTTTAGGCTATAACAATATTATTATTATTAAAATACATGTATGTAATTAATATTATCATATCCGTTGTTATGACACGGCATATAATACATCTGTTCTAAGAATAATCCCACTTTTGGGATTACCTCTGAAATTCCTACAAGTTTTAATCCCCACACCTAAGCTCTATTCACTGTGATAAAATAATTGTAAGGTTAAAATAAATTTTTAATTAAAAATTCAATATTAAAGTGTTTATAATTTTCTTAGACTCCTGTCGTTTACGGCTGGCTTTTCGATTAACAAAATAAAAAAAAATTGAGGATAAACTTTAATAATAATATCACAGTGAATAAATATTCGATTTAATGCCTGTTGTATTAGTTATGTTGTATTGTAAAGCCAAAGAGACGAGAGAAAAAAGGTAAACAAAGCGACCATTACTGAGTTATAGCTCGTGCGAGTTAACATGGCACCTGCCTCGAAGACACCCTCCTCCCGCTTCCCCGCGCGCGACCCCGCTCTCGCCGTGCGAGGCTAGTAGCGTCAGCGTACACCCCTCCCGCTCCCCCGCGCAAAGCCCCGAGCCAGGTGCCATGTTAACTCGCACGAGTTGTACGTTGCGATAACTAGCGATTATTTTCTCTGTCCTTGTCGCACATGTCACACGTACGCGACAATGGCCGAGCGACAGCTGTCAGCACAGCGGTTCTAAACTTATGAGCAATTTCATTCCTGTCTGGGAATGCATTTGAAATGATACGTAATAATTTTTAAATGAAAATGTTTGGAACCGCTGAAACTTTGTTTACCTTTTTTCTCTCGCTTCGTTGGCTTTACTTCTTTTGAGGTCCGATTGTGTCGAAAAATATATTTAAAATTAAGTTTATATTCAGGTCGACCTCATGCCATTCGCCCATATCTAAAACTGTTGTTTTTAATATATTGACGTTTTATATTATCGTGTATTATGAATATGATATATTATAATTTTATCACGACTGTGCTGTTTTATATCTCATATATTTTATACCGATGTCTCTAAATAAAATGTGAACATGATACGGTCTTTCATTCATTTAACAAACCGACCTATTACAGTACCTACAATTTTGGACGTGTGGTTGGATTTTAAGGGGCAAAAGTCATTGTACCGAAAACCACTGTTGGCGCAATGTATGCGTTAATTCACCTTTGCCTATATCGCATCTTCGCGGATAACCAGGCGTCAATAGGTATATTTTTGATCTATAGAACCACATTTTAAAGAAGTATAAACGTCAAACACCTTTTTATAATAACGTCATTATAAAAGGTTAAAAAAGGAATTGGGTGATACTTACCCGTCAATCTAAACATCTGAGGTTACCTACATTTTTTTTTTAAATAAGATAATAATGCCCACCCAGCTGAAAATTGGTCCCGTCGTACAGTATGCACCATTGACCTACACCATAGGATTGTTTAGAACATCATCATAAACGAACTCTAAAAGTCCTCATAAATCCGACGCCTGTTTTCTTTTAATTCAAAATTAAACGTCAGTACGGGTATTACGCAATTTACAGCCAAACGGTACGTCTGACCATACAACTATCCCTTCCGGGACTAGGCTGTTCACACGTCTGAACGTCCAAGGATCTTACACAAAATTAAAGCTCAGATAATCTATATATATAAAAATCAATTGCTGTTCGTTAGTCTCGCTAAAACTCGAGAACTTCTGAACGGATTTATCTTATCTTGGTCTTGAAATGTTCGTGGAGGTCTAGGGAAGGTTTAAAAGACGAAAAAAAACGAATAATTACCGGGAACCGACATCCACGCGGGCAGAGCCGCGGGCAAAAGCTAGTTATCTATAAATAAATGTCTGGTACTTTTTTCCGTTTCAGAGATATACCTAACAATTCGAAAAAGTAAGAGGAAATGTACTGGGAAGGGAAGAAATTTGACTTTTTCACAGCTTCAAGACGTTAGACGTAGGAGACTCAGTTTTTGGTATGAATTTCAACATGATACCCCTCCACGCCTTCCGGAGAACAATGTGTTTTATTATTTACAACCCTTGCCAGTAAAACTCTTCCAGCTTTTTCGAATTGTTTAATCTCAGAAACGGTGGCTCTTTTAATTCTGATAATCCTGATCTGTAATATTTTCATGATGATACTTACTATACTACTAACTAATACAAATATTGAAATAAAACCACTTTTTACGGATTGTATCGCGATATATTTGTTATTATTACTTTTTAACCCGACGTTTCGGCTGCTCATTTAGAATCCGTAAAAAGTGGTTTTATTTCAATGAGTGACATTCGCGTAAACTTTAGAAAATATCATGTAATACAAATATTTTCTGTTTGGCTTCGCGAAAAACCCGTTGGAGTGACGTTTGACTTGAATAAAAAAAATCCAGTCTTCGGACTTACGAGGTTTTAGAGTTCGTTTATAATGGTGATTTGATCAACTCTACCAATTTTCAGCTACTCCTATACTAAGGCGATTGGCACACTGCAACGCTCGACGCGGCGTCGGGCGTCGACGCGCGTTGGCGCGATAGTCCGAGAGATATTAGAATTTTTTTGGTAGGTAGGTGTGTGAAGTAATCTAAAATTTTGAGAAAAGTAAAGTAAAGCCATCCGGCCATTAGCTCGATAGCCCAGACTATATTAAGAACGCTAGAGATGAAAAGAAAATGATTAGAAGTGCAAGCTATTTTCGACTTATTGACATGACATAGTTACTATTTTTTTTTCTTATATTCGTGATCAGCATCATCTATTAACGTGAAAAGAGACGTAACTAAGAAAATGCCAGTTAGGTTGAAAGTCGCTTGCAGTCTCTGCGTGTTCCAATAACGAGCCAAAACAGTGGTGTCGGCTCCAATACCCGATAGTGGGCATCGATATTTGACTTCCTCTGATCTCGGATGTCGGATATTGGATATCGGACATCAGTTGATGTGAAAGTGCTCTAAATTTGACGTATATAGTCATGTTGCATTGCAAAAATATTAATTTAAAATTCGTCTCAAATACCTACACAGAAATTTCTAACAGCTCTCGGACTAAAACTCCCTCGAAAATCACGCGCGTGATTGCAGATTTCAGTGTGCCATACCTCGCGTTTTCTGCTTGTACGCGCGTATCTGCAGCAACGCGCGTGATTGCGTTGTCAGTGTGTGGGACCCCGCGTTTTTCTATACAAAATGAGCTCCGTAGAAGCGACGAGCGCGACGCCGCGTCGACGCTACAACGCTCGACGCCGCGTCGCGCGTCGCAGTGTGCCAATCGCCTAATGTTTTGCTTTCCCGCATCATAAATAGTATTTTGACCACATTTATTTTATTTTAATACATTCTGAAGCGAGTAGTGACATCTAGCGATCCTTTTTAAAACTATGATGGAAGTAGTTCCTAATCAGTCCACTCGATGACGATTCGACAAGTATTTACATCGTAGACTTACACAATATAACTTCATACTACGTAAGTTAGATGGCGCTATTAGAAAGAAAATATATTATTACTTAAAAGGCGATTGGCACACTGCGACGCGCGACGCGGCGTCGGGCGTCGACGCGCGTTGGCGCGATAGTCCGAGAGATATTAGAATTTTTTTGGTAGGTAGGTGTGTGAAGTAATCTAAAATTTTGAGAAAAGTAAAGTAAAGCCATCCGACCATTAGCTTGATAGCCCAGACTATATTAAGAACGCTAGAGATGAAAAGAAAATGATTAGAAGTGCAAGCTATTTTCGACTTATTGACATGACATAGTAACTATTTTTTTTTCTTATATTCGTGATCAGCGGCATCTATTAACGCGAAAAGAGACGTAACTAAGAAAATGCCATTTAGGTTGAAAATCGCTTGCAGTCTCTGCGTGTTCCGATAACGAGCCAAAACAGTGGTGTCGGCTCCAATACCCGATATTGGGCATCGATATTTGACTTCCTCCGATCTCGGATGTCGGATATTGGGTATCGGACGTCAGTTGATGTGAAAGCGCTCTAAATTTGCCGTTAAATAGTCATGTTGCATTGCAATAATATTAATTTAAAATCCGTTAAAATACCTACACAGAAATTTCTAACAGCTCTCGGACTAAATATCCCTCGAAAAACACGCGCGTGATGGCAGATTTCAGTGTGCCATACCTCGCGTTTTCTGCTTGTACGCGCGTAATCTGCAGCAACGCGCGTGACTGCGTTGTCAGTGTGTGGGACCCAGCGTTTTTCTATATAAAATGAGCTCCGTAGAGGCGATGAGCGCGACGCCGGCCGCGTCGACGCAACAACGCTCGACGCCGCGTCGCGCGTCGCAGTGTGCCAATCGCCTAAGTCATTGCAGAAAGTTATAAAATTCAAGATATTTCTTTTTTAATATTTTAATTAAAGAAATATTATGTAGATGTTCACATGAACATCAAACTGACGATAACATTATGGTCTGTAAAGGTAGGTATACCAATGGTGTTTTTCTTAGCGGTTCATTTTATTACACAACTGCAACTTATTGATTGTACCTAGGTAGGTACTACCTAGGTAAATAGATCTTTCTCTTTCATGACTGGCACAGAGCTATACTGTCAAATATATAATAAAAACTAATCTAGTCTTTACACGTATGACATCGGTAAGAATAAGTTAATTACAAAAATCATCAAGTCGTTTGACATCGGCATCGGTGTCAGCAGTGTACCAAACAACGCGATAAGTACGGCGATTGGCACACTGCAACGCTCGACGCGGCGTCGTTCGTCGACGCGCGTGGACGCGAGAGAGCTAGTATAGTCCGAGAGATATTAGAATTTTTTTGGTAGGTAGGTGTGTGAAGTAATCTAAAATTTTGAGAAAAGTAAAGTAAAGCCATCCGACCATTAGCTATATTGAGAACGCTAGAGATGAAAAGAAAATGATTAGAAGTGCAAGCTATTTTCGACTTATTGACATGACATAGTAACTATTTTTTTTTCTTATATTCGTGATCAGCGTCATCTATTAACGCGAAATGAGACGTAACTAAGAAAATGCCATTTAGGTTGAAAGTCGCTTGCAGTCTCTGCGTGTTCCGATAACGAGCCAAAACAGTGGTGTCGGCTCCAATACCCGATATTGGGCATCGATATTTGACTTCCTCCGATCTCGGATGTCGGATATTGGATATCGGACGTCAGTTGATGTGAAAGCGCTCTAAATTTGACGTTAAATAGTCATGTTGCATTGCAAAAATATTAATATAAAATTCGTCTCAAATACCTACACAGAAATTTCTAGCAGCTCTCGGACTAAAACTCCCTCGAAAATCACGCGCGTGATTGCAGATTTCAGTGTGCCATACCTCGCGTTTTCTGCTTGTACGCGCGTATTCTGCGACAACGCGCGTGATTGCGTTGTCAGTGTGTGCGACCCCGCGTTTTTCTATACAAAATGAGCTCCGTAGAGGCGAGCTGCGCGGGGTCCCACACACTGACAACGCAATCACGCGCGTTGCTGCAGATACGCGCGTACAAGCAGAAAACGCGAGGTATGGCACACTGAAATCTGCAATCACGCGCGTGATTTTCGAGGGAGTTTTAGTCCGAGAGCTGTTAGAAATTTCTGTGTAGGTATTTGAGACGAATTTTAAATTAATATTTTTGCAATGCAACATGACTATATACGTCAAATTTAGAGCACTTTCACATCAACTGATGTCCGATATCCAATATCCGACATCCGAGATCAGAGGAAGTCAAATATCGATGCCCACTATCGGGTATTGGAGCCGACACCACTGTTTTGGCTCGTTATTGGAACACGCAGAGACTGCAAGCGACTTTCAACCTAACTGGCATTTTCTTAGTTACGTCTCTTTTCACGTTAATAGATGATGCTGATCACGAATATAAGAAAAAAAAATAGTAACTATGTCATGTCAATAAGTCGAAAATAGCTTGCACTTCTAATCATTTTCTTTTCATCTCTAGCGTTCTTAATATAGTCTGGGCTATCGAGCTAATGGCCGGATGGCTTTACTTTACTTTTCTCAAAATTTTAGATTACTTCACACACCTACCTACCAAAAAAATTCTAATATCTCTCGGACTATCGCGCCAACGCGCGTCGACGCCCGACGCCGCGTCGAGCGTTGCAGTGTGCCAATCGCCTAACCGCGACATGGGCGGACGCAACCGCACAACGCGGCAACGTGGCCTGCTCGCGCCGTCGCGCGCCTGACGCCTCAATGAGCGCGCCTAAGGGCTTATACAGATTTAGCGGTTGTGCGTGAATAATTTGATTCTTTTACTACATAGGAGTAATTTAAATAAATGGCTAAATAAATTAACATCTTCGCTACGCTCGCAGTATAACGGCTGTTTCGTATGATCGGGAGTTGGATTTTTGTGTATTTTTAGATCCTTAGTCCCATCATACTAAGTTGTTTTTAGGTATGGACCCATATAAAACTACTTAGCATGATGGGACATTGGCAAAGTCTCACAAAACAGTTTTGTTATAATTTAAAAGTTAACTTTATTATTATGTATAAACTATAATGATAATACTATAATATCATGTGGGCAGAATGAAAAGTATGACTTTACCAACTACGATTCCTCCTATGACCTAGCTCTAAAAGGCCTCAACTTTTACCAAACAATTACCCAAGACAACAGACTAGCCCGTGGTATGAACGCGTTCACTTATTACTCGGATTACCTACTCCATAGTTGAACTTTGGATTGGACCGCTACCACCCCGGTATTCCGAATCTTTTACCGTTACAAAATAAGATTTAAATTTACACGAGATAATGCGAACCCAGCTCCCTCTCATTTAGCATTGTGCTTGACTACAATGTATCCAGGATTTAAAAAAAAAGGAAAGTATAATAACAACTTAACGCCTGTTTGAACTCAGGTACCCGAACCGCGCCGTCTGTCCCGACCCTTATAAATACATTGATCGTTGGTAACGCTCGCGTGACCGCCAGACGCCAGTTGCCGCGGCGTGCCCTTACCGCGCGGACCGTTATCACGCGACGCGGTTTTACTTTCAAAATTTCTCTTGAACCAACATCATGCCGCGTCGTACGGCACTTTCTGACCAAGAAGCAAGAAGACTAATAAAAGAAGTGAAGAGACGAGGATGCCTGTGGGACTCTGAAGACGATCGGTACAACGACAGATATCATATGGCGCGAGCGTGGTCCGAGATATCGGATATTCTTCACATGCCTGGTAAGTACCGACTACCGACCTGCATAATACACGTACATGCAATATTATTGCTTACTCGTTCAGAGCTTGTGACATAGATGGCGTTAGTAGGCTTGAAATTATTGAAATGGAACTATGTATTTATTTCCTTATAATATCGTTCATTGTTTCAAAAAGTTCATTGAAGATTGAAGAACAATGAACTTGTTTCAGTCGGAAGTACATGCAGTAAGTAGGTACCCTGAACCGGTAAAGATCATACTCATTGCTCATATCATGCCAATACATATTAGGCGTTCATTACACGGTCATGCAAACGTCAATCATGCTGATGGTTAGAACAAAAATACGTTATTCACCATCAGTCACCGCATTAGATAGGTTATTTGTCAATCACAGGCGTGATTGTGGTAAACCTGACAGCAAAACGGTGTAAAGGACGCCTTATACCATCCCTACCGTATACCATGCCTAACTTGCCATACTGGGCTTAGGGCTGGTTACCATGATGATGAATATCTACTTCTATTACGATATCAAAAGTGTACCAACTTGTGCCTATAACAGGAGTTCAACTTTGTTCTTGTGGACAGGACACTCATCAGAAAGAATCAACAAATTTGGTAGATACACAGTACACTCTGTGTACAGCCAGTGTCATAAAAAATATCTTGACGACGAAGTCTCAAAATGATCTTAAACTCTCGTATTAAAAGCAAATCAAACTGTTTTATTGATTTATATGGTAATATTGTCCGGACTAAAGGCGTGTGTAATATCAGAACAATCGGTTAACTGGAAGGGGGTAAAAAAACGTAATTAAGATCATTTTGAGTACTCTGTTCGTCAACATCTTTCTGATGCTGACGCGACGGTACCATCAGATGTTGTATGACTCCCGCGGGGCGCGAGGTTCATCGCCTTCTGGAATTTACAATACATTGGTGCCAATTCTGTTGTGTTTAAACTAACTAAAATACACTAAAAATCTCTAAAATTTATTATACACCCAGATTGTATAGTCTTTTCGTAGAAAGAGATTATTATAGTGTGTGGCCGATTCCGGTCAGCGCAGACAGATTTTGGCCGGAGAGTACATGGCCGTGAGGCAAACGAATACTCAATTAGTCGGCCGGCCGACAATGCAAGCAATTTTCGACCTTATTGACATCACATAAAACAGAGTATTTTTTCGTATATTCGTGATCTGCGGCATTTATTTATGCGAAATGATATGTAACTAAGAAAATGTTGTTAAGGTCGAAAATCGTTTTTTTGTTCTGAGTAGTGCTTCGAGTTCGTCGGAAGTCGGTTGGTTCGAGTCACACATAACATGCCCACCTAACGATTTTGCTATCGAAACTGTGTCTAAAATCTTTTCTTACGAAACGACTATACAATCTGGGTGTATAATACCATTTTAGAGATTTTTAGCGTGTTTTAGTTACTTTTGACAACACAGAATTGGCATCATTGTGTCACCAGTCGCCATACCTGATAAGAATGACCTCGAAAGCATGAAATTGTTTTAGAATCTATATTTTTATAATATGTTTCAGTAGGTATAAGGTATTGAGAATTTTCAATGGTAGGTAACTGTAGTGTAAATCATACGTGCTTACGATACTATATTAGTTACGATGCTTTATTAGTTTATCGCGTCGACGTTCGGTTATCGCGACCAAACATAGCCTATGTCCTTTCTCATGGTCTAATCTACCCCTATAACAAATTTCATCTAAATCGGTTCAGTGGTTTAGGCATGAATGCGTAACATACATACAGATAGACACAGTTACTTTTACATTTATAATACTAGCTTTTGCCCACGGCTCCCACGTGGATGTCGGTTATCGCGACCAAACATAGCCTATGTCCTTTCTCATGGTCTAATCTACCCCTATACCAAATTTCATCAAAATCGGTTCAGTGGTTTAGGCGTGAATGCGTAACAGACATACAGACAGACACAGTTACTTTCGCATTTATAATATTAGTATGGATTATCACATTTTTAGGGTTCCGTACATTGTAATCCAAAATCCCGGGTTTTTGTATATCAATGGTTCCGTATCTCAAGAGGAAAAAAATCGAAACCCTTACAGAATCACTTCGTTGTCCGTCTATCTATCAGACATTTATCCCAGGAATACGTAAAGGTAGCACCACGACTCACAGTCGGCGTGCGGTTTTAGTCGGTTCGAGTCCGACATAACCTCCCCTTCCGGCTCCGGCAGGGGGGGTATCCGAGGGGATTTCCGCAGGAATGCGTAAAGTTATCAAGTTGAAATTTATACTACATACTCAGGTCTGTAACATCTTACTGTGCAAAAAAAAAAAATTTCCAAGTCAACGGAATCAAAGTATATTGCGGTTTATAAGTTTATAATAAGTTCGTCCCTGAATACAACTTTGTAACTAAGGAACCCTCTGAGTGCGAGTCCGGCTTGCACTTGACCGGCTTTTTTAAATTTTTAATACTATTAGATAGTAGGGTTTAATATCACGCTACGGTCACCTGAACTGAGTATGGCATCTAAATCTGGGAGGCACCCCAGTTTAACAGTATAGTTATTAGTTTTTTTTTTTCGTGCGGAAATCCCCTTTGATACCTCCCCTGCCGGATCCGGAAGGGGAGGAAAAGGGGAGGGGACTAAAACCTCACGCTAACTGAGGATCGTGGTGCTAGGCCGGAGGTGAGGTTGCCATCGACATATCCCTCGAACACCGGCTGACCCAGGGCCATCCCTTACGGTCTGGCCCCCGACTCGCCCCCGGAATGGAGAGGCGCGCTCTCCAGCGCGCCGCCGCCGTAGTTATTAGTGGCTTGTCTTAATTACGATTGTTTATAATCTCAATTCACTTATTTCTGTTCACAGAAGAGTGTCTACGCGTAAAATGGAAAAACATGCGAGATCTCTTCAAGAAAGAGATCAAGAGAAACGGCCCAGCCATGGAGAACTACACAGGCAAGTGGAGGCATTACGAAGCCCTGGCATTCTTGAACAAAAACACCACACGAGAGAACGGGCTGGACAACAATGAAGGAAGCTCCGAGGATAAGGAACCACCAGTCACTAAACAGGAGTATATAGAACTCGATGATCCAGAAGATGGAAACACTCCAGTGGAAGTGTTCTATGAAGAAACATTTGAAGAAGACCCTCTCCCAGATAAAAGAATGAAACTGTCGTCAACTGATGATGATTTTGACGTCATGTTCCTCAAATCTCTAGCTCCGTATTTCAAACAACTGGACCCGATCAGGAAGTTGGTGGTGAGGAGTAAGATGCAGGATATGTTGTTGAATGAAATCGCAGCGCAGTCGTCGACTCCACCGTTTCAGTTCAAGAAAAGTTGAAACACTAAGTGAAAAGTGATTTAAAAACAGAAGCTAACAATTAGTGACTTCAAAAGTGATTATCTTGAAGACAGAATTTAACATTTGGTGACTTCAAAAGTGATTAGAAAACAGAAGTTGATTTTTAGCGACTTTAAAAGTGATTATTTAAAGACAGAACTTAGTATTAGTGATTTTAAAATACATCAGACATTATTTGTGAATTCTGATAAGAGTGCGGAAATAGTACATAAATGTAAAGTGATACCAAACTAAGTTTCGATGTCTGGAATGTTCTATAGTGTGGAACTCTCGTGAGTCCTAGAACGTATTAGGGTGGTGCTAGTAGATGGTATAATATTTGTTACAGAAATTATACTACATTTGTTGTAAACTTTGATTCCATGTTGTCTTTTTATTTTTACCCAACTGCAGCTAATAAAAGAGGGGTAACTGAACGTCAACCTTCTATCAAACTACTTTTTTTTAATAAAAGGACACGACAATTTGTCTTCACCTCGCCTGATGGTAGCTTACCAAAGCAAAGTCTTGAAAAGAGGGTCACAATCGTAAACATGTGGCATGTTAAGAATGGTGGCACTCAGCTTGACGGCCTTTTCACGCCCCGTTTAAAGGACCCGGGACTGTAGGAAGAAGGAAGCACGTGAGCTGGCAGGGAGTATTTGACACAAATACACAAGTTCTGTCCACGGTTTTACCCGCCGACGTAGTTTCTCGGTTCAGTCAGTTCTATTCACCCACGACCACGACGACGTATCTGAATGAATGAATAAATTTCTTATCTTATTGCTCGGTTCCTAAGGGTCGTAGCGTGATGGTAAATAGCCTATATCCTTTTCGAGACCTGTGCTACCAAATGCGAAAAGAATTTACCAAATAACTTCGGTAACTTTAGAGATTATCTCGTTCAAACAAATTTGTTTTAGTAATATCAGAGCAAAGCTTTTCTAGGCATACCTACTACGTTCTTAATAAAGTTCTGAAATGAGCCAGGGGTAGTTTAGGTTTCAACTATTAGGTAATATGTCGGTAGCCTAGTGGTATGGGTAATGGACTGCTGAGACGAGGTCTCGGGTTCGATCCCAGGTTTACCATGGCACACACCAATGACTTTTCGATGCTTTTCGAAGTTATGTGTGTATTTATCGCTGGTTTATAAGTGCCCGGTTAATGGCAATAGGCTCGCCACCTATTACATTGGGACCTAAACATAAACTGGCGAAACGTGGGTGCTAGCACCTCTGCCTACCCCTTCGGGGAATACGGGCGTGAGTTTATGTATGTATGTATGTATATGTATGTATGTCGTTTAGGTAGGTACCTAACCTACGTCGTACAGCGTACTCCTCTTGAGTTTATCTCACTGACGAAACATCGGAATATTCGGAATATCCCACGATCTATCTGGGGTGCTGGTTGGGTAACCTCCACGTTGGCCTTCCCGTTTCTTCCCCCTTTGAACCGCGGTCCTGGGGAGCGGAAGCGGGAGGGCTGGTGCACCCTGGACAACGGCTAACAGACTCCCACTTTGGGAGTTCTGTTGGCCGTTGACGAATAACCCATCGGCGGACCTCACTGAGGTGGGGTCGTGGGATGACGGGTCTGCAAGGCCCGTGGTCGTCGGCGTCTCTCCCAGTATGCCTCTGTTTTCAGAGGGGACAGGGGAGAGACGCTTAGACAATCGAGGTGGGAGTGGCCCTGTTAGGGGCAGCTCGTAGGCCCTCCACATGTCCCTCTGTTTACAGAGGGCATAGTGGAGGGCGCGCTCTAGGGCGGACGGGTTCTCCACCTTTGGCTTCGTCCAGAAGTGGGGAACAAGGTCTGGTGCAGACCACCGTGCGGCCAAGCCGTAAGCTTGACCTAGGTCAGGAACGGTGGCCCCCAGTGGGCTGCGAGGAAAACAACCTCTATAAAAAATTACCCCCAGGGGCGGACGGACTCGGTCTGGTGCAGACCCCGTTCGGCCCGGCCGTAATCCTGAACTGACAGGACCGGTGGATCTTCGGATCCGCGAGGAGTTAACCTCTTTAAAAAATCCCCAATCCTAAGCTCTGACGCCTGGCGATGGGATGAGTGGCTGGAGGGAGTCCAGTCCCAAGGGCGTCAACGTCGGAGGACATTAACCTCAAAAAATTAATGATGGCACAAAATGATACAGAAATATCTACCCAGGAGGGTCCCAGCCTAGCTGGGGAGTCCCTCCCGTTGCCAGTCGGCAACGGCAGTCCCCACTCGTATTCTGGGGGGGACAACCATCATTTGAGCCCGGCGCCGAGCTCTAGATCCGGCCCCAACTTAAAAAGTAGCGCGGAGGTCGCGCTACCCCTGGACGATTCGTCGTCCTCATTGGCGGCGGCGGTGACGTCAGAGGAGTCTGGCGTCACCACCGAGGTAGAGAGGCAGGTGCTGCCTGGGCTGCAGACGAGGTCTGCAGCCAAAAAGCGCAAGGGGAAGGGAAAGGGGAACAAACGGGTTCCCCTGCCGCTGGTGGCCGAGCAGGATGAGGACTTCATCCCTCCCGGGCTCGGGCCGGCCGCCAGCGGCAGCAGTGGCAGCAGCAGCGGAGAGGAGGAGCGGACGGCCAAAGTGCAGGCCACCGGCCGCGAAAGGGCGAGGAGGAGCGGTAGGAAGGCCGCCCCCCCCCGGGACTCCTCCCCGTGGGTTGGGCCGTCCAGCCCGGAGAGAGATGTGGCGCTGGACTCGCCCATCTTTAGGAGGACCATGATCCTCGCCCACCACCTTAGCCGGATAGTGGCAAGGCAGGCGGAGCCTGCGACTCCCGAGCAGGCAGAAATGCTCGGGATCGTCGAGCAAATAGCAGCCGCCGGTGAGGGTCTGGCTGAACAGATGGCCGAACAAGCGAGGAGGGAGTCCGAGGCCCAACGACGGGAGGCAGAGTCCCGGCACCAGCTCCAGAAGGTCACAGCGGAGCTGGAGGCCCTCAAGAAGAGGGTGGAGCACTTGACCGAGTTGCCGGGAGTGGTGACTCGGTCAATGCGGAGGTCGCAGCAGGAGAAGTCGGCGCACTTGGCGCTGACGGGGCGGCCGGTGCAGCCGGAGCGGCCGGTACAGCCGGAGCGGCCAGCGCAAACTGCGCAGCCGCCGCAACCGGTGCAGCTGCCGACTCGAGCGGCAGAGCCGGCGTCGTTGGCCGAATTAATGGCAACCATACGTGCCGAGATGACGGCACAGGAGGAGCGCACCAACCGGCGGTTGGAGGCGATCCTCGATATCGCCCGCCGTCCTCCTCTCGCGACGCAGGCCGGGTACGCCGCCGCAGTGAGGGGGGGCCCTGCCTCCACGGCGGCGGCGGCGGCCCCATCGGTGTCGACTCTCCGCCCCCCTCCAGGTCCTCCGAGTCCCACTCAGGGTGCCCAGAGCGCTCAAGGCAAGGGGAAGGGCAGGGGCAAGGGGAAGAGGTCCCCAGCCCTGGCCTCAGCCCCGCCCCCGGCCCGGGCTTCGGTCCCGGCCCGGGCCCTGGCTCCGGCAAAATCCTCGAGCCCCCCGTCAGGGGGCTGGGAGGTAGCCGGAGCCAATAAAAAGAGACGGAACGCCGCCAAAAAGGCAGCCAAATTGGCCAGAAGGGCCAAGGCTGCCGCGATGGCAACAGCGCCGAGGAGGCTCCGCGTCCCTCGATCGACGGCCGTGGTCATAACGTTGACGGCGGAGGCGTCGGAGAGGGGTGTGGAGTACGCCCAGGTTGTGAGGCAGGCAAGGGCCTGCATCGACCTGGGAGCCCTCGAGATCCCGGATCTGGTGTGCAAGCCCACGCGCACCGGAGCTCGGATCTTCGAGGTCCCCGGCGCTACCAGCGGCCCTAAAGCCGACGCCCTTGCGGCTAAGTTTAGGGAAACGCTGGACGCAGCTGACGTCCGGGTGTCCAGGCCCACCAAGTGCGCAGAGGTGCGCATATCGGGTCTGGACGACTCCATCACGGCCGAGGAGCTTAGGCTCGCCGTGGTGGAGGCCGGAGGCTGTCCTCAGGACACAGTGAGGGTCGGAGCAATACGCTTCGGCCGTCGTGGACTGGGGGCAGCAGTTGTCGGCTGCCCCATCGCGGCAGCCCAAAAGGTTGCCGATGGGCGGAGCCTCCTCATCGGGGGCTTCCAAAAGGTGCAGGTACGGCTCCTGCAGGCCCGACCGGCACGGTGCTTCCGATGCCTGTCGATGGGCCACGTGGGGGTTCAGTGCATGGCGGAAGTAGCGGTCGGTGACCGTTGCTTCCGCTGTGGCCAGCCGGGCCATAAGGCCGGTAATTGCGAGGCTCCGCTGCACTGTTTTAGGTGTGCAGCGGAGGGCAAGCCGGCCGACCATAGGGTTGGTGCCAAGGCCTGCACCGCGGGGAGGCCGAAGCCGGGAGGCAGGCGCTCCGTCTCTGATTCGCGGCAGGGCGCGGAGATGGGGGTTCCATAATGGATCCTCAGCTCCGCATCCTGCAGGCGAATGCGAACCACTGTGTCGATGCTCAGGCACTTCTGCTCCAGAGCATGGCACAGTGGGGCATTAATGTCGCCGCTGTCGCCGAGCCGTACATTCACCGGTTTCTCGGGCCTGCCTGGGAAACCGACCTGAACGGGTCGGTGGCACTGGTGCACAACGCAGCTGCCGGCAGTCCCCCCCTTGTTGTCGTGACAAGGGGGAATGGCTGCGTAGCAGCACTTGTGGGGGGAATAGCGGTTGTGGCAGTCTACTTCTCGCCGAATCGAGTCATAGATGAGTACCAGCAGTGGCTGGATCATCTGACCGTCGTCGTCAATACCTGTTACCCTCACCTGGTTCTGGTGCTCGGGGACTTTAACGCCTGGTCTCTGAACTGGGGTTCCCGGCGCACGAACCCGAGGGGCAGGGCCGTGGAGAGCTGGGCTGATAGTCTCAGCCTAGTTCTCCTGAATCGCGGAGCCGTCGCCACGTGCGTGAAGAGCTGGGGCGAGTCAATTGTGGACCTTTCGTTCGCGAGCGTCCCGCTCTCAGGCCGTGTGCAGGGCTGGCGTGTCCTTGAGGGGGTGGGGACAGCGTCGGATCACCGATACATTCGGTTCGACGTCTCCCCTCCTGCGGGCGCCGCGCCGGTTACACCGGCTCCACGCGAGCCACGTTGGGTGCTTAAGCGAATGGATCGGGAGGTCCTCCTGGAGGCCGCCATCGTACAGGCCTGGGCCTCTGCGCCGGACAGGCCTGTCGACATAGACGATGAGGCGGCGTGGTTCCGGGAGGCCATGACGCATGTCTGCGATGCGGCTATGCCTAGGGCTCCGCCCTATAATCCGAGGCGTCAGGTCTACTGGTGGTCGGCGGACATCGCGAGGCTGCGACAGGCCTCCGTGATCGCTTTCCGCCGGTGGACCAGATTCCGAAGGAGGCGCAGCCGCCCCGCAGATACAGAGCCCCGAGAGGCGGAGCTTCATGCGGGGTACAGGGAGGCCAGAAAGGCCCTCCGAGTAGCGATAAAGCAGTCGAAGGCTGCAGCTCACAAGGAGCTGCTGGAGACGCTGGAGCGGGACCCATGGGGGCGGCCTTACCTTATGGTAAGGGGCAAGCTGCGCCCCCGGGCCCCGCCGTTAACCCGGTGTCTCCAGCCGGAGCTGCTCGGAGGAGTTGTTGGCTCCCTGTTCCCAGCGCGGGCGGTGGAACATATTCCACCGCAGATGACTCCGCCACCTAGGTCGCCTATGGCACCCAGCGTGGATGACGACGACGTGCCCGAGGTCACTTGGGTAGAGCTAGAGCTGGCGGTGTTAAGGCTCAAGGCCAAGAACACCGCCCCGGGACCAGACGGCATTCCAGGCCGAGCGTGGGTCCTAGCTCTAGGCGAAGAAGACGCTCTCGAGCCCCGACTGAGAGGGTTTCTCAGCGCATGTTTGGAGCGAGGCCAGTTTCCGAAGATGTGGAAGACGGGGAAACTGGTCCTCATCCGAAAGGCGGGGCGCCCGGCGGACTCACCGTCCGCCTACAGGCCCATAGTGTTGCTCGACGAGGTGTGCAAGCTCTTTGAAAGAGTCATTGCAAAGCGCCTCGTCGAGCACCTATCCAGGGTGGGGCCTGACCTGGCGGATGGCCAGTATGGCTTCCGCCGGAGGCGCTCCACCGTGGATGCCATCATGCGCGTGAGGACTCTGGCGAAGGACGCCGTCGCTCGGGGCGAGGTGGTGTTGGCGGTGTCACTGGACATCGCCAACGCATTTAACACCCTGCCCTGGAGCTGCATTAGGGAGGCGCTCGTGTATCACGAAGTGCCTCTCTACCTTCGCCGCATAGTCGGGGCGTATCTGTCGGAGAGAGCAGTCGTCTACCCAAGTGCGACCGGGCTCGGTCGGCGAGAGATGTCGTGCGGTGTTCCGCAGGGATCGGTCCTGGGACCGCTACTGTGGAACATCGGTTACGACTGGGTGCTTCGCGGTGAGCTCGTGGACGGTGCCGCCGTCACGTGTTATGCGGATGACACGCTGGTGACGGCGTGCGGGGCTACATACCGCGAAGCGACCCTGAAGGCCACGACCGCGGTTGCCCAAGTCGTGGAACGGATTCGGCGGCTGGGTCTCGAGGTGGCTCTGCATAAAACCGAGGCCATGTTCTTTCATGGGCCTCGGCGCGTGCCACCGGAGGATTCCAGCCTCATAGTGGGAGGCATTTCCATCGGCGTCAAGGCCCAGATGAAATATCTGGGGCTTGTACTTGATGGCCGGTGGAACTTCGGGGAGCATCTCCGAAGACTGGCCCCCAAATTGAAGGACACAGCTGCCGCTTTGGGGCGGCTGCTGCCCAACATGAGGGGGCCGGATGACTCCTGCAGGAGACTCTACGCGGAAGTCGTGCGGTCCATGGCCCTATATGGGTGCCCAATATGGGCGGACACCCTGACGGTCCACAATGCGCGTCTGCTGCGTGGACCGCAGCGTGCAATGGCCAGCAGGGCCATTAGGGGGTACCGCACGATATCCTTCGAGGCGGCGAGTCTCCTTGCCGGATCCCTACCGTGGAACCTGGATGCGAGAGCCCTTTCGATGCTATATCGGTATCGTAAGGAGGCGCGGGAGCAGGGACGGGAACCCGAGCCCGAAGAAATTCGGGCCGTGAGGTCTCAGCTCCACAGGGACATGGTAGCGGAATGGGAGCTACGACTTGGGCGACCAAGCGCAGGGCACGCCGTAATAGCGGCGGTAAGACCCATCATGGAGGAGTGGCTAGAGAGGCCACACGGCAGCCTCTCGTACCGGCTGACGCAGGTGATTACCGGACACGGGTGTTTCGGGAGTTACCTGTGTCGGATCCGGAAGGAGCCAACGTCCGAGTGCCATCACTGTGATGCGAGCGAGGACACAGAGCTGCACACGCTGACCGAGTGCCCGGCGTGGGACACGCCGAGGCAGGTCCTAGTGGCGGCTCTAGGGGTGGGAGTCCTCACACTCGTCACATTGCTCACAGCGATGGTACGATGCGCAAACGCTTGGGGTGCGGCCGCCTCCTTCTGCGAGCAAGTAATGCTCGAGAAGGAGGCGGCCGGTCGGATCCGGACCAGACTCCGGGCCCGGGAAGCCCGTGCAGAGCGAAGGCGAACCGGACGTCGGAGGTCGCAGAACGACCTCCGTCCTCCATGAGCGCTGGCCTGGGGGTGACCGGTGGAGCCACCTGTCACCCTAGCAGAAGCAGGCCGCGGCGGCGGCGCAAAGTGCGCCTCCCCGTAACCGGGGCTAGATGGGGACATTTTGGTCCCCACAACCCGAAGGGGGCCATCTCGAAAGAGATGGTCCTGGGTCTGCCGGGGTGCGAGAGATATGCTTTTGGCAATCTCACCTCCGGCAGCCAAGGACCCAAGACGGCGTGCGTTTTAGTCGGTTCGAGTCCGACATAACCGCCTCCACCGGCTCCGTGGGGGTGGTATCCGTAGGGATTTTTCGCACGATAAAAAAAAAAAAAAAAAAAAAAAAAAAAAAAAAAAAAACCCACGATCTATCTATACTTTATTTATGTACCTATAAGCATTATATCACTACAAAATATAAAGCAAAGTCGCTTTCTGCGTCCCTATGTACCTATGTATGCTTAAATCTTTAAAACTACGCAACGGGTTTTGATGCGATTTTTTTAATAGATAGAGTAATTCAAGAAGAAGGTTTATACGTATAATACATGCTTAATATAGTAGCGGGTGCAGCGGGAACAGGATCAGACGCCACGCGGGCGGGAAAAATTGGCGGTACGAAGTTCGCCGGATCAGCTAGTGTATAATAAAAACTTACCGCCGTTCCCATTAACATACTGACAGTTAAAGATAGATCGCATCTACGGATAAAGCGCTCGGCTGTTTAAATTCAAAACATAGTAACTCCTATTTCACACCAATTTCGGAAAATAAAATTATACCGCGATCCGCTACTCGCAAAAAAATCAGTTACCATGTATTGAATTTAAACAGCCGATACGTCAAATTTGACTGTTGCGATCTATCTTTAACTGTAAGTATGTTATTGGGAACGGCCGTTAGTCTTTACACATAAAAGTAAGGACTAAACCTTCCGACAAAGGGCCGGTTCGACCAAACGCGAGTAAAGTATATTCCTAGAATAAACCTATATGTGGGTGATATTGCCTATAGTGTTCATTCTAGGAATAAACTTTAATCGTGTTTGGTCGAATGTACCATATCGTTTAAAAGATGGTGAAATATGGGATGAAAGTTTGTAGTATGATCCGTCATTTTCAAAGAAGCGTGAATATCTACTTCTGGTTGGAAATAAACGAACACGGGTGCCTATATAATATTTAGTTATTAGTATTATTCCCTCTAGCTAGAGGATGAGGAATAAAATATGAAATTAATGATTATGCTAAGAAGTCCTCCATTTTCAATATAAGATGCCTGAAAATTCAAATAATTTAGGTGGCTAGAAAGACATTTTTTATACTACTTAGTTGGTTGGGAGCTTGGGAGACAAGCACAGGCCCCACATGGAAAATGGATAAGTACAATGTTATAAATGAAAACTTGTTGCAATATTTTTACCAATTCTTGAGAAATAGGTGTTGACACTCTTGCATAACAGTCAGGTAGATGGACAGAGGGCAGTCATGGTTCAGTTTTTTTTTCTTTTCACGTAGGTCTAGTGGTATGGGTAATGGACTGCTGAGACGAGGTCTCGGGTTCGATCCCAGGTTTACCATGGCACACACCAATGTCTTTTCGATGCTTTTCAAAGTTATGTGTGTATTTATCGCAGGTTTATAAGTGCCCGGTTAATGGCAATAGGCTCGCCACCTATTACATTGGGACCTAAACATAAACTGGCGAAATGTGGGTGCTAGCACCTCTGCCTACCCCTTCGGGGAAAACAGGCGTGAGTTTATGTTATGTTACATACCTTGGTAAGTATGGAACCCTAACAAACAATGACAGCAAACAATGAATACGCTCTTTGGCCATTTTAAGGCCCCTCCCGAGGAGGGTCAGACGGCAGACCGCAAAGGATGGCCCTGGGTCAGCCGGGGTGGGAGGGATGTAGGTATCGAAGACAACCTTACTTCCGGCCTAGCCTAGCACTATGACCCTCACTCAGCGTGCGGTTTTAGTCGGTTTGAGTCCGACATAACCTCCGATATCCGAGGGGATCCATACGGAGTTGAGTCTGGTCAGCAAGAACTTCAGAGCTCAAGTCAACCTTACCGTCTAGCTGATAAGCGGATGAGGTTCTGGCGGAGCCTGCCCTCTCGGGGTTTGAGGTAATGATGGCAGTCGCTCTTGCAAAAACCAAAATAATGTACCTAAGTACAATTTTAGGACATATGGGAGAGCAGACATCGGGCTCCAAATTAGGTATTTTTACTATTGAGAGTACCGGCATTAACGGTATTTTGATAGATAAATTCAGGTGGCCATAGTTAAACTTAATTTACAAAATGACATCTCACGTTAAGTAGGCTATAAATTGGTTGGGATTACTGAGAAACAGCTGATCCAAACTAATTTCTAACAACCACCAAAACGATTTGTAGGGTTATGCTCCGCTGTACCCCTGGTTTATGCCACCAGTTACGATTTTTGTTCAGCGCTTAGGTTCAGCGATCATAAAACTTGCAAAGAGTTGCGGTTGCCTTGCAGTAAGTTAGGTTTGAAAGTTTTTATAACGATGACGTTTGGCGGGTCCCGGTAAGCGCGGGGGTGTCCGCGGCCTGTTGCCGCTGCATACAACCCAAACAAAACACGCGCGACGGAGCGGCAACGTCGCGCCGCGCCACCGCGCGCCGAATCGATTCCTCTCCCGCCGCGCGCCACCGACAGGTTTTACTCCCAATAGTGAAGCACTAAAGGCTTAATTACCGTAAATTACCGATTTTTTTTATTTGTAATGACAAGTTCGTGATTTGATTCTTGTACATTACAAAAAAAATGGTTTAGTTTCACACGTGCTGTCATTTTCTCATAATATTATGATTAGTTTCTTAGTTTTTATTTAAGTATTATTTATTTAAGATTTATTTTTCATTTATACATACATAACATAATAATAATACACTTTCTAAGTACTAACGCTGATTGGAAGAAACTGTAGAAGCGCGCCTTATAAACATCTTTAGGTCATGTCGTCATCATAAAATGGTATTAAATACTTATAAAATGCAAAGTTATTTCCAATACCCGGTTATAGCTATAGCTAGATATTTTTATCTGTTAGAAGGGTTTATCCCTCCTTCTTATCACTTGAGTTATCGATGCTTGTGTGTCTAATAAACTTCGAGCGACTCATCGCAGCTTACGTTATGCTAGGTTGTGAACACAGCTGTGATTAGATAAGAAATATTATCGAAATCACTGTATTAGCAATTAGTGTTTGGAATTAAAAATGAGGAGGAGTTGGTGATGGTATTTTCATTAGCGCTAAGGATGGATTTCACAAGAGAAAATCCGCTCTGCTAAATTGCATTTTCTTATTTCTTTATTTCACTAATGGAACTTTGTAAGTAAGTGTAACTAGGTAAGATATGATAACGCAATTTAGATCGCCTTATTCGTGATTCCTGTCATTATCAAAATTCGTTCTTAGTAGGAAATTGAGGATGAGATTTTGCTTGACAGCTGTCATTAATTCATTATCAAAATTCGTTCTTAGTATAAAATTCAAGGAGAGATTTTGCTTGTCACTATTTTTAATTTATTTTACTTGTATTTACAATGAAGATTTAGAAATAGGCCTGTTTGCAAGTACTAGACGTTGTTATACTTAGTTCTGTAAGTAGGTACCTGAGCTGTCTAAAATTACCACCTTAGATGATTTAACCAAGTGGGATATAAAATCTATTTTTATCCTTGTAAATGGCGACAATATCCTAAGCACAAAAACTACAAAGAATGACAATTCATACTTCCAGTAAGTGTACATAAAACCGAAGTGACAATTGTAGATGTGCTCGGAAGCGGGGTGAGCACAATGAGTGACGGATTGACGGCCTTTGTTACCCACAAAGACAAGACAAATCGAAGAATAGCGCTCAGTGGATTCCCCGGATCCACTGTTATGTGGGAATCACCCTTTGTATCTTGTTATATATTTTTTTTGATAATTGTTTCATTTAAAATAAAAATGCTGATATAATTACTACCACAGAACTAACACTAACATTGAATATTTAATAGAATATTAGGTATACGTAATTCCTTCCACCCCTAGAATTCTATGTTGACTGAAGTGCGATATAATATTATTTTTTATTCATTTTTAAATAGGTATAATGTGAAAATGAATACTACCCCCAGTCAGCAACTAACACTTGCATTAACACCTATGTCTGTTAGATGATGAAATACTAGATTTATATAATTATATTACTTATCTAAGTAGATAGTTACAATTGTGCTTACGTATATACTTATAACTTTGTAGGGATTTCAATAATTCTAACGAACTTGACCTAATAAAGACCGACATTTTTCTGTTATCTTAAGTAACTTTAAAGGAGTGTTAAACTCCAACTTCTCTTTTATTCGATCAAAAGGTACAATTAAATGTTTCATTTTGTAAATGACAGTGCTGTTTAGTAATGTCTAGCTTTTACTATCGTGTAAAATTCTCGCTACAACCTGTTGACATTCTATTCTTTGAACCAAATAACCGGTTATTTGAAGTGAATCGACACTAAACTCTAGAATTACGATGAAGCGACGCCGTTTGACAATT
The DNA here is from genome assembly GCA_914829495.1 of Eilema sororculum. NCBI lineage: Eukaryota > Metazoa > Arthropoda > Insecta > Lepidoptera > Erebidae > Eilema > Eilema sororculum. The sequence goes on from OU618541.1 coordinate 2,284,387, forward strand.
TGATTTTTATTGAATAAAACGAAACCCTGTGGTTTGATCCAAACATTGCATTTCAAATTATTTATTATCTAGATAAGTACTTCTTTATTGCGTCTCGATTAAAATTCCAATCCTTAATCCATTCCCGCGTATTTATATTTCTACATCAAAAATGTTAGTTGAACTATCAAGGTTTTTTTATACGAGACGTATTTCGAAAATATATTCCATATTTTATCTTGCTTTAAATAGGAAGGTTATCATTAACATGACTGTTTAAATTTGAATTACATATAAAGTCAGTATGATGAACTTACGATCACTGTAAAAATGTAAGTAATAATGGTAATACTACTTAATTTGCTAAAGAATACCAATTAATTAATTTTGTTTCTCCACACATTAGCCAACAATTAAATCAGCTTTATGCAAATGTGTCTATAAATATTACTAAACAAATAGTTCAGGACGAAAAATATAATATCATAGTTAGTTTAGACGAGGCGTATGCCCATAAGGATGGAATGCAAGTGCGTTGCAAGGAAAGTGATAAAAAATAGCAGAAAAATAAATAAAGCAGTGGACTGTAATAGTAATTTGATTGATTAGAGCTCATGCAGTTGCAAGGTTAGAAGCAGATGGCGAGATGCTGTTTCAACCTAACCCGGAAGGAAACAGTCGTGAGCATATTATTGTAAATTTACATACATTATGTACCTAAATATGAAATGATATATTATGAATACTAAATAAACTGAAAGGCAGTAAAATAGCAAATTTGAGTGATCAAATTTTATTTTCTATCTAGATAGCCTAGCAGTAAACCATGTAAGTCTTTTTTTTCACGTTGAATGATCTAAATCCAATTAAAACAGAAATGAATCAGAAATAGATTGGAGCTATGCGCATGCAATCTTCAAGTGGTTGCGTGTTCAACCCTGAAACACACATACAATATTACTTGGGTGAACTTTGGTGTTTGTTTATAACTGTCGTTTGTTTGACCGATTGCGACGAAACTCTGGTGAGCTCTTCTACACATGCACCCCTGAATGCTACTATAACTATAAAAGAGCTTTTGGTTGTCAAACCGGGTAATGTACGGTGTGTTTCTTTTTATATTACTGCGACTACGTAGCGTAGCACTGAAGCACCAAAAAATATCATAAAGATGTATTATAACATTCTGATGGACTTTTATCTATTATTATCATATCAATTCAATAGTAGCACTATCAGTAGGTACAGTCAGCATCACAAGATGTTGACAGACAAAGCACTCAAAATGATCTTAATTTCGTTTTTTGACCCCCCTTACTGTTGACTGACTGTTCTGATATTTGGTACACACCTTTAGTTTGGACAATAATAACATATAAAATTATAAAACAGTTTGATTTGGTCTTAATACGGGAGTTTTAAGATCATTTTGAGACTTCATCGTCAAGATATTTATGACGCTGAACGCTGACTCTACTAAAAACGGTAAGTTTAATAATGTAAATTTATTTAACACAACATTGGCTCGACATAAAAGTATTTATAGCAGTATACAACTGAAATTGCATTAAAGATTTCGAACTTTACACGGCCTACTTTTTAAATAAGTTTCTTATCCCTATATTATTGTAGTGGTCCTTCGAGCCATTTAAATTATTCTTCTGTTACCTAAGTTTCCTTCTTGACTAGTCTATTAATTGAAGTTTCTTAATCAATGTTATAATTTATAAACATGTGATTAATAAAGAGTTGTGTTCCCTTATAATCACAAAGTATATTTATAAAGTACTTTAAAGCTTGAACTTTAAGGCATAACGCTGATACCTTCTTTAATTTTCTAATAGACCTGCACTTAGAGTAAACTATGTCATATTAAGACTCGCATGTCATTAACTATTTAAGTAAGACATGGTAACTGAAGGCAAGCATACTGCAGTTAACCGCGCTTTTTCATCTGTAGGTTACGTTCAATATATCAATATTTTAGATTCAGGTTTTAGCCGGCTAGCTCCTTCCTTACTTTTCATGTTATGCCACAGAGAAGTAGCTACAGGTCCTGAATCTAAGCCCAACTTATTTAGGAGTAGAGGTACCTATTTCACGACCGGTTTTTAAAATACTGGTCTCAATAAAATGTTTGATTGCTTTTTAGCTTGTCCTCTAATGAGACTGGGACAATGTATTATTAGAAGAAGAATTATTTTTTTGCTTACTATCTTGCAAAGCTGTGAACACCAATACATGAGAGATACCAACCGATACTTCATTAATAGATCCCCAGTATAGAAACCTGTTATCGGTATACTAATTAAAAACGTTTAATTTCCCGAAATTTAATCCACAGCATCTCCCACTGACGATGTCCAAGAGAACAATATATTTATATTCGTCTCTTTCACACTACCGTGATACAGAACTCACAACGTAACTTGATATGGCAATAAATAAAATAAATCACACTGTCTCTTTTTAACTTAGGGCGTGAATAATATGCCCGTCCCTTTTAGTCCCGAGTCTATGTATCCGATCTCGTGGAAGTTCGTTTATCGCTCTTCAAATACTTAGTTTAGAAGTTCCCTTCTAACCTTGAATGTTGGAATTCTACTCAGATCGTAGCGAAATGTACCTGATACTCGTCCGAAAACTTTGGGCTTGATACTTCTATCTTAACTAGGTGGGGGGTTGTTATTTCTCTGATTACAATAAGCTGTGATCAGGTTACTGACTTTTAATTGGAAACTTTAAACCTGCAAATGATAATGTAGTGTGTGTGTGTCATTGTTCTGGTATGGTACCTACATAATTTGCACATAATAGGTAACTATTAGTATCTCAGTACAGGCTAAGAATTAAACTGCACAATATAATACTTTGAAAATTATCCAATTTACAAGGTGTTCAGAAAAGTTACGTATTTTAACCGATTTCAATTTCTATATACTTAATTATAAATTCAACTTAGGTATGTGGCATATAAAGTACACTTTTATCAAAACTACCCACTTTTGCCAGGTAGACTTTGAATGCCTATATTATTCTTTCTTTCTTCTTCTCTCTATTCTTAATTTTTTTTCTTTATTTTTATTACTTAGTAAATTTGAACCTACTTGGACAATTTGGCTTTTATAATTCTGAAGTCAAAATTTTAGATATAGAATAATGATTTGGGTGTCCGTGGTTTTGGGATTCAGTAGAAAAGTTAATTTTCTCATTTTAAAGGCAAAAGTTAAAGGTCCATCTAATGCATACACTGGCTTACAAGACCCAATAAGCCTACTGGATACCTAGTAGGTGGCTACTTAGGTATACGGTTTTGAAATTTCAATGAAACCTTATACTTCACAAAGGAGATACCCCACTTTGGGCCTGAGTGTACAGACATCAAACCTACCTCAAAAAATTCGTCTATTTTGTGTTATAATTTTGTTTAGACTTCATTACAATCAGCAATGGCCAAGTGCGACAAAAGTTTAAAAATGTGATTTTCATTAATCAACAAGCTTCGTAAACGTTGAATGTAATACTTAATCCGATCTTCGTAAATGCGCTATGATTATGCTTGCTTTATCGATTCGATTATGAAATGAAATCGATAACTAATAACTATGAATTTAAAATTCGTGGCTTTATTAAATGATTTCAAAATATCTATGTAGCATCTTTATTTTCGTTATTCAGTTTACTAATCAGAAAGACAACTGTCTCTTTCATAATGGAAGTCAAAATATCGATTGTAAATAATCGAAGTGTATTCAATCAAAGTCTATGTAAATAATCGATCATATAGAATTCATAATAATCTGTAACATCATATGTCATTTTCACTCCTGTCATTCGCTTTCCTTCAGCTCGCTGAGATCATGTGTTTTGCTGCTTTTACTCTGTGAATTGTATAGGATTTTCGAACTAATTGACCCTTGCTTGATTACCGGACACCGTTATTTGCTACATTTGTTGACCTTGGCTTTAAAACTGGACTAGACTTTACCACATCGGTTGAAAGCTATCACAATGAGTCTCTGTGTGAATTGTGGAATCGCTACCGATGCAATATTATAGGCAGACATTTATTGAACGATGCAGGGATACTAGCTTGTATACGTGAATGGGTCGCACCACAAATAGTAAGTACCTATTCGTTATTTCTCGCTCTTTTGAAATTGTTATTATAATTAACGTTAACAAGCTGTGTGATAGCTGCTATAGAATAGAAATAACTACGAGTCTACCTAATCCCGTAGCTAATTATGCCAACTTTTGTATATGACAATGTATTTTGACTGATACGTGTAACGTTCATGAAGAACTAGCCTATATGACTAATGGAATATTCAGTGCTTATAACATGATCTCTGTTTAAGGTGAATGCAAATGACATCATTTGCGAATCTTGCTGGATTCAAGCTCAATGTGCATGTTTGGATGAGAACAGACCAGCACAATCACCAGTGGGGCACAGAAAAATGTGTATTCTGTATGTCATTGAAGTGTGCAGAGAGGTGGATAGAGACCTCCTAATAATCAATATCAATATCAATCAATCTCAAACGACTTGGTTGTTAAGAGGAAAAATAAAGTCCAGGCATATAAGTAGTAGAACTTATTACGTATATATATTAATTGACAGTTCTTTGAGCGGGAGGAATGCTATATTACAGCATTGCTGTAATTGTTTTGTAGGTAAGAGAACAGTCGGGTGCTGTGCCCACATAATGAGTGTAATATGGTATCTCGGTTGGGCACGGTTCCAAGACAATATAACACCTCCTGCACAGTTTCTTGACAATATTTTAATAAACTATGATGATGCTTAAAAAGGGGAGGAAAGACCTAAGTCCTAGTGTAAGCATTTCTACAGCCAAATAGGAAGATACCCGGGATAGAGATTACAGTACTTTTTTAAAATAAAATAATCTTTAAAATAATGTTGTTTTATTTTATTACCTACTTATATAATTAATTCTATATTACTACAGCAAACAAGTATGTATACAGCCTTGTGGAAAGTGGTAACCGTAGCAAAAGGATGTCATTCAGATGTTGCCGTCTGAAGTGAGGGTAGGGAAGGATTGCTTTACCACCTTTAGAGTAAATGTCAGTTGCATATCATAAAACTATAAGGTTTAAAATTGTGCAACAATTTTAAACCTTATAGCTAAAGCATGTCTTTGCTTCGACATATCAGTTTTATTATTTAGCATATAGTTGACCATTCCACATTAATGACTAAAAATATTAATGACCTGCCCTTTTCTATACTAATAAAACCTGCTAACCTACTTACAAATAAAAGCGATACGCGAATAACTTGTGTAGCTATCACACACAACACAACATAAGACGCTGTTTGACCGCATTATGTATTACAACATAACCTATGAACAATGCTCGATTTAACAAACTTGGCCATTGTGAATCGTCGTGAAAATTCGGCAAACAAAATGTCCTTAGATGGTCTAAATATTGCCTAATTTTCAACCCTGTACATGCGGGCCCAAGATTGTATGAGAGTTGGGGTTGTCCTTTAGAAAGACCGTTGCCTCGTACGAAGAATGGCGGAATCCTTACAATGCAGGTTGTATACGAAACTTGTTTGACCAGAATTAAGAAAAAAAGTGGCGGGCAAGTTCGCCTACAATAGCATTCCGCGCTGGCTCGAGTCGGGCCCGCCCGCGCCCCGCCCCCCGCCTTGCCCCGCACCCCGCACCTATGCCGCCAGTCCGCGACCCAGCGCGACCGCGTGCGCTGTGCTGCTCAAACAATAAAATAATGCTCTTAGAAGAAATTTCTTCATAAACAAAACGATTATTTTTAATTGTAATTATAACGTTCTAACCCCACATAAAATGTGATTCGTTATTAAATTCAATTCTACTCGGTGTCACCTCCTTGCAAATAAAATAATATCACTAACGTTATTTTTGCATCTGCCTGATACAGCAAAGGCATTAAAAGGATAATGAAACCGGTAATTTGTGTTGTGAAAAAGTTGTGTGGTGTGTAATTACGGTTGTCCTATTCCGGTTGTTATCGATTTTTAGACGTCACTAGTCCCGAACAGCTGTTTCGGGTTGCGGAAGCACTGTTCAACTTTACCAAAATCATTTCACTGTTTCTTCGTGTCGCGTAGAGACCTTTTGGTTATTTGGTGTTGTACTTGCATTGCATTTCAAATAAAAAAACAACTACTTTTGAACCGTAATTCATTTACAAATATTTAGTGAATTAAGTGCTAGTGTGGTGATATTGTGGATCTATAAATTAATTTGCTATTTCAAACCAAAAAGAACAAAACAAATAAAATTAACCAAGATTGAGGTTCATTGCACTCGGTGCAACGTGCTTGTGTGTTCCTTCGAAATTCAGTGTAAAATTGTGTTTATCAAATTGGATTTTCTTGGAGGACCTGGATTGAGACCTGTTAATAAGGTACAGATATGTTATTATTAGTATTTTGGAACATTTGAGTGTTAAATATACGTTTACAAGTCGTGCCACACAATCGCTTGGCGCAGCGATGCTCCGCTATGCTAGGCCTAATCGTGCACCCGAGAATGTTCTACAAGCGTTCCTGTTAGTGCAAACTTTTTAAGAATCTGGTTCAAATCACATTTTGAACCAAAAGAATAATAAATCATATAATAATTTCCTTGTTAATATATTCCGTACTAATCGAGGCCCGAGGGTACGAACTTATAAACAAAATTAGAATGTAGGCGCAAATTCGTTTGTAGAAAAGGATGTTTTGAAAATGTTTCATACCTACACTCTGAGTGTAAATATGCAATATTGTAACATGTATTTAGACTAGGAACTTCGTAATGTACTCCCAACTAATACCTATTACCTAACATCCAAGCTTACTATTCTGTTCATATTTCTAGGTATAGGTAGGTACAGGAAGGGTTATAGCTTGATTTATTATTATCTTGGACCTAAATCTTATGATATAAAATGACCTGGTGCCTGGGGCGCTTGGATTGTTTTTTACTACCCTACTTGGTGAATTTGAGCTCGTCCACAGCAGTAGCATCCCGTGATACCTCTTCAAAATAGGTATTTTATGTCCAATTATGTCCATTTAAGTTCGTATTTCGAGGTATAGGCATAGGAAGGGTTATAGCTTGAGTCCTACATCTTGGACCTAAATCGCAAGATATAAAAGGCCCTGGTGCCTGGCGTGCTTGGATTGTTTTTAATAATAATCTATCCTACTTGGTGAATTTGAGCTCTTCCACAGCAGTACCATGCTATATTCAAAATACATTCAAGAAACGTGTAGGTACTGCGCATAAAGAGCACAATTTGAGCACATTTTAGGTACAAGTTATATAAACCAAGCTATACGTCTGGTGTGATATATCAAGAACTTGGATAGACACCTGCACCCACCTTCAGAATTATTGCAAAAATATAAATAAATGTGCTGACACTGGCTGACACTCGTTCGTCGTTAAAATCTGATGATTTCTGTGCAGCAGTTGTAAGTAGCCCTGCGATTGAGCCTGGAACCTTGCCAGCCGGCAGCCGGGTAGCAAATAGCGGACGTCAGCTTCGCCAGACAAGGCTGGGAAGGTATTTTTGGAAAATGACGACCTAAGGCAATTTAGAAATTTGAGATACTGACGAAGAAAAGAAAGCTAGAACGTCGGTAACAAATTGACTGAGCGTATTTTTCGAAATTTAAACTAAGCAATTATGTACAACCTAGTTCCTATATTAAATTTGAAAGTATAGCATCAAAATGGAAACTCAAATAGTAAATAAGTTTAACACTACCTAGAAAATATAACCTTTTAACTAGTAGAGTAGGTACATTCGGCATCAGAAAGATGTTGACGAACAAAGTAGTCAAAATGATCTTAATTTCATTTTTGACCCCCTTCCAGTTGACCGATTGTTCTGATATTTAATTATACCTTTAATTCGGACATTAATTCTATATAAATCATTATAAAAAAATCATTTGCTCTTAATACGAGAGTTTTAAGATCATTTTGGGACTACGTCGTCAAGATATTTATGACGCTGTACAAAAAAAACGGCGTCAGTATAAAGTTGGCCAACACAGCTCTGATTCATTATGCAATTCACAGAACAAAAAGATAAACACTGTTAGGTATACCTACTTAGCTTGATTAAACAAAACAAAATAATAGTCATTACCTATGCCTGCAACATAGTTGGACATGTTGTATTATCCCAGTATCAATGGTTTAGCTAAATACTAAACTACATATATGAATTAGGTTCCGGTTTCAAAAGGGAACATTCGAGTAAAAGTTGTGAGGAAAAATGTGTTATTTCTATACATTTTTATCCGATTACGGCAAAGCCAAGGGAGGGTTATTGAATATCTACATCGATATTAGACTTTTATCAACTATACGAGACGGAAGGGAACTAGAACCACAAAAAGAGATTATACCTAGTAAACCTGATAAACACGAAACAACACATCAGTTTTCTGATTTCGTCACCTTGCGGCAGTTAAGTAGAAGTAAAATGGTTACCTGGGAAATACTACGAAATTCCTCTTTTCACCTTTCGGCTGTCAATCTTTGGTTGAATTGATACCAGCTGTCGCCTTCCTTCACACTGGTGCATTTCGGGCTTATTCCGAACCTGACCCGAAAACCTGACTCGGTTGCGGGGTAGGTTAGGAACTTGAAAAAAAAATGTGATATTTGTTCCGAACGTAACCCCCTTCCTAACCTGACCCGACATTTCATTCCTATCATAAGCCGAATTGCGTAGATTTCTGTTACTTTTAAAAGTCGAAGTGCGGTAATTCCAACTTCTGTATGTTAGGTTAGGTTAAAACTATGACCAGATCTGCGCAATTCGGGTTACGATAGGAACGAGACTTCGGGTCAGGTTAGGAAGAGGGTTACGTACGGAACAAATTTCCAAGTTTTTAACCTTACCCGCGACCGGGTCATGATTTCGGGTCAGGTTCGGAATAAACGCTTTTCGTCACCAATGTCTTGTTTTCTTGTCAACTTGCTGGTGTTAGATGTAGCGAAGCTTATAGTACAGAAGTCCTTCTTTTTTAAAGGACAACTGCCTTGTTCTTGACACTTAGCTTGCCTATATTTTCTTCATCAGTGTTATTTTAACAGTCTAACCTTTGAACTTATCATTTATCCAGGTGTAATAACTCAAGAAATGTGTTTTTATATTGACTATTGATACTATTCCTGCAGAGCATGCTACTATTGATTTTTTTACTACTATCTCGGCAGACAAGTAGGTATTTCAATACAGAGGCATCACCCTCATATTACCGACCAAAACTCCTTTTAAGGAAGTACTATGCAGCTCCCGCTTGTGCACCATGATGCTGTGGAAGTCCAAAATAATTCGCCTTGATGGCAAGGCCCATGGGGGCTACTAACTGTCATAATATTTTTGTATCGTTCGAATTGGCCACAAGCGCTCATAAACTTTTGCATTGCATCGCAAACGTTTGCCACTAGGTTCCTTTGATTATGGCAACCAACAATTATTATTCGAATTGGCTACAAGCGCTTGCAAACCGTTAACACCCAAACTCCTATCTGCACGTTTGATATTCTCGATGCTTGACAAGCTTTTGCAAACAGGTGGACCCGGCATAACGATCTCTGGGAATTCTTCTCACTATAAGAAACCAGTAATTGTTGAATTTTTTTCTGATCCCAAGCAGGTGACTCTAATTGCGTTAACTTAATCTGCTGATTCGGGATTTATCGCGATTAATTATGGAACTTATAGCTCGTGCGAGTTAACATGGCACCTGCCTCGAAGACACCCACCTCCCGCTTCCCCGCGCGCGACCCCGCTCTCGCCGTACGAGGCTAGTAGCGTCAGCGTACACGCCTCCCGCTCCCCCGCGCAAAGCCCCGAGCCAGGTGCCATGTTAACTCGCACGAGTTGTACTTTTGCCGACGTTTCGTATGCGTTGCAGTACCTATCCTTGGCCACGGCTTGACTGAATATGTACTAAATACCCGTGTTACATACACGGGTAACGAAAATTATCCCGTGTTACTACTGCAGCAGATAGGGGTAAGACAGGCAAAAGAAACTACCCGTGTTACTACTGGTAGTAAGACTGGTAGTAGCACTGGTAACGAAGGATTAAAGAATGTGTCCATTTGCAATTTTCTTATGGTCTTTATTGTAATGGAAAGACACTTTGTTCTTGTGTCCTTTAGGACTTAGGAGTCAGCAGCATACACTACGTTACGCTAACGTCACTAAAGTTAATATCTAAGGCAGGCATAATAACGTTTCTTCCAATGTTATCTTAAAAGTAGAAACGTTATTTTTTATGCGACCGACGACGCCTACAGAACGATCTCTAACTCCATGGGTATTTACAGTGGGATCTCGCGGGAGGTCCGCTGATCACACACACGACAGGAAGTTGTAAAACGACGATTTGACAGTGATGTGTGTATCAAAGGTGATAATCAACTATTTTAACTTTCCGAAAAGCAAATCGGATATCTTGTTCAAATTTAGATAACTCGGGATATGTGTTCAGAAGAATCGGGATAGATTTGTAGTAAGTAGTGTTGGAATTATGCTTCAGCACTAGTGGGACGTTTGAGTGGTAAAATGTCGTATTACGAAATGTGTAATGTAGGTACTTTTTATCGCCAAAAAATGAGTAGAAGGGGTTCAAATAGGGCAGGAAAGTTTAACCTTTTTTATTTTTCAACAGTTCGAAAGAAAGATGTTAGATGGCTTCATAGTCGCCCTTAAAGACGGATATATAGAGAAGGGAAATTTTAAGTGATTCAGGTGTGGCTCAATAGCTCAGTTGCACGAGCATTCCCCCTGTAAGGGAAAGGTCGTGGGTTCAAGTCCCACTTGATTTTTCCCTATGTATTCGAAAGTTTAACCTAAAGGGGGGACAGATACATAAAGGCCTGGGAAAGGACGCAAGCTTGTTTCGTCGCGATAACCGACGTCCACGCGGGCGCAACAGCCGGTAAGAAATAATGTTGTCTTTCTGAATGTCATTCTGATTCACATTTCCGTATTTGTTTCCTTATAGTTTTTGCAATTCTTGGAAACGATGTATTTTATAATTGAGGCGCTACTGGAATCAAGTTTTCTTGTGAATACACACACTAGTGTCCAATTATTTATTTCAATTATTTATTTATTTATTTTACAACACTCACCACCACCTTGACAGGGACAACCCCCAAAATAGTACTGGACTTATAAAAAGACTTACTAATACCAATACGATACGATAATACGATACCAATTGCAGAACAAGTTCGATCTATTACTTTGGATGTACGTCTTTTAATATAGGCCTACACTGTTCTCCCTATAACATCCTGAGAAGCGTTGTACGGTTCTAGTATCATCGACATGTTATCATCTATAGATATAAAATCACTGGTCCCGACTGACTGACTGATTCATCAACGCAGAGCCTAAACCGCTGGACCTACAAACTTGAAATTTTGGCAGTAGATGCATTTTATAATGTAAACATCCACTAAGAAAGGATTTTTGGAAATTCTGCTACTAAAGGGGTAAAATAAGGGATGGAAGTTTGTATGAAAGTCCGTCATTTTCAGAGCTACATGCACTAAATTTCATAAACCTGTGTCTTTTAAGAAATAAATGAACACCTGTATCAGCGTTTTTCAAAATTTAACTACTAAGACGGTAAAATAGGTGATCGAATAATTGCCGGGAAATGCCTAAAAACAACAAATCTTTTTGACAGAACGAAGTCTGTCGGGTCCGCTAGTTACCAATAATATGCTAGCAGACTCGGTAGACGACTTGATTAGATGATTTTCTGAGGAATTGTACTCTAGAGAGAAGATAACGGATTTCAGGCTCGATTTTAAGCTGTCCTATTTGGGTAATATTGTTATTATGTATAAAACAGGCTATGATCTTCATGCTAGGTTAGTGTTATATAAATATTCAAGACTCAAATCAAAAAACATAATATAATCATGAAGCATACAAAACAATGTTACGTTCAAAAAAGGAAAACAAGTTTCAAACGAAGTAGCATTCATTTATTTGTCTGTAAAACATGATGTCTTAACAAAATGTACAATTACATCATGGTTATATTTATAAATCAACTAGATACTGCATTAATTTGCAATAATATTTACTGAAATATTTTTCTTACATGTCCAGTTAAGTAATTTGGTTGTTACCAAATTAATTTAAAGTCATAGCTGTTTTAAACCGACCAAATGAGCCCCAACTCGAATGGTTTGATTAATTCACATCCTGACTATCGAATCAGCTTGATGAAGTGAAATTAATGTAGGTGTTATTAAGATGTGGTGGTGGATTTCCTTCTACCTTCAGTCCCGGATCCTTGAAGCGGGGCGTGAAAAGGCATCTAATGAGGCCGTCAAGCTGAGTGCCACCACTGTTAACATGGTGCATGTTTATGATGGTGACCCTCTTTCCGAGACTTTACCTTTAGCTTAACATCAGGCAAGGTGAAGTCAAATTGGCGTGTTCGGTATAAAAAAAAATGAGTGAAAATGAAAAAAATACCGTACGCGAAAGGGAGTCAAAAGAAACATATGTGAAGGAGATTCGTCATCGAAATTGTTGTATTACATAATACCGAGCCTATATGGATATTGTCTATAAATAATATACTGAAACGTTGACACAATTTCTAGAATTACCCTCCTTTTTAAATTATCTTCGCATCTTCTGTCGTTCGACAAGAAAGTGCCTAAAGTAAACAAACTCTGTTTGGGCATAATATTTATATTATCGAAGCAATAAATTATGTTATTGTTAATCGCAACAAGTTTGTATAGAGGGGAGGTAGCTTTTGAGACGATGAATTTAGTTAGAGTGATCTGAAATGTATGACAACTTTTAAACTGAACTGAAATGCAGTCAGACAGATTGCAGTTGCCCGTAGGTTGATGGATAGGAATGTAGGGATGAGGAGCCGGGATTTCTTGGACATGGTAAGACATCAAGAAGTTCTCGATAGCAGTATATGGCAGAAATCTGATAGGTAATCGAAGTACTTATACTCATCCTTGCTCCTTACATACCTATGCTTTAGAACTTTTTCAATAAGAGGAGCCTAGGAGGATAAGTTTCGGATGTTCCATGGTAGCCACCATGGAACATTCGAAACTTTGAAATCGGGCAAAACACGAACGAAAGACATAGCCATAAAGTCACTTCGGTTTTCTAACGGTTGGGTTTAAACTTTAAACCGAACCGATGTATCACGTACCATCGTCGCAACCGATTTCGAGATGTCAACGTGTTCCATGGAAATGATTGCCCGAAAGTTCGATCCGCAATTGCTGTGGTCTCGTGGTACTACTCACCATACATAGTATATTCAGCAAACTCGCATATCTATACAAGGCAGGCGTAAAAACAACAAAGTAACCTCTTAGTTTTCCAAGTTGTAAGGCGCCACATTCAATTCTTGTAGTGAACGCTATTCATATCGTGTTTCGGTACATTAGGTTATTGGTCCTAGAGTCACGCGAGCGTCCATGGTGGTCGCCATATAGTAATAAACATGGAAATAACCGCTGATAAAAAAGGTAAATTTTAAACAGTTTTACAAAGTAATGTTTTAATACTACGGGGTCACGGCTTTTTTACCCGTCTGCTTTTTTTTTTATAAAGGACACGTCAATTTGACATCACCTCACCTGATGGTAAGCTAAAGCAAAATCTCGGAAAGAAGGCCACAATCGCAAACATGTAGCATATTAACAGTAGTGGCACTCAGCTTGACGGCCTCATCAGATGCCTTTTCACGCCCCGCTTAAAGGACTCGGGACTGTAGGAAGCCTCGCCACCCTGCTCACAGCAATGGCGTGGGCGGCCGGCGTCTCCTTCAGCGAGCAGGTAATGGTCGTGAAGGAGACGGCGGAGCGGGAGAGGCGGCGCGAGCGAGAAAGACTCGCGGATCGCGCCGCCCGCGCGCGCAGGCAACTCGGGCGTCGGAGGGCACTGACTGACCTCCGTCCCCCATGAGCGCGGGCCTGGGGGTGACGGGTGGAGCCGCCTGTCACCCCAGCAGAAGCAGGCCACGGCGGCGGCGCGCTGAATAGCGCGCCTCCCCATTCCGGGGGCGAGTTGGGGACACCGTTGTCCCCCCTCCTGAGGAGGGCCAGACCGTAAGTGATGGCCCTGGGTCAGCCGGGGTGCGAGTGATATGTCTTTGACAACCTCACCTCCGGCCTAGCACCAAGACCCACAGTCGGCGTGCGGTTTTAGTCGGTTCGAGTCCGACATAACCTCCCCTTCCGGCTCCGGCAGGGGGGGTATCAGAGGGGATTTCCGCAAGAAAAAAAAAAAAAAAAAAAAAGAATTTTATGAAGAAGGCAGACAGTTGTCTTAATGCTAAGAAAATATGTCTTTGTTAGGTTGGTAATGAGGGTAGATATATAAATATTCTAGAATAAACTATCCAGCGCAAGCCGCAAGTGTGGAAATCCAACCTGCAAAATGGTTACACGAGTAGCCAACACAAAATTGAACAAGAACATAAAATAACATTGAAGTTAAAAGTAAGAAATACAACCGTCTATAAAGTTGGTATTTCTTACTTAGTTAAGTCGCACTGCAAATTGGAATAGGTTCCTGGATTACGATGTATCGATCTTAATCTCTTCCTAATCAATAGAAATTAATCGAACACCACACCTTATAAATTATTAACTGTCGCCCGCGTCTCATTAATTTTCTCTATGTCCATTCTAATCCCGTTCCCGTAATTTATGTGTAATTCCAGGTTTAATCTCAGTCAAATCCATTCAGCCGTTTGAGTGTGAATGAAATGAAACCTCTTCACAAACTTTTACATAGAATGTAATGAATTGTCATACCCAGGGCCTGATGGCATACCGTACATTATTTATAAAAAATGCCCATCGGTACGTAAACATCTTCTAAGCATATTCAATAGGATCTGGTCGAGTAAAGAAATTCCAGCAGCCTTCGGCAGGGCTAATTTTGTGCTCATTCCAAAGAAAGAAATAGTAACTAGTCCTAAAGACGCTAGACCGATAGCATTAACTAATACAATCTCAAAAATCTTCTTCTCATGGCTTCAATTCAAAATGACTAATTTCATGATCAATAACAACTATTTCAGGCCAAATCACCAGAAAGGGTTCCTACCCGGAATTTCTGGATGCCTGGAACACAATTCACTACTGGCGGAAAGCCTCAAAGATGCCAGATTAAATGAAAGGCAAATAACAGTTTGTTGGATAGATTTAGAAAACGCTTTTGGCTCAGTACACCACCAGCTTATGTTGTTTGCATTAAAATGGTATAACTTTCCGTCGATCATCCGGGAAATAATAGCCTCTTATTACGATAAATTAAAATTTGTTATAAACACCAAGGATGGCCACACGCAACCTTTAAATTATAATGTAGGTCTGTTCCAGGGTTGCTGTCTGTCACCTATAGTTTTCAATATAGTAATAAATATTTTAATAGATAGTATTACCACACATGAGAGAAAGTGGGGCTATCGGTTTAAACTAAACGGTAAATACACGGAATCCATCCTCGCATTTGCAGATGATCTCGCAATACTTACTCGCAGCCCAAAGCAGTGCCAAGACCTGTTGCGTAAAGTGGATGAATTCTGTACATGGACAGATGGAATGAAAACAAAACCTAGCAAATGCTACTGTCTATGTCTGGGTAGGCGGGGTACCAGATATACCTCATATGATCCAGGGCTTAGTATAGGCGGGGAAAACGTTTCGACTATATCCGAAACCGTGCCTTTTAAATTTCTCGGAAGAAAAATAGATAACAGAGGTTGCACTCCAGCTTTAGAAGAAGTAATTAATAACTTCATTATCGATATACAAAAGGTAGATCAGCAGCCACTAAGTAATGTTAAAAAAGCGTGGATTTACGACAACTATTTAACCTCGCGTCTTAACTGGCCGTTTCTTGTTTATGATATAAGCCAGAGCCTTCTCAAAAAACTAGATGCGAATGTTACGAAGACATTGAAGTCGTGGCTGGGGCTAGCTCAGTCGGCAGACCCATCGACATTATATAGAGCCTCAAATAACTTTGGAATGACGTTCAAGAAACCATCGGAACTATATAAACATCTAAGAGTAACCAAAATGCACGTCCTAGCGAAATCAAAAGACGAAATCGTGCAAGCTCTTCCAAAAGACCAAAGTACTAAAGAGCTCGAGTCGCGCCTCCAATTCCATAAAAAATTCATGATAGGCTCGCAGACTGGTAGGGTAGGTTTGGGTAATACTAGGAGGCAGTCAGACAAAGACATAACAAAATCTTTTCTTCAAGTAGATGAAAATAATACCTACAAAGTGCACGCAATGAACCTAGAAGTACAAAACGAATGGTTAACACTAGGTGAATTTTGTATTCCCATAGCCTTAAAATGGCGTACCTTAATATACGACTGGTCACCGGCTCTCCTTAAATTCTATCTCAATGCATTCCAGTTGACCCTCCCCGACCAAAGCAATCTTGTCAGATGGGGAAAAGCCACAGATAAAACATGTAACTCATGTGGTGAAGCAATTGTTACTGCTAGGCACCTACTGGTGGGTTGTAGGACGCTATTAGACCGGGGTCATTACTCGCGCCGACATGATAAGGTATTAGAAATCGTACGTGAGGCGGTAAGTTTGGCGGTAGCTAGAGCGAAAAAGGGTTTAACCACAAACCAAAGAAATGACGTCGCGTTTGTAAAGGAAGGCTGCTCAAAAAAGACAAATCAAAAGCCGTACTCAATTTTGATAGCAGCCGCTGACTGGACATTACTCGCAGATTCGTATGAGAAACACTATAAAATACCGGAGGATGTTTGTGCCTCGTCATCCAGACCCGATATATTCCTATTTTCAAAACAGCAAAAGCGTGCAGTACTAGTAGAACTCACAGTACCGTGGGAAACTAACATACCTAAAGACCACGCTATAAAAATAAACAAATACTTTGACCTGACCAACGAGTTAACCAAAAATGGCTATGTGGTTAAACTCTACGCCGTGGAAGTAGGAGCAAGGGGAATTCCAGCTAAATCCCTGTATAACTTATTTAAAGACCTCGGATTGCCAAGAGCTTCAGTAAGCTCTTTACTCAAACGAATATCTAAAACGGCGTTGATAGGATCTTACCAAATTTGGATAGGTAGAGGGGGGAACACGACCGACGGTGGAGGTGAGCGCTGATGCATCACAAGGTGGCCACCCTAAACCTACACCTGGGTCGCAAGTCCCAGGCGCCGTCACAGTGTTCCTCTCTGTACCACGCCATGGACCCGGCGACCGCACGGTGAATCCATGGAATGCTAAGAACCGGATCTCTCTATGTACTCGATTAACTATATTCGATACCATCAAATTAATTCTAGCGTTAACACCGGTTGCATCTCACACTTCTATTTTGGAACCTGGAGTCCACTCTCCTACTCGTTCTCCTTCATTTCGTGGGGTCGGCATCCCAGATCATCCCATTGGCAGCGAGATCACATACATATAGGTGTTATCTTGTAGGACGTCAATCCACAACTTCATTCCTCTTACAGTATTGCTCGTTGATAGAAAAAGTGTTGCATATAGTAATATCTGTGATACGTTGGTTATTCTTTTCCCGAAGAGTAAGGGTCAATCCCCACTGAAAAGTAGTTACGTGGCGGCCACATTTTGTAGTAGAAATAATTGCGAGCAAGCTCTCGCCCCCCCTTCGCCTTCAAATGATTAAGATCTTTTACGCCAGTAGATAAGATTCAAAACGGTTTGTAATATTTTGTCTTTGAAAGCCGCTGCCGGCCGCTGCTCTTTCAGTGAGGATTGACCATTACTAGTTGGGAAAAAAAACCCAAACTGTCAACCTGTTTTCTGATATTCGTTTGAGTGTGGATGAGAATAAGCCCAGGGACCAGCGGAAGCGGCATGGTCAGGCATTCCTTACAAGCCAGGCGCAGTACGTGGTTCTACTGCTATATTCTATTACACATACCGTGGGAATCTGAAATTGTCATACGGAACACGTGAAGCGGCAACTACTTTTACGCGGCGTTGAAAGTAAATGTGTATTATTATTCATGGAATCTAAGAAACCATTGCTATAAAACCTATGGTTTCTTTGATTATATATAACCTGTTTTATATTATAGCATAACAGGTTTACCCTAATTTGGTAGACAACTTAAGTAGATACTGGCTGTTTTCTTTCAAAAGAAACGTAGAAGTACAGTTGGCAAATGAGATATGTTGTAAGTGATTCGAGCTGACATAAAAAGTTGTAACAAACTTAACTTTACGGAGACACTGTTGCACTTTTACACATAACTTTGTATGGTAAGGTACAACCGTATCTCCTTTGTCGACTGACTGTACATACATTAAGAAATATGCCTTCGTTTACATCGACTTTTACAATAACACCGTTAGACTTTTATATAACTATGTAAGTTTATTACCATTTCTTTCATTATGCCGATCTGAAACATTCATAAGTGAGTCCGAATCATTCACAGTTTTATTAGAAAAAACCCACATATTGGCTAGTTAATTGTTGTAATTTTGAATTAAAACAAGTAAGTGAGGCAAGTAACATGTTATGTTCATACTGTTTCATTTAGTTTTAATTTTCCACTAATTTTATTAACTTCATCTCCATGAATGTCGTTTATCGACACTTTTGGTACAGATTACCTAATAGTTGCTTTTGGTCATGTCTCCGGTTCTACTCAAGCAAACGTTAGATTTTAAGTATTTACTAAATATACATTTCAAATAGTTCGACGTTTCGCTACTTAGACGTATTAATCGCAAAGCTAATAATCGAAGACTTTGCAAAAAATATAAACAAATTACTTATTATCATATTATGTAGTTAATTTACTATTCCACCCAAGGTAAAGAAAATCAAGATGAAATGCTCATAAACGTCAATAGAATTGAAAATACGTATTGCCAAACACTCACATCTGATCAATCACACAAAACTGAGTAGTAATTAGTAAATTTTCAACAGAGGACAAGCCTCAAAAGAGAATATCAGTAAGTAGCCAATCACATAGCGAATAACACTGAACATCTGCCAGCTATTTCCTTATGATTTCATTTCCCGTTCAGCTTCCGTCATCCAATCCGCGGGTAATTGTTCTAGAAAGCCGTCAGCTGCGTAATGTTCTAGAAATCACTAACTCGGAAAAAAGCATGGCGTGCTATGTTGAAATAAACATCACTTTTATTTCACGACGGATATCGATTTTATGGTAGAAACAAAAATTGTAGGCGGGTATGTCAAGTTAGTACCACCTACTGGTATTTGTTTGCCTTTGAGGAAGAATTTAATATATTCTTGGCGGATGATAAATTTAAAAATTTGAAAAAAAAAACACCCCTATTAGTAAAACCGGTTAAGTGCGAGTAGGACTTGCGCCGTATGTTCCGTAGCAGTATTTAGATATCTGTTTTTGGTATTGGTTGTTATAGTGGCAACAGAGATACACCTGGAAAAAATTCTACTGTCTAGCTAACACAGTTCATCTCAGGCGGAGTCTTTGTAGTAGGGTTCCCTTTTTACTCTTGTCGAGAAAGCATCACCATCTCACTAAATATCGATGTAAAATGACACAGATTTCGTACGATTTGTGAAAGTGCTAGGGACAAGTCGAGCTAGTATGCAAGAGTATTTTTGTAGAATCGGTGGTTACCTGGACGAGGAGGGTGGTGGCTGTGACTGTGGTCCACCTCTGCAATTCATGGACCACCTCTTGTCGTGTCCATTGTGCCCCTACACCTGCACGATTACCAACCTAATTGAAGTTACGGAAGGTGTGGTCAAAGTCGCCGAGTTTTGAACTGGGCGCATCTCAGTATTTAAATTGTTGCCACTAACCCGAAGAAGAAGATTGTAGGATCTAGTTATAAACACGCCGCATATTAACGAAAGATAATAAAGAGCCAAGGAGATAAAGTATGTAGTAACTGGGAGACTGTAACTCTGCTAGCTACGTGTGCATTAGAGTCCCACCCCATCCTGTCGGTCGATACTTCTTAATTTCCTTCAGTTGCACTCCACAGACGTCTAACTCCACTTAGACTTTTCTTAATACTGCAGCAAGTTGACAAATAAAAAAAAAGACAACGAACACGACCGAGTCGGCTTAGAGGAAAAGTGTTCCGTACATTTTTGTAGCAATCCATATTAAAACTAATATTTTAAATGCGAAAGTAACTATCAGTCTGTGTTCACGCCTAAACCACAGCACCGATTTTGTTGGAATTTGGTATAGGGGTAGATTAGACCTTAAGAAAGGACATAGGTTATGTTTGGCATCCACGCCATATATATTATAATTTTCTATTTATGTTAATATTGATTAAATACTTGGATACATTTTTGTTGACTTAAAATTTTCGGGTAGGAACAGCAGCAAAGGTTTGGTACATGTTTGTCGACTAATAGGTAACACACTACAACTTTTCCCCTCGGAGATGTAATAGGGTCTGTAAAATAAAATTTATAGTTAAACTATTCGGAATATGATCATAAAATTTACACCTACCGATTATATCATTAAAATATTAAAAAAGACATTATTACCAGGTGTGTAATTGAATTTAGAGACTGTGGACTAATAATCCATTTATTTTTCAGATAGTTAAAATCCATTTTGTTAGTCACATCACATTTCTACACTTAAATCTATGCTGGTACCTATATTTTGCAAAGGTTTCATTCATTGTATACGCCGTATATCGCCTTGGCACTTATAGTTCCTGTCCACAAATACCTACCTTGAGCATACTGATTATTGTTGCCACTGCTGAGCATTCCATACAGCATCGAACATTCCATAACATAATCTTAATTAATTTCAAAATAAAATAAAATGGTAAGACTTAGAATGCGGAATTCTGATCTCTTTTTCTCAAGTCACAGCTAATTTCAAAAATAGCAATAGACGTTTTGCGTTGTGAACCCTAAAATTCGTCGTATTTCGAACTAGAGTAGCCGCAGGATATTATACTTTACAAAGTCTACGTCTACGATATACGAAGAACCTTATTTTATAAGTTTGTTTTTTCTTTTTAATCTTAGTTTCTCTCGGATCTCTGTTGCTCGAAGGGACGCGACTTCCCTGACGTTCTAGTTACTAAAGAAATATAGTTAAGGTATGTCTTTCGCATCAGGAGTTTTAATTTCATTAGAAGGTTCCAAGAAGGCAGACAGCCAGACTTACATATATCTACAGCGGTATATAGGCGTGTATGTATTTAGGCAGCGATGTTTGCAGTAGTGTGATAAGCCCCACGTATTTGTTTGCCTTGTCTGAGGAAGCATTCATTTAAACAGAACTGATTTTCTTTGATTGTTGTGTTTAGTTTACCTGTGTGATTATACATTTTATTTAAAGTTCTAGGAGAAATCAAGATAATGAGTTTAAGTTTTTTGGTAATCTCACTAATTTGACTTTTTTTTAATGTCTCGGAACGAGACGCTGAATCTGGATACAAAGAGTAATGAATTATTATTTACTTATTAATCATTTATTTCGGAAAATTATCAATAGTGTTTGATGTTAGTAACAATGTCCCTTATAAACTAGGGTTAGTTATTTATATTATTTTTATTAGGTATGCACCCATCCTAGACAAAGCGGGCGTGCATGACAAGTACAAAAAATCTGATTTCGAATTTTATTGTGATCTTTCGCGATACCACATTTTTGGTTCGCTCAGCCAGTCTAATATGAGTCATTTTTAAAAATCAAACAGAAGGAGGATATACCGATTACTTATAATTTTGTTCCTTAGTCGCCCCGAATGTGGGGCGAATTTGGAATTTCGAAACTCGTTAGGCGATTGCAGAATAAAAAATAAAAGGAGGTAAAATACACCGTAATTATATGACAGTTATGACACATTAGGTCAGATAATACCCCAAAGTTGATAATATTTCGTCCCTTTCCTAACAGCGATGGCCTGTAAATCGCACTTGCCGCCATTGCCCGCCCGTCCCTAATGCCCCGGATACAGCTGAGACTAACGCTTACATAATGAAACAGATGAATCTCCAACGAGTAATACCGATTTTCTTGCATTACAAATATAAGTTGGAACAAATACAAAGTCAGGATTGGGATGTTTCAGGATTATAATAACTTACTATTGATATTGAGAAATAACATCAATTTAATCTTACATCTTAGTCCGGTCAAAATAGACATTTCATATTTTAGTATGTTATTTAACTATTATTTTTCAGACTAAATTGACTGAAACTAGCTTGCATCTAAATAAATCAAACTAGATTTAATTGTTTCGACAACATAAGGATTAGGTGGCAAAGAATAGAAAGGCCGACCTCAGTTTACACACTAAATCGGTCCGATCGGAAAGTACTGACATTTCATACGGGTTGTCAAAACCACCATTGCCGTGGGCTCCCTTTATTGTCATTCTCCTTTTGTCCCCTTTAGTATTGATCAAGTTGCAAGCGCTCATAGGTCAGGACAAAAGTTCTATGTTCCTACTTCTCATAAAATGGTTCTATTAACCACCCGTGCCTTAGTATATTAGTAAAGAAATTCGATTGCCGTCACGGATGCTCCATCGTCTGGCCATAAATGAATAAAATTCAAAGCGTACCCTTGCTAATGCTGCGTATACACCAAAAAGGTAAGAGACGAATGAACGCAAATAAAATAAGCGTGAACGATACGCTGAACACTAGTGACGTCAAACGAAGGACGCCGTTCATCTCCGGTCGTGTTCCAGAAGCTCGTGAGCGGAGCGTGTTTTGGATGTCCCGGTCAATAATTTAAATTATTTCAGAAATATTGTGTCATAAAATGATTGTAATATCTCGTACATTGCTTATTACGACTAGAACTAATAACAATTCTAGGTTTCTACGATATTATGACTGAAAAAAAAGAAAATGAAACTGTTTTGGCGCATTACTCTACTTGACGAGTTTCAAACGCGAATGAATGCTAACGTGAATGAATTTAAAGTTAAGATAAATTGTAGAACTGACGTTAAACTAAACTAACTAGAATGTGTCGGCTACGGCAAACGTGTTACGTTATGGTTAGTCAAGCAAGCCTAATAAGGGCCTAACACTGGCTCAGATTATTCAGTCGTTAGGAACCTACCTAAATGTTGAGTGTCTCCAATTTAAACATACAAGAAAATTTATCTCTTACCTTTCTTGTGTGTACACAGCATTAAGTTAGCCCTGTGTACACTTACTGCATAATTCAAAATAAAGCGGTGTTGGCGTGACGTCTGAGTCTGACTGGCGACGACGTACCCACTAATAACATGAACGAATTAGTCTATTTACTAGTAATCTTTTAATATAGCAATACCTTTATATGGAGTAAATGATTGACCCGGATTCCTTTGGCAATCGTCCATGTCCATCGCTCAGTTTCTTTTTTAAAGTTTTAAAGGGACAGACCTGATGCAGGATGGTTATATGTCAGTAGTGATGGCTGGAGTTCAAACCAGCGATCTCTCAATCGAAAGTACGCCTTAGCATCAGCTAAACATCTGTTGTAAATACATCATGAGCATGACCCATACAATTGAATGTTTCGATTTCATTTCACTGGAACTTTTAAAAGTAACCACACCGGATCCCATCGCAGGTAGACCGCGCACGTACTGCACGGCTGATGAGACCGTTGTTCAATTTGCAATTTAGTTACCAGCCCGAGAAGAACGAAATCATTTTTACGTCCTACCATTAGTGCAATATTACAGGGATAAATCAGCCAATCATTCCCGATTTGCGGTGGCAGAGCCGCTGTGGTTTTTACTACACGTATGAAAGGGTTCGGTTGGGGAAGTCAGCAGCAAGTTCTGATGAACCTTCCAATTGATCAGAACAACAGGATCAAAATCGTTTTTTTTTGCGACAGCCTAAAGACTTGGAATTCTTTATCAACGCACTTTTCCTTGCCTTTGGGCTTCAATTAGAGCAGCTTCAAGAAGGGCATTAGAAGGTTTCTTCAGGATAGGCAGCGCGAGTGTAACGCCCCCGGTGTTGCATACGTCCATTGGCCGCGGTAATCACTTTCCTTCAGGTGGGCCGTGTGCTTGTCTGCCACCTAAGTGGTATAAAATAAAGCTTCTTGCTATAAACCAGAGTAAATTTACAATTAGGTACGTTGACGAAAAAATGTTTCTCTAAAAGACTTTTTTGGCCAAACTTTTACATCTTGTTTCCCACTTTTAGTTCGCAACTTCTACCTTTACATATTCGTATTAGACGTATTTAAAGCCGTCATAGGCCACGGGAACAGCTTACCGCCAGGTGGCGCTATTCGCTACTCAAGTAGGTAGTATAAAAAACAAACGTGACAAGATTCCCCTTTCTCCGCCAGTTCCGCTACAGTGGCCATAAATACCCACGCTCCGTTTTTGCAGCCTGCCTGAACCAAAGGAGAATGACCGCATCATAATTTGTTTTTTTTTCCAGTCTATCACTTTTACTTTACGACTATAAATATTATGCTTCGTTGGTTCCATGGCGTAAGTTTGGAGTGCGATCAAGAGTTCCTGGTTTCAGTTCCTTGGTTAGTGAAACTGTTATTTGTTAGGTGTTTCTGTTATTATTACATTTTTAGCAATATTATGGTTATGGAATTCTTCAACACTTACTTACACGTAAATCAGTGAAAATAACCTACCAGTACCTTCAGTATGCAGTTCCCTTTAAAGCTAACCAGGTACGAAAGTTGGAAACAAAATCATATCACATATTGATGTGTTTGGTCAAAAATTTCAATAGCGAACACGAGTTACAGTTAATGTTAGGCCGTAGCCAATTGCGGTGCGATTTTTGCTGAGCTTAGCTTGGAGGTACAACACACACCCTACGTAATGTCGCCCAGTTCATCCATTCCCCAGGCAATATCCTGAGTCCCGTTGAATCTGTTTCTTAGCGAAATCTTACCATCTCTTCCATCTTCATATTCCCCAGGTCTTCTAATCCAGTGTATCCTACATACATACACATACATATAACCACGCCTTTATCCCCGGAGGGTTAGGCAGAGGTGAATTAACACCCACATCTCACCAATAATTGTAGTCGTTCCCATGTAATAGGGGGTGAGCCTATTGCATATTATTCCGGGCACTGTTGTTGACTCGAGCCTATATCTGAGGCTGTGTCTGGGCTGTATATATCTGTCTGATGTTACACAGCCCTATCCCTTAGTCGGTATGTACGACACCGCATGGGAAGAGATTGGGTGGCCCGAATTCTACTCTGCCGGGATCCTATAGAGAAGTCACCATATTATTATTAAACTACGAAAATAGTTTTCTAATACAATCTGGAAAATAAGTGTAATGCGAAATGGTATTCGAAGGCTTCGTTTCAAATGTCTAACATTTTTTGTTTCGGTTCGTTTAGATCGACATTGATCGGTGTGAAAAAAAAACCAGTGGTAATTTTATGAGTGAAAGGATTTGTTGTTAAAGAATAAAGGTAGTTACATAAACAGTTCTGTTGTTGTATAGAAATATAGTTTACTAGCTGTTACCAGTGACACCGCCGGCATGAAATTCTGATCCTGTTTCCACATCCTTCCAAGCCATCTTCGCTCTTTGTATAATATCCTTATTTCAAACATAGTCTCTCTTATAATGAAATTGGTGCACTATATAAAATTCTAAGCAATAATATTTAAATACGACGTTATAATATACATTACGACATTATACATATATTTCTGTAGCATCTGTCTTGTTATGTTCAATTCGAAGTTGCCTTCAGCCTACTTTACATATCAATGAGCTATTGAATTCCTTTGCTTGTGTCGCGGTTTGAGTTGTTGCGTCGACTCATACACCTTTTTCACTTTACTAAATGAGGAAAGGATATCTATTTTCTATAAATAAATAAATATTTCCCAACATTCTACACAACGCTATCTAGACCCATGGTAAGCATAGCTTAACTAGCTTGTGTTATGGAACCTAGAATGCGGATAAACATACTTAAATTTTTTTTTTTTTTGTAAATACAGTTGAGTTTGAGTCTCCGCTCTGAATTTTTATCAATTGAAACCAAGAGAACTAGGAAGGCGGGCGTGGGTCAAGTTAGTTAGAACATTAAAAAAATAATAGTTATACGTCATACTTGGTGACTCAGTGGTATCCGGCGCGGCATTCGAACTCATGAATTATCGCCTCGTTTCCGGTTTGGGTTCTTTTAATACAAAGTTGCTGCGACAGATGTTTAATATTCTTATTTTTTTATAATTATTGAACATGTGGTTTCAAATGTTGCAAAATGCTAATGCCGTTGCGTATTTAACAAAGGATTAAGGTTTACGCATTTGTTGGTATGCGGTCGTGCTGTCTTGGATTCGATTCGTGGTTCAGACAAAGTGTAATTGTATTAGTATTTCTTAAGAAATCCTCAATAGCGGCATGGAATCGAGAAATGTGGTCAAAAGGCGGTAATATGTTTACTCCCTGTTACTTGCTAGGTAACAAAGTACCTATTTAAGTATGTAGGTAGAATATAACTTAATTAACTATAAAAAAACACCGGAAAGCGGGCTCCGGAATTCCGGACTCCGATATGAAGTGCCTAGTTGACGCAATATGTCAATCTCCTATCACGCCAGAAATGGTAATATGGGTGTATTTTAAATAATTATACTAGCTTGACCGACGAACTTCGTACCGCCAATTATTTTCCACCCGCGTGGCTTCCGATCCCGTTCCCGCTGCACCCTTTAAACAATTATATAGTTACCTAAACAGCAACAGAAATAACCACACTGTCACTTCTGCGTATATGCCGATACCGGCCGAATTTGTTGACATTAATGATCACTGCTCCGTGCCCTTGTGTAGTAGCGTCATGATATATATATAGCCTATGTGTTATTCCGATGTATAAGCTATATTATTGTAAAGTTTCATGAAAATCCATTCAGTAGTTTTTACGTGAAAGAGTAAAAAACATCCATCCATACTCACAACTTTCGCGTTTTTAATATTATAGTAGGATCTACCAATCTTTAGATAAACAGGTGCGAAGGTATACATATTTGTATAACACACGAAATCACTTTTTTCTTTATTTTAAAAATAAATAGTGTCGTACTTATGTAATAACGCACAAATTACATAAAACGTGGTGCCGCCATTGTTTACCAGTGAGTCACTTTTAAAACGCTTACTGCATACCGTTTCTTCGTCGCAATAAAATGAGGGTCCCATTTATGTATCATAAAGTGTCCCCGTTTAGCCAATAACTTGAAATTAATTGACGATTTAACTTGAACGACTGTATTTTAATTAAATGATTAAAATAAAATGTGTTTTTGAATCAATAAAGTTGCAAAAGAAACGTATCGCGCTTTAAAAATTGTAGTTTTCACGAAGCTAACATAGCCCCATGAATGAGATTTCGAAAAAAAGAAGATTATCTAGGTATTGGATACCTGGATAATCATTTTTTATCGTGCGAAAAATTCCCACGGATACCCCCCAACCGGAGTCGATGGAGGGGGTTATGTCGGACTCGAACTGACTAAAACGCACGCCGTCTTTGGGTCTTTGGTTGCCGGAGGTGAGAATGCAGGGAGCATATTCTCTAATTTTTTTAATTCTTATTATAGAATACCTGGATAATCTTGAAAGACAATGAATAAATTGAACACAGCTTTTGTCTTAGTTACTATATTGCATTAGCACGGGAACAAAATCGCGGGCGAACACAATTTACAGTTTTTTTAGCAGTAGACTTATGAATACGACACAGTAATTTGTTTTTTTTTTTTTAAGCACTTCGTATGGTATTCAAATTGAATAACCTCTTCCTCCTCCACCATCGTCGCCTTAAAGAGATATTATGAAGAAGATGATTTGGATTAGTCACAGTCATAGTCATAGTCATTTATTTTTCAATATACGACAGTAAAATTGTTTCTTATTGACGTCAATTTTAATTCTACTTAATCTAAGTTTACCACCGCTTCCAAGGCGCTGGTGGAGAAGAACCGGTGCAACAAACTCCACTGCGGCATTTAGTCCAGGCAAGGTCCGGTGACTTTGTGGTCAAAGCATTCTCCCTGTAAGAAAAGGATGGCGAGTTCGTATGCCGTCCGGACCGATCAAAGCTTTTTCCTATCTCATTCAACAACACAGTTATATAGAAATGTCGGAACTTTGGATTATAACAGTATTTTTCTTTAACATTTCTCTTAACTTTTTACGATTGCAATAAAATATCTTAAGCCGCTTCTACGACCGGGCGCCTCTATTCATTTCCTCTTCGCCGCTAGACCAATAAGTCCTCATCCTCACAGATTTGGGAATAACTTCAATTTCATTTAAAGCACCAATAGTTATAAGTATGACTCGAAATACATCGGGAAAAGGAAGCGCTCAAGTGGGACTTGAACCCACGACCTTTCCCTTACAGGGGGAATGCTCTTCCAACTGAGATATTGAGCCACACCTGAATCACTTCAAATTTCCCTTCTCTTTATCATCCGTCTTTATGGGCGACGGTGGAGCCATCTACCAACTTTCTTACGAACTGTTGGAACCAATGAATGATTTCTTAAACATTTAAGAATGTTCGTAATCTAATCCATACTAATATTATAAATGCGAAAGTAACTCTGTCTGTCCATCTGTCTGTCTGTCTGTCTGTCTGTTTGTCTGTATGTTACGCTTTCACGCCTAAACCACCTTTTTTTTTTTTCGTGCGGAAATCCCCTCGGATACCTCCCCTGCCGGAGCCGGAAGGAGAGGTTATGTCGGACTCGGACCGACTAAAACCGCACGCCGACTGTGGGTCTTGGTGCTAGGCCGGAGGTGAGGTTGTCATCGACATATCCCTCGCACCCCGGCTGACCCAGGGCCATCCCTTACGGTCTGGCCCTCCTCAGGAGGGGGGACAACGATGTCCCCAACTCGCCCCCGGAATTGGAATTGGTGGCCTGCTTCTGCTGGGGTGACAGGCGGCTCCACCCGTCACCCCCAGGCCCGCGCTCATGGGGGACGGAGGTCAGTCAGTGCCCTCCGACGCCCGAGTTGCCTGAGAGCGCGGGCGGCGCGGCGCGATCCGCGAGTCTCTCTCGCTCGCGCCGCCTCTCCCGTTCCGCCGTCTCCTTCACGACCATTACCTGCTCGCTGAAGGTGCCGGCCGCCCACGCGTCCGCGCAGCGGACCATTGCTGTGAGCAGGGTGACGAGGGTGAGAACTCTCACTCCCAGGGCCGCCACTAGCTCTGGCCTCGGTCCGGCCCATGCCGGACACTCGGTGAGCGTGTGCAGCCCTGTGTCCTCGCTCGCGTCGCAGTGATGGCACTCGGACGTTGGCTCCTTTTCGATCCGACACAGATATCGCCCGAAGCACCCGTGCCCGGTGATAATCTGCGTCAGGACGCCTAAACCACCTAATCGATTTTGATGAAATTCGGTATAGGGGTAGTTTAGACCATGAAAAAGGACATAGGCTATGTTTGGTCGCGATAACCGATATCTATCTATTGGGGTGCGGATGTGTTTCATCCAACGCCCACGCCGCCACGGTGCGAATAGCAAGTAAGGGCAGTATTTGCATTAGGTGTCTCGAACATGGTATTGCAAATTAAAAAACTATTAGAGGAGATGCATAGAAACACTTATCATCGTTACCAGCGAATAGGGCCCAAAGACTGAGATCAAAACTATAAATATTACTTCTTAATTGCAGCATCAGCGTTAAGTATAATATAATATTTTTTGAAATTATATTCCCGGTGAGGGCATAAGTTCAGACTCCTGGAGTGTCGTTCTCAGACTTCCAAAGTTTGTGCTCGTTGCTTGGAATAGTTTGTTCGAAGTAGTTGAGAGTACTTGTGAATTGTTGAAGTCTCTCAAACTTGCGCGTACTATTTGAATTTTAGACATCTGTTCAAGTATTTAATTGCAAATACGGTGCATTGTTCGATGAGCCATAGAAGTGGCATGGAAAGCGCATTACCTGCTGTTTTTATTACCCGATTGCTGCGAAACAAACACGTTGATCTATAGGTAAATAGATATGCGTATGTTAATGCCTGTCCTTCAGTTCCATTGTTTGGTAAATGACTGTACCTCATCATTATCTAAACAGACATTATACTGATTGCATCCGAGGCCGTGATACCCTCGGAGCTCAGGGTCCACCTTCCGGCTCTTCCTCCTCCACTTCGCACGATAAATGGTAAATGACTATACCTATCTGCCTGTATTTCGATAAATTATTTCGATAAGCCTGTCACCGGGTAAATTGGTTAAGAAAAAAAAAACATAAAAATTCATATTAAAAGCGAAATAATATCGTTTAAAAAAAAACTGTAGTCGGTTTTTAAATTTTTTATTTTTTTTATTACAGTAGTAAATAAGTAATAATGGACATGTTATTTAGTGATATGAGCGAACGTACGATTAATTTTATTAATTGCGTGGAGGGCTATAATTTACCAACTAAAGTACTTAAAATATAACATTGAGTTTTGGTTTTTAACTGCTTTCATGAAATAAGATTTATTTTTGGTAAAAAGTTAATTATGAACAATAACCATTCATTTGAACTATTTTTTTATAGCATTTATTATGCTAAGTTTTTAAAGTTTGAAAAACAACGGAAAAAATGTAACGCTCAATGAGACTTGAACCATTCATTTTATTAATTATTGAAAACTTATGTTACAGGTAATACCAGTACCAGAGCTCCTAACAGTACTTAGTAAGTTGGACCTGAGTTGGTATTGATTTTAAACTTAGTTGTTTGGGCACCAAATAGACGCTACCATGGTGTCAAAACACTCAGTATTGTCATCCGGAAATCACATTATGTTATTCTCAAAGTTTCAAACTACATAAGATTTTTTAAGAAGGTGGCTAAATTATAACATCCAAGAGTTGTTTACATAATTAGTTATAATTAGTCAGGTACAGTTGAAGCTAAGAAAATGTGTTAAAAACTGATGTATCTACACTCGCCGATGAATTACCTACTTAGTCTACGTTTTATTGTGCTTTTTACGTTTTAGTTAATTAAAACGTGAATTTTGTTTAATTAAGATTATGGTCCGTTTCTTTATTATTATTATTATTATTATATACTTTATTGTACGCCAATTACATTATTCGATAGTATGGAAATTAGGAACACAAGAGCAGTACAAAGCCTTATCGCTTTACGCAATTTCTGCCAGGCAACCTTTGGATGGAAATGTATGTTGGTTGGAGTACTTAACTGGTTGTTGGCGTTCAATTATATATTTATATCATATACCTAAACATTTATATAAATACATAATAGTTTCATAATAGTTATAGTTATAATAGTTTCTTCAACAACGTTGATAAAGATCCACATGGGATTTGTTAATTCTATAACATACTTTCTTGCTAAGGAAACCCCGATAATCAGTTGTGGTCATTAATGTCAAAAATTTCAAATAGTAGACACTGCAGATAGCTTAATGATTTTTGTATGTTTGAAAGAAGTATTCGCCCACATAGTGTGTAGATGTATTTGTAATTTGTAGAGTTTCAACATTTTCTCATGGGACCCATAAGTAGTTCTTGTTCAAAATTTTACGAAACTAGGTATCTCTCAAGAACAGTGGCTCTCAACTTTTTTTGAACACGCATCACTTTGACTTCTTTCTTCTTACCTCGGACCACTTGATTGAAAAATAAACTGTATCACCACTGATCTAGAATGAACACTTCATAAAAGATTAGATAATCCAAGGGTAGGGCATGTCCAACCCTCCACTTCTTAAAGGTCTCTTACTTTTATCAGTCTTCATATAACAGTGAAATCTGCGACTCTAATGGCAATTGACCAATAAAATATAGAAAACTATATAATGTAGGAAAACTAAGCAAATTATATTTATTTACAAAGTCTCGATGCCCTCCTTACAACTAAGTATAGCGGTATCACGGCTTCTAATAACGGAACCACATATTATCGCTCCAATGTTTCACAACATTGTATCTATCCGTAACTCACTATACTTAGAATAAATTACAATACAATTATAAGTATAATAATAACATTTATAACAATCCAAGTAGATTAATACAGCAATTAAAACATCCATGTTTTATTGAATCACTCAGCGTAAAATCATAATATGTAGCAGGTAATGCAGCTGGTCACACTTACGGACCATCCGTCTTGTTCGGAATATTCACATTTTTTTACTCGGAGCGTCGGATGCAGTGCGCTAGTACACTCGATCGCTGGAGGCACCCGAAGCACGCACCGACCGCGGCCTCCAGCCGAGTGAAATGCACAAAATCCATTCCGTTTTATCACATTAACGTTTCACACCGACCAAAACGAACTCTGTCCCGTTGTGACAGAGTCGAAATTCACCAGCAATAACAATTTTAATCTGAAGGTGACGTGAATAGGGAAATATCGGCGCAAGCAATTTTAGCCCCATACGCTACTTGTTAAAGTTGAGAGTTGTTTATAGCTTTTCATTTGAGGGGTCGTTGAAATGACAAGCAGACCTACAGTATGTTTCTTGTGGAATAAGGTTGAATTTTGTACGGCAGTAGTTTTATACTATTTTTTATGGTGTTCGGTCGGCAATCAGCTGTTTCGGCACGCGCTCTCAGCCCCCTGGGATCGGGATGATGTCAGCCTCGCTCCCCGAACTTTCGAGAGCTAAATATTTCTATTAAATTCTCCCTAAAATTTAAGCTTTACTGCATTTTGCGGAATGAGTTGGCCTAAAGCGGGTTTCGTGCTTAGGCTTAAGAAAAATATTAAGAAAAATTGGTTTCGGTTAAACCTAAATTAAACTAATGGTTACGGAATCTACAGTTGTTAACGAATTTTAAATAACGAAGAAAGAAAATAATAAACTAACTTTGCCAATTACTTAATAACGACTTGACTTACTTGACCCTTGTTTCCTATAAGTGGACTGAATTTCTGTACAAAAATTGAAACTACTAATTTAATCGTCTATTTGATCTACCTACACATATTCTACGTAGGTACCTATTTTTGTATATCAGTGGTGTCGTATGAACAGACAACTTCATAGCATTTTACAAGAGCAAACCCAAAGCTTACAGCATTTTAATGTAAGACCCAAAACAATAAAAGTGATAGCAATATGTGTCCGCGTAAACTGCCTAGCATCTATAAAAGGGGCTGGTTCCCTTCGACAAAATAGATGAAGCCGAACGTAATTATTCAAGTCACTACGCAGTGTTAGTGATTGGAATATTTATGCTCATTAATTCTCTAAAATTAACATGAATTTGTTTTTCTAAAGACGTTTAATAGCATGGAATAGTCACAAGAATAGTGAACATTACGAGTATGGAATCGAATGTCCTTCGTGCATCCCAAAATTCTGCACAAGTTATCCCACTATATCGTCTTAAATGAGAACTGAATAATTCTATCTTTTCAGTTTCGACCCAATAGATATCGACTGTGGAGCTAGTTTTCGTCAACCGACTTTTTGTAGACTCCACGCTGCCAGCAGCGGAAAAAAAAACTTCAAATTCGTCATGTAAATAGTGGATAGACAGCTGTTATTGATCGAAGGTGCATGTCGAAAAGTGTCTACCTAGACGTTATCGATGTTATGCGAGCAACATTAAATTAGCCATGGTCTGCGATAAGTGGTGTGTATTGTTGTGTGTGCATTACCAAAAAACCATTTAGTATTTTACCACAGTATCTGGTATTTATTAATCCAAGTAACAGATCAGATCAGATCTGGCTCTGAAGTTGTTGTTATAATATTAGTGTAGCGTGGTGTATCTTTCCTTTTTTATTTGTAGTCGTATCGTCTTGTACTTCCTATCATAAAATGGCACTCCACTTTGAGAAACCCTGCCCTTTTTTAAAATTATTTAGCGTTGCAACAAACTTCTGTTTTAAAATAAATAAATATTTCCAGGTACACGAAATAATTAATTGTATTTAGTATAACTCAATAAATGTAATATTAAATTCAGGCTTAGATCAGATGGCTGTAATCAATCCAATAATCCAAGTGTCGGTAACGGGATAACTACGTTAATATTTCAGTCGCGTACGGGCACCTAAAATGTTAATAATTCACTTTGAAAATACAGAACCATCAAGTTATTCTGTAGCTTTAGTTAGTTGATGCGTATGTATAATTGTTACATTTTCTACGACTGCCATTGCCTAGACATTATTTTAATGCGTACGTTTTATATAGAAGATATTTATATATCTTTTTGTTATTTTATTTACCTTTATGTTACTAAACTAGTTGCTCGCGACTTCGCCTGAGCCGAGTGGATGTCCGACCAAACATAGCTATTCATCAATATAGAAATAAAGCGTAACTGACAGACAGATACTTTCGCATTTATAATATTAGCATAGTTATTACTGTGCAAGTGTTTTGTGACTTAAGTTGCCTGCTATTGTGTACCGCCACCACTGTTGCGTGGCTTCAGAATTAAAAATGTTTTTGCATCTTCAAGATATTATCTAATAATTATACTCTTAATTCAAAAAGAAGCCATTCAAAATTCAAAACTTCTTTTGACCTTTCTCAAAGTCTTAGTAGCAGATTTGCGATTAATACTAGCTGGTGCTAACAGCTCTACCCGCGTGGATATGTTCGAGTCATATCTCCGGCTGTACTAATCAATTGCAATCAAATACGGCCGATTCTAAGTATGATCAACTGCTGTACATCTACTGTGATATTTAATTGACAAAAGAACGGCGAAACGTTCAAGAAACGGCGCAATGTTGTCTCCGCGGTTCCCAATACCATACTGACAGTTAAAGATAGATCGCATCTACGGAAAAAGTGCTCGGCTGTTGAAATTCAAAACATAGTAACTCCTATTTCACACCAATTTCGGAAAATAAAATTATACCGCGATGCACTTCCCCGCAAAAAAATCAGTTACCATGTTTTCCAATTTAAACAACCAATGCGTCAAATTTGACTGTTGCGATTTATCTTCAACTGTAAGTATGTTATTGGGAACGGCCGTATTCATTAAAGTCTTTCATTCTGTACTCTCGAAACTCGACCCACGAATATATTAACATCACAGTTCTAACAATACTTCTACAATAAATAAAGAAATAAGTACCTATACAGGCAATAAAAAACCTAACTTTAAACGTATTCCCTAATGTTCAAATTAGCCTTTCCCTCCGTGTGTTAAAGTTATTAAAATATGTCCACTTAAGCCAGTTCTCATCCATTTTCATAAAGTTCTAGATTATTCTGTGAAAGTCATAGCAATCTTACTGAGAGCGGCGTTTATTTCTCGCCGTTCCACATGAATAACTATAGTAATACAATCTCAGAATTGTTAATTGCAGTGTGTATTGGAAGAGTGTGGGCAATCATTGTTGGTTTTTATTACTTCACGGCAGCGTTTTTTAACCTTATTCAGGCCAGGGACCCCTTATAAATAAAACAAAAAGAATAATAATAATAATAATAAAAATTCTTTATTGTTCACCAAGGATATTTACAAAAATAAAAGGTACAATTTTATGTGGTACACAATTGGCGGCCTTATCGCTCTGAGGCAATCTCTTACAGGCAACCATAGGATGGAGTAAGACTCAGACAGAGAGATTAGGGGCAGTTTGGTGTATTGAGCGATTATTATGATGATTTTTTAGAAGAATTATTAGATATGTAAATATTAAGAGTACTTATATGTAGGTATATTATAGAATATAGAATACATACTAATAATAATAATAATACATACATACTAATACTAATAATAATAAACCTTCACGGGGGTCAAAAATTTGAGCCATTTTTTTAGTACTAAGAAATACATTATTATGAAGGTTAGTGCTGGTTTTTGCCACCAAATAATTCGTTTTTAAGTTGATTTTACTCTGAATCGAATGAAGAAAGACTCTCAAATGAATTCCACTCGTAATCTGTTTCTGGAAAGGTCTTCAGATGGGAATGCAGACCCTCATCTGTATATTCGCTGACCCCCGGGGGACCGTGCATTGGACCACAGGTTTAGGAACACTGACTTAACCGATTCGTTAGTTAAATTACAACAACTCGAAGGCTTTTGAATGTAAGTAATAAAAATTATTGAAGTTCTGCAAGACGAGTAGTTTGTATTTGTATACCGGACTTCAGTTACGTAATCGGCCACCCAAGGAAAGGCATTGTGCTTGTAATGCTTATTCTTCAGAGAATATAGTATTTGGCATAATGAACGTGTTATTAGTATGCTAACAAGTTGAGATGTTACTAACTAAGGTAACGAGAACGACTGCATCCCGTACCGACTACTTCCCGTTTCGTAACCGTAACTCTTAAGTGGCGTTTCATAAACTTTTCAATTTCATACAATTCTTAGCTTATAGATTTTTCACAACCATTCTTTGGTGATGGTTACTTAAACGCCACTTAACTGCTACAACTTTTGTTTAGGTATTTCATAAGAGTTACGAAATGGGAAGTAGTTAATCGGGTGCAGCGCAAAGAATTAATCACAAATAAAGTACTTATCTGCTGCAGGTAGGTACAAGATCACAGAGAAAAAAAAACTTTTGTAAAAATAGGTAAACTCCCTCTGCCAGACCTGTCCCTTCGGATAATTCTGTCAGTTTGCCAACCGCATTATAATGGTTTTGTCGTAAATAAATTAAACATTGCACTACCTGTAAAAAGGATCCTGCTTTCTAACTAGTGAGTACGTTCTACGCATATTGTTCCTTAAAATTTCAAAAACTTTGCCTGACTTTTGTCCATTATTTAAGTGAAGTAATCATTAATCTTCTTGCTAAAGGAAAACACATATCAAAGAAAGATATTTATTTATTTTATTTTTTTATAAAGAATATTAGAACTGAAGTTACTAATATATTCCCTCTAACCTATCCGTATCTTATTTGCGTTTCAGAAGTACTTTAATAAATGGAAGTGACTTTTTATGACTCTGCTTCCGATAAGCTTTTATGGAAAATAGTCAATTTCATGTATGTATAGATAGCCATTTTGCATTTGTTTCTGTTTCATATATATATTCATATCTTGGATAAATGTATTTTCATTTGCTATTTACTAGTATTAGGACCAACATACAGCCCTTGAATAAGGGCCCGCTAGACGGCAATAAGCTCGCCCCCTATTAGTCGTGAAGCCGAAACCTGGGTGCTAATAGACCTCTGCCTACCCCTTGGGGGATTTGTAGACGTGAGTATATGTATGTATGTATGTAGGACCAATCGAGCAAAAGGGATTGGCCGCTGAATATCCGTCGTGCTCAGATTCATTATGACGTTTCATAAAATTTAAAATTGCATAACTTGTGTTGTTTTGATAAGATGGATGAACTTGTTTTTTGTTAGTTAAGTTACATACATATGCTCACGTCTGTAAATCCTCAAAGGTGCAGGTAGAGGTGTATATTAACATAACGTGTTAGTTAAGTTAGTTCATATGAGATCTACAATTCAAAATAAATATTTTACAACAGGTCTATAATCTATATCTACATAATTCCCCAAAACAACAATACTTATCACTGAAAATACCGAGAACTCGGGCGCCAAAGATTTATTTTTGTACTTTGTTATTATAGCATGATGAAAACTGGTTGTGAATCATTATATAAAAAAATAATAACTTCGGTATTAACTGCACTAAAAAGATATCAAGCTGTAGACATACCCTATGTGATAGAGATAACGCATTACTAAAGCCCACGTTTTTAGAAGCCGATTCAAGCCGGCTTCTTACCTCATCGTAAAAAAAGTGCCAAGAAAATGTGCCGTAGCGGCCACGCTTACCTATATTAATTCTGTATTTCATTATTTAAATCATAAAGGTTAAATTCTGAAATATTAAATTCGGAACTCATAAACATAAAATAATTTATCAAAACATGCGCATATCAATTATCTCCGTTTTTAAAAACATCTTGAATGGTTAAAATAAAACAGTTTCTGAAACTTGCGTGGGAAATATTCACAGTTTTATGAATACATTCCAAACTTATTTATTTCCTATACTTCAGATGTATGTCGGTGTAATACACACGAACTCATAAACCAAGATTAGAACCATCTAAAATATATTAAACTCGAAACACCGATACATCGGATAATTGAAGGTATTTATTTACCTTCAGTGATAAACATGGCCAGTCTTAAAATACCGTGATAACACAGTTTCTTTTTTAATTGCGCTCAGTTCCTACTTTCTGTCATAAAATGTCTGCTCTAAATTTACAGTTCATACTGTATAATTTGGACTAATTTAATAGTAGTTAATAGTTTAATTAACTTTTAATAGTTTACCTGTACTGTAAATATTTACAGTCAACGTCAAATACAAGTGTCGCGACAACTATTCAAAGTAATTGATGAGAACTTTTTTTTCGTGCGGAAATCCCCACGGATACCTCTGTACGCCGACTGAGGGTAGTGCTAGGCCGGAGGTGAGGTTGTCTTCGACATATCCCTCGCACCCCGGCTGACCCAGAGCCATCCCTGGCCCTACTCGGGAAGGGGACATCGGTGTCCCCGACTCGCCCTCGGAATGTGGAGGCCGCCGTGGGGTATCCGATTAAGAGAAAGGGCATAGGGCTATTTCGCCATCCGACAGTAGACGTACAGCCCATGACAAAGTGCCAGCTTGACGGCATCAGGCTCGCCTCCTATTACAAGGGACCGAAAATCATAGTTGACGAGTGTTTAATATACCTCTGCCTACATCTTCAGGGAGTTACAGGCGTGATTATATGTATGTACGAATATAAACAGAATCAACTTATTGCATCGCACACACCCTATCTATTAAAAGTTATAATTGACATATAATTTGTAATTACAAATTTACAATTGACTGCTTCAATGGCGTAGCGGTATAAGTCCCGGAGTGCATGCCACTGTTAAATTTTGTAAGTGATATGAGCTGACAGGCATAAAATTACAAACATGTCAGAAAGAGACGAGAACATTTTTATTAATCCCAGAATTTTAGGCAGATTACTTTGAATTGTAAACGGATAGCAGACTTTGGGCATGGAGTAGTAAAATTCGAAAGTTGTAAAAAATACATGACTTATTCGATGCTCCTTCCGAGATACAAGATCTTGAATTCATCAATGTCCAATTAGTAAGTTCATAAAATAAATTGTAGCGTTAAAATATAAAGTTAATCTGTCTAGATGTGCTATCTACTGTAAGGTATTTACTTCTCATCGTGATTAACATAGTCGATATGAATGTAAGTTAACCTTTGTTTGCGAGTAATAATGAGATTGTGGGTGCGATATCCTGATCGGGCAAAATGGTATTCCTGTTTAGAAATTCTCTGTAATAGCACGGACGTGCTGGGAAAACGTGCTCGATACACGGCAATAGCCTCTATGCCTGTTACGGGGGTGAAGGCAATGTTGTATTTACCCTTGTCTATCCTAAGGGTACAGGTATCCAAACGAGAGTAGGGTGTAAACGTATAAAAACACACAAAACCCATGCACAAAGTTTCAAAGTTGTAAAATTGTGTGGTCACCTCAATAGTCACTAAATATTTATAAATTTACATTTAAATACATTATTAATTATTAGAATATTTGATTCATAACTTTTATAACCTTCAAATGACAAGTAAATTACGTACTTGTTTATTCTTTTATGAAAGGTTTTAGAGCTAAGGTGATCGGTAACTTGTAATACGTTAAGTTACTTACTTCTACTAGACCAACGTTGCCGTTTTTATCCACTTGAATTTTATGATAATAAAAATAAAATCCCAAATAAATTTGGGATAAGGGCAAGAGGATGATGATGACGTAATAAGGATAGGTTCACAGAATTCAGTTTATAGGGACGCATTGGTCCCATGTATTAGACGGTGAGCTTATGCCTAAATGCGAAATTTAGAAGGGTGTTATCACAGATATTCGTGGATGTTATCCATAGTTTTGTTAATCACCCCAGTCCCCATAGACAAGTGACAAGGCTCACTTATCTAGGAGGATAGGTCGACTTAGCGAATCTGTTAGAAATTTGGCGTAGAAATAGATTAGTAAACCACTTGGGTTACTTTTACCCTTATAATTTACCACGCGGGTTTGATGACAAACAAGTAACAAGACTGAAGAGTCAAAACATCGTACAGTTTGCGGCTTTATTAAAATGAAAATTAGTATTAGACATGATAATTTCGATGACGACTCCAATAAATATGCATAACTTGACATTGTGTTGCGTACTCATTGTACAAATATGTCTTTGTTGAGACAATACTGATACGTTTCCAACAAATGGTAATGTGTCGGCTTATGGTTTATTTTAACAGCTCTGGGTACTTTTAAATCATTGTTTACCAGGCCTTGGGGGACGCTGCTCAGCTGCGACTGTCCTAGGGATGAGATAAGGCTTTTTTGTATGATTTTTTGATTAAAATGTACAGTCGGCGTCATAAATATCTAGACGATGAAGTCTCAAAATGATCTTAAAACTTTTTTTATTAATAGCAAATCAAACTGTTTTACTGATTTAAATGGTGTTATTGACCAAACTAAAGGTGTGTACCAAATATCTAAACAATCAGTCAACTGGAAGGAGGGGGGGGGGGGGGTGATATTGGATATTATATTATTGTCAGATTTCATCACTATGAAGTTCAACTGTTGGTACTACCTTGGTCTTTAGTTGGTAGTACCCTTGAATTTCATGTACTCCTGGTACTTGCAATTAAAAATACGTCAAGGTATAACAACACTGTTAAGTAATTTAATTTTGTTTTCTCTGTCAATGGCGCATATAATTACTCTCTTATATGTTTTTAATTACTATATGTCGTTGACATTTGCAGTTGCGTGACAATAGACAACGTTTTTGTACTCGTATATTGTCACTAACATAGAATAAAAAATAATGTCGCAACTTCATGCCAATAATCGACGCCTGCTATGCACCTTTGCTGTAATTATTTGTATTTTGCTGTGAAAGTAAGTTGTATATCAATTAGAATATAAAACCGATGACACATTGTAATTTTAGTTTTTTATAGGTCTAACTTGAACTAAATTGCCTGTGTTTTTTAATCTAGCTACAGTCTACTTTACACGGGTCTTTTAGGCGTATTTACCCCTTACTTTTTAAACTAACCAACCTAAGAGATGAGGAACACAGCATTGTGGCACACAGCTACGGGGTA
Source organism: Eilema sororculum (assembly GCA_914829495.1). NCBI lineage: Eukaryota > Metazoa > Arthropoda > Insecta > Lepidoptera > Erebidae > Eilema > Eilema sororculum. Next base: position 2,325,589 of record OU618541.1, read on the forward strand.
CCTACTTGTATGAAACTTTAAAGCATATCGATATCCAAGAACCCATGTCGCTTAACTCCGCGAAAAATGATTGTAACAGCGTTAATCGTTTTGGATACATTTTTTTAGAATATCGATAGGTATGGTTGCACTTTGGTCCTTAAATGAATGTGACGTAGCAATATCCAAGATAATGATCAAGTAGCTCAGTTAGTTAGAGCTTTTCTTCTATGAAGGTCTGACTTTATCAGAGCTACTTCTATACTCCTTTATTCTTATTTCGTGTGTTTTTAGCTGTAGCACAGAATAGATAGTATAGCTGTAGTAAGTATATTCATTCGACCTCCACATTGAATGTAAACACACAGCGTAGTGTTTTCATTGATAAATTCTTATCAATCATGTTTGCGTCAGTCAAAATGTGAACGAATGGTCAATATTTCGTAACTTATGTGACAGGACAGTATCACTATCAATAATTCATTTTTATTTATGTGGAATATTTACGACGAAGTAGGTTTCGATAAAAAAACTGATGTCGGTTGGTTCGTTATTTTGGATACGGTTCATTGATTTCATTTAATTAAAGAAAGCTACGTGAAGCATAGATTAATAGTCGTTCGTTCTTATTACATTATCGAATTAGGCTTACTTGTTGCATCTATGAATCAAGTAAGCTTAATTCATCCTCTGGACAGTGGTCAGGGTCTTCGGCTGCTGTCCAGGGTATCCAATGAGAGGGCATTATCACGGATTACCCACCGAATAGTTCGAACTAGCTATAAAGCTGATGAGTGATGATGTATGCCCTTTCCCATTTTATTTGGGGTCGGCCCCCCGTATCATGTTCCTCCAGGCAGCTCGGTCCTGGGTCGTCTCTTTGTTGACTTGGGCTTCCTTGAGATTCTTATTTACTACGGACATCCATGTGATTTGGGGTCATCCTCGTCCTCGGGGTTTGGTCTCAATGTCAAGCACTTTCCTGATCATGTGTTCGGGTGGTCGCCTCACGTACCACCTTAGACGGCTCTCCTGTACTTTGTCTAGGATAGGTGGGTCTCACTTTGAAGGTGCCTCTTATGTGTGTTTTTCTGACATGGTCAACTGATATAATATGCTTCAAATAGTCATATATGCGCCATTATGCCAAAATGCTCAAGGCCTCTGTTTATCATGAAAACGTACCTGTTTTCTTCTCTCGGATCTAATCTTGAATTTATTCTAGGCATGTGAATGAAGCGTATTTGTAATGTAATAAATATTGCATGAGCTGAATAATCGGCGACCTTCCTTCATAAAAATATTCATCAATTCATTCATTCAAATAGTGTCTAGCTACGTAGAACCTTTATACATGTTATTTCTTTTAGATTTATGTTAGTAAAAAGAGCAACGTTTTTTAATGCTAGATATCTATCAACCAAACCAAACCATCTAACACACAAAAACACGAGTTAGGTTCGTCGTGTTGGTCTGGTTTGATGTCGGAAACTGTGCTTTTAGTCGGTTCGACTTCGATATACTTAACTATTTCGTAGAAACACAACTGGGCAAACGTTGAACTTGACTTCCATATTAATTCACCAATTACTTCACCTATATGTATAAATAGACTCTAAAGAAAGGAAACGCGTCCCACTAACTTGATTTAGCTATGACATTCACACTAAGGCATTCGCTTTACCTTTCTAGCACAAACAAAGATGACTTATGTGACATCAAGGCAAAATAAATAGACAACCTTATTTCTAATAGATAAAGGGTTCAAGAACGATTGCAGCTCGTTGCATAACTATCTCGTTCACACGAGTCACTCACGTTTGTTTAAAGCACTCACAAATTTGGCGCTAATTGACCGGTATAAACACACTATATTACCGCTGTAATCGATAAATGATTGATTGATTTCCGATTAGTTAACGGTATGCGCTGCACTTACACACACGCATACTAACAAATATATGATTTACGTTACGTCCCTTACAGGAGGAATGCTCTAACCAACTGAGCTACTGCACACGTCTTTCCGTTGATTGTGATCGCACTCTAGGAGCGCGAAAATACCCTCATACAATCGTCTTGGGGCGACTACGTTTCCGAGGAGGGCCAGACCGTAAGGGGTGCGAGGGATATGTCGAAGACAACCTCACCTCCGTCCTAGCACCACGACTCACAGTCGACGTGCGGTTTTAGTCCGACATAACGTCCCCTTCCGGCTCCGGCATACGAGGTATACGAGGGAATTTTGATTCCGCACCGAAAAAAAGGGGCGACTACGTTGGAACCATTTACCGATATAATTTTTACGAAATTGTTCGTCGTATTGGAAACAACGAACGATGTTAAAATAATTTATAAAAATGTTTTTTTTTTTCACTTCACCTAATCAATTTAATAAAAATTTAAAGCATTTACTGCTTAATTTTCCTATAAATTCAGATCGAAATAAATGAATGTACACGACGGGACTTGAACCCGCGACTAATCCCTTACAAACTTTTAAATACTGTTGATTGATGGCACTTGGTGGAATCTGCTACACATATTGAGTACTTTGTACTTTTCCATTTAATTTTATTTCTCACCTGGCCGGTTTCGCCTCACGGCATTCTCAAAGGTATGATGTAAAGTAACTTAAGTCAATAATTCCTTACAACTGAACTGAACAACAATTGAGTTACTCTGACATTTTCGATATAAATTTATAGGAAAAGTTATTATTTTATTTCTATTTAACCTGCTTGCTGATCTAAAATAAACATCGTATCACACAATAGTACTAAATACGAGTTAGAACCTAGGACCCCTTCGTGCATACACTTCATTAGAAAGTGGTACTGAGCTGTTCGTGCTGGGAAAATCATGGCGCCTCCATCTATGGAGGTGGAGTGTGAAGTAACTGACCTCGGTGCTGTAAAACCATTAATTGTTACATGCGACTCCCTCGTGTAGAATGGTAGACTTTGACATTTGGAATTTGCCCACAGGAAATAATTTATTTTTATTAAGGACACATCAATTTGACTTCACCTCGCCTGATGTTAAGCTAAAGGCAAAGTCTCGGAAAGAGGGTCACCATCGTAAACATGTACTATGTTAACAGTGGTGGCGTGGCACTCAGCTTGACGGCCCCATCAGGTGCCTTTCCACGCCCCGCTTTAAGGACCCGAGACTGTATGAAGAAGGAAACACGTGTGCTGGCAGGGAGTTCCAGGTCTTTTATTTCTGGTTCATGGTTGTTCAGATTGCGGTCTAGCTGTATCTAATCCAAAGCTTTTTGCGTGATTCAGTAAAAAAAATCCATAGAACATAGGTAGAGGTGCCTACTATTAAAAGGACGAAATCTAAAAACTGTATTTTTTACTAACTGCGCGTTCCATGATAAGTACAATAATGATAACTGCCTGACGTTTCGACCAGGTTCAGTAGTAGTAGTTGACTTCAGTAACAGCATACCTATTATATAAATAAATGCATAGGTTTTTCGAAATGATAAATTAAGGGCTGGTCCGACCAAACGCGAGTAAAGTTTATTCCTAGAATAAACAGCCAATATTTGGTTGATATTGCCGGTTTATTCTAAGAATAAACTTTACTCACATTTGGTCGAATGTCTTCTGGGAATCATAACACTACATTTACTATAGACAGATGCATTCCATCACAAAAAGATTTGTTAAATATTTTAGTGTTAATCAACTTATGGCGTTGACTGTACCTACTTAAGTAGTTTATGGTTTTATTCTAGGTATAGATAAGTATCATAGCTTTCGTAATTTAATAGTAACCCGACTTCATATTTGCAATTGATTTTCATATTTTTAGTAAATGTCCTCAAGATATATCTAAATATCATTAACTAGCTTTTGCCCGCGGCTCCGCCCGCATGGATGTCGGTTATCGTGCCCAAACATAGCCTATGTCCTTTCTCATGGTCTAATCTACCGCTATACCAAATTTCATCAAAATCGGTTCAGTGGTTAAGGCGTGAAAGCGTAACATACAGACAGACAGACAGACAGACAGACAGACAGAGTTACTTTCGCATTTATAATATTAGTACGGATTACTGTGTATTATCAAGGCAGATAAAATCCAGTCATGAATGCAACGACCGGTTTCCGATCTTGATTAATACCTAACAGCAAATTGAAATACTATATCTTCCTTAAGACTTAAATGATATCCTTTATCGCTTTAATGTTATGATAACTTTTTATTTTTGGCGATAGAATACCCACGGCTTTGGGGCTAACGGTAAAGTGGATATATTGGCATCGAGTCGACTAGAAACACTTAGTGATATAACACGAGAATTATAACAACAGCGAATGTAAGAAATACATGTTGTCACAATGTGCAAGTAAAACTCCTGGTTTTTCAGGTGTCCTGAGCGTCTTTCATCAGGTGTTCTGTATGTTTGTATGCCACTATAAATGTAAACAAAAGTCTCAATAGTCAGGCTAGCCAAATTCGCCATACGTTAGACAGAACAGCGGTAGCGACAGTACTGAAGAATGTATGTATTACTCTCTGGCAATCTTAAGAACAGTTCGAAAAGCACATGCAAGGTTCCTTTTTAAATCGCTGATTACTTTAGCGGGCACTATTATCTGCAAAATTCTGCGTAGAAGTTATGAACATTTTGTTATTACATAAGGTATTTGACGAATGAAGTAAATTAACGATCCACTAAAAACTAAGTCAGACAGTGATAAGTATATTTTTAGGATCGTGCTGACGGTGTAAGTCTGTTTATCTTTCTATAAGGGATATACACCCGTTGCCACATTGCTGACACTTATCAATTGAACTATGTCAAGGGCTATCTATTTACAAAAAAACGAATCCTATACATCAAGTATGTTTGGTCTGAGGTTATCCCTATAATTTAGGAGGCGCCATCTTCGAAGCTCAGTCTCAGTGAAATCAGTGTGCCGTGTCGAGAATGTATCGGGCATCCCTAATCCATAGGAAGTGATCCATCAGGCGCTTATCGCGCAGGAAACCGGCGCGAACAACGTCCACTAGGTTTTTTATTAGACGGCGTGGATAAATTGTAAAGTATGGCCATTTCCAAGAACGCGTTGATCGAGAGCTGTCTGTGGTGCGTGTAGCTATTTCAGTTAGACCTAGCGAATTATGCGCTCCTGGTACAATCAAACGTGTATTAAGCAGTATAGAAAGTTAGTCCAAATATTCATTTAAAAATAATGCGATCATTCTCACTCATCTTATCTATTTTAAAAACACTCGAAACAAATAAATTTAATTTGTTTACTTTATTATTATCGGACTTGTTGGCAGAATTATCGATATCAATAACGAAGAGAGTACCTAATAAGTTACATGACTTCCATCGACTTCCCCTTCTAAGTGTTATGTTTAACTTATCTATTCTTAGGTCTAACTAAACTAAAAACATCAGTTTTGTCAATTTAGAAAAAAATATTACGTTTCCTCATAGTTTTAACGTAGTTTGTCAAAATGTATCGGCCTAGTTTTCGGATTATTATTCAGCCCCCTCTACGGATGAACTTATCGATATTTATACGACCATCGTTAGGTTATCGATGATGAGCCATTATTTTAAAAATGGAAATAAAATAAATATTCAAATCCCCCGTCCATGAGTTTATAAGCAGGCAGCGCGCAAACGGGTCTTGAAAGGTGCATGGGTTACGATAATCGCTTATCATTAGGGTTATAGTAAGTAATTAATAATTATACACTACAATATGCCATTCCTAATTTTATTAAAACATATGATATTGAAATTAAACTATATTCTGCTCGTGATTGTCAGCAACGCAGTTTGCTTAACATATTATTACTTGAACCAACAATTGAAACTATCGATACATAAAAACACTATCAAAAACATCCATCAATCAAAAAACAAGCAAAGCCTTCCACTGCATAGAAATCAATCACACGAGACTATACAACTCCGAAATTAAGAAGAGGGACAAGGGAATAGTTGGAAACAGTGACGGGGAACAAAACAAAATGACTTAATAACAACATGTTGTGAAGTTGGGCCATCCGTCGCGCCGGGCCGTAATAACACGGCGCGGTCCGACCGATGCGGGCGAAGGACGGGACTCTACGGCCACCAATTTTTAGATTAATCCACGGTCCAAGTCATGAACGGCTTTAGATCGCTTTGTAAAGCCGTACATTGAATCAGATGCTCACTCGCAGATTATGAAATTATAGGAAGCTGTCTGCCAAGATGAGAAGTCTAAAAAGATTTTTACGTTCCGCAACTCATACTTGGTGACAAATCCTGGTATTGCATAAATACTTGCTGCTAATAAAATGCAAAATCACTTGATGATAAGCAACAAGAGAGCGCATTTGTGTAAATATGTCATTTTAGAGCACTAGAGTCATCGTGGAGTACTTTCTTAGTTTTAATTTGCACAATAGAAGTATTAGTCAACCTAGGCCTTTGGGAACTTGGTTTACCAGTCAACTAACTAATCAATTTACTAATAAGAGTCACTGAACTAACAAGAGTTTTTCACAGGCTGGAGTTAGTTGGATGGATCCAATCTAGGTAATGCTCCGTTAGTAAAAAAATATATTAACGGAATAAAATTTAGGTAAGCAAACATTACCTATTTGATAAATACTGGATGTCATTTAGCACAGTAGGAGTTAGGAGTAGTAGCTTCAGCTAACAGATCCAGATCTTAAATTGCCACTATTTGAATAACATCCGAATACGCTCTCGTTCATACTTGATGTGTAGTTCTTGATATTTATGTTGACATATTCGTGTACGGTACATATTTCCGACTACGCCAACACATACACAGATGATAACAATAACTGGAATCAGTGAGTTTAAGTTTTAAGTTAGTTTTGACGATGTATAAAACATTCTTAAAACTATCAAGATTAGAAATACCATCTATGATCGTGATTATGATAGAATCACGTTACTTTTATCGTTGTCAACACGCGATAGGGTCCTGAAGATATCGTTATGTTAACTAATATATCGATATGCCTACCAGATTATCGATCGATGGAAAGTTTTGTCGCGCAGACGACTGGGGTTCGATAGAAGAGGCTCTTGTTAGGATTGCTTTTCACTATCCGCGATTTAACAAACGTTTGCGCGATTTCGCGGACTACGCACCATGGAGAGAGGCTTGTCCGTGAAACTGCAAATACGTTTGTCACAGTAAATGCGTCCGTGTCTTCGTCCGCGTCCGTGAAACCTCACACCGTGGAAATCCGGCAGCATAAGGTGGATAATGTCTTCTTTGTAATTTAAAATGGATCTTACACCCGATGCATATGAAGTTCTTTATTAAAATGAAGTTCTTGCAGATAAATTGCACAAGACGTACCTACTTAACGACTATTAGACATGATGTATGATGCAAAGATGAGGCATTCCATCAATAAATCATTTGACTTCCAAGTCGCGTGGTCACTCGTGCTGACAGTCTCCGCTTGCATATAAACGCGTATTGACCTTTATTCCAATGATTAATATGATTAACACACAGACAGCCCTTTTTATTGCATTTGCATTGCTAAAAGAAAGACTTGTCTTGATTACTAGAATAATAGAAAAAATATAGTGATTCATTGAAATAAAACCACTTTTTACGGATTCTATCGCGATATATTTGTTGTTATTTACTTTTAAACCGACGTTTTGGCTCCTTTTCAGCAGTCATCGCGGTGTGACTCATGATGGTAATTGTCACATAGTTTGAAGTATAAGTTATCTCAAAATACCCGAATCATGGTGAATTATTGGTGTTCCTATTTACGCAGAATGAGCTCACTCTGTCGTTAAGTCTTGCTTTAGAAAATATCAAATTATAGTGATTTTTTATTAATGCTAATAGAGCTAATATCATATCACTATAGGAACTGCAATCAAGACAAACTCAAATACATTATCTTGCTTTAGAGCTGATTTCACCCACTTGGTTCCTATATTCCTATCATATATATTTATGGTTGTATGTCTCCTTATAAGTATAGGCAGAGGTGTATTAACACCCGCATTTCGCCAAATATGATTTTCGGTTCCACGTTATTGGGGGCGAGTCTATTGCTTATTGTTATCTCTTAGTCTAAGGCACCCAAGGGAACCAACGCGACAATCCTGCCATATTACAGCAATTACATTCTAAATATTACTGCATAAACTGTGTTATTTATTACGGTTTACTCAATGAAATACCTAGTACAAAAAACTAGTAATAATGCAAAAAACTAGTGTGTATTTTTACTGTTGAAATCAGGATCTATTCAATTTTATTTCTCTAGTTAAACATAAGAAGCTTTACAATAGCATACTGTGCCGCGATCCCCAAGGACCTTTCCTTTTAGCATTTACTTAAGTAAAGCCAACGAGACGAGAGAGAAAAGGTAAACAAAGCGACCATTACTGCGTTACGTTGCGATAACTAGCGATATTTTTCTCTGTCCTTGTCGCACTTGTCACACGTACGCGACAATGGCCGAGCGACAGCTGTCGTTGCGTGTATATCGTAGTACAGGAAATCTGTCAGCACAGCGATTCTAAACTGTCAGATCCGCCATCTTATGAGCAATTTCATTCCTGTCTTGAATGCGCTTCTTTACTATTTGCTTACTTCCAGACCCATAACTGTCTGTACAATACTTCCTTAGTCGGGCCGCATGTAATTAAAACAGGAAAGCCCGTAATACTTTACCTCCTACAGACTCCTACACGTTGTAGTCAGAAACCTGACTTAGAATTGGTGAGATATTTAGGTACCTAATATTTCCTCATGTGTATAAGGTTGTATATTGACTTGTTTTGTTAGTTCTGGAAAAAGATAATGGATAGTTGTTCCCTTTTCTAGTCAGTCCACATCCGCATCAGAAAGACGTTGACGAACAGAGTGCTCAAAGTGTTCTTAATTACGTTTTTTGACCCCCTACCAGTTGACCGATTGTTCTATGATCATTTTATTCGTCGTCAAGATATTTATGACGCTGACATTTATATAATATAATTTTGGTTTTGTCATAGTGTCTGCCTAGGTTATTCTTCTGGCTACTTTACAAATTAATGTTTTAAATGCTATGTAGTTTTTTTGTAAATATAGTTTCTTGGTACCTAAGTTGAAGTGGCGCATAATTTAGGTAGTCAATCTGATTCGATTGTAGCGTAGTCCTTATTACCACTCAGAATAAGTAGCCCATTCAAAATCATCAAATATTAGCGCCATACCGGTTGCAACCGAGGCCTTTCCTCCGCCAGGGTTTACTCTCCTCCTCTATCCATTTTTATTTGGCTTATTTTCTAGTTAGTTCATTTGACCTACGCGCAACTAAATAAAATATGACGTCATAAAATTTTATGCGAGCACATAAAATACTAGTAGGATTGTCAATTGTTTGGTGACACAACAAACCATTGACCTAAATCCTACTACAACATTATACCCGTACACAAAAAAATAGTTGTAATAAATAGAAAACGAATGTCCGTAAAACAGCAATAAATAATACCCAAAAAGAATGAACTTTCGACTTGTTTTTGTTCGGCGTTCGGTACTTTAATTTAAAAGATCTAAATCTGGTTTATCTCCGCTGGAATGTGCCCAAATTAACCTTTTGACATTAACGACTTCGGTCCCATCCTCGTGTTAACTGTAAATTGGTTAGTTACTCGTAGCCTGTTCGATAATCAACGCGGCTGGAGTAATGATGGTGTGTTTTATCGTAGATAGAAAAGAGATTCTCTATTCGCTTATATTTTTGAAGAACCAACCGATTTTTTTGTATGCGTGTTTTTTTTCGTGCCCACGGATATCTCCCCCGCCGGAGCCGGAAGGTTATGTCGGACTCGAACCGTACGCCTACTGAAGGTCGTGGTGCTAGGCCGGAGGTGAGGTTGTCATCGACATATCCCTCGCACCCCGGCTGACCCAGGGCCATCCCTCACGATCTGGCCCTCCTCGGGAGGGGAACGGTGTCCCCGACTCGCCCCCGGAATGGGTTTATATGCGTGCAGTATATCTATTACTAGAGGCAATCTCACTCTTGGCACTTGATGATCCAAGATGGCGCGCAGTTTTAGTCGGTTCAAGTTCGACATAAACACTGCCAGGTCCGACGGGCATCCAAGTCTTTATTTTTCGGTTTCCTAAAGTAAAGGGCGAGCAGTTTGTCAGCCGGACATTTTTATGGGTTGTATGTCAGATGGATAAAACCTTCTCATACGACACCCTCAATGGAGTTGACGGGATGACAGGAAGGGTTAGTTCCAATGTGAACAACAGGAACCATTACTTTAAAGTCGAGCAATTGAATTGGAAATAATTTGTAGAACGTTACGGATACAACCGTAAGTTACCTAAATATTATCGGATCCTACTAACTATAATAGCGAATACCGCCGATAAAAGTCACTCAACCTAACGGGATAATGACTGTGGTTAATCAAGTCTCACACGTTGTGGGCCAGTCTCATTACCTTTAAATTAAACATAGTTACGTGAAATATATTTCACGGGGAAAATGACCATGTCCACTGTTCCGAGAAAAGACACTACTACTCGCGACTTCGTACGTTTTAAAGCCTTATTCTGGAAAATTGGCATTTTTCGAAAGGTAACAGACAGAGCTACATGACTATGATCTATCCCAATACAATACCACATTTCTAATACCAATCAACCATTTAGCCGATAGCATTGATTGATTGATTTCTAATAACATTGTTTTTTTTAATCAAGTTGTTTTGTAATATTACTTTGGATTAACAATTGCGCCATTGCTTGCTGTACTACTTAAAAAAATACTATTTTTATTATGATTATATTATTGTCTACTTCTATAATTTACCATCAACACACGTTTCCAAATTCTTAGAATACTCTTAGCTGATAGCGACAAGCAAGACCCTCATTGCGTTCACATTTTGTTACACTATATCGCTATTATTGAACAGATTATTATAAAATAATTGGACCCTGTTATGCATAAAAGATCCAACCAACATATTGTTAGTTTTGAGTAAATGCGATTTGAAGTTTATGAGTGTATATAAAACGAACAGGCATAAGTATAGAAGAATGGATATATAATATTGGTAACACAATAAATTAGCATTATTTTGATTGTAATACCACAGGCTACTTGCTTACAGTTTTCCTGATTTTCTTAAAAAACTACCATGGATCTTTTATGCAAAAAAGGAAATCATCAGTATAATTTAGACAAAATCGTTTCAAGTCAGCATCAGTTACATTTTTAAGAGGAACATAATAATTAAAATCTTTTAAATTTATTAAAAAATGGTTCAAATGAAAAAAAAAAATTAGCTATGATTTTCAGTTCTCATTTTTTTAAGAGCCGTATCAATTCTTTTTGGTGTGGTTTGACTTACGGCGTTACACTCGCGCTGCCTACCCTGAAGAAACCTTCTAATGCCCCTCTTGAAGAACCCCATATTGTAGTCGCTTGGGAAAACCATGGCAGGGAGTTAATTCCACAGCTTGAGCGTACGTGGGATGAAGTTCCTTTCATACCTCACGGTGCGCACAGTATTCGGATGCAATGTGTGGGGATGAATTCCCTGTCTATGGCTAGCGGTGCGATGATGGAATGTAGCTGTGGGCGTCATGTCAAATAATTCATCTGAGCACAAACCATTATATAGGCGGTAGAAAACACACAGTGAGGCAAAATCCCTCCTGAGGCTGAGAGGTTCCACATCGCCTGCGAGTATGGGACTGTCGACGAGCCTCAACGCACGTCTTTGCACCGAGTCGAAAGGGTTAAGCTAGCGTGCGGGCGCTCCGGCAAAAAGATGACAGCAGTACTCAATGTGGGGCCGAACCTGTGCCTTACAAAGAAGGAGTCGCTGCCCCGCAGTGAAGTACTGCTTCGCCCTGTTAAGAACTCCAAGTTTCTGTGATGCCAGCTTGACCTTGTCCTCTAAATGATTTCGGTACTGGACGTCACTTGAAATGTCGACACCTAGGATCCCGATACTCGGGGCAATGTTAAGCAGTGTGCCCAGGAATTGCGGCGCTACAATAAATGGGGTTTTCTTAGCGGTGAATACACATACTTATGTCTTGGTGGGGTTGAACTGGACCAGGTTAAGTCGACCCCAATCGGATACTCCCGAGAGAGTAGTCTCGATTTCTGACATAAGTTGTTCGCGACTCCCCTCCACCTCGGACTGGGGGATGTTTGCACCGCCCGTGTAACATGCGTCTCCAGTACTGTCGTCCGCATAGCAATGAATGGAGTCGTCCGACAGCATGTCATTAATATGCAGCAGAAACAGGGTCGGAGACAACACGGAACCTTGTGGGACACCAGCGTTTATGTCCATGCGGTCCGAGCGACTGCCGTCCACGACGGCTTAGATGCTTCTGTTGGACAAAAAGCTGGAAATCCAATTACACAGCCCCTCAGGGAGTCCATAAGATGGTAGCTTCGCAAGAAGACCTCTGTGCCATACCCGATCGAAAGCCTTCGCTATATCTAGGCTGACCGCTAGTGCCTCACCTTGGCTCTCGATGGCTTGCGCCCAACGGTTTGTGAGATACACAAGAAGGTCACCGGTCGGTCGCTCAGTAGATCGTTACCCTCAAGGTATCCCAGGAGCTGTGTATTAATAACAAGCTCCATAACCTTCGAGAGAAGGGAGGTGATAGCGATGGGCCTGTAGTTGGACGGGTCTGTCCTGTCGCCTTTCTTAGGCACCGGATGCACGTATGCGGTCTTCCACGAAACCGGAACTCGTCCAGCGGAGAAAGAGAGCGCGAAGAGTCGTGTAAGAACAGGGCACAACTCTAGAGCACAGTGCTTGAGCACCATTGCCGGTATGCCATCCGGCCCACTCGACTTTCGAACATCTAGGGACTTTGGTCTTCGCCGAACCCTCCGCTGGGTGATTTTTACTTCACCCATTGAAGTTCCACACCAGGGTATACTAGGGTGGTTCGGCATTCCCATCGTTCATAGTCGAGTTTGACGCAAAAGGGTTACCTAAAAGATCGGCTTTCTCCTTGGCGCCATGGGCCAGACTAGTCGGGTTTTGATAGCGGCGGTAGACAGGAATGGATGAAGTTTCCCTCGGCAGCATTGGCGAGCGACCAAAATGCATGACTGCCGGATGGGAACCGCGCAAGCCGCTCACCAATTCTGCCGATGAACTCAAACTTAGCCCTGGCCGTTGCCTTCCTACTGGACCTCGAGCCAGCATTTAATTTCCGCGTCACTTCACCGATGTTCGGATCCTTATTGGCGAGGGCCGTGGTCCAATGCTTATAAGTAGATTGTTTGCAAGTTCTCGCTTCTCTGCAGGACCTATTAAACCACGGACGCTTGCTCGCTCCTGTCGCGATCCATTATGATCCATATCCGTGAACAAATCACAATTAACTTTGAAATTTCATTTACTTGCTACTCACAAGGAGAGTCAAGAAACAAAACTGAATAAAGCGATTATCTTCACAACTTATAAGTTGGTACTGCTGTTTTGTTGTGTTACCAGATGTATAAAAGTTTATTACGTTCAAAAACGATATTATTAGTTGGACGTATAATATTTAAAAAAATGAAATTTCTACTAAAGTAATTTACAATATTGTCTATAAATATATTGTCTATATAGATCCAACAAAATAATTATGCATAAAAGATCCAAGGCACTTGGTTCACTTTAGATTAAAAGTGATTGAAAAATCTTATTTTGTAGAAAGGATCCAACCTGCTTAGGTGCAATAAATTATTTGTTTTTTAATTTTTATCGGGTCCAAGAGTCATGAATCTGTTTTGTATTTTGTTTTTATTGCGAAATACGATTTGGTATCTTTGATGAAGTAGACAAATGTTAAGTGAATGTTATCAAACTGCTAGGATCTTTTGTGCGTATATGAAACTCGATTTGTAGATTCTTTCTGTATATATAACTCGATTTTCAACAAATTGTTGGTTGGATCTTTTATGCATAACAGGGTCCAATTGTTCAGTAAAGACGTTAAAGACTTTTTTGTAAATTTAAACTTCATGCACAAATGCAACATGCAAATGTACACAGGCTGACTTAATACCGTAGGCATTCTCTACCAGTCAACCTAATAGGTGCAGAGAAAAACAGAGAATCTAACTTATTTCCAGATTTTTGTAGTAGTGTTCGAATTTCAAATGCTTTCGACGAAGCAGTCAAACGTTATTGCGGTCGCAGCTTCGATTCCCGCTCAGTGCTCTTATAAAAGTATAATATACGTAATATACGTTTACCCGTATTGAACGCATTCTAGAACCTATTACAAGCCGTACTTAGTGTGTCTGAATAACGCTCTATAGTATTTATGTCGTGGACAGCTATTATTTTATAGTCGGTCGGTCGGTACTTTGAAAAGCATCCACCGAAAAACGACTAATCTCATAACACTATTATGTTGTTATCAACAAATGCCTCTTTATTGTATAAATCGAGGTTTTTCTAAATCATAAATCAGGTAATATATTGTTTACGGAACCGTAGCCACGGCACAAAGAAGGTACAAGAGGCAACTTCACACAATGAGCAAAAACGCTCGCTCTCGTTGTCTAACATCTACTTACAGTTACCGGCATATATCTTGACTCTAAACACGTCACGAAATGTACTCTAAAAAACTAAAATGTATTCACTGTTGTGTTTAGTAAGCAATATGTGTTTTTGGGTGTAGTACGGGGTGCTACGGTGACGAAATTCATCGATCATCATCCATACTAATATTATAAATGTGAAAGTAACTCTGTCTGTCTGAATGTTACGCTTTCACGCCTAAATCACTGAACTGATTTTAATGAAATTTCGTATAGGGTTAGATTAGATCATGATAAAGGACATAGGCTTTGTTTGGTCGCGTTAACCGACAACAACCACGCGCGCGCAGCCGCGGGCAAAAGCTAGTAGGTATATTATATCAAAACAACCACACGCGCCAAGGTCTCATTTCTCTCGCGACTTCGGGTCAATTCTAAGTAATTAACAAATAAATGCAAGTTCTCACTGAGTGTTCATAGCTCTCATTAACTTGGGCCTTATCTATTATGTGACTTAGGTGAGTACTAACAATAATAATAACGGGAATTAACGCGATCATGGTATAGGTACATTATATATTCTTTATTTACCTGTCATTTCGACCAGGTTACACCGACCGTTGTCACAGTTTGACTACCTCAGTGGTGCACGCCCGTCGTTCTCGAGTCCGTGAGGTAGTAGGTTATTCATCTACCCGCACATTCTAATAAAAAAAAATGTTAGGCGACAATTATACATCAGCAAACAAAGCATCGTTCACTGTCCGTCCCCTATTCTTAAATCGTTAGTTGGCTAGTGCACACCCATCGAGGTAATAAGCAAAGCACTTGCACATTATTGTAAACGAAACCACCTTTAGTACATATCTTATGCGAATAAACTGATTTGATTTGATTTGCTACTCTATTTACTTTATACCATACACCACAATCTTTTATTGTTCGACTACGATATCAAACCGCTACACCATCCACTTTGTACCACTCACCGCCAGTAAATAACTTCGAAGCCCCGGCTGAGTACTAAAACGCGGAGTTGTAAAAACGTCCATTCCGTCGCTTTACGTCCGCCATTGGCAGCTGTGGCTGTATTCGCGGGTTTTAATACCTAATATACATATTACTGGTATCGTAAATAAGTAAAGGTATACATAGATAGATTTGATATTATTTTATGAGATGTGAAATATTTTAAAAAGCTTGAGAAATGAGACATGTAGTTGCAGGTTCGAAGCTACATTGGGTTCCATAAAAATCTTTGAGGCCCAAACTAAAAGCTTCGACTGATTAATGGACGAGAATTATTTTTTTATTAAAGGACATGTCAATTTGACTTCACCTCGCCTGATGTTAAGCTAAAGGCAAAGTCTCGGAAAGAGGCTCACCATCGCAAACATGTACCATGTTAACAGTGTGGCAACAGCTTGACGGCCTCATCAGATGCCTTTTCACGCCCCACTTAAGTCGCAAATCACTCATAATTCGCAAATCGTTTAAAATCAAAATGATCCACATGTTCTACGCAATCTGGCACATTGTTACTTAAACCTGATCTTATATAACGTATTAGCCAGCAGTTATTCATACTGGAAAATAGAATAGCTTATAACTCCCCCAGCTAAGTACTACCCGAAGAGGGCAAGATCGGGAGAGATGGCCCTGGGTCGCCCGTGGGGCGAGGGATATGTCTTAGACAATCTCACCTACGGCAACATACAAGTCGCTGACGTGGGTTTAGTCGGTTCAAGTCTGACATAACCTCCTCACCGGCTTCGGCGATATCCGTGGGGATTTTGCGCACGATAAAACAAAATATAACTACTTTTGTTTCATCTGGTAATCGATATTAAGATTTGATGTTCAATACTTCTACATATCTGTGTAATGTACTAATAACATAAATGTCTTGTTCCAGGTATACCAAGTGTCCAAGTACCTCACAGCAGTCAGATACTAACTTAGTTGTAAGTCCAAACTTCGTTCCTCGTTTAGCAACACCGTAACGCAATATTCGCTCGTCGTGCCTCTCACAGGTCGAACCAACGTAACGCAATTAGGCGTACTTCGACGTGTAGGTAGGCGTCCATTGATTAGCGTGAGTGCTCTTTTGTAGATTCAATCAAGTAGGCTATCTGCGTCCTATCCGCCTAAATTGATTTATTAACTTGGTTTAGAAAAATCCATTTTTTTGGAATTTGGTACTGTCAGCCATACTAATAAATTAGTACCTGCATTTAACTAAATATCATACTACTGGACAATTTTTCTATACCATGTTATTTCCTTAGTAGATGATATATATGATATTTCTCTACAATAATAATATTATGAAGAGGAAAATATATTTTTTTTGTTATTTTTTATATTGTTACCTACTCGTAACTGCATGTTGTATTGTAACACTAATATCTCTGCAATCACAATCTCGAAAATAACTCGAATTTTAAAGGGGTACCCTCTAGAGACTACTTCTATTCTTCCTTGGTCATTCTCTATCACCTTTAAGGCTCTAATGAGCTATGACCTTTAAGAGTAAGCAACACGAGTGTGACGCCCCTGGTGTTGCATATGTCCATAGGCCGCGGTAACCACTTTCCATCAGGTGGGCCTTGCGCTTGTCTGCCGCCTGAGTGATATAAAAAAAAACAAATATTTCATTTTAGTTCGATTCCGTATAAAGATTCTGAGCCATTCTTTTTCTTTAAAAAGTTTGAGAGAGACAGATGAATTCTTCGTAAGTATATAGAGAGGCAGTAACAGAGCAATTTAATTATCCCGTCAAATAGGGAGGCTTCCATTGATTAGCCTCCTGAGTGCTCTCTTGTTACGGGGATAGCTGGAACTACTTAAATGTGTTTTATTTACACAAAGAATTGAACTTTTCTCAATGTGCTCTAAAAGCCTGTGTTTTCCTTTGAAAAACAATTTAGTCAAATATAATAAGTACCTAAGTCTAATGTTCAGAATAAATTTATCTACACCTTTAAATGCCCGAAGGGGTTTGGCAGAGGTGTATTATCAAGCTTAAACCGTCAACTATGATTTTCGATCCCACGTAACATGAGGCGAGCAGATTTGCCGACAAGCGGGATCTTTGCCATGGGCTGCATATTTACTGTCAGATTTAGAACAGCCATATAGCCCTTAGTCACCTTCTTCGATTCCTCCAGAAAGAGATGGGGTAGCCCTGTTCTACTCCACTTGGACCAGCATGATCTAGAATATGTTCTCCGTAGCTGGCTTCGCGCTGGTGTTCCAATTACTGTTTACAACCTAGCTGTAACCACTCACCATCGGATGGTGGACCTAGTTTACCAACATACCAGCAGTTATTATGTTTTTCAAATTCCTAGTAAGCCTACGGAGCTGACGTTATATGTAGTTATAAAAGTGCGCGTCATGTGCGTTTTATATTCTCTGAGTGGCGCGCACATCTGGCCGACTCGTTACCCGTCTTGGAAGCCATATTTCCATGAATTATGGCTCTTATTACTAGCACTGTGACTTTTATTAAGTGCTGCAACAGCTGAGAATGAACTATGATGCGGAATTTTAGGACACTGAGGAGTCGAATACCCTAGAGACACGTGATCGATACTGGCCTGAGGTGTTGGGGGAATATCAGCGAAAAACCTCAGGCCAGTCAAAAATCCATTATACACACTTACAAAACGTCAAAAGAAAAGAGCTGACAAAACTCTGGTAAGAAACTCAGCCGGCTTCAGCATCAGGCAATGAAAGTACAGTAGTAGGAACAATAGCAGTACAATAATTACAGTTTAACATTCTTAATTAACTAGTAAACTATTATGAAAAGTAAACTCAATTTATTATTACGCACTTTACGCAAGCAAGAGATCAATTCGTACACTTGTCACTAAAACTTGGCGCGTAAAACACTGTCATTAGTCCCTGTTGGAAATTAAAACCAGGACTAAACAGCCCATGAAGATAGAACGTGTCACGTCATGGCTTTAATATTCTGTAATAGTAATGAGTCGCAAAGAAATATCTTTGATTATAAATAGCAGTAACACACATTGTCGCAAATCTGCCTGGAAATGTATGAAGTAGTAAACTGAGGAGGTTGGGTACTTCCACTTTGCCCCACCAAGCGTCCCCACTGGTGGTCGGTGGGCCAAAGTGGAATGTGAAAAAAATGTCTGTTCAGTTTTCCCCACTTCTTCTTCTGTCGAATCGAAGGCGCCTCAATTCTCAGATTTTGTGTTCCCAGTGTGCCGCCACCTGGATTGCATTTTTGGAAGCGGTCATAAGTTCCCAAATTTATACCTATTTAAAATTCCTAGTATAATCGTCCCATCAGTGTTGGTAACTTTGAATGGGAGAGGTGTATTAAATAAAATAAATAATATATAAAGTATGTTATGTTATGTTATTGTTACATTTGGTTTCTATCCAATTAAAGCAGCATTCGTACGTTTCAAAACGTAAGTCCCCACGGCTACAATATTATCCATGAATGTCGGAATATTATGCTGTTGTCCAGGACATCAGCACTCTTTAGTTAGTGCAAGTATATTATTAATTTCAAATAACGAAAAAACCGCTTACAACGCGTTGTGGTTTTTGTAAAACATCCACTTAGCAGAAAACGTTTGAATTGAATTAAAGAACAACCCGACTGAAAGGGTTCTTTTCAGGTAGGTTAGGTTAATTATTTTTCTTTGATTCAAGGTTTTTTGAATATACTTCCTCAAAAAAACCTCGACATGAGATTTGAACCTTTTGCAACCATATATATTTTTGAGGTTGGAACCTTTCAAGTCTAAAGGAAATAAACCTCTCTGACTATGAAATGCTGGACGCATTGTCTCTAGGCGGTTTGATTTCGTGCTTCGCGGGTATTCAACCCGACGTTTATGGTCGTGACAAGAATAAATATGAACCTCGATGATAGATCATTTTGCGTATCACACCATCGGTATCTATTATTCAGAAGGCATTTCGCGAAATATGTATTCGATGAATGGATTATGCAAACAACCTGAACTTTGATCTGTTTGAAACTGTTTATATTCTATAGTTTTTCAATTCATAGTCCAGTTATTTAAAAAATGTGTCTGGTAAACTATTCGGGTGTCTCGAATTTCTTTGTTAGTAGCATAAATATTTTGACAGGTAAAAAATCTAAAAGAACATTTTTTTTTATCTAGGTCACATCAATTTGACTTCACCTCTCCTGATGTTAAGCTAAAGGCAAAGTTTCGGAGAGAGGGTCACCATTGCAAACATGTACCATGTTAACAGTGGTGGCACTCAGCTTGACGGCCTCATTAGATGCCTTTTCACGCCCCGCTTAAAGGACCCCGCTTAAGGATGGCATCTTAGCCCTGCACGTGTGTGCAGGGCTAAGATGCCTTCCTTAAGCGTCCTATGAAGGAAAGGAGAGGGCGATTTATATTTTTTTGTAATTCAAAAATTAGAATTACGAATAATCTTTATCGAAAACCTATTCGGTTTGTAACCATAGATACTTGAAGTACTAAATAACGTTAATTCAGTGCTGAAGTGCGTAGGTAACCTCTTATTTGACCACCAAACGACCGTAAATTCTATCAAAGGACGCAATTATTTTAAAATAACACGCAGAGCAATCTTTGTTACAATCTCGTTAACGTCAACGAGCCGTGCAAAGCTCGCAACAATATAAGTGAGAATCACTTTGTGATTTCTCGCTTCGAAACTACGTATTCGTAATGCAAGTTTGCGTATTATGAAGTTCACTTTTGTCACTGTTGACTACTCGTAATAGGCAGGAGAAGAGAACCTCAGGCGATAATATTTATCAGTCTTCATTTAGCAAGGTAGTTCCACCCGCGTTTCAAAAAGTTGAAATGTCACATTTAAATACAATACAGAATTTTTAATAATTAAATGCTGTTTAATGACAAATGAAAAAAAGATTGTGCAAAGGAATGGATAATGAATATTTTAGACGCGGAATTAGGTCCATTTCGTGCAAAAGACCCTGAACAACCTCATATTGTTAGGCAACAGTGGCGAAGTGTCCATATAACCCGATTCCTACCGGCTTACCTTTGCAAAAACCCCTAAGCATTGTTTATTAATAAATTATAAATCAATGAAACCACACTATTCACTACACAAAAATATAAAACAAAAAGTATTTTGTTACGTAAATCGCAATTATAATAATTATTTACATACATTACGTATTACACATATTTCTCATAACGCCATCTAGTTCTCAATTAAGGAAGGAAATCTCTTGTATGATTCTGTCTGAACGCGCGCGAATGTAAGCCCGCCGCCAAAATCGGAATCCTCAACTCATCTTTAGTACGCAGTCGCACGCACACATGCGCAATTTTTCTTAGTAGTGCTCGTAGAAATATACAATCGACATAAGCCGCTGCTTAACGAGTTATGACAGAGAGAGAATATACGATAAGAATTTGCGAGAGCGAGAGAGCAGTAATGTGAAGTTTGTTTTGTTTACATACACTGAAGGTGCCATGTTAACTCGCACGAGCTATAGGCGAATGAGCGATGTATTCAAATGCTCACCACAATTTTGACATTCATTTTTGATTTCATAATTATTATGTTATAAATAAGTTAGAATTCGCTTTTTTGTGTAAAGTAGTTATTACTAAGTATAATTTGTGCTTGTGTTGTGTAGTGTATTGACTGTTGTGCATTGATTGACATTATACTGTCGTAGTATCTACGTAATATTTTGGTAAGTAGTCGTTGTATTATATGCATTTGTAGTGTATTTTGCTGTTATAATGGCTGCGTTAATAGCATTAGATTGTTGTCTGACTGATTATTTGTTGTGTGAGAAAACATCTTTCTCGAAATTAAATTATGAAAATAAGAAACACGTAGTTCAGTTAGGCCGAGCCCGCCCCCGGTCATGAATATAGAATATAAACGGCGCGATGGATTTACGAAACATTTTCATCATATATCTCATTACGATAAATATAAGTGGCTCACAGGCAGTTGTAAATTAAATAGAATGTATTGTTTTATTCTCAGATTAGACATAAACAATTTATCGAATTCATCAAAAAAACATGTTCAAACTGAGAAACATCCGTAGTTGTATAGTTTTACATGAGTTCGGGACAACTAGAATCGAAACATTTTTCACGAATACCTATGAAGTACATAATCGAAAAGTAGATCGTAATAGAAATCTAATGAAACGGTTTATAGATATCTACAGTAATTTTTTTAGGTAAACAAGAGTTAGCTTTTCGCGGTCACGATGAAAGTTCAGGTTCTGATAACCGCGGGAATTATATCGAAACCTTATTATATTTAAGTAAATACGATTCAGTAATGGACTCACAATTAGAACAATGTTCTTCAATGCAAAATCCCGTATTTTCTGGTCTTTCTAGCGACATTCAAAACGATTTAATACATAGCGTTGCATCCGTTTTAAGAGATCGTACCTATTAGATTAGAGATAGATAAAGCTCAATTTGTATCGGTTATGATTGACGAAACACCTGACGTAAGCCATAGGGAGCAACTAACTGTAATATTTATATATTTAACTGAAACTGGCATTGAAGAACGATTTCTAGGATTTTACGACGTTAGTGGTAGTCGAACTGCTTAAGTCTTATTTTTTTAAAGCCACTTTCATTACACTTGAAAGACACTGTTATAATAATCATCAGTGCTTACACGTATAGTAAATGTGGGTTGAAATTTCCTCAACCATTTGGACCTAAGCCTCGAGCCATTCAGTCACAGCTTTTGAAAGGAGTACCTACACATTACAATCGGCCATGGTAAGGTTTTTTCTTACGTTCGGCTTCCCTTTTAAAAAAATCCACCCTTCGCCACTGTTAGGCAAAGGACTGACTCTAACATCTCTCTTTGTTTTACCAACATTATGTAAAGCCACGTAAACTAAGCTCACAATGTTACTAATTACCATAAACCACACGATAGCACAGATGTCAGCTTCATCGATGGCATTCTGTTGGTCCTCGTCCTCTTACTATTATCAAAAGGAAACTGTTTCTTATCTATTATGTACCCAATATCCGACATATTCACCGATTTGATTAAGTTAGTATTAACTTGTAATAATATCTATGTATTATAATATAATGCAAAGTCTATAATATGTATGCCGGATCCTTTATGCGGACCGTAAAAAAGCATCTGACGAGGCTGTCAAGTTTTGGAATGAACAGCATCTGGAATAGCCCGTATTTTCTGGACTGCAACTCAGCTTTTTATCATCTTATTATATTCTATAACCCACAGCACCAGCTATCCCTAGATGGAGTTTAGATAACGTTGTGCATACTATACAACGTTGTCCTATTTACACATCAATAGATATTTCAGTTACCAACCTATCACGAGTGATTGGCGTAAGATAAACCGGCTTCTATTATCTCACAAAGTGAAGCCGTGTTTTACTTTCGTGCGATACCGCGTAAACAACAAACAAAACAAACTTCCAGGAACTTAATCATTTCCACAAATGCGTAGTTAATATTCCAATGTTACCGCTTCCGAGAACCGCCTGCTGGCTGCAATAGACATCTGTGTGTCACAATTCTTTAATAACTATAAATCTTCACGCATTAACGTTGTATAAACAAGGTATAAATAAGGTATGTTTTCATAATTAAAGCGTAAGTGGCTTTTGCTTTATAAACGTCTGTATGATCAAAAGTTGGTCGATGGCTGTGCTGTCTAAAGTCTGGATGAACTTATTCTGCACCAGGAATACAATAATCCATATTCATTAATGTCTTAAATGCGAAAGAACTCTGTTGCGCGTTCACGCTCAAACCACTGAACTTACTTTAATGAATTTTGGCGCAGAGATAGACTGACATAGGCAGTTTGGTCGCGTTAACCAACATTCACTAGGACATCAGCAAGTCACAAATATATAAGATGTTACCAGTAGGTTCAGGTACTCCCTCAGTGGTGTATTGCTCTGTACGGCAACAAGTGCGAATAATAGGTTTTAAGGGTAAAAGTTTTATTGGGTTCATCTGTAAGGTCTGAAAATTTAAATATACAGAAAAAGCATAAGGGTTGACACGGATAAAGGTTATACCATGCCTCTTATTACCTACAATCAAATGAACTATAAAACAGCATAGTAGCATAACCCATAAATCAGTAAAATAAGAAAAAAAAATGCTTTTTTTTATACAAAATATATCGCTACCTACCAGGAGTACATAAAATATTTGGAAATCACTTCATAAATTCTTGTAGGTAATTTCGTAATCCAAGGTAGCCAAACTGCTGTTATACCAGATTTTTTTAGGCACGAGAAAGATCGTGAGAAACTGCCGTTAACAGCTATGATCTATGGGCAAACTGGTTCTAGGAATGCGCATAGACATTGCTTTTCCCGAAGAACAAACGAGTTCGGAAACTAGTTAATGTTCTTTTGAAACTTGTTATCAATGACTTCGTAGACAGCCTAGTTCATCGTAATTGTCCAGCATGATTGCAATGTCGTGGTACAGCGCAGCGGTAGCGAATGTAAGTACGAAGTTCCGGGTTTTATTCTTATGTTAGATATTGGGTTTTCTTTTAGGGAATTCTTGAAGTTACCAAAATGATCTTTTGGGAGCTGCAAAGAAAATACGTGATGAACCACTCTGTTGATCAAATTGTTTGCACCGTATGAGAGTCACGGTGGCTCCTGACCCTCTGTATGTGTTGTTCTGTGTACAAAAAAAGAGGGAGCAGGGATTAGTAATTGGAAGG
The DNA here is from genome assembly GCA_914829495.1 of Eilema sororculum. Taxonomy (NCBI): domain Eukaryota; kingdom Metazoa; phylum Arthropoda; class Insecta; order Lepidoptera; family Erebidae; genus Eilema; species Eilema sororculum. Next base: position 2,349,886 of record OU618541.1, read on the forward strand.
GCTCATCAGAACACTCGCCATGTTAGAGGTTATAAAACATACATACATAAACTAGAAACTTATCGTAATTCATATCAGCAATTTCCTCATCGGCAAAGTATCTAAAGGCACGGGGGCCTTTTATCTCATAATTATCGCTGATTCACAGAAAATTGTGCAAATTGCAACGACAATTCAGTGCCGTACACGACTACTTTATTTATATTTTTTCTTAGAAAATCCGCGTAGTTATAATGCGTGGCGGGTGTTGATCGGTGCGCGTATGTGCGCGTGCGCGGCCAGCCGTGGTAATACGCGCCTGGGCCGCCGCCTGCGCGCCAGACCCCACCCATTGTATGGAGATCGGGAACAACATAGATCAATACGTATCACAGACAGAAAGAACACTGCTTTTAATGTCTACTGATCAATTAAATTATACCTATAGAGCACTTTAGAGCTAGAAATGTATTTTTTAGGATAGTCTTAATAAAAATTATGAGTACTATGTGAATCAGTGATAGATAATCGTGTTGGATTTTCCATGCCTCTATACAAACAATATACTCGCGCAAATGCAATGCGATTGAATGAATACTTCTTCGACATCGATATAATTTATCGCAGATTTGTACGAGGAAAATTGTAAACTTGCGATTGTCGCGTAAACGCATTGTATAAGGAAGGGGCGACGCCTAAAGGCAAATAAATTTCCCAGACGGTCAGTTAAAGTAGTAAAAGTAATAGTCGTCAGCCATAAACACTGAATCAATCACGATAAAAACGCTAAAATGATTATTTATTAGATACTTGGTTTCCAATATTCATGACTAGTGTCGTGCAGTTTGAATGAATAAAAGATATGTTATTAGATTATACCGTATAAAGGGAACCCTAGACTTCAAACTGAGAAGCGTTGGATGCGACTGGGATTTACACTAGGATGAAAAAGATTTAATCTTCTAGTATCGTATTTTGTTTATCCTTTTTTGTATGCTATAAATATTACTGCATCATAGGATGACAGTTCCTCACATAGTAAGTCAATATTTAGGCAATATAGTGCTGCACTGTATAGTCTGTATACACGTACAAAATCTTTGTTCGTTACAACGGCGCATGCCGGATGATAGATATGCGCTTGTGATAATAGTGAATTACAATGACGTCATCTATTCTCAGAGATTTTGTTTAGGTATACACAATTATCTATTTAAAAGTATTTTCTCAATCAACACTACCTGTCATATAGGTAGCAAGAAATATGTTGAACTAATCTCCACAGTTTTGAACGATTCTTCTACCAAACCTTCTATGAGTGCGATATTGTTGATATTAAATCCTATATTTATGGATAGGCAAAAATATTTACGGTACCTACTTAAAATGTTTCACAGAAATAGTTCTCCGTAGTCGATTATCGTAAAATATTCATAATTAGAAATGTTGGATTTTTAAGTTACGAAGAGTTCTAAGTTACCAGTTTACTGTCCTTTGCCTCCTAGAATGCGTTAACTGTTAGGCAGTAAACTTATGTGTAATCTACACTTGTGGTCATAGCGCTATGTCTGCGATAGTCGTAAGGTCACGATGACGTCAGCTATTCTCAGGATTTGTTCAGCGTTTTTACATCATAGTGCCAAGTTCACTATTTTATTTATTAGTAGAGGAGAGGGAGCGATAATCTTACAACAACTTCGCGTTCTCGTCTGTGTTGATTTATACTTTACTCATATTAGCGGATTTTAGCTTCCTTCATTTGTGTGTTATGGTGAGCACTTACCATAATGTAAACTGTGTAGTCGCTTGCTACTCTAGCAATCAAATATACATGACTCATGTCATGAATCCAAAGAATATTGTTTCTAATTATTAGACAACTACTAGATACCTAGCTACAATATCCATTTAGTTTTATTTATGCTTCGTCCTTCGAAAATAATTAAAAATAAAAAAACGAATACATAGGGAAAAATAATCTTCTCGGGCGGGACTCGAACCCGCAGTCTTTCCCTTACAGGGGGAATGCCTGACCAATTCGGCTACCGAGACACGCCCGATATGATTCAAATTTCCCATCTTATACGTCTTTGAGGCGACGTGGCGTCATCTACCGATTTTCTTACGAACTATCGGAATCAATGAATGATGTTACAATCATTTTTAAACATTGATTTTTGATAACTGCGCCCAAACAATTGAAGGAATTTTTACAGCATTAAGTATGCTAACTATACAAATCGAATACATAGGGAAAAAGAATCTTCTCGGGCGGGACTCGAACCCGCAGTCTTTCCCTTACAGGGGGAATGCCTGACCAATTCGGCTACCGAGACATACGTATTGAGACATAGACATGATAAAAATACTTATTTATAGTCAATCATAACTCAAACTAAAATCTTAAAACATTAATCGGTCGGTATCCTTTCGTTGGTCCCAAATGGTCCCAATTAATCGGGAGTCGAGTCGCAGAGATCCAATTTCCTAATCAATTCCGTTTCTTTTTGTTAGAAGTCGGGGTTTATGTGCCTAGTCTCGTTTGTTGGCCACAGACGCTTCTTATTGGAGCCTGTTTTTACGAATAAATAATGGTGTTGTAGAAACAAGAAAAAGTAGGGCTGTAAAGAATCTGTTTTGAATATTATAGGATATAAAGGGAAGGGAAATTTGAAGTGATTCAGGTTTGGCTCAATAGCTCAGTTGGAAGAGCATTCCACCTGTCCTTATAGGTAAAGGTCGTGGGTTCAAGTCCTACTTGAGCGCTTCATTTTTCTCGATGTATTTCGTATTATAGGGTTTTCTTCTAGATTTTTATCGTTTAATGTGTTGTTTGTCAAGTATTTTAGACGTAATTAATAAAGAACCTATTGGTTAACAAATCAATTGTAAATCGCAGCAATTTATTTTTCATATGACCTACAAGTTTGTCATTAATTCGCGAGACAAACGAGGCCCTTCCGACTACGAATATGACTGAATATGATGCTTGGTGGATATGACCTCGTCCACTGCCATAGCACACAATGCTCTTCTCAAAAGACACTATAAGAAACATATACTGCACTTATAGAGCACATTTAAGCTCCATAATATATGACCCGAGGTATACACCATCAGGAAAACAGTTCATAATTATAGAAGTGAGGCATGTGAGTGCTACATTTGGAAGGCTGCGGCTAAGTGTATAATTATGTTCGAGCTAGGCATCCTCGTGTTTGCATGACCTCATCTTGTGCTCGCAAACTATTTTCCGCTTAGTACTTTGACACTAACATTCTATATCTATACCTGCCTCTAGAGTCTCTAGACATAACTGTGTAGAGTGAGCATACTTGAGCATACCTTTAAGCTAAATATGTCCGCTATCTATGTATTAATTTTCAAATAATGTAGAGTATATGCGTATTATGAGTACTGCTCGGCTCCCTTGTGTAGTAGTGTGATGGTATATAGACTATAGCCTTCCTCTATAAACGGGTTATTCAACACGAATATTATTTTCACATCGGAAGAGTAGTTCCTGAGATCAGCTCGTTCAACCAAATAAACTGTACAACAGCTTTATAGATTCTAGAATATTCATTAAAACATACTCATTCTTTTTAACTATCTGAATTAACACATGCAATTGCATTTCATTTGAGCTACTTGAATACTGCATAATAGGGGTATTGCCGTCAACCGGACATTTTGGCAGACGGTATGGCAGAAGATAAAATTTTGTTAAAAAAACACCAGTCTTACGCATTACTTGAAAACCAATGTCTTTATAACCGTGGGCACTTTGGGTTATACTATGATATGGTACATTTTATAGGTTGTTTTATAATCAGGGTATCTCTTATCTTTGGGTTAAATGGGTAAAAAAATTCAGGACAGATTTTCAACAGCTAGTCTTACACCAGGAAAATATAAGCTAGTCAAAATATTAAAAAAATAGAGGGGTTTACACTGCTGTTACCATACAATTCGACAAAAGCCCCGGGATCCAACGTTAAGATAAACCTACAATCCTATACTTATCACGTTTCCATCACCTGATCACAGCGCTGCGAATAGGCGTCCCTAGTTTTCGATAACTTCCACGTAAGGTTATAAAGAAATACAAATGACACTCGCATTTGTAAAACCCCAATTATTTCCATATTACTAACATCCTAAAGTTCAAATTCCTCTAGCAGCTGTTATCGGCAACGTAAATAACATTGGCTGATCGCCTTGCATGCTACCCTGGTACTTTGAGTGCGCATGCGTGATGAACTTAGAAGCAGAAGCACCTGAGACCTCCGGTTCAGTATCCTCTCGCTCTCAGAGGAGAGTGCTTGTCTGTCGAATGTTGCTTCAGGGGTGGAACTTTCTAGACGTATAATATGTTTTCTATAGAATGAAGGTATATTTGTTGGAATTACTTTGACCTTAGATTATTGTAACAGAAAGATTTTAGCCGTCCTATTTGTTGGAAATGTTTAATTAGATCAAAGTTTAAGGGTGCAAGTGACAATTGGCAGGAAAATCACTGAGCTATAAAATCAATTGTTTATAATGTCGTTTCGAACCTTAACCCTTTGAAAAATACGTGTTGCCTACGCCCTAATTGGCTTTCAACCCTCGATTATACAAAGTAGTTATTCACTTTTGAATGATATATGTATGGACAGGTATAAAAAGTGGGTACCAACAATTTAATGATAGTTTATGTCATTAATGTCTTTATCATGTTAATTAACTGAAATGAATAAAATATTTAAATTGGTTTGACTAATAAATGAATTGTTTCTGTGATAAGCTGATAACTTTCATACATATGTTTGATGTTTGTGTACTTACATAAATTGTGTTGGTTCCATTCTAAACATTAATAAATGCTAACTACATCATCTGAGTGGCGATCTTGGAGTTTCTCTACTCTACTAAAACCAGAGGAAAGCCTTTGTCAAAGCTTAGTTCTATATCAAGCAGTGTAAAGTCAGTATCAGAGAAATGTTGCCAAACAGAGTACTCAAAATGATCTTAATTTAGTTTTTTTATCCCCTTCCAGTTTACCGATTGTTCTTATATTTGGTACACACCTTTTGTTCAGACAATAAAACCATATAGGTAAATCAATTAAACAGTTTTATTTGCTTTGAATACGAAAGTTTTGAGACTTTGTCGTCAAGATATTTATGACGCTAACTGTACACCTCGTTCATTTATTCTGTCAACTATGTAAAAATTATTTCGAACCCGTAAAAATCTATGGTTACTTGAGTTCCGTCCCATACGTAAGTAAATACCAAGCGACCTTAGTCCAAAAAAAAGACTTGGATAGGTTAGGTTAGAAGGCCCGCATTAGGCCTTCGTGGTTATTTTTTTATAACCATCTAGAAACCGGATAGAAAGTCCGCGATTTTTTCCTGTTGTTGACAATTGGACCAAATGCGTATTTGACCAAACGCGACTAACGCAGACTAGAACTTCGGTATTACAGAACAATGGAATGATCGATGGATTTCTGAGGAATCTTTGTTGTACTGACATTGCTATTACTGCCTACACTAAAATGTTATTAACGTGTTATTATAAAATTATATCCTATTCACAGTTTTCACCCACATTGGTATTGGGTAACCCTGTCCTCATAACTTAGTTTCAGAGTTGGCTTGGATATGCCTTGTTGAAAAAAACATTCTGTATGCTACGCATTGAAATACAGTTCGTTCGAGAATTACCGTTTGCGTACCTACTTACGTAACCACACTGCGATTACATATCTATGTCAATAATATATTTGCTTTATATATTATATCCATACTAATCCATACTAATATTATAAATGCGAAAGTAACTCTTTCTGTCTGTCTGTCTGTCTGTATGTTACGCTTTCACGCCTCAACCACTGAACCGATTTTGATGAAATTTGGTATAGGGGTAGATTAGACCATGAGAAAGGACAAAGGCTATGTTTGGTCGCGATAGCCGACATTCTCGCGGGCGGAGCCGCGGGCAAAAGCTAGTTATCTATAGAATTTGAATGAATTTTTTATAGCATTTATTTGGGCGGAGTCATCAAAAATCAGTTTAAAAATGGTTGAAAAATCATTCATCGATTCCAGTAGTTCGTAAGATAGGTAGATGGCTCCACCGCCACCCGTACAGACGGATATAAAGAGAAGGAAAATTTGAAGTGATTCAGGTGTGGCTCAATAGCTCATTTGGAAGACTATTCCCCCAGTAAGGGAAAGGTCATGGGTTCAAATCCCACTTGGGCATTTCATTTTCCCGATGTTATTCGAATTATCTATAGAAATTAAAGAAGAGCATTCGCTGAATCAAATCCGTCGACTACAATCCTGATTCCCGATCTTTACCTTACAGACAAATGCGAGTGAACAGTCGGCGACAAAGGGTTTGCCCTATAGGTCCGTGTTTTAACGTGACGTCACGCTCGAACTTGTATGAGTGTTTGTCATTATGTCCCCCTTTCGCTTTGTAATTTTATTTGGGTTCACAGGACCCTCGCTTTAAGTAGCAGGGAGCGCAAATTAAAACCTTTGATGACACTAATTCGTGTGACGGCCGGACAGTGCAAGCTTTTATTATCAGTTATATTTACACAAGTTTTTTCGTATTCGTGACTTAGGTTATATACTTATACGAATATTCAAAACGGCGTTGATAGGATCTTACCAATTTGGATAGGTAGAAGAGGAACACGACTGACGGTGGACGTGAGCGCTGATGCATCACAAGGTGGCGACCCTAAACCTACATCTGGGTCGGAAGTCCCAGGCGCCGTCACAGTGTTCCTCTCTGTACCACACCGTCCATGGCGACCGCACGGTGAATCCATGGAATACTGAGAACCGGATCTCTCTATTGGATCAATGTCTCTAAACGACAAGTAACCAACAATTCTGTTGTTCACCAATTGCCATTTGAAAGAAAATGGGCATTTGTTACTAATGCAGAGGCAAAAGAAGAAATTAATCTGTCCCAATACGTATTATTTGAAAATCTTCAAGTAAAATCTATCGTTGTAATCCCTATCAACTGTGCATAATAAGATTAATTCCTTAACTAATCCTCGTCGAATGATTCGTTGCTAATGGAAAAGTCTCGTAAAACTAGCGTCAATACGTATAAATATAGATACGATACCATCGCTCAAGGTGGCTATGCTAATTCGCCTTAGAGTCCGTAAACTAATCAACAATTTATAGCTTTGTTAACACAATGCATCAGCTAGATTTACACACCGCCTATCATATTTATTGTAACTCAGCTACATTCTAATTGGTCGTAAATATACATATTATGTCTATATACCACACTAAGTTGTGTGTCGGCTGTTGTCCACTTTGGTTATTGAACTTTCTATACATAGGGACGCAAAAGTAGTGTAATAAAAGGTGAAAAAGTCTTAAAAAACTGTCCACTGACTGTGTGTGTGTAAATTCCGTTCCTCAAAGCGCGCGTTTTGGGGAAGGTTATATGAACCTTCCCCTCTAGACAACTGTCTCGTCCAACCACACCATCACTTACCAGCAGGTGAAATTGTGATCAAACGCAAGCAGATCTATGATTAAAAAAAAAACAACAAAAAAAACATTCAGTGATAAAATCTGAAGTACCAGGACTTAATAAACTTACAGAGGTCTTAAGAATACATCTCCGCGGCCCGCGCCTTTACTGACCGCTTTAATTCGAGGAGGCGTCTCTTAATTACTTGCTCTCTTTGGTTGAGAACTTTTTCTGACCTTAATCCGAGTTTTATTTACAACCGCTAATAAAAAATATTCGTGCAGTACCTAGTAGTCGGTTCTTTATGATTGAGAGATTAGCAGCAGACAAGTTATGGTTTAATTTCTTAGACTGAGCGCAGATATTTAAAGGTTAGTCACCTTTAAGTAAGTTGAGAACCGACTCGAATGCGTTGCGTCTACGTGCCATTGAGTTCGTTCGTAACGCGAGGACTGTCTACTCTAGGTATTTTTCTTTTGGTACTTTGGCGCGGTAGGCTATACAATATATTTGGTTTAATACAACCGAAAGAATTTACAAACCTTTGAGAAAACTACTCTGTATAGAGTTGTAACGCGACTTAGGTTCAAAGCGAACTAGGCATACAAGGAATAAGGCAAATAGCTAAATAGACTCAACGCTTTTTGGCATAATGCGAATTAGACTCAAAGTGCATTAGGCAAATAGCTAAATAGACTCAACGCTTATTTAAAAATAAGTTTTGGCATAACGCGACTTAGGCTCAAAGCGGATTAGGCACACATAGATAAAGGGTCTCAGTTATGCAGCTTTCCTTACGTCTGGAAAGAATCGGTAAAAAATTTCTTCAGGCGGTATTGCAAGCATTAGATAGCGTGGTGTAGTTCTTATATCCTAGATTATTACTATATTACCTATTGTTGTATAGGTAACACCAATCATACTTACATAATCTTCATCATAATTTACGTCAAAATATGATTGATATATTTCGTATCTTTTTATTATTTTCTAAGGAGTGGTTCTGTTCAAAATGCGCGCGTCTCATTATTTATTTAATCACAAGTCTCGGACACAAGAAGCGCCGTGACTAATCTCACACAATTTGTTCAACGCGGAAACCGTACCCGTGACACGAGGCGCCGCGGCCGGTGAGGTAATTACTTATGCCACTGCGCACAGTTACATATAACAAAATATTGCTTTAGTTAGCCTCTTGGTATAACATGGACACCTTTTGTAATATGCATTTAATATTAGTATGACCTCCCATAAACTTATTGTATGATTAACTAAACATAATTACTTATGTACCAACATCACTACATTATTTTTATTACGACGTATGTAATTATTAGTGATATTTAAATTATGAAATTTAAATAATTACAAAGTGTATATTTAAATGTACCTACCAATATAGTAGACTGTTCCAAATTTTAATCAAATCCTTCTAGCCGCTCTGCTTCGTAAAGAGTTAGCAAATATACACGCTCACTAAATACCTTCTCATTTTTATATATATCTTTCGGTTATATCATTACATACGTTTTTGGACACCGTTGGTCCTTATCGGTCCAGTAATTGTTACTGATTGATAAATGATTGATACACCGTGATTTTATAGACGTTTCGGACCAAAAGATTTTGTACACAGTTTCAACCGCAAAATCATCTGGAAGTAATAATTTGCCAAAAATTTTTTTTTAATGATATATAGGAATAATGAAAAGGGATTGTAAAAAATATATTTATTCGTTTACACACCACGAAATATCTTTCTACAAAAATGATCCTGAGGTGAGGCCCATGTCCACTGCTGAACATAGGCACAGAAAAACTATGGTCTTGTTTTTACCGTGACATAGGCCTCACCTCACGAGCGCCATCCACCGGCTTCCGAATCCAATCTGTCCCAGCCACCATTTTCAGGTCGTAAGTCCATCTGGATTCTCGTCTCCACTTTAGGACTCGTTAATGATTGAATTGTCTCCCATCCAAAGTTCCAAGTTCAAAACTTTGTTCACGTTCTAAAAAACCGTTAAAAGCGCTGTACATGACTGTACAGCAGTTTGTTCGCCACAAGCTCTGTGGCGAACAAACTGCTGTACAGTCATGTACAGTGCTTTTAACGTACATATATTAATAAATTCGGAATCTCTCGCTGCACGAACCGTCCGTGGCCCCTCGTGTGCCTCCACTAAGACCATTACGGCGAGCAGTCCCGAGGGCTGTTACCGTGATTGGAAATTGTAGGGTACTTACAAGTGGACACTCCCCCACTAGCTCTAAATATAGGACTGTACGTATAGGTATAGATTCTATTATAAAATTGTAAAGCAATCGTGAGTGTACACATTGGAGATATTTAAAAACTGGGATAAAGTATTGGCTGTTTGTCCGAGATGCAAAAGCTATCGAACTGATTTAATGCATTATTTGTCAGAAAGGTCTTCGCGAACGCAAAATTCATATGCTTCTGACAATATGAACACTAGGGTGTCCCTTATATGGGCGAAAAAAATTTTTTTTGAGATATCGAAATGCATACCTCTTATTTTTTTTTAAGCTACCCAGACATACTTAAATACAAAATTTCATCTTTTTACGTCAACGTTAACCCGTGCCGACAGAACTCTGAACATTTTGAAAATTGCTGTTTTTAACCCTTTCCATTAAATAGCTAAATTAATAGAAACACAATTTTTTTTATGAAATATTTATTAAAAGAAGATAAAATATAGATCAGGCAGGATATTTTCTTTTAAGAGTCTCTTTATTACAGTCTGGGTACAGATTTCTATGCTCCTGAACACAGCGAAGCAAAAATTGCTTTTGTTCTTCCTTTGCAGTGATCAAACCATGAAAATCTTTCATAAGTTTTACAGCTCTTTCAGCCGTATCATTAACTGCCCTTAAGGAAAGCACTTTCTTTTTCACCTCTGAATAGGAAACATCTTCATCCCATGTAGATACGGGTCTCTGGAGGAAATCTTTAGGTATCAATTTTTAAACGGGAAAATAAATTTGTGCTCTTGACAGACACAAAATCACTTAATGATTTTCCTGCAACAATAAATAAGGTAGTATTATTAACAATTTATTGAAAACAGTAAAAAAAATAGTTTTATTTATTATGTTCCTACTTACTATATAAATAATCAGACATATCTTCTTCAGATGGAATGTATCTCTTCCTAGAATCATACAAACTCTCTCTTTGGAAATTCATTACAATGTTCGATTTAGTTTGTTCATTAACTTCATTATCAAAGAGTGATAAAACGACAATTTCTTCTGACAAGTACCAAAGATGTTGACTAAACTTGCTCAGGGCTGCTTTGGAGATCAATTTGTCAACAGTTTCATATTCTTTAAGCCTCTTTAAAAAGCTCAAATCTTGGTTTGGTGCCTTCACCGCCAAACTACATCAAAGCCATGGTTTTGCATATAAAACCGCAAACAGACGTCTTGAAGTGCTAGCTTATCCTTGGCGCTAATTTTGAACTGGGATTGCAACAAACATATCTATAAAGAGTAAATAGCTCTAGCCATCCACCTTGCTTGATGCATCGCTCCAGGAGGTCTAATTTTAATTTTTTTGTCACTGTCTTCTCCTAAGAAAATAATAGATAGTTCAATCAGTTCCCGATAATCGTCACGTCCAATGGTTTTTTGCAGTTCTTCATTATAAAATGTCAACAAATCTTCTACTGTTTTATTACAAAAATGTCGTGTGACGATATCAGTATATGTTTCAATGGCAGCAGGATTAATAGTTTTCCGGTTGTCTCTAAACTTTTTGAACAGTGGTATATCAGGGCTATTTGTGACTTGGTGAATTTTTGTTTCGAACACACATTTTAAAACCATCTCGTAAACGTGATGGCGGCAAGCAAAGAGTAGTAATTCCCTTTCTAGTTTTTGTTCTAAAAGTACACAAGCTCCTTTCAATCGCCCTGTATTAGACGCAGTTGTGTCACAGCAGATTATTTGTACTTTGTCTTCGAGGTTCCAGTCATAAAGTGCGTTAAACACAGCTTTAGCTTGATCCTGGCCAGAAGAGCTCTCCAATTTGGGTACAGCCAGAAGTTGTTCCTTTTCTCCAAATGAAATTAGGATTGGCAGGCGTTCTTCTTTAGAACTTCTCACGTCAAGTCCAGGTAATAATTTCCCATCCCAGTGAACGGTCACCATTTCAGGCATATTATTCTGAAAAGCTGATTTTATAGATTCCGCTCTATCTTTTCGACTCTGTGTGCGAATACGTTGAATAGACGATTTGTTTATCAGAAAATCGTCACACTCTCTTCTACTACAGCCTGAATTATATAAACAGAATCTCTTGTGGTTAATTGACATCTATCTAAAGCAGCAACTAACTTAGGTGTTATAAAGTTTTTCCTTCCTCTTTTTGTAGTAGTATCAGAACTTACCATTTGAGAGGTAGATGCCAAGGGTTCATCAAGGCTTTCATCAGAGCTGGTATATAGGTCTTGATGTCCTTGCGTTTGAATAAAATCTTCCGTAGTAACAGATGACGATAAACCTCCGAAACACATTTGCTCACATCTTTTTTTCTCTTCATTTAATTTCCTTTGTCTTGCCCTTTCTTCTTTTTCGGCTAACTTTTTGTCTACACCCGCTAAACACCCTGGGCGCCCTGGTTCTCTTTGTTTTTGTAAAAATATTTTATCTTCATCAATTTTCATCCGCTCCAAGGCATCAGCGTGTGCTATATCAAATAAATTATCTAAATTCTTCTTGAAGTCCTCCTCGCGGCGCTTGTAAATATCTTGTATTTTTTTAGAATTTTTTTGTAACTGCCTCCAAGCATGGTGAAGATCCACAAGTCTTTTTACACAGTTAGGTATAGCTCTGGTAGGTATTCTAGCCTTTTCCCAAAATATAATGTACTCCCGAATGACGAGATTAGCGCTTTCACTAACAGTCAATTTAACTTCGCGAATGTTAAAAAAAAGTACTGCAAGAACTTGACGATTAGACGGTAACTTTGCGCCTGTTATTTGATAATTTACGTCACCAACTAAGAAAACACATTTTTTATTGCTTCTTAATTCCACTGCCATCTTTTAAATATAAAACAATACGTGTTAATCGCAAGAATAATTGAGAACAAATGACAAACGCCGTGAATACGCACCGCTACTACAGCGCAACATGTATGGAAATGATTCGATGCAAGTCGGCACGGGTTATCGTACTTCAAATAAGTCGAAAATTTATTTTCGAGTGTTTTAGAGGCAAATGCACAAAACTAAGACCTATGGGTTAGAAATTTAAAACTTTGAAAAATAAGGGACACCCTAATGAACACCCTACTCTAATAAAGTTAATTTTGGAACTTACTCGTCACATAGTCAAAGAAGAAAGAAGTACTATCGTATACAGTAGTATTTTAAAGATTACAAAAGGCAAGGAACGGCATTGAATAAATTTCCTGTTTGAATTTTTTCTTCAAAAGTCAAAGTTGACATTAAAAAAAAAATAGATAATTCCGTTTATCGAATCATTCTATTTGCCGCGAATTTGCAAATATAACTTAAATTCTAGTAGAAGCCTCACAAATTATAGTTCTACTGTCGACAGCGCGTCACTCTGGCCAAGAGAATTCTTACCTACCCACATTATTATCGTGCAACTGTCTCGCTATAATACCAAGGTGGTCAGCACAAATTGTTGGGCTGCGGTATTGACTGACGCGGCTCCACCGCTCACAGAAATGGACACGAAATTGTAGGGTTAAGATACTCATTGAAGAAACTGTCGTACACCAATGGCAATGTTTGTCTGTTGGAGCTTCTAATATTGCAACCTACCTAATTATCTGTTCTGTAGAGTTAAGATTAACTTAATTTTTGCAAGACAAGTGCTAATTTGTTTATTTAAATTCATAATAGAAACAAATGACAGTCTTAAATTGTAGTTTCTTTACCGACAGATTATAGTCGTAGAGCCCGATATGCGTGGCAGTATGTTTTTATGCACAAATAAGTAGTTATAATGTTGGTGATAAGAACAAAAATGTTTGACACTGTAGAACCAAGTAATAGGTGCATTATTTTCTAAGTATTAGATTAGATTTGTATCATTTCATATTCTAGGTATACACCTCTGTTAATTAACTTTATCAGCTTTGACCTCCATTTAAATACGATTCAGAATCAGCTGCAATTTAATTCTTAATCTTTTTTAGATCTTGTAAGCTGATAGGAATTGTGTTAATGAAGGCAACGTGATAGATCACTCAATTGCATTGACCATGAATACATTACTTAAGGGCTCAATAATATTCATACAATTTGAAAATTGAATACCTACTATTTTTTAACCGTGCAACACTAATTCGTCCAATGACTGTTCGAGAAAATTCGTTGCAGGGTCGCCATAACAAATGTCTGTCCGTTGTTCAAAACAAATGGCGCACGTGTAAATGTTAAACATTTAAGTAGTATATCTGTCACGTTTGTTCGAGTGAGCTAGGCGAGGAGCCAGCGGCGAGACAAACGACTGCCGTAGAATCTGATGCAACAGACATACATTCGTCATTATTAGGTTTAATGTCTTCCGTAATAAATAGCGAATAGTGTATAATGGAATTATTTATCGAGAAGGAACTGGTTGGCGAACGGTGACAAATCGATAGTGCTCTTAATGTTTAGCGAGATTCGAGTATGGACATTTATAATTTAGTAGCAGCGACTGCACAGTCCACACTTTATCGTGGGAAAGGAACCTGGGAACTTGCCATTTTCTGAAATTGTAAGCTATATTTGTGCGAAACGAAATTCGTACAGCAATTTCAGCGTGAAAATGTAATAGATAACCAAAATCTAACTTTGGTTGCCCATCTAACTTTAGTTGTTCCGTAATTTTAGTAGGTACTGGGGTAGGTCAATTATATGGCTGAAAAAGCAAATTTGTAGATATGCCAACGTGCAAAATTATTCAGCGGAATCAATAAAGATACGATCATATAATTTGTTATCTGTGGAATAAAGAAACTCGCATACATACATGAAATCTAAAACTTAATACCACTTTTTAAACAGACGTGTAAAAACTGTTCAATGTCAACATTACTTCCTTACCCGCTGAAGGAAACCGAAATCGCGAAACGTGACGATAATCACACTGTGAAATGTTTCACTTCATAAAACAAAAGAGACAGCTGTATGTTGTGTCTCGCTCGATACCAAGAGCGCACTTGACCGATGAGTAATGTCGCGACGTCCCGGGACCGCCGACGAGCGCCTTGAGACTCGTACAGACACTACAGACTGCGGGTCTAAGTGACAAGACATTGTATCCAATAATATGGAACTTAAGAATCGTGTAGCATTTATAGAATTCGTGAGATTAAGTGCTGGGATCTGTTTATTTATATTGTCTTTCAATCAATTAGCCACTGCTGGACAGCCTCTCTAAATTGAAATAAAACCACTTTTTACGGATTCTATCGCGATATATTTGTTATTATTACTTTTTAACCCGACGTTTCGGCTGCTTTGCAGCAGCCATGTTCGCGGTGTGAATGTTGACGATGGTAGTTGTCACATAGTTTGAAGTATAAGTTATCTCAAAATACCCGAATCATGGTGAATTATTGGTGTTCATATTTACGCAGAATGAGCTCACTGTGTTGTTAAGTCTTGCTGGATTTTGCTGCTTACTGGGTTTGATTAAGTGGATGACTGGGTCCCAAGCTTGTGTTACATTCCATCCATCCTCTGTATTAAAATTTGGGTGTTTTTTAATTTCAATAGCCTCGCGGATCATTCTAGGAATATATCGATGTTCTTTGGCAAGTATCTGTGGTTTATCAAACCTTAGGTAAAGGTTGGTGCCTTTTTGCGCGTGTTCACATACAGCTGACTTTGTTGAGCGTTGGTGTTTTATGTCAGCTATGTGTTCTTTGACCCGAGTGCCAATGCTTCGCTTGGTTTGACCAATATATGAGAGCGCACAGTCACAGTCTATTTTGTAGACCCCTGCATCTTGTAGAGGTAGTTGGCACTTGACAGATGGTAAAAATTGACTTATCTTCGTTAGCAGCCGAAACGTCGGGTTAAAAAGTAATAATAACAAATATATCGCGATAGAATCCGTAAAAAGTGGTTTTATTTCAATGAGTGACATTCGCGTAAACTTCAGAAAATATCAGCCTCTCTAAATGTTGAGAGAATTCTCTTATTTAGAATCTAACCGATACACTGCAAAGATTTTATGGTGACCATAAATATACGCATTGCAGTTTACCAAAGTATGCTTACCTTTGTATCATGCTATGAATTCCATTGATCGGTTGACTGAAATACATATAACAAAAATAGACCCATGTCAGCTATTACTACGATAAACAGTAAAGTGATATCGTGCTGACAGTTGTAAATCCATCTACTACTAGGTATTAGTTTCTGTAAATACGTGTAGCAATGGTATCTTTTTGACGCAAAAATTTAACCAAATAGCAAACTAAAGAATAAAATAGACCCATCAAGACCCTCTAGCTAGGGCCAAGCTAGTACACCTGCTGATAGATGGATAAGCTTCAGGCGCAGTTTTTCCTTTCGGGGTTGGGAGGCCAAGTGGCTATCGCTTTAAATTAAAATGAGTTGGAGTAAGCGGACTCCGGACTCCCGAGGACAAATCCTTGGAGCAATCAAGAACAACGCCAAGATTATAAGCAAATGAAAGAATCCTCCTCTCGTTTATAACTTGCGTCGATTTTCCAGTGGCAAGGAAAACTGTTGAAATGATTGTGGTGCTTAAGTCGCGTCGCGGTGACGTGTCGCCGCGGTAATTGTCGCGCACTCATCGCAACGTACCGCTATGGGACTATAAAATAAAACACCTTGCAAATACAATTTTGTGGCGGTGGACGAAAGAACGCATTGTTACATGGCGAAATGGCAAACAACTGACACGAATTACCACACTGTCAGAGGGAATGAAGGGGGAAAAATCGTATTCCTTCTTTTGCTTTCTTTCTGGAAGACATTGACAGGATTTAAGGTCTCGGTCACTCTCATACGTCGCATGAAATTCAGCAGGTACATGCTGTAATAATGTAACTTGTGTTCGACAACGTGATGTCACCAAATTTAAAGCATACGAAATTGAAATCTCACTGCTGATTCAGCTGTTGAGTACTTACGTTCGATAGTTCGAAACGGTCTTACAGCATGTGCCTGCAGTACTGTTACTTACAGTTCATATTAACTGAGTTGGTGATATTTCCTCGGTAAAGCTAAAAATAACATTTGTACATGCTTTTCCTTTTTCCTTTCCTTTTGCCTTGCTTTAGCTTCGTGAGTAACGCCAGTTCTTGCGTTTTGTACTTTGTCAATATTATTAAATGAAGTGATCGTGCGTTTTCGAAATTCATTCATTATCCATTCATTCATTTGATTGAATGAAGGTTCTGTTTCTCTATTTAGTTTTGTGGTGTGTCTATATAGTTCCTTTTGTGCTGCGTTTTACGTATGACTGCATACTTTATTTTATTACTTAGAAAAATCGAAAATTAGTATTCAAAATTTACAATTACCTACTATGTAAATGTCATTACTCATTAGGTTACGTAGTGTAAATAATGGAAATGTTATGTTGGAGAATCTTAAAATTATATTTTATTTAATGAATGTTAGAATACAAATAGCAATCAAGTACCTCATTAACATACCTATTTATCAAAGGTGATGTGTAATAATTAAAGGCCAAGGTATTTTAACATTTTTAACATTATTACGAGTAGGATATTTTTTACCATATTTTTAAGAACTTCTTCGTCTGGTCTTTGCCCGTTTCCAATCGCGGTCGGCTCTCCTTATCCTTTCTCTCCAAAGACGTCTTTTTGGCAACAAGATATAAAAGTCTAGATACTGATCTTATGAACTGATAGAACTAATCTCTAAAGGGCGCAAAAAACGTACCGGCAAAACTTTGCCCTGAATTGTACTGGGAGTATCTACGGAGGAAACCTGTGGGTCGTGTTGTTGACCACGGATAGAGGCCGCTTTAAACGTACGTTATACTCACTTCAGAGCAATCTTAATAAAGCATCTCATCCATCCTACCAGGAGCTCATAAGTCTACAGAGTATACACAGCAATGGTCATAAAGTAGCTCGGACGCGTAGGCGCCGCGCGCACTAAACAAAAAACAAATAAACATCTAACAGTTCTAATGTGTGGGTAATTCGATTCGCCACATGTGCACCCAGTCCTCTCTAGTATGTACGTTTTGTTTCTTTTGAATAACGATGGGAATTCTATGCCGGAAAACTACTCACATAATTATGTAGACTAACAGATACGGTAAACGGTTACAGTGTCAGTTATTTATATTTAGCGATCCATCTCCGGTCAGAAAAATCAGCCTTTAGAAAATGCAATAGGTTCACGTCACACGTGAGAAATGCCTCTGCTTACAGTTTGGACATTATCGATGGAAGCTATTTCGAAAAACGCGGGACGAATTATAGAGAAATGGATAGGAACTCTTTGAAATTTGGAAAAGAAGCATTGTTTTTAAAGTTGGCTTAATTAGGGCACTTTTCACCTTGATGTAGAGAAAAATTTAACTCTGCACCTATAAACACAAGTTGTGTTGTTGTTGTTGTTGTTGCGTGTATATTTTGTGTCAGTGTCTTAATTAGCCAGGCAACAACGACTATACATATCGGCTATAGTCATCAGATTTTGACGTCTTTCCTTGTGTTCGCAGTATTGATGTTTGTGGGTTTTTACAGCTTTCTCATTGAATTTGACAGAAAAATTTGTAATGCAATGAATAAATAGTCGTTGACGGGCAGAGACAGAATCATTTTACTTGCAACTTTGCTTCTCGCTACTTTTACTGCCATAATGTTTTTGTAAATGTTCGCCGGTACTTTTGTAAAAACCTGTGGATTTGATTTACATACGACCTTGATACTTATTGGGTTGATCAATCACTCCACCATAAATCTGTTTTGCCAATCCTCTTATGCCCATCATAATCTAAGTGTCTGTACTTTAAAACCTTGGTAAGTTTTCTTCAAAAACACTAATAGATAACTTTGCCCTCTGTGAACTTCTGTGTACCATTATACTAATGACAAAATGTTTGTTTCCAGGTATAACAAGTGTCCGAGTGTTCACAGCAGTAAGTTGCTTACTTAGTTATAAGTCCAAACTTCGTTCCTCGTTCAGCAACACCGTAATACAATATTCGCTCAATGTGTCTCTCGCGGGATCGAACTAACGTAACTAAATTATTTATTTTTTACCGTATAGATCGCTAGAAATCCATTGATTAACCTCCTATTAGTGCAATTTAAGTTCATAGTTTGTTTCTCAAGAATCTGGTAACATTTTTTTTCTGAATCCGGCAAATATTTTGAAATACAAAGACTTTGAAAACATCCTTCCGTCTTAACCACTTTACTGATGATTATGCTGTTTGTCATATAAGTACGTTTTGGAACACTTTAGCAGTAAAACTGTAACTGTTAAGCTGCTCCAAAACACGTTTCCCATCAAAAAGAAAACGGTATTTTATCTTACATCCATTATTCTATGCGTGTTGGATCACCAACATCGTTTCCACCATTACGAACACTGCTCATTACAAATCTATGTAGTTACGCGAGTGAATGGATGGCACACGAAGCCCTTCGGTTTACGGCCCCCGGTCGTAACCGACCACCTATGGCCCTTCCCAGGCCCGACGTTTCGACCACAATTTATTATTCAAGACCATTTCTCAAACGTTCTCACCTTTAAATCTATCAGCATTCATCTTGTAACTGTTTTGTGGAGGCGAGGAATGCTTAAAAATAACGTAAAACGTACTTAATTCAATTAAGTCTTTGATTTAAACGATTCCCGCGGCTTGGTAACACATACTTTACAAATGCCGTGATGGTAAATAGCATGATGATGTATGTACAGTCTTATGGTGGCATGTCATAGTTTCTGCACTGGTCTTGACTACTTACCTTGTATCTGAATGACGCGTCCCTCTAGTATAATTACGTTTCCTGGTACAGGCAGAGAAAAATGCATTGACACCTACCCGTTTCCCTTTCTTTTCCTAGGATAGACAGAAAGAGACATTTTCGCTTACGTTTCGCTTTAATCTATTACGATTACGTATACACTTTTTCACGGCCTATAGGAATGGAATACATTCATCACCTTTTACCTGTCAAGCCACGCAACAAAATAGAACAATAGATACCTACGAATAGACTCGCGGTGCCCGGGCACCGGTTGGTGTTTGATTGGTTAATGATATCCCCGAAGTTATATTCTACCACTAGGGCTTATATTTTACTTCAATGGGAATCACAACTTTACCACAAAACACAAAGAAATACTTGTATGAATGTTGTCGCCACGTCTCCATGCAAATAGGCGAGTCTATTGTTCGCCTTATAATTCTAGCATCAACATGGCGAGCAGTGCGATTACTCACATCACAAAAAGTGCGAGGCTCACTAACAGAAATAGCACGTCTCGGTGCAGTATACTGAATCACGATGACAACATCGCTATACAAAACTGTCTACGATGTGTTTCTATGTCAAGTTTATGAGGCCCTACTTGAAACGGGCGCAATTTTGTGTTCTCTTGTGAAAACGTTCTATTGTAATGGTGAAAATCCTTCGAGTTTGTAACCGAGAGTGAGAACTTCGAGTATCATGTGGCAGTGGCGAAGCGAACTAATAATTGTATATGATATGCCAACCCGGTAGGAGTCGACCTAGACATACGTATGTCGATCAGAACGCAGGCATTTTAAAGATAGGGCATATCAAAAGTACCCGAAGCCGGCGACCATGTATGAAAACAATTATGAAAGTAGAAGAAGCGAAAGACGTATGCCATGATCGTAGCACCTGTGGTCTCTGCCTCTCTGCCGCTGGGAAAAAGGCGTGTTTGTATGTATGTATCTTTTTAAGGGTAGCAGTTCCATAGCATATTTGAAGCGTCGGTAGCTTAGTGGTTTAGGAGTCGGCCTTACGATCGAGAGGTCCCGGGTTCGAATCCCGGCCATTACACTACCGACGTGAACCCACTCATAGCAGAAGCAATTTAGATTAGTTGGAGGGGTTATAGGGAATATTAGTCAATTCGGATCTACAATTCTTTAAAAAAAAAAAGAAATATTGCTAATTAACATACTGTTACTTGTAATAAGTTGATACTTTTCTGAACGAGCCAACATATTTTTGCTGGGAAAATATGGCTATGTCACAAACAAATAACGCTTTCACGTGACTATAATTTAAACCACATCTTGATCGAGACGCGACGCCCAAGGAATCTCAGAATTCGATGGAAAGAATTTCAACGTTGTCGGCACATTTTTCATTTCATTTTCTCGTCTAACGGACATATCAAATTCCTATACCATCTAAATCGATTCTTCATTTTTCGATATATTTTAAAAATATGATTTATGATGACGGCGACGAATAAGAATGTTATCAGTTCTTTTAAATAAACTCTCGTAATTCAGCGTAATTTGAGAGAGTAAACAAAGAAAAACAAGCGAACGGTATTAGGTGCAAGGTTTCTTAAATCTATTATTATTATCGAGTTTAGAATATCATCGCGTGCAATTATGCATAGTTGTTGATTTTGACTTTACTGACGTCAATTCACGACTATGGTAACACTGCGTGCTCATTACCAAACCAATTATGAACCGATTTATGTCTATCATTGTTTTACAGAGAAAATATAATCTACGTTTTCACGGGAATTTGAATATTGCACCATAAACTGTTAACCAATAATTATGAAAAAATCTTGATTTCTGTAATTGGCGCGTAAATAAAGCATCGCGAGGTTGTGAAACTGTAGACCACCGTCTTAGCATCCTTGACCTCTTCATTCTTTGATTTCTATAGACTTCACTCACAGCACCATCAGCCAGGGTGCTTACACCATAATTCGCAAGATAGCCCGATGTGGAGTTATCACATAGACTGAACTAATAACTTGAATCTCCATCTTTTTTTATTTTCTTGCGGAAATCCCCTCGGATAGATAACCTCCCCCGCCGGAGCCGGAAGGGAAGGTTATGTCGGACTCGAACCGACTAAAACCGCACGCCGACTGAGGGTCGTGGTGCTAGATCTCTCTCCATATCACAAGTGTGTACGTTGCTTCTAGGCAAGCAGGTAATTTATCATCATGCATTTTGTCAGCAGGTTTCAAGAATTGTGGTCACACACGGACCTTCATAATATTAATGTTTGTTTGTCTGGTACTACCTAGGCGATTAGATAATTAAGCCAGTATTATTAACCCAGTACTTGGTAGCTTTACCAAGTAAATATATATATATAATATAGGCTAATATAACATCAAGGAAGCGGGTGAAACCACTGTGATTATCAGACGTAAAGTTTATTATGATTGCGCTTGCATGTGATATTGTAACATCGTCAGTATAACCGGTACTATTGTAATTAATACTTGGCGAGGGTATTTTTTATAGCTAGCTACGAACTAGCGCGGTTTCCGCTGGCTCTGATGCAAATGAGCGGGGTAGTGGACGGTTCTGTGCGGCCCCGGGCGCCGCTCCGCCCCGGCACTTGTGTGCGAGTTGTGTGGCTAAGGGCAGGAGACTCACTAGGCGGATAGTTCGCTTTAATCAAAGATCTATTATATTACCTACTAACAGTGATGTGTTTTAGTGAAAAATCTATGTTTTTTTACTGAGCCGACCCGATATCGTTTGCGTATTTTATGCCAATTCGGATCGCCATCGACCAGACACTTTTTAAACTCTGTATTAAACTAAACCTCTCTTAAAAGCACCGAATAACCACAATCACTCTTAGGGCTGTTTTCGACGGTCCGTAATTTTAATAACACGTGTGTGATTTCACGGACTAGGCATCGTGGAAAGAGGCTCGTCCGTGATACTACAGATACATTTATCATAGTAAATGCGTCCATGTCTGCGTCCGCGTCCGTGAAACCTCACACCGTCGAAACTCAACGTTATTAATATATAGTGGATTACAGTTAGCCAAGACTTACTGCGCCCTGGGGTTCCGTTCACACTCACAACACACCCTTTGTACTATTGCAGTAATAAGTACTAGACGTCTCGATAGCTCCATGCTAGTTTATTGAAAGCTGTATGCTTGAAATTATGAGAGAAAGTACTTACTAACGTCTATTGTGTTCTGGTTGCACTCCGCAGCTTCCCTTGCATTTCATAGGTGAATAGAGTAGCTGTAATGAAAGGTTTTTTTTTTATATCAATGTTCAGGAGCACTTTTCTTTTTAAATTAATTACTTCAGAAAAGGAAGTTTTATAATACTTCTTCTTTTTTCCTCCTCCGTAGGCAACAACACGTTACACTTGATGTCGTTCATTCATCAAAGAATTTACGCAGTACTTTAAATACAACCAAAAGTCAAAAGTGTCACCTAAATGGTGCGGTTCACTAACTTTAAGCAAGGGCGTCTTCCATTCTGTACCCAGAAAACTCCACCCACGATTGTTTTCCAAACTTTGTCACATGTCCTTCCACATTCTAACCAAGAATATTGTACCTAGTAAAAAATTACACGTTCAGTATATTTTTATTTAATAGGCGCAAACGCTGTATCTAGCTGACTATAAATCTGTAGTTGTAAAGTACAAAACTTCTGCCCTTGACAATACCCGGTCAACTTGAAAAGTTCCATCAAAGTCAGTGACCCCAAAGTGCCAACCTGAGCATAAACCCGCAGGCGCTGTCTGATTAAATCCGCCCCCTACCCGGACGCGATTTCCGGACGCCAATTAGCATTTAACATTAAATCGTACAGACACTAGCGATGGAGCCCTTATATCGAGTATTACAGGGCTAAGGTAGTATTAGAAGCGATTTGATGGCACCTGGTGTTGATAAGCACCTGTGTATGCCACTGAAGAAAATGTTTTACATTACAACTAGCTGTTCCCGCGGCTAGAAGAGCATGAGGCATGTTTATGCTTTTACACGTAGAAACGGCTGAACGGATCTCAATAAAATTTGTTACAGAGCTTTACTGAAATTGCACATAGACTAATAGGAATAGATTTTTTAGAACAATATTAGTAACTGAAATTACTTAAAGGGTAACTCCTCCAACTAAACTAAATTGCTTATGCTAGAGTGGGTTCACGTCGGTAGTGTAATGGCCAGGATTCGAACCCGGGACCTCTCAATCGTAAGGCCGACTCCTTAACTACTGAACTACCGACGCTTCTGTGGGTAGTAGGAACAGAATAAGTATATCATGCGATATGACATGTTTTGACTATTTTTTGTTAAAGCAATTTAATTTTTCTAAATATCGGTACGAGCAGCAAAAATATGAGGTATCGTAATATCCGAGGGGATTTCTGCACCAAAAAAATAAAATGAAAAGTATTATAATATCAATTTCGAAAGAACTTACCTATTACCAATTTCTGAACTCTCGCAAAACTTTCCAGGTAACTTCTGAGCACGAAATGACTGAGTACTAATCTGGCATTTTGACCCTTAGTGACGTCAACACGTACTTCGTTGAGCCATGTGGAGTGTCAATATTGGTCGTGAATGTCTCTATGACAGATGATGTCCTGGTACTCGCGTGTCAATATCACGGATATCTGTGGTCAATATCAACCGGTTAACGATTAGATGCGAGCGGCGCGCGGCGTCTTTTATGTTTACTAAGCACATCGCTCAGCAGTCTTCTCACTATAGATTTACCGGTTATTTCTTATGATGTTATATTGTTCTGGTATACTAACTATCAGAGATACGTATTAATTTTCTACTGTTGAAACAAACTGACTGCTCTAGAAGAGAAAGAAGAGCTGTCAGGTTTTATAATCTCACCATACACAAATAAAGTAAAAATATGACACGATAGGATTAATGTATACACATTGGGTTGTGGATCGCTGGTGTCTGTGGTAGGTAATAAAAACCTGAATTACAGGTACCCACGATCTGATACAATTGAAAACTTGAAGATAGACTTATACATTGCTTTTTAATAAGGTAAATAAGTCTTCATTGGAATAATAAGTTTTAATTGGAATGCAATGCAAGATTAATAACTTTCGTGATTCAATAACATGTTCCGGTGACAACACGGAACTGAGATACTTTTTCTGTTCTGTGGGTGGCAATTATTACGAATCGCTTTTCCACATCAATTATATGGACAGGATCGCGAAGATTACATAAGTATTTTCAGTCTCCCTATCATTAACTTCACCTGTATGTAAATAAAACTTCGAAGTCAAAATTAGCCTTATCGTCACTTTAATTTTTTTTTAATAGGTAGCAGATGACAATATGTTCTCAACAACTGAATGTACGGTCAACAAAGGAGATATGGTTCCACCTTAACATACAACTTTATATGAAAAAGTGAAACCTTATCTCCTTTGTCGACTGTACACAACTTGTGAATGTGTATGTAAAGGTGTGTATACTTATCTCTTTGGCCGTGAAAGTATACACTTATATCCCGTGTAATGTTAGCGAAGTCACGCAATATTTATTTTAACGTCTTGATGTCAGTCTTCAGTGCATGACATATCAATCAGTCAAACCGGCAAGAGAACTTGTATCCGTGGATTACTCATCCATACTTAAATATTATAAATGCGAAAGTAACTCTGCCTGTCTGTTTGTTACGCTATCACGCTTAAACCACTGAACCGCTTTTGATGAAATTTGGTATAAGGGTAGATTAGACCATGAGAAAGGACATATGCTATGTTTGGTCGCGATAACCGACATCCACGCGGGCGCTAAGTAGAAAAAAGCTAGTAAAAGCTAGTAATATTATAAATGCGAAAGTAACTGTCTGCCTGTCTGTTTGCTTTCACGCCTAAACCACTGAACCGATTTTGATGAAAGTTGGTATAGGGGTAGATTAGACCATGAAAAAGGACATAGGCTGGGTAACCTCCACGTTGGCCTTTCTGTTTCTTCTCCCTTTGGACTGCGGTCCTGGGGAGCGGAAGCGGAGGGGCTGGTGCATCCTGGACAACGGCTAACAGACTCCCACCTTAGGAGTTCTGTTGGCCGTTGACGAATAACCCAACGGCCGACCTCATTGTACGAGGAGGTCGTGGGATGGCGGGCCTGCAAGGCCCGCGGGAAGGGATCCGTAGGATCCCTTCTATTCAAACAGCCCTTTTGAGGGCTAGCTGACCCAGAGGGGGTCGTGGGATGGCGGGCCTGCAAGGCCCGCGGGAAGGGATCCGTAGGATTCCTTCCATTCAAACAGCCCTTTTCAGGGCTAGCTGACCCAGAGGGGGTCGTGGTATGGCGGGCCTGCAAGGCCCGCGGGAAGGGATCCGTAGGATTCCTTCCATTCAAACAGCCCTTTTGAGGGCTAGTCGACTCAGAGGGGGTCGTGGTGTGGCGGGGCTTCAAGGCCCGCGGAGAGAGATCCGGTTCCCGCTAGTCGCTCCCAGTATCCCTCTGCTCTCAGAGGGGACAGGGGAGAGGCAAGGGTTCCGTGAGATCCAGGGACGGGTTGGCCCACTGCTCGCGCAGGGGCTGACAGGCACTCGTGCCACCGTCGGTGTTGGGAGAGTTGGCTGCTCCCCCGCGTCGCGTAACCTCCTAGATATCGACAACGATCTGAGTGCTAGCCACACTCAGTATGCCGGTAACCTGGAGGCCGCGGGGCTTGCCTTAATTGGCCGGCCCGCGACAAGGAAAAGTCCTAAAAAACCCGACAGCGAAGTCGATTAAAACCTGTGGACACCAGGGGACCTCCACAGTATGTACCCCGCTTCTCGGAAAGAGCGTCACCCGGGAAGTGTAACCTTTCGTCTCATGCTCGTGGGAACATTTATGCATACTTCAAATAACATAAAACCCCCCCCTTTACCAAGCGAAATAGACTGCGCGGAGGTCGCGCAGCGCCACGACGCGGAGGTCGCGTCACCAACTGCGGCGGTGTCGGAAAACTTCGACACCGCCACCGAGAAGAGCAGGGCGAACAGCCCGGTGGGTCTGCAGACCCGAAAATCTGCACGGAGGAGGAACGGCGGCAAAAAGGCTGCTCCTCCTCCACGGAGGACTGAGTCGGACGCAGCCGTCACCTTGACCGACTCGTCCTCCAACGAGGAGCCCAACAACGGTTGGGGGTGACGGGTGGAGCCGCCTGTCACCCCAGCAGAAGCAGGCCACGGTGGCGGCGCGCTGAACAGCGTGCCTCCCCATACCGGGGGCGAGTTGGGGACACCGTTGTCCCCCCTCCTGAGGAGGGCCAGACCGTAAGGGATGGCCCTGGGTCAGCCGGGGTGCGAGGGATATGTCTTTGACAACCTCACCTCCGGCCTAGCACTAAGACCCACAGTCGGCGTGCGGTTTTAGTCGGTTCGAGTCCGACATAACCTCCCCTTCCGGCTCCGGCAGGGGGGGTATCCGTGGGGATTTCCGCACGAAAAAAAAAAAAAAAAAAAAAAAAAAGGAGCCCAACAACGGCAGCGAGGACTCCCCCCCGCCCAAGGTTGCCATGGTTGGTCGGGGGAAGACGCGGGGTGGCAAGAGGGCCATCCCCCAAACGCCCTCCTCTCGGGCCCCGGCCCTGAGAGATGCCGTAGCGCCGCCGAGTCCCTCCACCTCGGCTGCAGGTACTGCAGGCCCTGGAGGAAGTGATAGGGACCCGTGCGGGGTCTATGGGGCCGGAGGAAGTCCGGCTGCGACGGGCGACGACGCGCCTTATCGATGAGTTCGGCCTGCTCAGAGCGGAGCTGGTTGAGTCGCGGGACGAGCGGGCTCAGCTAGGCAGACGACAGGTCGAGCTAATCGATGCCTCGGAGCGGCAGGCGGCAGAGTACCGCAAAGAGATGGCCAAGATGGCGGCCGAGTTTGCGGACCTGCAGAAGGTCGTCGCCGGGCTGCCGGAGGGGCGCGTCACGCGGTCGGCGCGGCGGAAGCCGGTCGCGCAGTCGGCAGCGCCGAAGCCGTCGGCTCGGCCGTCTACACCGGTGCGGTCGGTGTCGCCGGTGCGGTCGGTGTCGCCGGTGCGGTCGAGGTCGCCGCTGCGGCTGGAGGCACTGGTGCAGCCGGAGTTGCCACCGTCACCGCCTGTCCGACCGCGGCCGCCAGTGCCGATGCCGGTGCAGCCTACGGACCCACTGGCGGCAGTCGTGGCGGCTCTGGCCGCCATGGAAAGGCGGCTGGAGGCGGCGCAGGCGGCGCAGGAGGCGCGGCAGGCGGCGCACGAGGAGCGGACAAAGCGCGGATTGGAGTCCATCATGGACTCTATCCGCCGTCCGCCCCTGGCGTCGCCTACAGGGTATGCCGGAGCAGTGAAAAGGGGTCGCCCAGCAGCGACGGGGACCCCGCAGGAGTCGGCCAGCAGCCCATCCGCTGTGCCATCTGCTCCGGCCGCTGCCGCGCAGGGCGCCCAGTCCAAGGGCAAGGGAAAGGGGAAGGGCAAGGGGAAGACGTCCTCTGCCCCAGCCCCAGCCCTGGCCCCAGGTTCGATCCCGGCCCCGACTGCCTCTACAGGCGCCTCACCGGCAGGAGGCTGGGAGGTAGTCGGCGAAACCCGGAAGAGGCGGAACGCCAAGAGGAGGGCAGCCAAAAAGGCCAAGAAGGCTGAGGCTGCTGCAAAGGGAGCACCGGGGAGGCTGCGCGTCCCCCGCACAACGGCCGTCGTTTTAACGATGACGCCGGAGGCGGCGGAGAGGGGACTGCAGTATCCCGACCTGGTGAAGCGGGCCAGAGGCCTCATAGACATGAGGCCCCTCAACCTGGCTAGGCCCCTCCGAGTGACACAAACTCGGACGGGTGCCCGGCTTATCCAGGTCCCAGGTGCCTCCAGCGGACCCCAGGCTGATGCCATTGCGGCCAAGTTGAGGGAGACGCTGGATGCAGCCGACGTCCGGGTGTCCAGGCCCACTAAGTGCGCAGAACTGCGCATTTCGGACCTGGACGACTCCATCACGGCCGAAGAAATTCGGGCCACCGTGGCGGAGGCCGGGGGCTGCCCCCTGGAGGCGGTAAAGGTCGGAGCGATCCGCTACGGCCGTCGCGGACAGGGGGCGGTAGTTGTCGGCTGCCCCATCGCAGCAGCCCAAAAGGCTGTCGATCGGCGGGTCCTCGCGGTGGACGGCGTTATTGGGGTGCGGGTCCAGCTCCTGCAGGCTCGGCCGGCTAGGTGCTTCAGGTGCCTGTCGGTCGGGCACGTGGGGGTGCAGTGCACGGCGGAGGTGACGGTCGGTGACCGCTGCTTCCGCTGTGGCCAACCCGGTCACAAGGCCGGTGGTTGCGAAGCTCCGCTGCACTGTTTCAGGTGTGCAGCGGGGGGCAAACCGGCCGACCATAGGGTTGGCAGCAGGGCCTGCACCGGAGGGGAGCCGAAGCCGCGAGGCGGGCGTTCCGCCAACTGTTCGCAGCGGGATGCGGAGATGGTTCCATAATGGATCCCCAGCTCCGCATCCTGCAGGCGAACGTGGGCCACGGTGTCGATGCTCAGGCACTTCTGCTCCAGAGCATGGCACAGTGGTCCATACACGTCGCCGCTGTCGCCGATCCATACACCCACCGCCCCCCCGGGCCTGCCTGGGTGGTCGACCTGGATGGATCGGCGGCACTGGTGCGTAACGCCGCTGCGGGTGCCCCTCCCTTTGTGGTGATCGCAAGGGAGCATGGCATCGTAGCGGCGCGTGTGGGGGAGATTGCGGTCGTGGCTGTCTATTTCACGCCAGCACTACACCGACGCATAGGGCAGTATCGGCGGTCGCTGGAGCGGCTGACCGACGTCGTCAATGCCTGTCACCCTCGCCCGGTTCTGGTGCTTGGGGACTTCAATGCCTGGTCTGAGGCTTGGGGGTCCCGGCACACGAACCCGCGAGGCAGGGCTCTGGAGAGCTGGGCCGCTACTCTCGGTCTGGTTCTCCAGAATCGCGGGGCCGAAGCCACGTTCTGGGCGGCGGAGCGCGAAGCGAGTTCGATCGTAGATCTCTCGTTCGCGAGCGCTTCGCTGTCGCAACGTGTGCGGGACTGGCGTGTCGTCGTGGAGGTGGAGACACTAGCGGATCACCGATACGTTCGGTTTGATGTCTCCCCTCCCGAGAGTGATGCGCCGGCCACACCGGCCCCACGCGAGCCGCGCTGGGTGCTTAGGGGACTGAATAGGGATGCTCTCCTGGAAGCCGCCTCCGTGCAGGCCTGGGCCATGGTGCCGGACAGGCCTGACGACATCGATGACGAGGCGGCGTGGTTCCGGGAGGCCATGACTGTTGTTTGCGATGCGGGTATGTCTAGGGCTCCAGCCTATAGTCCGAGGCGCCGGGTCTACTGGTGGACTGCGGAGATCGCGAGGCTGCGTCAAGCCTGCGTGATCGCGCACCGCCGGTGGGCCAGGCTCCGTAGGAGGCGTAGCCGCCCCGCAGACACAGATCCCCTAGTGGCGGAGTTACAAGAGGGATACAGGGAAGCCAGGAATGCCCTCCGAGCGGAGATCAAGCGGTCCAAGGCAGCTTCCTACAAGGAGCTGCTGGAGACACTGGAGCGGGACCCATGGGGGCGGCCTTACCGCTTGGTAAGAGGAAAGCTGCGCCCCCGGGCCCCTCCCCTGACCCAGGTTCTCGAGCCGGCTCTGCTTGGAGGAGTGGTGGAATCCCTGTTCCCGGCGCGGGCGGAACACGTTCCGCCGCAGATGACTCCGCCACCTCGGTCGCCTGATGCGCCCGGCGTGGTTATTGACGACGACGTGCCCG
The DNA here is from genome assembly GCA_914829495.1 of Eilema sororculum. Taxonomy (NCBI): domain Eukaryota; kingdom Metazoa; phylum Arthropoda; class Insecta; order Lepidoptera; family Erebidae; genus Eilema; species Eilema sororculum. The sequence continues at coordinate 2,380,105 of OU618541.1, forward strand.
AGGTCACTTGGGTAGAACTAGAGCTGGCGGTGCGACGGCTTAGAGCCAAGAAGAACACCGCCCCGGGACCCGACGGCATTCCAGGCCGTGCGTGGGTCCTAGCTCTAGGAGAAGACGGTCTCGAACCCCGACTGCGAGGGTTCCTCAGCGCGTGCTTGGAGCGGGGCCAGTTTCCGAAGATGTGGAAGACGGGGAAACTGGTCCTCATCCGCAAAGACGGACGCCCGGCGGACGAGCCGTCCGGGTACCGGCCCATAGTGTTGCTCGACGAGGTGGGCAAGCTCTTCGAAAGAGTGATTGCCAAGCGCCTCGTCGAGCACCTCTCTAGAGTGGGGCCGGACCTAGCGGACACGCAGTACGGCTTCCGCCGGTGGCGTTCCACTGTGGATGCCATCATGCGCGTGAGGACTCTGGCGGAGGATGCGGTTGCCCGGGGCGAGGTGATGTTGGCGGTGTCCTTGGACATCTCCAACGCGTTCAACACCTTGCCCTGGAGTTGCATCAGGGAGGCGCTCGTGTACCACGATGTGCCTCTCTACCTCCGCCGCATAGTCGGGGCGTACCTGACGGAGAGGGCCGTCATCTACCCAAGTGCGACCGGCGTCGGTAGGCGTGAGATGTCGTGCGGTGTCCCACAGGGATCGGTCCTGGGGCCGCTCCTGTGGAACATCGGATACGACTGGGTGCTCCGCGGTGAGCTCGCGTTCGGTGCCACCGTCACGTGCTACGCGGACGACACGCTAGTGACGGTGAGTGGCGCTACACACCGCGAGGCGACCCAGAGGGCCACGACCGCTGTTGCTCAAGTCGTGGATCGGATCCGGCGGCTGGGTCTCGAGGTGGCTCTGCACAAATCCGAGGCCTTGTTCTTTCATGGTCCTCGGCGCAGGCCACCCCCGGGATCCAGCTTGACAGTAGGAGGTACTCCCATCGACATCAAGCCCCGGTTGAAATACCTGGGGCTCGTACTCGACGGTCGGTGGGACTTCGGAGAGCACTTCCGAAGTCTGCGCCCCAAACTGTTGGTGTCAGCTAACGCGCTGATGCGGCTGCTGCCCAACTTGAGGGGCCCAGAGGACTCCTGCAGGAGACTCTATGCGGGTGTCGTGCGGTCCATGGCCCTGTACGGGTGCCCCGTGTGGGCGGACACCCTGCGGGCCAGGTTCGTGCAACTGCTGCATGCGCCGCAGCAGACGATGGCCTGCAGGGCCATTAGGGGGTACCGCACGATATCCTTTGAAGCGGCGAGTCTCCTAGCCGGATCGCCACCGTGGATCCTGGAAGCGAGAACCCTTGCGGCACTGTATCGGTACCGTAAGGAGGCGCGGGAGCGGGGATACGATCCCGAGCCCGAAGACATTCGGGCCGAGAGGTCCCGGCTCCACGGGATCATGGTGGCGGAGTGGGAGCGACGACTTGAGCAACGACGCGCAGGGCATGCCGTCATAGAGGCGGTACGGCCCATCATGGGGGAATGGCTCGAGAGGCCACATGGCAGCCTCTCGTATCGACTGACGCAGATTATCACCGGGCACGGGTGCTTCGGGAGATATCTGTGTCGGATCGAAAAAGAGCCAACGTCCGAGTGCCATCATTGCGACGCGAGCGAGGACACGGGGCTGCACACGCTCACCGAGTGCCCGGCATGGGCCGAACCGAGACGGGAGCTAGTGGCAGCCCTGGGAGTGAGAGTTCTCACCCTCGCCACCCTGCTCACAGCAATGGTCCGCTGCGCGGACGCGTGGGCGGCCGGCGTCTCCTTCAGCGAGCAGGTAATGGTCGTGAAGGAGACGGCGGAGCGGGAGAGGCGGCGCGAGCGAGAAAGACTCGCGGATCGCGCTGCCCGCGCGCGCAGGCAACTCGGGCGTCGGAGGGCACTGACTGACCTCCGTCCCCCATGAGCGCGGGCCTGGGGGTGACGGGTGGAGCCGCCTGTCATCCCAGTAGAAGCAGGCCACGGCGGCGGCGCGCTAATTAGCGCGCCTCCCCATTCCGGGGGCGAGTTGGGGACACCGTTGTCCACCCTTCTGAGGAGGGCCAGACCGTAAGGGATGGCCCTGGGTCAGCCGGGGTGCGAGGGATATGTCTTTGACAACCTCACCTCCGGCCTAGCACCAAGACCCACAGTCGGCGTGCGGTTTTAGTCGGTTCGAGTCCGACATAACCTCCCCTTCCGGCTCCGGCAGGGGGGGTATCCGAGGGGATTTCCACACGAAAAAAAAAAAAAAAAAAAAAAAAAAAAAAGCCTATGTTTTGTCGCGATAACCGACATCCACGCGGGCGGAGCCGCGGGCAAAACCCTATACCAAATTTCATCAAAATCGGTTCGGTGGTTTAGGCGTGAAAGCGTAACATACAGACAGACAGACAGACAGAGTTACTTTCGCATTTATAATATTAGTTTGCATTTTAATCGAAAACTCGTCTTCAAACTATTTCAATAAAATACTGCATTCGATAGTCGTGTTCGACGTCATCGTTTGCCGCCGGTGCGGTGCAGCGATCCATCTGATTCACACCGTCCCCATTATTAATTCAGAGTATTTCGGAGTTGGTACTAATGAAGCAGTCTCTCTGTCGTTATTATTACATGGTGTTGGTCTGTTCCGATGTACCGATTGTCTGCTGGGGTCCTGGTAAACTAATTAACTTGTTGGTTGAGGTTTGGGCGGATTCAGTAACTTTTTTAATGAAGAGTTGTATGTAGTCCTTTATTTGTAGTAGAGCAAGTAAAGGAATGCATACATAGTGCTTTTTATAACACCAGCAGGTGATAAATAGGCAAATCAGAACAATGATGGAATTACGTTGATTTATGTCATGATTACAAATGGTCGAGGGTGGAGTTTCTTCACAAGTATCAAAGAGTAATTCTCTCTAGATTTTCATATTCGAGGTAATTTATGCCATTGTCTTTTTCTATGGATGTTTTTCACAGTTAGTGCAGTGTAACAAAACCTTAAAAAATTTTTTATATCATTCTATTTTTGCGGCTTTTGCAAACATTGTAAAGAAACCAATCTTCTTCCTTCCTCTTTCTCTTTTAGAGTAAGAACAGCACTTGGTGCTCACTGCAACAAAATCACCAACAATATTAATCTCCATATTGTTAACTTTAAAAAATATCAGTTCCCATGTCAAAAAAATCAAAATCGAACTCAAAAAACTTCATTTAAATTCAAATGTGTCCACGTTAGGATAGGACTGGAGATAAGGCGGCCTCCTAAGTCCTTATTAAAAAAAATTCAATACTTATTATTCTTGTGGATAGAAAAAAGTCGTGCGATGGGAAGTGGGAATAGCAGACTAGTGACGGGAATATATTGCGTCAGGATAATATCGATATACGGTCTAACGTTTTGTTTTAGCATTGTTGTAATTGACCCGGTAGAAAATATTTTGCATACTCATGAAATAACTTAGACTTAAGTAAAAGCTATACTAGCAATATGCTCATTTTTTATTTGGCAAATGTGTCTTAAAAGTCCCGCATAGACATACCTATGAGATATTACCAGAAATAAGAGTAATCAAATCACAATCACGTATAAAAATATTCTCTCAGAATTATATATTTAGACAAAATCCTTACTTGCCATTCGGACATTTTTTGTAGCTCATTTTTAGGACTGATCATGTGAATTAAAACTGGTTTTCGAAAATAATGCGTTCACTGATCTGCGGCTATCTGAACTTAAAATTAATGACCATTTTATATTTTTTCATAAGATTCATATTGTAACTAATAGCATACAATAACTGCAAGATTTTTACCTGTAAGAAAATAACACATGTTATTAATTGAACTGACATTTATAGTTTTTTAGTCAGGAAAACAGACAGTACACACTAATTTATAACTTAAAGGGTAAATATATATGTTAACAAACTTATTTTTTGAATAAAATAACCATCAATTTATACATCGGCCCTGTAAACCGTGTAAACTTACAATTATGTACTTACATATAATATTCTTCAAGGTAAAAATGCTTGTTCCAAATTTGTGCCTACAAGGACAGCATTATTCGGCAGGTGGTGGATATCGACATGTGACGCGCTTCACATCCCTATAATTTTTTGTGCGACTCGGCGCTACCTGGCCCGCCCGTAGCTCGTAGGTAGGCGTTTCGTGGAACCGTCGTCACTTGATAACGATAAACGCGCCGCGACGTACCGTTTATTACATACTACGTGGCGGGAACCGTGCCATATATGACACAGATTTAATAGCTGTTTCTAATTATAAAATTAATTGATGAGCTTACCTGATGAACAACTCCTTGCATCACTGTGGTGAAGGGTCCCTTTAACCTGGTTCCTGCAAGAAGTACTTAGAACATTTTAACCGAAACCTTCCTACAGTCCCGGGTCCTTTAAGGGGGAATGAAAAGGCATCTAATGAGGCCGTCAAGCTGTGTGACCCTCTTTCCGAGACTTTGCCTTTAGTTTACCATCAGGCGAAGTGAAGTCACATTGACGTGTGCTTTTATAAAAAAAAACAAGGATTTTACAAACTTAGTTTAAACAACTTAATTTAGTGGTGAAGAGTCCCTAACACTCGATTCCTACCGGCTTCCCAATGGGTCGCAAGTTGCAAGGTGCATAACAAATTAGATCGGGGTAAGTTCTTTTTCCACTGACTTCCCTTTTTAACATTTTCACTTTTTGGCATTTGCCGCACAGAAAACACATATGTGTTTATTCGTTCAGTAGCTGCTTTCTGGTTTGGGCGGATATTATTAATAATTAATAACCATTAAGGACAGCTTCAATAAACGCCATAAAGTGCCAGAGTAACGAAAAGCAATTTCATGTTTGCTCGTAACGCAAAATATGCCCATTCTCCGTAATTATTTTTGAGTAATAGCCAAGGTAAGTGTTTTGTTTTTGAAAAGGAGCGTCGTAAAGGAGCTAACAAAGTCATTTGACTGAGTACGCTCCACCACTGTGTTTATTTCTCTGCGGAATTCATAGCGGAATTACACAGTTGAGATTATTTCCAATAGTTTCTGGTTACGAGTTCAAAACAACCGAGTTAATTGCTTGAACCTCGAGCGCTCGGAGTAGCTAAATGGAGTTTCACAAGGGACGACTTTTGGACCTCTGATTCATAATTTTGTCCTGTAATATTCTTGCTAAGTTGTACTTTTTTTACTAGTTTATTATTGTTTTTTTGTATGATGTCAATTAATTTTACGTATCTACCTGAATACCCAAAAATGCATAAATTTTATAAATATATGCTATTTGATCCAAAGATAAAGTCTGCCATTGTTATGCTTTTGCACCCACGTTAAACAATAGCAAAGTTGATCTGATGGCATGTCAGACTCTGGATAAATGATCGTTAGTCCTGCGTAATTATAATTTAATTAAGTATATTAATTTAATTTATACTCGAAAATATTCATAAACATAGTCCTATCACGATTTGGAATTCCTGAGCACTCAGCCATTATACTTCTTGTGCTTCTAATAAGATCCTTCAGGTCTGCCTGTCTTTATGTCAATTAAGTAACAATCAAATAAACAAACTGACAAACCTTCATATTTAAAATATTAGTGGATATTAGAATTCGTCTCTGTTTATTATAATATTGGTACTCGTACGTTCTCAAAAGCGGGTTCTTGTAGTGCAGTGGGACTGTGGGAGTGAGTGTCCACGTAGTGTATAAGAAATCCTTAGTGTCCATGATATGAATGATTCCAACATAATATATCATAATCTTAGCTATTCACTATAAAAACAGTCTACATTTTTTTTCGTGAAAACCCTGTGAAATCTTGCAAAATATTTGCACGGCTAAAAATGCGAAACGTTCATACGGGGCGCTTAGAACTAAATAGAATATATAATTTATTTTTTCAAAGCGTTTTACACGTCCTCCTTACCTTATACATACAACTTACTTTATATTCTCGAAATTAGTGAGTAACTAAGTTTTAATAAATAATAAGTACACGAGGGAGCGTAGTAGTACCCCACCTGATATAATTACGTGAGCGAGTACTAGGGCGACATACCCGCGCCATGGTAGGCAGGAAACCCTAAATAAACACACAATTATGTATAATCCTACTCCACTCTCACTACACATCGCTGAAAAACTACGCAGCGAGGCAGTACTGTTCGCATACAAAAATTCACGATGCTATTTTTGTTTAAGAAAATGTGAAAGATAACATTTTTCGTCGCAGTTTTAGACTTTCTCATTATTTCAAAGCCAGGATTTAGGTAATCATCGCGTTCATAAAAGTTTTTATGAAGCTATTTGTCAAACTAAAATAATGACACATAAACTGCAACTCCGTATGAGTCATGAAGCACCTCGCCTTCAATATCCAAGCACAAAGCGCAGAATTATCAGGTCTTTGAATCGGACAGGAACTATAAAAATGTCAAAACGTTCTAGAGTTATAGACTTGTATTTCTTTGTATGTGCTTAGCGTTTACGAAGCCAATGAGAAACATAGTGATATTTTACCTAATTACTGTTGACGATAATAATCTCTCTTAGAATTACAATAATAGCAAATGAATTTGTTAAATGAAACCGCCGAATGTCGAATGTCGCCTTTACTTGAGTCTCTGTAGGCTTCTCTTCTGACGCAGTGTATTTTTAGTCCCAGAATCTATAGCTATCATCTATAAGTTTATAACGCTGTTCTTATGGTCAAAACATTAGATACCTAGATGCATAGGTAAAAAAAGCAACTATACAAATTTAATTTTAGGTAAAATTATTAAGTAATTACTGTATTCAACGTCATCCATAGCAACGAATGCTATTATGAAATTTATTTTTGCATCTGTTCTTTTATATGTATCTGTGTTCATCATATTTTCATTGTACATGATCATCGCGTATAAGTACCCATTTAGCCCTTTGTAAATTAATTTTTCTACATAAATGACAATTATATTGCTTTGCCGACCGTACCAGTGGCAGACAGGCATGCGAATTATAGCGTAGGTACTGGGGGACTTTCGCTTGCGTATCGTCGGTATTCCTCTACGTGTGTGTAGCTATAAGATAGGACTATAGGTGCAAAGGTAAACCTACAACTTTGGCTTTTACTGCGTTAGGGATATATTTAGGGAGCATCTCTCTGAATGCTTATTCAGAGTATCTTTCTGAATAAGATATTATCAAAATACGTGCCTACCTTGATGTTATTGAAGTTTCTGTTCACGGATTTACTTAAGGAATTATAAATTTTAATGAGTGCTTCAAAAAATACCTCGCTTGTTAGTGTTACATGCCCGTCTCCTCCTGGTCTGATGCACTACACATATTGTATGTACTTTATTTTTATTACATTATTTTAACCGATTTCAAATTGTTATAATGTTCTTCAATCAATCTAATATATTGTATAATGTATAATTCTATAATGTATAATGTATAATAAAATCTGCGGTAGCCTAGTGGTGTGGGTAATGGACTGCTGAGACGAGGTCTCGGGTTCGATCCCAGGTTTACCATGGCACACACCAATGACTTTTCGATGCTTTTCGAAGTTATGTGTGTATTTATCGCAGGTTTATAAGTGCCCGGTTAATGGCAATAGGCTCGCCACCTATTACATTGGGACCTAAACATAAACTGGCGAAATGTGGGTGCTAGCACCTCTGCCTACCCCTTCGCGGAATACAGGCGTGAGTTTATGTTATGTTATGTTTATAATTCACGCCTTAGATTAAATTTATTTACCTACTCTTGGTAAGGGTAATAAAAGCGTGTAAACAAATTTGTACCCGTGAAATAGTGAGTAAATTATACAGTGGATTCCGAGGTAGATTCACTGGAGTTCAAAATATATGTAGGTACGGGTATGTAGATGCTATCTCCGTCACACACTGTCCATTCACAATGGACGCTTTACGACCTGCCAGATATAGGGCTGTGATTTGGGGCTTAATATGTGTGTTGGTACTTTATCAGCGTGATTTAGAATAGTCGAAAAACTCTGAACACCTTTTGGAAATCACTTAGTGTAACATTCTAATTAATGAATTAAGTTGGGAACGTTTAAATGGGTATTTATTCGGTCGTTTTCTTTTACATTTTCCACATGGTTACCTTTTAAATTTCACACTATATACAGCTCTGTTGGCATTCGTTGAGGTAGAGATTACTTACTTAACGATAAATCACTACTCGTACATAGTATAAAGCAAAGTCGCTTTCCGCGTCGCTATCCATACTAATATTATAAATGCGAAAGTAACTCTGTCTGACTGTCTGTCTGTCTGTCTGTCTGTCTGTATGTTACGCTTTCACGCCTAAACCACTGAACCGATTTTGATGAAATTTGGCATAGGGGTAGATTAGACCTTGAGAAAGGACATAGGCTATGTTTTGTCGCGATAACCGACTTCCACGCGGGCGGAGCCGCGGGCAAAAGCTAGTGTACTTATAATTTCAAAACTACGCTACAGATTTTGATGCGGTTTCTTTTAATAGATAGAGTAATTCAAGAGGAAGGTTTATATGTATAATACATGCTTAATATAGTAGAGGGTGCAGCGAGAACGGGATCTGACGCCACGCGAGCGCAAAAAAATTGGCGGTACGAAGTTCGCCGGTGCAGCTGGTAACTTAATAAATCATTGAATAGAAAGGAGGTACAGTAGGAGACCCAATAACTGGTAATCAATTTGTAGTCATAGACCAAGGACTCCAAAGTGCAACCAATTTTTTTTTTTCGTGCGGAAATCCCCTCCGATACCCCCCCTCCCGGAGCCGGAAGGGGAGGTTATGTCGGACTCGAACCGACTAAAACCGCACGCCGACTGTGGGTCGTGGTGCTAGGCCGGAGGTGAGGTTGTCATCGACATATCCCTCGCACCTCGGCTGACCCAGGGCCATCCCTTACGGTGTGGCCCTCCCAGGAGGGGGGACAACGGTGTCCCCAACTCGCCCCCGGAATGGAGAGGCGCGCTTCTCAGCGCGCCGCCGCCGTGGCCTGCTTCTGCTGGGGTGACAGGCGGCTCCACCCGTCACCCCCAGGCCCGCGCTCAAGGGGGACGGAGGTCAGTCAGTGCCCTTCCAAAGTGCAACCAGGATTGGCGCTCGAATGAAGAGAGAGATGATACAGAATCGGCGATTTCAATAGTTCTTAACAGATATCTAGTAACATAAATATTTCTCAGCTGTAATAACAGTTAACTGAAAATACCCACTTAATGAAAGAAACACGGAATTATTCAGCATTTAGAGCATTTTATTAGTGTTAACCGAGCAAAGCACCGTAAATAGTGTGTCCATATTATTTGTTAAATAACTAATAAGTCACTTTGGAATTTAAAGCTAAAATTTGAAACTTTCGTAAAAACACCATAAAGTATTCTTGTACGTAGGTACCTAAGCATTTTATTAACCGACTTCAAAAACGGAAGAGGGTCTCAATTCGTCGGATTTTTTATGCATATTCATCGATTATATGATTTTTATTATTTATGATTTATGATTTAGATTTATGATCCGATACCCGAAGCGACAGGAATTTTACGTTATTTAAACTTACTTGTGATTGCGCAAGCATATAAGTCTAATCGTACTTTCTTGTTTCCTTTATATACCTCCATACTGCTGGCAACACTGGCTCCAAGATGTCGCCTTCAAATTTTGTGAAATGTTCAAAGTGTAATATTGTAATTAATGAAGTGTTAGCCTTTATTAACAATAAGTTAGATGTTATGGATGAAGAGAGTATCAGTAGGATCTGCGTCAGTGCATTTTCTGAGGATGAGATAGCCGTGGCAAAAAATTTGCTATTTGACTCGATACCCTCGGTAACGAAAATGAAGAAAACCAGAAAAAGAGATGGGAAGACGCGCAGAAACATTGATGATATTATATCAACCCTGAAGGTAATCGATCCTGAAGAAATACCTGTTTTCGTGGCTCGCGAGTTGCAAAAATTGCCGCCAATTGTTTTCGATCATGTCGATGTAACCAAAATACTGAAAGACCTACTAGTATTGCAGCGTGATATTAATACGATAAAGGAGCAGTACGTTACGTCTGAACAACTGATTATGTTAAAATGTGAAATGGAAACAGTAAAAAATGCGACTGTAATCAACAATTTTGAAGAAAATGTGAACAATAGACGGGGAGCTTGCTTGATGGATAGATTTGGGGGTGTGAGTGTTACTGATCCTAGAGGTACTGTACTAAGAGACAATAGTGTGAATAGTATTCAAAATACTGTACCATCTTCCCCGGAAACAGTTTACCATGAATTTGTGAACAACAATTTTACAACAGAGGGTACTTCATTTTCTTTGTCAAATAGGCAACCAAAGCAAAGCAAAGCAAAAAATGCAAACAAAGAAGAAGATGATAGTGCAAGTGAAGACAAACATCACTACAATAAAGACAAAAGTGCTCATGTAACCATTGACGGGGGGACTGGCAGGATATCTAGTCATCTTTCACAATGCCCGGAACCAAATATTGATGAGAAAAGGGAGGTATTGGAGGCCAATATCAAAACAATGGCTGACATGGTAAAACAAGGAGAGTGGAGAGGGGTAAAGCAGGATGATGCCTGGATCAAGGTGCAGAGAAAGAAATATAAAAATAAATTTATGGTAAATAAGGGCAAAGCGGTGGTAGACCCAAATATAAATTTTAAAGCAGCTGAAATAAAAGTACCTATCTATATCTACCATGTAGCAAAGGAGGTGACATTAAGTGACATCACAAAATATGTCAACATCAAGTCTGGAATAAGGAATATTACTGTTGAAAAGATGGCCATGAAGGTGGAAAAACAGTACAATTCCTTTAAAATATTTGTTCCCAAAGATAAGGTCGAGTTATTTATGCAAGAAGATTTTTGGCCAGATGGTATAGCATATAGACGCTTTGTGACCTTTGCCTACAAGCATAGACCTGTCAGTACACAGTGTACCAAGGAGGTTATTTTGACAGATTCAAATGACAGATAAGCTATTGAGAATTATCACATTTAACTGTAAAAATGTGAAGACGGCAGTGAAAGGTATACAAGAGATATGTAAGGAGGCTGACATTGTGGTATTACAGGAAACCTGGTTATACCCACATGATCTAGCCTTCCTTGAAAACATAGATTTAGATTTTAGTTATACAGCAAAGTCTTCAGTGGATACCTCAGCAGGTATATGTAAAGGTAGGCCATATGGAGGCCTTGCCATCTTATGGAGAAAGAGTGTATTTAATTGTGTGTCTGTAATTCAATGTGACAGTGATAGGCTGAATGCAATTAAAGTGGTAGTGAACAATAAGTGTTTTATGGTTATAAACATGTATATGCCCACACAAGATAACAACAACCTACCTTACTTCACAGAATGTCTTAGTGAAATGTATTCCATCATACAAAACAGTAATATTGAAACAGTATTTATATTAGGGGATTTCAATGCCCACCCAGGTGAGTTATTTTGTCATGAGCTTCTTAACTTTTGTTTAGAACAAGAGTTAATATGTGCAGACTTAGACTATCTTGGTATATTATCAAACACTTATACATTTACTTGTGAAGTATCTGGGAGCAAGCGTTGGCTTGATCACTGTCTTGTTACACAGTCAGCAAGCAAGACAATTGTAAACATTGAGGTTATGTATGATACATATTCCTCTGACCATTTTCCTGTAAAAATAGAATGTGAAGTACATGTCATTAGTGAGAAAACCTTTGATATTAGATCTACATACAACGGCATTTACTGGGGGGAAAGAAATGCTGATGAGATAGATAAATACTTAACCCTATGTAATGAAAACTTAAAGAAAATAGATTTTCCTATAGAATTTACTAAATGTGCTGATTTATTTTGTAACAATGCTCAACATAAAACTTTGTTGGATAAAATGTATAAAAACATTGTGTGTATATTATGTGAAGCTGCTGCTAACAGTAATAGTAAACCCATAGTTGGTATTATTAGGAAAAATAAGACTATAAAGGGTTGGAATAAGCATGTAAAGGCCTATCATGCACAGGCAAGACTTAAGTTTAGGGAGTGGCAGTGGTATGGTCAACCTGATAGTGGACCAATCTTTGAGGATATGAGACTGGCTCGTAGAATATTTAAATCTAAATTAAAATGGTGTATTAAGAATCAAAATCAAATAGATATGGATATTTTGGCCTCCCATCATGCTAAGAAATCTTTTACAGCATTTTGGAAGAGTACAAAAAAGTTAAATAACAGTCCAAGCCTCCCAGTTAGTGTGGAAGGTACTAGTGATCGTACTGAAATTGCAAATATCTTCAAAGAACACTTCAAAGTGAGTTCGCCTCTTGAAAATGGGCCTAGGATGAGCGATGATGAGTTCTGCCTCCTGGGGGCTCCCCTCACATTTACATGTAAAGAAATAAAAGCTGTTATTAAAGACATAAAGAGGGGCAAGTCACCAGGAAAGGACGGACTTAGCGTCGAACATCTTCAGAATGCTGGAGTGCATCTGCCCAGAGTTTTGACTATGTTCTTCAACTTATGTATTGGACATTCTCACTTACCACAGGAGTTGTTAGACACAGTGGTTGTACCCATTGTGAAGGACAGGACGGGAGACATAGCAAACAAGGGTAACTACAGGCCTATTTCACTGGCTACAGTGATTGCCAAAGTGTTTGACGGTGCGCTTGACTTGCATCTAGGCAAATTTGTAAAGCTACATGACTCTCAATTTGGATTTCGCCCGGGGTTATCTACAGAGAGTGCCATTTTTGCATTGAAGCACACCGTCAAATACTATACGGATAGGAAAACACCAGTGTATGCTTGTTTCCTGGACCTTACAAAAGCATTTGACCTGGTTTCTTATAAAGTGTTATGGAATAAGCTTAAAGAAATGAATGTGCCTCATTCACTTATATCAATATTAACTGTATGGTATGATAAACAAAGAAACTTTGTGAGATGGTCAAATGCTCTATCAGACCCATATGTGCTTGAATGTGGTGTTAGGCAAGGAGGGCTTACCTCCCCGAGACTGTTTAACATTTATGTAAATGATTTACTTGTTGAGCTCAGCAGTACACATGTGGGATGTCATATAGATGGCGTATGCATTAATAATTTAAGTTATGCGGATGACATGGTGCTGCTGAGTCCATCAATTAATGGTATAAGAAAACTTTTAAGTATTTGTGAGAATTATGCTGAAAGACATGGATTAAAGTACAACCCTGTAAAAAGTGAGATGTTGGTGTTTAGAGGAGTGAATAAAAGTCCATCACATGTCCCTGTTGTTACGCTTAAAGGTGAAATTTTAAAGAGAGTGAATAAATTTAAATACCTGGGGCATATTGTTACCGAGGATCTAAGAGATGATTTAGACGTGGAAAGGGAACGCAGGGCGTTGGCTGTGCGGGGAAACATGGTGGCTCGGAGGTTTGCTGGGTGCACTGTACCAGTTAAAATTACACTGTTCAAGGCTTACTGCCAGACATTCTACACCAGCAGCCTCTGGTTCAATCATACCCAAAGGGCAGTCAATGCGCTGCGTGTACAGTATAATAACACTTTCAGGATGTTGTTGAGGCTCCCACCGTACTGCAGTGCGTCGGGGATGTTCGCAGATGCGCATACAGATGACTTTCACGCTTTGATGCGCTTGAAGGTAGCCTCGTTGCTGCGTAGGGTCAGGGGGGGCACCAACGGTATTCTGGGAGTGTTCGCGGAGAGGATGGATGGGCCTGCCTTTGGTAGATTCATCAAACTACATGTGGCGTGATGAATCTATCAAAGGTAACACGTGAAACCATTATAATACATTATTATATTACTAACATAGATGATAAGAATAAACTAACAAGATGTGGGCCTCTGTTGTCTTAAATAAAAGATTTTTATTTTTATTTATTTATTTATTTATGTCGAGTATTGTGGTGGTCTTAGTCCCAGCGTCAATCCCGGTAGCATCCAAAACTCGCACTCTAGAGCCCTGAGTTCTCTCATCAAACTGGTGGTAATAAATAATTTAGTCGGTATCCATAACAATTTTATGCGCACTATAATGACGACGCATAGCCCTGCGCGTGATACCGGCTATCAGCGCGGTTCCGGGGAAGCGATAAATACGAGTATATTGTTATTATACTTTATGTATACGTGCACATTACAGCCCTGAAATGCTCAATAACATTTTAATACCATCTTATCTGTGAATGCTTTTATGAGAATTTCAGAGACACACTTGAAATATGTAATGGATGAGCCAAGAGTTATCTAGAAAGAATTGGCTGGCCCAAAAACGTGGGAAGACGTAACGTGCCGAAGGACCGATGGCCGGTCGAGCAAACGACTTCATAATAGTGGAAACCGCGAATCCTAAAACCTTCCAGCTAGCGTAGCGTGGTGGTAGTGAACGCGACTGCCATGCATGAGGCGCGGATTCGATTCCCGCTCACTGCAAATATTTGTATGCGGGAATATGGCTATTTGCATTGGTCTGGGTGTTTCTATGTATAATATGTAGGTATATATTTACAAAAAAAATATCTAAGTACGTTTATCCGCATTCTAGATTCCAAAACACAAGCTAGTTAAGCTTGTGTTTTGGGTCTAGATAGCGTTGTGTAGATGTTAAAATAATAAATTGTCTGCGCCTTTCGTCCTCTATGTTACTGCGTTACCACATTTTGAATTTCATTGAGCAAAATGTGGAAACTCTATTTAGTAACGAACGTTCATTAGTGAAATTCAGCTTTAGTCGGTGTATTTTTTTCTAGATAAACCATATCATATTAAAAAGAAATGACAAGGCTATCAACTTTACGAGCTCGTCACGTTGTTTTTAACGTAATCGTATAAAATTAACATTCGGGAAATTATACCTCCGTCACGTGGAGCTTACAAACGTGTAATTAACTGGCACAAACAACTCCCGGGCTCGACACAACTATTCGCGAATGATACAAATAATAATTGGACTAGGTGGGATCGACAAACATGCTACTCACTGGCTGATTAGAGTCAGTTTTGTAAAACATCAATATAGTCCCAACGAATATTTTAATACAATGTGGGTTATTGCTAACTATGGCTAGACCGCAAAAGTTTTGTTAAAATTCGCAAAAGATTATATAAGTAAACCTGTATCTGGACATTGTCGAAAGGTTTTTCTGTGATTATTGCTTTGCATTTTTTGCAAGATGAGAGTTTTGACTTGAATACATTACTTGCGGTGCAGGCCACGTAGGTAAAAATACAAATGTATATGTAACTTCTCTTGATAACTACTACTTACTACATAAAAGTATGGGCATTTAACTGGTCCACTTCATAAATTATTGGAATTCGATGGCCAAGTACGTTAAGTATATTTAAATGGGAAAGATAATTTTCTGTTATTAAAAGTTTATGTAATTTATGATCTACAAAAAGGGACATAGGATATGACAGCCTATGTGGTGTGGTCACCACATAGGCTGCACCACCGGCCACTACGCAGGAGGCGGGGGTTCCATACCCGCTCAATGCAAATATTGGTATGCGTGTCGGTCGTGCCTCGGAGAGTACGTTCGATCGACGCCGTCGATCCCCGTTACCATACGAACATCAATGGCAGTCGTTACGAGTCCTAAAATTCCAACAACTGGTCTAACTGCAATGCTTCGATATCGCCTTTGGGTTGTGGATGTCAGGTGGCAGTCGCTTAGCAGAAAATATCAAAACGCCGCACGTATCCGTAGTTAGACTGGTAAAGCATACCAAGTTGAAAAGCTTTGGATGCGACTGAGATTAATGATGAAGAAGAAGAAGAAATAGACATAGAATATCTTTAATCCAGAAAAAATGTTTTCTTAGTTTTAAAAAAACTTTTAGAAGGTCGTACATTAACACGAGTCAAGGCAAATTTGAATGTTTCATAAAATTTAGTTTTTACTTCTGAAAGTACTCACGAAAATGGAACCTACAACCTACATACCTTTATAAAATGTATATTTTACTGGCACCGTTTGTGCGAAACGTTTGCGAACTTTAATCTGAAGATTAGGCAGGAGCATAAAGAAAGGGGTTCGTAAAACCTTAGATATTGCTTTTGCTATCTCCGTCTGGCGACACTCGATAACTCACAACTACTCTATTTAAGAAGACTCTCAATATTTTCATAAATGTATATATTTAAGCTTCAAACACAATTCATAGAAGCTTAAAAATACTTAAACCCCTTAGGTATGTACCGCGTTAGAAATACGTAGATGAAAAATGACAAAGGACATTTTGTGGTATTGTGGAAAGTTTACCTTATAATACACCGTATTTTTAATAGGGAAGATGGTACAAACTTGACCCTGGCCACCAGCTTTAGATTCAGTTATTTATTTATCCCCATGAAAAAGCAAAACACAGCAAGAAATCAAGACACTGAACTAATTCAGTGTAAATCACTAACTGAACAAATAAAATAAGTTTTGGATACTTCGAGATAACTTGACACTTTTACATGATGAGACAACCGTCAAGTAACTCACTATAAGTCGGTGATAGAATGCGTTAAAACTAGTTTTATTTCAATAGGTATCTCGTTAAATATATTAATGTATAATAAGTAACCTACCATCAGTGCCACCAGTGCCAGACCCGGAGGTCACATTACACACAAAGGTCACTTCCGTATCGTATTTCCACTTACATATATTTAGGTAATTTAGAATTATGCTGTATCGCAGGGTATTAACTGTAGGACGAACCATTATACCTTAGACCTATGTTGCTCAAAATGTGCTCTGTACGTCTCTTGGATGTATTTTGAACATAGCATGGGGTGCTCCTGCGGTGAACGACTTCAAATTCACCAATTATAGATTATTTCCGCGCGCGCCAGGGCCTTTTATATTGCGCGAGGTCCAAGATATATGGTTTGTCCATAGTTTAGAATTTATACCCTACAAATAATGTGTTCTAACCACATCTCTGGCCGCAGAGGCAGTCGATGAGGTATGCTCAAACCGCAGTACCATCCCTCTAGCTATTTTTTGTTCCGTACCTACAACCATAAATAAATCATATTCTGCAAATTTGAAATAACATTTTTATTTGATCGGATTTCCGAACCAATACGACCATCAAACCTTCAAGAAAAGAGCGTACTCTCTTTTAAAAGGAAGGCAACGCACGCCTCTTGTGTTGCGGGTGTCCTTGGGCGGTGGTGATCGCTTACCATCAGGCGATCCGTCAGCTCGTTTGCCTCCCTAATCCATAAAAAAAAGTATTGGCTGAATTTGTGAGAATTGTTTTTCTATTTCTGCATCCCAATGTAGATGGCTAGGAGATAATATGTCTGAGCTCGGAAGCTTAAGCTTTGGTTGTTATACTGACTTATGTACATTTGATAAAGGAGATACGCTTGCACCTTTATATACCTACATCTTCATATGAACGAGTGCGACCATATCAGTATCTCCTTTGTCGACTGTAATGACATACAGTATAGGCAACTTAATTCATATATCTTGAACCTAAAATGTGTTCTACACGCGAAGTACACTTTTATTGGATGTATTTTGGCGGTGTACGATCTGAAATAATTCACCAAGCAAAGAACCCAAGCGCGCGCCAAGGCCTTTTATGTCTTGCGATTTAGGTCCAAGATATTTGAATCAAGCTATACAATTGGTCACTCTCCTCATATACTGAAGGAATTCGATGGTTTGTGCCGTATGTTTTATTTTTAAGTTTTTTTATATCAGTTATTACTTATTACAAGGCACTCTTCTTATACTGAACCAAGACTTAACTTTGACGTGGCAAAAAATAAAGGCGGAGTGGAGTTGTCTAGTGATATACTGCACTGCACAATATCGTCCACAACCGGTCAGCAAAATTACCCCTTATTGTCATCATAAAGGGTAATTATACTCCAACTTTTTTTTGTTTCAATGCCAACCAGACAGATCATTGTGTGAAACAAAAGCGGTAAAATGACGAGCCACCCTGCCTGTAATCAAGTAATTATATTTAATTGGCGCTCTAAGCTAAGTGTGAATTAACCAATTGAGGTTAAACGCCAGGCACAATTGAGTACTGGACGGTCTGGTACCGAAAGCGCTCCATTTAGTATCAGGGTTTCATAGTGATATAGAAGGCTTTTTGTAGAAAAGTGACACGCATTTCTATTCTAAAGAGAAACCCGCCTAGGATCCTCAGGAATCATACTTACTTTTAGAATAGGTGACCGGTGTTTTAGTCGTTCAAACACTAGCATCGGCCGCGGCGATCAGCTCACTTTGTAGTCGTTCGACGCACCGAATGGACGCATCATTTCGAAGATACTGATACATCATCAAAGCAGTCCTTAAAAAACGCAGCAGTCACCGAAAAACCATAGTCCTCGTATAAAGTTGCCAAGCGCGATGCAGTTGCAAAATTGCCGTATGCCAATGCAAAATGATTAGGCCATAAGAAGTAGAATACAGTTTATGCTCACGAGTGATTAAAAGGGCCCACATTTATAGTCCAAGAGCTACCAATAATTTCAACCTATCCAACGTATAATTTGCAATGTGACACTCGAGAACGATCGGCATGCGGGCAGCCCCTACGTAATTATTTCTTTTATTAAATATCATAATGCTGCAATCGATTACGTCTGCAATATAAATAGCAGAGCTCGTCTCTGCGGGGTTGCTACGCAATCCCCTTACTTCTATGTTCCCATAGTAGTCAACCCCTGTACAGACCTACACCCACGCCGCACAGTGGGCTGGAATTCGCGTTTCATAGACATTCAATCTTTTTTTTTTAAGTGCCGCTTTTTTTGCTTGGAAACGATTAACAATACCTATTTTATGCTTCATATAATTAATTTTCAGGTTTAAAATCGTAAACAGCTCACTCAGCATTTTTTTTCAAAAAAATTGTATGGAGTTAACATAATAAATGATGATAACTCCGTTATCGCACAATTGCGCCTAATATCCTCTTAGTTTATTGATATATCAATTATTTTGGATTTTTTGACATACTCCATGCCAAGGTCAAACTTGCGCTTTTTTTTTAATAAATCTTTGAAAAATATAAAGTTTTGTTTTGTATATTTTCGTTTTTAACTAACAATATCAATCTTAACATAGATGTATATAAACTAGAAATTAACGAAAATCAATTAATTGCTATACCTATAAGAAAATGATATTAATTAATAACTATTAAAAAATGGCTTAAAATCTTTATTCTTTATCATTTAATAGAATAACTAAGCAGTACTAATGGGGAGCTTATAAAATCATTATCTAACATCTCTCAATATGTCCAATACACTAAACAATTCGAAGCCACTATTAGAATCTTTATTCTGCAAGAATGTATATAACAAGGTCAGAAATAATACTATCTACAGACTTTCGCGTTGATAATTTGCTAAGGCAAGTGAACTCTTCCAATTACAGAAGACCACAGCGCGCAATTTTCAAAAAAAGATATATATATAATATATATTCATCTTTCTCTTCATCTTCATCTTCATTTTTCTCAATGTATTTCGAATTTAAAAGTTAGCATAATAAATGCTATAAAACTCACTTGAATTCAGATGTTTGAAGATTCAGCAGGTCCAATGTTTCATCAAATATGTGAATTGGAGTGTAGGGATATTAGTCAAATAAACTCTGAATCTGAATTCGTCTCTGAAGATAGTAATTCAGAATAGGCAATATTTTAGTTAATATATTCATCGTTTAATTAATTTTATCATATAATTTTATTCGTATATAATCATTTTATTGTTATTTATAATATACTATTTTTGATAATATTGTTGAAGCCATGAAATTACAATACATTTTTAAGATAATTTCTATTACACAATTTAGTGAAATTTAGTTTTTCGGGTATTCCCAGTACTGCCAACGGCAAAATGTGTCATGAGAGATGTTAGATAATGACTTTATAAGCTCACCATTTGTACTGCTTAGTTATTCTAGTAAATGATAAATGATAAAGATTTTAAGCCATTTTTAATAGTTATTATTGAATATCATTTTGTATAGCAAATAATTGATTTCCGTAAATTTCTAGTTTATATACATCCATGTTAAGATTGATATTGTTAGTTAAAAACGAAAATATACAAAATTAAATTATATTTTTTTCAAAGTTTTATTTAAAAAAAGCGCAAGTTTGACCTTGGCATGGAGTATGTCAAAAAATCCAAAATAATTGATATATCAATAAACTAAGAGGATATTAGGCGCAATTGTGCGATAACGGAGTTATCATCATTTATTATGTTAACTCCATACAATTTTTTTGAAAAAAAATGCTGAGTGAGCTGTTTACGATTTTAAACCTGAAAATTAATTATATGAAGCATAAAATAGGTATTATTAATCGTTTCCAAGCAAAAAAAGCGGCACTTAAAAAAAAAAGATTGAATGTCTATGAAACGCGAATTTCAGCCCACTGTGCGCCGCCGCCGGCCAGACAGAAGATTATTTATTTGTTTATTTATTCACTTTCTTCCGAAGTTTGCAATATCATTTATGTTGATGTTATTGCTTATGGATTAATAAATAATAGCAGAACAAAGAAAAATCTCTTATTTTCTAAATTTCATCCAAGTAATATGCAATAAGTATAATTTAATTGATTGTTTAGTTTGTACTTAGCTAAAAGATTTATGTTAACGGGTATTTCAGCTATCCAGCCAGATAGCTAAATAGGCATAGTATTCTCCTTGTAAAGGAGCAAGGGACTGTCACCGGTTTAAGTCCTAGATGTTCTCTTTTACGTCAAATGAACACTTCCAAACGATTTTGCTTTCGAAAATATGCCCAAAAACTTTTTATCCCAAATGACTATAAAATCAGGATATACAATAATAAAATAACTCAAACAGTGAGGTGATGTAGAATAACAAAGGATCTCTATCATTTGCAGATAGCAACTCGCGAAACGCTCAAATACTACGGTAAACGCTTACCATCATTGTACTTATTTACTACCAAAGTAATAAATAAAAATGTTAGCCAAGTTAAGTGGATGAAAAATATCCTCTCGTAGAAAGACTCCTAACTACTTGTAAAGTTCCAAGAGCAAACTTGAAAAGTTTGTGTATTAACACTGCCACATATTTTGTTTTAACAACTTTTATAATCTGTTAGATAAGGACCACCGCTTTTATGGGCGCCTGGTGCTCACAGTTTGTATGCGGCGCTAAAATATTGAAACAAGCTTAACTGGGGCTCTTTATATCTGCTGTTGGATTTAATAATTCCTTCGTAGATTTCTCACCCAGAAAACAGTTTAAGTTACGTAAACTTACAAATAAATAAAAGAAAGTATGTCTAGGAAAATCTTCACGAAGAAGAAGAATGAACCTACTAAATAAGTTTCAGCATGTAGGTCTGTAAGTATCATCAACTTGTGTATTTTGTAGGCCTGTAGCATCGGAACTCTCTAATGAATGGATCATTTTGATGGATATTCACTGTCTGAAAGCGAGGTAGTTCTAAGCTATACTTAATAATTTATGAAGATTGTTCAGGCGCTTGAAGACCATCAGTTAATTATTTTAATCTAGATAATGTTCGTTAGGTATGTTGTGTTACTCTTATCTATTCATCGACAGTAGACGTTCGTGGTCCGCCATACACTTCCCATCTTTATACGTATCACAGTATCACAATTCGAATAATGTACACGGTACAAATGTCATTTGATAATATCGACACCTTACAAAACATCGAGACTTCACATAGTAGTTTACTGAGAACAAACAAACCTGTTTTAAAGATTGTACGTATGTCTTATTTATGTTAAACCTATATTTTACAATTAGCTTCAGGCGAAGTAATGATTTGAGATCTATATAATATGTATTTCTTAATAAATACTCGCCGGTTTATTGAAAACTGAAGCAACTTATCTGACTAAATTACAGCAGCTTTTGGTTTATTCATTAGCTATTCTAATGAACGCAGTATGGTTCGTTTCAAATATCTTGGACCTAAATCGCGATTTTTTTTTTTTTTTTTAATTATGTTATATAAAATTATATAAAAGGCCATAGGGTACGCAGAGTTCAAATTCACCAAGTTTAGACAAACTTGGTGAATTTGAACTCAACCACCGCATTATTACCCCGCGCTATCTACAAAATACATCGAAGAAACGTGTACTGCGCGAATGGAACACCATGTTAGGTCCAAGATATGTGAATTGAGATATAGAATCTGGATATCTTTTAAATTAAAATTTTAAAAGGTTTATTTAGTTATGTGATAATATACAATTAGTTTGTTAAAAAAAATAATTACAGTAGTTACATAATTCATAACTATGTCACATCAAATAACCCACCCCGTATCGTTCCCGGCGCAAAGGTGCCCATGACGCTGGCAGCATTGCCACGCTGAATTGCGATGGCCATCCTTTGCCCCAGAAACGAGCCGGAGCGGGGCTCCCCGCCCTGCTCGTGGATACGGCGGCCAATTTCCGTGATCAGTCCTTTCGTCTCCATTCCCCAGCTGCCCATAGTCTCCACCGCAATGGGCACAAAGTAATATTGCGACTCCATTGCGGCGTATTTCGCCCTTTTCTTGCTTTCTCTTTTAAATTCTCACTATTACCTTGCCATTCACATTATTTTTATTACGAGACGCTCTTTTGTTTTCTTTGATAAATAGACTGCCATCTAATGTAATGTTGTTTTAAACGCTATTACTAAAAGAGCAACGTCACCCAAGAATGTGTTACCAAGAAAGGGCTTCCCATAAGTACTTATAAGAAGCTCTTTCTCGGTAACAAATTTACAGAATCGTTCAAGGGTTTACCTACTAATTTAAACTGGAGTATAATTTTTTTTTGAGAAAAAATCCCTTCTTTTAATACTTACTAGCTACCCGGCGAACTTCGTACCATTTTTTTTTCCGCCCGTCTGATACCGTTTCCGCCGCACCCTCTACTATATATAATAAACATGTATTATACATATAAACCTTCGTTTTGAATCATTCTATCTATTAAAAAAACCGCTTCAAAATCCGTTGCGTAGTTTTAAAGATTTAAGCATTTATAGGGACGGACTGACAGCGACAGCGACATTGTTTTATAGTATGTAGTTTTTATTTATCGTGCGAAAAATCCCTACGGATACCACCCCCACGGAGCCGGTGGAGGCGGTTATGTCGGACTCGAACCGACTAAAACGCACGCCGTCTTGGGTCCTTGGTTGCCGGAGGTGAGATTGCCAAAAGCATATCTCTCGCACCCTGGCAGTAGTATGTAGTAAAGAGACTATGCCTATATTTGCGTAAACCGTATCTAAAGCCTAAACATCTGGAAGATAGCCTCCTGTATGGAAGTATTTTGGTACACTAAATAGCAACTCCAAGATATTTTAGCAGATAATGAAACTTTATACTTCTAATGTCATTATGTCTTCCTCTATATTAGGACCTATGTGTTTTGAGTCTGACGCACCTAGGTACTCGTTAGCCCTTCGCGAGGCAAGAGCAAATTACTGTATCAGACATGGCCAGCTTAACTTTAAATGGGACAGTGGTGGCCTGCTATGCGTTAGTAACGTATGCAAATGAATTCAACAATGTCCCAATTTGTCGCCGGCATTTAGGTCGGGCGTGACAAAATCGTGCATTCATAAAGTCCTATGTTTGTTACGTGGTTTGAGATATTTCTGACCTGATAGTGAATGAGTTTGTATCTAGAGCGTAGATATCAAAACCACTTTTTGACTGTTGTATTGTGCTCAACATTTAGATGTACTAAAAAATTGTATACTGTATTAGATTTCATTTTAAAGCAACATAGGATTCCACTTGTTGTGACCGATTTAAATTTACTTCTCATGTCGTATTAAGAATGACTGACTACTGAATTATAAATGTTTATTATAGAACCGTAATGTCTATTTCATTATTTAAGTTCAAAACTTATTGCAACCAATTTCAATTGCAAGCTCGGACTCTTGTAATATGGATCATAAGTTTAGTCAAAACTACACAATATAAATAAAATCTCGGATATATTCACTAAACATGAGACGAACGTTCACTAAACAGATTCACATCCAAGCAACCAACCTTATTCCTTGAGACACGTTTTGATACCTTTGACAGTGGCGGGCTACTCACACCACGCTGAGTCATCTCGATCGATCACTTCGGCTATTTCGAGTGCGTCAGACGCCCCTACGGACATAATAATATCCCGACGAATTTATCTCATCACACACCTCTGTTTACGAATCCCATATAAATTTTATGCGCTCTCAGTGCGGTGCCTTTAATAAAGACCAACATTCTCGTACATATTACCACTGTGTTGTAATTAAAATAGGTTAAGCTTAAGCGATTTCATACCTACGTAATGAAGGCACATTTGGTCCAAATATTCTAATGTACGTATTTTGTAACCGAACTTGTACTCACGTTTAGGTCAGGTTATCGAGGAGAAATTTGAGAGAAGATTCCCTCCTCTTCTCATGACCCACAGAATGGTACAATACTTAGTTGTTTACTTTCTAAAGACCATTAACCATTCGAACACTAAATAACCAAATGCATTTTTTCCATACTATGCAAATTAAATTTAAAATGCCAACGTTTCTTATTAGGTACAATATAGGTACTATTATGGTTTGACAGGCTAAGAAGACATCACGGTCTCAAGGTCTTCGAGTCGGATTAGGAACTGTAGATCAAGACTTCCATTTTGATGTAGTTCTTTAGCTTAATATTCAACTCATTTAGGTAATCGCATATGTACTACAAAAATAATTGTTATAGCTCGTGCGAGTTAACATGGCACCTGCCTCGAAGACACCCACCTCCCGCTTCCCCGCGCGCGACCCCGCTCTCGCCGTGCGAGGCTAGTAGCGTCAGCGTACACGCCTCCCGCTCCCCCGCGCAAAGCTCCGAGCCAGGTGCCATGTTAACTCGCACGAGTTGTATACTATTCTGCTATACCTTTTTTTCTCGTGCGGAAATCCCCACGGGTACCGCCCCCGCTGGATTCGGAAGTGGGGTTATGTTGGACTCGAACCGACTAAAACCGCACGCCGACTGAGGGTCGTGGTGCTAGGCCGGAGGTGAGGTTGTCTTCGACATATCCCTCGCACCCCGGCTGACCCAGGGCCATCCCTTACGGTCTGGCCCTCCTCGGGACTATCCTGCTATGCCTGTACACTCCATCACAGTTGCAAAAGATCACTCGAATACTTGTCGAGCGCACTTTTTTACTATTGCTGGGTACCTGGATGTGTCATTGTTGTGTCTAAAGAATAGATAGTTGAGACTGGTTTACGACACAACGACACAAGTCGCGTCATACCCCACACAGGTACCATTCACACTCTCATCTCCATATTGACAATTTAGTGTGCGACAGACAAAGAACGCCGGAAAACTAGTTATTGGTCATAAGTCATAACGTTCATAATATGTTGGGCTTAGAAGATGTTAGCCGGTGTGAATGGGACCACTCCGGGAACGGGCGACTTCATAGATGAAACTTCTGAATAAGTTTTAGCTATAGTGTATACTGTCACAATTGTATATAGACAAAAATTTTGTAATGTGCTAAGTAGATACTACTAAACGAATCCATCAAGTTATTGAGGTTAAATAAGGATTAAGCGGTCTGGCAGACATTTACGTGTGACCTTTTAGTTAGAGTAATCATAAACACATAACTCACGCTAAGCGACGGCAGGGACGGGCTTCGGATTCAATAGATATGCATACAAGTCTGCTCATTAGTCAATATAATTGAATACTTATAGGGGATTTCACAAATCAAAGCAACCGCGATCGATGCGAACTAAGCCTACACGGTTTGGTTCAATGTGATCGCAATTATTTTCACCTACAGCATTTGATCTCAGTTACGATAGAATTATAACAAAGGTGTCGTAAAAGGCGAAAAAGAGATAAGGCTGATTAACATCAGACATATAATATACAGCCCAGACTCAGACTCATAAGCATAATCATATCGGGCGTGTCTCGGTAGCCGAATTGGTCAGGCATTCCCCCTGTAAGGGAAAGACTGCGGGTTCGAGTCCCGCCCGAGAAGATTCTTTTTCCCTATGTATTTGATTTGTATAGTTAGCATACTTAATGCTGTAAAAATTCCTTCAATTGTTTGGGCGCAGTTATCAGAAATCAATGTTTAAAAATGATTGTAACATCATTCATTGATTCCGATAGTTCGTAAGAAAATCGGTAGATGACGCCACCTCGCCTTAAAGACGTATAAGATGGGAAATTTGAATCATATCGGGCGTGTCTCGGTAGCCGAATTGGTCAGGCATTCCCCCTGTAAGGGAAAGACTGCGGGTTCGAGTCCCGCCCGAGAAGATTCTTTTTCCCTATGTATTTGATTTGTATAGTTAGCATACTTAATGCTGTAAAAATTCCTTCAATTGTTTGGGCGCAGTTATCAGAAATCAATGTTTAAAAATGATTGTAACATCATTCATTGATTCCGATAGTTCGTAAGAAAATCGGTAGATGACGCCACGTCGCCTTAAAGACGTATAAGATGGGAAATTTGAATCATATCGGGCGTGTCTCGGTAGCCGAATTGGTCAGGCATTCCCCCTGTAAGGGAAAGACTGCGGGTTCGAGTCCCGCCCGAGAAGATTCTTTTTCCCTATGTATTTGATTTGCATAGTTAGCATACTTAATGCTGTAAAAATTCCTTCAATTGTTTGGGCGCAGTTATCAGAAATCAATGTTTAAAAATGATTGTAACATCATTCATTGATTCCGATAGTTCGTAAGAAAATCGGTAGATGACGCCACGTCGCCTTTAAGACGTATAAGATGGGAAATTTGAATCATATCGGGCGTGTCTCGGTAGCCGAATTGGTCAGGCATTCCCCCTGTAAGGGAAAGACTGCGGGTTCGAGTCCCGCCCGAGAAGATTCGTTTTCCCTATGTATTTGATTTGTATAGTTAGCATACTTAATGCTGTAAAAATTCCTTCAAAAGATGTGTATTTCTATCTGTAGCTAAGAAAACCAGTACAAAAGTGGTTTTTAATTGATTGAAAACCGACTTACCGAAGTCCCGTAAAGATGATTCGAACTACTTCTATTAATTTCGGTCACTACATAGTATAAAGCAAAGTCGGTTTCCGCCCTCCTATGTCCCTATGTAGGTATACTTAAATCTTCAAAACTACGCTACAGATTTTGATGCGGTTTCTTTTAATAGATAGAGTAATTAAAAGAAGGTTTATACATATATAATACATGCTTAATATAGTAGAGGGTGCAGCGGGAACGGAATCGGATCGGTAAAAAATTGGCGGTACGAAGTTCGTCGGGTCCGCTAGTATACTTTTAAACATGTAAATTTTTTTGTGGATATTTAATATTGCTGAGTTCTATTAGCATTTTGTCAATACTATAAACTTGTAAGTAACCCATAAACACAATCTTTATGAGTCTACTATCAATTAATCTTATCGCCAAACAAGCAGTCATAAACTAAAAATCTATCAACATATTTTATGTTCTACTGTTGAAGATCTTGTTACTATGTTATGAATCATAGCATAACATAACATAAACATAACATAAACTCACACCTATATTCCCCGAAGGGGCAGAGGTGCTAGCACCCACATTTCGCCAGTTTATGTTTAGGTCCCAATGTAATAGGTGGCGAGCCTATTGCCATTAACCGGGCACTTATAAACCTGCGATAAATACACACATAGCTTCGAAAAGCATCGAAAAGTCATTGGTGTGTGCCATGGTCAACCTGGGATCGAACCCGAGAACTCGTCTCAGCAGGACCACTAGGCTACCGCAGATTCATGTATCATAGCTTCCTAAGGAAGCCAAATTTAATTGATAGCACGGTCAGATAAGAAAAACCGCCTGATGAAAGAAAACAAAGGCAAAAGAGAGCTAGACGTGTGGAGTGGTGACCCTCTTTCCTGACAATTTGCCTTCAGCTTATCATAAGACGCGGTGAACTTAAATTGACGTGCCTTATATTTAAAAAAAAGTGTCACTGTCTCATATCAATGTGAACGAAGCGTTGATGATAGCTTAAGAGCGCGCATAAAGCTAGAAAAAAGTCAGATTTCACCCGCACACTTCATACGTCCCGCTCTCGTCTGTCCACACGTCTGTCGCCCCGCAGTATTTTGTGTGGCAGCTAACCGCTGTGTTTAGTACGCAGGCGCACAGTATACCCAAAATAATCAGATAAAATTTGGCAAAGTACGAGCTGGATCATTATCTATATAAGGTATACTTTGAACACACAATAATTTTATTTTTGGTGATAGATAAAATTAGTGGGATTTGTAAAATAAACATAAGCATTGAAATAAAATCACTTTTTACGGATTCTATCGCGTATATTTGTTATTATTTACTTTTTAAACCGACGTTTCGGCTGCTGCAAATTTACGCAGAATGAGCTCACTGTGTTGTTAAGTTTTGCTGGATTTAGCTGCTTACTGGGTTTGATTAAGTGGATGACTGGGTCCCAAGCTGGTGGTACGTTCCATCCATCCTCTCTAATAAAATTTGGGTGTTTTTTAATTTCAATAGCCTCGTGGATCATTCTAGGAATATATCGATGTTCTTTGGCGAGTATCTTCAGATACTCGCCAAAGAACATCGATATATTAATAAACATCTTTGTATCTTTGTATACCCGTATATCGCAATAAAATATATTTGAATTGGAATTTGAATTAATATTAATATATAAATTTATTTTGGTGATAGATAAAATGAGTGCGATTTGTAAAATAAACATAAGCAGCTTAGCTTTAATAAACAGCTTAAAATATAGTGGTCAAAAAATGCATATTTTTTGAAATCGTCAAATATTTATACTAAGACAGTTTTATCACGATATAAATTTTAAAAAATTTGCACTGTTTTATTATAATTTGTTGTGTTTTAGATAAAATCACCCTAAGAACTACAACGATTCGCTGAATAATTTTACAGGTAGTGCATAAATAATACGAAAAAGTAAGTTATAGAAATATTTATTTCAATAATAATTACAAAATGCTTACATGTAATATACTTGTAATTTTGTTATGAGAAGATAAGAATAAGGTAAATAAATGTATATTTCATACTGAAATTGGTTCAAGACGCCTAAAGATATTACTTTCAGTTCATAAAAGTAGACGATCACGGTAGAAATTTAATTTGAAAAAATATCTGTTTAATCTATAATTGGAAATACAAAAAGAGTTGAAGCCATTCTATGCATATGACGTCAATAATGTGGATATTACGAGGCCGTTTTCGAAATATTGTCATTTTGCTCGACATATGTGATTTTAGAAATGTGATTTCATAGTTGAAAACTGTATTAATTCGAGTTTAAATTAATAAATAAGAAAGATCATCTCAAATACTAATGAGAAAATGAGCTAGGTACGGTATTTACTTATTTTTATTACATGATTTTGATTATTCTACCTGAAACCTACGCCTATTTGTGAATTTTTGTGGAAAAGGTTTAGGAAATGACCTATTACTTATTGTTTTGACGACTAAACAGTATGAAAAACTTACTACGTATTTTCCTCAAAACTATCTATTACTTGAGTGTATTACTTTTAACTAGTTCATACAGAATATGAAACTAAAAATATTCAATTTGGACAAATTTTTCGAAAAATTCAAGCCACAATGGGACTTCAACGCCAGAGCCGTGAACCCTGGCGTTCCAGTGTTCTTACTCTGAGCTAGCCTTCCACGGGCGGTCGTCCGTGTTCCATGTGGTCGAATTTTTCTATTACTTGTTTTATATTTGATTTGCTTGATTTATATAAATGAATGTTTAACCAAAGCAAAGGAAATGGCTTATTATGTAGTGAGATTTTGAAACTCACTTATCTAATATATTTTTTTATAAACAGTACTAGTCGGGATGTACATAACTAATGTGAATGACCATGTGAATCTCAAACCACTCTACTTGTTTTTATTACACTCGGCGCTGGCTAGCCAGTTCCTTTGCTTGAACTTAGCTTACACGCTACTGCGTGTCTAGATTTTACAACGTTGCATATTTTTTAATTCTATTTAGTGAATAGAATCTTAAATGTTTACTGAATGTGAGAAAAAAAATTGCAATAAGCTTACAAGTTACAGTTTTTACTAAGCGATGCGACTGGATCGGATTCATCAGCTTATGTTATATTACAAGT
The DNA here is from genome assembly GCA_914829495.1 of Eilema sororculum. NCBI lineage: Eukaryota > Metazoa > Arthropoda > Insecta > Lepidoptera > Erebidae > Eilema > Eilema sororculum. The sequence continues at coordinate 2,410,283 of OU618541.1, forward strand.
GCAGATTTTAAGATTTTTGATTCTTTTATTTTTATTTTTTACTAACACTAGATCATAAGAGCAATGTAACTAACAAAAATATGGGCTTGCCTGAAATAAATCTTTATTATTATTATTACGAGCTGAAGCAACTCTGAAAAGCATTAAAATTGATAATACAATGTATAAGTACTTTCGCAAAATATAATTATAGTACTGCTATAAAAAATAACATTAGTTACATACTTCAAACGTGATGTGGTCTAAGACATCTATTTGATTTTCATATACTATACCCGGGCTCCCTGGCAACGGTTGATACAAAAACTGTACTTAGTAACTAAGTAAAGAAAATAAAGAAATATTACTTTCGACAATTAGCCAAGAGTGGAATTCTTAGTCTTTTAGATTCTCTTTAAGAGTTTATCTTTTGATTTTTTTTATTTCCCATAATTTCGACGAACTTTTTCGACGGAAAACAGAAAAACAGTCCTCTCGTCTCAACGGGGCGACCCCGACTAATTGGTGAAACAACAGATGGCCGGCACCTCGGGTCAGGTGCGATAGCAAGAGACCGTTATGCGCGGAATAAGAACGTCGTAAGCGCCGAATTAGTTTTTTTTTAATTTCTCGTAAATTCCAGATAATATTAACAAAGTGAAAAATTGAGTCACTAGGTTTTATAATTTTATATTTTGTACATAAAAATTGACTCAGTTATATAAATAATCTTGACAATAAATTAATTATAATCAAAAATTAGGCCTAACTTTGTGATCTTATTTTATCGACAAAATATCATTATTTTATGTTTTCACCAAATTGAGTACCTCTCAGATATAACGTATTTTCTATTTAAAAAAAACAAGCTCATTTGAGGCACACTTTCGGGTATAAAAATCAAATCAAAGATTGGCAATTTTCCTTTATACCCCCTCTTAATCTGTTTCTGAAATCGAATCCTTGTCATTATTCTACCGTCGTGAACCCACTCCTAGCACAAGGCAGGGTTCAGGAAATATTATTAATTTCGGTTGCTAATGTCCTTTAAAAAGTCATTTCATTCTGTATTCAGTAAGCGCAAAAGACCTCATCATATTTTTCATCCCTTTACTCAATGATATTTTACACAAGATATGTTACGTTCATAGTAACTGACTCCTCAAATCTGATCCAGCAATGTGTCAGTGCACAATAGTTGACAATTAGCGTTAAAGTAGTATGAAAGATGGGATAAGCACGTGGGTAAAAAAGATAGCTATAATTCGGAATGATTCGGACTGCAATCGTCTCGTTCGTTCTAGTATGGCTTTTTAGCATAGATTATGACTTTGTTGAACAGAAAGGGTATTTCTTTGGTAGGCAAGAAATGAAATTCGATGAAAAAATAAAACGTCATTATTTACTTCGGAAAATGATAACAATTAAAAAAGATAATAAAGAAATTTCTCGAAAATAAAACCATAGTGACGCAATGACGTTATAATAAAAAATTAAACGCCTTCAAATGAATTTAATTTATTTCTTTTCTGCCTCTTAGAAAGTTTTTTATATCGGGATTATTTTTATGAGCAGAATGAAGCCGAACAGTAGTATATTTGTCAATTATTATATTCTTCCTCAACAATGTTCGACCTTATTTCGAAGTATATCTCTCAGTGGCTTCAAAGTGATTGCTACAAATTCTGCTGCTTTTTGAAGGTGTCCAGTCAAACTCATTTCGTTGTTCCCTAACAATTGCAATCCACTCTTGAAGTCGAACTTCATTAGTCGGAAACCTTGAAAAAAGCTTTAGGTTATTACAATTATTTAAAGGACAACAAATAAATAAAACAAAAATTTTGTTACTCAATTTTAAACAACAAATAAAACTGAACAGCAGGTCAATTATAACATTAGTAGGCAGTAAACTGAAAATTACCCTATGTCGCATCTGTACTGATAATCTATGCAAGCAGTGTTGTTGTGTCCTTGTCGTGCTCATATCAAAAAGTATTTCTGTCTTTTTTCTTTGCCGCCATTATTTAAAAAATATTATGTAACTAATTTTAATGAAAAACACTAAGATCGGTAATATTGTATGTACTTACATGTGATAGAAGATCCCTCGTGTTTTATTGACTTTAGTGTTGTAATTTGTACATTTTTTAAAACACACGATGGCATTTTTATTGCAATTTTATTATGCGCTTACATACGTGACAACTCGGCGTTTGCCAGACATATACTAAATGCGATACGTCCCAATTGGGACGTTTTCGCGTCTTCACCAGGCGCAGTCTAATAACATATCTGCCTCTTTTTTGTATGTAATATCATTGCCTTTACTCATACTCTGGTAACAATAGACAAGTCCTACGAGTGGGGCGCGGCCGCGCGGTTACTATAGTAACCGGGGATCAGTTGGGAACAAATAGAAAATAATTTCTCAAGAAATTCTAATATAAAATTAATCCCAAAACGGTAAAGTGATATGCTCGCTTCAGTAAGGCTCTTTTAAGAGTCCGTACCACTCCAGCTCGAATTGAAATTTTACCCCCGCGCGCCTCAACAACGCACTCGCGCCGGTACTACTCGCGCGCAGATGCATCTATCTCACTCCCGCGATGACCCCGGGCCGGCCGACGCGAGGCTCGGCCGCCAAGTTCACGCGTTATCAATCGATAGGGTAAAGTAGCTAGTAATTTAGACATCAAGAAAGTTATGGCAATAAACAAACTTTTGAGAAAAGTGTGCATATTGTAATGATAATTTACATAAAACTTATAATATATTTATACTTACTTATCCTATTAATATTATAAATGCGAAAGTTTGTGAGTATGTATCGCTGTATGTATGGATGTTTGTTACTCTTTCACGCAAAAACTACTAAATGGATCTGGCTGAAATTTTATACAGGGGTAAATTAGAACCTGGAATAACACATAAGTTGCTTTTTATTCCGGGTTAAGGTTCCCATGGGTTGCAGGAACGGGAACAAAACTTCACGCGGGCGAAGCTACGGGCAGCAGCTTTTTTTTTTTTTTTTTGACCGTGGGGGAAATCCTTCATGGATGTTATGCCGGACTCCTACCGACTAAAACCCCCACGGTATCGCCCAGCAGCCTATAGTTGGGAGCCCCGGGTAAGCCCTCGGAAGGATGTCCCAGGGCTCCCAACAACCAACTCGTCTAGGGGGTGGTTCAGGTGCTATCCCGCGTCTATGGGGGGTTTTCGGGTATCATCCCGCTTCATAGGAGGGGGGAGGCGTGCGTGAGTCCGTCACGTCATGCTGCCGTCATGGGCCTGCTTCTGTAAGGACGATGAGCAGCCAACTCACCGTCCTCAGGCCCCCGGTCATGGAGGCCGATGGTCTTCGGCGAAGACACGTCGGCGGCGTCCAAGCCGCCGACTGCGGAACTCGGGTGGGAGAGTTCTCTCCCGCTCCCGCCCCGCCGCCTCCTTCACGAGCATGACCTGCTCGCAGAAAGAGGCGGCGCAGTCCCACTTACTCCCGCTGGAGACCATGGCTCCCACCATGGTCTCGAGCGAGAGAGTGTCCACGCCCAAACCCACCACGAGGACCTGGCGCTGTTGCGCCCACGCCGTGCACTCCACCAGCGTGTGGAGCGCTGTGTCATCGCTGCGGTCCCCGCAGTGCTGACAACCGGCCGTGGTTTCCCGGTGTCTTCGCCACAGATACCTACCGAAGCTACCGTGCCCGGTAAGCATCTGTGACAACCGGTAGGAGAGAGCACCATGTCTCCTCTCCAGCCACTCGTCCATGACCGGTCTGACGGCCGCGATTGTGGCGAATCCCCCCTTTGGTTGCTCAAGTCGCACCTTCCATGTCTCCACGGTTTCCTGGTGGAGCTGGGACCGCTGGGCCTCGATTTCTCGAGACGCAGGCCATTGGCCCCGCTCCAGCGCCTCCTTGCGCCATTTAAATAGAGACGCAAGGGCTCTCGCTTCCAGGTCCCATGGAGGGGTCCCGGCTAAGAGACATGCCGCCTCACCTGAGATCGTGCGGTATCCCCTTATCACCCTGACGGCCATCGCCCTCTGTGAGCTCAGCAATCTAGCCACATGACTGGCCGTCAGGGTCTCCGCCCATACGGGGGCCCCGTATAGGGCCATACTTCGCACGATCCCCAGGTACAGTCTCCTGCAGGGAGCGTTGGGTCCCCTGATGTTGGGCATCAGCCGTGCGAGTGCAGCTGACACCCCCCTCAGTTTTGGGACCAAACTTCGGAAGTGATGTCCGAAGTTCCACCGGCCATCGAGTACGAGCCCCAGATACTTCATCGAGGGCTCGATGCCGATGCTCACGCCCCCTACCTGTAGGCTGGATCCCGCAGGTGGCCCCATCCGAGGTCCGTGGAAGCACAGAGCCTCGGACTTGTGAAGGGTGACCTCGAGACCCAGCCGCCGTATCCGACCCACGACTTGAGCAACCCCTGCCGTGGCCTTTAGTGCTGCGTCTCGGTGCGTTGCTCCCCGCGCCGTAACGAGGGTGTCGTCGGCGTAACACGTTACGTTCACCCCCCTGAGCAACGGACCACGCAGCACCCAATCGTAACCGATGTTCCACAGGAGTGGCCCTAATACCGATCCCTGCGGAACACCGCACGACACATCCCGCCGACCCGGCCCTAGCCAACTCGGGTAAGTAATGGCCCTCTCGGAGAGATAGGCCCCGACAATTCGACGGAGGTAGGGAGGCACTCCATGGTAGATAAGCGCCTCCCTAACGCAGCTCCAGGGCAAGGTGTTGAAGGCGTTGGCGATGTCAAGAGACACCGCCACTATCACCTCACCCTGTGAGACTGCTTCCTCCGTCAGGCCTCTAATGCGCATGATCGCATCCACCGTGGAGCGCCCCTGACGGAAGCCAAACTGGCTATCCGCCAGATCAGGCCCCACGCGTGTGAGATGCCTGACGAGGCGTTGTGCAATAATGCGCTCAAAGAGCTTGCACACCTCGTCAAGCAACACGATCGGCCGGTACCCTGATGGAGAATTTGCCGGCCGCCCCGCCTTTCGGATCAAGACCAGTTTTCCTGTCTTCCAGACCTTGGGAAACTGGCCTTTTTCGAGGCATGCGCTAAAGAGCCCTAGAAGTCGAGGCCCAAGCTCCTCAAGAGCCAGGACCCACGCTCAGCCTGGAATGCCGTCGGGTCCAGGGGCGGTGTTTCTGCGGGATTTAAGCCGCAGTACAGCCGCCCCTAGCTCACCCTCCGTGACTACGGGCACGTTGTTCTCACTGCCTTCCGCGCTGGGCGCCTGAGACGGAGCCATGCGCGGAGGAATGTGTTCCTCCGCTCTTGATGGAAACAAGGAGTCCAGGACCACCTCCAGCTGCTCCGGCTGGAGACTCTGGGTCAGTGGGGGCGCCTTAGCGCGTAATTTGCCCCTTACCATAAGGTACGGGCGCCCCCACGGGTTGCGCTCCAGAGTCTCTATCAGCTCCTCGCGGCCCAACTTTTTGGACCGCTTGATGGCCGTATGGAGGGCCCTCTTGGCCTCCTTGTACCCACCGGGGAGGCTCGGGGTGTGAAAACCCCCGCTCTCCGTGCTCCATCTAAGGTGACACCAACGGTGGTCCAGCTGCTGGAGGTCATCGAGCGACGCCTCGGCGTCCGAGGACCGGGCATACCGCCCACCGCTGGCGGCACCCGTCGTCAGGTCTTGAGCGACGACGGCTGCACCCAGTGGTGCTCCTGGTCCCAAGCCAAGGCCTCCGCCCCTAAGAAGACGGCACCTAGGGGAGGTGGTGGAGAACGACGTGCCCGTAGTTACGGAGGGTGAGGAACATCGGCTACGATTGGATGCTGCGTGGTACGTTGCTCAGAGGGGTCAGCGTAACGTGTTCCGCCGATGACACCCTCGTTTTTTTTTATCGTGCGATAAATCCCCACGGAGCCGGTGGAGGTGGTTATGTCGAACTCGAACTAAAACGCACGCCGTCCCAAGTCCTTGGTTGCCGGAGGTGAGATTGCCAAAAGCATATCTCTCGCACCCCGGCAGACCCAGGAGGACCATTCCTTTCGAGATGGCCCCCTTCGAGTTGGGGGGACCACAGTGTCCCCATCTAGCCCCGGTTACGGGGAGGCGCACCTTGCGCCGCCGCCGCGGCCTGCTTCTGCTAGGGTGACAGGCGGCTCCACCGGTCACCCTAAGGCCAGCGCTCATAGAGGACGGAGGTCGTTCTGCGACCTCCGACGTCCGGTTCGCATGACACCATCATTACGGCGCGGGGAGCAGCGCACCGAGACGCAGCACTAAAGGCCACGGCAGGGGTTGCTCAAGTCGTGGGTCAGACACGGCGGCTGGGTCTCGAGGTCGCTCTTCACAAGTCCGAGGCTCGGTGCTTCCACGGACCTCGGATGGAGCCACCTGCGGGATCCAGCCTACAGATAGGGGGTGTCAGCATCGGCATCGAGCCCTCGATGGGGTCTGGGGCTCGATGGCCGGTGGAACTTCGGACATCACTTCCGAAGTTTGGTCCCAAAACTGAGGGGGGCATCAGCCGCACTCGCGCGGCTGATGCCCAACATCAGGAGACCCAACGCTCCCTGCAGGAGACTGTACCTGGGGATCGTGCGAAGTATGGCCCTATACGGGGCCCCCGTATGGGCAGAGAATCTGACAGCCAGTAATGTGGCTAGATTGTTGAGCCCACAGAGGGCGATGACCCTTCAATAGAAACAGATGAATGGAAATTCATAATTACGTACTGTCTATAATAAATATAGGAATACGTATGGTAGTAGTACCTAACTACTGCTATATTTATATTATGATCATTCGGGTTGGTAGGTACTCATGTATTTACAGAAATATTCCGTTTATTCCGAAACTGACCCGAAAACTTGACCCGGTCGCGGGTTAGGTAGAAACTTTAAAAATTTGTTCCGAACGTAACCCTCTTCCTAACCTGACCCGACGGTCTCGTTCCTATCATAACCCGATCTGGCACTTCGCCGTCCGCTGCTGCGGCACGCTCGCTACGCTCGCTCGGCTCATGCGTTGGGGTCACAGTTCTAACCTAACCTACAGAAGTTGGAGTTACCGCACTTCGACTTTCGGCTCTGAGTCGCCCAACCGCGTCGTCCGTCGCGTCGTCGCAGTGAGCGACCTGTAGTAGCCAGGACCTGCCTGAAAGACTTGGGCTGCTACTGCAAGATTATTTTTGTCGATACATAGGCAGGTATGCCTATTTCAATCCAAATTTTTGAAATAGGTAGGTTTTTACTGACCTATTTATTACTTTCTACTAATATAGTACCTATTGCAAATTGTTATGTACAGTATAAGCTACTTAGGTAGGTTGATTAGATACTTACTATAATAATAAATAAATAAATATTCCACAACATTCTACACAGCGCTATCTAGACCCATGGTAAGCTTAATTAGCTTGTGTTATGGAATCTAGAATGCGGATAAACATACTTAGATACTTTTTTGTATGTACATAAATATTATACATAGAAACACTCAGACCAATGCAAATAGCCATATTCATGCATACAAATATTTGCACTGAGCGGGGATCGAAACCGCGCCTCCTGCGTAGCAGTCGCGTTCACTAACGCTATTTTTTTTATCGTGCGTAAAATCCCCACGGATACCACCATCACGGAATCATCATCAATACATACATATTATACATAGAAACACCCAGATCAATGCAAATAGCCATATTCATGCATACAAATATTTGCACTGAGCGGGAATCGAACCCGCGCCTCTTGCGTGGCAGTCGCGTGCACTACCACCACGCCACAGAGGCTGTCTACATAATACATCATTCATATGTTTTAATATTTTTTTACGCCAACATACACTTTTCCTCTTTCAGTTTACTTTATTACCCATTTCGCCTGTCAAAAGATAGGTACTTGAATACTTTCGTATCGTCTATCGTAATCGTCTGCGCAGAGCGCGTGCGACACAAGTTCCCCGTATGATAGCCGAAGCAACACTGAGGAGGAGGCCGGGCGGCAGGGCGGTTCTAAGTTTAATGGTATCGCTTGAGTAAAAATTTAGATATTTGCTCGTTACGCAGAAACCAATGTATATTTGTAAAATTTGAAACACATAATGTCTCTTAACCACTAAACTGCAATTTATTGTGTAAGTTTAGTGATCCTATTTTGCGTAATTAATCCATAATATCGTTTTATTTGTACGGTTTAGAGGTAACTTTGCAATGGTTTTCTATCAAGAAAATTTTACGTAATCGTGTTTTTGCCACACATAAACATTAGTATATATCCTCAACTTCACCACAAATGAATTAAAAAGTCCATGCTTTAGAACTTTTGATATTATACACGTTTATGCTATGTCATTTGAGGTAGTACGGACCCTTAACGATGTGTATTGTTGTCAACGAAGGTCGTTTGAAGGCACAGAAAATTATTCTAACAGAAATTGGTTACGAAACCTCACTAGGCATTTTAATTCACTTATGGTATGCAAGCGACGGACGTCAATGAACTTATATCAGGGTGACCAGGCTTCAAGAAAATGACTGCATTTCCCGATTGAATGGAGAAGTACTATTCTCTTATTTAAGAATGCATGTGGTTGTGAGACTACCAATACCGGAGGACGTACGTTCCTTCATTTCTCTCCTTCTCGTCTCAAAGAAGAAGCTTCACCACTTTAGGGTGGCAATAGCATTATACAACTGGTGCCTAGCGTTGACCTTCACTCTTTTCTTATTTATTTATTTACAAAGGACACGTCAATTTGACTTCACCGCGCCTGATGGTAAGCTAAAGGCAAAGTCTCGGAAAGAGGGTCACCATTGTAAACATGTATCATGTTAACAGAAGTGGCACTCAGCTTGACGGCCTCATCAGATGCCTTTTCACGCCCCGCTTAAAGGACCCGGTATTGTAGGAAGAAGGAAACACGTGAGCTGGCAGAGAGTTACAGGTCTTAATGGTAGCTTTGTAGCCCACTGATGCCATTTAGCTTGTCATACTATAGGTAGGTATAGAAAATTCATAAAAACACGCTCAAATTAACAAATAGAAATTCAAAAAAGCCTTAGTAGGTCCGCTAAGCTCCTTTACAAAGTACCCAGTCATATAAGAAATATTATACATAATAAATACTCACTCATTTTTTCTCCCTATAGAGAAGGAAAAAATCGCTCGCTTTATGAAATAATTATAAAATTCTTAATGATATGCGAAGAATTCTTTTCATTAAAAGTAATGAATCGAAATTAAGACCGTCAAGGGCTCCGTATTGGCGATAAACGCATAATGAACAGGAAATGAGGAGAAATACCTTTTGAGAATACTACTGACTCTCAAGAGGGAGCTTAATTCGAAGGGTCGTACTCTCGGAGTACAGGCTTAGTACAATTTTGTTTTTTTTTAAATTCGAATTGCGAAGACGCTAATGAGTAAAGCGCTTTCTGATGGTGAGTCATTATGAGGCCTGCGCTTCACCGTAGGTCATCCCTGCGTTATTCCTCGCGAAGAGGAGTAGGTTAGGATAAACGGAAGAGAAAACGAGAAACGTGTGTCATTTATTTTATTTTATTATTTATTTTTTTATTTATTTATTCAGGAAACATACAGTCATGTACTTACATAGCAGAGAACATATTTTTCTTAAAGACTCCATATGACACTATAATAAAACAATAATAAATCAGCGACACTGCCGCACAAATGTTACAAAGAAGAAAAGAAAGGAAAAAAATATTTTACTCTATGTCCGTGAGGAACATAGCTCTTAGTGCTTTTTTATATACAAACAAACTGCTGTTGAACATGTCCAAGCTACTGCATTTAACATTATAATACTGAACACCACGTCTGAAAAGTTGTTACTGGTATACACAGTATTATACAAAGGAACAGAGAACAATTGGTGTAACCGGGAGCCGGGCCTGGGTATCCTGAATGAGATCTTTTCTAAAATGTGAGGAGAATCAACTAGGTTATTTAGAATTTTAAATAGGTATACTTGATCGAATACAAATATCTGAATTAGTATTATAAGAAACGGAACTGATTTTAAAAAGTCACTTACCAATAAAAAGCTATATATGAGTGCCATAACCTTTATATATATCAACAGGAGGGTTAGCAACGGGAACGGGATCAGAAGCCGCGTGCAATAGCTAGTACCTTATATAGCCAAAATATAAGATAAGCGTTTTGCTTTTTTATAATAACTGTTACGCGCTCTTTTATTAGGCGATAATAGTACTGTAGGTAGTGTTGCAAAGGACTCGAGTCCTTCAGTCCTTTTAAAAGGACTTGGTTGATGTATTATAAGACTCGACTCAGTTCAACAGGACTTCAAGACTAAAGAACTAAATTCTCTACGAGCTCTATTATGTGAAAAAAGGACTCGAGTCTCTTTTTGAGCTCGAGTCCTTTTTTACGGCGAGTCTGACTTGAGTCCTTTTATGTACGAGTCTAACCTTTATAATCCTATATTTAAGGGATGACGAATCGTGAACACGCTGATACCTATAACGTTTTTTATACTACTTAGGTGGCAAACAAACACACGGCCCACCTGATTGAAAATAGTTACCGTGACATAAGGTAGTGTGTAATACCTGCTCTGCTCTGTTGCTCTATTGGACGAAAATACAGTTTTGTTCTATTTTCTTTTACGGAGCCAGCGGTAGTGGTTATGTCAGACTCGGACTGACTACAATCGCACGCCTGCCTCGCCAGACATTATTTTCGGTGGATGGCTCTACCGTCGCGCGTCGTCCCACAACGAATTTCAAACATCCAAGTAAGTACATAATATAGGCACAGTCTAACGATTCATATTACATACAGTCTGTCAACGAAGCCGTCTAGACAAAGCAATCGTGCGGGGGCAGGGGAGTGGTGGGGGGCGGAGTATTACTCGGTACGCCCATACATTTTACTCGGTACTAAGGATTCAGGGCTGTCTCATTTTGTAATCACACTAATCACGTGTTAATTTCTTTTTCATGACTCGTTTTGTTTGTTAGACCTGTTTTTTTTTTGTTTTCTATAATTTAGCGATCCAAGATGGCGGACACGAAATTTTCACAGAAATCAATATGGGTATCGTTTTCAGGGTTTTTGGGGTCGCTGATTGCGAATATATCATTCATTTAGCAATCCAAGATGGCGGACTTGAAATTTTCACCAAAATCGATATGGGTATCGCTTTCTGGATTTTTGGGGTCGCTGATTGCGAATATAACATCCATTTAGCAATCCAAGATGGCGGATTCGAAATTTTCACCAAAATCGATATGGGTATCGTTTTCAGGGTTTTTGGGGTCGCTGATTGCGAATATATCATCCATTTGGCGATCAAAGATGGCGGAATCGAAATTTTCACAGAAATCAATATGGGTATCGTTTTCAGGGTTTTTGGGGTCGCTGATTGCGAATATATCATTCATTTGGCAATCCAAGATGGCGGACTTGAAATTTTCACCAAAATCGATATGGGTATCGCTTTCTGGATTTTTGGGGTCGCTAATTAAGAATCTATCATCTATTTAGCAATCCACTATGGCGGACTCGTAATTTTCCCCAAAATCGATATGGATATCGCTTTCGGGGTTTTGGGGGTCACTGATTACGAATTTATCATCATTTAGCGATCCCAGCGATAAGCGAAATGTCATCGAAATTCGAACTCGCATTCGAATCCGAACTCGAATTCGAATCCGAACTCAAACCCCAAAACCGAAACCGAAATCGAAATCGAAATCTAATTTTTTATTTATTTATTTATTTTGTAAACATATAGGTACATAGAAATATCTTATATTATGCATACAAATATTGCACTATTCGGGAATCGAACGCGCGCCTCCTGCCTAGCGGCCGCGTTTATTACCACCACGCCACAGAGGAAGTTTTATTTGAGTTTTCTTTGAAGACTCGAGTTCTTGTTAAACATCGAGTTCTTTTTAAGACTCGAGTCTTTTTTAAGACTTGAGTCCTTTTTAAGACTGAGTCCTTTTTTAAGACTCAAGTCGCCATTAAATGACTCGAACTCGGCGTGACTTTAGACTTCGAGCCTTTTAAGCGCACCGAGTCTTGCATATTTGAGTCGAGTCCTTCAAATTAGGACTCGAGGACTCGAGTCCTTTGCAACACTAACTGTAGGTGTTCCATCATATCGGGCTCCCAAACACAGCCACACGTCGTATATTTTAGAAGCAATTAAATTACCATCAATAGCCCAGCTAGCGGAACTAAGCTGCTATGGGAAAATGGCGGGGTTTGTGAAATATTACAATTATGTTTTTAATTACCGTACTTGTTAATTGAATTTTTGTAGTGTTTGATACCTTGTAAGTTAACGATTAGTTTATGTGCATATAATATGTATGTTTATAAGCGCACAGCAGATATCTATAATATAAAAATGAATCGCTTAATGTGTTGGTAAGCGCATAACTCAACAACGCCTGGACCAATTTGGCCAATTCTTTTTTTTAATGTTCGTTGAAGTTCAAGGATGGTTTTTGCGGCGAGAAAAATTCGAATAATTGCCGGTAACCGACATCCACGCGGGCGGAGCCGCGGGCAAAAGCTAATAATAGATACAATTAAAACAGTTTGTGACCACGGGCAAGGTAACCTACGCATCAGACAAATGAAGGGCATAAAACAAACTAAAAAATTATCTGATTTGAGATTGACATGGTCATTTACATCGATAGTAAAACACTCGCCGGGATATTTATCATGTTTCTTATAGTTTTCGAGGATCCGATATTTCGGCGCTGTTTCAAGCACCATGATCACGGATGCACTGGTGGTGACCGCCGAGTTAGTTGTTATTGGGCTGACCGTATCAGTCTACCCTCTTCCGCACTCGTTTATAATGCGCGTCCTTCCTACCAATGTCCGCGTTCTCGCACTGCACACACGTTTGCGACACACACACAACACTCACAGAGCGCCGAAATATCCTCGAAAACTGTAAGAAACATGGTAAATATCTCGGCAATTGTTTTAGTATCAATTACTAATGATCTATACTCATCTTCTACATTATGACGATTATCCTGATTGCATCCGAGGCCACGGTGCCCTCGGAGTTCAGGATACACTTTCCGGCTCTTCCTCCTCCACTTCGCACGAAAAATTATCTATACTAAAAAGCAATAATTCAGATAATCATAATTGATTGTATATCAAATTTTAAAGGGCATTATAACACCGCGTCATTATGATTTTATCGGTTAAAAACCAATTGGATAGTCCAGAGTAGCTTATCTCCATTAACATTTTCATATAAATCAGTCCAGCTGTTTTAACTTCTTCTGTGTTTCAACCGTGAAGTAGGTAAAAAGAAAACTTTTGCAATTACAATTTGCATTATTGTTGTAACATCTTTATTTTATTTTCGACTAATAAAAGGTTACCGTATGGCTAGGTAGGTATACGAAACTGTATAAAACGGATATTTATTGTTACTTTAGTATGAACTCATCATAATATGATGAGTTCATACTATATTATATCTTGGTTATATCCGAGGATTCTTCACTTCAAAGCCTGATTTGGTTCTTACAGGCACGACTGCCGTCTGATCTGATCTCCCTACCTTGACAACAAAACTTCAACTTACTAATTACTACAAAAATTACTGGAAACTGGAAGGTACCAGTTAGTAGAATAGGTTAACTCTGCTGAAATTAATAGAACATATACTCAGGTTATTTCTGTGGAAACAAAGGAAAAACAAATCTTAGGAAAGAACTAAATGAATGGCCAATCACAGTCAAACTATTGGTAACGTCTTGGTCAGTTTATACCGTTTACTACCGTGAAATACGGGGAAAAAGGCAACAGAGGACCTTTTTTTTTTTTTTTCCGTGCGGAAATCCCCTCGGATACCCCCCCTCCCGGAGCCGGAAGGGGAGGTTATGTCGGACTCGAACCGACTAAAACCGCACGCCGACTGTGGGTCTTGGTGCTAGGCCGGAGGTGAGGTTGTTATAGACATATCCCTCGCACCCCGGCTGACCCAGGGCCATCCCTTACGGTCTGGCCCTCCTCAGGAGGGGGGACAACGGTGTCCCCAACTCGCCCCCGGAATGGGGAGGCGCGCTATTTAGCGCGCCGCCGCCGTGGCCTGCTTCTGCTGGGGTGACAGGCGGCTCCACCCGTCACCCCCAGGCCCGCGCTCATGGGGGACGGAGGTCAGTCAGTGCCCTCCGACGCCCGAGTTGCCTGCGCGCGCGGGCGGCGCGATCCGTGAGTCTTTCTCGCTCGCGCCGCCTCTCCCGCTCCGCCGTCTCCTTCACGACCATTACCTGCTCGCTGAAGGAGACGCCGGCCGCCCACGCGTCCGCACAGCGGACCATTGCTGTGAGCAGGGTGGCGAGGGTGAGAACTCTCACTCCCAGGGCCGCCACTAGCTCCCGCCTCGGTCCGGCCCATGCCGGGCACTCGGTGAGCGTGTGCAGCCCCGTGTCCTCGCTCGCGTCGCAGTGATGGCACTCGGACGTTGGCTCCTTTTCGATCCGACACAGATATCTCCCGAAGCACCCGTGCCCGGTGATAATCTGCGTCAGTCGATACGAGAGGCTGCCATGTGGCCTCTCGAGCCATTCCCCCATGATGGGCCTTACCGCCTCTATGACGGCATGCCCTGCGCGTCGTTGCTCAAGTCGTCGCTCCCACTCCGCCACCATGATCCCGTGGAGCCGGGACCTCTCGGCCCGAATGTCTTCGGGCTCGGGATCGTATCCCCGCTCCCGCGCCTCCTTACGGAACCGATACAGTGCCGCAAGGGATCTCGCTTCCAGGATCCACGGTGGCGATCCGGCTAGGAGACTCGCCGCTTCAAAGGATATCGTGCGGTACCCCCTAATGGCCCTGCAGGCCATCGTCTGCTGCGGCGCATGCAGCAGTTGCACGAACCTGGCCTGCAGGGCGTCCGCCCACACGGGGCACCCGTACAGGGCCATGGACCGCACGACACCCGCGTAGAGTCTACTGCAGGAGTCCTCTGGGCCCCTCAAGTTGGGCAGCAGCCGCATCAGCGCGTTAGCTGACACCAACAGTTTGGGGCGCAGACTTCGGAAGTGCTCTCCGAAGTCCCACCGACCGTCGAGTACGAGCCCCAGGTATTTCAACCGGGGCTTGATGTCGATGGGAGTACCTCCTACTGTCAAGCTGGATCCCGGGGGTGGCCTGCGCCGAGGACCATGAAAGAACAGGCAACAGAGGACCTGGGGAATCCTCGTTGGACCCCTGCAATATTAAGCTGATCACTCTGGCAGCGCATTACCTAATTTAGGGCCGGTTCAACCAAACGCGAGTAAAGTTTATTCCTACAATAAACAACCAATACGTGGGTGATATTGCCTGTTTATTCTAAGAATAAACTTTACTCGCGTATGGTCAAATGTACTATTAGTCGGATCTATTCCGACATAGCCTACCGTGTTAATTGAGGTGAGTTTTCCTGAGATTGCCTTCAGCTGTGAGATGAAGTCATACTAACGTGTGTTATGTAAAAAACATATCTATTAAAAATAACCTTGGTAAGCTTGAGCAGTAGTTGTTTGGATTACTGTACTTAAATGCTAATATAATACACTTATGAATATATGAATAAATATTTAATTGTATTTGTACACTTTACTAATTTACTAAAAAAAAAAATTAATTCATTATGCATCGAAAATTATCATAAATAAGTACAATCATTTGTACGCACAAGAACTTTGACGGATTATAAAAAAAGATTATATTGGGTACACCTAGAATAATTAGGTATGCATTATTACGTTAAAAATATTATATAAAAAAAATTAACAAAATGTAAATATGAGGCACTAGTTAGAGTAAACCCCGTGATGTAAACCAATGAATGCACTGAATAAGAAACTCTTAAAGAATCCCATTAACTGCGTTTGACTCCATCATCAGATCAGCTTGATAGATTCTTCTTCCGAGCGCCAATATCAGTTGCGTTCAAAGCACTTTTTTTGCGCCGGGCTTTTCCTTCCATTGATTTATTCTGAATTTTACGATATCGATTGCTCTCTCCAGTCCAACCCCCGAAAGGACAGCTTGCACCAAAGCTTCGTTGGTCAGTCAGCCAGTAAACTGGCGTGCAGGTGAGGTTTCTTTGGACCGTAAAGGTATTGCCTCATATACTAACTACCTTTATATCGGATTGAGATGTCGGTTATCGCGACCATACATAGCCTTTGTCCTTTCTCAAGGCCTAATCTACCCCTATACTAAATTTCATCTAAATCGGTTAAGTGGTTTAGGCGTGAAAGCGTAACATACAGACAAATAGACAGAGTTACTTTCGCATTTATAATATTAGTATGAATGTTGTATTGCCATTCTGTATGACTGATATTGGGCGGAATACTTTTAAAACTATTGGATTTTAACAAACAATTCATAATTATAATTAAATATTACATTACCTATGTTCATATTCTCCAAAATCCCTTTTCAAAATCTCTATCTCATGCGAAGTCAACAAAAAACGCTTGTTAACCCAAAAGGAAAATAAAGCGGGTGTATAAAGAAATAAAAAGCGGTCGTCCTTCGCTCCGTACAGACGGACGGATGGACAAAACGAAATGAAAAAACTCTTGTTCTATTAAACAGTTAAAGACGCAGGGAATAAATTATACTAACTCATTTCAAAGGTAAAGGGCATCGCGCAAAGGGCCGATATTGGAGACCTTCCCGGAATACCGACGCAATTCTCCAAACGCTATTAGAATACCATTTTGAACTTCTTTATGGAATCTGTTTTAGTGACCTCGTAGGGTTGCCAGATATTATCATAAAAAGTCCCTTTATTTTGTAACATGTGAAGTTTATAGTTTATATGTTTAGTAATGGGATTGTATTGTAGTCACAAAATGTATGTATTTTGTTAGGTACAGTGCTTTCGGTCTTGATTTATTTCTATTGAGACTATTCCAATATATAGCGGTCAAAATCATAACCCATTTTTGCTTCTACCAACATTCTTACGAACTGTTGGAACCAATGAATGATTTTTCAACCATTTTTTTTTAAATTAAAAAGTTAACATAATTAATGCTATAAAAATTATAAAACAGTGAGCTATGAAAACAGGAAAAACTGAAGCGCAATAACAGGCCGAATCTTGCGAGAATAATGACAGCCTTAGTATAAGGAGACTGAAATGATTACATACAATCTTGGACCTAGTTGTAAGAAGATGAAAGTGGTGTCAATTAATAGCTTATATATTATCAACCTTTCACTGAAAATTCTGCGGATTTTGTCAATCTGAGAACAGAGATATAAGAGATTATGTAAAAGTGAGGTTATGTTACAATCTTTAACTAACAGCTGATTCCTGAAGTGCAAAATGTGTTCTTTTACACTAATAGTTATTATATTTACTAGAAAATGTTAGAAAAATCATATGAATGAAAGTAAACGACTTCAAGCGATAGGTAGGTAATAGGTAAGGAGATAGGGAAAGGATGTCTAAAATAAAATAAAAAATCATTTAATATAGTAGCCGTTTTATTCGCCTTCTAATAAACACATTTTACATTTTAAACCTGCCAGGATGGTAGCTAGTTAGATGAGGTTATAGGTACTTACTTACAGACTGAGGTGCAAGCCATTGCCGAATCACTGACAGAATTGTTTCATCGTGTAAGGGCCGTCGGCCCAATGTATTGCAGTGACCAATGGATATCCCACAATTCACACAGCGATCCATAGTTTCAATAATATCCAATCCACAAGCCGGCGGTAAAATCCAAAAAGTGTGAGCGATCTTCGGTGTCCAAGGTGAAAGCAAGGGTCGTACAAGGTAGGCAGGGTCAGAATCCGTAAAATACAAAGCAGTTGTCGTAAAAAATGACGAATAATCGGGAAAGCATTCAAAATTTATCGGAAAACACGAAACGAGTGAGCAAACAAAAACGGTCAGCAACTGTCTAGTGTCAATGTTAGTCAGCTGTCATGTCAGTGACATAGACTACAAATATAAGAGAGATTTGAATCGATATGAAATCGATAATCATTAATATTGGTTTTTCAGTAATTAATTGATATTTGATTTAATAATATGACTGTAATTATATGCACTATATTGTATGTAAGTATATATAGTACATTTAATTACTTTGAGTTAATTATTTACTGCAAATGTTTTAGTGTAATCGATTGACAATCGATAATTAATTAATTTTTTACTCAATTGATAATCTCACGAAAACTATTTTCTCATATTTCTCCGCATCCAGATTGAGAATTGAGGTGATTTTTCATATTCTAAGATAGAAAAATATGACTAATTTTTTAGATCATATCTCAACTTATTACATTTGGGCCCACCATTTTCCATCTCCTTTATACATAATAAAAAATCTATTTCTTTTTTATTATGTATAAATCTTCTATATATATGTACAACTATAAATACAAATCTTATATAATAAAAAAAAAATTATACAGTACCGTGTGAAAATAACATACTTAAAGACCACGCTATAAAAATAAACAAATACTTTGACTTGACCAACGAGTTAACCAAAAATGGCTGTGTTTAAACTCTACTCCGTAGAAGTAGGAGCAAGGGGAATTCCAGCTAAATCCCTGTATAACTTATTTAAAGACCTCGGATTGCCAAGAGCTTCAGTAAGCTCTTTACTCAAACGAATATCTAAAACGGCGCTGATAGAATCTTACCAAATTTGGATAGGTAGAGGGGGGAACACGACTGACGGTGGAGGTGAGCGCTGATGCATCACAAGGTGGCCACCCTAAACCTACACCTGGGTCGCAAGTCGCAGGCGCCGTCACATTGTTCCTCTCTGTACCACGCCATGGACCCGGCGACCGCACGGTGAATCCATGGAATGCTAAGAACTGGATCTCATCTCATAATATAGTTTCTATGAAACATTACCGACTGCAAAAAAGGTATTAAGTAATCTATGCATTATAAATTACAATGAAATCGTAGATAGCATATTGTTTTTAACGACATGGAAATCTGAATGGACGCGCAACAACCGACGCGGTATCAGATATCAACTGATATTGTATTACAGTATTTACAGTGACTCAGGAATTTCGACTCCGGTACCTAGCATGCCATACATTCTATAGAGATTAGTAGGTTCAATTATTTGAAAACGTCAGCCATTCTTGCGTGATTACGTAAATCGATTAGCCTATTACAGTCCACGGCTGGGCGTAGACCTCTCCCAATGTTAAGCGTTGCCCTCCGTGGCGTCGCCCTCCGTGGCGTGGTGGTAGTGAACGCGACTGCGACGCAGGAGGCGCGGGTTCGATTCCCGCTCAGTGTAAATATTTGTATGCATGAATATGGCTATTTGCATTGGTCTTGTTTCTATGTATGATATGTATGTATTTACAAAAAAATGTATCTAAGTATGGATTCCATAACACAAGCTAGTTAAGCTATGCTACCATGGGTCTAGATAGCGTTGTGTAGAATGTTGGGAAATATTTATTTATTATTCTTTATTTATTTATTTATTTATTTATTGTTACCACACTGGTCATACGGGTGGGTAAAGGGTTTTATTTACAGTTTTCCTTTGCAGTGTTAACGTTGGCGTATTTTTCGGTTAGTCGCTTCTTACGACACCGTTTGAATGAAATGAGGGGTGTTGATCCTTGATTCTTTCTCCCTTACCACGCGGATGACATGATTACGTACCAACAATAAACTAACTTTGACATTTATATTGACGATATGATTGATACTCCTAGCTTTTAAAACTAATTTCAAAGCTAATCTCACCGTATTTTCTTAGATCAAAATGCGAACAATTAGAACAGGGACTTATACTATATGTATGATTGTATGATTTAAGATTGACATATATATATATATATATATATATTGACATATTTAATATGTGTTGCGTCTGTGTCTGCGGTAGCCTAGTGGTATGGATAATGGACTGCTAAGACGAGGTCTCCGGTTCGATCCCAGGTTTACCATGGCACACACCAATGACTTTTCGATGCTTGTATTTATCGCAGGTTTATAAGTGCCCGGTTAATGGCAATAGGCTCGCCACCTATTACATTGGGACCTAAACATAAACTGGCGAAATGTGGGTGCTAGCACCTCTGCCTACCCCTTCGGGGAATACAGGCGTGAGTTTATGTATATGTATGTATGTTAAATTTTCTTGAATATCCGATATATTCGGAGTATCCATCCGATATATACGGTCAAACAGTTCATCCGTGATCATGGCACCGAAATATCGGACACTCGGGAAAATGAAAAAACATGGTAAATATCCCGGCGAGTGTTTTACTAGTAATTATAGCAGATAATAGACATTAACTTATACACATTTCTCTTGTACTTGATCTAAAAAGTTTCCACTTTGTAAACTCTCCAATTGTAGACGGTCGTTTTGTGTACCGATAAACGCACAGACCTGTTGTCAACGTATTCCTGGAACAAGATATAGCACGTTTCTTACATTTTCACTCCGAAACGTGACCCTATATGGATTTGCAAATTTACTAATATCTTCATCTGTTTTTACGTTGTTCTGAGAAATAGATGGATAAATAAATAAGGACGTAGGGCAGCTTTAGCACTGGGGACATTGGTAGAAAAAATATTGAAAATGACACGATTGCTGATTATGTTTTTGAATTGAATATCCATTTTTATTATTTATCACTACATATTATAAAACAAAGTCACTGTCGCTGTCTGTCTGTCCCTATGTATGCTTAAATCTTCAAAAGTACGCAACGGATTTTGAAGCGGTTTTTTTTAATAGATAGAGTGATTCAAGAGAAAGGTTTATATGTATAATACATGCTTAATATTGTAGAGCAACACTGCTGAATTTAGAGGTTTCTAATGTCATGTCGTAAAAAAGCAAATTTTTTTGCGCTTACATTGCAAACGCTGGCTGAACCCCAAGAGATAAATCAAAATGATGTACTATAGTATTGTACACCTTAAAAAGGCCTACATAAAAGTCCGCGATAGCATATGTCTATCTATTATGGGTAGCCCACAGTAACCATTCTTATCTTTTACAAATTATAATTTTTTTATGTGTCATTTTGGAAGCTATTTTTAACAATATATTGTTATTCCTTATCCAATTAAATACTTTAGATACGTTGTACATTTAATGTAGATCAAAATTGCCATTCACACTATATAATTATAATGCATACTTTGGAAGCTATCGCAATATACAATTAACGCACGGCAAAATAAATTTAAGCAGTAATCCCGATTGACATTAGAAACCTCTAAATTTAGCAGTGTTTCTCTACAATATTATGCATGTATTATACATATAAACCTTCCTCTTGAATCACTCTATCTATTAAAAAAAACCGCTTCAAAATCCGTTGCGTAGTTTTGAAGATTTCAGCATACATAGGGACAGACAGACAGCGACAGCGACTTATGATGAAGTGATCCAGCAGTGGTCTACAATAGGCTCGCTGTCTGTTCGTCCCTATGTATGCTTAAATCTTCAAAAGTACGCAACGGATTTTGAAGCGGTTTTTTTTAATAGATAGACTGATTCAAGAGGAAAGTTTATATGTATAATACATCCACAATATTGTAGAGGAACACTGCTAAATTTAAAGGTTTCAAATGTCATGTCGTAAATAAGCACATTTTTTGCTCTTTTCTTGCTACATTGCAAACGCTGGCTACACCTCACGAGATAAATAAAAATAATGTACTACAGTATTATGCAACTTAAAAAGGTCAATATAAAAGTCCGCAATGGTATATGTCTATCACTTACGGATAACCCATAATAACCATTTTTATCCTTTACATTTTACAGAAAAAAAATGGCTTATTTACGAAGTGATTTTAAGCAATACAGCATCAATCCTTTTCCAATTAAGTAGGTAGGTACCTTAAATACATTGTCCATTTAGTATATAGATCAATATGGCCCTTTATAGCATGTAATTTAAAAGAATATTTCCGAAGATATTACAGATTTAAAATCGCAGGGTCAAACTTTCAACGTTGCGGGCTTAGATTTGAGCGTTGAGTGTTTTTCTCATGGTCAATTATATGTCGCTCTTTCAAGAGTAACCTCTAAACAAAACATGTTTGTATTGTCTAATGATAAAAAAGCTGTAAACGTTGTTTATAAGGACATTTTGTAGTTGGTAAGTATATTTAGTATCAGTATTGCACTCGTGCGAAGCCGGGGCGGGTCGCTAGTAGGTAATAAATTAATAATAGTAAAGTAACTAAGTAGGTATTCCTACTATCGATAATTAATATCTATTACAATTTATAATTATTTATTTTAGAAAACTTCAATTATGTACATAATAATAATATTCAATAATTATTATAAATTACAATTTTATATTATCATTGAAAATGTATAAATCATCTAGTGAAAATTGTAGTCTGACTAAATAAATTACGTCTCTAAATTATGAGCGTGGGCGCAGTAAGAAGCCGGTAGGAGCTACACTCATTATGTAAACTCAAATTTGAAAGTGTACGACGAATCCGCGTACCAGGGCAACAGAACTCCGAGGAGGTAGAATTACTTTTCGGTTACATACTTTGTTGGCGCGGTGTGTCATCATGTGTGTGTGACGCATACTGCGCATACATTGAAGCCGCTGTTGAGTTTGTTTACAATTTATCAAGTTACTGTTACGTCAAATGCCGTAATGAATAATGTATGATTCGATACAGTTTTGTATTTACAAAATGACTACATAATTATTATGAAAGATTTTATTTATTTTCAACGATTTTGTTTGAGATTTCGTTGAGCGGTCACTTTATAGTAGCGTAATGGGTATGTTGGATTGGCTATGGGAAGGTTGTAGGTTCACATCCAACTTCGACATGAATGTATTAGGTACATAATATTAAGAATTGTTTTGGTTTTACTAGTTTTGAGTATATGGAAGACTTGTTTTTTGATGAAATATTCTAAGCGTCTAACGTTAGTCTTTTTTTGTTCGCAGTTGGTGAGGTGGTCCAACACGAGAGGCGATGCTGGGCGGGGCGGCGGGGGGCGCCCGCTCCCGCCCGCCCTCTGATCTGCAGCAAGGTATGTTGTCCTGGTAACACTATTTTACTTAATCAGTACTTTTTTTCTTTGGCGTACCTAATTATGTGTTTACGACCGACGAACTTACAGGAATACAGTTTTCTTGTCTCATTAATCCCTTATTATTAAAGAAAATAGGAATAGCATAGAAGTTTATGGGAAATATCAGATAATTTAAATGTTTGGACTGTTGTGATTGTGTACTATAAAAAGTAACACACGAATTTTGCCAATCTCACAAATTCTGAATTGATCCGGTACCTGGACCGGATAAATTCCGAATTTATGAATTAATTTATTAATTTATTGATTGTACTGTATTATTCATTTTTAATATGACATTCTGTTGTTTTTATTTTTCTTTTGTTGTTGTTGTTGTTATACCTAGTTAATGACAAAATTCTAAAAGAATACTAAAAAATCTACTAACGATACCATTGTTACACTAACTCATTATTATGAAATTAGATACCTATTCCGACCAATGGTGTTCGATTACACCTAGCCTAATCGAGTCCGGAGGTCGGAGTTCGGTGTCACCACAGAACAGAAAAAACTGGTGTCACGGTAACTGACGTAGATTTTTTGGGGGATTTCACATCGGGTCGTCTGTTACTAGCTTAATGCTTCATGTGTCAGTTGGTATCCTAGTAAGTCCTCCATGTATTACTAGTAAAATATTTTTTTTTTCCCAGGTGTGGCTCGATTCCCGCTGTACTCCTTATTCCCGACACAGACTGGCAACAGACCGACCATACACAAAGGTAAGCTCTTATTTACTACCATTTTTATGGAATAGTTTTAATACCACAACACGTCTCTTGAAAAAAAATGTATCTACATGAAATTAGAAATATCTAGTATTAAATGAACTTAAGCTGACTTAGATAAATGTCCACATATCTCAAATATACATAGAGTAGACATACATATTATATATACATATAGGTACATACAGATAACCACACACACCATAGTTACCTAAGTAGGTACGTACCACATGGTTGTTAATCATCCATTAGAAATAGGTTCTTATCTATACAATACAAATACAAATAAATAAAATTGGAGTGTCTGTTTGTAATATTAAAATAACCGCTTTCTACTACATGCATATGAATGTATATACGGTACACATACCAAAATATATATTTTTAAATTTTTTGTCTGTCTGTCTGTCTGTCTGTCTGTCTGTCTGTCTGTTTGTTTTGGCTAATCTCTGGAACGGCTGGACCGATTTGGACGGGACTTTCACTGGCAGATAGCTTATGTAATAAGGAGTAACTTAGGCTAAAAAAAATCTGATTTTTTTATTAAGTACATTCCACGCGGACGAAGTCGCGGGCACAGCTAGTCTACATATATAATATTAAATTACCTTAAGCTGACATAATATCTCATACTCACACACCCATAAAACACACACACACAATACATATACATGTAAGTATACCCTACCACATGTCTGTCTGGCTAAATGTACATCAATTATAAATATCTATAATATTATATTACGTTAAGCTGACACAAATGTATGATATTAAATTACCTCCCCATTGCGCAGCGACATTCACGCCTTTAATTTGATCACTGATCATGTGATCGTAAACTCACAGCTGTGGGCTGGCTGCTGGCTCCCACAGGATTCAGGATAGTTAGGAGAGAGATCCGGTTCTCAGCGTTCCTTTGATTCACCGTGCGGTCGCCGGGTCCATGGCGTGGTATAGAGAGGAACACTGTGACGGCGCCTGGGACTTGCGACCCAGATTTAGGTTTGGGGTCCACCGTCCGTCGTGTTCCCCCCTCTACCTATTAAAATTTGGTAAGATAATATCAACGGCGTTTTAGATATTCGTTTGAGTAACGAGCTTACTGAAGCTCTTGGCAATCCGAGGTCTTTAAACAAGTTATACAGGGATTTAGCTGGAATTCCCCTTGCTCCTACTTCTGCATAAATGCTCTACATAAATAAACGTATTATTACTATCAAACTTGCTTTTACCTACGGCTCCACCTGCGTTGGTGTGGATTATCGCGACGAAACATAGCCTATGTCCTTTCTCAAGGTCTGATCTACCCCTATACAAAATTTCATCAAAATCGGATCACTGGTATAGGCGTGAAAGCGTAACATACAGACAGATTTACTTTCGCATTCATAATATTATTGATTGTTAACTTAACCTGTGTCAATATTGTTATTTCTCATGAAGTTATCATTAACATATTAAAATAAGTACTGTAATTATGAATAAAAAAAGAAAATTAATATTCAACTATTATTGTGGCGCGATGGCGTGGCAGTAGTGAACGCGACTGCTACGCAGGAGGCGCGGTTTCGATTCCCGCTCAGTGCAAATATTTGTATGCATGAATATGGCTGTTTGCATTGGTCTGGGTGTTTTTATGTATAGTATGTATGTATTTACAAAAAAAAAGTATCTAAGTATGTTTATCCGCATTCTAGATTCCATAAAACAAGCTAGTTAAGCTATGGGTTTAGATAGCGTTGTGTGGAATGTTGTGGAATATTTATTATTATTATTTATTAAAAACGTTTAAAAAATTCCTTTTCAAAATGTTCAACTCTTCGTTTTTAGACTTTAACTATATTGAGAATATTGTGAGATAATAATTCAATACCATTTGCTCCCATCCCGAAATCGAAGCCAGGACCTCTTGGTAGATCATAAACGTACGCCATAGTTCACGTGACTTAACGGGACTACTCAATGAGGCGATGGTTATTATTGTACCTACTAGCTCTGAACAATACGCGAGTATATTTTTACAATGTATAGTCTGTTTAAATCCTTCATTGTTCCAGTCTAAAATCCAGATGACGTCATTCGCTAGTAGTATTTAGGTTCGGTTATCTGAGACTTGACTTCGTTTTGTTATGTCTCGAAGTATAAATTACTGATTCGAACGCAGTCAAAACAATATGAACAGGCTTGCCTATAGTGTTATGAATTAGTACCACCCAGACGTTATTAAACGACTATGACTGTATTAATATTTCCTCCTCCCTAATAGTAAACGTGAATTATTTTACAGCATTAAGCATGCTAACTATACAAATCGAATACATAACATAATAATTATTATAAATAAAAATATAAAACTAGGTATGTGCAAAACTGTAGGTTCAGGCGTCAAAGAATTCCTCCCCATCGTAGTGTCTATTAAACGTTTAGATATTTCTTTGTACAATAGACGTGCACTTGGACCCCATGATCCCAGCGTCTCGACCCCAAACGGCTCGTCGAATACATAGGGAAAAATGTATCTTCTCGGGCGGGACACGAACCCGCGATCTTTCCCTTACAGGGGGAATGTCTTGAAGGGATTCTCTCCCGAGAAGATTAATTTTTCCTTAAGTATAAGATTAATAAACGGTTACCATAACTTATAACCAGAAGTATTATTTAGGCGTTATCATCACCTACAGAGTAAGAGATATGGGGAAGAAGTACCCTCGAGAGATCTTATTTGATCGAAGAAAAGGTAGAAAAGCATTAGCTCATTCTTAAAACCTGCGAATAGCAGGCATGGATACCCTTTTATGCTGGTAATAGAATGGTCCTTATTCTTAGTTCCCACATAAGGGTGAATAAATCGATGTCTAGTAAGCCACATATCGTCCTTGTCAAACCATAATCTGATAATTATGTGCATTTTTTAATAATTTTTAACATTTTGACAATTGCGACTGGTAAATGAACCAATCTATCGTACGAAAGAACTGCTATGTGCTATGCTTATAAGTACTATACGACGCACTATGACAATTTAACAAAATATGCGATGTGGAGCAGCTAGAATAATATTCTAGCTGCTCCACAAAAAGTAAAACTAAAAAGTTAGCATAACAAATTACATTCAAATATTATTTGAATGTCATTTGTTATGCTAACTTTTTAAGTTCGAAATGGGACTTGAACCCACGACCTTTCCCTTACAGGGGGAATGCTCTTCCAACTGAGCTATTATATATAACTATTATATACTAATGTCATAAAAATAATTTGGATATAAATAAAAACCATTAAAATATTGTGTTACAACATTTGACTACGATTACATCAAGCTCCAACCAACCGAAATACTGAATAATTGCATAATAAAATTAGCATTAGTAACTAAATTATGCCTACCTACTTATTCTTGAAAAAATCAACATAATTACTGAATTTAAGCACAGCTTAATATGCGGACGTCCATATTTTTTCTTCTTCCATTGCTTCTCCAAGATTAAACGTTGGACAACAGCCTCGTTTTTTTGTTCATTAGTTTCCTGTTATAGGTATACATAATATAACAAAAACAACGATTTCGTATCACCATATTCAGATAGGAAAACATCATAGAGATTTGCCTGTTCAATAGAGTAAATCCCATCGATACACATTTATTATGATACCACAGATACATATTTTGATCTTATTTTGTTGTTTTCCAGGACTCTCTTTAAGTACTAAATGCTGGTTCTGATGCGGAAATATTACCCTTGCAATTACCCAACTCGGAATCGAACTGGGGAACACACATCACACAGTACAGTATTACACTAACTAATGCGCGGTCACTAGAAAAAGCGGTCTCACATGATCTATATTGTACTATTCATGATTGTTACAACACACATTTGAGCTTAGATTACCAGGTAAACATGAACATTGAGTAGGTAGTTAGCTACAGCTACACGTAATCAACGTAATAAAAAAACTTTGAACAAAGAATGTTCGTTATTCTTTTAACTGGGTTACACATCGCGTGTCCGCTGCACATACGCCCCGAGCGACAACCGTGAGGATATCTGATATGACGTTTCTGACAAGCGGTTCACCCGACCTCAGATGGCCTTACATTGTTTGTAATAAATGCTGGGATTCGATCAAATTAGGACTGGCATTGAACTATCAAATCCATAGCATGCGACTCGTATTTACCGCACGAATGATATGCTGCCCTAGTCAAATATGTACAAGATATTTCGAAATATAGATATTTTAAAGCAGCAATTTGTTGCTTATACATTTTTATGAGGAAACCTATTGCTCGCGGCTCCGCCGCTAAGAAATATGGGTGTGTAATGTTTGATATAATAACAAATGCTCTAATTTTACTTGAAATAACGTTCATATGTTATAATTTTCATATGCTATAATATCAAATAACCTAATTTCATATGATATAATGTTTTATATCATATAATCTTCCTTTGATATAATAACATTTTGTATAAAGTTCATATGATATAATTTTCAAAATGCATAATATTCTTTTAATATAACTTTCATTTAACCTAATGTTCTTTTGACCTAATTTTCTGGTCGAGGTCGGACTTGGTCGACGGAGCCCCGCTTCGCGGGGCTCCTACTTCTGGTTGATTTAAAAAAAAACCACGTTAGGTTAGAAGGGGATGGCGGGGTCTACGACCCCGCCATCCCCTTCTAACCTAACCTATCCGAGTCGGGGTGCCCTAAAGTCCAGATTGCATCCAGATCCTCCTATCACAATAAAACAAAGATCGAGATTGCAACAGCCACACGACGAATACTTTTGCTATAACTGTATGACAGTAAGAAAATAATAATTATACTGTCTACCCACCTCAAGTATAAAAACTAATTTTGGTAGCAATAATGTTTATGCGATGCACTTTTGCTAGCACCAGGTTAGCAGGCGTTTAAAATCGTATCGAATATTCTAAATTATATTAAAAGTTACTTAGAGATTATGAATATTATAGTAAATAAATAATATACTAAACGAATTTTATGTCAAATGTGCATTATAAAAAGTGTTCATTATATCAAAAGAAATTAGATAAAATGAAATTATATCTACAGTTCAATATGACAACTGATCGTTATATTAAATAAAATTATATTAAGTGACTAGCTGTGCCCGCGACTTCGTCCGCGTGGAATGTACTTAATAAACGACTAATATACCTTTCAAACAAAAAAAACTAAATCCAAATCGGTTCATCCGTTTGGGCGCTACGATGCCACAGACAGACACACACACACACACACACACACACACACACACACACACACACACAGACACGTCAAACTTATAACACCCCGTCGTTTTTGCGTCGGGGGTTAAAAAATCTTTTCTAAAATAAAAGTAGCCTAAGTTACTCCTTATTACATAAGCTATCTGCCAGTGAAAGTCTCGTCCAAATCGGTCCAGCCGTTCCAGAGATTAGCCAAAACAAACAGACAGACAGACAGACAGACAGACAGACAAAAAATTTAAAAATATATATTTTGGTATGTGTACCGTATGTACATTCATATGCATGTAGTAGAAAACGGTTATTTTAATATTACAAACAGACACTCCAATTTTATTTATTTGTATAGATATTATGTCAAGTGAACGTTAGATTTTTTGTTATTATATCAACCGTTACACACCCAAGAAATATAGTCTATACTATGTCCTTTCTCAAGCTCTAGTCCATCTCTGAACCAAATTTTATCAAGATCAGTTCAGTGGTTTGGGCCTGACAGCCAGGGTTACTTACGCATTTATAATATTAGTATGGATAGAAAGTTGATCCTAATACAGACTTTATCCGACCTGGGAATCGAATCCAGAATCTCAAGCACGCAAACACAATCACGGAACCCACGTAACATTCCAATTTATTATTATTAATATCTAACCCACAATTTTGCGATATTATCACTAGAATTTTTTCAAGATTCATAATAAGTTTAACCTTCGTTTTTGTTACCTTTTGAATTCAAGACATGCGTGTATAATTCCGGCGTTGGATCAGGGCTACAGAATTAACACGATTGGTTCCATTGGGCACGAGGTCTGAGTGAGAGTGACACCCATGAAATGCACCAGACAGGACCGCTACTTTTTCATACTACCTCATTGTACCTCAGTGTTTTTTTTATTACCTTTGATTTGAATGTACTGACAACGTAAATTATGAGGATATTCTCGGTAGAATACGCAGAGTTATAGGTAATCCATACTGATTAAAAACGCTATAATTGCAGTGTTTCTGTCAGTGTCTGGAGTAGAATAGGGCCACCCCATGTCTTCCTTCCTGGCCCTCGATTCTACTAAAGCAAAACTATTGTCAAGCCACTGAGATTGGAAAAAGCGGCATTAAAGTTTAGACTTTATTTCTATACACTAAGGTCCAAGATGAAATGACAAAAGTTTCATTACACTCTTTTATTCACTCTGCTAACAGTTATTTAATATTGAACTTTAAATGCATCGCTTTAAAGTCTATAATGTATTGCCGCTTTTTCCAATCTCAGTGGCTTGACAATAGTTTTGCTTTAGTAGAATCGAGGCCCTGTCTGTACGTGTCGCATAAGGCGACTAAGGAATAGGGCTGTTCACCGTCCGACAGTAAACTTTAAAAACATCCATTTTTGATTTTGATTTATTTGAGTCGATTCCACAAAAGCCGCGGTCAGCCATATCTAAACCAAAGAACCCCGGGCTCCAAAGTGAAAACTTCTCATGCAAATTGGAACTAACACTGCGACGATAATGATGAGTGAAGTGAGTCCCCTTGAATGGAAATGTGATTTTCTTTATAGAACTGAAAGTACTTAAACCGTTTTTAGGTTTCTCTATATCTATAAAATCAAATACGTTTTCCTCGTAATTCGGAAGTTAAGACAAGAGGTTTTAAGTTTAGTTTTCCGTATAATACTTATTTTTTTCGAATACATCGGGAAAAATGAATATTCTCGGGCGGAACTCGAACCCGTGATCTTTCCCTTACAAGGGGAATGCCTTGACCACCTAGGCTACCTAGACACGCCCATTGATTCAAATTTCCCTTCTAGTTTTATCCGTCTTTATGGCGACGACGGTGGATTCATCCACCGATGTTCTTACGAACTATCGGAACCAATGAATGATTTTACAATATTTTTTTTCAAAAAGTTAGTTTTTGTATTTATTGTATGTATAGTAGCTACATAGTAAATTGTATGTTTCTTGATTGTTTTTGAAATGTATCAATAATCAATAGTTTACTCCTCTCATATGTCTTTTGATAGTGCGGTTTTCTCTCCCGACATTTCAATAAAATTGCACCGATCCCATTCAAGGTGAACAAGATTGTGTTTAATGTTCATCTCGTGCATCATAGTTTGCACAAGTTCAATTGACAACATCTCATCATCATTCACAGTATGCAAAGGTTAGATGCGTTTACTTATCTTCTATACATTATAAAATAACTTGTCCCTGACTGACTGACTAATTTCATCAACGCAGAGCCTAAACAGCTGGACCTAAAACATGAAATTTTGACAGTAGAAGCATTTTAAGGTGTAAGTGTACATTAAGAAAGCATTTTTAGAAATTCTGCTACTAAAGGGGTAAAATAAGGGCTGGGAGTGTGTATGAAAGTCGGTCATTTTCAGTGCTAGATGCACTAAATTACCGACATGCACGCGGGCGAAGCGGTGGGCAAAAGTTAGTCTACTATATCTACCTATTCTAAGTTGAAGAGTTTGTATGTGTGCTTGATCGCGCTAATCTCAGGATCTAGTGGTATGAATTGAAAAATTATTTTTGTGTTGAATATATTTCATCACGCTACTCCACAAGGGAGTGGAGCAGTGATCATAAATGGCAAAGATTTGGCAGATTTCCATACAATATTTGAAGACCAAAAAATTATAGGCTCAACGATGCCATCCATGAACATTAATGATATAGTGCATTATCCAGCGTTTATCCGTAGTTCTGTCATACGTATAATACTCACACCTATTCCGATCTGTTTCTATCCTTACACAATAAATCTTATACGTTTTTAAATTCAAATTCACTCTATTATTTATTCTTACTTTTGCCAGATAAAGCCAATTATTTCATCAGGTCCTACCTTGCATATCTACCAATACCTACCTACCTACAGTAGTTGATAAGCTTACCTACGCTTATCAACTGAAATTTCAAACCGCAGCCTGTTTTTGTACCGTAACAGTAGCGTTGTTTTTGCCAAGCGTAATGAGCAATGTGTGAGATAAAGTATGATCGTACATCAAGAGTGGTGCCCTGTGCGTAGTGCGACATAAATATGCGCCGGCGCACGTGTTGCGCGGGAGTCGCGCCCGTCGAGTGACACTCAGTAATTAAGGTCTTAGATCCCATGGGCCTCGACAGAAATAGAATGTTTGTTCGGCAGCGCGCAAAGAGTTCGCCATGGTTTATTTTCTTAGTCGTTCCAACCGTTTAGTTTGTATTTTTAAAAACTGTATTTGACGTGTTTGTTTGTGAAAGTTTTACAGACATTCAGTTAGATGATTCATTGTTCTTTAACAGAATATACTACGAGTACTTATAGATTATAGTACAGTTTCAAACTTTCGATATAGGTACATTATAGAAAGGCTGTTTAGTTGTGGAAAGCAAATTACATACAACTTTTAAGTTGCTTTAAGTATAGTAATTCATTTTAGATCAAGGTCCTAGAAATAATAATATGAAGAACAATGAACTTACGATGGGCTGATTGAATTATAATATTATGTACTTACTTAACTCACAAATTATACCATGTTGGGAATTTTTTCCTCATTACAATACACTGAACATTTATGTGAATTAATATACAATATGGGGTTTTTCAAAGGCATTCGATTACTACAGGGTTTCTGGTTGCACACATCCATACTATAAGCCACGGTAAACACTCACCATCAGGTGGGCCGTATTCATCAAGTAAAGCAAAATAAAACTCAGATTAGTTGAACTAATTTTCAGTCATGAGATGCAGTCTTGAGTTTTGCGAAGTGTGAGACAACAGTTGTATAACCTGTGTTCAAAAGTCTATTCTGTAACACCAAGGCAGCATACATTCCACAGACTAATTGGATGAAATTGTTCTAGTAACGGAGAGTTTATTCTCAACGTCGCTGTCGACGTTCGGCGTGCCCACTCCGCCACCCAACTCGCCGTACTCGCCGTTGCAGCTGGAGTTGCTCAACTGCTCGCAGCGGGTTCTTGTTACCGACAAGTAAGTCTTTTACACTACACTTTTATGGCGTCCTAGTACTTTTGGTTTGGAATGCTTCCTAGTTGACGGGTTGATTGGGGACAGATTGACGAGATACCGGCGCGGCCGGCGCGCGTGGGCTTATGAAATCTCTGAAGGACTTTAGGTACATAAATGGGCTATTTGACTATTTTTTTTTAACTTTCGAAAAATGACCACTGTCTTATAATATAATGAACTGTAAAAGTAAAATTTTCGTACGACAAATAGTTTTCAAGATATTTGATTTTGAAAAATTCAATGTGTCGCGCCGCCCGAAATCGCTCCATACAAAATCGTATGAAATTGTGACGTCACGTTTCGGTAGCGCGTAGTGCAAATGTATGGAGTGCAAGATAATATCGCATTTATCTCGGTCTACGTTGCGTTTACACTTATATTGTTCATAATAAAAGTTATTTACAATTTAATGAGGAATCTAAAAAGTTATATATTTGAATTGAATTTGATTGTTTATATTTTGACTTTTTTTGGGAATTTCAACTAATGAAAAGTCATAGTTTCAGTTTAGATATATTTTGCAAGGCATATTTTTTCAGAATCGACGACTTAGTTAAATACCCTATTGTTAGGTTATCACAGAAATCTTAAATTCACCCTGACTATTCTCGGCATTTAAAATATTGAAAGAAAAACAAGATAGTTAGGTTTTGTAAAGGTAATCAACGGACTACTTGTAATATTCATGAATTGTCTAATACTTATCTTCTATGTCCAGGGACCACAATAAAATGGAAGAGGCTAAACATGGCAAGGGATGCCTTCAAGATACCTTATGTTGTCCTGGTGACCAGCGGCAAATGCTAGACAGCCTCAGCGTCATGCAGCCTCTTACAATCAAGACTGAGCAGGCGAAGCGATCGTGCAACACCTGCCTTACAAACTCACCTAAAAAGGTAAGAATTCTACCGATTTTTCTGTTGTATAAACTTGGCTAATTGCAGTTACCATTACTGTTTTTTGAACCTGTATTTTAGCATGTAGGACAGCCTTGTCTTCTAATAATCTTGTATGACACACATGGGAAGAAGTTTGATCTCTGTATTCTCCACTAATTCCTCCGCATTGTTACGACCGGTAGCGTTCCCAGGTTGGCTGCATTGCCACGTTGAGTGGCAATGTATAACCTCTGTGCAAAATAGTAGTAGCCTTCTGGTTACGCGTAGCGTCACAGTATAAAGTCCTCTTTATACTATGAAAGCGTCGATCAGCCGTTTTGCCAGGTCTTTTATAAAGAAAAGGGAACATACTTATGGCTAAGATGCCATTCATTTACGGTGCAGAGTATACCTGCTAGAACCAAGCGTTTCAGTGACTCATTCCTATGTCGCACCATTAAGACCTGGAACTCCCTGCCAGCTCACGTGTTTCCCTCTTCCTACAGTCCCGGGTCCTTTAAGCGGGGCGTGAAAAGGCATCTAATGAAGCCGTCAAGCTGAGTGCCACCACTGTTAACATGGTACATGTTTCCGATGGTGACCCTCTTTCCGAGACTTCGCCTTTAGCTTAACATCAGGCGAGGTGAAGTCAAATTGACGTGCCCCACATAAAAAAAAAAATACCGCCTACCCAGCGATTCTTTATACAATATTCCGATGTTAGCGCCAAAAATTGAAATGTATACGACCTCTATGGTAGTGAGCTAAATACCTCTTTGATGTACACAATAGGTACTGAAAAAGAGTGTTTACCCGTGGTCCCGTTGGGTCGACCCATTACCGGGACCACGGGTAATTTTATTAGCCCGTGGTCCCATGGCATTAGGGATGGCTGCCTGAACTTCTGATTGTATCGATAGAAAATTATACACACTGGGTCAAGCATTAACTTGAGGTTAAATAAAAATCCATCTAACAGCATACCTAACTAATAAGGTACGTCAAAAGAGATCGCATATTAAAGTAAAGTAAAGTAAAGTAACTCTTTATTGTGTACACCAAGGATTAAAAACATGTGTTGTTTGTAGGTACATTTCAGGTATAGACAATAGGCGGCCTTATCGCCATACTAAGCCATATTTATGCATACAAATATTTGCACTGAGCGGGACTCGAACCCGCGACTCCTGCGTAGCAGTCGCATTCATTACCGCCACGCCACGGAGGCTATTACCTCAAGTTAATGCTTGACCCAGTGTGTATAATTTTCTATCGATACAATCAGAAGACCAGGCAGCCATCTCTAATGCCATGGGACCACGGGTAAATAAAATTACCCGTGGTCCCGGTAATGGGTTGACCCAACGGGACCACGGGTAAATTGTGCTGAAAAAAGTAAAAATTGACATGGCGGGCGAAATAAAAATCGAGAGGGAAACGTATTTTTGTGCGTTTTATATGCAAATAGTACACCGAATTGATATCATGCCGTGAGAGTAAACAGGGATCATTTCTTTTGTACGAAGAATAGTTAAATAGAAAAAAAAAATAGTGTAACAGAAGTGACAGGTAAGTACGTTACTACTTCAGAAATTGGCGGTTTTCTGTATAGACTTACTAGCTTTTGCCCGCGGCTCCGCCCGCGTGGATGTCGGTTATCGCGACCAAACATAGCCTATGTCCTTTCTCATGGTCTAATCTACCCTTATACCAAATTTCATCAAAATCGGTTCAGTGGTTTAGGCGTGAAAGCGTAACATACAGACAGACAGACAGACAGAGTTAC
Source organism: Eilema sororculum (assembly GCA_914829495.1). Taxonomy (NCBI): domain Eukaryota; kingdom Metazoa; phylum Arthropoda; class Insecta; order Lepidoptera; family Erebidae; genus Eilema; species Eilema sororculum. The sequence goes on from OU618541.1 coordinate 2,446,072, forward strand.
TTTCGCATTTATAATTTTATAAGCGGCGTTGGTCACCTTACATTAGTAATGTGGAGGAAATGAAACAACCACACTCGGCCCGTTGTCAATGGTGAGGTGACCACACTAAACTAAAAAAAATTATACATACATACGTAATTCTATCTATAAAGTCCCACATTGACTATTTTCAAAGTTGGGTCGGTGTTACAGAGCCACAGACAGCTTTCTAAGTAAAAAAAATTCAACAGCGCCATCACAGATAGGACCTTAAATCTGCGGAAACAGAACATAAACTTTAGATTCCCAATGGTGATGCTGCAAACTTATTCTACAGGATAGTCCAACTTCTTACTAATCCTAAACATGATCTTAGCGTTGATCCCGGTTACAATAATGACTACATACTCGTAGTATAATTTTTTTTTCTTTCCGCGTCCCTACGTCCCTTTGTATGCATAAATCTTTAAAACTACGCTACGGATTTCGATACGGTTTTTATTAATAGATAGAGTAATTCAAGAGGAAGGTTTATATGTATAATGCATGCTAATATAGTAGAGGGTGCAGTGGGAAGGGGATCTGAAGCCTCGCGGGCGGAAAAATGTTGGCGGAACGAAGTTTGTCGAGTCAGCTAGTTCCAGAGAATCGTATCCACGTCTTCATTCGCTGAATTGGCGCAAGAACTCATTGACACCCTATATCGTATTTACTTTAACTTGGCTACAAGGTGGGCTCATCCATTGCCGTTCAGTCAAAGGATTGTTTATTTTTTAAATACCGATAATCTCGTATGACAAGTGTGCTTCTTCGAATGCCACCCATCTCAATGATATTCTGTCTAATATTCCTTGCAACAATAGGCAATAGGGGTATCACTCGCGCTTTGATACCTCCGTGGCTCGAAAGAGGTAAAAAATTAAAAAGAAAAATAACGAGGGTAGAGCTAGAGGTATCCTACAAACTCTATCAGATATAGTATACTGTAGTATACACGGTTTTCCCAGCAAGGGAGAGGTTCGAATGGAATGAAATGGATACCAACCTCCTCTCACTAAGATGCAATAGCTCGAACAGTTTGTTACAGTTATAGCCTTGCCTGCCTTCCTTCCCTCTCTCCCTAAACATGTCGTCTCGATCTTGCACAGACTCTGCGCCTTTAGGCTGCTAAGCGTCAACTGCCTTGAAATTATTAAAGGTCAGGATAACTCCTTATTTTCATGTTTTCCGTGTGTGTTTTCCTATGTTAGTTTATTAGAGTAAAAATGTACATACTCACGTCTGTAAATCCCCGAAGGCAGCAGAGGTGCAGCTGTGTATTAGCACCCACGTTTCGCCAATTATGAATTTTGGTCCCACGACGTAAAAGGGGGCGAATCTATTGCCGTCTAACAGACACTTTGTCTTGGCCTGTATAATTACTAATTTATATTACTATTAAATAACTAATTAAGATTTGTGATAATTAATGAACGTATTGTCTCAAACAGGTAATGCACACAGACGGAGGCTGCAGTCGAACGAACCCAGTGACGTGGTTGGGGGTCGCCGGACAAAATGTGCAAGTCCAGGTCAAGCGTGAACCTCAACACGTTCAGGTTTCGGAGCTTGTGGCCGTCAAGCTGGAGCAGGCGTCGCCTGGTAACAAGCCCGACCACCCGCCGCCGGCGATACCGGCCTCGCTAAACAACGGTAAGCCGATATCTTACAGTCTTATGTTCACCTGGTACATTCGTACTGTATTTATGCGAGACGGCGATGAAAATGTATTCCGACGACGCTACGCGACGACCGATGACTATGTAATTTCCTCCTTCTCTGTCATTTTCCCGACACAATATGTTGGCATAACTTATGGCGAATTTTCATACGAAATATTTATATTTCAAGCATATTTCAAAATATAATAAAATAAAATATATTTTTTGAAAAATTATTTGGTTTTAATATAATTTATTATTCCAGGTTCGATTCCCGTCGGTATTGCGGTCGCCCGACAACGAGTTGGGGATGCGGGTTTACTCGCAGCGCTCTCTCAAAAAGACAATCAACAACGAATGCATGATTTAGGTAAGTCCTTTGAAACTTATTTATTTTAAGATGATTCATTGCCATTTCCATATCACAATCTATCACAAGTACACATAGTATACGTGAAGATATCTGTGTGTGTAGTTTTAGAAGTGGTTTTTATCTTCGCTGTCATTGGCAGACACGATATCGATAGCGCCGATAGTGCGGCGTCGCCGTTCGAAGCAATCTCTTTGCTACCTATGCTGGCCTGGTACTACTATGTATTTACTATGATGCGCTTGGTAATGAAAAAAAAAGTAAATTAAACTTTCTTGAAGGTCGCATAGGTAGTCAATTGAGAAGCGAGCTTAATACTTTAGTTGTAAGGCAGAGTTTGGTTCGGGTCATATAATATTGACAAAATCAGGTTGCTCCACTTTGTGTAGCTACTTTATTACAAGTTGCCGTGTTCCGTTACTATTTGCTGGTTTTAGTTAAAAAAAATAGTAAAGATTTATTTCAGCTGAAACCAATAAAAGCAAGAATCGAACGTTGAACTCGTAAGTCAAACGTCTAGTTTAATTGATTGCGCGTTTGAAATGAAATCGCTGTTATCGCTGCATCGCGCTGAATCGCTACGATCACGCGATCACATTTTGATGGTACCGTGAATTATGGCGCTATTTCATGAATAAATAACAGCATTTCGTTGTCAGTTTACTGGTATACGCTTATTTTATGCGCTTAGAGAATGAATTCGCGCTTGCGAGCATTGAAACATCACTTAGGTATGCTACAACAGTCTTCACATAAGCTACCTAATCCAAAAATATTAATACAATGTGTGCCATTATACTAGCACAGAATAAGATACATTGACACTTACTAAATTGTGTAATTTTTCAAACAGTCTATTTTCCTCAATGCTCCATTTTGAAACGTGCAAATGTCACTAAATATAGACCAGTTACTAATGAATACCGAGAACTTATACGACGTTTAAATATAGCCAAGTCCAAAAAAAAATTGACGTACCATTTCTGAGAAACGGTATAAAGTAAAACATTCCAAATTAGGTTAGGAGTTAGGACATTTCACAAACCTCAATTTACATCGACTGTTAGCTACCGTTTAGAATATCGCCTTTGGGCACTGACTACTCATTAGGTGGTACAAACATCGATCGATCGACGAACAACGCGAGATATTTGGCATCGGAATCAACATTTCAAATTAGCTTCTGTTTTCTGTACCATTGTACGGCTCCGCATCGCGTGTTCAACGATGTGTGTACCAAACTACCAAATTACCAATATGAATTTGTGAGCCCATAAATGTAGGATAGCGTTTATGGAATCGAAACTGATTTAATTTATTTGATTGTTGAATTTCTCCGAAGCAGTTATTGTTATGGCGATGTAAACTGCGTTCAAACATTGAACACTTACTTTAAACTTGATAACTCTGTTTCGATAAAAGGATTTTCAGTGGTGATTCAGAAACTCTGCATAATTGCTCGTTTTTATAATCTAGGGCTGTCATGTCATGCATTGGACTGCGAAAGGCTAATTTATTGATTTATTGATAGCAATTTAAAAGCTTATATGTGTTATGAAATTCAATATTTTTAATAAGACCTTATTAGAAAGGCAAGGTATATTGCAATATTATAATAAATATCATAATTACTAAACAGCTGCAAAGAGAAAAAAAAGCTATACAAAGTAAGCAAGTAAGCAATTAAAACGTTGACTAATTATTTAATATATCTCCATAATTGAGCTAGTTCGTTATGCTATTTAACTTTTACAAAGTAGTGAAACAGTGGTATATTCATACTTTGTATTTGTTTATTTCTAGGTAGAATTTATAATGCATAACAGCATAATGCATGGTTTGTGGAATAATGAAGAAAAAAAACAAAGTAGAGTGCGTTATTTAAATATTTATATATTACTAGCTGTCCCGGCGAACTTCGTACCGCCAATTTTTTCCTGCCCTCCTGGCGTCAGATTCCGTTCCCGCTGCACCATTTAGGGGGATGAAAAATAGATGTTGGCCGATTCTCAGACCTACTCAATATGCTCACAAAATTTCATGAGAATCGGTCAAGCCGTTTCGGAGGAGTATGGCAACGAAAACTGTGACACGAGAATTTTATATATTAGATAATAAATCTTATTTTTGTTAGAAAATAAGGTAAGTACCTAACTCAACAAGTTTAGTTATTTAAACTTAAAATGAACTGCAATTTTACTTCGAATACATCGAGAAAATGAAATGCTCAAGTTGCAACTTGAACCCACGACCTTTCCAACAGTTTGTAAGTTGGTAGATGGCTCCACCATCGCCCTTAAAGACGGATACAAAGAGAAAGGAAATTTGAAGTGATTCAGCTGTGACTCTATAGCTCAGTTGGAAGAGCATTCCTCCTGTAAGGGAAAGGAAAAGGTGCGAATAAGTTAGCATAATAAATACTATAAAAATCATTCAAATGCAATTTTACTATTTTGTTCTACAAAATGTTCTCGTATTTATAGAACAAAAATATCACAGTCGTCGTAGCTATGAAACTGTGGTTTTCCTCCACAGTTTCACAAGTAACTAACACTAATAATATACATATAGTCAATAACTATGGTTTTAATTATTTACTAACTAATACCCGCGTGGATGACGGAAGCGTCGGTAGCTTAGTGGTTAAGGAGTCGGCCTTACGATCGAGAGGTCCCGGGTTCGATCCTGGCCATTACACTACCGACGTGAACCCACTCCTAGCACAAGCAATTTAGCTTAGTTGCAATGGAGGGGTTAGAGGGAATATTAGTAACTTCGGTTCTAATATTCTTTAAAAAAAAAAAAAAAAAAAATTCGCGACTTTTGGTCATATTATATCCGGTTCTACTCAACTGATTGCGATCAAACATAGGATATGAGTTTGAGTTTGACCAAGACCTTTCTAACAAAAAGATCAATCAATTAACGTATCGTAGTCCAGTGCTGGACATAGACCTCTCCTAATGTTGGGAGGCTATGGCCTACTGATTCCACGCTGGCCAGACGGGTTGGTACAGTCAGCTTCATAAATATCTTGACAACGAAGTCTCAAAATGATCTTAAAACGCACGTATTATGGGCAAATACTGTCCGAACTAAATGTCTGTAGTACCAAGTAGTAGAGCAATCGGTCAACTGGAAGAAGGTAAAAAACGAAATTAAAAACATTTTGAGCCCCTTTGTTCGTCACCATCTTTCTGATGCCGACTGTACAGGGTTTTATTACGAGATTAACTTTTCTCGCAGTGATATCGTCTGCGTGTTTTTCCGTCGCCTCTTATGACACCCTTCAGGCACAGAAGCACAGAATAGATAATAGTACCTACTCTTCGGTTGAAATGGGGTGGTGATACATATATTCTTTCCCCATTAGCAAAAAGAACAAAATGAAAACGTCCCTTTTACGGTAATAGTTTTTGCGGACAAACATACAAACGCGGACAAACATACAAATATTCAGTGTCCAGAACTATCGTTACTAAAACATAACCCAAGTATTTTTATTTTATTTAAACATCTCCAATGTATAGATTCTTACAACTAATTTACAATTGTATAATAGTAGATATATAATTTTAATTATATGCATGTGCGCAGGCGGCCTTTGTACAAAAGATTTATAGCGTAAAGCGCGTTGTATCCGACAATTATATGCTAATCAGATATTGCAGACGTGGCTATGCAACGTAGGTACTAGCAGACTTGTAACAAGGTGTTTGAATGTGTTTTTGTTATGTAGTAAGCTCATGATTTGTTATACTGAATATTGTTATTTATTAAAGCAGTATGAAACTAATTATTCATGGAATAAGACGAAGTGTATGCAGGCTTTAGAGTGAAAGAGAAATAGATAGAATACTACAAAAATTAAATAAGCCGGAATATTGTCGGATTCTCATTCTTTTTCCTGATATCTCAAAATAAAAGCTGGTCAAGCTATGCTAAAGGGTCTAGATAGATAACGCTTTGTAATAATTTTATTTTCCCGGTATGGATATTTATAAATTTACTAGGGGCACCGGGCCAGGGTCCGCCTTCGGCCTGGTTTTCGAAGGCAGTGCCTTGTAAAAAAAAAACACAAATAAAAAAGCCTCTGTAGAAGGTTGATCATACTCGTAGAAGGTATCGTGTCAAAATATGAGCAAAATCTGTTTTTTTTATAGCAAACTTAAGTACTTGTCTATTAAGTAGGTATACCTATACTTATAGGTTTTTCTTATATTCATGTTATACCTACTCTTCAAAAACCAGTTAAGTAAGCAAACTGTCGTTATAATTTTTAATACTATAACATCAAATATTTCAGCCGTAACTCGCGATAATTATCTGAATATTGAATATCGTACGATCTTATTATTGTAAACGGTCGCCGTAGATGGTATCGCCACTCGTGCGCAGAATAAGTTACAATAATCGTATTTTACGCGCAACCACGACACGATTATTACGGAATGAAGCTATAGCAACTAATAATAAAGCTGAACAGTTTGTTTGTTTGATCGCGCTGATATCTGAAAGAGTTTGCATTTGATAGCCCAGTTTTTAGGAAATGCTAGGGTATTTAACATCACACTACGAATTTAAGGAGACAAGAAGGGCACAGGTGGGCGTCCGCCCAAATCGAACTTAGCTTGCGGGTGAAACCGAGGAGCACAGCTATAAAGAATAATTGGTAATTTTACTTCGAGCTAATATGCAAGGTCTGTACTTCATTTTTAAGCGATGTATGCGTTTGTGTTTATTGCATTTCTATTCAATATTTTACCGATCGGAATAACAATCATTCTCCTTATCATTCAAATAGAAAAAATAAAGCACATCAAAAGCATTCGAAGAGTGGTATCCATTTGCCGGATTCGATCTCAAAAGTATGTTTAGTCTATCAATTTAATACTTATGTAGCCTGCTTTGTCACATACTTATGATTTAAATTAAGAGCGCGAAACGGCAAGGGCAAGAGACGGAGGCATGGACGCGATTTAAATTAGGATAGAAGCCAGTATGAGGCGCCATGGTATACCCAGAAATAGAAACTCACTACCACTAACCACTACACAACTTACCAAAAACAGTCACTGCATTGAATACCGTAATTGTTTTTTAAGTAACTGTTTGTTAACTGGGGTCAGAAAGTAATGAATCAAACGAAGTCAGAAGCGCAACTGCACGCCGAACTGTTGATAATGGGCTTGTAGTAATTAATAATATAGGACTTTGCTTGGCACCTGCCGGCGATTTGAAAATGCCGGTAATTGTACACTCATGGAAACGATGTCGTTTAAGGCTGTTAAACCAAGACTGAATTAATGCAGTTCATTAGTTTGTTGGTGGAATCAGACTAGGTAATAAGTGAATTGATAATCTACGTGCCCATACGCAATCAAAGTTTGAACCTCATCAGTAAATCGGTCCTAAAATGAGGATTACATGCGCTTTTGTCATAGGGTCCAAACTTTGGAGTCGTACAGCCAATTGATTTATATCGGATTGCATCAACGCAAAAGCCAAGCGTCGGTGGCTTAGTGGTTAAGGAGTCGGCCTTACGATCGGGAGGTCCCGGGTTCGATCCTGGCCATTACACTATCGACGTGAACCCACTCCTAGCACAAGCAATTTAGCTTAGTTGGAGGGGTTAGAGGGAATATTAGGGGTTATTCCCGTGCGCTCCAAATCTATTGTTCTCTAAAATTCATATTTTCATACATTGATTACCAGGAGCTCCACGGATGTTTTTATTAAAATAATAAACAAAGCCAAATTTACCAATTTCATTCCCTAGTGCTCCAAAATATTGTTTAGGTACTTTGACATATTATTCCCAGCAGCTCCAATAATAAAGTCAATTCTTCAATATAAAAATCTTTCCCACCAGCTCCAAAAAATTTAAAGTAACGTCAGCAAAACCCGAACGTAGTAAAGAATGAAATCAGTCAGTGCGGGCGGCGGTGCACCCACACAGCGTTGTCGCGTCACCCCCACCCCGCACCTTTCCTTGCAATCTAACATTGCCTAATGATGTGCAAACAGTGGTCTCGAACCTACCGATTTTTCGGTATTTCTACCGATATGGGCTCTGTTCTACCTAAATATCGAAATATAAAGTTTTTCTACGATTTCAGAGTATATATTATGGAAATTCTCAATTGATACAGAGTGGCGCATTTTAAGAAATTGTGAATAAATCAAAACATTTCCTACTACTTCGATATACGGATGGCCTCTTAGCCCTGTGCGACTCCTGTGAACGAAAGGAGAGGGTGGGACTATTGGAAGAGCTCATCCGAACATTCACCATGGTAGAGACGGTAGAATGCTGCCAAAGACGCAACATCTCTACGGCTCTGCAAAGGCTCGAGGGTGTTCATGACCTCAGGATTCCCAATAAAGGGGACCGCACGTCGCTGCAACCTATTGAGAGTATCTAGTAAGTACTTTGCGGAGCCATCCCAGAGATGTGAGCAGTATTCCACGCAGGAACGAATTTGGGTCTTGTATAGAAGACACCGCTGCTCCAGCGTGAAAAACGTCTCACTCTGTTCAGGACTCCGAGTTTACGCGAGGCTGATTTATTTTATTTTATTTATTTTATTTCATTGGGACACAAAACAGTTATACATTATATCATACAATACGATAGTTGTTACATTATAAAAGGAGATGGAAAATGGTGGGCCCAAATGTAATAAGTTGAGATATGATCTAAAAAATTAGTCATATTTTTCTATCTTAGAATATGAAAAATCACCTCAATTCTCAATCTGGATGCGGAGAAATATGAGAAAATAGTTTTCGTGAGATTATCAATTGAGTAATCGATTATACACTAAAATATTTGCTGTAAATAATTAACTCAAAGTAATTAAATGCACTATATATACTTACATGCATTATAGTGCATATAATTACAGACATATTATTAAATCAAATATCAATTAATTACTGAAAAACTAATATTAATGATTATCGATTTCATATCGATTCAAATCTCTCTTATATTTGTAGTCTATGTCACTGACATGGTAGCTGACTAACATTACTTACTCTGTGCTTCACACTAGACAGTTGCTGAATGTTTTTGTTTGCTCATCGTTTCGTGTTTTCCGATGCGTTTTGAGTGCTTTCCCGATTATTCGTCATTTTTTACGACAACTGCTTTGTATTTTACGGATTCTGACCCTGCCTACCTTGTACGACCCTTGCTTTCACCTTGGACACCGAAGATCGCTCACACGTTTGACTTGGCATTGTTATTTTGCATTTTACCGCCAGCTTGTGGATTGGATATTATTGAAACTATGGATCGCTGTGTGAATTGTGGTATATCCACTGGTCACTGCAATACACTGGGCCGACGGCCCTTACACGATGAAACAATTCTGTCAGTGATTCGGCAATGGCTTGCACCTCAGTCTGTAAGTAAATACCTGTAACCTCATGTAACCAGCTACCATCCTGGCAGGTTTAAAATGTAAAATGTGTTTAATAGAAGGTGAATAAAACACTATATTCAATGATTTTTTATTTTATTTTAGACATCCTTTCCCTATCTCCTTACCTGTTACCTACCTATCGCTTGAAGTCGTTGACGTTCATTCATATGATTTTTCAAACATTTTCTAGTAAATATAATAACTATTAGTGCAAAAGAACACATTTTGCACTTCAGGAATCAGCTGTTAGATAAAGATTGTAACATAACCTCACTTTTACATAATCTCTTATATCTCTGTTCTCAGATTGACAAAGTCCGCAGAATTTTCAGTGAAAGGTTGATAATATATAAGCTATTAATTGACACCACTTTCATCTTCTTACAACTAGGCCCAAGATTGTATGTAATCATTTCAGTCTCCTTTGGTAAATGTATAACCCACACTTATGTCCGCAAAGTAATGCTAGAAGTAAAAGAGTTAAAATTGTGCTAATCCCGTGCCATATTAACTCTGAAGTGAAGATATAGTTTGCATTTTAAATTCATTGTGCGAAAGTGCGAAAATATCTAGGTGAACAAAGTGCGTGTTATAGTTGTCTAAAAGGCGACGCAGAGGCGCGCGTGCCCCGGCGTTGGTTCTACACTTCGCAGTGTGGAAGAGCCGGGGCACACGCGCCTCTCGCCGGTTTACAGTTCTAGGTACGATGTAGCATAGGTATATTGTTACATATATTAGGGCAATCGAATCTGTTGTTACACATTCCATGCAGCATCATGACTTTTAGGAGATTACGTCTAGACTCCAGGCTAAGAAGTTTGTAATGGTCAAGGGTCTCAGAATAGGACAGTGTTAATCTTGAGCGGCAACATCTGTAATGCATCGATTTAAGGATTTTTTTCTGCACCGTTTCAAGCCTATTTCCATAACAGTTGTAGAAAGGAGACCAAATAGGAACTGCAAATTCCAGCTGAGGACGTACCAAAGTTTTGTATAGTAGCATGTAAGTAGAAGTGCGCTTAAAATTATTGGCGGTTCTCATAATGAAGCCGTACATGCGGTACGCTTTATTAATTATATTTTCTATGTGCTGGTCCAAATGTAACTTGGAATCTATCTATCAATTGGAATAATCTGATTTGATGATGAGTTGTGATTTGATGAATATGTTTATTTGCGTTGGTCTGGCTATTTTCATACCTCGGAGAGCACGTTAAGCCGTGGGCCCCGGTTGTAATACGGACATCTATGATAGCTATTGCAGGTATTTTGAGCCCTAAAAAGTTCAATAACTGCAATACTTCAATATTGCCAATAGGTTTTGAAGGGGCAAATGGCACTCATTTCGTGGAAAATATCAAAGTGCAAACACGCAGGGTGAAATAGTACAAGGAACACTAAACAACATAATTCTGTATATTCACTCAATAAGCACGATAACTTTCCATCAAGTGGGCCGTGTGTTTGTCGGCCACTTAAAAAGTATAAAAATTAACATACATACATATAATCACACCTTTATCCCCGGAGAGCAGGGGTAGTAGTTAGGCAGAGGTGAATTAATTCTCACATTTCACCAATTATTGGCTTCGGTCCCACGTAATAGGGGGTGAGCCTATTGCCACATTTCGGGCACTATTGTTGACTCAAGTCATGCATCTGAGGCTGATAAAATTAAATCCTCATACATTTTACTATAGAGCGTATCATTGGTAGATCTTGTAATGTCAGTTGGGTGTTATTTCAATCCGCTACTACCGATAATACATTATAGCTGCAATCTTATCGATTGCGTCTAATAAGTATCTAATAGTAAGATCCCAGAAATGATAACAGTATGCCAGGAGAAGCCAACCTATTTATTATTAGGTTTATTAAAGATACTGCTGCTCCTATCATATAAAAGAGACCAAATGTGGGCAGAGAAACACTCAGTTCCGGTAAATTTTATCAGACCAAATAAATGCGGCCGCGTGGATATCAACTCCAGTATCAATTTGGAAGTATCTACATCATCTGCTGCTACACAAGCTTGCCAATACAAGGAATACGAGTATATAGAAAAATGAGGCTATATGACCCCATCCCAGTCAATGCTGTATTTGCTCTCTTGCCCACTGCGCCTCTCTCCTCTAGCTGTGTGTAAGGCAACGAACAACGATGTCACTGTGGTCGATGGAATTTATCATAAAACTGGAACTAACCACCATTGGCTCGGCAAAGCAGAGGACCACTGCGTGCAAGGCTCCGGGTTTTCTTGTAACTATTTTGTGTGATGCTTGATGTATTTTTAATCGACTTTAAAAATGGAGCAGGTTCTCAATTCGTCTGTATTCATAATTTCTTTTTTTATGTATGTTCACCGATATTTCTGCCAATTATAGACGGATTTCAAGTTTTTTTTCTTTGTTAGATAGAGTTCACTTCGGAGGTGGTCCTATTTTCACCAGGTCAGGATCGGATGATGAGATCAAGGAAGAATCGAGGGCAACCACCGAAAATTGTATGCTCGTATGGTGCTTTTGTTATGTAATCATGTTTTACTCAGGTATATGCTTTAGGGTGTCAACATCTGATGCTGCTGTGCTGATGATGAAGCTACAGAACTCCTTAACGGTTGCGTATGGTGTTTTTGTTACGTAATAATTTCTTACTCAGGTATATGCTTCAGGGTGACAACATCTGATGCTGCTGTTCTGATGATGAAGCTACTGAACTCCTTAACGGTTAGGAGTTGGGAGACAGTACTGTCATTGGTCGATGGAAACCATTTAGTAGTATGTAGGGCTAACGTGTTGCTTGTGAGGTATGCTTGAATCAATATCTGATACTGCTGTGCTGATAGTGAAGCTACAGAACTTATTAACGATTAGGAGTTAGGGGACAGTACTGCAATTGGTCAAAGGAAAATAGGTAGTAGTATGTAGGGCTAACGTGATACTTGTAAGGGTAGGTGCTACTTCTGAGAAAATCACGACATTTGAGAGATATCGTAATAAAAAGAGACAGTTCGTAAGAATGTTGGTAGATGGCTGCACCGTCGCCCTTATAGACGGATATAAAGAGAAGGAAAATTTGGAATGATTCAAGTGGTGCTCAATGGCTCAGTTGGCAGAGCAGTCGCCCTGTAAGCGAAAGGTCGTGAGTTCGAGTCTCACTTGAGCATTTCATTTTTTCCAATGTTTTTCGAACTTAACAGTTAGCATAATAAATGCTATAAAAAAAATTCATTCAAATAATAAGTATGCTTATAAATGGGGTTTATCTACTCCTGAGGTGGTCTTTTTTTGTCGTGCGCCGGAGCCGAAAGGAGAGGTTATGTTGGACTCGAACCTACTAAAACCATATGCCGAATGAGGGTCGTAGTGCTAGGCCGGAGGTGAGGTTATTTTCGACATATCCCTTGCACCCTGGCTGGCCCAGGGCCATCCCTTACGGTCTGGCCCTCCACAGGAGAGGGGACAACGGTGTCAACGACTCGCCCCCGGAATGGCTCCCCATTCCGGGGGCGAGTCGTTGACACCGTTGTCCTACGCGCGTTGCCACCGTAGCCTGCTTCTGCTGAGGTGATAGGCGGCTCCACACGTCACCCCCAGGCCTGCACTCATGGGGACGGAGGTAAGTCTGTGCCCTCCGACGCCTGAGGCGCATGCGCACGCGGGCGGCGCGATCTGTGAGTCTCTCTCGCTCAAGCCGCTCAACAAAGTTGGCACCGACTTCTAACAGATTGAAAATCTTTGAATGAATTTTTTATAGCATTTATTATGCTAACTTTTAAGTTCGAAAAACATTGGAAAAAATGAGATGCTCAAGTGAGACTCGAACTTACGACCTTCCCTTACAGGGGGACTGCTCTTCCAACTGAGCTATTGAGCCACACTTGAATCATTCCAAATTTTCCTTCTCTTTATATCCGTCTATAAGGGCGACGGTGCAGCCATCTACCAACATTCTTACGAACTGTCTATTAACTGTTTATTATTGAAAATCTCTAAATCCTGTTATTTTAAACATTTTTTCCTATTTGATTTTGGAGTCGGTTCATTTTTTTTTTAATTATTTATAACTAGCTTTTGCCCGCGGCTCCGCCCGCGTGGAAGTCGGTTATCGCGACCAAACATAGCCTATGTCCTTTCTCAAGGTCCAATCTATCCCTATCCCAAATTTCATCAAAATCGGTTCAGTGGTTTAGGCGTGAAAGCGTAACATACAGACAGACAGACAGACAGAGTTACTTTCGCATTTATAATATTAGTATGGATTTGTTCAGTTCGTAAGTTGTAGAAGCATGTTTTAAGAATTTAGGAAGAAGGAAGAAGAATATTTAAATCATTATAACTGATGAACATTGCTAAGTCCACATTTAGCAATGTTTATCCACATACTTGATAATGATTTTGTCAGCAAAATATTGAATGTTTCAAAATCCTTCCGCAGTATTTGCCAAGCCTATAGAAGAATTCTGTCTCTTTTCGTAGTTTTCAGTAGTTTAGCCCTGTATACATTAGTCAGTCACTCAAAAAAAACTGTATTCATAATTTGTAATTGAAAAATACAGGGTGGAAGATGTCAAGAAAAATAATTGAAAACAGTTTTTTTTTCTTTTTTTAAATAAAGGAATGTTTTCTTTGTGTAAAATTCACTATTTCCAGTATTTCAACTACTTCCATTCCAGTTGGGATGAAAATCTTCCACCATAAATAATGATGAGTCTGAGCTATTCGAAACTTAACGCGCACGAAGTCGCGGGCAACAGCTAGTGACAAAATCTAATAATAGTAAAATAGAAATAAAAGCATTAACACCCACATTTCATTAAACAATATAATACCTAGTCAGTCCCACGTAATAGGGGGTAAGCATATTGTCGTATTACATGCACACTCGAGTCATGAATCTGAGGCTGAGTTAGCTGTATATTATATATCTGTCTGATGTTAAACAGCCCAGTGATGTTATTATAACTTCAGTGCTAACATTACTTTCTCTGTAAAACCCCTTGAATACCGAATTCATACCTAACTCAAGACTTGGCTAATAGACACTATATCCTGTTAATCTATTGACTTCCTATTGTCGTATCATAGTATTAAATGTTTTAATTCTGCTAACCATACACTTTGTTTTGGAGCTGTTGGGAACACAGTATTATATGAGTCTTTTTTTAATTAAAGTAGTATAATTTGGAGCTACTGGGAATTGATGTATAGAGATAAGAAGTTTTGAAGTAAAAGCATAAATAAGTTTTTGGAGCTCTTGAGAACGATTTTATAAAATAATAATAATATTTAATTTTAGTCTTGGAGCGCTTGGGAACAAAATCGTGGAGCGGACGGGAATAACCCATATTAGTAACTTCGGTTCTAATATTCTTTAAAAAAAATACGTTCAAACGAAACGAACTATGTTGTCATGTTTTAGATCAGACTATTTCTCTTGTCTCTTATTGCTACTAACTTGTGGACCACAGTTCTTCAAACTGCTCTGAAACTTCGAGATTGCATTTAGAATAGATTTGTAATAAGTAAGAATACACCACTCAATCTCATCCAAAGGGTGTTGTACTACTTAGACGACGAGCGAAAAAATAATCAGATCTAATCACTGCGAGAAAAGGTATACAAAACAAAACCCTGTACCCAACCCGTCTGGCCAGGCTTGGAAACAGTAGGCCAAAGCTTGTCAACATTAGATAGACCTATGTCTAGCAGTGCACTGCGATACTGGCTAATTGATTGATTGGCCTTCAAATTTTCATTGGTGAATTACCAGTGTTACTTCACATTCCCATGAGGCATGAAGATATTGGAAAGCTTCGTAGGTGACTGCTGTATCTTAAAAAAACCGGCCAAGTGCGAGTCGGACTCGCCCATGAAGGGTTCCGTAGCAGCAAGTAACATAATATAAAAGTTTTTTATTATTTTTGAGTTAATTGAATGAAAGACGAAAATTGCTGTTTGTTTTTTGACTTTCAGTTCGAAGTAGCCACAAAATTTATTGCTTTTTTATATTTTTTTTGTAAAATTCTTAATGCGGTTTACAGAATACATCTACTTACCAAGTTTCAACAGAATAGGCTTTATAGTTTCGGAGAAAAGTGGCTGTGACATACGGACGGACAGACATACATGACGAATCTATAAGGGTTCCGTTCTTACCATTTGGCTACGGAACCCTAAAAACGTTTCTAATTACACGATAGCTAGAGGGGACATTCTGTACATCGCTACAACGTGCACAGTATTCTGAAACGTAAACGTAACTCATAAACTTTTATGGTTTGCCTCCTCTCCTTGCTACCTCCATTTAGGGCCTGATCTACATAAAATGACTGATCAAATATTATCTTTTACTATTTATTATCTTAAATTTTTATATTTTAAATAACAATTATCGCCCGCTGCGTCTTTCGTGATGATGTAAATACGTTTGTGTCGTGAGTCACATCACGCAAACAACTTCTGTTTGCGTGTGATGTTTCATGGATTCAATTCTTAGGTCATGCTAAGGGCTAAGAAGTAGGTTGTTTTATTATTAGAAAATAGGAACACAGTACCGTTTAGAACTGTAAAACGCAAAAGAATTGAAGATTTTATTTATGTTTTTAATATAAACCTGTATTGCATTGGACTTGCAGGTTGTGAATACTTCTAGCAGAACCTTAGTTTATAGAACACTAGCTTTTGCCCTAGGCTCTGCCCGCGTGGATGTCGGTTATCGCAACCAAACATAGCCTATGTCCTTTCTCGAGGAATCTACATAAATTTCATCAAAATCGGTTCAGTTCATTCGTTTTGGCGTGAAACCGTAACATACAGACAAACAGACATACAGACAGACAGACAGACAGATAGACATACAGACAGATAGAGTTACTTTCGCATTTATAATATTAGTAATGATTGTTTCAAATAGTAAATAACTGTAACCCTTCGATGCTGAACTTCAACGGAAACCCTTCGATGCATGCCAATTAGCGCTTTACTGATTTATTAGGTGATAACAGTCCAAATGAACATCTTGATCAATAGCTACCAGTAATTTCGTCTTCAATTAAAAACGTTGGTAAAAAATAAATAACTTAATAACGAAATGATAGCTATGAGGCAAGCGCCCGGCCCCGCTCCCGTTCGGCCGTGCTACTCAGATAACATCGCGAAAGCCAGCGGAAATTGTTATCACGTTCGAAATTATTTACACGGTGAAACGCACTGCCTCCACAATTACATGCTAATCACTGTTTTACGATTGCAGTACGCGCATTTGCTTTTATGTGTTCATTATTGATGGAAAACTTAACTAACACGTGAAAACTTTTGTAAGGGTACTCAGGGTTTAATTGTAGCTCTGACCTGAAATAGTCAAGTTTTCTTTCGGTAAGCTGAAGCTCACGTAGGGTACATCTTCGTATCCGATTTTGGAATAAATGTATTGTGTTCCATGAAACCGATTCCCTGAAGATATTTCAGGCCTACAGATCTTTGATGTCTATCAAAGATTTTGATAGTCATCACTTTGATGTCATCTATGGTATTTACACACCATCTCATATAGTCGATGGAACTAATTATTTATTTTTCAAGCGACGACGCACCAAACGAAGTTTTGTGTCGCAATGACACAGTTGATTTTCATGTACCAGGCTAACACGAATTCGAGAAGCACTTACACACATTGTTTTGTAACTGATTGATGCAGTCGTTCATTGTAATTTTGTCCTTGTTGGTATTATATTTGAGGTTCATATTGCACTACTCGGTAAGAAAAGATGAATATGACAGTGGTCGATCATGTAGGATACCTGAGATTGCCGCGCCGACTACTGGAACAGGACAATAGGTTATGAATTCCTAGTACTTTGATACAATTTGTCTGAAAAGTGTGGGGACATACTTTTTGAGCGCGCATCAGAAAGCCGTTACAAATATTACAAGTATTACGAGTGCGACGTACGTTACGTATATTATGTGAACCTACTGTGTTTATTTTTTATTTACTAACCTAAGTGAATCATCTTGCGATAAGAGCGTGTTAAAAGTGCTAATACTACCGGTTTTACCTACATTGCGTCTTATTTATGGCTGTATATCACAAATTTCAGTTCTAAGAAGTAGGCGACTGCTCAGCAATTATATTTATTTACGAGATCATAAATTGTTTTGGCCTTGTTGTTTAGTCAAGGTTTTTACCTGGAAGGCTTGTTAAAATCGGATTAACTTGGGAACAAGAAGGACAATGTATAAATTGTCTTCAAAGAGTTTGAAGCGTAAAGAATGAAAACGTGTTACCTATTATTTGTCTATTAATTAGCTAGTCATTGGTAGGTAGTAACTTTAAAGTAGTTACTAGGTCGCTACTCGTGCTACTAAGCTACTTATTTACTTCCAAATAGCGAATTTCGCGGCACCAAGATTTGTCATTGTTCAGAATTGTCTACTTACCTATCGCGTGTAAGGGCTCTCCCCCTACAAGGAAGAAACAATCACCATCAAACGTACTGATCTATTAGAAAGAGAAACTCAAAGCATAATACGAGTTGTTCTGCGCCAGCGGCGTTCCTCCTATGAGAGGAATATTTCTAATCACGTAGCGGCAATTCAGCCCCCAGCCGCCGCGCGCCCGTCACAAACATTTGGCGCGCTTCCCGCCAATGGGGTTCTGCTAGGGCTGGCACTTTAACCGATTTATAGGTACTTATTACTAAGACTGCATATTGATATCAGATGATTATGTTTATTGTGTACCAAAACAACAAAAAAAATAGGCACTAGAATATCTTTCCTGCCTGCAAGCTTTGAATGTACTCGGACAATAATGATGTGATACTGATGACAGATGACCCACATATCCAATGTTATTATACAATTTAAATTGAACTTATTGATTAGAATTCAATAATTGATGGACATTATATTATTTCAACCCTACATTTTAAAATTATGACATCATTGAAATAAGCATAGAGAACTTTATTCACTTGTTTCATCACTGGGATAGCTCTCGCTTGAGTCTATAAAATATACTTAGGCACAAAATTAATTGGAAAAGTCACAAAACTACATTAAAATCGAAAAAGGCGGTTTAATAAAGATTTTAACAACTTCAATCATAATTCATAAGTTAAAATCGGTACCTAGGTAACGACTGTAACGAGCGATGAAAGTTATGTTTCCTTTATAAATTTATATTGAGGTGGATGCTGAAAAGTAAATCCATTACTACTACATTACAAAACGTTACGAGTTTACCAATAAAGTTGTCCTTATAATATTAAGTTTGGTCATTATAGTGTGCTACACTTTCCTACCCTACACCTTTATACCTACGAGTACGTTGAGTGCGAAACACCCTGAAATATATTTTATAAATAATACTTATGGTGTAAAAAATACACAAGAATCGTTATAATCACGAAAGTTTATATTGTCATCCCTAATTGTAATCTACAAGACGTCTCCCCTGCACAGCGACCCCAACTCGACCCTAGCGTAGCCACGACAGTCGTAGATAGAACAGTCTGCCGCGCCGGCAGCACATACCGCCTGCCGACTACTGCGAGCCTAGTACATTCCGTGACGTTTCTATCCGAACGTCCCATGTCGGGACGATACGACTGATAGGGACAGAAACGAACAGTTGACCAATAGGGATGTATAGCGACAGAATCAAATCCGATTTGACTGATACTGATAAATATTAGAGACTAGACATGTTTTTAAAACTTAACTGTTATTTTCTTTTTAAGATCTGTCAAGTAAAGGACAGTTATTTTATAAAGATTAATTTATTTTGTTGTATTTCTAACATTGTCAGCTGTAAATTCCTAAAACACTAACAATGACAGCATTCAATCTGTGCAGTTGGTAATATTTAGGCCATCAAAGAAATAGTTCATTGTGGCCGAATTATTTACTGTCGTCACGATTGTCACAACATTAAGCAGGCGTGCGCCTGCTGGTTAACAATAATTTAACTCTCAATGCTTTACATCAATCATAATTGAAATACTACTCTTGGCCAATGAGCTCCTTACTAATTATGTTATTCTAATCAATTTGTAATGAAACGTTTTACCAAGCACAAGATGAATGCTAAATGTACCTACTTGTCACACACAATTCGTCTAATAGGTAGATATTACTGGCTGTATACAATTTAAAAAAAAGTAAATTCTGGAAATGGAAAGTCTGAATCAAATTTAAAAGTTTCAGTTCACCCAAAAAATACTATTAAAACTCCCCAACGCGCATATCGAAGTTCTTCTAATCTGTTCAGAGAAATCTATTAAGTACGTATTATTGTTGCTATTTGAAATTTTGAAGATTTTTGGCAGATTTATTGCACTTTATTGTCTGTTTTCTAACACAAGACGTTTGGGAGCCTAATGCCCACTTACCGTCTTTCGGACATGACAAAACGAGCTCTGTAAAGCTCGTTTTGTTATTCAAAATGCGCCAATAATACCGGTAAAATTAACGTAAACAAAACATGTTGCAATACTTGCAATACTTCACATGTTACTAACTTTTTTGTTGTTATTGTTGCTTGTTATTAAGTAAGTACATCTATAAATCAAAGCTTAAAAGATTACCATACCCATATTATTTAGGAGTAGATTAACTTGCTTTAGAGGCAATTAGACATAGCTTGAAGCACTTTATTTTAGTTAAGTTGTTACGGAGCACGACTACTCGTGTTAGTATAAGTAATTTGTAAATGGTAGGTTAGGAATGTGCATGTGGTATTTTTAAAATATTTCTTTGTTATGTTGCCGAGGGATGGGTCTATTGTATTAGCAGATGTGGCCAATTCCAGCGCTTATTGTATGAACAGATGTGGCTGACGCCAACGCACCATAATTAAAGCGGGGTAAGCGCGCGGTGCGAGGGGGGCTGTCTTGGCGATGGCCTGAGACCCGCTCCTCGGCAGTCTTGTGCAGCATCTCCACCGAGCAGGTTACGCAATTGCCACGCATAGGCAGTTTTAACGGCGCGCATGTGGTAATTGTGTAACCATTGCACTCTAGTAGATATTAGTAGTATAGCCTTTTGTAAATCCCTTGTTGCACTTAAGTAAATATAGTTACAAGTCTGTTGTTTCGCTACTTACTTCAAAGGAACCCCGCACCTCTCGTTTACAAAACTGGTCCTTCGACGTCGGATTGAAGTAAGTAGCCATGAGTCAAGGTGGGAAACGACAAACCAGGAGTGCAACAAGAGCGAATACTACGAAGACTGCAACAGGCTCTGAAACAGGAGAGCGGGCTTCGCCCCCCTCGGATCTTCACTTAAGAATGGCGCAGCAGCCCGCTAGGAGCTCCGTGGTTGGTGGTCTAAGTGACCACGGTGAATTACCGCCATCGGAGCTGACACCGGCTTCAGTGCGCACAGTCCGTGCGCCCCGTAGCGTCAGCCACGCATCGTCAAGGATGAGCCAGGCTGGACGCGAAGCGTTACGAATGCGTGCTGAATATGAAGCGGAGCTGAGGTTTGCGCAGATAGAGAAAGAAGTGATAAGGAAGAAGCTCGCACTCGACATGGCGGAGTTAGCAGCGCAGGAAGACATGGAGCTACATGGAGCGCCGAGAAGCGTCGCTAGCGGTGAGGTATCAGAGCGCGTGACGCGCTGGATAGACGACGCGCCCGCCGCCGCCAACATGGACGAGCGCTCCGCACTATGCGACAACGCTCCGATGCACGTGGCGTCGGCTGCCGCTCATGTGACCAACACTTTGAAACACGTGGCGTCCGCTGCCACCCAAGCGACCGAAAATGCAACCCACGTGGCGGACGCTGCAACTTTCGCGCCCAACGCTTCGGTGCACGTGGCGTCGGCTGCCGCCCACGCGACCGACGCTGCGACCCACGTGGCGGCCGCTGCAACTTTCGTGCCTGACGCTTTGATGCACGTGGGGCCCGTAACCGCAACACGTGCGCCCACGTTATTACATCCGCCATCAGAAGCGTCGCATATGCCAGCGAAGAGCCAGGCTCTAACAGATATTGATCGGCTGGCAGAGGCAATCAGCAAGCTTGGTCAGAGGCAAAATGTACCGCGACAAGTGTTCGACATACCACAATTTGATGGTAATGCTGCAGACTGGCTGAGTTTTCAGCAAGCATACCGCAGCTCAAATGAGATGTACGGCTTCCAACCGTTGGAGAATATGGCGCGCCTACGGGTGGCGCTCGTAGGTGAGGCGAAAGCTGCGGTTCGAGACCTGCTTAGAACAGCATCAGATCCTGAAGAGGTTCTTAAAGCCCTTGAAGACGAGTTTGGACACCCTATGCGTTTGTTAGAGTGCGCCATAAAGAAAGTGCGTGATTTACCAAAAGTTTCCGAAAATGGACTTGAACTCCGTAAATTCACGAGTACGGTTCGAAATTGTGTGGCAGTGCTAAAAAGTATACGCGCGGACGGTTATATAAATAATCCACAGTTAGTCAGTGAACTATTAAATAAATTAACGCCGTATCAACGTTCTCAGTATGGACAATTCGCGATGCGTTTGGACAATAGCAACGGTATTGATCTAAGAGTGTCTCCTAATCTAAACATTTTAGTGGACTTTCTCAGTCAATTGACTCGTGCGTCCTCTTATTATGTGCCGATGAGCTCAAGCGACGCCATTTACAATGCCGCGAATAGCAAATTCAGCACCCGCGCCGGCACCGAACGCGGATCGTTAGCAGCCGCCCGCCGCGATAGGGATAAGGTTGTGGCGTCAGTGCGAGCAGGCGGAGTGAATCATCGGGTGCATACGCAGGTAGAGTCAGTCGCTACAGTTACGAGGACTGAGTCTAGTGCAAGTCAAAATTGTGTTAAAGAATATGCTTTAAGTGTATGGTTAAGTCTCATGTAAACAAATATTGTCGTGCACTACGTTGCAGTAAGTGTAATAGGTCACACCATGATTTGTTGCATCAAGATCACAACGTGTCCCCGCCTGAAGTGGAGATGCCATCTAACGTGTCGCCACCGCCTAGTGCAACAGCGACGCGTGAGACACCAACCCCGCCGTCGCCGGTTAGATATGAAACCCTGACGAATGTTGGTGAAAATCGTGCGCGTGCCTTATTAAAAATGTTACCGGTGACGATTGTAAATAAATCTGGTGTCGAACAGTCAACGTACGCGTTATTGGACGACGGGGCATCCGTATCAATCTTGGACGACAAATTCGCGAGTGAAGTGGACGGACCAATAGTGCCTCTTAAGCTAATGACGGCGCGCGGTCATTGTGTTATTGATAACAATTCACGTAGGATTAAGATAGTAGTGCGCGGACCCAACGGAGTGAAACATGACATTGTAGTGCGTACTCTACGTAATGTGAATTTGCCGTCTCAGACGTTACCGGCGCGAGTGATCAGAGACAACGCACACATACGAGACCTGGATTGCGGCGAGATGAAGGATGCGAAACCTATGCTGTTGTTGGGACAGGACAACTGGAAGCTCATCGTCGGAGAGGAGATTCGACAAGGTAAATCTGGTCGCCCAGTTGCTTCTCTTACTAGGTTAGGTTGGGTCGTCCATGGCCCACTAGGTGGAAGGGTGGATGGTAACGAGTTCGACTCTGCTAACTGCATGTCTGTACCACATGATGATTTACATGCGTTAGTGCAAAATCAGTTTGAATTAGAGGCAATAGGCATTTCCCATGTACTACGGAAAAATTGTGATTCGGAACGTGCGATGGAAATACTTAGTACAACGTGTCGCCGCGCGCCCGATGACGTCTCGCAGTGGGAAGTTGGTCTGCTATGGTCTCGTGACAATGTAGAGATGCCTGATAATTATAATTACGCGCGTAAACGCCTCGCTGGGATAGAGAGGAAAATGGATCAGGACCCTAATTTCGCGGACGCCTATACGAAACAGGTAGCCCGATTATTGACTTCCGGGTACGCACGCAAAGCTGAGGGCGTTAGGGCGAGCCCTGTGTGGTATTTACCTCACTTTGGGGTCTCAAACCCCAACAAACCAGGTAAACTGCGTCTAGTTTTTGATGCCGCTGCCACGTACCAAGGCGCATCACTGAATGACAATCTACTTAGTGGGCCTGATTTGATGAATTCTTTGCTAGGCATTCTTATTAGATTTAGAAGTGGCCGTATAGCTTTCACTGCCGACATAGCAGATATGTTTCTTCGAGTGAAAATTCGCGAAGCGGATCAGGGTGCTCAATTGTTTTTATGGCGCGGTCAAGACCGAATTAGAGAACCTTCAATTTATATTATGACCTCAATGATTTTTGGCGCAGCCTCCTCTCCGACTTCAGCTATATACGTTTTAAATAAGAATGCGGAACAATTCAAAGATACACATCCCGCCGCGGTTGAAGCTATACGGAAAAGGCACTATGTAGATGACTATATAGATAGTGTAGACTCCCTTGACACGGCACAACAGCTGATCGCGGACGTCACTCACATTCACCAAGCCGGTGGTTTTGATATCAGGGGGTGGGTGACGAATTCACCCGATTTACGTGAAAGGTTACCAGATGTTGTTCCGGGCCGTGTCAAGCTAGACAAGTCCGATAGCGAACGCACTTTAGGAATGATATGGTGTCCGTCAAGTGACTGTATGAGATTCGATCTCTCATTTAAGCGTCTGTCAACGGAATTGGTAGAAGGTCTGATTAAGCCTACTAAACGCGAGTTCCTTAAAATTATAATGAGTATTTTCGATCCGCTTGGGCTAGTGTATCCGTGCATCATTCAGTCTCGAGTCCTTATGCAGCGCGTCTGGCAGTCAGGAATATTGTGGGATGAGTGTATCAAGGACTCCGAGGCCACTATTTGGTTTCAGTGGCTTCACAAATTGAAAGCCCTATCGCATGTAGCTGTACCTCGCTGGTACGGTCTGGAACGGACAGCAGTCGACTTACATGTTTTTGGAGACGCGAGCGAGAAAGCGTACGCTGCCGTAGCCTTCTTAGTGGGTACCGATGTTGAAGGCAATAGGGTATGTTCGATGGTAGCCGGGAAAGCGCGCGTTGCACCTGTTAAAGTAGTATCTATACCGCGTCTCGAGTTACAGGCAGCGGTCTTGGCATGCAGGCTGGCAGTAACGGTAAAAGCCGAAATCGATCTCGTTATAAAGAATCTCTACCTCTGGACTGATTCAAAAACAGTTCTTATGTGGATCAACTCTGACGCTCGAGACTATCAAAAATACGTCTCTCATAGATTAGCTGAAATTGACAGCTTAAGTAAAAGAAGCAACTGGCACTGGGTGCCTTCCGAGTCCAATCCTGCTGACGAGGCAACCAGGATGGACTGGCCTAATAACAAGGGTATGTGGCTTTCGGGTCCTCCGTTTCTCTGTGATCCACAGGTGCCGTGGCCGAGCTACAGCTGTGAGGAGTTTCCCGCTGACGACACGGAGCGCATTGAAAGGGTACTGGCAGTGGGTGACAACGCCCAACCACTGATCGACGTGAAGCGCTATTCTACGTGGACACGAGTTTTACGCGTTACAGCACGCGTGCTTCTCTTCATAAGGGCGTGCAGATACAGGCAGAGGACTACAGGAGGTTCGCTTACAATAAGCGACCTGCGGAAGGCAGAACGTATTCTGATTAAGCAGTCGCAGGTACAATCGTTCCCTGAAGAGCTGAGTGCGCTACGAGCTAAGCGCTCGATACCTAACGGAAGCCGATTGCTGAAGCTTGACCCAACATTATACGACGACGGGCTTCTACGGGTTGGAGGACGCCTTGGAGCTGCCACAGAATTGTCCTTCGATGAGAAACACCCCGTGATCCTCGATGGCAGTTGCTACATCACGCGACTCCTGGTGCAGCACTATCATGCCCGTGCGCTGCATGCCAACCACGAGACTGTCGTCAACACTCTTCGAGAAAGATTCTGGGTGACTGCTATTAGGCCTACTGTGAAGGCGGTCGTTGCGCGCTGCCAGCATTGTCGAGTACTGCGCGCGCGACCCAAACCTCCGAAGATGGGTGACCTGCCACTCGTCAGGCTTACCACCACTCGGCGAGCTTTTGTAAATTGTGGGATCGATTATTTCGGTCCCATGGAGATTAGTATAGGACGGCGCCGGGAGAAACGCTGGGGTGTGTTATTTACATGTCTAGCTACACGCGCCATCCATTTGGAGCTAGCTGCATCACTTAGCAGCGACTCGGCCATACTTGCCTTGCACCGCATGATAGCGCGCCGCGGGCAGCCTTCAGTTATTTTGAGCGACTGCGGTACCAACTTTGTAGGAGCTAATAAGGAACTCCGTGCCGCTCTGCGAGGTCTAAATACCGAACGATTGGAAGGTGAGGCCCTAGCCAAGGGTATCGAGTGGCGGTTTAATGCACCTGCTGCACCGCACATGGGTGGCGCATGGGAGCGGCTCGTCCGTTCTGTTAAAAATGCCCTACACGTCATTTTGAAAGAGCGAGCCCCATCCGAAGAAGTACTTCACACAGTCCTTTTGGAAGCTGAACTTATCGTAAACAGTCGCCCCATTTCCTATGTGGCATCGGATCCCGACAAGCCGGTAGTGCTAACACCGAATCATCTGCTGCTGGGTACGACGGCAGGTGACACCCGCTTGACAACATATGATCCCGCTGACGTCGACGCTCGTCGCTTGTGGAAGAAAGCGAATGGGCTTGCTGAAATGTTCTGGAGGCGATGGGCTAAAGAATACCTGCCCACTCTTCAGAGACGTTCAAAGTGGACAACAGCTACAAACTCAGTGAAAGTGGGTGATATAGTGTTTGTATGTGACGGTAAACAACCGCGTAACGTTTGGCCCCGTGGCATAATAGACAAAGTGTATCCGGGAAGTGACGGACATGTACGCACATGTCCGTAGATGTAAGGACACCTTCAGGGACGCTGCGTCGTCCCGTTGCTCGAGTAGCCGTGCTTCCTACTGACGGTTCAGTTATCGGTTGAAGCCTCCAACTGGGGGGTGGTGTTACGGAGCACGACTACTCGTGTTAGTATAAGTAATTTGTAAATGGTAGGTTAGGAATGTGCATGTGGTATTTTTAAAATATTTCTTTGTTATGTTGCCGAGGGATGGGTCTATTGTATTAGCAGATGTGGCCAATTCCAGCGCTTATTGTATGAACAGATGTGGCTGACGCCAACGCACCATAATTAAAGCGGGGTAAGCGCGCGGTGCGAGGGGGGCTGTCTTGGCGATGGCCTGAGACCCGCTCCTCGGCAGTCTTGTGCAGCATCTCCACCGAGCAGGTTACGCAATTGCCACGCATAGGCAGTTTTAACGGCGCGCATGTGGTAATTGTGTAACCATTGCACTCTAGTAGATATTAGTAGTATAGCCTTTTGTAAATCCCTTGTTGCACTTAAGTAAATATAGTTACAAGTCTGTTGTTTCGCTACTTACTTCAAAGGAACCCCGCACCTCTCGTTTACATAAGTACTTGTTAAATCGAATCTATTAGTTATTTCTTCATAGTGCACTTCAAAAGAAAATGAATTACCTACAGTATTAAACATCTGTGAAGTAGTGGAATTTGCCTGGAGGAAATTTGCACTACCATAAAGATTTCAATTCCGTAAATGCATGGCTAAAATTTTCAAATAAACTAAGCAAACCCCTATTCATTATTGCCATGCAAAATTCAACCGTAGCACTTTTAAAATAAGAGGGAATATTCCGTGAAATACATGTTCCCGGAGGGATAGCGCAAAAAGGGTGCCATAACTCACCCTCCAGTCGACGTTGTTTGGACAAAAAATGTTGACTTTGCTTTTAAATGTGCATGTTGACATTTATTTGTGTTACAATACTAATTTTATATAATATGTCCCCGCAAGTGTTGATTGCAACTAAGTTTTAATTACGATGGTAATAGTTTATTAATAGGTAGGTGTCATTTTAATTTAAAAGTTAGATAGGCCCGTATTTTAAATGGTACTCAGTTTTGAAACTCGATTTATCTAAGGACATTAATCTGTCAAATCTGTCCATCTATCTATACAATTTGTCCTTAGATAAATCGAGAGCCAGGACCGAGTGTCGTACATACTTAGGTCTTAGGTACTATCGACTTCCAGGGAAACGACAGATATATGGCTATCTCATCTTCGGTTCCTGAAAACCCAAAACGGCGTGCAGTTTCAGTCGGTTCGAGTCCGATATAACCACAAAAAAGGTCCAATCGACTCAGAGTAAACAGAACCGACACAGCCAATTTAGCTTCAAAGTAGTATCTAGACGCTAATTTTAGCTCTGTAGGACCAGTCCAGGTAGCTCACTACACACACTTGACTTTTACCAATCTTTACGAAATGGACTGATTTAAATTATTTACATTATGTCCATTAGATAATTTGTCAATGTTCCACATCTGGGTCCAACTATGAACAGTCTGTCCATAATATTCGCTGGACGTGTTATATTTGGCACAATGGACGTAATACTATGCCAAATAGACACTAAATTTCGGTGGGGTTTGGTATTTCTGCCCGACATTGTATTATAATAATATAGCTTAAGTTTAAACCACTAGTTTTATGCATCGTATGCTAAATTCTGCTCTGCATTCTTATTGACTGCTAAATTAATATTACTTTGAGAAAAGTCTTCACATAGAAAATGTTACATTAGGAATCTTTATAATGTATACATTTAACAAGACCCTTGAACCCGTATCAGACGACCAATTTTCATCGTCGCAATGTCACATACGGCATATCAGGACGTCAATACAATACACATGTGAAATATTTACAGTAAAGGCAAAAATGAAAGTAACAACCTAGCGATGGTATAATTAATTAGCCACAAAATGCACTACACGAACCGAACAATTTGCTAGTACTGTAGGTATTATTGCTTTGCTTCTAAATAAATTGTATTATCAACTATAAATTACATAGATAACTTAATATCACTCAGTTAATATAATAGGTATGTGGTTATTGTTAAAATTACACATCCCTATTCTCGATCGGTATCTCAGACAGAACTAACCATTGTTTATAAAGCACACCAGTTTATTACATCACATTGAATTTAACCATTTTATTCTCTGCTTCATTATTTTATTCCTCGCTTTAACTGGCTTGCAATAAAGACTATTATCAAATTTACCAACAGCAACATAATCGTGTACGCCTACTTTACGCACCACCTCCTTGCTTCTATGTTACCCTGGTACATTTTTGTAGGTGTTCGTTCGAATTTCGCTTTCAAACCTGAATAATTTCTTGAATGCGATCGAAATGATTTGATAAAACAGTTCGAATGAAATTCTACTCACTGACTGTGTGTGATGATGAGATGAGACGACAGTTTTGTTAATTTTAAATATATTATGATGTACTTGAAACTGACTATTAAGAGATTTAATTCAAAATTATAATATTATTAAGTTGAAATAATAAATAATAAATACACAAATAATAATTACGTCATTTGTGATGGTTACCACTCAGACTCTGGAAGAATTAAATAGTTACTATACACAAGTTCCGACCGGCCACATCATGGTTATCATAATAATTTCCTTTTCAATAAAATATGGAGTTAATTATGATTTTGTATTTATTGACACTATGCTCTTCTTAATATTACATAATAAGTATGAATTTATAAGTAATTTATCGCTACCGGTGCAACTCTAGCTAGTTTGTTCGACTTCGCGTCAGTCTATTTACGCTACGCTTCACTACGCTGACCACGCAACGCGACGTGCAACTATTTTAATTCTAGATAGGGACGCTATTAACTGTGGCCTAGATTTTCTATCATGAAAAAATATTTTAACAGGCGATAGACGATACAATTTTTGACTGTAAAAATATCAGCCTGTTGAGTTATGTACTTACTTCACTTATTTTCGATTGGTAAATAAAAATGGAACAAATTACAGAAAATAAACCATTTTAGTTTCATTGGAAAATGAACAGTATCGGGGAAAACGAAATATAGTTTCTTTGGTCGGAAAATCCTAGTTGCATCCGGGTCACTCAGCGTCGGATAAACCCTTTTCTTCAGCGCGCGTGATACTAGGCTCGCAGCAACATCAAGGAGTTGTATAGAACGCGGCGTCGAGTATAGCAGTTGGTGCGAGCGAGACACTCTTGCGGTTGGAATGCTAACGTTGGAAAGAGACGCTACGGCTACGGTGAAGGTCAACTGATACGATACATAGTGTAATGCAAGAATAGATAAAACATTCGTATCAAGTTTATTTTACTTGATAATAAGTAGACGGGTGTTTCACTTACTAAGTATGTAATAGGTATATTTTTAAATATGTTTGATTATACAATTATTGTATTTAATGAGTGGGTGGGAAACACGTCCCTAGTTAATTACGAATATTATTGTTGATCATAGTTACGTACTACATGCTAGGAAAATTTTACCTGAAGTTGAATTAGTTGACTGATAATTTCGTAAATGTAGCTATTTTCTGTTCCTTACATTTTAAATGAATCGATGCTTATTTGTACTACTCTGTAGTACGTGAAACTGGTAAGAGAGTGATGAACATACATGTTAGAGTGAGATAGACATACCAGCACGTGCTTCCTTTCATAGTCTTTTTGGCTCCTCGCCCCGCTGCCACTCGGATATTTCAACTCATTGTGGGAATTAGTTTTTTGTGTGAAAGAAACGTTTTTGCATTTTGTGTTTATTTTTTTGTTATTCAAATCTAGTTATGAAGATGCACAGATTGTTTTCTTTCTTTGGTTCAGTGGTTTAGGCGTGAAAGCGTAACATACAGACAGACAGACAGACAAAGTTACTTTCGCATTTATAATATTATGGATTTTACTTTTTGTTCTACCTTTATGCATAGATTTTTAAGTACCTACTTCATGTTTTCGATTCCGTAAAATGTGGATGCCCCTTTTACAACTAATCATCAATTCCTTTTATTTTCTTACCTCGTATGTAAGTTGATATGGAATAGCTTGAGGTCGAGATCTCTATAATATTGTTATAATTATTCTGTACATAGCTTCTGACCTTTTGCTAGCGCTGTAAACTTACCTAGAGTACTTAGATACGTCTATCCTTTCTGAATCTAACCCGCATGCTGCCATTATGATTGCGATCATAGTGCTACAAAAGTAATTTAGGGCAAAGGTTATTGAGTCTTATTAAATTGTTCAAATGAATGATCATTTTTGAACTGGTTGGTAGCCTTTCAGGATAATTACAGACTAAAGGTAGGTACGTATTAAATAATTGCGATTTCAAAAGAATAACCAGTAGGCCATTTGCGTGCACCTAATAGATATCTACTTGAAACATGTATAGTTCACCATTAGCGTAACACGATTTTCGTTTTATTTCATATTTTACTTTTTGTTCTATCTTTAAGCATAGATTTTTAAGTACTTCATTTTTTCGATTCCGTTAAAAGTGGATGCCCCCTTTACAACTAATCATCAATTCCTTTTATTTTCTTACCTCGTATGTAAGTTGATATGGAATAGCTTGAGGTCGAGATCTCTATAATATTGTTATAATTATTCTGTACATAGCTTCTGACCTTTTGCTAGCGCTGTAAACTTACCTAGATACGTCTATCCTTCCTAAATCTGCTCCCCTTGCTGCCATTATGATTGCAATCAAAGTGGTACCAAAAGTAATTTAGGGCAAAGGTTATTGAGTCTTATTAAATTGTTCAAATGAATGATCATTTATGAACTGGTTGGTAACCTGTTCGGATCCGGACCGGTTTGCCGATCAGCTGGGCGGTCGGTCTCGCATTCTTAGGGCTTTTTTATTCATATCCATAGAGACTTATCTCTTTGAAAGATCTATGATTTTTTTCTATAATGGGTTATGGATTATGAATTACGAAATAGAAGAACTTAAAACTTACTATTACTGTCTCCTTTTAGTTAAAATCCGGTGGAAAGGACTAAAATGGAATAAGGAATAGGACGTTTTGTAAGAGTACTATTACTTTTTACACACAGTACATACTGCAGCGTAGGAGTGGATACCGTTGTCAAAAGTTGGTAATAGATATATTTTATAAATAAGGATATTCATTTTTTGATCTTAAAAATTTCTGTTTAGCGAGTCCCAAAATTAAGCAGTAAATAAGTTTATTGCATAATTTTGGAACTCGCAAATGAAAAACAAGATAAATACACAACACTCTTAGCGTTTCATTTTTTAATTACATTTTCGACAGCCATATAATCAATCAATCAACCACAGCCATACGTACAGTGATAGTAAAACGGCTTTTGTTAGAATGGACATTTCTAATTAGCTTTCATCATCACCATTCCCATAGGTTAGGTTATAATAAGATAATTATCAATTATTAGGAAAAATATTGAGAACCGAAAATTTGATATCAAATATTGTAAATTCGTAATAATGATTGTAAAATTAGTTTTATTATTTTACAGTTTTTAGAGTTTACTCTGTAGTTCACTAGAGTTACCAGAGGGAGGGGGGATGTTACATAGTGATGCATAATGTTAATAATTATCACTATAAACCATATAAACCATATAGCACAGACGCCAGCTTCATCGATGGCATTCTGTCGTACCTCGTCTTCTTACTATTATCATTATCAAAAGGAAACTGTATGATGTGCCTCTAAGGTCGGTCCAGTAAAATCAAATTCACTATTCAAAATCAAAATCAAAAATAGTTTATTCTGCATAGACCATTAAATCGGAACTTACAAAACGTCAACATAAAGTTAATATTAAATACTAACTAATACTAGCAAATGGCCGAATGGTTCGAAACGCGGCCCAGACCTGCGAAGACTTCTGTAAGAAACTCAGCGGGCATTTTTTTGGTCTATTTACAAAACATTTACTTAGCATAAAACTTATGGTCTAGATACAATGTTTCCCTTGAGTAACATAGTTGAGCGAACAGCTCATTTCCAAGCTTGTTTATCATTTAAATATTCTTGGATTTTATAATAGCCTTTCTGGCACAGTTTGCTTTTTACTGTATTTTTAAATTTATTAACAGGTAAATCTCTGATTTCATTAGGAAGCTTGTTAAAAAAGCGCATACAGTTGCCCTGGAAAGAATTACTTATTTTATGGAGTCTGCGATGACAATCTACAAGATTGTCCTGACAAGCCTTTAAGTGGGCTTAAGCAATCAAGTGACCTAACAGGATGAAATCATTGCTGATCTCTTATTTCTTTTCTTCTAAGTAATCTTGCCATGGAGGCGCACGGTATTGTAATCTGTGGAAGATGTACCATTTCGAATTTCGAGTAGGTAAGTACCAAAATTCAATATCTCGTAAACAAAATCCTAAAGTATCTAGATGGTTTATTATTTTAGCATAACTGGTTATCTTATCTAGGTAATTGAATATCTTTCGTGATAATCCTCCAATTTATTAGCCGTCTACAGATAGGTACTAATAAAATTAACGATCTGTGATAAAACCGTTTTGATTGATTATTTAGGTAAGTACCTAAGTACTAGATAGCATTTTCCATCGCATAGATTAATCATTGGCTAAATAGGTGCTAAGCTAACACCTAGTAGGTAAGTACTAGCAAGTATTTATTTCGTCAAAGGTGATCGCAGAGCCTGTACCTATAGAATGACACATGGAATAACATACTTACATTAGTACCTTTAGATCCCACATAATAAGAATAGTCCAATGCCGTCAAAATGGGATAAATGTCCGGGTCTAGATTGCACTCGGCTATTATGTGCAGATACTAAACATAACAACTGGTCTAACTGCAATGATTCGATGTCGATTTTGGGTTGTTGGAGGTGAAATGGCAGTCGATTGACAAAAAATATTGAATTTCAGCCAAATCAGAAGTTAGATTGGTACTTACAGCGGACCCCAGACTCCAAGCTAAATGCTTCGGTTGCGACTGGGATTAAGGCTAAGATGAAGAGAAGACTTAACATACAGTACCTACCTATTTATCTAATTTCCTTTCTTTAAACCCGCTTAATTTAAGCACAATATCATACTCGAAGCGAAAAAATTACCTATGGAGCAACCTGCCCTGCCACTTAAAAATAAATAAAGATTTACATACTAACTTCTTTAATTGCTTATGTAACAATGTTTAAAAAAGTATTTATACCTAGAAATATTACCAGTATTTCAATTTTTTTTTTTTTTTTTAAAGAATATTAGAACCGTAGTTACTAATATTCCCTATAACCCCTCCAGCTAAGCTAAATTGCTTGTGTTAGGAGTGGGTTCACGTCGGTAGTGTAATGGCCAGGATCGAACCCGGGACCTCTCGATCGTAAGGTCGACTCCTTAACCACTAAGCTACCGACGCTAAATTTATTTAAATGTGATCAATTTTATTTTCCCCAACCAATCTCTGTCGCACTGTTTGTTGTTTTTATTTTTACCAGTTTATCCCGCATAGCAATTAAGTGTGTCATAATAAATGTTTTTTTTTTTGTGTGTGAGATAATAAAGTGATTGTATGAATGCGTGTAGTTTACCCGGCGCGTGCCGTCTCGCTGCAGCGCCACGTCATTGTACGTTGTTGTGCAGACGCGGCGCAGGCGGCCATGACGGTCGGCGTGGCGAACGTGCTCTGCGACGAGCGGCCCGCCCCGATGGCGTGGCCCGCGCCGCCCGCAGCCCCGCCTCCCGCGCCGCTCTGGCCCTACCCCGGTGAGTCACCTCCTACACACTACTGATGCCCTGGTAGCTACGCGCCAACTGCATTGCGAGACCGCCGTTTCAGCAACATCGTACTCGGCCCGAAATGAAATTTTTATCAAACACGTCACAGCTCTAAGGCCGGTATACCTATCTCGTTTTAACAGTATAAGAAAAAAAGAGATAAATATATTGGTAAAGTAAAAACGGCGCCTAATTCTGGGTGAGCTATCCCGCCTGTTTAGATATACCACCTCTTAACTCATGCTGCTTTGGTAGCGGCATTGCAACTGTACTTGTCCGGTCAATAGTCGTCGTTGACCGGTTTCGGCGAAACGGCCATTTTGGATGGTAGCCGAAGATAGAGCGGAAGTCGTTAAAAAGACCATCTATTTAAAATGTTCGGGTTTTTAAATGACGACACGCAATTGCGCGTGGCTACTTGGCGTTTTTATCTGTAATGTATTTGCTACTTTTTTGTTCCATAATAATTTTGTTTGAGTCTTGTTTCTTTCGTAATTTGAATATTATTTTATAATAGGTATTTGTTGCTTATTTTATTTCTCACTTATGTGTAGGGTTGTGACAAAGTTATTTAAGCTTGTCGATAAAACTAATAAGATTAAGAAGTCTTTAGATTTGCTTAATAAGTTCATTCAGTTGATTCTGCTACGTCTTATTATCGTCAATTTCATATAATTCAGGTACCCTACAACCATATCCCTGTTTCGATTGTTTTATGCAATTATGAGTTTCCAAAAAACTACAAATCTAAAATATTTACTTCTTAGTTTATGTGAATTAATGAAAAATGAAAAAAAAAAAAAATGAAAAATAATTTATTTCAGTAACACAATGGTACATTTAACAATATTTTTGTCGTTGTGACCTTCTATTAAGTGAAATACACCTGTATCAGAAGGCCACGCTCATCCATATCATAACAAATTGTTGTACCTAATAGGCTTCCTCTTCGCTTAGGTATATAAAATGTAGAAAGGGTTAGATTGCTTATTAAATAAAAGTTAGTATTACACTTAATATTTCTTAGATGTGTGTGTGTGTGTGTGTGTGTGTGTGTGTGTGTGTGTGTGTGTGTGTGTGTGTGTGTGTGTGTGTGTGTGTGTGTGTGTGTGTGTGTGTGTGTTAGTGAGTGTGTGTGTTAGTGAGTGTGTGTGTGTGTGCGTGTGTGTGTTAGTGAGTGTGTGTGTGTGTGTGTTAGTGTGTGTGTGTGTGTGTGTGTTAGTGTGCGTGTGGTGTGTTATGAGTATAGGATTTGTTCTGTGCTATCGTAGTTTAAGGTTTTGAGCCAATTGATAATAGTATTTTTGCATTTGTAAGCTGTTAGCTGGTGGATTTGTAATTTTTTATTTATCAAGTTGTATAGATGGTTAGCCTGTTTCGAAAACTGTCTTCCAGCGAAACAAGTTCTCACTCGAGTGGTTTCAGCAACAGAGTGTTTCCTACGTTTTTGTTGTAGGTTCGGACAAGGGTTTACATTTCTATGCTTTCTCAAAATTACGCTAAGTACATAAAGCTTTCTAACTGTCAATAGCTCACAGTCCAAGTACAATTGATCAGTAGGGTATCTTCTTGGTTTAAAATAAATTATCTTCAATAGCGCTCTCTGTGACCTTTCTACTTCCAAAAATCT
Organism: Eilema sororculum; assembly: GCA_914829495.1. Classification (NCBI taxonomy): domain Eukaryota; kingdom Metazoa; phylum Arthropoda; class Insecta; order Lepidoptera; family Erebidae; genus Eilema; species Eilema sororculum. The sequence continues at coordinate 2,481,818 of OU618541.1, forward strand.
TTCTTTTGCGGCACCTCCCCAAATAGTAATGCAATAAGTCAACACTGATTGCGCTAAGGCTATGTAGACTGTTTTAATTAACGACTTGGAGGCAACGTAACGCAGTCGCAGAAATATCCAAATCATCTTACGAATCCTACTAGAGATAGCTTCTAGATGTGTATACCATGACAAATGGTGGTCTAAGTGAACGCCAAGATATTTTATACAGTCAGTCTTTTCAATGGCTGGGCAAGAGCAAAGATGTTGTAGCAAATTACAGTTGCATTCATGTATTTTGATTTCAAAGTTTGATGGGGGTTGAGTTGCTATTGTTATAGTGTGACATATGTACTTAGTTTTGAGCGCATTTAAGGTAAGTAAGTTATGTTTTAGCCAGAGGTTAACTTGAGTAAGTCCCTTCTGGGTATCCACGCAAATCGCCCGCCATGATTTGCCTGAGAAAACAATAGCAGTATCGTCAGCATAAGAGAATATTTTGGCATTGTCTAGTTTCATATTAAGTAAGCCGTTAATGTATATCAGAAAGAGCGTAGGTCCAATTACGCTCCCCTGAGGAACACCAAAATTGATAACGGAGCAATCACTTGTGTGCATTCCAACTTTAACACATTGTGTCCTATTTGTTAAATAGTCTTTAAGAAGTGCCAAAGGCTTCCCTCTTATTCCAATGTGTTCTAGTTTTTAATGCCGCACATATTGGGAGAAGCCTATGTCTAGCACTGTACAAGTAATAGACTAATTGAATAATGTGAATTATTATAAAAGTAGGTGTAAGTACACAAGATTCACCACTTGGGTGGTTTGTATAACCTCTTTAATACATAATTTCAATTGGCAATAGATAAGTAGTAGGTACTTTGTTCACACACAATCTTAGGCAATGATAGGTACCTAATTAAACGTCACCAAATTCTGGAACCCATATTATAGCTGCTACCTAGTGTTGCGCCCGCTGACGGCGCTCGATGACTGTAAAATAATGCCATCATCGACATTTAATTTATGCGGAACCACGTACCCGGTGTCCAGAAAACGCAAGAGCTTTTTGCTCTCGTAATCCGATCGCGTTCTTATATTGGGCTCGGGCCTATTCATCGATGTTTTTTTTTTCATTTCTCACATCATTAGGTATAAATTAATGGAATGCTTTATGCGGTGACTTCGGCGTTGGGTTACGCACTCCATTGTACGTCTGAAAGGAAGCGTTAGGTATGCTCGTGATGAATTTAATTCGTTGAAGATAACCTACAGGGGCAGAAAAATAGACACTTACGTATAATGCGTATTGCGAAATGAATGCTTTCTGAAACAGCATTTGGAAATTAGATGCGAGGCTCGCGTCTTTTGAAGTCTCGTGACTTTAAAAGCCTCTCGCCTTTTCACGCTTGCGACTTAAGGATGTTTATTTGTGGGTCCAATTAATATAAGAACATTATTGGGCACCTGAGTTTACTGAATCTTAGTTTAGTGTTGGCATCTTTAGGTAAGGTCGATGCTCAAAGTCTGAAGGCCTGCGACTACCTACTGGTACTGACATTGTTTCTACACCTACTATTGTTATCATTATAATCACTTATCAGCAAAAAAACTTGTTCTTTGTTAAAATTTATTGAAAACTTTTCACATGACCAACGGAGGACCTACTGTGCTAACATCTACTTTTTTACAAAAGTTTATTTTGACCACTATATCTGGTATTCAGTTTGGGTTATAATAAGTCCCATGGAGGAATGGGGAGGCATTCTACGATGCCTAAAGTTACAGTCTCTTCCACCCCTGCTTTTTTTCTCATCTTTGTATATAGGTATTGTACATTTAGTTATACAGTTAGTAATTAGTTAGATGATTTCAATAAAATTTATTCACAGTCCCATTAGATGCGACATTCTATTTTTTTGTACGGTCAGCATCTCACGCTTAGCGCTCAAAAAATATACCGCCTAATAACTAACCCTCTCGAAAATATCAATCAATCAATCAATTAGCCCACCGCAGTCCACTGCTGGACATAGGCCTCTCCTAATGTGTGCGATTTCACCCGATCCTCCGCCTTCCGCATCCAGTCTGTCCCAGCCACCTTTTTCAGGTCGTCAGTCTATCTGGCTAGTGGGTGTCCTATCTCACGGTCTCGACTCTAGGACTCGTCTGCTACAACGGCCGTCGGTCCTACGACAAACGTAGCCAGCCTATTGCAACTTGAGCTTGCTTATTCTGCAAGCTATGTCGGTAACTTTGGATCTGTTCCGAAATAACTCAAAAATATACCATCTAATAAATATTAAAAAGATAGCTGCGGTTTTAAACAAGCACTCCAAAAAGATATCGCACTGTAGACATGCACTATGCGCTAGAGTGAACGCTATAAAAGACCAAAGCAGCCGCTCTTAAGCACAACGAGCTTCAGGCGACTAAAAAACCTAAAAGATACAACGCCAATTATATTTTTTATGACGCAATGCCGTAACGCGTGTTCTACCGATGTCAGACGCAAAAAATGTCAGTTATTATGTTTTGTTTAAAATTATAAAAGTCAAATAAAGGCTATAGAATTAATCCTATTAATTGTCTTTAAATTGCAAACCTTGCAATTATTTCCAATTTCACATTGAAACTTGTTAATCATTAAATTATACATGTGGCTGGACGTAGGTCTGTACAATTAGGGCTAACTACCCCTTCATTAGGTATACGAGCGTGAGCTTTTAATTTAACTCATTGATGTCGACTTTGTATCACAAGTTAAACTTTTTAACGAGTTCTCTGGTTGCGGCGTTATTAAAGATGATACCTTGTCGCCACATAGTTTGAATAAGTTATTTCAACTACTAAAAAGTAGCCGAAACGTCTGGCTAATTGTAAATAATACCAAATAAATTGCGATCTATCGTTAATAGTTATCCGTTAAAATTGGTTTTATTTTAAAGAGATATATTCGTGTAAACTTGTGATAGTAGGGATCAACTTTGTAGTTACGAGAGTTATTTGGTGCATCTATGCTATTCTGTAGGAAAGTTCGCCACATTTATACACTGACGCCTATAAATCCTCGAAGGGGTAGGCTGAGGTGTATTAGTACCCACATTTTGCCAACTATGACTTTTGGGCCCACGTAATAGGAAGCCTATTGCTGTCCAGCGGGCACTTACTAATGGGCTGAATTTTTTACTGTCGGGTGGAGAAAAGCACTATCCATTAGTAGCCTTCTACCACACCTGTAGGAATGGAGATGGAGGGGCCCTATTCTACTCCACTCGGAATCAACCCGGTAAGATGTTCTGTTTTCGAGATACATAATCTACCAATGGTCTTACGAACTATCGGAACCAATGAATGATTATACAATCATTTTTTATTATTTGTTTTTTTTAAGCATTAAGTATGCTAACTTTACAATCGAGACATTTATTTAGCATACTTACCTAATGCTCAAAAATTAATTCAAATTACACGCTGATGTTTGTACCGAAATATCGTAGTTTTAAATCTCCCATTAATAAATTGGTCTGTACACATAATATGCGTCAGTTATCAGCACGTGTATCAGGTTACCTCGCCAACTGCCTCTGTATCAAATGTTGTGGGATCGATCCCCCACATGGAATTATTATTTGTATGATTCACAAATAGTCACGGGTCTGGCTAAAATTTGTATCCGTATTCCGTTATTATTTTCGAAGTCACATACGTATTCCCTATTGCGGAAGAGAGTTTCCTAAAAAGAAGTACCTAACTAAATGCTCGTTATCAGGTACCTTTTTGGCTGATTTTGGTAGCGATTGCGTCTGCTATGCAGCCTATGCTTGAGGATTGAGTTGAGCTGAGTTGTTGGTTTTTTCTATGAAGGGGCTCAGTCATTAGTAGGTACTTATGGGTATTGATGTAGCCAAACACTCAAAAGTTATGATCAATCGCAGCAAACAAAACATTGAGTTGAAAAATTAGCCATGTTAGATTCGAGTTAGAGTTAGATCTGCACACTCCAATATTGTACCTAATAGCAAATAAGTGATAACAGGTGTACGCTTCGTCTTGATTTTATATTCCGTGCATTATACCCACAGGCGCAAATATCTGACTACTTACCTAATTGTAAATAGTGGTATCACTTTGCTCGTTATTTTTTTACATATATTAATAAGTTGTACAATTAATATGTACCTGAATCGAGATGCGGTGATAAGTACATTCTGTCTTATGTCGGTAGGTATTATCTACTGTACATAATCCTGTATCCCCTGTCTTAAAAGGAACCGTGTTAGAACCCACTAACTACTTTTTAAATAATTCCAGAAAATCGATTGTGGTTCTGCTAATCACGTGTAACCGTTGTAATATGTATGACGTCATCTTAAAAAGCAACAAAAAAACCACCAGCATCCATCACTCACAAGCATCCAGCTGCTAAATCGTTCTCGCAAACGGAACTCTGTCACTTCCACACCGTAAATTATAACACCATAAAAACATAAAAACTCATTTATCGATAAACCGGAGTCGACTAAGGCACAGCCCTAATGTCGAGCGTGCCGCCCACTAAGCCCCGCCCCATAAACGTCTACGCCAATAAGGTGCCGGCGTTGTTTGTAAGGCCGGCCTTCATCTTTGGCCCCTTAATCTTTTTAGTGTTGTGAATGACTTTTTTGCATTTATGTTTTTCTTGTAATAACAAGTTGTGTCGTAATGGCGATTTTGCCGCGTCTCGCGCCTGACACCTCACGCTACGTTAAAAAATATAACGTTTGTTGTAATGATTGATCGCGTAATTGTTGCTTGTAGAAACTTAATACATAGCGTATAATGACTTAGATGGTAATAGATAAGTGGGTGAGCTGTTAGGTTCTTTATTTTTTTAATTACTTTTTTATATTTTTTTAATTCTTTGTATAATTTTTGTTAAAAAGTCTATTTTTACGATCCTTTTGTGGATTTTTCTAATAGATAACTCCAGGGAAACCGTGGTTCATACACTCGAGGGGGCCTTCTCAAAGCCAGAGTCAAGTAGGCAATAGGATATCCTAGGGGCTTTGCAAGAAATTAGGCCCTGTTTGCCGACCTAATTCTCTGTCCACGCGAGATGTCTTGCGTTCGCGGTCCTTTGTCGGAAAACTTTTGATGCACGTTTTGGTTATGCTACCTTGGCATTCTAGGTAATACTTAGTAGGCGAGGCCGCTACGCAGGAGGTGCGGGTTCGATCCCCGCTCAGTGCTGTGATATTTGTATGCGAGTATTTGCATTGGTCTGGTCGTGCCTCGGAGCTGTTGTCGGTCCCGGTTGCCATTGCATTGCATATGCATTGCACTGCCATGCATGTCAGTCGTTATAGGAGAATTGGCTGATATGGCCCACATAGAAGGTCACCCGTCCGGTCAACTGGCGTCCCCACTGGCAGTACTTAGTAGTACGAGTAGTAGGGTACTACTCCTATCCTACCTTAATGATTAGTAAGCATATTAATAAGTACCTACCTATAATTACCTAAATGAAAAATTGTGATGATGTTTGGATATTTGTTATTCAATCACGATTCACGATTTTTTTTTATTAGATTATGATTATGATTCGCAATTAGATTATGGTCTAAAATAGCACATAGGCTAGTTTTTATCCCAGAAATAGGTTCTCATGGGTTTCGTGATCAAGATTAAAATTCCTCGCGCTCGAACTCGCCGGCAACATCTAGTTTTAGTAAAAAAAATAATGAACTATTCACATCCATAAACCAACCATATCTATAACCCTTGTGTGGCGCCATGCCACACAAGAACATAACATCTCACATAAAACACCGTTTCAAATTCAACACATCACTCAATTTAAACTGAATCAAACTGTTTAAAAAACCTGCTCGCTTTTCACAAACGTTTAAAATTAAAGCGACGCTAATGGCGTATCGTCCTCTCTTTCTAACATACGTAGGAATGCTATCTGTCGTCCTGTATGTGAAGAGAATAATGAATTAATTGGAACGGTGAAATGCAAGTCATTAACGTGTGTTTCGGAACATGAGTAGGGTTTACGAAGTGAATTTTAAACTTCGAAGCTTTATGTTACCTTGGTTTTTATTGATGGGAATCGCTGCAATGAGCAGTTTTCTAGTAGGTATATAAAGCTTTCATAAAGACGCGCTAGATGACGCCACCGGCACTTTTGGTAAGAAGAGTGTGGTGTCACATCTAGTTTTCCCTAATTTATGGGAAAAATTACTTTCTTCGGTTACTTTAATATAATAATTTTGTATTTTTTCTGATAAAAATAAGTATTATTTTAAATTACAGATAGTGACGGGATTTTTTCTTAATATAAATATGTAAAAATGAAGGGTTTTCCACAGGTATGAACAGCACATCGTGACCGCATTATTCAATATTAGTTACGTATTACTGAATACAAAGATTATTGTATTTACAACAATGTATTATTATCTAAAAAATTATGTAGGTATCAACTTTTTGAGGTACAATAATAAATACAAACAAACTTCAACGCTTCAGAAACTCTGGCAATAGTGGCCAGTGGCCAAAGTTAGTGGCAATCAATCAAAGTATTTTTTTTTAGTATGGCATTTGGTCAGTTCAGTTCTTTCTTGCCACAGCCTAAAGTGGTCTCCATCTCCACAATGCAAAATAAAAAAGTACCAAAAGCGATGCTAGCGCCATCTCTTGATAATTTTAAAAAACCCACTGATTATACCTACTGGAAAACTGCTCATTGAATCAATAATTTAGGTGAGCTACAAGAATTTATCGATCTTATTTTGCGATTCGATTAGATAAATGTGTTGCAAACACTTTTGTCTGATTGCCATGAAACAGTTACGTCATGGCAAAAGGTCGTAATTTTTAATAATTGAAATAAAAATAAGTATTTAGTAACGAATTATGTAGCGATTTATTGTCGACGTTTTGATGTCGAAATAAAATTTTAATTAGTTAACCAGTGTACAGTAGGGTAGGTGCTCGTATATCTACGTTGGTATAACTGATCATGATCAATTAAAAAATAAACTTATATTTCGAAACCTGATCTTAATTGCTACCTACTACATAATTAAATTAATCAAGAGATTGCCGAGACCGCCCCTACTGCAATTTTGCGTACCTCCCTGGGGCTACGTGTAGGTTCACTAATTGGGAAACACTACCATAGAGGCTTTATCTACCTACCTGCATATCGACATATTATTTTCAATTTAATTAATACATTTATTAAGGGTCATTTTACACCTGTAGTTAGCAGTAATTACCAGGACACCATAAATGAGTAGCAAGTAACGAGTCGGTATAATTTACACGTTTTATGTAAATAGCTGCAGTTACGCATCATTTATGTGCACCTAGTAACATGTTACGTATGTAACTTTGTGCCCTTAGCATATCTCAATGTCTTTTTAATCGCTACGTAAAATTGATATTATCTATAATTGCTTCCTTTTCGTATTCCAATCACCTAATTTGCATTTTGAAGACGTACTTACTGCCGTGTGTTTTTAAGGAGGCATCTACAGATGTAATTATTGAGATAATTTCTAGACCTTTGTCGTCCTTACTGTAATGCTAGGTAAACACCAACCAAAGAAAGACGAATAAACGTAAATTACTGAGATTCATCAATAATTACCGTACGCTGTCGATCGTTTGCTGACGAATATCACCAGCACGATACTACCTCGCTCGTTCACTTGTTGTTTAAGATATCACTGTTTCCCTCAAAGACACATTTCCCACCGAAGCATTAACATTCTTGCTCGTCTCCGGAAGCGCATCCATTGAATATAAAACTAAGTATACTACGAGCGTTATATGATGATCCCTATGACGTTTCAACTGACAGTTGTATTAGTGATGCGAAACAATTTCGATAAAATACTGGTTTTTCAGGCAAATGTCATGTCATTCAGCCAGGTCATTCAACATAATAAGCAATATTTATTTATTTTGAAAAAAAGACTACGCGCATTGATGGACATAAAACACTAGATAAAAAAGTAACAGCCTTATTATATTTCATTTTACTATACTTTAATTTTTATTCAAATTGCATAATTTAAAGAATTTAAAATTCTTTTTGAATTGAATTTTAAAGAATTCATAATTAGCTGGCAATTGGGGAGTCGTCCATGGAGGACAATAAACTATTAACACCAAAGAAAAAGAAAAGGTTATGTCATATAACAGAACCTGATGAATTTGATTTAGATGCTATACGCAATCATATTTATGGTTACTACCTACGAGGTGAACTACCGACCTGCCAGAAGTTATTATCTTCATTAAAAGCTGCAGAAGTCTTCAAAGGCGGTGCTACTTCCCTTAGAATTGTTTTGAAAAAATGTGGATTCCGCTATAAAAAATGTGACATGAGAAAAATATTAATGGAGCGTACTGACATAGCTTTACTACGATGCGATTTTCTTCGCAAAATCAAACAAATTGATAACTGGGAGAAGGTAGTATACCTTGATGAGACATGGCTGAACGCCAATCATACTGTAGGTAAGGCATGGACGGATGACACAGCGAAATCCAGCACAAAAACTCCTGAAGGAAAGGGCCAGCGCTTAATCATTTGCCACGCTGGCACAGCTACAAGTTTTGTGCCGAATTGCCTGTGGGCTTTTAAGTCAGTGAAAACAACGGAGTACCACGAGGAAATGAATTTCGAAAACTTTAAGACATGGTTTATAAAACTATTAGAAAATTTGAATGAGCCTCACTATATTTTAATGGACAATGCTTCATATCACTCAGTTCAAATTAACAAACCCCCCAGCAGCAATAACAAAAAAGCTGAAATTATAGAGTGGTTACACGGCAATGGTGTGGAAACTGACAGTCAGATGTTAAAAAAAGAGTTGGTTAGACTGTTGAACTTTCACAAACAACAGACGCACCCATCATATTTTTTGGATGAATTGGCCAAATCAAATGGACACACGGTAATTCGGTTACCGCCCTATCACTGCCAATATAATGCAATCGAGTTGATATGGGCGCAGATCAAAGGTATCTATATTTTTTATTTATATAATATTATGTATATGCATATATTTCTAAAAATAATTACTGAATGTACAAATATTTTCAGGTCATGCAGCTAGGCATAACACAACTCCGCCATTCACGGCAAATAAAATGATGGTTTTATTGGAAGAAGCTTGCGCTCAAGTGACAGCTGACGATTGGCGAAAAGTGGTCGAAAGAACGAAGAAAATTTGCTTACAAGACTGGGATCGAGATGTACAATACGACAATATCATTGACCAACCGTTAATAATAAACGTCACGGATAGCTGCAGTTCAGACTCAGATTTTGAAGATCCGATTGACCCTGTATCAGATTCAGATTGATATAAATAAAATACAAAAAAAAGCATTTGTTTTATATTTCCAACAAATTATCGATATTTTGTTTATCGATGTGTCCCTTCTTAGTCGATAACAGCTTGACGACGTAACTTTTGCAGCACGTACCATGTACATTTGCATTGAGTTTTTTTCTATTATTTCCGAACATTACGTAATAATTTCTTAATATTCATTTTTATAATTTACAATTGTACACAATTATGATTTTTTCGTCTTTTTAATGGACCTCTAAAGGATTTGATGTGATAGGACGTCAGTACAATGTTAAGCGCTAACGAACTGTCATAGGGATCATCATTCACCGAGCTTATTATAGGTATAGAAAATATTCTGTGTGCCTTCACGTAGGATTGTAAAAAGTGACGATGTGTGCGATTTAATGTGTGGTTCCGTACAAACTATCTGCAAAGAAAACTACTGCAAAAAATACTAGGCCATCAGGAGTGTAGCTCGGTACATATATCTTGGATTTTTTATATTTTTATTTAAAGGACACGTCAATTTGAATTCACCTCGCCTGATGTAAGCTAAAGGCAAAGTCTCGGAAAGAGGGTCACCGTCGTAAACATGTACCATGTTAACAGTGCTAGCACTCAGCTTGACGGTCTCATCAAATGCCTTTTCACGCCCCGCTTAAAGGACCCGGGACTGTAGGAAGATGGATCTAAAATATGCTCGAAATGTCCTCTATACGCGCAATACACGTTTCTTGAGTGTCTTTTGAGGGTGCTACTGGCAAGCTCAAATTCACCAAGCGTAGATGATTTCAAAACAATCCGCATACGCCATGGCCTCGTTTGTTTAGGTCCCAAGGTACGTGTCCCGAGGTGTATCAAGTCCAAATGTGACGACTTGTCTCATGTCAGTCTTGTAACGATAGTTTCTTCTGGTGCCATGCTGTTTTCAGAATCATACATTAATTGATTATAGATACAGTTTCAGATTCGAAACACAATCATACCTTAGGGCTGGCCACACACGTACGGTTTTCCGATTCGGTTTAAATTCGGTTTAGACGAGATTCGGAAATCCGAATACTTCATCTAATATAATAAAATTCTCGTATCGCGGTATTTGTAGTTAAACTCCTCCGAAAGGGCTTGGCCGATTCTCATGAAATTTTGTGCATAGGTATTGGGTAGGTCCGAGAATTGGACAACATCTATTTTTCATTTAGGTGCAGCGGGAACGGGATCTGACGCCACGAGGATAGGAAAAAATTGGCGGTACGAAGTTCGCCGGTTCAGCTAGTTTCATATAAAATTTTCAACAATCTATATTCGGACCGAATCTCAATAGGGAAACCGGGCATGTGCGGTCAGGCTAACCGCTAAATGTATACGACGTAAGGCTTGTACGCCTTATAAGAATTTATAGGCATAGCACATGTGCCGACACTCATATAACTTTCTTTTATTTTATGTACTCTCGGGACTAACCTTGCTTTTGTATTTATGAGAATATTTATCATTAGCGATGTAAATTAATGAATTGTGCATAGATAATATTATTTAGGTACACCTTGCCTATGCTTATCCATAGGTAAGAATAATTCTCTTAGTACCTACTAAGTAATCCTAATTTTTATTACAGTCTATCCTTACCTAGGTCCTTATTTAGAAGCTTAGTGTAGTGTCTTATTTAGGTATTTCTTCAGATGGTTATTTTTTTTATACTAAAAATTTGCAACCACCTTAGCTTTTGTAACTTAAACATGTGTTAATTATACTTTTCTTCTTTTTTCAGCTCCAGTATCAATGGAGAGTATGATGGTCGGCGGTGTTGGCGTCGGAGGAGTTAGCACGGTAGGAGGGGGCATGTCTTCCGTTGGTGGGTACCAGCTGGTCAGAGAACCCACCTCAGGAGCGCTGCTTCTGCTACCAACGCCGCCTGACCTGCAGCCTGCCGTCGTCTGGGGCGGAGTTCCGTACTCATCCGCGCCTTTACTACTGCCCCCTGCGCCACATCACTCGCATCATCTCCAACTACTTCCCGGGGACCTACTCGCTTCAACAGCAACGTTACAACACACCCACACTCATTCTACACGCCTAGTAACTCTTGCGCCAGCGCCACAACCACAGCCACACCCTGCACACACAGCAGACAAAAGAAAACCAATCATGCAACCTCTAATCACTCCACATCTAATCAAAATTGAACCTGAGCCACCTCAAGAAAAACCACAGCCGACTTACGCGCCTGAACCCGTTCCACAGCCGATGCTCACGACGCACTTGTACTACCAGCCTGATTACGCAGAGCAGCAAGTGTGCAGGAGTCAGGCGACGTCACCTGCTGCCCCTCCCACACCACCTCCTGAAGCGCCGGAAGCTCCGGCACACAAAGATGCCTCCAATCAAACAGACCACATAGATGATGAAGATGACTCGCCAAATAATGCTGATGAAGATGAAAGGGACGTAGCCTGTGTTGGAGTTGCACATTACCCTGAAGAGAACATGATGTCTATGCAAACTCAGACACCGTTATCACAATCTTCTTCCATTGATTCTGCTGAAGATTCTTCGTCAGAGTGTCTCGCTACTTCCGTGGTAGGAGCAGTAGAAAAAGCTATAGATGCGATAGAAAGAGATGATTCATTGGTAGATACTTCTAGTAGCGTCAGCTCTAATGATCTAATGATAGATATGGCGCGGACAACGCCTATACCACAGGCATCAACTCCGCAGCCCAGGCTACCGGTAGATGTCAGTGGATTAGAACTACTGTCAAACAGTATAGAACAGTTCGAGCGTACCACGCCAGGAACAAGTATGCCAACAATAGATCCGACACCTTTAACTGTTGACACCAGAACTCCAACAAAACTGAATATTTTGATTAAGATGTCACCGAAGTCTCCTCCAAGAACTGAGGCAGAACCTCATAGAAGATTTGAGTTTCCACCGCCAGATCCCACCGCTAGTGAACAAGCCAAACCTTCACTTGACGGTCTAGGCTTATTATGTGCTTTAGCTGAACAAAGGTTTATGGAAGAAGTAGTAGAAAGTCCTCCGGCCACTATGTCAGTTTCGTCCCGTCCTTTTATTAAATCCGAACCCTTACTTAGTCCCACAGAGAGAAGTCGATCAATGGAATCGCCTATAAGCAAAAAAGACAGACATAGAAGCAGAGATGGCGACTCATCTGGTGAGAGGAGACGAAAACGTAGTCGGGATAGAGAAGAAAGGTTAAGACATAAAATAGACAAGATGAGGCGGCATAAACGCGAGAGAGAAAGAGATGAGAGTAGAAGTAGTGAAGGTGAATTGGAGACCAGCTTACGGCGTGTAACAACTTGTTCGTGTAATTCTGTGTCGTGTACACACACTCCTACAGTCCGGTCAGCGCACGCACTTGCCAGCGCAATAGAAAAAGACATGCGGGAGAGACTGTTGGCATTGGAAAGACAATTCGATGAAAAGAAAGCTCAATTGAAAGCTTTAGATCCACCGTTACAGGCACTGTCAACTTCTACTACACTCTCTACGCCAGCTTTGTCACCAGATTCCGATAGAGGATCATCCAAAAAACGGAAGGTCGGCAGACCTCGAAAAGTATCTAGTCCAGATTCTACTGAGACAATAGTAGCGAAGAAGCCAAAATCAAAGAGTAGCTTGGTAGGTTATCTTTTAGCTAAACAGAAACTCAATAAGGGCGGCATACTATGTACAAGAGGTGAGCCTTCGAGAGAAGAACCTAACCGGACAAGTAAAGTACGCCCGAAGTTGAAAGCGGAACCTATTATGAAAATTTGTTCGGAAGAAGATGAAAATGGAGAATGGGGTCTAAATAGATCAGCGAGCTCTTCTATGGAGAGTCTCAACGAAGTTAGGCAAAAGAATAGAGAGAAAGTTGACCGATTAGCTCGTAAGCATTCACGTGATGACATTCCTGAGCTAGAATTCGCCTTGAGACGCGCCAGTGCTTCCAGTGATAGTGAAAAAGAAAGGCGGCGAGCGAAAAAGAGGCGAAAGAGTCAGAAATCTAAAGATAAAGCTGACGACGAGATTAAAGACAAACCAGCTGAGGTCGTTCCACAACCAATATCTAACTGTACGTTAACAGAGGATAAGCTGGACTCCTCACCGAGAGTACTTACAGCCATGGGAGGGCTATTCTATGCTGGGAAATTGAGCGCGGTGCAGGCACCAGATGTATATGCCATCACGCTTGATGGAGAGAGGGGCAATAAACCGCACATACTATCTAGAGAAGAAACTTTGAGAGATGCTGTAAGATCATTTTACTTTGTTTAAATATTTGAAGTACATATTAAAAAACGACAACATTGTAAAACTTGCTTTCTATGTTTACAGATTTTGGAAGTGAGTCCCTCATCAGTAACAGAATTACCTTCTGGATCGAGGGTGTGTGCGTATTGGTCGCAGCAGTACAGGTGTTTGTACCCTGGCACTGTGGCTGTCTCCTCTCCAGATCCTCACGATGACAAGTTTGTTGCTGTGGAGTTCGATGATGGCGACTCAGGTAGAATAGCCATCGAGGATATTAGGTTTCTGGAACCAAATTATCCTGTTGTTGGTCAGTATATCAATCCAAGAACATTTTAAAATGTTACTCTATTTATTCGCATTATATTTTATATTCAATTTGTTTTGGTTACAGAATATGAGAACCCGTTATTCACTCTTGGTAAAAGAAGAAGAAATACCAGTGTTAGCACAGAAGAGAAAAAGAATCCTCCAGTTGACACAAGTACCACAGAACCAAAACCGTCTACATCAGACGTGATTGTACCGAAATCAAAAGACGATGAAGAGAGAAAAGACAGGAAAAAGCTGAAAAAGCACCGAAAAGACAAAATAAAACGTCAATCTAGCGAGGAGGATCCCAACTCGGTAGAATATGTCAAGAAGAAAAAGAAGAAACACAAATGTTGCGAGGAACATTGCAAACACAGAAGGCATCACAAGAAACACCACCGCAAACACAGAAAGAGACACCACTCTAGTTGTAAAGAACATTCTAGTTCATCCGGAGACGACCATCAAAAGCAAAAGATGTCTTCAGATTACATAGACTCAAATAAATCTAATGAAGATTCGGTGGATTCCAATGACAGACTTTCTACCCTAATAGCTATGGAGAAGTCTCCAGATGATAAAATGAAGACTGTGATAAAGAAGGCGGTTCTATCCAAAAAGAGTTTGGTCAAGAACGCTGTCTTGGACTTTAGCAATCTGGGCAAGATCACATTGAAGAAAGATGAAGAATCTAAAGATAATTTGAAGGATAGCGGTATTGGGATGGATGAAGACGCTGCTGCTGCATCTACGAGCGATTCTGCCAAGAAGGTAATTATGATACAATTTGATGTTTCTTTTCGAGGCTCAATTCAGCAATTACCATCATAGGTGGCGGTAATGGAGTAAGAGAGTGAGCTACTAAAGAACCACTAGCTTTCTTCATTTTTGATTAAATACCTATTTTTTTTAAATAAACAGATTTCATTCTCCGCTTTCTTTGTGCTTCATACCATATTTACTCTTTCCATTTTAATTTATCATCTGCTCTGCAACTCCTTTTTTCTTATAGGTGTGGATGTTTTGACTTTACCAAAGCAATTACCGTTTGACCTACTTACTGCGAGATAAAAGCCATGAGCATTCCTATGCCGCACCATTAAGGCCTGGAACTGCCTGCCAGCTCACGTGTTTCTTTCTTCCTACAGTCCCGGGTCCTTTTCCAATTGACGTGTCCTTTTATTAAAAAAAATTTGGTTCGCTAGTAAAGCGATTTTAGTCCCCAATTTTCTTGATGAATCTTAATACCATTGCACTGAATGTTCCAGAAGGCAAAACGACGCACTGTATCATCGACGTCATCAGAAGGGGGATGTGGCGTCAGTAAGATGGCGGCGTTCTTACCTGGTGGGGCCTTATGGCGCTGGTCGGCCGCGCCATACCGCCGCACTGCTCGGCCGCGCCATAAGAAACTGTTCTACCGCGCCATTCAGCGCGGCGAGGAGACACTTTCGGTGAGTTCTCTTACAGTCTTAAATTTGCTTTCCACGGTACTTGATTTTGCAGATTTAGCCATCCAAAGCAGACGACCATGGATACCAGCCACGCATCGCGCATTCTACTATTTAAATTGACTGACCGTGGTGTGGTAACTCTAAAGTGAAGAACTTTGAACTTACCACAGCGTGTGTCAGTCACTTTCGACAGTAAGACCTAACCCTATCAGAGTCATGTACTAGAATGAAAGAAAAAGAAAAAAGAAGACGAACTGGACATTGGAATGGCGCTTCAGAATGTTAGAAATAAAAAATAACGCGGAGAAGAAATTCAAATCGATTTGGAAAGGAAATTTTTTGTGATCCGTCCAGGCGGGATTTGAACCCGTTATACTTCTCTTAGGAGAAAGTTATAGTTCGCTGTTCGGGGGCCTTACCACCATTTCATACTTCAGGATACTCCAGACTTAAGTGTTATATTATTATGGTCAAACTGGGTCTAACAGTATCTCTTATTGTAGCGAATACATTTATTACTTTAATTTGGTAGATTTTACACTTGTCTTAAAAGATCATCCATCCATCCATATACTTACGTCTGTAAACCCCCGAAAGGGTAGGCAGAGGTGTACTAGCACCCACTTTTCGCTAATAAAGATTTTACGGCCCCATGAAGTAATAGGAGGCGAGCCTATTGCCGTCTAACGGGCCTATTCTCTTGGTCTGTATGTCGGATGGAGAACAGCCCTATCCCTTAGTCGCCTTTTACAACACCCACAGGAAGAGATGGGGTGGTCCTATCCATTTCCTTCTTCCTACAGTCCCGGCCGTCCCGGGTCCTTTAAGCGGGGCGTGAAAAGGCATCTAATGAGGCCGTCAAGCTGAGTGCCACCACTGTTAACATGGTAAATGTTTACGATGGTGACCCTCTTTCCGAGACTTTGCCTTTAGCTTAACATCAAGACGTCAAATTGACGTGTCCTGTGTAAAAAAAAAAAAAAAAACATGGTAATTAGAAATACAGTACACAAATGAACCAACATGGTAATTAGAAATACAGTACACAAATGAACCAACATGGTAATTAGAAATACAGTACACAAATATCGATGAATGACAACGGTTCGAGTCAAAATTACAGTATGAAATAATATTACTTTTACAGAAGGAAAATTCGAAATAAAACCCTGTAACAACCCGTATTGGGAGAGGCCTATTTTCTGGTCTACGGTTCTGGATCAGGCGTGGTGCTCTATAAATATACCAGACGCTATCTCACCCCCGGCAACTGATGACCCTAGAAAGCCGTGCGGTTTTGGTCGGTTCTAGTTCGATACCTATATATGTAAAAGAAAGTCGTGTTAGTTACACTATTTTAACTCAAGAACAGCTGTACCGATTTGGTTGAAAATTGATGAGGATCTAGCTTAGAACCAGGAGACGGACATAGGATACTTTTCATCCCGTTCGACCTTTATTTATTCCGGGTATAGGTTCTTGTGGGCCGTGGTCACGGGATCAGTATTTCTGGAACATTTACATGAAGTACCAGGCTCACAGAAATTTCGAGGAACATTATCTGGGTCGCGGGAACGGGAGCACTGTGCCCTTTCTATTCCGAATTTAACGTGGACGAAGTCGCGAGCAAAAGCTTGTAATTGATATATCGACATTCAAGGTATATAAAGCTACCAAAGCAAACGTTTTAACGTTGTACCCCAAACATTCCAGGTGGGAGACGCGGCAGTATTCCTGTCCACGGGTAGACCCGACCGACCGTACATCGGCCGCATCGTGGCGCTGTGGGAGGCGCGGGGAGCCATGGCGGTCAGGGTCAAGTGGTTCTACCACCCCGAGGAGACCGTGGGGTGCACTGGCCAGCTGCATTATCCGGTAAGTGTTGTAATCTTGTATTATTTAACAATACGGTGAATAAATGCATCTGTTTTACTCTTTGATGTATCTCTACTTTAACTTTAATTTTCATCAATTGTGGTGGTAAAACGTCTCATGGGGTAGTTAGAATTGAACAGACTAAGCTATAAGAATTCATAGGAGGTTCCTGTGATGAACCTCCCTGTGGCAGAGGATAGTCGTGTACTCAGTTCCTATTATAAATATTTACAGAGACGGCTGGGTCTCTTAAGCAACCCCATGAAATAATAAAGCCAGCTCATTTGAATGATTGCAAGACGCGAAATTCACAAGACTACTATGTAGTAAAAAGAAGAATGAATTATAATGAAATACCTACTCGAGCAATTGCATTTCATTTGCATGAGACATTATTTTTTAATCTCAGGTTTGTTTGAATTTCAGGGAGGGCTGTTCGAATCTCCCCATACTGACGAGAATGACGTACAGACAATATCTCACAAATGTGAGGTGTTATCACTAGCGCAGTACAAGGAGCGCATGGGTGACGACCCGGCGCGTTACTGTACCGTGTACGACAACAATGACGTGTACTACCTCGCCGGGCACTACGACCCCACGCCGCAGACGCTCAAGATGGAGCCCGACATACCGTTCGCTAACCAAACCACCTCCTAACCGGCTCTGGCAGCCTGGTACTAGGGGGACAACTTCACTGCTTTAAACTGTTTAATTTTCGTGTCAGTGACAGAAATAGTAGGATTTGTTGTTTCTATCAGACTTGATATAGTTAAAGGCAAACTTCGTGAACAAACTTTAAAATGTTTGTGTATAGGCACTGTGCATTACATTGGCAAATAAAAAAAACGAACAAAAGATCGCGCTTAGGATTGTATACAAATATGGTCTAAGCTAAGCAATAGCGTGAGCCGGTGATTAGTTTAATATTATTATGTATTTAATATTAACTATGATTCATTAATTGGCTCTGCGCTTTATTACTTTCAAGTAGACCTACAAAATCTAAAGAAGCACCTTGCGCAGCCTGGGTATATTGTCATGAAGTTTGCCGACAGAAAAAATACTGTATAATTATCGTGTCAGTGACAGAGAACCAGTGAGTATTTTGTTTCTTTCTATCAGGCGTGAATGATCGCGTCTATCTCTTTTTTTCAAACGTATTCTGTCCTCTGTAGTCGGACATAGGTTAAGTAATTCCAAATTTGAATCGAGATTCAAATTAATTCAGAACTCAATTTGTTGGTGCAAGTCGGTCATCGTAGTATAAAATATTTATTTATTGCTTATCGAGTGCGATCGAACAATCTTGACCGTTGATCTGTTTAGTACAGTCTCAGTGACAGTTAATTCAAAGTACACAATTTTTCTATATCGGTGTTAGTGTGTTGATAGATTTTTGCAATATAAATGTTTCTTTTTTCTTTACATAGCTTTGAAGATTCATCTATACAGGTCTTAAAGTACAATGTAGATTTGAAAATCAACTGTGGAAATTGTATCATATTCAACGTCCCTAGGAGACGATTTATATTAACGTAATACAACCCAATTTTGTTAAAGTTACCCTCGTTACGTTATATTTAGTGGTATCCAGCTGGAGTGTTGGGTTGTTTGTGGTTCGTGGGCCGAGTGGTGGTCGGTGGTCGGTTTGTGGTCGACAATGGTGCGATCAAAGGTGATGATTTGTGATTTAATTTTTGATACGTGTAACGCTGTAATCTCAGTGTATAGATGTATTTTTCTTGTATAATATTTGATAAGATTTTATGTATACGTAGTTTTCCTTGGTATAAATGTCTATTATCTTGTAATGCAATATAATTTCAACTAGTCCACATTCTATTCTAAATTTATCTGCGCTTAACATAAGTCATACTTATTTTGGATAATTTTGGAAAAATAAAATCGGAAAAAATATATCTTGCTTGGCTCATAGGCTTCTTTGTTATATTATTGTTTTTAACGATGTTTCTTTATATTTTCTTGGTTGATAATATTATGTTAATTGAAATATACTTTTATATCGAAATGGTGCTAGACGCTTAATACAGCTCGTTTACGTTCGCCGTAGTAACTTAAGATTGTATATAAATAAGTTGAGAAAACTAGGTAGTAACTCATGATTTCCTCGGAAACTTTCATTTCATCTGCTTATACTCTTAAAACGTTGCCATTTTACTGTAAAGTCTACTATTTTATATATTTTAATTAGTGCATAACTATATAATTTGGACAGGGTATGATTGAACCCTTCCTTTGATCCTTATTCATATCTTGAAGTTTGAAGGACTGAAAGACAGGGATGTAGGTAGGTCGACCAAGGGTAGGGACGTAGGGTAGGTTTTGTACGGACTGGCCAATGGAGTTTATTAGAAAGTGTTGCAAACGATTCAGCCTTAACGTCGTTTATATTGCATCGAGCAGAGAGTCGTCTGCGATAGTTGATGATGATATTGTAGCAGGGGGAGTGGCCAAATGATTGTGCGAGTTGGCAGTTAATTAGTTTTATACTGTTTTATAAGTGATCCAGTCTCCAGTTTAGTTTATAAATCACGTTATAACATTTTGGCGTGCGTCGTACTTTTTGTTATTGAAAATAGTTATAAGCTTAGGTTCTCATTTTTAGTTATAAGTTTAAATGTTAGAATTTTGTTTCAATATAACTTTACATACTTTCGAAAATACTATATTGGTGACAAAATTATGACAAATATTTAGAGAAACAAAAGTGCGAATTTCGGTAACAATATTGACAAAATGTTGTATTTTTATATTAAACGTAAAGGTAACATTTCTTTTTTATTTTGAGAAAAAAAATATGTGAAGCGAAGTTATTATAACAATAAGTACAAACTTGTTGAAAGATATTTGGCTCGGCCCTGTGTACGTATACTAATACATCGGTGTAACGCAATAAACATTAAAACAGTCTTGGATTCGAACTGAGGACGATTCGATACAACAACATAAGACTGTTGTGATATTTATAACTTACACCAATCAAGCTTAGTGTATAATAGAATGGGAAGCCATAAAAATATTAGATTAAAGATTAATAATATATCAGCATTGATAATATAAAGATTATAAAATACGCTTAAATAAAATATTTTTGGCTGATTCTTGTGTTTTATTGAAACAACTCATTAAACCGCAATAGACTTTTATTAAAAAATATATGGTGATTTTGTAATACATGCCTGATGATTAATTATTGTATTCAAATTACAAATAACAAATAAATTAGATGATCAGAGCCAGGAGATGAATGTAGACGGATATTGTTAATATGCAAATGTAAAAATGATATACATTTCAGGTAAAATAATTCAAACTTTAATTAATACCAGGCCAACAGAATGTTCTAAAAGAAGCTATCAAATTTACATATTACTACACTTAAGTATATTTAGCTTATCCTATCCTTATGTTTTCATTTTAGGGTCAACAAAGAACTTCCCGTTTGCCATTGCTGATGATTTCGTAAGTATCATCATCTATGATCTTGTAGACGTCTTGCCTGTAATGCTTCAAGTTGTGTAGGAACCTGTCAGAGCTCTCTTCCCTAATCTTCGTTAGCACGGAAGGTAAGGTTTTCGTTTTCGCTTCATTGGCTAGCGAGGCGTAGTATCGTTCCTGTAACAAAATTCATGATTAAGAAAAGTTAATTCTTCACAAACAATAGGCATATCAACAAGTAATATTTGTAACCTATGCTTCGCGAAATAAATAAATTTGAAATTCGAAATTTGAAAATTTGACAACACGTGATATGACCACGACCATAACTACATATAACAATTATTTGGACTGTAGGATGCTTGTTCGCAATCTTAGTATTATTGCAGAAATTTGACATGATAGTCAATATAAACATGTAAAATATACATCTACAGTACAACTGAAAAAGAAATAGACGAAATAAAATTGTGTTGTTATCGACTTGAAAAAGTGGCTCCAGAAAAAGTTTTTGGAACAACAATGAGCTTGTTCCCTATTACGTGGTACCGAATATCTCTGCCTAACCTTACCGAGTTAGCAGGCGTGACTATATTATGTTATGTATATATATAGTAAGTATAGATATACCAACGGCTAGCGCAGGCAAGTAACACCACAATAGAACTGTGGAGGAAATTCTATCTGCGTAGTTAACAACAATATCCTTGTTTTGATTCAAATAAAGAAGGCACGCAAACATTCGTTCAACCAAGGCCAGTATCTCGATAACCTCGCTTACCGAAGTGAGCTCTGTGTTAGATTATTGAATTCCTCAAGTTGAGCGCGCCTCAGTGTCAGTGTCAAACCAGCGGCGACAGTATCAAGACGTGGCGAGCGGACTATATTGCATTTATTAGATACAGTGCGGTTGTGGACTACTCTTTGCAAGTTCTGTGCGCCTAGTGTTTTGAAATTTCACCATTGTTATGTACAACAAATAAATTATGTTTTCTTTTGTTTTTTATTGCTAGACTTAAGTTTTTCGGTAAGTATTTTTTATCTATATTTTCAAGAGCTTGCAAGGTAATTTGTGGCTATTAGTCTGAATTCAAAATATATTATGCCTATTACAAAAACATTATAAAAATGATTTGGGTAGGTACCAATTTAACTTAAAAATAAGTACCTATATCAGGTATTTACGAACCACTCTTCAAAACAATATTATGTGGAATATGTAGATAAGAAATTTGTTTTGATAAAGTTTTTGTCAAAACATGTTTCTTTAACCCCAAATATGTAGATAGGTAGGTACACGTCATCTCCTTGACTTTGAACTGAATTTAAATGAAGAAGTGTATGAGATAAAAATAAAATTAAAAATTTAAAAAACCCCCGTCACAAAAAACACTAAAAAGTTGAAAATAAATGAATAAATTTTAATTCAACGGTTGCCATGTCGGGGGACCGTAACTGGTTAAAGTACTCCTTTATATCGTAAGGTCCCCCGACATGGCAACCGTTGAATTAAAATTTATTCATTTATTTTCAACTTTTTAGTGTTTTTTGTGACGGGGGTTTTTTAAATTTTTAATTTTATTTTTATTTTATACTTTTTAAATTGATCTACTAGTCAAGCTCTTTCATTTGATACCCATATTGAGGGAATTATAACGAAAATTGTATTCCAACATGTTGTGGCGGCGGCCATCTTGGACCGATTTTTTTCAAACATAGCTAAGAACACTCCCGACTCATATACCTTTCAAACAAAAAAAACTAAATCCAAATCGGTTCATCCGTTTGGGTGCTACGATGCCACAGACAGACACACACACACACACACACACACACACACAGACACGTCAAACTTATAACACCCCGTCGTTTTTGCGTCGGGGGTTAAAAACAAAAACTGACACTAATAGGAGTGAAGACCGATCCCAGATGCCCGGAGTGCATGGATGCCAAGGAAAACCAGCCTCCACCTGCTAGCCCAATGCCCTATGTACTCACTGAAAAGATGGGAAATCATGGGAACCGACAGACTAGACCTAGAAGACATTGGAAATCTGAAGGTGGAACAGATCATAAGTTTTTGCAAGGAAACAGGTCCGACCACAGGAAATAGGGGAAATGGGTGAAATGGCCCTGCGCAAGAGGGTGGATCACCCGTGCGGCCGCGGCGTCCCCTGCTGGCAGTAAGTATATTAAGTAAGAGAAAGAAAAGGTATTTAGGAAACAAAAGGTATTCTATTAAAATATTCAATTAAAGTCCACTGGCTGGCTAGAGACGCTCCCTAGCTAGGTAGACTGACGACCTGAAAAAGGTTGCTGGTACAGACTGGATTCGGAGGGCGGAGAATCGGCAGCAATGAGCTATACTGGGTGAGGCCTATGTCCAGCACTTCAGCAGTGGACTGCAATATATTGATTGATGATGGTTGATAATGATTACAATTGAAAAAATACAAATGGTAATATGAGAAGATATCCTATCCAGCTGCAGCCTAACTTTGAAGGTAAGAATATTCGAAACCACGTCACACCTAAAAAAGAAGAAAGGTACCTAAGCTAGGTACTTTATTGAAGGTAGGGAGATGCACAAAGAGCCTGTTGTAAGGAGCAACTTGTTAACATATTTTTGCTTGACGTGTTGGTTTCCGTCGGAGTAATAGGGTCACCCCATTTCTTCCTGTGGGTGTCGTAGGAGGGATAGGGCTATTCTCCACGCGACAATAGTAAACATACCGCCTATGGCTATTAAGTGCTCGCGTATCGGCAATGAGCTTGCCTATACGTGGGATCGAAATTCATAGTTGTCGAAATGTGGGTGTTAATACACCTCTGCCCACCCCTTCGGGGATTTACAGGCGTGGATATCTGAGTATATTTTATTTATGTATGTATGATTTCGTCATTACCACGATATCCCAGCCGGTCCCGGCCCCAGTGGGTAGAGTGGCAACATGAACCTTTTCTCTACACCTGACGCTAGGGGTTTCTAGGCACAGCTGCTTCAGCGAGTTCATTCAACCGCTAATAACGCCTAGCAGTGTCTTGCACAGTCAGCATCAGAAAGATGTTGACGAACAAAGTACTTAAAATGATATTTAATTTTTTGACGCCTTCTAGTTGACCCATTGTTCTGATATTTGGTACACACCTCTGGTTCGGGCAATAATAACATATAAATCAATAAACCAGTTTGATTTGCTCTTAATACGAGAGTTTTAAGATAATTTTGAGACTTCGTCGTCAAGATATTTATGACGCTGACTGTACCATTGTTTCTTCTTTGTCCAAACACAAATCGTGGTTATAACCAAAGTTTATATTAAGGAAGGGTTTACTCTTCTACAACTCTAATTTGAGGTATTTTGACTTTTACGACCGCGACTGCCATCTGATCGCCCCAGCCCCGAGAGCTAAATTTACACCAGAGAGGCTTGATCTTTAATCATTAAGAGTACCGGATTGGTATCGAAGTTGAATTGGGTCTCGAAAATGTTAAGAACACACTTCTCTTCGGCAAAATCACTTTTCAGCTCTCAACAGCACTGCAACTTACAATTCCTGATATTTGATGCTCCACAAATGAAACCGAGGTCATTAAAATTCCAGAAACTTGTCCAAAAACATTTGTAATCGATTTACGTCTAACATCGATGGCGAATTTGTATAAGGTGCTTGAGGCAGATTGGGTTGCAACACTAGCATCAAACTTGCCGTCTGGCACAGTCTACTAGGTAAGTAGTGCGCGGCCCAGCACCTATAAATCGAGATCAAATACAGAACCAGATAAATGCGGTTATTTTCCGTACGTGCAGCTGAATTTTGGCCGAAAATCTAAACAATTGGTATAACCAAATTGGGAGTAGGTATCTATCACCTTAAATAAACTCTTTTGCAAAAAAAACGGGCACTTTAGATTTTATTTTCTACTTCAATGAAGAAGAACAAGAAATAGGTTTTGTTAATTTGACGATGTATTGGCATGTTTTTTGAAGCATCCTGGCAGGATTCTTTACGTTCCAAATTTAAAATTTGAAATTATTAAAAGAAAAATAATGATTATTGTGGATTATTCTAAAATTGCTTTACTATTGGCGCGAATTGCTGAAACGATTTTTAACTGATTACGATATTTCAAAACTTTTTGGATATTTTCTGCAAATTAAACAATTTAATCTTTCTTTTTACATTAAATACCACTTTTTGATATGAGTGATAAAGCGATAAGGGCCGGTAAAATTATAGCCCTACTAAAATTATAGGTTG
This sequence comes from Eilema sororculum, assembly GCA_914829495.1. Lineage (NCBI taxonomy): Eukaryota > Metazoa > Arthropoda > Insecta > Lepidoptera > Erebidae > Eilema > Eilema sororculum. The sequence goes on from OU618541.1 coordinate 2,506,788, forward strand.
TTCGCAAACTTACGTGTCTCAGGCGGCTAAATGTGAGTCGTTCAACTGTCCAGAGGACTTGGCAACGGTATCAAGAGACTGGTTCGGTCAAAAGAAGACCCGGTTGGGGAAGAAAACGATGCACAGAACCAAGAGATGACCGCTTTTTGGTGAGTCAGGCGTTGCGTAATCGTAAGGCGTCAAGTGTGGACCTGAAGAAGAGCCTTGAAGAAGTAAGAGAAGTAGAAGTTAGTTGTGGACGGTCAGGAGGAGGCTTTTGGCTGCCAATATCAAGAGTTACCGCCCAGCTGGGCCCTAAATTACTCCGTGAGCACCGTGTTGCTCGACTTCAGTTTGCTCGGAACTGTGCTTCATGGACTCTGGAGGACTGGAATAAAGTATTGTTTTCTGATGAAGCTAGAATCTCTTTGTGTGGAGAGGTGCGACGCCAGCGAGTGCTGCGAAGACCACGGGAACGCTATGCGGAAGTGTGTTTCGAAGAAATCACTCCTTATGGCGGAGGCTCTGTTATGTTTTGATCAGCAATTAATTCGACGGAGCGTACAGAGTTAGTTTTCATAGAAAATGGAACATTAAATGCACACCGGTACATAATGGAAGTCCTAATTCAATATGCACAACCCACATTGATAACACTTGGGGAAGATTCCATTTTTATGGACGATAATGCTCGCCCGCACCGTTCTGGCGACGTGGAAGCGTACATGCAAGAAGTTGGGATTCGTCGTTTAGATTGGCCTGACCTCAATCCAATTGAGCATGTGTGGGATGTTCTAAAGAGACGGGTAAGATCAGTGCAACCTGCTCCACAAAACATCAAGGAGCTAAAAAGAGTCATTGCAGAAGAGTGGGAACGTATTCCTCAAAACGTTATTAAAAACATCGTGGAAAGCATGCCCAGAAGGATTCAAGCTGTGATTTTGGCAAGAGGAGGTCACATTCGTTATTAGGTTTTTACATTTGTAATTTTATATAATTAAAAAAAGTAGAAAAAACTTGTCTTTATTGCCGACCACTTCTTATTGTTTGGGCGTGTACATCGATTTTAAAGAATCCATCGGTTTTTTTTCTTTTAATTGCTCGAATTCACTTCACGCGCATTAATTTACACGATTATAAGTATACAGACTACGTCAAAGAAATACATTTCATTTAATTAACTAAAATGGACCTTAGAACGTAAATTTCCTTAGGTGCCCGTTTTTTTTGCAAAAGAGTGTATCTGATGGTGCAATGGTAAAAAAAATTATCTACGCGCAATAATTAGGTACAATAGAAATAATTAATGTCTCAGTTTCCAAGTTTCTTGTTGCAACTTCATTTAAGCGGATTATGTAGTAGCATAATGTTATGTTAAGTCAATAAAACGATTTAATCTGTTATGATTTGATTACTTAATTATCATCAGTATATTATCTTAGGTAATGTATTAGTAAACAAAGATTCAACATTACGACTACTTGTAAAACTTATTAGTATACTGTATACCTACCATACAAAATAAGAAAATGTATAAAAATAATACCTGGAAACAAAACGCTCTCGAATAAAGTAAACTGTGGAAATATTATAAAATATCTTTGTTTTTTTCCTGATCTTACTGATGACACACACTTACATGCTCCACAACAGAGCAAAAGCAGAGGGGACTTAGGTTGAAGGTGCGACACCTTATTGGGACACCCTGTTATTTTATGGAAATCTAATTTTTGTACATTTAATTATTGCTGTGTTACAACCACTGCAATGATGGATATTTAATTTGAAATTTTATTTGTCTTCTAATACCAGTATGTAATATGGGTATGCGGTTTTCCCTAATTCCATTAAATGAAAGATGCTAAGTAAATTCATAGTTTAGTCTTTTCGTAATAAACATTATTTTATGTTACAATATCTTTTGTTTATCATACATAACGTTAGCCGTTTGATACTTTATATGCTTGTATTTATTATAAAGTTTTCAGCTATTTCTAGCACTTCCAGACGTTCTCGAGCGAACTACCAGGGTCCCATAACTCAGTAACAGATAAAGTTATCCTCGTCTATGATGCGGTATCTCTCGTTTCTGTAATGTGTGAGGTTGTCTCTGAACTTCTCCCCGCAGTCGTTGTGAACCTTGGTGAACACTGGGGGGAGGGATTCCTCGCCAGATTCCTGGGCCAGCGTTATGTAGTAGTTGCCCTGAATGTGTATCATAACTTGTGTTAATTTTTAATTAATTAGGACATTCGCAATGCATGATACGAATTAAATACACGGAATTCATACTTACCTACTATTTTTATTCCTACATTATAATCACGCCTTTATCCCCGGGGGGTTAGGTATAGGTGAATTAACACCCACATTTCACCAGTCAATGTATTCGGTCCCACGTAATAGAGGGTACTATTGTTAACTCAAGCCATACATATGAAGCTGAGTCTGGGCTGTATATATCTGTCTAATGTTAAACAGCCCTATCCCTTAGTCGCCTTGTACGACACTCCATGAGAAGAGATGGGCGGCCCATATTCTTCTCTGCCGGGAACTACGCGGCCTTTTATTCCTATCTACATTAAATCATACAGGTTTTATTTTACTGCCATACCGGGGATATTTTTTAGCCTTCCACATTGCTGATTTTGACGTAAGTAGTCTGTTCATACCACAGAACAGTTAAGTTCATACCAAGAGAGCATGTGTTTAGAGGATCCCATTGGAACGGTTCGCCTTTAAAACAGCCGAAGGTTTTCACTTAGTATAAGGGACCAAACCTCCTCCGGAATATGTTGAGGGTTTGCTTTTACCAGACAACCAGACAGCTAGAAACCTAGGGTCGATTTGCAGCCTAGGCAGTCACTTTCAGGCAATAGTTAACTTTTCTACTTTACTTCCACACAAAATGACTTTTCGGAATTTCATGCTCTTTCGCTTTGGAGCATGAACAAAGGAAGTGCCACTGCTGTAACCAGTTTGGGCCATCGGCTTTTTCAGGCAATGATTTAGGTGGTGTTTATAACGAATGAAAAAAAAATAACAAGAAAACAATGTCCAACAGGTGCTCAATTCAAAGTATTACGCATTTTACAACGTGTTTGAGGTTACCTTGAGAATTTAATTGGATCATACTTTGAGAGCAATGGAGTTAAAACCTTGATACCCTTCACTTGTCCATGAGTGATGAAACGAAATTCCACCTGAATGTCGAGACAACCGACATCCAGGCTCACGGAGCCACTGTATCTAATTCTCTTTTCCCTGCGATATTTACACACATTCATCAATAAAATAGTATTATAAACAGCAGTGGTTTGTACCTGGTCGGGCCCCATCATGTGCGCCTGCCGCTTGGAGTACCCGCGCGCTGCTCGCTCGCTCTTCTCGCCCTCCCAGTGCGCCGCCATTTGCTCGCGGTCCGGGAGAGTAAACGTGCCGTTCATCGAGCGCACGTAGTACCGGACCTGCAACACAGGTATACATATAATATAAAGTCCTGCAAGAGGCATAGAGCGTAAGTCATAATCAAAGCAGAGTCGCTAGTATGTTGGTACTTATAGACGCATTTATTTGCAATTCTGCATAGGGATGCAATCATGCAAATTCTGCATAGGGGAGGTGTTCCCCCAAAGTTTGGGAGAGGCGGCAAGATAGTCCATTGGCTGATACACAACCGGATTCCACGGCGGCGCTTTGAAAAGCGAGAGGGGGCGAGTCGGGGACACCGTGTTGTCCCTACTCCCGAGGAGGGCCAGACCGTAAGGGATGGCCCCGGGTCAGCCGGGGTGCGAGAGATATGTCGAAGACAACCTCACCTCCGGCCTAGCACCACAACCTACAGTCGGCGTGCGGTTTTAGTCGGTTCGAGTCCGACATAACCTCCCCTTCCGGCTCTGGCAAGGGAGGTATCCGAGGGGATTTCCGCACGAAAAAAAAAAGAAATTAGAATTAGAAATTAGAATCAATTATGTAGCTGTATCAAATTCTCCAAATTATTTTGAGAACGGAAAGCATTTCGATTCGGGCCCCATACGCCCACGGAGCTCCCGACACTAATAGGTCACTGGGGCCCATACTTACACCTACGGAGCCTATATATCTATGGGACCCGTACAAATATATATATTTGTACGGGTCCCAAATTTTTCGACCTAAATAAAAAATAGCCACCATAAATATTTTCGCGGCTCAAGCAACGGGCATTTTGTTAATTCAGAAGAATGTCTAATAATCATCTGACGATATTTGCACGCATTATGTCAATTCTTTATCAAGCGTCAGATAACATAAAAGAATATCATACAGCAGTATTAGAATAATTAACACATTTTTTTCCAATTCGTATTCCAAATTCAAAATTTAGACATGGTGTACGTCGGATCAGCTATTTTATATGGTGGTTATGTATTCTTAAATTTTCTTATTTTCCGCGAAATTTTCTTCATTTTTTCTTTCATAAGAACCTTCTCCTAACAATAACGAACACAACAAAAAAAGAATTACCGAAATCGGTTCAGCCGTTCACGCGTGATGTCGTGACCAAAGGAAATAGGGGTTCATTTTTATATATATAGATAGATTTATTATTTAGCGACGGAAATATATCGGTATTTACAGCGGAAATATTACAGGAAGGCAACCAATTTGTGGACATTGGACTAGTAAACATTATGTTTTACTCGGGTAACGTTACTACAATCAACAGTTTATTGCGGAAAGGAAGTTGAATGGCGGACGTGTCGTGGATATACACAATTCGAAGGTGTGTAAACACAACCTTGGTCATGCCAACGCAGAGAGTCCGTGAGAGACTCCTAAGGTGTCTATGTATTGTCCAAGAAGGCTCCAATCCAAATTTCAATGGAACATCTGCTGACAGAGAACCAGATATTTATTGGAAGCATAGAAATAATTTAGGTTATCCCTTAACCTATGTAACATGAATGATTAGTTGGCACTACGGTGCTATGATATCAATAGTTTTGTATGAAAATGGGACTGTTCTTGAAAATAGAATAATATCAACGACATAGTCCAAATATCTCAATTACCTGCAGATCAAACATGGAGAACGCGCACACGTAGTAAGGCACGCCGACGAAGCACATCGAGGGGTGCTGGATGTTCACGAGATGCTTGTACAGAGGCTCCACGCAGTTGTCCTCAACCACGATGCCGCACGAGGGGTGGAGGAATGGGAAGTTGTACTGGTAGCCTGGTGGATGAAACAAGACAATTTAGACTATTGGTAAAATTAACGCCTATTTACTGAGTTTAGTTTATACTCATAGAAGTGTCTACGTCACTCTTTTTACTCAATTATTTTTTAATAAATATATAGGACTCGTCAATTTGACTTTACCTCGCCTAAAGGTAAGCTAAAGACTAGTAAAGATGGTCACCATTATAAACATAGGAGTGTCTTGTCACACATTTTGACTACAGGGGCCTTCTGAAACCGACAAATAGCCCTGGATAAGCTGAGGTGTGAGGTAAAGGCCTTATGGGGCCACCTCAAACGTAAGACTCGAAACAGCGTGTTGTTGTTGTTTCAGTCAGCCAGCGTTATCCGGGGCGATTTTAGCACAAAAAGGTGTAGGAAGAATTCACACAGAACGCAATAAGCTATAATAATTACTATTATGTTAGGACGTGTAAAGCTAGAAGCATGGGCACAGAATGGCTTGGGTCTCCATTAAATTTAATAACTTGTTTACTATGCAGACAATATGTGTACGTCTTAACGTTGTGTTTGACGAACTAAAAAACTCACCAGTACATAAGAACACCACATCCACCTCCTCCTCACTGCCATCTTGGAAGTACACCTGGTTTCCACTCAGCCTCACAACATCAGGCCTCTGCACCAGATTGTCCGGGAACTTCGTCCTCGGCTGCGGGTTGTGGTGGTGGCTGAGGACCACCTTCTCCGTCACGCTGGTGATCTCTAGAGCGATGTCCATGCCTGAGGGACCCGCACCAATGACCAGAACCCTCTGGCCGGTGAAGATCTCTGGGACTCGGTAGTCGTGGCTATGCATTACGTCACCTGAAGTTATAAGGAAGGCATTACTACTACATTACTTCTATGGAAGTGCATTACAAAGAGAAGGAAAGACTTATGATATGGCTGATGATGGCTATAGAACAACAATATACGAACCATTAAATTCCTTCAGCCCTGGTATACTGGGTATGAACGGTGTATTATAATGCCCATTGCAGACGAACACATAGTCGTACTCCTTGGTCTCTGTGACTCCATTCGTCAGGTTCTTGAAGGTGACGTCCCACAGTTCCCCTGAAGGGCCCTGTTTCGGTATTATTAGCTGCACGTGGGTGTGGAACTGAAAGAGTAACTCCTGTTGATTTATGATGCCTTGGTACTAACGGTATTTACAGGTTTCTATTTCATTCTGGGTAATAAATCCTTGAAGGGTTAATTAAGCCTATTGCCGTCAAAAGGGGTACTTTGACATGGGCTGTATGTTTACTGTCGAATGGAGAATAGGTACATTAATCTTTTACAAGTTGGGTCCTTGAAGAGTCTGGTCAATATAAAGCTTAGTGGCTAAAGAATCGGATTTGGAACCTAGAGGTCGCGGGTTTGAGCCCCAGGTAAACCTACTACTGCCGACGTGAACTCACTTGTAAAACATTTTCTTTTTCTTCATCAGAGCGTCAATTCCGGTGATGTACTTCTGCTATTGTGACTGGTGTCTGTCATCTCAAAATAGGTATGACCGCTTTTCAAAGTTCAAGGCGAGCGGTAATATAAATTAACACGATAACATTTCTTGAGTGCATTAATCAATAAACGAATAAGAACAATAAAGTTAATCCTTATCAATGAACAAACAGACTCAGGGTCTTGTGGGTAGGACAACAGACGGAGTTCTTACCTTGATAAGTTCAGTGACTCCATGTTTGTCTGCGTACGACTGTAGAAAAGCCAGCATGTCCTTCGCTGGCAAGTAGGACTTGTCGCTCTCCGGGATTGGGTAATCAGGAAATCCCATAATTTCTTTCGGCAAATTCGTCCTGAAAAATAAAAACAAATTGTTTAGTGTTGGAGTATGAGCTGATATCAAGCCTCTCGTCATCAGAAAGGAAAGGAACGGGTAATAATGCATTGGGAAAAGAGAGGATAATTGCAACACCGCTACTATAGTCGATATTTACTTAGTCAAATGTCCCGGTCAAGTCAGCTCTACCATGCTCGGCATAAGAATGACTTTGGTCAGCTTTAGGTAGGATAGGACATTATATTATTTTACTTAATTTATGGTACATTGGACCAAACGCGAGTAAAGTTTATTCCTAGAATAAATAGGCAATTTCACCTGCAGATTGGCTGTTTATTCTACGAATAATAATTACGAATAATTTACTCGCGTTTAGTCGAACCGGCCCTTAGTGATGTGATGTTATTTTGTGTTCATCGCATTTTTTTTTTCAAATAATCTTCTCCTACCTTGTGTCGTAAGTTACATATCACGTAATTCATAATAAGTATTATGATTTTAATGTAAGTATATTTCATGTTAATACTGTACCTAAGTACCTCTTACAGTCCCGGGTTCTTCATGCGGGGCGTGAAAACCACCATTTAACGTTGATCTAATTCGTCGTGGGAAAGTACCTATTAAACCTACGCTCTTATTAAAGAAGCCACCTACCGAAGAAGTAAATGCTTACCACTCGCTAAGTAAAGGAAAGGGTAACTTTTTGGGGATATCTACGCTTCAATGAATACAACAATGTAATATACAGCTGACCCGGCGAACTTAGTAACGCCAATTTTTTTCCGCCCGCGTGGCGTCCTATCCTGTTTTCCCGCTGCACCCTCTACTAATTTAAGCATGTATTATACACAAACCTTCCTCTTGAATTACTCTATCTATTAAAAGAACCCACATCGAAATAGCGTAATTTTGAAGATATAAGCTTACATAGGGACGAACAGGCGTGGAAAGCGACTTTGCTCTATTATACTGTGTAGTGATGATACCCATAAAATTATAAAGTCTATGGTTATACAATCAATATACCTACCATATTTCTAAACACACATTTCTATAATGTACGACATGTCAATTAATATCTCATCAACCTATGCCGCCCTGGTAGATAGCCTCCGACCCGAGTATCGAGTACGTACTCAATTTTGATGTTGCCACGCTTTGGACAAGGAAGAAAATAAACAACGGATGTTGTAACTGTTGGCTACATTCGATTATTTAGGTTATCTGTGTTACAGTTCTATTTATGGAAACTTCGTGAACGATACCGATCATGGCAAAATGTAATATAATCACAATTACTTGCGTATCATCACTACCTGAGTGATTTGTATGAAAGCAACTGCCTTCTGTCTGACCTTCTCCTCTGAGTGTTCTGTCTGAGGCCCAAGCTAACCTCACCTGCAATTCTGTTCTCCCTGTCATTGGCAGAATAGTGTCGTCACCCGCACTGCTCACATAGTAAAGATTGGATTGGATTGGAATTCTGTTCTCCTGCCGATTAACGGATGAGGCTCTGGCGCAAGCTTAGGTATCTTTCGAGATTGGAAAAGCGGCCGGCAGTTGCACCCACAAAAGCCCAAATAAAGAGGCTGATGTCTTAAGTACGGTTCGGTTCGGTGATGGAGTGGACGAACGAGGTTATATTTGTGTTTTTAACTCTTTATGAAAATGAACTGGCGCTTTGGAATAGTTCGTCGCCTCAACATAAAAACAAAAACAATGCCCATGATGCGTGGTTACGCATAAAAAGTAATTTGAAAGCTGGAACTATCCCAATTACGGAGTTAAAGAAGAAACAAGATATTTTAACATCTGGGTGAATTTCAACAAGTCCATTAAAATCTTCATTTCCGTGGATTTTTTTATCTTAAGTGTTATAATAAAACAACATCGCGTTAATTAAAGATTTTGATACTGTATGTATTCTCGGTGTGACCTCATTGTTATTTTATGCAAGTTCGGGACTTCACGCGATAAAAACTTCCACTTACTTTCTGCCGACGTTTCGGGTGCGATGCTGCACCCGTGGTCACGACTTGACTGGCCGGCGAGGGTCGCGCGGTATGCGCGGAACATTTTTTGTGCGTCTACCCTCCGTTACTTTCAGAATGAAAGTAAGGCTGGCGACACACTACACTCACTACGTCAGTTTTGGACAGCACAGTGTTGTTGGGTTTTAGTGTTTTTATCACTGGATTCCACGTCCCGGATAGTTTGAATCCATCTTCCCTATTGAAATTTTTATACTTTTTAATTTCAATGGCTTCACGCACAATCCTAGAATAGTAGTGGCGATCAGTGGAGAGGACTTTGGGTTGATGAAGCTCAATCCAGTGATTGGTACCCGACTCAAGGTGTTCTGCAACTGCCGATTTATTAAACTGGCGATTTTTCACAGCTGCAGAACACCTTGAGTCGGGTACCAATCACTGGATTGAGCTTCATCAACCCAAAGTCCTCTCCACTGATCGCCACTACTATTCTAGGATTTTGCGTGAAGCCATTGAAATTAAAAAGTATAAAAATTTCAATAGGGAAGATGGATTCAAACTATCCGGGACGTGGAATCCAGTGATAAAAACACTAAAACCCAACAACACTGTGCTGTCCAAAACTGACGTAGTGAGTGTAGTGTGTCGCCAGCCTTACTTTCATTCTGAAAGTAACGGAGGGTAGACGCACAAAAAATGTTCCGCGCATACCGCGCGACCCTCGCCGGCCAGTCAAGTCGTGACCACGGGTGCAGCATCGCACCCGAAACGTCGGCAGAAAGTAAGTGGAAGTTTTTATCGCGTGAAGTCCCGAACTTGCATAAAATAACAATGTATGTATTCTCGCCTAATATCTAGCAGATAACTAAAAAAACTAACGAGATATACAAGATTAAAAATTACATGCCACGGCGATGAAACATGGGTGTACGGCAATGAAACAAGCGTCCACGGCAATGAAAGAATTATGCCAAGGGAATGAAAGAATCAACCACAGAAATGAAAATCCATATAAAACATAATACTTATACCTACTTACATACAATAATTACAAACATAGGTTAAAAATCTGCAAAAGGAGTAGGTAGGGTACAATTAAACAAATATAATGGAATCAAAGAATTGTCCAATCATTTATTTAAATTCTTTCAAACAAAAAAGAAATTTACAATACATATAATATGAATAAAACAAATAATATGGTATACTTTTGTTAATTATGCAAAAGTAAATGCAAACAACATACATAGTAAGTACAAGTTTTTAATTTACGTATCAATATTTCATGTGAAGCGAAACAATAACATTTTTATAAAATCTATAGACAAAATAATCACAGCCCACACCGGTTAAGGTTCTTCTTCATAGTCTTGGCAAAATAAACAAATCCATTATTAAAATCAAACTATTTATAATTGATTGTACAGTAAAAAACTCATCAAATCTTTCATCTTATTGTAGAAAGTTTTCGAATCCTCTAATGTCAGTATTTGGTGCTACCTATAATAATGTAATACCTAATCATACTATGGCGATGATAACATAAGTCACGGAAATGAAACATCAGGCCACAGCAATGAAACTAAATCGTTTTACAATGCATGGCAATGATTTTTTTTTCATTGCCGTGTTTTTTTTTTTCATTGCCATAGCAAATTTTGACCACGGAAACTACGGCAATGAAAGCACGGCAATGAAAAACAAGACAAAAATATAAAATAACAAAAAATCTAATAATTATTCGAAGTATTAATCACTTCACAAAAATAAACAAGAGAAATGGCGTTCTATTGAATGTTTAATCAAGAGGATAACTTATTAAAATAGAAAGTTATACCTATCCACGGCGATGAAAGAAAAAATGTCCAGTAACATAAAAATGGTATACTTACATCTATGGTGCCAAAACGCAGGTACGTGTGTACGTTCTTCCGCGTCGAGCACTTAGGCGGCACCAATATGCAACGTTTAGCGCATATAAGGGAGGACGCAAGTCGTTAGATAAGACAATATTCTAAAATATGTTTAGAACACGGCGATGACAGGCAGTTCTGGGACAAATGTATTTTTTTTAACCATTCGTTGTATTGTTTAAATATTTGAATAAATGTATTTCCTAACAATACTTTAACTATTCACGTATCAACTAAAAATAGGTATTAATAAAAATAACCAATAGATTTTTATCAATGAGGTATCACGACACAGTAGGTGACGTGTGGACAAACACGGCAATGAAAGATTTCGGTGTATTTTGTTTTTTTTTGGAGTACCTATAATCCTATTTAATAGAATATTTAGTGCCCCACATAGATCACTATTTCACCTAACTAGCAAAAAATGTTAGAGCATTATAACTATGATTTTTAGTACCGATTTCATCGATGCCACGCAATTCTTGGTCCCGGGAAATTCACCCATCTATCTACAGAAAGTTGAAAGCTAAAGTCAAGGATTCGATGAAATCGGGGAGCGGCATTGATAATATTATAGGCCGCATCAGGCCAGCACAGGCTGTGGGAATGCTCAGTACTGCCTGACGGGCCGTGAGGCCGTGGGACCGTGGCTTATGATTAGGTTACAAGGCTTTGTACGACAATCACCACGCATTGGTTGCTGAATTAGAAAGATCTTGCTAGGACTCCATAATATGATGTGTATCTTTCAGTAGTAAAATCAGAAAACTCACCTTAAACTTTTATACATGCTAGAATGTATAGGTAGCCCGAAGTCATCATATCCAACGGTCTCGGTGTACACCCAGGTGCCGCCGAGCTGGGCAGCCTGTTCCAACACGTCGACGCTGCCGACGCAGGGCTCTGCAAGGAGGTGCTTAGCTGAGCAAAGACCGGCGGCGCCAGCTCCGACCACGCATACACGAGCCATTGCTGAAATCAAATAAGGTATCTTGAGTATTTTCTACGTTTCTTTTTGAACTTATGACGTTTGCTTTGCAGGTCATCATCATCTCAGCATTATACCCGCTTGCATCCGAGACTTTCAATTCTGAAGCTCCGTCTCCTCCTCTTGGAAGGTACTGTTGTCTGATCTCATAGCTACGAGAGGATAACCTGTGAGAGAGATTTGTCCGTCATCCCAAAACCACCTTTACGCAGAAATAAAATCTTATTTGAAATTTCCTTTCAACAGCTCCAGCTGTCGTTGTGTTGTGGACAAAATTTCTATGAAGATGTTCAATTTAATTGACAACTCGATTGTTCAATAACTGACACTTGTTTTAAGTTCTCTATTGAAAATTCAAACCCATTATTATCATCAGAATGAACTTCCAACCCCAGCAGCTAACAGTGATTCTTTTATCAAGGACCTCGATTTTACTAAAACAAAACTGGAGTCACACCACACAGGTACCGCAAAAAATTGTATTAATTTTTAGACTTTACAGTGATGCAATTAAGGTTCAAAGTTAAATGACTTTTTGCAGAGTGAATGACAAATGTTATGAAACATTTTCGTTTAATTTTGGACCTTAGGATTTTGGAAATAAAGTCTAAAATCTAATGTAATTTTTTGCAGTGGCTGTGGTACGACAGTGATTTAACTATAGTAGAATTGAGGGACATAAGACAGCAGTTACACTGGCTTGGACTCTGAAGGTTTTAGTGGGGCCAACATACACAATATTACACTACACATTTACACATATTTTTCACTGAATTAATGAATATTACATTATTTGTATATCACTTGTTATGTTTGGAGTGCTGCTATCTCACTGTTCACTCATTGCTTTGATACAATTTACAAAAACACAACTTTAATCTGCCAAGATGATGTTAAGTAATAATTAAACTTGAAATACCTATTTAACGCAATGTTATCAATATTGATCAATAAATCTTTAAACAAAATAAGTATATAGTTAGTGTATATTGTATTATTAGTAGGTATAGTGTGAAAAAAATATGTATATGAAAATGCGTTCACTACGTTTTGTATTTTCATTCTAAATCCCTTAATAGTCGTAACCATAAGTCAGAATTAGGTAGAGTTATTTATGTACAGTCAACGCCATAAGTTGATTAACACTAAAATATTTTACAAATCTTTTTATAATGAAATGCATCTGACTATAGTAAATGTAGTGTTATGATTCCCAGAAGACAAACTTAAATTACATATTCATTAAAAAAAAAAAACACAATTTTATGTAAGGGTTAGGGGCCACAGTGTTCAATAAATTAGAATTTGTTAAGCTACTTTTGTAGTTGACTGTACTTCCACTGAAATACAATGTGGATATGCCTCGAATATCGAAATTAATAAATTAAAGAGCAGCAAAAGGACGTGATTGATTAATTGATAAAATTATTATTGATTCTTTGTAAGTTTTGTAACATATTATGGTCCCAACTGTGTGCAGAAAAGCATTTAAAATATTTTTTCGGAAAATTAATACGGTCCAAAATAGCTTTACACCTAATTCTTATTATGATCTTCACTAACTATAAACAATACAATAAGTAAACATTTGTAATATTGTTGGCCATCAGCAAACCCGGGAAGATCCATATTCATATAAACATTTCGTTGTAAGTGCATACATAACTCTACCTAATTCCGACCTATGGTCATCATAACTCATAAATAATCATAACATAAGCTTGTTTTTACGCAAGTAGTACCTAGGTATGTTTATTTTGGACTTAGGTATCAGGTAAGTACTATATATGTACTTTGGGTCTAGATAACCCTCGCTGTGAAGAATGTGGTAGTTGTAAGCACCCAGCATAATGCTCAGATAATGCTTATCTGAGCATTATCTGAGCAGACTCAGCAGACACATACAGTGACGCGGTGGCACTTGTATGCAAGTGTGTGTCTCCGCTCGTAACCGGTTCGATTCGGCCCTTATCACTGCTTAACACGACAGCTCTCATCAATTCCCTTGTCTAAAGAACTTTCAATGAACTTTCTCAGATTACACACTATTAATAACACAGAAGTAGATTATATCCCTTTAATCGGAACTACAGATATTTTGTTTATTTATAAACACTTCTGAGAAAAGCGGAGAGGCAATTTGAAATGATGAAATAAGATCCGTGAAACAGGCATGAAGCCTTTCAAATTGCTAAGCCACTAAGGTATCATGTGCTCCTAGTAAATTATTTTCAAGCTAATTTTTTTACGGCATTCTACGTATGTCGAAGAGTTAAGTAGGTACTTTCGTATCTATACTATTTTATAATTATAAAGATGCGTCTCGCTGGACATAGGAGATATTTTAAAAAAGCTTGCTTTATGTTAATGGGTGAATTTCAACATCTATGAATTTTTAGCTAATTTTGGTGATTTTTTTTATTTCTTGGTATTTAGGTAATCTCTTTCAATATTTAGCTAGAAATACCTATTTAGATGCCTATTTTACTTGGATAGTCAATTAACCCTGGGAATTACTTGTTTATTTTCTACACCTGAATTGCCAATACACCAAAATTGGTGTCTAACACGAAAATTGCATATCAACTTATTTTTATTTTTTATTTATTGTTACTTATACTATTACTTTGTTTTTTTTTTTAATTTGGCACTTAATAGGTACATATAACCCTTAATTTTCACCCTTTTATCACCAACTTCATTTTTATATGGCAAAACCATTTTAGTTCTTAGTAGTATCAGTATAAAAGCAAAACATTTGATTGTTTAGAAGCAAGGATTATATTTTACTCTAATGGCGCCAATATTATCGATGAACTTATTCAAGATTGCTGGGAAAAGATTTAGGCAGTTATTCTCAAAGTGGGAGAGGTGGTACTCGGTATGCCTAAGGGTGGACGGAAGATAGGCCATGGACACTTGGTAGTGACAAGACAAGTTGATAGTGTGATGTCTATTTCTGAACTTACAAGAGTCCTTCAACTAAGATTCTCACGCGGTGAGCTGATGGGCATTGCGGTTCAAAAGGGTTCCAGAGGTTTACACCATCCGGGACCTGTACCACGATTCTGATTCCGTTGTTCGCTGTTGGCAATATCAGAATCTTCCTTATCACTGTCGGGGTACATCTAGGATCGGTCCTTAGTCCATTCCCAATCAGCGTGGTAGTTTGGTCGGATAGCATCAGACCATCACTCCATAACTGCCCATGTATGCTGTTAATATCGGTGGTGGACGCCGATAGATTGGTGCAACATGTGAGGAGCTTGAGGACGGTAGAGGTCAGAAGCCTTCTGTGGAGAAGATTGAGTACCTTTTACATGATAGCAAAGTGCTAGCTGCTGGAGCAACATAAGCAGGAGTTGAGTGTCCCCTACATCTTCGACGTCGTCGCTTTGTTGCGTGGAGTCACGTGCAAAAGATTGCATGAGGCACTCTTGCATCCACGGTAGCTTTCATGTAAGTGAGAAAGCAGAGGAAGAAAAGCCAAATGATGTTGACAGTGGAGAGGAGGGAAGAAGGGTGGGCAGGTTTTAACGGTGTAGGCTTGGTAGTAAAGAGTGAGGCCGCCTTTCACGCCAGTAGAAGCAGGTGACGGAAAGAGCGCACGATGCTCCACCACACCGGCCTGTCCCTACTGCGGCATCAGCTGACTTCACCCAACTACTCGCCTGTCTGCTGTATGGGTAGTTCATATGCTAATGGTTAATCTGAGAGAATATTAGGAAAGCTTCCGAACAACCCTCAACAGCCCACAACCTCTTTCCCACCTAGGGAGAGAGGCGGTGCTTTCTCCATTGCCCAGGGTATACCACGTAGAGGCCACCTGACCTAGTAGCCCGTCGGACTACGTAGGAGCTTAATCAAATAACTATGAAAACAAATTTTGGTGTAAATATACAATTTTGATGATTAGTAAAACCCCACCAAATTCACCAAAATTGCTCCACCAAAATTAGTTTCACATCTAAAAAAATTATTTATAAAAATACTATTTAGTATATAGTGGTTACATTACCAAAATTTAATACACATACTGAACCTGTACAGTCACGAGCAATAATATATATACATTGTCACATTTCCTAAAATATGTAAACTTGTGCCGATCCAGAAAGAAGTGAACGACAATTTGTTCTAAACGAACTAACCATTAAACGATGTCAAAACAAAGTATACGTTTATTCCACATTAATATAACCGAAACAAATTCATAAATAAATTCACACGTCGAATATCATATAAAACTATTCGTGACAATTTCTATAAAATGTAAACAAATGTACACATGTTATAGACATTGTCACTGATACATATAAATTATATTGGAAATGTATACTTACTTTTGCCGTTTTTGTAACTTTACTCGTTATTTAGTTGAATTCAGTGATCATGACGAATATTTATTTCGTAACTAACGGAGTGGGAGCTACGACTTGGGCAACCACGCACAGAGTACGAGGTAATAGCGGTGATAAAACCCACTATGGGGAAGTGGGACCCTGACGGCCACCAATGCTCCGATGCTGCGTGCTCCGCAGCGTGCTATGGCCAGCATGGCCATTAGGGGGTACCGCACGATATCTTTTGAGGCGGCGAGTCTCCTTGCCGGAACCCTACCGTGGAACCTGGATGCGAGAGTATATCGATACCGAAAGGAGGCACGGGAACAGGGATGGGAACCCGAGCCTGAAGAGATTCGGGCCGTGAAGTCCCGGCTCCATCGGGACATGGTAGCGGAGTGGGAGCTACGACTTGGGCGACTACGCGCAGGGCACGCCGTAATAGCGGCGGTAAGACCCATCATGGGGGACTGACTAGAGAAGCATCACGGTAACCTCTCGTACCGGCTGACGCAAATAATCACCGGACACGGGTGTTTCGGAAAGTACCTGCGTCAGATCCAGAAGAAGCCAACGTCCGAGTGCCATCACTGTGATGCGAGAGAGGACACGGAACTGCACACGCTTACCGAGTGAGTGACTGGCGTGGGACACGCCGAGGTGGGTCCTAGTGGTGGCCTTCGGGGTGGGAGTCCTCACACTCGCCAATTTGCTCACAGCGATGGCACGATGCGCGAATGCTTGGGGTGCCACCGCCTCCTTCTGCGTCGCAAAACGACCTCCGTCCTCCATGAGCGTGGGCCTGGGGTGATCGGTAGAGCCGTCTGTCACCCTCGCAGAAGCAGGCCGCGATGGCGGCGCAAAGTGCACCTCCCCATACCCGGGGTTAGATTATATAGATATAGAAGGGGGCCATCTCGAAAGAGATAGTCTTGGGTCTGCCGGGGTGCGAGAGATATGTTTCCTGCATTCTCACCTCCGGCAACCAAAGACCCAAAGACCCCAAGCGTTCGCGCATCGTGCTATCGCTGTGAACAAAGTGGTGAATGTGAGGATTCTCACCCCGAAGGCCACCACTAGGACCCGCCTCGGCGTGTCCCACGCCGGTCACTCGGTAAGCGTGTGCAGTTCCGTGTCCTCGCTCGGATCACAGTGATGGCACTCAGACGTTGGCTCCTTCTGGATCTGCCGCAGGTACTTCCCGAAACACCCGTGTCCGGTGATTACCTGTGTCAGCCGGTACGAGAGGCTTTTTTTTTATCGTGCGAAATATCCCCACGGATACCACCCCCACGGAGCCGGTGGAGGCGGTTATGTCGGACTCGAACCGACTAAAACGCACGCCGTCTTGGGTCCTTGGTTGCCGGAGGTGAGATTGCCAAAAGCATATCTCTCGCACCCCGGCAGACCCAGGACCATCTCTTTCGAGATGGCCGCCTTCGGGTTGTGGGGACCACAGTGTCCCCATCTAGCCCCGGTTACGGGGAGGCGCATTGGCGCCGCCGCCGCGGCCTGCTTCTGCTAGGGTGACAGGCGGCTCCACCGGTCACCCCCAGGCCAGCGCTCATGGAGGACGGAGGTCGTCCTGCGACCTCCGACGTCCGGTTCGCCTTCGCTCTGCGCGGGCTTCCCGGGCCCGGAGTCTAGTCCGGACCCGACCGGCCGCCTCCTTCTCGAGCATTACCTGCTCGCAGAAGGAGACAGCCGCACCCCAAGCGTTCGCGCATCTTACCATCGCTGTGAGCAACGTGGCGAGTGTGAGGACTCCCACCCCCAGAGCCGCCACTAGGACCCGCCTCGGCGTGTCCCACGCCGGGCACTCGGTCAGCGTGTGCAGCTCTGTGTCCTCGCTCGCATCACAGTGATGGCACTCGGACGTTGGCTCCTTCCGGATCCGACACAGGTAACTCCCGAAACACCCGTGTCCGGTAATCACCTGCGTCAGCCGGTACGAGAGGCTGTCGTGTGGCCTCTCTAGCCATTCCTCCATGATGGGTCTTACCGCCGCTATTACGGCGTGCCCTGCGCTTGGTCCCCAAGTCGTAGCTCCTATTCCGCTACCATGTCCCTGTGGAGCTGAGACCTCACGGCCCGAATTTCATCAGACTCGGGTTCCCGTCCCTGCTCCCGCGCCTCCTTTCGATACTGATATAGCATCGAAAGGGCTCTCGCATCCAGGTTCCACGGTAGGGATCCGGCAAGGAGACTCGCCGCCTCAAAAGATATCGTGCGGTACCCCCTAATGGCCCTGCTGGCCATTGCACGCAGCGGAGCACGCAGCATCCGAGAATTGGTGGCCGTCAGGGTCCCACTTCCCCATAGTGGGTTTTATCACCGCTATTACCTCGTACTCTGTGCGTGGTTGCCCAAGTCGTAGCTCCCACTCCGTTAGTTAGGAAATGCATATTCGTCATGATCACTGAATTCTACTAAATAACGAGTAAAGTTACAAAAACGACAAAAGTAAGTATACATTTCCAATATCATTTATATGTATCAGTGACAATGTCTATTACATGTGTACATTTGTTTACATTTTATAGAAATTGTCACGAATAGTTTTATATGATATTCGACGTGTGAATTTATTTATGAATTTGTTTCGGTTATATATATGTGGAATAAACGTATACTTTGTTTTGACATCGTTTAATGGTTAGTTCGTTTAGAACAAATTGTCGTTCACTTCTTTCTGAATCGGTACAAGTTTAGATATTTTAGAAAATGTGACAATGTATATATATTATTGCTCGTGACTGTACACTATACTTAAATATTAAAACATACAATGACAATAAAACGGTTTAAATAATCAACACAAAAATTACAATATTTTTGTCAGAGGCTTATGAAACGACCTACTTACGTGTTTGGCAGAAAAACGAAACGGGACTTGGGACAACTGGCACTGGTGCTCATTAACACCCAACTGAACGTTTCCAATGATGATAGTGTCGTCCTTATAGGTACTTTTAATACGACTCCTTCGATGTTTTTATAAATCCCACCAAAATTTTACATTTGCCGCGGACGCATCTTATAAATTATTTTTAAGATAAAGTATAGTACTAAATACTACGAATGACATTATCGAAGATAGCTAAAATAATGCCGAATCGAATTATGAATAAGTATACTCAGTAAACTAATGAAGTTTTAATTAAACTGTGATCATTCCCAAGAAAACAGGTTGTGGACGCGCCACCAAGCTTAGAATTTAGGTGAAAATACATTTTTTACACACTCACAAAAATAGTTTCAATAATATAATTTGTACGTGCATATAGAGTAAAACGATATCTTTCTTACAAAAAATAATCATTACTATATGTTAACTTTAAGGTATGATTTTCAGTCACGCCGCGAAAATTTTACGTTTGAGAAATTCACCCTAATACTAGTCTCGGTAAGCTTTTGCCCGCGGCTCCACCCGCGTGGATGTCGGTTATCGCGACCAGAACATAGCCTATATTCTTTTGTCATGGTCTAAACTACCCCTATACCAAATTTCATTAAAATCGGTTCAGTGGTTTAGGCGTGCATGAAAGCGTAACATACAGACAAACAGAGTTACTTTTGCACGGTCGCCCTTATAGACGGATATAAAGAGAAGGAAAATTTGGAATGATTCAAGTGTGGCTCAATAGCTCAGTTGGAAGAGCAGTCCCCCTGTAAGGGAAAGGTCGTGAGTTCGAGTCTCACTTGAGCATTTCATTTTTTCCAATGTTTTTCGAACTACTAAATGGATTATGATGCGAATCTAAAAATTTTTTTGATATAATTAAATATCTAGATAATAAATATGATATGTTGCCATTAATTTTCCTCAATGACATGCCATTAGTTTGGCGTGGAAATCGAAGTTATGACCCTTAAAGTGAAAGGAAGACTTCCCGCAAGAAGGTCGCGGAGTTGCTCACGCGCACGACATTTGACATTCCACTGAAAACGATTAGTATTGTATATCATCTTCATCACTACTAGCTACGATAAATAAACCTCTAATATCGCATCCGTTGAGGTCGGTGAACCCAACATGGAGTCGATAAATGCCATAGGGGTGATTTTCTACGTAATTTTAAACCGAATATAGTATTCGATATATAAACGAAGGCTTTTATTATTATATATATATATATATATATATATATATATATATATAAATCGCGAAGGACTTCTTGCGTCTTTACAAACTACCACCCTGCGGCGTCCACTGAATGTAGTGAGATTTTTAATGTTTTCAATGCGTATGTAAGATGTTTTCATCAGTATCATATCAGTAGTCGACGTCAAATTTCATTTAAACATTAAATGGTGATATTCAAATTCAATATTTCTAGCTGAATTTGTGCGTCCGTTCACTCATAAATTTTTCTTGCACACTGAATACCTGCGTATACCTACTAAACACTGCATGCACATTCCCGCCTCCATCCGAATGTATGTTTAAATCAATTCCGTATAATGCTCTGCATATATGATAATGATTATAATAACTAAATGACATCCATCTACTATTGAATTCAGATTGGTTCCGAATACTGTTTTTGAATAATTGTATCCAGCTTATCAGCCAAGAGGCTTCCACCTATATAAGGGTTTATAATGACTCCAGGCATAGATAATAAATATAATTAATAGTTAGCATACAAAAGTGACAATACCTATGTATAGCGTAGGTATTTTCACTTTGGTGGTCAACAAAATCTTAAAAAGCAATATAATCATTTCTGACGAGTTTTTGTTCTATGAAGGCTGAGTGATGTACGTCGGTTGAGTTACCCCACAGTAATATGCCATAATTTAAGATTGAGCCAACATGACCGTGGTACGCCATAAGAGCTGTTTTTTCGCAAGTTGTATTTCTAAGCTGGCGTAGAGCAAACACGAATCTATTTACTCTCTTGCATACTGCATCTACATGCAGCTTCCAGTTACAGTGTTCATCTAATATGAGACCCAGGAAGCGAATATGACTGTCCCTGCTTATTGCAACACCATTCAACGCTAGCTTGAAGTTTTGTAGGTTCTGCTTATGCGTAGAGCAGATCGCAGCTGCCGGTGAGGGTCTGGCCACCCAGATGGCAAAACAGGCGAGGAGGGAGGCTGAGGCACAGCGGCGGGAGGCCGAGTCCCGACGCCAACTCCAAAAAGTTACGGCGGAGCTGGAGGCCCTCAAGAGAAGGGACCGAGTTGCTGGGAGTGGCGACTCAGTCAATGCGGAAGGCGCAGCCGGAGCGGTCGGCGCACCCTGCTCTGGCGGGGCGGCCGGTGCAGCCGGAGCGGCCAGCGCAAACAGCGCAAACGGTGAAGCCGCCAATTCGACCAGCAGAGCCAGAGTCGTGGGTCGCGCTGAGGTCAAGGGCCCCGCCCCCGGCCCGGGCTTTACTCCTGACCCCGGCCCGGCTCTGGGTGAAACCCCGAGCCCCCCTTAAGGGGGCTGGGAGGTAGCTGGAGCCGCCAAGCAGAGACGGAACGCCGCCAAAAAGGCAGCCAAAATGGCCAGAAGGGCCAAGGCTGCCGCGATGGCAACAGCGCCGAGGAAGCTCCGCGCCCCACGATTGACGGCCGTCGTCATTACGTTGACGGCAGAGGCGTCGGAGAGCCCCATCGCAGCAGCCCCAAAGGTTGCCGATGGGCGGGCCCTGCTTATTGGCGGCTTCCAGATGGTGCAGGTACGGCTCCTGCAGGCCCGACCAGTACGGTGCTTCCGGTGCCTGTCGGTGAGCCACGTGGGGGTGCAGTGCACGGCGGAGGCCAGTTTCCGAAGGTAACGGTCGGTGACCGTTGCTTCCGCTGTAGCCAACCCGATCATAAGGCCGGTAGTTGCGAAGCTCCGTTGCAAGCCGGCTGACCATAGGGCTGGTGCCAAGGCCTGCACCGCGGGGAGGCCGAAGCCGGTTGGCAGTTCCATAACGGATCCTCAGCTCCGCGTCCTGCAGACGAATGCGAACCACTGTGTTGATGCTCAGGCACTTTTGCTCCAGAGCATGGCACAGTGAGGCATTAATGTCGCCGCTGTCGCCAAGCCGTACACTCACCGTTTATCGGGCCTGCCTGGGAAACCGACCTGGACGAATCGGTGGCACTGGTGCACAACGCCGCTGCCGGCAGCCCCCCCCCCCCCCCCCTTGTTGTACCCAAATGCGACCGGGCTCGGTCGGCGAGAGATGTCGTGCGGGGATCCGTCCTGGGACCGCTACTGTGGAACATCGGTTACTACTGGGTGCTTCGCGGTGAGCTCGCGGACGGTGCCACCGTCACGTGTTATGCGGACGACACGCTGGTGACGGCGCGCGGGGCTACATACCGCGAAGCGACCATGAAGGCCACGACCGCGGTTGCCCAAGTCGTGGAGCGGATCCGGTGGCTGGGTCTGGAGGTGGCTCCGTATAAAACCGAGGCCATGTTCTTTCATGGGCCTCGGCGCATGCCACCGGAGGATTCCAGCCTCATAGTGAGAGACATTTCCATCGGCATCAAGCCCCAGATGAACTATCTGGGGCTCGTGCTCGACGGCCGGTGGATCTTCGGGGAGCATCGCCGAAGACTGGCCCCTAAATTGAAGGACATAGCTGCCGCTTCCTGCTGCCCAACATAAGGGGGCCGGATGACTTTTGCAGGAGACTCTACGCAGGAGTCCTGCGGTCCATTGCCCTATATGGGTGCCCGATATGGGCGGAGACCCTGACGATCCACAATGCGCGTCTGCTGCGTGGGCCGCAGCGTGCAATGGCCAGCAGGGACATTAGGGGGTACCACACGATATCCTTGGAGGCGGCGAATCTCCATGCCGGATCTCTACCGTGGAACTTGGATGCGAGAGCCCTTTCGGTACCGAAAGGAGGCGCGGGAGCCGAGCCGGGAACCCGAGCCTGAAGAAATTCGGGTCGTGAGGTCCCAGCTCCACCCTGAGTGGGAACTACGACTTGGGTGACCAAGCGCAGGGCACGCCGTAATAGCAGCGGTAAGACTCATCATGGAGGAATAGCTAGAGATGCCACACGGCAGCCTCTCGTACCGGCTGACGCAGGAGATTACCGGACACGGGTGTTTCGGGAGCTACCTGTGTCGGATGCGGAAGGAGCCAACGTGCGAGTGCCATCACTGTGATGCGAGCGAGGACGCAGAGCTGCACACGCTGACCGAGTGCCCGGCGTGGGACACGGCGGCCCAGGCAGGTCCTAGTGGCAGCACTGGGGGTGGGAGTCCTCACACTCGCCACATTGCTCACAGCGATGGTACGATGCGCAAACGCTTGGGGTGCGGCCGCCTCCTTCTGCGAGCAATTAATGCTCGAGAAGGAGGCGGCTGGTCGGGTCCAGACTAGACTACGGGCCCTGGAAGCCCACGAAGAGCGAAGGCGAACCGGTCGTCGCGGAACGACCTCGGTCCTCCATGAGCGCTGGCCTAGGGAAGAACGGCGGAGTCTCCTGTCACCCTAGCAGAAGCAGGCCGCGGCGGTGCCGCCAAGTGCGCCTACCCATACCCGGGGCTAGATGGGGACACCGAGGTCCCCACAACCCGAAGGGTCTGCCGGGGTGCGAGAGATATGCTTTCGGCAATCTCACCTCCAGCAACCAAGGACCCAAGACGGCGTGCGTTTTAGTCGGTTCGAGTCCGACATAACCGCCTCCACCGGCTCCGTGGGGGTGGTATCCGTGGAGATTTAGCGCACTATAAAAAAAATGTATAAACCGGTAAGCTCAGAGGAACAGGCTGGTGTGAACAGATAAGCTTACATCACGGCCGGCACATGTCTGTTGGTTTACAAACTTCGGTACGCGAGCGCGCTGAAGCCCGCCGCTCCGCGCCCCGCGCCATGCGTCCCTCGTGAACCCCGAAGAGGCCCCTCAGACACCGTACCTAGTGCCCGTTTAAGGATGTTTAAGAGACGCAAGATTGTTGTCACGAAAACATGATAAAAACTTTACAAATACGATATTCAATGGACACGATAAGATCGGTGAACTGAACTCAAAGTATACGTGGTAAATTATACGCTGAACACTAGTGTCCTCCAAATTTCAGTCGGACGATGGCGGAACTACATTATACGCTAAAAGGCATTGTAGTGATGGAATTACGTCCATGCCAATTTTTCGCCATTGCATTCTAAGGATCATAAGGGAGCATTGGGCTAAAAATGAGGGTCGGTCAATCTTGCGTCCGTACTCCGGACGCACAAAGTCAGTCGGACGCAGGATCATCGGTAAATAACGCCATGTAGGACGCAACATGTCCTTCAAGATGTATATATATATATACATATACTATATATATATATATATACTTTCAGCAACACTTGGTAAATAACGGCAGCGACTCAGAGATGGACCACTGGGAAATTTTAAAATTATTTGAATTAATTTACATAATTTGGAAATTGTATTAAAAAATGCCGAATTGGCTATTGTCCTTCAGCCCTGTGTGGGGACATTTTTTAAAGCAATTCCCAGTTTCTCTTAGGTAAAATCGGTGAAGGATAGCAGGAATAATGTCAGTGAAAATAATTTTAAGTCACACACGTATCCTCATTCATAGCTACACATATTGAAAACACTAAGTAATACTTTTTCCACAGTATTTATTAAATTGAACCGGACCGGTTTCGCCTTACGGCATTCTCAAAGGTTTACAATTAGCAAAGGTTTTGTATGTTCTAATTGCTAAAGTAAAAATGCCGTAAGGCGAAACGGGTCATGTTCAATATTATAAATACTGTGGAAAAAGTACACGTGTTCTCAATATATGTAACAATGGATTCCACCAAGTGCCATCAATCAACAGTATAAATAGTAACCCATTCATAGCGTTTACCCAGTTGCATCCAAAGTAAGCATATAGGAGCTCGGACTCCATTTATTGTTTTTGATTAGTTTTGATTTTTTTTGTCGGGTTTTTCAGATGCGACAATCGTCTGACGTCCTAACCGAACCGAAGAAAGCCTACGTCAGAGCCTCGTCCGTTGTCTACCTTCCTTTTTTCGTACGGAGTAGTACGAAAAAAAAAGTACGTACTTCCTCCTCCGGAGCCGGAAGGGGGGGTTATGTCGGACTCGAACAGACTAAAACTGTATGCCGACTAGGGTCGTGGTGCTAGGCCGGAGGTGAGGTTGTCTTCGAAATATCCCTCGCACCCCGGCTGACCCAGGGACAACGGTGTCCCCGACTCGCCCCCGGAATGGGAAGGCGCGCTTCTTAGCGCGCCGCTGCCGTGGCCTGCTTCCGTCCGTTGTCTACCAGGTGCACAATTTAGCAGGTAAAGTTGGTTTGTGCAGTGCGCACTGTGGCCAAAGGTGTTAGAAGGGACATTACACCGCGCATAGTAGGAATCGTTAGAGTTATCACCCGTGGAGATGGTTATTGTGATTTATTTTTTGATTTTTTTTATACGTCAATTTGACTTCACCTCGCCTGATGTTAAGCAAAGGCAAAGTCTCGGAAAGAGGGTCGCCATCGTAAACATGTACCATGTTAACAGTGTGGCACTCAGCTTGACGGCCTCATCAGATGCCTTTTCACGCCTTGCTTAAAGGACCCGGGACTATAGGAAGAAGGAAACACGTGGAGAGGGAGTTATTCTAGTGTCAAGTTCTAGTTCACAACTTAGATAAATTCTCGGACTGGTTCAGACTAGATATATAACACTGATTCATTGAATGGTCTAAGGTTCGTGATAACGTATATACAATGTAACGGTGTGGGAAACGATTATTTATTTAAGTACAGATTGCAACATTATCTGTGGCTGAGTCTTTAACTTGCGTTTTAATTGATGATTTCGTTTTTTTACCAGTAAACAAAATGATTAGTATTTGACCTAACCCCACCATGCATGTTTTTTTTTAAAGAATATCAGAACCGAAATTACTAATATTAACTGTAACCCCTCCAACTAAGCTAAATTGCTTCTGCTAGGAGTGGGTTCACGTCGGTAGTGTAATAGCCAGGATTTGAACCCGGGGCCTCTCTATCGTAAGGCCGACTCTTTAACCACTAAGCTACCGACGCTTTTTTGTTACTTGCTGGTGTTAGGAAGCCGTTTGTATAAATGATACTGCTCAAGATTCGAACCCGGGACCTCTTGATCGTAAGGCAACTTACGCGTTTATATTTACTGGTAACCCTGATCAGATACGTGGCTACTCTGGGTACAGATTATTCAAATTCCTACATAACAAACACAAAACATAAACTATAAACAATAATATTGTTTACTACACTATCTATGTTGTAAAGTAAAGGATGCACTTCATAGGAGTACTTGTCAGAGGTCCAATGGTAACGTTTTATCAGTATTGCATAGATATATTCATAAAAGGATCTTATTATAGGCTCGAAATAAATAATATAAGAGATATAGGTTCGTATTATCTATACTAATATCTATGTCTATATACTTGCGGAAGATGATAAACGTTTGAATGGAAAAGTTCATCTTTTAGGTCATCAAATATGGAATACGAAATTTTCCCGGACGAAGCCGGGACGAGTCAGCTAGTTTAGATATATTTTTACCCGACTACGGCGAAGTCAAAAGGAGGGTTATGATTTTGACAGGCTATGTATGTATGTATGTATGTATGTATGTATGTATGTATGTATGTATGTATGTATGTTCATTTGTTCCCTCATAGCTCCTCAACTACTTATTAAAACTGGGCAAATGAAGTATCTTTACAAGCGGCTTTATGGCCATGGTTATACGCTATATGACGTGTGTGGCGCCCCCCTCTAGCGCTCATAAGGTACTGAGTTAAAAAATAAATTTGAGATAAATATGCCGTGTTTGGCATCACATGAAAGGGCTTAATAAGCACATTTCAATTATATATAAATTAATAGCTTTAATATAAATCCATAATCCATACTAATATTATAAATGCGAAAGTAACTCTGTCTGTCTGTCTGTCTGTCTGTATGTTACGCTTTCGCGCCTTAACCACTGAACCGATTTTAATGAAATTTGGTATAGGGGCAGATTAGACCATGAGAAAGGACATAGGCTATGTTTGGTCGCGATAACCGACATCCACGCGGGCGGAACCGCGGGCAAAAGCTAGTAAAAAATAAAGTTTAAAACTAAAACACACTACTACCGAAAAATCACGCTCTAAAAAGTAACAAATAACAAGAAAATATCAAGGATAGCCGTGGTCGTATGCCACTTACTCGAACAAAACAATAATATATTCTATGGAAAAGTGGCATACGACCACGGCTATCCATGATATTTTGGTCTTTTTAACCCCCGACGCAAAAACGACGGGGTGTTATAAGTTTGATGTGTGTGTGTGTGTGTGTGTGTGTGTGTGTGTGTGTGTGTGTGTGTGTGTCTGTGGCATCGTAGCACCCAAACGGATGAACCGATTTGGATTTAGTTTTTTTTGTTTGAAAGGTATATTAGTCGGGAGTGTTCATAGCTATGTTTGAAAAAAAAATCGATCCAAGATGGCCGCCGCCACAACATGTTGGAATACATATTTCTTTATAATTCCCTCAATATGGGTATCAAATGAAAGAGCTTGACTAGTAGATAAATTTAAAAAGTATAAAATAAAAATTAAATTAAAAATTTAAAAAACCCCCGTCACAAAAAACACCAAAAAGTTGAAAATAAATGAATAAATTTTAATTTAACGGTTGCCATGTCGGGGGACCGTATCTGGTTAAGTACTTCTTTGTATCGTAAGGTCCCCCGACATGGCAACCGTTGAATTAAAATTTATTCATTTATTTTCAACTTTTTGGTGTTTTTTGTGACGGGGGTTTTTTAAATTTTTTAGAGCGTGAATTTTCGGTAGTCGAGTTTTAGTTTTAAACTTTATTTTTTACTCTTCATTGCGTTAGTAAAGCTAAATGAAACGGTAATTTCATTAAAAAAACCCGAAGAAAAACAGCTAGCGTCAAGCGCGTGCTCTTGGCATCGGGAGCGTTCCCCTTACACCCTTACCCACTTACTATGCAGCACCATTAAGACCTGGAACTCCCTGCCAGCTCACCTGTTTCCTCCTTCCTACAGTCCCGGGTCCTTTAAGCGGGGCGTGAAAAGGATCTGATGAGGCCGTCAACCTGAGTGCCACCATTGTTAACATGGTACATATTTATGATGGTGACCCTCTTTCCGCCTTTAGCTTACCATCAGGCGAGGTGAAGTCAAATTGATGGTTACTTTTGAACAAAAAATATATCATCGAATCGAGCGGGTTGTCTGAATCGGGAATGGAATGGAATCTCGCGAAAACATTCGCGCGAATTAATAGCTACTACAGAAATGCGTGGTCGGTAGCTTAGGTTGGAGATCGAGAGGTCGCGGTTTCGAATTGTCATAATATTACCATCACAAGCAATTTAGCACAATTGAAGGGTCTAAGGGAATTAATATTATTTTTTTGACCTTCTTATATATTCCCCAAAAAAAGCAAAAATTACCCAAATAATTATGATGAATAAGTGGGAGAATAGGCATAAAATGGTCAAAGATATTTTTCAGTTATTTTCTGTCAAGCGAAACTATGGATAATATAAATATATGGTTAGATACTTGAAATTTTGGGAAATAATAATTTATAAAAAAAAATATTTTGTCTGTATTCACCCCATTTTAGTTTAAAAATTTACCTACCTTTAAAATATTTTTACAAAATCTCCAGACAATTTAAAACACACTTTTATCACAATAACTTTACTTTGGACACGGGTACTTCACGACTGCACTTTACCACGGTGAGTAAGCAAATGCGGTTGACGCAAACGCGATGCGGTTTTATTTACAAACACTGCGCGCACGCACTCTCCTAGGCGAGATAGCTCGTGGCATTTTGGCGGCAAACAAGATGAAAACATGTCACTGTGTTGGATCTTTGAGTGATTTATCATATCGAACTGCTTTATTAATATGCCCTTCATACAGCCTGTAGCTTTGCCCTACGGGACCCTCTTAAATCATAATTATTTTATTATTTAGGCTCGGGTGCATGGAACCTCTCCATGGGACTCAAGCCAACCTCACCTGCAAGCCTGCTTATTGAAAGACGAGGCTCTTTACACGACAGTCGCTCTTGTAAACGTCGTATGAACCAAACCAAGATGAGGAGATAAGTGGACCCCGTCCATGCTCCGAAGTAAAACATACATACCTTCCTACTTACATATATTCATGCCTGTCACTCACGCCTATTGCCGTCAAGTGGACACTTTGTCAAGAGTTTGTTTGTTTTCTGACGGCTGGCTACCAGGAGAACAGTCTTATCCCTATAAAAAAACACTACTTACAGAATTTCGTAAACGGCCCCTCAATCAAATTCTTGTCTGGCCGTAGTGGCCGTCCTAGATAAACTCTTGCATATTTCTGATCGCCTGGTAGCCACCGTAAATTGAGCTACAAATACCGCGCGGCCGGGGGCTACGCGGACGAGAGCGCAGGTAGCCAGGGTCCGGCGTCTAGTGGCTAATAATGATGACGAAATTCGAAAACCGCCTTGCATTAGATGGCCTCCTGTGTTTACTAGACGATGCATTTTATTACGCGCGTAGTGCAGTCGTCGCCATTTTCCCACGCATAACTACAACGAGTATAATAAATAAAGTACTTATATATTATCTATAATTAATTAAAGTCATTAATTTTGCGAATATTTTTTAAAATAAACAAGTAGGTATATTTATGAGCCATGTGTGAATACTATTGGGTCCATTGGGCTCGAGTTGTCGAAACGTAAGCGTTTTGTACTTGTACTTACTTATCTGCCTAGCCTTTTGAGAGGAGGGCCAGACCGTAAGGGATCGATGGCCCTGCGTCAGCCGAGGTGCGAGGGATATGTCAAAGACAACCTCACCTCCGGCCTAGCACTACGACAAGCGGCGTGCGGTTTTATTCGGTTCGAGTCCGACATAACCTCCCCTTCCGGCTCCGGCGGGGGAGGAAGGTATCCGAGGGGATTTCCACACGAAAAAAAAAGCCTAACCTTTTGAATACATACAGGCGCGAGTAATATAGTGCTCTCAGTCGCCTGAAACCTCGAGTATATAACGCTTACATAAAGATTATAATTACTCCCTAAATTTCCAAAAATATAATTCCACAACTTTCTACCCTTTTTCAGTAAGTAAGTGACAAATCTAACAATCTGATGAAATAAACAAATAGTTTACGTTTTACCGTTTAGAAACATAAATATGCGTACGCGCATGCATAATTCAGCTGCGCTATCGAAATTTTGTTGATTAGGAAAAATATTGAATGACGCAACCTGCGACGGCTTTGCATTATAGAGAAACTAGCTGACCCGGCGAACTTCGTACCGCCAATATTTTTTCCGCGTGGCTTCAGATCCCGTTCCCGCTGCACTCTCTACTATATCAAGCATGTATTATACATATAAACCTACCTCTTAAATTACTCTATCTATTAAAAGAAACCGCATTAAAATCCGTAGCGTAGTTTTAAAGATATAAGCATACATAGAGACGGACAGACGCGGAATGTACCTAAAGGCAAACAATCTACGGCTACTTATTCATTTGAGGACGACGACTGATCTCGGTTGCAACCAAACCATGCACTTCGGGGTTCAGGGTTTTTCACAGGGTTTGGTTTATTCTTTCCATATTTAGGGTGTGATTAACTTTTATATATGTGACTACCGCCTGAAAATAAGCGGAAAGATTGCCACAGAGTTTCATCTGTTAATCAGGCACAGGTGCATTGGCCTGGGGCCGACCGGTGGAGCCGCCTGTCACCCTAGCAGAAACAGGCCGCGGTAGCGTGGCGGCGCAAAGTGCGCCTCCCCATACTCGGGGCTAGATGGGGACACTAAGGTCCCCACAACCCGAAGGGGGCCATCTCGAAAGAGATGGTCCTGGGTCTGCTGGGGTGCGAGAGATATGCTTTTGGCAATCTCACCTCCGGCAACCAAGGGTCCAAGACTGCGTCAGAAAGCGACAGAATCCGACATAACCGCCTCCACCGGCTACATGGGGGTGGTATGCATGGGGATTTTTCGCACGATACAAAAAAAGGCACAGGTGCATTTGAGATTGACTTAGGTCGTGAAGACCTCCATGGGGTCTCAAGTACTTACTTAGTGTACACTAGGTAGGTACTAAGGTGGTAAATAAGGATATGTAAGTCTACTAATGAAATAGTACCTATCATAGTAGGCATGCAGATAATGTCTTTAGTATCTATACAAACTATTGACACTCTTAGTGTTTGTGATAAAATAAATATAAGATGTTCATGAATTACTTTTACGATACTCGTGGTCACAGCCGCAATGATAAGTGAGTCAACTATTACATTGTAAGGGTTAGATAACAATCCAATCATACACCTCTCTATGGACACACAAAGATTAGGTACACTTTTGTAAACGCTTCAAAAAGGTGAAGCGTTTATTAAAGTGTTTTAGTACTAGTAATCTTAGTAATTTTTACGAAAGTAAATACTTTTTTAATAACGAATTTGAATTTAGTAAACAATACTACTAATTGGGTATTCTACTGACCAGTCAAATTAGTTACTTTTTACTAAGTTTCAAAACGATAAGTCGAAAGATAACTTTTATGAAAAAAGATTTAGTGACGTCATAATATTTA
Source organism: Eilema sororculum (assembly GCA_914829495.1). Taxonomy (NCBI): domain Eukaryota; kingdom Metazoa; phylum Arthropoda; class Insecta; order Lepidoptera; family Erebidae; genus Eilema; species Eilema sororculum. Next base: position 2,538,635 of record OU618541.1, read on the forward strand.
ATAGTTTCACAACAGTTACTATTATAGGTTGGGTGGATGATTAAAAATAAATACAACTATAAAATAAGAACCGACGCAATTTTTACCGCTCTTTTACCATTCTTAATTTAAAAGGCTCGGATAAATAATTTTATTTTAACTATAGGATAATACCGAATTATTCCCTCAAATTGTTTTGTTGTACTGTATGTACCTACTTATATTTTTAATTTGTCAAATATGTAGCCACATTTCGGCTTGTCAGAACCGATCAGAGTTTTTTTTTAAATCGGCCTGAGTGCCTATCAACCTGTGCGGTGAGACGCTATCTATGTTTTCCCGCGCTTAGATAGGAGAGGGGAGCCGCGCGAACGCGACCCACATTAAAAATGCCATGGTCTACATCTAGCGTCTAGTCTGATGTAACTTATGAAACCTTTGCACCAGGCGCACTGGAAACGCTGGCATGCCAAGAGCCAAAGAATTCAGTTTACCTTAGTTTTCTCGGATCACTTTAAGCAAGTGATTCACTTGCTTTATTCTTTCGGTAGAGACAAAATACCAACATAATTTGGTGATAAGATATCTTAGTTCAAAAATTACTTTTATTTTTGTTCGAAGCAATAATAACACAAATAAAATGCTATTTTATTATAAACAGATCGTGCCGTAGCGTTGACGTTCAAAGTAAATGAAACTAATTAATTTTTTTTTATAGAACACATCAATTTGACTTCACCTCGCCTCATGGTACACTAAAGGTAAAGTCTCGGAAAGAGGGTCACCATCGTAAACATGTACCATGTTAACAGTGGTGGCACTCAGCTTGACGGCCTCATTAGATGCCTTTTCACGCCCCGCTTAAAGGACCCGGGACTGCAGGAAGAAGGAAAGACGTGAGCTGGTAGGCAGTTCCAGGTATTAATGGTGCGGCAAATGCCATCACAGGCATCCCCGACCGACATTGGATTTGCTAGTAACGCCTGTTCTATTATATATAGCAACGCACTTTCCTATTCGGTGTCTACACTACACTCTTGTCGTCGTAGGTGTTGTACGATTTGTTGGTTTCTGTTTGTCAAGAATAAATTAACATAATCGATTTCAAAAAATCCTTCGACATTGGTATACTGCCACTTTTTATTCATGGGATCAAGACTCACGCTTCACGCGGGTGACTGTGGTGCGTTGCTCTTGCTGGGCGATAATTTAAGAAGTAGTAGTAGAGTAGATATTCTGGTGATAGTCCAATTTACCTGAGTTTAATGCCATTATATTTATATTTAGGCTATACTATAAACACACTAGCTAGAGACAGATTTACCTTCAGATTACGCTGTGGTTAATCCGATGCGTAAGCTAACTACTCGTTACCGTTAGATCAACCTAGATAGTGCCACTTAATTAAGGATGTATCAAAATACTGGATACTACAAAGGGATTTATGAAAAAGCTAATATTAACAAGAATACTACAGGTAAAATTTCTTTTTTTTTCATTGTGTAATTTTCACTTAGACATTCGGTAAATATCAAAAATGGAAGGCTGTTTAATTTGTAGGCGGCATCAATAGTAATTTGTTTCGTTATTAAAATAATTATATTACCGGCAATGTATATAAATAAATATTCCACAACATTCTACACAATAAAATAAAAATAATATAAAAATATTTATTACCAAAAAAATTTACAGAATACCGGATTATACACATTGTCGGTAACAGATACATTAATCATTCATTTCGTAGGCATTTGTAGCCATTATAGCTTAATAAGTTATTAGACTCTGGCCAATGAAAGATGGCGTAAAAAGTTGGCGCCACACTGAATGTAATATATTCAGTGTGGCGCCTGCTATATTATGGCAAATTAACGAAGTCGATACTAGAATCTTTCTCCTATTAGGCATGCATGAAAACTAGGCTATTATGGTATATTACTAGGGTATTATGGTATTAGTACTAGGGTAATTATGGTATATGGCTCTAGTCAGTGTTCCAACCTGTTGGTTTTTCAAATTTGGCGCCAACTTCTTGCGCCATCTTTCGTTGGCCAGAGTCTATTTCAGACTGCTTGAACATATTTTTGGAAATGTATCCGAACTTACCAGCTGTTATAAACGTCAAATTAATTCTGACACTGTCGAGTAATGTCAAAAATGACGGACTGTCAAGTGTCAAGTCAATGATTAAAAAAATCCTAACAAAACAAGATAATTATTTTTCAAAGTAAACAATAACAAATGAATGTCGTAATTTATAATTACTACAATGATTAGATAATTCAAATGACAGCAATGTGTCTGTACTACATAATTAATTGCGATGGTTTATTACAATAAAAATGGACTTAGACGATCCGCGAAGACCTTTACTTGGTAAGTAAGTTTATGACTTTAATTGCACTTATTTTCGTGTTTTGTCTAGTGAGATTACGTGTAACATACAATAGAACGATTTCTCTTTTTGCTGTACATCCTAGATATAACCAATTAAGCAGCGTGTTTAAACAGTTTTATGTTGTAAAAATAGTCATTTTGACGAAAGAAAGTTACTTTTTTGTAATCAATTTAAAATATATTGTCGATGTTAGATAGACTCTCAGGTTGTTCTAGTATTTAAAGATTAATAATTTTTCTACGCTCTACAATAATGTGTTTACATTAAATGCTTTTAGTTAAATTTTATTTTTCAAATTCAATCCATACTAATATTATAAATGCGAAAATAACTCTGTCTGTATGTTACGCTTTCGTGCCTAAACCACTGAACCGCATTTGACGAAATTTGGTATAGGGGTAGATTAGACCATGAGGAAGGACATAGGCTATGTTTGGTCGCGATAACCGACATTTGCGCGTGTGGAGCCGCGGGAAAAAGCTAATGTCATATAACACAGCACTTTCTAACCCCTAAGTAAGCAAGACTTGTAGATACTATAGGTTTTAATTATCATAATTATTATAGTAAAAGCTTATTCATTTAAAAGCAAGCCCCGGTTGTGTCCAAAGCTTGGACATTGTGGCCCAGAGACCAGCTTTATTTAGTATATTTTGGCTTTTATTAACAAAACTGACTTCAGAATTCCTAACCATGAAGAACAAAATTTCACCAGAGACCCATCTGTTAGTCAGTACTTAACGACTATTCCCAATAATGAATCGACTTTCTGTTTTTGGTTACTAATGATAGAAGACATCATCAATCTCTGATTTTAGTGTCCCAATATTCCTACCATTGATCAGTAATCCTACTGCCTATCAATTTTAGAGCCTAACGCATAAAACAGATAGATATTTGTAATTTTAATATGGGGACAACAGTAACAGATACTCATAACTTGATTGTTTATCTGCAGGTGTGATCTACAATTAACTGTAGGTATGTCTACCTCTCCGTAGGATATACTATGGCCCTCTACGATATTGAATGATAATTGGGAAAAGCAATAAGTGTACTAACTTACGGCACAGTAGATCCTAGACTATCCTAGAGGAACGCCAAATACTATTATTTGGTCATATTCAGCCTCTGTGGTGTAGCGGTAGTGCACGCGACTGCTATGCAGGAGGCGCGGGTTCGATTCCCGCTCAGTGCAAATATTTGTATGCATGAATATGGCTATTTGCATTGGTCTAGGTGTTTCTATCCTTTTGGTAAATGGATTTACCAAAAGGCTGGAGAAGCTCAGCGCGCGACAGGAAAATTTGGAAATGCCTGGAGGAGGCCTATGTCCAAGGACAACCTGACCGATAAGAGGAGGGCGATGCCACAATAATCATTAAATGCACAATTAAACAAGAAAATGAAGTTTATATATACTTATTCATTTATTGTTAAACTCGTAGTCAGAGAATAAAGGCTTTATTATTATTATGTTTCTCTGTTCCATGACTCTCGGGACTATGGAGTCCCGGATCTTTGGAAGGCGTGCGTCGGGCCGAAGCCAAGACGTAGAGGCCCTTTTAAGAGAGCTTAATATGCTAGGGATAGACACACATGGCGGATACCACCCCCGAGCGCACAATATGATACACCCGGGGATGGTCCCCGCCAGGTGCAGAGACTATTGGAATAATGGAAACTAGATTATGGGCTATGGGGTTGAGTATTGGATGGACTGGTAAATGGGCTATGGGGGAGACTAACGGACGCCTGCCATGACAATAAGTCTCAAAATTGTTAAAAAGGCAGGTGGTGACTCGCCAGCTCATTGCATGGGCCCCATTAAAATAGCCACGCATAGTGCGGCCATGGAGCAACACCCGTTGAGCGGCTAAGGTTGTCGAGAGGTGAGTCTGCGGGGTGCAAGATCGCGAAACAGAAGACCGTCAGCAGGCCCCCGGCGTTATGACATTTTACACTTCCAACCTGGAGCATAGGTTCCGCTCTTGCGACTCCACTCTTGGCCGGCCAATAAAGGCAAGCACAAGAGGCGGGGCGGAATAAATTCCAACCCTCGGGAGAATCAGGGTACGTGGTGTCGCCACTCACCAACAGCTCGCCACAAGCTGCCCCTGCGGGGTTATTATTATTATTTCCTCTTTATTCAACTTTAACAAACTTATAAAATTATTATTATTATTCTCTTTATTCATTTTAAAAAACTTATAAATTATATTTTTAAATACATATAAAAAAAAAACATATATTTAAAAATATAAAAAATAGTATCCCACCGGCATCGGGTACAGGGACCAAGCTACCGGTGGTTAGGGCTCCAGAGAGAGGAACTTCCTCACGATGCGCGCCGTATCAAGGAGTACTGCCTTCTGCATCTGGCCCTTGACCCAACCATCCAACCCGAGCCTCTTTAGATGTTGGTCGAGGCTCTTTGCTATCAGTCCGTTGACTGATACGACTATCGGTACAATGATTGCTGAGTCAACATTCCACATGTCGACAACCTCGTGAGCCAAGTCCAAGTACTTAACTTGTTTATCTTTCTCAGCTTTCACGAGATTCTCGTCATGAGGAATGGTGACATCAACAATCAATGCTCGGCGTTCGGATCGGTCTATCACCACAATGTCAGGCTTGTTAGCTACAACAGTCCTATCAGTGATGATAGATCGATCCCAGTATTATTATTCTCTTTATTCATTTAAAATAACTTATAAATTTTATTTTTAAATACATATAAAAAAACATCTATTTAAAAATATAAAAAATAGTATCCCACCGGCATCGAGTACAGGGACCAAGCTACCGGTGGTCAGGGCTCCAGAGAGAGGAACCTCCTCACTATGCGCGCCGTGTCGAGGAGTACCGCCTTCTGCATCAGGTTCTTGATCCAGCTGCCCAGCGCGAGCCTCTTAAGGTGTTGGTCGAGGCTCTTAGCAATCAGCCCATGGGCTGATACGACTATCGGGACAATGATTGCTGAATCAATATTCCACATGTCAACAACCTCATGAGCCAGATCCAGATATTTCATTTGTTTATCTTTTTCGGCTTTGATGAGGTTTTCGTCATGAGGAATAGTGACATCAACAATCATTGCAAGGCGCTCTAATCGATCTATTACCACTATATCAGGCTTATTGGCGACAATAGTCCTGTCAGTGATAATAGATCGATCCCAGTATAACGTGATATGACCATTTTCGAGAACTGGGTCGGGCACATACCTGTAGTATGGTACCTCCGAATCAACAAGATTGTATTTAAGGGCAAGTTGTTGATGTACTATCTTGGCCACTTGGTTATGCCTGTGCAAATATTCGCCGTTGGCAAGACGAGAGCAACCGGAAATAATATGACGAAGTGATTCTCCGGGGCGGTGGCATGCCCGACAGATGTCCACCGTACCGTCCCTCAGAATATACTTCCGGTAGTTGTTCGTCATAACAACTTCGTCCGTAATTGCAAAGATAAAACCTTCGGTTTCTCCAAAAATATCACCGAACCTAAGCCAAGATACGGACGCTTTTAAGTCTATATCGGGTCCGTTTAAGGCCCGATAAAAGCGTCCGTGTAACTCCTTACCCATCCATACCTCCCTGCGATCAGCAGTACTAAGTACTATAGGTTTGCGCCAGTTCTCTTTAGCCAACGCAAGAGGAGTAAAACCATTGTCCACTGCAACCACATCACGGTGCATATCCGTGTTTGCGTGTAGGAAATATTCTCTGAGGTTGTATATCTCGCGGTTATGGAGGGTCTTGAAATTTAAAAAGCCACGCCCCCCCAGCTTCCGCGGGATATACAGCCTCATTACGGAAGATCGGGGGTGATGCATCCGAAATGTGGTCAACAGTGAACGAACTCTTCTGTCCAGGGCATCAAGTTCGGTCTGAGTCCATCTAAGTATGCCGAAAGAGTACATTAGGACTGGCATGACCCAACCATTGCAGGCGCGCACCTTGTTACCGCCCGATAAAAAGCTTTTTAGAACTTTCTTCAGGCGGCCAAAGAAACGCTCCCGCAGTGCCTGTTTCATGCCAGCTTCAGGTATTCCTAATGCCTGCGACATACCCAGATATTTGTAGGTTTCGGTTGAAGAAAGAGATTTAAGCTTAATGGAATCAGAAAGAATCATGTTTTCGGATTCCACTATTCCACCCCTTTCTACATGCATGACTGCACACTTGTCCAAACCAAATTCCATCTTGATAGAGCTACTAAAGCTTTCAGTCATCTTTAGTAGTTCTATCAATTGCGCATTATTTGGAGCAAGTAATTTGAGGTCATCCATGTAGAGGAGGTGGGATATAACTCGACCCTCTCTCTGCAACCGATAGCCTAGCCCTGAGTTCTCCAGTATTGTACTAAGAGGATTCAGTGCTAGACAGAACCATAGGGGACTCAGGCTGTCACCCTGGAATATACCCCTCTCAATTCTTATCGGTGCATCGGTTGTCTGGCAACATCCTGGATAGCGAAGGACCGTCTTCCATTGCCCCATACATGATCTCAAGAAGGCCGCTAGAGTTGTATCGATTTTATACAACTCTAGGACCCTCAAAAGCCATGTATGCGGTACAGAATCGTAAGCTTTCTTATAATCTATCCAGGATGTTGCCAGATTCTTGCGTTTACGACGCACCTGTTGACTAATGGTCATGTCAATTAAAAGGAGCTCTTTAGTACCACGGGCCCCCCTCCTACATCCATTCTGAGAGATAGAGATGATCGAATTTCGTTCTAAATGAGAATTAATTTTGACTCTCAGAATGGAGGTTAGAAGCTTATAGACCGTCGGTAAGCAAGTGATTGGTCTATAATTTTTGGGGTCCAAGGCACTACCGGACTTATAGAGTAAGTGGGTTAATCCAGTTGTTAAAAAGTTAGGTAGTGAACCCGAGTCTAGAGCTGACTGGAATTGAGATGCTAAACAAGCATGTGAGTTACGGAGCCACTTCAGCCAAAAGTTGTGCAGTCCATCTGGACCAGCCGACTTCCAGTTCGGTAGCGAACGGACTGCACTTGACACATCATCAGATGTTAAGGTAATTGGCTCCATAATCGGTATGTTCTCACATGCTTGCTCAACCCCTCTTATCCAATCACCTTCTGTGTGGACGACAGGTGTCGACCAGATGCTACGCCAGAATGTATTCGTAGCGTCAGCATCCGGTCGAGCAGTGTCATCCACATTTAACTCGGGTTGTTCCCATTTTCGGTAAACCCACCTCTCATCCTTTTGGAAGATGCGATTCTGATTATACCTATCAACGCGTTTTTTATAGCGACGGATTCTATTTGCCCATGCATAAACTTTCTGTTTCAGAAAGTCGATGCGCTCTGTGACACATGAGGCATATTGTTCAGGGCTAATATTAGTTCCTGAAAATGCCTGTGTCACAAAGCGCATTACCCTCGGGCGGGTATTGCCCGATCTGAAACAGATTAGCTTACCAATAAGTGCCCTAGCCTTGGCGATACGACATTCAATCCTATACTGCCAGGCCGGCACAGCAGGTCTATGACGAGTAACAGGTTTATCAACAATAAACCTGACACCAGCCACTCGACATACTGCAACGGCCGCACAATACAAAATTGAATGCGTATCCCCGAGGTCTTCGCTATTTTCTAAATAATTAGATAATAGCGAATCTAAGGCACATACCAGTGCTATATTGCGTTTATGCACAGGCAAATGGGGTAAGCGAGGTCGATTGCTTGGGATCATAGATCGATATTCCAGCATCGCATCTTCCAAAGCGCTCCTTAATCGTTCATTATACTGGGTACTTACGGATATAGTTTCACTTTCCTCCACTTCATCAGCGTGAACGAGCTGTGGTGTGCTTACACTCATAACTACACTGGTTTCCACCGGAAGCACAGCTTGCGATGAAGTGGGTGTAGCCAGACTATTCTGTACATCACAGAGCAGCCTCTCGAGTACGGAGTCATCCAACAAATGACATCGCTGGATGGCTCGCACCTGATCCGATAACCGTTGTGCTGAAACGCTGACAGCTGGCTCAAGCTCCTGGAACAAAGGAAGCATCCGAACACGGTACGCAGTGAGGTTAGTTCCACCCGCTGTAGCCACAAAATATGCCCGCATAACGTTTTCATTTATTGACGTTGTCCACTTCATGCGGCGCACATTACCACCGGTAGCGGGGGCCCTATTCGAGGCCGGCGGGCCTCGGGATCCCAAGCTGGACGGTGGTCGGCCTCTCCCCGGCCGACGCACAGGTGTTGGCGACGTCGGCGGGGAGAAATACTCGTCGGAGCTCGACGCCTCAGCAGTAGTTGGTTTCGGAGATGTGGTTTCCGGAGCCTGCGAGGCGGAGCTGCACGACGAGTCCGATGGTGTAGGGTGTGCAAATTTCCTGGCTTTTGCCCTTGTCAGCATATTTTTTATCTAGTTTTTCTTATTCATTTTCGATTTTCTGTTTTGACAGTTGTCTGTCAATTTCGGATTTTTTCGTTCTTTATTATTTCGGATCCTCGCACATTATTTATTAGTAAATTCATTGTACAATATGTTGTTTATTTGAGTTCCGTTCGAGAAATCCCGACGCTTTCGCTATTTAACAGAAATAAGTTATAAGAAATCTTCTCTAAAAAACTATGCGGCCATTCGGGACCAGTGTTGCCATTATTATTATTATTATGTTTCTCCGTTCCGTGACTCTCGGGACTATGGAGTCCCGGGCCTTTGGAAGGCGTGCGTCGGGCCGAAGCCAAGACGTAGAGGCCCTTTTAAGAGAGTTTAATATGCTAGGGATAGACACACATGGCGGATACCACCCCCGAGCGCACAATATGATACACCCGGGTATGGTCCCCGCTAGGTGCAGAGACTATTGGAATAATGGAAACTAGATTATGGGCTATGGGGTTGAGTATTGGATGGACTGGTGAATGGGCTATGGGGGGAGACTAACGGACGCCTGCCATGACAATAAGTCTCAAAATTGTTAAAAAGGCAGGTGGTGACTCGCCAACTCATTGCATGGGCCCCATTAAAATAGCCACGCATAATGCGGCCATGGAGCAACACACGTTGAGCGGCTAAGGTTGTCGAGAGGTGAGTCTGCGGGGTGCAAGATCGCGATATAGAAGTCGGTCAGCAGGCCCCCGGCGTTATGACATTTTACACTTCCAACCTGGAGCATAGGTTCCGCTCTTGCGACTCCACTCTTGGCCAGCCAATAAAGGCAAGCACAAGAGGCGGGGCGGAATGAATTCCAACCCTCGGGAGAATCAGGGTTCGTGGTGTCGCCACTCACCAACAGCTCGCCACAAGCTGCCCCTGCGGGGTTATTATTATTATTTCCTCTTTATTCAACTTTAACAAACTTATAATTTATATTTTTAAATACATATAAAAAAAAATAACATCTATTTAAAAATATAAAAAATAGTACCCCACCGGCATCGGGTACAGGGACCAAGCTGCCGGTGGTTAGGGCTCCAAGGAGAGGAACCTCCTCACAATGCGTGCCGTGTCGAGGATTACCGCCTTCTGCATCAGGCCCTTGACCCAACTGTCTAACGCGAGCCTCTTGAGGTGTTGGTCGAGGCTCTTGGCAATCAGTCCGTGAACCGACACGACTATCGGAACAATAATCGCCGAATCCACATTCCACATGTCGACAACCTCGTGAGCCAGGTCCAAATATTTTATTTGCTTATCTTTTTCGGCTTTCACGAGATTCTCATCATGCGGAATGGTGACATCGATAATTATTGCGCGGTGCTCTAATCGATCTATCACCACTATATCAGGCTTATTGGCTGCAATAGTCCTGTCAGTGATGATAGATCGATCCCAGTACAATGTGACACGACCATCGTCAAGAACTGGGTCGGGCACGTACCTGTAATACGGCACCTCCGAATCTACAAGTTTATATTTAAGAGCAAGTTGCTGATGGACAATCCTGGCTACTTGGTTGTGTCTATGCAAATACTCGCCGTTGGCTAGACGAGAACAACCAGAGATTATATGCCTGAGGGATTCTCCGGGACGATGACATGCCCGACAGATATCAACCGTACCATCCTTAAGGATATATCTCCGATAGTTGTTCGTCATTACAACTTCATCAGTAATTGCACAGACAAAACCTTCGGTTTCTCCAAAGAGATCACCGAAGCGTAACCAGGATACAGATGCTTTTAAATCTACATCGGGCCCATATAAGGCCCGATGAAATCGTCCATGCAGTTCTTTACTCTTCCATACTTCCTTGCGATCATTGATACTGAGTATTGCAGGCTTGCGCCAGTTCTCTTTCGCAAGAGCGAGCGGGGTAAGTCCGCGGTCCACTGCCACTACATCTCGATGGACATCCACATTCACCTTGAGAAAATATTCTCTAAGGTTGCATATCTCGCGGTTGTGTAGAGTCTTAATCAATGATATTACATACAAAAATGAGGCAGATATGTTATTAGACTGCGCCTGGTGAAGACGCGAAAACGTCCCAATTGGGACGTATCGCATTTAGTATATGTCTGGCAAACGCCGAGTTGTCACGTATGTAAGCGCATAATAAAATGACAAAAAAAATGCCACCGTGTATTTAAAAAAATGTACAAATTACGACACTAAAATCAATAAAACACGAAGGACCTTCTATCACATGTAAGTACATACAATATTACCGATTTTTTAGTATATTTCATTAAAATTAGTTTAATAATATTTTTAAAATAATGGCGGCAAAGAAAAAGGACAGAAATACTTTTTGATATGAGCACGACAAGGACACAACAACACTGCTTGCATAGATTATCAGTACAGATGCGACATAGGGTAATTTTCACTTTACTGCCTACTAAAGTAATAATTGACATGTTGTTCAGTTTTATTTGTTATTTTAAATTCAGTGACAAAAATTTTGTTTTATTTATTTGTTATCCTTTAAATAATTGTAATAACCTAACTTTTTTTTCAAGGTTTCCGACTAATGAAGTTCGACTTCAAGAGTGGATTGCTATTGTTAGGGAACAACGAAATGAGTTCGACTGGACACCTTCAAAAAGCAGCAGAATTTGTAGCAATCACTTTGAAGCCACTGAGAAATATAGGTACTTCGAAATAAAGTCGAACATTGCTGAGGAAGAATATAAATAATTGACAAATATACCACTGTTCGGCTTCATTCTGCTCATAAAAATAATCCCAAAATAAAAAACTTTCTAAGAGGCAGAAAAGAAATAAATTAAATTTATTTGAAGGAGTTAATTTTTGATTATAACGTCAGTACGGCACTATGGTTTTATTTTCGAGAAGTTTCCTAATTATCTTTTTGAATTATTATCATTTTCCGAAATAAATAATGACGTATTATTTTTTCATCGAATTTCATTTCTTGCCTACCAACGAAATACCCCTTCTGTTCAACAAAATCATAATCTATGCTTCGAAGCGATCATACAAGTGCAATCGTCCGAATCATTCCGAATTATAGCTATCTTTTTTACTCACGTGCTTATCCCATCTTTCGTACTACTTTAACGCTAATTGTCAACTATTGTGCACTGACAGACTGCTGGATCAGATTTGAGAAGTCATTTACTATGAACGTAACATATCTTGTATAAAATATCATTGGTCTTAATGTTTAAAAAACCACGACCTCCAAACTTCCGCGGGATATACAACCTCATTACTGAGGAACGTGGATGGTGCATTCGATATGCAGTAAGCAGTGTTCGAACTCTTCTATCCAGGGCCTCCAACTCAGTTTGAGTCCATCTGAGTATTCCAAAGGAGTAGGTTAGGACTGGTATGACCCAATCGTTATAGGCACGCACCTTGTTACCGCCTGACAAAAGACTCTTCAGTACTTTTTTCAGACGGCAGAAAAAGCGCTCCCGTAACGATTGCTTCATACCCGACTCGTTAACACCTAACGCCTGTGACATACCCAGATATTTGTAGGTATCGTTCATAGAGAGGGATCTAAGTTTTGTAGAATCTGAGAGTTCTATCCCCTCAGATTCCACAATTTCACCTTTTTTTACATGCATGACCGCACATTTATCCACACCAAACTCCATCCTAATGGAGGTACTAAAAGTTTCCGTTACCTTTAGTAGCTCCATTAGTTGGCGGTTGTTGGGGGCAAACAATTTGAGGTCATCCATGTAAAGGAGGTGGGATATAACCTGACTACCTCTCCGCAAACAATAGCCTAGTCCTGAATCCTCCAACATAGTACTTAGAGGATTCAGGGCCAAACAGAACCACAAGGGACTCAAACTGTCACCCTGGAATATACCTCGCTCAATCTTTATAAGCTCACCGTCATCCGGAATATGTCGACATCCAGGATAGCGAAGAGCCGTACTCCATTGCCCCATACATGCCTTCAAGAAGGTGCAAAGAGTTGTATCAACTTTATACAACTCAAGCACCCTCAAGAGCCATGTATGTGGCACGGAGTCATAGGCCTTCTTATAATCTATCCAGCATGTCGCCATATCTCTCCGGTTACGGCGAACCTGCTGGTTAACAGCCGTGTCAATAATAAGGAGCTCTTTTGTGCCACGAGCCCCACTTCTACATCCATTCTGAGAGTAGGATAGAATGGAGTTTCTAGTTATATGACTAGTTATTTTTACTCTGAGAACAGATGTAAGAAGTTTATAAACTGTAGGCAGACACGTGATCGGCCTATAGTTCTTGGGGTTCATGGCACAACCAGACTTATAGAGCAGATGGGTGATGCCTGTAGTCATAAAACTTGGAAGCGAACCTGACTCTAAAGCTGACTGGAATTGAGAAGCCAAACGAGCGTGTGAGCTCCGGAGCCATTTTAACCAGAAGTTGTGTAGTCCGTCCGGACCGGCAGCTTTCCAGTTCGGTAGCGAACGGACTACACAAGCAATGTCATCTTCTGATATTATTATAGGCTCCATTGTTTCAATCGCTTCACACGATCGCTTGACTTTTCGCACCCAGTCACCCTCTGTGTGAGCAACGGGAACCGACCAGATGTTGCGCCAAAATGTGTTTGTGGCAGCAACATCCGGGAAGTGTTCGTCACCCACAGAATCAGCTCGCTCCCAATTTCTATACACCCATCTTTCATCTCTTTGGAATGTGCGATTCAGTGTATATCGGTCACATCTTTTTTTGTACCGCTTTATGCGGTTTGCCCATGCATAAACTTTCTGCTTCAAGAAGTCAATGCGCTCTGTGACTCGGGATGTATAATCGAAAGGACTGACGCCAGTTCCCGAGAATACCCGATTCACAAAGCGCATGACTCTCGGGCGTGTATTGCCCGACCTGAAGCAGATTAGCTTGCCAATGAGTGCCCTGGTCTCAGCGATACGACGCTCAATTCTACACTGCCACCTCGGTTTCCCTGACTTAGGTCTAGTAGCGGTGTTATATTCTGGAAATTTAACACCAGCTACTCGACAGGCTGCATAGGCGGCACAGTACAAAATTGAGTGCGTATCACCGAGATGCTCACTATTATCTAAATAACTAGGTAACAGTGAATCCAAGGCACACACTAGCGCTATATTTCGTTTATGCACTGGCAAACGCGGTAAACGAGGTCTAATTTGATAATTCATTGACCGATAATCACGAACGGCACACTCCAAAGCATTCCTTATTTGATCAATGTACTGAGTACTCACTGAAGAAGCGACATTATCCAACCCACAATATTATTATTATTATTATAGGTGATTCTATGTATAATATGTATGTATTTACAAAAAAAAAAGTATATATAAGTATGTTTATCCGCATTCTAGATTCCATAACACAAGCTATAAAAGCTTACCATGGGTCTAGATAGCGTTGTTTAGAATGTTGTGAATTATTTATTTATTATTTATATTGAACAAAATATGAAAGCATTTAATATGCTAACTTTGGTTATATTTAAATGTTTATCCGCATTCTAGATTCCATAACACAAGCTATAAAAGCTTAGCATGGGTCTAGATAGCGTTGTGTAGAATGTTGTGAAATATTTATAAAAAAAAAAAAAAAAAAAATAACTAATAATGAACTTCAAATCTATTGGGTGATTTTATAGTCATTTCGGATTAACAGAGTTTGGGCACAGTTCCAGTAGCAAAATCATCTGGAAGTATTAATTTGGTGAAAGAAAGAGATCCGGTTCTTAGCATTCCATGGATTCACCGTGCGGTCACCGGGTCCATGGCGTGGTACAGAGAGGAACACTGTGACGGCGCCTGGGACTTGCGACCCAGGTGTAGGTTTAGGGTGGCCACCTTGTGATGCGTCAGCGCTCACCTCCACCGTCAGTCGTGTTCCCCCCTCTACCTATCCAAATTTGGTAAGATCCTATCAACGCCGTTTTAGATATTCGTTTGAGTAAAGAGCTTACTGAAGCTCTTGGCAATCCGAGGTCTTTATATAAGTTATACAGGGATTTAGCTGGAATTCCCCTTGCTCCTACTTCCACGGCGTAGAGTTTAACCACATAGCCATTTTTGGTTAACTCGTTGGTCAGGTCAAAGTATTTGTTTATTTTTATAGCATGGTCTTTCGGTATGTTAGTTTCCCACGGTACGGTACGGTACTCATAATTAGTGCCGACAGGGGTAGTAAAAAAACATTACCCTCCTTCCTTCGGCAGTCGGGTAAAAAGTACATAAGCGCCTCATTAATCAGAACTATATTATTACTAGCTTTTGCCCGCGGCTCCGCCCGCGTGGATGTCGGTTATCGCGACAAAACATAGCCTATGTCCTTTCTCAAGGTCTAATCTACCCCTATACCAAATTTCATCAAAATCGGTTCAGTGGTTTAGGCGTGAGAGCGTAACATACAGACAGACAGACAGACAGACAGACATACAGAGTTACTTTCGCATTTATAATATTAGTATGGATACAAAATAAATCCCCGCAGAGGTGTATTAGCACCCATGTTTCGCCTTATTATTTTCGGTCCCACGACGTAAAAGGGGGCGAGTATATTGCCGTCTAGCGGGCCCTTTATCTTGGGCTGTATGTTTACTGTCGGATGGAGAACAGCCCTATCCCTTAGTCGCCTCTTACGACACCCACAGAAAGAGCTGGGGTGGTCCTATTCTACTCCACCGGGAACCAACACGGCATGGTGTCGAATTATTATTCGGAACTGTAATGAATTAAAAATCTGCGGTAGCCTAGTGGTATGGGTAATGGACTGCTGAGACGAGGTCTCGGGTTCGATCCCAGGTTTACCATGGCACACACCAATGACTTTTCGATGCTTTGCGAAGTTATGTGTGTATTTATCGCACGTTTATAAGTGACCGGTTAATGGCAATAGGCTCGCCACCCATTACATTGGGACTTAAACATAAACTGGCGAAATGTGGGTGCTAGCACCACTGCCTACCCCTTCGGGGAATACAGGCGTGAGTTTATGTTATGTTATGTAATGAATTAGTATTCTACGTTTGATAAAATAACTATTATATTGTAACGTGGATATATCATATACGCCAGGTATATATAATTATGTATCCATAGTAATATTATAAATGCGAAAGTAACTCTGTCTTTCTGTCTATCTGTCTGTATGTTACGCTTTCATGCCTAAACCACTGAACCGATTTTAATGAAATTTGGTATAGGAGTAGATTAGACCTATGTTTTGTCGCGATAACCGACATCCACGCGGGCGGAGCCGCGGGCAAAAGCTAGTCTGTCATAAGTTAGTAGATATAAAAACTCGTGATAAACAAATACATTGGAACTACTTTGTCATCCATAATCTAACTTTACAGCCCTTTGATAAAATATATACATATTTGTTTTGTCTTATTTATACTTCTGCACACCATTGAATACACACATAAAGGCGAAATACCTCAACCTTCTAGAAAAAGTCAATGACTCTAATGATTAATGTTATAAAAAGAACACCGAAATGAGATGAGAGTAGTAATCACTGATGAAAACTTCTTTATCCAAAAGTATTGATACGAATTGTAAATAACTACCAATCCTTTTGAGACTGTACTTAACGACTGTACAAAAGCGTATTCAATAAAGAGTTGGGTACAAAACACTACCTTGAGGGACCCCTTTCTCAATAATTTTTAATCATGGAATGATACTGATACTAAAATATGTATATAATTATAAATATATATATAACTGATACTATGATATAAAAAAATATAAATATTCCGCAACATTCTACACAACACTATCCGGACCCATGGTAAGCTTAACTGGCTTGTGTTATTGAATCTATGTAGAATGCGGATAAACATACTTAGATACTTTTTTTTGTAAATACATACATATTATACATAGAAACACCCAGACCAATGCAAATAGTCATATTCTTGCATACAAATATTTCCACTGAGCGGAAATCGATCCCGCGCCTCCTGCGTGGCAGTCGCGTTCACCACCGCCACGCCACAGTGGCTGTCAAAGTCAAACGAGGTCTCGCAGGAATACAAAATCACGTTGATAAGTAGCATGTTATGTTTTGTTCAAATCGTGCTAATAACCTTCTATAACGTAGGGCATCTTTCATAATACACCTATAAAATTATTTCAACTATAATACATTAACTTTAATTCTAAATATTGAAATTGGACGGTCGCAATTGATTGAAAAGTTATTTTAAATATTTAGGAACAAAACTCATCATTCCACCCGATCGAAGGCTTGTGATATTTCGATTAATCAAGACTTAACGAGCGTGGGAATGTCATCTAGAAATATTCCATGCTTTGGAATATTTCCTTTTATTTCAGTAAGTTATCTCAAAACTGCTATTCAATTATTGAACACAGTAAAAACAACTGTGAGAAAATAGATAGGTAATGAGTATTATTAAATAGCTAAAAAGATATGGAATTCGCATTGTGTCTTGGGAATTAGAATTCAAATTCAATTCAATTCAAAAATCTTTATTTGCCTCGAATATGGTTACA
Organism: Eilema sororculum; assembly: GCA_914829495.1. Classification (NCBI taxonomy): domain Eukaryota; kingdom Metazoa; phylum Arthropoda; class Insecta; order Lepidoptera; family Erebidae; genus Eilema; species Eilema sororculum. The sequence goes on from OU618541.1 coordinate 2,555,970, forward strand.
TTATTTGTAGGTTCGAAAAACATTTGTAGGTCTTAAAAACTAGCGGGTACAGCCTATTCTGCTCCGTAGAGCGTGCAAACTTTAATGTCAATAAATATTGCCAATAAGGGAATAAATCCGTTCCCCATCTGACTGTAAACAACCTATGAGTAAGTGCTTGCCCAAGTAGCACAGATAGCTGTATAACTACTCACTTTAAGACTTATTTGAAACTCTGTGCGTATTAAGACGCTTCTAAGAGTACACTGGTGATGCTACAGCTGTATAATAGCGGTCAGTGATATTTAAACAGCTTTAGCTAATTAAAAGCTGTATTAAGGCTGATTAAGACCGACAAAACCACCATTAATACGCTAAGAGTGCTATAAAGGTATGTTTTTAATGACTCTATTCAGTTTCTAACCTTTTCTATTGCCTAAACCGTAGTAAGGCCTGTTTAATGCATAAAATTACGCCAAATGCTGTTTAAGAAGATATTTGTGAACTCCTATTACACTGACTTATTAAAGGGGCACGTGTGAACTATTTTAAAGTGAATAGCTGTATAATGGACGATATGTGGCCCATATTACAGCTTATACCTGAATATGTCTACCGCTAATCAGCCTTTATACTGCAATTGATAGTATTTGCATAGTGGCTATTTAAACATTCACTAGATGCCTCGCAGCTGCTTAGAGACTCACTAGTGTATAGAATTAACGGCTTCTACTTTATAATGGTTCACATAAGTACCTTAAATTCGACGTTATCTGAATAAAAGTAACATATGTGGTACTGTAATCAGTCAGTGGAACTAAGTTGAGACCATATCCAACGTATTTTTATTTGCTATATATTAAAATGAATTCGCTTAATTCGTGGAAATTGAAAGCAAGAACAGGAGGCATTAGAATAAAATTATCGAAAGAGTATCAAAGAATTATAACGGTAGAAGAAATAAAACCTTCAAGTCGGGACATAACGCAAAGCTTGACAAATAGTTTTAAACAGGATGGTTCCGTACAAAATATGAATAACTCCGAAGATGATGTTTAGGGTGAAATATTGCGTTTATGTTGTTGTACAATTTAATTTTACAATAAAAAATAATAAATATATTAATTATATATTACTATATCTTACTACCCAACTTGAAAGGTTCGCACACGCGTAAAATTGTGTTCTAAATAATACTGCTTTGACAATTTTGTAATGGAAGTCCATGCGGTGGTTTTAGATTTAATACTAGGGATCCCTAAAGAGTCGGTATAATAACTGTTTAATTATTCACATCATGGCTAAAGGTAGAGCTTGTGAACAATTAAAAGTAAAGAAAACAGCTTATAGCTGTATACAGTTCACATGTGTAATATTATTCAGTTTTTTTGGAGAATAACAGCGCACTAGTGAACTATTAGACAGCCTGTTGTAGAATATAAGAGTTTTAACTATTCACGTTACTGTTTAACATAAATCCACCATTTTATTTTATAACCTAAACATATTCTGATTGATTTTTCAACCTTTCCGATGTTTTGTGCAAGAAATAAAATGTATTGCACTAGTTTTTACTTCCTAATATCATAATAATAACTTTTTATCTTATAATTCTTTTCAAAGCACTACAAATTTTTTTGTCATAGTTTACATCACAGCTTATTTATATCACTGAACTAATTAAAAACAAAATATTTTCATGGCGCATTAAAATTTTCTTAGATAATATATATGTATAATGTCAGTAAAATTAAATTCCCAATCATTTTTCCTTTATTACTATGTAAAACAATGTACTTATTAGGGATATGAATATATTATCCACCATTAATTTAGTTTCCAATATTCACTTCACGTAACAAAGTGCAATGTCCATCAAGGCAGCTAGAAGCACCGGTAAATTGCTTAAACCCAGTATTGCATGTTCATTAATTTTACACAGGCCGCAATTAAGTAGCGTTTCGCGGTTTACAATATGTATAAGCGCGCATTACAGACATATTTTCTGAATGAAGAGTAACTTGTGATCTCTTAATCAGTCGGATTTCAGCGCAAAGTACTGTCGATACCCTTTATAACACTGTTACATTTCTGCTACACAGTTCATAAGCAGCTATGTGAGCTTGAGGCTATATAATTTGTGCTGTTACCCTTTATAACACTGTTAAGTTGCTGCTACACAGCTCTTAAGCAGCTATGTGAACCCAAGGCTGAATAAATTTGTGCCCATTTAAGAGGTATAAGAGCTGTGTAAGGTCGTATACAGACTTAATGCAGCTTCCATATTCGGCTTTAAGCGTTTTGGAAATCCGTTATTCGGCTATTAAGCAGCCTCGTGTGCTGCTTGGGTATAGAGCGCGCATTACAGACATATTTTCTGAATAAAGAGTAACTTGTGATCTCTTAGTCAGTCGGATTTCAGCGCAAAGTACTGTCGATACCCTTTATAACACTGTTACATTTCTGCTACACAGCTCATAAGCAGCTATGTGAACTTGAGGCTATATAATTTGTGCTGTTACCCTTTATAACACTGTTAAGTTGCTGCTACACAGCTCTTAAGCAGCTATGTGAACCCAAGGCTGAATAATTTTGTGCCCATTTAAGAGGTATAAGAGCTGTGTAAGGTCGTATACAGACTTAATGCAGCTTCCATATTCGGCTTTAAGCGTTTTGGAAATCCGTTATTCGGCTATTAAGCAGCCTCGTGTGCTGCTTGGGTGGCTGGTTGTATTAGGTGAGCCAACGAAAAAAGGATGAACACTCGACTTGCATACTGCTTCAAAAATACAGTAGATATTATTCTCTAAACGTTTGACTAACTTTTTTTTAATTTACACTGATATTTAAGGGAAGTTGGACTATCAAATTACTGCAGTCAGTGTACCAGGGCCGCAGACATTCTCCCTGAACAATAATACTGCGTATCTTAGTGAAGTCGTACCAATGTTGTTAAGATGTTTTTTTTCTGTACACACAGATGTGCTGATAAATCACTAGTGTGAGGATTGTACTTTTTTTTATCGTGCGAAAAATCCCCTCGGATACCACCACCAACCGGAGCCGGTGGAGGTGGTTAAGTCGGATTCGAACTGACTAAAACGCATGCCGTCTTTGGGTCTTTTGTTGCCGGAGGTGGAAATGCAGGGAACATATCTCTCGCACCCCGGCAGACCGAGGCAACCTTTCGGGTTGTGGGGACCATAGTGTCCCCATCTAGTCCTATGTACGGAGAGGTGCACTATGCAGAGCCGCCGCGGCCTGCTTCTGCTAGGGCGACAGGCGGCTCCACCGATCACCGCCAGGCCCGTACTGATTGTACTTGCCGTACCGAGAGTAGTTTGCAATTTCTTCGATTTCCAATAATACCGCTTTCTTATCTTTTCCTGTGTCTCTATTATCACTACTCTGTTTCTTTCTCTAACAAGATTGTGACTCATCTAGTCTGGTAGTCTATACGTGTAATGTGACTTAAGTGCCAAGGCAATTATCTAAGTATGAACATCAGTCGTAATTGCGCAAGCACACAAATAATAGACTTGGGTACTTGTGTGCAAAATAACTAAGATTAGTTATTTGTATATTTTAATCCTTAAGGGGCCAGATCGTGAAAATCGCCGAAAAGAGTGTTACAATTTTTCATATTTAACCTATTTAGATATGATTGATATCAATAATACTTTGTATATATTACAATCAAAGACCAAAAATTATGGTAGGCTTATATTAAACTCTTAAAACCTAATAGTTGTTATATAATAAACGTCAACAAACGCACAAAATTGAGAAAAAATGCAAAAACATGCCTTCGTATTTTTCAGATTTAACCCAATAAATCAACACAAATTGATAAAAAGAAACACTTTATGAACACTGAAGAAACCAATAAAATATATCGTGTACGTTTTTTGTACTTTTACAAACAAGGACTTCCTCTTTTAAAGCCCTAAAATCTAGATATGTTTTACGTAAATTCTCCATACAGGCTAAGTGAAATAGGCTCCAGTTTTTGAGTAAATTCATATTGAAAATGAGTGATTTTAGCAAGGAACCGGTATACATTTGAAAGTCAAAGACTTCTTGATAGGGAAGACAAAACTTATTTGATGATACATTCAGCAATCAATCTAAAAAATCACTTCAAAGTTACTGAAAAACGCGTAAAATAGTGTCCTTTGTCTGCCATATTTTTTCTCATCGCCCGTCAGTCGCCCACGGGCCTTCGAAGCAGGAGCACGTCTCTTTGGCGCGTGATGACAGTTCATGCATACACAAATAGGCCTACCAGGAAATATATGAAATGAAAAATGGCGCCACCGTCTTCATTAATCATTTGGACGTCAATAAAATAGTATGCATTTTACAGTGACAACCGTAGTTCCGATTTTAGCCATTTCACACTTTCGTTGGTACATTTATAGCATAATGTTTCAGATTTTGACATACTTGCTTTAAGGTTTGAACTGTAAAGTTGGGGATATACCTAGTTAAAATATTTTTTGTAGTAACAATATTTTTAGGTTCTATTGTAATGAAATTATAATTAGATACTAACTTCATGGTCTATTTTATATGATTGTATAGGTAAGTATATATGTATATTGTAAAGTAGCTGTTTCCGTACATATTAGTAATAAAAAAAGTTTCGTTGGCTTATGTTATATTAAAGATACTGATTCATATTTAGCAGCATCACTAGAGTCGCAGGAGTCGCGGGTATCAGTTAGTGCGACCACCAGTAGACCTGGTGCACTGGATTAGAAGCCTTATGTATCACAATGTCGCAGATACGCAAGAGAGCCGCCTTCGTTTTTTTTTATATAGGACACGTCAATTTGACTTCACCTCGCCTGATGTTAAGCTAAAGGCGAAGTCTCAGAAAGAGGGTCACCATCGGAAACATGTACCATGTTAACAGTGGTGGCACTCAGCTTGACGGCCTCATTAGATGCCTTTTCACGCCCCGCTTAAAGGACCCGGGACTGTAGGAAGAGGGAAACACGTGAGCTGGCAGGGAGTTCCAGGTCTTAATGGTGCGACATAGGAATGAGTCACAGAAACGCTTGGTTCTAGCAGGTATACTCTGCACCGTAAACGAATGGCATCTTAGCCCTGCACGTGTCGTCCTGTGTAGGAAAGGAGAGGGTGGGACTAATTGGAAGAGCTCGTCAGAACATTCACCATGGTAGAGACGGTAGAAAACTGCCAAAGACGCAACATCTCTACGCATCTGCAAAGGCTCGAGGGTATTCGTGACCTCAGGATTCCCAATAATGCGGACCGCACGTCACTGCAACCTGTCGAGAGCATCTAGTAAGTGCTTTGCGGAGCCGTCCCAGAGGTGTGAGCAGTATTCCACGCAGGAACGAATTTGGGTCTTGTATAGAAGACACCGCTGTTCCGGCGTGAAAAAACGTCTTACTCTGTTCAGGACTCCGAGTTTACGCGAGGCTGATTTGATGATACTCTCGATATAGTTTTTGTTATTCAGTTTGCAGCGAACATCCATACCGAGGATATTGAGGTGATCCTGCAGTGGCAGTGGTGTGTTCTGAAGAGTGGGAAGGGGTAGGAAAGGAGATACTTTTGCTGTAAACGCACATGCCTGGGTCTTCTTGGCATTAACTCGACCAGGTTCCTAGCGCCCCATTGAGAAATGTGGTCCAGAATCCGGTCCAGCTCAGTGACAAGAAGCTGCCTTTTTTCCGCGATATCAGACTGCTTGGCCGCAGGATTTGCGTAATAACTCCCGTGCAAGGTGCTGTCGTCTGCATAGCAATGAATGCTACCGTTAGAGAGCATATCATTGATATGCAGAAGAAAGAGAGTGCGAGATAAGACGGAACCCTGCGGCACGCCAGCATTTACCTGCAAGAACTCCGCAGCTCGTTCAATACAATTACGCGAATACGGCGTCCCCGCAGGAAGCTTGCAACCCAGTTGCACAGTCTGGGAGGCAGGCCAAAGGCTGGTAGCTTGGAAAGAAGCGATTTGTGCCATACCCTATCGAAAGCCTTGGCAATGTCAAGACTAATTGCCAGTGACTCGCCGTGCTTTTCCATAGCCTCACCCCAAAGGTGGGTCACGTACGTCAGAAGATCACCCGTTGACCGTTTCGGTCTAAAACCGTATTGCCGGTCACTAAGCAAGGAGTGATCCTCTAGGTGGCGCATGAGCTGTGTGTTAATAATGTGCTCGAACACCTTGCACAGCACTGAGGTGACGGCTATGGGTCGATAGTTGGCTGGGTCCGAGCGATCCCCCTTCTTGGGGATCGGCTGGACATTCGCCTCCTTCCAAGCCAAAGGCACTATACCCGAACTGTAGGACAGTCGGTACAGCCGCGTTAGCATAGGAGATAACTCCGCTGCACATTTTTTAAGTACGACCGCTGGAATACAATCAGGACCACTGGCTTTCCGGACATCGAGTGATTGCAGTACTGCACGGACATCGCGTTGCCTGACATGGATATCAGGCATTGCGTGGTCACCGTGGGCATTGTCCGTGGTTGCATACCACAATCATCGACTCGGGAGTTGGCGGCGAAGAGATTGACCAGCAAATTTGCTTTCTCTTGCGGCTCATGGGCCAGAGATCCATCGGGGTTGCTCAGCGGGGGCAGCGAGGGCTGGCAGAAGTTAGCTTGCACGGCTTTGGCCAGTCGCCAGTAGCCACGGCTACCCGTGGGATGCGCCACTAGCTCTTGGCCCAGCCGTGCTATGCGCTGGGCATCCGCCCTGACGTAAGCCCTCTTGCAGACCTTTGTGGCTCTGTTGTACGCCGCCTTGAAGTGACCCACGTTGGGATCGCGTGTGACGCGCGCCCGCACCCAAGCGCGGTACGCAGACTGTTTATGTTCAACAGCCTCCACGCACTCGCGCCCGAACCACGGACGCGCTCCGCGGACTCCGGTGACATCGGTGTATGGGATATAGTATTCCGTACCCACACCGATCTCACCGGCGACAGCAGTAGCGCTCTCAGATGGGTTCTTACCCTCAAAGCAGCGTTCAACCCACGGGATGGACGCATAATAGTCGCGTAGTCCATCCCAGTCCGCTGACGAGTAGTGCCAAAGACGCCTCTTCCCCTGCACGGGTCGTGGGGGCGCTACAATGGGCACGGTGGAGCGGACCAGACAGTGGTCGGACTTACCTAAAGCGGCACTCACCGAGACACTGTACTGGTCCGGGCGACTCGTCAACAGAAGGTCTAGCAGAGAGGGCTCTATGCCGGACTCTCTTGGTATCCTTGTGACCTTGTGCACCAATTGAGTCAGGTCATGCGCCAGGGCAAATGTGTGAGTGGCTCTTCCCGCATGGTCTGTTTTGGCGGAGCCCAACCAGATCTCGTGGTGGGCGTTAAAATCCCCCAAAAACACCAATTCGGCGTTCGGAAACCGCTCCTGCGCATCATCTGCTGCCTGACTCAGGTATTCAAAGAGTCGAGTTACCTCTGCATCTCCCGTATGGGAGCGGTAAAGGTACACATAGATCTGACTCGCGGAGCCGTGGTCTACGTGTACCCACAGGATGGAAAAGGATGGGTCCTCTAGACAGCGCAAACGGCGACAGCAAATATCCGCCCTAACAAACACGCACACCCCGGCTTTGGCTCGGAAATTTTCCTCGATAACATAGCCGGGGTAAAGCAGGTAGGTCGTGTCGTCAGGGCGGCGTATTTCTGTCTCCGTCAGAAACAGCATTGCTGGTTTCGCCTCCTCCAAGTGATGGTGGACGGCGTTGAGGTTTGCATGGAACCCACAGATGTTCGTGGACTCCACCTCAAATAGTCGTGTTGTGGGAGACTCCTTAGCCGCTGTTCTGACTCTATCTTTTGGTGCGCTGTCATGGTAAATGGAAAGGAATGGATGGGAAGGCGTGAAAAAGAGGTGATTGTCGCCGCAGCACCGTGTGACAATACATGGGACATTGGTTTTGTCTATGATTGTGACGGCATGACGAGAGCCGACGCGCCGAACAGAAGGGCCCCGTACCCCCCCGAATATGGTCGCCGGGCTCCCATCCGGTCGCCAACCGGCAAGACGTGCCATATCGGGATTATGCGCGACCTGGTGGGGCAGCCTTCCAGGGTGGTTAGTCCCCGTTGGGTCCCTGTACTATGCCGCGGGCGGCCAGCGGCACCACCGTTTCTACAGGTCTCCCTGTTCGGCGCGGCGCCCCGCGTCACACCCCACTAGACTACGCCAAAACCCACCGGTCCCACTAGTGCTGCGACTACCATCACCTCGGCCCGGCTATGCACTTGCTGATCCCTGAACGCAATCCAACCGAAATTGGATTACTATGGAGGGTTTTTGAGTGGCCGGCAAGGTGGGAGCTCGTGGCGGGCCTGGGAGTGAGAGTTCTCATCCTCGCCACCTTGCTCACGGCGATGGTCCGCTGTGCGGATGCGTGGGTGGCCAGCGTCTCCTTCTGCGTCCTCCTTTTTTTTCTTTCTAATGGTCGTGAAGGAGACGGCGGAACGGGAGTGGCGGCGTGAGTGATAGAGACTTACAGATCAAACCACCCGCGTGCGCAGGCAACTCGGGCGTCGGAGGGCACAGACTGACCTCCGTCCCTCATGAGCGTGGGCCTGGGGCTGACGGATAGAGCCGCCTGTCACCCCAGCAGAAGCAGGCCACGGCAGCGGCGGGCTAAGAAGCGCGCCTCCCCACTCTAGGGCGAGTCCTGGTTGTCCTCCTCCCGAAGAGGGCCAGACGCAAGGGATGGCCCTGATGGTTAGCCGGGGTGCGAGGGATATACTAAGTATATACTAGATATACTAAGACAACCTCACCTCCGGCCTAGCACCACGACCCTCAGTCGGCGTGCGGTTTTAGTTGGTTCCAGTCCAACATAACCTCCCCTCCCGGCTCCAGCCGGGGAGAAAATGTAGGAAGAAGAGCTGCAAGACGGACCCTGAAACTGTGCAATTGGGTTGCTAGGTGCCTGCAGAAGCGCCGTATTCGTGTCCTCTCTTCCCATCACTCTCTTCAGCTTTCATTGCTATGCAGATGATAGCACCTTACACGAGAGTTATCACGGAAATCCTGCGGCTACACAGTCTGATATCGATGAAAAAGGGTAGTTTCTTGTCACTGAGATTGTCCGGATCGTGGATCACATTTTGCAATGGCGCTCTGAGAACTTGGTGGAGTTCAATGCTAAGAAGACGCAGGCACAGCAAAGGTATTTTCTTTTCTTACACCATTCCACTCTTCAGAGCACGCCACTACCACTAAACGACAATCGGATCGGCATCTAGTAAGGTCGTAAAGCTGAGTGCCACCATTGTTAAATAAGTACGTGTTTGTAATGGTGGCCCTTTCTTGACACTTTGCCTTTATCTTATCTCGGCCCCTATACATTTTGATTAAAATGCGCGCTCTATACCTACATAAAATATAAACTAATGTGATCTTCGGTATCTCGTAGTTTGATATATCGTACAGGTTTGAACTTCGGAATTTTGTAATTCGGGCTTTTAAATATCGTTTCTTTTGTACGTAACTGGCAAGTATGGTCTGTCTACGCGGTGGGCATTTTAATTTTAAGAGTATTTTCAGTATCCTCATATATCAACAATTAGGTGTAGGTATGTCCCCAGCCTTATTTTGTTCGAAATCTCATAATCTCTGTTTAAAGTTTAACATGCTATGTATGACACTGAAACAAAAGACATGCCAATGACGTCACGTAACATAATATGACAGGGATGAATGTATAAGAAGAAAAGAGATACGAAATGTAATTGACAGACGTAATACGTCGCAATAAATCATATTACTCAAAAATGCACTCTAACCACAAGTCTTAAAATAGTTTTTTCATCATTGGTAAGACAATTTTCCCCATTATTTTGACTGGTAAAGAGCGTCTTGCAGCCCACTGTGCATCTCGGTGATGTGTGCGTGCACGGCTGCGTCTGTATTTTGACAGATTTTGAGTCGTGCGCTCCGCGGACTCGGTCCTTAAACAGACATAAATCTTAAATATCTATGAATAAATTCTAAAGACATAGACACAAGACACAAATACCGATAAATTGGTCAAAAAGAGTTTTAATTTTAGATAAAGTCCGATGAAAATTGTCATAGACTACTGAAAATGGTGGAACGTTATGCTCTGTATTTTGTGAATACCTATGCATATAAAATGAATAATGAATTCCACATTATATTGTCTAAAGATTACACCTCTTTGGACAATGTAGCGGTGGTATTCATTATTCGATTTGAAACACGTTGTATACCGGATCTGAGTAGTTATTACAGAGTTCTTTAAATCTTTTATTTTCCTTATACGATTAGGTAGGCTACCGTGGCACAAGAAAAACAAGGTAGGTAGGTAGGTACCTTATTGAGTAAGACACTTTGTACTTTTCCACTTAATTTTATTTTTATCTGACCGGTTTCTCCTCACGGCATTCTCAAAGGCAAAGGTATGATTTAAAGTTACTTTACGTCATACTTTAATCCATAAGGGTTTAGTTTTTTGCCATTTGGCTACAGAACCCTCAAAACGGACAGAAAGTGAAACGTTCGAACGGGACTTGTGAATGCTCTAACCACTGAGCTTCCGATCCATGTCTTGCGCATCCCAAATTCTTTTCTTTCAAGTCCCGTCTGACGGTTTCTCGGGTAGTGGCTGTGACTGCGGTGTACTTCTGGAATCGTTGGACCACCTCCTCTCGTGCCCACTGTGCCCTACACCTGTACAATTGCCGGACCTGTACAAAGTGACGGAAGGTGCAGTCAAAGTCGCTGAGTTTTGGGCTGGGTGTATCTAAGTAGGTACTTTAAATTGTTGCCATTGACATGAAGAAGATGAAGACGAAGATGACTTATTTCAATCTTAATCGATTTGAATAAGTATCATACTTATTGCTTTATAATGTCATTAAACAAATTCTTTTTTCATTGCCAATGCTCTACCACTGCATAATTGGCAGTACCTACTTGAATAAGAGAGAAGCGAACAATCCATAGTCCATAGTAATAACATAAACGCGAAAGTAACTCAGTCTGTCTGTCTGTATGTTACGCTTTCACGCCTATAACTACTTATCAGATTTTGATGAAATATACACACTTTGAGTAAATGTTTCAAGCATTTTTCTCCCTTTTCATTTCACCCACTACTTTGCAGCTCTATAACAAACTAGATTGTTTTATGTACGAACGTGTTTACTCCTTGCTACAATTCCAGATTCTCTAAATGGGTCAACGTTCACACAACATGAAAGGTTGTTTTAGAACATAAATAACGTTTTGACTTAACTTTTTACACTGCATTCAAGGTTCTTATGCAGACAAATTGGTGGAAGAAGAAAAGGGAAGATACCTATCCTTTTTTATCAGGTATACTGTTGTATGATTTGAGATTGACATGGTCATTAACATTAAACTTATTACATGGTAAATATCCCGGTGAGTTTTACGCTACTAAGATATACTGTTTTTCCTACCCCTCTACTCTGCAAGTGGCAATGCGCTAGTGACAACTTGACAAAAAAAACCCACGACGTAAAAAATTATTATTAAAAATGCTTGCTGTAGCGCCCCCTGTTGAGTTGTCATTGTAACACCTATTTAAGAACATGCTCCAATTAAAGCCGAACCCAAAACTGAAAACTGCATCAAAATTGGATTGGTAGTTTCGGAGAAAATGGGATATGGATTTGTACAAACAAACACACAAACATCCTTTTACCCCAAACACATATACCGTCTCCGTTCCGTCGCGCGTCGTGGGTAAAAAATGAAGATGTTGGGTCGATTGACCGTGTATGAAGGGCATAAGTTTTAATAGTAGACACGTGTGACGCTGGTAAAATATGCATTATATATTATCGGCTCTCAGTTAATGCCGGTCTGCCGCTCGAGTCGGTCGTCCGTACGATTACCGTGTTTGTTTTCTATCGTACTGTCGTCGAAATTTCAAGTTATTTCGTTATGTGTGACGAGTGAATACATAATAGTTACGTGATCAGTGTTTTATGGGCGACAATGATTGAAGTTATCGGTAATGTGTTTTTTATTTAATTATACATAAAAAAACTGGAATCTAATTGTTGATGAAAATAGTAGTTAAGTGTTATTGAACCAAACACGGATACGTTAAATTACTCGTCTGTTCTCTAAAAAAAACGTGAACGTGTAAAATACGTGACGGATTTCATTAATACAACTCTTAAATTGAATATCACCATAGGATTTCATGAGAGGAGTGCGTCCTTGTGCTCCTACTAAATAGTCCTACCGGTAGGAGCACCGGGACACCTATGTCCTGGTGCTCCTACTACAAAGGCAACCGTGAAGTATTCAGTAGGAGCACCAAGATATAAGATAATAGAAGTACTCATACACATAGGCTGATTTAATTAAGTACAGATGTATGCAGAGGAACTGAAGTTAAGACAAGAGTGAAACTGCATTCCTTTTGCATATATAAAAGTGTCATATACAAAATCGTCAATGTATGATGAAGAAATACCACATACCTATAATTATCAAAAGTATAGAAATAATATGTGTTACAAATACATTATAACATGGTAAAATTCATTATTTACATTTTTTGTATTGCCAATATCAAACGCATATTAACATTGGTGCAGTCTGTTGCAGATGACGTACTTAATAGAACTAGGTAAATTAAAATAAAATTGTAATGACTATTTAGTTACACTCTTTGACAAAAGCTATTAATGTTCACATTATAGTCCCATTTTTACCACAACAAATCTAGTACAGTCAGTATCAGAAAGATGTTTATATATTTTTTATATATCTATATATTACATGGAAAACTTACAGCTACAAAACATGAATAGCGTTGGATTAGGCAAGAGAAAGCCAGTAACAAGTTGACGAACAAAGTACTCAAAATGATCTTCATTTTTTACTCCCTTCCAGTTGACCGATTGTTCTGATAGTTGGTACACATCTTAAGTTTGGATTATAATACCACAGTCTAACGATTCATACTACATAGGTATAAGATTACTCGTTATACTGTGATAATACCATATAATTCAATAAAACAGTTTGATTTGCTCTTCATACGAAAATTTTAAGATCATTTTGAGACTTCGACGTCAAGATATTTATGAGGTACAGTCAGTACCTACTGTATTGTTCCATTAGTGATTTGTGACCTTTTATGTTTAGTCTGTCGACTGTATGTTCATTAAGAAGCTAGGGAAGTCCAAATGATAAGGACCTCCATTCCAGATACTAAAGATCCCACAATGGTGGTCCCTACTTGGACGAATATTTACGAGAATTGCTGTTATGATTTTACCTTTGATCTGCTTGAAGTTTCAACCAGGTCGCACTGGCCGTGTCGTCTTGGCCTGTGCAATCGACTATTAGAAGATAGAGACAATATGAACAAAAACGTATTACGATTGTCACAAGATAACCGAGAAATATTCTCATTGTTGTACCATCCACGTTGGAGCGGAACACTAAACAATATTTTTTGTAAATTCTTCAAAGAATCAGGCGGTTTGCAAACTATAGCATACCTAATTAAAGTCAGTCTAGCGTAGAGTCATTGAAAATGGACAACGTAGTCAAGAAAAAAATATGTTTTAAACGGCTCAGACGCAGAATGATCATTTCTCATAATGGCCACTGATCGCAAAAGCTCTCTTTCGCAGAATGTCTCTTTCGCAAAAAGTCCTCTTCTCAGAATGTCCACTGCGCAAAATGTCCCTAAACTATTGAACAGCTGAACAGATTGCGATGAAATTTTCTATGTCTAATTCTTTGGTTTATGTGCACAAACCCCCGTTTCGTTTTTTACTGGTCACGCGCAAATCAACTAATACTATGGAGACTACAATATGGGGTTCTTCAAGAAAGGTATCAGAAGGTACACAAAAATACAAAAAAAAATGTGATTTCACTTAATAATCCAAATTTTTTTGAAGATGGTTATGCAGTTTCGGAACTTCGCGTCAGAATTTATGGTAACTTTTACTCAATTTCACTTTGAAATCTTACATATAAGATGCATGGATATGGTCTCGTCGCATAGATGATGATTATTAGTCTTATTTTAAACTGAATTATCAGCACAAAGTAATTTCTATTGTGTTTTCGTGGTCATCGTCATTGTTTTAAAATTGCATCTTATTAAGAAAATCCAGAAAAATTTTGGTCACTTCAAGTAACGGGCTGCAGAGTATTGAATGTTGAATTTTTTTTTTTTTAAAAAGAATATTAGAACCGTAGTTACTAATATTCCCTCTAACCCCTCCAGCTAAGCTAAATTGCTTGTGTTAGGAGTGGGTTCACGTCGGTAGTGTAATGGCCAGGATCGAACCCGGGACCTGTCGATCGTAAGGTCGACTCCTTAACCACTAAGCTACCGACGCTTAATGTTTGGTGAAAGTAAAGGACCCCTTCCTCCAATAGACCCGCGTCCTTGAAGCGTCTTCTTCTTATCTCCTCGTTGTACGACCTTATATATAGAGTCAGTTCTTGATCTGTCTTTTATTTACTACTATATTCGCGTCATTTTCTTTCGTCCGTTTTTTGTCTTGCACCTAAAAAACCATAACAAAACAATATAAGTGAAAATAAAATCTATGGACAGGTTTACTGATATTAACAGGTGAAGAAAAAAAAGATTTAATGTTGTGATCATCTGCTGGGTATTTCCCCTAAACAGGAAACACCAAATCGGACCGAGGTACATCCTTATAAAGACAGATTAACACATAGCATATAAAATTTGGCAAGAGAAGCAGATATTCGAAAGTTTTAATAAATCTTAACATTCAACAAGATTTATAGTCTTTTTGGGATTGAAACATTTTTATAACAAGTTCGAGTGTCATGCGGGGAAGAACCTGTCTACCACGTGACATAAATGATAAAATTTAGGATCAATCGAACGTGCAAATGAGTTATGTAAAATGGTTCGTATGCTTCGGTAACTGGTTACGAAAAGGTACAATGAACCTGGGACAAGTGACTGGACGGATTGCAAGTTTCTTTTAAAAACCAGTTGCATTTTATTGTTATAAATACAATTTTCGCTAGTCAAGCTGATTTACGATCGTTCCCAATAACTCATCTACTGTCAGCATCGGGATATTAAAGATAGAAACCTCATAAATATCTGATTTTAGTGTTCCGATATTTCTACCATATAACTGTAATCCTATTGCCTCGATTGTAGGGCATGTCCCATGAAATAGATAGAGATTTGTAATTATTTGGGACCGCAGTCACAAATAAATAAGTAAATGCAAATGACCATGTCAATCTTAATTCAATCTTGACTGTTTATCTGGAGGTGCGATCTACAGGGATCTCAGATTCAGACTTCTTGTCAGCATACGTCACTTATATAGTCCTTTTAGTTTTTTACTCTGTCGTACAATTTCTTTTGTGTATTTTGTGTGTCATTTTGCGCCGATTCCCAATAAACGAGTTTGCTTTCTTTGCTTTCTTTCATTCTAACTGTAGGTATGTTATTTTGAACGGCAATTAGGTCAACCGAACGTGACATGGTAAAAAAATATTTGCATGTGATCCAACTCCATTGAAGTAGAGTTTAGTTCTAGATTCAAACCTGTACCGTTTTTTGTTTTAAAAAGGGTAATTTCCCACAGAGTGGAATATGTAGGTTTCATCAACATTGCCTTGATATGTGCTTGTTTTTTTTTATATTTGGTCCGTCAATTGAATGCACCCCGCTAGATGGCAACAAAGCTGAAGTGCAGTCCAGAAGATACTGACCACCATTCCCGGTGCCATTGTACGTAAAATGGTGGTACCTAACTTGACGTATTGATAGATGCCTTTTCACGTCCCGCTTGAAGAACCCTCGGGACTGTAAGAGGAGGAAAACACGTATTGCGGGCAGAGCATTCCAGCTCTTTATCGTGCGGCAGGGGAAAGAGCCCCCAAACCGTGTAGAGTGCTGTCATCTGCATAGCAATGGATACTGAAGACGGACCCCTGAGGCACGCTAGCATTAAATTAACCGGACCTGCAACGTCACAGAGAACTCGGATACTACGCTCATGCAGGAAGCTGGCAACCCAGTCGCACAGTAGAACAGGCGGACCATAGGCCGAAAGCTTGGAAATTAGCGAACTGTGCCAGACTCTATCAAAGGCTTTGGCGATATCAAGACTGATAGCCAATGATTCGCCAGGCCTGTCCATAGCCTCACCCCAGAGGTGCGTGACGTAGGCCAAAAGATCAGTCGGTAAAAGTTTGTTTTCCGGGCTAAAATTCCGGGGAATTGGAGCTGTACACACTAGAGTTCATGGTAGGCTCGTAGCGCATAGTCGCCACAGGCATAGGGAGTAAAGCAGTTAAAGGACATGAATCAGGTAAAACTGGTTTCATGTTCTCATGGCAGAAGTACGCAAATTTTGTCAACTTGAGCTATTTGAATGATTTTTTATAGCATTTATTATGCTAACTTTAAAATTCGAAAAACATCGGGAAAATGAAATACTCAAGTGCTACTTGAACCCACGATCTTTCCCTTACAGGAGGAATGCTCTTCCAATTGAGCTATTGAGCACTTCAAATTTCTCTTTTAAAGGCGACAGTAGAGCCATCTACCGTTAAGGGAAAGGTCGTGGGTTCAAGTCCCACTTGAGCATTTCAAGTTCACGATGTTTTTCGAATGTCAGCTATGTTTTATTCCATCTTTTTCATTTCTAATATACCGTGCTGGGAGTGGCAGATTACTGCCACCTATAAATTGACACGCATCGTCTGATTTGTGATAAAACGCACAAGTTCAATCTCCTACCGTACAAACATTTGCGTCTGCAGATAAACCGGTTTACTCTGTCAATATTGAACTAAGTCAACCAAGTAAATATACGAGCATGTACACATAATTAATTATGAGTTAAAAAAAAGAAAAAAAATAATGTAGTGTTCACCTGCTGGGTAGGTATTTCGCCCAAATGTAAACACTTCAATAGACTGTAAACAGATTTCGAACCCAGGGTCCGTTTCCGTTCGCCCGCTATCATAATTGTGGTTACTTGACTTTTACGGCAATGATTGCCATCTGAACCCCATGTAAAAAGACTGCGCTAGGGTCTCATCTTAGACCCAGAGAATCTTGGTGGTGTCTCCACAGACTCATTCATCATCAGACAGCCTGCAAGTTTAGTAAACTTGGCTATACAGATACGGTGAAACCCGCGCATTTCTCGCTGTCCGCAGTGGCCTCAATCTGAAAGACTGAAGAATCTGACTAACGAAAAACTGGGTCACTCCTGCCTGAGCAGAAGCTTAGCCAGATATAGGATTGCCTTCCTCAATAGAAGGAAGGGAAGCTTCGCCGCTTTTGTTGCCCATAAGATTTTTGAAAGTTGAGGGTGTACAGGGCCCTACCAATATCCTTGATGCCCAAGCCAGACTTACCTGTAAGTCGGTACACCTGCTAGGAAGAGGCTCTGGTGCAGCTATTCCTCCCAGAGTTGGAAGATAAGACAATCCTTGGCCTCAGAAAAACTGACTTACCAATAAAAAACTATAGGAGAAAACCTCGGTCTTTAAAGTTTACGCTGGATACAACTGGGAAATGGCTATAAGGATGACATCCAAGCTTTTGGCAACCAACTTTTATACATACTGTGATGTTAACGGCACGATCATTATAAATAAAATATTATTTTCAATACTTACTCTTTACTTCTTTCATCAGGTAGCACTGTTCGGAACAGCAGATTACGACGCACTGCATCGAAGCTCTGCAGCGTAGAATCATGGAAGAGACGTCTGCCGATAACAATATGGCTGCCGAAGTACAACCTCGAATATCTATTGAGGGATGCTATTGCCGGTAAGACACTTCTTAAGTACTTATGTGATCCTGGTAGCAGAGGCCTATACCGTTTTTGTTTTGATACATAAGGGTGAGGCTTTATCTGGAGAAACGTGCCTCCACCATGAAGAGCCATTCTCTGAAATGTATAAGATTCTAATGAATGGCCTGGCCAATGACCCGTACGCACAAATGGAGCCTCATCCTAAGGTCCAAATCTTTGTTCAAAAGATCCGCTCATTTAGTATCTTTTACCTTTCAATAAGTGAAATAACTATGGAAATATTTGCTGTGTTTCCGGCGACTACCATACTATCCTCATGAATACGAACTAGAAGCATATTGTAGCTCTATTATAAGAATTAACAGTAGCCCTCTTAACCTTCAATTAGAATTAACGCCACTTAGAACTAGTTCTAAGTTAATATGCATGAGTTAGATAATATTACCGACATACTTTCCTTATCTTTAAACTACTATTACTAGTAACGTTATCGCACGTCTTTTTACTAAGGCACAACGTTTTTTTTACTACT
Source organism: Eilema sororculum (assembly GCA_914829495.1). Taxonomy (NCBI): domain Eukaryota; kingdom Metazoa; phylum Arthropoda; class Insecta; order Lepidoptera; family Erebidae; genus Eilema; species Eilema sororculum. The sequence goes on from OU618541.1 coordinate 2,574,310, forward strand.
AAGGCCCATAGTAAGGGGTTACCGTGACCCTTTTTTTGCATGAGGAAATCCCATCGGAGCCAACGATGAGGTGGTATACCGGAGTCGGATTCTGTCGGATGGACTAAAACTGAACAGTGTTTTCTTCTTCATTTTAGCGTTAATCCCAGTCGCATCCGAAGCTTTCAGTTTAGAGTCAGGGGATTCGCTTTACCGGTCTAACTGCGGATTTGGCTAAACTGCGGTATCTTCCGTGAAGCGACTGCCATCTGATCTTCACAACCCAAAGGCAATGTCGAAGCATTGCAGTTAAACCAGTTGTTGGTAGGGCACGCCGTAATAGCGGCGATAAGACCCATCATAACGGCTGACACAGGTGATTACCGGACACAGGTGTTTCGGGAAGTACCTGTGTCAGATCCAGAAGGAGCCTACGTCCATAGTCATAGCGGTCCATGAGCGCTGGCCTGCGGGTGACCGGTGGAGCCGCCTATCACCCTAGCAACAGGCCGCGGCGGCGGCGCAAAGTGCGCCTCCCCGTACCTGGGGCTATATGGGGACACTATGGTCCCCACAATCCGAAGGGGGCCAAAATGTATAATTTAACGATCTTTTTATTTATTTTGTATTTTTTTTTGAATGATATTTTTATAGCATTTATTATGCTAACTGTTAAGTTCGAAAAACATTGGAAAAAATGAAATGCTCAAGTGAGACTCGAACTCACGACCTTTCGCTTACAGGGCGACTGCTCTGCCAACTGAGCCATTGAGCACCACTTAAATCATTCCAAATTTTCCTTCTCTTTATATCCGTCTATAAGGGCGACGGTGCAGCCATCTATCAACATTCTTACGAACTGTTGGAAACAATGAATGATTTTTCAACCATTTTTAAACATTGAATTTTGATGACTGCGCCCAAATATTTGAATGATATTTTTATAGCATTTATTATGCTAACTGTTAAGTTCGAAAAACATTGGAAAAAATGAAATGCTCAAGTGAGACTCGAAGTCACGACCTTTCGCTTACAGGGCGACTGCTCTGCCAACCGAGCCATTGAGCACCACTTGAATCATTCCAAATTTTCTGTATACCTAACCAAATATGTAACAGTTGTGCGCTGTGTTTTTAAAATAAAACATTTTTTCTTTCTTTTCTTTCTTTTCTTTCTTTCTTTTTTTCTCACGGCCCGAATTTCTTCGGGCTCGGGTTCCCGTCCCCGCTCCCGCGCCTCCTTTCGATACCGATATAGCATCGAAAGGGCTCTCGCATCCAGGTTCCACGGTAGGGATCCGGCAAGGAGACTCGCCGCCTCGAAGGATATCGTGCGGTACCCCCTAATGGCCCTGCTGGCCATTGCACGCTGCGGCCCACGCAGCAGACGCGCATTGTGGACCCTCAGGGTGTCCGCCGATATTGGGCACCCATATAGGGCCATGGACCGCACGACTCCCGCGTAGAGTCTCCTGCAGGAGTCATCCGGCCCCCTCATGTTGGGCAGCAACCGCCCCAAAGCGGCAGCCGTGTCCCTCAATTTGGGGGCCAGTCTTCGGAGATGCTCCCCGAAGTTCCACCGGCCGTCGAGCACGAGCCCCAGATATTTCATCTGGGGTTTGATGCCGATGGAAATGTCTCCCACTATGAGGCTGGAATCCTCCGGTGGCACGCGCTGAGGCCCATGAAAGAACATGGCCTCGGTTTTATGCAGAGCCACCTCGAGACTCAGCCGCCGGATCCGCTCCACGACTTGGGCAACCGTGGTCGTGGCCTTCAGGGTCGCTTCGCGGTATGTAGCCCCGCACGCCGCCGTCACCAGCGTGTCGTCCACATAACAAGTGACGGCGGCACCGTCCGCGAGCTCACCGCGAAGCACCCAGTCGTAACCGATGTTCCACAGTAGCGGTCCCAGGACCGATCCCCGCACGACATCTCTCGCCGACCGAACCCGGTCGCACTTGGGTAGACGACTGCACTCTCCGATAAATACGCCCCGACTGTGCGGCGAAGGTAGAGAGGTACTTCGTGATACACGAGCCTCTCCCTAATGCAGCTCCAGGGCAGGGTGTTAAAGGCGTTGGCGATGTCCAGTGACACCGCCAACACCACCTCGCACCGAGCGACGGCGTCCTTCGCCAGAGTCCTCACGCGCATGATGGCATCCACGGTGGAGCGCCTCCGGCGGAAGCCATACTAGCCATCCGCCAGGTCAGGCCCCACTCTAGATAGGTGCTCGACGAGGCGCTTTGCAATCACTCTTTCAAAGAGCTTGCACACCTCGTCGAGCAACACTATCGGCCTGTAGGCGGACGGTGAGTCCTTCGGGCGCCCCGCCTTTCGGATGAGGACCAGTTTCCCCGTCTTCCACAACTTCGGAAACTGGCCTCGCTCCAAACATGCGCTGAGAAACCCTCTCAGTCGGGGCTCGAGAGCGTCTTCTTCGCCTAGAGCTAGGACCCACGCTCGGCCTGGAATGCCGTCGGGTCCCGGGGCTTAAGCCTTAACACCGCCAGCTCTAGCTCTAAAGCTCCGGTGTGACGGTGTGACAGGGATACATTTCGTCTTTCACCTACGATAATGATATTTATTATCATTTAGTAAATTGCCATATTATTTACGAAAATATATTGATACAAATTTAACTTATTGCCATTTGGCGAACAAGCTCAAATGAGGCTAGCATTGCATATTATTGACATGCAACCATTTTCTATATTTGTTTGGTTCCGTCAAGTTGTTTCACCTAGATATTGTTAGCTATGGGTAAACAGAGTCGTGGCTAAGCTATTAGAGGCTCTGAGCAATTTAGGATAATAGGGCTCGTTACATCATAATAGGTACCTCCTATGACATCTCACTAAAACAGCTAGTGTTAAGTTACCAGTATTTAGTAGTAACAATAAGGGCCTACGTTGCGTCATGCGTATGGATCCATGCGCCTATTTCGTGTAAAAAATACAGAGCTATTTTCGTGCAAATAATTTGCACAGAATATTTATAAGATTTGCACAAAATCGTGCATAAATGTTCATACGATTTGCACAAAATCGTGCAAAAATCGTGCACAAAGTGCGTGCGCTCGCATGCGTCAGAGCATGAGGCAGCGAGGACAGTAAGGAAACTGATGAGTTTGTTTTAATCTCTGGAATTCTTCTGTATTTGAATGTGATATTTTTTTACAAAATCATCAATTTTTCTTTCTCTCGATGTAAATATTAAGTAAAATGAATAAGTGACTAAATAACTATATTTTCCAGGTATAACTGTCGGGTTGACTTCAATACCGCAAGGCATCGCGTACGCTATGGTCGCTGGCCTACCGCCTCAGGTAAATTATTTTGCTATTTAATTACGATTTATATGTACTGTTGATTGATGGCACTTGATTGATTTTTGGGAAATAGAACATCCAAAACCTGTGGTAAATATAAACCTTTGAGAATGCCGTAAGGCAAAACAGGTCAGGTGTCATAGAATAAATACTGTGGAAAAACTGCAAGTGTTCTCAAAATGTGTAAGGTACTTAAATTTACGTACACATTTGCACTCTCTCATTATGCCAAGTTACTCTAAGGTTTGAATGATTTTTTTAATAGCATTTATTATGCTATTGCTCAAGTCAAGTGAGACTTGAACTCACGACCTTTCCTTTACAGGGGGAATGCTCTTCCAACTGAGCTATTGAGCCACACCTGAATCACTTCAAATTTCCCTTCTCTTTATATTTTTTCGATCTTTAAAGGTTGTCATCTTATTGTCGTTAACTGGACACACTTTCTGGCTCTGAATCACACCACAGAAGAAAATTCATTCCACATCTTAAGCGTGTATGGGATGAAGTTCCTTTCATACCTGGCTGTGTGTACTGTTGCCGGGCGCAAAGTGTGAGGATGAATTCCTTGGCTGTGAGGATGAAACCCAGGAATTCATCCTCACACACCCCTGTGTGATGATGGAAGACTGGCCATTCTATAGCTGCATAATAAATGCTATAAAGATTTCATTCAAATATTTGGGCGGTGTCATCAAAAATTAATGATTAAAAATGGTTGAAAAATCATGGTTCCAACAATTCGTAAGAAAGTTGGTAGATGTCTCCACCGTCGCCCTTAAAAATACGGATATAAAGAGAAGCGAAATTTGAAGTGATTCAGGTGTGGCTCAATTGCTCAGTTGGAAGAGCATAAAGGTCGTGGGTTCAAGTCCCACTTGAATTCTACTTTTTGCCGATGGATTTCGAATTTAAAAGTTAGCATAATAATTCATTCTAATATAGGCTAGCTTGGAAGTGATGACTTCATTCGAAAGACACTCACGTGTGAATACACACAGCTGATGATGATGAATGCTAGAATGAGAGCAGGCATTTAAAATTACCACACGTGGCATAAAATGAATTGCTATAAGCACGTTGCACAGTATCTAAGGCTATGTATGTAAATTTCATGTTAAGCAATGTTTTAACTGTGACAATGGTCTTGATTCTCCCATGAAAAAAACTAGTTCATTATATGAATCACTTCGGGCGTGGCTTTGATTTGAATCCCGCTGGAGTTATTCACTTTTCCTGATGTATTCGATTGTTTTTTTTTATTTTTTTTATACAGGACACGTCAATTTGACTTCACCTCGCCTGATGTTAAGCTAAAGGCAAAGTCTCGGAAAGAGGGTCACCATCGTAAACATTTACCATGTTAACAGTGGTGGCAGTCAGCTTGACGGCCTCATTAGATGCCTTTTCACGCCCCGCTTAAAGGACCCAGGACTGTAGGAAGAAGGAAACACGTGAACTGGCAGGGAATGTATAGTTACAAATAATTTTAAGGCTCTCTAGATAGTCTAGGTTGCCTACTCTATTGTATTAGGGTAACCTGTAAAAATAGATGTAGTCTTACCTACATCTATTTAAACTAAATAAATAAATAATAGTTAGCATACTTCATGCTTTAAAAAACCATTCGAATATTTGGGCGGAGTAATCAAAAATCAATGCTTAAAAATGATTGTAAAATCCGATAGTTCGTAAGAAAATCGGTAGATGACGCCACGTCGCCTCAAAGACGTATAAGGTGGGAAATTTGAATCATATCGGGCGTGTCTCGGTAGCCGAATTGGTCAGGCATTCCCCCTGTAAGGGAAAGACTGCGGGTTCGAGTCCCGCCCGAGAAGATTCTTTTTCCCTATGTATTCGATTTGTATAGTTAGCATACTTAATGCTATAAAAATTCCTTCGATTGTAAAATCATTCATTGGCTCCGATAGTTCGTAAGAACATCGTTAGATGACTCCATCATCGCTCTAAATACGGTTAAATATACAAGGGAAATTTGAATCACTTCGGGCGTGGCTCGGTGGCCTAGTAGTTAGGTATTCCCCCTGTAAGCGAAAAATCGCGGGTTCGAGTCCCGCGTGATTGATTCACGATTCGAATGTATTCCTATTTTAATTTTTGGGGATGCAAAGGGAAGACAGAGGTGGGGTTGAATTTTAGTTTAGAATAGAGTTGTTCTCCATCAAAAAGTATACATACAGCCTGTGACGAAGTGCTTGCTTGACGATAGTGGGTTCGCCCCCTATTGCGTGAGACTAAAAATCGTGAAATGTGGGTGTAGGTTTTGGGGATGAAGATATAAATAAATAAATATTCTACAACATTCTACACAACGCTGTCTAGACCCATAGTAAGCATAGCTTAACTAGCTTGTGATATAGAATCTAGAATGCGGATAAATATACTTAGATACATTTTTTTTTGTAAATACATATATCATAGAAAACACCCAGACCAATGCAAATACCCATACTCATGCACACAAATATTTGCACTGACGATGAAACCGGCGCCTCCAGCGTAGCGGCCGCGTTCACTACTGCCATGCCACAGAGGCTGTCAAGTCAATATATAGGAATATTATAAATTTCCCAGGTGGGTCTGTACTCCAGCATATTCCCTGGCTTGGTGTATATGCTGTTCGGAAGCTGCAAGGACGTGACAGTGGGCCCTACTGCCATCCTAGCGGCCCTCCTGGCTAAGTACGTGGCCAAGTCTGCAGACTTCGCGTACCTGGCGTCTTTTCTATCTGGCTGTTTTATACTGCTGCTTGGGGTGTTACAATTAGGTAAGTCGTCATCATCATCATCATTATCCTCATCATAAGCGTCGGTATTTAAGCGTCGGTAGCTTAGCGGTTAAGGAGTCGCCCTTACGATCGAGAGGTCCCGGGGTCGAATCCTGGCCCTTACACCGCCGACGTGAACCCACTCCTAGCACAAGCAATTTAGCTTAGTTGGAGGGGTTAGAAGGAATATTAGTAACTTCGGATCTAGTATACTTTAAAAAAAATCCACAACATTCTACACAACGCTATCTAAACCCATGGTAAGCTAACTAGCTTGTGTTATGGAATCTATAATGCGGATAAACATACTTAATACTTTTTTTTGTAAAAATACATATGTTATACATAGAAACACCCATAACAATACAAATAGCCATATTCATGCATACATAAATTTGCACTGAGTGGGGATCGAAGCTGCGCCTCCTCGTAGCAGTCGCGTTCACTACCGCCACGTCTCAGAGGCTGTCAAATCATCATCATCATCATCATCATCATTGCCATCACTGTGATGCGAGCGAGGACACAGAGCTGCACACGCTGACCGAGTGCCCTAATGAACTAGGCCTCGAATTTGCTAAAGCCCAACCACAGGAATGCCACTGCCAATGCAAAAAACGGCATTAAATAATAGACTTTGAAGCAGTGCGGTTAAAGTTCTAAATTATATTACTTTTTACAGAGTAATTGAAAAAATGTAATGAAACAGTTTGCATTTCATTTTGGACTTTAGTCGTATAGGAATAAAGTCTAAAATTTAATGTCTACGCGTATAGAATTAAAGTCAAAAATTTTAATGTCATTTTTTGCAATAACTACGGCACCACAATGGTTTATCTATAGCAGAATCGATGGCCAAGATTCAAACCCGTATCCTCTCGACCGTAATGCCGACTTCTTAACCACTAAACAACCAGAGCTTCACGCAAGTGCACAGACGTTAAAGTGCAAGGTAAATTTATCGATAAACATATACCGGCTTTGCTAGTGACGTCAGAGGAGAAAGTACCGACTGGGTTGTAATATGTAAATGTATGCGAGTGGTTGGATTGGCATTGGCACCATAGCGGTCAATGCTTGAGACAGAGAAATTTACTTGCTTAAACAGTAAGTCGAATACTGGAAAGTGGATAATATATCCTATAATAGCCATTTTAGATCGCTGCAATAAAAAAAAAATTTCATTTGAGAAAAAATTATGTCTCATCGTTCTGGAATCTTGGTCTTTTTATTGTTGTAAAGTCATTCCATAACATTCTACACAACGCTAACTCGACCCATGGTAAGCTTAGCTTAACTAGCTTGTGTTTTGGAATCTATAATGCGGATAAACATACTTAGATACTTTTTTTTTGTAAATACATACTTAATATACATAGATACACCCGGACCCATGTAAATAGTCCTATTCATGTATATGTTACCGGAAATGTATGAAATCAAGGAATTGTATACAAATCCTAGGAAATGTGTGTTAATACATAGAATTCCTGCAGTTCCACCGGCAATGTGTGAAATAAATGGGTTATTGTCTATATTTGCAGATGATTTTGTGGAAAATTTATATTTTTGAATGAATAAAAAAAAATAACCACGAAGATTAATACGGGAGCTAACCTAATCTATCCAAGTTAAATTGCGTGGTGTGGACACTGCGCTGGATATATTATAGGTTAGAAGACTGAAGCGAAAGCGAAGCTCCAGCATTAGCCTAAGTGGTTGCATTTTTTATAACCACCATCAATATTCTTTGATACCATTTCATACATTACCTGCTGCGCACTCGGCATTGTATAGAATGCCTAGGCATTGTATAGAATACCGGATTATACACATTTCCGGTAACATATACAAATATTTGCACTAAGCGGGGATCGAACCCGCGCCTCCTGCGGAGCAGTCGCGTTCACTACCGCCACGCCACAGAGGCTGCCAATAAGTATAGTAATTTTAGTTCACGTTAAAACGTTTAAATATGCATCCAATTACATAGTGAAGTTATAAGGAACTACGTTACAAGAAATCTTCATATCTGATACATTACCCAGAAACATTGATTATGCACCCAAATATTATGACATCAAAGTTTCGCCCTTACCTATAAATGTACCTGAACAATGGCACCTATCGACCTCTTTGCACGGTTTGGACCTTCAAAAGTGGATTTTGCCTATAATTCTCTCGACTCTAGTCTTTCTTGTTTTTTTTTTCGTGCGGAAATCCCCTCGGATACCTCCCCCGCCGGAGCCGGAAGGGGAGGTTATGTCGGACTCGAACCGACTAAAACCGTACGCCGACTGGGGTCGTGGTGCTAGGCCGGAGGTGACTATTCTTTCTTGTCTATATCAAATAAAACATCATTTATTTTCTACTTTGCAGGGTTTTTGTTGGACTTTATATCAAAACCAGTGATCAGTGGCTTCACTACAGCCGCTGCAATGCAGATCAGTGCCTCGCAACTGAAGCCACTCTTCAGGATAAAAGGTAGACAGCATATAGAAGGGAAAACATACTAGTATGATCATCAATATCACGTTAGTCTAATTTTTTACTTAAATCAGGTATTTTTCAGCCTGATTTTAATTGACCATTAGTCACTATGTAGTCACGACGCCGAATACGTGTTTGTGTGAAGCCGCTTTTCTCAAATAAAAATCATAATTCTCCAGAAGTCATTTCATGGATTTTTGTCTCATTTTATATTTAACTAGCTTTTGTCCGCGTGGATGTTGGTTATCGCGATAAAACGGCCTATGTTCTTTTTCATGGTCTAATCTATCCCTATACCAAATTTCGAAACGAAAGCATAACATACGGACAGACAGACAGACAGCTGCACGCTATCTTCAAAAATGACAAACTTTCATACAAACTTTCAAACCTTATTTCCCCCCTTTAACCCCTCTTTTACGCGACCAAATATAGCCATGTCCTTTCTCAAGGTCTAATCTACCCCTACACCAAATTTCATCAAAATCGGTTCTGTGGTTTAGACGTGAAAGCGTAACATACAGACAGCCCGTGGGAGAGCCATGCTTCGGCACGAATGGGCCGGCTCGACCGGAGTGATACCACGGCCTCACAGAAAACCGGCGTGAAACAACACTTGTGTTGTGTTTCGACGAGTGAGTGAGGGCACCGGAGGCCCAATCCCCCCTTCCCCCCTCCTATAATGGCGCAGTCAGAAAACTTTATTGTACCCCAGGAGGGTACCAACTGCGTTGGAGAATCCCTCTCTGGACGTCCACGCTCAGGGCACAACGCACCTGGGCGTGGACGCCCAGGCTGCCTCTCGTATTCTGGGGGGGGCAAAACTGCGCGAAGGAATGCTCGAGGCAAGAGCAAAAACTCTAGGGCACCCCCTGCCACGCTGACCGTGGACTTTTGCAACATCAGGGGATTACACACTAACCTAAATGCTGTCCATCACCACCTTGAGACAGCACACCCAGCCTTGTTCTTCCTGACCGAGACGAAGATATCGTCTCCGGCGGACACATCCTACCTCACCTATCCTGGGTACGGACTTCAACACTCCTTCCTGTCTAATGCCGGAGTGTGTGTGTACATCAGAGACGATATCAGTACTCGTCGCCTCAGCAATCTTGAAGGTAGGGACCTCTCCATTCTATGGCTCCGTGTAGACAGCGACGACCATCCCCGCGTCTACGCATGCCTCTATAGGTCCCACAGCGGTGATGCCGAAACAGACCGACTCATAGAGCACATCCAAATGGCCTCAGACCTCGTGCAGCAGCAGATCCCATCTGCAGAGTTAGTCATACTTGGTGATTTTAATGCCCACCACATCGAGTGGCTCAATTCCAAGAAGACCAATCATGCGGGAAGATCTTTTCACGACTTCGCCCTGGCTTATGGCCTGACACAACTGGTTACTACGCATACGCGAATCCCAGATGTGGAGAGCCATAGTCATTCACTGTTGGACCTTCTGCTGACTTCACATCCGGATAGCTACCAAGTGTCTGTTGGGGCCACACTAGGTACTTCAGACCATTGCCTTATCCGGAGTACAGTGCCTCTTGCATGCCCGCTGCGTTCGCGAGTCGCACGCAGCCGCCGTGTGTGGCACTACAAGTCGGCAGATTGGGATGGGATGCGGACCTTTTTTGCATCCTACCCATGGGGTCAAGTATGCTTCTCGCCGGATAGTCCCACCACCGCCGCCAGCTCTGTCGCTGATGTGGTGCTACAGGGCATGGAGCTTTTCATCCCATTCTCTGTGGTTCCCATTGGTAGCAGATTTCGGCCTTGGTTTGGTCAATCTTCCAAAACGGCTTCTCGCAGGAAGCACGAAGCTTACCAAGCCTGGGTCAATGCGGTGACGGCACGGGACCAAAATACCAGCGCACTAAGAAAAGACTATAACTTTGCCTCCAGGTCCTTCAAAAGAGACATAGCAAGGGCGAAGTCGGAGCACATCCGTGGAATTGGCGAGAGGCTCGAGCGTCTACCTTCGGGAACTCGTGCATTCTGGTCTCTCGCCAAAGCTATCGAAGGGAACTTCTGCAAGCCATCCTTCCCACCTCTGCACATGGGAAATGATTCGTTGGCCCACAACGCAAAGGAGAAAGCCGATCTTCTGGGCAAACTCTTCGCGTCTAACTCGACCTTGGATGACGAGGGACAGGAACCGCCCAGTATACCGCGTTGCGAGAGCTGTATGCCGGATATCCGGTTTCACCAACGCTCAGTGCGTTTAGCACTTACGTCCCTCGATATCCATAAGTCGAATGGGCCTGATGGAATCTCTCCCATAGTGTTGAAGATGTGCGCTCCAGAGTTGGCACCGGTCTTAACGCGTCTTTTCCGGCTCTCTTACTCTTCTGGCGTAGTCCCGACATTATGGAAGACAGCGCTGGTCCACCCGATCCCTAAAAAAGGCGACCGCTCAAATCCAACCAACTACAGACCAATAGCCACTACCTCCCTTTTCTCGAAGATAATGGAGTCCATTATCAACTGCCAGCTCCTTCGGTATCTGGAGGGTCATCAGCTACTCAGTGACCAGCAGTACGGTTTCCGTAAGGGTCGGTCGGCTGGTGATCTTCTAGTATACCTGACGCATCGTTGGGCACAGGCGATCGAGACCAAGGGAGAAGCCATGGCGGTTAGTTTGGACATAGCGAAGGCCTTTGATCGGGTCTGGCACAAAGCGCTTTTATCAAAGCTTCCTTCTTATGGGCTTCCCGAGAAATTGTGCAAATGGATTGCTAGCTTTTTAACAGACAGAAGCATAAAAGTCGTAGTCGACGGTGAATGTTCTGACTCTATGTCTGTGAATGCTGGTGTCCCTCAAGGTTGTGTGCTATCGCCCACTCTGTTTCTCCTCCATATCAATGACATGCTGCAAATTAGCAGCATTCATTGTTATGCGGACGACAGTACAAGCGATGCCCTCTATACCGGCTGCGCGAACATTTCTCGGGAAAACGTCAACGAGAGCCGAAACAAACTTGTGTCTGAAATTGAAACCTCTCTAGATAAAGTTTCAATTTGGGGTAGACTTAATTTGGTCCGTTTCAACCCCACAAAGACACAAGTTTGTGCGTTCACCGCAAAAAAACAGCCGTTGGTCGTAGTCCCTCGTTTTGAGAGCACCCCCTTAACTGTCTCAGTCGATATTGGAATACTTGGTGTTGACATATCGAGCGAAGTCCAGTTTCGCGGTCATTTAGAGGGTAAAGCTAAATTGGCCTCGAAGAAGCTGGGTGTACTCAATAGATCGAGACAGTATTTCACTCCGGCTCACCGCCAACAACTTTATAAGGCGCAAGTACGGCCACATATGGAATACTGTTCTCATCTCTGGGCAGGAGCACCTCAGTGCCAACTTCTCCCTCTGGACCGCATCCAACGGAGAGCGACTCGAATCGTCAACTGCCAGGATGTTTCAAATCGGCTAGACTCTTTGGCACTGCGTAGAGATGTGGCTTCGCTTTGCATCTTCTATCGCCTATACTATGGGGAGTGCTCCGAGGAATTGTTCGGATTGATCCCCGCCGCCTCTTTCCGCCATCGTTCCACGCGACAGCAGTTCCACACTCACCATCTGGACAGCTGGCGGTCCACAACTGTGCGTTTTTCGAGAAACTTTCTGCCTCGCACAACTAAACTGTGGAATGAACTGCCACCAGCGGTATTTCCGAACCATTACGACCTTCAAACCTTCAAGAAAAGAGCGTACTCTCTTTTAAAAGGAAGGCAACGCACTTGTGACTCCTCTGGTGTTGCGGGTGTCCATGGGCGGCGGTAATAATCCATAAAAAAAAAAAAAAAAAAAAGACGAACAGAGTTACTTTCGCATTTTAGTATAGATTTCAACCGTATTTCGTAGGTCTTTGTTTTAATTTTTTGTTCTGTTCTTTCCAGGGTCTTCTGGTAACACGTTCATCACGGCTGTGATTAATTTCTTCACGAACATCAAGACTGTGCAGCTATGGGATACTGTACTCGGCTTATGTTCAATAGTAGCATTGTTATTACTTAAAGTTAGTGAATTTCGAAGTACATTATTTTAGCTATGGTTCCCGTCAGAGCAGAATACAAGAAGCACCCTGTCTTTTCGTGTGGATGTCTTATAAGACGACTAAGCGATTTTAACAATATGGAAACAAAAATAGCCCAGTTGAGAGACGTAACAGAAGACATATTAATACCCACATTTTGCCACCCTTCTGTCTTAGGTCGCCTACCCTAAACTGGGCACTATTTTCTTAACGTTAGTTACTAGTCTTACGGCAGTGAGGTGCCGGTTTGAATCCTAGCCATTTCACTATCGACGTGAACCCACTCTTGGGGAAGTACTAGTAACTTTAGTGCCTAACAGTTTTTACTGATACTTTCACAGTACCAAGCAACACCTCCTCCCAGTATCGCTAGTATATTCTAACCATAGTATCCACCTCCCCAGCGCGCTACAATCTCAGTCACCCCCATGACGAGTCCCGGTACAGCACGCTTCGCGGGCATTTGGTTGTACGTGGTCCGCGCTCGTAACGCGCTTGTGGTGTTCGCGGCCGCCATCCTCGCCCTCGCGCTGAAGCTACACGACATCACGCCGTTCGCTCTCACAGGTTTGTATACCTCCTGTAATTTGCTGCTGCCCTGGTAGTTTATTTTGTGATACGTGGTTCGCGCGACTTGCTCTTGATGTTCGCGGCCGCTATCCTCGCCCTCGCGCTGAAGCTACACGACATCACACCGTTCGCTCTCACAGGTTTGTATACCTCCTGTAATTTGCTGCTGCCCTGGTAGTTTAGTTTGTGATACGTGGTTCGCGCGACTTGCTCTTGATGTTCGCGGGTGCTATCCTCGCCCTCGCGCTGAAGCTACACGACATCACGACGTTCGCTCTCACAGGTTTGTATACCTCCTGTAACTTGCTGCTGCCCTGGTAGTTTAGTTTGTGATACGTGGTTCGCGCGACTTGCTCTTGATGTTCGCGGGTGCTATCCTCGCCCTCGCGCTGAAGCTACACGACATCACGACGTTCGCTCTCACAGGTTTGTATACCTCCTGTAACTTGCTGCTGCCCTGGTAGTTTAGTTTGTAATACGTGGTTCGCGCGACGTGCTCTTGATGGTCGCGGCCGCTATCCTCGCCCTCGCGCTGAAGCTACACGACATCACACCGCGCCGTTCGCTCTCACAGGTTTGATTACCTCCTTAAATTTGTTGCTGTCCTGGTACTTTAGTTTGTAATACGTGGTTCCCGCGGTGTGCTCTTGATATTCGCGGCCGCTATACTCGCTCTCACGGGTTTTTACCTCTCTGCGCTTTACTTTACTACCTTACTGCTGCCCTGGTAGTTTGGTTTTTATTTTCATAAGTACATGAGTATGACTTCACCTCGCTTGCAGTGTCTGGAGCACAGCCTGCGTTGCGACAGCTTTGATAGTTTTTCATTGGTCGGGCTGGGTGACATCATTACAGAACGACCATCGAAAATCTCTACCAAAAATGTCGCAGCGCTGTGCTCGGTGAACTGAACTGAACAGCTAGCAAGCTAAAGGAAAAGTCTCAGGAATGAGGGCCACAAATACAGACGAACATTGTACAACAATGGTGGCCTACAATTTGACGGCCTCATCAGATGCTTTTTACAGGACTGGCATTATCCGTGCTGTGACTGTAGGTAGGAAGAATAAAACGTGTTGTTGGCAAAGAATTCCAAGATTTGATGGCAAAGAAAATATTAGGTCCTTACAAATGAAATTGGCGTTTTGTATGGGAGGAACAAAAAGTCGAATATTTTTAAATATAATATATTTAATTAATCAAAGTATGAACCATTGTTTTCTATGCACTTTTGCCATCTCATAGGTAGTTCATTGATCCCTTTACTAAAAAAATCTGTGAAGGCGATTTGGACTGCCCCATCAGAGTTGAATTTTTTCCCTTGCAAGAAGTTGTCCAAATTTCGAAAAAAATGGTAATCTGTTGGAGCAAGGTCCGGGGAGTATGGAGGATGTCTTAGACATTCCAATTGAAGCTCTTCTAATTTGGTAGCCGTCTGTTGTGCGGTGTGTGGTCTAGCGTTGTCGTGAAGCAGCAGTGGCGTGGAGCGATTGACCAGCTTAGGTTGTTTAGCCGCTAGCTTTTCCATCATTGTTTGCAATTGCCAGATTCTGGCCAGATTTGAGAAAACTGTAATGATCAATACCGGCACTAGTCCACCAAACGCTCACAAGTAACTTTTTTGGGGTTAATTTTCGCTTGGGGCAGGATTTGGCTGGCTGGCCAGGATCCAACCATTGCGCTGAGCGCTTCCGATTATCGTGAAGAATCCATTTTTCATCAGAGGTAATGATTCGGTTTAAAATACCTTCATTATTGTGCCGGTTCAGTAATGTAACGCAGCAGTCGACGCGCGTTTGCCGGTTTGCTTCAGTCAATTCGTGAGGTACCCACCTTTCAAGCTTTTTAATCTTCCCAATTTGCTTCAAGTGAATTAAAACAGTTTTATCACTAACACCGTAGCCTGCAGCTAACTCGGACGTGGTTTGCGATGGATCCGCTTCCACAATAGCCTTCAATATTTCATTATCAACTTGGGTCTCAGGCCGTCCACGGGGCTTGTTCTGCAGATCGACATTTCCAGAACGAAAACGTTGGAACCAAAAACGAACTGTGTTTTCTTTTGCAACATGACCGCCCTTCGAGACATTCACCCTTCGAGTCGTTTCCGCAGCACTAGCGCCACGGCGGAACTCGTATTCGTAAATAATGCGATATTTTAAGTTTTCCATTTTGTAAAATGAGTGACGCAAACAGAAAAAACAGAAGAAAAAAAAAAACAAATGAATGACGGTCATCGAAGCACAAATACATGAGTAAATAGCTGTACTGAATTTGGAATTCCTTACCAAAGAGGAGAAAATAGTGATTAAAGTGGCCAGTACGAAAAACGCCAATTTCATATGTAAGGACCTAATATTATATATGGAAATAATATTATTATCATCCCTGGACATGGTGTTTTTGATAGTAATTATTTGTATGTATTTCTTGTGATATGCATACAGTGTGTATGATCATGCTGTTTTTGGTAGGCAATCTATTATACGAATTCTGAATTGAGAAATTAAAGTTGAGAAGACTTTTAACATTATTGTTATCCTAACATTAAGATATACTGAATACTGAATGAAGAAATACTGAATGATGTACTGAATACACTGTTACTACTCAGAAGATCGGAAGAAGTCGGGTTTGGGAATTAAAACAACGACTTGTTTGTAGTGTTTTTATATTAAGGCCCTGTATTCCTGCAAAAGTAGGCATTTATAGCGATCCCGGCCGCTCGTAAAATATTACGCGCGAACGCAGTGACGGTGAACTCGGCGATGACCCCGCCAGCGTCACAGTATAGAAATATGCAGTAGGAAAACTTGATTTGACTTAGAAAATTAAATGCAGTTTTTTTAACTTTATTTAGTTATATGATTATATTAAGTAAGTAATAAATACGAAATTAAAAAACTGTATGGGTTTGAGAACTGTTTGTTCTATGTGTTTAGTTGCTTGGGCGAAAAAAACTTACATTATAATAATAATAATGCTTGTAATTTTACAAACATTTGTTTGAATTGATGCTAACGGTTACTTTATATCATCGCACCGTTCGTCGTCGGCAGGGCAGTTAAATACCTAAAGTTAACGAGATTAACAACTTTTTTCGTGCGGGAATCCCCTCGGATACCCCCCTGCCGGAGCCGGAAGGGGAGGTTATGTCGGACTCGAACCGACTTTTTAGTCGGTTCGAGTCCGACTGTGGGCACGCCGACTGTGGGTCGTGGTGCTAGTTTTTATGAAGTATTTATATAAATTTACACTGTACCTTCTAAGGGGAGGTTATGTCGGACTCGAACCGACTTTTTAGTCGGTTCGAGTCCGACTGTGGGTCGTGGTGCTAGGCCTGAGGTGAGGTTGTCATCGACATATCCCTCGCATCCCGGCTGACCCAAGGCCAGTAATTCTCCTGGGTCTGCTGGGGTGCGAGAGATATGCTTTCGGCAATCTCACCTCCGGCAACCAAGGACCCAAGACGGCGTGCGTTTTAGTCGGTTTGAGTCCGAGATAACCGCCTCCACCGGCTCCGTGGGGGTGGCATCCGCGGGGATTTTGCGCACGATAAAAAAAGGCCAATAATTAAACTAACCTACCTAAATATTAAAATTATTCTATCCTAAACTAAAACTAAATTTATATTTATTGACACACACACAAATTATATACAATGTACGAATATTGTAGGTACTAGGTACCCCTGTACTGATATAGATAAAATATGAATTATAGAAAATCGTAAGTAGCATCTTCAGTAGTAATACTGATATTCTTATACTATGGCGCTATGAGCGTAATATTTAGGTATGATAATTTTTTAAATTACCAATCGGAGTTAGAAATTTAGTTTATGGCTTTGCACGACTTCTTTCGCTTGCGTTGTTTATTGCCCATATTGAATGCCTTGCAACAATTTATTATAAATACGTAAAACCGATTGATTGGTGCACGAAACTGTCGCGCAAAAACTGACACAGGTCCTACTTCAGTAAGCGCCAGCGCGCGACTGGCGCAACTTTTCGGGCCTCAGCGGCGCGAGCACTCGCGAATTTAGTAGGTATTTAAATATAACTTTAAAAATTATTTCATAATATAGTCAAAATCTGCGAAAATGTCTAGACATATGTAGTGGCTTTAGTTTAGTACAAAAATTTTATAGAAAGCATAAGTAATTTAGTCATAATATTCAAAAAAAAATAACGAAAAGGGGTAACTTTGGGATTTTTTTCTATCGAGTGAAGTACATCAGATCTGGTAACTGAATGCGAATTTGACTAGACTGGATCCTTAACTAATATATATCTTTTTTTTCGAAATTTAAAACGCTTTTTCCTATGATTCAAATGCTTTTAAAAAACTCAAAATGCGGCCTACCTGGCCTTAAGACTAAATGTAAGTATGGGCGTCGGGCGCAGCCGGCAGTTAGACCTAGGTACAACTTATTGTATACGCCGCAATATTGAATAACAATGTTGCTGTGTTCCTACAGTCTCAACTCATCCTAACCACGAAACAGATAAGTCGCAACGCATCCTTATAAACGACAATTTTAATTACTCTATTCAAAATCTGACCACGTGATTGCTATATTTGACTGGTAGCATAAACTTTGTATAGCCTTACGTTAGTACTTCTTAAGTTTATGATTGGTAGTTTAAACTTATCTATTCTGTGGTTTAAACAGACTGTTGTAATTCGTCTTTTCTAAACTGTACAAAAATAACATTCCAGGTACAATCCAAGGCGGTCTCCCGGAGTTCGGCGTGCCTCCCTTCCACACAGTGGTGGACAACAAAACACTGGAGTTTGACGACATGCTGTCGGTATTCGGCGTGGAGGGATTTGTGATGCCTCTTGTCGCTATATTAGAAAGCATCGCTATTGCTAAGGCCTTCGGTAAGTTTCATTAAAATATTAGATTTTTGATCTTGGGTCTGCACGACATTATTAATGGGAGGTCATTACGCATTGGTTCTGTCATAGTTTCCATCAATATCCAGAACTACTTTCCTCACCCCTCTTTACTGTACGTAGTCAGAAATTTTGCTTACAATGCCTCGCCAGCTCGTCTCCATCAATCGCCAAGTACGGTTGATATTTGTTAATTTGATCTTACAATCGAATTAAATAGTATTTCGGAGTATTTTTATAGTGTTCCCTTTTTTAATGTGCTCACTCTTTCTTTAAAGTGTTCCCTCCTTTTTTAAATGTCCCTATCTTTTAATAAAGTGCTCCCTCCTTTTTAAAATTTGCCCTATCTATTATTAAAGTCCTCCCTCTTTTTTTAAATGTGCCCTATCTTTTAATAAAGTGCTCCCTCCTTTTTTAAATGCTCCCTTTTTTTTAAAGAGCTTTAAGCTGTTGGATCTATTTTCCCCTCCTCCCTCTCGATCGTAACAATACTCAATGTTGTGTGTTGTTACATCTCATCATTTACACATGTAAATGATGAGATTCTGGTGAGAGATATGTTATCAGCAAAATGGTAGTTTGTGTAACTGCGGCCTGTGTACAGCGGGGAGCGCGCTAGTGGACGGCACGCAGGAGATGCTGGCCATCGGCGCGTGCAACTTGGTGTCGTCGTTCTGCCAGGCGATGCCCGCCACCGGCTCCTTCACCAGGACCGCCATCAACCACGCCAGCGGGGTGCTCACTCCTGCTGGGTGCTTCTTTAAAGGTACGCTTGGTATATTGTATTATATTCTTACAGGGCGTTAGGGAAATGCTCCCAAAAACACAAATGCAGAGTATACCTGCTAGAACCAAGCGTTTCAGTGACTCATTCCTATGCCGACCAGTAAGACCTGGAACTCCCTGCCACGTGCTTTCACGTGTTTCCTTCTTCCTACAGTCCCGGGTCCTTTAAGCGAGGCGTGAAAAGGCATCTGATGAAGCTGTCAAGCTGAGTGCCACCACTGTTAACATGGTACATGTTTACGATGGTGACGCTCTTTCCGAGAATTTGCCTTTAGCTTACCAGGGCAAGGTGAAGTCAAATTGACATGTCTTGTATAAAAAAAATAGGCTAATTCTTTTGAAATCGCCAGTAGTACTTATAGCTTGTTTTCGTTTTAAAGTGCGTTTTTCTAACACCACTAACAAAGGACAACCCCTAACTCTCATACAATCTTGGGCCCGCATGTACAGGGTTGAAAATTAGGCAATATTTAGACCATCTAAGGACATTTTGTTTGCCTAATTTTCACGACGATTCACAATGGCCAAGTTTGTTAAATCGAGCATTGTTCATAGGTTTTTAGGTTATGTTGTAATACATAATGCGGTCAAACAGCGTCTTATGTTGTGTTGTGTGTGATAGCTACACACGTTATTCGCGTATCGCTTTTATTTGTAAGTAGGTTAGCAGGTTTTATTAGTATAGAAAAGGAAAGGTCATTAATATTTTTAGTCATTAATGTGGAATGGTCAACTATATATGCTAAATAATAAAACTGATATGTCAAAGCAAAGACATGCTTTAGCTACTTTTTTGTTGCACTATATTAAACCTTATAGTCTTATGATATGCAACTGACATTTACTCTAAAGGTGGTAAAGCAATCCTTCCCTACCCTCACTTCAGATGGCAACATCTGAGTGACATCCTATTGCTACGGTTACCACTTTCCACAAGGCTGTATACATACTTGTTTGCTGTAGTAATATAGAATTCATTATATAAGTAGGTAATAAAATAAAACAACATTATTTTAAAGATTACTATATTTTAAAAAAGTATTTTAATCTCTATCCCGGGTATCTTCCTATTTGGCTTTAGAAATGCTTTAACTAGGACTTAGGTCTTTCCTCCCCTTTTTAAGCATCATCATAGTTTATTAAAATATTGTCAAGAAACTGTGCAGGAGGTGTTATATTGTCTTGGAACCGTGCCCAACCGAGATACCATATTACACTCATTATGTGGGCACAGCACCCGACTGTTCTCTTACCTACAATACAATTATAGCAATGCTGTAATATAGCATTCCTACCGCTCAAAGAACTGTCAACTAATATATATGGGTACGTAATAAGTTCTACTACTTATATTCCTGGACTTTATTTTTCCATTTAATAACCAAGTCGTTTGAGATATTGACAGTTCTTGTAGGAGGTCTCTATCCACCTCTCTGCACACTTCAATGACATACAGAATACACACTTGTCTGTGCCCCACTGGTGATTGTGCTGGTCTGTTCTCATCCAAACATGCACATTGAGCTTGAATCCAGCAGGATTCGCAAATGATTGCATTCACCTTAAACAGAGATCATGTTATAAGCACTGAATATTCCATTAGTCATATAGGCTAGTTCTTCATGAATGTTACACATATCAGTTAAAATACATTGTCATATACAAAAGTTGACATAATTTTCTACGGGATTAGGTAGACTCGTAGTAATTTCTATTCTATAGCAGCTATCACACAGCTTGTTAACGTTAATTATAATAACAATTTCAAAAGAGCGAGAAATAACGAATAGGTACTTACTATTTGTGGTGCGATGCGACCCATTCACGTATACAAGCTAGGATCACTGCATCGTTCAATAAATGTCTGCCTATAATATTGCACCGATCGGTAGCAATTCCACAATTCACACAGAGACTCATTGTGATAGCTTTCAGCCAATGTGGTAAAGTCTAGTCCAGTTTTAAAGCCAAGGTCAACAAGTGTAGCAAATAACGGTGTCCGGTAATCTAGCAAGGGTCAATTAGTTCGAAAATCATATACAATTCACAGAGTAAAAGCAGCAAAACACAATGATCTCAGGATTCTCAGGGAGCCGAAGGAAATGAAAGCGAAAGCGACATTTTCAATGACAGGAGTGAAAATGACATATGATGTTACAGGTTATTATGAATTCTAAATGATCGATTATTTACATAGACTTTGAATACACTACGATTATTTACAATCGATATTTTGACTTCCATTATGAAGGAGACAGGTGTCTTTCTGATTAGTGAACTGAATAACGAAAATAAAGATGCTACATAGATATTTTGAAATCATTTAATAAAGCCACGAATTTTAAATTCATAGTTATTAGTTATCGATTCGATTTCATAATCGAATCGATAAAGCAAGAATAATCATAGCGCATTTACGAAGATCGGATTAAGTATTACATTCAACGTTTACGAAGCTTGTTGATTAATGAAAATCACATTTTTAAACTTTTGTCGCACTTGGCCATTGCTGATTGTAATGAAGTCTTAACAAAATTATAACACAAAATAGACGAATTTTTTGAGGTAGGTTTGATGTCTGTGCACTCGGGCCCAAAATGGGGTATCTCCTTTATCTGTAGCAGCATAGACGTGGTTTAGAGAAGTTTTCCCATTCTGTAATGTATATTCTAGTACTCAGTAGTTCACCTGGGTGGACCACAGGCATTATCTTTTACCGTCGGTCCACCCAGGTGGACTAAGTCGGTTTATAGGGTTACATTCAAGGTAATAGGCTCATCCCCTATTACGTGGGACCGAATCCAATGATTGGTGAAATGAGAGTGTTAATTTACCTCTGCCTAACCCTCCGAGGATAAGTGCGTGATTATATGTATGTATGTACATTCAAGGTATATTCAGGTCACATACAGGGTATATTCAGGCTAAATTCATGGTATATTCTGTGTATATTTAGGGTACATTCAAGGTATATGCAGGGTATATCCACCCACAAGTATATACACATTAAACGTGAGTTCTCGTGCTCCCTCAGCGATGCTAGTGCTGCTGGCGGTAACGTTCCTGGCTGACGTTTTCTACTATATCCCGCGGGCTACACTCGCCGCCATCATCGTCGTAGCCATGTTCTCGCTCATGGAACTGAAGATCATGCGCACGCTGTACCGGAACAGCCGTGAGTTGAACTGCTTTATATATTTAGTTAGTAAGTATTGTGGAGAAATGGAATGAGATATTTCTTCGACAAGTAGGGAGCAACCTCCCAACTAGATAAAGTGACCATGTTATAAAGTGTATAGTTTTAAAATTTAGCCTGGTCTATACCAGGCAAAATTTTAAAGAGATTACTTTACAGATTACCTAAACTAAAGCCGCTTGAGTTTATAGTTACGTACTATTATAGCAAACGATATGGTGCTCGGGTTACCTTATATAAGTAGTTAATATAAGTCCTAGATCAGATCCATGAAAAAGGAAATGATCATGAAGGCAATCGAGTAACGAGCCTTCCATACGTCAAATGACTCATTTGGCCACCAACTAGTTCTAGCGAAACGTCCAGCGTCCTTGCGTTCTGTTGTCATTTGAGGTCAACAATTCAACGATAAAAATAGCTTTAGGCGATTGGCACACTGCAACGCACGACGCGGCGTCGTTCGTCGACGCGCGTGGACGCGGGAGAGCTAGTATAGTCCGAGAGATATTAGAATTTTTTTGGTAGGTAGGTGTGTGAAGTAATCTAAAATTTTGAGAAAAGTAAAGTAAAGCCATCCGACCATTAGCTCGATAGCCCAGACTATATTAAGAACGCTAGAGATAAAAAGAAAATTATTAGAAGTGCAAGCTATTTTCGACTTATTGACATGACATAGTAACTAATTTTTTTTCTTATATTCGTGATCAGCGTCATCTATTAACGCGAAAAGAGACGTAACTAAGAAAATGCCATTTAGGTTGAAAGTCGCTTGCAGTCTCTGCGTGTTCCGATAACGAGCCAAAACAGTGGTGTCGGCTCCAATACCCGATATTGGGCATCGATATTTGACTGCCTCCGATCTCGGATGTCGGGTATTGGATATCGGACGTCAGTTAATGTGAAAGCGCTCTAAATTTGACGTTAAATAGTCACGTTGCATTGCAAAAATATTAATTTAAAATTCGTCTCAAATACCTACACAGAAATTTCTAACAGCTCTCGGACTAAAACTCCCTCGAAAATCACGCTCGTGATTGCAGATTTCAGTGTGCCATACCTCGCGTTTTCTGCTTGTACGCGCGTATTCTGCGGCAACGCGCGTGACTGCGTTATCAGTGTGTGGGACCCCGCGTTGTTCTATATAAAATGGGCGCCGTAGAGGCGACGAGCGCGACGCCGCGTCGACGCAACAACGCTCGACGCCGCGTCGCGCGTTGCAGTGTGCCAATCGCCTTACCTGGTTTAAGAATAAGGGGTGCGGCAAGGTTGTACCAATTGTACAGATAAACAATCAAAACATTTTAATGGGAAACATTTCATCAATATATTTACATTAATATTTCCATTTTTAGAAAAACAAGTCTAAAAATGTAGATTCACCTGTGTTGTTATTTAATATACCTTCTTACCTAATTTTTTTTTTTTTTTTATAAAGAATATTAGAACCGAAGTTACTAATATTCCCTCTAACCCCTCCAACTAAGCTAAATTGCTTGTGCTAGGAGTGGGTTCACGTCGGTAGTGTAATGGCCAGGATCGATCCCGGGACCTCTCGATCGTGAGGCCGACTCCTTAACCACTAAGCTACCGACGCTATAAATTCGTTTTGCTTTCAGCTTTACAAAATGTATAACACAAGCATATCATAAGAAAGATATGGCATGAATATTGTTTATTTTTTAATCTTACGAATAGAAATCTATTTAAGTAATTATGATGATCAACATTTAAGAATTTAAGAAATTAATCTAATAAAATATGGCATTCTCGAAAATTCTAAATTTCTTTTGCAGTCAGTACTTTTAACGTCCCTGGTTTGAGCCAGGCATGAATCTGTATACTAACTGGATTGCGTACTGTAAAATACAATAATTACAAATTTACACCCAACTATAATGACATAAGGTACATTTTTCATCGTCTCGGTGAAAGTAGAAAAATCGAGCCGAGCGAGACAGCCAAAAAGTAGTAGTCTGTCCCTGTCTAACAACTTGCCATAGTAAATGTAAATTCTTTTTGGTTGTAAATGGTAATTTTTTTTAATTTTCCATATATTTGTGCGTTATGTTTTTGTGATGAAACTTTGCATAAAAATACTTAAACTATAAATATACAATGGTTTGACCATCTTTTATGAATTTGTACAAAGTATTATGAAGTTGTACAAAGTAATACTTTTATTTCAAATGTTATGAGAGTGACATTGGTAGCATATCAAAATTCTTATGCGGCAACATTGTTTGTCATAAAGACCAATAAAAACTATTAGAAAGAGACGCACTACTACTTTGGAACCTCTCTTTCGGCTCGTTTTTCTGTTCATAGTGCGCAGTCCAGTTAGTATAAAGGTTCATGGAGTCAGGTGCCATGTTAACTCGCACGAGTAGTAAACAGTTTCAATACCAATTACTCAGCAAAAAGTCATTTAATATTGAACTTTCACCTCATCGCTTTAAAGTCCATTATTTAATGCCGTTTTTTACTGTAGCTGCGGCGCCACTGTGGTTTAGCTTTAGCAGAATCGAGTTAGCTTGTCTTGTGGGCAGAAAGTTAACCTATACAAGGTGATATTATAGTCGTTTCGTAAAAAAAAGAATTTAGGCACAGATTCGATAGCAAAATCATCTGGAAGTATTAACTTGGTGAAAGAAAAAAATATATTTTTTTACAACCCCCATACATTTTTCCTTTCACCTGAATATTATTCCCAAACATTATAAAAAAAAATTCTTCTTTTTTCTGTTTTTTTTTCTTCTATTCTTTTCGGTTTTATTTTCTCTTCTTCTTCTTCTTCGGTTCTAATATTCTTTAAAAAAAAAAAACAAAAAAAAATTCTTTTGCCAAAATAATACTTCCAAATTATTTTTTTCCCTAACAACTATAAAATCACCGTGTATATTATAGTTCCAATATGTATGTGTGTTCTACCGTACCTAGGGCTAGAGTTGCTGGTGCTGCTGCTGACCCTCGTGACCGGGGCTTTTGCAGGCCTGGAGTACGGCATCGTGTGTGGGGCCGCCGCTGATGCAGCCAGGGCACTGGCCAGCGCCGCCCGGCCTACATTGCAGACTGTAGCCTTCAAGGTAACACTGTATACTATCTCCTCTTGTCGTCAGACTCCAGCTAAACCAATGGGGTTAAACTTCTGAGGTGGCGAATAAGTAAACGCCCACCTGCTGCAAAGTGCGCTGACCGAGTGCCCTAGCGAGGCGGGTCCTAGTGGCGGCTCTGGGGGTGGGAGTCCTCACACTCGCCACGTTGCTCTCAGCGATGGTACGATGCGCGAACGTGCGGGGTGCGGCCGCCTCCTTCTGCGAGCGAGTAATGCTCGAGAAGGAGGCGGCCGGTCGGGTCCGGACTAGACTCCGGGCCCGGGAAGCCCGCGCAGAGCGAAGGCGAACCGGACGTCGGAGGTCGCAGAACGACCTCCGTCCTCCATGAGCGCTGGCCTGGGGGTGACCAGTGGAGCCGCCGCCCACCCTAGCAGAAGCAGGCCGCGTACCCGGGGTTAGATGGGAACACTATGGTCCCCACAACCCGAAGGGGGCCATCTCGAAGGAGATGGTCATGGGTCTGCTGGGGTGCGAGAGATATGATCCCTGCATTCTCACCTCCGATGACAAAGACCCAAAGATGGCGTTCGTTTTAGTCGGTTCGAGTCCGACATAACCGCCTCCACCGGCTCCGGTGGGAGCGGTATCCGACCCTGAAGAATCATTCTAATGCTCTTCTTGAAGAACCCCATATTGTATTCGCTTGGGAAAACCACAGCAAGGAGTTCATTCCCGTTTCGCGATTTCATATCGTATCGGATATCGGCTGTAGGTTATTGCTGATTTCCTAATCGAATAATGACAAAACGCTCCAAAGCTGGTAGAACCCAGACGAAAGCTTGCCAGACGGGGAGAAGTTTGACATTAGATCTGGGACGTGTGGAAAAAAATTGTGGGAAACCATAATAAGCGCAGTCGGGACGCGGCATGTGTTGTGGTATGCTCTAGAAGAGCGCAGGTTAAATTCTATCGTTGAAAAAGAAAACATCATAAGAATTATTTTTAAATCCTAAGAAGCAACTTGAATAAAACATTTAAATTAAGTAAATACACCAATATTTTCCTTCATCAGGTGGGCAACCAAGATTGCGTATCGGTGACGCTGTCGGGTGCGCTGTCCTACTCTAGCTCGCAGCACGTGCAGGAGCGAGTGAGACGGCACGTCAGCACCGACGGGACGCTCGTCGTGCTCGACGGACGACTGCTCAACGCGGTCGATCTCGGAGTCGCCGAGGTGAGTAACCTCTGTGAGGTTTCTGCTCTCCTGGTACTTCTCAGGACTAGTGGTGAAGGATGAAAGGTTTAAAAAGGAAGCCGGTGGAAAAAAAGATTCTCACTATGCGACCTATTGGAAAGCCGGCAGGATTAAGGTTATAGAGACACCTTGCCACAACTCGAAGCATATATCTTGAACCTAAAATGTGCTCTATACGCGCAGTACATGTCCTTGAGTGTCTTTTGAGGATGTCACGGGGTACTACGGCGGTGGGCGAGCTCGAATTCAACAAGCATTTATTACAGAACAATCCACGCGACAGGGCCTTGTTTATTTCGCGACTTAGACACGATATTTGCCCCGAGGTGTAGTTAAGTTACCACTACTTCGTTCTAACTGCAATACCTCGATATCGCCAATGGTTTGTGGGTATTAGTAGTAGCTTCGAGGAAAATATAGAAGATCGATCTAACCCGCAGTTAGACTGGGAAAAGCGGACCCCAAACTCCAAGTTTCCACCCAAAGCTTCGGAAGCGACTGGGATTAACGCTAGAATGAAGATTCCAGTTGACCAATCGTTAACTTCAACACGCATTGTTCGCCTGTGAATTTATCATCATCTACGCATTAGTTCCACCTTGGAGTCTGGGATCCGTTTTTTCCGGTTTAACAGCGAAGCGGATGAACTTTTTAAATAGTTTCCGTGAAACGACTCCCCTGTAACCTTCACATCCAATTGGCAATATCGAAGTTCTGTAATTAGACTATAGTCGGACTTTTTAGGGCTTCAACTACCCGTTCGTATGGCAACCAGGCGTAACGACTTACACTCCGAGACACTGAAGAGTCTCACTGCCTTATAAATGGTCACCCAACCTAAAACCGACCTGGCTAGTGTTGCTTAACCTTGTAGGAGACCCTAATTCAGTTCATCTTTGTCAATTCCTTTGACTTTATTATCTAAACTAAAACGATATTTAACTATGAATACTTGGGCACCGAAGACCTGGTTGTCCCATTTATTTTTCGTGCGGAAATCCCCTCGGATACCTCCCCCACCGGAGCCAGGAGGAGAGGTTATGTCGGACTCGAACCGACTAAAACCGCACGCCGACTGTGGGTCGTGGTGCTAGGGAGGTGAGGTTGTCTTCGACATATCCCTCGCTACCCGGCTGACCCAGGGCCATCCCTTGTGGTCTGGCCCTCGTGGTTTGGGCCATTTGTATATTAATTTATAACATGTATACTGTAATCTTTTCAGAATCTTATAGCTGTGATATTAGATCTAGAGAAGGACGGGTATAGGTTCCTGTTGTGGAACTTCAAAGAAAGCATTAAGAAGCTATTTGAGGACTTGAACGGCAGTTTTGAGAGCCGCTTTGTGGATGGGCCCAGTATTGATCAACACATACTATGTAAGTTTGTTTGAGACCTTTATATTCGTGATTTTACATTATTTCTAAGAACGTTTGTTAAACAGTCATTGTCTAAAGACGTTTGAAATCGATACTTATATAATAGCTTATTACGAGATTATATACAAGGTTTTTTTTAATATTAAACTAAAACTAATTTAGAAAAAATATTTACAAGAATATAAAAGAAGTAAAAAAAGAAACTAATATTGTACAATCAGGGGCAAAAGTGACTCAACAATAATTAATATTGAAACGATCTTTGAAATACATAAAGCAAAACATATTTTTATAATAGTCATGTTTTAATTTAATAAATAAATTATAAATTAAATTCATTTATTCAAGTACCAGGACTCATACATTATTGTTCAATACATAGTCACATTAATAATAATAATTATCAATCATTTCAGAAACATGCATGTTAGGAAAAAAATGAATTAATCCAAAAATTAAATCAATGCATGTCAATAAAATGAAAAATAAAATCGAAAGTCAAATTACACAATTACAATTAATTATGGGTTCTTTCACTTATCCATATTAATATTATAAATGCGAAAGGAAATCTGTCTGTCCAAACATAGCCTATGTCCTTTCTCATGGTCTAATCTACCCCTATACCAAATTTCATCAAAATCGGTTCAGTGGTTAAGGCGTGAAAGCGTAACATACAGACAGACAGACAGAGTTACTTTCACATTTATAATATTAGTATGGATTTTCATAACTAGAAGATAACAAAGATAACGAAGAAAATGAACAAAATTATCTTAATTTAATAATCAGTTACCAATTTGGAAAAAAATCTTCTTTCGTAGCTGGTTATCAAAGCCTGAAAAATATTCCACGATCGTAGCTTTTCATTACTCTTCATATAGGTTTTCAATTCTATATTTTCGTAACTTTCAGCTTGCATGCATACTTCATACACTTGTTATAGACAAAGTTTCATGACGATAATATCAATATAAAATGATGCACGTACAGCCAGCGTCATAAATATCTTGACGACAAAATCTCAAAATGATCTCAAAATTCTCGTGTTAAGAGCAAATCAAACTGTTTTTATTGATTTACATGGTATTATTGTCCGGCGAAGGAGACGGCGGAGCGGGAGAGGCGGCGCGAGCGAGAAAGACTCGCGGATCGTGCCGCCCGCGCGCGCAGGCAACTCGGGCGTCGGAGGGCACTGACTGACCTCCGTCCCCCATGAGCGCGAGCCTGGGGGTGACGGGTGGAGCCGCCTGTCACCCCAGCAGAAGCAGGCCACGGCGGCGGCGCGCTTCTGCTGCGAGTTGGGGACACCGTTGTCCCCCCTCCTGAGGAGGGCCAGACCCTTACGGATGGCCCTGGGTCAGCCGGGGTGCGAGGGATATGTCTATAACAACCTCACCTCCGGCCTAGCACCAAGACCCACAGTCGGCGTGCGGTTTTAGTCGGTTCGAGTCCGACATAACCTCCCCTTCCGGCTCCGGCAGGGGGGGGGGGGTATCCGAGGGGATTTCCGCACGAAAAAAATAAAATAAAAAAAAAGTTATTATTGTCCGAACTAAAGGCGTGTACCAAATATCAGAACAATCGATCAACTGGAAGGGAGACAAAAAACGTAATTAAGATCATTTTGAGTACTCTGTTCGTCTACATCTTTCTGATGCTGAGTGTACTCACTAAAATCATCTCTTCACTCAACAGTTGATAAGAGTCAAGTGGCGCATTTATAATGAAGATTATTTCATACAACGAACATACGGACGTCGAGATTCATCTACACTTAGACTACATACTCATTCCACAAGATTCTTCAGAATATATTCGAAAACCTCACATTGTATGATCTATATTCGACACTTAACTAGATATTTAACTAAAAGTAAACAATTTGTATGTGTCCTTTTAATATTTTCTAATTGAAAACCCAGTTTATTAATATTTTTTGTTAAAAAACTTAGTTTAAAAAATTCACTACAAATCGAAATCAAACTATTAGTTTAAGCAGTAATTTATTTGTTTAAAATGTGTTAGTGTAAAAGTCACATTAAGCAAGAGTGTTTACCTTTAATTTAATACATTATTTATACGGAGAATAAATCGCTTTCTTATTTTCCATTTAGTTAGAGTTAGACGAACAAAATAAAGAAAATGGAGATAAATTTTAGTTCTGAAAAACTACATTTTACTTGTTACTTAATTGAAACTAGATATTTGTGATATTAGTAACTAATTTATCCTCTAATGCGAATAACTGCATCGTTTGTCAATTTTGTATAAGCACATTTTATTTTGGATTATGTACATGTGCCACTGTGCCTACATTTTGTAAATGTAAGTATTTTTTATAAATTTTTGAATTGTATGAATATGTATTTATGTATGTATATTTTTGCAGGTTTGGAGTTGGCCCGATAGTTCTAGAATAACAGACGCTCAAATATATTTGTAATATATTAATATTTTGACTGAAACATAGTATACGAAATACTTAATGTTGTACTGTACTTTTTTACATGTAATATGTCATTGCATTCCATATTATTGGCAGCTTCGCTTAATTTAAAAAGAGTTCTTAAAAAATACTTCAAATCCCGCCTTGGAAATTCCCTCATCCCAAGTTAAACCGATAAGAATAGTTAGCTTACTAATTGCTTTAAAACTTTATTAAATAAAATTTTAGAGAACTTTATTACCTACGTTAAGTTTATTTTTGTACTCAAGTACATTGTACGTCTATCAATTTATCCTAATTTGTAATGTACCTAAGACAGCTTCTGTGGCGCGGCGGTAGTGAACGCGACTGCTACGCAGGAGGCGCGGGTTCGATCCCCGCTCAGTCGAAATATTTGTGTTCACGAATTTGGCTATTTGCATTGGTCTGGGTGTTTCTATGTGTAATGTGTATGTATTTACAAAAAAAAGTATCTAAGTATGTTCATTCGCATTCTAGATTCCACAACACAAGCTAATTAAGTTTACCATGGGTCGAGATAGCGTTGTGTAGAATATTGTGGAATATTTATTTATTTATTTTAATGTATTTATAGGCGACCCTAAGAGTAAGCTTATTCATCTATCTTGAATGTTCGACTGTATTATAATATGTATATATTTTGATAATTAAATAAAAAATGTAAACTAAGGGTGAGGCCCTCCTTGCGCATTGCGCTGCTTTGTCGCAACGGATCAGGGTCATTCTTAGAAATTTGTGATCAATTAAAATTATAGCAATGAGACCAATTCCTTTCTAGAATGAAATTGAATTGAATGAAATTTCTAGAATGACCCTGCTCCGTTGCGACGAAGCAGTGCAACGCACAAATGGGGTTTCGTTCTTACTCGAATAATTCAGTCTCAAATTATAGCATGTGATAGAAAAAGCTCACAAAAGATTAGATTTTGTTCTTTTGATGTATAGTCAGCGACAAAAGTTGCTGAATATTTAGTTTACAAATTTTGATTGAAAAAATTATAGATATTTTTTCCAATCTTTCGAGAATTTCTGATGTTTTATTTATTATTTTGTAATAAATTTTAGTCAAAAGGTGATTTCTAATGATGTTTTCAGTTTAAATAAAGTTAAAAAAGAATATTATTTATACTGTTGATTGATGGCACTTGGTGGAATTAATTGTTACACATAATGAAAACACTTGTACTTTTTCCACTGTATTTATTCTATTACACCTGACCGGTTTCGCACACAGTGGAAAAGTACAAGTATTCTCAATATGTGTTAAAAAGGAATCTAATATTCTCTTAGTAGTAAGTAGGAAATTAAGGATAAAATCGCACTAAAAAGCTACTTTTGGGTTAATCCTGCACATAACTTTATATTCTTGAATATACTGTAATTTATACTAAGATTCTCGAATATATTTTATCCATGTTTCAAGTGTCAATTACATTCCAAATGTAATAATACGCTGTAACCGTAATTGTTAATAAGTGATGATAATTTGTGATAAATGTAACATTTTATTAAATGGTTAATTATGATGATATCTGATTTAGTGATAGGATTTTTTAAATTTGAACGTGCATACTTTGAAGGAACTTAAAATAGCAAATAATTAATCCATTATTAAATTTATAACCTTAAAAATCACTTTAGTACCAAAGGCTTCTAGAATTCAAAATTTCTAGCGATTTTCTCCAGCTAAAATCTAAAAACTTCTTTCGAAGTATGCCAAGGGCTTATTATAATGAATCTGTCTATTTTTATCATGTTATGAACTAGTACAATTCTGCTGTTTGTTGATTCGTATTTTGTAAACTAAATTTGTTTTATTTTAAGATTAAATATTTATTATAACGGTTTTCGTTTCATTTAATAACTACCTTAATAATGAAAAATGAATATAAAGTTGCCTTGATAGTAGGAGATCCAATTAAGTTACAGTTATATCGAACTGAGTTCGGAGGGCGTCTTAGCCTCGCCTCGGATGCAATCACGATAACGTCTAAATGAAGTTGTCGAATATTGGACTCGAACCGACTAAAACCACACGCAGTTTCGGGTCTCAGATGATAACGCTGGTGTGTAAGATGGCACATGTGGCTCACAACCAATAAATGATTTCTCTTTGTAGGTATTTAGGCTTTATATTTCGATCTATACTAATATTATTTAGAAGATTTGTAATTTTGTATGTAACGAAAAAACTCTAAAATTACTGGAACGATTTCAAAAAATATTTTGCCATTATTTGCCATTATTACTACTACAGCAACGAACTGAATCAGAATTCTACGCGGGTGGAGATGCGAACAAAACCTAGTCAGTAGTAAATTAGGTCACCGCCGCCGGCCAGTCTATTTATCATATGCTTCTTCGAATACATTTTTTTATAGGACACGACAATTTGACTTCACCTCGCCCGATGTTAAGCTTAACGCAAAGTCTAGGAAAGAGGGTCCCCATCGTACCATGTTAACAGTGGTGGCACTCAGCTTGACGGCCTCATCAGATGCCTTTTCATGCAACGCTTATAGGACCCGGGAATTTAGGAAGAAGGAAGCACGTGAGCTGGCAGGGAGTTTTAATGAAAATGCTTAAGTGGGACTTGAACCAAGACCTTTCCCTTACCGGGGGAATTATCTTCGAACTGAGCTATTAAGACACACCCGAATCACTTCAAATTTCCCTTCTCTTAATATCCATCCTCAAGGGTGACGGTGGAGCCATCTACCAACTTTCTGCGTGATTTGTGAAAAAAAATCTATATGGATATTGTTATAGTTAAATAGCAGATGAGGTTACCTACGAGTAGGTATATTATTTCTTATTGGGATCTCGGACTATACGTACATTATTCGTAGACCCCATGACAAGATTGTGTCAATTTGGGGCACGTTACACTAAAACAACATGCCAAAGGGGTCGCGCATTCGATTTCCTCGCAGTGTAAATATTTGAGGGCATGAATGTGTGTACATATTTGCATTAGTATGGGGGTTCCTAATACAGGAACTATTATTATATTATCTAACAATCCAAGCGGGAAGCTGCGGAAATGAGATAGTAGGTATTTTACAATTGAAATAAGTATGTCAATAAATAAATAAATAAATATTTCCCAACATTCTACACAACGCTATCTAGACCCATGGTAAGCATAGCTTAACTAGCTTGTGTTATGGAATCTAGAATGCGGATTAACATACTTAAATACATTTTTTTTTGTAAATACATACATAATATGCATAGAAACACCCAGACCAATGCAAATAGCCATATTCATGCATACAAATATTTGCACTGAGCGGGAATCGAACCCGCGCCTCCTGCGTGGCAGGACGCCACCATCACGCCACGGAGGCTGTCGCAAATACACAGAAACCGTGTGGTTCCCGGCAGAATAGAATTTGGGTCTCGCGTCTCTTCCCAAGCGGTGTCGTAGTAGGCGACTAAGGGATAGGGCTGTTTACCATCAGATAAATATATACAGCCTAGACTCAGTCTCAAATGCATGGCTCGAGTTAACAATAGTGCCCGGTATACGGCAATAGGCTCACCCTCTTTTACGTGGGACCGAATAAAATTACTGGTGAAATGTGGGTGTTAAGTCACCTCTGCCTAACTCTACGGGGATAAAGGCGTGATAGTATGTAAGTATGTATATTTAATACGCTGATTGTACAGGGGCTCCAATTCTGCGTACTTGAGCCTCTTCGATGAGCTGGATCATCCACAGTGGCCGAAGGGAACAGTCTTTAAAAACATAACATAACAGAAACTCACGCCAGTATTCCCCGAAGGGGTAGGCAGAGGTGCTAGCACCCACATTTCGCCAGTTTATGTTTAGGTCCCAATGTAATAGGTGGCGAGCCTATTGCCATTAACCGGGCACTTATAAACCTGCGATAAATACACATATAACTTCGAAAAGCATCGAAAAGTCATTGGTGTGTGCCATGGTAAACCTGGGATCGAACCCGAGACCTCGTCTCAGCAGTCCATTACCCATACCACTAGGCTACCGCAGGCTTTAATTACTTTTTAAAACTCAAATTTTCTTTAATTTAACATCAAAATGCATATCTTACGGGCGATCCCTACGATCGCTAACGCCCAACTGACACCGGCTGCTTTAATATCACGGCGACTGGGCCCCGGCGTCGCATCGTAAAGTGCATCGACGCGATTTACGCGACGTGTCATCATTATTAACTTAGGTGAATTTCAACCTATTGGCCTCTCGGATATGGGAAAAATGTTTATCTATCTTTTTTGAATATTATAACATTACTATATATTGCGACACTACCTACTGCCGTCATATGTGAAGTGTTACAGGATTACATGCTTATATTAATCACTAGCTGACCAGGCGAACTTCGTACCGCCAATTTTTTTCCACGTGGCGTCCGATCCCGTTCCCGCTGTATCCTCTACTATATTAATAATAATAAGCATGTATAATACATTTAAATCTTCTTGAAGACTCTATCTATTAAAAAAAACCGCATCAAAATCTGTAGGATAGTTTTGAAGATATAACTATGCTTACACAGCTTTATTGCAGCACTTTGCTTTATACTATGCCACATTTACCACTTACAACAAAAGTAAATAAGGAAATGGCCACCCTATCTCTTCCCATGCGGTGTCGTACAAGGCGACTGAGGGATTATGGTTTAGCATCTGTTGCGGATAGCAACACTTTTTTATTTAATTTTAATCTATACTTTTTTATTTTGTGCTAGCAACACAAACGATCTCTTGCCTACATGCCTCAAAATTGTACGTACGTGTTCTCCCAAAATTTAATTGTACCTTCTTTAAAATAAAATATAATATTACTGTAAACCAGCTCCTGTTTTTGGATTTACACGCCCAGAACAGCTATCGAAGCAATAGCATCAGACAGATAAAAATACAGCCCAGACTCAGCTTCAGATTCATGGCTCCAGTCAAAATAGTGCCTGGAATACGGCAATAGGCTCACTCTCTATGACGTGGGACCGAATACAATGATTGGTGAAACGTGGGTGATAATTCACCTCAGACAAACCCTGTGGGGATAATTCCACAGTGAAAAAAAGGTTCTATTTATTTTATTCGCTGAAGATTATAAAACTGTTTGTACATAATATTATTATTGATATATCTGCCTAATTTTAATAATTCGGGTGTAAAAAGTTGCAATTTATTTTACAACCAAGCAACTTTTGTCACTGACTGTACCTACCTACGTTCTTTATAAGGCTTTCATATAATTAACAGCGTTCACATTAACATGAATGCAATAAAGACTTTGACTTTGAATCGAACCAGCTGAGCTGAATTTAAGTCATTTTCAAATTCTGACTTCATTTTACATTTTAAGGTAAACTAGAGAGGGGGCAAAGGAGAAAACGAACAATTTTATTCCCTCAATAAAACATTGGTCGCCGTAAAAGTTCACCTTCAAATATTTACTTAGAAACAAGAGTCATGTCTCTTGAAGAATACCCAGTGCGGTTCGGCGCATTGACCCGTATGTCGCGACCTCTCGCGGTGTCTTTTAAAAAATGGATATCTTTTATTTATCTTTCTTTGCTGAACATGTCTCGATTCTGTATTAAAGTAGTTCATTGACGAGCTTAGTTTGTAATTCTTTATTGGAGTCAATACGATAGGTTCTCAATTGGGTATCAATTTGAATATTTAACTGTTTAGTTAAGTACACTGTATAAAGACTTTACATAAGAAATTAAGTATAGAATAGTTTGATTAGTACAGTCAGCGTCATTATCTTGAGGACGAAGTCTCAAAATGATATTAAAACTCTCATATTAAGAGCAAATCAAACTGTTTTGTTGATTTATATGGTATTATTGTCCGAACTAAAAGCGTATCCATACTAATATTATAAATGCGAAAGTAACTCTGTCTGTCTGTATGTTACGCTTTTACGCCTAAACCACTGAACCTAAAGGAGTAGATTAGACCATGAGAAAGGTCATAGGCTATGTTTGGTCGCGATAACCGACATCCACGCGGACGGAGCCGCGGGCAAAAGCTAGTACCAAATATCAGAACAATCGGTCAACTAGAAGGGGCTCCAAAAATGATATTAGGATCATTTTGAGTACTCTGTTCGTCAACATCTTTCTGATGCTGACACTGTAGCTTGGGAGCCCAAAATGAACACAAAACGCGCTCTATACACGCAGCTTTTTTTGAGGATATCACAGGGTGCTACGGCCTACGGTATGCAGTGGACGAACAATTGACAGATTATGTAAAGCTGGCACTGCGCCGACAGGTGCATCAGCGGACGTCATCGGCGGAAGCGTCCGCCGACATGCAGAGAGAGTAATTTGCTCATCTGTTTGTATTTAACGTCCGCAGATGCATCCGGTACTCATCCGTAGTAGTCGGTTTTTGTGGCACAGATATTTTTTTATACAGGACACGTCAATTTGACTTCACCTCGCCTGATGTTAAGCTAAAGGCAAAGTCTCGGAAAGAGGGTCACCATCGTAAACATTTACCATGTTAACAGTGGTGGCACTCAGCTTGACGGCCTCATTAGATGCCTTTTCACGCCCTGCTTAAAGGACCCGGGACTGTAGGAAGAAGGAAACACGTGAGCTGGCAGGGAATTCCAGGTCTTAGTGGTGCCGCATAGGAATGAATCACTGAAACGCTTGGTTCTAGAAGGTATACTCTGCACCGTAAATGGATGGATGGATGCATCTTAGCCCTGCACGTGTCGTCCTGTGAAGGAAAGGGGAGGGTGGGACTAATTGGAAGAGCTCGTCAGAACATTCACCATGGTAGAGACGGTAGAAAACTGCCAAAGACGCAACATCTCTACGCATCTGCAAAGGCTCGAGGGTGTTCGTGACCTCAGGATTCCCTATAATGCGGACCGCTCGTCGCTGCAACCTGTCGAGAGCAAAGGGTTTCAGTGCGAGCGAGTGCGGTTTGTCCACACGTCTGACGACGCATCAGTGTCAATTGGGCAGACGTTGGCAGATGCATCCGTCTACGTGTAGTGCCAGCTTTATACGAGTTTGGATCCAAGATATGTGCCTCGAGTCATCGTTCTCAAGTCTCAGTAGTCTACCTGGCTAGGGTAATGGCTAGGTGGTTTCTGTAAGTGGATTACTTAAAATTTAAATTCATGTCCACCGTATTCGACAACCGTGATAATCTTTGTTCTGAACAACTTCTCTATAGTAGGACACTCGTATAGGGAAATTCGGTAGTAACTCGAGCGCGTCTAGCTAGGGGAGGTTAATTATATAATTTAAGTATATCGATATACCTAATGTTAAGTTCAAGTGCGGAGGTTTGTTAATAGCAATTTGATAACATTGTACACTCAATTGTTGATTAGTCTGTAAGCCTTCTAAAAAATAAATAAATAATAATAAATAATAAATAAATTAACAAATTCCTCCAGCCGGTAGGCAGCCTTCAATATCACTGGGTGCGCAAAAAAATAATTGTTCAACGAATCCTACGCGTCAGATTAAAATAAGGTAAGTGAGTTACTAGCTAACAAGTGTCCATTTTGAAAACCTTGCGATTTAAGCGTAACCTAAGGGCGTGGGAAGCTTGCAAAGGAATGTCTGTATAAACTCGAACGCGGTCTTTTTTATGTTTATTTTAGAGATAAACGAATCAGAATAACTGAAAAACATTAAATAAAACCAAAGTAATACAAAACATTAACTAAGATGGATGATATATCTATTTACTTATTACTATGTTATGTATAAGCTTCTCCCACCACTAAAAGTGGAAACTTTATATACCATTATTCTTTCTATCATCTAATCTAGGTTT
Source organism: Eilema sororculum (assembly GCA_914829495.1). Classification (NCBI taxonomy): domain Eukaryota; kingdom Metazoa; phylum Arthropoda; class Insecta; order Lepidoptera; family Erebidae; genus Eilema; species Eilema sororculum. Next base: position 2,612,360 of record OU618541.1, read on the forward strand.
CCACGACGCTCGAGTAACTCCAAATTTAGTTACGTGGCCTCCCTACCTATCTAGTTGTTACATAGTGAGTAGACCCAGATGCCCTATATTTACTTTGTGGTATTAACAAGCCTATCTCAATAGGTATCTTTGAAGTTTGACTACCTATGAGGGTATCCAACTTTTAGGACATTCTGTAAATAAAGTAGGCACAGAGGACGTTGATAGTTTGTGTTCAGAAATCTATCTGGGCTCATTGAGGGCGTCTTGGGCAAACAACTTTGCACAAGAGTCCTTTTCTATCGTTCGGGACCCTTTGGTGTTTGAACAAGGAATGAGCGTATGGCGACAGTGTAAACATTTTTGCTTATTTGTTTTACGTAAGTACCCTATTTTTTACAATAGATCCTTATTGATATTGAACAAGAGTAACATAACTACGTGCGTCCGTTTGAGCTGACTCGTTTAATTTGGTTTAGTTTTACGCCAGTTCTCTCTCCATGTAAATCGATTGAAATCCACCGTCTACTCATATTAAAACAGCGATTATAATTCGTTGTCAAGCAAAATAATGTCGTCAAGATACCAGTACCTACCTACATCCCACAATTTTGGTCTCTTACCGAGGGACCAATGGGCACCTAAAAAGTGGTCGAATTTACAACTTTTTTGCTAGGGGTCGAATTTTAGGGTATCAATGGGTGCTGACCCATACTACCGTCTTTGAGAACCAAGCTTGGTGCACCTGCTAATTAACAACGAACGAGGTTCTTGCTTGGCTCGTCACGGGGTTGCGAGGTCAGAAGAAATAAAGTAAAGAAGGAGAATATCGCTTATGAACACACAGGTTTAACAATATCAAATAGGCACTAAAAACTGGTAGGCAGAGGTGCTAGCACCCACATTTCGCCAGTTTATGTTTAGGTCCCAATGTAATAGGTGGCGAGCCTATTGCCATTAACCGGGCACTTATAAACCTGCGATAAATACACACATAACTTCGAAAAGCATCGAAAAGTCATTGGTGTGTGCCATGGTAAACCTGGGATCGAACCCGAGACCTCGTCTCAGCAGTCCATTACCCATACCACTAGGCTACCGCAGATTAATAGATTCACAATGAAAAAAAAAGAGCGAATATGGTAAGGAAAGAACAATAAGTAACAGGGAAGTTCGTCAGACGGTGGTTGCTCTTAAAAAAGTCGACACATTTTTTATTTATTTTTTCACCGAGGGGGAAAATCCTTAATGGATGTTACGCCGGACTCCTACCGACTAAAAACCTCCACGGTAACGCCCAGCAGCCTATGGTTGGGAGCCCCAGGAACCTTGGAAGGATGTCCCAGGAAAGTCGACAAATTATCTAAAATAGTACCTACACTGATTAGTAGATGACGTTGGCTTGGGCCTCAACGATGTTGGTAATACCCCTATATACCATATCCATATAAGGTACTGTTAAAGATGGTTATATTCGCCACAATCTCATGTCTTGATCAGAAGCCAGGCGTCGTTGGTGTACGAGGCCTTAGTCGCCAAGCCCTTCCATTTGTTTTAAATCGTAAATACCGAAGCAAGAATTTCGTCTTGGTGCTTCATTCGATGCTTTAATCCAGACGAGTTACTTGCCTTTATTTAAATGATGTTGCTCTGCGGCAGCGTACCTGTTTTGCGTTGCGTGTGGTAGCTAAACAGGAGGGTTTAATTACCGGATACCGGTTAGGAAACTTCGGCAATAACGTCGAGTCAAAAAACGTGCCTATCAGACAGTACCTAATGCGCTCGCTCCTTACATAAATTTGCGTAACTCTAGGTATACCATATTAAATCTCTGCCTACCTTATTCAACATTTTGAGCTTTCTCGTTGTGCAAATGTATACACAAGTTAAAGAATGGTAGGGGAAGGCCGGGTAAATGCGAACGCTGGGTAATCCCGAACACAGCTGTTTCACTACCTTAGAAAGAGATATCACGATTTCACTCGTCGCCATCTTAAAAATTACGCCATCACTAGTGCCAAGCAACCGGCGGAGAGTTACGGGTGCACACAGGATACAAGGTAAATTTAATTCAAATATTTACTTACATTCGTTGCAATTTGCCTATAAATTAAACTCAGTGTAACTTATAAAATAATTATGGTTCTAACACGACATTTATTTGCATAACTAATAAGTATTTGAAAATTCTATTAAGAAAATTACATGCGGCCGGGGACAATCATAGCCTAAAATTAAAACATTGTTTTTGTTTTATTGTCCTGGTGGGTATTCGCGAACGAATTGAGTGGGTCAATTACGAACGTTCGGCATTTCCCCATAAAGAATAAAAATCGGTTATTAAGTTAGTTGTTTTGTGTCAGTAAAGATTAGTTTAGCTGTCTAATGGAAATTAAGAGTAATTCTCTATTTTGTTTTTTATTATTTTAGATGCCGCGAAATTATAAAAGGAAAACTGAGATGAAATATAATGTTGAAGATTTTAATAAAGCCATTGACGATGTCAAAAGCAAAAAGTTGCCATTAATTTTTGCAGAGCAATAACTGTTTCAAAGGTTTAAATCTTAGTTTAATCCTGATTAATCGGTCGTATTATGACCTCATTTTTAGGCTAGTCTGGGTCAATTGCGAACGATCGTAATTGCCCCAATAAGTGTCCGTGATTGCCCGACCAGTGTCGGGTAAACACGAACACTAGAGGTTTTGTTTTTGTTAAAAAAGTTGAAGAAATAAAAATAAATTCATATTGTTGATTGCAGAAGTTTAAAGTATATTAAATTACCTTTAAAAAGAAGCTATTAAAGTTTACTTACAAACACTATCTTTTGATTTATTTCAAAACTTCCTTAGGTGTTCGTAAGGTAATTACGAACACCTAAGGGAGTTTTGAAATAAATCAAAAGATAGTGTACTGCCTTCCCCTATACAATTACTAAGCTCGCATCGTCTGCCTGTCAGTAGACTGTATTTTTAGAAAATAAATACCTGTAAAAATTGCCTAGTTCAAAAACCGTGGGAAACTGTATTTGCAATGTTACTTGAGTACCTATTTTGTATTTAACAGCTGTATTTTAAATATCAAATGAAGATCAGCCGCCTTACTAACCAACTTACAATCATATATCCACCCATCGTCAAGTCACTAGCGCGAGTCAACCTCACGCGTACAAACGAGGCTCATACTAAATCCCTGTTAAAATTCAGCGAGTTAAACCCATCTGAGTAATGGCGAGCGATTGCTCGCGACGTCCATAATTTCGGCAAATATACCGATAAATACGCGAGCATTTGTTTCGCAAGTAACTTGTCGTTGAGCCTACGAAGCCTTGTAATTACCAACATCGCTCAAAATTTGTGAGATTAAAAGATTCTGTTTGATTTCCTTTGTAATTGCAAAATGGGAATGGTAATTGAATTTTAATATTTTGAATGAAATATAGGTTGTTGTTGTTTAAAATTGTTCAGGTGCTTTTGTTACTCATGTAGGTGTACAGTTAATAATATCTATGTATTTTGAGAGTATATATTTTTCAAGATGGCGTCATATGAAAGGGGAAAATTGTTTGTACCTACATTCTACCCGGCTTCCATCATTATTTGCTGCTTCATTGTGTTCTATGTTTGTAACGTTTTTAATTTTCATTAAATTGAACAGTTTCAAGAGACAATAAGAAGTAAGTACATTTTTATTCTGTATTTGTTAAACCATCATCATCCCCCGAGCACTAACACTGATTGCGTCTAATCCCAGAGTCTTCTCTTCTACTTTTCCTTTCAGCAATTTATAGGAGCAACTGCTTTCTGACTTCCCAACCTTAAAGGAAGGGCTCGTAGGCCACTAGTGGTTCCGTCCATCAATCAGCAGATGTACTGGCTGGAAATATGATGAATTTCTTACCAGCTCATATGTTTTCTTCCTACAGACCCGGGACCTTCAAGCGGGGCGTGAAAAAGCATCTGATGAGACCTTCAAGCTGAGTGTCATCATTGTAAGATGCTACATGTCTGTAATAAAAAAAAGAGGGTCACCCTCTTTCCTGAGACTTGCCTTCGGCTTATCAGGTGAGGTGAAGTCAAATTGACGTAGCTATCCTAGGTCTGAAAAATATCGCTTTTTTAATGTAATAAGGCCTCCTACCTCTTAGTGGGTATTCGATATATTTAAGCAACGAAAAAGTCTATACTTTATCGCCTAAAATTCTGATTCCGTAAACGGATTCACTCCTCAGAATCAGTACACGATCTTAAACCCATTAATATTGGGTCTACGATTAACTGCAGCTCTTACTGTATATTTTATTTTTATTGCGGCAGTAAATAAAAATGGAGTTTCTGATTAAAGTTTTGGCAAACGTCCCTTGTCTTGTTGTAATGAGAATACACTTCCAGACTGTTCCTCGTGAATGATAAATATTATGTTTTCAGTATTTTACAGTGAATTTAAAATATTTATTGCAATGGTAATCTCATTTAAACGACTGTCTTATTATTATATATCTATGTTATAATCTATTTAATCTGAGCCCGGTTGCATTCAATGTTTCTACATCGGAGCTCGGAGTCTGTTCTATTGCAATTGTGTTATGTATCATTTTAGCTATTGCAGTAGGTACTACTGTCTGACATTCCAATACCTAGAGGTAAGTATCCATACTTCCATACTAATATTATAAATGTGAAAGTAACTCTGTCTGTATGTCTGTATGTTACGCTTTCACGGTTCAACCACTGAACTAATTTTGATGAAATTTGGTAGGGGTAGATTAGACCATGAGAAAGGACATAGGCTATGTTTGGTCGTGATAACCGACATCCACGCGGGTGGAGCTGCGGGCAAAAGCCAGTACTGTATATTTGTGCCGAATTTCAACCAGAACTCTCGAGCAGTTCTGGCAGTATTGCGGAACAAACATACAATCATACATCCAATTTTTTGCATTATTTTACCACATTATTTACTGTGAAGTAGAAAACAAGGTCTACCTCATTGCTTCTCGTAGATAGGGTTAGTAGTAGTATAGTGAACAGCTCATGAAAAAGGGTTCCTATTATGTGAAACTGAAAAACATAGTGACGCGTGTCAATAGACTTTTGCTACCTTTTTAGGGATAAACAGGCGTATGTATGAACTGGTTTATTAAGAAAATATGGCGTTTAACACTGCTACTTAAAGTCGAAGATAAACTTAGCAACGGGCGTTTTACGTAATACCTAAAAATCCTCACTCTAGCATTGTCGCGGTATATAATAAAGTCTACAATTCTCCGCAGAATGTTAGGCAATCTTACAAAAATAATCATCGTCATCAATTTTCTTCCCCTGCTTACTGCGCAAGAAGGGAATAACTACAAGAATTACTAAGTAAAATAATCCTGAATGTACTCGTAAGTCAGAGTATGGAGATATACAAGTCGGATCACGTACAAGGGTAATTTACGGGTCCGCCGCGCGCATCGCAAAACATAAAGAGAAAAGTTGGGGAACATCTCTGTATATATGTGTAGGGCGCTTAAGATAATACGTTACTCCTCGAGATATGAGCCTTTTTTGAAGAGAAGCTAGCGTAAAAAGAATGAAAGAAAATGTATTTAATTCTGACGTTTTTCATGAGGGTAAACTTACTGCTTTAGAAATGAGAAGTCTGAGAAGTATAGTTCAAGTGATTTAGTTGAAGTAAGTGAAGAGTAACGGGGTAATTGAACTTTGTATTGCAGAAGATGAAGTGATCTAGAGTAAGAGGTACGCAAATGTGTGGAGAAAGGGTGAAAGAAGATTGATTAACTTTATTTATGAGGCGAGGATCAATGAGCAACTCAATAAGGGTCGATTTAGGCTTTAGGCGTACTTATGTCAATCATGTCGAGGACCTTTAAGGAAACACCACGTGAATTATAGTACTCGCACAACTGGTGAGTATTTATGAAGAAGATTATGATAGAAGAAGCAAAAGTTATGTACCAGAATTATAGCAATTGTAAAGATATTGTCGCTGGGTTGGAGGAAGACGAATGGCTTGATGTTGTCTTTGTCTCACATGTGTTTAGATTATATTTCATTGACCGGCTCCGTCTATCTGGCGTTCCTACTGCATACTTTTCATTATCATCATCTACATAAAGACGTTAGTCCTGATTGTATCCGAGGCCAAGGTGCCCTCAGAGCTCAGGGTCCGCCTTCCGGCTCTTCCTCCTCCACTTGGTACGATCTGGGGCGTCTAAGGCAGTGAGACTGTTTGCACGCATGTCACCCTCCACAACGCCAAGCCAGCACTTACCCCTTCTACCTGGACCCAGTGGGACGCCATTACCCACGTAGCCGCATACTTTTCATCACTGTGCTGTTTTGACTCTAGTAACCGCTTACATCTCTAATTGCTAGTATATTTACGACTATTTGCTACTATAATAGTATTAAATAGTCCCTTACACACACAACGCATCCATTTCCAGCAATGTTATTGTTATTTCCACGCGTGTCTGCGTCGTAAGAAGTTGTCATGAACATTGGCTGTACCAAAATTGTTGAAAGTTTTCGTATTACAAGACAGCGGCGACCACAAGCGTTGTCTCTTGTCTCCCAACACTAAATATTGTTAACGAGACCTATTACCAACTCTTTGGGGACAGTTTAATAAGTTTTGGGAGTTAGTTAAGTGATTGGACTTTATTAAAGTTGGCTTAAGTTCGTTTAAGAAGTGGTGTTGAGGAATTGTTGTGAGTTGCGAAACAAAATACTTAGAACGTATTGCTTTAAGTAAACTTTCATATTAATTTATTTGTCAAGTCTATGTAGGTATGTTTTAATTACTTGGTAAAATTTGAAGTAGGCACTATACTACGAGCGTTATATGATGATCCCTATGACGGTTCGTTAGCGCTTAACATTGTACTGACGTCCTATCACATCAAATCCTTTAGAGGTCCATTAAAAAGACGAAAAAATCATAATTGTGTACAATTGTAAATTATAAAAATGAATATTAAGAAATTATTACGTAATGTTCGGAAATAATAGAAAAAAACTCAATGCAAATGTACATGGTACGTGCTGCAAAAGTTACGTCGTCAAGCTGTTATCGACTAAGAAGGGACACATCGATAAACAAAATATCGATAATTTGTTGGAAATATAAAACAAATGCTTTGAGTTTGTATTTTATTTATATCAATCTGAATCTGATACAGGGTCAATCGGATCTTCAAAATCTAAGTCTGAACTGCAGCTATCCGTGACGTTTATTATTAACGGTTGGTCAATGATATTGTCGTATTGTACATCTCGATCCCAGTCTTGTAAGCAAATTTTCTTCGTTCTTTCGACCACTTTTCGCCAATCGTCAGCTGTCACTTGAGCGCAAGCTTCTTCCAATAAAACCATCATTTTATTTGCCGTGAATGGCGGAGTTGTGTTATGCCTAGCTGCATGACCTGAAAATATTTGTACATTCAGTAATTATTTTTAAAAATATATGCATATACATAATATTATATAAATAAAAAATATAGATACCTTTGATCTGCGCCCATATCAACTCGATTGCATTATATTGGCAGTGATAGGGCGGTAACCGAATTACCGTGTGTCCATTTGATTTGGCCAATTCATCCAAAAAATATGATGGGTGCGTCTGTTGTTTGTGAAAGTTCAACAGTCTAACCAACTCTTTTTTTAACATCTGACTGTCAGTTTCCACACCATTGCCGTGTAACCACTCTATAATTTCAGCTTTTTTGTTATTGCTGCTGGGGGGTTTGTTAATTTGAACTGAGTGATATGAAGCATTGTCCATTAAAATATAGTGAGGCTCATTCAAATTTTCTAATAGTTTTATAAACCATGTCTTAAAGTTTTCGAAATTCATTTCCTCGTGGTACTCCGTTGTTTTCACTGACTTAAAAGCCCACAGGCAATTCGGCACAAAACCTGTAGCTGTGCCAGCGTGGCAAATGATTAAGCGCTGGCCCTTTCCTTCAGGAGTTTTTGTGCTGGATTTCGCTGTGTCATCCGTCCATGCCTTACCTACAGTATGATTCGCGTTCAGCCATGTCTCATCAAGGTATACTACCTTCTCCCAGTTATCAATTTGTTTGATTTTGCGAAGAAAATCGCATCGTAGTAAAGCTATGTCAGTACGCTCCATTAATATTTTTCTCTTGTCACATTTTTTATAGCGAAATCCACATTTTTTCAAAACAATTCTAAGAGAAGTAGCACCGCCTTTGAAGAGTTCTGCAGCTTTTAATGAAAATAATAACTTCTGGCAGGTCGGTAGTTCACCTCGTAGGTAGTAACCATAAATATGATTGCGTATAGCATCTAAATCAAATTCATCAGGTTCTGTTATATGACATAACCTTTTCTTTTTCTTTGGTGTTAATAGTTTATTGTCCTCCATGGACGACTCCCCAAATTTTTCCTTTGTTATTCGAGAAACAGTAGCCTTTCCGATTCCTAGAGCATCGGCTACACGATCGCGAACATTGTCAAGCGGTAACAAGGGTCCGCCATTTTGTTGTTCACGAGCAAAATAGTCTCGCAAACGAACTACAAACTCGCGAACTTCACTGTTGAGAACAGCTTTCCGCTGTCTTTTCGGCATTTTGCAAAACCGAAAATCAACAAACAGGTAACAGAAAATCAACAAATAACACAAAACAGCGAAAACAGAAACAAAACTCAGCTAACAAAGAAAGACGTGGCGCATACAAGGCGTTAGAGCACTCGTATGACGCGATGTGATGCGGTGTGACAAGAAGACAAAACAGACTAGTCAGCACAGTCTCGTTCGTATTGTCGAGCGACGCATACATGCACACAGCATTCGTTTCGCGACGCGGTGTGAATTCTGTAACCGTCGGTAGACAAATAAAAGTTCTCGTGAACAATGGAGTGCCAGAAGTGTAAAAAGGTCCTTACTAAGAAAGGATCCCATTTCATGTGTCAAGGAACGTGCCAAGGCACATTCCATAGAGGATGTGTAAAAGGTCTAGCAGCAGATATAAAAAATGGGAGAACTAGAATTTATTGTAATAACTGTGAAGATGAAGGATCCGAAGAAGAGGAACCGGAGGAAGATTCACATACTGACTCCACAAGAATTCTTAAGGATATTCAAAGAAAAGTAGCAGTTATACCCAGCTTCAAAAAACAATTAGACATCATAACACAAAGCTTGAGTATGCTATCTGAAAAATACGATACGTTGTCTACAGAACACGAACTATCTAAGAATAAAATACAAAAACTTGAGAAAACAGTGCTTAGTGTAAATAACAAATGTATCTACTTAGAGAAGCAGAACGTCGCCCTCGAACAAAAAGTACATGATTTCGAGCAGGCATCCAAAAAACACAACATCGAAATTGTGGGTATTGAACAGCTTCCAGGTGAAGATGTAAAAAAACTTGTGGAGAAAGTAGGTAATGTAATCGGTGCGGATGGCGCTGACATAGAATGGGTCAGGCGTACTCGAAGTTCCTCAAAAGAAGACAGGAAACCAGCTTCTATCATAGTTGGTTTCAAGGCTACGGGAACTCAATCGCGAGACAACTGGCTTATCCATCGTCGCAAGACCTCAGAATTGACCAGCAACTTGATTACAAACGGTTCTGCTACAAACAAAATCTACATAAACGAAGACCTGACGAAGCCTACGCGTGCCCTGTTATGGAACACGAAGAAACAACTACAAGGAATATATAAATTTATATGGATCTCCAACGGAAAAATACTAGTAAAGAAGTCTGAAGCAGAAAGGTCTATATGTGTGCGAGCTGAAAGTGATATCAATGATCTTATTAATAAAAAGTGAAACATTATCGTACTGATTTACTAGGTTTAAATTTACTGTAACATTTACTACCTTTACAGACTTAGATTTCATTCGTGGTGAAGCTATAAATTATGCGTGTGTAGAGAGTTTAAAAACATGGTTCCAAAAAATGTATATTATCAAAGATATATGTATATTACACGTGAACATTCGATCAATAAAAAAACATTTTAGAGAATTTCTAGTTACTCTTCAAGGCAACTTAAGTCAATTGGACGTTATTGTGATAACCGAACAAAATATACAATTTTCGTTTTTGTCTTTTTATAAAATTCCAGGCTTTAACATTCATTTCTATACACGACAAGGACGGAGTGGCGGTGGCGTGATAATATATTCACGCGCAGAACTCGGCGCGAGGGTAAGTGAAACAGCTGCGCGGGCGAGCGATTGTATGCGTGCGGCAGAGTGTGTATCTATCACATTTAACACAAATGGAGAACAGATTTACCTAATTTCTATGTACAGACCACCCAGATTTCGCAAAAACACTAGACTTGGAGAATTTTTTATCGAACTTCGTAAATTACTAGACATAATACCAAAACAATCCATAGCAATATTATGTGGTGACATAAATATAGATTTGCTTAATCCCCAAGCTAAACCAGTCGTATTATATGAAAATATAATGTCGGAATTCGGTTTTACTAAATGTATATGTGATGTAACGCGAAGGGAAATAGTCAAAGGTAAATTGGTGATATCATGCTTGGATCACATATATGTTAGGGCACCTTTGGCACTAATTGACTCTGCGGTCATTAAACATAAAATATCCGACCATTATTACATCTCCGCAGCGATACAATGGAAGCGCGTCCCGGTAAGCGATCACGCTGCCGCCACTAGCTCCAACAATATTGAGTCCCCACCACCCGGGCCAGAGCCCGCGTCTATACAACGGCAACGACGCGTTCTTAGTAATAGATTAGTTAGAAAAATGTTACTATCAACAAACTTCGATAATTTATTAAATATTCAATGTCCAATTGAGTTGTATGACGCTTTATCAGGTATCTTTAGTAATATATACAAGGAATGCTACATAACGAAAACTATTAAGGTAAATCAGAGTGGTAGACATAATAAATGTTGGATAAGTGAAAACTTGAAGCAGATGATTCTAGAAAGAGATAAACTGTACGAAATGTGGTGTAATGATCCCAAAAATATGATAAAGAGGTTAAATTATACTAAATATAGAAATAAATGTAGTAAGGCTGTTTTTAAATGTAATGTTGAATACGATAAACAAAGTATATTAGACTGTAATAAAAATATTAGGAAAATATGGTCGAAAATAAATGATTTACTGGGTAAAAATGTACAATCGTTAGATAATATAATACTTACAAATATGGCCCATCATGGCAGTGCGAAAGAAATTTGTGATAAGTTTGTAACCAGTTTTTCGAGTGAAATTGACCAGATAAAACACATATGTACGGATAAATGGTTACAGAGAGATTGTTATGTTATAAAACCTAATGTTTGTATGAGATGGCAACCAGTGAGTAGTGATGATGTGAAGCGTGTGATTAAATCTATGAATAAAAAGAAGTCGCCAGGAAATGATCAGGTGCGGATGTTTGATTTGAAATTAATTACCGTCAAAATCAGCCCAGTCATTGCTCAATTAGTAAACCTATCAGTCAGTCAACATAAATTTCCAAAAAAAATTGAAAGGAGCCATAATTCGCCCAATCCATAAAAAAGGAGATCGAAAGGATTTTTCTAACTACAGGCCTATATCTATATTATCCAGTATCGACAAAATTATAGAAAAATGTATAGTAAATCAACTAGGGTCTTATTTAGAAAAAAATGAAATAATAAATAAATGTCAACACGGTTTCCAGAAGGGAAAAAACACTAATAAATTGCTATCTAAATTTACAGATGAAGTTAACACTTATTTACATGAAAAAAAGTTTGTTGTTGCAATATTTTACGATTACAAAAAAGCTTTTGATACGTTGGAAAAAGATACCCTTTTGAATGGAATGGACGAGTGTGGTGTGGGGCAGCCGCTTAATGAATGGTTTCGCGACTATCTGACATCACGCACATACCGTGTGAGTATTGGCGGTGCGCTCAGTGAGACTGCCGAGGTGCAGTGGGGGGTGGCTCAGGGGTCCGGGTGCGGACCGACCTGCTACCTGCTACATGTAAACAGCTTAAGTGGTGTACTCAAACACTGCTCGGCATACATGTTTGCAGATGACCTGTGTACCCTGCGCGCCGGCACTGATCTCGATGAGACATATCACCTAGTGCAGCGGGACATAGATGCGGTGGTAAAATGGTCCCATGATAATGGAATCATACTGAATGCAAACAAAACTAAGCTTTTGGTTATTCACTCGCCATACTTGCGTCCTGCTGACTCGTCCTCACATCTGTATACGCATAGCTTCTCATGTTTTCACAATGATCTGACTGGTTGTCAGTGTAAACCTATTGAAAGAGTGAACTGTGTAACCTACCTTGGTGTTAGAATAGACGAAAGCTTCTCCTGGTCTTGCCATATTGATTATTTATGTAATAAGTTAAGAACGATTCTAAGTCAATTCTATCACCTAAGTTTTAAAGTACCAAGGGAAACATTAAAATGTTTGTATTTTGCACTAGTGCAGTCTATTTTGGACTATGCTCTAGATAGTTATGGTCTGACGTATCCGACTTATATTAACAGATTGGAGGCACTGCAGATTCGATTTCTGAAACTGATAGTAACTGAAAAAACTAAGGCCAAGTGTAAAGGTGACTATTCTGGATTGTTTAGTATATGTAAAATACTTCCAGTAAGTGTGCAACATAAATATTTATTAGCTATAAATAACACAAATACTCAGGAGTATACTTTAATCAACCATAATATTGGTACTCGTTCTATGTCTTCAGGCAAATTTGAAGTACCAAAAGTGAATAATTATTTTGGAGATAGAACATTAAAAAAACGTATACCGTACTTATTAAATAGTTTGCCGGAGGACATAAGACGGGAACAAAATAAAAATAGGTTTAAAAGAAACATCAAAAAGTACTTATTTACAACAATTGTAAAATAATCTCTTAGGTTAGATTAGATCAAATGTAAAAAGAAAAAAAAATGTAAGTTGTGACTCACCCGATCCTGCAGACAAACTGTGTAAACAGTTTTGCAGGACTATTACTATTTTGTAACATAATTGTGATGTGTAATAAATAAATAAAAAAAAAAAAAAAAAAAAAAAAGACTGACAAGACATGACATGACTGAATTAAAAAAATACGGTAGGTCTATGGCCTCCATTTAAATACTTTTCCATGTACTTAATCCATAATTGCCAGCTAATTATGAATTCTTTAAAATTCAATTCAAAAAGAATTTTAAATTCTTTAAATTATGCAATTTGAATAAAAATTAAAGTATAGTAAAATAAAATATAATAAGGCTGTTACTTTTTTATCTAGTGTTTTATGTCCATCAATGCGCGTAGTCTTTTTTCAAAATAAATAAATATTGCTTATTATGTTGAATGACCTGGCTGAATGACATGACATTTGCCTGAAAAAACAGTATTTTATCGAAATTGCTTCGCATCACTAATACAACTGTCAGTTGAAACGTCATAGGGATCATCATATAACGCTGGTAGTATAGTGGCCAGGTACACTCACATTTCGGCAACCGATATAGGTTGCCATTTAGGTGGTGAATTTGTCTAATCGCTTCCTAAACTGACAACATCTTTACAATTGCTACAATCCTGGTACATAACTTTTGCTTTTTCTTCTGTCCTAATCTTCTTCATAAATACTCACCAGTTGTGAGTACTTAATTCACCTGGTGTTTCCTTATAGGTCCTTGCCATGATTGACATAAGTACGCCCAAGGGAAGGTTCATATCTGACAGAACATGCGTCGCGTATTATCGGTCGCGTAACGCCAGAACAGAAAAATGTATAGAAAAACACTTGACCGTTCACACTCAACCGATGTTACGTTAGTGCGTCGAATGTGAACGGTCAAGTGTTTTTCTATACATTTGTCTGTTCTGGCGTTACGCGACGCATGTTCCGTCAGATATGAACCTTCCCTAAAGCCTAAATCGACCCTTATCGAGCTGCCCATTGATCCTCACCTCATAAATCTATTCCATATCAAACTTCTTTCAGCCATCCTCTACACCTTTGCGTACCTCTTACTCTTCATCAGTTCATCACATTAAAAGTTGGTCTTGGCTGTATGGTATGGTAACTCTGTCAGTGATTAGGCACTACCCACAACTTAGGCCCCCAACATAGCTGATACTAGGCGATGATAAAATATAAAGAGGTAGAAAACATAGTTTAATAATAAAATGTTGAGCAGAACAGCGCGTCATCAATCAATCAATCTATCAGATTACTCGCAGCGTTGGCGCACACAATGTACACAATCTCTGCGCTAATGTCTCGGTTAAGGAACAAAGGATTACATCCATGTATCTATATACATATATATTATATTTGTATAAGAAAATAATAATCAGTGAAGATGTTTGTTACTCATTCACGCTCAAACGACTGACAGGATCTGGGTGCATTTTGGAACAGAGATAGATTAAAGTCTGAAATAGGAAATATGATACTTTTCATCCCGGGAATAGATTCCTATGAGTAGCAGGGCTAAGGTCAGAATTGGTGGTGTCGTTGTCAAGCTGAGGGTAAAATAAAAATGTTTCTTCTTTTTCTTTGTTTGATTGAACTGTATATATAATTTTTTCATTAGTTCGTGAAAGTTAAAAAATTATACATAAATAAATACTTCAATGTTGGAGTAATAAAATGAGTGAATATTATAAACGAAAATAAATACAACCTTGAAATAAAATATTTCGGAAAAATAACCATGATTCGGAGAACGGCAAAATGGTAGAAAATATTTATTTATTCATCGATGTATAAAATTAAACTGTATTCATACGAACTATAATCCAATTTAACTACCGACACAAGAACCATGTTTTCCTAGTACATGTTGTGTGGAATTTGCGGCCGATATAAAAGGAACAATTTATTTAAATTGTTGGTACATTTTAGTATGTAGTACCTACACATAGCATTGTAAACGTCGTGATGCGCGGTATTCAAATATTCTGCTCCCAGCTATATCGAGTACTTAAAATTTGGAGCTGAGAACAAATTTCATTTCAATTTATTTATACAATAAAAGTGTGTCACGCGCTTATAATTCATAATATACTTACTAGCTTTTGCCCGTGGCTCCGCCCGCGTGTATGTCGGTTATCGCAACCAAACATAACCTATGTCCTTTCTCAAGGTCTACTCTACCCCTGTACCAAATTTCATCAAAAGCAGTTCAGTGGTTTAGGCGTGAAAGCGTAACATACATACATACATACAGACAGACAGAGTTATTTTCGCAATTATAATATTAGTATGGTATACTTATGTTTCGACGATAATAAAAATAGATGATCATTTTCAGAATACGATAATTAATTTGTTAACAAAATAATTTATATCTTTTAATGAAAGTGTTGTCCTATAATGGGCTCTGTAGAAATATGTCTGATTTTAAAGTTTTTTTTAAATATGTATATAATCTGTTAATTGTCGATACTCCGCCAGGTGGTATAGGAAGTCAAGGTTGAAGGTGAAGTTGGCGACGTTCAATTCCAAGTCGAATTCCATATAACATCTAGATGGGGAGAGTCTACTTTGACGGATGCTTTTTCACGCCCCACTTGAAGAACCCGGGACTGTGTAATAAAAAATTACACAGAGAATACATAGCTGTTATATCCAAATTTCCATACAAAATATTGACATAACAGCTATCGTTCGAAAAATATCGGAAAAAATTAAAAGCTCAAGTGAGACTTGAACTGACGACCTTTCCCTTAAAGGCCATTAAAGACGGATATAAAGAGAAGGAAAATTTGAAATGATTCAGGTGCGGCTCAATAACTCAGTTGGAAGAGCATTCCCCCTGTAAGGGAAAGGTCGTGAATTCAAGTCTTACCAGAGCATTTCATTTTTTCCGATGTGTTTCCAACTTTAAAGTTAAAAAAATCATTCAAATAACAGCTATCCTTTGTAATTTTTTATTTGTAAAGACCAAAGAATATAACACTAATAAAACATCCATACTAATATTATAAATGCGAAAGTAACTCTGTCTGTCTGTCTGTATGTATGTTTCGCTTTCACGCCTAAACCACTGAACCGATTTTGATGAACTTTGGTATGGGGGTAGATTAGACCATGAGGAAGGACATAGGCTATGTTTGGTCGCGATAGCCGACATCCACGCGGGCGGAGCCGCGGGCAAAAGCTAGTATTTGATAAAAGGCCAAGTTCAAACGTTTCATACTCGCAGTATCAACTTTGTATGAGAATTACACCAATGAAATATATCATTACGGCGTTTGCCCCGGCACTGTGTTCACTTAATCTAAATTTATGACCGTTTCGAGTATTTCGACTGGCGTTCGGCTTACTGAACGATGGGGACAAACTTTTTGTTTATTACTTTACAGTTTTCAAGAGATGATCTTTATAGCACAAGTGAAGGGAAAAGTTTGAAAACCGCAAATTCGTATATACTCGTACTACGGTGGATTATGGTGATGAGCTACATATTTAAGGTATTTGATCTTTTTGCTTTTCGTTATTGCTAGTTGTACATAATCTCTGCCTCCTCCCTTTGATGATTCCAGCTCGACGGGAAGTATCTTAAATCAGACTTCTGAATCAATGCAATCCAAGTCTATTGCGTATATAGCACGAGAGCCAGACTGTAAGGGATGGCCCTGGGTCAGCCGGGGTGCGAGGCGTATTCCGATGACAACCTCACCTCTGGCCTACCAGTACGACCCACAGTCGGCGTGCGGTTTTAGTCGGTTCGAGTCCGACATAACCTCCCCTTCCAGTGCCGGCGGCGGAGGTATCCGAGGGATATACGCGAGAAAAAAAAAGTACGCGCTTAAATTAAGTTTCCTACGGAACCTTCAGTTCGCGAGCCCGACTCTCACTTGTCCTATTATAATAGATAATTGCATGAGCTTTAACTTTGTCTCAGACATTTTTATGACAAAACTTACCGTTTGGCTGAAAATCGCTAGTGAAGTGAAGACTTTGAAAAAAAATATCCAGGTATTGGAGTCATATGAACTTTTTAGAGTTCGTTTCAAAGTCAAAGTCGAAGTTATTAGTAATTTCGGTTGCTAACATTCTACAAAAAAAACCTAAATCTTGAACAATAAAATTGTTTCTTATTGACGTCAATTTAAATTCTACTTAATCTAAGTTTACCACCACTTCCAAGGCGCTGGTGGAGAAGAAATGGCGCAAAAGCTCCACCGCGCTATTTTTAGACGTCAATTTATAATAGTTATTTTCTTATAGCTAAATGTTGACGAATGTACATTTCGCGTCTGAATAACCAATAAGGTATATAAAACACTTTTATGATACCTAGTGTTTTGAACAATTCTATCAACTTTCAGCCGAGTGCGAATTATTATAACCTCGAATGTTTCTTCGTTCTTCGGGGTCCTTCAAGAAGGATATTAAATAGGGTTTGGCAGCGCGAGGTGACGCCATTGGTGTTGCACACGTCCAGGTGGACCGTGTGCATGGTGTGAAAAAACCGAAGCGCTTGAAAATGAGTTTTTTGGTCCGAAATTCTAGGCAAAAAGCCTTGGGTCAGCCGTGGTGCGAGGTATTTGTCGAAGACAACCTCACCTTCCAGCCTAGGACCACGACCCACAGTCGGCGTGCGGTTTTAGTCGGTTCGAGTCCGACATAACCTCCCCTGCCGGCTCCGGAAGGGGAGGTATCCGAGGGGATTTACGCACGTAAAAAAAAGGCAAAATAAAACTATGTAGCATAAGTTACACCTCATATAATATAAACAATATGTAGATTAGAAAATTCACTAAATTACCGAGGTAAGTACCTATCCTTTTAATATATGGGCCGACCTTAGCTTAGCTCACAATATTTCCCCAGTGCCCGATGTATTTCGTGTTGTTATAGTAGGGAAAGTTTATTTCTGTAAATGATGGTCAGCTTGAATCTAGATAAAATACCTACTACATATACCTAAGTAGATATTTTGAAGATACGAGGTATACATAGCAACAACTTTGGGGTCCAAGCTCCACCACTAGTATGCATCAGGTACACCGACACGCTGAACAAAAGACGAGGCTCAGTCATAGGCTATCGTCTTTGTGCTGGGAGGGCAGACGGAAGTCAGGCTTCACAGTGTACTGCAAGTAAATGGGAAATCGCTATGAGGACGATAATGACTATGAATTTTTACCCGATATAGCCAAAAGGAGGGTTATGATTTTGACAGGACCCTATTTAAAAATTCATAATTATGAGTTAGGTGATAGTTACTGCAGAGAAAAGCAAAGAGGAGGGTCCTGTATTCTGATAAAAAATAACCTTAATTATAACAAAATGCAATTCCTGCAACAGTATGCTGCACAAAAGGTGTTTGAGATCTGTGGTGTGGAAATCGATGCTTATAAACTAATTGTAATATGCCTCTATCGCATACCAGCATCAGATCCAAACCTATTTCTGAGTAAATTACATAATCTGTTACACATTATCAATAACAAGTACAAATTAAAAAAACGTATAGTGTTGGTCGGGGATATAAACATCAATACGCTAAAAAAGACAAAAATTAGTGACGAATTATTCGACTGGTCATACAATCATAAATTAAAGATACACATTGATGTTCCAACTCGTAAGTTGTCCTGCCTAGACCATATATTAAGTCACATTTCAAATGCTATGGCCACAGTGATACCACTGAATCTGTCTGACCATGATACAGCACAAATGCTGAGCTTTCCTGTCACATACAAAGAACAAAAACCTATCTCATACTCGATATTAAAAAGAGATTATAGCCCCGACTATATCCGGAAATTTAAAGAATGCCTGCAAAGTCTGAGTTGGACTGATATCTACGCAGAAAACGACATTAATAAAGCATTCAATAAATTTCAATGCTCGTGTTGAATTGTTAATTTAATATTGTTACTGACATTCTGTATATTGTAATCCCAGTCTTGTTAAGCACACCATTTGACATCATTAATTTGACGATAACTTTATTCAATGCAATTTGATTATGATTTTGACATTTCGATAGAATTTTCCTTTAATCATTTGTAATTCGACATTACCATTTGACATTATTATTTTCATTTGACATTTAAAATTATTCCTTGACATTATAATTCAAATGCAATTTTATATATTATATTGATCATTAGAAATTGTGAGGCCAAACTTATAATTATTTCCCACATTTTGGGAAAAAAATTTTAACTGGTATACCGAATTTTTTAAAAACTACCCACACATGAAAAAATGCAAATATTGTAGTGTTTCCGAATTGTAATTTTAGAACATCAATGTGAACCTTTGAGAATGCCGTAAGGCGAAACCGGTCAGGTCTATAAATAAATTCAGTGGAAAAGTACAAGTGTGTTATTCAATATGTGTAGCAGATTCCACCAAGCGCCATCAATCTACAGTATAAACAGTCTTTCACGAATTACTTCGTCTCTTCAATAGCCTATGTTTTCCCAAAATCCGTATAAAAATGTATAATTCCGCTAAAAAACAAAACTGGATTACTAAAGGCCTGAAAAAAAGTTGTAAGACGAAACGAATGTTGCGTTACAACTACAATAAAAATAAAACCATTGTTAATAAAACTAAATACCTTAAATATTCTAATTTATTAAAAAAATGCATCTTTAATTCACAGAAGAATCAAAATATGACATTTATAAATAAACACGACAACAAATGTATCGCAACATGGAGGGTTATCAAAAATGAAGTACTCAGTGCTAAACGTAAGGATAACATTGACACAATTGAAATAGACAATAAAACGTTAACAGACCCAGCAGAGATAGCATCCGCTTTCAATGATAATTTCATTGATATAATAAATAGCCCGAAAAGTACGAATAATACCCATTCATTTGTAAGACATACGCAAATAAATTCAATATATCTAATGCCGATGACTAAAAGCGAAGTTAAAAAAGAAATAATGGCATTAAAAAACACCAAGTCGGAAGGTTACGACGAAATTAGCACCAAAATTATAAAAGCGTCTGTAGATGAAATAGTGGCCATCTTGACACATTTAATAAATCAATCCTTCTCAACTGGAGTATTCCCTGAAGCTCTAAAGATATCGATAGTTAAGCCAATTTTTAAGAAAGGAGAGAAGTCTGACATCAATAACTATCGCCCAATTACATTAATACCAATTATATCTAAAGTTTTTGAGAAATGTATGTATAGTAGACTAATGAGCTACTGCAATACATTCAAATTAATAAGCATGGAGCAGCACGGATTTCAAAAGCAAAAATCTACAACTCTAGCCATTTATTCTTTGATAAACATAACGCTGACTAATATTAATGATAATAACTTGACTACTGGTTTATTTTTTGACTTATCTAAGGCCTTTGACTACGTTTCACATGACATCTTGATAGAGAAACTTGATGCTATTGGAATACGGGGACCTGCGCTTCAATGGCTATCAACATACCTGAGAAAGAGACAACAACGTGTTGTAACCACAAAAATGGACAAAAACTGTAATGTCATAGACTGTAACTGTACATCTAATCCTCGATACAATGTATGTGGCGTTTCTCAGGGGAGTGTGCTAGGCCCTCTACTGTTTCTAATATATATCAATGACATTACCAGTATTTTCAATCACAAATGCATCTTATATGCTGATGACATATCGATTATTGTGACATCCAAAAAAACAACTAATGCAATTAAACACCATGAAGATGAAATAAATAATACTATTGACATGCTAATCGAATATCTAAATATAAATAATTTAAAAACTAATCTAAACAAATCAGTATACGTGCAGTTTAACCAATGTTACAATGAAAAGTATAATTTTGATTTGAATATACCTAAAATAAATGAAGTGAAGGAGACTAAATTTCTAGGAATAATATTGGACCAACATATGACCTGGAAAACTCAAGTTGAGAGCGTATCAAATAAAATTAATAAATATGTATATGCATTGAAACAAATAAAAAATATCACTAACCGTGAAACTGCCATAACATCCTACCGCGCTTACGTAGAATCTGTATTACGATATGGCCTTATAATGTGGGGCAATAGAACAGATTGCAATAGAGCATTTATTGCTCAAAAGAAGTGTATTAGAGCTATATGTGGAATTCAACCAGACGAGTCATGTCGACCGTTGTTTAAGCAACTCAAATTGTTACCGCTGCCATCGCTTTATATTTACGAGATATGTCTGTTTGTGTGGCAGCATAGTGATCTATTTAAAGTAGCAAAAGATGTATACACACGTAGCCGGAGAGATCCATATAGACTTGTGCTGAGCCATCTCCCAAAGTCCACCAAATATAATAAGAGCTGCCTTGCTATGTGTGTACGAATTTTTAACCAAATACCAGTGTATCTTAAAGCACTAAGCACCAGATTATTTAAAAAAGAATTATATAAATGGCTTAGTGAACATAACTTCTACAGCATTGACGAATTCCTTAGACAAAGACTGAAATAATATTTGCGCGCTAGTACACCACTGGCTAAACATGCATGATCAATTTTGTAAACCTGTATCTTTTGTATTTACCATGTTTTAATGCAAATAAATTGAATTGAATTGAATTGAATTGAATTGAATTGACAGGCTATGTATGTATTTTCAGTTCATTTATTCCCTCAGGGCTCCTCAACTACTAATTAGGACTGGACTAATGAGGTATCGTTACAAGCGGCTTAATCGTCCGATTGTTATAGGTTATATTATGACGTGTCACTCAATCTTGCGTGGCACCCTCTAGCGTTCAAAAGGTACTGTGTTAAAAATAAATTTGAGATAAATATGCCGTGTTTGGTATCGTGGTCGTATGCCACTTACTCCAACAAAACAATAAATTCTAGGGAAAAGTGGCACATGGCCACGGCTATCTTTGATATTTTCTTGTTTGTCACTTTTTAGAGCGTGATTTTTCGGTAGTCGGGTTTTAGTTTTAAACTTAATGAAGACTAGAATAGGTACTTAAAAAAGTAGTAAACGCGTTATCAAGTGAGTCTTCGGTTAAAGAAAATAATAGTATGGCACTATTATTTTCTTTAACCGAAGACTCACTTGATAACGCGTTTACTACTTTTTACTATAGTAGATTTGATATTGAAATCTCACAAAATACCTCTTAAACGGAGGAAGGTACGATTTCATACTCCTCCCTTCTCAGTTTTCAGTATAATGCAATTTTTTTACATCATTTATTTAACTTGGTTAGTACAATTCCTTAATCAAATACAGAACTTTACATTGTAGCGTGGTCTGGGATTGAACACGTTTCACTTTAAACACACACCACTCTGTGGTCTAGTTATGAGAACAGCGTCGCAATAAAATACAAGAATGTATTTTATCTACTTCTTCAAGCCAATTGCAATTGTGTACCTATAATATGCTGTACGCTGTACTTACATGTTTTTAAATTAATTTACAGCATAATTGTTGAACTCTGCAATTTCTTGGGGGGTTAATTTCATTACTCAAGAAAGGAAAGTATCTATTCAATTTAAATTCGTGTTACGATGAGAGTAGGCCTAAGAAGTACTAACTCGTTGAAGTTGAAATGCATGCCAATGGCCTCAATACCATGGATACCTCAATACCTCATAGCCTCTATACCATATTATATTAAATCATTGTGACGTAAAGGACTAATAGGCGTAATCATCACCTCTAATTTTAATTCTCAAAGTTGGAAACCAATGTAAATACTCGTATTATCATTATTAGGATGTGCATTTAACTGCGTTTACTGAATAAATCAGAACCTATTTATTAAAACGAGAAATTGTGTAATACATTACGAGGATTCTTAGTTTGATAAACAATGTCAAAAAATATAAATTATAATATATAGTAAAACTAATAATAGTAATAATAGTGGTCTCATAATCTCAAGTTGTAAGTAAAACATAGTACTAATTTGTTCCAAGTACCAGGACAGCAATAATTCAAGGAGCATTTAACTCCCTACTATTGTTTGTAGCGGTCGTAGCGTATGCAAATACGTTACTTTGCTGCAGCCTGCAGCGCTTGCAATTTGCTGTTTTGCTCTTAAGTTTTATTACTCAAAATAGGGGTACCTATCTGGTGTGTGATATGTTAGCCTGGTGTTTTAAAGTAAATGATACATTTGTGGTAAATTTATAGTAAATGGCAACTTATGATTTTAGAACAATATAAGAGCTTTTTATTTAAATATTCGTGATTAATTTGGAAAATATTCATCCTTTTTCTGTTGTTATAGATTCCGTAAATTCTGTATATTTTCTTTCTATTATGCCATGATCTTTTCATCTAGATTATAGGTATTTCGTAGGCTGTAGAACTGCGGAGGATCTGATGTCCCTCCGACACAACTCAATGTCTGATATTCTTGTGAGAACCCTCGTTGCGTGCAGATTAATATGCTCGAAGAGACAATTAGCTCAAATAGTCTAATTTTCATAATATTATGTATGTCAAAAATAAATAGTTAAATATTACAATAATACTACATGATAGAGTACAAGAATAAGTTCGTTACAAAGAACAACCGCGCACAAAAAGTATCTCCCCGATCGAATATTTCCTTATTCCCGTATATTACCGACGAAACTTCGTGTCTCTATTACGCATCATATTTCTACGTAACCGGATAGAGGAGTCGTTACAAGGACGCCATATTTGCCTAGTCATCTGATTAAGTTGCTAAATCGAGCGTAAAGATTGATGGATGTCGACATCGTTAATTATAGCCGCGTGGATCGTCTTGTTGCCAACGGTAAAAAATGGAGAAAAGGATTAGTTCGCTATTTTTTTAAGGCTGAAAAAGATTTAACAGAAGTTTATGGTGGGAATGTAGGATATAGGTGGTGGAGCCTCCTGTCACAGGCTGTTACCCTAGTAGAAGTAGGCTGGGGTGAGGGCGCTATGCTGACCTCCCCTTTTCAGGGCAAGATGGGGGACACTGTGGTTCCCATGCCCGAAAGGGTCCTCAGATGGCCATATTGGGCCACTTTACACCCCGGCCATTTGAAGACCCGCGCCTAGCTTGAGGTTTTGTCCGACATCAACCAGTATCCAAAGTATTAAAGTAGAGATTGGTTCTCGGATGAAGGAGGATTAATAGTCCACCTACTTATAAGCCGTAGGATAGTTGTTGAGGCTATGCCGTGTCGTCGAAGAAACGAAGGACATTCCTATATCCAAAGTGAGTCATACTCCATTAATTAATTAATGACCTTTATAGCGTAGCGATAAAGCGATCTACTGGTAAATCAAAGGTTGATGAGTACGATTCCCACGCAGAGACAATTTTTACTAAAAATAATGTATCATATAAGATAGTTTTTCCACATTTCAAAACCGATATTACAAGGAACTCGAGCTATACTTTGGGTCTAAATAACACTCTGTACTCTCCGACTTCATTCCTTCCTTTTAATTTATTTTTTATAAACCACACTATTGTTATTTCCTAGTCTGTGGTCGCTGTAACCCTTTCTTTATTTGAACGTGGTCAGTGAAACTTTCGTAAGCAAGTTTAAATGTTTTCGCCGTAACATTAGTGGTGTGTGGTCACAAAACTAAGAGAAATATTGCTTTAAAGTGATTAAACGAAAACATAGAGTGATGTTCAGAGCCTCTTTTCTAGTATTTCCTCCTTTTTAATTTATTTTTTGAAGTGGAGGTCACACTATGTACATTCTGTAGTATGCAAGCATATGAATTTGAGATCTGTAATTTTTACATTGAAGAAGAAAAACGGTTTTGACGATTACCGATTTTATTTTCGGGGACTTAAGTGAGGAAAACGTATTTCTGACACTATAACCGTGGCAAACATGTGGGTGAATTTCAACATCTATGAATTTTTAGCTAATTTTGGTGATTTTTTTTATTTCTAGGTATTTAGGTAATCTCTTTCAATATTTAGCTAGAAATACCTATTTAGATGCCTATTTCACTTGAATAGTCAATTAGCCCTGGGAATTACTTGTTTATTTTATACACCTGAATTGCCAATACACCGAAATTGGTGTCTAACACCAAAATTGCATATCAACTTATTTTTATTTTTTATTTATTGTTACTTATATTATTTCTTGTGTGTCAAACTCTATGTTTGAACACAAAAGGATTCATATGTATACAAGAGAAGCTAAGAATGTCAGGAAAAGTATGATTGATTTAGTAATAGTGGATGAAAGATTGAGGAAAAATATTCTGGACACTAGGGCTTATTGCGGTGTGGGCATCCATACAGATCACTTTTTGGTTATATGCCGTATAAGTGATCTCTTTAAGGGATGGAGACATAGAAGGCGTGAGCCCGTAAGTGTTCTAGAAAGAATAAAAGTAGAAAACTTGCAAGAAGATAAAGTGAGAGAGGAGTATAAAAGCAAATTGACTGAAAGGTTTCATGACATTGATAGTATTTGTGAGATTGAGGAGTTGTGGAAGGTATTTAAAGATGGGATTGTGAGTGTGGCTTCCCAAGTATGTGGTACAAGTAAGAGAAGTAAAGTGCAAAAGGTGAAGCATGCATGATGGGATAAAGAAGTGCAAAAGTTGGTATTTGAGAAAAAGAAAGCGTGGCTAGACTGGCTTGCAGTCAGAGCTAATGAAAGAATGCAGAAAGCTACGAATGAGGATGTGGATGAAGCGAAAAATAAATATAGAAGACTGAAAGGGCTAGTGAAAGGAGTGATTGCCAGAAAGAAAGATGAACAAAAATACGTGTTTGATGAAAGGTTATCTGAGGATTTCCAAGCGAATATTAAGTTCTTTTGGAAGTCCATTCGTTCAGCCAGAGGAAAAACGCAGAGCTCCGAGTTGAACGCTATCAGAGACCAGAATGGAAGTATTGTAAAAGGTGGAGAATGTGTGTTAAAAAGATGGCAGGACTATTTTGAAAGCTTGTTTGAAAGAGAGGATGATGTACAGGCACTAACCTCGGTGATGGATGACCATGTCAATGCTGATGAAAGTGGTATTAGTATGAATGAAGTGGTGAATGCATTAAGAAGTATGAAAGCTGGAAAAGCAGCGGGATATGATAAGGTGACAGTCGAGATGCTGAAGGCTGGACATGGCCTCGTAGCAAGTCAGTTGTGCCGCCTATTCAACATGTGTTGGGTTAACGGTGATTACCAAGTGATTGGTGTAAGGCCGTTATAGTTCCACTTTACAAAGGAAAGGGCTCGCATCAGGACTGCAAAAACTACAGGGGCATTAGCCTACTCAGCATCGTCGGCAAACTGTATGCGAAAGTGTTGATAGAGAGAGTCATGAAAGAAACCGATGAGAAAATATGGGATGCACAAGCGGGTTTTAGAAAGGGAATGGGATGTACGGATCAGGTCTTTTCCTTGCGAAGCATAGCCGAAAAATTTTTGGCCAAGAGTCAAAAGGTCTATTGCGCATTCGTGGATTTGGAAAAGGCCTATGATAAAGTGATGAGGAATGAACTTTGGTCGGTACTGTCTATGTATGGGGTGAGCAGCAGCCTTATTCGAGCTCTGAGGTCTCTCTATGAGGACTCAAGTACTTGCGTGAGGATACATGGGTCATACACTGATTGGTTTCGCATCCAAAAGGGTGTAAGACAGGGATGTGTAGCGTCACCATGGCTGTTTAACTTATTCATGGACAGTTGTTTGCAAGAGTTGAAAGATAAAGAATGTGGTTTAAGAATGAATGAGTTACTCGTCAAATGTCTTCTCTATGCTGATGATCAGGTTTTACTTGCGTCATCGGCAGATGAGTTGCAGGAGATGGTAACAACTATGCATGGAGCTTTTGAGAGAAAAGGAATGAAAGTGAATGTTAGTAAGACAAAAGTTATGGTTTTTGAAAGAGGTGAATGCGTGACAGAGTGTAAGATTTGTATAGATGGAGAAAGAGTGGAACAAGTGAATGAGTTCATATATTTGGGAACATTGTTTACAAGAGATGGAAAGCATGAAGAAGATGTTGAAATGAGAGTGACAGCTGGAAATAGAGTGAATGGGGCACTGCACAACTTTATGAGCAGCCGGAAACTGTCCGAAAAGGCACGACGGGCTGTACATCGAGGAGTGTTAGTGCCGACTCTTATGTATGGTAGCGAAAGTTGGGTGTGGCAGAAAAAGCATCAGAGTAGAGTGAATGCAGTAGAAATGCGTGCGTTGCGAAGTATGTGTGGATTGACCTTGAGAGATAGAGTGAGAAATAGCGTGGTAAGAGAGCGATGTGGAGTAATAGAAGATGTAGTGACGAGAATTGCGAAAGGAATGTTAAGATGGTTCGGTCATGTTGAGAGAATGAATGAAAGAAGACTAACGAAACAGGTGTATGAGGCGAGTGTGGAGGGTACTGTCGGTAGGGGAAGACCTAGGCGCACATACCTGGACCAAATCGGGGAAGTTTTAGAAAAGGGGCAGGTCAAGAGTACCCTAAACCGACGAGCATGCATGAAGAATGTAATGAGAGTGAATGAAGCGAGAGTAGTATGTCAGGATCGTAGCAAATGGAGATCCGTGATCTCTGCCTACCCCTATGGGAAACAGGCGTGATTTTATGTATGTATGTATGTATGTATATTATTTCTTTGTTTTTTTTTTGGAATTTGGCACTTAATAGGTACATATAACTCTTAATTTTCACCCTTTTATCACCAACTTCATTTTTATATGGCAAAACCATTTTAGTTCTTAGTAGTATCAGTATAAAAGCAAAACATTTGATTGTTTAGAAGCAAGGATTATATTTTACTCTAATGGCGCCAATATTATCGACGAACTTATTCAAGATTGCTGGGAAAAGATTTAGGCAGTTATTCTCAAAGTGGGAGAGGTGGTACTCGGTATGCCTAAGGGTGGACGGAAGATAGGCCATGGACACTTGGTAGTGACAAGACTAGTTGGTAGTGTGATGTCTATTTCTGAACTTACAAGAGTCCTTCAACTAAGTTTCTCACGCGGTGAGCTGATGGGCATTGCGGTTCAAAAGGGTTCCTGAGGTTTACACCAACCGGGACCTGTACCACGATTCTGATTCCGTTGTTCGCTGTTGGCAATATCAGAATTTCCTTATCACTGTCGGGGTACATCTAGGATCGGTCCTTAGTCCATTCCCAATCAGCGCAGCGTGGTATTTTGGTCGGATAGCATCAGACAATCACTCCATAACTGCCCATGTATGCTATTAATATCGGTGGTGGACGCCGATAGATTGATGCAACATGTGAGGAGCTTGAGGACGGTAGAGGTCAGAAGCCCTCTGTGGAGAAGATTGAGTACCTTTTACACGATAGCAAAGTGCTAGCTGCTGGAGCAACATAAGCAGGAGTTGAGTGTCCCCTACATCTTCGACGTCGTCGCTTTATTGTGTGGAGTCTCGTGCAAAAGATTGCATGAGGCACTCTTGCATCCACGGTAGCTTTCATGTAAGTGAGAAAGCACAGGAAGAAAAGCCAAATGATGTTGACAGTGGAGAGGAGGGAAGAAGGGCGGGCAGGTTTTAACGGTGTAGGCTTGGTAGTAAAGAGTGAGGCCGCCTTTCACGCCAGTAGAAGCAGGTGACGGAAAGAGCGCACGATGCTCCACCGCACCGGCCTGTCCCTACTGCGGCATCAGCTGACTTCACCCAACTACTCGCCTGTCTTTTGTATGGGTAGTTCATATGCTAATGGTTAATCTGAGAGAAAATTAGGAAAGCTTCCGAACAACCCTCAACAACCTCTTTCCCACCTAGGGAGAGAGGCGGTGCTTTCTCCATTGCCCAGGGTATACCACGTAGAGGCCACCTGACCTAGTAGCCCGTCGGACGCAGTATATAAATATGTTCAGCAGATATTAGACATCATAAACGATAGAAAATACGCCGTTGGTATGCTCTTAGACATGAGTAAGGCATATGATCGGGTCCAATATAATATCCTACTAGATAAACTGGATGGGATCGGTATTCGTGGCCTTGCCCTTGAATGGTTCGCTTCGTATCTGCACAACCGTACACAATACGTAGAACTCGTCCATCACGATCACAACACAGGACAGATTTCCAACACAAAGTCCAGCGTAGTAAATGTTCAAAAATCGATTCCTCAGGGCAGTGTTCTTGGCTGTGTTTTGTTCTTAATTTACATCAACGACTTACCAAAAATAATAAATGCTGAAAGCGTCCTGTTTGCCGACGACATATCCGTGGTATTCCCATGTAGTAATAACCAAGAGCTAAATGAGCGGTCCCACCAAATACTATCGGACATGTCGACATGGCTGGCGGAACACAACCTGGAACTGAATCTCTCAAAATCGAAGCTAATGCAATTTAAACCCTATCAGAAACGCCCCTTAATAATAGATTACAAATTTCAAAATATTAAAATCGATTGCGTAAATAATTTCAAGTTGCTGGGTCTAAATATTGATATGGGTCTTGATTGGAAATCCCATATTCGCGACGTGAGTAGTAAATTGTCTTCCTTCACATATGCCCTACACGAATTAAAAAGAACTACGGACCTAAGATCAGCCAAAACCGCCTACTACGCCTATGCACATTCTAGGCTCCGATATGGTGTCATAATGTGGGGGAATAGTGTGGATGTTGATATATTATTTAAACTCCAAAAAAAATGCATTCGAATATTGGCAAACATAGGCCCCAGGGAAAGCTGTAGACCACATTTCAAAGAACTTAACATCCTCACTTTGACTTCCATATATATATTGGAAATATGCACTTTTGTTAGAAGGCATAAATCACTATATGCTTCAAATAAAGACCACTACAGCCAACCCCGCAATTTACGACACAAAGATAGGCTAGCACTACCAACATCTAGCCTATCTATATACCACTCAGGGCCATACGTAATGTCAATAAAAATATTTAATAAGATACCGCAAACAATAAAGGACTCCGGAAGCGAGTACTCATTCAAAAACCAACTACAAAAGTATCTGTTAGAAAAGTGTTATTATACCCTGCAGGAATTTTTTGATGACAAACATGTTTAAGATAAGTTTAGAAATAATTCTACTGCATGCTATGCTAGATTTATAACTAATTGACATATTAACCTAAAAATTGTAAACCTATTTGCGACTTCATTTTATTCTATTTAATGCACCTATAATTTGTAATTCCATCTGATTCTACCTGTAACATGAATATTATTATTTGACATACTTAATTAATTTAACTTTTGACATTTTCTATTGACATTGCCTGACTAATCCTTATTAATATTATATCCGTTTAAATGGAATGATTGAATATTTTTAAATAGGTTGTAAAATTTCATATTTAATTAGCTAACAATTTAATTTATTTTATGTGATTTGCTGTGCCCAAACAGGGCTTCATGTTGAAACCCATTTTATATTATGTAACATCTGTACAACACATGGATGCAAATAAAAAACTTTGACTTTGACTTTGACTACGTAGGAGCTTAATCAAATAACTATGAAAACAAATTTTGGTGTAAATATACAATTTTGATGATTAGTAAAATCCCACCAAATTCACCAAAATTTCTCCACCAAAATTAGTTTCACGTCTAAAAAAATTATTTATAAAAATACTATTTAGAATATAGTGGTTACATTACCAAAATTTAATACACATACTGAACCTGTACACTATACTTAAATATTAAAACATACAATGAGAATAAAACGGTTTAAATAATCAACACAAAAATTACAATATTTTTGTCAGAGGCTTATGAAACGACCTACTTACGTGTTTGGCAGAAAAACGAAACGAGACTGGGGACAACTGGCGCTGGTGCTCATTAACACCCAACTGAACGTTTCCAATGATGATAGTGTCGTCCTTATAGGTACTTTCAATACGACTCCTTCGATGTTTTTATAAATCCCACCAAAATTTTACATTTGCCGCGGACGCATCTTATAAATTATTTTTAAGATAAAGTATAGTACTAAATACTACGAATGACATTATCGAAGATAGCTAAAATAATGCCGAATCGGATTATTATTAAGTATACTCAGTAAACTAATGAAGTTTTGATTAAACTGTGATCATTCCCAAGAAAACAGGTTGTGGACGCGCCACCAAGCTTAGAATTTAGGTGAAAATACATTTTTTACACACTCACAAAAATAGTTTCAATAATATAATTTATACGTTCATATAGAGCAAAACGATATCTTTCTTACAAAAAATAATCATTACTATATGTTAACTTTAAGGTATGATTTTCAGTCACGCCGCGAAAATTTTACGCCTGGAAATTCACGAAAGGGTAGGCTGAGGTGTGTTTAGCCTAATTGCTGTCACTGTTTTATGCGTTGTTTATTTAGTATCGGATAGTAAGTAACCCTATCCGTTAGCCACCTTGGACAGCAAGTAAAAAAAAGATGCAGTCGAATTGAGAAGTTCCATCTTTGTAAAAGTCGGTTAAAAATATGTCTCTTATGCAGTAGAACATAAGCACTACTCTTACA
Source organism: Eilema sororculum (assembly GCA_914829495.1). Classification (NCBI taxonomy): domain Eukaryota; kingdom Metazoa; phylum Arthropoda; class Insecta; order Lepidoptera; family Erebidae; genus Eilema; species Eilema sororculum. The sequence goes on from OU618541.1 coordinate 2,643,780, forward strand.
TAAGGATCTCTGGAACTCAGGGACTTTTCGTGGACAAAATCAAATCTTTTTAATCGGGCAGTTTGGGGTAATCGAATAATATAATTTTGTACGAATATAACGAATAAATATATTCGCAAGTAAGTAAAAAAGTAATATTTTCAGATATACCATTTTATACCCTGACCGGTTTATGTAGCAATTCCTCTCTAAAATTCATTTAAAAAATTATTCTTATTTCTCATAAATAAATAAATAATAAGCTATAAAAACTTCAAAACTGTTTGTTTAAAGCTTTCATTTCTATAAAGTCTGTGTTTTGAAAGCAGAGAATCTTGTTGTAGAGATGTCCAAGCCAGCAGTTAAATAAATATCTGACTTGATGACGTCCTTTGTCGAGACTCGAGACTCGGGACTCGAGATCAACGTCCATGTGTCTCATTAGAAAAAGTTACGATTCTTAAAAATGTATAGTATCATCTGTTATCATCTTGGGGCCAACCACAACCTCTTAAAGCAGTATTATTTCAATCTTACTTCGTGTTTTGGTACCACGACCTCTTAGAGCAATATTACAATAATGTTGTTTAAATTAGCAGTTTTGGGACGTCACCCATAGTTTTCGTTCTTTTTGTTCGTTCAGCGTCAAATATGACATCCTTTATAAAGTCAATAGTTACAAAAAACTATTGAAGAAACAATATTCGAGGAGTTTATCAGCTTCTAAAAGCTATGCTAATATTGCTTATTCAAGAAATCGTCGTTGAATGCTGTCGCGATAAAAATGAGACCCTTTCCATTTTATGAAATTGGTTCATTAAGCGAAAGGGACTCCCACAGAGTGATGAATAGAGTCCACACTGTTGAAAATCCTTAGAAAATCTACAGAGTTCTCTGTAAAGACTAAGGTAATTTAGTAATGTAATTTATATTGAATTAAGTACACGCTATTGTATTGTAATGTGTGATTGACCACTATTAGTTTCGTAAATATATCATGTTCTTAACATAGTTGTTTTTTTTCTAGGTGTTCATTGCATTACCATTTTATAGGCAACTGATGCGAGAGCTATAGGATAAGCTGAGTGAACAACCACGCACAAATAATAACATGCATGATGGCTATTTCAAGAGTTCAACGGTTGCTCGAAAGGCCGCATTAAGATCCAGTTATAATAATAACTATTTTACAAATATAATTGCTTTTATAAATTATTCCATGTAATACCTACTAAATAAATAATATGGTGTCTATATTAATCGAATAACCATCTTTGTACGCTTGCTTCCACCATCACACTTGCCGCGTTTCCAAGCTGGATTGCGATGGCCAGCCTCAGCACCAAAAACGATCCGGAGCGAGAGTCGATTGTAATGATGACGATGAGGTGATGACCGCTAAGTGTAAATATCTATCAAGCTGCGAGTATCAAGCATTATTTAATTAAAATTTGAGCTATTAGAGCGGGTGGCGCGGAGATCTAGATAATAGAAGCCAACTAAAAGACAAAAGGATGTGCAGTGTGCATTTTACAAAAATGTACTCTTTGTTGTGACAAAGCCTTTTTTATAGTGTGGAAAATCCCCACGGATTCCACTCCCACGGAGCCGGTGGAGGCGGTTATGTCGGACTCGAACCGACCAAAACGCACGCCGTCTTTGGTCCTTGGTTGCCGGAGGTGAGAGTGCCAAAAGCATATCTCTCGCACCCCGGCAGACCCAGGACCATTTCTTTCGAGATGGCCCCCTTCGAGTTGTGGGGACCCTAGTATCCCCATCTAGCCCCGGATACGGGGAGGGCACTTTGCGCCTTTGGGCACTTTGTTGTGACAGAGCATCAGTGCGCATGTCCATTTTAATGTCATCAAGTGACATCGGTTCGGTTCTCATAGCAACGATCTTATTATAATAACAACATAGCTGCACGCCTTGGCTTCGCCCCGGTGCTATGAATTACCTATATACTTTTAGATACAAATCTTTCACACAAACCTTGTCCTAAGAATCCTACCTACTGAATAGGTATAACCAAAATAAATGGGTAGGTAATGAAAATCTGTCCCATTGTGCACTAAAAAGCTCTATCTAACCTTGGGACTCGAGAGCCTTGAATGTCGTCAAGTTCAAGCAGTATTCTTAATTCGGGTGCCACTCCGTCATACGTATCGCACTCGAAACGGTGCTATCGATGTGCTGAAATAAAACTTGCCCCTAGGACCCGTTGCCTCGCACCCCTTGCACCTGTTATAATTGTATGATGTGATCATGAATGCCCAGACAATTAAAAACATATAAAATTATTACGGCTTTATATTTGCGGTAGAAAATAAAATTTTACATAAGTAGGTTCCTACAATACAAAATTCACGATTGTTATGAAGACATTGAATATGAATGAATTGTATTTTGTTCTTAAGTTTGCATGCTAGTCACAAAGAGGGTTCAAACAACACACCTCCTGCGTTTACTTAGGTTTAGATGTTGAGGCATTTGAAGATTCTTTGTATCGCACACTAATTATTCCACGTTGTATAACAAAGAAATGCTTTCTTAGGTCGATGTGTTTTAATTTGCTACTTAGGATAGAGCATTTTCACATAGCTTCAATGCCACTTAGTTATCACTGAAAATCATTCACATTCATCAAACACTGCTGTCATGTCTTTCAGCAGTAGCCTTAGATGGAGAGCTCTTTCACGGCTTCGGATAGCGACATAATAATAATTATATTCTTCATTCAGCATAAGCAGTTGACATAGTAGATGCTCGTTGCTTCGGACTCCCAGCTTACAAGTTACAACCCCGCTCTACTACCACTTTAAATAGTACATATAAAATATAAATAGATAATATTTGCATGATTTGATCAAAATGCCCAGGCAATTTAAACTATAAAATTATTAATGGCTTTACAAGGCTTTACATATTATTTGTAGGTGTAAAATAAAATGTAATAATAAAATTATTTTAATGTCAGAATGACAGAGAGTTTTCTTTTTTTTCTTTCAATATCCTGCCAGTTACATAAAAGAGTATTTATATCAAAAACGTTTTACAAATTACGTGAATGTTGTTCCGTTTTGTGTGAGAAAGAGATGGCGCTACACAGTATGACAGAACGTACAGCGATCTCTCTTTTCCTTGTTTGCAGGCTTGTTGCAGGCACAAAAATAACTTTACTCAAATTCGTACCATGAGCGTACAATAATGTTTTATTTTATTCCTGCTTATTGACGGAAATGAATGAACTATTTAGAAAGAGTTATGTATTCCTTGCAATAATTCATTCGCATTAGGGCTGTACTCCGGAGACAAAAAGACCGGAACACCTCTGGAGATTTTTGCGAACAACCGGTTATCTTTCTCAAAAACTCCGGAGATTTTATATAGAGTTAAATATTCGCCTTTTTTCATGAACACTATTTTACTATATATTTTTGATTATATGATTAGATTCCATAGCGATACGATTTTATCGAAGTATATGATGTAGAGATGTTCGTGCATTTATTAAAAAGTAGGTAATATATACATATAATCACGCCTATATCCCCGGAGTGTTTTGGCAGAGGCGAATTAACATCAACACCCACATTTCATCAATCATTGCATTCGGTCGGTTTACCTATTGCCGTATTCCGGGCACATTTCATTAGTCTACAAATTGGACGTTTTCATAATGTTTTAATAAGAGGATTATGATAATAATAGTAATACAATGTCTCAAATGGGTAGGTATTTAAAAAAAATACGAAACTGACTAAATATACTTCCGCGTAATCAAAGAATGTCCGGAGGCTTTCCGAAGATTTATTCAACCAAGAGAAAAATCACCGGATACGGAAATCTTCCCTGGAGTCAAGCCCTACGCCTATTGTCAGTGATTTCTTTTTTAGAAGACCATAGAGTTTTTTTTATTCAAAAAGGATTTTTAAAAAGAAGTTTTTACTTTGAAGTAAAATACTTGTAATTTTAAGAATTTTATTTGTTTGCTTAATACCTAAGCAATCTCTATGCATTCTTCTATACAATTTATACCTGCAATTATAGGCGTTTCTCGGGATGCGAGTCTTCTCACTGGGCACCATGCTAGCTAAAAACCGGAGAAGACTGAGCGTGGGTGAAGAAAATGCCTTATTGATCCACCTTATTGAAACCGCGTGCGGTTTTAGTCGGTTTGAGTTAGATATAACGGCCGCGTTGGCCAAACAGGGAGGTATCCGTGAAACACAATAAAAAGTACTTTTAAACCGTTATAATAGTCAGCTTGACCATTTCTTGTTTAAGTTAATGTATATAAATACGGTTTACTTGCTTTTTGGGTTATGAAAATGATTTTTTGAGCAGTATTTTGCAAAACAATAATAAAAAAGTTGCTACCTAGCAACTTTTTTAAAACGGCTAAATTTGACATAAAAACAATAATGTTAAATACAATACTGCTCTGAAATCTCGTCATGGTACGAATTGAATGAACTAAAATTAATTTGACGTCACAAAAGCACTAAGCAGGAATACATGACATGCACAATGTACGGTTGTGGTACGAATATAAGCAAGATTACTTCAAGCTTGACACAAAACTCTCCTGCAATAAGACTGTTTTGTAAACGGTTGTGGTAGGCCCCCTTATGTCTTAAACAGAATGAAGTTCACTTTAAAATATCCATTTATAGTGTCTTCACTTTCAAGATTTCTTTGAATGTTAGTATTTACTTGGATAATAATGTTTTATATTTTAGATTTATTTAGAGTTAAAAATACTACTTACAGCTGTTGCATTGGCTTCACTGCGGTTCAAATAATGCACCGTACCTGAGAAGCCCTCACAATAATAAGCACCTCAAGTATACCCTGAAAAGTGAAGCACAAAAACAAAGAGTTATCTTATTTGGTGCAGTCGTTCAAAAGTTATGGCATTTCTATATGCGAAAGTAACTCTGTCTGTTTGTATGTTACGCTTTCACGCCTAAACCACTGAACCGATTTTCATGAAATTAGTTTATGGGTGTCCTCTATCACCACTTATTTTCAACATATTCATAGAGAATGCTATTAAAGAAATTAAAGAGAGTAATGCACCGTACCTGAGAAGCCCTCACAATAATAAGCACCTCAAGTATACCCTGAAAAGTGAAGTACAAAAACAAAGAATTATCTTATTTGGTGCAGTCGTTCAAAAGTTATGGCATTTCTATATGCGAAAGTAACTCTGTCTGTTTGTATGACATCCACGCGGGCGGAGCCGCGGGGAAGAGCTAGTTTCTGTTTAATTTAATTTTTTGGGGTGCCGTCTATTTGGTAGAAACTTGATACTCCGAAACCTATTTGGGATAACTCACTTCGCAGAAACTTTTTTAATCGATCATTTATTAGGCATTAAAAATATTTGACATAAATATTTTTAGGCATAATGTGCTTATGACCGAATTTAGAATGGCATACATTTAAGACAGTAGAATTTTATTTGGCATAATTACCTTTGGCATAGGTAAAATTTTGTATAACTTCATTTAGCATAACGTTCATTTAGAGTACAGATTATTTGGCATAATTTGACTAGGCATACTATAAAGAGCATAGAATTTCAATTAGAATAATATAGATTGGGTTACTTTCTTCTAAAAATGGGTAGGTTAGGTTAGGTTAAAACTGTGAATAGATAGTTGTTTACACCCCGACACAGAGTACCCCGACTCGGATAGATTAGGTTAGGTTAGAACTGTGACCCCAAAAGCGCGAGCCGAGCGAGCGAAGCGAGCGTGCCGCGGTAGCGGCCGGCGAAGCGCCAGAATAGATAGTTGTTAACACCCCGACACAGAGTACCCCGACTCGGATAGGTTAGGTTAGGTTAGAACTGTGACCCCAAAAGCGCGAGCCGAGCGAGCAAAGCGAGCGTGCCGCGGTAGCGGCCGGCGAAGCGCCAGAATAGATAGTTGTTAACACCCCGACACAGAGTACCCCGACTCGGATAGGTTAGGTTTCATGTGATTACTACCTCCAACTAATAGTAATAGTAAAAATGATAACGCCTGATTAGAAAAGTGTTGCAATAATCATAAAAGATGATTCTTGCTGTAAACATTATGCGAAATGATGGTTCTACTTTTATATAGTTATGGATAAGAAATATATACCAAAAGATGAATCTGGTTTTGAACTTTCTGCGATGTGATGGTTATACATTGTGATTATTATGGATACAAAAATTATGCGTACAGATGATTCTGACTTACAAAATAATGGGTTTCAATGTATGCAAAATGAGTTTATGCCAAACGATATTCTGCGAAAAGAGGTTTATGCTATTAGTTGTTATGCAATATAAAATTATTACTTAAAAAGTTCTACTATATGAGGTGTACCTGATTTTTTTTGTAGTACTAAGTACCATCCACGAAAAAACGTAATATAAATCTATCTTCTTCAATCAATTAATTAGAATATTGCGGTCCCCTGCTAGACATAGCTCAATACCTGTCTTACCCTATCTAGCAAAACTTTCAACCTCTCGTTGTGTTGGGTAACAGAAGATCCCTACACAATAACATCATCAATAAATGATTTTTCATATTATTAACAGGTATATTCATACAAATAAATCGGAATATTCAATATTTACCAGCTATTATGAATATCCCGTAGTTTTCCCAAACATTATATTGAATAAACCTAACAAAACATAAACGGAAAAAAGTGTCTATTCCGGTCCGGTAGAATAAACGTCAGGAATCGACACGCGACGGTGTTGGCGGCAAAGAGTGGACATCTGAACGGTTGCCAAGTTCCTTTAGCACTTTCTTAAGCGATAGCTATAAAAGGTAGAATTTTCTATTAGATACAAAATGTTTTTCAGCTTTTCATTCTTATGACCTAATTTTAATAGTTGATACTATATATATTTAGTTGAACTGAAAGCTTCTTTATCTTTACTTATCGTAGTGAAAAATTCTTAAGGCACGTTGGATATTTTCTTGAGATGGGAAAACTCGACACTGTTACAGTAACCATACTGTATAGTAGGAACTATCTATGTACTTATAGGGCATTTACCTTATTATACTATATTTATGTATTATTATAACACGACTTGTATGCTTTTCTTAAGTTTATCGATTTAGTATTAAACTATCATCTACTCAAGACGGTTGTTTGATTTCTCTTCAATAGCGGCGCTCCGTACCACTTCGACCACATCTCAAATCGTCCACTTCCCAAAATGTCTACATCTCAAATCGTCCATTTCCCCCATGGAGGGAGTTCCTGTGGGTCACAGGAATGGGATAAGTATTCAACACGGGCGAAGCCGCGGTGACATAGTAAAATATAAATGTAGAGAACTTTCCCCACAAAAGTTAAAATACCAGGCTATCATAAATTTCCAGTAAGTGTTAGCTGCGTTTCAGCACTCTGTTTGATTTTCCTTCTTCCGTTCGGCCTTTGTTATTTTTTCTAACGAAATGTTTCCTCTTCGTCTCATTAAGGCACTAACAGAACTCGGATATATAAGTTCACCGAAATATACGAATGTTTTTAGAACCGTAGAAAGTTAGAAATTCATTACGGGGTATCATTTACTCTTTTCACGTTATTTTCTGGTGCCCGGCGCGAGGCGGGCAAAATTATTGTGTTCAAATAATTGCAACGTGATCCACTATTACGGTTAAGTGAAAACTTCACCGATTTTTAAATCAACGTGGTTGCAGTTTTTTTAATACAGCGAATTTTAGCTTAGGTATCATTAGTTATTGCTATCCTAGTAATAAGTAGAGATATTTAAATTGCTGCAATGTAACCTGTTTATCTGTGCACCTGCTAAACAACAGACGTAATAACTCTGGCGCAAGCTTTCCTCTCAGGGGTTGGCAGGGCAGACGGCAGTTGCTCCCGGAAAAGTCGAGATTACCAATAAAAAATCTCTCTCAGAAAAAAGACTCCGGGCGAGCAAAGTTTTGACGCAAACTGGGAAATCGTTATGAGAATAATGATGATGAAATAGTTAGATATACTTAGTTGTGTAGAACCGAAGAGGAAAGATGATAAGACATGACTTGTTCTTAAAAAATATCATAGAGGGGAAGGTAGAAGGAAAGAGAGGAAGAGGTAGGCCAAGAGGAACATTTATGGCACAGATAAAGGAAAGGATACAAGTCACATCGTATCAGGATGTAAAAGGATTGGGGGAGCAGTGAGGGAAGAGTGGTCATTACTCCACCGCCAAGAGCGTAGCTCTTAAGTTAGAGAGATACTTAGTTGTTGCTCTCAGCTTCGCCCGCATGAAATACTTATTTTTTTATTGAAGTGAAAACTTCTTTAGATGCGTTGAAATCTTTTTGGGTGAACAAGAATCATGGAACTCCCGTCATCGTCACCAAACGCGTCACGTCATGTCATGTCGAAGCAATTCATAAGTTACATACCTACATAGTTTTCATTTTTATTATTTGTTATTTTTTTAATAAATTTATTACAAAAAATATACACGGACTATGCTATTAATAATTGTTCTAAAAATTCGATTTTCGCTTTTCTTTACTATTATGCCAAAGTAAATGAACTCAATATAGTGTATATTTACGTAATTGTTCAAACTTCTTAGTCGAATTCAATTTGCGTCTATCAAGAAAGACTTTATTCGTCAGACATTAACTTTTTCTATGAGTATTGAGGTATTTTCTTGGAAAAATAAAGTCTAGACGACTTGTACACATTATTGTGTGTATTTAACTTATTTTAAGTATTGGACCTTAGAGCCTATGTACATACTCGTCATGTGTCAATTCTGGAAAATATTAAGCTATTAGGTACTTTTACTTTAATAAATGAAGATACAATAGGGATTGAGGTTTTTTCTAGTTTTTAGCATGTGATCTGGACCAAAAAAAATCCTTATGCAGTCATGCCCTACATTTTGTAATATAGGCATTATTAGCAACCTAAGCATGCCCAGGCAATAACATTCTATAGGCAATAAATAAGATATACCCTTCTTAATAGTTAATATACTGTAAGATATATAAGCAAATAAATGATTCTATATCTTTTCTTATCGTATCTTAACTAGACACACACAGTACAAATAAATTGTATAGTACTTCAATCTTTCTTCATTTATTGCTACCAGGAAAACAGCAGTATCGAAGCACTAAACACTGAAGCTACCCAAATCAATAGTACCAACACCAGCCATAAATCGTTAATGGTACGCTTGTTTACGTGAAAGAAATACGATCGAATAAATAGGACGTAGTATAAACCAATTAGTGTTGCAAAAAAAAGTAAATTTCACGGAGGAATGTTCGTGAAAGGATCTTTTAAACCTTTGGCAGTATAATTTATATTAGTATGCTAGGACACGGCCCCCGTGTTGCCAATAAGTGGCAGGTATCGATTTATGGGCTTCGTAATTGAAGGTTTAGTTATGTTTAGATTGTATTAAACGTAGTTTTACGCATTTTTTATTAACTGGAACTTCCTTTTTGTAGTCTATACGGCAGAGGAGAATATTAGATAGATAGATAGATAGCTATATAATTCTTTATTGCACACCAATATCATTACGGATAATATTGTACATAGTTACAGTTATAGTTAAATGCACAATGGGCGGCCTTATCACTTAAAGTGATTTCTTCCAGGCAACCTTAGGATGGACAGGAATGAAAGTATGTAATATAAGTGAGTGTTGGTGTAATTTGTTTACAAATATAAAGAGTATGTTACATGAATAATTACATAGTATACAAACACGATATATAGATAAATAAAATGTGAATGTGAGGAGTTTTCAACGACTATGCTATAGAAAGATAATAACTCTTTACCATGTTTTTAAAAATATTTATAGATTGAGCCTCTCTAATTTTTACCGGCAATGCATTCCATAGGCCAATGGCCTTCACAGTAAAAGATTTGCCATAATAAACAGTAGAGTGCGCTGGTAATCCTAGCGTCAAGTTTCTAGACGGCCTCAAGGATCTCTCATGCGTGTCATGGAGAAATGTAAAACGTTCTTTGAGATACATGGGAGTAGCTGGATTGAAGAGAACGTTATATAATAATGACAAAATATGAGCATTCCTGCGAAGACGAATTGGGAGCCACTTGAGTCTGTCACGGAATTCGGAAACGTGATCATATTTACGTAAGCCAAATATGAATCTGATGCAAAAATTTTGAAGTCGCTCAAGCTTATCAAGTTGCTCCTCAGTAAGATCAGGATAGCTGACATCGGCGTAATCTAGTACAGGAAGAAGGAGAGATTGAGCAAGTGAAATTTTAGTGGAAGTTGGAAGGAAATTCCGTAACCGCCGCAAAGCCCCTGCTGATGCAAAAAGTTTCCGACTTGTTTCTTGGAGTTGAAGTCTCCAGGATAGGGTACTGTCAATAAGGATGCCAAGATTTTTTACATTAGTGTTGATTGGTAAAACCGCTCCTGCAAATTGGACTTGCGGCATTTGTGACCAGTTAATTCTGGAAACCAACTGCTGACCACCTACTACAATTATTTGTGTTTTTGTTGGATTCACCATCAGTCCATAATTGTTACTCCATTCGGAAATATGCTCCAGGTCCATGTTAATCGTAGCAATGGCTGTAGTTAAATCACTTGATGGAACTTGTGTATATATTTGCAGATCATCGGCGTAAAGGTGGTAGGATGAAACAAGTTTTTTAGTGATGGAATTTATAAATATCGCGAAGAGTAAGGGAGATAAAACGCCACCCTGTGGTACGCCAGCTGTAGTACTGCACCATGAAGAATAGGATTCTTCAATGCGTATACGTTGCCGGCGACCAAACAGGTAACTACGAAGCCATTCAATAGCCGTTGGAGATATGTTAATAGAGCTGAGTATACCAAGCAGGATGTGGAAATCTACAGTATTAAACGCATTACTGAAATCAAGTAAAGACAATAAAGTAAGTCTACCACCATCCATGCCCTTTCTTATATCATCAGTAATCTTAACCAATGCCGTGCTAGTACTGTGTCCACGTCGGAAACCAGATTGAAAGGGGTTTAGAAGTTCATTTTTATTTAGAAAAGAACTAAGTTGAGTGTGGACGAGTCGCTCAAAGGCTTTGGAAAGGAATGGAAGGATAGATATCGGACGGTAATCAGTAAATGAGCATGGCTTGGATTTCTTCGGTAAGGGAATTATTTGAGCATCCTTCCACGCAGACGGGAAAGCGCCGCAGGATAAAGAATGATTAAAAATATGGCAGAGAATGTGTACGATCTCATCAAGAATAGGTAGGATCATATTCCTGCTGACACAATCGTTGCCCACAGCATTGGATGAGATTGCTACTATGCTCTTTTTAACATCACAAGCGGTCAATTGATCGAAGACAAAAGGCGGATATTTAGGAGTTGGAATAGATGAAAGATGTTGTAATGTATTTGTTTTCGTAGCCGCATCAAAATCGGGCGAAGAAGAGAAGTGTACATTGAGTGAATTGATGTCTAAGTCTTTAGGAATAGACTCTGAACGTGATTTCCCAACTCCTAATGTATTAAGAAATTTCCAGACTTTGGCTGGATCTCCATTCTCAATCGAGGTATGAATGTGTTGGCGTTGCGCATTCCTACACACCTTGTTGCAGTGGTTTCTAATGGTCACATATTTATCCCAATTTGCTTCCGTGGAACGAAACTTATACCTGGTCTTGGCTGCTGCTTTTTTAGATAGAAGATTTTTTATATCCTGAGTAAGCCAGGGTGCAGGTAAATGTTTCAACTTAATTGGTCGCATGGGTGCGTGTATGTCATAAAGCTGTGTTATTTTAGATGTTAAGATATTCACTTTAGTATCGATGCAATTTGACATTAAAAGATCGTCCCAGTCTATCTTAACAACATCCTCGTGGAGCTTTTTTGGAACAATGGCGTTGAAATTGCGTTGTAAAATAATTTTAGGTTTTGGTTTGGGCGGTCGGATCCGGTAGGAAAGATAGATTAAGTCATGATAAGAGAAGGCATCAGCATTGTACTGACCATGTTGGGCTACATGATTGGGTGAAGAGACTAAGACTAGATCGAGAAGAGATGGAATACAGTTAGGAAAGTGGTGAGTGGCATTAAGAGGAAGAATGGATAGATTACAAGATTCTGTAATGCGCCGAAAGGAAGAAGAACGTGAGTTATTGAGTAGAAGGCAGGTATTGAAATCTCCCATTATGATGACATGCTCGTAGGTAGGCACGAATGTTTCCAGCATGCCTTCAAAAGCCTCAAAATAGTCCAGGCGTTTTGATGGTGAATAGTATGCACCAAGTAAAACTTTTGTATGATTGAGTTTCAGCTCAAGGAGTAAATATTCACCGGAGTTTGATGATGGTGGTTGTGGTGAGATATCAACAATTGTGAAGGGAATTTGAGACCGCAGGTATATGGCCACACCACCGTATCCATCACCGGTGTTACTCGTACGATCATTCCTGATAAGCTGAAAACCTGGCAGAGAGTAAGAAATAGTTGGGAGACAGGGTTTCAACCAGGACTCAGTGACCACAATAGCGTGTATATTTTCACAGTCAAAGGTAGCCAGCATATCCGGGAAATGAGCAGGAATGCTTTGGGCATTTATGTACACTACATTGAAGTTCCTCGGGACATCCAGAAATTGAGACCGGAGAGTGTCTGCAAGTGACGGCGACGAGTGACTCGCAGTGTTATCGCTTAGGCTTCTAGTAGACAAAAAACTGTCATCATTACTATCTAAGTCAGACATTAATATCGTAGTGTTGAGTGTATGAATCTGTATATATACCTATAAGTGTTTGTATTATGTGTGTGATAATCCAGTAAGCTCAACAAGCAAAATGACAATAATTCTTGTATAATAATATGCAAGAATAATTACCGTCTGTCCACCCGCCAGTTGCGTGTTACAATGATGGAAAGCATTTTAATAACAACAACCGGAGCAAAGTAAAAAAGTAAAACGTGTCAGATCGAATAGAATCGAGTTATAGAAAGGTTACAAATAAAGCAGTAAATAACTAATAGAATTCATGCCGGGCTACAAAATATTCATAATATATATAAAATGTTCCCAGTGAGTGGTCTCAGAAAACATTCACAGAAGTGGAGCCACCAAAAAGGTTAATACATATTATACGTACCTATACAAAAGAAAAAAATACACAAACAAAAGCTTCAAATAATAGGTATTAGTACATGGAACGCGATGAGGAATATTATTTCTCTGTGGCAACATTGACCTACACCACAGATCAAGGGCAAATTAATGTTATTGATGTTTACAATACGCTGGAAACGCGAATTAATGAACATGAAATTAAACCTAATTTCTTTCGTGTTTCATCAGAGTAGATGCACTTTAATTATTGTTATTGTAATTTGGTTTATTAGTTACATACCCATTCAGTGTGGAAGATCGAAGAGACCTGTGAGAAATTTCTGAAAGTTTATGTGAACGTTACATACCTAGTGAATTACTACCTAATAACAATAATAGCACTCTTAGCAGAATCCCCCACGATAAATAAAATAAATAAACAAACTCAAAATAAATCGTGACAGAATCCACCAAATACCATCACTATTACTTATAAATTTAATATAAACTAACGTAAAATCTCACTACGGTTAAAAACGCTTTTAGCCGGAACAGACACCTGCACATAAGATAAGGCCCGACAATAGATCTCCGTATTAGTTATAACTAGGTATATTATAAAGCGCTTATTTTTTCGACACCGCACGTCGTGTCTTTACAGTGGTGGTTTTAACAGCAGTCTTCTCACTATCAGGACACTTTATTTTCTCGAGATCACGGGGTGAGTGGATTCGATGTCGGTTCCCATCCGGGCCAAGTACATATACTGAGCCTTCTCTGGTCCAGCATTTATTAACACCGAACTTCTCACGAGCGGCCATAAATGCACCATGACGCGACCTTGTCAAAAATTCTGAGAAAGTGAATCCTGTGCCTTTTAATTTAGTTTTCGAGAACCATATACTGTCCCTCACTGCAACGTTCTGAAGTTCAACTAGTATAGCCCTAGGTTTCTCACTGGTAGTTTGTCGTCCCATCCTATGGCACCGCGTGACGTCACTTGAAGAGAAAGATTCAAGGTGAAGATGTTCCTTAATGGTGTCAGTGATCACTTGGGCTGTGTCCTCTCCTCTTCGCTCTGCGATGCCACACTAGACTATCTAGACCCATGGTAAGCTTAACTAGCTTGTGATTTGGAATCTAGAATGCGGATAAACATACTGCGATAAATACATAAGTACATATTGTACATATTATATATATTATACATAGAAACTCCCAGACTAATGCAAATAGCCATATTCATGTATACAAATATTTACATTGAGCGGAGATAGAATCCGCGCCTCCTGCGTAGCAGTCCCGTTCACTACCACCACCCACAAAGTATCTTTGAATTGCATTAAACCTAGTTGAAACATATATATTGTAAAAATATTTTGACAGTTGCTGACATGCTAACCACTATTAAATAGGAGCACATAATAACACACAGCCTAGCAAATTCTAAGTTATCTTGGCTCTCAAAACTTCACGTAAAATAATAAATAGGGAAAATTGTAAAAATTGTACATCAATTATTTATTTATTGATTCATTTCCATGTAAAGATTGTTTGTCAATTTTTAGTGTTCGATGGGAACACGAAAAAGAAGGCATTACAAATAAAAAAAAACACGAAGAGTCGGCCACCTATAGCTCTTTATAGTTCCAACGTTCCAAGGTTGGTAACAAAAAATATAAAAGTCTGTTCTTTATTTTCGTGAAGTGAATTAGAACAAACTGAATACTGGCACACAACAAAGTCCTTTAAAGTAAAGCAATAGTTTAAAAAACAACATAATTGGATGCTTATTGGATGGCTCTGTGTATCGATATAAACCTCTTTGATTACACAACCTCCTCGGTTCGCTGTTTCCCTAGTAGCTGTTGTTCATAAAAACACGATATTATTGAATTTAAAGGCACCTCCTCTGATGCAGCGTTACTATCTTGGGTTTTATCTGCCATAATGTGGGTAGTCGAGCGAGGAAATCAACGAACGATGTTTCAATAAAATATTCCACAATACTTCTAACTTCTTCTTTATTAATTGCACTATAAATAATCAACACTTATAATTTTAAACGATTGCGAAAGTATAGTCCGATTTAAAACATTCCACCAGAACACGTGGGCGCGTGCGCACTCTCTGAGATCCGAAGCAATAATGGCCGCCCTCCCAGCGCTCGGTGTTATGTCAGCTGTCAAACTCGAAATGTCAACCGAATCGATTGTAAATCGACTAACATAACCTGTGCGCCGTCACGGCCAACCCTGACTGTCGCACGTCCTCGTGCGATTAGAAGTCTTGTGCGTAATCACCTGAAAGTCACACATTAATCATTAACGTTTGCTCGTCCATACCTGACTTAGCTAGGATTGGACCGGGCATACAAGGCCCTTTCGACTAACTTCACAGAGCTACACAGCACACAGCTTTACATACAAGACCGGGCGTACATGGCCCTTTCGACTTACAGCTCGCTCTACATGGCGTGGACCGGGCGTGCTGGGCCCTTACCGACCAGCCCTCATTTGTTACATGGCGTGGACCGGGCGTACTGGGCCCATGCCGACCAGCCTTCAAATACCACGTGGCGTGGACCGGGCGTACTGGGCCCATACCGACCAGCCTTCCTATACCACATGACATGGACCGGGCATACTGGGCCCATACCGACCAGTCATTCACTTTTTCTACCCAACATAAACAAGAGCTATGGCCCAGGCGCATGAAGCCTCTTCAGCCAGCTTTTCGTCTGAATTACTCTGATCCTTATTCTAGATGGTGCTAATTGCCAATACATGTAACTCACGTTCATTAGTGTGATTATCAATTTCAGACTCCTCTAGTTGTCTTTCAGTGTCTGTTGCTGACAGTGTGTCAGAACTTGCCGTTAAGGTACCATCGCTTGATATAGAAAGGGTATCACTGCCGTCATCAACATGGATAGACCTAGAATGTTCCCCATTGACCGCCGTCTCGGCCAAAGTACTCGAATCATCCCTATCGAGCATACTTCCAGCAATTTCCGCTAATCCTTCAAAACCTTTTGGTACCAAGCGCAATTTTTCATGAGAGTATTTATAGACCCGGTTACCTCCCGTAATAGCTTTGAGTTCATACCGATCGTTACTGAGAACTTTGGATATGACAAAGGGACCTCGAAATTTCCTAGATAATTTGGTTTGGTTTCTTTCACTACACTTAATGAACACATAGTCACCTTGTGTAAGGGGCTTAATTTGCGCTCGACCACGATTGAACCGCCTGGAATCGGATATGGCTTCTTTTTGAATACTAGTAGATGCCTCATTTCGTACCATTTCCAGGTCAACGCGATGGGGTGATTGTGACTCGGGTGATATTTTAGAAAGACCTAATGATTGAGCTCTAATACCAAACATTAACTCTGTAGGACTGTATCCCGTGACTCTTGACTTCGTACTATTTAATGCTAACTGGACATTGTCTAGCTCTTCGCGCCATATTTTATTTGAATCGTTTTCTATTATCGTAAGAAGACTTTTTAAGGTACGCATAACACGTTCTACTTGCCCGTTAGCTCTAGAAGAACCAGTAGATGTCAAGTGTAGTTCGATCTTGTGTTCAGAACAAAATTCTTTAAAATTGGAGCTAATGTAACATCTACCCTGATCAGCTATGATTCTTCTCGGCGCTCCGAACAATGTCACTGCTCTTTTTAGGGCTTTTACTGCGCATGTAGCATCAAGCGACTGAGTATATTCGAGGAGGACGAATTTTGTAAAACCGTCGATTATAACCGACACGTACTCCTTTCGATCGCTTTTGCCACTAAGCTTTCCCGTAAGATCGACATGAATGGTATGCCATGGGACTCCTTCTTTGGGAATTGGATGTGCCCTTAGCTGCTGTGCCCCTGAAGGTCCCTTCGAAGCTTTACATACAATACAAGAATCAACGAATTTCCTAACGTTCTTAGCCATCTGCGGGAACCAGTATTGTTCATAAATTTTATCAAGCGTCTTATCACATCCTAAATGTTTGATTTCACAATGTACATGATTTATTAGTGTCCAGATTAAGGATCGCGGTACTATAGGCAACCAAGAACTAATTTTGTTGCGTTCTACCTTTCTGTATAGAATACCGTCGCGTACGTCATATGTATGGGAAATAGTTTCTGGTAATTCTTTGTTTAAATGTTTACTGATTAGATCCTGAATCTCCGAATCGCGTTTTTGCTCAACTTGAAGCCAGCTTTCATGTAGTTCGACAAAGTTTACGACTTTACGTGAAGTGGTGGATTCTTTAGTAAATTCCAAGGGCTCAGTTATAGTTATTGACGAGGGGGAGGTTGGATTTCTAGACAAGTAATCGGCATGCTCCATGCTATGACCTTCTTTATAGACTATGTCAAAGTCATAAGCTTGGAGATAAGCCCACCAGCGATGGACACGTGGAGAAAGATCGACCTTAGCTTTCGATGCTTTCAGAGAGTTGCAGTCTGTAAACACTGTAAAGTGCTGACCGTACAGATAATGGCGAAAATTCTCAACAGCGCGCACTACGGCTAACGTCTCCAGTTCATAGGAATGATATCTGGATTCTGCGTCAGCAGTTCTACGGCTAAAATACGCGACAACGTGCGGTGTGTTTTTATGTCTCTGAATTAAAATGGCTCCATAGCCGTCGGAACTAGCGTCAGTGTGCAATTCTATTGGGACTTCGGGGTTAAATATGGTTAAAACTGGTTCTGACGTGAGTATCTTGACAATCTTTGCGTGTATGGCCCTGTGTCCATCGGTCCACGTGATAGGTCCCTTTAGTTTAGTCAGCGGATACAGCGGTCCCGCTAATGTGGCGAAATTGGGAATAAATTTTCGAAAATAAGAAGCGAGTCCGAGAAACTGTCTAACCTGTGAGGCTGTGGCTGGAGATGGTGCGTCGATAAGAGCTTTGATTTTTCGTGGGTTGGGTCTTACTTCACCCTCGCGTATGACATAACCGAGATAGTCGACCTCCTTCTTCATAAATCTGCATTTTCGGATATTGAAAGAAAAACCTGCTTCCGAGAGAGCCCCAAGAACAGCATCCAAACGATGCAGTCCTTCAGAAACCTTAGAGGAAAAGCAAAGGACATCATCCATGTAAGCTAGAGCAGCTGTGTCACGAAGCGATTTCAGTGCACTATTGATGCAGCGTTGGTACACCGAGGCTGCATTGCGTAACCCAAAGGGCATAGCGAGGTATTCGTATTGCCCATTCGGCGTTACGAAGGCAGTTTTCTCAACTGACAGAGGCTCTACAACAATCTGATGATAGCCTGATGCCATGTCTAATGACGAAAAGTAACAAGCTCCACTTAACCGGTCTACCTGTTCCTCAATTCTTGGGAGTGGATAGTGCTCGGGACGTGTGTTTGAGTTTAACTCCCTGTAATCCACGCACATTCTATCAGAGCCGTCTCTTTTCTTAACCAAGAGGATGGGACTGGCAAATGGCGAGGAGCTTTCCCGAATGACACCTGCATCTAGAAGTGACTGTACCTTTCCATCGACTATGTCTTTCTCAATAGGTGATAATCTGTATGGGCGACGCTGAACTACCTTATGCGGGTCTATCAATTCGATTTTTAAATTGCCTGTTGTCACACGGCGAGTTGGAATACCATCTATAAAGCAACTACTGTACTTCTGAAGGATTCTCACTAATGCTAGCTTTTCACTCCCTACAATATCTGTATCAATAGTACCAAAATCAAGCTCATTCGTACCTTGGCACACATTGATTTCTTTACGTGGAAAGAAAACTAGGCTATCACTATTAATTTCGATGTGAACACCCTGATCGAGAACATCCCTACCTATGAGTATCGCTTCAGAAATTGTGTTGTCAGATACAACGTGAAACAGTATCGACAAAGGAATTTCCTGTATAACAATGGGGCTCATAATTTGCAAGGTACACTCAATATCGTGTCCACCGATTCCTGTTAAATAAACTACTTCATTGCATTTGGTCCCAGAAAGTTTCTCAACAAAGCTAAATCTGACCAGAGAGCAGGCCGACCCGCTATCAAAAAGAAAAGGAATGGTCTCACCAGTTGATGTCGACAGTGTACCTCTGGTTGCGCGTCGCTCGCAGATCTGGACTTCTTTGCGTTGACCTTGATTACTGCTTGTATTCTTCTCTGGGCAGCTGGTACTGACGTGACCGGGCTTCCCGCAGGAGTAGCAGGTTACACTTTTCTCCTTGTCCCCATTTGATTTTGATTTCATATTGTCTCGCCGCTTCCGACAATCTTCCATTTTGTGTCCACGATTTCCGCAGAAATGACAAGTCCCGGAGAATCGTGAATCAGGCAGACGCGGGCGTTTAGCGTCGGGCTCATTATCATTTTCATCATAGCGTCTTTTAAGCGAAATGCCGTTGAGAATTCTACACAATTGAGCTCTCGTAGAAACAAGATGAGAATTCAATTCTCGGCGTATCAATGCATCCTTTTGAGATAACACGGATACAGCAAATCCCGTAACTACATCTTCTCCCATTTCGACGTTGGGTATGCGCTCGATTAGGTTCCAAAGTCGCATAGCAGCCTCACATGCAGTCTCTTTACTTCCTATTTGGAATCTCAGTATATTGTCGAAATGATCTTGCATCAGCATAGGCCGCCCAAACTTGGCGAGCAGAATTTCTTTTATGCAAGGCCATGTTATTTCGGAACTGCTTAACTTGGTCAAACACTTGGCCGCGCGACCTCTCAGTGCATGTGTTAGTGAAAGCAACAGCTCAGGTCCGCACAGTTTTCGACTATTTATAATAATTTCAGTTATTCTACACCAACCTTCTACGTCCGAATCCGTTTCGTCTGGGTCAAATTGTACAAGACGAGGTGTTGGAGGGCTAGCTGGAGCACTTTGTGTCGCCGTCAATATGCGAGATAGAAGTACTTCCATATTCGTGAGAAAACTTGCACTGTCACTGTTCGTCTTCGATGGGCCAGCGGTTTCATCGCCGATTTCCTCAAGGTTAGGCTCTCTATATCCCACTTCTGATAAAGGCACCTCCTCTGATGCAGCGTTACTATCTTGGGTTTTATCTGCCATAATGTGGGTAGTCGAGCGAGGAAATCAACGAACGATGTTTCAATAAAATATTCCACAATACTTCTAACTTCTTCTTTATTAATTGCACTATAATTAATCAACACTTATAATTTTAAACGATTGCGAAAGTATAGTCCGATTTAAAACATTCCACCAGAACACGTGCACTCTCTGAGATCCGAAGCAATAATGGCCGCCCTCCCAGCGCTCGGTGTTATGTCAGCTGTCAAACTCGAAATGTCAACCGAATCGATTGTAAATCGACTAACATAACCTGTGCGCCGTCAAATTCAATATTGTGGGCGATGCGTGAAATTTTCCGATATGTTTTGAGAGGCGAGGAAAATAAAGCCTTGAATGCAATAGAGTGTCTAGATGCGGTTTAATTATTGTAGATACGCTGTTTACACTCAATTTTAGTACTCTATTACTGCTCTGTTGTATAATACGAGTATAACACGCTGAATAATATAACGCTTTATATAACACTAACATTATATGTCATATTTTATATAATACTAGCTTTTGCCCGCAGCTCCGCCCGCGTGGATGTCGGTTCCCGGCAATCATTCGAATTTTTCTCTTCGTACAAACCTTCCCTGGACTTCCACGAATAATTCAAGACAAAAATTAGCCAAATCAGTAAAGGCGTTGTT
This sequence comes from Eilema sororculum, assembly GCA_914829495.1. Lineage (NCBI taxonomy): Eukaryota > Metazoa > Arthropoda > Insecta > Lepidoptera > Erebidae > Eilema > Eilema sororculum. The sequence goes on from OU618541.1 coordinate 2,664,579, forward strand.
GTGTTATAACATTACAACGAAAAGTGGCATTGATTTTTATATATACTTGTATAGATAAGCTACTACTAAACTAGTGGAAAATGTACAACCTTTTATTACAGTTCTACAAATTGCCTTACAAATAGATGCGCTAACCTACACTAATATCTTAGTAGTGTGTATCTTTTTGCATTGAATAGTCTATTTATTGTATATTATCACGCTGCTACTCAAGGAAGCGGAGTAGTAATCATTATTGTTGACAAATCCGACAGATTCCCGCACGCATGGCCTAAAGGAATTCGAAGTATGATACGGTCAACCCGTATCATACTAGTAAATAAATAAATGATACATAATCCCACTAAAATAGTATTAATAGTACACCAATGATATTTTTAGCCTGAATTTTCCAACATATTACTACATTAAACTTCATTTTGCAACTGTCATAAGGTAATGTTAGTTGGCTAGGTAAGTTAAAAGCTTTTAAGGCACTCCGAATGGCCAAAGTAACTCCCAAGTTCCCTCTTGTGTCGAAGTTTCTCGAATGGTGTCACACAGAGAACTATATCATCTGTAGATGTGACAGTTTCTAAATATTGAAAGGCTGTCTGTTGTAACATGTATTATTATAATATTATATTTATGAAAAATAAATTTATCGTCATTTTCATTCCCTGTGGAGATATGAGGAGGTAGCTATGACAGAGTCCAAAGGACGTATGCCTTGAACATCAAAGGATGTATCATGAATTATGATAATTATAGCGTTTGTATTCAGCGGGAGAAAGTTTTCTGTGTAAAATAATGTATGGTATTTATTTCATTTATTTCAGTTTAATGAAAATTCTGATTGTAGCATCTTTTAGTTAGATTTTTGGAACAACAGAATTACCTTGACGAATTGTTCGAAAGAGTTTTTGTTAGATACCATTAAGAATAAAATCCATGTGGTTCAATGCTCATCTTAGATTAATTTTTCTGATTTAAACTAGGAACAGAAATTTACTCCAATAATATTGCAATATTACAATTGCCGATTACTCTGGGGCGAAATTTGTGTAGTCAGAATAAACCAAACTTAGTACCAGGGTCGTAGAAATGCGCAGATGCATAAACAAATCAAATTGTACTGGAGTTATAGAACCGGAGTACTATCGTAAACAAAAAGCCCGAGGCGAAGTGACTGCTTAAGTGCTAGTTAACTTTCTCGTTAGTTGGTTAGTTAGTAGATAATTGTGCACGTTCTGGACCGGGTTCGAGTTCAACTTGTGATTGAGTGTTCTCGCGAATGTGGACCGAGCGGCCGAAGGGTTGAGAGATAGCGGAGTTTGTAAAAGTTTTCATTGAGAAATTATGATGAGAAAAGTGAATACCTTAATTAAAGTTTTATAATAAGATGGTGTGGTTTCTGCCTCAGCAGAATACAATTTGCTTAATTGTTGTAATTCTTATTCTTCTTCTATCGTGGCGATGGCGTCTCGGCACTCAAATTATCTTCTCCCAGTGTGCTGCCACCTGTATGGCGTTCTCGGAGGGGCACATAAGGTTCTCGGTCTACATGTGTATGGGCATTTAGCGCATGTTAACAGATGTTGTAATTATCATGGCGTCTTACCAGGTGTCATGAATCTTACGCATTATAGCCTGGTATCTTTCTTCTTCTAACTTTCTTATTTGGTATATCTTGGCTTTTATGGGAATGACTGCCATTTGACCTTCCCAACCCCGAGGGGAAAATTTGCGCTTCACTAAGGGATAGGGCTCTTCACTATTCGATAAATAATTTTCGTTTTCTTTAATATTCTTTGTTAGACTTACCAGGATAACAGCCTCAATTAAACCTAGAGAATCTTCACGATATTATTGTTCTACCTACGCTTATATCCTCCAATAAGTAATAACTAAACTTATCATTGACATTACAGATAATATTTCTTTCTATCACATTATAAAAAGAGTGGAACAAAAAGACAAAATCGTGCCGTTATTATATCCGCTCGCCGCCATTGCCGGCGGCACGTATATTGGCCAGTGGCAAACGTACCGTGTTCAAAACTATCGCCGTTCGCGTCAAACCAAGTGCACTAGTCGCAGCTGATATTTCTTTTAGTTTCTACCGCCCTGGTATCGAATAGCACATGTTGTTGTTGCACATTTGTTGCGAGAACTTGGTTCTCAGTACTAAAATTTTCCGTACCTACTCCGTGGCTAAGATACAATAATTAAATGTGCAGCTATAAAAACTAGAAGCTTACATTAGGGGTTAAGGAATCAGTCTTCCCGTCGGCAAGTAGCGGGTTCTAATCCATAGAATTCAATTTATGTCATTGAACTCGATTTCTTTAAAAACTCTTGTAAGGAGGAAAAACGACTCAAGTATTCTCTTCTTTTTATGTAGGTAGTTCAATCTTCTTCAAATATTAAAAGGAGACTGAAATGATTACATACAATCTTGGGCCTAGTTGTAAGAAGATGAAAGTGGTGTCAATTAATAGCTTATATATTATCAACCTTTCACTGAAAATTTTGCGGATTTTGTCAATCTGAGAACAGAGATATAAGAGATTATGTAAAAGTGAGGTTATGTTACAATCTTTATCTAACAGCTGATTCCTGAAGTGCAAAATGTGTTCTTTTGCACTAATAGTTATTATATTTACTAGATGATGTTTGAAAAATCATATGAATGAACGTCAACGACTTCAAGCGATAGGTAGGTAACAGGTAAGGAGATAGGGAAAGGATGTCTAAAATAAAATAAAAAATCATTGAGTATAGTGTTTTATTCACCTTCTATTAAACACATTTTACATTTTAAACCTGCCAGGATGGTAGCTGGTTAGATGAGCTTACAGGTATTTACTTACAGACTGAGGTGCAAGCCATTGCCGAATCACTGACAGAATTGTTTCATCGTGTAAGGGCCGTCGGCCCAGTGTATTGCAGTGACCAATGGATATACCACAATTCACACAGCGATCCATAGTTTCAATAATATCCAATCCACAAGCCGGCGGTAAAATGCAAAATATCAATTGCAAGTCAAACGTGTGAGTGATCTTCGGTGTCCAAGGTGAAAGCAAGGGTCGTACAAGGTAGGCAGGGTCAGAATCCGTAACATTCAAACCTGTTGTCGTAAAAAATGACGAATAATCGGGAAAGCACTCAAAACGCATCGGAAAACACGAAACGATGAGCAAACAAAACAAAGACTTTGAATACACTACGTAAAAACAGTCAGCAACTGTCTAGTGTCAATGTTAGTCAGCTGCCATGTCAGTGACATAGACTACAAATATAAGAGAGATTTGAATCGATATGAAATCGATAATCATTAATATTGGTTTTTCAGTAATTAATTGATATTTGATTTAATAATATGACTGTAATTATATGCACTATAATGCATGTAAGTATATATAGTGCATTTAATTACTTTGAGTTAATTAATTACTACAAATATTTTAGTGTAATCGATTATTCAATTGATAATCTCACGAAAACTATTTTCTCATATTTCTCCGCATCCAGATTGAGAATTGAGGTGATTTTTCATATTCTAAGATAGAAAAATATGACTAATTTTTTAGATTTGGGCCCACCATTTTCCATCTCCTTTTAAAATAAATATAGATTATTGTAATCACTTAATATTACCATAATCTTAAACATTACATAACATGACACATAATATTACATAACATTATTATCCTTAACTTATTAATTAAACGCACTAAAATACAGCCTTTCTTAATCGGGTAAAAAAGACGTCATATAACCTTGAAAAAAAGCATAATGTTTTCTTCTTGGTACCAGGCGTTCATAAAAATAGAGGTGTGACTGCTCTCTAACGTTTTAATATAGCGGTGCTAAACTATGATATCGAGGCCATACGTATACAATGTATTCATTTTTTTCATATAGTCTTGTATTTTTCCTCTTCAGCGATTTGAGGGGCGCATTCGTTCCATGAAAGAAATATTGTATTTTTTTCTCTGTGCCCGCTCTGTCATAAAGGGGATAAAGATGGTGTTCGTCGCGGGTTTTATTTTGTTTGAGAATTTCATATGATACGTTTTATGGAGGGCGCGATAGTAGGCAGTGTTTAGAGGAAAAACTTCTGGTTTTACCTTGAGGGTTGTAATAACCTAATGGTTAGTTTATGGTTTATTGCTTTTAAATGTATGCTTTGTAAATATTTTTTTTATACATATCAATGGATTCATATTTCGTTGTATAACTATGCAATAATCTGTGCATCTGTGTTTGTACTTTATGACATCGTAGCTCCTAAACCAATAGAACGATTCTGATGCAGTAGTAGAAGACAAGCTGTAGTAATGCAGATCTACTTGTTTCAACATATGTATAAATTGTTTCAACATTTTTCGTGCGGCGATCCCCTCGGATACCTCCCCTGCCGGAGTCGGAAGGGGAGGTTATATCGGACTCGAACCGACTAAAACTGCACGCCGACTGAGGGTCGTGGTGCTAGGCCAGAAGTGAGGTTGCCTTCCACATATCCCTCACACCATGGCTGACCCAGGGCCATCCCTTACGGTCTGGCCCTACTCGGGATGAATAGTGACGTCATTGTTTCATCCGCTTACAAGATTTTGAGAACACAAATCATAAAATACCTCAGCATTATTATGCGATTATTAATACTCATCGGTGTACACTCTTTATATTATATACATATAAGAAGAAGTATATAATATAAGCAGAAACTAACCAGACTAACATTTCCATTAGAAATTCCATTAAGATTACGACAGACCGTTAGATTATTGCGGTTTCTTAGAAATAAAAATACCTTTCACGATACTGAGGCAGAAGTATTTCAAATAAACTCATTGGATAGATATACGAGCTCATTCGTTTGAAAGCCAAAAGTTGACCCGTCTAATCTTACCTAGTTATAACTACTGTGAAGTAATGTTTCTTCTCCATTTATGGAATCTTATAGGAATCTAATAACACGATATTTCTTCGATTACACTAAGAAAAATGAATTACCTACTTAGGTGGGGCTTGAACCCATGACCTTTTCCTTACAGTGGTAATGCACGCTGTCTTTGGTTTTCTTTGGTTACCGGAGGTAAGAATGCAGGAAGCACAATTCACCCCGGCAGACCCAGAATCATCTCTTTCGAGATGGCCCCCTTCGGGTTGTGGGGACCTTAGTGTCCCCATACGTTATAGGGGGTGAGCCTCTTGTCGTCAAGTGGACATCTGTCTTAGCCATGGACTGTATGTTTACTGTCGGATGGAGAACGGTCTTATGTCTTAGTCGCCTTCTGCGATATCCAAGGAAAGAGATGGGGTAGCCTTATTCTAGTTCACAGGAAACCGACATGGTATAAAAAAATCATTAAAATAAATACCCACTTTTATAACTCATTCCTATGCCGCTCCAATAAGACCTGAAACTCCCTTCCAGTTTTTATTTATATAGGACACATCAATTTGACTTCACCTCGCCTGATGGTAAAGCAAAGACTTGTAAAGAGGAACACCATCGTAAACATGTACCATGTTGACAGTGGTGGCACTCAGCTTGACGGCCTCATCAGCCTTTTCACACCCCGCTTAAAGGACCCGGGACTGTAGGAAGAAATAAACACGGCATACTGGTGTTTCCTTCTTCCTACAGTCCCGGGTCTTTTAAGCGGGGCCAAAATTGACGTGTGCTATAAAAAAACACTACTATACTATTTTAGAAAGTGGGTACCATTAAAAAAAAGAAGCTCTTGGAATTGTGAGTAATAAAAATAAACACATACACACAGTTATCATATTTAAGGCGATATCATTTCTCCAAGCTTATTTCCGCACCCAGAAATCATGTCAGAATCATTTTCTATACGCTCTATACAAATATAACTTATTGGAACATGGCGGATGTGCCATTCAGAACTGGCGAGATATTGGAACGCTCGCTTTAGTCGGGCATTGTGGGGGTTCTCTGTGAGGACTCTGAAGGGGGGTTGGAGCGATGGTGGGACTATGGAGCGATGTAAAAAGCTTTTTATGTACTTGGTAGAGGTTATTAAACTTCTGTACTATTATAATTGTGAAGTGATCGTGTCTGTATATCAGGGATATTAAAAAAAACTTGGGTTTTGCTATGTAAACGACTAGCTTTTGTCCGCGGCTCCGCCCGCATGGATGCCGGACCAAACATAACCTATATCCTTTCTCAAGTTCTAATCTACCCCAATACCAAATTTCATCAAAATCGGTTGGATAGTTTAGTCGTGAAAGCGTAACATACAGATAGACAGACAGAGATTTTTTTATAGTGCCCCGTACTCCGTAGGAGACGTCGGAGGTGGTTATGACGGACCGGGTAAAACCTTCGGTCTTTGGTCACCAAAAAAAAAAAAAAATTCGGTGGTGAGGTCATCCCTAGACCATCGCTCCTGGAGTACGGAGGTCATTGAGCAACCTCCGACGACTGGTAACCGAATTCCTCCGGACCCGCTCCTTCTTGAGTATTACTTACTCGCAGAAGGAGTCAGCAGTAGCCCACGCACATAATTGCTATGAGCAATGAGGTGAGCGAGAGAACTCTCACCCCTACGTTGTCCAAATTGTAGTTTCTACTTCTCCACCAGGTCTTGGCGGCGTTGATACTTCACGATACATTAATGATACTAAAAACAAGAATATTTTTATTGGAATTCTTAACTGATTGTTCGCCATGGACACAAACGCTACTGAGCAGATTTTGGTGCGTTTTTGTTGTTAGAAGAATCTTGAAAATCTTATCACAAATTGTTTAGTAGTAGTTTAATGACCGAAAATTGTGAAATGCGGTATCCACTTAGGTGGAACAGCGGTCTTATGCTAGTTTATTTATATAATAGAGCACTTACTTTAAGGTGAGACGTATTACAGACGCTTATGAAAAGATTTTTCTTGTGTTTTTTTCTTTAAGAGATTTTCTGCTGATTTCCTGGGGGAAATTGAAGTTCCGCTTTATGATCAAAGTTTAACAAACAAACAAACACATTGCCTTTTAATCATATCATTTGAATTATAATGTATATTGCCGAACGTGTAGCTTTTATCTTTTGATGAAATGTATATATATACAGAAATCTAATGTATACATTTTTTATTAAATTTGTTTAGTTTTTTTTTATATACTGGCTAATTTTATCGACGATTTGGGGAGAAATTTGTCCTGTACATTATACCCATACATTTTTTTACACCAAATTAAAACTTCCAGACGATTTTGCTATTTTAACTGTGGTTAAATTATTTCGCCCTAAAACAACTACTTATACAGTCGGTATACTAATTTTTTTAACACTGGGTTTGTTAAGCAGTGTGTTGGCCAGCGTTTTCTAGGGTCAGATCTTTACAGCCAGAGGAAACTGGCACTATTCATACATTTTCTTATTGTTTTTTTATTCAAATTAAGCGTAAAATAATCGTAATACAATTCTTAAAGCAGTCCACATATATACATCCAAAATACGATACTCAAGTGCAGAATATTTCATCAAGATTCAAGCGGTTCGGTGAATTATTGGTGCGGCCATTAAGACCTGAAACTGCCTGCCAGCTCACGTTTCCTTTTTCCTACAGTCCCGGGATCTTTAAGCTGGGCGTGAAAAAGCATGTTTATAATGATGGTCCTCTTTCTTTGCCTTTAGCTTACCATCAGAAAGGTAAAGTCAAGTTAACGCGACATTTATTAAAAAAACGTTATTTTCATGATTATGATTATTTTCATAATTTTATGTCATGTTATTTGTTCACTATAACATCTTAAAATAATTAACAGATTTTATTGAAACACAAAATTTCATCCAAATCAATTCAACCGTTTTGAAAAAAAATAGACACACAACGCACACAAGACAAAGGAGTTAACTAAACACCTTTCATATAAAGTTGTATCTAAAGGTGTACACTTAACTCCTTCGTCTGCTGTACATAAAGATAATAAAACTAACTTCGTCCGTTAGTCCATTGAACTTACACAAGTTAGTACATATACCGCGTCTCCTCCCATTCCATCCACACGATAAGGCGGTAAGTGCCTCGATGGTGTCATTATCACATATTGTAGACTTTAATAACGCGGACAGCTCAGTCGGATGCCTGGCACCACGTCGCTTTAGGTCACTGTTAGGGACATAAGCGATAGCGGATTATAGATACAAGCGATTTTGGTTTTAAACCGATTTCTAAAACGGCTCGTTTTCGATTCGGAACTAAATGGTTTAGGATGTAATGTTATTTCAGTCAATATTTGTGTTTTCAAAAAAACTAAAATATATCTTGGATCATATATTACGTAAATAGTAATACCAATGTGGCGATACCACACGAACCCAGCGCCATCTAGTGACATCAAGCTGAACTACCACGTTACTACGAACCCTGCATCGCGAAAGTGAAGTTCTCGCGCTGGTACACCACTGTCACGCCTGGCGGGCCGCCAACCAACGAGTGTCGTTGGGCTGATGTCCATAATATATTATACCAGCGCGAGAACTTCACTTTCGCGATGCAGGATTAGATAATATTATTATTCTACATAAAAAAATATCAAAATAGTTAAACCAACTTCATGATACAAAAAAAAAAAACACTGGAAAGTGAAAAATAACTGAAATTACAGAGATACTGAATATGTTAGAAGTCTTAATAAACACAAAAAAACATACAGGTCGAATTAAGAACCTCCTCCTTTTTGAAGTCGGTTAAATATGTTCACAACATTCGTAACTAACGTAATAAAGTTTCTCCGCAACTTTTCTGTAATAATGTAGGTTATTAGTCATGTATTTAATGTAGGTAGGCGTAGGCAGTAGGCCCGCTACGTAGGCGTCACGTAGCAAGTCATAATTGTGTCGAGTGTGTCTACGTGTCACTTGTTTCGTGACAGAATTATGAACCGCTACGAAATGGCTACGAACGCTCTACGCGGCCATTTACGTGCCCGCTACGAAGATCCCGTTGAAATAATATATATTTTGTGGTATGTTTCTTTTTGACGCTTTTTAAACTGAGAATGTGACGTCATTTTATTTGTACATTTATTTGATTGTTATTAATGTGTGTTTAGTGTATTTTCAAAGGAATATACTTGATTAAACTTAATGAATTCAAAATATGGACGGTGCCTATTAAGAAATAATCAAAACTACACTTTCTCTTTTCATTGATGTCATATGAAGGATTGGCCTCTCTTCTATCAATATGACTATGAATACTTGGAGAACGAAAATTTAAGATTTGAAGAACTAACCGTACGATATAAATCAAATTAATACCAGAGTACAGATATTTCTTCTATTTAGGAAGGGAGATAGGGGGAGTATTTAGAGCCACAACTTTTCATATTAAATGTATATTTTCCACAATTTTCACAGCCGTGAACTAAAAGAACAACAGCAGTATGTAACAGCGATAATTTTTCTAGCAAACTTTCCTTTAGCAACGGTGCCCTAGCATTTACAACTAGTTTAAACTAGGAACGCAGAAGTTTAACTCGGTACGCTATTTACACATTTTGTTGGCGGCCAGTACGAGGCTACTTGTTGTAATCATGTTTCTTGTTCTAAATTCAACTGTGCCTGAAGCGACTTTGTTCGTAATGTAATACTTTCTCGTCTTTATAGTTGCCTAGTACTATAGTGTAAACTTTGTTGGTTAATGATGGCGGTTTCGTTGAACCGAGTTTAACAGGGGTATTATTAAAGTAACATAAGAAGTGTCTCAACTGTCGTTTTTATGTGGTTTGTATGCCACATTAATGTATAACATGTTCAACATAATTCGAACCTCTATTTCTTAGTGAGAGATTGAAATTAAAACTAATCACATCAAAAATATAACAGGGTCGACATATTACATCAACCTAGCTAGCCTCCGTGGTGTAGCGGTAGTGAACGTTGCCGCTACGCAGGTTTTTTTTATACCACTTAGGTGGCAGACAAGCACACGGCCCACCTGATGGAAAGTGGTTACCGCGGCCTATGGACGTATGCAACACCAGGGGCGTTACACTCGCGCTGCCTACCCTAATCTTATCGAAGTTCAACCAAATCCGCAGTTAGACTGGTAAAGCGGAACCCAGACTTCAAGCTGAAAATTTCGAATGCAACTGGGATTAACGCTAAGATAAAGAAGATGAAGAAGGATTGCGATATTATTATATCAACTGTCTGCTGACAGTCGATATAATTGGTTGGATAAATTCAGTGCCACCAAATTCTCACAAAATTAAAACCAAATTTTAAAACACTTCGCTATACCTATCTATATATATCTATACTATTATATAAAATTCTCGTGTCACAGTTTTTGTTGCCATACTCCTCCGAAACGGCTTGACCGATTTTGATGAAATTTTGTGAGCATATTGAGTAGGCTGAGAATCGGCCAACATCTATTTTTCATCCCCCTAAATGTTAGGGGTAGTCCACCCCTAAATTTTTATTTTTTATTTTTTAGACAAAATTTTTAATTTCTATTTTTTTATGATACAACATACAAAAATACATACAATCCTCAATTTTCACCCTTCTACGATCAACCCTTATTTTTTAATAGCCATTTTAGTAATCTAATATTTTTTTCTTTCCGGTAGAAAAATGATCAATCGTCAATTCATTATTATCTATTTTTCATCCCCCTAAATGGTGCAGCGGGAACGGGATCTGACGCCACGAGGGTAGGAAAAAATTGGCGGTACGAAGTTCGCCGGGACAGCTAGTACTATTATATAATTGTAAATTGGAAATGTTTTAAGTACCAGGCTCACAGAAATTTTAAGGAACTTTGTCTGGGTCGCGGGAACAGGGAGCAGTGTGTCCTAAACCTTTCTAGTTCGAACTTAACGCGGACGAAGTCGCGGGCAAAAGGTAGTATTTTATACAAGTGATTAGCTGCTTACTGTTTGCATCGAGGATCATCATTTGTCCTGATTTCAATGTAGCCAGTCTGCAATTAGTTTTCACAGTACCAGTGTTTTCAATTCTACCGGATTTATCACAGTTTCGATAAAGGCTTTTAAAAATACAACAGAACCAACTCACATTTAACATTTTTGTACATTTATTTGTCAAGTTTCTGATGTATGATGAACGATGGTATGAGCAAAAAGCCATTTACGTGTATATACGGAAATGTGATACATCCGTCACGCTGTAGATGGGAAGTCGGAATTCAAATAGTACTTTTAGCAATGTCATTTTTTATCCATAACAAAATGTGTGAGAAAATGGACCTAAATAGGGCCAATTTGGTTATAAATATGCTGCGGAAAATTATATAATTCCATCTTTTGGTGGACGGATAGACACTGATTTATTTAGAGCATTTTTTTTTATACAGGGCACGTCAATTTGACCTCACCTCGCCTGATGTTAAGCTAAAGGCAAAGTCCTCGGAAAGAGGCTCAGTTGAAGTTTCGGGCAATTAGGTAATAAGTTAAATCTACTTTTAACTCTTGTACTAGGACAACATGGATTACTAAATGGTATCAAATCAATATAATTTGTGTATACTACATGTTATTATTATTCTATTGTGAAAGTAAATAGCTGGGCTTTGTACCAGGGGGCAATGAATACACAACATCCAACAGGTATACCATAGCACTACAGTGGTGTAAAACTCAAATTATTATCTCTATTCTATATATATTTATAAAATTGCTTATCCCGACTGACTGATGATTCAACAACTCAGAGCCTAAACCAAACAAACCTGAAATTTTGACAGTAGATGCATTTTATGATGTAAGCATCCATTAAGAAAGGATTATTAGAAATTCTATAACTAAATGGGTAAAATAAGGCATGGAAGTTTGTATGAAAGTCCGTCATTTTCAGAGCTAGCTAGATAATATGAAATTTAATAAATAATTTCATAAACCTGTGTTTTTTAGGAAATAAATGAATTTCACTACTTTAAATTTCAAAATTTCAAAACACACTATTTCAAAATTTCACTACTAAGATGGTGAGACTGATTTGGATTTATCTATCTCTCTCTATCTACTCGCAGGAAACTTTCATGGTTTGATTAGCTGTAATTAGCTGTAAGCCCGTAAATAAGCCCAATCTGTGCCTTATCCTGAACGTTCAATAAAAACTAATAAAAAAGCCAGCATGTACCAGGTCGTCATAACTAACAGCCGTTAATTTTAAGCGGCGCCTACATCCGTGGTATAAAATTACACCCATTTGTATCCACGGCCGTGTGAAATTGGATTACTTTACTTAAATTGAAATCTCTTTGTCAAGGCGTCGTAGTGACAAACGGGTGAAAGTAGTTCTAAGTATAAATCTATAGGCTTTTAACACGCGTTTACTAGCTTTTTAAAGGACTTCTAGGGCTAGCCACATACATAATTATAGTTTTGAAGTTAATTGAAGTCTTTGCTAACTTCGTTTGGATTTATGTGACTCAAACAGCTTAACGGTTTAACAGTTATGGCTGCTCATACATAAAGAAACACCATTAAAAAAAAGCACGCGCTTGGCGCAGCGTCATTGAGCTTTACTAACGCGATGGAGACTAAATAATGCAAAAAAAAAATCGAATAGATATGTTTTTTGTTCAAATCATTTTTTTTATATAGAACACGTCAATTTGACTTCACCTCGCTTGATATTAAGCTAAAGGCAAAGTCTCGGAAAGAGGGTCACCATCGGAAACATGTACCATGCTAACAGTGGTGGCACTCAGCTTGACGACCTCGTTAGATGCCTTTTCACGCCCCGCTTAAAGGACCCGGGACTGTAGCAAGAAGGAAACACGTGAGCTGGCAGGGAGTTCCAGGTCTTAATGGTGCGGCATAGGAATGAGTCACTGAAACGCCTGGTTCTAGCTGGTATACTCAGAGGCGGCGCGAGCGAGAAAGACTCGCGGATCGCGCCGCCCGCGCGCGCAGGCAACTCGGGCGTCGGAGGGCACTGACTGACCTCCATCCCCCATGAGCGCGAGCCTGGGGGTGACGGGTGGAGCCGCCTGTCACCCCAGCAGAAGCAGGCCACTGCGGCGGCGCGCTGAACAGTGCGCCTCCCCATTACGGGGGCGAGTTGGGGACACCGTTGTCCCCCCTCCTGAGGAGGGCCAGACCGTAAGGGATGGCCCTGGGTCAGCCGGGTGCGAGGAATATGTATATGACAACCTCACCTCCGGCCTAGCACCAAGATCCACAGTCGGCATGCGGTTTTAGTCGGTTCGAGTCCGACATAACCTCCCCTTCCGGCTCCGGCAGGGGGGTCTGGGTATCCGAGGGGATGTCCGCACGAAAAAAAAAAAAAAAAAAAAGATTCTAGCTGGTATACTCTGCACCGTATATGGATGGCATCTTAGCTCTGCACGTGTCGTCCTGTGTAGGAAAGGAGAGGGTGGGACTAATTGGAAGAGCTCGTCAGAATATTCACTATGGTAGAGACGGTAGAATACTGCCAGAGACGCAACATCTCTATGCATCTGCAAAGGCTCGAGGGTGTTCGTGACCTCAGGATTCCCAATAATGCGGACCGCAGGTCGCTGCAACCTGTCGAGAGCAGCTAGTAAGTACTTTGCGGAGCCGTCCCTGAGATGTGAGCAGTATTTCACGCAGGAACGAATTTGGGTCTTGTATAGAAGACACCGCTGCTCCAGCGTGAAAAAACGTCTTACTCTGTTCAGGACTCCGAGTTTACGCGAGACTGATTTGATGATACTCTCGATATTTTTATTTTTATGCCAATGTGTTATGTATCTGGTGAACTACTAGGGGTTTTCCGCTTCGGGAGCGTTTCCCTTACACTCAGTTTGATATAACGTATAGGTAATTATTTTTTTATTCGTGGTTTCTATCCTATAAGTAAGGGATCAAAATACATGCGAGTGAACTCACGGGCAGCGGCTAGTTCTAGAATAGAAAAATAGCTTTGTTTAGTCATTTTCTTTAAGGTTTTTTAACATCATAGTAAGAAATTTTCTGAACACAATAAATACATTCAATAGCTTTTTCTAAAACATATTTTTGTTCATGTGTACATCAAGTAAAAGTACCAGGACTGAAGAATTTCTTAGAGCTAAACAGAAAAGACGTCTGCTTTTTTTGCTCGTCAACTACGCTTTTAGCGGTGCGGTGGCTTGATCGTATTTCCTGGTTTCATTTTCAAGATTTTATGTCTGATTGCGATATAAATTTTATATCGACTATATCGAAGCTTCTCCAAGTTATTTGCTGCAGAATTAAATCGGTTTGATTATGAGAGCGGTTGATGACATTTTTTTTTATATTCACACCGGTAATTCGCGATGGGGTATGCAACAAGACAGGCATTATTACGTAAAATCATTAACTTCACGTGATCAGCCTTAAAAGTTTCCTGATAGAAAAACCAAAATAATAATTTGCCTAATTCAAATATAAAAATGGAACTTCATGTACTGTGGTCGCATTCATTGTGCTACTGTGTCACGGAGACCAATGTAAGTACACATATTTATACATAAAAATAGTGCCATGCTTTGATTATTATAATGTGGTGCTCAACAGTTGGAGTAGAATACGGCCATTACATCTTCCCTTGGGTACCGTTGAAGGCCACAACATACAGCATACAGCCAAAGACAAAGTGCCCGCTTGCCAGCAATTGGCTCGCCACCTATTACGTGGGAGGAAACTAGACAAACATAAAATGCATAGGTACTCATTTCACAGTTCAAATCTCCAGATATCATACAAAATTGACCCTTAATTTAAAACGGAACTGGCTTCAAACGTGTCATGTAAGTTACACCAACTCTGTCTTCTTGAGTCCTGGTACAATATGGAGAAATTTCTCACGTCCCACGGCGCCAGAAGTTCATTTCAATATGGCGATGTGAGTATTATGTAGCATGCTCGTACATATTTAATCTTATGTTTCCCTCCAGTTTAAGCTGATTTACAATGTTGTTGGTATTTTGATACGGAATATTGACTTCGGTGTGATATTTTCAAATGAAGGTATTTAAAGACGTAAAGTGGAGTGGAGTTTCTTGATGTTAACCTTTTTTTCGTGTTGTAATCTGTGATACCACCCCCGACGGCCATTAGCGGGGATTATGTCGAACTAGAACCGACTAAAACCGCACGCTGTATCGGGTTTTATCTGTCAACTGCGGTGAGATAGCCAGAAACATATCTCTCACTCCCTGGCTAAATAGAAGTGGGCGCTACTAACTATGGGCATAACAGCTTGTTAAAATTTGAACCAGTTATTGTCACAATTCTAATTGGTTTAGTCGTTAATTAGTCTTTTTTTAAATCATAATTCACAGAAAAACTCACTTTCTGTTTGTTTATGATATTAGTTAACCTTTTCTTCAGTTGATTGAAGAACCGAAGCTTTGGAGTGTCAGGTCATAAATGACACTCACAAAATAGGTATACTTAAACAACCACATTCTGCTAAACATGCTGTATTTATATCTCAACTTATACCAACATAAATTATAAGAATCTTTATTACCACATTTAAAAGAAAATAAAAACTATTCAAAACACTGGCCAAGTGCGAGTTAGCCTCGCTCCCAGATGGGAGAGATGGTGCCAGTATATCGTACATTACCGTGGTACCGCAATCCTCCACTCCCGATTTAATCCTCCTTAAAATCACGTTTGTTGTATAGAGATTGGGGGCCTATAGGGTTATAATCTAGTTATAAAATATATCATCTATGAAAAGTTAAACTATCTAGCTATCACGGTTCATGAGATAAAACCTGCTAGCAGACAGACAGTGGAGTCTTACTAAAACGGTTGCATTTTTACCCATTGCGAACGGAACTTTTGTGTACCTTATGAGAATGAGGACTTATGTCACCAAACCTCATTAAGTAGAAATACGGAAATCTCGTTCTTAATTACAAAAGTTTCGACTTTTGACATTTGTTACGCGAATATTAATATTCACGAATCCGGACAGACCTTGAGGAAGGTGCCACTTCAGCGGGAATTAATTGAGTTCAAGGGATCCCTGAGTTGGGCTGTTCGACGTTAACCTGTGAATAAGAGCGCATTGGTCTGTCAGACCTATGATTTTTATTGAAGTGAAAACTTCTTAAGTCAAGTTGAGCACTTTTTGGGTGATCAAAAAGTTTCTAGTCTTATATTTTTTAAGTTTCTAGTCTTTTTCTACAGTAGTATTGGGTGTTTTTTTTAGAGGTGGACTAGGGCTAGACTTTTAGAGGTGGTAAGTTTGAAATGAAATAAAACACAGATATTTTTTTTTTAAATTGACATGAAATTTACTTCATTCGAAAGATAATCTTCTGGCATTATAATTTAAGTATGACTTCTGGCTTATGGACACCAGGGCGGGCTCGGATGTATTCTAATCTGATTTTCGATGACTTTTTTCGACATTTGTGGTTGTATATTGGTAATAATGCGGTGAATGTTGTACCCCAAATGGTCAATCGTTTCGGGCTTATCGGCGTAGACTAGCGACTTTACATATCCCCATAGTTCACGAGTTAGAAAGGTGAAACTATGCGGTTACTAAACCTTTGATTCAAAAAATCTATTGTGGCATGTGATATGTTGCGCCATTTTGTTGAAACATCATTAATGATCAATTGAAAGTCTGCAATTATGGCTTTATACCGGTCACCATAGACATTCATGGTCCGGCCTGCATCGTTTTCAAAGAAGTACGGACCAATTATTCCACGAGCCCAAGAAGCACACCAAACAGTGAGCTTTTGGATGTAACGGTGTCTCAACATACACTTGAGGATCATCATCACTCCAAATTCAGCAGTTTTGTTCATTGACGTATCCATTCAAGCAAAAGTGAGCGTTATCGCTAAACAAAATTCTCTTATGAAATGGACGTAGTATGCGATACGTATTGCGTACGAAATCGTGATTTTTAAAATAAATTTTCACAATTCCTAAGAGTTGCTCAGGTGTCAGTCTATTCATATTGTATTGCTAAACCATAATAAACATTAATCACTTGATAGCTAAGAAAATGGGCCCCAGTTATAAAAGTATTGCCAACTTAAAGTTCTATACCTCTAATGAAACACCCGTTACAAGCACATTGTTTCAGTGAAGAATATATGTATTATCAGAAGTTCCCATAGACTGTCCCGCATGTTCTTTTTAATAGATAACTCTGTTGGTTTTGTGTTTCTTAGTAGCTGTTAAGTTTGTGGCCAATATCTAATTCTTCTTCTTCAGGTGCCATCTCCATCCCGGAGGTCGGAGTGCTGTGTAATGACACACAGACGTATCATTTCCTACATTTTCTATTTCTGATTTGGGTTATCTTGGTGTTTACAGGCCTGATTGTTATTGCGACTGCTGTCTGACGTTTTTCACGTGTGGGGGACACGTGAAGAACGTCAGACGGCACGTGAATGTAAGTCAGTCAATATAATTCAGTTCAATTAAAGGACACGTCATGAAAACCTCATTCGTCATTCCCAGGTCAGAGTCTCTTGGGCCCCCAAGATCGGTCTCGCAGACCGTGAGTAGGTATGTATATTACAGTATTTATCACTAGTATTGTGAAGGTTAAGCTTTATCCAGGTATTTTGTATAGCGAGTAATTGATTACAACTCGTTGTTATTATATTTCGAAGTATTTTCTTGACTTTTGTTTGTGAAGTTGGAAATATAAGACAGTTTTGTTGATTAGTTTTCCTAGAATTACCTGCTCAATTTCTTTTTGTGAGAAAAAAAAGAAAAGGGAATAAAAAATGAATTATTTCCATGAATCAATTTATATAAAAATAGAAAAAAGCAATAACTATTGGGGGTCCCCATACTTAGAATTGAAAGTCAAATTTTTTTTTTCATCTTCATATATGATTTACATTGCCATGCAAACATCCACCGAAAATTGGTTTGAAAGATTTCTAGTAAGTAGTTTTTTTTAATACGTCATAAACCGCAATTTTCGCCTTTCATATTTTTTTTTATATTATGTTACTTATTGCTAGTGCACTTGGCTGGTTTTTTTTAATATTGTTGATTGATGGCACTTGGTGGAATCCATTGTTACACATATTGAAACGTCTAAGTCTAAACTTTGAGAATGCCGTAAGGCAAAACCAGTCAGGTTTAATAAAATAAATATCGTGGAAAAAGTACAAGAGTGTTCTCCATATTATGTAATAACACTATAACGGACGGTGTAGTTTCCAAGATATGGAATTTCAAAGGAAGCGTGCGGCGACTACCTCGCGCTAAATGCGTGTGACGTAACATTATTCGAGTCACTCAATTTGCCGCCTAGTAACTTCCCTCATTACTTAGTCATAGCTGGAAATAGTTTAGCGTTAAAGTACATCTCTCTGTGACTGTACTATGAATGTGTTAAAAGTGGTTAAAAGTGTAAAACGACGTGGCAACTTGACGCACTCGTCCTAAGTGCCATATTACGATATTAAATTTTATCACCCTGCTTCCCTTTTCGGAGAAGAGCCGACGACTGCTTTGGCCTTGACTCGCACTCACCCTGTTAGGCTATTAAAGTTACTAATAAATTGGATACTTAACCGTTTTAATAGTAGGAGGAACTTTGTGGGGTGCGAAGTGTTTGACTGGGTAGTTATAGGTTTTTGGGTTCGGTTCCTGCTTTGCAAACATTTGCATTAGCGAATGATAACATTATAGACAGCCTCCGTGGCGTGGCGGTCGGTAGTGCACGCGACTGCCACGCAGGAGGCGCGGGTTGGATCCCCGGTCTGTGCAAATATTTGTATGCATGAATATGGCTATTTGCTTTGGTCTGGGTGTTTCTATGTATAATATGTATGTATTTACAAAAAAAAGTATCTAAGTATGTTTATCCGCATTCTAGATTCCATAACACAAGCTAGTTAAGCTTACCATGGGTCTAGATAGCGTTGTGTAGAATAATGTAAAAAAAATATGAAAATACGAAGAGGCGTAAGATGAAATAACATCTTTCTATGTACTTACAATCTGGCATACTTAACCCACAATGGAGGTACCTTCTCCATGTAACCGCCTCATTATCAATTGTCCTGATGATAAATTAAAGTAAAGCATCATTAATCATGAAATTAAATCAATTTTTCATCTATCGGGCACCATTATAAATAATAATACTGCCTAGCATGGGAACTAAACCTGGGTTCTTTAATTTATGACACAGAACAAACTTCACCTAAAATACCAGGGTAGCATAACTTTAAAGAAAGTCGCATAAATCCACTCAAACTAAAAGTTAATAAGTAAAAATAGTTGTAGAACAGTCGGGGAGCTCCCGACCCCCGAGCGATCCGTACTACGCAACTTTTATTTATTCAACATTCTACATTATTATAAAGTGGCAACTTGGCGAATTTTAACCCTCTGTGTGCCGCCTCGTATGTAATTAAGAGACTTAATTAAAACAGAACACTGAATATTATTTTCTTGAAGTTAAACTCAGTATGAAATTTTACTTAATAATTGTGTTTTAAAATGTTGATTATTTTACGCGGGTACTTTAAATGATACTAAGATTAGTCAATTATAATTAATGTTATTGTTTATTTTAGAGTATATGAGACCCAAGACCCAAAGGACGTTGCGGCCAAATTCAACTTCACTTGCGAGCCGGTAAAATTGCTGATTGAAGAAAATCTTTTCGTAGTTGAGGAGTCAGATGCAATCGCTCCTATAAGCGCCACGGTAAACCAAATACAAAGAATAGAAGAGCTATTCCTGGGTTCCAGATTGTAGCCATTGATTGAATACAACTGGGATTTTTATTAAAAGGTTACTTTTTTTTTATAAAAGACACATCAACTTGACTTCACCTCGCCTGATGTTAAGCTAAAGGCAAAGTCTCAGAAAGAGGGTCGCCATCGTATACATGTACCATGTTAACAGTGGTGGCACTCAGCTTGACGGCCTCATTAGATGCCTTTTCACGCCCCGCCTAAAGGACCCGGGACTGTAGGAAGAAGCAAATACGTGAGCTGGTAGGGAGTTCCAGGTCTTTCACTGAATTTATTACTATTAGTCCTGTTCATTCATCCAGGATTCGAACCAAGGATTTCATGATCGTAAGGTCCTTACTAGGTACTAATCTACCAATGGTTATAATTAGCGTTCGGATGATAATGATGAGTCCTCTATAATATTTACAATATGGCCATAACGTAAAACGTCAGTTTAACTGTCAAATCGTCAACAGCTGTCAAATCATATTCACTTGACAGTTATATTAATTCAGATTGTAAACATCGCTTAAGCAATCTTGGTCACTAATAAATTTAATTTACTTTAAACGTTGTCGGAGTCCAACTTCTTGATACTATTATAAAATCTTGGAAATTTGATTCGCTACGGCCATCGTTGTTACTTTAAAACCATGACAGGAGCTGTCAAAAGCTATTAATAAGAATAGCTATAATCCGCACGCCGAATGATGATCCCTATGACGGTTCGTTAGCGCTTAACATTGTACTGACGTCCTATCACATCAAATCCTTTAGAGGTCCATTAAAAAGACGAAAAAATCATAATTGTGTACAATTGTAAATTATAAAAATGAATATTAAGAAATTATTACGTAATGTTCGGAAATAATAGAAAAAAACTCAATGCAAATGTACATGGTACGTGCTGCAAAAGTTACGTCGTCAAGCTGTTATCGACTAAGAAGGGACACATCGATAAACAAAATATCGATAATTTGTTGGAAATATAAAACAAATGCTTTGAGTTTGTATTTTATTTATATCAATCTGAATCTGATACAGGGTCAATCGGATCTTAAAAATCTGAGTCTGAACTGCAGCTATCCGTGACGTTTATTATTAACGGTTGGTCAATGATATTGTCGTATTGTACATCTTGATCCCAGTCTTGTAAGCAAATTTTCTTCGTTCTTGCGACCACTATTCGCCAATCGTCAGCTGTCACTTGAGCGCAAGCTTCTTCCAATAAAACCATCATTTTATTTGCCGTGAATGGCGGAGTTGTGTTATGCCTAGCTGCATGACCTGAAAATATTTGTACATTCAGTAATTATTTTTAGAAATATATGCATATACATAATATTATATAAATAATATTATATAAATAAATAATATACCTTTGATCTGCGCCCATATCAACTCGATTGCATTATATTGGCAGTGATAGGGCGGTAACCGAATTACCGTGTGTCCATTTGATTTGGCCAATTCATCCAAAAAATATGATGGGTGCGTCTGTTGTTTGTGAAAGTTCAACAGTCTAACCAACTCTTTTTTTAACATCTGACTGTCAGTTTCCACACCATTGCCGTGTAACCACTCTATAATTTCAGCTTTTTTGTTATTGCTGCTGGGGATCTATGGGGTTTGTTAATTTGAACTGAGTGATATGAAGCATTGTCCATTAAAATATAGTGAGGCTCATTCAAATTTTCTAATAGTTTTATAAACCATGTCTTAAAGTTTTCGAAATTCATTTCCTCGTGGTACTCCGTTGTTTTCACTGACTTAAAAGCCCACAGGCAATTCGGCACAAAACCTGTAGCTGTGCCAGCGTGGCAAATGATTAAGCGCTGGCCCTTTCCTTCAGGAGTTTTTGTGCTGGATTTCGCTGTGTCATCCGTCCATGCCTTACCTACAGTATGATTGGCGTTCAGCCATGTCTCATCAAGGTATAGTACCTTCTCCCAGTTATCAATTTGTTTGATTTTGCGAAGAAAATCGCATCGTAGTAAAGCTATGTCAGTACACTCCATTAATATTTTTCTCTTGTCACATTTTTTATAGCGGAATCCACATTTTTTCAAAACAATTCTAAGAGAAGTAGCACCGCCTTTGAAGAGTTCTGCAGCTTTTAATGAAGATAATAACTTCTCGCAGGTCGGTAGTTCACCTCGTAGGTAGTAACCATAAATATGATTGCGTATAGCATCTAAATCAAATTCATCAGGTTCTGTTATATGACATAACCTTTTCTTTTTCTTTGGTGTTAATAGTATATTGTCCTCCATGGACGACTGCCCAAATTTTTCCTTTGTTATTCGAGAAACAGTAGCCTTTCCGATTCCTAGAGCATCGGCTACACGATCGCGAACATTGTCAAGCGGTAACAAGGGTCCGCCATTTTGTTGTTCACGAGCAAAATAGTCTCGCAAACGAACTACAAACTCGCGAACTTCACTGTTGAGAACAGTTTTCCGCTGTCTTTTCGGCATTTTGCAAAACCGAAAATCAACAAACAGGTAACAGAAAATCAACAAATAACACAAAACAGCGAAAACAGAAACAAAACTCAGCTAACAAAGAAAGACGTGGCGCATACAAGGCGTTAGAGCACTCGTATGACGCGATGTGATGCGGTGTGACAAGAAGACAAAACAGACTGACAAGACATGACATGACTGAATTAAAAAAATACGGTAGGTCTATGGCCTCCATTTAAATACTTTTCCATGTAATCCATAATAATTGCCAGCTAATTATGAATTCTTTAAAATTCAATTCAAAAAGAATTTTAAATTCTTTAAATTATGCAATTTGAATAAAAATTAAAGTACCTATAGTAAAATAAAATATAATAAGGCTGTTACTTTTTTATCTAGTGTTTTATGTCCATCAATGCGCGTAGTCTTTTTTTCAAAATAAATAAATATTGCTTATTATGTTGAATGACCTGGCTGAATGACATGACATTTGCCTGAAAAAACAGTATTTTATCGAAATTGTTTCGCATAAGTAATACAACTGTCAGTTGAAACGTCATAGGGATCATCATTCGGCGTGCGGAGTATAATATAAATTCTAAAAAAAACGATTTAACATTTTTTTTATGCCAAAGTGTTATGAACCTGGAGTACTACTAGGGGCTTTCGGCTTCAGGAGCGTTCCCCTTACACCTGGTATCATAGGGGGACCTACCAATATCTTTGGGACTGGTACCAACCTGTACGAAGGACGTCGCTCTGGTGCAGTCCTTTCTAGGTTATGGAGTCGCCCTAGCAACAGCCAATACATCAAATAAAAATAATTTGAAGGATTATAAAAGTTGGACCCCGGAGTCCAAGATGGAAAATCATTCATCACTCAGAATTTAATCGCCAATGTTCAAATCCGTGTCATCGGATTACAAATCCTATGCCACTGGGCTACTAATACTTCAAGTCTGTATTTAAGGTTAGAAGGATAGAACAGTACTCAGTCCTGAATCTTAATTTATAACTAGATCTGAGGACAGATTGTATTCAAGAGGACAGTTCTAATGTCATTGTGAAAGAATCGTGATAGTCGAAAGATTTCGTAGAGGGGACGAGTAGGTGCCACAAATATTTGAGGAGACGTATGGGTGCAGGGTACGAATTTTAGGGGAGCAGTGGGTTCATACACTTATTTACTTGTTAGAGTATTCTAATTTTATTGTTAGTGATTTAGTAAGCTCGATATTTAAAACATATATTACAGAAAAACACTTTTACCAAATCCTTAGATTTGCAATCTCGTTTCAAAAATATAATATACTCTTTCGTCTTAAAATTGTGCCTCCGCGACGAGGTAGGTATAACAATTTTGCGTATTATCTAATAAGTCAAAGGTCACGCCATTTTCTCTTGAAATGTCACCTTTTGACAATGCTCACCGCATTCTGAAATTACTTTTTATAAAAGAGAAATTTAATTATTTTTGACATTTGGGCACTCCTGTGGGACCATATGAAATTGTATCAAAATCAAATAAAACCTCAGAACTTCTTCAGCCTTCTAAGATAGTAAATAAATATATCTTCACGCCTTTCTACCACCAGAGTAGGCAGTGGTAACAGCTGACATCTGTATTTGTTCTTATACATAGTTTGTTCCACCTAGTTACAGTAATGTAACTGATTGGAATTTTTTAGTTTAACTACTTACATTGTTTACAAACTTTAATGTTACTAGCCCATATAAAAACCCCTGCATCTACAAATATCCCTCTTTCCAGAATCTTTGATTTCAGCTTACCATTATGCGAGATGAAGTCAAGTTAACGTGTCCTATAAAAAATACCATTCACTTTCACTTGCTCAAACTTGCTTCGCCACATTAAAGCTACATTTTTACCCAAATCAATACAGTGACACAGAATAGATAAAAGTACTAGACAGTGATTTCTAAGGTACTTACCAAATAAATGTTTCAATACATACACAAGATTTGCTCATTTAATACTATTAGCCAGAATTTAACAACAAAATCTTCCAGAACAATGTTAAACGTCTACAATGTTTATTTATCCCCCTGTATCACCATAAATACCGAATGCATATCTAAGTCAAATAAAATACGGAACAAACTTGCGTATTCGAAGAGATTTCGCGACATTAAAACATGTAACAATGAATGAACAACAGCAATAAATACGACGATAAAACTTTGCCAACTTTGCCCGCCGACCTACAGTGACACGGGAATATTTTGAAACATTAAACTCTACCCACTTACTGGGGAAATTAAGCCCGTCTTCTATGAAGTGTTAAATTTCTTACTTTGTTCGGATACATCGGGAAAAATGAAATTAAAGAGGGAAATATTATATATAGGTTGCAGCGAGCCTTTGCAGATGCATAGAGATGTTGCGTCTTTGGCAGTATTCTACCGTCTCTACCATGGTAGATATTCTGATGAACTCTTCCAATTAGTCCCACCCTCTCCTTCACAGTGGGAGACATTTCCATCGGCGTCAAGGCCCAGATGAAATTTCTGGGGCTCGTACTCGATGGCCGGTGGAACTTCGGGGAGCATCTCCGAAGACTGGCCCCCAAATTGAAGGACACAGCTGCCGCTTTGGGGCGGCTGCTGCCCAACATGAGTGGGCCGGATGACTCCTGCAGGAGACTCTACGCGGGAGTCGTGCCGTCCATGGCCCTATATGGGTGCCCAATATGGGCGGATACCCTGACGGTCCACAATGCGCGTCTGCTGCGTGGACCGCAGCGTGCAATGGCCAGCAGGGCCATTAGGGGGTACCGCACGATATCCTTCGAGGCGGCGAGTCTCCTTGCCGGATCCCTACCGTGGAACCTGGATGCGAGAGCCCTTTCGATGCTATATCGGTATCGTAAGGAGGCGCGGGAGCAGGGACGGGAACCCGAGCCCGAAGAAATTCGGGCCGTGAGGTCTCAGCTCCACAGGGACATGGTAGCGGAATGGGAGCTACGACTTGGGCGACCAAGCGCAGGGCATGCCGTAATAGCGGCGGTAAGACCCATCATGGAGGAGTGGCTAGAGAGGCCACACGGCAGCCTCTCGTACCGGCTGACGCAGGTGATTACCGGACACGGGTGTTTCGGGAGTTACCTGTGTCGGATCCGGAAGGAGCCAACGTCCGAGTGCCATCACTGTGATGCGAGCGAGGACACAGAGCTGCACACGCTGACCGAGTGCCCGGTGTGGGACACGCCGAGGCGGGTCCTAGTGGCGGCTCTAGGGGTGGGAGTCCTCACACTCGTCACATTGCTCACAGCGATGGTACGATGCGCAAACGCTTGGGGTGCGGCCACCTCCTTCTGCGAGCAAGTAATGCTCGAGAAGGAGGCGGCCGGTCGGGTCCGGACCAGACTCAGGGCCCGGGAAGCCCGTGCAGAGCGAAGGCGAACCGGACGTCGGAGGTCGCAGAACGACCTCCGTCCTCCATGAGCGCTGGCCTGGGGGTGACCGGTGGAGCTGCCTGTCACCCTAGCAGAAGCAGGCCGCGGCGGCGGCGCAAAGTGCGCCTCCCCGTAACCGGGGCTAGATGGGGACAATTTGGTCCCCACAACCCGAAGGGGGCCATCTCGAAAGAGATGGTCCTGGGTCTGCCGGGGTGCGAGAGATATGCTTTTGGCAATCTCACCTTCGGCAGCCAAGGACCCAAGACGGCGTGCGTTTTAGTCGGTTCGAGTCCGACATAACCGCCTCCACCGGCTCCGTGGGGGTGGTATCCGTGGGGATTTGTCGCACGATAAAAAAAAAACCCTCTCCTTCACAGGACGACAGTTGCAGGGCTAAGATACCAGCTAGAACCAAGCGTTTCAGTAACTCATTCCTATGCCGCACCACTGAGACCTGGAACTCCCTGCCAGCTCTAGTGTTTCCTTCTTCCTGCAGTCCCGGGTCCTTTAAGTAGGGCGTGAAAAGGCATCTGATGAGGCCGTCAAGCTGAGTGCCACCACTGTTAACATAATACATGTTTCCGATGGTGACCCTTTTTCCACGACTTTGCCTTTAGCTTAACATCAGACTTAACATAAAAAAAATGTAGAGAAGGGAAATTTGAAGTGATTCAGGTGTGGCTCAAAACCTCAGTTGGAAGAGCATTCCCCCTGTAAGGGAAAGGTCGCTCAAGTCCCACTTAAGCATTTCATTTTTCTCGATGTATTCGAATTTTAAAAAAGTTAGCATACTGAATGAATTTCTTATTCATAATTCATTCTTACTTTGTGTTTATTTTTGAAATGAAATGATGTTCAGTACTGTACTAAGTCGCCTTCTAGGTTCCCAGTCGTATCCAATACCTTCATCCTGGGCCCCTGTTCTACCAGCTCCCTTTCTTCAATTTGGTTTGGCTTTCATAAGAGCGGCTGTCGTCTGACTTCCTACTAAAAGGAAAACCTTAGGCAGTAGTTACTCGGATTATTGTTCGATTCATATATCTGCGGTAGCCTAGTGGTATGGGTAATGGACTGCTGAGACGAGGTCTCCATGGCACACTCCAATGACTTTTCGATGCTTTTCGAAGTTATGTGTGTATTTATCGCAGGTTTATAAGTGCCCGATTAATGGCAATAGGCTCGCCACCTATTACATTGGGACCTAAAACATAAACTGGCGAAATGTGGGTGCTAGCACCTCTGCCTACCCCTTCGGGGAATACAGGCGTGAGTTTATGTTATATGTTATATGTCATATATCTTAGACCTAAATCGCGAGATGTAAAAGGCTTTGGCGCGCGTAGATTGTTTTCTAATCCATACTTCCATACTAATATTATAAATGCGAAAGTAACTCTGTCTGTCTGTATGTTACGCTTTCACGCCTTAACCACTGAACCGATGGTATAGAAGTAGATTAGACCATGAGAAAGGACATAGACTATGTTTGGTCGCGATAACCGATATTCACGCGGGCGGAGCCGCCGGCAGAAGCTAGTTATCTATAGTTAGTGAATTTCAGCTCGTCCACCACAGTAGCGTCCTGTGATATCTTCAAAATACATCCAGGAAACGTGTACTGCATGTATAGAGCATATTTTGAGCACATTTTAGGTCCATGAATGGAATAAAACTCCTCTACATAATGTGGGAAATATGATGAAGAAGAGAGAAAGAAAAAGTAGGATAATATATCTAATACGATAAAGAGCTGGAATGCTCTGCCCGCATACGTGTTTCCCTCCTCTTACAGTCCCGGATTCTTCAAGCGGGGCGTGAAAAGGCATCTATCAAGGCCGTCAAGTTAGGGACCACCATTTTACGTCCAATGGCACCGGGAATGGTGGTCTGTATCTTCTGGACTGCACTTGTGCTTTATTGCCATCTAGCGGGGTGCAGTCAATTGATGGACCAATATTTAAAAAATAAATTATTAAATGAGAGAATACCAGTATGGATAGATTATGGTTCAGTGATTAAAATTAGGCGACGTGCTACTGCAACCACTTTAGTTATGTCGTTGGAAGAATATACTTGAGGTCTCGGCCAGGATGTCATCAACTTAGACAACGACTATATTACTGGGGATCAAATACCACATTATCTACAAAGATAAGACCGTCACAACAAACTGCCATTTTATTTTAACAAAAGAAATTGAGTGGCAGACAATTCTCTCGTCGCAGACAATATCCAGTTAGCCTAACATTTATCTACGTCTCAAGCAAACTTCACAACGAGAGTAAAGTTTCACAGAAAGAATCTGGAGGCATTGTAAATTGATTCTTATTTTTCGATATCCTTCGAGAATTCATTAGCTATATTTTAAGTTCTTTCATTTCAAAGTTAAGAGCAATCAATCCTGTTGGGATCTAGATTTTTAGACTTCATTGATAGACATACTTAGTCGCACTTTTTGGTCTTTTGGGACCATTTTTGGAATTGAATGATACGAGAGTATTTAGTCACGGTATTCTCTTCAGGGATTATTTCATTATGACAGTGTTAGTCTGGGTTGTATTCAAAACTTTTGAATTGGTGCCTCAGGTCTACTCTTGACTGGTACTTTACTTTTTCTTTGAAGTCCAACAACTGGTTTAACTGCATGAATATGGCTATTTGCATTGTTCTGGTCGTGCCTCGGAGAGCACGTTTTTATTTTATCGTGCGATAAATCCCCACGGATACCACCCCACGGAACCGGTGGAGGTGGCTATGTTGGACTCGAACCGAATAAAACGCACGCCGTCTTGGGTCCTTAGTTGCCGGAGGTGAGATTGCCAAAAGCATAACTCTCGCACCAAAAGCATATCTGTCGCAGTGGGCACGTTAAGCCGTCGGTTTCGGTGGCCATATTAACATCTATGGCAGTCGTTACGGGTAGTTGGAGCCCTAAAAAGTTCAACAACTGTTCTAGCTGCAATGCTTCGCTATCGACTTTGGGTTGTGGAGGTCAGATGGCAGTCTTTTCACAGAAAATATAGAATTACAGCTAAATCCGCAGTTAGACTGGTAAACCAGACACCAGACTCCAAGCTGACAGCTTCGGTTGCGACTGGCTTCAACGCAAAGACGAAGAAGTAGATATTAGATTTTGTGGAGCCGTGTTGGTTAGCGGTGGAGTAGAGTAGAACCACCTCATCTATTCCTGTGGGTATCGTAAAAGGCAACTAAAGGATAGGGCTGCTCACCATCCGACAGTAAACATATAACACTTTGGGGCGGCGCAAAGTGCGCTTCCCCGTAACTGGGGCTAGATGAGGACACTGTGGTCCCCACAACCTGAAGGGGGCCATCTCGAAAGAGAGGGTCCTGGGTCTGCCGGGGTGCGAGAGATATGCTATTGGCAATCTCACCTCCGGCAAATCTCACCTCCGGCGGTTCGAGTCCGACATAACCGCCTCCACCGGCTCCGTGGGGGTGGTATCCGTGAGAATCTTGCGCACAATAAAAAAAAAAACATATAGCCCAAGACAAAGTGCCCGCTGGACGGCAATAGACTCGTCCCCTGTTAAGCCGAAGAAGTAAATATCTATTCCATTTTAAGCCACGAGATTTTACACCTTTTACTTCTTCTATTCGATTATCTATGGAATATTTCATGTTTTAAATACAATAACAGGTCTAGTCAAAATTAACAGGTAGGTACAATGTCCAAAAAATCAAGCAAGCGGTTCACCTCTGCCTACCTCTTTAGCACCTTCGCTGCGATAAGCGGGTGCGGGTCGCGGGCGTCCGCGTCGCGTGCTTGTTTCATGTTATTTCAAGAGCAGCGCTGCGTGAGGCGGATACCCGTCGCACGCGGCGCGGGTAGCGGGGCACGCGAAGCGGGCAGCGGGTCCGCGACGCGGGCAGCGGCGCACGCGCAGTGTGTACGCGATAGATGGGAATCTGTCACGGACGCCCGCGATGGAGCAGGCGGGCGCACGGCGCGGAAACACGCGCGCACGGCGCGGACACCCGCGACCCGCACCCGCGGCCCGCACCCGCTTATCGCAGCGAAGGCGCTTTAGTATAAATATACATATGGCAGACAGGACCGTGATATCTATAAGGAAATTAGAATGTAAAATTAATAAAGATGTAAGCTAAGATATCACGTCCTCTGCCATAACACAAAATATGGAAGTCAGCGAGAAGATACTACGTGACCACAAGCATCGCTCCCACTCCACCAATTGTGAATAAATCATAGTATATAAGCACATGTACATAATAAATAAATTAATCAGTCCTAACGAGTAAACATCTTTTACTTACTCCGCAATAATGGTGACCCCGACGTTTTGTGTCGATGTGGTCAGGTTGCAGGCGTTGTCAGCTCTGCTACCCCTCAATAAGTTTCCGACCAACTATATCGATTGTAACTTGCTCTGGTCTTTAACCTCGCTGACGATTTCTATTATGGCGTGTGCTGCGTCGACATTTTCTGCGATTGCGCTAAGTTGCACATATTTCCGCCTGCTTTTTTGCTAACTTGCTATTATGTAGGTTGTTGCGTTGCGTCATCGTCTGTTTTTGTTTCCATAGTTTAGATAATGTGAGATTATTGCAATTATGTTCCTTCTTCAAGGAGACTCGTCAACTGATAGCTTCTTGACGAATGCGTGCATCAATGGCTACGATCCGTATTTTTGTTAGCATATATTCTTCTATTTTTCTTATTCTTCTTCTTGAAGTATAAAGTGTTCGATTTGCCTTTTTTGTAACCAGTCTCTCAATCGTATGTCGATCTTTGGAGAGTCTTTGTGAAGCGATGATTGTCGGGACGGTGATTTCTTTTGTCGCGTAGTGTGTCGCGGTGAGTCGGTCCAGACTGTGGCAGCCGTTCCGCAATTAGTTTCGTTGATACCACGTAATTTCTTGGTTCTTCTGGCTAATTCCATAGGGCCATGTCTCTGTCTTGAGCTAGTTGCTTCTTGAGATCTCAGTTGAGACCCGTTTGTGGGAGGCCAACTGAGATGTGCTCGTAGTTCGGCGGTTGTCGGTGGGCTGGTGGGTGAGTTTCCCATTGCCTAGCTCCACGGTGATGGCTCGAGTCCGGCAGGCAAAAACTAGGTCCGATGCTCAAATAAGATCACGTCGTCGTCGGGTTGATCAGAGTATCAGGCCTCGTCAGCACTGCTACCCCGTCAGGATCACGTCGGCTGCCTCGATTGTTCCCTAGATTTGCTGCTGAAAACCTTTTCAGGGCTGCAGTCGGCCTGCAATTCCATCAGCACTAGGGAATATTCGAATATCACGTCGGGGTCACCATTATTACGGAGTAAGTAAAAGATGTTTACTCCTTAGGACTGATTGATTTATTTATTATTTACATGTGCTTATATACTATGATTTATTCACAATTGGTGGAGTGGGAGTGATGCTCGCTGACTTGCATATTTTGTGTTATGGCAGAGGACGTGATATCTTAGCTTAAATCTTTATTATTTTTACATTCTAATTTCCTTATAGATATCACGTTCCTGTCTGCCATATACATGTATGGATTTTGTGAAAGCGACTGTAATTGCCGTCTGTCCCCCTCAACCTTGAAAGGAAAGTCTGGACCAGAGTCACCTCGTTTGACAATCAACAGGTGGGCCAGTTGGCAGGTGAGGTTAACTTGGCCCCGACGGTTTTGTTGAGGCCGCATACCCTCAGTATGCTACCATATTATCTTAGTGCTAACAAATAAACCTGTACCTACTTCATCGAAAAATATTTTCCACTAGTATATTTAAGCGGAACTTTCCTTTACGGCTAATAAAAATAGCCGCTGTCCAACCTTAGTGAAACGTTGTAATGTGAGGTAGAATATATTTTTCAATAAAAAATATAACAAAGCAGTATAATGCAGGCAGAGAGGCTTGCAAACGACAAAACATTCGCTCATCATAATAGAGTAATGGAAGGGTAACGTAGGGAAAAGTGGAACACAGACACTTTCGCATTGATGACGCCGCATTCAACCCGTTTTAATTTTTAGATTGAGAATTAACCTGCGGTTCCACTTGGGTAAAATATTCTCGACTAAGTAAAGAAAGAAGGAAGAAAGAAAATATTTATTCAGACATAAAGCTACGTTATAAGTAGTCAAGAATATTTATACGATATATTCAGAAATAAAAAATTGTATTATTTGAATTACATTTTTATAGCATTTATTATGCTAACTTTTATAAGCCAGCCTCTGTGGTGTGGTGGTAGTGCACGCGACTGCCACGCAGGAGGCGCGGGTTCGATTTCCGCTCAGTGCAAATATTTGTATGCATGAATATGGCTATTTGCATTGGTCTGGGTGTTTCTATGTATAATATGTATGTATTTACAAAAAAAAAAGTATCTAAGTATGTTTACCATGGGTCTAGATAGCGTTGTGTAGAATGTTGTGGAATATTTATTTATTCATTTATTTATAATCCATTTAAAGACGGATATAAAGAGAAGAATAATTTGAACTGATTTAGGTGTGGCTCAATAGCTCAGTTGGAAGAGCATTCCCCTTGTAAAGGTAAAGGTCGAGGGTTCAAGTCCCACTTGAGCGCTTCTTTTTCCCGATGTATGTATGTATGTATGTTATTCCAGAATTTAATATAATTCATTTTTATTTTCGGGCGTCACGATATTGTGATTATAATTAACCGACTTCATATTTTAAAAGTTTAGTGGCAATGTTGTATTCATAAGGAAAAATGAATCTTATCAGGAGGGACTCGAACTCGAGATCTTTACCTTACAGGGTTTACCTTGACCAACTAGGCTACCGAGACACACCCGATGAGATTCAATCAATAAATCTTGAATGTTTACTTCTTGGCCGTAGTCCAACTTCAACAGACACGTTTTTATTTCATTTTATGCTAAATTCAATCAGAAATCTTTAAATTCATAATCCTCCTTTTGAATTCAGAGTTTCGGACATAAAGTCAATTTAAATTGAGCGTGAATTACGATTTAATCTCAGCACATATATAAACAAATCAGACTGAAAGAACATAAAATAAATTGAGAGGAGACAACTGGAAAAATCCATTATGTTACACTTATCTCTTGAGATAATATCGCATTAAATCTGTGCGATTGAAATCTCTAACAGACATAATTTTCGCTTTGGGAATTGGTAGATGGCTATTAGTACTGCAAACTGTAGCAGTGATATTTTTCTATGGAGGTGATAATAATTTTGATATAGACTATTGTATATAGTAGCCTAGTGGTATGGGTAAAGGACTGCTGAGACAAGGTCTCGGGTTCGATCCCAGGTTTACCATGGCACACACCAATGACTTCGATGCTTTTCGAAGTTATGTGTGTATTTATCGCAGGTTTATAAGTGCCCGGTTAAAGGCAATAGGCTCGCCACCTATTACATTGGGACCTAAAACATAAACTGGCGAAATGTGGGTGCTAGCACCTCTGCCTACCCCTGCGGGGAATACAGGCGTGAGTTTATGTATGTATGTATGTACTATTTCCATCCATACTAATGTTATAAATGCGAAAGTAACAGTATGTCTGTATTTTGTGCTTTCACGCCTAAATCACTGAACCAATTTTGATGAAATTTGTTATAGGGATAGGTGAGACTTTGAAAAAGGACATAGGCTATATTTGGTCGCGATAACCGATATCCACGTAGGCGGAACCGCGGGCAAAAGCTAGTTTTATATATTTGACATGGCATGGAACAAGAATACTAAGTATGCTTGTTCAATGCCATGTCAAATATTGGTTCCCGGTGGAGTAGAGTACAGCTATACAACCCTCTATTACGTGGGACTGAAAATCTAGTTGGCGAAATGTGGGTGTTGATACACCTCTGCTTACCCCTTCTGGGATTTACAGGCGTGCATATATGTATGTAGATATACAGATAGCCAAGTAACATAGGTAGGAGAAAGGTAGAATGTTCATTCGACAAAAAAAACTTCTGGACGGACTTGGTCTTCTTTTTTATTTTGTTATTGGCAATAGCTTTAAAATATACATATTACTAGCTTTTGCCCGCTGCTCTGCTCGCGTGGAAGCTTCCTCAATGTCTAATCAACTTCTGTACCAAATTCCATCAAAATCGAGTCAGTGGTTTAAGCGTGAAAGCGTAACATACAGATAGACAGGCAGACAGACAGGCAGACAGACAGATTAGTATGGATGTTGACAGAAACTCTCCCCAGGCTAGATGATGCATAGTAAATGTTGACTTCAATTTAACGAAACAGTATTGGTGGGTCGCCAAGCTTTCATATTTGATCCCAAATATTCCAGTCTAGACTTTAATTTAATATCCCACAAAGTGTAAGACATAGCTTTCCATTCTTTAAGTCATCCTTGAGTTTATTGATACCGACGCCAACCAAGTTTAAGAGTCTTTAAAATCTTTCATTTTAATTTGTTGCAATTAATTAGCTCGTTTACCGAACCTCATACCAAACTGTCTGGCTTCTAAGACTATTTATAATCTGTGAAATCAGAGGTCATTGGCAACAGAATATCATGAGCTTACAGTATTACAATAGGGAATCAGACTACATTTTAAAATGCTCTTTTATTATCTAAACTATTCACTTTTTATCTATTTCGAAGAAGATATTTGCGGCTACTTTAATTACTTTTGACCTTTCAGAATATCGGATGTCTATTTCAAGAGTTTAATTCTCCAGAGTTAAAGTTTAAATGTCAATGTTTGGCTCTTTAGATACTTAAATTATGTATTACTAGCTTTTGCCCGCGACTTTATACGCGGTAAGTTCGGATAGGACACACTGCTCCTGCGAATTTCTGTGAGCCTGGTACTTCATGCAAATGTACCAGGGTCACAGAAATACTGATCTCGTGATCGCCCCCAACAGCAACCTATACGGTTTACGGTTCTACTCAACCGATTGCAATTAAACAAACGTAAGATTTTAAGTCTGATCAAGATCCGCATCCAAATCCGTTCAGTAGTTTTTGCGTGCCTCGCAAACAGACATTTCCAATTTCCAATTATAATATAATAGTATAGATTTTATATTCATATTATATTGTAGGTATTTCGAATTTGCCACTCGAGCGTTACCAACCAAGCGAAAATATTTCCATTTCATCCTTTAGACTTTTGCTATTAAAATAATATTGTATTGTGTTTTTGCGGTGAACAGGGTTTGACAGTATTTATATAAAATTACTAGCTGTCCCGGCGAACTTCGTACCGCCAATTTTTTCCTGCCCTCGTGACGTCAGATCCCGTTCCCGCTGCACCATTTAGGGGGATGAAAAATAGATGTTGGCCGATTCTCAGACCTACTCAATACTCGTATGCTCACAAAATTTCATCAAAATCGGTCAAGCTGTTTCGGAGGAGTATGGCAACGAAAACTGCGACAGGAGAATATATAATTAGAAGATAATTGTATTTGGTTCACGAATTTGACGCCAGGTGGAATATGAATTCGGCGATTATTGTTCTGACTGTATCGACTTTCGGACTGATTGCCCAGAGCCTAGTAAATTTCTCAAGAGACTTATGGGAGGCAGTCAGGTCAAGAACAGTAGGCAGTACTCTTCGACGTGGGGCGTAGGTTTACCTGAAAAAAAAAATCCGTTTGTAGGGCAATAGGTTCCCCCAAAAAAAGCTAGCAAATATGGGCGTTTAATGCTGGCATGATAAACTACAAAAAAGATAATTATAATGCTAATTATTAATATAACAAAAATAAGTAGTATCTAATATCACAACCTTAATGAGTACATTTCAAAACCTACATACTATCATAAAAAACGCTGTAGGTGGGAAAAATGCAGGAAAAAACTGTAAGTGGGGACGCAGATGCGAACCGACAACATTTCAGCCATCCTACTCTAATGTATGCGGTTTTTCATTGATAGAATGAGACGGGAAATTGCTTTTTTGTTTTAAAAACTGGTTGTTAATTGCAGTTGGGTATTCTTTTTCACAGTGTCTGGCGCGAAGGTACCGAGTATGTGCTTAGCAAAAATTGTGTAAGTAGACTTTTATTTTTTTGCCGGTATTTTATATACAGTAACGATATTTTCTCTACATTGTTGAACACCACTTTATCCACACGATAGTTCAATAGATTTTTTTATCTATTATCCTGAGTAGTGACTGTCATTACAGTTGCTGTCACTAGAATGGTAGTCTCTCCTGCTATTAGACTAAGTAAATGTTTTAATAAACCAAAAAAAAAAATACCCACTGAGTTTCTTGCCGGAGTCTTCTAAGGTCTGGGCCGCGTTTCGAACCGGTGTGGTGCATTTCCTAAAGTAGTATTTAATCTTTATTTTATATTGATATTTTGTAAGTGCCGATATAATGGTCTATGCAGAATAAATGATTTTTGACTTAAGTACTTTGAGAAATCGATAGAGGCATTTTCACGCCCACCGTAAATGCGATCCAGAGGTTATGGACTTGGACGGTTGGAAATCAGCTAACCTTTAATGGTTGTCAGTGTTTGATGAAATGAAAATAGTGTAGTGAGAAAGTGAACGATTATGACAATCCTAATAAAATGATTCTTTGATTTCGTTAAGAAATTCATGATAATTGAGGGTGGCGTTGCTGCGCCATGAGTGAACGAGAACTGAATGCATCACTAATACATTGAATATGTCATCAATATTTCACAAAGTAACATCAGCTGATGTCAATTGACTTCGTCTAATTAGAAATTCAACTATATTGATGACTGAAGTTGAAAACGATGATCTCAATGACAAAAATAGCTGCGTCTTCCTGGGAAGAAATAGGGAACAGTCACAAGCACCCTGCGACTGCGGGACCCCATCACAGTCCATTCCATTCTTGCTCTCTTGCCCACTGTGCCGTTCCACCTGTACCATCGCGGACCTGTGTAGGGCAACAGACAAAACTGTGGCCGTAGCCAGGTATTGTGTCGACATAATTTAATAGATCGATGAGCCATTGACACGAAGAAGAAGAAGACGACAAAAAATATAAACCATATACTATAATATTGTATAGATTTGCGCCTAGTTATAGTACCTTTACCAGCAGACAAAATGTGACAATTCACATGTGACACCTCTTTGAAGTGGTGAGGCTAACGATGATAATTCAGACTATGATGAAATCGATTTATTTTTGAACGAATTGGTTAAGGACTGTTGGACTTTTACTGAACGTATTTTAATAATGAAACCTACATCAAACCCACTGAAGATCTGGCTCGAATTCTGAAGCTTATATTGTTACTTATCTATATCAAATAACAAATTGAATTAAGATTTTGTTTTTTAGGCCTACTCTACATTTGGCGAAAACTTGGTCGAGGGTTTTTCGCAACGGAATTCCAATACAATGTCATTGCATATCAAATGACTAAGAGGCGGTAGCAACTGATCACCATCTATGCCCAATATTAATCCAAATATTATATATGCGGAAGCAACTCTGTCTGTCTGTTTGTATGTTACCCTTTCACGCCTAAACCACTGACCCGATTTTGATGAAATTTGGTATAGGGGTATGTTAGATCATGAGAAAGGGAATAGGCTATGTTTGGTCGCGATAACCGACATCCACGCGGGCGGAGCCGCGGGCAAAAGCTAGTCATTTATATGTGATATTGTATTATTGTTCTGACGCGGAGGATCATCAATGCCGGATCTTTTTTCACTGCGGAACACAGCGACCAATAGGTAGGTAGTGTGCCTCTTTTAATAGTCAGTTACATGCAATAGGATGTATTTCCGTTCTAAATTGGAAGATCCGTGACGGAATATCTGTCAAGTGTATCATAGGCCTTATAAATAAAATAAATTTTATATTTGAACTGAAGCCAAATAGATTGGCCTTTGTGCTTAGACTTTATTACTCCTATGATAATATTTATTATAAAGGCACGTTTAAAATATAAATCTAATTTATTATACACACATCAGTTATTTTATTTAGTCTTGTACAATTTTATTCGATCTAGTTTTATGATTCTCGTAAAATAAGGGTCATATAAAATTAAGATTATAAAATCTATCTTGCAAATGGAATATATAATGTACATGAATTTTATTTGCATTGTAAAGTAAAAGATTATTTACTGCCATCAGGGACACCATTAAGAGGATGGGTGATATGCCCTTCTGAATTGGTCATTCCACCCAATTCCTCTGTTCATCCCTTAAGAGGCTGTGAGATGTTCGGTAATCACGGTGTTTCTTGCACAATCCTACCATCTACAACTAAAAAGCAAAAAGTAACTAAAGAAATAAGTAGGTACTTATTTATTTCGCAAAATGATTGAAATAGTTAGTTGCCCGTGGTTCGATCGCTGAGTCCAAGGGTCCAAGGGCATTATCTTTTGCCTGTGTTTCTATCAATGGGCGCCTTTACACTAACAGTTTATCTCGAGGGAATACCGTATGTGTGTGTGACAGATACAATTCTGCGACGCCATCTTGAACTCTATTAGAACGCGCGACGTCTTTAGACACGCGCTATGTCACACACATGCGGTATTCCCTCGAGATATACTGTTACTGTAAAGGGCGCAAATTAAATTATCCGTTGTCCTATCAATCGAACCATAGGCAATTTAAATTATTCGTAGGTCTAACGATAGTAGGTAATGGGTGAAATGGCCCTACGCAAGAGGGCGGATCACCCGTCCAGCCGCGCAGCGTGTCCCCTGCTTGCAGTGAGTAAGTAAGTAACGATAGTAGGTACTACGGGTAACTTGCGCATCCGATACCTTCGTCGCTGCGGTAAAATTTGCGATGAGATGAGATCAGATTGAGTAGCGCCGATATTGTAGACGTTTCTCTCTATCGACACTTAATTCTTCTATCTATCCTCTCACTATTCTTGCTGAGCACATTACGAGGCACTGTACCTTAATAGTAGGGGAGACGATGATGCTACATGTGTAGTTACTCGAGGATACCTATTAGAATTGGTAGATTAGAATGATAGGAAGAATAATGGATAATGTTCGCTCGAGTACCTACCGAATTACCTTACGCCTCCCCTATTATGATTCTGGAAGAAAGAAAGAAAGAAAAAATATTTTGAAAGAAAGATTGTGATCTGAAATAATATTGCCGAAAGAGACAACACATAAACAATATAACGACATACATCATATGTGCGTATCTATCCCAAGTAGCACAGATAGCTGTATAACTACTCACTTTAAGACTTATTTGAAACTCTGTGCGTATTAAGACGCTTCTAAGAGTACACTGGTGATGCTACAGCTGTATAATAGCGGTCAGTGATATTTAAACAGCTTTAGCTAATTAAAAGCTGTATTAAGGCTGATTAAGACCGACAAAACCACCATTAATACGCTAAGAGTGCTATAAAGGTATGTTTTTAATGACTCTATTCAGTTTCTAACCTTTTCTATTGCCTAAACCGTAGTAAGGCCTGTTTAATGCATAAAATTACGCCAAATGCTGTTTAAAAAGATATTTGTGAACTCCTATTACACTGACTTATTAAAGGGGCACGTGTGAACTATTTTAAAGTGAATAGCTGTATAATGGACGATATGTGGCCCATATTACAGCTTATACCTGAATATGTCTACCGCTAATCAGCCTTTATACTGCAATTGATAGTATTTGCATAGTGGCTATTTAAACATTCACTAGATGCCTCGCAGCTGCTTAGAGACTCACTAGTGTATAGAATTAACGGCTTCTACTTTATAATGGTTCACATAAGTACCTTAAATTCGACGTTATCTGAATAAAAGTAACATATGTGGTACTGTAATCAGTCAGTGGAACTAAGTTGAGACCATATCCAACGTATTTTTATTTGCTATATATTAAAATGAATTCGCTTAATTCGTGGAAATTGAAAGCAAGAACAGGAGGCATTAGAAGAAAGAAAAATACCGCTTTGACAATTTTGTAATGGAAGTCCATGCGGTGGTTTTAGATTTAATACTAGGGACCCCTAAAGATTCGTTATAATAACTGTTTAATTGTTCACATCATGGCTAAAGGTAGAGCTTGTGAATAATTAAAAGTGAAGAAAACAGCTTATAGCTGTATACAGTTCACATGTGTAATATTATTCAGTTTTTTAGTAGAATAACAGCGCACTAGTGAACTATTAGACAGCCTGTTGTAGAATATAAGAGTTTTAACTATTCACGTTACTGTTTAACATAAATCCACCATTTTATTTTATAACCTAAACATATTCTGACTGAATTTTCAACCTTTACGATGTTTTGTGCAAGAAATAAAATGTATTGCATTAGTTTTTACTTCCTAATATCATAATAATAACTTTTTATCTTATAATTCTTTTCAAAGCACTACAAATTATTTAGTCATAGTGTACATCACAGCTTATTTATATCACAAAACTAATTTAAAACAAAATATTTTCATGGCGCACTAAAATTTTCTTAGATAATATATATGTATAATGTCAGTAAAATTAAATTCCCAATCATTTTTCCTTTATTAATATGTAAATCAATGTACTTAACAGGGATATGAATATATTATCCACCATTAATTTCGTTTCCAATATTCACTTCACGTAACAAAGTGCAATATTGCATGTTCATTAATACACAGGCCGCAATTAAGTAGCGTTTCGCGGTTTACAATATGTATAGAGCGCGCATTACAGACATATTTTCTGAATAAAGAGTAACTTGTGATCTCTTAGTCAGTCGGATTTCAGCGCAAAGTACTGTCGATACCCTTTATAACACTGTTACATTTCTGCTACACAGCTCATAAGCAGCTATGTGAACTTGAGGCTATATAATTTGTGCTGTTACCCTTTATAACACTGTTAAGTTGCTGCTACACAGCTCTTAAGCAGCTATGTGAACCCAAGGCTGAATAATTTTGTGCCCATTTAAGAGGTATAAGAGCTGTGTAAGGTCGTATACAGACTTAATGCAGCTTCCATATTCGGCTTTAAGCGTTTTGGAAATCCGTTATTCGGCTATTAAGCAGCCTCGTGTGCTGCTTGGGATGTAAATATCTATTGCGTACCAGGGAAGCATGAAAACAATGCGGGATAAATAAAGTACGCCATAAAAATGAAGTAAGACAAATAAATAAATGAAGTCGACGTAACACACTAATAACTGGGGTTGTAATGTTCCATATTTGACTTCTCCCTGTTCGTATATTTTATGAGACTACCGATTTTGTGAGGTAACAAAGATATGACAAATCGCAGATATGGCAATTTTATTCCATAAGGTGTGTTATTTGATTGCTATATTTACGGTATAACACTGCATCTATTTTGTCTCGAAATAAATTTACTGAATGGAGCTAAAAGAGTGTATGCAATGTATAAGCTAACCTCAACTGTCCAAAATTTAAATAAAAAGTGTCACTTAGGTACATTTTTTTTCATTTACTCTGCAAGATGCTCTTTAATTTTTAAAGGTTAAGTGAATTAAAAATAAAAGTCTTAGTACTTAAGAGATTTAGAAGCTAGAAGTAGAAATATCACGAGACCAAAATTTATATTATGAATGAAACAAAAATTATTTATTGAATGAAGTATTTTGGGACAAAAATGTCATAATGAAAAAATTCATACATTCATTTTCTATCGTTCATTATATTTGGTGTAAAATGCTTCAAACGGTGCATGTTTAATTAAATCAAAACGACAGCTTAATATTACATTAAAAACGCACCGTAAAAGCTTCGAGAATGTTCAATGATGTGCCATTTTGTTTTCGCGTTAATCCAAAATGGCGCGTGTCGCTTGAACGGTACAGTAAATGAACACAACTACCAACTATACAACAATTTTGTTTACATTAATAAACATGCATATACTTACGCCTGTAAATTCCTGAAGGGGTAGGCAGAGGTCAGAGGTGTATTAATTAACCACAATTATCCACAATTTACTAACAATGATTTTCGGTCCCATGTTTTAGGGGGATTTTATCGTCAAACATATTTTACTATTCCAAACTCATCTTCTATGGCACCCACAGGAAGAGATGTGGTGGCCCATTCTAGTAAAGCAAAGCCAACGAAGCGAGAGAAAAAAGGTAAACAATGTTTCAGCGGTTCCAAACATTTATCACTTCAAACGCATTCCAGACTGGAATGAAAATGCTCATAGGATGGCGAATCTGACAATTTAGAACCGCTGTGCTGACAGCTTTCCTGTACTACGAAACACGCAATGACAGCTGTCGCTTGGCCATTCTCGCGTGCGTATGACATGTGCGACAAGGACAGAGAAAATAATCGCTACCTATCGCAACGTAGCTCAGTAATGGTCGCTTTGTTTACCTTTTTTCTCTCGTCTCGTTGGCTTTACTTTAGACCAACACTGTCTACTATGATTTCGTATCTCCCCATACAGTCCCAGTTA
Source organism: Eilema sororculum (assembly GCA_914829495.1). Taxonomy (NCBI): domain Eukaryota; kingdom Metazoa; phylum Arthropoda; class Insecta; order Lepidoptera; family Erebidae; genus Eilema; species Eilema sororculum. The sequence continues at coordinate 2,706,533 of OU618541.1, forward strand.
AAATGCTGTATGTACTCAATTAATCAAATGAAACATCGTACGTAAACAGTAAAAACTGGCAAGTTCTTTGCAATGGTAAGCTTGTCATATTATTGGCAAAATAAATGTCTCTTTTGCATCACGCCATTTGGCAGGCCGCGTGCTAGACCTCATTTTTATTTACGACCATTTTCCGCGCGTCATTCGCAACCGTTTACATTAAAAGTCTTTGTTTTGCAAGCCGAGAGCAATAAATTATTGCAGTTCCAGTCGCACAACTGCTGATTTTGAAAGCAAAAGAAAAATATGGAACGACGACAAATTGTTCGCGAAACTGAGTTTTGTTTAGTTTTTGAAAACGCGGACTTGATATTGTTTAAACTAGCTAAAATAAACTTTGGGGAACTCTAAAATAATTCTTCCTACCATTCTTTCTAGCTGGCTTCTAATCATCTAGCGAGGTGCACCCATTAGAATGAAAATTTACCCTTTTATTTTTACGAGGCAAATATATATGTCATGAACTGCACACATCCTGTCCAGTTGAGAATCTTTCCAGATGCACCGCATGGAAAAAAATAGAGGTTCTCAAGTCCATCATCACATTTGGATATTGCTATTTTTTGCCCCTTTTTAAAGCTCATGCTGTCCTCAAATTTTCAACCATTGAATTTTAACGAATGGAGTGACCTCTAGTTTATGTAAATACCCTTGAACAATTGGGTCACAGGATACTTTAAAAACCTGCCAAATGCAAGTGGGACTCGCGAACGAAGGGTTCTGTAACATTATCAGCTGTTTGTTATAGCGACAATAGAAATACATACATCATTTGTGAAATTTTCAAACTGTCTATATAGTTATTACGGTTCACGAGATACAACCTGGTGACATACAGACAGACACCGAAATCTTATAAAACGGTTCCGTTTGTATCCTTTGGGTACAGAACCCAAAAATACCCACAATTTTTTTTCCCATACGAGACCAAAAACATCTGTACTCCTAAAAATCTAGCACAACAACTAAATTTAAAAATATACATAAATCTCGCGTAAAGTCAAATTACTCCACCCCAAATAATGGAGCCCCAGCTTTTATAGTTCGTAGTGGCATCGTGGCGTGCGCTGAGTTAAATGAGACTTTATTATAAAATATGTCTCCAAAATGTAGACAGCTACAGTGCATCCTACGTCACATTTTATAGATGGCTCTGGTTTACTACCTACTGTGTATGTTATATGCATTTTGTTTTGTTCAATTTTATTTTATGTTTTCGAGATTTTTGTGGTATTTCACTAATCAGGAGGTTTCCACTGTTGATTATTTTATATTTATTTGTGATTATTATAGTAAACTACAAATTAATTGATGTTCACGGGCTGTATGTTTATTGTCGGACAGAGAACAGCGGTATCACTTAGTCGATGTGTATAAAATGAAAGAGCCTTTGTATACTTTTTGTGTACTCCAATTCATATACGTACTTGCACAAACAATGGATGCCGTGTTTAATGGTAACACATCTACCTACTCCCGCTAGAGAAACTCAACATAACTACGTCTGATGCGCTCTACAATACCGAATGAAATTCAGAAAAGCCGACATTTCACTAACGACTATTTTTATGCATAGCAATTTTTGGCAGGCTGTTGTCTCCTCTTAACTATGCCATTTCTGTCCTATGTGCTATCCATGTAATAATATATTACTTTTTCTAGAAGTATATTGTTACGTTGAAGAATTAAATAACCAGCAGATGCCCCTACGTCGCTCTAAGATGTATGTATACAAAAAAATTACAGCTTAGGTATATTTACAGCCGTAGGTTCAAAACCGTTCCTAGATATTGCCTTAGAATTTACATTAGTTTTGATAAATAGATATGTTGTATGCTGTGTAAAAAAGTGTTAGTCGTCACAAAATTCATAGGTTTACCCAACAATATATTTTTCATATATAAGCCAACGTAAATTCCATAAAATACGATAGTTCCAATGCAGATATGTAAAAAAAGTTACCAGCTTTTTCGTCATTCATTTTACGTGAAATATCATGACGTATCGATGTACAAACCGTTTTGGATTTACGCGTCCCGAGTTCTATGTAAATGATGTACGCTTTATTACGTTGCGTTGTTTCAAACAATGTTTTGACATAGTTACATGGCTTTAACATATGATAACATACAGTTTAGGTTTATATTTGCGTTGTTATGTAAGTCGCATGGTTTCAGGCGAAATAGAATAGGTAAGTACAAGAGCGTCGTATGAGATGACTTAGGGCTGTTCTTCATGATCGTAAAAAGTTAACAACCAGTTAAAAACGTAGTCAGTTTGGCGATTGGAAATGTCTCGTCCCCTATTACGGTACCGAATGAACGAACGAATAAACCACACGGTATTTTTTGAATCTTTCTTTGTTACTAAGGAACCAGGTACCTACCTACATTGGAGGTTGTTTATCGAACTCCGCCCTCCATGAGCGCAGACCTGAAGGTGACGTGTGGGCCCACCTAGTACACTAGGAAAAGTGGTGGCTTCTTTTTCCACACCCAAAGGGGGCTCATCGAATCCGGAGATGACCCTGGGTCAGCCAGGGTGCGAGCGACATGTCTTGGGCAATCTTATAACCGGCATCTAAAGACCCAAGTAATCGGTTTTAGTAGGTTAGAGTTCGACATACCCGATTTCCACTCGAAAAAAGGTACCCACGCTAAAATGATGCTTCAATTCTCATTCAATAGTGTTAATACAACCATTATTATGCATAATAGAAGCAAACGGCGGGCTTTCTCTGTGCGTGCGTACGTTATAAATAGAACGATACAAAATGTAATATTGATAAAAGGAATTTTAAACCAATCATCACGTATTCCGTTTAAAAATAGAACGCTGTATAGCTAAATAAAGGTGTGATTATCTCGTCAAATCCGCGGGCTTAGTATTGTTGAGCGGTATGACTGACGCGAATATCGCGCCGAGCGCCGCTCAATACCATCCGTGAGATTGAAGCGTTAATAAGACGCGTCGGAATTTCAAAATGGAACGTTATTTTTTTAATTTGAACGCTTTTTTTTCGCTGTGGTATTTATATTGAGTTTTTTTTAAGGCAAAGGTGCTTTACCTTTGCCTAAAGAAACAAAAACTGGAGTGATTAAACCTTTTTGGTACGATGTCAATATTATTTTTTTAAATATTACCTACTAAAGTAGCCTTATCTCCAACTCTTATTCTAACAGATATAGAAAAGGTAGGCAGGGGGATATTTACACCCACATTTTCGGTCTGACATAGTAGGGGGCTAGCCTATTGCCGCCAAGTGGGTACTTTGTCATTAGCTGTTTGTTTACTGTTAGATTCCAACCCTTTCAGGCATTCACAGACGTGAATATAATGTATGTTGGATACAGTAAAATATCTTAATGTGATATTTACCGATAGTGCAGACCCAAACGCATGACAGTTGTTGCAATTAATTAGAATTACAATTATAACAATGGCAATACCAGATAACAATTTGGCTCAGCGCCATAAACGATACATTGCAGTAATGTGCCGATTTAGATTTATGTACCGTCCGCCATAAAAATAAATTAGTACCTAATAAATAAAATATCTCTGAACATAATTTCATCTAAAACCAAATTAAATAGAGTTGGTCATATGGGTTCTGGAATGTGAAGAAACTCTGTAAACATACATATATGAAATGAAATGAAATTAGCCACACAGAAATACCCAGCAGACCAATGCAAGTATATAGGTATACTAGCTTTGCCCGCGGCTCCGCCCGCGTGGATGTTGGTTATCGCGACCAAACATAGCCTATGTCCTTTCTCATGGTCTAATCTACCCCTATACCAAATTACATCAAAATCGGTTCAGTGGTTTAGGCGTGAAAGCGTAACATACAGACAGACAGACAGACAGACAGACAGAAAGACAGACAGAGTTACTTTCGCATTTATAATATTAGTATGGAAGTATGGATTTGGACTGAGCTGCAGTCTAACCAGCAACCATTGGTTTAGCGGTCCAACACACTATTGCTGCGGCAGATAATAAAATAAAATATGACGGTATTTTATTTAGATAGCTAGCTTTTGCCCGCGGCTCGGCCCACGTGCATGGCGGTTATCGCGACCAAACATAGCCTATGTTCTTTCTCATGGTCTAAACTGACCAAATTTTATCAAAATAGGTTCAGTGGTTTGTTGTGAAAGCGTAACTTAAAGACAGACAGACAGACACACAGAGTTACTTTTGCATTTATAATATTTTTAGATAATATGATGATAACATACACCTCTCACACCTCTTTGCCATTCGGGTAGACATTGGAATCGTGATACATGTCTCGCAGTGCCCTCCAGATCATGGCGCATGGAACACAGTCGAAAGCTTTCGGCATGTCTAGGAACAGGTAATGCAGAGGTCTTCACCCTGTGTTTCTCTGCGACATTCCTTAGGGCAAACAAAAATATGTGCTCCTCTTATGAGGAACTCGCGCTTCTAATGCCAAGATGGTTGGTGGTTATAAAAAAACCCTAATGTTTCGAAAGCTATCTTCTTGTATATCTTAAGGTACTTATATATTATGATTTGCTCATACTACCTCAGTTAAAAATACACTATAATATCATCACAAGTATCACGTATGAAAGATTACCTACATCCGAATCTAAAAAGGTTATATCCCGCTGTATTCACCAATAAACCTCAGAGTAATGTCGTCACCATAATAAGTAAGCACCTTTATCTCACAACACAGTCACAACACATCATATGACACCATTTCTGCAACATAACCTAACATTACATAACGGTTAGCGAGACTTTACCGGTACAGGTACTAATATAAATAATAAAAAAACATTAGGGGTAATCAAAACGAACGACACACGTGCGAGGGATAACGCCTTGAGATGTTGTGTGTGTTTGTGTGTGTGTGAGTACCGTGAGTGTGTGTATGTACGTATCGCGTACACTTCAGGCCACGGATTTGTGCCAGTTTAAGTCGGATTCCTCAAATTGCTTTCTGCAGCCCTCATGGCATCTGACAAATGGTAGGGTGAAGCGTTATGTCTGTAGAGATATTAGAATTGCATTTACTAGCAAGAAAATAGTGTGATGAAAATTCCAGGTTGCATGAAATGAATCCTTTAGAGAATAGGTCTCAAATGGTGTTTATTTTTAAAGCAGAACAGTGCCTCTTTATAAGTAACACTTGTGATTATAATGTCATTTACTAAATATGACGAGAGTCATAGAGAGCCCACCAAGTGTCCATCTGTTGTGGTTTTACAGAAAAATTGGATGTGAAAATCCGAAGTATAATTTTTTAAGCAACCAAGGCTTAGTGCTGGGATTATGATGGTGATCAGTAAACTAAAATATTAAAACTATTCTATCTCAACACCATAATAAAACCTAACATTATTTTCCAAACAGATTAGGAAGAAAAAACTAAGATTACTACAAAAGTATTGAATACACTTAAGGCAGGTATACATAATATGGAAGTCTTTTAAATCAACACAAAATCAATAACTCATAGATCTTTTAGATTAAGTGAGACTATAGTGGGACTGATTTGATTACCATTACGAATAGATGCAAATTACCGAGAAGCTGTGTGTGTCTGCTTTGTGATAAACAATAGCGTTGAATATTCAAATTTGATTATGGTAAATTATTTTATGGGTTCCACTTTTATTTTGCACCCACTTGTAATGCAATTTATCTTTGATTTATTATATACTGTTGTAGAGCGACACACAAATTCACATTGCTGGTACTGGAATTAAACTACTTTATTTACTAATTAATGCCAATCTGAACGTGTGACTTTAAAAACATAAAAAAAACCTTGAAAATTGTACGAGGAAGTCTTTAACAACCTTTAAAATTCAACCAATCCTTTATTTTCACCTCCTAACATATGCTCGCCACCTGGTACTTTACGCCTCGGGCAAACCCTTTGAGGGATTTGCCTGTCCACTTCTATTGTTGCTTACGGACAATCTATCCTATGTAAAGGGGCTGTGAGAGGCTGCTTATATTAGCACAATACATACATCAGTTGGAAAATACGTAACAAGGATTCAGAGATTTTCAGTTTTGAAAATATGCTTTTGTATTTTGTTCTATTAAAATTGTAAAAGATTTTCTATTGTCCTGTTATAGGACACAGTATTGCAAAATGTTAAAGTGTAAGCCTCAATTTTCTTGAATCACATTACGAGAATCTGTTCAATTTAAGCTGGAGATCTAAGTCGCAATTTGGATTTCAGTTTAAATATCTTTTCTGGAAGAAACTGATTGACATTCGATCAGGACGAGTGAGATGAGTGCTCAATCGCAAAGTCACAAGATAGATTCACGCTCAATGCAAATATTAGTAAGTATACTGTTTGCTATATATCCTACTTACCAAAACTGATTTTGTTGTTTAAACTGTTGTTGTTGGACTTGGTCCTATCTACCCGTAACGACTACCATAGATGTTCGCATGACAACCGGGACCGACGGCTTAATGTGCTCTCCGACGCACGACCATAACAATGCAAATACCCATGTTCATGCATACCAATACTTGCACTGAGCGCGGTTCGAACCCACTGCACCACGAAGGCTGTATTGCTTCTTACTATAATATATTACGATTATTATATGCTGCGAATTTTTGAACGAACTCCAGAATGTCTGGACGAATTTTTTGCGCGTTTCTTCTCTACTGATACATAGGAAGCAGTGGTAAACTTAGTGTTTAGGACTTGGTTCGAATTGGGTTTGTAAAATGAATATTTTATTTAGAATTTTCTATAATACGAGTTTATTACGATTTTACAATATTCGAGTACAAAGGTTTAGAAAGTAATGCACAGGTAAGAGTTCTTCTATTTTGAAAAAAGGTCTGTTCGTTTTTGACTCCCCACCTCCGCTCCGGCACTCGTCGCGTGAGATCGTCGCCGGCGTTGATTGGTTGTTGAGTGTTGCGTAATGTTCAATTTTGCTAATAGATGGCGTTAACATGCCCCCGCCTTTGGAAGCAGCAGGCTTTCAAAATGTCTTCGATTAAGCGTCTTCTTCGGTAGGCTGCCTTGGGAGAGGGCATATCTTAGAAGTAGCCCTCTGTACTACGCCCGATGCCGTTCGAATATCTGCGACTCTTGCCACTCCATCCTTGCCTCGGTAGACTTTTACAACTCGGCCCAACCGCCATTTCAAGGGTGGTAAATTGTCTTCCTTTATGAGGACCAGAGTGTTTTCCTCGATGTCAGCTTGGTGAAACTTCCACTTCGTACGGGTTTGTAGCTCGGACACGTACTCTTTTGACCAGCGCTGCCAGAAATGCTGCCTCATTTGTTCTATGAGTTCGTATCTCATCAGACGGGATGTTGCAGTAGTAGTCAAATCTCTGCAAGGTGGAGCGGTCAGAGGCCGCCCAATAAGGAAATGAGCTGGAGTGAGTGGAAGGAAGTCAGTAGGATCAGAGGATAAAGGGCACATAGGACGAGAATTTAGAATAGCTTCTACTTGTATGAGAACAGTGCTGAATTCCTCAAAAGTTAAATTTCGATTCCCTAAAATACGTTTGAGGTGACCCTTGCAAAGTCGGATTCCCGATTCCCATAATCCTCCAAAATGAGGCGCATATGTTGGGATAAACTTTAATTTAATACCGTTATTAGCAGCATAACTTACTAGTTCCTCACTATTGTCAATTAAAAATATAGATAACTCCTTCTCGGAGCCTACAAAAAGTCTACCATTATCGCTAAATATCTCTGTAGGTTTACCACGACGTGATATGAAACGCTTAAGAGCAAGTAAATAATCATTCGTAGAAAGACTTGATACCAATTCCAAGTGAACCGCACGCGTAAGGAAACAAACAAATAAGCATATATAACACTTGGTAAGTCTAGCTCCCCTCCCCCGGCGGCTCGCTATCATAACAGGGCCGGCATAGTCAACTCCGCAACGCATAAAAGGGTGACCAGGCGCCAAGCGCTCTGTAGGTAAATTACCCATTATTGGCGTTAAGACCTTCCCTTTCATGCGTGTACACACAATACACTGACGTACTACGTTTCTTGCTAAGTTTCTACCAGCCAGCGGCCACCACGTCTCCCGGATTGTATACAAAAGGGACTGTGGCCCAGCATGAAATAATTTTAAATGCTCATTTCTAAACAAAAGCAGGACAAAATAATGTTTACTGCACAACAATATGGGATGTTTTTTATTATAATCGAAGGCAGGCGCGTTAGAGATTCTCCCCCCGACTCTAATTAATCCCTTTTCATCTAAAAATAAATTAAGACCGGCTACTTTATTAAAACAACCTTTATTGTCTATAGGTAATTGTTTTACTAAACGATTATATTCATTCCGAAATGATTGTCGCTGCACAATGCGAACCATCATAGCCACTGACGCGTCTAACTCGTCAACAGATAACGAACCGGTTTTTTTGTTTTGATTCGTAGCCTTAGCGCGCGTATTAGTTATAAAGCGTAATACATAAGCACCGCTACGTATAAGTCGCTGGAATGACGAAAACCGTGTAAATTCAATAAAAGGTTGTGAAGTAATTATTTTAGTAGCTGCACATACTGCTTGGGATTTTAATTCCGGCAAGTTAGCGTCATCATAAGTACTACGTATAACTTCGAAACTAATATTTTTATTACGTAAAAAGTCAGGGCCGTCCCACCACAACGTACAGTGAACGAGTGCATCTAAATATTCTCCCCTAGACACCAAATCGGCCGGATTCTCCTTGCCACTTACGTGTAGCCACGCCGAATCACCAGTCAGTTCATTAATTTCTGTTACCCGATGTTGTACAAAGGTTTTTAATACATGAGGAGACATACGTATCCATCCCATGACTATAGTTGAGTCGGTCCAGAAATATACCTTATCGAATGTTAATCGGAGAGATTCCATGATCTTCTGATATAATTTAGCACCTAATAGGGCACCGCACAACTCCAGTCTGGGAATGGTAATTACCTTTATCGGAGCTACCTTACTTTTCGCGCATAACAACCGAACCGTAACTAGGGAATCATCATCTGCATTATAAGTACGTATATAGGCACACGCGCCATAGGCATTCTGCGAAGCGTCTGTGAAAATATGCAATTCTTTTATTATGTTTTGACTATTGATTACGTGTCTCGGAATACGAAGGGTGTGTAAATATTGTAGGGTGTCAACAAACTTAATCCACTCTGATCTAATGGTGGTGGAAACCTCATCATCCCAACCAATTTTACACAACCACAATTTCTGTAACAGAATTTTTGCGGTTATAGTAACGGGAGCTAACAATCCTAGTGGATCATATATTTGAGCTATAATTGATAACATAGTTCTTTTAGTTGTAGCTGAGTGACACGATTTCGTAAGCGCGGTGGTGAAATGCAGTTCATCACTAGTGTTGTACCAACCTATTCCCAGAGTTTTATTTTGACAATGATCACCCACACACAATTCCCTTGAAGTGCTGAAGTTAATATCATGGTTAAAGGTCCATTTACGTAACGGAAAGCAACCCGATGACAATACTTGAGACACTCTTTCGCAAATACTTAACAGGGCCTCCTTAGAGTCCTGGCCTACAATTAAATCGTCAACAAATATATCCTCCTTAATAACTTTAGCTACTAACTCATCATCAGAGTCAAGGGCCAGTTGTCTTAGACAGCGCATGCTTAGGTAAGGCGCAGAAGACATGCCATACGTGACCGTGTTTAATCTATAAATTGACAATGGCGCAGTTGGGTCCTCCCTCCAAACTATGAGTTGCAGATTTCTTTGATCTTCTTGCAAACTACATTGTCTAAACATCTTCTCCACGTCAGCAGTAGCTACATAAGTGTACTGTCTAAAACGAAGTAGTATGGCGAAGATGTCATTGTGAAGAGTTGGTCCCACTAACTGAATGTCATTCAGGGATTTATTTGAAGTAGTCACAGCACTAGCGTCAAACACGACCCGTAATTTAGTAGTGGTGCTGTGCTCTCGATAAACTCCATGATGGGGTAAAAAATAATTAGGAGTTTCGTATCTATCTATTTTTTCCATATGACCCATATCACAATATTCACGAATAAAATCTGTGTACATTTTTTTGAAATGAGGTAAGCGTTTAAACTTACGTTCTAATGCGAAAAACCGCGACTTGGCTAACTCGTATGAGTCACCGAGGCTATCAGCTGATTCCCGTAATGGAATGCGCACTGAAAATCTACCGGTAACGGGATCGCGTTTGGTAGTCTCGGTAAATAACCTTTCACATATATGTTCCTCTTCCGTTAATATAGCACTAGTATGATTGACGTGTTCCAGTTCCCAAAACTGTTTTAATTGACAATCTAAAGTTTGTGAAAGGTTACACTGAAGTCGGTTAACACTACGCGTGTCTGAAATAACCGGTCCCGATACTAACCATCCTAATTTCGAACTCTGTAGGTATGGTCCGCTCGGTAATTTTATTCTATTATTTTGTAATAAGTCCCAATAAAGGTCCGCTCCTATTAACAAATCGATCTCGGACGGTTTATTAAAGGAAGGATCTGCGAGTTCAATACCGTTGGGAACACGTAATGAATTAAATTCGATAGGTTTTGTGGGCAGAGTTGAAGTGAGACACGGTAAAACCATACACTTGACTACTGTCTTATAATTGTATATCTTAGAGCGTATAGTAATTTCGCATAATGAACTAGACTGTGTGACGACTTGTCCTACCCCCGATATTTGCATAGTGGACTGTATAAATGGAACGTTTAACTTTGCAAATAATTTGTTCGTAATAAAGCAATGTTGACTTCCGTTGTCTAACAAAGCGCGTATAGTAATACTTTTACCTTTGCTATCAATAACATCAATAAGTGCAGTACATAATAGAACTTGTTGCAACGGCATTAAGTTCGACTTTAGGTTACTCGCATAGTCTGTCTGCGAATGGAAGGCGTTTAGCGAGTCCTGCGGCTTATCAGCTAACGGTGAATTATGCGCACGGCCAGCTGATCCGTCGCCCGAGTTGGAATTATTTATGTGTAACAAACTATTATGTTTTTGTTGACATTGCTTACACGGTCCGAACGAACATTCGTTTATCGTATGTCCGGCGCGCAAACAATTACCGCATAAATTATTTTCCTTAACGAATTTCAATCTGTCTGTGATAGACATATTTAAAAAGTAATACACGTATAAAGTGCATGATTATCCTTGCACAAATTACACACAAAGGTGCGCTTAAAATTTTTCTTTTTATTTGCACTTGTGTGGGTAGAAACATGACTGTGAGTTTTTTGTAGTGAATTATTTGATTGCTTTTTAAGCTCGGATATCGATTTCCGTTCAAGACCTTGTTTGTTATGTGGAGCTTTATGATTATATTATTAAAGGTGACCTCCAACATATCGGCCCTATTCCTTAAAAAGGTTAATAAATCGTCTAATTTTAATTTATAGTTAGAATCTACGTGTGCATTCGAAATTATACCTTTGTGGGTTTCCCATTCCTTTTCAGTGGCTATATCTAATTTAGTTGTAATTAAATAGATAACTAACGTGTCCCACGACTTGGTTGGTTCATTTAAAGTGTGTAGGGCGCGTAAGTTTTTTAATATTGCGTCGATTAATGTTCGTATTTGCAACGGGGATTCTTTGGTAACAGCTGGCGCGGAAAACAATGATCTCACATGGTTATATACTAGTAATCTATTATTATGAAATCTGCCCTCGAGTAATTCCCATGCGTGAATATAATTAATTGCTGTAAATTCTAATGCACTGATTACTTGTAGTGCGCAATCAGTGAGAGCTGATTTCAAATAATGAAACTTTTGAATAGCATCTAAGTCAGTACGCTCGTGTATCATGGTTAGGTACGAATTTCTAAATTCTAACCACTTATCATAGGAGCCGTCAAAGGAGGGTAACTTAATAACAGGTAGCTTAACGGACACGACCTTTTGACTTTGAGAATGCGAACACTTAGAATTAATATCTTCGTTTCCTTTAATGAGATTTTTAGCGATAGCAATAGACTTATAATACTGTTCTTCTATTAGTTCCCGGTATTCTAACTGCTGCTCCAAATCTGAACTATTAACCAGTACTTCTATTTGACTTTGAACATTAGAAAATTTATCGAAACATGATTCAGCTGATTGAATACGTAGATTTATTTCGGTAACTTGCGTCTCGCTTATTGTCACCGATTCAAATTTACTAAAATATTTGTCAAATAGCGTTAATCGACCCTTTAACGTACCCCTAAGCTTTTTTAGCTCAGTAATTTTAAGTACGTCCTGAGAAATAACGTGCTTATCTGTACTTATACCCGTGCTTGCACTATTAGCATCTGGGTTAGTCATTTTGGGAAACGATAAAGCTTGTCTACCCCCAGCTACGCACTAGTTATTTTTAAAGCTAGAAAAACTCGTTGAATCAGGGAATAATAAAATCAAATTGAACTGTAAATTAGAAATTAAGCACTGTTAACACACATTAAATATAAGGGAAGGATAAGATAGGAATGGAGGCTCTGACCTTTATTTTCTCCCGTTGATTTCTTCGCTGGTACTTTTTCCGCTGAAGTGTAGATTCGGCTTCGAAGACCATATGTTTAGGACTTGGTTCGAATTGGGTTTGTAAAATGAATATTTTATTTAGAATTTTCTATAATACGAGTTTATTACGATTTTACAATATTCGAGTACAAAGGTTTAGAAAGTAATGCACAGGTAAGAGTTCTTCTAATTTGAAAAAAGGTCTGTTCGTTTTTGACTCCCCACCTCCGCTCCGGCGCTCGTCGCGTGAGATCGTCGCCGGCGTTGATTGGTTGTTGAGTGTTGCGTAATGTTCAATTTTGCTAATAGATGGCGTTAACACTTAGTTTTAAGCAGAATTTTATGTCAAAAATTTTGTAATTGTTTTGCACCAGTTTGTATAAATGCTCTTGACTTTGATTTTGGATCTGAATCACAGGAACGGCAATATATTGTAAGTATATTTAAATATTGTTCTAGAAGCCCTACATACGTTCATGCTGTCTGATAATATGATTTTATGTCCAAGAATCTATATATAAAGAAACTAAGAGTGAAGTCATGGATACAGATTCCCCAAGACCTTCATGAATCATAGTTACCATGCCTTTGAAATATATAAAAAGTAACTTGTACTATAAGATCCCCTATAAAACATAGTTGCTTTAAATAACCATACCTTCTACCGGCCACAACGGGCTCACCTCGGCTTATCGGGCTAACTCCTCGCCATTTATTATTTCTGCAACCCGCTGTGATCTTAGTGCTACATATGTAGGATAGATACTAGGCAACCAGCAGATAGTGGCAGTTTTATTATGTGTTGACTGAGAGCGCGAATAATACGGACATCATGGTACACTGATATTAAAAGGGTTAGAAAGTATTGGTTGTCCAGTTTCATTCACCAATCTATTCTTATCCCAATTATTAGCATGATATGTCAATCTCATCCTATGCCGCACAATTAAGACCTGGAATTCCCTGCCAGCTCACGTGTTTCCTTCTTCCTACAATTCCGAGTCCTTTAAGCGGGGCGTGAAAAGGCATCTAATGAGGTCGTCAAGCTGAGTGCCACCATTGTTAACATGGTACATGTTTACGATGATGACTGTCTTTCCGATACTTTGCCTTTAGCTTACCATGAGGTGAAGTGAAGTCCAATTGGGGTGTCTTTTTATGAAAAATAAAATACATTTCTGTCAGGTGTCATTTATCCAGTGACTTACTTGCAATCATTTTTTGGGCCTAACTCTACAACTAAGCCTTCACACATGCGCCTTTATAACAATATTACTACCTTAATTAATACTCTTCTACCTTTGTAGAAGTAGGTTAGTAGGTATTTTTATATTTATTGTCTGTTAGAAACTGCTTTCTTCCCACATTTCGTTAGTTACAGTTTCTGCTACCGACAAGCGTACCCTCAGTACTAGCACCATATTGTACCGAAAACATCACTAGAAAAACTTATCTGGCGTACCCAGGCATGTAAATATACAATTATATGCCTGAATGTAGTATATGTTTTCAAAAAGACGCTATGTGACTATTGCGGTTTTATAGCAATCTACTACTTTGTCAAGGTCTACTACAGCCTCCGTGGCGTGGTGGTAGTGAACGCGACTGCTACGCAGGAGGCGCGGGTTCGATTACCGCTCAGAGCAAATATTTGTATGCATGAATATGGCTATTTGCATTGGTCTGGGTGTTTCTATGTATAGTATGTATGTATTTACAAAAAAAAGTATCTAAGTATGTTTATGCGCATTCTAGATTCCATAACACAAGCTAGTTAAGCTATGCTTACCATGGGTCTAGATAGCGTTGTGTGGAATGTTGTGTTGTGGAATATTTTCTCATGAAATGGAGTAAAAATTACACTATACCTACTCCTCCAGTTAAAACGGATTTATTCCCGAACGAAATGGAAAATAAAAACTAAATAAAAATATTTGAACGGAGTATCAGTTAATTAGAATTCAGAGGCGTCACTCAAGTAACGGCTAAGAGACTAGAGACGATATTTTTAGAGAGGGGAAAAAATCGTGCCGGGATAAGTCGACCGGGTATAAGCCACGGGGCGATGACGTCACGGGATCTGGCGTAATCCCGGTAAATCCGCCGCCTCGGTCGGTAGTGCTGAATTTGAACGAGCCAGATATAACGATGAAAGGATAGTGAGTCAACTGTGACGAATTTGTGCGTATTTTGTTGAGATAAAAGATAAAATGTGGTTGTGCTTTTGTAATGATATTTATGTAAGCTCATGTTTTTTTTTGTAAATTACAGGAGGATTCATATAAGCAGCGTTGGCTCTTTTTTTTATAAATGACACGTCAATTTGACTTCACCTCGCCTGATGTTAAGCTAAAGGCAAAGTCTGGGAAAGAGGGTCACCATCGTAAACATGTACCATGTTAACAGTGGTGGCACTCAGCTTGACGGCCTCATCAGATGCCTTTTCACGCCTCGCTTAAAGGACCCGGACTGTAGGAAGAAGGAAACACGTGAGCTGGCAGGGAGTTCCAGGTCTTAGTGGTGCGGCATAGGAATGAGTTTTTTGTTCATCCTTAGCATTTATCCCTATTGCATCCGAAGCTTTCGCCTAGGTGACTGGTGCCACTTTTTCCACGCAGTTAACTGGGTGTTTGTCCTTGCATTTTCCGTGAAGCGACCATCTGACCTCCACAGATCATTAGCGAAACCGAAGTGTTGTAGTTACATCAATAGTTGCACTTTGAAGGCTCAAACTTCTCGTAAAGACTGCCATAGATGTTCGTACAGCAATCGTTAACAACGGCATAACGTGCTCTCCAAGACACTGCAAATACCCCGACCAATGCAAATTTTTGTACAGGGAATCGAATCCAGGCTCCTGTGTAGCACTCGCGTTCACTACCGCTGCTACAAGCTGTACATAAAACAAAGATTGCGACAACCGTCTTTCTTAAAGACGGATATAAAGAGAAGGGAAATTTGCAATGATTCAGGTGTCACTCAAAAGCTCAGTTGGAAGAGCATTCCCCCTGTAAGGGAAAGTCCCACTTGAGCGCTTCAGTTTTCCCGATGTGTTTCGTATTTCGAATCATTTCTAGCATCGAAAACTCCTTAGTTCAATAAAAGAAAATACAGTACTGTTTTTATTTGAGTAGTTAGTTCAACGATATATCCATGTTTACATGTAAAACATGGGTTATGATAGATGAGCAGAATGCGACTGCGTGCAAACGCCATCGAGTCTACTTAATTGGTAAAACTTTTAATTGGCTTCGCGCTGACGCGGCGTTTAGCGCTCGTATTCGGGGGCAGGGAACTAGCGAATTTATCAAATATTAGGTTATTCATTTTTAGAATATGCCACACCACATGGATCTTTGAGGCGGCTAGTCTCTTAGCCAATATGCCTCCATGGGCCCTGGAAGAGCGGTCCAGGAGAAGTCGTTAGACCGGGATTTGAGACTTAACCACACGAGAAATCGGGAGTACGGGTGGTGGTAAGACCAGTCGCGAAAGAATGGCTGGAGAGGCGCCACAGTGGCCTCTACTACCGACTGACGTAGGTCTCCTTGTACATGGCTGTATCGATGAGTTATATAGGTCTGGAGACGACGACGCCCAAGGGACACCACTGCCAGGATAGGGAAATTGGCAGATTGCCTAGAGTAGATAGGCTATTTACAAGAATATTTAGATGATAAACAAGCTTGAAAATGAGCTGTTCGCTCAGCTATGCTACTCAAGCAAAGCACTGTATCTACACCTTATGGTGTAGATACAGAGGCATAATGCTTATGCATTAGACTAAGTAAATGTTTTTATATAGACCAAAAAAATGCCCGCTGAGTTTCTTCTCAGGTCTGGGACGCGTTTCGAACCGGTGATCCATTTGCCAAACAAGTATTTAACATTTATTTAACATTGACGTTTTGTAAGTTCCGCTTCAATGGTCTATGTAGAATAAATGATTTATGACTTTGACTTGGATAGAGCGATACCATGTCCTCGAAGCAGCAGTAGGAAGTCTTACTCTGGAGGCCCTGGTGAGACAGTGAGAGTGTTTTTTTGGCAGAACAGCTTATTTCTAAGTCTAAATGACAAGCTTGCCCCAAGTGCCAATATTCGTGATAAGTGCCAGTTGATAGCGATATAACTTTTTAACACAGCTCTTTTCCTATGCAAAACTAGGCCATAATATCTATAGTATTCAATATTCATAAAAACTTGATTTCCCCAAACATTTCACGAACTGCAAACAATATTATCCATCTCTTTTTTTATGGCCCCAACAAATCAAAACGAACACCTAGCTCCAATCAAGCCAATTACTACTTTATTTCCTAAAAAATAAAGTTGTTTATCCTATGTGGTGTCGAGTAATAAATTAAGTGATAAATTTGACTAGTGTACTTTAGTAAAGCGCAGTAACTCCGCGATGGTTAGTCAATGGCGGCTGGCGGTCAGTGGAATTTTAAATTAAAATCCGTCTGCATACGGTGTGTTAATATTGAAACATTTTATAGTTAGTTGGTGTTCATATTTCATGTTTAATTTTACCTTTTTTCACTATACTTTGTCTATACCTCTTTTGTTAGTGGCCCGATTTAGCATTTTGTGCCGTAGTTATGCTTTTTCTCAAACAAAAACTATTTTCTTTCAATTCCTAGCGTCAATCATCAATCAATTTCCCTATCGTAGTTTACTGCTTGACATAGGTCTCTTCTAATGAGCTCTGTTGCTCCCGATCCTTCAACATCCTGTCTATTCTTAACTTCTTCTTCTTTAAATATCTAAGCCTTTTACACTAACTGGCTATTTAATAATGTTTCAATCCTACCCTTTTTAGGACACGGCACCCTAAAAAAAGGTAAATCTAACACATTCTAAACTGGCCAAACTGACTCAATAGAAAAAAACGAAATTCTTATAGGATTACTTTCTTTACATCTTCCAATCAATACCGTTTTTTCAGGAATTCAGAATTGAGAACATTTGTACAGTAAGCTTCAGAGAAAAGGAACCCCCCTTGAGGATAAAACCATTATCAAGGGGGGTTCCTTTTCTCTGAAGCTTACTGTACAACAATTGTATAAAATATATTTCACTCTTAATTTTTTATGTAAATGGTGTACAAATAAAGTTTTATTCTATTCTATTCTAAATGACCTATTGTTATCATCATCTACGTTGAGATGAGACATTATCCTTCGTCCTCAGAGCTCAGGGTCCGCCTTCAAACCCTTCCTCCTCCACTTCGCACGATATTAGGCATCCATGGTAGTAAGATCATTTGCACGCATGTCACCCTCCACGACGTCAAGCGTAAAGACACGTTGGATAATTTACTCATTAGTCCAATTACTCATGTGATCTGATTCATCAAGCCTACTATTAGTTCTTATTCAAATCTATTGAATATACCACTGAAAATTTAAACTGTCTTCCACTCACCAATCTCAATGTAACTAAGAATTAAAGGCAAATTAGGGAGAGTGTGCCATTTGTCTCCGTCACTCCGAGGAGGACTCTTAAGCTGCGGATTTGAAACATATGGTCGTATTTGACTTACTTGATATCAGCTGGTACAAGCGTCTGCGCTCGCGTGTTGTTTTGATTTCGTTCCCGCAACGCATGGGAATCTAGCAACAAATTTCAGCCAGACCTTTTCAGTCAATAAATTATAAAATCTTTAAATAGAACCAAAAGAAACTACTTACTGTAAACTATACCAAAGGGCCAGCGCCAACTAAAGGCAAAATTTATATTTCTTAAATAAGAATAGACGTTATCTTTATAGATATAAAATTGAAATTTAATTATATTTGTGATTTTGATGACCTAGCCTATGTTCTTTCTCAAAGTCTTATTTACCCTACACCAAATTTCATGAAAATCAGTTCTGTGATTTAGGAGTAAAAGCGTAACGTACAGACAGACGGCCAGACAGGCATTTTGCATTTATAATATTAGTATGGATATGAATTTGCGTGTGAATGAGTTCAATACACGTACTTCTTTTATCTATACCTACGAAATTACAGGTATAAATATAAAAATATCAGTAAACCTATAAATACTTTAGTCACAATAACAACTTCTTATTCTGTACAAAGCACCATAATAACAGAAATTTGGCACTCAACCACACAGTTTTCCTGCAAAAAACCCCTTACAAATTGACACATCCTGGCCATTTCCTACACACCATCATCAGACATTTCCCCACTGTGATATTTTTATACGCGGCGGATATTTTATACGCGTTTTGTACACGTAAGGACACGTTCCATTCATAATACCAACTTTGTATTCATTTCGTCTGATACGACCGCGAAGGCGTCTGGCAAGCCATAAATTCAGATTAAGCATGAGTTGGTTGTTTGTCGCGGTAATGTTGGCGGATATGATGCATTTTGATAGTGAATAATTTATTGATTTAGTGTGTATGGGTCCTACAAGGAATGCTGTGGCTAGGCTAGACTATGCTCCTACCTTTTTTCTCGCTTTTTGGTGGTTGTTTGGTAGTCGCTACCATAAAACTCATAAAACCTTTTTTTATGGATTAGGTAGGCAAACGAGCAGACGGATAAAAAAAAAAAAAGACGGATCGCCTGATGGTAAGCGATCACCGCCGCTCAAGCACCAGAGGAGTCACAAGTGCGTTGCCTTCCTTTTAAAAGAGAGTACGCTCTTTTCTTGAAGGTTTGAAGGCCGTGTAGGTTCGGAAATACCGCTGGTGACAGTTCACTCCACAGGCTAGTTGTGCGAGGCAGAAAGCTGTATAAATGAAACCAAAAGAAGTAGGAATAAGCGAACCTCGGACTTCGAGTGAAAGCCTTAGATGGAAATGCTAAGATGATGATAGATTAAGTTCGGTAGTAAATGCTGACCCTATGCAAGACGTTTCTCGTGTAGACAAGGTAACAAAATAAAAATTAATACTATAAAGCGTATTTGTACAGAGATAAATTTTCGGAAAAAGTATTATAAGGGCATTTGCATGAAATGGAAGAAAAATGTATCCTTTAAAATCACTTCGTTGTCCGTTTGCCTGTCTGTCGAGTTTTATTCTCAGCAACGCCTGAATTTAAATAAATAAATAAATATTCCACAATATTCTACACAACGCTACCTAGACCCATCGTAAGCTTAACCAGCCTGTTTTATGGGATCTAGAATGCGGGTAAACATACTTAGATACTTTTTTTTGTAAATACATACATAACATTGTACATAGAAACACCCAGACCAATCCAAATATTTGCACTGAGCGGGAATTGAACCCGCGCATCCTGCGTTGCAGTCGCGTTCACTACCGCCACGCCGCAGATCCATACTAATATTCTAAATGTGAAAGTAACTCTGTCTGTCTGTCTGTCTGTCTGTATGTTACGCTTTCACGCCTAAACCACTGGACCGATTTTGATGAAATTTGGTATAGGGGTAGATTAGACCATGAGAAAGGACATAGGCTATGTTTGGTCGCTATAACCGATATCCACGCGGGCGGAGCCGCGGGCAAAAGCTAGTGCTGTAATAAGCGTTGTGTAAACGCTATTTATTGAGTTCGATCCAATTCAAATTAACCGCTTTAAAATTCATCGGTGAACTCAAGCATAACGTATTTAAACTTTGATATTACTATTATTCTTATATTGTTTTGTTGTAATGGTAATAAAAAAAACCGATGAACAAGGTTCAACTCTTAGACCGCAACGCGAGTGCGATAAGTAACAACGAACAGTATATACTGTAACATGTACCGCACATCTCAGGAACTAAGTTCCATCAAGTGTGATTTAAGCGAATTTTGATTAAATGTCCTCATACACATGCCTCGTTTATTCCCGGCTTTCTCATTTCATCACGGTGAACGCGCTTTATTATATGTTATTCTGTTTTAAAACCGCGTTGAGTTTTAATTTAGGTTTGACTGGCTTCCGAAAAATGGTGGATTACAAAAAGTGTTCCAAAATTTTGACCGTGGTAAGTCCCGAACTAGTATTTAAAACTTTGACTGACTTATTTATTAGATTTTGGGGTTTAATAATTTTAGTGTTCATGGTGTTCTGGGTTCGATGCGACTATCGAGCAAATTTCTATTGTTTTTTTTTGTAATGAACTAGGGTTTTCTCGCGGCACCGCTCGCGGATATGTTGGTTATAGTGATCAAACATATCTTCAGCTATTTCCAAAATAATAATTCTGTATCTGTAACAAATTTCATCATAATCGGTTCAATGGTATTCGCGTTTCGAGTGAAAATGTAACTATCAAATTTACACCTGGTTTACCTGCATTCTGGCGAAGAAATTATTTCATTCATCATTCATTCATTCATTCACCATGTAACTAACAGAGTTACTTTTACGTTTATAATATTAGTATGGATTCGTTGTTAGATGGCAATGACTCGTGTAACCTATACCAGACAAGACAAACAAGACACATAAAACACACACACAACATTGCCTAATTCATATATCATACCCTAAGTATCTCTATCATAACATCGTGAATCTTCTAGATAGGTAGGTACATCTAAAGCCATCTACCAAAAATCCCTATAAAGTAACAAAAACAATGATGTTACTTTGATAGGTACAGTTAAAAAACCGAGGAGAGTAATTCTGAAAATCCATACGTGGGAAATATCATTCGTTCACAGAAATGTCGAAACCGCATGCTCGCATAGCAACCTGCGTCCACCGAACCGAGAAAGCGGATTAAGATGGCGACGAAGTGAATTTTGAAGTATTAAATGTTACTGTCTGTGATAGAAAATGGCGAACAGATGAAATAATGGAATGAATTTTCATTAAATAATATGTAACGCGAATCAGTTCATCAAAGAAATTATCATTGATTAGCTTTTGCCAGCGGCTCCGCCCACGTGGATGTCAGTTATCGCGACCAAACATAGCCTATGTGTTAGCTGGCCTGGGGGTGACCGGTGGAGCCGCCTGTCACCCTAGCAGAAGCAGGCCGCGGCGGCGGAGCAAAGTGCGCCTCCCCGTAACCGGGGCTATATGGGGACATTTTGGTCCCCACAACCCGAAGGGGGCCATCTGGAAAGAGATGGTCCTGGGTCTGCCGGGGTGCGAGAGATATGCTTTTGGCAATCTCACGTCCGGCAGCCAAGGACCCAAGACGGCGTGCGTTTTAGTCGGTTCGAGTCCGACATAACCGCCTTCACCGGCTCCGTGGGGGTGGTATCCGTGGGGATTTTTCGCATGATAAAAAAAAAAAATAGCCTATGTGTTAATCCAGGGTGTTAGCGAACTCCATACCAAATTTTGTTAAAATCGACTTATTTATTTTAGGTTTACTTTATTTAGTTTTAGTTTTATTTTAATAATATAGGTATATATTTCATTAACCTGTAAATAAACGTATATCTTACTTAATAATAAAAAAAAGCAAAAAAAAAATCGACTGATTTAGACGTTGAAGAGTAACAAACATCCATTCATCCATCCATCCATACTAACAAACATTCGCTTTTGTAAGATTAGTAGGATAATAGATACTATTAGAACAGAAATTACTAATATTCCCTCTAACCCCTCCAGCTAAGCTAAATTGCTTGTGTTAAGAGTGGGATCACGTCGGTAGTGTAATGGCCAGGATTCGAAACCGGGACCTTTCGATCGTAAGGCCGACTCCTTAACCATTAAGCTACCGACGACTATTAGAAGTATCAGGATATTTACCATATTGTATTCTTACGAGTAACCGGTATTTCGGAATTGTTGCAAGCACCATGATCACTATGAAACTGGAGTATTTACGGTACCTATCATTGATACGTAAAATATAAATAATCAAAGCCATAGTTGGCTCAGAGTCTTACACCCGACACCCGAGATGGCGTGCGGTTTTAGTTGGTTAGAGTCCAATATAACCACCCCTTTTCCTCGTAAGTGGCAATATAAGTTATACCTACAAGCATCCGTGAAATCACAGGCCGTGGAAAGGCGACTTCAGATGAAAATGATAACGAAATATTAGACTTAGTTTTGAACCAGAAGTGGCAAAATAAATATAAATCTCCATTATCTGGTCTCAGGTGGGAGAACCTAGACTCCGACTAAGTACAGTCATTTAAATATTTTAGTTTGAACCCTAGGGACGTTATACATTGCTTGTTAAAAGCTCATGTTCTCCTGGTACCTACGGTTTCATAACAATACTTGATTACTCCTCAGGGAACGTTGATATTATGAAAGTTATTTATATTTGTTATTCAAATAACTTGGCCCTTAACGTACATTAAATTAAAGGGTATTTTTTTATAAAAGGACACGTCAATTTCACTTCACCTCGCCTGATAGTAAGCTAAAGGCAAAGACAAAATGGTAAGCTAAAGGTAGTGGGTCCCCAACAAGATCTTTGTGACCCAAATCAACTTTTTGGGGTAGAGAGGTCAGATAACTGTCGCTCCCAAACAAGTTTTATAAAGTAAACCCAAAGGAGGATCAGGAGTAGTGGATTCCGGGCTCCAAGATAAAAACCAGATGGAACCAGTGACAACACTAAAATATTTCTATTGTTTCAAATAAATTAAAAAGATAATAAAAACAGTCTGCCCTGTTAATAACTTTTTGATTTCGCTGAACACTCCTTTACTGTCATTACTCCCTGGTACTACATCGATCGTAAACAATCTTTGATTACCAGGGGGCCAGCAGATATCAGAAAGTATCCGTTGATTGTTGTAATAAATAAAGATTTTGAACGGGAACCATAAAATTGGGAACCGTCTTCAAAGTTATTGAAGTTTTTTTTAGGGCTGTATGGTGATTACTGATTCAAAACCGACTAAGAGAGCACTTTAAGTTCATAACCGATTCATTTTACTATCACCCAAACACTGACATTGCATCCAAAACTTGTACTTTGGAACTAAGAGACTGCTCTCTTACTTCTTCGAGCAACTACCAACTGACTCTCCAATCCTGTCAACCAGCAGGTGTGCCATCTGGCAGGTGAGGTTGGCTGGGGCACGGTTTAAAGTTCTACTATGGAGGACCCACCAGGCTAAATAGCATTAAGTACAATAGTTAGCTAGAAGATAACAAATTTGTCTCGTCTCTTTACATAAAAACTGCTAATACCAAACAGAGATAAAAGCACTGTTAACTCAACTATTATCCCAAAAGAACATTTGTTTCGACTTCGCAAGAAATGCACTCCCCGCGGGGGAGATAGGGCGAACTGCACAATTGGCGTTCCAAGTTCAAATGGATAAGTAACTTGCAGACTCGGAATTAGCGTTCGTTGATTGGTCGAAAGTTTTAATTAGTCGGAGATCCGAGTTGCACTATAGTTTGAGCTTTAATGGTATGAGACTTGACTTGGCTTATGCTATAAGTCCTTATATATCGAGATAGTTTCAATTATGATTAGTAGCTATATATTTTTTTCGATATGTTTGTTTAGGGCAATCAATACAGCTCACCCAGGAGTGATAGGTGAGGTGGCCCTAGCAGAGGAAGTAGTTGCGACGGCGCGACGCGCACACCCTTTTTGTGGAGCAAGACGGAGACACCATGGGGAGTAGGCTTTACGACCGTGATGTCCCGAGTTCGAATCGTAACCCTTACATTACTGATGTGTAGGCAATGTGCCTTAGCTGGAGGAGTTAAAGAGAATATTGGTAGTAGTAATTTCGGATACTGGTATGCTTTCAAAGGAAAGAACGTAAAATTACCTGGAAAATAATCCTAAAATCCTTTTACAGAATGTGTTTAACGAAGTCTACAATCAGTATCTAACTACCAGACATTAAATATACTATTAAGTATTTTTTGCTAGCACAAATGTTGTCAAGACGCTGAGGGAATTACTCAAATTGCTAAGTGACTTTCCACTTTAGGAGTAGTCTTTAATAAAGTAAATCACTTTTAAGTGTTCCAAATTAGGACCATTTACCCTTTTTACAGCGTACTATCGACATTGAGCTCAGAAAATGTTCTATTTGGAAGGGCTGCTGTGATTGTAAAAAGAAAACGGAGTTTCAAGGGAACTTATCATTTGAATCTTGAAGAATATTCGAAATCTGGAGACAGTTGAGACAAATCTAAGTACCAAATGTTATAAAGGTTAGGGGTTATCCTTAAATTTTGTTATTAATGATTTAAATTTTGTTTAAAAAAATGCAGCATTAACGCAGATACTACAGAATAACGAAAGTCCATACCAAATGCTACTTATATTATTCTGTTGATCTATTCCCACACATCCACTGCCAATCCGTGTATTGATATTTACTGTTGTTATTTATTTATTAATAGACACATTTATTGATATGATATGTATTGTACACCAATTAAAGATTGTAGGTATGTATGATCAGTTGAAAAATTAGACACGAATGCATTTTATAATATACTAGCTTTTGCCCGCGGCTCCGCCCGCGTGGATGTCGGTTATCGCGACCAAACATAGCCTATGTCCTTTCTCATGGTCTAATCTACCCCTATACCAAATTTCATCAAAATCGGTTCAGTGGTTTAGTCGTGAAAGCGTAACATACTGACAGACAGACAGACAGAGTTACTTTCGCATTTATAATATTAGTATGGATGGATGTTGACTGTACAGTTCACACTACAAGATAGCTTTCGATTAAGTGATAGTAAAAAAATAAGATTTAAAATTTAATGAGTGTAGACAAAGAAAATGAACTGAAAGTATGACATTGTCATTTCAGGAAGCATCATGCAATGTTGCGCCACACAATGTACCCAATAATAGCCACACATCAGTTGAACCACAGCTACTAACTCTAAGCAGCGCTGTGATTGTAGGTACATAAATTGCAACACACGACAATGGAAACGGTGGTAATAAATTAGGGCAAAGTGTGAGATTCGGCTTACGTCGCTCTTATCAGTGAGGAGCGTAATTACCTTGAGTGTAACAGTTGCATTACATTTACACCAAGTAGGTAATACGTCTTGGTGACGTCATTGAGTATACTGAGGGTAAGCTAAAACCTGGTAATTACTTTTAGAGGTATCGGTATATATACCATGTACTTGTGGAGTCCCGGGGTCGGACTTCAACTAGTGGAACCAATGAACAGACTTAAATTTGTGAACCAGGTGATTTATTAGAGTGTTTGACCGACACACAGCCCGACAAGCCCGAGACTGGGTCATCGTTTTATTCAATACAATATTTTGCTTACTTCGCATGTACAGTACAGCTGTGTCCTCATAGTATGTAAAGCTGTATCCCCACATATTGTATCGAGTTTCTGATATTTCGGCACTGTTGCAAGCACCATGAGTAGAGGAACTGAACAGTGCCTCCATGATAGGAGTAATGTCAGTTACTATGACAGTACAATACTGGTAATATTTAAGTCTCGAGTGAATACGTTGCTATTACCGACTAGGTTATGAATAGGTTAATCACATAATCATTTTCCAGTCAGTGAAATTTGAGCTATCATCACTAAGTACATAGTTTAGTACGAGAGCTGGCACGATTTTTGGAGTACATGCTTGAGGCAAGTTGAAACCTTGTCATACGGTTTCTCCTATTATTCCCCAATACGAAGTTGCAGATCTCCTATAAATTTTTGAAATCATTATAAAAAAAGGCCCAAAAACATGTTTGAGGCAATATGCAATTTGTATATTGTTGTAGTTTATTGCTTAAAAAATAAGCCAGCACATTTGGTGGGGGCTTTAACATTGCCAGGCGTGTCCAAAAGTATTAAAAAACATTTAAAAAATCGTGCCAGCTCTCGGATTATTTAAAGTAAAGTCGCTTCCCGCGTCTATCCGTCCCTATGTATGCTTATATCTTCAAAACTACGCTACAGATTTTGATGCGGTTTCTTTTGATAGACAGAGTAATTCAAGAAGAAGGTTTATGTATTATATATGCTTGATATAGTAGAGGGTGCAGCGGGACCACGCGGGTGGAAAAAATTTGGCGGTACGAAGTTCGCCGGGTCAGCCATTTGAGATTGACATGGTCATTCACATTAGGATAGGATAGGATAGGGGACTCTTTTGTCCGCACTTATGGCCGTTTTCACCAACATCCTCTAAATTTTAGGGGCCACCTAACGTAAGTTAGGTAACCCTTAGTGACATTTTCGTTTGCACCAAACGTTAGGTAACACCTAACTGCTTAGGTGACACTTAAAATTTAGGGGCCCGAATGTTCACCCCCTAACTATCCCCTAACTAAGTGACAGAATAACTGTGCGCATATTTACGTACATATTCTTAAAATTATTAAAATGGAGGATTTATGGGATTTTTTAAATACTGCTGAGATTGTGGAGATGATAAATAATACTGGTTTATTTAATAGACCGAAAATTTACCACAATAGACCACATTCATTTACAAAATATGACGATAAACGATAAACATTTTTTCGTAAGATTCAGAACTAAGGAGACCGTTATCTTTTTACTAAGTAAAATTGAACAATTACATATGTTTTATTGGTCAAATTTCACTACATGTCCACGTGCAACTAGATTTTAGGTTATGTAATATTTGTTACCTTATGAATTGAAAAAAAAAAATCATATGTTAACAATTATAATACTGCAGTAATAAAACTAGAAATAAATCAGTACCTTTTACCGATTTATTTCTGTAAAAGCACAAAGTAACTGTTTTATAGGGGTCCACCTATAAAACAGTTACGTAGTACTTTGTGCCTTGAGGTTCTATGCCTCAGGTAGTTATTTACAAAAAGTATCTCATATGGGCGGCATAAGTGTCAGCACAGTGTCGTATTATTATGAGAGTATCTGAAGCGATAGCAACTTTATTTGAGGAATTCGTAGTATTGAACACAAACATATGATGATTTGTCAGCGTGTTATTTATTTGACAGTTGTCAGTTTGACATTTTCTAGCAAACACATATTCAGCCACTAATCACATCTTTTTTTTACATAAATTAAACCTAAAACATACAAAAAAATATTTTATATACCATATATATTTCTAACTAAGTAATAATAATTAATTTAAAGCTTAAATTTTGTATAAAACATATTTTGTAACCAGTTACGGTTTTCGCCAGCACTATAAAATAGGTGTCTCTTAGTTAGGTGTCACTTAGGGTGGTGAAAACGAAGTTAGGTAAGTAAAATATTTAAGGGCTACCTACGTTAGGGGACTCTTAGTTAGGAGGTGATTTAAGTATAGTTGGTGAAAACGGGCATTAGCCTCTCTTTTGGGCCATTATGCGTAGAGAGCGCTGGCTAGAGCAGCCAGCCTAGCTCCGCCCAGAAACGCAGAAGCTTACTGGGGGCTTCACAGGCTTCGCGGAGCGACCTCGCTGTGCCGAGGATTTGGGATCGTTGGGCGGCCACTGCCTCGCATTCCAGTATTACGTGGGCGGCCGTTTCCTCGGCGCTGAAGCACCCCCTGCAAAGGGGGCTATCCGTGACACCGATGGTATGTAGGTGCTTGTTGAGGGGACAGTATTGTCCCCATAATTGTCCTTAGACTTGTTCTGTCTAGTCTTAGGAGACGTTTAGGTCATTCACATTAACAGTGTAACACTTACCGGAATTTGAATGTAAGGGAAAGGTCATGGGTTCAAGTCCCACTTGAGCATTTCATTTTCCCGATGTATGATGTACCTATTAGATTATTTGGTTTGCTCAGTGTATGTGATTAAGGCATTAAAGGTAATGTGATGAAGGGTTATTCCGTTAAAGAATTAAAACTCTAGAGCGGGATTTGATATTGTCACTGGGTGAAACACCGGTTATACAGCTGTGTGGTAGATGAAAGAAAAAAAAAACTTAATAAACCTCTGCTTATCACGGTTGTACAGCCGTGAGTAAATTAAACAAAATTCAGATGAAAACTCTAAGAAAACGGTAAAAATGAAATTGCAAACAATCAAAAGAGTATCTTAAAAGTAACAACAAAGCGTATATTATTTTAAAACACGCAATAGAATCTAAAATCAACTTCCTTTTCAGTTCACGGTGAGCATTTTCCTGTTATTTTTTTTTCACAAAATAATCCTTCGGAAGTGACGCGAAGGCATTTCAGGAGCGTTACTTCAAGAATCGTTTCCATAGTTTAAGTCCATGGTATTCTGCCAAAGATTGGTATTCAAGTTGAAAGAATTTGGCGGTGGACCTTCTTGAACACATTTTTTTTTATTCTATTATAGTAAGCGGAAAGTCGATCTTGGGCTCCGAGACTAAAGCCGATGATTTAAAGTGTAACATATTTTTTTAATTGAAAGATACCTTTATATTTATTAGCAAATTTTATATTTTGTTATGGTTCTTGAACTCGTAATTCTGCCGCCAAATATGGTGCATCTCACGCTAAACATTATCGACTATTATCCGCAGAATTTGTAGGAAACCTAGTTCACGCTTCAGTTTCTAGCTTACTCCAATGAAAATGGTGGATAGTTTGATGATACAGTGCTTCCAAAGATCGTTCATTTTTATGTTGTCATATTCTCAAACTGATAGTGCATTGTCATCGCTCGCTGGAGACAATTTTTAAATTAACTTTTTAACGTGTTTGAAGTGTGACGATCTCTGTGGTGCTGGTGTGTAGCGATAGCACGTCTGTCTGACTTATAGTAAAAACACATGGTTTGATTCCAGGATGAAAATATAATGCATACGTGAAATATACATTTGCATTGACTCTGGGTGTTTCTATGTATAGTCAGTATATGTATTTTATCCTCATTTACAGACTGAAGTAGGTTGTCTCGTATCTTTAAAGAAACCTTTATTTTTTATTTTCTTTTGCCATTAGCAACTGCTTTCTAATCTATAGTTGCTTTATTTATTCTTATCAGGGGAAACAATTACTTGTGTCTCTTCATTAGTAAAAAAAACGTACAAGCATAGAATTTGTCCATGAATACAGTGAGATACATTTCTAAAAGCAAACACAAGTCGTCAGCTATAAATCCTCCATATATAAATATTTATATAGGATATATAGATACCAGGGCGACAATAGTAGCAGATGGTTAATGTGGACCCTTCCGCTCATGCCCAACCTTTACGCCAACCACAGACCGTGAGCAGTTAACGTCGGGCCCCGGACGTCGATCGTTCAGTCTTTTTTACGATACGGACCTCGATTGCCGCCATACTCCGAGTTATATTGCCATCTCTCGTAGCTCGCTGCTACCCTGGTAGGTCGTTTCAAATCAAATGATTAAAGCTTCACTTGAAATCAAGAGTGCTTTCGTATTCGCGGAATGACAGTGAATTGTCAGGGATTTTATAGCAGCAATATGTGTCAGATTCGGTAGATTCTAATAAAAATTATCTTGAGTAAATGTGTGCGTAGGATAGACTATAATTAATTTTCTTTTCAGTAAATAATTAACGTCGTAGGTATTTGTTATCTGACCAATTAATAATGAATGAAATAAATCCCGAACTAGCAGCAAAAAATTCCTTAACGCACCTTTTTTTTTTTTTTTTTTTTATCGTGCGAAAAATCCCCACGGATACCACCCCCACGGAGCCGGTGGAGGCGGTTATGTCGGACTCGAACCGACTAAAACGCACGCCGTCTTGGGTCCTTGGTTGCCGGAGGTGAGATTGCCAAAAGCATATCTCTCGCACCCCGGCAGACCCAGGACCATCTCTATCGAGATGGCCCCCTTCGGGTTGTGGGGACCACAGTGTCCCCATCTAGCCCCGGTTACGGGGAGGCGCATTTTGCGCCGCCGCCGCGGCCTGCTTCTGCTAGGGTGACAGGCGGCTCCACCGGTCACCCCCAGGCCAGCGCTCATGGAGGACGGAGGTCGTTCTGCGACCTCCGACGTCCGGTTCGTCTTCGCTCTGCGCGGGCTTCCCGGGCCCGGAGTCTGTTCCGGACCCGACCGGCCGCCTCCTTCTCGAGCATTACTTGCTCGCAGAAGGAGGCGGCCGCACCCCAAGCGTTCGCGCATCGTACCATCGCTGTGAGCAACGTGGCGAGTGTGAGGACTCCCACCCCCAGAGCCGCCACTAGGACCCGCCTCGGCGTGTCCCACGCCGGGCACTCGGTCAGCGTGTGCAGCTCTGTGTCCTCGCTCGCATCACAGTGATGGCACTCGGACGTTGGCTCCTTCCGGATCCGACACAGGTAACTCCCGAAACACCTGTGTCCGGTGATCACCTGCGTCAGCCGGTACGAGAGGCTGCCGTGTGGCCTCTCTAGCCACTCCTCCATGATGGGTCTTACCGCCGCTATTACGGCGTGCCCTACGCACCTTAATGATACATTCCATCATTGCATTGCTCACCACAGGCAGGGAAATCATTTTCTTTTTTTTTATAAAGGACACGTCAATTTCACCTCGCCTGATGTTAAGCTAAAGGCAAAGTCTCGGAAAGAAGGTCACCATAGTAAACATGTATCAATTTAACAGTGGTGGCACTCAGCTTGACGGCCTCATCAGGTGGACAACCACAACCTCTTAAAGCAGTATTATTTCAATCTTACTTTGTGTTTTGGTACCACGACCTCTTAAAGCAATATTACAATAATGTTGTTTATAGCCCGACCAAGAAAATAAAAACCTCGTACTGGGGGCGCTTTAACCGTCATGATTATGACAACACCAAGTATAGTGATACACATGTGAATTGGCTAGTGTACAATATCTTAGCTTATTAGGAAACTGTTGCAGAAATAAAGTGCCATACACTAGAGGATGGCATTTATATAATACTAGCTGTTGCGCGCGGCTCCGCCCGCGTGGATGTCAATTATCGATAAAAATGACGAACTTCCGTACAAATTGTCTCACCATTTTCACCATTTCTCACCCTTTAACTCCCTTTTTCGCGATAAAAGGTAGCCCATGTCCGTTCCCAAACTCCCAAAATCCCTATATTAAATTTCATCAAAAAATACATACGATAATTACTTTCGCATTGATATAATATTAGTATGGATATACTACTCTGTCAAGAAAGTATCGGGAAAAAATCAATAATACACATAAACTTTGTTATTCATCCAAATTTAATTTATCACCTTCAAAGTATGCTCCTTCAGAAACGATACACTTACGCCAACGAATAATCCAATCATCAAAACATTTTTTAAACGCTGTTTCCGGAATGAGGATGACTTGAATCAGGATTTTCAGTCACTATTTCCTTCACTTTTGCGATGTTAACTTCAGTTGCAGACGTTGATGGCCTACCAGAACGAGGCAAATCTTCCATCACATCGTCGAGATTTGCTTTGTACCGCTCATAAGCACGTGTTTTTGATAAAGTCGATTAACCGTAAGCCTTCTGTAACATTTTCAGTGTTTTTTCAGCCATTCTGCAATTTCACGTTTTCTATTAGTCGAATTTGGAGGTTTATTAATTTGGCTAGAATGGTATCTAGCATTATCCATGACTACACAGGTGGGTACATGTAAATTAGGTAATAATTTATGCAATACCCATTTCTTCAAATTTGCTTTGTTCATGGCATCATGGAAATCTATACCCCTATACCAAATTTCATCAAAATCGGTTCAGTGGTTTAGGCGTGAAAGCGTAACATACAGACAAACAGACAGACAGACAGACAGACAGACAGACAGAGTTACTTTCGCATTTATAATATTAGTATGGATCTTTTACCTTTAGCCACAGATTAAGATACGCCAGGCTTATTTTCACTTTGCCAACTTCTTGCATGATTGAGCGAAGTATGAATATAACTTTCATCAAGGTATACAACTGGCATACCACTCTCCTTTACATCCTTGATTTCTTTTAAGTACCTATCCCTCCATGCCACTATATCCTGTCGCTCCATAAGAATTGTCCTTTGATTTCTACACTTTTTAAACTTATATCCTAATTTATGTAAGAGTAAACGAAGCGACTCCCTGCCACCAACAAAATTTATAGATTCTTTCAGAGCCGCAAGCAACCGCTTCAAACTCGGTACTTCTTTTCGGACTGCATAAAATTCTTGTATTTTATGCCTAATAGCACAGAGATCGAAATCATCAAGCATGATTTTCTTCTTTGCCTTAGGCTTATTTTTCTTAGGTGTAGAAAATATGATGTTTTACCTTCTTTTCGTATTTTTATTACAGACGATCTGGATATACCTAAAAATGTGGATAATAATTAGTCACAGTAGAAAAATTGGCCAATTTTCAATGCGCGTACTCTATGATGTACCCGTCATGTTGACAACGAGGTCGGTGATGTTATTTAGAGGAACAGAGTCCAATCCTTCCGACTTTTTATCCGACAAATACTTTGTTATATTGTAAATAACTTTTCTTAACTGGCTTTTAAGAGTTTTCGGCATTTATATTCACAATAATTATCACGCACAATTGACACCACACTGACAGATGACCATAATGATATCTGATAGATTGTCGCCATATGAAGAAATTAGTTCCAATAGTTTTCCGCAATATGGTGAGGTATTTTATTTTATTGGTCGGGCTTTATATTAGCAGTTTTGGGACGTCACCCAGAGTTTTCGTTCTTTTTGTTCGTTCATCGTCAAATATGACATCCTTTATAAAGTCAATATAATAGTTACAAAAAATATTACAAGAAACAATATTCGAGGAGTTTATCAGCTTCTAAAAGCTATGCTAATATTGCTTATTCACGAAATCGTCGTCGAATGCAGTCGCGATAAAAATGAGACCCTTTCCATTATATGAAATTAAACGAAAGAGACTCCCACAGAGTGATGAATAGAAAATCTACAGAGTTCTCTGTAAAGACTAAGGTAAGCCCATATTTATATTGAATTAAGTACACGCTAATGTATTGTAATGTGTGATTGACCACTATTAGTTTCGTAAATATATCATGTTCTTAACATAGTTGTTTTTTTCTAGGTGTTCATTGCATTACCGATTACCATTTTATAGGCAACTGATGCGAGAGCCATAGGATAAGCTGAGTGAACAACCACGCACAATTATTAACATGCATGATGGCTATTCAAGAGTTCAACGGTTGCTCGAAAGGCCGCATTAAGATCCAGTTATAATAATATCTATTTTACAAATATAATTGCTTTTATAAATTATCCTTAGTCCTTGGTTGCCGGAGGTGAGATTGCCAAAATCATATCTCTCGCACCCCGGCAGACCCAGGACCATCTCTTTCGAGATGGCCCCCTTCTGGTTGTGGGGACCATAGTGTCCCCATCTAGCCCCGGGTACGGGGAGGGCACTTTGCACCTTTGCGCACTTTGTTGTGACAGAGCATCAGTGCGCATGCCCATTTTAATGTCATCAAGTGACGTCGGTTCGGTTCCCATAGCAACGATCTTATAATAACAACATAGCTGCACGCCTTGGCTTCGCCCCGGTGCTATGAATTACCTATATACTTTTAGATACAAATCTTTCACACAAACCTTGTCCTAAGGATATCCTACCCACTGAATAGGTATAACCAAAATAAATAGGTAGGTAATGAAAATCTGTCCCATTGTGAAATGCCCAAAAAAGCTCTATGTAACCTTGAGACTCGAGAGCCTTGAATGTCGTCAAGTGCCAAAGCAGTATTCCTAATACGGGTGCCATTCCGTGCAACGTCATATGTATTGCACTCGAGTCGGTGCTATCGATGTGCTGAAATAAAACTTGCCCCTAGGACCCGGTGCCCACCCCTTGCACCTGTTATAATAAAATTGTATGATGTGATCATGAATGCCCAGATAATTAAAACATATAAAATTACTACGGCTTTATATTTGCGGTAGAAAATAAAATTTTACATAAGTAGGTACCTACAATACAAAATTCACGATTGTTATGTCAGAGAAGAGATTGAATATGAATGGTTTTTTCTTCTTATGTTTGCATGCTTGTCACAAAGAGGGTTCAAAACAACACTCCTCCTCACAATGATTAGGCGTTTACTTAGGTTTAGATGTTGAGGCCCTGGTAGGTATTTGAAGTTTCTTTGTATCGCACACTAATTATTCCACGGTGTATAATAAAGAAGTGCTTTCTCAGGTCGATGTGTTTTAATTTGCTACTTAGGATAGCATTTTCACATAGCTTCAATGCCACTTGGTTATCACTGAATATCATTCACATTCATCGAATACTGCTGTCATGTCTTTAGATGGAGAGCTCTTTCACAGCTTCGGATAGCGACATAATAATAATTATATTCTTCATTCAGCATAAGCAGTTGACATAGTAGATGCTCCTCACTTCGGACTCCCAGCTTACAAGTTACAACCCAGCTCTGCTACCACTTTAAATAGTACATATAAAATATAAATAGGTAATATTTGCAGGATTTGATCATAAACGCCCAGGCAATTTAAACTATAAAATTATTCATGGCTTTACATATTATTTGCGGTGTAGGTGTAAAATAAAATGTCATAATAAAATTATTTTAATGTCAGATGACAGATAGCTTTGTTTTTTTTTTCTTTCAATATTCTGCCAGTTATTTAAAATAGTATTTATATCAAAAACGTTTTACAAATTACGTGAATGTTGCTCCGTTGTGTGTGAGAAAGAGATGGCACTATGCAGTATGACAGAACGTATAGCAATATATCTTTTTCTTGTTTGCAGGCATGTTGCAGGCACAAAAATAACCTTACTCAAATTCGTACCATGAGCGTACAATAATGTTTTATTTTATTCCTGCCAATGGACGGAAATGAATGAACTATTTAGAAAGAGTTATGTATTCCTTGCAATAATTCATTCGCATTAGGGCTGTCCTCCGGAGACAAAAAAACCGGAGCACCTCTGGAGATTTTTGCGAACAACCGGTTATCTTTCTCAAAAACTCCGGAAATTTAATATAAAGTTAAATATTCGCCTTTTTTCATGAACACTATTTTACTATATATTTTAGGCAGAGGCGAATTAACATCAACACCCACATTTCATCAATCATTGCATTCGGTCGGTCCACCTATTGCCGTATTCCGGGCACAAAGTTGGTAATAAGTTGATTTCATTAGTGTACAAATTGGACGTTTTCATAATGTTTTAATAAGAAGATTATGATAATAATAGTAATACAATGTCTCAATTGGGTAGGTACTAAAAAAATTACGAATATGACTAAATATAACTTTCGCGTAATCGAAGAATGTCCGGAGGCTTTCCGAAGATTTATTAAACCTAGAGAAAAATCACCGGATACTGGAGTCCCTGGAGTCAAGCCCTACGCCTAATGTCAGTGATTTTTTTTTAGAAGACCATAGAGTTTTCTTTATTCAAAAAGGATTTTTAAAAAGAAGTTTTTACTTTGAAGTAAAATACTTGTAATTTTTAGAATTGTATTTGTTAGCTTAATATCTAAGCAATTTCTATGCATTCTTCTATACAATTTATACTTGCAATTATAGGCGTTTCTCGGGATGCGAGTCTTCTCACTGGGCACCATGCTAGCTAAAAACCGGAGAAGACTGATCGTGGGTGACGAAAATGCCCAATTGATCCGCCTTATTGAAACCGCGTGCGGTTTTAGTCGGTTTGAGTTAGATATAACGGCCGCGTTGGCCAAACAGGGAGTTATCCGTGGAACCCAATAAAAAGTACTTTTAAATCGTTTTAATAGTCAGCTTGACTATTTCTTGTTTAAGTTAATGTATATAAATACGGTTTACTTGCTTTTTGGGGGACGAAAATGATTTTTTGAGCAGTATTTAGCAAAACAATAATAAAAAAGCAACTTTTTAAAACGGCTAAATTTGACATAAAACAAATAATGTTAAATACGATACTGCTCTAAAATCTCGTCATGGTACGAATTGAATGAACTAAAATTAATTTGACGTCACACAAGCACTAAGCAGGAATACATGACATGCACAATGTACGGTTGTGGTACGAATATAAGCAAGATTACTTCAAGCTTGACACAAAACTCTCCTGCAATAAGACTGTTTTGTAAACGGTTGTGGTAGGCCCCCAGATGCCTTTTCACGCCCTGCTAATGGACCCGGGACTGTAGAAAGAAGGAAACACGTGAGCTGGCAGGGAGTTCCAGGTCTTAGTGGTGCGGTATAGGAATGAGTCATGTTCCACATGTCCATAAGCCACGGGAACCACTGCCCATCAGGAGGACCGCGTGGTTACCTGTCACCTAAATGGTATAAAAAACTTTGAATTATTAACATAAACTTCCCATCTTCCCTCAATCTTGTCTAAGCCCTGTTCTCCTTTGCTACTTTAGTAATATAAACAAAACACTACGAATATTATAATTATTACTGTGTAATGTTTTGAACAAACAAGACGTTAAACTGTTGTATATATTTTGCCTGAGGCTTTGTATAATATCAGTAAAATAACATTATACCGACTAACAATTTCGGTTCATCTAAATAATTTACATGGATCATACACTAATTATTGTATACCTGAACGAACTAAAATAACAATACGTATTTATTATATTCAACTATACTCCCTATCATAATATACAACTAATGATATATATATAAACTTTGTAAGAAAAATAAATGATTATAAAATAAAAAAAAACCAACTGCCTCTGAAAAGATCGAAATAAGTTTGATTGCAGGCGGTATCAATTTGCCTATCATAAACCGAAAGAAAATTAATGGGTACCGCCTGCTATCAAACTTATTTCTATCTTTTCAGAGGCAGTCGGGTTTTATTATTATTTAATCATTTTTTTTATTTTATACTTTTTATTATGATATGACATGTATATCTTTTTGGAATCTCCTTCTAATTTCCTTAATTTTGATATCCTACTCGATAAGTTTGAGTTAAAAATATTTTTGACAACATACGTTTTGGCGCCAAAAATCCGCCATTTTGATTTTCTCGTAATTTTCATATACCTGGTGTCACTCACACAATCACGGCGAATCAAATGACACCTCACATATCCAAATCCGTCAAGATATTCAGGCTGTAGGCCGTGCCAAATAAATGTACATACATACATACATATTAGTCTCGAAAAACATTCCTTCGGCAGTTGGGAAATAATACTAAAATGAGTAAAGATACAAGTTGTATCTAAATGGGATCTCTTGTAGTTAACACAGAACCTCACCATTATCTGAGTTTTTTTTCAAGTCACTTGGGTCGATTTTTCAGTCTAAATAAGATGTGGCTAAATTTCTTTATTTTCCATGAAAAGACTACCATCTGACCTCACAAACTAATTCATTATTCTACAGACTAGTCAAATTAGGTACTTTTTACTAAACGTCAAAACGATAAGTTATAAGGAAACGTATGAAAAAAGATTTAGTGACGTCATAAAATTAAATCGTTAAATGAGTTACTATTATAGGTTGGGTGGATGATTAAAAAAGTAAATAAAAACTATATAATAAGAACCGACGCAACTTTTACCGCTGTTTTACTTT
Organism: Eilema sororculum; assembly: GCA_914829495.1. Classification (NCBI taxonomy): domain Eukaryota; kingdom Metazoa; phylum Arthropoda; class Insecta; order Lepidoptera; family Erebidae; genus Eilema; species Eilema sororculum. The sequence continues at coordinate 2,744,450 of OU618541.1, forward strand.
TCATAATTTAATAAGCATAAAAAAACATAAGCATAAACTCACGCCTGTATTCCCCGAAGGGGTAAGCAGAGGTGCTAGCACCCACATTTAATAAGCTCCTTAAATAATTTATTTTTATTATAGGATAATACCCAATTGGCGATATCAAAGTTCCTTTAGACTTGTCACACTTTTGAGGACCCCATAAACCCACAGTACGGTTACTATACATGCAACCAGGGCTGACAGCTTGCTATTTAATATTTAAGCAGTTATTATATGAACCACTATTTCGCCGTTTAGCACAACAGGGGGTGTAACTCAGTGGTAGAGTGTCTGCTTCGCATGCTGAAAGTCCTGGGTTCAAATCCCAGCACCTCCACAATAGCTTTTTTGGTTGATTTTAGTAACTTTTTTGGAGTGTTTAATCTGATTTTATGCGGCAAAAAGATACGTTATGTGTACAGTATTTATATTAAGCATTAATATTACGTAGATTTTTAGGCTATGATGTACAGACCAAGGTATTTCATTGGTGGTAATGGCCAGTTGACAGCAATAGGCCTCTATTCCATGAGAATTAAAATAGTACAGCCAGCGTCATAAATATCTTGACAACGAAGTCTAAAAATGATCTTAAAACTCTCGTATTAAGAGCAAATCAAACTGTTTTATTGATTAATATGATATTATTGTCCAAACTTAAGGTGTGTACCAAATATCAGAACAATTGGTCAACTGGAAGGGAGTAAAAAAACGTAATTAAAATCATTTTGAGTATAGCCCGTCAAGAAAGTCGTGAAAATTGAGGGTGGCGCTGCTGCGCTTAATCTGGTATCCCTGTCATACTACAACTGAACAGTCTTGATCTGTTGTTTTTTTATGGTATAAAGTTAAATATAGTACATACCTCTGAAGATAATAAATAAATGAAAGTGAAAAATCACGGCAGTAATTTTTTTTTACTTTTATTTTCATCATATATGAAGTTTTTTTTTACTTTTATTTACATCATATATGAAGTGTTTATACCAGAACGCCACTATGTCGGTCCGAGTACAGGAACAGAGCACGAAGCCAATTCCACTAAAAAGGGGCGTTAGACAGGGAGACGTTATCTCTCCGAAGCTGTTTACCGCTGCCTTGGAAGACGTCTTCAAGCTACTGAACTGGAAAGGACGTGGCATCAACATAAACGGCGAGTATATCACTCACCTTCGGTTTGCCGATGATATTGTCATCATGGCAGAATCGCTGGAAGATTTAAACACCATGCTCGAAGACCTCAATAGAGTATCCCAACAGGTGGGCCTTAAGATGAACATGGACAAGACGAAGGTTATGTCAAATGTCCATGTAGCGCCTCTACCGGTGCATGTTGGGAACTCAGTCTTAGAAGATGTTGACGAGTACGTCTACTTGGGTCAACTGATCCAGGTAGGCAATTCCAGCTTCGAAGACGAGGTAAATCGACGAATCCGACTCGGCTGGGCAGCGTTCGGGAAGCTACGAGATGTCTTCTCGTCCGACATACCTCAGTGCCTAAAGACGAAAGTCTTTAACCAATGTGTGTTACCAGTGATGACTTACGGATCTGAAACGTGGTCCCTCACTATAGGTCTCCTACAAAAGCTCAGAGTCGCTCAACGAGCTATGGAGAGGGCTATGCTCGGTATTTCCCTACGTGATCGCGTCAGAAATGATGATATCCGTAGGAGAACAAAAGTAACCGACGTAGCCCAGCGGATTAGCTCGTTGAAGTGGCAGTGGGCGGGACACATAGCGCGCAGAACTGATGGCCGATGGAGCAAAAAAGTTCTGGAATGGCGACCGCGTACGGGCAAACGTAGTGTGGGACGCCCAACGGCCAGGTGGAAGGACGACCTCATCAAGGTCGCGGGGAAGCGCTGGATGCGGGCTGCTTCAGATCGGTCATTCTGGAAGTCTATGGGAGAGGCCTATGTTCAGCAGTGGACTATGTGTGGCTGATATGATGATGATGACATCATATATGCATATAACATAAACTCACGCCTGTATTCCCCGAATAGGTAGGCAGAGGTGCTAGCACCCACATTTCGCCAGTTTATGTTTAGGTGGCGAGCCTTTTTTTATACCACTTAAGTGGCAGACAAGCACGCGGCGCACCTGATGGATTATTATTTAATCGTAATAAAACTTACAGCTTAACGAATTACAAGCATAGATATTATGTAAAATTTGGGGCGTGTGATTCGAAACCTCCATTTGGTGCAATCTATACAACAGAGATGGCAATGCTTCTCTGCTCTCTCTTCCTCAGCACAAAGGAGACGCTAACACTTACTGTAATTAAGGGCCGCAGTGGGAGTCCCTAGTCACAGGAACCCGTAGCGAGCCTATAGCCTATAGGGCTACCTATAGGCTCGCTACGTGTCCCTGTGACTAGCAGAGGACATAGAGGTTAGATGAGGACCCCATGCTTCCCACACCCAAGAGGGCCAACTTAAAACCGTATATCGCCAAAGGTTACTGGGGTGCGAGGGAAATGCCTTATTTCTTTAACTTAACACCTCCCTCGGTAATTAGTTGAGGACCCCAAGTACGAGGACGCGACGTGTCGGACTTTTTTAGGTTATACCTCGCGACACGTGTCTTGCACCTAATAAATTGCGAGACAAACGACAATTGTTTTGTAATAATCTATGCTTGGTGACTTTGAGCTTGTCCACCGCTGCTGGCCACATTTTAGGTCCAAGATACATATCCTGAGCAATACTCACTAAGGTCTGTCATGAACCGTGATGGCTTGACAGTCGAAATTTTCACGATATATATAGTACTAGCTTTTGCCCGCGGCTCCGCCCGCGTGGATGTCGGTTATCGCGACCAAACATAGCCTATGTCCTTTCTCATGATCTAATGTACCCCTATACCAAATTTCATCAAATTCGGTTCAGTGGTTGAGGCGTGAAAGCGTAACAGACAGACAGACAGACAGACAGAGTTACTTTCGCTTTATAATATTAGTATGGATTAAAAAATTAAAACAATAATCTTTTATAAGAATAGTTTATTGGTATGAGTATTGAACACCTGAAATGCTGCTTGAAACTCCATGAGTAATTATTTTATCTTCGATAGTTTCCGACTCACTGGCAATATCATCATACTCAAATGATATGTCTTGAAATGTACTTTTGAAAATCTGAAACAAATACAAACGTCCTGGATAAATACAGTGGTATTCATACCTCGAGTATTTTTTAATTAGTTTGGGCCTAAGTGGTTAATACAAATTACCTAGATCAAGAATGTTCAAAAACGTCAAAGTGATGCACTATGATTTGTTATAATCGTAGGATATTGACATAACCACAATAAATGAAAACAATGCTTTGAAACACAAAATATTCACTTAAATTATATAATTTTTGATAGATTACACTTTCCATACCTTGTTTAACATTAAAGTATATGTACGTACTGGTTAGTTTAGCATTTTGGCCATCAAAATCGTCAAAGTCGGAAAGCAGCTTGCCGGCTTGAACTTCTGCCGTGTTTCATACGATATCCCTGAAATTCTTTGAATACAACACGTTTCGCACAACTATTATTCACATATCAATTCATTTTTACACTCAAAACTGTTATCCTATGAACAGTAATTAAATACACGTAAATAATATACGAAACATCTCCAACGAGCCTTGGTAATTGACATCTGATTAGTCAGTTTGGCAGTTATTGAGTGTTGCAAGTACAAGGAAAATTTTTAGTTCCTCCAACATTAATTTCACGACTTTCTTGACGCACTATACTCTGTTCGCCAACTTCTTTCTGATGCTGACTGTGCCATAAATCTCCGCCTTCCCCTTAGAAAATAACGTGCATCTGATACAAAAGATCTAATCATATTCGCTATTGTCAGGACCACAACATATGAACGTAGCTACTGCAGTCATTTCAACAACAATATTTCAACAAACAATAGTAAAAAAATTGCAAAAGCCGTCCATAAATCACGCATTGTGATTCTAACGGCAAACATCACGCCAATTATATCTTGGTGTGGGACGGCAGACACACACGCACCCAAAACATTTGTCAAACGAGGACGCTTGAAAAATTTCAACTGAAGCAATACGGCACGGATGGGAGATTAAATCGGAAAGCAAACAGACATACACTTGCTAGAAGTGACATTAGTAAAATATCTGACAGTAGAAATATTTTAGACCCTTGCGTCGACTCCAAATAATTCGGACTAGCGCAGAGTCGAGATGCCTAGTTGCGATAAAAAAAGATTCTTTAAGTTCCAGTTGCGAACTTAGAGAACCTTTTTCTTTTCCAGTTGCGAAAAAGGAATAAAATTTCTTGATTCGTAACTAGTTGCGGTGGAAGTAGGTGACGAATAATATTTCAGAAAAATGGGTGTATGATGTACACCTGTTGATTGACAGATGACGCTGTGGCACAGGATTTTCTTTCGTCATCCATACACAAGGAAATGCATGCGCATCGCATTAAACTGTTACGCCAATAGTTTGATGCGATGCGCCAAGGCGGGTCCTAGTGGCGGCTCTGGGGATTTTTTTTCTGCGAGCAAGTAATGCTCGAGAAGGAGGCGGCCGGTCGGGTCCGGACTAGACTCCGGGCCCGTGAAGCCCGCGAAGAGCGAAGGCGAACCAGACGTCGGAGGTCGCAGAACGACCTCCGTCCTCATGAGCGCAGGCCTGGGGGTGACCGGTGTAGCCACCTGTCACCCTAGCAGAAGCAGGCCGCGGTAGCGGCGCAAAGTGAGCCTCCTCGTACCCGGGGCTAGATGGGGACACCGAGGTCCCCACAACCCGAAGGGATCCCCTGGATCTGCCGGGGTGCGAGAGATATGCTTTCGGCAATCTCCCCTCCGGCAACCAAGGACCCAAGACGGCGTGCGATTTAGTCAGCATAACCGCCTCCAGCGGCTCCGTGGGGATCTGGCGCACGATAAAAAAAAACTGTTACGCCAAATCAAAAGGAGTTCAGTAAGTGGACCTTGTCTGGCCTTAATAATAGATCGCTTCCGGCCCAGTTGCCGGTTTCTCTCCTTCACTTCACACACGGTCATCACTGCAGAGAGGTCAGGGATGCTGAAGACTCTACGGCATCCCTGGTCTCACATTGGCACCTCATTCGCCATCCCAGGTCTCATCATTTATGGCATCTTTGAAAATGTATTCCTGATTTATTCTCATTGTGAATTAAATTCCCAATATTTTACCGTAAATTGCCATTTTAAGGAAAAGGGCGCAACATAAAAAAAAAACAAAAATATAAATGAATTATGAATAAAAATGTATTTTTTAACGAACCCTTTCCTTTGATGTCCTTTTAAGAGGGTGCATTAAAATAACTGATCTTTGTAGGTTCACAATATTGAATTTAGAATGGGGTTATTTTGTTAACTGTGCATTAAACTAAACTGGGTTATGTTGTCATCAATAATACTGTATTAAACAAGGGATTATAAAAGAATTTCCATCCACTTTAATTATTTTGTAAACATTTTCAACTCTCGAGGAAGTTAGTTAGTTAGAGTTAATTTAAGATATTTATGTAAATCACGGCATCATAAAATAATTGATATGATACATTAATTTTATTGCTCGGACTAAAATAATAACTTTAAACAGAACGTATAGACCTAGCAAGTGAAGCCACATCCGGGGGCGAGTTGGGGACACCGTTGTCCCCCCTCCTAAGGAGGGCCAGACCGTAAGGGATGGCCCTGGGTCAGCCGGGGTGCAAGGGATATGTCGATGACAACCTCACCTCCGGCCTAGCACCACGACCCACAGTCGGCGTGCGATTTTAGTCGGTTCGAGTCCAACATAACCTCCCCTTCCGGCTCCGGAAGGGGGGTATCCCCTCGGATACCCCCCTTCCGCACGAAAAATAAAAAAAAAGCAAGTGAAGCCACAAAAGGATTACTAAAGTAGCGTCATCTCGCTCGCACTCATACGTGCTGAGGGACTGCGAACAAGGTACCACTTCTTTAGTATTCGTTTTTTCGGCTTCACTTGCTATTTCTATACGTTCCGTCTATGTTATTCTTTTAGTCTAAGTAATATTGTTGAAATTTATGAAAACGATACGTCACTTAATCATGATTTATTCTAAAGATATACGAGTACGATACAAATGATGACGCTTTTGTTTGAAGACTACGTGAATGTTACACATTGAAAAATCTATGTACCCCTAATGAATTTCATTGCAATTTATTTAGTTATCGTATTATTTACTCTGTTCCTGCTCTCAGAGTTTCAGCTACTTTTATCAGGCGTGATCTGGCGAAATCTGCCAAGTTCGCATAGAGATTATTTTTATTTTTCCCGTTATCAAATGTACAAAATAAATTGCAATGTAATTCGTTACAAATGTCTTGAATGTCCCAATATTTCGTCCCACATTTCAAAAATCCCCCAACGTCTTTCTTTTTTATTATTTCAATAACCAATGATCTGCAGTCCTATCTAGTAATCCAATTTCCTTGTCCAAAAACCTCGGGCACATCGCTTTATCATTTTAATCGGTTTCCGGACGGCAGGTGTGCCGCCGTTTCAACAATTTCATTTCGAACCATTTCATTGGTCAACCTGTTAGGGACACGATCAGTTTTGTACTTACCAATATTTGATGGTAATTGATCAATGTTAAGAATCTGTATCAGTTAAAAAATACTTTAGCTAACTGGCTATCAGTGGCGAAGGGTGGATTTTTTTAAAAGGGAAGCCGAACGTAAGAAAAACCTTACCATGGCCGATTGTAATGTGTAGGTACTCCTTTCAAAAGCTGTGACTGAATGGGTCGAGGCTTAGGTCCAAATGGTTGAGGAAATTTCAACCCACATTTACTATACGTGTAAGCACTGATGATTATTATAACAGTGTCTTTCAAGTGTAATGAAAGTGGATTTGAAAAAATAAGACTTCAGCAGTTCGACTACCACTAACGTCGTAAAATCCTAGAAATCGTTCTTCAATGCCAGTTTCAGTTAAATATATAAATATTACAGTTAGTTACTCCCTATGGCTTACGTCAGGTGTTTCGTCAATCATAACCGATACAAATTGAGCTTTATCTATCTCTAATCTAATACGATCTCTTAAAACGGATGCAATGCTATGTATTAAATCGTTTTGAATGTCGCTAGAAAGACCAGAAAATACGGGATTTTGCATTAAAGAACATTGTTCTAATTGTGAGTCCATTACTGAATCTTATTTACTTAAATATAATAAGGTTTCGATATAATTCCCGCGGTTATCAGAACCTGAACTTTCATCGTGACCGCGAAAAGCTAACTCTTGTTTACCTAAAAAAATTACTGTAGGTACTATAAACCGTTTCATTAGATTTCTATTACGATCTACTTTTCGATTATGTACTTCATAGGTATTCGTGAAAAATGTTTCGATTCTAGTTGTCCCGAACTCATGTAAAACTACGGATATGTTTCTCAGTTTGAACATGTTTTTTTTGATGAATTCGATAAATTGTTTATGTCACTATATCCTAAATGACTCCATATACTCTTAGAATCTGAGAATAAAACAATACATTCTATTTCATTTACAACTGCCTGTGAGCCAGTTATATTTATCGTAATGAGATTATTAAAATGTTTCGTAAATCCATCGCGCCGTTTATATACTATATTCATGACCGGGCGGGCTCGGCCTAACTGAACTAAATGTTTCTTATTTTCATAATTTAATTTCGAGAAAGATGTTTTCTCACACAACAAATAATCAGTCAGACAACAATCTAATGCTATTAACGCAGCCATTATAACAGCAAAATACACTACAAATGCATATAATACAACGACTACTTACCAAAATATTACGTAGATACTACGACAGTATAATGTCAATCAATGCACAACAGTCAATACACTACACAACACAAGCACAAATTATACTTAGTAATAACTACTTTACACAAAAAAGCGAATTCTAACTTATTTATAACATAATAATTATTGATGAAATCAAAAATGAATGTCAAAATTGTGGTGAGCAATTGAATTTGTATTGTTTACATCGCTCATTCGCCTCAACTTCAGTGTATGTAAACAAAACAAACTTCACATTAATGCTCTCTCGCTCTCGCAAATTCTTATCGTATATTCTCTCTCTGTCATAACCCGTTGAACAGCGGCTTAATGTCGCTACATATTTCTACGAACACTACTAAGAAAAATTGCGCATGTGTGCGTGCGACTGCGTATTAAACAAGAGTTACAGATTCAGATTTTGGCAGCCGGCTTACGCGCGCGTTCAGACAGAATCATACAAGAGGTTTCCTTCCTTAATTGAGAACTAGATGGCGTTATGAGAAATATGTGTAATATGTTTTGTATGTAAATAATTATTATATTGCGATTTACGTAACAGAATACTCTTTGTTTTATATTTTTGTGTAATGAATAGATGTGGTTTCATTGATTTATAATTTATTAATAGACAATGCTTAGGGGTTTTTGCAAAGGTAAGCCGGTAGGAATCGGGTTATATGGACACTTCGCCACTGCTGGCTATACTCGAGAATATGTCCATATGGGCTTGAATCGGAGCTTTTTACCCTCCTTCCGACTGCCGAAGGAAGGAGGGTAATTTTCTTTCGAGAGTATGTATGCCGGTATCTTCGCCGGAATGCTCATATTCTATCCATGTTGTACAATATTTTATTTAATCCCGTAACTCCCTCATACCTCAAACAACGTTTTGAGTTCCTGCACAACACGCACTCGAAGGTTTTGAGATCATCGGAGAATCTGAGATTGAAAATGCCGAGTCATTCCACCATCTTTGCCAACAAATCCTTTTCGGTTCAAGCCGCTCGGTTGTGGAATGCTCTGCCCGTAACTATTAGGCGTGCTCAGTCCTTGCCTATATTTAAAAGACAAGTCAAAGAACACTACCTAGTCTCTCTGACTGAAGTGGAATAAATAACTTTCCTCGATTATATTATGGTAAAATGTTAGTATTTATGTGTATATTAATGTTATGATATCTATGATATTAATAGTATGTATGTTTGATATATTTATGTATATCTACCTATACTTAGGTAGCTAGTGTGTCTATCTGTTCTATATATATATATATATCTGTTATCTCTTGGTTATTTATTATTATATTCTATGTACACCAAACTGCCCGAAATAAATTTTTCCTCCATCCTATGGTTGCCTGGAAGAGATTGCCGCAGAGCGATAAGGCCGCCAATTGTATGTACCTACCGAATTGATATTATGTACCTACCTATTGTAATGTTATATCCTTGGTGTACAATAAAGACAATTATTATTATGTGTATGTATGTTTGTATGTCTACATATTTGGCACACTCTACAGCCTGAACGGCTTGACAGATTCTAACATGTAAGGTGTCATGTGATTCGTCGTAATTGTGTGAGTGACACCAGGCATATTAAAATTTCTACATGCAAGTAAACGTATGTTACCAAAAACGACGATACGTATGTTGTCAAAAATATTTTTGACTTAAACTTATCGAGTAGGGTATTAAATGAAACACCCATTAATTTTCTTTCGGTTTATGATTGGCAAATAGGTACCGCCTGCTATCAAACTTATTTCGATCTGTTCAGTGGCAGTCGGATATTTAAATTTTTTAATCAATATTTATAAATGTGGCCTTAATTACACCTTATCACAAAATATCAGCTCTCGGCTCGGCATTATTATAAATCTCGTAAAAATCGGTACAGCCACTTCTGAGATTACCCAAAACAGATAGATAGACAAAGATTTTGCTATCAATATTGAATTACTAACAGACACTTCAGTTTTATTTGTTTACTTATTGTATATAGATTTGGTCAATATCATCATAATCATAGTTTTTTTTAATTTTCAATAAAGAATAATTCTACAATTGTTTCTTATTGACGTCAGTAAAAATCCATACTAATATTATAAATGCGAAAGTAACTCTGTCTGTCTGTACGTCTGTTTGTATGTTACGCTTTCACGCTTAAACCACTGAACCGATTTTGATGAAATTTGGCATACCAAATTTAAGGGGTAGAATATACCATGAGAATGGACTTAGGCTTCGTTTGGTTGCGATAACCGACATTCACGCGGGCGGAGCCGCGGGTAAAAACTAATCTATACATATAATAAATCTGTAAACGATCGATGTCTGTACATGGAAAGGAAATGAAAAAAATTGTTATAGGGGGACTTTATAAACGTAATAGAAGCCAAATCAACGTTTTTTGGAATTTTTGTCTGTTTGTCTGTTTATCTGTTTATCTGTTTCTCTGTTTGTCTGTGAGTTTGTGCACGCTAATCTCAGAATCGGCTGAACGGATTTGGTTGCGGTTTTCACTAATATATTGTGGCAGGCTTCACTTAACATTTAGTGTTTGTTTTATTGAAATCGGTTGATAAATAAAAAAGTTATGTCAATAATAGCATATCACGGCTAACAATTTGTGATTGTGTGAATAGATCGAACCATTATAGAAGCAACAATGCTTACAAGAAGATATTATTTCGGTCATAGGAATCTGAAGAACTTCGAGAGGCCAGAGTTCTACATCTCAGCCAAGTCAGGTCAGGTTACTGCAGAATCTTTGGCACACCAGGTGTCTCGAAAGAATTCATATTGTTCTCGAACGATTTTCTCTCGAATCCAACAAATTAGTAAGCAGCTGGTTCGGTAAAAATACTCCTGGCTTTCATAATTATTATATCATCACGCTATTATAATAAGGAATGGGGCAGAATGTTTTTATGACATAATATGTAAACGTCTATTTCACATTATGATTTCATGGTAACTGTGGCTCAATACGTCTGCGGTGGACTTAAACCTAGCTGAGTCGCGTTCGAATCCATCTAAAATGTAATTTTTCTTTTTTATGGTTTTTTATTTACTTTTGTTTAAATTTTTTATTTTATTGTGTATTTATTGTATTTTATTGTATTTATAGTTTTATTTGAAGTAAAATATAAATTCTATGCTTAGTATATAGGCAGTACATAAAACTAGGCTGTGTGACAGTAATAGTAGAACTTATTATATAATATTCTTAGCTCTATACAAAATTCTTCAATTCGGAGAATGAAAATGTGGTCCCCACCCGCCTGAGAAGTCATAAAGCTGAAACTGGTATCCTCCATCGATACCGATGCCACCACATCGGGGCAAGCGCAATATTGGAATCAAACCGATTAAAATTTAACAGAGGAATGGGGCATTGGGGGTATTCTGGGGTTAGGTACTCCAGTATACCTGCCTTGGTTACCTATCATAAATAGGCGGTCTCAACGTGAAGAGCAGGGATTGCTTCGGCTAGGGTGATGGGTAGCCTAAGCTATCACCATCAAAGCCGCGCTCATGGAGGAAGTAAATCGTTGCATCTTCTATGAAGCACATTAAGTATTCTGGGAGATAGTTGTCCCTATCGTATTACCGTCTCTACCATCGTGAATGTTCTGATGAGCTATTGCAATTAGTTCCACCCTCTCCTTTCCTACACAGGACAACGCATGCAAGGCTCAGATGTCATCCACATACGGATCAGAATATTCCATCAAGAACCAAGCGGTTTGGTGACCAATTCCTATGTCGCCCCATTAAGACCTGAAATCCCTGCCAGCTCACGGTTTACTTCTTCCTACAGTCCCGGGTCCTTAAAAGGGGGCGTGAATAGGCTTCTGATGATCCCATAAAGATGAGTGCCACCATTGTTAAGATGGTACACGTTTATAATGGTGACCCTATTTCCGAGTCTTTGCCTGTAGCTTAACATCAGTCGAGGTGAAGTTAAATTGACGTGTCCTATATAAAAAAAACTCCGGATCTTAAAAAGAAGAAAACACATGTGTGGGCAGAGCAATACATTTCTTAACCGCAAGATAAAGAAATGAAGTTCCGAACAGCTTGGTTCGAGGTGGCATTATTTCTACCGTATGTGACTGACGGAAGGAAGGAGAGATTAGTTGAAAGGCTCTTAATAGGCTCTTTCACTCGCCGTGGTGCGGTAGAAATGGTAAAATACAGCCTGAGGGACAACGTCGTTATGCAACTGCAGACATTATACAATGTTAGTGACCTGATGACTACCAACGCACGCCGCTGCGATATTATCTATTCCGTCTAATAAGTAGGTATCTAATAGTAAATACGTAAATCTATCTCAGAAATGATAACAGTACGCCAGGAGAAGCCAACCTATATGTAAGGTATATAAAAGATACCGCTGCTCCTATTATATAAAAGAGACGGAATGTGGGCAGAGAAACACACAGTGCCGGTAAATTTCATCAGACCAAAAAATCCGCCACGTAGACATCAACTCCAGTATCAATTTGGAAGTATCTACATCATCTGCTGGAAACAAGCTTACCAATACAAGTAATATATAGCAAAATGAGGCTATATGACACCATCCCAGTCAATGCTGTATTTGCTCTCTTGCCCACTGCGCCCCTCTTCTCTGCCTGTGTGTAAAGCAATGAACAACGATGTGACTGTGGTCGATGGAATTTATCATAAAACTGGAACTACCCACCATTGGCTCGGCAAAAAAGAGAACGACTGCTCACTGCTCAGGGCGTGCAAGGCACCGGGTTTTCTTGAAACTATTTTGTGTGATACTTGATGTACTTATTTTAATTTGTTCAGTTCGTAAGTGGTGGCAGCATGTTTTAAGAATTTGGGAGGAAGGAAGAATATTCAAACCATTAAAAATGGTGAACATTACCAAGTCCACATATAACAATGTTCATCACATACTTGATAATGATTTCGTCAGCAAAATGTTGAATTTTTCAAAATCCTTCCGCAATCTTTGCCAAGCCCATAGAAGAAGTCTGTAAATTTTCGTAGTTTTCAGTAGTTGAGCCCTGTATTTCAATTACTCAAAAGACTATCTTCATAATATTTAATTTAAAAATACAAGGTGAATGATGTCAAGCGAGTTTTCGAAATGATTTGAATACAGTTTGTTTCTTTTTTTAAATAAACAAATGTTTCCTTTGCGTAAAATTCACTATCTCCAGTACTTCCGTTCCAGTTGGGATGAAAATCTTCCACCATGTTTAATAATGAGTTTAAGCTATTCCGAACTAAACGCGGACGAAGTCGCGGGTAACAGCTAGTATAGAATAATACTACAATTGTTTCTTATTGACGTCAGTAAAAAATCTTCTTATGCTAAGTTTGCCACCGCTTCCAAGGCACTGGTGGAGAAGGAAAGGTACTACAAACTCCACTGCGGCATTTTCCATGATGTAATTGAAACGTATGAGCTCATGAGTGACGCTGAGGTTACAATGTCGGCCAGGAGCTTGGTCATTGTATGAAGCCAACCTTCTTATTCTGATTTATTTAGACCGCGACGTTCAAAGGGTTAACCCTTCACTGTAGGGAGCCGGCTTTATTAAATTGGACGAACATGTAAATAACAAAGTTATTACCTTGAGTGGTAAAAGAAAATCTTGTCGGATTTTCACCTTTTGAAGAGTATTCTTTGATTTTTTTTACCGTGTATGAACTATGGGACTCATACTTGATAACAATGAAGCCCTTAAAAAACTGTATAAAATACTCAATGCGTTAATTTTTTTTTCTGGCAATGCATTTTTCTCGAGAAACGGATAAAACTAAGTGGTTCAGTACTCAATTTCTTTGTCGAACAATAAAGAACTCCGTGTCAATTAAATACCTAATGTACCTGGATATGAGCAGACTTTATCTTTAGTTGATCGTTCATTGGTGAATTTATTGACATATGAGCACATTTTAGTAGCAATACAAGTATGTAATCTATATTACTGATGCACAAGAAAGTGTATCCTATTCTATCCCAGTACATTGCATGTGCTGTTAGGTACCTCTAGCCGAATAGTGAATCTCTGTCAGATGATGATGAATAATTTTCAGTAGGACAAAAAAGGGTGACGAAATTGATGTGGCACTTTTCCAAAAGGGTTCCATTAATAAAGAATTAGGCAAATCGGTCAACAGATCTCGGACAAAGCTGTGTGGTAAACATATACATGAATATGAAAAAAAAAAGCGATTTATAAATAAAATACGTGAACAAAACACACGTTTTGATTAATTTTACAAACAAAGTTTGTAATGGAATAATAAAAGATTTCAAAACGTCCGTGTAATCTGATTTAAAACAGGAAAATTAACAAATTATAGAGAATTCATTCAAGAAGTAAGTAAGAAACTTCAAGAAGTAAGAAACGCGCTTCAATAGTACTTAAATCAAAATAATAAAATTCTTAATGAGTTTTTGTGATAAAGCTATTATCAAAACATTTTTTAAATATACATATGACTATACTAGCTTTTGCCCGCGGCTCCGCCTTCCATGTCTTTTTTCATGGTCTACTCTAACCCTATACCAAATTTCAACAAAATCAGTTCAGTAGTTTAGGCGTGAAAGCGTAACATACAGACAGACAGACAGAGTTATTTTTGCATGTATGTATAATATTAGTATGGATGATACCTCACCTCGCCTGCCTGAAGATAAGCTGAAGGTTCAGGAGAGAGGTTTACCATTACAGACATAAAGAATATTTCAATGGTGGCTCAGTTTGGCGGCCTCATGAGATTCTTTTTTATGCTCCGCTTAAGACTCCCGGGCCTGTAGGAAGAAGGAAACACGTTGAAAGAAATGACAAAATCAGTAAATCCAGAAACACAGCTAGGATCAACTCTTAAAAGAATTTCAGTAAAACTTACTACAGTGTATATAAAGAAGATATCTATCTGGAATTTGGAAAAGACAGTTTGATGGCAAGAAAAGCGGAAAAAAACTAACGAAATCTGGAAAGTGAACAAAACAATATTTTGTTTGATTTCGTATCCGACTCGTGACTGTATCCGTATTTATGGACCAAGCAACTGAATGTAGCGAGCAGCAATTTTGTGAAGTTACCGTCTCATTAAAACGGCGCTAAAATCGATGGAACTATTGTTAAAACTTGTTGAGAACTTAGTAGAACCAAGCGTTTCAGTGACTCATTATTATGCCGCACCACTAAGACCTGGAACTCCCTGCCAGCTCACGTGTTTTCTTCTTCCTACTGTCCCGGGTCCTTTATGCGTGGCGTGAAAAGGTATCTGATGAGGCCGCAAAGCTGAGTGCCACCACTGTTAACATGGTACATGTTTACGATGGTGAATCTCTTTCCGAGACTTTGCCTTTAGCTTAACATCTCGCGAGGTGAAGTCAAATTGACGTGTCCTTTATAAAAAAAAGAACTATGTGGGATGCCATTAGAACTGTAAGTAGATTTTTTGTGAGATGCTAGCAATTGATACCAAGTTCACATACACCACGGTAACGTGTAGGCTTTGCTTTGCTTCTCTTCGCACTGTCAGATTGCTGTGTTGGAGTTGCTTCTTCTATAGCGAGGGATAGACCAATCATTCCTTCCTTCGGCTATTTCTTCCTTCGGTGTTTGCTGTATCCTGAAATCATTCTGCAGTCTTCGTCACGGCGTCTGGTGTTTGCTGTGTCCTGCAATCATTTAGTACTGCAGTCCTGCAGTCCTAGTCACGGCGTCTCTTTTGATTCTACATATACATATACTTACGCCTGTAAATTCCTGCAGAGGTACGCAGAGGTGTAATAATACCCACATTTCGCTAATTTTCGGTCCCACATAATAGATAGCTCTCCTATTTCCGTGAAGCGGGCACGTTGCCTTCTACGATACCTACAGGAAGAAATGGGATGGCCCTATTTTCTCCACCGGGAACCAACGCGGCAATATTTTAAATTTTTAATTGTAAATAAGCATACTAATGTAGTGAAACGATAAATATCTACACGAATACAACTATTTTAATTGATATAGCTACGCTTCTCATTTCATACATGTTTACTGGTTGCGGGTGTTAGCCCCTATATTATTGACCTTTCCTTAAAAATAGAATAGAATAGAATAGCATATTTTTATTGATCCATAAGATACAATTAGGTACAAATTTTTGAACATAGTCAAATGTTGCCATTATTGAATTGCCACAGAAAGTGAAATAACTGCCTCTTAAACTAGTTTTAACCTGTATCTTAAGAGCCAGTTTTTGGTTCATAATGTTCTACAATCCATACTTTATAAATGTGAAAGTAACTCAATCTGTCTGTATGTTACGCTTTCACGCATAAACCACTGAACGGATTTTGATGAAATTTGGTATAGGAGTAGATTAGACCATGAGAAAGGACATAGGCTATGTTTGATCGACATAACCGACATCCACGCGGGCGGGGCCGCGGGCAAAAGCTAGTTACAATATAAAATTGGAAAATCTTGCATGTGTGCGTGCATATGTTTTTGTCTATAATTGCATATTATGTATGGCGCAGTCTTTAATGTCAAAAATGTCCTCGATCATATAAAATTTATATGATCGAGGACAGGATAGTTGTTCAAAAACGCTATGTCTTATAACTTGGTCGCCCAATGCGAAGTCAGGTCACGCTCGCGCACAGTGGGGAGCTAACGTGCGTCGAGCCGCTGCCCAATACTGATTTCTCTTACACGACTGTTGAATTATACAATTTATACCGTTTTGACAGTGTGCAGGGCGGCTGAACATAGTTGTTCAAGCAACTTTTCTAAATGTTGATACAATTGTACGATGTTTTTCTTCTATTTTTAGGAATTATTTTTCAAATACATAGGGAAAAATAAATCTTCTCGGGTGGGACTCGAACCTACAGTCTTTCCCTTACAGGGGGAATGCCTTGACCAATTTGGCTACCGAGACACGCCCGATGTGATTTATCCGTTCTTACGGCGAAGGTGGAGTCATCTACCGATCTTATTACGAACTATTGGAACCAATTAATGATGTTACATTCCTTTTAAAACATTGATTTTTCGGTAGATGACTCCACCGTCGCCGTAAGAACGGATCTGCAGCTCTGCTAATATTGTCTATCTGTTAGTGTTTGCAGATCGTCTCGATTGTGATTTGTAAATGTCTATATTATTATGAATGAAATTAAAATAAAATACATAAAATGTAGGTAATTGTCATTAAAAGGAAAACATGTTTGCAATATGATTAGGTAAGTATTTGTTACATATAGGAGAAAAAGGGGAACTAATAGGGCTATTTCACACTAATATGACACAGGTTTCCAAATTTTTATTAATTACATTATAATCAATCACAGTCATATTTAGGTGGTAGACAAGCACACGGTCTGGTGAGAATGTGTATTTCAATCGGTTATATTATACAGATTATACTGCATATTATGACAAAAATAACTCCATCGAATACACAGGGAAAATTGAAACTTCTCGGACGGAACTCGAACCCGCTATCTTTCCCTTTAAAGGGGGAATGCCTTGACCAACTTGGCTACCGAGACACGTCCGATGTGATTCAAATGTCCCTTCTATTTTTATCCGTCTTTAAGGGGACGGTATATATAATAGAATAATAGAAGGATCACATCGGACGTGTCTCAGTAGCCGAGTTGGTCAAGGCATTACCCCTGAAGATCGCGGGTTCGAGTCCCGCCCGAGAAGTTTCATTTTTCCCTATGTATTCGATTTGTGTAGTAAACATACTTAATGCTGTAAAATTCATTCAAACAATAACTCCATTACCGAGTATTTACTATTTTGCATTGCAATTATAAGTCTTACTAAATCATGTCAATAAAATTTAACTAAACGTCAATGAATATTTAATGATCGCCCTGACATTTTGACACTTTGAAATCCCGCACTGCATTATACAGATTATTCCAGGTCATCTAGATCATAATTATTGATCAAACTAAGCGAAGCATTGGCACTCGCGTCAAAGAACACATAGCTGGCGTATAACACCAACGCTCAATAAAGTCACCTGTATGTGAACTTAAATGTTATTTAAGTAAATATCTGTTTATTATGTTTATTTTAGTACTGAGTTATAGTTTCTAATTTTAAATTTATTTCAGTATTATTATGTGTTGTACAGTCAACGTCATAAGTTGATTAACATTAAAATATTTTACAGATCTTTTTTATATTGGAATGCATCTGTCTATAGTAAATGTAGTGTTATGATTCCCAGAAGACAAACTTAATTTACATATTCAATGTTTTTTTTTTCACAATTTTATGTAAGGTTTAGGGGCCACAGTGTTCAATAAATTAGAATTTGTTAAGCTACTTTTGTAGTTGACTGTACATATTTCAATGAATAAATTCCTAACCAATAAAAAATACTAGGTAGGTATTATGTTTATTAAAAGCTATAATGTCACATACATCTACATACATATGTAGCTATAGGATGAAAATCGTACGTAATTTACGTACTTATTGACTATTTTTAGGAATATTTTTATCGATAAGAAACTTACAATGAAATAACACCAAAATACAAACTGGGAAGTCCTTGATAATCTTACTAATATTATAGACGCGAATGTTTGTGACTATGGATGGATGTATGTTTGTTACTCTTTCACGTAAAAACTACCGAATGGATTTTCATGAAAGTTTACAATGATATAGCTTATAGATCAGAATAACACAACGGCTATATATCATTACGCTACTACTCAAGGGAACGGAGCAGTGATCATTACTATCAACCAATTCGGCCGGCATCGGCATTTATGCAGAAGTGACAGTCTGGTTATTTCTGTTGCTGTTTAGATAACTATATCCTTATATAAGAGCGTGCAGCGGGAACGGAATCGGACGCCATGCAGGCGCAAAATAATTGGCGGTACGAAGTTCCCGGGTCTGCTAGTGGAAAATAAAATAAATAGAATAAACCACAATATAAAACCACCAACTTATCAACTATAAGGTAATCTGTGGTAAAACTCACGACCTTACCTGCGAGCGGTCAAAAGAAATTCTAAACACGCAGCTGGCTCAATGACGTCATAATTATACACACATTCGTGCGCCGCGTGTGTGGGCGTAGCGTCGCTTCGGTCGATATCTCTGTTTCAAATAAATTTACTGCAATATCATCTTTACAAACATGCAGATAAAGTTCATATTACGATAACAAAGATGCTCTGTTGTGTTCAAACGAATAAAATTCCGTACACGCGTGCATAGCGTGGCCGACCTTCGTTGCGGACAGACATTACTTTAAACTTCATTTCAATCAATTTCGCGAATATTCTAGAGACAGTTTATATAGGTAGTAGTGATATAATTACAATGGAGAGTAATACTGTAGAATTTTTCATCGAGAAAGTTCGAAATGATCCGTGTTTATGGAACAGGAACCATGTGTCATATAGAGATGCGGGGAAAAAGGATTTGATCTGGGAACGCATTGCTAAAGAGTGTGGAATGAGTAACGGTGAGCTAAAACTTCATTATTATGTATACCATTATATATTATAAGCATACTATTAATAATAATATTGCATTAAAACATCAGAACTATTTTAAAACAAAATAAATAAACACGTTTTCTGTCGTACCGCGGTCGACGCGTGGTGATTATCCAAGTTCGTTTTACCTCGCGCGCGCTCGGCATGCTTCGTATAAGTGTGACTGAGATGGCAATACGCTTGTTATATAATGCTGTCTCTCTTTAGCGTACAGTGATTCATGCAATTCCGTTGGACCGAGTCTGACGTAACAAAACGTATACAATTAAAATAATTGTTTGGCGCGTTTTATAAGAATATCTAAAATATATTATAACAATGTTATTTTATAACATATGGGTAATTATAATTTTTTGAAATATTTGATTTTCGATGGTATAATGATTTGAATTGACTCATAATAATATACAGGGTTATGGCATGGTCTTATCGTAGAATTGATAACTATTTCATGAATCCATACTAATATTATAAATGCGAAAGTAGCTCTGTCTGTCTGTCTGTCTGTATGTTACGCTTTCACGCCTAAACCACTGAACCGATTTTGATGAAATTTGGTATAGGGGTAGATTAGACCATGATGTTATGTGGTGCAAACAAAACTAGTCTTTTCAAAACTGTATTTATTTATAACTAGGAAATAGTACAATTACAACTAGACTTATATTGATTATAATTAGACTTAAATTGATTATATAGTAAACCGCGTTAGAACCTTGCCTCTCGCGGTTGTATACCAGCTCGATTCTTCACGAATCTCCCGAAGAGTCGGGAGATACATAAGCTGCGTCGCACCCGCGCACGTCCGCGCATGCGCCCGACCGCGCCCTGCTGCCCGACCGCGCCCGCGCTGCCGCCGCTCAGTCTTCCGCTGGCCACGCTAACTGTAAGTTACATACGCGCGCACACGCCTATCGAACCTACCTGATCTAGTTATAAGTGTTCATCTTAATAATTATTGTAACGATTGTACTTTCTCATTGCGAACATTAAACAAGGATACCCTTAAGACTTCTCGTGTTCATTTCTACTATGAGAACCCGTACCTCATATATGGCGCCCAAGTGAAAAAGATGGCTGCCGCGCGTAAAGTATTCAGTTAAAATCAGTGTAAAATAGCGTGACTGACTCCACCTGAAAACTATTCCACAAACAATATAATTACAGTACTTACCATGTGCCATCCCGTACGTAAAGCACCTACTCAATTAATAAAAAGGTTGCAACCACGTGTGTAAGTACATACCTATCGCGTCTAAAACAGTGATCCCGCCCGCGAATAAAACAAGATGGAGACTCGTAGTCGTAGTAACACTCGTCGTGTCGAGTACGCCGCTGACGAAGCGCCGTTCCCCCCTTCCGACACGACCACGTGCACAAGCAACGAGCCGACCGATAACGCTGCCCAAGATTTCGGCCACAAGGATATTGCCACGCCTCAGCACCAACGTCGAGTGCTAGACGCTGGTACCGGTGCGCCAGTAACATCAACGCCCATCGCTAAGATGTTTTCCCAGGACAGTGTTACGGCCATCATCGCAGCGATGCAAAAATCACAGACTAAAGCGATCCAAGACCTCATGAGAACGATGATAAATACGACCGCCAACGCTACAGCGACATTAAGCGATGCCGCCACCATGGCTCGATGCCGAGCCACGTTCGGAGGCCTAGCGACGGAGTCCGTAGACACGTTCATTGACAGCGTCGACAGTTACGTGGAATGTTGTAAGGTGCCAGACTCAAATATCTTGAAAGGCCTATCTATGCTACTGACGAAAAACGCCGCCACGTGGTGGATAGGTATAAAAGATAATATAAATAGTTGGGCGGAAGCAAGAGAAAATCTAACCAGAGCTTTCGGAGATCGTCGCCCGCCCCATCGCATATACATAGAAACATTTAATAAACCACAACAAAATGAAAACACAGATTTGTTTGTGTCAAAAATAAGGGCAAACTTCGCGAGGTTACCTTAAGATGACTTGTCTCAAAACGCAATGCTAGACATAACCTACGCGCTAATGAATGCCAAAATAAAGTCGAAATTACGACGGGAAGAGTTTACCTCTTTCACAGAACTCCTAGAGAAAGCTAGGAACATCGAGGATTCGTACGAGGAACTCGAAGAAATGGCGCGAACTATACGCGCGACTCGCCCCGGCGGCGCCCCTCCCGCGCACGCGCCTAGCAACAGCGTCGCGAAGGCACACGCGCACGCGTTAGCGCGCCCCACCGAGCCGCGCCGAAGCCCCGGCAGCGCAACTGAGTCTCGCGCGACACTCGCTGCGCCGGAGCCCCGCCCCGCGCCGACGCACCCCGCAGCGCAGCCCTCGACGCAGCCAGCAGCTGACCCTGCCTCGTCTAAGTATAGTCGCCCCCAGTGTTCCTACTGTCACCGGTATAACCACACCCGAGAAGAATGCCGTAAGTTAAAAACCACTATAAGTGAGTCAAAACTTTCAAATAGTGAAGTGAGTGATAATGTTAATGACAACAGTACAGAAACAGGGTTTTATAGTGTGGAAATGAATAGTTATAACTCAACAGACAGTTGTGATAACTTCTCTACATATGATATTCCTAAGAACAATACTTTTTTGAACTCAAATATTTGTAAAGATAAGTTCTCTATGTGTGATAACTCTAATAATGATAATGTGAATTCTATTAATTCTAACATTAACTTTTCTATGTGTGATATCTCTAAAGATGATAAAAATAGTAATATGTGTGATATTTTTGAAAATGATAATTTGAATATGTTGTGTATTACTTCTAAAGATAATTTGAATTATTTTCATTCTGGTGATAATACCTATAAGTGTGAAAACTTAAGTGTTGCGAATGATGCACTGAACAATTTAAAAAATTGTTCACACAGCTGTTGTGATGATGTCAACACCGAGGTCAAGTCCGATCAAGTTGTTAATAAAAACAGTTCGTGCACCATTCAAAACAAAAATATTTTTTTTAGCTATCCTAAATGGTTACCGAATAATTATAATAATATAACATGTACTTGTAACTCTAAAAATTGTATGAACAGAGAAAATTCCTTATGTTGCTCTATTGTAATGTCTGGGGACAACCGTAAGAGGCTTGCATGTCGCGAAGAGCGTCCAATTTTAAAAATTAATATTTTAGGAATAGGTGCTGCATCGTATGCCAACAAAGGTATAACAGGTAAGCATCCACTTATAACACAGCCACTCTACCGATATGCTCCATATCGATATACTCCGGCGAAGGTCAATCTCGTAAAAGACACACTCAGAAGACCAATCTCTTTGAGTGACACTCGCGACGATTGTAAAATTTACGACATGTCAACGCAGTCGTCCGGTCTCATGCAGACACCACTTCTCAGCCAAAGCAATGAAGTGCGGGCCAAAGATCTTCTCGGCCCATTACCAGCAGGAGACCAGGGGGAGCGCAAGCCCCCTGATAAATTTAAGGTAGGTAATTTGGTACTACTTAAACCTCACGCCCACAGCAACGCAGCGAAACATAAGGCGGCAAAGTCTGTACCCGAACGTGACGGTCCGTATCAAATTTCAAATAAGGTAAGTCCTACCACCTATATACCATCAACGGTAAACCAGCCAAATGAAGTCCTAAGTAAGTACTACATAGAAGGCTTATCAGACTATTATGGCGAAAATAATCGTTCTCCACCCGACCCAGCCAACCCAAGGAAATGGGGACGTTCTATGACTAATGCTAGGAAGCTAGTCCAGGAGCGAGGACGCCCACCTGAACTGGAGGGGGAGGATATAGTAAACCGCGTTAGAACCTTGCCTCTCGCGGTTGTATACCAGCTCGATTCTTCACGAATCTCCCGAAGAGTCGGGAGATACATAAGCTGCGTCGCACCCGCGCACGTCCGCGCATGCGCCCGACCGCGCCCTGCTGCCCGACCGCGCCCGCGCTGCCGCCGCTCAGTCTTCCGCTGGCCACGCTAACTGTAAGTTACATACGCGCGCACACGCCTATCGAACCTACCTGATCTAGTTATAAGTGTTCATCTTAATAATTATTGTAACGATTGTACTTTCTCATTGCGAACATTAAACAAGGATACCCTTAAGACTTCTCGTGTTCATTTCTACTATGAGAACCCGTACCTCATAATTATAATTAGATTTAGTAGTTAGAAGATGTAGATACAGCGAATGTAGGAAATAGAATGTGTCGGGAGAGCCGGGATTTGGATATTTATGGGACCCGAATCAGAGTGGGGATGTATACATGTTTGTGTTAGTGGGGTACAAGTTAAAGGTCTATGCAAAGTGAACAAAAAGGAGTATCAAGATAAGGTACGTTAAGTTTTAACACTTATGGATAAGGAACGACTAAGATAAAGAACCGATAAATTATGTCAAGTTATTATGATTATGGTTGAGTAACAATTGAGATAAAGAACTAATAAAGTATGCTAAGTTATGCTCAGAGTTAAGTGAGAAATAAGACAAAGTGTGTTAAGATAATTTATGCTTATAGATACGAGTATGTAACAGTTAAGATAATAAACTATAGATATGCAACAATGAAGTATATTTAGGTATGCATATATAACAATGAAGTATATTTAGGTATGTATATATAACAATGAAGTATATTTAGGTATGTATATATAACACCTCCCCCCTTAGAACAAAGATTGGGCCGTGTTGCCCGATTTTTGAGTGCTGGTAGTTGGGCGGGCGATGTCGATGTCCTCTTCTTCTTCATCTTCAGTGACACAGGATGTAGTCGTGTGAGTATTCAACGGCACCATAGGTATTTGAATATGTTGACGTCGTTGCGATCGGTCAAAGCAATTATTGAATATTTGGATACATCCGTCGCTGTGATGTGCGGCCGGTGTTTTTCGGTAATAGTTTTTAAAAGGATTTATGTTGCAGCATCTTAGGCAAATGAGGGTCAGCATTACCAATCCAGTTATGAAGGATATTGTGGAAAAACTGGAAATCTTCTTTTCTGTATGGTTCTTGTTATCTTGTAGCCTTTCATGGTGGATCTTGATTTCTTCTTTTATTGTTCTCAATGAATCTAATGGGATATCATTGATTTTGATGGGTTTGAGGTTTGGTGCGTTTGCGATTTCTATGCGATTTTCGAGGCATGAGGTTGTCAGGTCTACCGTTACTATTGGGTGACTTATGTTAACGGTCATGCCCTCCTCTGCGTACAGTGTCGCTAGGGCGGTATAGAGTCTACAGCCTTGCTCCAACGAAATTATTCCAGTGCCAGACATCTCGCCATGGGTGATTTTGTTCTGGCAGTCTAGAGAGTATGGGGTATTACTGTTTAATATGAAGATCCACTTGTTTGATTGTAATTTCTGGAAGGTGTTTATATTGGCTGAAAATGTAGTAATTTCACAGTTTTTTGGAACATTCTTTAAAGTCGTCGTCAGCACTGAGGTCTCGCACGTCGGCCTTGAGTTGAAGTTGTACACGATGAATTTGCAGACTGCAATGTTGGGTGCAAACGTCTTGCAGCTGTCCAGAGAGTTTGTCGCAATGTATTGTTGTCTGTTGGAACTAGTGGCAAGATATGTTTGCTCCGGAAGGATGGTAGAATATAGGGTAGACTCGGGATGGGGTATTGGGATCGAATATAAATGATATAGTGTGAAAATGTCGGGTCTGACTAAAGGAAATTCTAGTACATAGATAAGCTTCTTCATATAGATATATGAGGTAATAGATGCGCATTCTAAAATTTTATGAATATTGTTTAAAGTTATTGGAGCCACGAGGTCTCTATTAGACCTTGCTGAACGAGTGGAGAGTAACTCCTCATATAAGCGAGTATAGGAGATTATAGAAGGATGAATTACATCAGCTTTTATAAAGACTGTGCTGCTGATTAAGTCATCGATATCTCTTTCTAAAGAGGTTACGGCTTCGAGAATTTGGATTTCTAATGTTGAGATTTCTTCAATTATTGTGAGGTTGAACAAAATTCTGTTAGTGGAATTGAAGTAGTTATAAATTTTTACGATGTTCTCGTTTATCTGATGCTCGTCGTATGATATTTTTAAGATGGTCTCGTTAAAATTTGTAATAGTTGACGAAATGATTTGGATTTGTTGTTTTAAAATTTGGTTTATTGAAATTTGTTTATTTTCGAGAAGTTCAATGTATTCATCGTAACGTTGCGCATCTTTTGCATCGGGTGTACCGATGAGCCATTTTAAAATAGAACCAAGCCCATTGAAAAGTTCTCGTTTGGTTCTTAAATTGCTTGTGTACAGAGTGAGTTCATCAAGCCTGTCATCTATTTTGTCTAAGTTGACTTTAATGTATGAGTTAGTTGTTATGACACTAGGAAAATTAGAATAAAGAGATACGAGTGTTTGGAAATTATAAACGAGTCGTTTAAGGGAATCTCGGGCAATAAGTAGAGGTCTTAAGTCGCGATAAATAACTAATTTCCATGCATCGTCCGATATTAGAATGTCACTTTCATTTTCAAAATATAATCCTGAATTGGAAGGAATTGGACTAATAATAGTTGTGTTACCATGGACAGGTGTCATGTACATCATGTACCTGGAATAACGAATTTTATTGATTAATTTTGGTTTGTAAGATTTATAGAGATTTTTAAAGTAGATGTAGGCTTTGTATACGATTATATAAAACATGGTAATATCGTGATAGACCAATGAAACTGAGTAATGAAATTGACACAGGGTTTGTTTATGAAGTTTTTCAAGTAATTGTTCGATATAGTAATACTATTGATTTAGGGTATTAATTTAATTGATATAAGGTATTAATTAATTGGTATTAATATTATAGGATGTGACATAGATTTGGTCATCCGGAAAATGGATTAAAACTAGAGTTTATTCTAAGATAAAAAGAGACTTATTTTAAACTAACCTAAATTAGAATTTAAGAGGGAGATTCGTGTACCGGTCGTAGGCGATTGGCATGCACTAATTGGTTTTTCCCCGATCTTTGAATGATATAATTCTCATTAAATCCTATTCTAACTATGCTATAGGGTCCTTCCCATTTACTGTCTAAGTTGTTGGGATTAGGCACTTTGAGCATTACTTTATCACTTACATTAAATCTGGCCACGTTCCTAATGTTATTATCATAACGTTCTTTAGCTTTCTCCTTCATGACGTCTAAATTGCGGCGAGCTATGTCACGTGAGACTTTCAGTTTTTCATTTAAGTCTCGTAGGTAATCGTGCGTAGTGTAATCGCTTTGTTCCTTAAGGGAATATAATGATCGAGGTTTATAACCGAAGAGTAACTCGTGAGGTGTAAATCCTGTAGATTGGTTGACGGATGTATTATGACACATCACGGCAAATGGTATGATTTGATCCCAATTAGAATGGTTTCGTTTGTGATACATCCTAATATGGTCACGAAGGGTTGCATGAAAACGTTCTAAAGACCCGTTTGTTTGAGGATGATAGGCAGTACTAACAGTATGATTAGAACCTAGAAGTTTCATTAATTGTTTCATGACATTATTTACGAATTCGGTGCCTTGGTCGGAGTGAAATCTTTTTGGTACACCGTAATGTTGGCAGTAGGTGAGGAGACATTTGGCTATCGTATTAGCCTGTTTATCCGGAATAGGGTATGCTTGTACGAATCTAGTGAGATCATCTTGTGCAGTTAGGATATATTTGTTTGATTCAGTGGTAACGTCAGAGTATGAAACTAAATCAATTGTTACGCGTTCAAAGGGTTCTGTGGAAGAGGATGTTATGACCATTGGTGCTTTGTACGTTTTTCGCTGGATTTTGTTGCGTTGGCAGATTTGACACTTGTCTATGTAGTCTTTGATTACATCACTCATGCCTTTCCAAAAATATTCATTTCTGATTTTGCGAGTGGTTTCTACAATACCGCGATGGCCTGATAATGGATCATCGTGGTATGTTTTTAGAATTTGGGGAATTTCGTCTGGATGCGGTGTCTTAACTCTATTTTCACAAATTATTATTTTGCAGTTAAATGTGTCAGCTAGGTAGGCTGTGATGTGAAGTTGTTCGTTACCATTAAGTTTGCAAGTGTTGTCGTTTTTAAGGTCTGGAATGTAGAGTGTTTCGAGAATATTATTTTGTAAACAACTTAGCAGGGCTTTAAAATAGCTTTCGGAATCCCAGGGATCGAAGTGAGTAGGTCTTGAGTACCCGAATATAATCTTTTGGTTTTTGGTAGAGATAAGTATATCAGTATCGTAAAGTGCATGTTGTTTATCAAGATACGGGCCTACTTGGGGACATTTGACGATTGCTTCGTTGTAAAGATCGTTCTTATCAGTGGGTTCGCACGAGATAGGGATGAAAATGTTTTTATGACGATCGTCTAAGAGGCAATCAGGAGAGATTTGTAAGTTTGGAGTGTCGAAGCTATATTGGGAATTTTCTGAGAAGTGTTGGTAATTAAGTTGTAGATAGTTATCGGGTAAATGAGAGTTTGAGTTAGTGGATTCGTTATCGCCCGTGAGATTAACAATATTCGTGTTACAGATTGGAGTTCGCGAGAGTGCATCGGCATTAGTGTTATTTTTACCAGCTTTGTAGATGATTTCGTATTCGAATTCCTCGAGTTTTAAACGCCATCGGACTAAGCGACTACCTGGATCTTTTATAGAGAATAACCATGTGAGGGGTTTGTGGTCTGTAACTATTTTGAACTTTCTTCCGAATAAGTAAGGTCGGAAGTGTTTTACAGCCCATGGCGAGTAATTCGCGTTCTATAGTTGAATAGTTTGATTCGGCTTTATTTAATGTTCTAGATGCGTAGGCGATGGGTAGATCTTTACCTATTTCTCCTTGAGATAAAACAGCACCTATAGCATGTATTGAGGCGTCGGTTGTTAGAATGAATTCTCTAGTGAAATCGGGGTATTGTAGAATAGGAGGATTAGTAAGCAGGTGTTTGCATTCGTCAAACGCTTTTTGTTGGGATTGGCCCCATATAAAGGGAACATCCTTTTTAAGTAAACTAGTAAGAGGTTTAGTGAGTCTACTAAAATTTGATATGAAGCGACGATAGTAACCGGTTAAACCAAGGAATGATTTCATGTCTTTGCATGATTTAGGGATTGGAAATTCTTTTACAGCTTTTACTTTGTCGGGGTTTGGTTTGACGCCTTCGTTTGATATTATATGACCTAAGTAAGCTACTTCGCGCCTAAGGAATTCGCATTTGTCGGGTTGGACTTTAAGATTATACTGTCGGAGTCGTGAGAAAACTTCACAAAGTTTCTGATGGTGTTCTTGAAGACTGGAAGCGAAAATGACTATGTCATCTAGGTATACGAAACATCTTTCGCCTTGAAGTCCACACAGAATAGAATCCATGGCACGTTGAAATGTACTGGGCCCTGACTTGAGCCCGAAACTCATCCTTTTATACTCCCAGTGCCCATATTTTGTGCTGAAAGCAGTTTTAGGTATATCCTTAGGGTCAACTTCGATTTGATGAAATCCAGATGCAAGATCGAGTGTTGTGAAATATTGTGAATGACCTAATTTATCTAGGATATCGGTGATATTCGGAAGAGGATAGCTGTCGCCTATAGTGATTTCGTTCAGTTTACGATAGTCGACCACCAGACGCCATTTGCGTTGGCCTGAGGCGTCAAGCTTTTTTGGTACAACCCAGATTGGGCTATTCCATGGGGAAGATCTTGGTCTAATTATATCTTGATCTAGCATTTTCTGAACCTGAGTATTGACTTCGTTTTCATGAACTTGTGGTAATCGATATGTCTTTGTATGAATAGGAATATCGGTTGTGGTATTTATTTTATGTTTTGTATGACTGCTAAACGTTAACGCGTCACCTTCGAGGAAAAATATATCGGAATATTCGGATATGATTTTATCTAATGATATTGACTCTTCCTGGTTCAAATGTTCTCGCCTTATTGAAGAAAGGACTCTGTTTTGCCTATCAGTTAAGGATATGCTGTTAAGATTATTTAGCAAATGCTCGTTGGTGTTATCTACATGTTCATTAGGATCAAAGGGGCTAAGATCAAAGCTTGGAATATTGATGATTTCGTCTGATTTATTTGTGTTCATACAAGTAATTAAAAATGAATTATTTTCGACGTTTACTAATGCGTGGGGGACAACAATACCATCGGCTAGTGATTGTTTTTCAATTAATGCTGTTCCAGAAATAATATTATTGGCATGGCATCGTATTACTGTTTCAGAGCGACTACTAAGTATTTGTTCGTTTAGATTTTGATCTTGTTTAGGACTTTCGTTAAGAAAATGTAGATTGTAGGTTTTGTTACGTAGTCTCATTGTTTTTGACTGAACATAAAGTTGACAATTAAATTTGGACATAAAGTCGTTACCTAATATGCCATCTGCTTTAATGTTTAGGTCAGCAACGTGGAATTCGTACTTGGGCATATCGTCTAAGGATACTTCGGTAGTACCTGAAGTCAAGGTGGATGATTGCGTACTTGATATTCCTACAATGGACACGATTTTAGATTTGTTCAGAGGAGAAGATCCTATCTTGTCCCTTTTTATAACGGAAATTCCTGCACCAGTATCAATTAACAGAGTCACAGGGTTTCCATCAATGTGGAAAATGCAGTGTAAAAGATTTTCAGATGGAACATCGTTCAAAGATGAGATTGTAAATGATTCTATTTTGGATTTAATATGTTTAGGGTTCGATTTGGAGTATGATGATGATTCTATTTCGGTTTTGGATTTAATAGGTTTAGGTTTCGATTTGGAGTACTTAATGCTTGATTTAGTAGATTTAGAAATTGATTTATTCTTCGACTTGGTAGACTTAGATTTTGATATAGTAGATTTATTAGAGTTTGAATTATAAGACTTAGTAACATTTGATGGGGCAGAACCAAGAGTTTGGGGCTGGCTACCCTGTTCGTATGATTCGCTTACCATCGATTCAGTGGAGATAGAAAGGGTTTGTACAGATGCGTCTTTAAACTGTTTCTTATGATCAATTAGATTTGATTTAGGCGTTCTGTAAGCGTTATTACACGTATGGGGTGATTGGTTTACAGTTGAAGGTTGCTGAGGTCTTCGGTCAACGTTTGTGAAGGCGAGCAATGAACGGTGGCGATCTCCAACGGGCTGCTCATTTCGTTGGTCGCCTTGGAGTTTAAATTATTTATGTGTGTACCTGCTGGAGGTGCTGGAAGAGCTAATTGAGGAATTCTCGAATTGTTATACGCCCGTTTTCGGCATTCCGTTATCAAATGACCCGGGTTTTTACAATAATTACATATTTTAGAAGTGTTATTAGGTAGAATTTGACGAGGTTGGTTAGGTTGAGAGCTAGATGGGCGAAATTGATTTGGTTGTTGTAAACGATTATTTGTATTAAACGTATTACTCCGCGGTTGAGCGATTCTTATAGGATTCTTATAGGGATTTGTATTGAAAGGCTGTGGGGCTGTAAGTCTAAACATGGACTGCCGCGCTTTATTCATAGCACGTATCTTTTCCTCCTGGGAAGCGAATCGCCCAGCCTCGTTTAAGGTGGCGAATCCCTTCGTTCGGAGCATTGCTCCTATGTCGGAACTGAGTCCGTTTACAAAAACGTTCAACGCCGTTTCTTCGGTCGTTGCGATACGACCTGCTAAAGTGTTGTCTGAGATGTCCGCATTTAATTTTTCTATAATTTTGCTTCGACACAAGTCGACACGATGGAGATATTCGATGATTCCTTCGTTTGGCTTTTGGAATAACGATTGCAACTCTAAGTTGAGATGAGAAATTGTTTTTGTGTTGGAAAACCTATCAATAAGAAACCTCCGTAGGTTTTCCCACGAAGAATATTGTTTACAATGAACATCAGATGCACCAGAACCCGTTATGTTATTTAATGCGAATATAAGGAGCACTGATTTTTGATCCGCGGTGGCTAATTGAAAGGCTGAATCACAGGATCGGACAAATCTATATATTTGGCCATTATTGTCTGTGTCGAATGATGGTACAAGTTTTAAAAGGGTCGCGATATCTAGAGTCATGTTAAACTTGGAATAATACGAAGTTGCGAAAAACGAGGATAGATTAGTGTAAAGTTGGGATGTCTCGTTTTTTATTTCTTTTTGCATTTAGGAAGGCCGAAAAAATAGATATAAAATAGATATATAAGATATAAAATAGATATATAAACAGGAAATTACACAGGAAATCAGAGCAGACAAGTTGTGCCACTTACCACACAAACAGCAAAAACTGGACTCGCATTCTGGTTCGGCGAAGTTCTTTAAAAGCCTGCAGCTACCACGTCGTAGTTCTTCGTTCTCGACGATGAGTTTTCGACACGTTTCACTTCGTCTTTATTAGCACTGTTATTGCGATATCCTACCGACTGCGCCAATTTGTTATGTGGTGCAAACAAAACTAGTCTTTTCAAAACTGTATTTATTTATAACTAGGAAATAGTACAATTACAACTAGACTTACATTGATTATAATTAGACTTAAATTGATTATAATTAGATTTAGTAGTTAGAAGATGTAGATACAGCGAATGTAGGAAATAGAATGTGTCGGGAGAGCCGGGATTTGGATATTTATGGGACCCGAATCAGAGTGGGGATGTATACATGTTTGTGTTAGTGGGGTACAAGTTAAAGGTCTATGCAAAGTGAACAAAAAGGAGTATCAAGATAAGGTACGTTAAGTTTTAACACTTATGGATAAGGAACGACTAAGATAAAGAACCGATAAATTATGTCAAGTTATTATGATTATGGTTGAGTAACAATTGAGATAAAGAACTAATAAAGTATGCTAAGTTATGCTCAGAGTTAAGTGAGAAATAAGACAAAGTGTGTTAAGATAATTTATGCTTATAGATACGAGTATGTAACAGTTAAGATAATAAACTATAGATATGCAACAATGAAGTATATTTAGGTATGCATATATAACAATGAAGTATATTTAGGTATGTATATATAACAATGAAGTATATTTAGGTATGTATATATAACAATGAGAAAGGACATAGGCTATGTTTGGTCGCGATAACCGACATCCACGCAGGCGGAGCCGCGGGCAAAAGCTAGTTTTTTATAAATTATTATCAACTAGCTGATCCGGCGACTTAGTACAGCCAATTTTTTCCCGCCCGCGTGGTGTCAGATCCCGTTCCCGCTGCACTCTCTACTATATTAAGCATGTATTATACATATAGACCTTCCTCTTGAATCACTATATCTATTAAAAAAACGCTTCAAAATCCGTTGCGTAGTTTTAAAGATTTAAGCATTTATAGGGACGGACAGACAGCGACAGTGACTTTATTTTATACTATGTAGCGATAAGAACGTTATATCAAAACTGTATTAGGTAAGTACGTATTATAAAGAGACTAGCCACCAAATCGCGACCAAAAATAGCCAATGTCCTTTCTCAAGGTCTAATCTACCCTTAGGCATAAGTACCAAATTTCATCAAAATCGGTTCAGTGGTTTAGGCGTGAAAGCGTAACATACACACAGACAGACAGACAAAGTCACTTTCGCATTTCTAATATTAGTATGGATAAAGGTAGTAAACTTGAATCGTAGTGGTAATCTCTGGTTCTACTGAATCGATTTCGGAAATTCTTTTACCCATAGAAAGACATTATTTGCGAGTATCATAGGCCATAGCTCAGCCACATATAACATGCTCAGCTATCGGGTAGAATCAGATGTCCACAGAAAAAGTAATTGATAAATAAAAAAACGTTAAAAATCAAGATTAATTCAACAGAATACGTTAATAAGGCTTAATTTACACTGTGGATTAATTTAGCAGAATGAATAATGTATATTTAAAATTCACTAACCTTTCTAAAATAGGTACCTACGAACTCATGCGTCTAATTTACTGTGACCATACGTCCTGCTTTGAACGGGCCCGTCCCTTTTATTACCCGACTACGGCGAAGCCAAAAGGAGGGTTATGATTTTGACAGGCTATGTATGTATGTATGTATGTATGTATGTATGTATGTATGTTCATTTGTTCCCTCATAGCTCCTTAACTACTTATTAGAACTGGACAAATGAGGTATCGTTACAAGCGGCTTGATCGTCCGATGGTTATAGGCTATATGACGTATCACTCAATCTTGTGTGGCGCCCTCTAGCGCTCATAAGGTACTGTGTTAAAAAAATAATTTGAGATAAATATGCCGTGTTTGGTATCAAATGAAAGGGCTTAATAAGCACATTTTAAATATATATAATTTATTAGCTTTACCTTGCCCCAAATTAATATAAATAAAAAAATAAAGTTTAAAACTAAAACCCGACTACTGAAAAATGACATTCTAAAAAGTAACAAACAAGAAAATATCAAGGATAGCCGTGGTCGTATGCCACTTACTCTAACAAAACAATATATTCTAAGCAAAAGTGGCATACGACCACGGCTATCCTTGATATTTTCTTGTTTGTTACTTTTTAGAATGTCATTTTTCAGTAGTCGGGTTTTAGTTTTAAACTATATTTTCTGTTTTCCGTTCCGGTGTCCCTGAAAAGAAAAAATGGGACAATTTTGCTACCAAAAGCGGTAACAAAATTATTCTATTTTTTCAAACAACCATTTTACATTTTAAAATATTTGTATAGGTATAATGTAATATTATGTTATTTTATGTGTCCTATAGTTGTATCATACATCCTTACTTCCTTACTTATATTATAAATGCGAAAGTAACTCTGTCTGTCCGTCTGTCTGTCTGTCTGTCTGTCTGTATGTTACGCTTTCACGCCTTAACTACTGAACCAATTTTCATCAAATTTGGGGTAGATTAGACCATGAAAAAGGACATAGGCTATGTATGGTCGCGATAACCGACATCCACGCGGGCGGAGCCGCGGGCAAAAGCTAGTATAAGTATATTATATATACAAAAAATAGCACATTTTCAACAACAGTTTTTAGTAGTGCCTTCGTTTCTTTTTTGTAAGAATGTTTTATCATTGTAAATAAATAAATAAAAACAAAATAAAACGCTATTACCTTACAGGCTGTACTTTAAACTTTACGTCAAATTTTCTGTAACTTATCTATCTACTATACAACTATACTACATATATTTATCTTAAAACATACCGTATACCATTAATTAATTTCATAACATAACTTTCCAGGAAGAGAAGCCAAAATACAATGGAAAAAGTTAAGGGACAGCCACAGAGAAGCCTTACGCCGACGAAAACCGTCATTTGGACCATCAGCACAACACTTAAAACCATGGAAATTTGAAGAAAACATGAAATTCCTTCTAATAATGCCAGAAGATGGAGAATCTATCAACGACCTCAATGATACACAGGATTCTTTCGACAATACAGCAGATAACATGCAAGCCGATGATTCATTACAAGAAACTGTACTACCGACTACTTATTCAGATCCATTGGACACAAATACGGATCCAAGAGAACAGAAATATGCAGAGAGACGTGAAAGAAGAAGGAAAACGTTCGATGACAATAGATACGATGAGGGATTGTCGAAACTTTTCGATAGTTTTTACCAAAAGACTCGAGAACTACCGAAATATCTGCAATTGCGAGTCCAGAAAGAAATTTTTGCGTCTGTATTACGAGCTGAAGAGGAAGCTTTGTCTTCGAATAATGATACTATTAATCGTAGCCTGCCATCTTCATCTTCGTACGGGTATAATAGTACTTCTAACGTTGGTGAAGAGTTTCACGAAGACTGTGAAGAGCCTGAGTATGAAAGTAAATATATCCGTAAGAGTGTAGATGAATAATTATGTAGCTATAACTATTTCAATAGAAATGATTTTGGGCTCTGTGAATGTATTCTTTTGCACTAATTAGATAATATCAAACTAAAAGTGCTGATTTCAGAAATGATTAACCATACTATCAGATGATATTAAAAATAAAAAAAATTGAAATTATTCACCTTGTATTTTCATACTTCCATACATATATATATAATCACGCCTTTATCCTCGGATGGTTAGGCAGAGGTAAATGAACGCCTACATTTCACCAATCAATGTTTTCAGTCCCACGTAATAGGGAGTGAGCTCATTGCCGTATCCCGGGCACTATTGTTTACTCGAGCCATGAATTTCACTCTCTCCAAAAAACCTCTACAGGATTTAAATCTGTATTAATAAATGTAAATAATTATATAAACATTACGCATATCGATGATCCGACAAAAAAAAACTACAC
This sequence comes from Eilema sororculum, assembly GCA_914829495.1. Taxonomy (NCBI): domain Eukaryota; kingdom Metazoa; phylum Arthropoda; class Insecta; order Lepidoptera; family Erebidae; genus Eilema; species Eilema sororculum. The sequence goes on from OU618541.1 coordinate 2,780,057, forward strand.
CCGAAATTAAGGTCTATATAATATTTCATTTAAAATCCCTTGTCACCTACATGAGTGGTAGGCTTGAGAAGTAAACGCTTCATCATGTCGCATGACACACACCATTATCTCCCAAAACTATCTCCTTATTCCCCACAATTTTCGCCAAGCGCAACTCCTCAGAGGGTAACATATCAGATTGTCCAGGATCACTGTCAACGTTACCAGAAAATATATTTCCTCATTTGAAGGAATTGTTTATTCAATAAATAAGATATCGTGGTGGCTGACGTTTTGCCGAGGAAAATATATATGGGGATAAATTGTCATGTGACCTGATAAATATGTCTCGTCTTCTCGCGGTTAGAGAGAGCATTTATCAAAAATCTAACAGTCATTCTCGGAGGAAAACTTCTTAATGTCAGAATCTGAAATGGTTTGGAGGCGGTATGAGACATTTCTTTTTTATTATACTGATGGTAAGCTATAAGTCTCAGGAATAAGCGACACTATTGCAGATGCAAATAGAGCGACAATGGTGGTCCCGAGAAGGAATCCTATGTTCTGGCCAAGAATTGAAAGTCTTTTTGATGTGACAAAAAAAGCTGAGCTGCTAGGTCCTGGAAGGAAGTTGTACTACATGAGGCTGACATCATCTCAACCGTGCACGTATTGTTCTTTATAGGAAAAGAGAGGACAATGGGAACAAAAGTGACCTAGCAAAATAAGAAATTAAAGTTAGTATTTATTTAACCTGGTAAGTAGATATCATAGCAAATAAAAAAGGTATCTTCTCAGTAGAACCAACTTACCGAACCAGCGAAAGAATAATTTTCTAACGATTTATTTTATTTATTGTTACTGTGATTCCTGACATTCTCTGAGATCCTCTGTGGCGTGGCGGTATTGAACGCGACTGCCACGCAGGAGGCGCGGGTTCGATTCCCGCTCAGTGCAAATATTTGTATGCATGAATATGACTATTTGCATTGGTCTGGGTGTTTCTATGTATAATATGTATGTATTTACAAAAAAAAAGTATATAAGTATGTTTATCCGCATTCTAGATTTCATAAAACAAGCTATAAAAGCTTACTATGGATCTAGATAGCGTTGTGTAGAATGTTGTGGAATATATTTATTAATGTAAAATTCTGACGTTCATATTTGTCCCGAGGATGGCCAGACCGCAAGGGATGGCCCTGGGTCAGCCGGGGTGCAAGGACTGTAAGGGATATGTCGTAGACAACCTCACCTCCGGCCTAGCACCACCACACCACACTCGGCGTGCGGTTTTAATCGGTTCGAGTCCGACATAACCTCTCTTTCCAGCTCCGGCGGATCTTTGTGCTCTTTATGTGCCTAAGCTGAATAAATGAAATTTATGCTTTGATTCTTTGAGCTCTTTAGAAATAGTATTATTACCTATCTGAAAACTGCCACATCTCCTAGGTACCACACATACTGGATCCATGAAATCTGTCCGTAAGTGGATATTATGGCGGCGATGCGCGTCATCGTAGCTAACGACTATATGAACTTAGTTGTCCTGGTTGGCTGGGACTTAGGTTTCATTTTAGCTTAGTTTAGTTGCCTGCAAACTAAGCAGAGGTTTTTGAGGTGTCTAATATTTTGAAAACATTAGTAAATCTATATCAATTTTACAGTACTAATGCCATCCGTATACGGTGCAGAGTATACCTGCTAGAACCAAGCGTCTCAGTGACTCATTCTTATGCCGCACCACTAAGACCTGGAACTCCCTGCCATCTCACGTGTTTCCTTCTTCCTACAGTCCCGGGTCCTTTAAGCGGGGCGTGAATAGGCATCTAATGAGGCCGTCAAGCTGAGTGCCACCACTGTTAACATGGTACATGTTTACGATGGTGAATCTCTTTCCGAGACTTTGCCTTTAGCTTAACATTAGGCGAGGTTAAGTCAAATTGACGTGTACTTAAAAAAAATTGAAAGTTTGGCGGGATGTTTGTTATTCAAATTACGCTTTAATAGCTCAACGGATATGGCTGAAATTAGGTTTACGGGCTGCTTCTTATCCATGGAATAATAGGTTACCATGGATTACATGAACGGAATCGAAATTTCATGCGGACGAAGCCATGGGCTAGAAACTAGTAAGTATAATATACTATGATTGTGCCCCGGTTAGGCTGCCTGTCCACCAATACGGAACGAGAGGCTGCGGAGCGAAGAAACGGACAAATATTAACCAATACGAGTATGATTGGACAATTAGATTTTGTGCAATCTTATTGGTTAATATTTGTCCGTTTCTCCGCTCCGCAGCCTTGCTCCACTTCGGTGGACAGGCAGCCTTATGCTTGAGGGATCTCATGATCAACTACATTTATTTTTTGTAAATTTTCACTCTTTGCCACTACTGAATATTGTACAGTACAATCAGCGTCAGAAATATCTTGACGACGAAGCCTCAAAATGATCTTAAAACTCTCGTATTAAGACCAAATCAAACTGTTTTATTGATTCAAATGGTATTATTGTCCGATTTAAGGTGTGTATCAAATATGAGAACAACTAGTCAACTGGAAGGGGTAAAAAAAGGAATTAAGATCATTTTGAGTACTTTGTTTATCAACATCTTTCTGATACTGACTATAGGTACAGTTACCAGTATAAAAAATACTGAAACAGACAATTAAAGTATGTCAGCTTAACATTTGGGTTTTATCAACGCCTTATGGGCGCGATTAGGGGTCTTTCGTCGATTCACACCACAAGCTGTTCGCACCATGGTGTGAATCGCACAACGCCGCTTTTTGAAGTGGTCGATTCGAACCAGTGGTGTGAATCGCACCACGCCATTTTTTGAAGTGGTCGTTTCGCACCACGGTAAGAAAATCCAATGCGATCTTTGGACTTATTATACTAAAGAGAACCATTTGGTATCATTCAGGAAACAAGTCTTTTATTGCTGAAATTGCAGTTATTTCGAAGTCCATTGAAAAGTGCGTAGGATCCCATTCGTTGATTTGACTTTTTATTAGCTGGAAGAAAATGTCGTACGTGTCCCGTTTTCTATCCGGAAACAGAGCATACAGTACAGGAACTACGTTGATGAATTCTTCGTTACTGCCTATATTCACATGCAGAGTGTATAATTGGTGAAAACCTTTGGGACATATCTTAAATGTGCCGTCGACAAAAAAATGTTTCGATGTTTTTAAATAGTGTCTCACTTCTTTTTTTCCAAAAATGATAATGCGCTTGTTTTTATATGCATAATCAACAAAAATCAAATCTTCATATTTTTTCGGTATTTCGAAATCCTTGGCTTTATTAAAAATCAGTCTGTTAGCACCTAGTGCTTTGTTCCTTTGACGGTATAGTCGGTTCTTCACATTTTTAAATTGTGGTAATGAATTTAATAAAATTATTCCTTTATCGGCAAGAACTACCATCGACTCTTCGAAAACTTGCATTACTGGCTTATTGACGTTGTTTTCAACATTTTCAGTAAGCAAATGCATCTGCCTATCTATATCAATCACTGCTTGATCTTTAGAAGAATGATTATGTACAGTCTCATGTACTATTGCAAATGGGGATGGGGTGACTTTGAGTATTGCATTACATTTGTTTGAATCTTTTTTGACACTCCACCATACCTCAGAACCGTCCTTGTTATTCCGTTTCCAGATGTAATTGTAGCCATCTCGACACAGCATACGGCGACCTCTCTTGGTTCTATGGAACTCAGCACCATGTGAAGTTGACGGTTCTTCAGACATTTTAATATTGTAAAACCGATACCTATAAAATAAGAAAATGTATTGAAATTCAGGTTCTCAAGCTAAACATATTCAAACCTTGTCAAAACCAAAAAGTGCACTTTAATACGGGTAAGTAATTGAAGAAGATAGAAGAAGAAGAATAGAAGATAGAGAGAGGTAGAAGAAATCACATTTTAGTCTAATCAGTCATTTACTCTTAGTTTGAGTTTAAATTTTTAACACTTAAATAAATCTACGGAGATCGATTATGTGTAGCTTAGGCACTTAATTTTTAAAAAAGATAATCATACGTCATTTTTTAAAAATAACGATACCTCCGCCCGGTAACTGATGACAGGAATCGCCGTAAAGCACTGCGCCAGATTTGCACGAATTAGAGAGAGAGACAGCAATATTTCGAAACACACTGTGTGATTTTGATGTAGAGTTAGCTTTCTAGGGTTAAATTCCAGTGTTTAAAACCCATTTCTTTGTCTAAATTTAATTATAACTCTTTTATTAATAACTCATCTTCACAGATAATAGTAGTTGATGATACTGTCACATAATAAGGGGTCTTAAAATACGAGGGTGAATTAAAAAAACGATCATTATTTGTTGAATGTTTTTAGACCAAATTGTGTGTTTCATACACTCGTATTTTAAGATCCCTTATTATGTGACAGTATCATAAACTTATACATATTTTTAAACACTGGAACTAATACTTAATAAAATTATTGATATACAACACAATGTGTTACATTAAACAATACTAAATAAACATAACATAACATTAAATAAATTAAACATGGTCATGTTTAATTTATTCGATAAATGACGAGTATTTGTGAGAAAACTACTTAGCTATTTATCAAAATTTTGCTATAACTTTCAACACATACATGAACTGCCATTTTGTTTTGCTCATTTTGATTGTAATAAATCGAATACATAGGGAAAAAGAATCTTCTCGGGCGGGACTCGAACCCGCAGTCTTTCCCTTACAGGGGGAATGCCTGACCAATTCGGCTACCGAGACACGCCCGATATGATTCAAATTTCCCATCTTATACGTCTTTAAGGCGACGTCGCCTTAAAGACGTATAAGATGGGAAATTTGATCCCCCTGTAAGGGAAAGACTGCGGGTTCGAGTCCCGCCCGAGAAGATTCTTTACGTTTTTTTGTTTTACCCACTTCGATATTATTCACTTTGATCTATTGAAATTACTTTCTGCGTCTACCTAGTGTTGCCGACGTTGTTTATAAAAGGAATAAAACCCTTAAGGATTAATTAAAAAGTAAATTGTTATTTTGTTTGAGTATAAGGCGTCTTTAAGGCGACGTCACCTTAAAGACGTATAAGATGGGAAATTTGATGAATGAGGCTTATAATCCACGTAATTATTATACAAAATCCATCCACATCCACGTCACAAATACTTTAAACTCAAACAAAATAACAATTTACGGCGATTCCTGTCATCAGTTACCGGGCGGAGGTATCGTTATTTTTAAAAAATGACGTATGATTATCTTTTAAAAATTAAGTGCCTAAGCTACACATAATCGATCTCCGTAGATTTATTTAAGTGTTAAAAATTTAAACTCAAACTAAGAGTAAATGACTGATTAGACTAAAATGTGATTTCTTCTACCTCTCTCTATCTTCTATTCTTCTTCTTCTATCTTCTTCAATTACTTACCCGTATTAAAGTGCACTTTTTGGTTTTGACAAGGTTTGAATATGTTTAGCTTGAGAACCTGAATTTCAATACATTTTCTTATTTTATAGGTATCGGTTTTACAATATTAAAATGTCTGAAGAACCGTCAACTTCACATGGTGCTGAGTTCCATAGAACCAAGAGAGGTCGCCGTATGCTGTGTCGAGATGGCTACAATTACATCTGGAAACGGAATAACAAGGACGGTTCTGAGGTATGGTGGAGTGTCAAAAAAGATTCAAACAAATGTAATGCAATACTCAAAGTCACCCCATCCCCATTTGCAATAGTACATGAGACTGTACATAATCATTCTTCTAAAGATCAAGCAGTGATTGATATAGATAGGCAGATGCATTTGCTTACTGAAAATGTTGAAAACAACGTCAATAAGCCAGTAATGCAAGTTTTCGAAGAGTCGATGGTAGTTCTTGCCGATAAAGGAATAATTTTATTAAATTCATTACCACAATTTAAAAATGTGAAGAACCGACTATACCGTCAAAGGAACAAAGCACTAGGTGCTAACAGACTGATTTTTAATAAAGCCAAGGATTTCGAAATACCGAAAAAATATGAAGATTTGATTTTTGTTGATTATGCATATAAAAACAAGCGCATTATCATTTTTGGAAAAAAAGAAATGAGACACTATTTAAAAACATCGAAACATTTTTTTGTCGACGGCACATTTAAGATATGTCCCAAAGGTTTTCACCAATTATACACTCTGCATGTGAATATAGGCAGTAACGAAGAATTCATCAACGTAGTTCCTGTACTGTATGCTCTGTTTCCGGATAGAAAACGGGACACGTACGACATTTTCTTCCAGCTAATAAAAAGTCAAATCAACGAATGGGATCCTACGCACTTTTCAATGGACTTCGAAATAACTGCAATTTCAGCAATAAAAGACTTGTTTCCTGAATGATACCAAATGGTTCTCTTTAGTATAATAAGTCCAAAGATCGCATTGGATTTTCTTACCGTGGTGCGAAACGACCACTTCAAAAAATAGCGTGGTGCGATTCACACCACTGGTTCGAATCGACCACTTCAAAAAGCGGCGTTGTGCGATTCACACCATGGTGCGAACAGCTTGTGGTGTGAATCGACGAAAGACCCGCGATTAGCACACCCTCACATTGTCGTTTTGCAGTAGATAGTCGACTGGATTGATATCGCGCTGAGTCGCGGATGTAAGTCAAGGTGAGTGATGTTATTGAGTATTATAGCACGGGAAATTGTTATTGCTGTAACGGTTACTACATCATCGGTATGGAGGGTCTAGTCTAGTACAGTCAGCATCAGAAAGATGTCAACGTATAAAGTACTCAAAAAGATCTTAATTGCGTTTTTTACCCCCTTCCAGTTGACCGATTGTTCTGATATTTGGTACACACGTTTAGTTTGGACAATAATACCATTTAAATCAATAAAACAGTTTGATTTGCTATTAATAAGAGAGTTTGAAGGTCTTTTTGAGACTTCGTCATCAAGATATTTATGACGCTGACTGTACATAATATTTTTACATTACATTACATACTGATTTTTACTCGAAACCAGCGGGCTGTTAGGTTAGGATAGTAGAGGAAGCTCATGGCTCATGGAGTAAAAATAGATGCTTTGGCGGGCAGTTGTTTCTGCATGCCCCGGACGGACATAAGAGTGAATATATGTTTGTATTTTACAATCTAGTGTTTATTTTAATATTTTCAAAGATTTGGAAGCATAAAGGAATGATGGCTGAAGCCCTAGATCAGCGATGACGGATAAAATACAAAAAGACACACAGAACACAAGAACAAATAGTCATAATCTAATTTAAAGCTTCTGAGAAATACGTGAACAAAATTAAAATCATCCACACCCCAAAAATTTGTATTAATATTTGCTTGGAAGATCCATAGCATATGTCCTTTCTCAAGGTCTAATCTACCCCTATACCAAATTTCATCAAAATCGGTTCAGTGGTTTAGGCGTGAAAGCCCGGATTACAGACAGACAGACAGAGTTACTTTCGCATTTATAATATTAGTATGGATATTATCAAATTAATATGAATTTAACGCCCTTCCAACAAACTTAACTTACTACTTAAAATAACCATTCTCGAACTTTTTGAAGTCGATAAAAAAAACATTTCGTATCTTCAAAATCCTTCTTTTAGACAATCGGTTAGAAAATTGTGCCTCATTAAGCTTTGAACAGAGTGCGGAAGTGGGGTGATATTTTCGATCAAAGCCTGCGAAGGCTCTTGAGGAGCGCCCTCGACGGGGCTGACGCGGCGCTCTTCGAATGGACTGGTCGTTATGCTAATGAATTTAAATCTTCTTAAAGGTACTTTCGAGATTGGCAAAAAATGGCGCTGGCTGAATATGGAGAGTACCTACCTAGATAAAAATAGAATATTTTTTTGTGCTGACAATATTATGGTCTGATTTTACCCGGTGAAAAGTACTCCGATCAAGTCGGCTATTATGTAATTTGAATTATTTTTGTTGATCAAGACTATTAGGTACTATTTATAACTGAACTATTCCATTGTTTATTTTAATTTAAATCAATATGAAGGTATTTCCCGAAAGAGTCCACCGCGTGATTCCCGGCAGAGTAGAAGTTGGGCCACCCCATTTCTTCCCATGCGGTGTTGTACAAGGCGACTAAGGGATCGGGCTACTTAATATCAGACAGAGATATACAGCCCAGACTCAGCCCGGGATTCATGGCTCCAGTCAACAATAGTGCCCGGAATACGGCAATAGGCTCACCCCCTATTACATGGGACCGAATACATTGATTAGTGAAATGCGGGTGTTAATTCACCTCTGCTTAACCATTCGGGGATTAAGGTGTGATTATACTGGATAATTTTATAGTCGTTCCGGATAAAAAGAATTTGTGCTCATTTATTAAGTTTTTTTTACATACATACATAAACATAAACTCACGCCTGTATTCCCCGAAGGGGTAGGCAGAGGTGCAAGCACCCACATTTCGCCAGTTTATGTTTAGGTCCCAATGTAATAGGTGGCTAGCCTATTGCCATTAACCGGGCACTTATAAACCTGCGATAAATACACACATAACTTCGAAAAGCATCGAAAAGTCATTGGTGTGTGTCATGGTAAGCCTGGGATCGAACCCGAGACCTCGTCTCAGCAGTCCATTACCCATACCACTAGGCTACCGCAGATTATTTTTTTACAATGTATGGGAATAATGTTCAGGTAAAAGTATGGGGGTTGTAATTTTTTTTTCTTTCACCAAATTAATACTTCCAGATCATTTTGCTATCGAATCTATGCCCAAATTCTTTTTTTTCCGAAATTACTATAAAATCACCTTGTAATAAATGTATATTATGAAGGTATTTGTGTTTCGGAATAGTAACAAGTTGGACACTGTAACAACATACTGACAATCATACAAGTTATAAGTCCGAGTTATTTAAGTTTAATAATAGATAACAGTACACTGCCCTCACTGATTAAGCTCATTAATTGCAGTCAGAAGTGACATTATACTATATTTTTATATGATATGAGGTAGATATTTTGAATAACAGACTAAATCATCATTAAGAGTCGTTCACAAACATACTTAACTTATTTGAATGAAATTTTTATAGCAATTATTATGCTAATTTTTAAAAGACGGATATAAAGAGATGGGAAATTTGAAACTTTTCAGGTTTGTCTCAATAGCTCAGTTGGAAGAGCATTCCCCTGAGTAAGCGAAAGGTCATGGGTTCAAGTCCCACTCGAGTGCTTCTTTTTCCCGATGTATTTCGAATACCTAACTGAACCCTAAATTAAAAATCTGTTTAAGTTTTAATCTTAAATCTAGTATTTTGTTTTAGGTAATGTTTCGTACGAAATTAAAATTATTTTATTTATTTAAGTATGTGTGATTTAAATAAGCTTCAAGAAATGAAATTGGAATAAATTTACACTGTTTTACGAACCTTGATCTTGTTATTACCAATATAATTCGTGACTTCCACTGCGTATACGCATCGAGTCCTGCGTAGATCTCGGTAGACCTGTTTATTCCATTTTAACAGTATTAGCATAGGGTGCATACACATAACAGTGTTATTAGTTGATTTTTTTGTGTATTTTTAATGGTTGATTTAAACTGTCGTCGCCAAAATAATAGGGATTTACTTTAGATAGAAATTGTAAATTTGTCACTAAAATATTTGGTTAACTGACTGTCAGGTACCTATACTTACGGTTGTACGGAGTATACCCGTTCTATCCGCTTATGTATCCTACTCTCTTTGTTTTGGGTATGGTGGGGTATAACGAACTGAGAGTCAGGAGGGATCTCGCACTCACTTCGTATTTATTCAAAGTACTTAGGGGGAGGATACATAATGTGGATATCTTAGGGCAGCTCTGTGCAGGATCTGTGTTCCGGATAAGTATGTGTGGAGGCGACGGCGGCCGTGGCTGCTAGTGGTGCCCCGCGCACGAACGAACCTGGGGAAGGAGGCGCCACTGACGCGCGCACTCCGCACGCTAAACCTCATTGCTGGGGAGATGGATCTATTCTTTTGTACTCTGAGTGAATTCACGAGGACAGCGTTATTTGTTATTAGTTATAAGTAAATCATGTATCTCGCTCTGTCGCATTGGGTTTACCTGTAATGGCAGAGTATGTATGAAAAATAAATAAATAAATATTTTGGTGACAAGCTGTATGTATTTAGTTTCGAGGGACATCATAGTTTCCCGCATCACGTGTTTTTTATTACAAGTACCCAAACCCCGGGCAAAAGCGGACCCCAGACTACGAAGTGAAACTTTTTGATGCTACTAGGATTAACGCTAGGATGAAAAAGATCCGGTAGCCTAGTGGCATGGGTAATTGACTACTGAGACGAGGTCTCGGGTTTGATCCCAGGTTTACCATGGCACACACCAATGACTTTTCAATGCTTTTCGAACTTATGTATGTATTTATCGCAGGTTTATAAGTGCCCGGTTAATGGCAATAGGCTCGCCACCTATTACATTGGGACCTAAACATAAACTGGCGAAATGTGGGTGCTAGCACCTCTGCCTACCCCTTCGGGGAATACAGGCGTGATTTTATGTTCGGGGCGCTCGGGGCGCACGGTGTCTCGTTATATTAAATTAAATCGATATATTTTGGGTAAGTACCAACGTTTGATGAAAGATACCAATTTGTGAACTTATACCGCATGGAGGCTCCAGATCAAGCACACCAGCAGGTATAGTACCCCGAGGAGGGCTAGACCGTAAGGGATGGCCCTGGGTCAGCCGGCGTGCGAGGGATATATCGATGACAACCTCATCTCCGGCCTAGCTCCACGACCCTCAGTCGGCGTTCGGTTTTAGTCGGTTCGATTCCGACATAACCTCCCCTTCCGGCTCCGGCGGGGGAGGTATCCGAGGGGATTACCTCCTCTACCTCCGAGGGTTAGTGATTCCTTTAAGGGGGATGGTATACGTTTTTATAATAAACTGCCAGAATCGATCCTTGGTATGCCTGACACTAAATTCAAAACCTTTGTAAAGACCACCTTATCCAAAAAAGCATACTATAACTAGGATAGATGATTACTTGAAAGATAAAAATGTCTGGCTTGAGCAGGCCCTTCGTAAAATGCTATAATTACAGCATGGTACTGTATTAGTTACGTGACTTATTTGTTACATTATGTAACTTTGGTTTAATTCTTAATTATAAAGTGTTTTATATATTTGTTGTGATGTGATGTGTTATGAAGTTAAAGTATCCCCCAGCACCATGGCTTACAAACGAGGTTAGAATGGCCATGAAACGCAGAGACCGGGCATTTCTCAAATATAAAAAGAACCGTACGGACATAAATTGGGACACTTACAAAACTGTCAGGAATCGGTGTAACATGGTGATACGGAACGCTAAACGCCGACACATCTTTGATAATATAACTTGCTCATCACCAGCTGATGTCTGGAAGTTTCTTGGGACTTTGGGAATTGGTAGAACAAGGCAGTTGGAGCTACCCAAGACAATTGAGTTAGATGCCATTAATCGTCATTTCTCCACCTCTCCTGCAATTGATGGCCTAACCAAGCGTCAAACGGTAGACTTCATAGCCGGACTGACCAGCCCCAGTTGCACACCCTTTCAGTTTTCTCCAGTCACGTCGGATGAGATCTTAAAAATCATCTCAGCCATCAAATCAAAAGCAATGGGCTGCGACAATATTAGTCGCCGAATGGTTACCTCCATCCTTGATCATCTCCTTCCGGCAATCTCCCATATCATAAACTTTTCTCTAGATACTGGACAATTTCCTACATTGTGGCGGAAAGCTTATGTCCTTCCCCTTCCCAAAATTTCTAATCCCTCCCTTCCAAGCCACTTTCGCCCGATCTCAATCCTACCCTTTCTATCCAAAGTGCTGGAGGCATGTGTGCATAAACAGTTATCTAATTATATACAACGTAATAACTTACTAAGCCCCCTTCAATCAGGATTCAGACCAGGACATAGCACTACCTCCGCACTCCTAAAGGTAACGGGTGACATCAGGGATGGTATGGAGAAGACTATGGCTACGGTAATGGTCCTAGTAGACTTTTCCAACGCATTTAATTGTGTCAACCACGACATACTTTTAGCCATTCTCACCCATATTAAGATCTCATCCGACGATCTGGATTGGTTCTCATCATATCTTCGGGGACGTCAGCAGTCGGTTTGTGCCGGTGAGATGTCATCGAGCTGGTGCAATCTGGACTCTGGGGTCCCTCAAGGCGGTATACTTTCTCCCCTTCTTTTCTCCATATTTATAAATTTCATAACTCCTGATCTTCAATGTACGTATCACCTGTACGCCGATGACCTGCAGTTGTACAGCCAAGCCCCCATGGACAACATTTCAGAGGCTATTGGCAGAATAAATGCAGACCTGGGTTTTATACGGAGCTGGTGTGCCAGGTTTGGACTGGCCGTTAACCCTGACAAATGCCAGAGTATCATAATAGGCAGCAGTCATATGATGAGTAGGTTGAAGGATGTGGCCATGCCAGCAGTTATGTTTGATGGGAAAGTCATTCCTGTCACACTTAGTGTTAAGAACCTGGGCTTACACATTGACTCAACCCTGAATTGGCGGGTACAGGTCACTAACGTTTGCCAGAAGGTAACGGGAACACTAAGGGCTCTCTACCGCTTAAAAAACTTTCTTCCACCCAGCACCAAGACAATGCTTATGCAGGCTTTGATTTTTCCTATCTTCGACTATGGTGATGTGTGCTATTTCGACCTGAATGCAGATCTGCTCAATAAACTTGACCGACTTCTCAACAATTGCATTCGATTCGTCTACAATCTTAGGAAGTATGACCATGTTTCGGATCAACGTGCAGAGCTGGGTTGGCTACCCATCCGACGGCGACGCAGTCTAAGAGCTGTCACTTTGATCTTTACCCTGTTGAATTCTCCCAAAGCCCCTTCCTACTTAAAATCCCATCTCCACCTTCTCGGTTCGAACCATACTAAAAATCTACGCTCCTCTAACAATCTTCTTCTTCACTGTCCCACTCATACTTCAAGCCTTGTACACTCCTCCTTCTCTGTACAATCCATTCTCCTCTGGAATGCGCTACCGTTGGAAGTCAGGATGTCCCCAAATCGTTCAATATTCAGAAACAGAGTACGGCAGATCTATAGCGAACCATAGGCAGAATAATAATAATATTATATAAGATTTTTCTATAGGACATATTATATATCTATATAATATATTGTGTAATCCGGTGTATGTACAGTATAAAGTATTTATGAACGTATGTATGTATGTATGTATATGTGTATGTATATATGTAGGTATATGTATGTGTGTGTATGTATATATTTAAGTATATTATCATATTTGCCGTTTGTATGTATCATAATTACTACGTACTAGATCGATACTTCGAGCACCTACTAGACAAATCTCTGCATCACCCTAAGGTTGACTGGTAGAAAATGCCTACGGCATTAAGTCCGCCTTTGTACACATATTTTATATTTGTGCATAAAGAATAAATAAAATAAAAAAAAATAAAATAAATGTACATTCGTCCACATTGAGCTTTAAGAAAATAAATATTGTAAGTTGACGTCTAAAAAATGCCGCAGTGGAGTTTGTTGTGCCGTTTCTTCTCCACCAGCGCCTTGGAAGCGGTGGTAAACTTAGATTAAGTAGAATTAAAATTGATGTCAATAAGAAACAATTTCATTGTTCAATATTGAAAATAAATGACTATGACTATGATGACTATGACTATGATGACTATGACTACCGCACGGAAAAAAGGTATAGTTCATAATTTCATAATTCATAATTCATTTATTACTATAAAAAGTACAAAATTCTCTTAAGACAACTGTGTATAATAATAAGGAATAACATTAATGGTAGGTAGTAGGTACATGTCCAGAGAGTGCCGTGGCACTCGTACTAGGTGACCCTGTGTCACGAGTGCCATTTCCTTTCTTGCTGTCTGGTGAGTAGTGAATAAATATTTAATTGAATTTAATTATTACATTGTTTAAAAATATAATTAAAATATAAAAAAAAAATAAGTAAAACCAAAAAATTAAAATAATAAGTAAGTTGGCATGCTACATAAACACAAAAAAAAGTGTGTGTGTGTGTGTGTGTGTGTGTGTGTGTGTGTGTGTGTGTGTGTGTGTGTGTGTGTGTGTGTGTGTTTGTACTTATGCGTGTATGTGTGCGTACCTAGGTTACTAAACAGAGAAGGTTTTCAGTCTCCTCATAGGATAATGTCTTGAGCCAGTCCCTAACTACGCGCCTACAGCCATATCTAGTGAGTGTGACTATGTTTAAATGTTCATTTGCTTTGTTGTAAACTCTCGCACCCAGTATCCAGAAATGCCTTTCAGCAGCGGAGGTTTTGTGCCTTTCCGTGTTAAAGATTTTCAGTCTCCTACGCATACCAATCCTTTGATTTGCAGACCTCAGTGCGTCGGTGTGCTTGCGTGTTACTGTTTTGAGCACAAATAGCTGTCTAATAGTGAGAACCTGGCACTCCTTGTAAAGCAAATCAGTAGCATACCTGTAGGGTCTCCTAAACATGACTTTAAGGACAGCTCTCTGTGCCCTCTCCAGTCGCATTATGACTGAGGAATAGGTGCCCCCCCAAACCACTATACAGTAGTCCATGAGAGACTGTGCAAGAGCACAGTACACCATTTTTAAGGTGGCTGGATCCGCTGCTGACCTGAGCCTTTTGAACACACACATTAGTTTTCTAATGCGTGGAACTAGAGCACTTATATGCGTCTGCCAACTAAGTGTGTTGTCCAGGTATACTCCGAGGTATTTAATTTCGGACCTCCTAGTTAGACTAGTGCAGCTGCAAGAGACAGCCCCCACTCCACAGTCATGAACCCTTACAGTGTACCCCTCGCTACTCGGTTGTCCCACAGATGAACATGCAAAGGTCACAAACGATGACTTATTAATATTAAGTGTAAGTAGGTTGTGGGACAACCATTCTGACACTATCTTTAGGCTATTCTCTGCAAAGGCTCGCGCCTGATCCCAATTTGAACCATCGACCAGTAGTGCTGTGTCATCAGCATATGTTATGATTTTGGTGTGTGGTAGGTTAAGTTTGCATAGAGCATTTATGTATACTAGGAACAATGTTGGTCCCAGCACACTGCCCTGCGGGACCCCGTAGGTGACAAGTTGTTCATCGCTAGTGAAATTGCCTATCCTAACATATTGACGTCTTTCAGTAAGATAGTCACGGAAAACGTCAAGTACAATTCCCCTAATGCCTACTGATTCTAGTCTATTCACAAGTATGGGGACCGAGACCGTATCGAACGCCTTTGATAGATCCAGAAATATACCTAGGCATTTCTTACCGGAGTCTAGTGTCTTTATAATGTGATCTGTCATACCAATCACAGCATCTTCTGTCGATTTACCCTGTCTGAAACCGAACTGATTTTGTGCAATAATATTATTTGAATCTAGGTACTGTATTAGTCGCTTATTTAAGGCTTTCTCTAGTACTTTAGACAGAGTGGTTAGCACCGAGATCGGTCTGTAGTTCGTAACACTGCCCCGGTCCCCTGCCTTGTAGATAGGATGTATAAGTGACTTCTTGAAGACACTGGGGAATACACCTTGCGAGAAACACAGGTTGACAACATGCATCAATGGAGGTATTATATAGTATATATATACCTATCTAAATCAATTAGCCTATTGCAGTCTACTGCTGGACATAGGATCAGAGCAACAGATTGGTTGCAGAAAATTCCACTTATTGCATTCAGACTGTCCCAGCCAAATTTCGTCTATCAAAAAAAAAATGGTTAAAAAATAATGAACAATATGGTTTGTGAGCAACATTGTGCACGCGTCCTTACCAAAACAATCCTGCGCCTGTTATTATATCACAAATATCATATAGTTCTCAGTTGTGTGGCGGTCATACTGTCGTACTGACAGTTTATTTGAAGAGTGCAAACAAACCAAACGATGATATTAGAGATATTAATACTATTGCTGACCACGATAGTGGTTTATTACCTCTACTCATATAAGAGACTCCATTCTTACTTCAAAGAAAGAGGTGTGAAGTTCCTGCCCGGCTGGCCATTGTTCGGTAATGTAGTCCAGACCACTTTCTTGAGGAAGCATTTTAACGAAGAATTGGGTGCCATTTATAATGAGTTTCCTGATGAAAAGTGAGTATTTGTCTTTATTAATTATGATCAGTTACAAAGTTTACAAGGTCCTCCCAATGCCTTCGTAGTTGAAGACAACCTCACTTGCTAAATACCTAATCAGTGTACCTTTTTATACGACTTATGTGGCAGAAAAGCTAACAGCCCACCTGAAAAATAAAAACCGGCCAAGTGCGAGTCGGAAGCGCCCATGAAGGGTTCCGTAGCAGCAAGTAACATCTTGTAGTTCTTATGTTTTTTGTAATCGTTTGAGTTAATTGAATGAAAGGAAAGCGTCGGTAGCTTAGTGGTTAAGGAGTCGGCCTTACGATCGAGAGGTCCCGGGTTCGATCCTGGCCATTACACTACCGACGTGAACCCACTCCTAGCACAAGCATTTTAGCTTAATTGGAGGGGTTAGAGGGAATATTAGTAACTTCGGTTCTAATATTCTTTATAAAAAAAAAAAAGTAAAAATTGCGGTTTATGACGTATTAAATACTAGATCTTGTTTAAACCTATTTTCAGTGGATGCAAATGCAAACACCATTTATTTATTTTTTGATTTATCACTCTCTTATTTTAGAAGTTGGAGGGGGGGGGGTCACATTTTTCCACTTTGGAAGTGTCCCTCGCGCAAACTAGTTACAGTTACTTACCAAGTTTCAATAACAGAATAGACGTTAAATATAGTTTCGGAGAAAAGTGGCTGTGACATACGGACGGACAGACACACATGGCGAATCTATAAGGGTTCCGTTTTTTGCCATCGGGCTACGGAACCCCAAAAAATGTTTACCATGACCTATGGACGTGTGCGACATCAGGGGAGACACACATAGATGAATGAATAACAAGTAGGCCTTGCGATCAGAAGTGGAAACTCTAGACGCAACTATCCCAAGGACGATGATAAAAATTAAATCAAAAATTTAAAAAACCCCCGTCACAAAAAAACACCAAAAAGTTGAAAATAAATGAATAAATTTTAATTCAACGGTTGCCATGTCGGGGTACCGTAACTGGTTAAGTACTCCTTTATATCGTAAGGTCCCCCGACATGGCAACCGTTGAATTAAAATTTATTCATTTATTTTCAACTTTTTGGTGTTTTTTTGTGACGGGGGTTTTTTAAATTTTTGATTTAATTTTTTTTTATACTTTTTAAATTGATCTACTAGTCAAGCTCTTTCATTTGATACCCATATTGAGGGAATTATAAAGAAATTAGTATTCCAACATGTTGTGGCGGCGGCCATCTTGGACCGATTTTTTTCAAACATAGCTAAGAACACTCCCGACTAATATACCTTTCAAACAAAAAAAACTAAATCCAAATCGGTTCATCCGTTTGGGTGCTACGATGCCACAGACACACACACACACACACACACACACACACACACACACAGACACGTCAAACTTATAACACCCCGTCGTTTTTGCGTCGGGGGTTAATGAAGGCTACTAAAAGATGTATTTTTTGGAGCCTGTGTCGCTTCGTTGTATAGTGTTTTATGGGAGACACTGCTGAACCACCTGACCTTCCAAACCCGAGAGGTTAGCCTGCACTATAGCCTTCCCTAAGGGCCGGCGCCCAGTGCCGGCATCGGCAAGCATGAGCCTTTGTGTTTGTCATGTAACAATAGATCTTATTATTATAGAAATAAGATTGAACTTCAATTGGTAACCATACCGCTGCAGAATGCCGATCGCTGCCGATGATAGTCGACGATCGTCATTGAAATTTCAATTTTATGTTGAAAGCGATAAGATCTATTACGCTTGGCAAAAAGAAATCCTGAAGCTCGCTGATGACGATAATGGGCACCGGCCCTTATTCGTCAATACCGAGTTGCTGGCGAGCCTGCCATGGTCCCAAATATGGGGATCCTACGTACTTTTGGGTAATATTTATAAATGCGAAAGTAATCTGTCGGCCTGCTACGTTTTCACACCTAAACTACTGAGTTGATTTTGATGAAATTTGCTACAGAGATAGACTAAAACTTGGAAAAAAAATTGATATGTTTGGTCACAATAACAAACATCATCACGGGCGCAGCCGCGAGTAGCAGCTACCATTTGTAATTGTAATATAATTACACTAGCTTTTGTCCGCAGCTCAGCCCGCGTGGATGTCGGTTATCGCGACCAAACATAGCCTATGTCTTTTCTCATGGTCTAATCTACCACTTTACCAAATTTCATCAAAATCGGCTCAGTGAAAGCGTAACACAAAGACAAACAGATAGAGTTACTTTTGCATATTAGTATGGAAGTATGGATACTCACTACCTTGACAGTTATACAATTGGACGTAAGTGGAACCAATTTCAGCAATATTTATGTGTCCAAATTATCACGTAGTTGACCTTTGTATCTAATAATAGATTTATGATTTAATAAATGTTTTGTTTTGTGCTCTAGGTTCAATCAAAGTCGTATTTTTATTTATTTAAGTTTCACCAAGGTTATGTTATTAAATATACGAACAATAACAAACTCATTTTGACATATTTCGTATCAGTTTAGTATTTTGGTTGATGATCCCTCGTTATCTAAAATAAGTTTTGCTGAATATTAAAATACGACCATTAGTCCTATTTTAAATTTTATTTTGCTAATCATTGCTTTATAATTATAATTACTGTTAATTGACATAATATATTTATAAGCAACGCATTACAATGTACAAAGAAATACCACCAATATCAGTACATAAGGGAAGCTAAAGTAAAGAAAAAGTCATTACCATACTTATCTTACACATACGATATTTTTTTGGACATCAATACATACATACATAAAATCACGCCTGTTTCCCATAGGGGTAGGCATTTGCCACGATCCTGACATACTACTCTCGCTTCATTCACTCTCATTACATTCTTCATGCATGCTCGTCGGTTTAGGGTACTCCTGACCTACCCCTTTTCTAACACTTCCCCGATTTGATCCAGGTATGTGCACCTAGGTCTTCCCCTTCTGACGGTACCATCCACACTCGCTTCATACCTCTGTTTCATTAGTCTTTTCTCCTGTTTCTTAATATTCATTATTTTATTTAAAAAAGTTATTATATTTCGAAACATTGCTTTGTTATAGTTATAAATTACGTTTTCTTCAAGGTATATTGGTTTTCAAGAAATGACGACACCAATAATTTTAATCCGAGACCCAGAGTTGATCAAAAACATTGTGATCAAAGACTTTGATCACTTCACCGACCACAAGGAGTTCTTCAGTGAAGATTTAGATCCATTATTTGGAGGCAGTCTATTTCTAATGAAAGGTAATAAATTGAATCAATCCGTATTAAGCAACAAAAAAAATATTTTTAGACAAAATTAAAAAGGTAGATATTTTTTATACCACTTAGGTGGCAGACAAACAACCCACCTGATGGAAAGTGGTTACCGTGGCCTAGAGACACACTCAAGCTGCCAACATACCAAATTATGGATTATTTGTAGTATTTTGTAAGACATTGAGTGAATCTGTAAAGGAAGAACATAATATAATACCACCTGTAGGTGGAACATTGTACTGATAAGCATTTGCTGTTCCAAGTAATGAATGCTGACATACATGGTAACGATTACCGATAAGTGCTTGCTCCTTGTGACATGCATACTAAAATATTGTAAAAGGATGTTGGTCACAAAAACCTCTTCAGAATGGAAAGTTATTTATCAAGGTTGTAAGCCGAGTGGTTTCCGGCAGAGTATAAATTTGGTCCACCCAATCTCTTCCCATGCGGTGTCGTACAAGGCTACTAAGGGATAGGGCTGGCAGATCAGACAAATATAATATACAGAGTGATTTTAAAGTCGTTTCGGATAAAAAGAATTTGGGCACAGTTGTTTTTTTTTTTTTTCGTGCGGAAATCCCCTCGGATACCCCCCCTGCCGGAGCCGGAAGGGGAGGTTATGTCGGACTCGAACCGACTAAAACCGCACGCCGACTGTGGGTCTTGGTGCTAGGCCGGAGGTGAGGTTGTCATAGACATATCCCTCGCACCCCGGCTGACCCAGGGCCATCCCTTACAGTCTGGCCCTCCTCAGGAGGGGGGACAACGGTGTCCCCAACTCGCCCCCGGAATGGGGAGGCGCGCTTTTGTTTTTTTTTCGCCTGTTGAATACTCTCTTAAAATTATTTTTATCCGAAACGACTATAAAATCACCCAGTATACAGTCCAGACTTAGCCTCGGATGCACGGCTTGTGTCAAAAATAGTGCTCGAAATGTGGCAATAGGTTCACCTCCAATTACGTGGGACCGAATCCAATGCTTGGTGAAATGAGGGTTTTAATTCACCTCTGCCTAACCCTTTGCTGATAAAGGCGTGATTGTATGAATGTATGTATTAAATGTCCAGATGTCTGTTTGACAAGTTACTTCAGTTCGAAAATACAGTTGGTATAGTCTTTCAACCATCTGGACAATGTGCAGATTTATCAAGGTTGTTAAATGACTAGATGTCTAGAGGGCAGTTGAACGACGTTGGTTTTCGAAATGAGTTAACTTGTTTTATGGCATTTAGATCACACACGGGTTAGTATTACAATTTGCTCAATTTGTTAAAGTATTGCATCCTATCGTTTGTATCATGTAGACGAACTTGTTTTCTATTCATATAAATGTCAACGGAATCTTGGTGAATTTGGCCAGCAACTTGTTTTAAAACGTTCTATTTTTAGCTCTTAATTGTTTTGGTTTTCAGTGGTGAAGGGCGAAAATTTATAAAAAGGGAAACTGTTGGTAAAAGTCTTACCTCGATCTAATTTGCCACGTTTTATGCAAACCATTGGGAAGCCGACAGGAATTGCCACCTGTCGGCTGTTGTCCTTTATACTCTC
Source organism: Eilema sororculum (assembly GCA_914829495.1). Taxonomy (NCBI): domain Eukaryota; kingdom Metazoa; phylum Arthropoda; class Insecta; order Lepidoptera; family Erebidae; genus Eilema; species Eilema sororculum. Next base: position 2,801,101 of record OU618541.1, read on the forward strand.
AACTTTTTTTTTATTTTTTATTTCTTCTTCTCCAATAGATAAAAAGATAATTCTTCTTTGTACACCAATAGATTAAATTGGAACAATTAGGTAGCATGATACAGTTTACTGGACAATGGGTGGCCTTATCGCTGGAAGCTGGAAGCAATAGTAGGTGGGATCCATCATTCATATCCTTGGTCATTGAATGGTCTTAACGCTTGTACTCACTTTGTTTAGATAAATGGATATAATCCGGATAACGTTATAAACGGTATACGTTAGAAAATTTCAATTTCGGCAGGTCTTTGCAGGTTAAAGAGACCAACCGTTAAGGCTTAGGTACTTTCAGGTGGTCCATGCATTTGCTGACGATGCAAATGCATATCGACTACCTGAAAGTGAGCCTTTATCGACTTTTTCTTTAACCTGCAAGGGCCTGCTAATCAAGGTTTTATGTCCTTCAACTCAAAATGTCAATACTTACATTTTTCGACAGGGGAGAGGTGGCGTCAAATGAGAACGACTCTGAGCCCAGCATTCACTGGTTCAAAAATGAAGAATATGTTACCATTTATCACAGAAATTAGTGGCAACATTGTGGAGTATTTAAATGGTAAGTACGAAGTTATTTGATCAAATTGTCATTAAAAGGGTTTAGTACCCAAGCAAAGATTTTTATCCTGCTGATATTATACATGTGAAAGTTTGTGAAGATATTTGCATGTTTTTTATTCAAACGTGTTCTAATGACTGAACGAATCTGGCTGAAATTTGGTAAGGTGAAAGTGGCGAAGTGTGTCTAGCGTGCAAGTGCACCTACCACAAATATTTCAAAAACTTAGTTTGTAGAATCGTCGCAAGATGTCATTACTAGTATCCAATAGGTAGTTTTGAAATATGTGTGGTAGGCGCAATTGCACTCTAGACGCACTTTGCCACCTACATATTACAGTGACAAATTATTTTTTTCTGTATACCTAACCACATAAGTAACAATTGTGCGCTGTGTTTTTAAAATGAAACATTTTTTCTTTCTTTCTTTCTTTCTAATAGTCTGAACACAAATAAGACTACTTTTTATCCTGGGAATTGGTTCCCATGGGTAGCGAATCAGATAGTAAAAGAATATTACTAACCACAACAAAGCTAATTGATTGTGTTAGGAGTAGTGGCTTTACGACACTAGTGTAATATCCAGGATTTTAAACTGGGACTTCTTGATCGTTAAACCGACTCTATAACCATGAAGCTAATTACGCTCATACTTCTACTGCCTATATAAAATGGTATATTTTTCAAATCTAACGATCCTTTTCCAGACCATCAGGGCCAAGACATCAATGTAGATGATCTTATGCGCAGATACACGAATGACGTCATAGCTTCAGCAGGGTTTGGGTTCAAGGTCAACTCGTTAAAGGATAGAGAGAACGAGTTCTATAAGGCTGGTGATGGCATATTTGACTTTAACACCAAGCAAAGGATTCTTATGCTGCTAATGAGACAGTTTCCAAAATTTGGAAAGGTTGGTTCTACTGTATAAAAAATAACAATATAATTGACCAAATTAATGATGTATTGGAAAAGAGGCAGGTCAAAAACTCGTAGCTTTCCACTTACTCCTTCTCCTTTTTTAAATTTGCCTTTTGTGGGTTTTATAGGAGCAACAGAATTGCTGTATGACCTCCAAATCTCAAGAGGAAACCCCTCTCCAGAACCGAGCCTCGTTCATCAATCAATTCGTGTTTGCCTCGAGGATCTTTTTGAAACTCCGTATATCTACTGCATTCAGGAAAAATATCATACATATAATTCAAACCTGTAAATTCTCTGAGTTCCTACCGTAGAGGTACCATCCACATTTCGCTGAATATCATTTTCGATCCCAAAGTGGGCATTTTGTCATGGGTTGTATATTCATTATCGAATAGAGAACAGCCCTATCCCTTAGTCGTCTTCAACGACACCCATAGATAGAAATGGTATGGGTCTCTCCGGGAACCAGTACAGCGAAATTTCATCAGGGTTTATTACAAGTATTTAAATCGCGTGAGTTGATGACAAGAATATAATCAAAATAGAAAGGTGCCAACTCGCGAACGTCCGCGAGTTTCACGCCCGCGAGTTGATGAAAGACCTGTTTTTAACATACTATGCCTTTTTTTACAGAAACTTGGTCTACGTCTATTCTCAGACCGGGTATACAATTTCTTTTCAAATCTAGTGGCCACCACAATCGAGCACAGGAAAAAAGAGAAGGTAGAACGACCCGATATGATACAGCTAATGATGGAAGGTAAAAGAGGTAGGTTTCTCTTTCACCTGGATGGTTGTTTTTCATTTCGTTTCGTCAAGGCAGCCTCTGTGGCGTGGCGGTAGTGCACGCGACTGCCACGCAGGAGGCGCGGGTTCGATTCCCGCTCAGTGCAAATATTTGTATGCATGAATATGGCTATTTGCATTGGTCTGGGTGTTTCTTTGTATAATATGTATTTATTTACAAAAAAAAGTATATAAGTATGTTTATCCGCATTCTAGGATTCCATAACACAAGCTATAAAAGCTTACCATGGGTCTAGTCTAGATAGATGTTGTGGAATATTTATTATATTTATTAACTATGATTTTCGGTCCACGTAATAGGGGGCGGTTTATCATGGGCTGTGTATTTACTGTCAGATGGACAGCCTTATCCCTTAGTCACCTTTTACAATGCCCACGGGAAGAGATAGGATAGTTTTTCTGTTCTTCTCCACCGGAAACTAAAACGGATGATAAATTGATCACTCAAATAGTGGGTTTAAGAACTACAATATGATGTTGTTCAAGAAGGGCATTAGAAAGTTGCTACAGGGCCGAGAGCACGACCACAGAATAAGTATAGTCAGCATCAGAAAGATGTTGACGAACAAAGTGCTCAAAATGATCTTTAATAATTTTTTTACCCTCTCCCAGTTGACTGATTGTTTTGATATTTGGTACACATTTGGTTCGGACAATAATGCCATTTATATCAATAAAACAGTTGATTTTCTCGTAATACGAGAGTTTCAAGATCATTTTGAGACTTCGTCGTCAAGATATTTCTGACGCTGACTGTACTACCGCACTACTATGACTCCCCTGGTGAAGTTCACATGTCTATAGGCTGCAGTAACCACAGTGATATAAAAATATATTTATTTAGAATGGAAACCCGAAGAATTGGCAAGTCAAGTGTTCATATTCTTCACGGCTGGCTACGAGACTTCTGCTTCGGGCCTGACGATGACCATTCACGAACTGGCACTTAATCCAACCATTCAAGACAAATTATACCAGGAGTGCAGAAAGTTCAAAGAGGAAAAGGAGCTAACGTTTGATAATATAGCCGAGTTGAAGTATTTAGATGCTATTTTTAATGGTATGATGAATCTTAATTGTGGTTTTTAGATAATATTATAAAGAATTTTAGTAACTTCACTAGCGTTCCTTCTAATCTATCTAATAACTAGCCTAACTGCCAATAACAAATTTCAAAAATATGACAAGATTAAATTCGAAATGCATCGGGAAGGTCGTGGGTTCAAGTCCCACTTGAGCGCTTCTTATTCCCGATGTTTTTCGAATTTAAAAAATAGCATAATACATGCTATAAAAATTTCATTCAAATATTTGGGCGGAGTCATCAAAAATCAATGTTTAAAAATGGTTGAAAAACATTCATTCGTTCCAACAGTTCGTAAGAAAGTTGGTAGATGGCTCCACCGTCGCCCTTAACGACGGATATAAAAAGAAGGGAAATTTTAAGTGATTCAGGTGTGGCTCACTAGCTTAGTTGGAAGAGCATTCCCCTGTAAGGGAAAGGTCGTGGGTTCGAGTCCCACTTGACCGCTTCTTTTTCCCGATATATTCGAATACTTATTAAGTTATTGATTTTTACTTAATCCGCATACATTTTTCTTACAGAAACTTTAAGAAAATGGTCCCCAGCTATAATTCTGGACAGGCTATGCACAAAAACCTATGAACTGCCTCCACCCAGGGAAGGTGGCAAACCTTTTATAGTAAGTACCATCTTATTTTTTATCTGTTGTAAACACTTATATATGCTTCTAGACTGGCCGGTATCAATTTAGAACCACAACTTGAGCAGAAAAAAAATGCCTATATTAAAAACATATCTATAGGCGACCAAGTTAGGCACCGCTACCGCACCTCTGAAAAGGCGGCTACTATTCTTTAGACTGCACCTCAGCTTACCATCAGGCGGGCCGCAGTCATTTGGCGACCTAAATAATATAAACACAACACAATACATAATGTCACATTTTGTTGATATTTGTCACGAAAATTTTGGCACCTGTACTAAAAGTTAGTGGTCGAGTTGAGGTCTTTCGCGCTATCAGATCGGTCTTCATGACCAGTCTATTAGTAGCATAAAAGTTATTGCAACAATCACTATTCCATTGCAATTCTAGTGGTTATCAAGTCCAGACCTTACAACCATTTAGGCCTTACAATGTTCAAAAACATCATGGTATCCTTATTCCTGCCTTTTTTACAGTTAAAACCAGGTGATGTGGTATATAACTTGGTAAACCAGGTGCAAATGGATCCAAAGTACTGGCCTATGCCGAACAAATATGATCCTGAGAGATTTCTAGACGAGAATAAAGACAAAATTACGCCTTTTACGTATATGCCTTTCGGAGTTGGGCCCCGAGCTTGTATCGGTAAGAAAATTATTATAATAATATCTAAGTGTTTACTTAGATTTTTTCTTTTTTATCTGATATAGAAATACCAAGATCAATAATAGCAAGAAGTCCCTTAACCTGATTTCTGTCGGCTCACCAATGGGTCGTGTGGTGCATGACAAGCTGGTTTTTTTATCCCGGGAATATATTCTCATGGGTTGCAGGAACGGGATTTCAGGAAAGTGAACGCTACGGCTGGCAACTAATTGTTTATAAAAGAAAATCAAACATCAAGAAACAAACTGAAAGAAATTTTATTTACAGGTTTGAGGTTCGCGCTATTGGAGCTCAAAGTGCTCATGTACCATCTCATACTAAACTTCGAACTAGTGAAGACGCCTAAAACTGCAGACCCAATCAGAATCAAATGTGACACCATCAATATCAAGGCTGATGGCGGCACTCATATTCAATTTAAAAGAAGAGTACCAAAACAAATATAATTTGATATTAAGTACGTTTATATTAATAAATGAACATCTATTGAAGTTTAACTTTTTTTTAACTTAATCAGCGCCAACCTCTGGTTTAATAATGAAACGACTGAACTTTGATATTTTCTGTGAAGCGACTCCCCATTCCGGGGGCGAGTCGGGACACCATTGTCTCCCTTCCCGAGAAGGACCAGACCGTAAGGGATGGCCCTGGATCAGCCGGGGTGCGAGGAATATTTCGGAGACAACCTCACCTCCGGCCTAGCACCACGACCCTCAGTCGGCGTTCGGTTTTAGTCGGTTTGCGTCCGACATAACCTCCCCTTCTGGCTCCGTCAGGGTATCCGAGGGGATTTCCACTCGAAAAAAAAAGCCATCTGACCACAACAACCTATTCGAGATTGGCTGGCCTACCTGATGGAAAGTTGCTATCGTGGCCTATCGACGTGTGCACCATCAGGGACTATCACTCGTGCTGCTAATCCTGTTGTAATCTTCTAATGCCCTTCTTGAAGAACCCCATACTGTAGTCGCTTGGGAAAATGCCAATTAAATAAAAAACTTAACATGAGCCTACGTATTGGAGATGTCAGAGATAAACGAGGAAATATATTTTGTAGAAGTCATACTACTCGTACTACACTGTAATCCATACTAATATTATAAATTCGAAAGTAACTCTGTCTGTCTGTCTGCCTGTCTGTCTGTATGTTACGCTTTTACGCCTAAGGCTGGTTTTATCGTTACGCGTTTCGGCAGCGCCGTTGGAGCGCGCGCGTTCAGAGATATATGGGAGTAGAAGTTGCGTTTTTGTGTCGCGCGCTTGGGCAGCGCCGTTTAATAAATGCGTGATGTTCGACAGCGCTGTCCAAACGCGCGCTGCTTATTCGCTTCTACGGCCAGTGTGCGTTTTAGTGTGACGCTGTTGAGACGCGCCGTAGGTATAATTGTGTAAGAAATGAATTACATCGATACGGGACGAGTAATCAAGGAAGTTCGATCCAGAAGGTGTTTATGGGACCCGGCCGTTGAATTATACAAAAAATAAGGATGCAAAAAATAAAGCCTGGGAAGAAATTGGAAAGGAATTGGAACTACTCTTTTTCGCCGTTGCCTTCTTTTCCATAAAAAGTGAATAGCCAGTACTCGACTCGCATTAACCTTCATACTATTGTACACGACTGTCTCACAGCAGCGGAACGCGTGTGTCAGATTTGGGGGGGGGGGGGGGGTAAAATTTGGGGGAACCATATAAATACCTATAAATTACTATATATACCCATAAACAGGATGCCATTTGTAATTATGTATTTGAACCAAGGAAATTAAACAATAAATACAATTCTGTTTTATCACTCTTTTATTCTGTTATACTACGTCAGTTCCAAAGGCTGTTGTAGACAGGAAAGAACTAACAAGAAAACCTGTCTGCCTTCTAACAACAACATAATTATAATTTCACTTTCATGTTACAGCAGGCTCGTAGCCAAATATTACAATATAAGACAACCCTAGTTTCAGTCAGACCAGTTACAACAGTATAATAGCTAAAACTATAACACAGATACTTATCACATAGGAACCACATTGGAGTCGAACCACTTTTCGTAATTATTAGTATGACAATACTTGCACAGTCACTAATACGCTATAGTGATATTGTATCATCTGGTATATCAGTTAAACAGACTAATAGCCGACACTATGATATATAGGTAGATACCACACTGGTATCGAATCAGCCCTTATAATCATTGGTAGAGCCATACTTTTACAGTCATTACTATTATGATAGTTTATTATCCCCAAGGATTATCGCAAATACATTAAGTAATACTTTGATTCGGTTACTTTACAAGTATATTTTAGTTACACAATATTTGGAACACCCAAAGAGGGTATCCATACTAATATTATAAATGCGAAAGTAACTCTGTCTGTCTGTCTGTCTGTCTGTATGTTACGCTTTCACGTCTCAACCACTGAACCGATTTTGATGAAATTTGGTATAGCGGTAGATTAGATCATGAGAAAGGACATAGGCTATGTTTGGTCGCGATAACCGATATCCACGCGAGCGGAGCCGCGGGCAAAAGCTAGTTTAATTATAATTGCTAATTCAATTACTTATTAAATATCAATACACTATTATATTATTCACTATAACAGTAGTTATTACTACATTCACTGTTATAACACCATAAAGTACATATTATTATAACATTATAAATATAACAGAGGTATATCGTACCTCACACTTCGGCGGCTCGGGATCGACTGTCCCCACGACACTCGCTGTCGTCTTTTTATAACATTTTGATACGTCACATTACATCGAATGATTTTAACCTACCTCCTTATAAAAATATTGTATAAAGTAGTTTCCTTTACAAAATGATGACAATTTATGCGTTATCGTAATATTATACACTATAATACATCAAGCTATACCTCACCTTATCGCTGGCCACTCCATATTTTAACATGATTCTAACACGTGCTACTAATCTCGTTTTATAGTGCACCGCTGTTCAAACGCGTGCTGTTAACAGCGCGCTGCTCAACAGCGCGCCTAGCGGCGTGACGATAAAACCAGCCTAAACCACTGAACCGATTTTGATGAAATTTGGTATAAGGGTAGATGAGATCTTGAGAAAGGACATAGGCTATGTTTGGTCGCGATAACCGACATCCACGCGGGCGGAGCCGCGGGCAAAAGCTAGTATGTACATATGGGGGAAAACAATGCGGACTTCAGGAAGGAAGGAATGACCCAAATTGTTTACCATTGTTACAATGTTATCTGCTAACCTTCATAATATATTATTTGTATATATTGTGTCATGTTCTTTATTGTTGAGGCGAAAATTTCTTTAGATGCGTAGTTTTCGTGAACAAAAATCATGGAATATGCGTCATCGTCACGTCCCGTCCGATTGACGTCAGAATGGGCAAAATAAAATTCCAATAGATATACAGTTGTTCAAGCCACCGAATCTCGTGTTGTGTTCCCGGCGGTGAGCAGGGTAGCCGGAGCTCACTGGAAAGTTTTTTTGCTGTCAGTGGGAAGATTAAAGGCTTGTCCTACTCTGACTCCTACACTGACGGCACAGGAACTCTTAGGCCACGGTAATTACTCTATGGAGTGTGAATACTGCTCCTTTACAATGAGGATAAGAGGAAAAGTATCAACGCGTATTGTACTCGTATTGCACAACATTTCGTAACCAACACGCTTGTGATGCTGTAATTGGATGCAACTCGCAACAGGCTCGTTGGTCTAGGGTATGATGTTCGCAAACAGTGCGGGAGGTCCCGGGTTCAATTCCCGGACGAGCCAAACAAAATTTTGCAACAAATTTCCAACTTTTAAATTTTTATTTGTATTTTCAGTGGGACACACAATGTGTTATAGACCGACTTGCGGTCATGTGTGGTTCATATGTCTATTTGATGGGCACCATCGTGATGAAGAATTGACAGAAATCCCGATACAATAATCTTCTCTAGTTTTAGAGATATTAATTTTTCTATGAGAGGTCAATGACCTTAAGAAAATCTATATTTATTTTTATTGGGAAAATTATGACCCCATTACACTTTATTAGCACTCAGAGTAGTGTAACTGTATGCTATTTATTTATATTAAAAAGTAGAAGACAGTAGCTTAAGTTGCCTGAGAAATATTAAATATTTTCTGTTTTTCACAATTATATTTTTGATAATTGTACATTAGCGTTGTAGCATTTTATTTTTGTTTATTACTATGCACAATAGTGTCGTCTACAATATCCTAAAATTTCACAAACTACAAACGTACGTTAAAGGAGAAAAAGCGTTTTTAAGCTTTTTAGAAATCTCTATGGAAATAAGGTTGTCAACATTTAGTTTAATTACAAATATTAAAATCAAAGTTTTTAGGAGATTGAGGTTGAGAAGAGATTAAGAAAGGAGAGAGGTTTATGTAGATTGTTGCGCCAACTCCATGTTGACGTGGTAAATAATTCCATAAGTAAATAAAGACTAATAATAAGTTTTTTGTTTTTCATTTTTAGGACTCCTCATCAGAGTAAAATTAATACTTCTGATGACAAAGAAAGTGTCTCATCAAGTCTATGAAGCGTAATATTTTCTGTAGATGGTTTTAACAGAGAAAGGACTCTCTCGGGTAGGGCTGTGCGTTTATTTTTATTCTTTCGCAAGTTAAATGACATGGTTGTTATTTGTGGATCTGAGGATTCCAAAGCTCGGTGAAATAAATCGAGAATGGTAGTTATTTTTTTTAATTTTCGCGTATGATGCTCGCGATCATAACGCCAAAACTTATTACTCGATTCACAGGCTTGTTCTGAAAGCATACCAATCGGCAAGGAAATCGATTCTATAATGTTTGCACCATGTATCAGTATTTTATGCAAGGTGACTGACATATAAAACCACTTATAGTGTTCCACATATCTAGTGGCGAGATCATAGCAAAGGGCGGACCCCTTCCCAATACCACACGATGACCTTCAAAGAAGAAAGATTGCCAAGTAGCATATCTTTTGCCATGAGAATGGTATATTTACAATAAGTACATAATATTTACCTATAACGTCAATTATGAGTCATCAGTAAGAACTTTGTGGATTATAAATGGTACATTTCACACAATAACTAAATATTTTTTTTGACTGAATTTTTTATAGCATTTCTAATGCTAACTTTAAAGTTCGAAAAACATCCAAAAAAAAGGAAACGCTCAAGTGAGACTTGAACTCACGACCTTTCCCTTACACGGGGAATGCTATTCCAACTGAGCTATTGAGCCATACCTGATTCATTTCAAATTTTCCTTCTCTTTATAATTCGTCTTTAAAGGCGACGGTGATGCCATCTACCAACATTCTTACGAACTGTTGGAAACAATGAATGATTTTTCAACCATTTTTAAACATGGAATTTTGATGACTCCGCCCGAATATTTTGACTGAATTTATTATAGCATTTTTAATGCTAACTTTTAACTTTAAAAAAACATCTGAAGATTTGGAAGAGCATTCCCCCTGTAAGGAAAAGGTCGTGAGTTCAAGTCTCACTTGAGCGTTTCATTTTTTCCGATGTTTATCGAACTTAATTTTTGACAACCCTAAGCAAGATTTTGAAAAATCATATCTTACGAAACGCGTGTTTTTCGCGTCTGGTTATTTTGTGGCAATACATTAATATGTATTGCCACAAAATTTAAAACAAATGCTACAATGCAATAGTTTTCGAATAAAAAATATTAATTAAGTTATCAATGTTATCATAGTAAATATATTTTTTCTTTTTTTTGTACTCCTGTCATCAATTATTATTTATGTGTACCTACATTTGTTCTTTAGGTCAACATTCATCAAGTTTATAAACAATTTATGGCTAAAAATCATAAGGAAATCAGCTATACAGTTTTTCTGATTTCTATAGATTTTACTCGATTTTTTAATTTCTCAAAAAGTTTGAGACGTTCTCATCAACGAAAGTTTTTTTAAGTGATTACCGCAAATCGGCTTCTATAACACACTGTGGGACAGTCTACTATTTCTTTAAGCTGTAAGCTTTCTTTAGGCTTTAAAAAATTGCGTTTTGAGCTACGATCCAGAGGGTAAAGGATGGAGTTATACACCCTATATAGCTCTGTCTTCCTCTGGAGCAAGGTAGGTAGATTTACTGGTGAGGAAAAGTATCAACACGTATTGTTCTCGTATTGCACAACATTTCGCAATCAACACGCTTGTGATGCTGTAATTGGTTGCAACTCGCAACAGGCTCGTTGGTCTAGGGTATGATGTTCGCAAACAGTGCGGGAGGTCCCGGGTTCAATTCCCGGACGAGCCAAATCTAATTTTACAATTTTGCATTTTAATATTATTTCATATTTTTTTTCATGTATAAACATTCTCACTTGTCCCACACAAGTCAGACACAAATCTCACTTGAGCATTTCATTTTTTCCGATGTTTTTCGAACTTAAAAGCTAGCATAAAAAATGCTATAAAAATTAATTCAAATAACATATTCAAATTTCTTTAAGCTATGAAATGAAAAACTGTACTTTTAATAATAATCATGCTTTTTATTTTCTCCCACAATAAATTTAACATAGGTAATTATGCATAAGTTAGCTACTAAGGTATATATGCCCGATCTACCAAGCAAAGCTATTAACTATAGTCAATGAGAAAATTATGTATTTTAGAATAGAATAGAATAGATTTAATTGAATAAAATGTAAAAAGTAAAAGATGACAAATTATATTATTTATAAGCTAAAGACACGTTTTGTCTGCTTAGGCGCCATTCGGGTAACTGTCTGTTTCGCATTTTGACTACATTTCTTGGAGGCTACTTCGCAAACTGACTATTTTTTGTGTAATATCATCTTCGAAAATTCAAGTAATTTTTATTCTAGTCGTGACATGCAAACATTAAACAGGTAGATACTTATAATTTAATTAAATTGAATTACTTAGTCATGGGCTGTACGTTTACTGTCGGATGGAGAACTGCCCTACCCTTAGTCGCCTTTTACGACACCCACAGGGAGTAATGGGGTGGCCCTATTCTACTCCACCGGCAAGCAGTACAGCTATAACAATTATAAAATGCTACAATATATTTTTTTTTTATAATCTTCATGTACAGTAAGCTTCAGAGAAAAGGAACCCCCCTTGAGGATAAAACTATTATCAAGGGGGGTTCCTTTTCTCTGAAGCTTACTGTACATAATATAATCCGGTCACGTTGACTCCCAACCTACATAACCGATTTTAATCAAATTTGCTCACCGTGTACAGCTTGATCCAACTTGAAAGATAGGATAGCTTACATCTTAATTTAGCGATAAGTAACATTCACGCGGGCGTAGCCGCGGGCAACAACTAGTTACTTTTAAGAAGTTGTTCTAATCTGCGTTAGCTAGTTCGGTTATCGGAAACTGTGGGAAATGACCGACATTAGCAGTATTTCTTTCTGGTATTCGTTATTATTTATACTGATGTTTTTTTTTTATAAAAGGACACGTAAATTTGAGTTCACATCGCCTGATGGTAAGCTAAAGGCAAAGTCTCGGAAAGAGGTTCACCATTGTAAACAGGTTGAGTGCCTATGGCACTCAGCTTGATGCCCTCATCACATGTTTTTTCATGCCCGCTTAAAGGACCCGGGACTGTAGGAAGAAGGAAACACGTGAGCTGGCAGGGAGTTTCAGTTCTCAATGGTACGGCATAGGTATATTCTGCACCGTATGCGGATGACATCTAAGGCCTGAACATATTATCCTGTATAGGAAAGGAAAGGGTGGGACTAATTAGAAGAGCTCATTAGAACATTCATCATGGAAAAGACGATAAAATACTGCCAAGGAAGCAATATCTCTACGCATCTGCAAAGGCTTGAGGGTATTCGTAGCCTCAGGATTCCCAATATTGCGGACCGCACGTCGCCGTCGCTGCAACCTGTCGAGAGCATCTAGTAAGTACTTTGTGGAGCTATCCCAGAGATGCGAACAGTATTCCTCCAGGAAGGAATTTGGGTCTTGTATAGAAGACACCACTGCTCCGCATGCTAAAAAACGTTTCACTCCGTTCAGGACTCCGTGTTTATGCGAGGCTGTTTTGATGATATTTTCAATGTAGTTTTTGTTATTCGGTTTGCACCGAACATCCATACCGAGGATATTGAGGTTATCCTGCAGTGGTAGTGGCGTGCTCTGAAAAGTGAGAAGGTCCCCTTCCACAGATTTATTATATTGAACCTCTCAAACCTTTGAGAATGCCGCAAGGCTAAACCGGCCAGGTTCAACATAATAACTACTGTGGAAAGAGTGCAAGTTTTCTCAATAATATGTGTATTCGACATTACACTTTATTTAATAATATGTGTATTCGACATTACACTATAATAATATACCGCTGGCTCTGTCGCTATCCTCAGAGATTTTGCACACGTTAAAAGAAGGTGTTAGAAGGAATATTAGTACCTAAGTATTTAATTAGAAAAAAAAGTAAGAAAAAAATTTCATTGAATTTTGAAACCTGACCACAATAAAGTACATTAAAAGACGAGACGAGACATAAGTAGCTACATCGATAAGTAACTTATAAGTACTCCTTAATAATGATTACCTTTAAGTTAAAGTTGGAAAACTTTTAACTAGTTTTACTGAAGCGTTTGTTTTGAGGCAATTATTAGATGTAAGTTTGAAAGTGTAATGAAAAGTAATCCATATAAGACTTCGTATAAAATAGTAGTTGAATATTTCAAAGTTAGTATCAAAGTCAAGTCAAATGCGAGTGAGCGCAACTGCTACGCAAGGGGCAAGGGATCGATTCCCACTCAGTGCAAATATTTGTATGCATGAATATGTATAATAGTATTGGTCTGGGTGTTTATCCATATTTTTTGTTCATATACATTATTTATATTCTTAGTAAAGCTTAAAAAGTAAATAAAAATACGAGTACAATACGTGTTGATACTTTTCCTCATTAGTAAATCTACCTACCTTGGTACAGAGGAAGAGGGACAGAGCTATATAGGGTGTATAGCTCCATCCCTCACCCTCTGGATCATGGTGCACAAAACACAATTGTTTATAGCTTAAACAAAGCCTACAGCTTAAAGAAATAGTAGTCTGTCCAACTGAAAATACAAATAAAAATTGAAAAATAGGAATTTCTTGCAAAATTTTGGTTGGCTCGTCCGGGAATTGAACCCGGGACCTCCCGCACTGTTTGCGAACATCATACCCTAGACCAACGAGCCTGCTACTATTTGCATCCAATTACAGGATTACAAGCGTGTTGATTGCGAAATGTTGTGCAATACGCTTCCAAGTTTTCCACCTCGGCTCCCAGGATTAGCTTACCTCCTGATTTGGCTTATACAATTACTACAATGTTTTTAAGGTCCCTATGTCTACAATCATGCCCTAAAATATGCTCTAGCAAATGTATTTCTTGAACTGTGAAGCCGTTACTATGTTGTGTGTAGCGTTGATGATTACCTCGATTCTGCTAAAGCTAAACCAGTGTTGTAGTCCTGTAGGTGCCCAGTGCCCACACCATCAACCATAACGATACCTTACTTAATTTGATCAAATATTCATGACGTCAATTCGTTTGTAACTTTGTAACAAAAACTTGACATGAAATTTTGATGTGTAAAGCTTACACGATGTTATAATTCATCAAAACACAACATCTGTTAATTTAATAATCCTATGTCATGTAGTTGCCTAAATAACAGTGTGAAAAATATATATGTAAAAGTTGTCTCGTCTGTCCTTTCATATTTAAATCCTGTATTACAAAAGCTAAATAACGCACGTTTGGCAGGCTTTCATCGTGTTTTTAGAACAAGCACATTTTAACTCGCGCTAGCGATGTGGCTTAGTGTGGCCATAACTTCGGATACAGCAGGATTTCCTTTATTAAATTTATGCCGGTTGGTATAGGGTAAAAAAGGCTACAAATATTATACCTATAATCTTCTATGGTTATTACGTGTTACTTAGTCTTGTATATTAAGAAAAATAATCTGGGGTATCTTGGTATAGCGAGGTTGGGTCAAAAGAAAAAAATATTATAAGCACCAATTAAGTTTGTGAGAAGAATAAAATTAGACAATCTCTTTGTGCGTGCTGCCTATAAGGTGAAGGACATAACTATAACAAGGCACTAGGATTGACTTCAATTACCTAAAGTACTGAACTATTTTCTCCTGTTCCTGCATGTCATGACTTTAACTTCGCTTTTACGGGAGCTCCTGCCATCTTACCTTACTATACCCGAGGGAAAAATAAGCTTAGCGTAAATCCTCAGGGATTTTTTGTAAACATACCTACTTACAATACACACTTTGAGAGTACTAAGTAGTTGAAATAAAACCACCCTTTACGGATTCTATCGCGATATATTTGTTATTATTACTTTTTAACCCGACGTTCAGAATCAGAAAATATCAAGTACTAAGAATCTTTATGTAATCCATACTTAATATTATAAATGCGAAAGTAACTCTGTCTCTCTGTATGTTACGCTTTCACGCTTAAACCACAGAATCGATTTTGATGAAATTTGGTATAGGGGTAGATTAGACCTTGAGAAAGGACATAGGCTATGTTTGGTCGCGATAACCGACATCGACGCGGGCCGAGCCGCGGGTAAAACCTAGTATACTATATATAAATCGGCACCTACTTTAGCAATTCATCAGATCAAATCAGAGAACTCAAATTAGATCATTTATTGCCAACTAAGTGTATACAGGTGTTATACAACTAAATGTTACAGGGAACTCCTGCCTGGACATGATCTGCCCTGGACCAGACCAGATGGAAGTCAAACAGACTCTGGACTCGGGTCGGCCGAAGCAAGGAATGCCGGGCCAGATGGGGGTTCTCTGAGGGGGCGGACTTGCGATGTGAATGTGGAGTTAATCCACAGACAATGACCCATCTGTTAACGTGTGCTAAATGCCCATACACCATGTACACCGCAGGACCTTATGTGCACCTCCGAGAACGCCATACAGGTGGCAGTACACTGGGAGAAGATAATATGAGGGCCAAGGCGCCATCGCTTCGGAGCTTCGGAGTTCTTGCAGGTAAATGCTGGCGTGCCACAGGTTCCGTCTTATCTCCCACTCTCTTTCTTCTGCATATCAATGACATGCTCTGTAACGGAAACATTCACTGCTATGCAGATGACAGCATCTTACACGGGAGTTATTACGCACATCCTGCGGCCAAGCAGTCTGATATCGCGGAAAAAAGGCAGCTTCTTGTCACTGAGCTGGACCGGATCCTGGACCACATTTCTCAATGGAGCGCTAGGAACCTGGTCGAGTTCAATGCCAAGAAGACTCAGGCATGTGCGTTTACAGCAAAGGTATCTCCTTTCCTTCCCCTTCCCACTCTTAAGAGCACACCACTGCCTCTACAGGATCACCTCACGATCCTCGGTATGGATGTTCGTTGCAAACTGAATAACAAAAACTATATCGAGAGTATCATCAAATCAGCCTCGCGTAAACTCGGAGTCCTGAACAGAGTAAGACGTTTTTTCACGCCGGAGCAGCGGTGTCTTCTATACAAGACCCAAATTCGTTCCTGCGTGGAATACTGCTCACATCTCTGGGACGGCTCCGCAAAGTACTTATTAGATGCTCTTGACAGGTTGCAGCGACGTGCGGTCCGCATTATTGGGAATCCTGAGGTCACGAACACCCTCGAGCCTTTGCAGATGCGTAGAGATGTTGCGTCTTTGGCAGTTTTCTACCGTCTCTACCATGGTGAATGTTCTGACGAGCTCTTCCAATTAGTCCCACCCTCTCCTTTCCTTCACAGGACGACACGTGCCGGGCTAAGATGCCATCCATTTACGGTGCAGAGTATACCTGCTAGAACCAAGCGTTTCAGTGATTCATCCCTATGCCGCACCACTAAGACCTGGAATTCCCTGCCAGCTCACGTGTTTTCTTCTTCCTACAGTCCCGGATCCTTTAAGCGGGGCGTGAAAAGGCATCTAATGAGGCCGTCAAGCTGAGTGCCACCACTGTTAACATGGTAAATGTTTACGATGGTGACCCTCTTTTCGAGACTTTGCCTTTAGCTTAACATCAGGCGAGGTGAAGTAAAATTGACGTGTCCTGTATAAAAAAAAAATCGCCATGATAGAAGAAGGTGTTAACATATTTGGTACATCACAATAAACCTGACTGAAGATTGCCTTCAATTATCACACACTTTTTCATTCAAATACCAAATATATCATGGAATATCATAACATAAACTCACGCCTGTATTCCCCGAAGGGGTAGGCAGAGGTGCTAGCACCCACATTTCGCCACTTTATGTTTAGGTCCCAATGTAATAGGTGGCGAGCCTATTGCCATTAACCGGGCACTTATAAACCTGCGATAAATACATACATAACTTCGAAAAGCATCAAAAAGTCATTGGTGTGTCATTTACCTTTTGTAAGTATTTCTTTGTTTTAATATAATGTCTATGTATACTAAAAATGTGCGCTGTGTGTCCATACTAATATTATAAATGCGAAAGTAACTCTGTCTGTCTGTCTGTATGTAATGCTTTCACGCCTAAACCACTGAACTGATTTTGATGAAATTTGGTATAGAGATAGGTTAGACCTTGAGAAAGGACATAGGCTATGTTTGGTCGCGATAACCGACATCCACGCGGTCGGAGCCGCGGGCAAAATCTAGTTTTAAATAAAACATATTTTCTTTCTTTCTTTCTAAGGTAGGGTGCATTTTAGATTAGGGTAGGGTCCAAACTCAATGCAAGTTGGTATACTTGCTAACTGCCAATTGAGGCTCTGGCACCGGTATTCCTGTCGGAGTTGGGAGGTAAAATGACAGTCGCTCCTATAAACACCGTATCAGTCAAACTAAAAAAAGGAAGGTTCCCGGTGGAGTAGAATAGGATCACCCGAGCTCTTCCTGTGGGTGTCGTAAAAGGCGACGAAGGGATAGGGATGTTCTCCATCCGACAGTAAACATACAGCCCAAGACAAAGGGCCCGCTAGACTACAATAGGCTTGCCCCCATTACGTCATGGGACTGAAAATCGTAATTGGCAAAACGTGGATGATAGTTTATCCCTGCCTACCCCTTAGGGGATTTACAGACGTGAGTATGTGGATGGATGGTAAAAGAAGGAGAAAGGGTTACTATATTTTCTTTCGGTTTCGGCAGTTAATATTTTTATGTAATAAAGGTGAAAACTTCGGAAGCCACTAAGCAACGCTAGCATGATGATTATAGTATGAGTGGCAAGGAATAGCATAAGTGTACTAGGAAAACATTATTCCGTAGACTGGACAAGTTAGTTACGTAGGTAGGTACTTTTTTAAATAAAAGGACACTTCAATTTGACGTCACCTCGCCTGATAGTAAGCTAAAGGCAAAGTCTCGGAAAGAGGTCACAATCGTAAATATGTACCAAGTTAACAATGGTGGCACTCACTCGCTTAAGGGACCCGGGATTGTAGGAAGAAGGAAACATGTGAGCTGACAGGGAGGTTGAGGTGAGCTTCCAGGTGGTGGGGCATAGGAGTGATTCACCGAACCGCTTGGTTCTAAAAGGTATATTCTGCACCATATGCGGGTGACATCTAAGGCCTGCGCGTGTTGTCCTGTGGAGGAAAAGAGAGGGTGAGATTGAGGAAGACTGAGAGGAAGAGGAAGAGCTCATCAGAACCCTCAACATGGAAGATACTGTAAACTTGTAACCTAAATGGAATAAAATCTTATACCTATAAATGAGCAATTCTTGTATATACAATTATTGTATATACTCCGTGGCGTGGTGGTAGTGAACGCGACTGCCACGCAGGGGGCGCGGGTTCGATTCCCGCTCAGTGCAAATATTTGTATGCATGAATATGGCTATTTGCATTGGTCTGGGTGTTTCTATGTATAATATATATGTATTTACAAAAAAAAATGTATTTAAGTATGTTTATCAGCATTCTAGATTCCATAACACAAGCTAGTTAAGCTATGCTTACCATGGGTCTAGATAGCGTTGTGTAGAATGTTGGAAAAAAAAAAAAAAAATTGGAGTCTCAGAATCGGCTCCAACGATTTTCATGAACGTTAGTTTAAAGGGGGTTTCGGGGGCGATAAATCGATCTAGCTAGGATTCATTTTTAGAAAATTTATAAAAAATAAAAAAAGTACCGAGCAAAGGTATACCAGATATTAAATACTTAATATACAAACCAATCCTTTTTTCACACGACCTGATCCGACACAAGACGTAAAAGATTGAGGTTTATTAGTCTTATAAAACCAGATGCTGAAGAAATCCTTGCCAACATTTTAAAATGCCCCCATTGAAACAATAAAAATTCGAACTTATAACCAAACTCAACAAAAATAAAATCATGCATCAAACGGAATTCACCAAATAAACAATAAATTGGCTGCTAGTCAAAAACTTAATGGCGAAACTGCGATTTAAAGTTCCATCTGCGAAGATTATTGGGTTTAAATCGAATATAGATGCTTCTTAGACGCAGTTTCGGAGGAAATACGACTTAATAGCTATAACTTGGCTACTTTATGACCGCTTACGTAAGATTAACTTTTGTTTATGGTGCCCTGGTACATTGATGGCGACTGTTTCATAAAATCTTTGTGATTTCGGCTAATTAGGTTGGTAAAGTAAAATAAAATTACATCAGCAATACAATTATAGGACCAATCAACTTATAAAATTCGACTACCAAAAATATATAAATCATTCAACTTATAGATTCACTAAATTTATAAAGCGTCGAGAGGTCCTGGGTTCGAATCCTGGCCATTACACAACTGACGTGAACCCACTCCTAGCACAAGCAACAAAAACACTCAAATTATAATTATGTTCATTAAAATTAAGCAATCACACAAATTGCTTGCTTAATTTGTGGCTAGGACCTCAACATGTAGCTTTAAATTTTTGATGTACTAGAACAGGTGCCAATGGGTGCTTCGCTTGCGATATTTGCAGACCGCAATTTTTTTTTTGTGATTCCTGCTTGAGACCTTCTCTTATATCTATAAAGAGCAATGTTGCCAAAGCGGTCGAGGTCCAGTTTCCTTTAACGTCCCCTCAACGTACCTCTAGTGATCGCCAATTGATGGAACAACTTATTCAATAAAAAATATTGTACCAAATTACTACCGTCGAAAGCGCTGAGGTGGCCTGTGCCGAGCTTGATAGTTGTATAGTAGTCTGCGTATACAGTCCACCCAACAGTGATTTTCGAGCTTTTATTAGGGTCATGGATCAAGTTCTGGGGATTGCATCAAGTAGTAGGAAAAATCTTATTGTGTGCGGTGACTTTAATGTAAACATCTTACAACAGTCTAGGGAAAGTACTCAATTTCTAAACATGTTCAGAAGTTACAATCTTGAGAATATTTTCTGTGAGCCGACTAGAAACACTGCTACGAGTGCCAAATGCTTGGATAATTTTTTTAGTGATAGTGGATACTTAAGGAAGTCTCTAATTAGTAAGTTGCCCTCAGATCACCAGGGTCAAATAGTATCCTTTTCCAAGGGTATTAATAATCAACCTAAGGAGAAAATTATGTGTAGGCCCATAACCTCAAGTAAAATTAAAAAGTTCAAAGATGTGTTAGAGGATAAACTTGATTCTTTAGCTTATTTGGGTAATAATCCTGAGGCTCATTATAATAGTCTATTTACTACATTATCTGATGCTTTTTCCAACACATTCAAACAAAAATGTAAAAAGCATAATACTAAATCTAGATTCTGTGAATGGGCTACTATAGGCATATATAAAAGTAGACGAACACTATTTGATCTATACGCCCAAAAACAGTACAGATTTGATAATGATTTCATTGAATATGTTAAGAATTACTCCAAAATTTTCAAAAAAGTGTGTAGACAAGCGAAGGCCATTCATATTAAAAGGAAAATAATTGAGGCCCCTAATAAAATGAAGGAAACTTGGAAAGTCATTCACAAAGAGTCGGGTAAATGTAAAATGAGGGATAGTATTACTAAAATTAAATTGGAAAATAAGGATTTAACCTCTCCGAAAGATATTGTAAATGCGTTTGAAGACTTTTTTACCAACATTCCATTTAAAATCACTTCTTCAATCAATTCTTGCGCCCGCAGTGCTGTGGCTCTTCTTGAGAGTAATATTAGTTCTTCTTCTAAATTTAACTTCAAACATATTGATCCCAGTGACATCTTAAAAGTTTTCAAGCAACTTAAAATGAAAAAGTCTGAAGATTACTGGGGCATGTCAGTCAGTTTAATTAGTCATGTAATTGATATCATGGCACCTGATTTGGCACTCATATTTAATGAATGTGTTGATAACGGTACATTTCCTAATTTAATGAAACATGGTAAACTAATACCATTATTTAAGAAGGGATCCAAGTCAGAACTTGGAAACTATCGCCCCATTTCTATTTTGCCAGTTCTGAGTAAGGTGTTTGAGAGAGTGATGCTCAATCAGATGCAACTGTACTTCAAGACCAACAATCTTTTCCACAGCCAACAATATGGCTTTACTGGCGGGAAATCTACCACCGATGCGGGAGTGGCCCTAGTTAGCCTAATTTACGACGCCTGGGAGGGATCGCAGGATGCCATTGGAGTATTCTGTGATCTTTCCAAAGCATTTGATTGTGTTGACCATCAAACACTCTTACTCAAGCTACGTCGATATGGTTTTGATAGGAAATCAATAGCACTATTAGAGTCGTACTTAACGGATAGGCTTCAGACTGTTACTGTTAATAACGTAAAGTCAAATGGGTCAAATGTCAAAATAGGTGTACCCCAAGGATCAATCCTAGGACCCTTTCTGTTCCTGGTATATGTCAATGACTTGCCTTATATGGTCGAGGCACAAGCTGGCATAGTACTGTTTGCAGATGATACATCGTTAATATTCAAAGCAAATAGGTATAGTACAGATGCAAATAATGTTAATAATATTCTGAATGCCATGTCAAATTGGTTTTCTGCAAACAACCTATTGTTGAATGCAGAAAAGACCAAATGTATGAAGTTTACACTACCCAATGTGAGGCAAATAGACCTTGATGTTGTGCTGGGGGGGAAGGGGTTAGAATTCGTAAACACCACTACCTTTCTAGGAATTACAATAGATTCTAAATTACAATGGGGTGACCATATCACTATTCTGGCCAATAAACTTAGCTCTGCTGCTTATGCTGTGAGACGGATTAGGCAGTTGACTGATGTAGCTACTGCTAGGCTCGTATACTTTAGTTACTTCCATAGCTTGATGTCCTATGGAATACTACTTTGGGGAAATGCAGCAGATTTAGAAACTATATTTATATTGCAAAAGAGGGCAGTTCGTGCCATTTATTGCTTAGGCAAGAGAGACTCCCTCAGGGAAAGATTTAAGGATATTGACATTTTAACTGTAGCTTCCCAATATGTATTTGAAAACATAATGTATGTCAGGAAAAATATATCTCATTACACAAAAGTAAGTGACATTACAGACAGAAATCTGCGTAACAAACATAGACTTTTACTTCCATGTTATCGGCTTAGCAGGGTTAGTGATTCTTTTAAGGGGGATGGTATACGTTTTTATAACAAACTGCCAGAATCGATCCTTGGTATGCCTGACGATAAATTCAAAACCTTTGTAAAAACCACCTTATCCAAAAAGGCATACTATAGGATAGATGATTACTTGAAAGATAAAAATGTCTGGCTTGAGCATGGTGCAGGCCCCTCGTAAATTGCTATAATTACAGCATGGTACTGTATTAGTTACGTGACTTTTTTGTTACATTATGTAACTTTGTTTTAATTCTTAATTATAAAGAGTTTTATATACTTGTTGACATTTAGATTTAAGAAAATAAATATGTAAATTGACGTCCAAAAAATGCCGCAGTGGAGTTTGTTGCGCCGTTTCTTCTCCACCAGCGCCTTGGAAGCGGTGGTAAACTTAGATTAAGTAGAATTAAAATTGACGTCAATAAGAAACAATTTTATTGTTCTATATTGAAAAATAAATGACTATGACTATGACTATCGAATAATATAATCAACTAATATACAAAGAAAACACATCAAATAACCAGAGTTATTTGTTTCCCCCCAAATTTATATTTTTTCCAAATGAAATGAGTGACGACAGGTGAAATTAGAATGTTGCCATACGTAATAATGTTGTTTAGTCTCACTGGAGTCGCAAATAATACGCTCGCTAATGCACGACTACGCCACTCATTATACCTAATAAACCTCATTTGTTGCTAAACATTTTCGACTGGGCAGACAGGGCGATGAAAAAGTTGGGCAACTGTTGCCATACTATTGTTACATACCATATATTCTTCTATGTAAATCCCCGAAGGCAGAAGTACTTTATCACTGGCATTTTCGATCCCACATAAAAATAAATATTTTAATAAATATTCCACAACATGCCACACAACGCTATCTAGACCCATGATAGGCATAGCTTAACTAGCTTGTGTTATGGAATCTAGAATGCGGATAAATATTTTTAGACACTTTTTTGTTGTAAATACATACATACTTTAGATAGAAACACCCAGACCAATGCAAATAGCCATATTCATGCGTACGCATGCATACATTCTGAGTGTTTGCCTTCAGCTTAACATCAGGCGAGGTGAAATCAAATTGACGTGCCCTTTATAAAAAAAAACAAATATTTGCACTGAGCGGGGATCAAACCCGCGCCACCTGCATGGCAGTTGCGTTCACTACTGCCACACCACGGAGGGGGGAGCAGGACAATTAAATTGGGGGCGGGTCTATTGACTTCAAGCACGCACTTTATTGTGGACTGTGTGTTTATTCTCGAATGGAGAGCAATCCTATCTATCATTTATTTCTATCTCTTTACGGCCGTTCCCAATAACATACTGACAGTTAAAGATGGATCGCATCTACGGATGAAGTGCTCGGCTGTTTAAATTCAAAACATAGTAACTCCATTTCACACCAATTTATAATAAAATTATACCGCGATGCGCTTTCCCGCAAAAAAATTAGTTACCATGTTTTGAATTTAAACAGCCGATACGTCAAATTTGACTGTTGCGATCTATCTTTAACTGTAAGTATGTTATGGGGAACGGCCGTTAGTCGCCTTTTAAAAAAAAAAATATATATATTCCACAACATTCTACACAACGCTATCTAGACCCATGGTAAGCTTTTATAGCTTGTGTTATGGAATCTAGAATGCGGATAAACATACTTATATACTTTTTTTTTTTGTAAATACATACATATTATACATAGTACACCCAGACCAATGCAAATAGCCATATTCATGCATACAAATATTTGCACTGAGCGGGAATCGAACCCGCGCCCCTCTGCGTGGCAGTCGTGTGCACTACCGCCACGCCACAGAGGCTGTCGAACTACGACAACCATGGGATTAGATGGGGCAGTCCTATTTTACTCCACCGGGAACCAACACTAAAACGCCTCATTATGACAGCGTTGTTAACGGTTTTATCAAGTCTTTTATCAAGGAGTAAGGTGTCCACTTACTCCTTCTCCCCCTTTTGGATTACTACTTCTACTGCCAGTGGGGACGCCGTTTTGACCGGATGGGTGATCAGCCCTTCTATGTGGGGCCATTTCATCCAACTCCCTTATAACTACTGTCATACATGTTCATATGGCAACCGGGACCGACAGCTTAACGTGCTCTCCGAGGCACGACCAGACCAATGCAAATACTCATCATATTCATGCATACAAATATTTGCACTGAGCAGGGATTAAGCGGCCACGTTTACTACCGCCACGCCACGGAGGCTGTCTGCTATTGGATTAACTTATATGGCTTTTGTGGGAGCGATTAACTTCAATGCCCAACTCCAAGAGGAAATTCAGGGCTTGATCCGTAAATCAGTGAAGTGTCTTGAAGGTCAAAGTCAGCTTAGGCTCCGGAGATAGAATAGAATAGAATAGAATACTCTTTATTGCACACCAAACATAGAATATATACAGAGGATACATGAATGAAATAAAGTTGTACAATGGGCGGCCTTATTAGGGTCTCAAACACATTCAATTGAAAAATCATACAAACATAAACTCACGCCTGTATTCCCCGAAGGCGTAGGCAGAGGTGCTAGCACCTACCCATGTCCCAATGTAATAGGTGGCGAGCCTATTGCCATTAACCGGGCACTTATAAACCTTCGATAAATACACTCATAACTTCGAAAAGCATCGAAAAGACATTGGTGTGTGCCATGGTAAACCTGGGATCGAACCCGAAACCTCGTCTCAGCAGTCCATTACCCATACCACTAGGCTACCGCAGATCATTCAATTGAAAAATTCATATGAAAATTCAAATAATAATAGCAACATTACGTTTTATATAATCTCAATTTTATGAGTAAACTTTATTGCTTCAAGATTTTACAAGGACGAGGCTTATATCGATGGGTCTTACGTAAACTAACAATTTGGCCATTTTAACTTTTTTATGAAAAGCGATGTAATTAATCATGTGAACTATTGAAAAAATAACATTTCTGCATACAAACACGATTTTTTATTGAAGCATAAGGGCTTATGTGACATGAATTTAAACGTATAAGGGTCTAAGAGTAGTTTGGGAGTTATACGCGGGAAGTTTTCGGGCGTTTTTTTTTTGTAATATTTGGGGCCAATTAGCCAGTTTGGTACCCTTATACTTTTCATACTTTGCTAACCTACTTAGTTTTCTGTTAGATATTTCAAATAATGGAGAAAACACAAAAATGTTTTCATTTATTGAAATACATTTTTATTTAGTCTTAATACTATAATTATGTACCCGTATTGAATGCTTTTGATATTTTCGTTAGAAAAAAAAATAACAATTCTTTGATTCTTCTTTGATTGATTCTTGTTTTCGCTATTTTAAATGTATCGGTACTAATGGCACAGCAATGAATGCAATCAACAAATACGCTCATCAGATGACGTCACTACGAGGAACGCAGTCGATGTTTTCGCCAGCGTACGTCAAGACTCGTTAGCTCAGTGGCAGAGCGCCGAACTTCAATTTGAATTACCCTTCAACCAACAAGCCAACCAAACTGTCGGAGGTCGGAGGTTCAAATCCTTCACGAGTCAAACTTTTTGAAATTTTCCTTTGCTTTTTATTCTGTTATCGAGCTTGTTTTCTTTATTTTTATAAACATAGTAACATATTAACAAAAATTTAAACATTTACTTTAAATATAGCTCATATTAACGGTAACACCAATATTACCCATCACCATAATCACTGTATTTAAACTAAAATTACGATATAATATGTACCAAATTTTATTGTGATATTGCAGGAGGTATTACTATTAAGACACTGAACCCATTTTAGAAATTATTTCACCAATAAAATGGTACATTACTTGTTGTTTTCGTAGCCTATACTAACGTGAAAATGTAAAAAAAATACATGGGTTGCAGGAACGGGATCAACCGCGGGTGAATTTAGGATGATTACTTAGAATGGATTGCGCGAACCTTCCTAGTAGGAAAATATATTATTTTTTAAATTTAAATCGCCTTCCCAATAAATGCCTTTATTATTTTCTATATGGGGGTAGCTAGCTCAGTTGGTGAGAGCATTATCCAAAGAAAAAATCTGATAACGGTTCGGGTCATGTTCATGTCATGGATTGTAACTTTTTCTTAAAAAGCTAAAGCTAAGCTGAGTTAAAATAGCTAGGTGGTTACATCTCCATACCGAACTGAATCTTTACTGTGTTATCGTAAATCTCGCGTTATTTCCATTGAAATAACCCTAAGTATCAACACGTTTCGTTCTTGTATTGCACAACATTACGCAATCAATACGCTTGTGATGATGTAATTGGATGCAACTCTCAACAGGCTCGTTGGTCTAGGGTATGATGTTCGCAAACAGTGCGGGAGGTCCCGGGTTCAATTCCCGGACGAGCCAATTCAACTTTTGCAATTAATTATGTTTTTAATTTTTATTTTCATTTTTTTATACAAGTTACTGACAAGGACGCTACTTATAGAACGATGTTATTATATTGACACCACCTTTTTATGAAATTTTCATATGCAGTTCGGTACTCTGATTTTTTTTATTTTTTTTAAATATCTTACATACAGCTCGTGCGAGTTAACATGGCACCTGGCCTTGCAAACAACCCTCCTCCCACTTCTCCGCGCGATGCCCCGCTCTCGACCTGCAGTAGCGTCCGCGTCACAGTGACTGTTGTACATTTTAATATCTTAGTTTTTAATATCAGATTTTGTAGAGTTTTGTTATTGTTACATTTGGAACATTTATATTGATTTATTTTATTGAGTTTTCGTCATAATACTTTATAACATACAGATTTACTATGTTCTGCATTTATAATATTAGTATGGATTTCTTGGATTTTTCGAATTGAATTGATTGGATTATGAAGTATTCCTTTTTTTTAAATTCTCTATCTCTGCCAAATTTCATCCAGATTCGCTCTACCGTTGTGTGGTTTGATTAAATACCTAACAAACATGCATCCACACTTTCAATAAATCTCATTATCAATATAGAATCTTATTACAACGGCGGTAATCATCACCGTAGTAAAAACTAAACTAATCCATCAATATAATATTATAAAAATAATGAATAGAACTTTTTCCCTCTTAGTATGCACGTATACTGTCATAATTTAGGCAGTGTAAATACCACTGAAGGAACTGACGCTAATAAAATTATTATGTCCTTTTATAATTTGGCATGTTTAGTCACTGCTGTGATCTCTGATATCCTTTCCGATAAAAATCGCTTTAACCTGGTTTAATAATAAGGGGTGCGATACAAGGATGGGAAAATTGTACAGATAAACAATAACAATATTTTATTGGGATAACATTTCATTAATATATTTATATTATTAATTTCATTTTTAGAAATAAAAATTGTCTAGTAGTTTCACCAACAGTGATTTTATTGAATAAACCTGTAATACGTTATACTTTCAGCTTTACAACAATGTAAGTATAACACAAGCTTATTATAAGAAAAACATGTCATGAATATTGTTTATTTTTTAATCTTACGATCAGAAATCTATTAATTATTTTAATCAATATTAAAGAATTTAAGAAATTTATCTAATAAAATATGGCGCCCTCAAAAATTCAAAATTTCTTTTGCAGTCAGTACTTTGAACGTCACTTGATTGAGCCAGGTGCCATGTTAACTCGCACGAGTTGTACAATTATTACACCTGAAACATGTTTTTTTTTTTAATAAATAGTCTTGTTATTAGATCATGTACATATAAGTACACTGCGTGGTTCCCGGCAGAGTAAAATTTGGTCAACCCTTTACGGAGGTAAGGCGGAATCTCGAGTGTGTCCTGTGACCGCCAGCACAGCACAGTTACACCAGCTTGCCCTCTGGTCACGAATCCTCGACACGGGTCGGCTAACACCTAGGATCGGGGTTTTTTCTCGGGTATGCTCCCTGAGAGTTGGTTTTATTTCATAGTGACCACCTTCTAAATGGTTGCAGACCAATGCTGACGAAACCCATCTCCCCGGGTTTGACTTCAGAGTTTTCCTTCTCTTAGACGGTTGTAAGTATATAGGGTGGAAGATTTCCTTGCCCCCTGGAGGAGAAGTGCTGGAAATAGGTACTGGAGATACAGAATTTCACTCAAAGGAAACATTTCTTTATTTTTAAAAATAAACAAAACTGCAGTCAAATATTTTCAAAAATTCGCTTGACACACCCGGTAATCAAACCAGCTAAAACATTAAAAAAATACATCTTGTATTTTTGTGGCTTCAATCGATAGTGGCAATCTTAAGGATCAAATCTCTCTAACAAACATGGTAAATTAAATGACAGGAAATCCCTGAAATTTAAACTTTTAAATTCAATTTGACAATATAAAGCATTTTAATTCTTCGGTCCATCCGAAATTGTATTAACAATGAAATTCCATGTATGTAGGTATGTATAGATATATTTAAAAATATATAATGTTATTTATGACTAGCTTTTGCCCGCGGCTCCGCCTGCGTGGATGTCGGTTATCGCTACGAAATATAGCCTATGTCCTTTCTCAAGGTCTAATCTACCCCTATCCAATTCACCTCTGTACCAAATTCGATCACGCTATCTTCATAAATGATAAACTTTCAACCCCTATTTACCCCCTTTAATCCCCTTTTTCGCGACCAAACATAGCCTATGTCTTGAATAACACACTTGTACTTTTCCACTGACTTTATTTCTAGACCTGACCGGTTTCGCCTTACGGCATTCTCAAAGGTTCACATAGTCAGTGGAAAAATACAAGTGTGTTATTCAATATGTGTAGCAGATTCCACCAAGCGCCATCAATCTCCAGTATAAATAGCCTATGTCCTTTCTCAAGGTCTAATCTACTCCTATACCAAATTTCATCAACATCGGTTCAAGGGCTTGGGCGTGAAAGTGTAACATACAGTCAAAAAGACAGACAGACAGAGTTACTTTCGCATTTATAATATTAGTATGGATATGGATGAACAAATACAATAATAATATCCCCATCAACTTTTAGTTGCCCAGTCTGCAACCGCTAACGAGAGTCGAGTTTCGAGTTTAAAACATTACACCCTCTCAACGGTGGCTTTAATGGGGCTACCCAGAGCTATGACAACGTAAATAAACGCTAAAAGCCCTGTAATTTTTATCTTTAAGTTTCGCGTTATTATGTAGAATATAAATAAGGTATGATTACGCGAAAGTGTTCTCATTACGCGTCTTCTGTTGCGGGTTTTATTTTAACTAGGACATCGTTAATCTTATTTTTTTATAAAATATAATAGAAAAAGAAAGCTAGAAACCTAAGCGGATCGAGAGATACAAGAGCCGAGATTAATTATTTTTTTTGACTTTACTTTTATCATCGACTGCGAGAAAATAATTACTCTCTGATAAATAATTTTTCTTAATTTTAAATTTTAAACTGAGCCATATTCCATACAGCCTGTTCAGTTTTTTTTTGTGGTTTTTAATACGTTTTTATCAGCCAGTATGCAACCTCTTTGCATGTTTTTTTTCTAACTATACGCATTACGGATGTTCTAAATTCAATTACTTTTTTCACTCAGTGAAAAAATAGCATTTTATCCACTGTTTTTGATGAATCACGGGCCGTTTTTCGGGTCAATGGTAAAAAAATATATTATTATGGTGGCATACACTACATAGTACCATGCTATAAGAAATGTTTGCGATCGTACAGTCAGCGTCAGATAGATATTGATGAACAAAGTGCTCAAAATGACATTACTGCCTTGATTTTCTTCCCTGCCTGTGGACAGATTGTTCTGATATTTTGATACACACCTTTAAATATTCTAACTAAAGTTCGTACACTAAAATAGTATGATTTGCTCATAGTACCTTAGTTTTAAGAATATTTTGAGACTTTGCAGTCAAGATTGCTGACTATACTTATCGAAAATGATATTTGAATTTTTTCAAACACACATTTAGGAAAATCTAATTACAATGCATTGAGGCAAACCTATTGACAATGTACAGCCGACAAAGAATATACGGTTGCACCTCCATTGGGGCGAGTCGGGGACACCATTGTACCCCCTCCCGAGGAGGGCCAGACCGTAAGGGTCAGCCGGGGTACGAGGGATATGTCGAAGACAACCTCACTTCCGGCCTAGCACCACGACCCTCAGTCGGCGTGCGGTTTTAGTCGGTTCGAGTCCGACATAACCTCCCCTTCCGGCTTCGGCGGGGGAGGTATCCGAGGAGATTACTGCACGTAAAAAAAAGATTCCACCTCCAGATACATCTTTATTATGAACAAGTGCAACCGTATCTTCTTTGTCGACTGTACAATTGTGTAACGATTACTTGTAGTAGGTACGTGCGCCACGGCAAAACTGGGTTGCCCATTCCCACTATATTAAGTCAAATACCTGAGTTTATAATCCCCATTGCATTAAAACCCTATGGATATTCCATTTACACAAAACGTTTCACCAATACGTTGAAGGACTGCGTGGAATCTTCTGTCTGAGCCTGTATTTCCGTCAAAGTTATAACCTGAGAATCTTGAAATCTGCTTCTAGGTAAACATGCTTCATTATTGATCATAATATCATTACTTACCTACCAATAGGATAAGTGTCAAACGCAGGCCTCTCATCATCATCATCACTACATAGTTAGAGCAAAGTCCCTCTCTGCATATGTCCGTCCCTATGTACCTACGCTTATATCTTCAAAACTACGCTACAGATTTTGATGCGGTTTCTTTTAATAGATAGGGTAATTCAAGAAGAAGGTTTATAGGTATAATACATGCTTATTATAGAAAAGGGTGCAGCGGGAACGGAATCGGAGAAAATAATAATCCTGTCGTACTAATATTTTGTGTAGTTTATTGGAAAGTTTGCATGTTTTTATGGACAGACTGTCGGTTTGGTACAGAACAGAAACTTTCTGTGCCGTCAGTGCAGAAGACAAAGCAGGACAAGCCTTTGGTCTTCCTACTGACAGCATAAAAACTCTCCAGAGAGCTCAGGCTACCCTACACCGGGAACACAACACGAGGTTATTATGGCCGTGGTATTCTGTAGGGCGGAGGTACTTCCCCGGAGGACTGCTCAATTGAAACGGGA